>JACAZI010000009.1:0-4800000 GCA_014462655.1 Mycena venus | reverse complement strand
CGTCATCGAATCCAAGAAAAACCGTCGGCCAGACTCACTGCTGGGGCGGGATCCGAGAACCGATGCACTCCTTTCCGTTTGAATGACGGGATTCCCGTCGCAGACAGGTTCTGCAAGCGCACCAAGCGCTTCAGTAGCAGGTGCGTCGCCTCGAGCGTGAGCCTGTCGCAATACGACAGATTTAGACGTTCCAAATCCACAGCATGCTCAGCAAGCGCGAACACTGCTATATCTGTTAATTTATGTACCCGGACAAGACTGAGCCGTCGGATTCCCCGCAGTTCCGCCAGGCAGAATACCGACATGTCCGTAAGGTTCCTGCAAACTGAAGCGGCGCGTTAATCTCGCGCCGGGCAAATGCCGAGTCCATTACTCACAGCCCACGTCGACGCAGCGAAGGTTGGTGCACGCTCGAGCAAGTTTGACGACCCCACTGTCGGTAATGTTCGAAACGTGCGCGAGCATGAGCACATCTAAGTTGTCGCCAAGCTTGCATATGCTCTCTAGTGTCCTGTCGGTGAGCTGTTTGCAGCCTGATAATCGCAGGTGCTGTATTTTCGGTGCATGGCTGACGATGCCCTCGATTGCGGCATCTGTTATGCCATTAATAAAGGACAGGTCTAGTATCCGCAGATTATCCGCCGGATGGCGGAGAATCAGTGGAGGTAATTCATCCAGCCAGGTAAGCGGCCTTGGGGGCAGCGGTTTTTCATAGCCCTCGGGGTAGGATACAGGTGTGGACGATCGGGAGGCAGATAATGCCGGGAAGGCTTTATCTGTTAACAGCGGGCATCGTGCCAAACGCAGAGTACGCAATTTCCTGGTCGAAACTGTGTCATCTTCTTGCGCCGATCGCCCATTCATTTAAACTCACCGCGAAAAGGTAAAAATGTCCCGGACAGAGAGCGCGGTCAGTAATGGAAGGTCACAGAGCTCCATCACGGTAAGGCGGGAGCACGTTTTTGCAAGTGCGGTTATGCAGGGATCTTCCGACCACCCATCAGTACATGCTGAGGCTGAGGCAAGGAACGTGAAGCGCGCCTGTAAGTCCGACCACTCCGTTCAACAGAATGGATTGCAAGGGCAGGGACTTGGCCGCAAGTTCGAATACACCGACATCTGTGACCTGATAACAGCCGCTAAGGTCGATGGCCTGGAGGTCAATCGCGTTGTCGGCAAGCAGGACGATCGACCGATCGTTTGTGGCGGGCACCGCCGAAAGAATGACGGTCTCCAGATGCGGGCATTGAGAGAGGACTGCAGCCAGCTGTTCATCGGTAATTTCTGTCCCAGAATCAGGTTCCTGGAGGACCAGGTGGCGAATTCTGCGATATTCGTCCTCGGTCGGTAAACGCTCAATCCTCATCATGTCTTCATGGAAAAGACGGCCTATTGAGGCTAAGCATCTTTTGAAACCATCCAAGTCACCTTGCGGCGTAAATTACGGGCGAAAATAGACCAAGGAATGGAGAGGATGAGGGCACGGTTGAAAATCAGTCTGCGCGGTGATGTTACGATACGGTCATGTGACGGACGCGTCCGTACTAAGCCCGGTTACATACGCGCCGCAAATTGCTTCTGTCCGCTCTGTTCGCATTCCATGTCGCTCTAATTGCTTCTTAGCTGGCGGAAAAAAGATCCAAGGAGATTCCTTGTGTCACTTTCATCAAGAGTCTCCGAGGGTGAACCGGGAGGGGTTTAATGGCACTGCTATCGTGACCATCGCGGCGCGTCTACATTCCGACGTTGCACTTTTGACATTTCCTACCGCGTTCGGTTCTCGTTCGTATTCCGGACCGCTTCAGTCAATAACCCTATTTCATCGGAACTGGGATTTGCACCGGGGGCTCGACGGCAGGGTCTACCTCGACGGGCCGTTTAGACATGCTACGGTCCGCTTATCGTGTATCAGGATGCGTGCAGATGCCTAGGCAGAGTCTAGATGCGACTGGCACCAAACATGTTACGGAAAATACCTCCAAGTGTACACATTGCTGTTTCGGATCGCAAATGTGTCTCGGAGATGGAACTTGGAGAGTTGGCCGATGTGCTTTCTGTCGATGGTGGTTTCACTATGATAATTAGTCCAGTCAAGTTGAGTCAAGATCTGAAAGCGTTTGATGGGGGAACACCGCTTTGCGCGGATCAATGGATGCTTTTGGCACTCATCATTAATCCAAAAAGGCAAAAAGTAAGTCGCCGATCAATTCAACCTCTGCTCCCGTTGCCCATTATCAATTTATCATCGACCATTCGACGAATCAACTCATCCTTACTCCCTGCATCGGCCAAGTAATGTTATCTGCCTCTGATGCCTTGCATGACTGGTCGCCGACTTCGGGATGTTTCAGCTGTCCCAGTGTCACTTCACATTCTCACTTTGGATGTCCGGGAGGTCTCACGGTTCAACTTTCTGTCTGAGGTCTATGCGTCACTTTAGCTCGTTCCCTTTTGAGGTCATTTCCTCGTACTTATCCTTACATCGTTGAATTTGTATGTACTTCCTTGTCAGGCGGATAATCGAGATGAGGGAAATGTTTGTCGAACCTGGCCAACAACGGGGCGAAGTAGAATCACGAAAAGATAGTGTAAGGAACATATTACAACTACATGTTATCAGGGAGAAATTTTCTTCTCTGCGAGTACCGCAGCACCCATCTATTAATCACGCTGTTTTCCCTGAATCCTCTTTCAGGCTGACGATGCGATTTAGAACGATATAGTCGCCCTGTTTCCGAACAGGCTCGACTCCGGCCGCTTCGTCGAGACATGCGAGCCTCGAATCCTTGTCGACAGCAAAGTAAGCCACCCGCAGACCCTGGAACCGAATGCACTCATTTCCAACGAGCTGCTCACTCGTCGCACGAGGAGTGTCGTCGTCAGACGACACCTCTGTTTGAGCGTTGTCTTTGAGAGCCTTGTCTGTCCGCTCTTTGCCTTCCCGGCGAGCCTCAGTCAAGGCCCTCTTGGCGAGCGGCCAGAAACCAGTTTCGACCATCGCCCCTCGTATGACTTCAAGGCTGTTGGGGTCGACATCATCGAGGAAGTCCGACGAAGGCTGACCGCTCTTGAATAGCTGGTGGAATATCCGCGTCTCGTCGACACGGACAGGGCTCCCAGACGGCGCGTGCTCCGCGACCCACTGGATGTACGCTTTTGGCTTTTTGACCTCCGCTCCATCTTCCAGACGGCAAATCAGCTCCACAACCTGGCCGGATGCGGGATCAGTTTTGTATGACGTGCACGTAATTGGATGGGGCGCTTGGAACAGGCCGACGGTCTTCCCGGGTGCGAGACGGAAGTAATCCTTCGAGTCCTCTAGTCGGAAATCCTCGGTGTCAATGTAGATGGTTCGGGTGAAGGGAATCGTAGTCGTCCCAAGCGCAGCGACTTTCGGGTGAAGAGGTTTCTCGACCATTAGTAAGTAATCCTCGGGCAGATTCTCTATCGTCACTTTCAGGGGCCGCAGAACCATGAGCAACCGAGGCGCGGTCCCCTCGAGATAATGCCGTACGGTCTGCTCGAACCGAGCAAGCTCGATGCTCGATGTGGCGGTCGAGACACCTAATGTGCTCACGAACGAGATGATCGCGCCGGGGGGTACACCGCGGCGCCGGAGGGCAATAAGCGTGTAGAGGCGGGGATCATCCCATCCACTGACATAGCCCTTCTGGACGAGCGCGAGGATCTTGCGTTTTGACATGATCGTCCCTTCAAGATTGAGTCTACCGAATTCAGACTGCCTGGGTTTGTAAACCTCCAGCGCATCGCATAACCATTCATACGACTGGCGGGAGGCAACAAACTCGGTCGTGCAGAGCGAGTGTCTTAGGCCATCGGTCAGCAAAAGAAATGCGTAGGGAAATGGAAGCACAGACGAGATGTTTTCGAAACTATCCACTAGGCAATGCGTGTAATCGTAGGTGGGATATATTTTCCATTTATCGTGTGTCCGGTGGTGAGGGGTTTCGAGCACTCGATAGGCCGTTAAATCCCACATCTGGGGATTTCCATCTTCGAGATCCATCTTCATCCGCAAGTTAGCTTCTTTGGGACGATAGAAACCATCTTTCATCTTCTGAAACTCGGCAAGCGATTCGGATATTGGCCGTGTTCGATGTACACAGGCCTTTGGGAGGGCGCCGCTCTTCTCTCCACGAGATGCCTTAATCTCTTCCTCTGTAGAAGAGTCAGAAATAGCCAGGAAAGAGGGTAAAACATGGCTCACGAGTGCAATGGCATACATACGCCTTGTCCCGTTTAATCAGCTCCACCGCAAGTTCGTACAGGCGCTGGAAGTAGTCGCTCGAGTATGTGATCTTCCAAGGCTCGAACCCCAGCCACCGCACCATCTCTAGGATGCTCTCAAAGTACTGCGCCTCCTCCTTCTCGGGATTGGTGTCGTCATACCGCAGATAGCACTTTCCGCCGTGGTGCGCCGCGTAACCAAAGCTCACAAAGATGGCCTTGGAATGACCAATGTGGAGGTAGCCGTTGGGCTCTGGCGGGAAACGCGTGAACACCTTGCCGCCGGTGAATGCGAGGTGCTGCTCGCGGAACTCTGGTCGTATTTGAGGGTTCTCGCCGGGCTTGTGGAGCGCCCCAAGGAATCCCTCCTCGAAAACACTTTTCCGGGGCGCGCTGTCGTCCGCCGAGGCCTCAGCTTTCACCGTCGGTGCTTTCTTCGGTTCCTAAAACGCGAATTGTTACTCAGAGAACGGCTAGTAAAAGCCAAAGACAAACTCACCTTTCCCTTAGGTTTTGCCGCCTCCTTCGCGCCAAATTTATCATTGAATACCTTCTCCACCGTGTTTTTCACCTCAAGCGTATTGGCCCAGCGCAGCTCAGGGATATTTTTCACGCCACTAATGACCTGTCCAAGGCTCGCCCACCCGGCGATGGCCGCGTCCGTCGTGTACTTCGCGATGTGCTCGTAGAGCTCCCCTGCCGTGATGCTAAATCCTAAGCGATCGTATCAGCACTGCGCCATTGCGCGTCGGATATCCTCAACATACCTACACCACAGCTCTTATCAAAGTCCGCGTCGTCGATCGGCGCTGGATGGCTCTCGACGTATTTCACCGCAGCTACATTTACATATTCCTAGACTTAGCACGCGCTTAACGCGAAAGAGAACGAATGAAAATGCACCTGTAACTTGGTCCACCGTCTTCAACTGCCCGCCCACAATCTTGCCCACGACATATGCGCGCCCCTCTTCCGGAATCTTGTCCGCCTTGACGATGGCCCCCGCAAGCGCGACAATCAGCCCGGCCTGCTTATCATCCAGCTTCTCCTTCGTGTGCAGCCCATACGTCTCGATAATATCCTTCAACTCCGCCGCGATCTTGGGCGATTTCGCCGCCTCGACGGCCTTGGCTTCACTTAACCCGATGGATTTCAGCAGCGGTACGACGGGGTCTTGCGCTGGGTTCGCTTTCTCTTTCGTCGCTGGTTTCGACATTATCTCGATATCGGTATTCGATGCTCCCCTAGCCGTGGGGGTCCAAGATCAGGTTATAAACGGCCACACAAGACAAGGCGATGTCTTTTTATACAGAGCACACGAGTCAATTCAGAATCGAGTCAGATCAGAGTCCAAAATTCAGCACAAACAGCCATACATAACGCGTCAATATAAGTTCTCATTTTAATCCAAAGAAAATAATACAAGACGAGAGAGCTACGGGGCAGTTGCAGGAGGAATATGTGTGTCCAGAAATCGTATACAAGGGGATGATGGATATGGTGGGTTTTCCTACATGCTGCACAATCGAGTGAAAAAAAGAATTTGGAACTTGAAAGCGGAGAGAGAAAGTCTAGGGCAACGGCACTTACGACCGAACGAACGTCTAGTTGCGACCAGCACTGGCAGTACTTGTGCTCGGGCCAGCGCCGTCGTCGGGCACCGGAGGCGAACGGCGCCCAAATATCAGCGACGATGCGTATTGCTCCGCCGCATTCAGTGTGTTCCTCAGGCTGCGCTTCACGCTCCGTCCGCGCGACTCCCCTGCCCCACCCCCACCTCCACCTCCACCTCCGCCTCCGCCGAGGGCCGACGCGACCGACTCCTGCAGCTCACGCGTCGTCGGGCTCGTCGGCGACGCTGGCTCGCGGTACGGCCACACGACGCTCGCCGCCGTCGTCTGTGCGGTCTGCACGCCGGTGGCGGTCCGATTCGCACTCGATGAGCTGCTCGCGCTCGCAAGCGACCCGCTCGAGTCGACTTCGATGAATGGCGGGCGGTGATGCGGAATCATCCCCTCCCCGCGCCTCGGCGCGTGCCTTTCCCTGTCCGCATGCGTCTGGTTCTGCTGCACCGCACCCCTCCCATGCCCAATCTCCGCATAGTTCAAATCCGGCGTCAGGGCACCGCTCGCGTTCCTCGGCGATCCGGGCTCCTGCTGCTGATACGTCCGGAAGAACCCACCTCCGCCCGACGCCGCGCTCCGTTCGCTCGGCGGCGGTGGAGAGCGCGACGTCTCCACAATCGGTAGCATGTCCGCCACCCCACCGCGCGCAGCTTGCCTTGTCGTCACACCTGCACGCGACGGCCCTGCTGCTGGTGTTGCGGAGGAAGTCGCAATCTGGTTGTTCAGCCGCGTCGCCGCATCGCGCAGCCTATTGGTCGCGGACGCCTGGGAAACCTGAGAACTGACGTAGTCTGTCTGCGACTGCGGTGCAGGGAGGGTCGATGCGCGCATCGGGCGGCGGTACCCAAAGTCATTTCCCGGTACTGGCGGTGGCGGATTGGTGGGGAGCATCGCAGGGCCCCTTGTGCCGCGCGCAGACGCAAGCTGTTGCAGCTGCAGGAACATTCTCCGCGACCCAAACTCGTCGTCCTCCTCCATGTCCTCCGGGTCGGGTTCGGGCGTGTCGTCCTCGCGATACGCCTCCGCGTCAATCTCATCCTCCTCGTCCTCCGTGTCGTCCGTCCCGTTCATCTCCGTGAGATGATCGAACAGCTCCGTCAGGAACGCGCGGAGTTGCGACACGCCTTTGCCCGAGTAGACACAAAACGCCATCTGCTGCGTCGAGCTGAATTCCTAAAAGAAAAATCAGCTCCGAATGTAGTCCATAAATGGGTATAACACCAACATGCGGGGGCTCGCGGCAGAAACGCTGCAGCTCAGGCTGCCGGAAGGCGGGGACGCCGGTCAGAGAGAGATGCGTGAGCTTGTGCAGCTTTTGGAGGAGGAAGTGGACCGCCATGACCGATATCTGGTCACAATAGGAAAGATGGATGCGCTCTAGCGTCGCGTGCCGGTCTGCGAGGGAGAAAATCGCCTCATCGGTGAGGTTGTTTACTCTCACAAGCCCCACCCGCCGCAATTTTGGAAGCGCGGACAATTCAAAAACCGACATATCGGTCAACAGGACGCAATCTGTCAGCAATCCGTCAGCCCCGGACGAAGCCAGAATATTCGGAAGGGGAAGACGCACTCGCAAAGTCTATGTACCTCAATCGGGTGCAGGATCGCGCCAACGTACGGACGGAACGGTCGGTAATCTTGGCGGCATGGCCGAGGTGGAGATAGTGCAAGTACCGGCCTAGTTTGCAGATATTCTCCACGGACCTGTCTGTGAGCAAGCCGCACTTTGACAGCACGAGATTGCGAATGCGCGGGGCGTGGGCGATGATGCCGTCCACAGCGTCGTCCGTGACAAGCGAGCAAGCAGTCAAATCCAACATGCGCAAGTGCTCGAACGAGTTATCAAGCACAAGCGGAGGAAGATCATCGTTAGAGGCCGAGGCGGCGGACGGGAAAGGGTTGGGTGCCTCGGCGCCGGATGAATCTGTTTTAATTGGAGCTGGGAAGGCGGCGTCCGTGAGCTCGGGGCAATGAGATAGACGCATCTCGCGCATGTGGTTGGAGTGAGTCCAGATGTCGCGGATAGAGATGTCAGTGATGAGCTTGCAGTGGTTGAGGTCGATTTCGAGGAGAAGAGGGCATGAGAGCGCGAGGGCGGAGACGGAGCGGTCGGTGAGCTGCTCCAGGCCGCTAAGCTTTACGCGGCGCAAAAGAGGGCAATTGGCGGCGAGGGCGAGGATTCCGCGGTCGGACACACGCTTGCAGCCTGCAAGGTTGATGCCCTGCAGACGAGTCGCGGCGGTCGCGAGGCCGACGATTGCGGTATTAGAAGTATTGCCAACGCCGGTGAGATCGATGGCGACGAGGTTGGCGAAGCAAGGGAGGACCTGATTGAGGGCCTCGGCGGAGATGTGGTCGCAATTGACAAGGGTGAGGCGCTCGAGGCGGTCGCAGCGAGCGAGGATGGTAAAGGTGCGGTCCCTGAGGTCCTTCCCCAGAGACAGCAGATTCAGACGGCGGATGAAACTGGCATAGGTGAATGTCTGGTCGGGCGAGTCGAGCAACGCGGCCATCTTTGCCAAGGTCTCGTACTTGGGAAAGGCGGGCTTGTGCCAGAGCAACTCCACGGAGCACTCGCACCATGTCCGACAGACCTGGAGCGCGGTGTAGAGGTCCTTCACTGCATGGAGGTGCTTGAGGATGTGAATGAGGAGCTCCGGAGGTATCCGAGCCATGGGACTAAGGACTGCCCCCCACTGGGACCAGGGACAGACGCTTATTGCGCGCCCACTGGGCCGGGGACAGGACAAGGGCATCAGGGCCGTCCTCGTTGGCGAACTCGACGGAATTGTTATTGTCATCGTCGTCGTCGTCGGAGAGGGAGCGGGAGGATGGGTTGTGGTGTTTGTAGACCATCCGTTCGGTGGTGGTGGTTCGGAATCAAGGCAAGTTTAGCGAGGCACAAGGCGTCTAGACGAATCTGATGGTTCTGTGTAATGAACCCAGTACGTGTAACGCCAATTTCTTATTCTCGAATGTCAATTCGCAAGAAGAATGCCTTGGAGATACTCCTTGCTGTCCAGTTTCATCCGTTACGTCGACACAAATTTATTCCGGGCGACAACGTCTAGAACTTAAGTACTTAAAGTTTGTGTGCGCAACGTGTGTTGCAAGAAGAACATGCAGCGATGAAGCTTTGGAGCATGGCTAACGTCCTTGCGCAAAAGTTTGACACGATAGTCGTTGCGACGCCTGCGCGACAGAATCCGAGTCGCAACCTCAGACGTTGTCATAACGCCGCCGCCGGAAACCCGAGTCAAAAAAAATGACAACTAGAAGCAGGTCCTGCCAACTGATTTCGATTCGGAGCTCTCTGCTCCTTGAACTCTGCTCGTCTTTTTTTCGCAGCTCGCAAGTCCTAAAATTTTCCCAGTAACTACAAGAACTGCCGTTGCCCTCCGAAAGACTATCCCTCTGCAACCGTTGTGGTTGCAGCTTCTCTCTTCCGAAGGTAGAGAACTGGCAACCACAACAGTTTTTGGGAGTTGACATTCAATTCGTTACTAACCACGAGCGTCGTAACTAGAATATCCGTACATTCTTTTGACTGGGCTGTCGTCATTCACTGTGCTCCTCTATCGCTTCTAGAAATTGCTGGACGTCCCGGGCACACCGAAATTCAAGCTGACTACCGAAGTAAATCCCTGCGGCGAATTTGTGCTGTGAAGTCGTTAGTTAATTGAAGAAATGGCCCCGATCTCGTAAGCCCACCTCAAACCAGCCACTATCAGCGCAATAGAGCCATCAGCGCATAAGATAAGGAGGAGCGAGAAGGAAACAAACAAGACGACGCACCAGATTTTTAGAGATTTTTGGAGCGGAGTCGAGGGAAATGTTGTGCCCACTCGCGATACCTGATGATATCTCTCGAGCCCGACGGACGGTAAATGTGGCATTGTGATCATCCGTGGCCAGCTTAGGACCGCTGTGTGAACGCCGACAGAAAATACAGCAAGCTGCGAAATGTCGAAAAGACAATAGCCGTGTTAAACCCCACTTATCGATAGCTGAGTTGTAAAGCCTCAGAGACTCGAGTGCGACGGGCGCCGAGGAATGAGGTTGGATGGGTTGGAGGGTGTGGGGTGGTCGGTTGCGGCAGTTCAGGTGAAGATGCCGAATACCCGGAGAGCACTGGACAAAGATGGGGGAAAAGGCGGCCGACTCAGAGAGCTCGCAGTTCAGGTACACTCAGCGAAGAGTGGGCAGACGAAGCAGCCGCTGCGATGCACTTGCCCACTGTGGCGACATAGGGGTAGAGACTGATGGACACCTTCTCCAAATGCATGAACGGGAAGTTGCAGATTTTTTGGATCTCTTTTAACTTGGAATCGATAACTCGGCGAAGAACGAGTCTATTAACATGTTGGATGAGGCGCTGCCCCGCAGGACGTACGTGAGATATTGCACGGTGAATTTTTATCAAACGGACGCCATCTGAAGCATTGCAATCTCGAAATTCCCAGCAGACATCGGTAACTCATCTTGAAAAATCCTGCGCGTTCAAACTCCCCAGAAAATCCTACCGAAGGGAGTCTCTGCGCCGGATTTACTGTGAGGTCATTGCCAAAATTGAAAAGTTCATCGCCCAATCTCGCTAACCCACCTTAAAACACCCACTATCACCGCGGTAGAGCAACTAGAGAGTAAGACAAGGACGAGCGAATGAAGCAGGCGACGCGTACGCACCTGATTTTTGGAGTTGAGTGGAGGAAAGTGGTTTTTTCAGTGGTGATAGTCCCACATATTCGATTTAAGCCCACAGACGGTGGATCTAGCATAGGAAGATTTGCCAATGGTATTTAGAGCCACATATATCAACACTTGGCAAAGAAATGCTAAGTACAATTTGAGACGAGGACGTGAGAAAGAGTGTCGAGCGCCATCGTATCCAACCCGGATACGATGCGGAGGAACAAGAGGTTTGGGAACGGGGACAATTCGATTGCTGCCAGGGTCTGCGATGGAGATCAAGGAGTATATTTTAAACGACGGAAGACGTACATAAGCGTAAAATTTCAGAGCCTTGAAAAGTAGACCTCATCTGCGGCCAACGAAGAACTGGTGTGTAGACGTCGACAGATAAGATAGTAAGCCGCAAGAAATCGAGTGGACAAAAGGTGCGCTTAAACCACTCATCGATTGTATCCGAACGATGAAGTTTCAGAGGCTGGAGTAGGATGGGCACGAAGGAATGAAATCGGATGAGATTCGGATGATTCGTTACGAAGTCAAGATGTAGGATGTGGATATTATGGGAGTAGTGATTCCAAAGGTCGATTGAAAAAAAAAACTCATAATTCAGGTGCACTCGGCGGACGTGGGTAGGCGAAGCAGCTGTTTGCAATGTCCCAACGCGGCGGCATAAGTTATGAAGGACACAATCTCCATATGTGTGGATGGAAAATTGCAGATTCTTTCGAACTCTTTAGACTTGAAATCAAAGCTCCGCGAGGACCTAGCACATGTCATATGAGGGGAGTGCGTGTGCGCAGGGCCCTCCGAGTCCTTGAGTACCGGCACATTTCTCTGAAAAGCAGACGTTGGGGCGCGTACAATCGCCGGCGCAAGGGAGCAAATCACGGAAGACTCCAGGACGAAGGACACGACATCGACTCGGATCACATCGGAGGCGGCCCGACACCCGGTTCCGGTTCGTTCCAATCCAAACCCCTAATTTGACCCCTCATTCAGTTCAGCCTTTCTGCCAAATATGCAAACGCAGGCTCTGGTGCAACAATTAAGGAGTACCTATGCCTACTCTCCTCCCCGGCGAAGTCAGACAGCGACCACCAGAACAGCGCCTTACATCCCTGAAATAAACCCATCTCTCGATCGTCTGCCAGCGTTCATTGTACATTGCCCCCACTTTGGCGGAAGAGTTACTCAAGTCTCTGGATGCTACCTTCACGCAACAAATTGCCGACAATTCCCTAGTTCCCGAAATACTCTACAGATTTTGTGACAGTATTGACGACCAAAATGATCTACAAGGCGGGTCGCCCTTCTCGCCGTGAGGGGAATAAAGAGCGAGGGAGACGTTACATCGATGGCGTGTGATATTATCACCCAGGTCGCTAGCTTGGTGAGGGCGATTTACCGCGCCAACGTTGGGAGCGAGGAGCAGAAGTCCTTGATTGATCAACGGTCGTATAAATTCCTGCGTTACAACCAGTCCCGCCCCGCAGTTCGAGAAGACAAAGGCTGGAGGGTGTTTGAAGCACATGCCCCATCTATCGTCACTCTTGCCCAGGACGAGCAGGGCCGCGAACTTGAATTTACTGGACATGAAGACAATGAGCGCGCAATGTTCTACAAGGTATTACACACTCTTGAGTTATAAATGAAACATTATCATTTTACCATAGGCCTTGGTTGCGATGTTCGACACAAACACGTTCTTGAGTGTCATCTTCGGCGGCGACAATGCCGTCTTTTTCTAAAGAATTCAGTCACCGGAGCCAACTCGTTATAGTGTCCTTTGCTCCAGTGTGTCGCCCATTCGAGATATATGTTTACCATTATTCTAGGGAATTCTCTTGCTTCCTGTGGAGAACAGCCGTTGGTCAATCTTGCGTCTCTCTCCATCCCAGCCCGCCAGGCGATATTCGAGTACCGACTCGCACCAACCGTCGTCAATTACAAAATAACAATATTTTTCCAAATTGCTGATCACGGTCCAGACAAAGACATGATTGTGATTTTGACGGACACCATGGTGAGCTTCAATTACTTATGCGTTCAGTTTATGTCGGCTAAATAAAAATATAGTCCGTCAATGTCATTTTCGACCTCCCCGGCTACGATGTTACCATTTTACTTCTCCACAAATCGCAAAACGACGTTCCCAGTCCCCTCCCGCTTGATTGCCCGTCAGATTCGCCACCCCTCTTGACACCGCCATCCCATGTTACCCGTTCTGTCACCTACTTTGACAAAGCTTCGTCTGCAACCGCCTCCGGCAGTGTATCGCCGGCCACCCCGCATCTCCCTGTACTCCATGCCACTGAGGCCCCGTTTATTGGGGCGACCGGTATGGCCTTCAGAGCTTTGGCCGGTCGATCTTCTGTCATCATAAAGGCGATCCCCGGAAGCTGGAAGGGCGTCGAGGATCTTCGACACGAAGCGCAGCTATACAAAAAACTGATCTCCCTACAAGGCAGTATTATTCCTCGATGTGCCGGTTTCTTCGAGGGCCACGGGTGGAGCGTCCTCGTCTTTGAAGACTGCGGATCCGCGGTAATTGACACGAGTCTGCTATCCACAAATCAACGGTCAGCACTTTACACTTAGGACCGAAAAGTTTGAGCTTAACATGAACAGAGAAACACTATTGCGGCATGCCTGCTCAATTCATGCGCACGGCGTCGCCCATCGAGACCTGGAGCCCCGAAAAGCAAACGGCGAAGTTCAAATTATCGACTTGGCATACAGTGAACTGGGACATCAGTGTTCTCAGCCATGTCCAGAATTATCGAGATTCAAAGAACTCTTGAGCCTTTATGATTAGATTTGTAGAGTAGGAAGAAAATGATGATGGTCAATGTATACAGTCATGTTGCTGCAATGTAAACTTGGGGAAGTTTGCTCTCATACGATCCCAGTGGAGGTGGGTGGTGTGACTGCGGCCGTGCAGGATGGCGAGGAGGCGTAGCGCCACCAACCATGAGACGGTGATGGCGGCACGGCAAAATCGCCCGAGAGAAGGGACCAGTGTGGGATGTCATAGACATCAAGCCCTCAGGCCCGACAACGTCGCACTCTTGCTGCGTTGCGGTGGGACTTCAAAATGTGGCGGGGAAATGTTGCTGATTTGCCGGTTCACAACTGCCGGCGCAATCGAGTCTGCTGGTTTTTATTAGAAGTGTGAATAACATAAAATATAGAGGATGACTCACCATCTGTCGTGTGTACATATCCATTGTTTGAAAGAAAAATCAAGTGGAAGATAAGGCGCGGACTAATCAAGCCGTGTAACGAAACGGCGACGGGCATAAGAAGGATTGATGCAACACCGCCACTGCCCTCCTGCCATGGCTTCCTCAGACTCCAGCTCCAGCTCTTCTTCTTCCTCCCCACTCTCGGGCCCCGAGTTTTATAATGCACGCCGCGCCCAGTGGTTGACACCCACCGGCCCCCCACGCCCGCCTGAACCCTCCTCGTCGCGCCGAAAGCTCGAGCAAGTGCTCAGCGCGCCCGATGCGCTGACGAACGACGACGTCTGGTTCGGCAGCGTCGAGAAGATATGGAAAGGCCTCGGCGCGGGTGGAAGGCTCAAGCGCCGGCTGCCTATGAGGCTTGTCGTACGTCACCTTGTCGCTTGCTCATAGTTGAAATACTGAGAGATATGCACCCCTGTTTAGATCAAAATAATACACTCGGCATGGCTGCGTGACCAGACATGGCCCGCTGGCGCGATGGCGCCGGAGCCAGACGACGAGTTGCTGCTGCCTGATTTGCCGCCGGCACCGATAATACAGCCCGCGTCGGCGACGTCATCGGGAATCTCGACGCCGTGGACGCTCGTTGGGGGGCCGGAGGGGCGTGGGGACGAGGACGAGGACGAGCGCGGGGCCAGTTGAGGTTGCCGTCTTTCTTGTGAAATCTCAATGTGTACATTATTCCTGTATAACTCAAGCAGCCGACAAGAGGCGCTGCGCAACGGAAACTATAAACAATACATCTGCCGAAAAGTATATTGGCAGTCGGGCTCTATGTTCGTGACGGGGGGAGACACCTGAAGCCGAATGTATAAGCATTTAGCATGGAAGGAGGGCCAGCGGACGCACCAGGATAACGCCATCGCCTCGCACGAACAGCATGTCCATTTTTCTTTTTGCAACCTGTGCTGCCGAGTGAGCGCCGTGCCTGAAGCGCAACTAACAGCACGTACGTTCACGGTAGCCGGCTGGCCCGCCGGCGCGCCATCCACAACGTCCACGATCATGATCGTCTCCTCGACGTCGCTCATAATGAGGTTCATGTGTCCATCGTATGCCTGGAAAGTTGTATGAGAAACGGGAAAGAAGGTCGACAGAACGCGTCCTGACGTGGAGAATGCCGGTGAGCTCGCGGTCGCCTCTGAGCTTGACGAAAACGCGCTCGCTGAGGGATAGACGAATTAAATCGAACGGCTCCTGGATGGACGACGACTCCATGAGATTGTGGGTCACGAGGTCAGTATCCCACGGCTTTCTGACTTTGACCGCGACGATGCCCGTAAGTCTGCCTGTTATTTGGTCGTCTGCTGCTAATTCTTGCTATAGAAACACTATTGCGACTACTGCGATGTCTTTCTGACCCACGATTCCACGTCCGGTAGGTCGATTCGCGTCCAACTGTATTGCTCTTCTCATTAGTTTTTTCCAGTGCGTAAAGCACACAACAGCGGCAGAAACCACTTGTCCAACGTCAGGGATTACTATGCGTGTAAGAGCTCTGCTAACTATTTGTTTAACGCAATTCCCAAACTTTGTATTATAGCACTCGGGCACGACAAGGCACAGAGCATCATCGACCAAATCACCTCGGCGTATGAGACGAGCGGTGGTCCCCCTCCTGGTGGATTCGGTTTCGGGCCACAGCACCTTGGTGGCCCGCCTCCGGGTTACGGTGCACCCATGTTCGGTGGGCCTATGCCGCCTCCAGGCTTCGGTGGTCGTGCGTCCATCAATCATATTATACTTTCGCATCTACTATACTAATCATAACTCGTCTAGCGCGCCCGCCTTTTCCCCCGAACGGCTTCCCCCCACCAATGATGGGTGCCCCCCCGCCATTCCCGCCCAATGGCATGCCCATGGGCCCGCCCGGCGGATTTCCAGGCGGTAATTCTTGTTTAACTCTTCCTAACTCTCCTATCCGCTCATTATTTTTTTCTTGCAGGCCCGCCTCCCTTCCCCCCCAAACGGCCCCCCAGGCGGTGCCCTGCCGCCATTCCCACCCAACGGCGGCCCTCCCGGTGGACCTCCTGGTGGCTTCAACGGCCCGCCGCCGCCGAACCCAAACAACCAGTCTGGCCCTCCTGGTCCCCCACCAGCACCAGGGAGCGGGCCCAGTATCCACCCCGACCGTCTGCGCATGATGGGCGGCGGGCCCCCCGGGCCCCGCTGAGCTTGATATTTTTTCCGTGTACTTTATCCTATGTTTTTTTCTCGTTGGTTGAAATAAAGTGAAAGTTCAAAAAACGATCTACGCACGTTCCCTGGTTGAAAGTTTTTGCAAGTTTCGTTATTCTGTCGCGTGATAAACAAACTGTCGAAACTGTCTTCCTTGTGTGAATTGAATTCCTCTCGAGTCTCTTGAACGCACACCGCCATCATGTCGACGCAGCCCCTTCTGCAGCGGACGGCGGCGAAGCGTATCGCACTGCCCGTCCGCGTCGAGCCCAAGGTTTCCTTCGCCAACGAGCGTACATTCCTCTCATGGCTCCATTTCACCGTCGTCCTTGGCGGTCCTCGCCGTCGGCCTCCTCAACTTTGGCGATAAGGTGTGCCGTCTCCGCGTCTTCTAACCTCGTCCTCGACGCACTGCTAACTCGCTGTATGTAGGTTGGAAAAATAAGCGCTGCGATGTTCTCTGTTATTGGTTTGTGCTCGGTATCTTTCTGAGGGCCGCGATAATTTTAAAAATAACGGTATCTCTTTGGCTGGGCAGCGATGGGGATCATGGTGTACGCACTGTATACCTACCATTGGCGCGCGGCGTCGATTCGGCGGGGTGGGCGCGGGCCGTACGACGACCGACTGGGTCCAGTGCGTCCTCAGTCCCTCTATATTCATCTCTCACTAATTATTTCGTGCAATAATTCTATTTCACTCGCAGACGGTGCTTTGCATATCCCTGCTCGTCGCCATCGTCGTCAACTTCGTTCTCCGATTCACTGCAAGCTAACCCAATCATTCGACTCAAGTTATCCCACATCGTTATTGCTATCTCGTCTCCTCGCAATTATCTTGTATATGGACCATCCCATCACGAACGAAAAGGACACCCATGTATATACGCGCGCCCTCGCAAACAGCTTCGCTACTATACAGTTGAGTACCGCTGTACCCGCCGCGTCTGATATACAATGAACTTCACGCTGCAATACACTCCGCTGGAAGTAACCCTGCTCAACTCCGCCGTTGCCGTTTCGTCCCGGCGCGCGTCGAGACCGTGGCAGACGTCTCCACGGATGAGATGGACAGCGAGCGTCGATTCTGATGATACGCGTGTTAAAGTGAGTAACATTTCAGTTAGAGCGGTGGGTATACGTACGTGCTTCCGACTCCGAGCGCTCCGCGTGCTCACGACGCTCTGCGCTCGGCCGTCCTCGCCCTCGCCGTCCCCATCTGCATCCCCATCTGCGTCGTTCCCATCGTCCACGTCCATCGTGTCCATCCCGCCCTCCATCTCCTCCGCCTTCGTCGCCCCCCTGCATCCCCAGCCGGTTCTTCAAAACCTGGATATCAAAGTCGACCTTATCCACGACCTTCTTTTGTGTCCACCAGACTGGCCGTCGCGTCGAGCAGCGCCTCAAGGAGCGCGACGTTGCCCTGCGTCGGCATCACCAGCCGGGCGTGCGACACACCTAGCTCCGTGAGGGCCTGCGTCACCTTTTGCGCGATCGCCGCCTTGGGGAACGGCAGCTTGAACGAGCGCAGGTAAGCCGGCTGGTGCGCCGCCTTGGTCGCGCTGCTGCCCGCTCCGACGGGCGGCTGCTCGATGCGTGTGATGCAGTGCTGCAGGGCGTACGCGCTGTTTTTGGGCGGCATGTTCGGCCGCGCGCGCGCGAGCGGCGTGCTGAGCAGTGGCGTCGACGGGCTGTCGAGCAGGTCGCCGCCGCCTTTCTTTTTGCTACGCTTCGGGTCGGAGGAGGAGACGCCGGTGAGTTGCATCTCGTCTTCGACAATGTCGGGGAGACCAGACTCAATGCCTGCGATGGTGCGAAGGAGGTCGTCGCGCTCGCGCTTGAAGCGCCGCTCGTTCTGTTCGAGGCGCTTGATTTCCATGTACAGTGCCTCCTCCTCTGCGATCTGCTCCGGCGTGCGGTTTTCCAGGCTGGTGATGTACCGCTTGCGCAAGACCTCTCGCTCTGAAAGCAGATGTGAGTAAATAAAATGTATAAAAGAGGGCACACACCTTTGTCGAATGAGAAGCTGGATAACAGTACATTCTTGCTGTTTTCGTCGCCGGCCCATGGGCGGTTGCGAATGAGCTTGCGGCACACGCTGCAGTAGCGATCTTTGAGGTCTTCCATGGAGCGCTGCGCACCGCCGGGATAGTCGTAGCGGTCATGGATGATATACCACCGGGTGTCGTACTCGTGCACAATATTCATGAGATAGTCCGTCTCCTCTTTCGTCCACTCGGAGTCTTTGAATCGTCAAAAGACATTCGTTACGCCGAATAAAAGGTATACCTTCTAAATGACGCGTGTATTCATCTTGCGAGTAGGTATATGTCGGTCGTTGAACGTTGTATTTCGCAAACGGGTACTCTGCATCGATTATTCGTACACAACATAAATTAATAAGAGAGGGATGGAGGAACACACCTGCTTCCGGGTCGGCGGAGGCTTTGATCCAGTGTCTCAACTCCAACGAGTCGGTACGCGCACCGTTCTTGAACGTGCGCCATTCCCTGCGCACAGAGACGCGTCATTCGTTAGCAGATTTTCCTTCTTTTCCTTTGCATTGCGTTGCACGCACCATTTTATCTTCGAGCCCGCGCCAAGGTTGGGTTTTTGTTTGAGCCGCGGTTTTGCGAGTTGGGCCACGAGAGTGGTGGAAGAGGGCCCAATTAGAGAGAAGAGCTCGCGCGAAATGCCATCGGGTTTGCGTGCGGAGGGGACAGATAGTTTCTTTTGCAGGGCGGCGGGGGTGGCGGACGAGGAGGACGGTAGGTCGAGAATAGCCCTCACCTCTGAAGAGCTAGCCATGCTAAGACCAAGTCTCGGAATAGTTTCTTTGAAGGGACTATTTAAACTTTTTGCGACCTCGAGTATGGAGCACAAGGCCAAAAAGGTAGAAGTCGGTCAAAGCTGAATGTAGTAGCAGAAAGAAAGGCGGACCGGGAGTTGCCGAATCAGATCGGGAGTGTCGATCACCTCCACGATCACCTTCCCCGCAGTTCAATGACTGCGGCCATTTAGCGCTTGTTTACTTACCACTATTGACCTCGCTACTAAAACGTGTAACCTCTTGAGCTCTCTCATACTCCCCCCTGACCAGTCTTGACTCTTGAGGATACCACAATGCAGTCGCCTACTGCGGACGAGTTTGTAAACATCTGGGCTGACGCAGGGGACGAGAACGAGTTCCACCGTCAATGGTCTATTCACGCGGGCGCCCCCCATCAGCAGCAGCCAATCCAGGCAGCGAACGCCCTCAGGAAAGCTTATCCCGACCACTCCATCGTGCTGACCTTCACCAATGTCCTCAATTACCCTAAAGCGTTGTTCTCGCCTATGCCAAATGCGCCGCTCGTCACCACCACTAGATTCTTCCCAGGTCAGCGCATCAACGGCGAGGCTACCGGCGCTCTCTCTGACACAACCGAGTTTGGCGCCTTCGTCGGGGCATGGGACGTGCGTAGTTGGCACGACCAGTCTACTTACCGACACTTATATTTTGTTCAGAAATACGATTTCATTGTCTATGTGGTCACCTATCCTAGCATATATGGAATGATGACGCTGTATGCAATCTTGCATCAAGGTGTGCAGTATCCCAGTTGCCGCTTCTTGCTCTAACGATATTCTATAGGCGACACGAACCCCGCTCGCGCTCTGGTTCTCAAATATGGGCTCTGGTCAGAGACATTGCATAGAGAGGTCTCATAGCAAATAAGGAATCACGGGGGATTCTGACCTATTTCGCAGATATGGGTTTATAATCAAGGCTGGTGGCGGAAAGACCCCATTTTGTGGCAGAGTATCCAAGTCGCAGACTGGAAGGACGTCATCCTCGACGACAGTGCGCGCGGCAGACCCTCTTTTTGGCGCGCTTGAATTCTTATTTGTCTTCCAGAGTTCAAGAAGGATTTGCAAAAAGACATCTACGGATTCTTCAAATCCGAGCCTATCTACAAGGAACTGGCTATCCCGTGGAAGGTCTTATTCTATCCATCTAGTATATTTACCGTTTGCTCACGTCTTATTACAGCGCGGAATCATCATGCACGGCCCACCTGTTCGTCGTTCTAACAGTCTAAATGATATTTTTGTTCAAGTGCCAAATGTAGGGCAATGGAAAAACAATCAGCATCAAGGTCATCATGAAGACCTGCGATGCCCTGGGTTTCGCACCTCTCTACGTCAAGTCGTTCCAGCATTGGGCCGGCGAGGAGGTCGCGATGCAGGAGGTCTTCGACAAGGCGCGCCAACTGTCGCCTTGTGTGGTCGTGCTCGAAGACCTCGATGCGCTTATCACCGACCGTAACCGCTCGTTCTTCCTGAACCAGATGGATGGCTTTCAGGGAAATGACGGTTTGTTGATTATTGGGACGACTAACCACTTTGACCGCCTCGACCCCGGCTTGAGCACGCGACCTAGCAGGTTCGACCGGAAATAGTATGTGCCATTTGCAGATTCTAGTGTGTCGAGTCTGACCGAGTCGTGTACAGCTTGTTCGATGACCCTACCTATGAAGAGCGCGTACTCTACGTTAAATACTGGCAGAACAAGCTCAAGGGCAACAAAAATATCGAGTTCCCCGACTCACTGGTCGACGAGGTCGCCAAGGACACAGACCAGTTCAGCTTTGCCTATCTCAAGGAAGCGTTGTATGCTGTTTTTTCCACCTATCCTCGTTTTGCATTGATTCTCCCGCTAGCGTTTCGTGTCTGGTTAACCTGGCCGGCTGGGAAGGAGATGACAAGCCGAGCTTCAGCAAGGCTCTAAAGGAGCAAATCAAGACGCTCCGCAAGCAGCTAGACAAGTCGAAGAGCAATGCCGCGGCAGAGGAGGCGAAACGCGACTTCCGGCCCCTGTTCGACACGCTCTCGGAGGCGACGCCCGCCTTCAGCGTCTTCCCTCTTTCGGCCTTCAACAACGTCGCGATGCAGGGGCCGCCGCCAGCAGGGCAAGGTGAACGCGACTTCCGTGTGCTGCTCGACCGTCTCCAGCAGGGGCGGGGAAACATGCCCGAGTTGATAGCGCAGATGATGCGTCTTGAGGAGACGCGGCGTATGCTGGCGGCGCTCCCGACACCAAGCGCGTGGGACTCGTCGCACACACAAATTGCGGGGCTGGCTTACAGTGCGCCTATTGAATCGTCAAAAGACATTCGTTACGCCGAATAAAAGGTACATCTTCTAAATGACACGTGTTTCCATCCTCTGTATCGGTCGTTGCACGTTGTGTTCCTCCATCCATCTCTTTATTAATCTACATTGTGTGTGAATAATCGGCGCAGGATATCCGTTTGCCAAACATACCTGCTTCCGGGTCGGCAGAGGCCTTTGTCCCAGTGTCTCAACTGCAACGAGTCGGTACGCGTACCGTTCTTGAACGCGCGCCATTCCCTGCGAACAGAGACGCGTCATTCGTTAGCAGACTTTCCTTTCCTTTCCTTGGCATTGAGTTGCGTTGCGTGCACCATTTTATCTTCGAGCCCGCGCCAAGGTTGGGTTTTTGTTTGAGGCGCGGTTTTACAAGTTGGGGGACGAGGGTAACGGAAGAGGGTCCGATTAGAGAGAAGAGCTCGCGCGAAATGCCATCAGGTTTGCGTGCGGAGGGGACAAATAGTTTATTTTACAGGGCGGCGGGGGTGGGGGACGATGGGGACGGTAGTTCGAGGATAGCCCTCACCTCTGAAGAGCTAGCCACACTAAGACCAAGTCACTGAAAAGTTTCTTTGATGTGCTGGACTATAGTTGCGTTGTTTACGAACTCAAGTCGAGCAAGGAACCACAAGGCCGAAAAGGTAGAAGTTGGTCAAAGCTGAATGTAGTAGCAGGAAGAAAGGCGGGCCGGGAGTTGCCGAATCAAATCGGGAAGGTCGATCACTGCAAGATCACCTTCTTCGCGCAGTTCAATTCAGCGCTTGTTCTACGAAGTAATCTCAGCGCTTGTTCTACTAACCTCAACGTGTCCTCTTTCTAAGGCAACGTGTAACCTCTTGAGCTTTCTTGCATCCTCTGTTTACCAGTCTTGAGCCCACTGCAATGCAATCGCCTACTGCGGACGAGTTTGTAAACATCTGGGCCGACGCCGGCGATGAGAACGAGTTCCACCGCCAATGGTCTATTCACGCGGGTGCCCCCCATTCGCAGGTGCCGATCCAGGCAGCCAACGCCCTCAAGAAGGCATATCCCGACCACTCCATCGTGCTGACCTATTCCAATGTCCTCAATTACCCTAAAGCGTTGTTCTCGCCTATGCCCAATGCGCCACTCATCACTACCACTGGATTTCTCCCAGGCAAGCGTATCAACGGCCGGGCTACCGGTTCTCTCTTGAACGCGATCCAGTTTGGCGCCTTCGTCGGGGCATGGGGCGTACGTAGTAGCGGTGACCAGTCTATTTACCAACACTTATATTTTGTTCAGAAATACGATTTCATTGTCTATGTAGTCTCGTACGGATTTGGAAGCCTGTTTGCAATCTTGCATCAAGGTGCGCAGCATCACAGTCGCTCTTTGCTCTAACGATACTCTGCAGGCGACACGGACGCCGCTTGCGCTCTGATTCTCGAGGTTGGGCTCTGGTCAGAGACATTGCATGATGAGGTCTTATAGCAAATAAGGAATCACGGGGATTCTAACCTGTTTCGCAGATATGGGTTTATAATGGCTATTGGCGGAAAGACCATACTTTGTGGGAGAGTATCCAAGTCGCAGACTGGGATGATGTCATCCTCGACGACAGTGCGTGCGGCCGACCCTCTTTTCGTCGTGCTTGGAATTTTTATCTTGTCTCCCAGAGTTCAAGAAGGAGTTGCAAAAAGACATCTACGGATTCTTCAAGTCCGAGCCTATCTACAAGGAATTGGCTATCCCGTGGAAGGTCGTCTCATTCTATCCATTTAGTGTATTTACCGTTTTCTTAAGTCTCATTACAGCGCGGAATTATTATGCACGGCCCACCTGTTTGTGGTTCCAATACAGTCCACGTGTTATTCTATCTAAGTTTTAAATGCAGGGCAATGGAAAAACAATCAGCATCAAGGTCATCATGAAGACTTGCGATGCCCTGGGCTTCGCGCCTCTCTACGTTAAGTCGTTGGCCGGCGGGGAGTTCGCGATGCAGCAGGTGTTCGACAAGGCGCGCCAGTTATCGCCTTGTGTGATCGTGCTCGAAGACCTCGACGCACTCATCACCGACCGTAACCGCTCGTTCTTCCTGAACCAGATGGACGGCCTGCAGGGAAATGACGGTTTGTTGGTTATTGGGACGACTAACCACTTTGACCGCCTCGACCCCGGCTTGAGCACGCGGCCTAGCAGGTTCGACCGGAAATAGTATGTGCCATTTGCAGATTCTAGTGTGTCGAGTCTGACTGGTTCGTGTCCAGCAAGTTTGATGACCCTACCTATGAAGAGCGCGTACTCTACGTTGAATACTGGCAGAACAAGCTCAAGGGCAACAAAAATATCGAGTTCCCCGACTCACTGGTCGACGAGGTCGCTAAGGACACAGACCAGTTCAGCTTTGCCTATCTCAAGGAAGCGTTGTATGCTGTTTTTCCACCTATCCTCGTTTTGCATTGATTCTCCCGCTAGCGTTTCGTGTCTGGTTAGCCTGGCCGGCTGGGAAGGAGATGACAAGCCGAGCTTTAGCAAGGCGCTGAAAGAGCAAATCAAGACGCTCCGCAAGCAGCTAGACAAGTCGAAGAGCAATGCCGCGGCAGAAGAAGCGAAACGTGACTTCCGACCCCTGTTCGACACGCTCTCGGAGGCGACGCCCGCCTTCAGCGTCTTCCCCCCTTCGGCCTTCGACAACGTCGCGATGCAAGGGCCGCCGCCAGCAGGCCCGGGTGAACGCGACTTCCGTGTGCTGCTCGACCGTCTCCAGCAGGGGCGGGGAAACATGACCGAGTTGATGGCGCAGATGACGCGTCTTGAGGAGACGCGGCGCATGCTGGCGGCACTCCCGACACCGAGCGCGTGGGACTCGTCGCACACACAGATTGCGGGGCTAGCTCACAGTGTGCCTACGCTCGACTAGAATCCAATGGACATTTTGTACAGACATCATGTTCACTGTATGACTGAAATTGAATGCACCGTGGTCCTTGGCATCATCGACGGGAGTATTTTTTCCATGTCAAGAGCCCACTAGTCTGGTACCCGACATGACCGCCGGCTCCCATTATATCTTAAGTCCTGTTTGTGGGGTATTACAACCATGGTTCTGTCTATTTTCTGACGCTCTGAATGTTCAGTCTCCGTCCTCCGCACGGGGCTTTTCCTGTCGGCGCCGTCACCTTCGTCGCCCCTGTGACGCCCGCAATACCTGTTGGCAGCGCTACTCTCGTTGCAACTAATGCACCCGCGCTGGTACTGGAAGAATGCGCGTGGACTGCGTACTACCCCGCAGACATCTCGCGCAAGCCGCCGCCGAGAAAGGGACTGGATTGGCTGGTTAGGTTTGTACGAACGCAGTAAGTCATCACCAGACATGTTGATTCAGAACTCGTTGCAGGCCGGTTGGCGCGACGTTGAAGGGGCTTTCCCGCTTTATTGGTGTTCCAGCATGGCTACTCTGGCCTGTGGTGTATCTCTTTGGGATTGGATTGAAGGTGAATCAAAATTACAACGCGCGACCCGCGCCGGCTGAACACCGTCGAGGTCCCAGCGTACTGGAATGCGCCGCTGCTGCATCCCGGGGCCGCATTCAAGCAATGGCCGCTCGTCATCTTCTCGCACGGGCTCTGCGGGAGCCGCACCGCGTACAGCCAGCTCTGCTCCGAAATGGCCGCGTCGGGAAAGGTCGTCCTCGCGGTTGAGCACCGCGATGGCACCGGCCCCGCCTGCTCCCCGCGCGCCCACGATGACACCGGCAGCCCCGGGCACGCACGAACGGTCCTGTATTGCCGCGAAGACGACGTAGTGTACGTCTTAAGCAGTGTTCTAAAGGTCTAACATGAATGCATTAACACAGGTTTCCGCCAGAGGCAGACGATGCGGCGCCGCGTGTGCTCCCGCTCCGCGTCGACCAGCTAGTGTTTCGTCAGCATGAGGTGTACCGCATATACGCCGCGTTCTGCGCACTTGTACGGGACGGCGTCGCGCTGGAGGCGATCGACGGCGCGCACGTTGACCTGCAGAGCTGGGCCCCTGCGTCTGAGCCCGCGCTGGTGAACTGCGACGATGTTTCCCTCGTTGGACACTCATTTGGCGGTTGTACAGTGGTATGTGGATTACAATATGCCATTCCTTCATGAACAAATTTTACTTAGCTCTCGATTCTCTCCTCTCCACCCCCGTCAAGTGCATACGCGCCACTACCGATAAGTAAAGTGCTTCTGTACGATCCGTGGCTCGACCCTCTGCCATCTCCTGGGCCAACCCCCACCACGTCCTCCGCTACGTCCTCGCTCTCAGAAGCCTCTACTTCTGAGAGTGTTCCGCTGTCGGTCTTGAAGCCCAACGGCCTACCGTCAGAACAGATGCTGGTAATTAACTCGCAGGTCTTTTCGTTATGGAACGTGCACTTCACGCGTCTCGCCGAAGTGGTGAAGGCTTGGGAGCCTCAAGGGCGCAGGCTACTCACCCTCAGTGTGTTCGCTTCCTTCCTCGAATTCTATTGCATCTAAGGTATCTGTCAGTCGGCTCTAAACACGCATCCTTCTCCGACTTTCCCGTGCTACCGGTGGTGCGCACGAAACCAGCAACGACGCTAATCGATCTGGCCGCGACGCTTTCGCTGGCCTTTCTGGACGGCACGCTTGACGCCACGCTGGAGCGCATTCCGACAAAGAAATTCGAGGAGAAAATTATTGGGAAGCGGAAGGATGGCCGACCGAAACGGACGATCGTGGGGGACGTGGGAGATGTTGTCGTGCATTGAGTGTACGCGTTTCTGTGCGCGATGTATTTCTATAATTTGAGGCCTGTTGGGTGTTGTTTGTCTTCACCTTTTCTCCTTTCTTTCAAACCCATTAGCCGTGCGCGTACGACCTCTTGGAGCGCGTTACAATGAATATACGTCCAGTGAGAGTCGACGATCTTCCCGGCATGCAGGCATGCAACCTGCAAAATCTTCCTGAGAATTATACAATGAAATACTACCTGTACCACGCAATGACCTGGCCTTCCTTATCATATGTGGCCGAGGTGCGTCATGTGCTCTCACTAGTCGCCCGCTCGCGTTCATCGAGCCGCATTCTATGTAGGACCACAAAGGCCGCATCGTTGGGTACATACTCGCGAAAATGTAGCCTTCCAAAACAACATCTTTCGCGTTATCTTACACGACAACCCGTGATACAGGGACGAAGAGGGCGGGGAAGACGCAGAGCCTCACGGGCACGTAACGAGCATATCTATTTTGCGGAGCTACCGCCGCCTCGGCCTCGCGAAGAAACTCATGGTTCAGTCTCGTGCGTGCTGTTTCGACAACGCGCGTTCTCTTGCTTATACACGCTCAACGCAACTTTGCAGAAGAGGGTACGTATTCATCAGTCTTATAAAGTACAGGCGATTTAAATTCTCGTTCTGTGTCCCAGCCATGGCTACAATTTATCGCGCCTCTTATGTGTCTCTGCATGTCCGTAAATCGAACCGCGCAGCATTAGGGTTGTATCGCGACACTCTCGGTTTCACTGTCCAGGACATCGAGAAAAAATATTGTGAGTTGCAGCAATTCCCATCCTAGCGACGTGGTCATTGGAATTTTGCAGACGCGGATGGAGAGGACGCATATGCGATGCGTCTGTCCCTGAAGCCATGATACATTTAATACTATAATGAACAATAATATAATACACCAATTCACGACCCGTCCTTACTGCCATTCCTTGCCCCACTCCGCCATCTCGGCCGATTGCACAAACGGTTTGGACTCGATCGGTGCAGACGGCGCCTCAGGCGTTATGGTGTTCACTAGTTTAGGGGACGCTTCAGGCGATGTGGTGTCCACTAGTTCAGAAGACGCTTCAGGCGATGTGGTGTCGACGAGTTCAGGTGATGCAGTGTCGACTGGGACAGAACCGCGCCCAATCATGACAGCCTCTCTGATCACCTGGGCAGTTTGGAGACCCAAATCGTAGTATCCGTCGTTAGTTTTGCCGGAGAACATGCCTGTGTGCGCTTCGACTTCATCGGAAGCCAGCCCATTCCGTGCGAGCACAAAGTGTGGCCCCGCGGGCGCGTTCTTCTTCGGCAGAACGATGAAAGTCCGTTCTGAGTTACTTAGGAGGGGAGTTGGAGGTAAATATGTGTAGAAACTACGAACGTCAGACAACACCCTGAACGAAGAGAACATAGACCCACTTCCGGAATACGACTCCCTCTTGCTCTTGAGCATGTACAAGGAAATCAACTCGTTGATTCAATGAGTCCACGTTCCATAGATGCGAAACGTATTTCATATGGTCGGTGGCCCAAGAGTATCCAAGACCGAGGTCCTCCCGCTTGTAGTATGACGCACCAGCGGCGGCGCCGGCCAGCAGAGCCCCTCCTACCGCGTATGAGGCAGTCCCCGCCCACTTCCCCCAGCCAGATGCTGGCGCAGCTGACGTGGACGGCGGTGGAGGTGGTGCTTTGCTGGCTCCAAAGCCGGCCAACGCACCCAGCAGGCCCGTTCCAACGTTGCGCGCAGCTTGCGCGTATTCTACGGCCTTGGTCGCACTGTTCTTGAAAACGCCTGGGTGCAGTCCAAGATACTTTGGGGTCGGTGAGACATGATAATCTATGGCGTCAAAAACGGGATTCACTAACCGGAGTATCGAACGCGATTATTCCAATGATTTTAGGCCAAAGGACGAATTCCGGCTGAGTTTTTCGGCCTTTCAAAAATTCTCGCAGCGTATCCGCGGCAAGAAGTCCGCCCATACTAAACGGGTAAGACTTGTCAAGAGCGGTAGATGAAGGAGAACTTGCGATGTACCTATGACCGCAAAGCACAAGCTTGGCCCTTCCAGCACCTCCGCCAGATGCTACCTCTCTTTCTACAGTCAGAGTTGTTAACCAATCGGCAAACTTCACGACAGCTTCGGTCTAAATCGCTCGTTTTCAAAAGCAGGATCACCAGAAATTTTATTTGGAACATACCAGGTCTCCTTTGGTCTAACATAGATTAAGCAGGGTAGCGGTAGAAAGGAACATCTGTATACCTCGTAAGCCGGAAAGACGATACATTCGACCTGAAGATGTTCGGTCAAGCTTCTCGAGGGCCAGAATCGAGGCCCACCGAAGCATTGGGAATGGTCTCTGTTAGTATGTGTTGCAACCTTCCAGGGAACTCGCCAAAGGTCGTGTCGGTGCCTTTGAAGCCATGAATAAAGACGACTATAAGTACGTCGCGGACAGCAACAGCCAAGTCGGTCATGAACGCTGGTTCGTCACACAGTGATAGTGGTCAAAGCGCAGAAGTTGTTTGACTCTGCTTGATTGCTTGATGCTTCCGCCTTCCCCTATCTGTCATCCGCTCTTTCTTGTCCGCATCCTCCACGGCGGCTGAGTGCGGCTGAATTGTCAGGCTAGCTCTATGCATCGTTTATGTTCCTGCTTGCGTCGGCGAAGGAGTCAGGATAGCCTGAGCAGGAAGGATGTGGCGACGAGCTGTCCATTGCCTCAGGAACTCATCGACGAATGCATATCGTATCTCTACGACGACTTGAACGTGTCCCGTTCATACCCCGATCTCAAGGCCTGCAACTTGGTTTGTAGATCTTGGTCGTACGGTGCCCAACGTTTTCTTTTCAGAGAAATTCGCAACTTGACCTCATGCCGGTATTATCGCCTCGAGATGTCACTGCGCACATCCCCTGCCCACATACGACATGTCCATACATTGGTTCTACGTGGAGCCGTTGATTTCAAGTCCAAAGAGTTCAAAAGAATCTGCAATTTTACATTCACGCATTTGGAAAATGTGTCCTTCACTCACAACTTTATGCCGCCGCGTTGGGAAATTGCATTGCAACGGCTGTTTCGCCTACCCACCCTCCGCCGAGTGCACCTGAACTACGAGTTCTTTGAATCTGCGGCCTTTCTTCCCATCTGGCTCCAGTGCTCCTCGAGTATTCGGCATCTTGACTTGAACTGTCGCAATCTATCATCTGAATCCCTTCATCCCATCCAATGTCTTTCCTTGACGCCCATCGTACTCGAGTCTCTGAGACTCAGCGGATTCAACATCGATGAGTGGCTTCAGCACGACCTTTTTCCCTTCGACTTTTCGCGGCTTGCCGTATTATCTGTCGACGTCCACACGTCGGTTCCAAGTTGGCCGCTGATGACACCTGCACTTCAAACTATTGAAGCGTTGGATTTTTCCAGTTTTGTAAGTCTCCTCCTAGGATAATAATAATAATAATCATAGAATACCTTCGAAGGCCCACCCGTTGGCTGACGAGGAGGCCATCGACCTCTCCCTGTTCCCGAACCTATTATTCCTCCGCATCAAAGTTTCCGTCACAACAAAGGCGTTTGACGCTCTTTCAACGATCACCTCCTCGTCCAGGCTTCGTCAAATTATATTGGACATTGCCCATTCGTGTGGCGATAGGTGCGACCGGCTCGATTCTATAGTGGTGGACCTTCCACTGCCACACTTACCGTTCGTCGGGCTCGAGAAAGATATCATCACCTATAGTGAGTGAACACAACATTTTCCTCGACTCGACTCCAAAAATCTGGTGCTTAGCCTGCTCCATCCTCTCGTTAATTCATGGAAGCACAGCTCTTTTGCGCTGAAAATGACTGGTTTGAGGTGAAGTGACTCGGACAAGATGAGACGATTCTTTTAATTTTGACGTCCCCATTGCGTATACAGACCCAAATCCGCCGCAGGGACTTGTTTCGGTAATCACTTGTTGCCCCAATATTGGCGTGGATGAGTGGCCAGAGTCATGTCCAGTACTGAACAATTTCCGGCCCTCGAGTCGCAGGGGCGGTGACGTTTGACATTGATGTTCACCAATAAAATTAGCGGCGAGGAGCCCGCTCGACGGACGAACTTGGAGCGAAGACTTGATGTTGTTTGCCGGATGAAAGGAAAAATACAGATTGAAAGAACACAAGAGCCACTTTTACATTCGGCTATGAGCATACAATAAAATTATAATATTCTTTTACTGGCTCATACTCGGGCTTCTGTACGGTGCTTGGGTTTGAATCACAAAGGAAGCATTTTGGGAGGGAGATTGCGATGCCAAGTCCGAATACTGTGGCTGATGTAGGATGTGTGGGTTGATCGCGTCACCGTATGGTTGACTGTGCAACCCCGGACTCGATATCTTCAATGAACCAGAAAGGTACGTCTTCACAGGTGTCAATGTAGAGATCCTGGGCTGAGGCTGGGACGTAATAGTATTTGGAATGGGACCACCCTGACCTGCCGAACCTGGGGTCGGAGAGGCACCAAATGGGATCGTCTTCGGGTTGGACACACGCCTCGGCGACTGGTACCAAGACTGGCGCCTTTGAAGCGGCAGCTCTCGAGATTCTCCAGACGGAGGGGACGTTCCCATCAATGAACTTTGCTGCTGAGATTGTGATTGTGATTGTGGCGACCAAGATGGGGTGTGGGATTGAGAACGGGGAAGGTTTGGGATGGGTTCGTCGTCCCAATTCAATTCTCCGGCATAGAGATTTTGTGAATCACCTAGGCCGTTCGCCCTCAGAACATCGTTAAAATTCGGGACAGCACCTTCAAAGGTAGTGTCGAAGTCCTGGGTAAGATGACGTTCCACAGAACCATCGGAGCCTGAAAAAGATTGCGACCCATGTGGCACAGTTCCATTCGGAGAGGCAAAATGGTTCTGCGATGATGCTCCCGCGAGAGTTTGGGAGATCAGAGTATCTAAATCGGGAACCTCGGGATTAGGTATCGCCTGAGAGGATTCTGACGCCGAGGCTAGGGATGCAAATCCAGGAGTGCGGTTTAGACCTCGTGGGGGAGGTGTCTGCGTAGAATTTGAACGGGAGTGTGAAAGAGAAAGATCAATGCCTGGTGACATGATTTTCTGACGTTTTAAAGGTCTCGAAGGTGAGTCCAAAAGCAAGCTGAAGTCCATGACAGGCAATGGAGCTTGCGGAATGGGACTCGCAGCGGCTGCGGCTGGGAGGAACAACGACGGGAGGGATAAGGAACAGGCGTCCGGTACGGGGTCGATACCTATCACGGAAATTCGGTAAATGTGGGTAAATATGGGGAAGGTACCTACTGTTTTGTGCCACCGACTGATCGCTCCCGGAACCCATAGTTATTACAGACAAGGAGGAACCGAATCCGTCCTCAGCCCTGCGGTGGAGGGCTAGGTCCCGAAAGTAGACAGGCTCAGTCTGGCGGACGTGCTCTCTGACGTGTTCAAGGAGGTCAACAACAGTCGGATAAGTGTTTCGACACCATTTCCTGAGCCAATTAAGTATCGGTCGGTCGAACCAATTGTATTTCGTACCATCGACACTGTAGGGGCGAGTATTCAGATGACTGTGACATACAGTGAAGAAAATCCTGGGGGCGAAAACACGTTAATTTATGCGATGGATCGAGAGGACAGACGCGCGCGTCGAAGCTCTCTCGTTATTTAGTTTGGTTGGATCAAAAGGGTCAAAGTGTTTACACTTATGTAGGTCGGACAAAGGTCGGAAGGTCGAGTCTCTTATAAACAGACGCTGCAGCAATATCCACTCGTACCTCGTGTGTTGTATCTAGCCCCCCCTCTCATCCTCAACTCTCTCTTGTTGGGCTCGTCAACGGTTAGCCAAGTCAGCCAGTCCTGAATTGATCAAAAATTTTCTTACAACTGGACCGCAAGTCGACGCGCCATGGCTGTTCCCTCTGGCGAAACTCCCATTTTCAACGACATTCCAATTCGGTCATATCTTGCACTCGATCCGAACTACCAGCCGGACCCCAAAACAGCACCATTAAACTTCCTAACCTTACATTTAAAACAACTACCTCCCCATCTGCTGTTATCGTTTTCCAGCTTCATTACGCCGAGAGAGAGATCTAGGATCCCCACAATTCGTAATCGCCGGCTGAAATATGCTAATGCGGACCCATCCGAACTCCAATTCTCGAATGCACGCAGTACCTGGCCTCTACTCTACGACGGCCAGGAGCGACGTGGGCAGCAAGAAGGCGACGAGGAAAGGGATTGGGCTGCCAAAGATTTTCTCCAAGGATTAACGAAGCATGTGGGCAAACTGGGAATGCTGCTGGGGGGGTTATGAAGAAGAGGTATGTATTTTGCCGGACCAGTTACCGCGCTCATTCTGGATAGCGTGAAGCGGAGCGTTTTCGTACTTTGAGGCGGGAAAGAGCGGAAGCGGAGTTCGTACCAGAAGAAGAAAGCGATAGCGACGACGACAACGTCTCGGGGCCCAGTAGTATGGTCCAGATGATTGACGAAGATGCCAAGACTTCTTTTGAGCGTTTAATCCGGGAACGCTTTATCTACGGACTCCTTGAGGCGAGACAATAAACTGACGATTCTAGTGCTTCATTGACTAGGTCTGTTCTCAGAACATTGACTACGATAAAGTGGATTGGGATGAAAATCTAGATGCCGACGACGACAGGGAGGCTGAAGAACGGTGGTTTGATGAAGAAGAAGAAGGATGAGTCGATTTGTTGTATTCGTATATCATCAGTACTTTGGAACGACTCACGCATGGCTCGGAGGCGTTGGGTTCAATTAAACAATAGTATGAACACCATCTTCAATTCTTGCTCTCATCGTCTCACTGTTGACGAGAAGATACTAAGAACAGCTTTGCACTGAACACGACGCTCCTAGGTACGGCACCCATCCTAAGCTGTTGGGCACAAGATCTGTTTCTTGGACGGCGTGTTCCTGAAAAGAAAAGAGTACTTGTGCTCAGCTTGGTATGAACGTTCATCTCACGTGTTGCATAAAGGGAGACGCAGGCGTGTATTGCAGGGAGTAGCATATTTATGAGGATTCGGACAAACATGCCCGCGTGGTATGCGTGATTCTGAACGACTGTCTTCAGATATCACCGTGACAGAACCAGCCTAACGTCTGCGCGAGTCCGGGAAATTCCGAGTCCGTTTACCTCGTGACCGTTTTCCTGTCTTCCGACCATTGACCAGCCCTAAAGCAAAATGTCAGACATCGAACTCGTCTCTTATCACAATCCCGCCGAAAAGCAACATAAAAAGAAGAAACGCCATCGAGATGATGACGAGAAAGAACGCGTCGACGATGAAGGCAAAGCCGAAAGCAAAAAGAGGAAAAAGCACCGCGAAGAACCTCGCGACAACGTTCCTTCGGTCGTTGCAGAGATGACCACGGGTGCTCAGGAGTCTACTCTTGCGAAGGAGAAGAAGAAGAAGAAGAAGGAAAAGAAAAGAACGCGCCAGCGGCCAGCCGGATGTCGCGGGGGAGCAACCTGACGAAATCGCGACTCAACCACTTGAAGGAAATTTGGCAACGGAAAAGAAGGGAAAGAGGAAACGCGGGAATGGTGACGGGGATTCCTTCGCTGAGAGGCCCGCTGAGCCTGGGGAAGACGGCGGGCTGACCAGAGAGCGGAAAAAGAAGAAGAAACGGCACGACGATCCGACAGTTGGCGGAATAGGAAATGAAGTCACGGCTGCCTCTGCGGTCTCGTTTGAAGACGCCACCGACCCTCCGGTGGAGAAGAAGAAGAAGTCTAAAGATAAACAGGCAAGGCTCAACTCCTCTGTCATTTTTGAGAAGCTGATGTCGTTTCATCCATTGCACAGTCTACAAACGCGTCGCCGTCAGACCCACTGTCGCGACCTCCTCCAGATGGTCTGTTTCCACTGCCGAACTCTGTCGCGTACCCTCCTTACTTCACCGGCGCCGAACCGAGCGCGTCTTTATTTCCGACGCTCAACGATCTTCCATTTCCCGATCTCACCTTCGGCTCTAATGAAGATGTTCTGCGTGCACTTCAAGATCTTGACATGTCCAAGATTGCGGGTGTACTCAAAACCCTTACCGAAACAGCAGACGCAGCCAATATCCCCATTCCCATGACCGCGATACCGTCGACAAGTAGGCAACCCCTACCCGTAGCTTCTACTTCCGTATCAGCTGGTGGAACGAAACCTAACAAAAAACATCGGCGAACGCTCGATATCACCTCACCTTCCTCCTCTTCTGAGCCTTCATCCCACTCCAGCCACGCTCATTTGCTTGCAAACAAATGGCTGGGTCCAGCGAAACTAGCCGAGCTTGTTGCGAGCGAAGGTGCCCACATTCTACTTCTAGCAAGAAACTTGGTTAACATATCTTCAGGCCTCGTGTACAAGAAGGGTAAATTTTCCGCCATAGAGATTAAACAGATAAATGAAGCCATTGAACACTATCGTACTGTGGGTTGTTCATGTTGCGGTTTTCTTTTCTTTTTTTTCGCTCTGAACATTTGTTTCTCAGACAAGGGGTCTCTCAGAGGATGACGTGAATGCACTCATTTTTCCCAGCGACGACAAGAAAAAAGACGCAGAATTTTGGACTGCACTCAGTTCGTTGCATACAGTTCACGAGTGCCACAAATTAACATTGACGATCCTTTAAAGCGAAGGCGGTTCCTCAGCGACCAATTGTCGCGGTTTATCATTATGTACGACGGGCCCGTCATCCAATGAAGCAACAGGGAAAGTGGCAACCTGACGAGGACACCAGACTGATCCAGTGTGTAATTCACCTTGCGTCGCGCCCCCTCATTTTTATGCCTTTCGCAGAGCTGTCACATCAGTGGGCCAACACTGGGAAAAGGTAGCTCAGGTCGTGGGGCGAATGGCGACAGATTGTCGTGACCGGTACCGTAATTACATCGTTAATCAAGAAAAACGAATTACTGGTTTGTCGCCTTTGCTCACCTTTAACTCTTACTTATGTCGTCAATAGGAACTTGGAGTGTCGCTGAAGAAGAAAAGCTTACACGGATCGTCACTGAAATGCAAAAAAGGAAAAAACCTCGACAATGACATATTCTGGGGTAAGGCTGCTGAGATGATGGGTGGGACACGGAGTCGGCAGCAGTGCAGGATCAAGTGGACCGATTCTTTGGCTAAAAAGTATAAAACGGACGGCAAGAATCCGCGCTGGAGCCAGCGGGATGCATTTATTCTCATTCAGAAGTGCGTTAGCATCTCGCAGGCATGAGCACTAACTTACCAAGATTTCACAGAGTTGACGCACTGAACGTCCGAGACGACACGGAGATCAACTGGAAAACTATCCCGGATTCTGAGTGGAACTTGTGGAGCGCTCACACGTTGCAACGGAGATGGCTGACCATGAAGAAAGGGATCAAGGGGTTTGAAGCTATGGCCCATCGAGGTGGGTTAGCCTTCTCTTTTTCATGTCGTGCCCTCACACGATCCTTTTACCTTAGAGATTATGGATATTCTGCGCGTCAAAAACGCAGAGATACCACAGGGCAAAATCATCAAGAGCTCGAAGTTTGTCGTCGACAGCGACGACGAGGAACCTCGTCCTGGTTCTAGTACGGGCCCCGGAACATTAGCGGGAAAGGCAAAGGGGAATGAAGATGAAGATGACAGCGAGTAGATATCTGTAGTCTTTTCTCCTTCATCTGCTGCCTGAGTTTGAAACATTTCATATTGCAGGACCGATATGTAACGTGAGAGTTTTCTGTGAGGTAACCGCCAGGTGGTCGGTGCATGTTTAACATGCACACCTATGCTGCCCTTTAAGAAGACCTCAAGTGCATTTGGATGCGGCGCCAATGGATCTTTCACCCCCAACTCGCTCGCGACTACTGGTTCTTTTAGTGTCGTTATTTGCCTTGACTTATAATCTCTCCGACCATTTCCCGAATCATCATGCCGTCGAAACGCCGCGCACGCCCGTCAGCGCACAAGAGATTCAAGCCACATGCCAGGCTATCAAGTCCTTGCCTGGCCCGTCACCATTTTTTCTAAAGCGCGAGGTGTCAGACCGGTTTGAAGTCGGAACGAATTCTACCTTGATCACGAACGCGACGATTTTAACTGGAAAGGGAAACGAAACGCATACTCTGCATGGCGATTTGTACTTGGACAAGGGAATTCTCAAAGCCATAGGGAGTCTTTCTCATCTGGCTCGAGCCAATATCTTCAATTTGACTGTGATAAATGCCAATGGGGCGTGGGTCACCCCAGGCCTCGGTATTCCGATTCTGTTGTGGTTCAATCGCATTCGCTGAGTATTCTCTAGTGGACCTGCATACACATCTGGGTCTGATCAGCTCTCCCTTCATGGCTGGTGAGTTCTGCCGAAGACCGTGTATATCTTGGAAATAAATGGTGGATTTATGTAGGGGCGTTCGACGCCAGTTCCAACAAAGGGCCAATCCTTCCTTGGCTGCGAAATATCGACGGGTTTTCACACCTACGACGATGGGTTTCAATTGGCGATTGCTGGCGGGGTTACATCAGTTCAAATAATGTCAGGGAGCATTAACAATATAGGTATTGCACCTTTCTCGAAAGTTGTACCGAAGCCGGTTGATTGTCTCTGCAGGAGGGCAAACTTTCATCGTAAAACTTCGTCCGACATCAGAAGGCTCGCCATTATCCATGGTTGTGGAACCGCCGTATAATTTAAACGGGAGTATGGACGACGGTTCAACCCGCTGGAGGCATCTTCAGTCAGTTGCTGCATCCCAGTGGTCGCGTGTAACGACTGAAATGAATCCAGACAAGCTTGTGGCGAGACTCCATCTGAATACGGGAACACTCGGCCTGATGCAATTTGGGCATTGCGCTCAGCGTATGCCGAGGCGCGAAATATTCGAGCAGAACAGGATGCATATTGTCAGAAGGTTGAGGCCGGCCTATGGGACTCTCTGGGCCCATTTCCGGAAAACCTTCGCTTCGAATCATTGGTCGACGTTTTGCGGGGGAAAGTCAAGGTTCGCCGCCGTCCCAAGCATCAATCTTTCTTGTTAAGATGTGGTTCAGGTTGCCGCTCAGTGCCAGGGAGCTGTGGACATCGACGCACTTGTTCGGGTAGGTGTGATAAAAATTAGGTTCTGCCTGCACTGAGAAAGAAACCTACAGCTAACAAACGAGTTTGAGTTTCCCGTTGCTTCGATCCAGCACGCTTCCGAGGCGTGGCTCGTTCCCGAACTCGTGAACCGAACGTGGGGTGGTCCTCCTTCCATTGCTCTCTTCGCGACAAATCACCGGTAGGCGATCAACATGACCTGCTCAACCTTTCAGTCTAATCTTCTCTCTTTACAGCTCTGATTTGAATTCATACAGAGGATCGGAGTTTGCTCCGCGTGTGCTGGTCGACGAAGGCATTCCAGTTGTGATGAAGGTCGGCTTCAGTTTACAACTCAACAAGGTTGCTGACAGCTTAAGTAGTCTGCGCACCCTGTCGTTAATTCGAGATATCTCCTGCAAGAAGCTCAGCGAGCAAACTATTATGGGCTTCCTCCACATCTCGCTCTTGCATCCATAACCTCTGTCCCAGCCGCCGCCCTTGGTCTTGATCATCGAATCGGTGTCCTACAAGAAGGCGCCGACGCCGACGTTGTGATGTGGGATTCGAACCCACTTCAAGTCGGCGCCACGCCCGTTCACGTCTGGATAGACGGGAAACTTCAGATTCCGTTACCTCCTAGATCGGACAGAGACTGGCCGATTAATGTGGGCGTTGGTAAAGAGGGAGAAGAATGGCGTCGGTTCCCTTCGGTCCCGGATTGGGAGAAGGAGCGCAAACAAGCGATCGAATGGGAAGGATTGCCTCCGCTCACAGCTCGAAAGCAGAGCGGGAATATCGTGTTTGTCAATGTGCGCGAGGTGTGGTCCAAGGGAACGGATGGGAAATTGCAGGAGGTACATCGTTCGGATTCAAACCTGGTCAATGTTGCCGTAAGGGGCGGCAGGATCGTATGTGTCGGCGCCTGTTCGATGGATGCATTGGACGCGGATGAGTACGTGGATCTGGACGGTGGTTCTGTAGTGCCTGGCATGATGTCGACTGGGACGCCATTGGGTCTGGAAGAAATTCGCAACGAACCTTCGACGGGGGACGGCGCGCCATTTGATGCCTTTACAGAACGAATCCCGGCGATTCTCAACGACCCGGGAGCTATGGCAAGCGCTATGGATGCTTTGATGTTTGGGACGAGAAACTCCCTGTGAAGCTCTTTGTTAAATGGCATGCATGATACTGACGCTCACACTAGAACTGCTTACCGCTCGGGTGTAACATCGGCGACGGTGTCGTTGACGAAACCACTCTCCTTGACCGGTAGTTCCAATGTCATCGCTGGCGTATCCACAACTTTCTCCACGGGGTCTGCACATGCAATGGAAAGGGGTGCCATCATCCAAAAATTCACCGCTTTGCATGTCGCGATCCACAGGTCAGACCCATTTTCACGAAAACGACAAGCAAGTGTAAGCAGCCAGATTGCTGGCCTTCGGAGGCTGTTGTCAGGGTGGGAGAATCAAGAAACGGAGACGGGGAAATGGTTTAAAAGAGCAGCAGAGGTATGTATTATCGAACAACTTCATCCTTCTCTCATTATTCTTTAGGGAGTAGTGCCTCTGGTCATCGACGTCGGAAACGCTGATATCATGGCGACGTTACTGATTTTGAAGGCGGAAATAGAAAATCAGTTGGGTTCGCGAATGCGAATGGTGTTTAGCGGGGCTGCCGAAGCACATATCCTCGCAAAAGAAATACGTACGTCGAAAGCCCAGTGCCCAGTATTCCAAGACGGATTACAATTCCCGCAGGTGACGCCAATGTTGGTGTGATTCTCGACGCGAAACCGGTGGTTGGCGTTTGGGACAATCGCAGAACGTTAGTCCACGCAGTCACAAGTGGGAGTCGGGACTGATATTCTCTAGACTGGCCGGACCACCGCTCACGAACGACACCACCCTCTCAGTATTGTTCAGGGAAGGGGTTAAAGTCGGGCTGCAGTCCCGCGAAGCACAGGATGTGCGCAACATGCACTTTGATCTTGCATGGGTGCGTTTCGAATCCATTTCTTAATTTACCATTGACGCAGCAGCCCTAGGCTATGTTGGCCTCAAACGGAGTCATAAGCAAGACCGAGGCATTTGCCCTCGTTTCCACCAATCTGGAGGATTTGTTGGGCGTGACAACGGACAGAATAGGGGATTTAGTAGCATATGCGGGAGGTGGCCCATTCGAGACATCCAGCAAGGCAGTTGCGGTGATATCTGCCCAGCGAAGCCAAGTCGATGTCTTCTAGTGTCGCGTAGATACACCTGGTAGTCGCTATACAACACCGAGCAGTGCTGCACTGCTCCGTATTCCTCGTCCTCGGGCAGCGGCCAAAGATATGGCAAGGCAACTTAGAAGAAAGCCCGAAAATCTAGAAATAGATCTAGCAGGGAATACAGCCGCCAACTGGTGTTTACCTAAAGAAAGCAATACGAGAGATTGAGCGCTCTTCATGTGGGGTCCGAGAGGACGCGAAGATGGAGCGCAAAACGGCAGGCGTCACAGGTATGCGACGCGAAGAGTCCGACGGGGGTTGGATCGGAGTCGGTCTTGCGGTCGCGGTGGTCCCGCTGGTTGTGGACGAAGGAGGCATGTTGCGAGCCGGCTACCGGATCAAACTGCGGAAGCACGGTTGTCACAATCACATGCCGTGACTGACGCGTAGATTACTTACGCGTCGAGAAATGAACACCGCAAAAGAAATTAGGCTTGCGCCCCGCGAAGATGCGAGAGATATAGGGAGGGGTCGAGGGAAGTCAGAGCCATACAATGTTCAAGAAAAAACCCGGCGGGTAGAGGGCAAGAAGGGGATGGAGAGTTCGACATTTCAGTGGAAGGGAGTGAGACTCGCGCGGATGAGACAGCGAGAAAGAGCTCAATGGTAACTGGGGCCGGAATGTGAGACCTGGGGAGAGATAATTGAAGAGCGCGAGATTTAGTGAGGGAAGGGCGGGAGTGAAGTTGAACGAAGAGAGTGTTGAATGGGATGGCATCGACTTATAGACTCATCGCTAATCTGCCCGCGATGAGTGAATTTTTGCGAGTTGCACATTTCAGGCAGATTGGTGACGAGTCCAATCGACTCTAAAGGAATTGGAGAAAGTCCGTCAAAGGAACGGAACAGAAACGTGGCGACTTGGAAGGTACATGAGATAGGACGACATCGATGAGAGGACAGAAGTTATTGCGCCGGCAAGTGAATCGAGGAGAGAGGGGTGGTCATGGGAGTAGGAAACAAAGATGAATAAACGAGTCAGCCACAGCGGTCGGCCTCTTATTGCGAGCGAAGCGAGCAATTCTACTTAAATGCACGTGACGAGGGGTATGGAATATGCAGAAAACAAGAACAAACTTGGGAGAGCGTTGCTGTGCTTCAAAAAGAATGCCTTCAAAACCGTTCATTTCTTGGCCAATTTGCCTGGAACAAGATCCGAACGAATCTCTTACTCTCAGCGGTTCGAATGATACCGGACTCATGAAGGGCGAGACGGGCAAAATCACATTAAATTTTGAGGGGAGTCCTGTGGCTGTGTTCGGGCTCGACCGAAATGAGCTTCGCGAGCATCCCCGCGCCTCAGCGGATCACTAGTATTTCCGCAGGTGACAGTGCTGCTTTAAACATGGCCAACGACGTGTATGTTTCACGTCTTCAGTTCGAGCTTCATTTTTGCCTTTTTGGGTTGCGAAGATGAGTGGGCGCAAGAGAAACTTCTATTGATTGACAATGGCATTGACAAGTCGCCAATCAACCGAAGCAGGAGAACTTCAATCTTTGGAGATCGGCAACGAAAGACAGTGGTTACGGAAATATTTCCATTTATGCAGCTACAAGAGCGTGGAGATTATAGATCTCCTTCCACACAGTATAATACCGGAGACGCGCCTCCTTCCAACTCAACCTTCCCACTCGCCGTTTTCCTAACAGCCACCGAATCGTCCAGCGTCTCAGAAAATTGAACGAAATTGTATGGTACTAAGAGCTTTTTGCGGTCAACAGCTCGCGGAGTTTCTCCGTTACCTCAGGAGACAGTTCAGATCTTCTGGGGGCTTCTGGAGGCGGCATTAGCTATCAGACACTGAAAAGAGGACACGAGAACCTACGAAAAAGGGCGCCTGGACACTTTTGTGATGGGAGTGCGACCTGCCCGGAAATCACTATTGGCTGGTGACCGTCGGCTTTCTTTCTGGAACCAAGAGCGCTGGACGGGGAGGGAGATATTTTCGCCGGGCTCAGGTTGGGATACTCGTCGAGAAAGTGCAGGATAACCGCAAATCTCGCATGTTGTAGTTGTTCGGACGTTAAAACGTACCTAGTCTGTGGGCCCGTTTGCAATATCGCTAACAGCATGATGTTCAACACATGCTGCCACAAATACGAAGAAATGTGCATACCTCGTCTATGTGAGTCAAGCTGCATAATGCCGCCAAACAATGTGAATTCGATCCACTCTCCCGCCTCGCCCTTGTCCTTCTTCCACGGCAGTCTGAGTTTTTCGGGCGTAGCAATCTCGTTGACTTTTTGCGTCACGATCAACTTCAGTTCTAATACGTCCTCTTGCGAGAAGTGCGTGGTTGACGATATCCCAAAGCCATAGAGCTCGGAGCTCAGAGCCCCAAGAGCCTAAACAGATAGTTCAATGTCATGATCAGTACGAGTCGACGAAATAGCAGGTTGCCACATCATAATGACTCACTTTCGAGACCGCGGTGTGCCCCAATTCGTGGGCAATTGTAGCTTTCACAACTTCATATGCGGATGTTACGGCGGAAGAGGCGGGATCCTCGGTGTTCTCCATGAGACCCCATATAGTATCGTTTACAAAGATATAATCGGCGAGGTGCTCCGCGCGGGCACGACACCCATACGAGTCGTGGGAGCGCGCCAGGATAAGATTGGGCGGGCGGCTGAATAAATCGTGCGTGGCAGCTTGTGGGTTGGCAACTCCGAGTCGCTGAAATAGGTTCTGAAAGGTTGCCCATCCTCGTCCCTCGCGATTCCTACAGAAACTAATGAACTCTTCGTAAAGGGCGATAATACGGGATCCGGCGTCCACAGGGCGTAGATATTTGTGGCGAGTCGCCCACTGTTCCTGAAGCAACTCGGCGTCCACGCCAGACAGGAAGATTTGTACAGCGGTCATTGTGGAGAAAATGGAGGAGCGACTCTGAACATACTGACTATATAGGTCCTCGAATATAGGGGGTCGTTGAGTCTCACATATGATATTGCCTCGAGTCACAAGTCACATGGTACCTCCTCGTCGCCTTTTGCAAGGCCTTGACCTCCCTCTATGTACAAAATAATCTTCGGGTGGATTGCGGACCGTCTGCGGATCATCGGCGGTCCATCCGACGACTAAATTTCAGAGAAACTGAAAGCAATAATTCCAATTCACATTTCAGCTCTGCCGAAACTCTATGTTTCGGATGGAATGAGCACCGAAACTCAGGGTTCCAGTTCCCATTTCAGTACAACTGAGATGCTAAATCTCGGTCGCACTATTTCCCATATCGAAACAGATAGTTTCGGGTCTGGATTTCAGCCAAGCTGACTTCAAAATCTGATATTTTGCGTTTCAAATGAGTCTCAGTGCAGCTGAATGTTAACGTTAATCTATGAATTTAAGATACAATATCAGTGGGACTGAAACTACAGGAATCGGTTTGAATTTCGGCCCACCCGGAGTGCAACTCAATACTTGACACTTCGAATTGCATCTCGGATGCGCCGAAATTTGGCAATGTACAGTGTGAGTGCTGCGTGCCAGACAGTGGTTACGGCCCAATTATGCAGCCACAAGAGCGTGGAGATTATAGATCTCCTTCCGCACAGTATAATACACCGGAGACGCGCCTCCTTCCAACTCAACCTTCCCACTCGCCGTCTTCCTAACAGCCACCGAATCCTCCAGCGCCTCAGACCCTCCCATCTTCCCCGCAGCGGTCCCGCATATCAGCACACCCTCGCCAATGAGCTCGGCAGGCACGCCGATGGAGGCCAAACGCGCTTTGAGGACAGTCAGCTTGAGCTCGCCGATCATCGTTGAGTTCGGTAGGCTGACTGTCGGGCGAGACCCGAGCATTCGGGGGGGCCGTGCCCACAGGGACAGCGGATTGAACGGGTGCGGCTGCGTCCAATATAGGCTCGAGAGTGGGGATCGTCGAGCTCGCGTGCGTGACAACGCGTCCCGTAACATAGCCGACTTCATTGTCCTCGAACTGCAAGCACGTTCGCGAGTAAGAGAGCGCTCCAGCAAGAATAACAACGAGGAATATACAGACCGTGGACATTTTGAGAGTTGCTAACAGCTCGTCGCTGATCGATATCGAAAAGCTATTGGTCTGATGACCAATTTGAATACTCTCGCCACGAGGGGGGGCAAATATATCTTTGGTCATGGCACGGATGTTGGCGCAGCTCTCAATGAGAAGGTCCGCCGCTTCGGTTGGAGCATGGACGATAATCTACAAGCGATGGGATTTATTTATATGCGTCCAGGGAGGAGAAAATCCGCACCATTTTTCTCGGATTGACTTGAGGCACGATGGTCTTTACCGCGCGGCCGTCGTTCAAGCCCTCCATGTCGATAAAAAGCAGCCGACAAGCCATCTGAACATCCACTGTGGACGTAACAAATTTAGAAGGCGGCTCCTGGATCGCCTAAAAGAAAACTCAATAAAAATAAACGTTGAAAATGGTGACGAATTACCTTTGCATCCTCCTCAGCCTGCTTCCTCCTCTTAAAGTCTTTAGTCTCATCCGTCTCCGCTTCCTCCTCAAACACCCTGCTCTTACGCAACCACATCGCAACATCAACAGTCTCCCCGTATTCATCCACCCTCCGCTTTTTCTCCACATAGGGGAACATCCGAAACCTTTGCGTCTGGCCGCCGACATTCTTGAAAAACGAGGTCGCTTTCGACACATTCCCCTTCAAATAAATGTCAAACGACAGCAGCTGCTTCGTCAGGCCCTCGTCCCCGTCCAGCCCCCAATCCGCGCCGTCCAGCGCCTTGTCGGCCTTCCGCTTCTTCCCGATCCCGTCACCACCAGTGTCAGTATCCATTGCGTCGCCCTCCAATGCCTGCCGAACCTCGTCCTCGTCCTCAGCATCAGAGTCCGAGTCCGAGTCGCTCTCGTCTTCGTCTGCCTCGAGCATGCGCTGGCTCCGCGCGAGCTGCGCTTGATGAGCCGCTTCCTTCTCTTTCGCCGCGCGCTCTTTCTGCAGATGCTCTTCGAGCTCGGCACCCTGCAGCGGAACTTTGGATTTCATCACAAGCGTGAGCGTGTCCTCGAGCATGACGTTCCTCCCGATTCTCCCCTTGTCCCACTTATCGTCCGCGCGCTGAGAGTCGTTCCATTTATTGAACAACATGCGGGCGAGCGTGCCCTCCTCGCCCCTTGACGTGAGGAGGACGACGTTATTCGGAACGGCAGCGAAGTGGACAAAGAGGTTCCGGGAGGGTCCGTGTGAAAGGGTGGCGGGGACAGCGAGAATGAGTTTGGGGTCAGACGAAGCGTAGCGCTTTACCAGAGACTCTGGGTTAGGGGAAAAATTCTAAGTATCTGAGAATAAGAATAAAGTAAGCGGAGTTCGAGGTGTAGGGCCGTAAAAACACACTTGAAACGAAGCGCGAATGCACCAAGGGCATCTTCGTCGCCGTCATCGTCTCCTCTTCGACGCTGATCTCGGTCTCGGCGCGAGCGATTGTTGTTGTTGTTCCCCTCTTCGCCGACGTCCTCTTTGCTGACAGTCCCCCCGAGCCACTCCATCATGCTCCGCACGAAAGTGAGCATTTCGCTTCCCGTGCGCGAGAGTAGACAGATGGGGTAGGACAGCCGGGAGAATTTCCAGTGCTGGTCTAGCAATACTAACAACTCAAGAAGGCGTGTGCTCGAGTCGCAGGGGATGAGCACCGAAGACCGGTTGGAGGAGAGAGTAGACGTAATTGTATCTAGGAAAATAATAAGCAAACGGAACAAGGGACGGATGGGAAACGCTCGGACCAATGAGGGCGACATCGCGGTCCCGTTGCTTGCTGTTAATGACAGAACTTCGCTCTGCGTCAGTTATCAGCAAGTCTGGTCTTGCGAGTGGCTCAAAGACTCCGCCAGATGATTTGTTTATGAGCACCGCGCCATCGAGATGCCGCTCGCGCATGTGGTTCACATTCACGGCATACAGGATTGTCCCAGACGACGGGGACCGAATCTTCCAAATCGTGCCTCCGATGGTGTGACCGGCATTAAAGGGCGTTATAGTCAGCCCCTGGCATTTTCCTTCACGGCCGACACATATGCAATTAGTCGCGGAATTATTTCAGACTAAGTTCGGGCGGGGGCAGACCTTGCAAGCGGGTAGGTTGAGAATAACGCAATGTATTCACGGAATCAAATGCTTCTTGCACTTCCATAAGAGTAGCGACATATTTTCCCTTTAATTTGTCACGGTTCACGGGAGGGGTGGGTGTGCCGTCCATGACAGTATCGTCGCCCTCCGGGACTGGTGACTCATCTCCGTCGCCGACGTCCTCCTCGTCGCGGATGCCCTCTATATCCTCCGTAGTAGCAATACGACCCATGGCCTGGACGGGAAGACTGGTATACGTCGGCGCCTTGAGGTTCCATCGCGAATACGCATACGCGTAAAGACCGCAGTGTGCGAGATCGCCGTGCGACAAGAGCACTAGATCTACGGTCGGCGCGACTCTTGAGAGCGAGTTAGATAAGCCGGCAGATATAAAGAGGGAGAGATATAACAAACTCGCGTAAGGACTGGCAGTATTCTTCCCAGTGAAATGTCGTCTCCGAGTCTGGTTTTAGAGCCATATTTTCCGGGGACCAGTCCGGAGAGCCGCAGTCCAAGAGGATTCTAACATCGTCGACCTGGAGAAGATAGGCCAAAGGAGTTGTCCTTGAGGAATGCGCTGCACCTGAAAGAGCTGTAAAAGTTATCATACGTGCAGACGCTTTGTTTGGCTAGGTCCTGCGAAGCTAATTGATCTGCCGTCCACAGACTAACCTTATATGGGTTCTAGGGCTTGGCGCAGCACTTTGACATCGGCTACCATTAGGCTTGGAACAAGATGGAGGGTTTCTGTTTCCAGGGATGCTTGTCAGAAGCAATTGGATTTTCTTTCCGAGTCGTGGAAGAAAAAAAGTGGGAGTTTGAAGGGGGAACGGAACGTTGTCGACAACGATTGTAGATATCATTGATATTCGGATGGAAAACAATGGCGTCCCACTGTCGTACATATTCGATCCGTGACCGAGATCGTTTCTCGTCTGAATTCATAAACGGCAACATGAGTTCCCGCCGAGCGGGAGAAGAACGGAGTCGCGATTGTCCCGAGAGGCTTGAATAAGGCAGGTATTCGATCGTAGGTGGATCGTGTGGACTCGGACGCGAGTCTTGTGCTACACAATGCTTTTAGGTTTTTCATTTTCATTTACTGCAAGGTACCTGAATTCTTTCGTCGGACCTCTTCACAACCGATAAGAGAAAGCGCACAGGTCCAGGGGCAGATCTCGGGGAGTTCAATGTGCGGAGTTGCCTTGTTGGGCTGATGTAGCGATGACCGCTCCAACGGCGCCATTCGGATCCTCGCAGGCAACTGACGGATCTTTGGTGCTCGTGTGACAGCCATGCATGCGACGCTGGTGGCGTTAATGGCGTTAGATGGCGTGGAGCATCGAGTCCTCGAGTTCACGTTCTCCTTGAACTCCGAGTGCCCGAGAAAACCGTTCCACCCAGGGAACCATTACGAAGGCTTTCAATAGATATTAAATTTATTAAAGTGTATGGGCAATATTCGGGAGAGATAGCGACTGAGCATGTGTTTATTAGGGGCGGTGACGGTTACCCCGACTCTTATCTGCGAAATGATGGCGCATCTGGTGCGCGCTAAATGGAGTTCGAGATTGTTGCTATAACTGATGGCCCGGCTATTTTTGCACATGTAACTGCATGCACTTTTTGCCGGCAACCTGAATTTTCCACATTTTACTCGTCTCCGTCGACATGGCTACATCATTTCCACCTATCCCAACTATCTCGTGGCCCCCAATAAAAGCACCGCTCGCGTGATTATTCCTCACAAGCCGTTCTTCGTTCTTGCCCACCATGTCCGCTGTCGTCAAAGACAAAGGTAGTGCCAGCACTCTTGACCTGGAGAAAACTCAAGACGGGAATGTCGCCGTCCTCGACGCCGGGGACGTTGGGGTCCCCGAATTCGACGACCCCAACGTCTATCCTGATGCCGGTGTAGCTGGTCTCACAGAGGATGGCAAGTCATTTCAATATTTGACAAATTAATATGGTCTTCGTGCTCATCGACCTAAAGATTCGCCTTATCCCGAGGTACGATCCGCCGTCGCCAACACCGATGACCCCACTATTCCGGTGTCTACTATCCGCGCATGGACTCTGGGCTTGATTTGGGCCATTATCATTCCTGTAAGATAATTCTCTCCGTCGCATTACCTTGCGCTGATGAACATTTGCAGGGCCTGAATCAATTCTTCTTCTTCCGTTACCCTTCGGTCACTGTTACTGGTGTACGTTTTGTTTTTTAATTTACATTTGCATCCATGCTGAAATTTCCTTTTCAGATCATCGCCCAGTTGCTTTCGCTGCCTCTTGGCCGCTTGTGGTCGCGATTCTTCCCCAACATTAAAATTCTTGGCATGGATTTGAACCCCGGCCCCTTCACGATCAAAGAACACGTCCTCGTCACCATCATGGCCTCCGTCGGAGCTGGTAGCGCTTACGCCACCGATATTGTTGCTGTCCAGCGCGTGTACTATAAGTAGGGGTTTTCTCATGGTTCTCCCTAATCTTATGCTGATACTCCTTTAGCCAAATATACAACTTCAGCTTCCAATGGCTGGTTGTGATGTCCACTCAGTTGATTGGTTTCTCCATCGGCGGTATTGCGCGGCGCTTCCTCGTCCAGCCCCCATCTATGATCTGGCCCGCGAATCTGGTTACATGCGCGCTCTTCAACACACTTCACTCGACCGAGTACGCAGGTGTTGGTAGCCGAGGAGGCTACAGCCGTGAACGCTTCTTCTACATCGCCCTGGCCTGCTCCGCATGCTGGTACATCCTGCCAGGCTACCTGTTCACCGCCCTCTCCTACTTCTCGTGGGGTTGGTCTCTATTTTTTGACTGATGTTTTATGTGCTAAATCTGTATCTAGTTTGCTGGATCGCCCCCAACAACCTCGTCGTCAACCAACTCTTCGGTGTCAACTATGGTCTCGGTATGGGGGTGAGTTTTTTGGGGTTCTGCTTCGCCCAATGATCTCGCTAACAATTCTAAAAATAGCTTTTGACCTTCGATTGGGCTCAGATCGCCTATGTAGGCTCGCCCCTCGCAACTCCCTGGTGGGCTGAGGCCAACGTTGCTGCTGGCTTCGTGTTCTTCTTCTGGATTCTTACACCTGCTCTGTACTTTACCAACACCTGGTACTCCAAGTACATGCCCATCTCCAGCGGTGGTTCCTTCGACAACACTGGATCGTCTTATAACGTCTCCCGCATCCTCACCGCTGACTCGACCTTCGACGAGGAGTCGTACAAGGCCTACAGCCCGCTCTTCCTGTCGACCACGTTTGCAATCTCTTACGGTCTCTCGTTCGCGAGCATTACCGCCACGATTACTCATGCCTTGTACGTTTCTTTTATCGCAACAAAATTTAGCTTCATGTTTAAAATTTCTACCAGCCTGTTCTTCCGCAAGCAAATCTGGACTCAGTCTCGCCGCGCCATGCATGAGCAGCCCGATATTCACGCCCGTCTCATGGCAGTCTACCCTCAGGTCCCTGAGTGGTGGTATGTTATCATTTTCTTGTCCATGTTCGTCTGCGGTATCAGTGAGTTTATCATTCTTTTCTCCCTTCCCCGTCCGTATTAAACTTGCCATTTTCCAGTCTCAATCGAAGTCTGGAACACCAAGTTCCCGGTGCAGTACTTCATCCTGGCATTGGTCATTGGTTAGTGAACATCCCACCGCCTCAAAACATCAACAATTAATTTTTCTCCGTGCTTCAGCCTTCGTCTACATCATCCCTATTGGCATGATCCAGGCCATTACTAACCAGCAAGTCGGTCTCAACGTCATCACCGAGCTGATCATCGGCTACGCGCTCCCCGGCCACCCCATCGCCATGATGATGTTCAAGACTTGGGGTTACATCACCATGGCCCAGGCTTTGACCTTCACCTCGGACTTCAAGCTCGGTCACTACATGAAGATCCCCCCGCGCGCCATGTTCACTGCGCAGGTCGTCGCGACGGTCCTCGCCGGCACGGTTCAGCTCGGTGTCCAGGCCTGGATGTTCACCAACATCGAGGGCATGTGCGACCGTGACCAGAAGGACGGTTTCTGGTGCCCGAGCACTGGTGTGTTCGGAACCGCCTCCATCATCTGGGGTGTTATCGGGCCCGCCCGCCAGTTCTCGTCCGGCCAGATCTACTATGGTACGCGTTTGCATTTTTTCTTTCGTTCTGCTTCGTTCTAACTCCTCGTCTGCAGCTCTGACGTTCTTCTTCCTCGTCGGCTTCCTCTGCCCGCTCCTCGCCTGGATCATTCACTTGAAGTGGCCCAACAGCTTCATCCGCTACGTCAACTTCCCGGTCATCTTCTCCGGCACGGGCCTCATCCCTCCGGCAAGCGCGATCAACTACGTCCCCTGGGCCATCGTCGGGTTCATCTTCCAATACGTTATTCGCCGCCGTCATTTCGCCTGGTGGACCAAGTACAACTATGTCCTGTCTGCTGCGATGGACGCTGGCGTCGCGATTAGCGCGGTGCTCATCTTCTTCATCCTCCAGTACCCGCGCAACGGCACAATCGGCGAAAATACGATCCAGGCAAGTCCGCTTCATTCCCGGTGGTTTTTCTTCGTCCTAACACCGATTTTAGACGTGGTGGGGAAACACAGGCACGTTATTCTAGTCATTCCGAGGTTCCAGATGCCCGGAAACATCTGAAAATTTCCGGGCATCTGGAAAGCTCGGAAACTTGGATTTTCTGTTTTCTGACATGGATTTACAGTCTACGCTAATACTGCTGACGGCAACAAGACCCCGTTGATAGCGCTTGCTGACGGTCGGTGATCTCATTCTTACCTTCATACTTGCTCTAACTTGTTTTTGGAATTTTCCAGGACAAACTTTCGGTCCTTCCACCTGGTAAACTCTACGTACTTTGCTTTAACATGGATGCAAGTAGAGCATTGTGTTAATTGTACTTTAATCTTTATTATTATGTCTCACAATACATACATCTTGGGCTTGCACAACTTGAACCGCAGCAAAATCTCGAACCGCAGCATTTCTAAATTGGGACACATACGCCAGAGTGATGCCACATCAAATATTGATCTTCCAATCGTGAGAGCTTCTGCCATCGAAATACACTGCCTTTCTTTCGTTCTTTCCAGTCGGAAATCTGGCCGCCACGCCAAGGCGTTACATCTGCCGCTTCGGTGGTTAAACGTATAGCCGTGATGCAGATAGCGTCCAAGGATATGGCCTTGGAGTTAAGCCGCCAACTTGCGATATGAACTCAGTATGAGTGTACGGCAGGAGATACTCATCTCAACCGCCGCCGCAACTTGACTGAAATCCTGGGACCGTATAAATTTTCTACAAGGCCGAGATATCAGGCAAATTGAGATGGCAGTTGAAAACCTGAAGGGCCGTGGTGTTTCCTCTACGAAACCCGTCTATAGCTATGGCAGCCGGTGAATTACAGGATTAAGCATGTAAGTAATGAAAGACAGTTAGGATGTACATTATCCCCAAGAGGAATAAAAAAAACCATCTCTAATCGGCTCAGCTATGTCTCTTTCTGTTCGGTTGGAACAGAATCTATACTCGACTGTTCCTTCATCACGGGCGTTGCTGTTGGCGGCATTCCGTTGCCGATAATTCTTCCGGGCCAGAAGAACACGTATATCGAGATGGCGATGAACAGCGGTAAAGTGTCTACACGCCAAGTCAGTTATCGCGTCTGACGGATTACGATAAGATAGGAATCCGCGCACCAAGGCCGTAGAAGAAACGTTCAGTAGTCGCTAGGTACCCTTCGTACCCTTGAGATAGCTCGGCAACACGATAAGTGGAACGGATCTGCGGAGTGTGCGTATGTGAGGCGAGCGATAAGATGATATTTTTGTACGACGTACCAATATGCCGACAAAGCTGAAAGTCATCGCGCCCGCGAGCGCAAGCCACGATTGGTGCCATTTCTTGGAAGCATGCATCGCCCATACCTCGGGCTCTTGTGTACGCACTCGGTAGATGAACACGGTGAAGATGCATGTAAACGTGAGGAAGGACGCGAGCTGCATGACGAGACCAGCTAAGAATATCTGTGATTGAAACATATCATCAAAAACGCGAGATTCGTGGTTTGGTGGAGCTTACATTGGAACCGACTGTTATGGGAACCTGATCAGCATTCAAGCACAACAAAAAACAGGAATTGAAACGGACCTTTGGCCAATGATAGCGTGTTAGACGAAATCGACACGCTCCCGCCTGCAGCCTGTGAACAGGTTGTCCAAATTTGAACGGACGGGACGGTGGCGGGAGACACATACCTGAACTAGGAAGGTTGTTATGTCGGAGGAGATGAATACGATAGTAATCCGGCGCGGGTTAACCATCAGATGCTTGTCACAGTTCAGGTACCGAGCCAGTCTTCCGAGAAGAACATATTCCGAAGCGATGAATGCACATCTGAGGTGGCCGTAAATAAATTTGCGCGGAACCACGCACGTTTGAAAACTTACGGGGAGAGAACGACGAAGAGGTACTCGATGATGTAGATCCCTGCGCGTAGAGGATGAGTGTCACCCAGAGAAGGGGAGGAAAATTACGCGCCTTTGGATTCAGGGATGGGTGTGCAATCCGAACCGAGTTCCGATACCAAAAGCGAAGGCTAGAGCGAAAAGTTATAGAGCGAAAACACATGAGTTACCAAGAACGGCGTACTGTAGGCACCAATGATCATTGAAAGCATGAACTTGGCTCCAAACTTTCGCACTAAGACGGTTTGGATTATTGCGACCAGCAACACCAAAGCTATGGAGCAAAATTTAGAGAATAATATTGTAACCAGCGTAGAGCCTCACCGAACGCGATGGCTGTCAAGACATTGGAAGCAATGTAGCGCAAGGGATTGTACGGATCGTGCTTTGAACATGGTATTCATGGCAAAGTCAAGATATTTGTGTCAAAATAAAAACCTTTGGGTCGGCGAACGGGTCTGATGGGCGGGGTAGAGTCTTCTTCGGAGCGGCTTCGACCACAGAGAACGCGAGCAGCAGAACAAGGAAAAGCGCGCGCAAAATGGCCATGGGCCGTGAGGGAGACATGGGCGGTGTCAACAGCCGATGACTTGCTCCCGCACATGTTTAAGAGACTTGCGACCTCGGCATCAGATGCGCGTTTCTCTCGGACTACTCGGTGGGGGAAAATCAGGATCAGCCGGCCAGGGGTGAGAATAAATCGGAAATGCCGACGGAGACTGTGAAATTCCAGGTTCGGCTCTTTCATGCCTGAGGATATTCTTCGCTTTGGTCCTACCTTGAGAACTCACGCCGGTTTCCTGTTCATTTCTGACAGAATCGTTCCGTCAAAGAAGACTTGTTCAACTTGAAGTTGTTTGGTCGTGTATTGAAAGCCTCTTTCAAAATAACTGCCATGACGTACAACCTCCTGAATTCAATCGTTCCCTTCGCACCGCAAGCACCGGCTAGCGTCTCGAACTCAGTACAGGGCATATGCCTGTCTCCACCTTTTCTGCCGCGGTGCATATAACTCCAGTCGTTTTCTCCACGTTTGCGCGGCATGGGAAGCGTCTGGCCAGCAAACGGAATGAAAAACGCGCCGAGGAGGCACAAGACGACATTTTCTTCGACGAGCAAGTCTTCTTTGCTCGTTCTGTGTCTCGATTCAGAACCAAATGCACAGAGCATTTCATATTGTCAAAGCATTCATAGAACTGGGCACAAATAACAGGGTCGAGTCTCTACAGAAATTGTAAGCGAATCTCGGGTCTTTATAATCCATTTACTCACGAGTCGAAGCTGTAATACGCATGTAGTCGCTCCCTACTGGGCAGCGGTCGTGCCGGTTTGCATTCCGCTTCAGTCTTGCAATGAGGCGGCAGACGTTCTGATCGAGTGGTTTGGCTCTGATGAACTCAAAGCGGTGGTCGGCGGCGAACGGTGGTGGCAGGTACGGTGCGTAGCTGGTTTAGATTTTAGCGTAGAATGTCAAAATGGACTGAAAAATCAGGGGACTGGATGGCGTGGACGGGGAATGGATAACGCAGAAGGAATATCTGTCCGACGAGAAAGTGCACGACCCTCCAGGTCGCAAATTGTCGGACGATGACCGAACTGTTCTAAGGATGGAGAAATTGGACAGGGTTATGGTCAGCTTGACTTATTATTTTTGTCCTCGCACTATATTCTTATATTTCTGTAGCTTTATGTCCACGGAGGCGAGTTTTATTTTGTCTTCTTCAAGTCCAGCCTGCTCACTGTCTCACTAGGCGGGTACTTCTGGGGATCTATAAGTGCGCCTCGACCTTCGCTACACCCCTTTCACTCACCCAAACAGCTTAGACACGCACAGATACCAGCTCATACGTTATTGTGATTTTTTCAAGGCTCCAGGATCGAGCGAATTTGCTAATCGATCTGTTTAGCTCGGAAAATCAAAGGAAGGGTGTTTGCTGTCAATTACCGGTAATACCGACGAGTATTCTTCTCAACTGTAATTTATCTTTGATTAGGAAGGCCCCGCAATATCCGTGGCCGTGTCCATTGCAGGACGTTCTCGCTGCATGTACCTATCTTTCCCTTCGGTTGAATTTTCCGATCACTCATTTCGTATTTCCTCCTAGATCTGTATTTAATTCGACCACCTCCAAATGCATTGCATAAAGCTATCCCATCATCCAAGATTGTACTGGCAGGTAATTTTTAGGCGATCCCCGTGTAAAGGTGCATCTTTAACAGATGCATGCCAGGCGATTCCGCCGGCGGTGGTCTGTGCTTGTCCACGCTTGCAATTCTCCGTGATATGGGACTCCCGATGCCTGCTGGAGCTGTTTTAATATCCCCCTGGGTAGACCTCACCCACTCGTTTCCAAGCGTTATGGAGAATACAGAAACAGTGCGTTCTCCGTCTTGCCAAGCTCCTCTCACCATTGATTTCCTTTCTGTGTTAGGATATCATTCCGCAGCATGGATTTTTGGCCAAAGTGCGTTTCTTTTAGTCTCTCTAAGTGACCTCAACTTGACTACAACACCACTCAAAGCCCAGCACTCTATGGCCTGTCGACCCACTACCACTCACAAAAGACGGTCGCGTCGGTCCTACCAAAAATGACCCGCCTCCAGACCCAGGTCATGCAGATCAGCTTCAGCCCACAAAAGCTCGTGTGGAAGAGGAGAATGAGAATGACAACGCTGAGACTAGTAAAGACGACAAAGAAATTTCCGCGGCGAATTCGCATTCCAGCAAGGCGGATATCGCTGACTTGGACGATTACGATCTCGATCACTGGGAACCAAGGCCACCGAAGGTGCAAATGAGCGATCCCAATGCGACGCCTTTAGAATTACATGCACAAATCCAACTTTACGCCACCACCGAGTGTGTTTTCTCACAAAGGCAGTTGAATCGGATCTGATGACGCCTTTTTGTAGGCAGCTCACGCATCCCCTCGTGTCTCCGGTCTTGCAGGGATCGCTGGGGAACCTTCCCCCGCTGTATATCCTATCAGGGAACAACGAAGTGCTCAGAGACGAAATTGTATATATTGCTCATCGTGCCGCACACCCCGAAGATTACCCTGCCCGGAAAGGTGCACTGTTGGCGCGGAGGCAGAAAGAGAACGTTGAACAGTTCACCCAGCCGACGAAGGTATAGCTTCCGACCACACCCATGCCTTTACTCACTGCGATAATCAGGTTCATCTCCAAGTATTTGATGGTCAGTACTTCGATCCATGTCTTATCAGAAATCTGAGCAGGGACTATCGTATCCAGACATGTGCCATGTTCTGACGGTTTTCACATTTACCGAGAGTGTGAGTTCAATGAGGACTGTTTATTCCACGTCTCAGTTGTTTTCAAGGCTAAGCACGCGTATCGGTCTATCGGAGCGTTCGTCAAGCACGTCACTGATCACGACGAAGATCACCTTGCTCGAAATCCGTTTCCAGAACTAGACCGTCATCTTTCCAACGAGACCGTTGATCAGAAAAATAATCTGAAGAGTGATGTACCTCCATTGAAGTCCGAAGCCTCACCACACGGTTCAGACGAGACCAAAGTCGATGGCATTGTGCAGCCGCCTGCTGAAAAGGACGAGGTTCGCACTCGAAATGGGCTGGAATTATACGTTGCTCAAGTTTCAGCAGAATGTCCGCATGATACGCGAGCGCGTCGATATTAAAGGGAAAGCCCGGGCGATGGAGCCTCGAGAGGAGCTGTCGGTTCTCCGCTTAAAGCCGTCTCAAGTTGGGATAATCAAAGAAGCGCCTACGATCCGATGGTTGAAGGGTCAAGAGGAGTGGGACAAGAAATTTAAAAAGAGCGCAGAGAAGGCTATCCGTCAGAGGCGGAAGAACGAGGAGAAGGCCAAGAAACTCATCGACAATGCCAGAGAACAAGGGCTTGTACTCGTTTCTGAGGCCCAAGCAGATCCTGCTCCAGACCTTGCTCCAGTGATGTCGGCTTCTGCGCACCGCAACTGACGGAGTTATTCAAGAAGAGCGAAGATGGGGTCCATTAGATCTGGAGAATGAGAAGCCGCCGCCCACAGCCATCGCGAAACGACTCGATACGGTATGCATTCACATCATATTCTATGGCTGTCATGATTGAAGTTCCCCCAGCCCGACGCTCTTGCGCTTTTGAAAAAGCACATCTATCACACAGCTCCCACAACCCACCGCATAATACCCAAGCTGAAGCTGAGCGACGCCGTCAGAGCCGCCTTCGATCCAAATGACGACCCCAACAAGCCCCCAAAGCAGTCCGTGTCCGAAGCACAGGTCAGAAATAGCTTCATTCCAGACTCTTTACATGGGATGAAGATCTGGGATGTGCTTGTCGGGTGAGCTGGCTTGTGCCGAGGCAAAGAGATATTTGTGTTGAACCATTCGCAGATATTTCATGCGCAAGAGTTCGGAAAAGGCCACAAATGGAAAAAACGCAATTAAAGAAGCGGTGACCGGTAGCCCCGTAGTAGAGACACTGGCAGGCCCATAGACATTTGATATTTAGACTCCTGGACATTGGACTTGCATTAGCATAGATATAATTAATCGAGGTAGCTTTAATGTGAGGCTTTGAGTGAAGCACTCAGAGGATGGGAACAAAGAGAACGGAGGTAAGTGCTCCTCGTTCAAGAGTAAGTATTTTATTGTACTCTAAATATGCGGGGGTTTACATGGACTACGAGGATCTACGGAATGAATTAATATAAATATGACTACGGTACTGAGTCAGAATGAGTCGAGACTCGGGTGCGTAGGTGGACGGAGGCGAAGGGAAGGCGGATTTGGGACGACAGTTGTTCGGGAGCTATCGGAATCGAAACCGTGGGAAGACGGCCTTCAAACTAATTCGGCACATAAATTGCAGAAGCTTTGTCTCGCCACCTCGACCTTTTCCTTCCTCTCAATTTTCTGTAAGAGACTCTGGATTTGATGTTTGAACCTCGTGCTCACCTACAGTCTCCTTCAGTTCCTTCAGCTTATCTCTTTAAAAATGCGTGAAGTCATCTCGATACACGTTGGTCAAGCTGGTGTTCAGATTGGGAATGCTTGCTGTGAGTGTCTGCGACGTGTTCAACCGCGCAAATTCAGGCGATTGCTTGATCTGCATCGGAAAACGCGTTCTCCTTGCTGAATTGACCTCGCGTGCTGACTGACCACAGGGGAGCTCTATACACTCGAACACGGGCTGAGTGTATGTCGATTTTCTTCTAGTGCATCTATGTGTCTAATTTTTTTCTCTTTACTTCAGCCCGATGGTCGTGTCATAGAGGCCTCGACCGATAGCGGATTTTCGACGTTCTTCTCCGAGACTGGGTCGGGGAAGCACGTTCCCCGCTCCCTCTACGTCGATCTGGAGCCTGGTGTCATTGACGACGTCAAGACCGGTCCTTATCGGTCGCTGTTCCACCCAGAGACCATGATCACTGGCAAAGAGGACGCTGCCAACAACTGTGAGTCAACCATGTTTTTCTTCGCTTTCGCGTCGGCTCCGCTCAACTTGGCGTTTAGATGCCCGTGGCCACTACACCGTCGGCAAGGAGCTCATTGACCCCGTCATGGATAAGATTCGCCGTCTTTCCGACAACTGCTCCGGGCTCCAGGGCTTCTTTGTCTTCCACTCCTTCGGTGGTGGAACCGGTTCCGGTTTCGGTGCCCTCCTCCTCGAGAGGTTGTCTACCGACTACGGCAAGAAGTCCAAGCTCGAGTTCTGTGTCTACCCTGCGCCCCAGCTGTCCAGCTCCGTCGTCGAGCCGTATAACTCGGTCTTGACCACACACACGACCCTCGAGCACTCCGACTGCTCTTTCATGGTTCGCAGCATTCATACCTTGCTATACATAAAATGTTCACGCGTCTATAGGTTGACAACGAGGCGATCTACGACATCTGCAAAAAGAACCTTGGCGTCGTTTCTCCCAGCTTCTCCAACTTGAACAGACTGATTGCTCAAGTTGTTTCTTCGGTTACGGCGTCGTTGCGTTTCGATGGCTCTCTCAATGTTGATTTGAACGAGTTCCAGACCAACTTGGTCCCGTTAGTGCCCTTGTTTTCAATCTTTTGTTTATAAAAAATTCATGAGTCTGTAGATTCCCGCGCATCCACTTCCCTCTTGCGACTCTTGCTCCCATTATTTCTGCCGAAAAGGCGAACCATGAACAGAACTCCGTTGCGGAGATGACATTCTCTTGCTTTGAACCGGGGAATCAGATGGTTAGGTGTGATCCTCGTGAAGGGAAATACAGTCAGTTGCACCATTTGATGCCCTTCCATATGGATTGACCCTGTTCCCAGTGGCATGCGCGTTGCTTTTCCGTGGAGATGTTGTCCCGAAGGATGTTAGCGCCGCCGTCGCCATCATAAAGACCAAGCGCACCATTCAGTTCGTCGACTGGTGTCCCACGGGATTCAAGCTAGGCATCTGCAACGAGCCTCCATCCTACGTCCCTGGCGGTGATCTCGCCAAGGTGACTCGCAGCGTGTGCATGCTGTCGAATACGACTGCAATTTCTGCCGCATGGAGCCGCCTCGACCACAAATTCGACCTGTTGTACTCGAAACGTGCTTTCGTTCACTGGTACGTCGGTGAGGGCATGGAGGAGGTACGCATGTCGCGGTCTTTGTGTATCTCCCTTGCTAACTCATTTTAACACAGGGTGAGTTCTCTGAGGCGCGCGAGGATCTCGCTGCGTTGGAGAAGGACTACGAGGAGGTCGGAATTGACTCTGCTGACATCGAGGAGTCGGCTGAGTATTGAACGCTTTTTTTCTGATATCCATTTCATCACGCTATACCTTGCTGCACTCGGAACTCAATCTGCAATAATGAATGAACGCTGTTTTAAAATCCGTGATCATGAAAGTTTCGTGCTGATTAATGGGTACAGTTGGCAAACGTATTAAGCAACAACGTGAAACATGCACGAAAAGAGAAAGCTTGGGGATACACAAAGCACGAAGATGCAAGGTACAACGAATTCCGAATAGAGCGAGAATATATAAACATAATAAAGTAACAATAAATGTATCACCCGTGGATGGATGTTCAGAACCTCTCTCCAATCCGAGGCTTGAAGGTGGAGACAGACTGAGACTCTTCGGGAACGGTATGGTCGGCAACACCGTGAAAGTAGGAGCTCAGCACCGACATGTGCGCCGGCTGGGGTGGAGGGACAGGGAAGTCGGAGAGGTTGGACATCCGGGAGACAGTGGACTCTGTCATGTAGCTGCTGCGCGTGGGATCGGCAGAGGGCGGCGGCTGGAGGCTGGAGACGGCGCGGGGGATGGGCTTCGGGATTGGCGGCTCACGCTCATGGTCACCGACAAACGATAGTTGTCCAGTGAACGATGAGCGATGAGCACCCGAGATCGCCGGGGGTGTTGACACGGCTTCTACGCTCCCAACACGGAAGGGTTCTGGACGAGGGTCAGAAAATAGCTACAAAGCTTGTCAGGCTAACTTACCTTGCTCATCTTCGTCGTGTAGTGACCCTTCAATACCAGGGGACGACGCTCGAGATGACACCACATCTTCCGGGAGGTGACTTGATGGATGGAACGCAGACATCGCTTCGGGAGGCAGCTGGGGCCGCACGGGCTCAATCGCACGCAGCAGCTCGGATCTCGAATCCGCAAATACGAACTGAAGGTCGGCCTCCGTCGGAAAGCGCGAAAAGCGGCTGATGCTCGATTCTGAATCCACACTTCCCGCATGCTCTTGATGGCGTATCGCCCTCAACTCTTCGAATTCCTGGCTCAGCTGCCGAGCAAGACTCGTCAACCCGCTTCCCGTTCGCGTGCGCTGCGTCCGAGTGGTAGAGGCAATGTCCCACGTTATGCTGTTCTGACGGCCAGAAACCGGACGACTGAGGTTATTCAAGACCTCATCAGTGAGGTTGGGCTTGTAGAACAGGTCGCGGAACTCGTCGAGGTCGTCGACGCTCCCTATTGGCGGTGGGGATCGCGGAGGAGAGGAGGCCTCGGACTGCTGGACCGGAGAACAACTCGAGTCGGACGGGTGGTAGATGGGCAGAGGTGGCGTCGGCGGCGTGAGTCGATGTTCATGGCTCACCGCGGGGTCCACAGGCGATGACGCGGCCGTATGATTCGTGTCCTTGGTTGACCTCGACGCACCAGATATCTCCGTTTTCCTGGGAGTGCTGTAGGAAGGGCGAGAATTGGAAATGTCGTACTGTACTGGCTTCCGATGAATGCGGTACGGGTGGTGTGCCTCGACTGCAGCAGCCTCGCCGTCATCAGCCCATTCCTCTTCTGCTTGCGCTAACTCATTCACAGGGTGCGCGTGCTCCTCGCTCGTTCCCAACCCGCTATCGCGTTGATTGTACTCCTCTTCCACCGCATGTGCCAGCGTCTCACCGAGCCCGACGGTATCGAGGATTGTCGCGGTCGACTTGCGATGCCGTCCATACGCGTCGTACTCTATCCGCTCTTCCCGAGTGCCTTCCTCGGGCGTCGTGCTGCGCTCGGACATAAACGGCGAGTACAGGAGCTCGCCCGGTAGGATCTCGCGGACGACGCCAGGCGAGAGTTGCGCCCACATCTTCGAATGCGGCGGGACATCGCTGTCGGCCCGGGGCACGATCTGGTAGGAGTCACGCCGCGAAGACGGCGACGCATATGGGTGATACGTAAGAGACGCCTGTGGTGGGAGCCGGTGGCGCGCAGAGAAGTCGTTGGGATCCGATTTCGCAACGGGGGCAGCGGGGTGCGGGCCCGCGTAGTCGGCACCCTTCGAGACAGGTGCAGTTTCGCGGTAGGTGTAAGACACCCCGCCTTGCGCGTACGGGTGACTCGGCAAGTGGATCGAATCGCGCTCAGAGCCATTGTCGTTCGGCGGCGGCGTCGAGATCGCAATACCCATGTGGGCGTCGCTGGTGGCAGAGGGCACGGGTGAAACACCGCTGCGCGGCGACAGCGCACTGAGCGGGCCGCTCATATCGACGGGGGAGTTGCGCCGGATCGGCGAGGCGTATAATCTTGGTCCCTCCCCCACGGATGGCGGTCTCGAGCCCGCCCGCCTTTTCGTCCGCCGGCGAAACGTTGTCGTCGTAACACAGTGCCGCGGCCTTCTTGATTGCCGTCCGAGTCCAGCTGTCGTTGCGCGAGTGCCCCTGCGACTGGGAAAGCGACGACTTGCTCACGGTCTTGACCAGCGAATTCGAATGTGAATGGGACGTGCGCGTGTTGAATGTCGTCGTGCCGTTGGTGTTCGTGCCGCTCTGGCTCGCGGACCGCGCGTGCAGCCGCCTCGGGAGCACGGGGACGACGTCCTGGTTCCCCACGATCGACCGCGCGGCGAGGTACTCTACGTTGCTCCGCCCTGCCTTGCCTTGTCGCTGTGTCAGGGACTTTGTCCGTGAGCGCGAGAGGCTGCGCGTGCGCGTGTTTTGGAATGACCCCGTCGCCTGCATCTGCCATTTTTTCCGCTGATGTTCCAAGATCTGCCCTTCCTCTAAAACACTACAGAAACAAGTCAAAAATCGGACTTGTTGTTGAGCCGTAGGAGTGACTTACCGTGCCAACGAAGGCACTGGACTGGGCAGCGCAAGGTCATCCCACGCAAAACTCTTTGGCCGCGGTGGCCTCTCCGTCTGTGTAGGTAACACCAGCTGGGGCGGCGGCGGGGCCGGCGTTGGCGCTTCCCGCATCGTGGTTGCTCTGACCACCGGATTATCATTCCTCGGCTTACTCGGCCCCGCCTCTGCATTACTCCTCAGGCTGGCCATGCTCCGCGAGTGAGCTAGCACGCGCGACGCCACCCCTTCGGGGCGGTCTGAAATTTGTGGGGCGTTAAAGCCACCAAAGACAGGCGACCCCGGGGGGCTGACGATGCGGCCGCTCGCGCCGCGGAGAATCTGCTGTGCATCCTCGATCTTGAGGCGCGGACGCGGGAGCATAACCGCATCGCACCACGTCTCGGCGCTCAGCCAACGGTCTTTGCCCTTGAGCGCAGATAGCGGTGGCTTCTTCAGGCGATTTGGGGAGCGCGAGGAGTCGCGGAGGTTGGGGGTGGACGCGTAATTTTTGAGCGTGCGGAGGATTCCCGGGGCAGCGGAAACTGGGGCTTCCTGGTATTGTTGTAATTGTTGTTGAGGCGGAGGGATCGCGTGCCGGTGGGGCGGTTGGGCGGTGGTGAATTTGAGTTTTGGGGACGTGATGGGTGCGGTTTGGGGTGGCTCGGGGATGTCGCGTTGGGGCTGGTTGTACGCGTATGGATGCATTTGCGGAGGGTGTCGCGTTGTAGGGGCTGGCCAACTGTCCAAATTGATCAGTTGCGGGTGTGTAATTGTAGTACGAATGGTAAGCATCGCCCTCTTGTGAAGTGTAAGTATCAGTCTGATGTCGGTCGGAGGAGACGCTGTAGATTGAAGGAGGTCCGGAGGCGGGTCGTTGAGGTTGGGTCGTGAATGCGCGCGCATATTTGGCGGCAGGAGGGCTGGTCGCGGGAGGACTGGTCGGCAGCGGGACCTTGGCAGGTGAAAGTGGAAGCTTTCTTTGGCCAAAAGTGAAGATGCTGGCTAGGCTGCTGCGTTTAGGCGGCGCGACCTCTCGGGATAGTCTGGAGGGCGGAGCCGGGGACTCTCCCACACCCCCGGCCGCATCTAGGTTGATGTATGACGGGACTGGTGGACGCGCGACATTGGCGTGATGGGATGCTTTGCGCGACACACCACTGACACCAACACTAGAACGATGTGGATCAACCGCCCCGGACGAGCCAGTGTGGCCGGACACTCCTGAATGGGTTCTGGCGCGCGGACGACCCTTGCGCTCCTCGTCCTCGTCGTGCCAGGGGTACTGGTCGTTGTGGGGAGACGCATAGCGCTGGTGTAGCTCCTGGATCATGTTATTGCCGTCCTCGTCGTACAATGGGTCCCCCCAACTGTCGCGGTTTCGCAGTTTCGGGACGCGGGGGGGCTGCTCATATGGCCCATTGTACGGAATGTAGTCGTCATCTCCCGTTGGCCGTCTGGTCGAGTTCCGCGCGTTCGGAGGAGGAGATTGGGCACCCTTTGCGACGAGAGAGAGCTTGGAGAACGGACTGGACGAGGTCTGAGTCCTGGTGGTCATGAGGGGAGATAGGCACGAGCAGCCTGGGTCCCGGAGCACTCAGGAGGCAGTGTGGCCGTGACGACGTGTAGGGGACGGCAATAACAGCGGCTTTGGCCAGGAAAAAAGACCGGGTTGAACAATACGCGGGTCGCGACCCTGCGAATCTAGATGGAGCGGAAGATGGGAGAAGCGGAAGATTTAAGCCCTGAATGATGGGAATTTTGTCAACGATAAAGTTTGAGGCAAAATGAGAACAAAACGGACGGCGGAGGGGACGAGGGGGACAAGGAAGGGGATGGGTAGATGGATAATCAGGCAGCTCTCGTGGAGGTCGAGAGCAAGTCCTGAGAGAGTTTTGGTCAATATTGACGATCATTACATGTCAAGCGAGCGATGCTCACATTCCCAATTCGGAGTCGCACGTGGCCAACTGATGCGTCTTTTTCGAAGAACCGCCTGATTTTTCACAACTTCTTCCATATGTACAAGCGACATAACCGCGAGTACGCGCTTATTCGTAGACACCAAGTAATTTTCTGGGCCATTTTTTCTAACCAAGCCTCTGGATTTGCCGGGAGGATATAAGGTGGATTTGCGGTGGATTCAACCGGTTTCAAAGTGGGTGATCTGCGGAGCTTCCAAGGGCGGCCGCTCCTGTACTAGGATAACTACATAACGCGTATGAGGAGTTAATCAGGTTTGAACGCCACGATGAGATCGTAACTCTAACAGTAGCCGACAGTCTCTATTTACGTCGGACATTGTGAGGATATCAACGTTAACGTTCGAATCACAAAGATCTAGAACGCTAATTACGATTTTCTCTCCGTCGAGGATGTGGTCTATACTATACAGCTGCCGTGAATCTCATCCTCCATCCACAACGCAAAAAAAAAAAACGTCGTCGGACAGCCACCACCCAGAACGATACTGTCCCAAAAACAGCTCAACAAGCATATGTAGAATGGATGGCCGCTGACAACCTGCCTACTTCTCTGCCAAAGCGGAAACTTGAATCCCTGCCATCCACAGCAATAGAAGTTGAACAGAAAGCGAATAAGCCGCTATGTGCTGAACCTTAGATGCTATAAACCCTGCAGAACATAACGGGCCGTTTGGATACGAGAACATCCGGTATGATCACAAGTTGTAGACAGACGGTCGCCGGTCTCACGCATCGTCGTAGATAGGGCCAATGACAACTGACAATTGTAGGAAGACAGAGAGCAGCAGCAATCAGTTGCAGATGCCCAAGAGCAACAAGAGCAGGTTCGAACAGTTGACCTGGATGGCATTAGATAAGTAGTTGCAAAGGAGCGGTAAAAGGAGGATCATTGCGGGTCAATCGCAGGGAATAGTATGGAGGTGGACCGCGCGTTAGTGCATGAAAGATGAAGCCTCAGACGCGACGGGCGATACACAAGAGAAGCACTGGCACAGTGTAGGATTCAGGGAGAAACTGCATGCATGAGAAAATTGCAAGATGGCGTAAATGGCGCAAGCAGACAGGAAAATAAGAAGCCTGGGCGGCACCGAGCATAGAGAAAGAAAGACTCATGAGAGAAGAAGACAAGATGCGCGCCGGGACCGATCGGTGATGGCGGCCGGCATCTCCCGTGGTATGGCCCGACAATTTTGTTGATTGATTTACACCGAGTCCTTTGCTCGTCCTCTTTCACCATCTCCCTCCTTAGATCTCGACAATGCGTGAAGTTATCTCGGTTCATGTTGGCCAGGCCGGTGTTCAGATTGGTAACGCCTGCTGTGAGTCCTCATTCATTCACCGCGTCAGAAAACAGCGCGTGCTGACCCACAAAAGGGGGAGCTCTACACCCTCGAGCACGGGCTGAGCGTACGTCCTTTTCGTTCCCGTTACTGTATCGTAATTCACCGTGTTTTTTACGCCAGCCTGATGGCCGCATCATGGAGGGCTCGCCTTCCTCGTCCGATAGCGGATTTTCGACGTTCTTCTCCGAGACTGGTTCAGGGAAGCACGTCCCCCGGTCTCTCTACGTCGATCTCGAGCCCGGTGTCATCGACGATGTCAAGACTGGTCCCTACCGGTCGCTGTTCCACCCTGAGACCATGATCACTGGCAAGGAGGACGCTGCCAACAACTGTCGGTCCACTCTTTTTCGCGCGTCGACACTTGTTAAACTTTCCTTTTAGATGCCCGCGGTCACTACACCGTCGGCAAGGAGCTCATTGACCCCGTCATGGACAAGATTCGCCGTCTTGCCGACAACTGCTCCGGTCTCCAGGGCTTCTTTGTCTTCCACTCCTTCGGTGGTGGAACCGGTTCCGGTTTCGGTGCTCTCCTCCTCGAGCGCCTCTCCACCGACTATGGCAAAAAGTCTAAGCTCGAGTTCTGTGTCTACCCCGCGCCCCAGCTGTCCAGCTCCGTCGTCGAGCCGTACAACTCGGTCCTGACCACTCACACGACCCTCGAGCACTCCGACTGCTCCTTCATGGTTCGCGCAAACCTTATTGCACCTTGCCATACATAACATGCTCACGCGTCTGTAGGTTGACAACGAGGCGATCTACGACATCTGCAAAAAGAACCTCGGCGTGGTCTCGCCCAGCTTCTCCAACCTGAACCGTCTGATCGCGCAGGTCGTCTCCTCGATCACCGCGTCCCTCCGTTTCGATGGCTCGCTCAACGTCGATCTTAACGAGTTCCAGACTAACCTTGTGCCGTGAGTTCGATGCGATGAGTCACATGATGACAAAGCCAGTCTAATCGCCAAAAAAAAAAAGCTTCCCCCGTATTCACTTCCCCCTCGCCACCTATGCGCCGCTCCTGTCCGCGGAGAAGGCCAACCACGAGCAGAACTCGGTCGCTGAGATGACGTTCGCGTGCTTCGAGCACGGCAACCAAATGGTGAGTGTTTGCTGTCTACATCTATTTTCTTTCAATATTCATGTCATTGCGTGTCAGGTAAAATGTGATCCCAAGGAAGGGAAATACATGGCCTGCTGCCTGTTGTACCGCGGGGATGTCGTCCCCAAGGACACCCAGGCTGCCGTCGCCAGCATCAAGACGAAGCGCACGATCCAGTTCGTCGACTGGTGCCCGACCGGTTTCAAGATGGGCGTCTGCAACGAGCCCGCAGCCTGCGTCCCCGGCGGCGACCTCGCAAAGACCACCCGCTCTCTTTGCATGCTTGCCAACACCACCGCCATCTCCGCTGCATGGGGCCGTCTCGGTACGTCTTTCTACTCGGCGCTATACAGACCAGTCTAAATTTTTATGTGCGGTGTAGACTACAAGTTTGACCTCATGTACTCGAAGCGTGCCTTCGTCCACTGGTACGTCGGTGAGGGTATGGAGGAGGTTCGTTGTCGTGCTTGACTATGCGATGTCCATGTATTGACGGTTCGGTCATAGGGTGAGTTCTCTGAGGCCCGTGAGGATCTCGCCGCGCTCGAGAAGGACTACGAGGAGGTCGGCACCGACAGCGCTGACGCCGAGGAGGAGGGCGAGTACTAGATGCGTGCGTGCATAGAAGAAATGCGTAATCCGTAGGAGTTGTGGATGTTGTGACTCCGCCAAAATACCCTCGGTTCTTGCTCATTGTTACACGTACCCTCCTTTGTTCAGCTCTTGTTTTTGCTCATGTCAGTTACGACCTCTTTATCCTTTTCTATATCCATGGTTTTCTAATTGATAAGATTATTTGCTGCGGCGAATTCTATCTATCGAGAGTGAACTCTACAAGTCTAAAAACGACCCCTCTATACGCCATATTAATCCTCCGTGCGGATAGTGACATCTACTCCATTGCTCAGTGAGCTTGAAGGTAACACTGCATTTAAAATGAGCGTGTATATTTTGACTACTGGAAGAGGACATACCATGACATGTCCTGGACAAGAAAGTCCGGCTTGGCGGCCTCCATTTGTTGCCTGCTGTGCGACGTCAAGAAGCCGACTGTCTTGCAGCCTGCGGCCTGACCGCTGCGCACGCCTGCGGGGGGCGTCTTCGAACACTAAGCCTGCATTAAAGTCAATTTTGTTATTCCGTTAATTTTTTTGGGGGTGACAGATGAGCCTCACAATTCTCAGGTTTGACACCGCATTTCTGGGCACCAAGAAGGTAGGGATCGGGGCTGGCATAAACGAGGTGAGTCGAAGGATAGATAAATAAATGAATTAAAATCGACCGACAATGGTTTCCCCCGCTCGACGTCCTCTGCGACGACGAATGCGTCAGGCACGGGTACCCCTGCAAGGCTCAACGCGGTAGACGCGTAGTAGCGCGTGGCAGAGGTGCAGATCGCCCACAACGGCTTGGGGAGCGTACGCGCCGGGGCGAGCTCGTCCATGGCGGCTTTGACGCCAGGGAGAAGAACGATCCCCGGACGTCCATTCTTGGTCGATGAATCCACGATGGCCTTTTCGAACCGTTCGGCTTCTTTCTATGCAAGAAATTTTGAGAATGGACATCAATTCGGCCGATGGGGACGGATCGCCGCCGGCATACCTCAAGTTCCACGGGGTCGGTGATACCGCAGTGGATGCGCAGGTTATCTATCGTGCGCAAACCGTGGGATGCTAGAGGGCCATCGTGGTTAAGACAACTCGTTGCTCAGAGATTGTTGAAAGAACTGACAACTCAAGATCTGCTCGACATTGATACCAGGGTACGATGTGGCGAAAGTATCCCATGCTCCTTCGACGGCCGCTTTCGAATCGACGAGTGTGCCATCCATGTCGAAGCAGACTATGTTTTTGTTAAAAGTCCAGCGAGAAATCGAGAGTAACCAGCGAAAAGCAGAAAGCGCAAACGAGTTTTATCGACCCACATCGCATGAGATACCAGCAACAAAACTTACATCGCGTCAAAGTGCAGAGTTGTCGAGGACATGGTCGAGTACTAGATCCCGGTGAGCAAGTGGAAGGACAAGAGAGAAACCGCGCGTCGTCGCATCTCAAAGCCGAACTTTAAAAGTGATCGACGGTCAGGCGTACAGTATCCCAATAAGGCAAGTAGCGCTTAACAGCGACTTGACAGCAACAGCATACTCCGGCCTCTGAATCTGAAGACAATCGTTCAGATCATACACCCAGCTAACAGCAGCAACCAAAGATGCCGCCTCGAAGGCGCGCCCAGTTCACCCAGGAGAACATCGACCAGCAGCTGCAGCAGGTACGGTAACGAATAAAACTTTGCTTCACTTCACTTCAGCTCGATTCAGATACACTTGCTGGACCCGTCCTCGTCCTCTGAAAATCTAGAGCAGCTCGGCCCCATTATTAAACAGATACATGCCAATCGCCAGCAGGAAGCTTTTCTGCGCACCGTCCAAGGACTAATAGAATCCAAAGATGCCGATATCGAGAAGATATGCGGCGACAACTATCAGGACTTTATCTCGTCCGTCTCCACCCTCTTTACTGTCAAGTCCTACACGGACAAGATGAAGGAGAACATCTCGTCGCTTGATGCGAGTGTCGCGCAGCTAGGGCGCGGTTTGGTCGAGAAGAAGCGCGGACTGCTGCAGTCCAAGAAAACCGCCGCCAATCTTGACGAGGCGATTGACACCCTACAGGCGTGTCTTCGCGTCCCTTGACGTCGTGAACCGCGTGCAGGAAATGGTCCGAGAGGGCAAATATTGGAGCGCGTTGCGATCACTTGAAGATATTCAAAGCATGCCGCCGAGTTCACTATCTCAAACCCCGTTCTTTCAGTATCTTCTCTCCTCATTGCCCTCACTACGCGGGCAAATCAAGGATGCTGTCACAGCGTCGATGAAGCAGTGGCTCCTCGAAATACGAAACATTAGCGCCGAAGTCGGCGGGCTCGCTCTAGAAGCGATGCAAACACGAACGCGGCGGTGGAGAGCACGACGGGACAAAGATCCGACATTACGGACCAGTCGTGTTGGAAGCGCCGTGGAGATGGTCTCGTATGAGAACAGAGAATGTGAGATTTCCCTTCAATTTTTGACGCTTTGTTCAACATTTGCTTCAGTCGACGTTTTGGACAACGAGCGAATACATGTCGACTTCAAGCCATTATTCGAGTGCATCCACATCTACACGACCCTCGACTCCCTTGAGGAACTACAGAGGTCGTACCAGGCCGACCGTAAGGCTCAGGCAGACCTCATTTTACCCACACCGCTCCCCCCTCTCCTCTCTCTCCAATCTAACACAAGAAATCTCCGGTTTCTTCATCGTCGAGAATCATGTCCTTGAAACCACCGGAAACTTCCGCTCCGAGCGCGACGTCGAGGAGCTCTGGGACACACTAGTGATGCGCCTGACGTCCGGCATCGATGGCGCCCTCCGACTCGAGACGGATCCCGACTCTTTCTTACAGGTGAAGGAATGCTTGATTGGCTTTATTATGACACTGGAGGTGCGTGTGTTTTAACATTCCCGCACAGACTTTAACACAGATGCCAGTCCTCGAGCTCGAGCTACTCGACTGTCCCTCTGCATTCATTTATCCTCGTGCTTTTTGAGAAATACGCGCGCCTTTTGGAGACGCAGTTCAATCGGCGGTTCGATGTTGTGAGTGCCATTGTGTTGCTGCCACTACGGATCTAAATTAATATACTTCGCAGATCGTCCAGCAGGACGACCATCTTCCGATGCAAATAGAGACCCAAAATCAGGCCGCCACGGTGCTCGACGTGGTCTGGATAAGCGAGGAAGAGAAGCAAGCGATCCAGCAGTATGCATTAGCTTTTTCAGGCCCACCTGCCAGCTGTTTTCTCACGAATTGCTTGCAATTAGGAGCCCACTCCCGTACAATCTCCCGTGGTCGCAGACGTTCTATCTGTGCTGCCAAGACGTAGGTCTCTCGCCTACCACTTTCGAGTAGGGCACTGACGCTGCGCAGATTGCCGCCTTTAAGGAAAAGTTCTACGCGTTCGTCGAAGGCGTATCACAGCAGCACCGCAATATCGACGAGCTGATGAGCAAGGTATCTACTGTTTCATTTTGCTTCCACTTGGGTCTGTGCTAATTAAGTGATGGATTCTGTAGTCTCTGGATGGACTGCTGATCAACCATATAAGCCAGACCATCGGCCAGCGGCTGGCTGGCACTTCGACGCTGTCGCAGATCGCACAGATCGTGACGAACCTCGAGTATTTCCAGGTCGCGTGCGTCGAGCTGCAGCGCTCCTTGACCAATCTCCGGTACGTATCTTGCTCCTGTCTCTTGCCTTTGCCTTTGCCAGCACTCACGCTTATCCTTTTCACTGCACGCAGCTCCTCTCAAAACGGCGGCTCGATAACGCTCACCGCGTCCATATCGTTCGAGAACACGCTCTCGCGCGCGCTGGCGCGGATCACGGGCCTGATCTCGAGCAAGCTCGACGACTTCTTCGGGCTGAGCGAGTACGACTGGACGCCGGCGGGCCGCGAGGATGCGCCGAGCATGTACCTCTACGAGCTCGTCAACTGGCTCACCACCGTCGTCGACTCGCTCGTTATCAAGGAGGCGTACAAGGATGAGGCGTACAAGGGCGCGGTGTCCTACATCGCCGAGTGTCTCATGGTACGCGCCCTTGTATGCCTATCGAAGCAGGACTGACAGAGCCACAGGATTTCCTGACGGGCCGGAATATTCCCATGATGAACGAGAACGCCATCTCGAATATCCTTATCGACGTCGACTTTTTGGAGGAGGAGCTCCGGCGGATTGGCAGAGGCCATCTGTCGACTGTATTCGTTGAATTGCGAACGGTGAGCCAAGTTCCTGGTGAAATTTCACCGAGAAGTTTACTAATGAATGGGATTGCGTACTTAGACAACATCGATACCTCTGAACAACACCGTTCAAGAGTTCCTCGTTCCCGCCATGCGCCAGACATCTTATGCTGCCGTCAAGCACAAAAGACTGTCGGCGTTGCTGGACAAACTGGCCAAATACGGAGCATCGCAGCGCGACGCTCCTGCACGGGAACTTGGCGACAGGCGGCGGAAGGAGGCGGATGCTGTGGGTAGACTCTTCCCGGGCGAAGGTCGTTGATCAAAGCAATATTATTGTAATCCCATAATTTGCTTCAGTTGTCTAGGTCAACGAGCATTTTATATGACCGCGAGGTCAGTTTTATACATAGAAGAAAGGAAAAGAAAGACCATGATAAGTCGAAAGTATGGAGAAGGTGAACAACGACAGGGCAGAGACTAGCGAGCGAGAGGGAATGTGGTGGATGCGTTTATCGTGAGGATCGTGACACGTATAACAACAAACGCTATAAAGTATTCGGAGGCCATTATACCCGACGCTTGATGTTGGCGCTCAACCACTCTAGACCCTCGTAAAGACCGTCACCGGATGTCGCACACGCAGCCTTGGAGAAGGAGAGAAGAAATTTAGCGCGGGCGCTTAGACGGGGCGGCGTGGCGAAGCGCTTACCTGAATGTACCAAGTCCGCTGCCTGAGACCGTGGAGGCCGAGTTTGTCGGTGATCTCCGCAGCGTTCATCGCATTCGGCAAGTCCTGCTTGTTCGCGAAAACGAGAAGGAGGGCATCGCGGAGCTCGTCCTCGTTGAGCATCCGCTGCAGTTCCTCGCGGGCCTCAGACACACGTTCCCGATCATTAGAATCGACGACGAAGATGATGCCCTGGGTGTTCTGGAAGTCTTTTTCGGATGGTGAGACGTGGTAAAGGGGGGTCGAAAAAAAATGGGACACACAATGCCTCCACAGAGGACGAATCTTGTCCTGGCCTCCGACGTCCCACACGGTGAAGGAAATGTTCTTGTACTCGACCGTCTCGACGTTGAAACCTGGTTTGGGAATGCTGAGGCGGCTGCGGAGGCGAGACGACGTGGTCACTCACCGATCGTTGGAATGGTGGTGACGATCTCTCCCAGCTTCAGCTTGTACAGGATGGTGGTCTTACCGGCGGCATCGAGACCGACCTATCGAAGGGAGGATCGTATCGGGTGTACACAAGGCATGAGACGGGGAAATCATACCATAAGAATTCCTGTCGAGACCCGCTACGTCAGAGGCGGAGTATGATGATCGTCTATGGGTACGCACGCATTTCCTTTTTGCCAAAAAGGCCGGAGAGCAGACGAGACACGGAGAGACCCATGATGGAAGAGCGAGTTGAAGGAAAGATGTGGAAGAAGGAGAGCAGATGGCTGTGAGTTTGGTGCTTGATGGCTTAGGTAAGCGACGCAGGGCTCGTATTTATTTATTTTTCTCCTCACGCAGTGCTCAGCCTTTATACGGTGTTCAGAAAGGACACGTATGCTCAAAACGTATCCTCCACTCCTCTGTACGTGGTTGTGCTGCGGCGGCGATTCGAACTCTGTCACATTTCAATTTTGCGACATCATTCTGACTCTGCGGTACCGCTGATCTCGTGCCTTGGCTTCAGATTCAGATTTATTTAATATTTCTATGTGGTTGGTACTACAAGAAAATTTTCTAGTAAGGGAGTAAGGTACTTGGGGGTACAACAAGAAGGGAGAATATAGTTTAAAATGCTGTCTAACGATTTCTTTTGGGGGGTTTCCGAGTCTCAGCGTCTCAAACCGGCAGCTCGAAGCTGGCGGTCAAGCTTGTATCTCCAGCTCTGATAGATGCCATTTGACGGGGAAGGCTGGTATTGGCACAGTTCGAACAGCACAAGTTGCTCCTGGAAGCCCGCGTTCGGCCATATCTGGTCGCGTGCTGTGTATCGACGTGGTCAATTAGTCGTGGCTGAAAAATAGGGGCAAAAGTCATACCTCTTCGTATGTTCTCCAGAGCCTTGGTCGCGCTGAGACGGTGAGACCACATAACTAGGGAACGTCAAGCCCTTGAATTAGCGTCGATAGGAAGAAGACTCACGATAAGCAGCAACAACAGCTGCACTGCGGGAGAGACCCTGTCATGCTCAAATTAATACGGGAGACGAGGCGTTAGCAGGGAGATTAACTTGCCTGGACATCATGGACCAAGATGGCGCCGCCAGACCGAATCGCATGGTCAATGAATTGGCACGCAGACGGAAGGTGTATCAACAAATCAGCATAGTCCACATCTTCGATGGGGATGCGCATGTGTTGAATTCCAGATTGCGGTAGTTCAGCGGGGATTGGGTCGGTACAGACAGACAAGACATGCGTGATGCGACGCTCTACGGGCGAAGGTTAACCTAAAAGCCGCGCTTAAAAATGAGGAACATACCTGTCAGAGATCGCGTTGAACGCGCTGCGACGAGACTACAGTGCGGAATAAGAAAGGTCGTAACATAAGCAGACCATATAAGGTTACTTACTTGCCCAAGTAGAGCTTGTTTTCGATGATAGCGTCTACGTTTTTCCAGACCATTTTTGCTTTGGAAGGTGCTTGGAATTCTGGCAGCAAGTGTCGGACGAGCACATCCTCTTGTACTGTTTAATTTTGGGGCGGACTGCAGACCATCCCGTCCTTTGCGTCGGTGTTGAGCGCCTCCCGAAAGCAGCCATATTGCAGTCTCGCAGTGAGAGACGAAACGAAGGAGCTATGGCAGTGTCAGGTCCAAGGTGAACTTCGTGGTTCGCGTTTGATGCTATGCCCACGTGGAGCAAATGACCATTGAGAACAAGGGAGGATTAGATTCCCTTTCAGGGATTGCCGCCGGTATGCTAACCGGAATATTGACCTTTGCTATGGCTGTGTCGCGTCGATCAGTTCGACTAAAAAGCTACCACGCGTGTTCCTGACAGAGGCCCTGCTCTGTTATGTTTTATGGAGGATATGCATTGAAAACCCAATGAAACTAGAGAAAGACCGATGACGCTGAGTAGACAAGGATCTTGGGCACCGATCTTCCAGTGTCGCAGAGAATGAAAATTGGTTTAATTTGGCATGTATCGGACAACCGGTAATCTGAGTACCCGGACCGGTGGCGGACCGCAAAAAATAGACGCCCCCCTCTACGGCCGCCACAGGTGGCGGTGAGGCCGAAAATACCATCGTCCGAAACTCGACCGAAGGATATTGAAAGAGAGCCGCAGCAAGCTTCAATGGTTTGGTCCTGGTCAAATTGTTGGTCAAGTTGTTGGTCCTTGAAAGATAACCGCCTGCGGTTTCGGAGATAGCTGCGAAACAAGTGAGTCACCGTCAGGACAGCTGGATGCACAGGCAGTGAATATCTGTATGTAACAACTCGAATGCATCTTTGGCGGTTCTCCAACAATTGTGGGATTAGATAATCGTGCGGGACGGAGGACGAGCGCGAGGCGAAGGATATTCCATTGAGAACAAGGACAAGGATTGCAAGCGTCCCTCAAGAAGAGCGGAGCATTGGAGGCGCCGTGAGCGTTAACGAATCGGAATGACGGTGAAACAGAAGCGAAAAAGGCTGCAGTTGGACCCATATGGTGACATCAACGCCTCCGGCAAACATCAATGGCCAAACATTGAACCTGGGGCTTGTCACCACGCTGTCACCGTGAGGCTTTCACCTTCTTTCCTCTACCTCGTTGTTTCCAGGCACGACTTAGTCTGGCGCGGACAGCAACTGGGGCTTTTTCTGTCTTTATCCTTTCTTTGCCTCGCACGTATCCTTAATGAAGATAGAGTGGGCGTCCCATGTAAGTATGCATTTACTTCCACGGACCTCAATTGAAACTTGTCTTTCTTTCTCCAGTTCCGGAGCGATGGCTCGAGACGCAAGCCTCCTCCCTCTGTTATGCATGGGTGGCTGGCCAAGATGAGAGGGACTCTACTTGGGAACGAAGACCTGCGAACAAAGGTATGCCAAAACCAGCGGTACCAATCGTTTGTCCATCTAATTTTGTCCCACAGGGAATGCAGGAAATGCGGGCTGCTCGGCACTACAGGCAGTACAGACAGTCGCAGCCGAAACCTAGTAAGCGCAAGTCTGTCGACCGCGGATCCTCTGCCCTTTTTGGCACACTCAATCCCAAGCCGCGGCCACCACAATACCGATCCGCCAGCTCTCATCGGGTCGTGGGCCGGCCCCCTCCTCGCAGATCATCCCAACACTCGTCGGCTCATTTGAATTCCAGGCGTCCGACTGCGTCTCGCCAATCTTCTCGTCCCATTCAGTCACGACGTCCAAGCGGTCGATGAGTGCAGGTATACATGCTGCTCTCGTCTGTGTACTTTCTTATTTAGGTTATGTGCGTGTGTGTATTGTGTAGACATTCTGTATAACGAACTCGTTTTGTAAATTGTGTCCAACCAAGAGCAATAGTAAGCTGAGACAGATAGGTTTCGGTGAAGACTCAGACCTTTCGCGGTTAACTGACGTTGGTCGAAAAAATGTACCCCAGCCAGATGTTTTGGAGACCAAGAGAATTAGATGTGGTGCACGACGCATGGCCTCGAACAATAAGTGGAGCGAGAATCGATTCCTCGCGACCGACTGCTCGTTTGCTTTTTTTTGTTCCTTGCTTTCCCTGTTCTTCGTGCTTTCCATGCCTCAGTCCTTGCTCAAATAGCTGGCTCCTGGGAACATTCGCTAAAATACATTCGAGATATACACACAACTCATACACGGCTCTTCTACTAAAAATCCAAATAATCTCTCCCCGCCCCCCATGTCACTCCGCCTCCGCCATACGGATCTGCTTCCATCCCAGTTATGCCCGCTGCGGCAGTGCCCCCGCTCTCCCCGTCCTTGAACGAGAACTCGCGTCGGAACTTGCCCTCAAGCGCGCTGAGCGTAGCAATAAGCCGAGACGCGGCAGCCTCGAGGGCAGCAGCGGGAGCCATCGACCCGTCCGTTTGGATCTTCAGGAGAAAGTAGGGGTGTAGCGGGTGCGGTGTCTTGTAGCCCGCAAAGAGGACGTTGGGGGAGGCGAGGAGTTGCCTGGGCCGCGCGTAAGTATTTGCGCCAAGTTATAAATGTAGGTGGGAAACGTACGCTCGGAGCATGTTCCCAAGGGTATGGTCTTGCTTGACGATCTTGAACGTCGCGGCGTTCGGGATCTTGGTGTCTTCAGTCACTTCGATTCTTCAAGTCGATTCAGCTGCAGCCAGGCCGAAAGAAAAGGTGCGACGCACACCTTCTCTCCGTCATCGAGCACGAAGAGCTCGTGTCGGTTCGGTGCGTTCATTGCGACGGTATCTGAACTACGTGTCAGTAGAAAGAAAAGAGCAAAGAGGAGAGCAGAGAAAAAATAGTATCATAAAGCCATGCATAAAAAGCCACACTGCGTTGGACGCTCGGGAATTTAACACATAACAAAGATGTGGTTTAAATCATTCTTTCACTGAAGGAAGAACACTCACCAACTTCTCTCCGCAGGGAATGGGTACGAAGGCGGTATCTGGATGGTGGGGTGTCAACAAAAAAAGAACGGAAACGACAGAAAACAAAAGACGAAAAGGGATCATAAAGCCATGCATAAAAAAGCCACATAGCGGTGAACGCTCGGGAAGTAAACACATAACAAAGATGTGGTTTTAATCATCCAAGACAAAGGAGAGAGCTCTCACCAACTAAGCTCGACGCGCCAGCTCGTATGGGCGCCGCGTCACCTACAGGTCCAACGTCAGTAAAAAGCTCGAAACATTGAAAAGGAGAGATAATCAGTAAAAAGGATGCGATCAGGCACTCAATGAGCGTCACCGACAATAAATATACAGCATCCTGCGTCTAGCAAAAGAGGCTCTGCTCACCTGGTGGTGGTTGAAGAAAAAAAAGTTGAAAGAAGCTGAGTCAGCCTTCTGTGCCGTAAAGGGAACATCCTGGCATCACGCCCCTATCTCTACTTGGCAACAGCTTCCATAGCAGCCCGAGCCGAAAGCGGTTGCTTGCGGAGAGTTTCCTTCACAACATGAGCCGTCTCTCGTTTATATGTCGAATGCTGCGATTTTGACTCGACCCAATTGTTCAGCGCAGGGGCTCAACAAACTGGGATGCCCAAACCACTTGTTTTTCTCAGCATCCTCTCCGTGTGTATAGCTACAGGGACGCTTGTCATCTCATTGTCTGACTTCGGTATGCTTTCGGCGAGTCTATTTCCTGTTGTTCTTATTTTTTCCAATAACTAACACCTTCCAGCTATGGATCAATTTCGCCTCCTCGGTTTTCACGGTCATCTATCATTCCGCCTTTCTTCTATTGTCTCGCAAGCGTCCCAAATCCGACGTAATGTCCTCTGTCCCAGCCATCGCCTTCGCGTATCTGCTCTCCATTCTCTGGCTCGGTGCTTTTACCATAATGGTTATAATTGCCTTTAACGAAGAAGACGGAGAGATCCACATTTTTGCCTTCAACATTCAATTCTCCGCGTCCGTGCCACAAACTCAGCAAATTCAATTCATACCCGCTCCAACGGAATTTTCACTGCTCGGCGATATAGCTGTCAGAGCGACCGTAAAGCGGTGGAATCGGAACGAACCATCCTTATCCGAGCCATGCGGAAAACAAGCACTGGGTGTCTCTGCAGCAGGAATACTCACGTTATGGCATCGAAGGTTGCAATTGACGCGATGGGCTCGCAGATCTATGCAGATCTCCCAAGAATAGGAAGGACCACCGTCATGGCTTTGAACTTACTTCCTGCACCGCATTGCTGTACTATTATTGTAACATCAAATGGACATAGCCTGGAAAAGACCGCCCTCTTGATTAATTTTTCACGCTATGTCAAAACATTCGAGGAGGTCTGCGTGTAATGACCTGCAATGACTCGAGCGCCAATATGTCCTGACACCGTCGATATACGTTCCGGCTGAAGCAGTTCAGATACATTTCGTGCCAGAAAACCTAAACAAATGCGTTCGGAAACCAGCGGCCGCAGGCTTTGGACCTTGCAGAGGCGCTACCGTGTTTGAGCACCCAGGGGAAATTAAAACACGGCTTTTTGCTGTCAAAGCCTATCAAAGATTTGTACTCTGGGTTGAGCGCCAATTTGGTCGGAGACTGATCACCGTAATATGTCCACTCTAGACCTTTCAGAAACACGCAGGAGAGACCTGGTAAAAATGACATATCCCCCCGTAATTAAGCAACCACGCTGTGTGTTACATGTGTACCGGCTGTCTTTTGGCCTAAGACCGAGGTCCCCCGAGTAGACTCTTCTTTTTCTTTCGTCTCCGCCGTTTCTTTTTGGGGCTCGATGGCGAACCCGTACCCGGCTCATTGTCTTCGCCTGACTCCTCATTGTCCGAAGGAGAGGGCGGTGGCCCGGTGAGGTTCAGGATCGGGCCTTTGAGCAGAGGCGGGCTGTTCTGCAGCTGCGCAGCTCTACCGTGATGATCGTGAGCATGAGAAGCCGGAGACGCAGGTGTGCTGGTGAGGAGTGAAATGTCAATCGGCTCCATTGCTGGCCAAGCTGCGAAGTGCGAAAAAGAAGGACGGAAATAAATATAACATAACATAACCGGAGACTGAAAATACCTTTGCCATTCTGCGGAACAGCTGCAAAGAAAAGATTGGTTTAATGCAAGAAACATAACATAATCGGAGACTCAAATCACCTTGGCGACTCTTGGGGATAGAAGAGTCATTAATATGTCCGTTCACGTTCTCTATGACAGGAGAAGCCTTGCTCGAGTTCGGTACGGGGAGGGACTCGGAGCCGGCCCCAACTTGGAGTGGGTTTTTATTTTTGTGTTTCTTCTTTCGTTTCGACGAAGAGACAGGTGGGGACACCGGTTCGGATGTCTGTAGAACATCTTCCGACTTCCCTGCCTCTTCTGTGGAGGTTTCCTTCGCCGTGATCTTTTTCTCTGGCGGAGGGGGCGTCGGAGGCTTCGGTGCCTCCTTCTCCTTCTTTTTCTTTTTACTGGACGCCTCAAACGGATCTATTCTGGCTTTCTTCTTGGTAGATGCTCCCCTAGAGTCCTCCTCGTTATCCGAGAGCTGCTTGGAACCAGGCTCGTTGTCGTCGTCGCCTCGCGTGCGCTTACTTCCCTTGCCGGAGAGATGTGACTTGAGCCGCTCGGTATCCCGAGACGAGCTAGCTGCTACCTCGGGAATGGGGGCACCGACTCCCAGCCTACATATGTCAGGACCAGAAACGACTTGAGATTTTTTGGGCGCGTAATACCTTGGCGGCCGACGCATGTATTCTTTGAGCTCGGCTTCTAAAGCTTGTTTCGAATTTTTGGTCGGTTTAGAATTAGTGGACGGTTTTACCCAGGAAGACACCAGATTCTGAGCATACGACAAGGAAAGGTCGATCTGAGCTTGCAGCGTCTCATTGTCGATGTCCTCCTCCATGGTTCACTACACAGGCAATTTTGAAGGTTTAGACCAACAAACGACAACATCACGGCTCTTTCCGCTTCCTTTCAGTCATTTCTAGTTTTGTCGTCAAATGGCGCCGTTCAATGTTGGGGACGATGATGAAGAGATGTACTTTGGGCGGCAGATCCTTCCCGTTGCGAATCTTCCCGCGGACTATGAAGGAATTCCCGAAGATGGAATGCAATATCTCTTTACCGTTCGGTGAGCTGCTCTACCATTTTCTTCTGTGTATTATCTTGTCAACTAAACGATATGGCACCGCAGTCGCGACGCCAAACAACTTCCTCATGTAACCAGAGTCCCAAACCCGTACGAAGTCCCCGAGCCGCCCCCCTCCCCATCCCCCGAGTGATGATATTTTGCCCGCAGTTCACCCGGAGCTCCCCAGCCCGGAGTGGCGTACTTTGTTTGAGACGCGGTATAGGAATTTCAGAAAAGTAAGCTCCATGCGCCCGAACCTGAAAAGATCATTCAATATTTTTTATCGACAGAACCTTGCCCAACCGACAATACACGTCTCTCAGCCTGCTCGGAGCAATAACCCCAAACTTCTGCCGGATTTGAAAGAGCGTGACTGCTGGTGGGCTTTTCTGTCTGGGAGACCTCGAGAGGAATGGGATCCGCCGAAGAAACCCAAGAAGAATCAAAGCAGATACCAGCGGGGCAGGCTTGCGCGGCTTTGCGGAAGATGACGTGAAGATGGAGGATGCTCCTTCTGCTGGATCCTCGCGCGACGCAGAAGCTCCGGAAACGCGTCCTATGAACGACGACATTGGGGTACAACCCCAGCTGCCAACCCCGTCCGGGACCCCTGCTCCAACAGAACAAAGCTCTGCTGAACCGGTCTATACCCCACGGGAGCCGACACCATCGCTGCTGAAACTCATAGATCAGGTAGGCTTTACGTGTGCTCCCCCTGTAGTATAGTGCTAATTTCTCTCGTGTATAGCGGATGGCGCTGCACCTGCTGATGTATTTCACCTACTGGACCAACCTTCACATGCAGCCCGAGAAGCGCTGCCGTGTAACACAAACTCATGCGCGATGGATTTTCGTCCTGCTCTCGCGCGTCGATGATTATATTTCTGCAGACGATACGCATCTCTTGCGGAACCTGGCCCGCGCATATCTCGCTCTTTTGAAAGACTCGATACATTCGGGGACGGAGGGCGTTTCGGCGGAGGATATCAATCCTGGATGCTGCTGGCTAATTATCTCAACGGTGGTTGGCATGTGGGGACAGAGAGACCTTTGGATGGACGCAGAAGAGATACTAAGGGCTCGGATTTAGTGCTTTAGCTGTCCCCAAAAATGTACAATGTCGATGCTAGTGACTTTTGACGCGTCTCGCTCTCTTTTTGCCGATGAAACTTTCTAGGCTTGCAGGTTACGGAAAGGTAGTGGAAAGGTTGCGGAAAGGAGTCGCCGGTTGCCCCGGCTATCGCCATTTGCATACGACCGATTTGCGACCGATCAATACAAAATTCTCGCGTGTTTTGCACTTTGTCTCCTTCCTCATCAAGCTTCCAGCTTCCTCACACTCCTTAGTCTCCCAGTACCATTTCTCCTCTTTCTCAGTTTCCAGTTCTCACATCTTGGCTAGTAATGTTCTCCCTCGCCATTGTCGCTGCCTTCGTGGCCTCTGTGTCCGCCATCACCATCACCTCTCCCAATCCCAGCCAAGGCTGGACGAACGACGGTGGCCAGCTTATCAAGTGGGAGTCAGTGTCGACAGACCCAAAAAACTTCACTATAATCCTCGTTGTACGTCTTTTTGCATGAGATCTGTACTTTCTTATAAGACAGGTTGTCTTGTAGAACGATGACACGACCACCACCCCCGTCCCGCAACAGCTCGCTGCGCTCGTCAACACGGCAGACGGCCAAGTAAGTCAAAAAAATAACTGAGCAAACTGGGCTCACAGAGAACAGACCACCGTCAACCCGCCTTCGGAGGGATGGCCTGCTCCAGGAACCAAGTACCGCGTCAAGTTTGTCCAGGACGCTGAGCATTTGAATACCCAGCTCGTTGAATCCGACGAGTTTGCTATCAAGGCTGCCCCCGTCCCCTCTGGCTCCTCGACTACCCCCGTCCAAACGTATGACCTTTTATTCTCCGATATTCTTACTGATTGTTTCACAGTCTCCCTCCCTCAACACCCACGAACACGCCGGCAAACACTGATACTGGGGCGTCTGCCTCAGACAGCGGTGCGGCCCCTGATGCCACCGGCACTGGTGCTGCCCTTCCTTCAATGAGCGTGCACACCGGTCTCATTGGCGCCCTCGTGCTTCTGAGCGCGGTACTTGCTCAACTTTGACACCGTCCATCCATTCTGAATCCTGCCTGGCTCGTTGATGACCCTTATTGGACATCCTACTAGTTTATCATTCGCCGCAGATATGGACTCTCGAGTACATGTATATTTGCGCACACCGTAGCACATTTATTCCATTGGGCCAAAGCTGTGTTGTTTTTCACATGACCGCGCTGAGATGTGCCGAATGGATTCATTCGGACTTGAACGGACTTGGTAATCTGCGCGATACTCTCTAACTTAGCCACCATGTCCAATTCCTACGCACATCTCTTGCCTCCTAGCTGGAAACCCCAGGTCACCGCTTGGCTGGCCGAGGACACGCCCTCGTTCGACTACGGTGGATATGTAGTCGGTGAAGCCGTGCGGGAAGCCTATCTCTTCGGCAAAGGCAAAGTTCCGGCAGTCTTGGCTGGCTCTCCTTTCTTCACCGAGGTCTTTGCGCAACTGGGTTGCGAGTACGCGCCGCGAAATATCATTTCGTCTCACCCGAACTGATTCGATGACACTGCTTCACCCAGAGTCGTCTGGCACGTCGAAGAAGGCGAGACCTTTGAGCCCGTGAAGCACGTCGCGACTGTGACCGGTAAGGCGCGGCACCTGCTGCTCGGGGAGCGTGTCGCCTTGAACATGCTGGCGCGCTGTAGTGGGATTGCTACCAAGTTCGTACCTTGGCTCTTTCCCTTCCCCGCGGCGCGTCTGAATTCTCCGGTTCAGATCCAAGAGGATCAAGGATCTTGCCAGAGGATACGGCTTCCACGGCACCATAGCTGGCACGCGCAAAACTACACCTGGTAATAAAGCCTTCCTAAATCGCGATTCCGGCAACTAAGGCGACAGGTAGGATTCCGGCTGGTTGAGAAATACGGAATGTTGGTGGGAGGTATCGACCCGCATCGGCACGATCTCTCAAGCATGATCATGCTCAAGGACAACCATATTTGGTCCTCGGGCACGTACATTTCGTCTCGAGGATACCAGCGTATATAGTTTAATTCATACTACCCCCAGGTTCGATTACCGCCGCTATCCAGCAAGCGCGCCAAGTAGGAGGTTTTAGTCTTCTTCTCGACGTTGAGGTTCAGTCCGAGGCCGAAGCGGACGAGGCAATCGACGCTGGGGCCGACGTCATCATGCTCGACAATATCGAAGGCGCCGAGCTTGTTAGCGTAGCGCAGAGTTTGCGTAAGAAGTGGGCTGGGAAGAGGAAGTTCATGCTGGAAACCAGTGGAAACATCACGGAGGCCAACCTCCAAGAGCGTGCAATAAACGGTAATGCCTCGATTCACAGTTTCGTGTGTATCTTTGACATTTGCTTTCCTTAGATGTCGACATTTTGAGCACAAGTACCGTGCATCAGTCTGTCCAGCATATCGATTTTAGTCTCAAGATCCAGATGCCAAAATCGGCGTAGTTTCCTTCGCAGTAGAGTAAAATATTGTAACTTTATCGCACAACTAGACCAAATTGAATAAAGAGAGTGCATTACCACCCCGTACACCGTCCTTTTCTGCCTGGCCCCAACCAGTTACTGCATCTATGGCCTGTAGATTTTCCACAACACTTGCCCACTTTTCCGTTGACTGAAGAGGCGGGAAGAAGGGGTGGTCCGTCCCGAACAACATCCTCCCACTCCCCAGTGTCCTGTCGACCGCCGTGTTGGTGGGTACAGAGCTCCCGGTTTCGTAGCGCTGCGAGCGCGCGATGACGTCGCTCACGAATCCTAGTTCCTCAGGCCCGTATGCGACGGCGTCGTAGTAGAGCTTCCCGAGGTACCATCGGGCATCGTGCTTGAGTCGTGAGGCAACCACGGGATCGTGGTCGATGCACGACGCGAGCCGGGATGAAAGCTGGGGGAGGGCTCCGCCGGAATGGGCGAGTAGAAGGCGGAGGGAGGGGAAGCGGTCAAACACGCCGGCGAGAATTAGACGTGTCGTTGCCTGAGTTTCGACAACGATATAGATATGCGTTTGGATGAAATAGAATAGAAACCCACGATTGTCGTCTCGAACGGAAAACCCAAAGCGAGTGGGAGGACATGCCCATTATTTTTGTCGCCCCATGCCTGGCTATCCACGCCATAATGCGGATGGAGAAACACCACAAGGCCGGCTTTTTCGAGCGCAGCCCACACAGGATCGAGCGCTTCGTCATCGAGACCCTTGCCAATCCCTCGCGTCCCCATTATAATTCCTTTCAGATACGAGAGCTTTGATATCTGCTCGATCGCCTCCAGAAGCGCGGTGGTAGATATTTCAGGCACGAGCGGGAGCAGTCCAAAACCATAAAGACGTTTTAGAGATGGGGTTAATGAGGGTGAGTCGGCGCAGTATTGTTGGAGGTCGTCGTTGAGTTGGGAAGCGAGGGTTTGTGCTTCGGAGGCGGGGGAGGAAATCGAGCCATGGGTTGGCTGAGCTACGAGCAAGCAGTCCGAGTATCAGAGCTGGTGTGTGCAAAGAGGTGGAGAGTGGGCTGTTGACCTCACGAGCGACAAGTCGATACCATGTCGGTCCATGAATTTGATTTTCTCGTCGCGGTCCCAGTATATTGTGGTCCTACAGGCCGTCCAGTATCGCGGTCCAAGATGATGAGTCTGACGCGCATCAGGTTTGTGAAAGACAGGATTTCAAAATTTTCAGAGTGAATACCTATCATCCAGCTTGCCGTCGCGACTTGAAGTAAGGATCCGAGGGACTGTAGTTCGGGACCTCAGAAGGGCTGCATACCTGGACGACGCGCGAGTTAGCGGAGAGAAGTTGGTGGAAGGAGTGCAGTGCCTAGGAAGATAGACATGTGTGTGGACGTCCACCAGTCGGGCTAGAGCCATGGTGAGCTTTTGGAGAACCAGCAAGAGATAAGCGAACAGGCAGAACACAAGCCCAAACAATACTACGCCTGTCATCGAAAAAGGAAATTTCTTGGCATCAAAAATTTTTTATCTGCGCCCGCGTTTTGAGCCAAAAACTGTTGGGTCGCAACCATCTGGAGAAGTAACATGAATTTCAGATACAAATTCTGTGCTAGGAGTATCCCCCAGGATATGGTACAATGGGAGGATACGGTAGGCCGATCGTTCGGAAAGTATGTAGTCAGAGTTGAGGCAAGGACTCCGGTAACAGCTATCTGCGCACGGAGCGGGATGACACCCGAGTCGCTGATGGGCTCGACTCAGATCAGACCCAGACCCAGACGGCGTTGCAGTGGTCGAGTGAAAATAAAGTCCCCGCAAACGGCGCGCCGAGACCCAAGGGACCGCTGAATGTGGTCATGTTGAAAAAATTCGTTCTGGGTGTGGACGCGATGGGACCTTTGAGGTAAAGTCTTCCGATTGGACGCAGACCAACACAGCACGAAATTTAGCGATGGTAGTTTCAGATTATTCGATTTTTTTCACCAGTGAGGATCCGAGTTCGGCAGGGGGCTGGGAGGGATGGATTCCGTGAGGGCTGCCGTGCCGTCATGGTTTGCGCGTCAGGGACCGGTCAAACAACGGCACTATAACTTCGGCATTAGATGCATGTCAGACGTTGTTATAACGAGGGACAATCCCCGCTTTGGAGAACGCAGTGAAACATGTGTAAGTGGGTTGCAGGGCCTAAGATAAGTATCTAGTGGCACTTAGATTAGATAACAGGGGCGTAACAAGTTTGTGACGGTCAGTGACTTTACACACCTTTCAAAGGACGGCCATGTCGTCGAGTCCGCATTCGAGTCCTCCTCAACTTCATCTTTCCCTTCCGCCTAATACGACCTCCTTTAAACGTTCCTTCGAACATTTTGGCCTTGACCTCCTCGAGAGCCCTAATTCCACCAGACCTCGTTCCCATGAACCCATCGATGGCACGAGTAGCACCGCCTCGTCCTCCAGCGACAGCACATCCAGTCCAGACGGCGACGAGAACAGGCGCAAAAGGGCCCGCAGCTCGAGCAGCCGCAGCGAGCCAGAGGACCGCTCCAGCGACGCTTCATCCTCCACACTCAGTTCTTTCGACTCGGAAAACGCCTCCGCCTCCGACCCGTTTTCCCAGGCGCCAAGACGCCACCTTCTCTTAGATCTCGGTCTCGGGAGGACGCTGGGGAGCAGTGTGGCATTGGGTCTCGGCATGGCAGCCGAAGAATTGCAATTGGGCGAGCGAGCCACCTCTGAGCCGCCGCCAAGAATCCCGACCCCCGAACTGCTTGAGAGTGAAGACGTAGACATGCCAGATATTGACATGCGTTTCTCAGAGGAACACGAAGAGGAGGAGGAGGAGGAGGAGCAGACGTCCCCCGCAGAGCATATCCGTCGGTCTGTGGATCGGTTTAATACATTCGACCGACACATTAGCATTTTGCGTTCTTCTTCTCCCCCCGTTATCCCTCTTCCTACATCCCTCAGCTCCCGCCAGGCAGAGCTGTCCCCGCCGACTCTGCCTCCACTTCCCCTTGTGGACCTGGGACTCGACCCCGAGGACGACGAGGACGAGCCTGGTATGTGTAATTCCTTTACCAATATCAGCCCGCTTTTTTACATGAAGATTCAGAACACATTGCTGTTGCGACCAACCCAACCCCGAGCACGCCACCTCGCCTCGATCTCAACCTTCCTCCCACAACTTCTTTGTCGCCTGGCCCGAGTTCTCCCCATGTTCTCCCCGACGAGGCAGCAATACAGTTCCGCGAGCGCCTCGACTCGGCGCTTGATGGCCTTAGTGGAGGGAACTTACATTTCGAGGCGCCAATCTCACCCCCAACCGACGAACGTGCAGATGACAGTGGTCCCTCATTCGATCACTATTTTGAGCCTGTGCGGGAAGCGCTGGCAGCAACAAGCGCGGGATCGACATCGAATGTAGCAAGTGGGAGTTCAAGCTCGACGATTGCATCCACATCCCCCCACCGCCCTCGGCCCTTTGCCGAGAGCCCGCTGTTCGAGTGGGCCGTACCGTCCGTCCTGGACTGGGATAATCCGACGTTCCCGGTCAGATCTCCGGGTGGTTCGGGCCCAGCCGACGCGGCGCAATCTCACCGGTCCCCGCCGCCTTCGCCCTGGCGACGGCACATCCGACCCCCTAATACTAATAATAATACTGTAGCTTCGCCGGACACGACGGTGGCGGATCTCCGGCGATTGCTGGGGAGCACGTACCCGCCGCCGCCGCTGTCCTCGCGCCTGTACCCGCACCCGGCGTCTGTAGCGGCCCCGCTGAGCGTTGCGGCGACCACAACGTCTACCGGGGGGCTCGATGTGGATTTAGAGGACGCGTATCTGGACTTAAGGCTACCGAATGCGCGCGCGTGGGAAGGTGCGCTTGATCGGGCGCGGACGCTCCATCAGCAGCGGGAGCGAGAGCGAGAGAGAGAGCGGCGCGAGAGGGAGCAGCGGGAGCGCGAGCGTGCGCGGGAGAGAGAAATAGAGCGCGAGAGGGAGGAGGAAACGGAAAGGGAGCGGGATAACCCGTGGAGTCTTGACAGCATATGGGAGACGAATGCGGGGGTTGAGTCGTTCCCGAGCGCACGGCCACAGCCGCGCGAGTCATCGCTTACGCGCATGCGAAGGGAGCTTGCGGAGGATGAGTACGCGCTCGCTTTAACCCGGAGGAGGGCCATGGAGAGGCAGCTCCGGCAGACATTGGAACGGACGGATAGGATCCTGGACCGGTCACGGGAAAGACTTGAGGAGAGCGAGGAACTGCCGGAGCGTGGGCAGTCGTCGGTGTCCCGAGCGGCCAGGTATCTGGAGTCGGGACTCGTTGACCCAAGGGAGGCGCCCTCAGCCCCAAACACGATGAGAAGCAGATTGCGGCCTCCGTTGGATACGTCGAACCCGTTCAGCGTATCGTGGGCTTCTAGACGAGCAGCCGCGCGACCTGCTGAAGACGACACGTCTGCGTCTTCCTCTCGCCCCCGTGTTCGCCGGTCTCGGAGCAGCAGTCAATCTAGGGACGGTGCCACAGATTGGCTGGGGCGCATTGAACGCGAGGAGAGTAGTTCACACTTTGATTTGTTCGAGCGGTTGGATGACTGGCTACCTGGTTAGTTGTGTTTCGTCATTCGTATTCACTCTCATGCCTCATAGAATACTCAGCTCCTCGGAGTGTAACCCCAGCAGTTGGTTCGTCGAGGAGCGGTGCGTATGATGAACGTGACGCGTCAGATTATTCGCGACGGAACGGTGGTTTGTATTTCAGCTATCGTATCTGCACGCGTTATCTAAAACCACTATTACAGAAAGCTCGAGTAGCTCGTCCGGTGACCCCTGGCGGAGCCGCACATCTGGAACGTGGCAGCCACGCCTAGCTCTGTCTCCGCAATCCGCGGCACAGCCTGCTCGCACCCCGGCGCATGCGCGTGCACAATCAATCCCAAGCTCGTCGTTGTCGTCGTCACTCGGCCCGTTAACGATGCAGCCGTCCCTCCACCGTCTGCGCCAGCGCCTATATGGCCCACCGAGGGTAGGCGCCTCAACGTCGCTGCACGCAGAGAGCGCCGATGCGATGCGGAGGAGTCGAGCGCGGTCCGAACTAATGGAACGCTTGAATCGCACCATGGACCTCGACGTCGGGCTTTCTGGCCCCGAGTCTGACGATGATGAGATCCCGGACATTGTGGAGCTCCTAGGGCATCGGGCACCCCCTCCGCAACCGCCTGTCGCGGGACGGGATGACGATAGGGACATGGACTCGCTGATGGACTCGGACGACGATGGACCACGCCTGTTGCCAACGATGGGATGGCGTTCACTGGCCACGACCCGCCCGCTGAGATCCCGCAGCCAAAGAGCAAGAGCTCCGAGCCCACCCATGCCCCTGAGAGTCCCGGGACCGAGCGGTTCAGTCCGGTCTCGGACCACTTTCGAACAAGAATCGGAGGAGCCGCCGACCGCTTCGTCCTCTGGTCTAAATTCCCGGCGCCCGTTGTCTATGTCCATCCATCCCCGGCGGCCCATCGTTCGCCTGCGGCAACATCCCATCGGAGGCGGAGAAATCAGCCCTCCTGCGTCAGCCACAGCGTCTGTTGACCGCCGACATGTTTCTTGGGAGGCGCCTTCTCTCACCCGGGATGCTGGTTCATACCAGTATCTCTCTGCGCTGTCCCACGGCTTTGACTCCCAATCGTTATCGCTTTCGGACCTGGCTCACACCGTCACAAACAACTCGAACGGCGAAGCGCTTCGGTCACCGCCGTCACCCATGTGGGGCGAAAATAGCGAGTCGCCGTTCTCGAGTCTCTTTGCGCGGTCTCGAGCGCCGCCGTCATTGACGACGCGTAACGCGCCGGGCACGAGTGCGAGAGGGGGGCAGGAGTCGAGCTCGAGTGTTCCGTCGTTGCCGTCGCCGGACCTGGGCGGGGATTTCGAGAGAGGCGAGGATATGCTGCGGTCCGCGAGTCCCGACGGTGTACGTGCAGGTTTGGCCACGCTGAGTCCCAGTTCAGAGGGACCCACTGTCCGGCCTCCTTCTCCCCCCATCTACATCGAGCAACTATACCGGACCTTTCCGTTTTACGATGCAGAGGCGCGAAGAAGCATTAAGGAGAGCAGCTGGGGCGCCGCGACGGGTGCCCGACCCACCTTCCATCCCCCCTTTATATTTTGGGGGCGATTTCGAGAATAGTTCCACGGCGTCGCAAACGCAAGAAGGAGTTGATAGTCGGGATACTCGAGTAAGTCTTTCCCTTGATAGTGGGTTGCATGGTATTGAGAGTCGTTTCAGCACCGGCCTCTGCCTCCCCTCAGTTCTCAGCGACCTCAGAGCTTCACGTCTTCCCGGAGCGACCGTAGCGAGTCGTATGCTAGCGCGCGGTTTGCAGAGATGGAACGGCGGCTATTCAACTATCGTGGTCCTGCGTCCAGCTCACAGACCCAGGGCACCGATGGCGAGACGCGTCGTTTCTTTCCCTCGAGGGCAACGCCTACGTCCTCTACCTCAAACGTAGATCGACTCGGATATCCGGAGGAGCCATCGCACCCGCGCCGTTACAGTGCCACGGATATGCACAATGTGTTGGCCCGCCAGGCACGCCTGGTGGGCTCCCGACTCGCCGACGACATGGCTGGGCCTTCGTCCCCTTATCGACCATCTGGCGGCGATACGGACAGTACTGATCTGAGCCATGATGCCTTGTCTTCGTCTCGCGCGGCGCGGCTGATTTCTCGGTACCACGAGCAGGAGTCGGCGGCTGAGGCTGAGGCTCGTGAGTCTTCATCGTCGTCCTCGACTTCCCCTTGGGCGGCCCTACCTACGCGGCGGTCGGACTCGGTCCGGGCGGACGAGGCACGTAGACGTCGGCTGATGGGGGCTCGGCCTTTGATGAGCGATGCAGAGCCGCCACAGTTGCGGCACAGAACCTTCCGCGACCCGACCTTCCATTCAATGTTTGGTTTCCATGGAGCGACGGCTCGACTGCGGCGTAGAGCGCTTGGTGACTACATGGTTAGTGTATTGCGATTCTTGCTCCGAGGTTGAAACTCATGATATTTCTTCATCTGCAGCGTGATGAAGATTTCGATGCCTCGTACGAAAACCTCATTTCGCTCGGCGGAATCATTGGGGACGCAAAACCGAAGGCGACACCAGAACACGTCCTTACGAGCTTAGAAACCGCGTCGTACAAGGATTGGGCCACTGCAGACAGCGACCAACGATGTCCTATCTGCTTGGACGATGTGAGCACAATCTTTTTGTTTCTGCAGGTGTTAATTACTCATACTGTGCTTGCAGTACCAACCTTCGGATCCTGTTATGAAACTTGGAGATTGCAGGCACTGGCTGCACAAAGAATGTTTGGAACAGTGGCTTAAGGGCGCCAGTACATGCCCTGTTTGTCGCAAAGATGTCAAGGGGAAGGCGAAACAAAGACATCATCGTCACCATCATCATTCTGGGTCCGATCCCAGTCGTCGGAGAGATGGTGATGGTCCCGGTGGATCTGGCCCTTCGGGCGGCGGGAGTGGGAGCGGGAATGGGAATGGCGGAGATATTCCCCATGTTAACTGGTTGAATTTCTTGAGGGATTGAATACCAAATCATATGTACTTCTACCTGCATACCACATTCGCTTGATTCATGCTTCACTTCATGTATATTTATCGCCATTGAAGCGAATAGTTTTGTAATTTTGATAGAGTCTTTGTGGTCCGCCAGAATCGCGCTGTTGAGTTTTGGCGCCGCAAGACATCGGTCGAGCACAGTCGCCACGTTTAAGGTACGCAAAAATTCAGAGTCCAAGCCTGTGATGCAAATTTCCGAGCCGTAAGATCAAGAGGTCTAATCTAATCTACGAGCCGAGATCTAGATAACCTTCCTTGTATCAGGTGCACATCACCGTGAAACGCATCAAATATCTCTTGCTTCCAACCCTCACTGAGGGCCACATCCCACCCAATGAGCGGGTCGACGCTCTTCCGTTCCCTCCTTTGGGCTCTCTTCGCCCTTTCCGCCGTCGCACATGTTCACGGCCAAGCGCACCGGCGTGCACCTGCCTTGTATTTCCGTGAGGACAATAATGGCTCATCTGTTTCCACGACTGGTCCTCCGTCTGCTAGTCCCTCCTCCAGCTCCCACACGAGCTCCAGCGTTTCGAAATCGAGCTCGCCGAGTAGCCCACCTCCCACCAGCTCATCCCCGTCCCCATCTTCCTCGTCGCCTTCATCAACCTCGACCCCATCCACATCATCCACGCCGGCAACCACCACGTCTTCCAGTACTTCCTCCTCCTCCTCCTCCTCCTCTTCCCCCCCCCTCCTCTTCCTCTTCCTTTTCCTCCTCTTCGTGAGTCCTTCAAGCACAAACTTCTCCACAACTGGTCTTACTGTGTCGCTAGATCGGTCTCTGTGAGCTCTGTCTCCACCAAGACGGCAGCGAGCGCACAAGGAGGGGTCCGTGAACCCTAAAACGACCCCGACCCAAACTACTGCCTCGAACAATGATGTCGGCCCAGATCCAACCGACACGGATGACCAGCCCACGACCTCAGACGATGGTTCCCAGAACAATGTCAATGCCGCCTCCACTGGGTAGGTTGTAACTTGTCGCATGTATTCCCGCCTTAACACCTCTTCAATTATTTAGATTCTGGGGCAACAAGGGCGCAGGCAAGTTCCTGACCCCTCTTTTTTCTGACATTTATTAATGTAAACTCCGTTGCTCCAGTTGGTGCAACTTTTGCCGTGGTCGCCCTCGTCGTCGTCGGCATCCTCGCAGGCCTCGTCATGATTCTCCGTCGGCGCCGCGCAGCCCACAACAGCGCCCGCGACACATTCTTCGACACCAAAGGCCCAATAGACCGGGATCCAGTCGAGCGCCAGCCCTCTCCCCGAGCCGAGCATGGCGTCACGGTCCCTCAGGAATGAGCCTCTGGATGCGCACGCCACCGCTGTCCCGAACTACGGCGCTGCCGATCAGTACCTCGTGGACACGACGGATTACAACGTCAGCTATCCCCCGGGCGCGGCGTACGCTCCCGCCGCTGACCAGCAGCAGCAGTACTACGCCGACAACACTCAGCAGCAGTATTACGCCGACAACACTGCGCAGCAGCAGCAGTATTACACTGACCAGCAGGGGGGTGCCGACGCAGCGTATTACGCCGCCGAAGGCAACGCGTACGAGAGCTACAATCAGTACTACTCTGCGCCTGCGCCCGCCCCTTCCGCCGACGCCGGAGGATATAGCGTCTCCCCCGCTTCCCAGCACCCCTCCTCCCTGTCCCCGCACCCCTACTCGCACCCCTCCCACGCCTCAGGCGCTCCCCCTAGCGCCTTTGCGCGCGACTTTCCCGGGCGCGACTCGTACCAACAGTCTATCGATTCGTTCTACGGTGCCGCAGGCACGGCGCATTAGATTCTCCCGGACCACCGATGGACTGACTGGCTACAATACTATCTACTGCTGTCGCTTGATTTATTCGTTATTATCCTTTTCTTTGCGCCTCTTCTCCAAAACCCGCTGCTGGCGCCGCACGGGCTTGCTCGCGTGCAGCGGTGAACCAGCGGCAGCTCATCCCCGCGAATTCGAAAATGGATATCATATCCCATGTACTGCGTACACGGTTGACATGGAGATTTGGCTAGATTTGGTTGGTTGTCAAGGACGACAACCGGATGGAGTGTTTCTTAAAATTGGACAGAGTGCTATCTTTGGAATTATCTGTTGTAACGCACAATACACAATGGACATGGCTTTGTTATTGTCCGCACGCGCACAATACCACATGGACACCTCGCATTCATTATTTAAGTTATTTATCCGCACGCACATACTTAGTGTATAGCGAAAAAAAAAAAAAACCCCCCCCCCCCCCCCCCCCCCCCCCTCTACATACGATATCCCGCAATACATCGATGTCTGTATCCGAACAAAGTACAGCAACTCAAACCCCGATAAATGAGGATGGAGTTTCCCGTCCCAGCGCTGCCGCTATTCCAGATCTTTTGCGTCAGAGAAGCCGGTGTACGGTAAGGATAAAAATCGGCACTCACAGTGATGCAGCGCATTGATATTTCCCGCGTCGAACAGCTTACCATTCAGCTCGAGCGACCGGACGTTCGGGTTCTGCTCGGATATGATGCGTGCGTTGTCGAGTGTGGCCCATGCGTCCTCGTGCGCCGCCGCCGCCGCCCCCTCGGACGCGCAGCGAGACGTGCACCAGCGCAGGGAAGCGAGCGATCCATCTCGCAAGCGTCCCGAGCTCGGGTCCCGACAAGTCTTCAGAACGTTCGCTGTAGATGATCAGGCGCGTAATAGCCCTTAGCGCCTTCATCAGCTCCTCCCTTGGCGGCAGCGCGAGATCCGCAGCCATCCCCGCGTCCGAGTCGTGCCCGCGGTGGATCTCGAGCGACACCACGGGCGCGAGGGCGTGTTTTTCGAGCCGGCGGACGATGTCGGAAACGGAACGCCCGATGTGCCGGACGCCGCGGAAGCCCAGAATGAGCCGGCGTGGGGTGATGCTAAGCGCCTGCAGCCGCGGGAGGGCGGATTTCTTGCGGAGGAAGTGGAGAATGAACGTCGATGGCGCGGTTAGGTCGGTTAATTCGGGGAGTTTGGGGATGGCCGCCGAATCGGGCAGGAGGACTGGATGTGCCGACTGTATTCGGTGTAGCCGATGATGAGAATTTTGAGGCGGGATAATTTGGACAGAAATAGTAAAATGTCGACTCCGGATAGGCTGTAAAGATTGGAGAGGGTGAGCGACGTTAGGGCGGGGACGAGGCTTGCTATTGGGGGTAGCACGGCCGACCATATTTTGTGCGGGAAGAGTGACGCCTGCGAATTCGAGAGTGGTGATCGGGGAATGGCGGAGAGCTGAGAGGGACCAGCTGAAGCACGGCGGGATGAGAAGGATGGAAGACTCGACTTTGAAATGGGTAAGGGTCGATGCGGAACACCCTTCAGCGTCGAGTTCCATCGGAACCATCCTTGCGTTCGCGCCCGTGTCCCAAACCTCCCATCCATCGCTGCTCGGTACCGCGGAGGGATTGTCGGGCAGTATGTGTCGCACGGCATTGCGAAATGCATTGACCGGTCGGCCAATGAGTCGCTGTGGACGAAGCTCGTACGCTTCGGAGAAAAATCTTCCATAGCGTAATGTAAGGGAGGTGCAGCCGCGTTTAAGTATTGTATTGAGTAGCTGCCCGAATTCCAGCGCCCAGGTCTCTGCGCCGTCACCGTCAGCGCCGCATAAGCTTTCCGGCGTGTCCAATACCAGTGTCACCTCGCGAACGAAGTCCAGACGTGTAATAAGGGCGCGTAGACGACGGATGTGCCCAAAAAGAGGATGAATAGTTTCATAGTGGGGTAGTGAACATGATAACGTGGCGAGGGAAGAAATAAACAACGCCATCTGAAGAGCAGAGATGCAGTCTCGTCCGCCGTGAAGCATGGTGACCTTAGAGTTCTGCGTTGGGTCGTCTGTTCTGTTGATTTCGAAGTACATGGGTAGTGAAAGATGGTGAAGTCTGCGGCATAGCGTGGATAAATATAAGAGGGCTTCAGAGGTAAGATGGCCTAGTATCAGTAGAACGAGTTCGTTAGGAAGATCCAGCAACTGGGCTGCACCGGGAGGTGAAGGGTGCGCCATTGCTGCCAGTATTCCTACCGTCCTTACGCTTTAAAGCAGGGATTATGCACAGATCTCCAGGCGAGTGGATGAATCTCCGGTGTGCCCAACCGTCCTCGAGGTTACAGCAGAAAATCATCCACAGCGCTGCAGGCGAGTGGATTCATGAGTGAGCGCCGAGTTGACATGAGAGTACTAGTCTCATCATCGGCGTACGGACCGACTTGCCGATTGCCTAATTGAACTTCTCCCAAACCACCATGTTCAGACGCGTTCTTAGCCACGTTAGACCCAATGCAAGGTCCTACTCTCGACAAGCCTTTCTAGAGCCTCTTTCCACACATCCAGGGATCACCTGTCTCTCCCTGAACCGCCCAGAGGCTAAGAACGCCATCTCAAGGACCCTCCTCAAGGTACTCTGCTTACAACACGTCCCCAACGGAACCGTAATTCAATTTATGCCTAGGAGCTGCACGAAAGCCTTGAAACTGTGCGGTCTGACTCCAGGCACGCGTTCTGTTTCATTCCCTCTGCTTTTTCGGATCTTACCCTGACATAGCGTCCGGACGCTCATTCTGCGTTCAACAACTCCGGGTGCCTTCTGCGCTGGCGCGGATCTCGTCGAGCGTCGAAGCATGTCTGATGCACAGGTCGGCGAATTCCTCACGAATTTACGCGCTGCCCTCGGTCTTCTCGAGTCCCTCCCTATGCCAACTATCGGTGCAATTGACGGCCCTGCACTCGGCGGTGGCCTCGAAATGGGCCTTGCTTGTGACTTGCGGGTTGCAGGTAAATCTCCTTGACCTCTTAGACTGCAAATTCTCGGAACTCCCTATAGCGCATGGAGTCCAGAAAATAGGGTTGCCGGAGACTGGTCTTGGAATTATTCCGGGTGCAGGCGGTACCCAACGCGCAACGCGCTTACTAGGCCAAAGCAAAGCCAAGGATCTCATCTTCACAGGTCGCCTTCTGACTGCGCAAGAGGCATTTGAATGGGGTATGCTATCTTTCACGTTGAACCTTTCAAATTATTCAAAAATCTAGGTCTCGTTGACTATATCTCGGAGCCTGGAACCACTGCATTCGACAAGGCATTGTCTTTAGCAGAGATGATAGCACGCAACGCCCCTCTCGCGGTAAGAGCAGCGAAGCACGTAATTTCGCGGTCTGAGGACCTGCCGCTCGAAACTGGCAAGTTATTTTGCAACTCTTCTTCGTGTGATTGTCAACCTCTTTCAAGGATTGGACTTCGAACGAGCAGCATACAACCTATTAATTCCGTCGCAAGACCGAGTAGAAGCACTGCAGGCATTCAAAGAAAAGCGGCGTCCAGCTTTCAAGGGTGAATAATTATTGTACAACAATGTCCTCGTAGCAATAAAAATACAACAACATTGCCACCATTCTAGTGCAGATCAGGTGCCAAATCGTGACCCAAGTGAAAACCCTCCTGCCGAGAAGCTGCCAGCAAAGCTGCTGGGAATGCTTGGCATCGTAATATTTTCGCCGAACTTGAGTCCCTCCAGCTTCAGGCCCTCCACCTCCTTCATGATCACGCTCAGCCTCCCAAACCGATCCTTGAACCCCTTCCCGCTACCGGCATCCTCCCCATTCGCGTCGTTGAAGCCCTTTTCGAATTGCCCCCAATCGCTGCGCAGAGCGATGTAGGGTTTCAGGAGGTTGGCATCCACGCGGCCGAGGTAGTTCTCTGTGATGTACGACTTGAGAGTTTCGGGCTGGATGAGGAAGATGTTGCCGAGCTGGCGGATGAACTCGAAGCGCTCGTGGAGCGCTGGGATGCCGAAGGTCGCGATGGTATCCTGATAAGATTTGATGTCCCTGTACAGTGGAGAGGTGAGTATTTAAAAGTTTGAACAGGCGGAACAGACGCACTTGGCGAGCATCAACCCTCCGGCATCGCTCACAGGGAATTTACGCAGATGCTCGAGCAGGAGACTGGATAACTTGGTTAGTTTTTCGAGTTCACGGTGCTGCGCACATCGACCGACCTGTGGAAGGAGACGCCGACCTCGGTCAGGAACACCTCCAAGTTCTTGCCGCTCATGCTGGACTTTGCTGCGTCCCGCACTTTCTCCAGTGTCTCGCAACACGCCACACAAGGCTCCGTATTCACCCGTGCAAACGAAAGATCGTCATTCCGAGGCTTGAAATCGTTCTTCTTCTGTTTCGCAAGGTGCGAAGACAGCCATGATATAATAGCTGGAGCGCAAAGATAAGTTGAGCAACAAAAGAACTGCGATGGGGAAGGCCAAAACGTACAGTCGGTGATGCGCTGCGTTAACATGTTGGCACCGCCCTCCAAGCGACTGACGGTCTGGTTATTGAAGACAACCATCTCACGCCGAATCGTGACAGACGAGCTCGCGAGTGGGAGGAGGGCCGTGTTCACATACTGCTGCCACAAATGGCAAATCAAAGCGACCAAACGCAAAACCATTAATGGCTGCAGATTCGGTTCTGACTTTGCATCGGCCGCCTCGACACGCGCTTGCGCACTACGCAGCTAGTGATCAGCGAGTAGCCAGGCAACAAAAAAGGAAGGCATTTACGTTTCGATAGCTGCCTCCACATACGCGGTTCCAATGGCCTCCGATAATACTCGAAGCAGCGCAAATGTGTTCTTGGCCCTATTTGATAACCACTGTTCAAAACAAGCGGCGAACGGACACACATTCACACTTACACGTCAGTGGAAGTACTCAGCTCTATGCAACGGCCCATCGCTTCCGCATGCCACTTGAGCATAGTTTCCGCAGTCTGAACGTTCAATAGCCCGTCCTCCTCTCGCACGGGTTCGTCGTCCGTCTTTTCTTGTTTTTGCGCGGAGGAGCCAATACCTCCGAAACGCATCAAAACGGCCGCAGCCTGCGCCGAAGTCGACGACCCTCCGCTGGTGGAACTGAGCTGGTTGATCATCGTATCGAACATGGACGATTTCCCGGCCTTCTGTGTTCTTGCCTACCAATCATTATTCATTAGATCGAAGTGAAGCAGCGATGACACGAAAAGCACAAACGTGATAGCGAGTAAAGTTAACCAGCAGAGTCGAGTATAGGGTCCCGAGACTCCGACTTTCGCGTTCCAAATATCTTTGGCCTTCGGTGTACGGCACGAAAAGCTCCTCCATGGCGGATTCCAACATGGTGCTGACTGTTGCCGATGTTGTAGTCCCCGCGGTTGCAGACCCAGTGAGAGAGCGCCGGAATTCCGTTGCTTCAAATGGTGTTCGCGGTGCAACAGAGGGAAGCTCGTAGCTCTTGAGGTCCTCGACAAGCGCGGTGGCTTGGATATGCACGAGTTGCAGAACGCGAAGGTACGCTAAATCCGATATGGAACGAAGCTCGATGAAGTAGCTGCTCCATATGTTGTTGGATCTGGGTACATGTCAGAAAGAATTGATATAAAACCAAGAGGAGTACAGACAGACTGTGCAAAAACTCGCTGCAGGAATACCTGCATGACAACGGGAGGATTTGGAAACACGGCCTTGACGATCTGGGCCTCTGTGTCCACCGTTGCCCGGATTTCTACGAAAAGCTCCGTCAGTCCGGTTTCGCTTTTGGGGGGGACTGGCATCCGGATCTGGAAGAGTGTTCCATCTGCAAATAGTTCCAGTTAAACACAAAACGGCGGTTTAGTGGCATACAATAAGGTATCGTCGGCAGGTTTGGTTTCCCTCACATGGTTGATGAAGAAGTCGTGTTGATTCACGTAGACTTGGACGCAGGATGCACCGCCATTGAATTCTAACAGGGTTTGCGCGCAATGCTATTGTGAAATGGTGAGAAAAAACGTGAATACGGGGGGGACCGAGGACATACATGCATCATCTTCGGGTCTCCACGTCGATAACATCTGTCGAACAGATTCAACATCTCTTTTTCGAACTTCTCGCAATATTTTTCGATATTCTCTCGAGTCTGGCGTGGAATTCCAATACCGAAAACTTCTCAGATGAAGATGCACATACCTTGTCAGCAGTGGGAAGGTCCACCTCTTTCGCGACTGTATTAAGGCGTCGCAACAAAACAGCGACCTGACGTCGACCTGCTCTGCCCTCCTTCCTGAGCGTATCCAGACGCGTGGTATCGCCACGCGAAAATTGGTTGTAAAAATCTATCAAGTCGTACGCGGCCTGGGCGCGTTGCCGTTCAATGTGAACAGTTTCCAACTGCTCGCCTGAGTGATGTCAATAAAATATAGGTCATCGATGTACTGAAGCGCACCAATTCTCACAGCAGTACTGCTAACTTCGTTCATTCGACTTTCCATTCCCGCAAATGAATTGCCCACAGTCTAACAACATGTTCGGTGAAATGAGAAATAAATTATGAGCCGCACGCGACACACCTCAAACCCACGGTTTAGTTCGGCCATCTTCTTGGAATATTCCCTCTCCGATATCCTCACACCCTTCTCCATCTGCTCGGTCTTTGACTGCACATCCTTGCGCACAGCAATGAGCTTGTCGACCGCAGCTTCAAAGGTGTTTATAAACGGTTTGGGGTCGAAGGCTGACGCTAGGGTCTCAGAGCCTCATTCTTAAGATAGATTCACAACGCACGGCCAGAGCTTCCTTTGGACTGGGCAATCAGTTTCTCAGAAACATTTCCTATGAATTCAGTGACATCGAATTTGGCCTGTTAGAGTACTACGTTGTAGTTCATGAGGGTAGGATGTCAAAAGGAACCGAACCTTAAAAGCTGATAATTGCAGATGCTCCTCAACACTAGGGTCCAGAGTAGGAGCAGCAGGCCGTCTTGACATTCGATTCCAGGTGTTATTGCCTGATGGTAGTCGCCAACCCAAATTGGGTCGTTGTTGTGACTTGCTTTATCCCAACGCTGTCGCCCTTAGATAACTTTTTCTTCCGAACCACCAAATGGACGGACATCCTTTGAAAGCGCTCCTGCAGTTGCAACTGGGCTCAGATTCATATGCGGTTCTTCACTTGCCCTACATCCTCGCGTCTTTAACTGCCGAATCCCTTCTGCCATCCCCACATTCTACAAAATGGACTGCTCGAGTTAACTCTCTGCTCCATGCCAAAACCCCCGACGCACGATGGGCCGGTCTCTGTTTAGCTCACAAAACCTCTGTACTGTCAAAATCCACAATGATAGAATGCGCGCAGAGCTGGATCGGGATCGCGTTACCTATTCTTTCAGTCCGTGAATTTATTACCGTATTCGCTCGTCCCTCATTCAGTTCTTTCCCGCTAAGAAAAAGGAATGCCTTCCTATACTATGTGCATGTGTGCGCTTGCTCCGAGTGATATTCAGTGCCGCTACGGACACACCAGAATTCCAACGGCAAGTCGCAACGCCAAATGTCGCAAAATTTACAGCTGCATTGATACCCTTGGCGGAGAAGCACGTTGACATTGAATTAAAAGTTTGTGTTGTAATGTCCAATTTATCACTGCTAACGTCCACCAGACTTTGATCTTGTCAACCTTGGCTCTCATAATTCCATTATATCCGACTCTGCATAAAACGTTGCATTCTGCCTTGTCTGCTCTGTGTCTCGGCTTTTTAAACGGGAATCCATTCAAACCATCTAATGGACCGCTAGCTACGACCGCATCACGGCTGTACGCAGTTCTTCATTTCACGGGCGGCAAAGTTGGTGCAGCCAATCTATGGAGAAAGTCGATCGACGACACGTTGGCTTTCGGTTGGACTTCATTTCTTTCTGTCCGGTCTACATTCCTTGTTGAAGGTACTTTTAAGAGTTTCAGTTTTAGCTTTGTTCTAATTGAAAATACAGGCCGGGTACCGCAGTTACCAGCCTCCACGGAGGAACCCCTCGTATCAATTCCTCTCAATGTCGACAGGCTCAGGTGCACTGTTCTTGTTCTTTGCGACCTGTTGAAGTATGTATAAGCTCTCTTCCTGCCACAATACTCGAATAGCTCATTCTTGCGTTGGTTCAAAGGACAACGACGCATCGCCCAGTTCAAGTGCCGTTGGGCCCTCTGACTAAATTTGCCATGGCGCTCCTGAGTTGCACGATTGACGACAAGGTGACTCGAAGAACCCTTCTCTGTCGGTTTTCATGGCGTCTGATTTCTACAGGTCGATCGACATGTAGATCCAGGAGTACGTGCTATGGAAGTGGCTGTGACCCCGCAAATTTGGAGGATGGCCTGTGATCTTCTAACGTGCCTTTCGACATGGTATTGTCTTTACTTTCCACTGGGACACAGCATCATCTGCTCATAAAATTTACTACCCAGTGTTCAGCATCATCTGAGTTCAACCCTCGTACGAATAGTATCGTGCATCACGTTCCATCTCGAGCAGCCTCTCACCTCGTGAGTTTCATCCCGTATCCTTTGTTGCATTAAGAATCGATCTCGATTTTCATCTGCTCAGGTCAGAACAGCTACCGTTCCTAAACACCCTCCAAGTCGTCCTCACCAAATGCCACCCCCTCCATTCGACCCAAATCGTCAACCGTCTAGCCAGAGCCATCGTGCCCCTGATCTCCATCGTGCTTGCGAAGGAGCCAGATGCTGTTCGAGAAACCGAAGGCGTCTCGGGCCGTAGCAAAAAGAGTAAAAAACGCGCACGCGAATTTGAGGGCGACGAGGTCTTCAAGATCTCCCGCGATGTCGTTTGCTCGACCGTGGACGAAGGCAACGTCCTGCTTGCAGCGTTTGCCGGTAAGTTCAACTAATCCGTTCCCCTCGCCGCCTCCCTTTCATGCCTCAACTAACTAACGGGAATTTGGGAATTTTTTCAGTGATCCGACTCGTCCTGCAAAACCCTCATATTTCTCCCGCCATGCAATCCATCTCGTGCAGAGTCGTGCTATCCGTTCTGCTTGCGCTGCCACAGATGTCCCCCGCCTCGCTTTGCCCTGACCCAAAACTCCATCCGGTGCTCCTTGCGCGGGTGCAAGAGCTAAGCGTAGAACTCGGCGCTGGGTCGACGACCGGCTTGAGCAAGAGCCTCGGTTTGGTCGTAGGAGCGAGTCTCCCGGATTCTCATGTTAGTACCGGGTTCCAAAGTTGTTTCATCCAATTGACTGTGTGCTGCGCCAGCTCAACCGAGATCTTGAGGTTCTCCTCCACCCACGCCTCCCCCCCGCTGCTGCGCTCGATGCCCCACGTCGAGTCACTCTCCCTCTTTCGCACCGAAGAGAGTCAGGAAGAGAGCGAGATGCGGCAAGGACTAGGCTTGGTTCCTTCGGAAGTAGAATCCTCCCTACCGACTACGACCGACGTGGTCATGGCTGAACCACCCCCGGCCCCCTTCCTCCAAGAACAAGCAAAAATCTCGTAGTACCACCCCCCGTGGAAGTGCCCGCGACTGCGCTTCCGCTCCCACCTCAACCCCAACTGGTTCCTCCAACGTCGTCAGTGCCAGAGCAACTCTCCCGGCCACGCGACGACCAAAATATTCGAGCAGCCCCTTCAATGGGTCCACCACCAAAAGTCACCCAGGAGGTGTCGTTCGAAGTGGATGTACCTCTTTTGGTCGAAGAGGAGGAGAAGAACGAGGAGATGCCTGCCATCGATTTAGACTCCGACTCCGGGGAATCCGATCTTTCGCCGTAATTGAGGCCATAGATTTTCGTCAATTTATTTCAGTGCGGACGCGTTTGCGTTTCGGTTTATCGGTGCTTGTTGCTGCTTTCAGACCGTCCTCCTCGTCCGATTCTTCGCGATCGTCCGTGCCATTCAATTTTTGGATCTGATAAAAAGTAAATCGCTACTTTGAATCAGTCGTGCTCTGAGTACCTTGTGGAGAAACGCTTCCGCCATTGAATTATCAGGATCCAAAATTTTTGCGCGTTCGAAATAGGTTTGAGCACTTCGTAGGAGGGTGGGATTGAACTGTGAAATACGCTCTGACGTCGGCTGGCTGATATACATGGACAATAACCCGGCGTAGACATGTAAAACTGCGTTGTCTTGGTACGGAAAGGACGGAAGGTAACTGCGACGCGGTTTCAACTTCAACTCTGGGGCACAAAATGAAGGATCTGCAATCGTACAGTTCTAATTCATCCAGAGCGTCTCTGTACTGCTCAGAAATGATCAGGCGAAGCACCATTTCCTTCAGGATCGTTTCTCGCTGTTGGTAAATAAACGCGTGGGTTACGGGCGAATGTCGTGCTTGATAGACGGTCCTCTCACATCCTCAGGATGTTGCAGCATCATAAGACGTAGAAATGCAACTGTTTGCTCAGGGTCTTTCAGATTCTTTGCGCTGAGGATGTGCACGCTCGTGCTCCACATAGTTCGCCAGTTCACTTCTTGACAATGTGCGAGAATGGTCCAAGCTCGAGTAGCCCGTTCAAAATCGTTTCGTTGGATGCACAGGTGCATTACGTCGTACAGGCGTCGAATGTGAATTTTGCGCGCCGACCGAGGGTCTTTTGCATCTGCGGTGGGAGTAAAGACGAAAGCCATTTCTGGGGTCGAGATGCTGATGGCAAACCCGAATACACAACTTCACTTTCGAATCGCCACTACTGCATTAGAGCTGACGCGTAGACTGCCCAATGGCTTTGGACGATGACTTGACTTTTGGCGCCTCCGTGTGGGGATCGTCAGAGCCCACGTTACCCCCTCCCGCCCAGTCCAAGTTTTTCACTCCATCCGCGGTGCAAATGGACGACTTTGATGATGATTTTGGCTCGCCTACGGAGACTACGAACAACGCGCAACCCGTTGGCGGAGAGGAGGACGACTTTGGTGACTTTGGGGACTTCGGTGACGCGGAAGAGATCCCTCCAGGACCAGATTTCAATGAATCGGATGATTTTGGAAACGAGCTTCCTGTGGCTGGGCCCTCATCGTTCCAGACGAGCTGGGAGCCCTTGAATCTGGATCCGATGCCCAATAAGTTGGATCTCCGAGAACAAGTAGATGAAATACTGGCGCCGATCTGGGGAGGTGTGGATATCTCCCAAGTGACGACGAAAGAGGGCATTAGAGAGGTCGAGGGTATCGGCCAAATCCTTATGAACCCTGAGAGGTACGCGAATTCCATAGCTGCGTGCAGACCCTCTTGTCAATGTTCGCAATACTCCCAGTCGCGAGCTTTACACGATGCTCGTCCAATCGCCGCCGCCTACGAAACCGCCAAATTGGACGCGTTCGCGTATACGCCGACAGCATTTAATCGCGCTGGGAATCCCTGTGAACCTGGATGAAGTTTTGCCTCCACAAGCCAACGGAAAGCCCATGCCCCCTCTCCAGGTGACAACGCGGCCGATGTCTGCTCCACCTGGGCCGCACAACCATCCAGTCGCGGGAGGCTCGGCACCAGCGCGGTCTGGGACCCCGCAACCAGGTGGCCGAGCCGAACAATTTGGCCCGAAGCCTGAAATTGATAACGCGAAGATTGCGGAGTTGCTTGCACTAGATTCAGGTACACTTTCCCCCGCAGCGAATGCGAATAAAATAATAACAGTGACATCCCCGATCAGAAACACTAACGATACAATCTCTGTCCACCCTGGAGGGTTACCTCACCTCCCTGCGCGCACAAACCGCCAGCACATCAGCGCTATTGTCGCATCTTCTGCAGACTCGGGATTCTTTGCAGCAAGATTCGGAGACGTATAACGGACTGATTGCAGAGCTCGTGGGCGAGGCACAGAAGATAAAAACAATAAAGGGGCGAACACCGAATAGACGAGGTAGTGGCATGACTTGAAGTTGGTAACCTCCCTCAAACTTGCAAACCGGATCTAACCAGGATTGCTGTGATTTCTATAGTTTCTCCCTTCTATATCGCGAGAATCAAATAACGCCTAACCGCGACTGAAGGCCAACCCTTCTCATGTCATGACGCCATTCACGATGTACGCCGTGATTGCGTGTCCTGTCCTTTGTTCTGGTAACGGCAAAATATCTATTTCTGGAAGAACGAAATTTCGGTGTGGCACAACAGCGGGGAATATGGTACACCTAAGTTCATCTCCGATGCCCCGGGTCGTGGGCGTTATGACACGCTGTTTGTGTAGTTGTCTGGAGAAAAAAAGTTCGTCAGGCCAACCTACTACTGTGAATATAAAACATCGGCTTCGGGGGGCCAAAAAAACTGGTTCCACCTTGATCAGCCCGCATCTATCCTTGGAATCCAGGCTCGCGTTGTTTACAAAATAAGCGCAGAGTATGTGTTGAGCGTAGCTGCCGATGAGAACACTGTACGCCACACAGCACACAACCTGAGGGGTCGTTCCAGAAATGGAGCACGTAGATTGTGGCGGTCCAGACCACATCCCACCTGTAAATCAGTCTATGTCGTGACCAAACTAGCCCGAACTAGAGAACCCCTCTGGGCAGCCTTCAAATGCGAAATTAGAGAGGCATGCCAATGTAGACATGGAGATTGGTATATTCCGGAATTTTCTGACTCGGAAGAGGTTTCTGAACGCCAAGGTGAGAAAACGAACGATTCACACTCGAGGAGCTGAAGCTCCGCGTGCAGAAGGCCAAATGCCGATATAAAGCTACGCGGTCATGCTCCCTGTTCGGCGAGACGAGAGTGGTGCAAGCGTGAAAGCATATTAACAGTCCGACAGACGTCCGAGTAGCGGTCAAGGGGTGGATATGGATAGGAGCCCGTGTGCCAGAAAACAAATTAGTCGTTCTCAGGTCTGCCTGGGTGGGCTGGCATTCATGTAGCCTGCCTGTGTCTGCCTGCCAGACGTCTTTGTCGAATTACGCGTGGTCGCAGCTGGAATAATAATAAAATCCGACAGACATTCAAGACTCCATGGATCAGAACGCTATCGCGTCAAAAGTTTGCTATGTGTCATGCGTCGTTAGCCGAACCATGGCCGTCAAGGGTATAAAACTAGTGAACGAGACACATGCACGACCATCCCTGGGCGAATGTGTTATTGGCGTCAGTAAGCTTCGACTGCTCGTTTCAAATATTCTGACTGACCTCATAGGCAGAGTGCGCAACTACTATACTCAGTGAGAATCGTGCTTTTCAGCCGACTTTTGTTTTTGAAGCAGTCATTGAACAGATGCGGCCACGCCGTCAATCTCGTATACCGCTCTCGCTTTCGGTCACAGTAATTTTGCTAACTTGCGTTCCGCAGATAGACGAAGAGGTAACGCTATCTGGCGCGGGGTCGTCAATGATTGACCGACATTGGTTGCAGATCAAGTGTGATTTGGTGCGCTGCAAGTTTAGTCCCGCTCACCCGATAAATTGCACCGGGCAATCATGCATCCGGACATGTTGGCAATAGTCCGTATGGGTTCCACTCAACGATTGACTTGGCTCACGAGCATTTCAGTCGCCAATCTCCGCAGCAGTACAGTGCGTTGCGATAAACCAATCCCACCACCTAGCTGATTGAAAGCTAGCACCCCATCTGAACAAGCGCTGCGAGGCGTGTAGAAGGAAATGTTGAGGGCAGGCCGTAGTCCTTCCCTGCAACAGATAGATAGAATCAATATATACACCCAAGGGGGAGGGGACAGGCAATGATACACAAGGATGAAACTTCGGAGTATTCTCGAGTATTAGGCGTCCCCAATGTCATGTCTTTTCTTCAGCTGGGCGAGCTCTTCTTCTCTCCGCGCGAGATCAGCCTTTGCTGCGGCTGCGTCTTGCTTCGCAGGCATGTGGTAGAGCACGACAATATACCGCTCCTGCAGATGGAAGCCGTTCAGGTGGTCGAGGGCGTTTTTGGCCTGGGATTGACTCAGCAACTGAGATAGTTGTGCAGTATGGAGAAAGACACGCACGTCCATAACATCATCGAAGACGACGAACGCCGTTCCCTTGGTCTTTTGCTCATTTCCAATGCGAATTTGGCGGATGGTCCCGTACCTGCCGAACAGGTCGTACAAATCTTCGCCAGTGATCTGGTAGTTTAAATTTTTAACGAAGAGGATACGATTGGCACCCGGCGGAAGCTGTATCAAGAGAGTACTTTCAGCAATGTGGAAAGAGCCAGGGAAAAGTCACACACCGCAGGTCTGGCAGCCATGAGGGTAAACGGAAAGAAGAGTAAATATGGCTGTGCCCCAACGCTCACGCCCAAATATGGCAATACGTCTCAAGGACTCAGGAAGTCAAAACCAAGCCAAAACTAACGCGGCCGGTCCGTCCCACTTCAAGGTCGAGAATATCACGCTTATTAGAATTTCTGTTAGACATGGGCTGGACAAACGTACAACTTGAATCAAGTTCCAGTTCAAACTCCGCCGGCGAATGCCGGACTTGGAACACGGTCACGCGCCGGCTAAAGCACGTCGCGCCTCTCCTCTCACCAAGACCAAAGAAGGGTGAATCTGCATTTATTTCGGTCAGAATATTATCTGACGAGATTTCCTCGTCGCAGGCCTGCCAGCGACCCTGCGCTGGCGCGTGGCCATTCAAGTTAAACATACGCACTCGCTTGGATCTGCCCTACATTCTTCAAGAATCTAGGTGGTAGCGAGCTGGGGAAAATGAATAGCCGCGACTTCACAGACGCAATCTCAAGGAATTGGGGATCCACTTATTCGATCAGCGAGAATTTGTATGGTGGTAGGTCCTAGACGCGTCCCCTTGAGGACTCCCTGCAGTGAGTCCAGTTCGCATAGTGATCCATTTCTATGTCACTAGTAGATTTACAAGTCTGTCTGACTACCCCAGTCCGAAACAAGACGCCGAATAGGTCAAAGCGCGCGGCACAAGACATACCATCGCATCTCACCCCTCTCGAAGAGTGCCTCTGGTGCCCATACGTCAACCCCTGCTAAGATGATACACTCCCGACAGCAATACGAGCAAATCGCTGTTGAACAATCGAGTGTAATTGAGCTTGACATTGCAATTGGCCAAACGCGGAATGAGAACCACACGACGAATTCGAGTGGAAAGGACGGAGGCCGAGGCGGGCGTGCGCCATGGACCACACGCGCCCCAAAAAATCCAAAGGAAATGGCAGGGGACGTCCGAACCAGGGTGTGCGGAATAATGAGCAATATCGAGATCTGAGGCGTAAACATTATACAAAACAAAAGCGTAGTACAGAAGACAAAGAACTGGGTAGTCTGTACTATGCTTTTTGCTTCGGCGCTTTAGTAAAGGAAACATTCCTTCTCCGCTTCTCCTCCGCTACCTCGTGCTTGCGTATGAAATCTTGGATCCACGCCATATACTTGTTCGACATGTCTGACCCAAGTTGCAAGACACCAGACCATCTTACGCTCGAAGTCTTGCCGAAAAAAAGTTCAGGAGGTCCGGACTCGAAAAAATTACCGCCTGGATGGATAGCGTTAAGCTCTTCGTTCGTGAACAGAGGAGCCGTGCGGTCGTCGGTGGGTCGCATGGTGAGGGCCGTCATATACTGCTGCCTCCTCACCTCGCGTTTGATGCGTCGCTGGGTACGCTCCGCATTAAGCCTCGCTTGTCTCTCTTTCGCGTCCTCCGGGGTCCCATACATTTCGTCCATCTGACCCTCCGTCCAGTCACCATCTTTGATTGCGTTGAGGTCTTCTTCAACGGAATCATCGTCCGGCGAAACGATATCTACGTCGCCCCGCTCCCTCCACTGCGCTTTCGCTTTCCTGAGGTTTTGCAGAGTTTTGGTTGTGTATGGCTTGTTGTTCATCCTCCGCTTTGCCCACTCTCTGGTAGCACGGCGAACTTCGTAGTAGTCGCCGGCCCCAGCGAGCAGGATAACATCGTCCTGAGAGGCAAAACGCCACGAGCAAAACAGGCAAAGCGCCTGCTCCTCAGCCTGCTCCCTTGCTTGTCCGAGAAGCACTTCCAGATTGAGATAGAAAGAGTGAATTCTATCAGCATGGCGCGTAGGGCCCGGTTTGAGCTCTGCAAGAAGGGGAGCCTCGAATCCAGATACCCAAAGGCATCGCGGCGACAAGCCCGGGAGTTTCCGAGGGAGAATGTTTTCGAGGAAATCGTGGAGATTGGTGTTCTCCAGGGTCCCGCCGAGTGTTCCCAATTCGTCCACGTATCGTGGTTCTAAGAGGGGCATGGCGATCGCGATGTCGACATAAACACCTTCTGCCCCGCCGTCTGCCGTAGTTTCGTCGGAACCACCGGTGCGGTTGGGATCATGACGTTCCTTTGGGCTGACATATATAGGGAATTGGGGCGCAATTAGGCAATGTTTGAGCGGCTGTCCGCGGACTAAGAGGGCTGCGATATCGCCCGTCCAGTAGGTGTAAGTGTGGTGTTCGAGACGACGGGGATCGATTGTTGTGGAATGGCAAACCGCCAACCCCAGGAAGCGATGGATGTCAAGCTGCCGAGAAGTGATGTTGCCCATGAGGATGTACGAAAGCTGAGCACTGCTGATAGATACAGATGGACGAGGTAGAGTTATATCAGGGGGATGCCTTTATTGAACGAATAACGACGGAACGTGAGTAACGGGCACGAAGAAAAATAGATACGGCGTACTGTGTCTCCTCAGCCACGGTAGTCAGGGTACAGACTAAGGAGAGAATTACAAACGTGGTTTAATAAGAATGTCCGCATCGATAGAAGACAATGGACGATCGAGAGAAGGAGCAAGGACAAGAACAATTGCGCGAACTCGCAGGGATGGACTCGGAAATCACCGAACGAATTTCAAGACAACCTGACCGCAAAAAGGGAGGAACCAAGGAAGAAACAAGACAACAATGGAGAGAAAAGAACAAGGCGCGACCAAAAAAAGAGCAACGAAAAAGCAAGCGAGAAGAATTGAACTCAGAATTTGAACTTGAACTTGAGGATTCGGGTGGCAGTCACGCGTCAGGATGGCAGCGCTGCTGAGAAACGAATAGACGAGGGGATGGTTGGAGGCTGAGATTCGGGAATATCTGTTTCACACGGACATAATCGAGACATGGATAGAGGTACATAGAATAAATACGGATGCACCTCCTCAATCACTGGCCCAGGATCCACTTCTAAAACTTAGGACGCCCGCATCGATATCGGCAAGTGCGAAGAGCAATGGAAGATATAAGAAGAGAACAATACAGAAAAGAACAGAAAGAGGAACAAGCGAGAGGCCAAAAAGAGTCAGGAGAAGACTTGTAAGTTTGCCCATCGGAGAATTGCGCTCACGAAGAAACGAACATGTCACGATGTCACACCCCATTTATGGACCGTCGCTCTTTTCAACGCCCCCCACTCACACACCCATCTCCATGAGCAAAGAACGGTGATTCTGCATCGGTCTCAGTTAATATACCTTCTGATAACCTCCAGATTTCCTCGTCGCCTCCCTGCCACGGAGCCCCCGCCACCCTGCGGTGAGATTGTTGATGGGCACCGGACCCCGACATACGCACTTGCCTGGACCTGCTCTTTTCAAGCCTTCTTCGAGAACATGGGAGAGTGTGCGGGGGAAAAGGTGGATGGAAGCAATTTTACAGATGCGGTCTCGGCGAAATGGAACGCGTGCCCAACCGATGAATTCGAGTTCGTCTTTGCCTTCTTTAGTCGTTTCCGCACCTGACAGTATTATCAACTAGCTATGGCCTGAACCCACGCCATACCCTGGTCTGAATGGCAATTTCTACCTCATCGCTATGTACAACGAACCCGATACTAATCACCGCGAACGAGTTCGCGACTTGGCTGGGGATACACTTATTCAATCGGCGAGAATTGCTATGGGCGTAGATCAAGACCCATCCCTTGAACACACCCTACAGTGGATTCGGTGGTCACGATAGTCTGCTAACACATCTATGTACGCATGCATTACGCTAGAGATTCAAATAACACTTGTAACACGGGATGAGCTTGATTTCACAACCTCAAGTATCGGTGCATACGCTGTGTAGTTGGTGATTTGAGCAGAGCCAGCCGGGGAGGGACCTGAGTGAGCGCACGGTGGCGCCGTGCGATAGAGAGTGAGCATAATGCGATTAGGGCATACGCGGTGATCGAGGGACACAGCGCGACTGCTTTCCGACATCGTGACCGCGTCATTGTGGCAGTGTCCCTCGTGTACTTTGACCTGAGCGTTCCACGGCGTCAACCTCACGAACCTGCTGCATGCAAGATTGTCTTTTCCAGTTTCAATTTCGCGGCCCTGATAGGGATCGGTGAATGGTGAAAATCCGTCTCCTGTGGTAATGTCACGTTCGGCGATGACTCCGTCAGCAAACAAGCGCCTGCTTCCGCACATCCTCTAACACACACTGCATGGTTTTGACGAAGAGAACGCGTGAGGATGACAGTCCCCAACCCTCTGCTGCACAGTCAGCAACTCCTATCGATGTTCCGTCGTCCGACCCTCAGCGGCGGCCAGTGAAGCGAGCTCGTCCGAGCGTTTCAGAGGAGGAGACTGACCAAGTGACCACTATTGAAGACCATCGCCTGGATCTTGAGGATGCGGATGTGTTCTACTTCAAATTTGTCGACGACGAGGTCGCTTCGGCGTGGTACGACACGCTACTGAAGCTCCCCACTTGTGTGTCCATCGTGCCTTCTTCATGTACGCATGTTGACTCGTTTTTATCGCTGCAGGGTACCATCCGAAGCTAAAGGTATATGGGAGAGAAGTGCAGCAGAGTCGGAAGATAGCAGGTGTGTTTAAAGCGCGAGCACTTACTCCGCGAACTAGCGCTGTGACTGACTAATTCACCTCAGCGTACGCCACCGACCCCGAGCTGGTCGTCAAATACTCTGGTCATCTCGTTGAGTTGCACCGAGAGTATCCTCCTCTTCTTCGCGAGATACAGGACCTCATAGAAGATCGGCTTGGCGTCAAATTCAACCATTGCATGCTCAATCTTTATGAGGACGGTCCGTTTCTTCAAACCTTTCGATTCTTTCTTTCCAGTGCTTACGCGATTCTTAGGCAATGTGTACATTGGCAATCACCGCGACAACAAAGAGAATAGGTACACTCAGGCCCTGTTACTCTGCGGACACGAAATACTAAATACTGCTTGGTAGAGTCATTGCATCCCTCTCCCTGGGAGCACCAAGGACTTTTGTCATGACCCACGACTCGCTCAAGAATACGAAACAAAAGGGATTGGAGCCAGACTCGAAGCTCAAAAGACGATGGGTGCTCGACAACGGCTCTGTTGTGGTCATGCAAGGTCCCACTCAGTTGAAGTGGAAGCACGAAATCCCGAAGTGAGCTCATCCTGTTCGTTGGATGCCTCGATCTCAATATTTGTAGGGAGCCCAAAATCACGCAAGGTCGTATCAGCCTGACGTTCCGGCAATTGGTGTTTTGAAATTATAGAGAGTACGGTACTCTGGTATGAGGAAAGAAATAATTATTCGAGTGCTAGGTATCAGGATGAGTCGCGTTCTGGGTATTGGACCTATGTTGATTCACTAGGACCGGTGAAGAAAAACGTGCCCGCAAACGGCGCACCCAAACCCAGCGCATCGCTGAATGCGGTCATGTTGAAATTCGTTCTCGGTGTGGAAGCGTTGAGTATCGAGGGGACTTTGCAAGCAAAGTCTTCTGATTGCTCGTAGATCAACACTAGGTACCTGAGGACACCAATTTAGCGGCATTCATCGGTGAATTCGATTAATTCTTACCGGTGAGGGTCTGACTTCGGTGGGGGGGCAGGAGGGACGAACTCTGTGAGGGCCGCCGTGGTGTTTGTGAGGACGCCAGTGTCCGCATTCCAGCGATATCCTGCACCCAGGAGATGGCGGAACTGCGCGAACGTAGTATTTTGTGGTGTTGGCGCATCAGGGTCAAAGAGCGCCACCACAAATTCCGCATTGGATGCAATCGTAGTGTCAGACACCGTCAGGACGAAGTTGGGTTCGTTGGCAGTTTCTAAATAGCGGCGTTAGATTCAGATGTGGCTGGAAAAATGCAAGAACTTACGTTGAGTCGTCAAATTCGTTCCTGGCGTGGCATTCACAGCCTTTTGGGTCGTAGGAACGGTGAATACCACGTCAAGGATCCCAGTCGGCTTGAAAACAGGGATGACGCCAGGGACGATTCCCGCTTTGGAAAACGCAGTAGAGACAGCTTTGAGGGAGGCGTCGGTAACGGCTCGAGTTTCAAGTTTGGCCGACGGTCGAGCCAATGCGGACGCAAGTAGGAATAGTAGAAGAAGAGAATTGCGAGAGATGCTGAGAATGGCCATGTCGAAAATTTTGACCATTTGCCGACCAGAAAGCGCTCGAATTTATACCGCAGTTTCTTGTTCCCATTAACCGCTGTGGCCACGGCGACATCGGGCACATAGTGCTTTGCGACCCCAGCCAGTTAGCCGTGTAAGCCGTGTACCTCACCTTTGAACCGGCGTAAATCATATTGAGTCGTTAGCCGTGCAGATCAAGTCCAACATTGACGGGGCTTCCGAAAGCTGAACACACAGGTTGCTCAGTTAACTGCGTTCTCCGTTTAAAGCATTGCGAGCGAGTGTTGTGCAAGTGTAGGTGAATGAAAGTCTGCCGGACCTTTCCATTTTGCCGAATTTCGACACGCCTGATCAAACTCACCTGATACAAAAACAACTTGAATTCTTTTGAGACTAAGTACATAGCTATGGACTACAGACATAACAACCGTCTTATCGCATTCCGTTTCTTCTGCTCATTCTCGTTCGTCTGCTTCTCAACTCCAGAAACTGCTTTCTCAGGAACAGAACCGTCCTTGGTTGCGATGGTAGATCGGTCCCAGTCGGTTTCAGGAACGGCTTGAAGGGTGTTGGGAGCCAGTTCAGGTGCAATGGCTGAGAGTCGCTTCAGAAACAGGGCTAAAACCTCGGAGCAGGCGACTCACCCAACACCGCGTACTCTGACAGCGACAAACCGGCGCAGTCGTTTGTCGCGACGTTCGGGATTTCGTTTACTGGGTTGATCACATCGGTCCCAGAGACCTGTACCTGAGGCCCGAACACGCCCGTGGTGTTTGCATTGAGTATGTCCCAAGCAGCTTGTTTAAGCGACGTATCGTTGAGGCGTTCGCCTAAAGAGCCATTGCAGTGGGCACAGGTTTTCGCTTTTGCTCTTTGAAATTGAACATACCGGCGTAAGCTTGCAATTTTGCATACCACTGTTACACTATATAAGTATTTGTCGAACATAACATGCAGTAAAATGACCTGTGTGAAGACGCCGGTATCCCACGACTCTCCGTAGCGAGCCATGATGCTAAAGGAGGTGAGAAATGGTGAGTAGAAGCTAAACGAGGTACTCACTCAGCCTTGGAGGCGTTAGCAAGTCTGCAGAAATCAATCCAGGCGGCGTCAAATTCGGGCTCCTCGTCCGCCAGTAGATCCATCGCTTCCATCAGGAACTCGCCCCCGCCAAATGGCATCATAAGGTTGTAGCTGCCGAGCATCATCGAAATCGGAAATCGAGCAAGCAGCCAAAATACTTACGAGCTCAAGCCTTCTCCTCCTTCGTCGACCATGTGCGATGTGGCCGCGTTCCATCCTACGGCACTGGAATTCCCGGTGAATAACCCAAACTTGAAGCTCCCGATGTCGCTCTGCCACAAAAAATCAGTAAATCGTTGTAAAACGGTGATATAGGTGTACCATCCCAATTTTGATCATGTCGAGCCACTGGGGATCATTCTGTGAAAACGAAACTCAGTCAACGTGAAAAGGACATTCAAGAAATACAATCACAGTACGCTCCCATTTTGTAAACCAGTTGCCCGCCAATGTCGTCCAATCCGGCCCAATTCGAAGACGACCGGGACCAGCAGGATCAGGAGGAGGGAAGACCTGGAATTTTCAGTAAGAGGCCTTACAATTACGGAGATCAGAAGAGATACTTACCTTCCGCAAGGGATCCCAAGTCATGATAGTTTCTCCGGCCTGCAAAGAGAAATCCATAAGGTCGCCAACCAGTTCGTCCGCTAATGTTTGATCGGATTAATACCAGATTAACTCTACGAGGAAGAAAGAAACTTGCTGGTCAAATAATAGAACGGCCGCTTGAGGGTGCTTCCAGAGACACGAGCTTCTTTCGCGCCGTCTCCCCAGTGATTCACGTTGTGACGGCTACCTAATCCAGCGAACGGACCTATGTGGTGGAAGTCGACCTCCGATAGATGGCGGGTCATGGCGTATGACATTCTCCAGATGTCGCTTCGTCCCGTTCGCATGAAAGACATCCAAAGCCACAGATCGGTCCCAATCTCGCCGTTGTCCCAGGCGAAACCACCGACATCGTATCTCCAAGTGTGGCGGGTCTGATCGTAGGTGTGCATTACATCCCCGTAATCCCAGAAGCCGTAGAATTGCCGCTGGCCGACCTCCTACGAAGAACATTAATCAGCGGCGAGGCTGAACGCACGAACAGTGGAACTCACAGCGACGTAAAAGTCGAGGAGATCGCTGTGCCGCTTTTCCATTGCAGCCGCGCCAGTCGTTGAAGTATCGGGCACGTTCCACCGGCCGCCGAATAATTTGTGGGAGACGTAGAATGTCGGGCTAGCAACAATTTGAGGGACAACCGACTTTAAAGGCGTCAACACCTCGTATTGTGCAGAGGGAAGGATGTACTTACATGGACGGAAGCCAATTGAGCCAGAGTGGCACGGGGTGGCGTGGCGGCGACAACTTGGAAAGTCATTTCGTACGATCGCCCAATACCTGAAAGAGTTGGTTAATATCAAGCGACGGGAGCTTCCGAGGCCAATTTACCGATTGGATTGGGATCCGGGTCTCCAACATCTTCATATGCGAGATCAAGCTATTCACAACATGAACGAGTGCATTCGAGCGACAGCACAAGAACTTACCCCATGAGCGACGGTGTCGTAATGACGCATATCTATTGCCAATGCCTGTAGGGAAAGAATAAGGTGGTGGAATAGAGCGGTCAACAAGAGGATTTACTCGGGGACTGTACGCCCAGAGTGTCACCGTGCCGGTATCACTTGCAGCGTTGCGAATATCAAGCCCTCTTGGTGCGCCTTGCCAAAAATCTGTAAAGTGTGAAACATGAGCACAAAAGTGTACAGGATGCAACTAACCTCTCAAAGCAAAAACCACTCCTCCACCGCTAGCTCCGCCGAGGTACCCAAGACCAGAAGCATGCGTTCCAAAACCGGCATTGTTCAAAAAGGAAGACGCACGGCCGCCAGTCGTTCGCTTAGAGATCGAGAAATTGGACGGCGACAGCTGGTCGAGGGTAAAATCGGCCCAGAGAGCAAGTTGGTCGATCTCGCTTGAAACAGTCGTTGGCCAAGCAGAAAGTGGTGGCGTTAGAGTGCCTATTGATTTCATTAGCTATAAGTCTTAATCTTGAACATGTTACTTGCCGTTGAACTGAGGGGTGAGGACTGCAGCTGTAGCATCACGACGAAGACCAGAGACGACTCGAACAGGTTCTCCCCAAACACCTCCAGCGTCGGAGACAAATCTAACATGGCGGTCGTGGACCAGGTCAGTGAGTGGTGTCGAGAATTGGAACCCAAGGCCTTTGATGAAGTCGTTGAATTGATCTCCGTCGTAAATGAAGAAGTGGTTCATCCGTAAAGTAGTGGCACCTGCCGCTATGTAGAAGCGCAAAATGAACGGAAGAAAATCTGCGTGGCCTGAACCGGTGTATTTTCCAGTGACCTGAGCCAAGTCAAATCACTTGCGTTCAATTAAATTCAAGGTGCATACCTTCACCACAGCACGGACAGGACCACTCTGTTCAACCGTGACGGATTCAATGTTGCCCTGCATTGTGGAGACTGACGGCTTGGTTCCAGCAAGTTCAGGCTCGTCGGGTCCACCTTGGAGAAGCAGAACAAGGGTACCATTTTGAGCCTTTGCGGATCCAGATAGACTTAGAGAATCAATTAGGGTCGTTCCAGAGGTGTTAAACTTGGCGGTGAATGAGCCCGTGGTTACAGTGATACTGTCATCCGTCTGCGAGACGGAGACGGGGGAGGAAGGTTCTGTTGGTGTCCCCGGAGCCAGGTGGAGGGTATCACTCAGTCCACTGTCTGCCGCAAGACTGTGCCCCGTCCACTTCAAACTTCCGTCCGGCCAGCTTTACATACGACGTTAAAACTGCTGAAAATTGACTGGAGCCAGCGGACTGACTATGCGAGAGGCCATGTCTGGACCGGTATCCCTTGGCCATCGGCCGTCACAGAGATTGGGGTGGTCTTGTCAATTTCGCCCTGCGCCCATGGTACGCCGAAAGCGGTGCCTAAACCAACCCAAGGTTACAATGTTTCTGGAACCCATCGCGGAAATACAAACCGGTAGGGGTCCCAGTGGGAGCGGTTTTGTCGACCCACCCCAAGTCAACTCCATCTGACGCGCGGGGTTTGGACATGGCAGGCTCAAAAGTCCATTGGAAAAATTATACGGCGGCCCTCTTATTGCTTTTGGGAGGCAACCTTGGCGGGCCGACGCGTTCGAAGGGCGGGCACAAGACCGCGTAATTTACTGATCCACGACCCATGTGACGGATTTTCGTGATTTTGCGCGTCATCGTCGCGTCCTTTGCCGCCATCGGAGGCGGTTCTTGGCAGTTCGCACCGGAATTCGAAGCAAAAGGGAGGCCAAGAAAAGACAAGAAGTCCTGGAGAAGCATCTGGCGCGAGGAGATGAATTCAAAAATTCCCAAGACTGTAGCCCGGCAATTCCAGAGTCGAATGGCACTGGTGGATCAAAGGGGGGAAAAGAAAAGGACCGCAAAAGGAAGGAGAAGGAAGGAGCGGCGAATTCTGTTTTTGGTCCCCCTTCCTGCTCAGCTGACGAACAGAAGCGGTCCGGCTCGTGGAGGCAGAAATGCGGCAACAGCACCGCGCCGACAATCTATGCGATGCGCGCCTCGTTCAGGGCATTGTTGGCGGCTCAGCTGTTGTTGGTCGCAGCAGCGGCGAATGATTACCCCTGCAACTTCACGCTCGATAGTTTGGAATTCAATCTCTGTCCTCTTTTCTCGGGAAAACCTATATCTATTTCACTCGACGAAGAAACCCCGCCAACTCGTACAGTACACCGCTATGCGTTCGGGTTGGGCGCGCCTTTGAAGTTCGATACCACATTGCCAAAGGAATTACAGGTGAGAAACCACGGTGTAACCTGTGGTCGCGGAATTGAACCTCCAGCGGAATAGTGTCCTGAAGGTAGATGCACAGGCCGTGTCATTCAAAACAGTGGTTAATTGATTCAATGAAGGCACTTGGATATGCCTCTCAATTGTGAACATTCGTCCTGGGCATGACTCCGAGCCGCCGCGCATCCTCCAGGTTGTTTAGTCTCTTAAAACAGACGCTACAACTTGTTTTAACCCGTGCCTCGTTATGTTGTATCAGGTTATTCCAGTCGCAGGGAATCAGGGCCTCAATCCAATGGCCAAAATGTTGGCCAAAGTGAAAGCCGACGATGTACATGGTCAGTTTAAGCTATGAACGTTGTCTGGTCCAACATTGAAGGATTTTAGAGCCTTTGCAGGTCACCCTACACGGTGGTCATTATAAGCACCGATCTCAAAAGGCCAGCTTCGAATTTCACTGTGACCATAGCTTAGATGAGGTATATCTCGATATTTCCATTTGCCGCACAAATCCAAACTTCACGAAACCCAGCCAACACTACCCAAATTCACTTGGCAATTCAATGGCACCCATAATTTTTTGTGGCGGACTAAACACGCTTGTCCACGGGCCCTACCACCTGGAGCGCCTGGCCCCAGGCCTGAAGAGCCCGACGCTGACCCACCGGCCACACCCCCCGCCAGATCCTGACGCAGATGTTGACGACAGAGAATCTGCCGCTCGTCCAGGATCAATATCTATCCTTGTTATTCTGTTTTGGATTTCCTTGTCAGTGACGTTCAATTTGAGGCCTTCCTTCGCTGGAATCGCATTCAACAGATCTGTTCTTGGGCTCCGGATCTTTTACCCTTTCCTGTCACGCTGGGGTCGATACATCGCCTTGCGATCGCGGTTTTCGATACCGACTCGAAACCCACGAAACAACGGCTTCAGACCCTCCGCTATAAGTCTAGTGCAGTGGGCGGCTGAAGAAGACCCTGAAGAGTATGATGTAGACGATGGCTTCATGCATAGCTTTTCGGATGGGGAGGAAACACCACTGACTCCGAATTCTAGAGCAACGTTTGCGGCGAGTCAATATGGCAGTGCTGGATAGCGAATATAGAGCGCAGTTGTAGTTCATTGTGTAAACATTTTCTCAAACAATGCTGTAAGCCACAGATTCAGCAGCGCAATCTTTTGAGACATTGCTATTCAATTCAGACTGTATCGCTTTCCAAAGATCCCTTCCTCCATTGCCTTGATTTCTGAACCAACGATCAGTTTCTTGAATGTGTGCAAAGTGCCACGAAAATACGAACGAAGCGCGACATGCTTGGAATGGAACCGGCAATACGCCAGATTGCCTGATGAACCACGTCATCTAACGTGCCGACGAATGTTACTTGAAGCTTACCCATCATATACCAAAGGCCGGGAATTCCTGCACTCATGGTCAACTCAAACCACGGGTTGACAGTCTGCTCCTCGTCGCACCTAGATCGCGCCAACAGCCCTGGATTTCTCCTTCCGCGTCCAGGCCCCAAATGGGCTTGCATCTATCGGTGAGTGCATCCCCGCATACCTTCCGAATGTTATCGCGAACATCGCCGACGCTGAGAACGATTTAATGAACACTAAAATATAAACGCTAGGTGTGAATTACCCGGTCGCAAACACGACGACATCCGCGGGGAGTTCGCTGCCATTCTCGAACTTGAGTCCGGTCGAAGTGAACCGCTCGATGAGACTGTCGTTCTTCAGCTTGATCTTCCCGTCGACGATCATCTGGCTAGTCCCAACATCTAGAGATACATCATCGTCTGGATTCCTTGCCTCTTTCGAGGAATGTGACCCACCGAGGTAGTAACCACCGGCGTTTTCCCAAACCGCAAGCGAGAAACCCGCATCTTTGTACCCGAGGTTGAGTCTGAAGCCGCGCTTGCGCAAGCCGTCTAAGAGTTCCCTACGAGCAGATTAGCGACAGAACAGTCATGCATATGAAGAAACGAACTTGTCCGCGTCGGCGATCTCCAACGTCTTTCGCGGAGCTAGCAACTCTGTCAGCCGATTGGGAATCGACGCGTTCAATCTATCCGCCACGTCCGCAGGTGGCGCGTTTTCGGAATACACGCCCTCGAACAAAACTCGCCATCCGTTCTTGGTGGTCATCACGTAAGTCGAGCTGCGCTGGAACATGGTGACGTCTGGTGAGGTGCCTGTTAAATTCGGTTTGGAAGACGGTGCATGTGCGTACCAACACCGTGCTCATAATAGTCTGCGCAAAGATCATGGGCTGTTTCGCGACTGGTTAGCTAACCGCCAAAGGTATGGAACGGAGATTTAACCACCTGAAGTGCACGCTCCTATCACCACGACCTTTTTCCCAGCATGGTCTGTGGCCTTCTTGTGTTGGGAGCTATGGAGGATCTGACCTTTGAATTCATCCTACAGCGTTGTGCATTAACCCTCAAATAAGAGTAACAAGAAACGAGCGAGATACCAACCATTCCGGGATAAATTGGCACCTTTCCGCGATAACTTCCGAAGCCAGTCGCAAACACCAAATGCTTCACTGTAAAAATCCGCTGTCCGCCTTGACTGTTGCTCACGGTGACTTTCCACATCCCGGACGCGTCGGGAGAGGCTGCTGTGACCTCAGACGACGTCCAGATAGGAATCTCAAGTGCTTCAGCGTAATGTTCCAGCCAATTCGCAAGCTTGGGAATGCCCATGACTCTTTGATTCACAATTCACAGAGCAAACCAAACTTACCTTTTTCGCTGGGGTATATACTGGCCATGTAGGAGGAAAACTGAGATACGGCATATGGTCGTACCCTTTTTAACGTGGACTGGTCAGCCCAAGAAGATGTGCGCTGTCAGATACTCACAAACAGGATCGTGGAGGCACAGGGCTTCATATCTACATGAAATCAGTAAAAAATAAAAATAGGACGACACATGTTCCTGCCTGTTTCTCCAGTTGTCGCCGACTCTAGCATTTTTTTCGACAACGAGAGCGGATACGTCTAGGCATCTCAGTCGAGGCTGCAAGTTCTAAACCACTCTGGCCACCGCCCACAATGAGAACGGTTGGATCCATGTCCTCGAAGGCAACAGAACGGCGCCGCGCTTCTTCCCATTTACCATGATTCGGCGCGGTGTCACGTAATGACCCGAGCTATAGGGCGGTTGAGTATCAGGCGCTATCACTTGTATCCGAACAAACCTTCTCAGGAAAGCCCTTGAGGTCTTCGAGATTGGTGAACATGCAATGCGCTTTCCATTTGCCTTCCTTTTGAGGGATGAGCCGAAATACACCAGAGCCTAAGCCAATGCGCGTCTCGAAGGTGAACATGGCCTCGATCCAAGCGAGGTCGGCGTATGGCCGCTTCAGACTCAGGTAATCGTCCTTGAGCTTGAACTCCGACATCTGCACTTCTGCCAGGCGATCGACAAGGAACTGATGAAAAGAGGGTCCTTGGAAGGTCCGGAAGTCAAATGTAAGTGCGAGGATGTCCCTCCAAAGAGCACCCTCGGCGAAGAGGGCGACCACTGCGTCGGCATTCCCGTTTGTGGCAGCAGAAGAGAACAAGTTGAACCACTCTGTCGCGATCGGTTTCGGGTTCAAATCATCGGGAACGGTTACACCCAACCGATCGAAGGTTGGCAAAATGTTGGTAGTGCTGGCCATTCAAACGAGGCGACAAGGCCTTTGAACAATGAGAGGTAAAATGGAGTGAAGAACGCCCTCGAGGCATCATGGTGCTATTTAAGTGGCCGTGGACGTCACATGGGTTCCGAAATACTTCTCTTCTGCTCAATGGGATAATATCTGAATGGGATAATATATGACAAGCTTTATCCCAGTGCCGCTCTTGCCACAGGATAGCAAATAGATCGATAGCTGCGAAGGTTGCGCGACCCTGTTGCCTGCAAGTCAGGCAGCAGTGTCGAGATAGGCCGGGAGGGAATTGAGTTGGGCTGTGAGGATTGGAGATTTTCAGAGCTTCAGGGAAATTTAGCTAGAAGGATACAATGCTATTTCGAATTCGTCAAAGTGACGACGCGACAGAAGCCCCTAAGTTAGCGACAAAAAAAAAATTACCGTCTTTCGGTGTCGAGTGCAGCTGTAGAGGGAGGCCACAAAGTTTTGAAAGAACAGGGCTACCGCCAGAAAAGAAAAAGACTTCAGCTGAACAGCCCTATCAGTTTAATGGACATGAAGTCAAGAAAGAAAAGTGTTTACCTGTCTTTGCATCGGCTTGGTCTTCACGTGTCGGACAAACAAACGCGTCCCTTCTCTTGCTGACCATGGAAGTCGACAGCAGCTCGAGCTTTTCTTCCGGCGAAGCTTCCACGTCTGCTGACATTAGAACGACGCGTTGTTCCACCACTTCCCATCGAATGCCAGACCCCGATCCCGAGAAAATCGCCTCGCTTGCCCAAACACTCTACGAGTCGCTAAAGGCTCTCAAGTCGTCGAAGAATAAGACCGTATCGATTCCTGTTTCTGATTTTGAAAACATTCTTGCTAGATCTCAGCAGGTGGTGGTTTTACTTATAGTCAGACTCCACGAGATTTATGATAGTCGATAAATCTTTTATAAGCAGGTGGCTCTCCTCACATTAGCGGCCCGTCGATCGAGGGACGACGCGCTGTCGCTCCAAATTACAGATATGTATAACTTGATATCGAGCCAGATCACCAACCTGGAGTTTAGACTGGGAAAATCGTTCCCTAACGCGGCTGACGCCGAACCCATTTCTAACCGACCACCGATCCAGACGCCCGCGCCTACTCTGCTTGATGGCATTCGACACAGCTCGCTATACCTTGCGGATGGAAATCTCATCATGGCTGCCCCGATCGAGGGCGGGACAATGTTGTTTCGCGTGCACCAGTCCATTCTCTCTATTAACTCACCAATCTTCGCCGCAATGTTCACTTTGCCCCCTCCCAGCGTGAATCGGGACGTTCACGATGGGGTGCCTTTCGTGCGTATGCCTGACGATGCGAAGGATATCGAGAGCCTGTTGAAAGTATTGTACAATCCCTCGTATGCCCTTTTTTCATTTCCGGTGGCCCACTGTTAACTCCCATACCTTCAGTGAACTCCCTTATAAACGACTCGATCCACTCACGCCGATAAACGTTCGTGGCACACTCGCCATGGCTACCAAGTACGAGATGGAGGCTCTTCGAGAGCGTATCGTTACCCAGCTCCAGGCTGACTGGCCGCACTCGCTCGGAGAATGGGACCGCCTCGAGACAGAAATTTGTGGTCTTGAGGCGGAACATGACGATGACGATGATTATATGGTCGACGACCTTTATCTCGATGAAAGGCTTCCAGAGCCGGCTGCGGCTATTCGCGTTGCGGCGGACTTGAATGTACCACGGATCCTCCCGTCCGCCGTGTATCACCTTTCCCGCCTCAGCACCGATGACGATTGGTTGGAACTTCACAAAACCCGCACCACTCTCGGTCTTGCTCGCACGGCTCGATGGGATCTCCTTGAGGCTGCCGACTTGAAATTGGTGCTCAAAGTTCGGGAACTTATCACAAAAAATCATTCTTTTTCTGCGTTGTACGTCCAACCTCCGAAATGCACCGCGAAGGATGACTGCGAGGATTGGTGGATCCGAACGGCCCTTCAGTGGCGAGTGGCGAGTGATCCACTCAAACTCATGAAAAAATTCGTCGACGCGCAGCCGCCGGGTCTTTGTAAGCCTTGCTGGAACCGTAACAAAACTACTGTCGAGGAATGCAGGTTCGACTTATGGGAGGCAATCTGTAGCTGTGTCTCGGTACGTGAAGCCAGTTTTGTTCAAGATAACTATTGACTCCGTTGATGACCAGGTCGAAGACGATAACGAATGAACGCCCTTTTCTCTCGGTACCGCAACAGCTGAAGTGCAATTGATAAATACAGACATCGCAGTGCTAACTCTTATACCACTCATTCCGACCCAAAAGCATTTTGTTCAGGTAGAATACTTCGTCTCTGTCCTAATGACGACTCTCCTCGTATAGATCGTCTGGGTGGTGTGTCAAGCTTGAAATTGTTGGCGTTCATCTGCGCATCTATTTCGTCAGGTCTCGGGCGGGGAGACCGCGGAGGAGTGAGAGTGCTGTATGAAGGAGACTGCAACGGTTGAAGAAGGGGTGATCTCGGTGGTACTGGAGACGAGGAGTGCGGGGCGAGAATGCCTTCTGTACGTGTGGATCTCCCGCGCATCGGTAGAATGGACCGGAAAAGCGAGACACGATTTTGGCCTTGTGTGTATCTTAATGCGTCTCCAGGGGCGCCCTCAGCTGCTGAATCCGAGAGTCAAGCGGACGTTGCGCAAGATACAAAACCAGACTCACCGGCGCCGGTTGTCACCGGAAGAGCGTTGTCGTTGGCACTTAAGCTCAAGAATAAGAACAGAGGGGCTGCCCAGACGCAGATCCCGAAGAAAGTGGCGATTTCAGTGAAACCTGGCGTGCCCTTTGGAGGTAGTGCTCCCGCGGAAAGAACGGGTATGCCTCGCGTCCTGTGAAACCCGAGCAAAGTGGAAGAACCTGTTTAGAAAGCGGTTAACCGATGGCCAGGATATTCATGCATTTCCTTTGCAAGGGAAACCACCGTATGCTCACCAGAGAAAGTGGTCGGCAATGACGAGTACACAAGAGCCAATAAATGAAAGAGAGGTAAGGGAGATGAGAGGCCAAGTGTGCGCAAAATTTTGCAGGTAAACGAGGTGACAGAAGATCTATGGACAGTCGGTCTATCAACCAAGAATTCAGAGAGAAATGACGAACCGAGAACGCTACGTGGGATAGCGGTAGTGATTCTGAGAAATACAATACTCCATGCAGAGCAATTATGGCCTAGCGAAACATAAATGGATACCCAAACCAACAAGAGAGTTTCTCGTACATATATCCCTCTTTGCCCTATGATTTTGGCGAGGCGCGTATGCTCTTCAATCAACTCCGATACGTATAGAAGCCCGCTTGCTGTATATCATTTGTTTGACCCAGAACAACTTGTGTGGACTCGACAGTTCAACGGACCTAACGAAAGTGTGACAAAAGCGAAGGCCACCAGAACCGCGCCGTAGCTGGATGAGGCTCAATTTGAGAAACCACAGAGTAAGTGTATCCCAACCTGAGATAAAATAGCAGGCCCATTATTTGGGCTTCAAAGGCAAAAAGCAAAAGCGAGTCCGAGTCCGAGACTCCGAGTCGCGTCACTGTCGATCGGCACGTGCCGCCATTTCCGAATCGGGACAGACTGCGTCTATCGCAGCTCTCCTCCCTCTCCGTCTTCACCCATGTCCAATCTTGAGAGTAAGCCCTTCTGATATTTGTCTTTTGACGCTCTGAACTGAATGGCCTCTCAGAAACTCTATTCCAGCTCAAGGTCTTTCCTCCTTTTTTAAGTGATGTCGTCATAACTCAGATTTACTAGTTTACAGCCAAGACTCTGAATCGCCAGGCAAAGAAGGCCGAGAAAGACGAGAAATCTGAAAAGTCACGTCTTAAGAAGGTTCGCTATTCAACGCTCGGAGCTCGTGGCGCCACTGAATGTCGTCCAGGCGCTGCAACAAGGCAACAACGATGGTGCTCGGATATACGCCTCTAATGCTATCCGGAAGAAGAGCGAAGCCTTGAATCTTCTCCGCCTATCTAGTCGAATAGATGCTGTCGCGAGCCGCGTGGAGACTGCCGTTACGATGCGACAAGTGACGGGAAACATGACCTCTGTCGTGCGCGGAATGGATAAGGCCATGGAGAGCATGAACCTTGAGCGGGTATGCTCTGGCGCTATTCTCGTCCTTGATGCTTTACTTACATCCCCGCCCACAAGATATCTATGGTCATGGACAAATTCGAGTCGCAGTTTGCAGACCTCGATGTTCAAACCTCATACATGGAGGACGCCATGGGATCTACGACCGCCGTCTCCACGCCTCAAGACCAAATCGATCAGCTTATTCGACAGACAGCAGATGAAGCGGATCTGGAGTTGCAACACGACTTGAACGCCGTGCCGCAGGAAGCACCACAGGAGCCTGTCCGCGATGAGGATGCAAAACTCGCAGACCGACTGAGAGCTCTCCGGCCCGCAACATAGGTTTTCGATGAAGTTGGACAATGTATCTTACGTTTGTTTTATATACAGGATGAATTTAACTTGTACAGGTGTTGTGATCAAGCTTTAGAGTTGATGCATTATTGCATGTTCACGTTTCGTCTGTACGTTCCGTGTGGTGAGTGATTATATTCAGTTTCACACTTCGTTCCGTCTGCCTTTATGATTCTACAGGTTTCGTGTCTATTCTTATTGCTGCTAAAATTTTTCCTTGCCTGTTCTCTCGGACTTCAGGTTGGGATGTTCGTCTTTCGTGGACCACGGTCACTTGACGGCGTCAGATGCAGTGCCCGCAGTCGTGTCGTCACTACGACAGAAAGCAGTACCACCTCACCACGCTGGAAAGTGTTCATTTTCTGACGGTGTTGGTACCCAAATCTTCGACAGTCCAAGTGTCAGTACATGACTGACTTACTTGAAGTTGCTCGCCACAAGACACCTTTCATTCCAAACTTCTTGCTTTCATACAAGTCTAAAAGTCTCATGTCGAGTTCTTCCCACGCTCTGTTCCTTGCACGATAGGTCGTATGGCCGAGTTCTCCGCGTATAAGCGTTCGCAGCACAGATGAAATGGAGTTTTCGATTGATAGTTGTGCTGGCAGTGGTCGTTCATTGACCTTAAGCTTCTGACGCATTCTGACGCCTTCCCGCTGGCGGGGATCCGGAATCACGTCACGATAAGTTCTGACCACCGGCGCTGGGTATCAGGTACACGCCAAAATGAACTCATTGTTGAGGTGAATCCCAGGGTTTCTTGCTTGCACGTCCAGTTGTGCTTCGTTCCTTTCCTCGTAAGTATTATACGACCTTGTGTGGAGGTTTATCACAGGGTTTGAAACGTATGGCACTGCCCCACTTCGAAGGCACGAACGGCTGTCGCAGGGACTCAACAGCTTTGAAAGCGATGGCTGTGGGCGTTCGTTCGGCTATGTTGACATTCATTTGGAAGATTCCGCACTTCCGAGTCGACGGCTATGAGGCGGCCAGGGATTCCGCAGGTCGGGTGAAGAAACAGTTGGTAGTTGAGCACATACCGTCGCTTCAATTTGCATCACTGCGGGGAAGCTTTGCAAGGCTGTGGCCGAAAATTGACTGCTATCCACACAGTCCACGCAGAGCGACGGTCCACCTCGGTCCACAGTCACTCGATCGTGTTCCAGATGATGTGTAGAGACCAGCAACCGGATCGGCGAATTGAATGACATTTGAATTAGAAATGCAATGCGATCGGACAGAGTTTTTTCTTGCCGGTGGTTGGCAAAAATTCCACATTGTTGTGTAGCGAGTGCCAGTGCAACATGAATGCAGATCAGCGCCTAATTGGGTAGACGCGCGAAGGGAGTGGCTGTGAGGTTCATCGGCTTCTTTCCCCGTCCCGCTCTCTCGCTACTTCATCGTCTGTCGGCCTACCACACCCTCTTTATGACATGCTACTCCTCCGCCTGCTCTCCATCGGATTATTCGCACTCTTAGTGGCCTCGCAAGACGATGGCCAGGTCTGTGCTCCTTCTTCTGCGTCTTCATTTGCCTGATCCAGATGTTTTAAGCCCTCAGATGGTGTGGTTAGTCGCGTCAACTCTCAGATTGCGCAAAATTTTCACGGGTTTTCTTTGCCAGCTCAATAATATGGATGGAAAGACGCCCTGTGATATGAAAGAGATGTTCGTACAGTCTTGCCTTCCACCGCAAGCGCGAGGTCTGGGTAGTCTCAAATTCTCGGAATGCTCTGACTTTTCGTATAGATGATAACGACCCCGACACGACTCCGACCCCGCCACCATCCCCGACACCTTGTATTTGTACTAATGTTTTCTTCAACCTCTGGAGCGCCTGCGTTTACATCACACACGGGAACGCGTCGTTACCCGTGTGTGAATCTCTTCAGCAAAATTGCACACAAGCGTCCATTGATATCACGACGAAACCATTTCAATCGAACGCCTCTTATCCTAAGTGGGTTTATATGGACCTACCTGCCAACGGCACGTTTAATCTCGCTGCCGCCGTTGAAAGTGAGCGTTCTTTGGTTTAAAATTGTGCCGATAGTTGACGCCAAGGAACGCAGGTGCCGACGGGTCACAGTCGCACAAATGGACTACTATCCAGGTAGTAGTCCCCATTATCGTCTTCGTCGTCGTTGTCGCCCTTGGAGTGGGCTTCTTTCTCTATCGCCGGCGGAGGCATGCGAACCGACAACGACCTTGGATGCAAACTACCGGAAATCGGCCGCGGTTCCATTTCCCCACTCTGTCGAGTCTACAGAGGGTTCGCGAGTTGGATCGAAGCAGCTCTTGGAGTATCGAGGAACGAGAGGAGGGTTTGCAAGAATACCAGTTTGTCTCATACCCATCCTCCCTTCAGGGGTCGCGCGCAAGCGGTCATGTCCGTCTTTCGTCTTCATCATCAGGGACGCTGCCCGGCCCTCCTCCGCTGAAAATTCCTTCGGAGAAGAACAAGGCACCTGTGTGGACCTGGCCAGGGAAATCGATCTGGAAAGGCCCACTCCAGAGCGTGCAGCAGCTAGGTGACTCGATTCCCCGGCCATGGAGAGCCACAAAACGCGTCGCTGTGAAGAATATCCCCGGGTATCGCAAATTTCGAGTCGACGGCGCTGACTCGGACTCGCCTCTTTCTCAACGTCCCCACGCGCAGAGTCTCCTGGGCCACCCAGAGCGCAGTCGGACCAATCTACACAACGAGACTATATTTGAACGGGAGAACGAAGATAGTGATAGTGATGAAGAAGGATTACCTCTCATCGCGCAAGAGCATTCACGTTCGAATCATGACGCAGAACCGCCCGCTAATGCTGCTCGGATGATTTCACCTCCTTCAGGAAGGGAATCTCCTGGCGAATCGAACAGCTCGCAGCGAACTGCGCGGCAAAAAGTCCCCCCCGCCAGCTCTCCTCCACGTATACCCTTGCCATTACCTCCCCCTACACCAACGCAAGTAAGTGATGATGATAATCATCATCTCTCACTCCTTTAATTACTCGTTGCAGCGACCTCCCCCTTCGCCTGCATCGTCGCAGCAGCAGCCAGTGAGAACCCAGGTAGAGTTGAAATGATTGTTCGGTAGATCTCCGTTGACATTTCGCTAGGAACCTCCCCGGTCTGCTCCTCCTCGTCCTGCGCCTCCACCACCGATGTCCTCAGCTTCTCCTCAATCAGTGGCTTCTCCTCAGTCGGCGGCACGAAGTCCAGTGAGTGATAATGAGTGTGGGAGTAGGTGTTCCATTGATTTGTCCTCCCAGCGACCACCCCCCAACCTCCCGCCTCATCCGACCTCCCCACCTCCACCACCTCCCACCTTCCCCAAGCGCTCCCCTAGATCTCCCCGTACTCCTCTCCCCACACAATTCGCAAATCAACAACCCCTCCCATCCCCGCCCCTTCTTTCTCCTCCCCCCCGTCAAATCGCGCTCCCGCACCTCCTGCACCCAGACGCCGGCCCGATAGCGATGGGGGTAGCTCAATTCGGTCCTTGCCGATGACACCCACGCCACCCTACGTCCGTGCGACGCCCGCCCCGATTCAGGTCGAGGGAGAACCGACAGCAGGCAACACTCCTCCGCACTCTGCTCCGCCCTATGCCCCGACCGTCCCGCCGCCACCAGCGGATTCCACCCGCTCAGTGCGATCGGGATCGGAAGCTGCACGTTCCGTGCGGAGGCTTCCGCTCCCTCCCGGCCAGTGGCAGTAGTAGCTGCTGCTTGACCTGCACGAATCCGTTGGTGGACCTGGCCACTTCCCTGGGCATCCACTTTTATCGTTTCTCAATAACGTTAAGTGGTGTGTCGGAGAGTGTTCCAGATTGCTCCAGATTTTGCCGGACGGACTGTGTCCTGTTTGTACCTGAGTCTGGCTTGGACGCGGCTGCGACATTTTATCTTGGGTGGGTGGAGACCATGGCCCGACATGATCTCTTCGATGCTTTAACCGACGCTATTTATGTACTAATTTCATTCTTGTTGCTGGACATTGTTACAATACATACACACCTCGGACCTTGCAAAAATTCACACACATATTTTTTCGAAGCATCAATTGTGCACCTGCGCTTGCCGGACGATGGCTCGCGGAGAGACGGGGCGTGTGCTCCAGTGTCGTTATCCTTTTACGGATGCTCAGCGTTGAACTTCCACCGAAGTCCATATGGCCTCAAACTGACTCGAGGTCCGGGGAACCCCGATCGCGAGCGCTTGACATCGTGGGCAAGTACAAATTTCTTCCACATTTTCTTCCGCGGAAACTGCTACGGCCTCCCGGAACGTCAACTCCCGATTTCAGATTCCAATGCTACTGTAGGCTAATGCGATTTCTGCAGCAACGTCGTGATTTGCAGGCTGCTCCATTGGAACAGGTTGTATTTCCCCCGCGATTGAGACGGTTGATGGATCCACACTTCTCACACCCCTGAATCACCATGGGGTTGCTGAACATCTGGATTTTTACTAGCGACTTGCTTCCACGATCCTCGTCGAGCCGATGCCAAAGTACTGTCCGTTCGCCGACCGGTTCCTTCGTTTCCCGCCAGATCCGCTGAAAGTGACACATGATGGCGTCGGATTGAATAAAATAAAACGACCACTTGCCGGCGCGCTGATTTGCCCTGCTAGTGTCCCTCAGGCTCCAGGAAGCACTCGCTCATGGCCATCGACAAGTATAGCCTTTTCCGCATAATTTCTTTTTCTCTTGCGGGCGGAGATGTGCTCCAAACTATGCCGGATACATATAGGCTTTATAGAAAGCAGTGGGTAAATGGGAATGTCAGCATGGTTTGTTTCTTTTATGCATGCGCGCGGTAGTGAGTGTTCCGCATCTTCTGGAATGAATAACCTGCCTCACTGCCTGCACAGTTTGAGCATCATATCCTTAGTTTCGAACGGGATTGGTCTGTACATCCTCCCTTGGCGTTCAATATATAACTCAACGTGGGACTTGGCGTTCTTAGGGTTTTTTTGGGACTCACTTCACTCCTGCGTCATGTCGACGTTTTTATATGTGCGTTCAGCTACTTTTATTGTTTCTCTTTTTTGCGTTTGTAACACCAGTTCAGGCTGCCGAATATAACAGCAAGTGCGTGCCGTTTATAATGCTTCTGTTTATCATTTTAAAGGCACCAATCTCCAGTGCTCGCCGGCATGGCTGTTCAAGTGTTGGTGTTTATACGGTTCGTTCCTCCTCATTTCACCGTTGATTCAACCTGACAGCGTCACTGGCAGAACATTCGCCATATCAGGGCGCAGCAAGCGATGCTTTTATGGCCTCGGTCTATTCATGCTGCTTTGTTTCCCTGGTGAGTGTACAATTTTTCTGATTTTCGGCCTCCCATGGTCCTGACGCGGAATCTAGTCCAAGTTTTCGGGATTACATATCATCGGGATCCGTATCTTTCAAATGTAAGAGTTACAAAAAGTCAGTGAATTATTTCCGATTGACAAAGATACTCTAGGGGTCGTATGTTAAAATTTTTTTCTTCTTGGACCACCCGCCTCTTAACTGGCTATCTTAGGTGCAAGGGAAAAGTCCTTCGAGTTGGCGAAGTGTGTCACCTTTCAATCAATCGAAGTCGTATCCATTAATATTTCTGCAGCCAGATTGGAATATCGTGTGAGTGAATGTTTTTCCTGTCACCTCGCGCCACTAAAAATCAGCCCCACATGAAGCTATTATAGTGCACACATGGCGTATGACCTGCTGGCGTGTATAACAGCGACCACCTACGTGATTTTTATCTCTCGGGTTCAGGGAAGCTTGTAATTCTACGGCTCTTCTTGCCTTTTTTGTTTTTCTCATCATCACCTAGTAACACATCAAGGTTCCTGCTACGTGTTCTCCGCAATGGCCTGTTGTACACGGTCGTCGTGTTTCTCGTCAATTTGTAAACATTTCGAGAAGTGTGTCTGTTGGTGTGCGCTAAATTCTTTCTGTTAGGTGGGTTGTGATGGAATTTGCCGGTGTGTTTGCATCGGGCGCGGCGTCGACCCTGCCTCTCGCTGTTGTAATGATTGGTACACGCTTCTTCTCTCGTGCGTGACATGCCTTGATTGAATATCCCTCAGCCGCGCAACATTTAATTTTGAGCACCCAGCGCCTGACCATGGATGCACCTTCCACCCTAAGCATCGATGAGCTTCGTCGTTCACGAATTACACCAACCGCGAGCTCTCGCGCCCGGGGTAGTGGGCCAGCTCGTTTCTTCAGCAGTCAGGACACCGAACAAGACGCGGGGATTCAGCCGGACGTTTTTATGTTGTCGCGGGATCGAAAAAATTACGAACCTACGCAGCGAAGTTCCAACTTCGACCCCGAAGACGCCAGCGTTACTCTGGACCCTGATACAAAAGGTAGCCTGGCCGGTGGTTCCCTTGTATCCAAGTCATAATTTAAATCGCGCATTGTACGAACACGCCACTGTATTCTCAACAGTTTTCACGATTCAATCACGATGGAGCCATACAGTATTCGTTTGGTCTTGATAATGTCCAGAGATATTTTCTGATCGATAAATAATCTGATACAGAGACCATTTACTTTGAGTGAAAAATGGTTTCAACGCAAAACATTGAACTTTTGACCAATAGTTGATACACGACCTGAGCACATGCGGATTAAACAATATGTAAGCACCATGCAATGTTCTGAAATTGATAAAAATAAAACGAGTGGCTGGGTCCCGCAGTCAAACTGCTATGACTGGCTCTGCCAAGTCGGATTATAGGACGGCGGTAGAACTTCCTCTTCCGGCACTCGGCCGGCATCGACCTCTTGTCGGACGGCGCGAGCGGAAGCCGTGTCACTGGGGATGGGCCCCTTCTCTGGCCTCCGGTACGGCTGTGATGATGATCCTGCTTGAGTCGTTGCTGCTGCAACATGACTCGATGGCGGCCGAGAACCTGAGCCCATAGTTGATCCAGCGTAGGTCGAGTCCCTGAGGTATGCCAGGCCTGTGCTCTGGTTGTCGTAGGGGTTAAAGTCCTCTGAACCGGACAGTTCGGAATATTGGGGGCGATGGGTTCGGCCGCCCACACCGACTGCCGCTGCATGAAGATCACGGACCGAATTCGCGGCAGAGGTTGTTGAGTAGGTGCCCTGGTTGTTGGCTAGATATGCCCCGCCATAAGCGCTGTTCGGATAGCTATCGCCGTAGCCGCTGTTTGGATACGCTTCGGACTGAGCCCGGAAATGGCTGAGGCTTATGGGAGTCTCGGTGCCGACCGACGAGCCTTTAGCGTCTGACCGAAAGTTGAAATCAAGACATGGCAGGAGAGTTGAGCGAACTTACGTGGGTTGTCTACGAATGGTGAGCCGGGAGCGTGTCCAAATGGTGTCACCATCCCATCGATGGTCATCCGTGCTTTCCGTCTTTCTTGCATCCTGAGCGATACGAGTCAGCGGGCAAAAAGCGAGAAAGGAAAATTATTTCTACTTTCGGCGTCGGAAACAGAAGGCAAATAGTACTAAAGCTGCCAGTACTCCTACAATACCGACCTCAAGAGCAAAGTCAGCAGGAGAATGGGATGTCGTACAAAACTCACTGCAATGCCCACTGTCTTGCCGACACCGCTGCCTGCTTGCGAAGGAGTCGCGGATGATGATGGATTTGAAGGCGAAGATGTAGATTTAGAAGCCGGTCCGGAGGCAGAACCGGAACCGGAACCAGATGCTCTGGACGGAAACATAAATACTAAGATAGATCGGTTGAGCAAACAACGTACTCTGCAATCTTGGGCAAGTTCATCATAACGACCTGAATGCAGGATTGATGAGCAATACGAGGGCCTAGGAGTGAAATAACGCACACTGTGGATATCGGTGTAAGCTCCGGCGTTTAGGTTAGTGAACTTCATTTGGGCCAATTTGGGTCAGAATTGGGGAGATTTTGGGTTCTTAAAACACGAACCTTGACGTCGTATTGTTGGCTCGGGTCTAGCCCGGCTTCAAAAAATAGTAGGTTGTCGAGGACGAACCACTTTGACGTCCCATTCAGGATGCGAGCTCCTCCCAGCGATGCTCCTGCCGGAGGGTCGATTTCGACACTAAATGTCTGATGGTCATAATTCGTCGTTCCGTATATCAGTAGGGCAGAGCTAGACGTGATTGGTTTTCCGGTCAAGATGTTAGTCTTCCGGTGAAACTGGCAGACGCACGTATTTGAGCAAGAGAAAGAGATCTGAGCATTAGCACTATTAGTGTCCAGTCTCGTATATCCCTGGTCGGAGTGCGCGTTACTGAATCCGTCACCGGTAGTACCGAAGAAAGAGTTGGTGGAGAGCGCATTATTCGCTCCGGTCGTAACGGCGAGTTGCGTGGTATTGACGATCGAACTGCACAGATACGCGTTAGTTAATGCAGGGAGCGGAGTGATCGAGACTGACTTTGACGGTATGTTCGAACGAATCGTGAAAGTCGCGTACGATAGACTCAGTTGCTGCGACTTGATAGCGTTGAGCACTAGCGTGTGCTTGGTGGTGGCATTCAGGCCTCCATAGGTGGCCAGCATCGAGCCGACTGGGCTGCCGGTGATCGGCGTACCACCGTCCAGTGTTGTAGAGTATGCCCCGGCTGTGCCTTGGCCATAGACGGACACGGCAGACCCGACAAAGTCGATTTGGACCGTAGCCCCGGCGACAGCGGTAAAATGAGAAGAAGTTCCTGGTGTGTATCAGAAAAACAGTTGGGAATCTGTACGAAAGTGGTCCGTACCTTGCGCAATATTTGTCGTCGCGTGCGTGGAATCATAGGACGAGTCCGGAGAACCCGTCCAACTCGATTGCCAGGAAGAAGAAGAGACGCCTTCGCGGTTTGGGGTGTAAATCCAGCTCGGACTCTGGTCGGTGACCGTAATGTTCAAGGTCGACATGGGGGGAGGAGGCAGGCGTGAAAGTCAATAATTTGATACGCGGTGTAAACGCCGAACGACACCGCGTATAAAAACGGACTTGTTTCAGTCAAATCTCAACCGTTTTTCCTCGGATGTGGCGGAGGCTAAACCGATGCTTCGTGTCTCAATATCCTGGAATTTCTAGGAAAAGAGGCTGAGAACAGACTGAGAAAGGGTCCTTGAAGTGGGGACGGCGATTGATTGCAATCGGTCAGAGCGGAATTTCAACAAATTGAATGATGCAACCGCCACACAACGCCCACGCGGCTGTGAGGGGACCGCGCGTGGATACCGTCCTGTTTCGAGTGACGGTTCATTCAGACTGCCGATGTTGAGCACTGAGTACTTGCTGAACGTTGAGCATCGGAAAGACATGGAGGAGAGAGAGAGAGAGAGATGTGCTTAGATTGCATTCAGTCAAGGGTTCTCGAGGCTGACGTCATGCAGAGCTTTTTTACTGCTTCTTCTCCTTTTCATGTACCTCTATCTGGGCAGCCATCCCTCTCGCGTTTTGTACTTGGTCGCAACTGAGCAGCGTCGAGTTCTTGCTTTTCGCCAGAGTGACACCAATCCAGCCCAAGCGGTGGTCGAATTCTTACCGCAGGCGGAAGTCAACCTCAATAATGTCGTTAGATTGACTACACGCGTGGTCAAGGGCTGTCTTGGATTGATTTCTATTGAACGGGGTGCGTCCTGTACAAAGAATCCTGTCTCAGCCAGTGGTGTTCAAAGTCTTTGCTGCAGATCTGTTTCTGGCTGTGGTGACGAGTGCAACAGAGGTCGGCAATACGAGACCCAATTCCACCTCCAATCCGGAATCAGTCGCAAGAATCCATGAAGTTTGTTTCTACAGTCTGACCTCCGCCACTTGGGACGACCTCCCGGTCGAAACCTTGACCAATCCCGAGGCGATTGATTCTATGATGATGCGCGAACCCGCTGCTGCCCCGGTTTTCGAGCACCCTTGTATGCCTTTGACCAAGATTCTTTCTTCCGGCTCGTTTTATTACGCCATGGATTCGACCTGGGATATCTCGTCCCGACTTGCAGTGCGCCTTGCCCGAGACAAGCACACGACCTGGGACCTTGGAACATTCGATGACAGATTCGTCTGGAACGCGTTTTTAATCCGTAGTCTACTTGAATTTAGAGAGAGACTTGACGCTCCCGAGAGGACCGAGTTTGATACCTGTCAGTTTATAGTATGCCAACGACGTTTCTTTTCGTATTCCTTGTTTATTGTTTTACAGGTCCTCGCCATTCAAGGGTATGTAGGAGCTTTCACCATGGCGCTGCCGGCACCGCCGACAGATGGGTCGCCCACAATTGTCACTCTCTCCCTCATCTCTCGTCTGTCGTGGAAACGAGCGGGGACGCGATTCAACTCGAGGGGTGTCGACGATGACGGTAATACCGCAAACTTTGTCGAGGTCCGTCTATTGCTGCGCAATGATTTTCTACTGAGTTGCGCAGACCGAGGTCCTATTCACCACCGACCAACACTGTGTCAGCTATGTACAAGTCCGTGGAAGCGTGCCTTGTATGTCCCAGGATTTATATACATGTACCCTTGATCTAACAACGCAGCGTTTCAGTATTCTGGGAGCAACAAGGCCTGCAAACATTCAGCCACCGCATTCAAATCACCCGTCCCACCACGTCCCAGCCAGCCTTCGACCGCCATTTCGCACAACTCGCGGAAGAATACGGCTCAATACACGCGATTAACCTCCTAGGCACGAAAGAAAACGAGGCGTCGCTGACCAATGCGTATGGGCGACATCTGCAAATTGCACGTGCGGCGCTCGGCGACGACGTCTACATCACGCATTTTGACTTTCACAATGCCGTCAAGATTGGAGGGCACGATAGCGTGTTTAGAGATTTAAGGCGTCTTGATAGCATCACGGACCATGTCGATAACTATGGGTTCACGATGTGCGATGCCAACACGGACGATCTGGTCACAGAACAGAAGGGAATCTTTCGCACGAATTGTTTGGATTGGTATGTCGTCCTTTCGTCTGTCTTTTATTGAATATTCTCACCACGAGCTAGCTTGGATCGCACCAATTTTGTCCAAGACATCATGTCTCGCATGACTCTCGAGCAATACATCTTGCTCGTCCGCCGCGAATGGATCCACTCCAACTCTCTCTGGACGCACCACCGCGAGCTATGGGCGGAAAACGGGGATGCACTCTCTCGAATCTATGCCGGCACAGGCGCTTTGAACACGAGTTTCACCAGAAGTGGCAAGCGCACGTTGGCTGGCGTTCTCTCCGACGCTACGAAGAGCGTGTCGAGGGCGTACATCAACAACTTTCAGGACAAGGGGAAGCAGACCGCGATCGACATGTTCCTCGTGAGTACACCGCATTGTATATTTCCAACACTAATGTCTTTGAAGGGTAACATGAGCAACCAACGATCTGTGACGATATTCGACCCTATTCACGACTCGGTGCGAGTAGCATTAGAAAATCGGCTACATGAATATTCCTCCACAAAACAGTGCACACTTTTTGTGGGCACTTGGAATTTGAATGGTCGAGTCAGTTGACTCCTTTTCAATTCTCCTGCAGCTCTCCGCTTATGACAGCATATAGCCGCCCTCGGAATCCTTGCTGCCTTGGTTATTTCCTCGAGAGGGTGCGTGTTTGTCCCGAATATTTTGATTGCATGCTCATGTGAACTCTGAAGGCGTCAATGAACCGGACATGTTTGTTCTCGGATTCCAGGAGATCGTGCCTTTGACCGCCCAGCAAATTGTGCAGACCGATCCTGAAAAAAGGTTCACTTTGCTTATTGCGAGCCATCGGTTCACAGTCTGACACGGAGCCATTAGACGGATTTGGGAAGCACGGATCCTAGAAACTCTGGATCGTCGGCCAAACAAGAAGGCGAGTTACGTGCTTCTTCGAAGCGAACAGCTGGTCGGCACAGCGTTGTTGGTCCTGGTCAAATCGGAATTGACCCCAGTGATGCGAAACGTCGAGGCAACTTCTCGGAAGGTCTGTTCATTAATACACCGTCTCTTCTGTGATTTATTTTGGTACTAACGGGTCTCACAGACTGGCCTTCGTGGAATGTCTGGCAACAAAGGCGCTGTGGGGGTCCGGCTCGACTACCACGATACGAGCTTCTGTTTCCTCACTGCCCACCTCGCTGCGGGGCACGCCAATGTTGAGGAACGCAACATGGATTATCGCACGATCGTCAATGGGCTGCACTTCCAAAAGGGCAAGACCATCACTAGCCATGAGTGCGCTCTTCATTCCGAGTCTCTCGCCTAAAACTGATCAAATGTAGCAACGTCATTTGGCTGGCAGACACCAATTACCGGATAGACTTCGATAACGACACTGTCCGGTCGTTGGCAGTATCCGATGATTTTGATTCGTTGCTTGCGGGCGACCAGGTTCGTTGTAATTTTCTTCTTGACTTTCTCGACACGTTTCGAGACTTTGCGGTAGCTGCGTCAGGCGATCGATAGTGGGGCTGCGTTCGCTGGCTATGAAGAGGGACCGCTGTTATTCAGACCGACGTACCGCTATGACCTGGGGACAGATAACTACGACACCAGCGAGAAGATGCGGATACCGGCGTGGACAGGTTAGGCTTTTCACTCCTCCTTACTCGGGTTCAGAAGCTCAGTCTTGACTGCTAGATCGGATATTATATCGAGGCGGTTCTCTCGACCTTTCAATATACTCGCGCGCGGAGTTGAAGGGATCGGATCATAAACCAGGTCGGTGCGCATGTGTGCACAGTTGGTCAAACGATTATAATGTTCGTAGTCTTTGGTATCTTCCGGGCCGCAATCAGGACGATTGATACGGCCAAACGCGCCGCGCTGCAGCAACTTTTGCTGCAGAGCGTGATCACCACGGCGCCAGGTGAGAAGCTCGACGATAAGCTGGCCGCGATGGCTCTCCCAACTACCTTCGGAGATCGTACGTCAATGTGGTGCATCCGTCCCATCGAGCTCGTTGACCCCAGCAACTTATGTAGTGCCACCTCCGAGTTCAGACGAGGCGGCGTGGTGGGAAGGACCAGGTAAGCGCGATTCGCAGTTTCCGGAACGCGCGGACTGACGAGTGTGCAGAGTATCCCAATGGTGCCATCTCCATGGCAGAGCTCCGGAATCTAAAGCCAGGCGCTACGAATCCCTTCGATTCACCCGCTGAGTCACCACTCTCCTCGTCCTCATCGTCCGACGAGGAGCTCTACACGAATGCACTGACATTACAAACGCCCATGTCGCCCGTTCAAGCGGCCGCCGTGAAGAAACCCCCACCACCGCCGCCGCCGCGCAGAAAACCCGACCGAATGAGCTTCAGTCGTGCGATGAGTGTACATTTCTTAGTAGACACACGTATTGTACGTAGTAGTAATGGCAAAAAAGCATGGATAGATTCAAAATCTATATAATACCTTGCTTCTTGAGATCTTCGTATGTCTTGCGGTTGTACACGTTGCCCTCGTCGTCCTCCAGCTCCTCCATAGTCTCCTGCTCGAAGATCTCGTGCCGGCCTTCTTGCTTCAACTTTTCGGCCACTGTCGGAGGGGTTGATAAATATAAAGGCGAAGAATATAATGGGATGCGAACGTACGCGAAAGTGCATCCTCGATTCGCGTGATCTCGTGGAAGTGCTTCGTGTTCGGGAGCCCGAGCGCGCGCATGCCAAACGCATGTCGGGATTCCTGTGATGCATTTGAGTCACACTGCCCTGAAAAAGAGAATGGGAACCACCGCACCTGGAAATGCCGATCAAAGTTTTTCCGGCCCATGTACACATGATCCGAGCATATCTCGCAGCGGTACTCGACGCCCAGTCCGTGCAGCTTGTACAACCAGTAGGGAATGGGCTTGCCGTCCCATCCGAGAGGAAGCTTGAGCGGGTTGTAGATCCGTTCTTCTTCCTCTTCCTCCTCGGCCGCCCCATCCTTCGTAGGGGCGGGAGGGGGCGGAGGCTTGGCCGCGTCTAAGAGTTCTTGCTCGCGCTCACGTGCCGTCAGTGAGAACCGCCGCTCAACGTTGGACTTGGTCTCGTTCAGCGTCGGGGCGAGCGAGGCGAGGAGGGAGGTCGTGAGCGCTGTGAGGCGGGCGGTGGCTTGAATGCGGAATTTTGCAGATGATTGGGTGGGGGCAGGCGCTGTATGTGTTCCGTTCGGGTTGGCGGGGGCGCTCGCCTCGCCGGATTCAGCGAGCTTGGCTTCAGCCTTGATGTGTTTTTTCGAGGTCAAGTGGGCATCGTAAACAGTTTGCTTGGTGTAGTTCTTTTGGCCTTGAGGGGTGTATGATAAGAAAAGAATTCAATGACAAAAAGTTGAAGTACTTACATGCAGAACACCAGATGCCCTCGCTCTCTTTGCCATTCGCGGGCGCTTTAGGCGCGTTTTCCTCCCATCCCTTGATCTCTCCGCTCTCCCACTTCTTTTCGAACTCATCCGCTGCCTCTTGTTGCTGCGACTCAATGTCAACCAAGGGCATCGTTTTCTTCGCAAATGACAGCAAGTACGTGTGGAGATTTTTTATATATCTGGGGAGAGTCAGAGACAGACACTGAGAGAGAAACACGGGCACTTACACTTCAAAGTCTTTCGAGAAACGGGTGTCCTTCCCCAAGTCGCGGTGGACTTGGCCGGTCTGGGCGAGGAGGAGCAGGTCAAGGTATTGGAGGTAGCCAGGACGTTTGCCAATATTTTTCAGATTGCAGAACGCGGTGTGATTAGCATACAGATCGACGTATTTGCCATACGCCTCTTCGCCGGAAAAGAGGAGCGAGATAGCTGGAGACAGAGAAGTATGTGAAGCCGACGCACGGGGAGAAGACAGACGGACGCACGGTCTTCCTCCTCAAAGTCTTCATCTGCCCCGTCTTGGTTGTAGTCCTCGAGGAGGACAGCCAACTCGAGATCAAACCCTCCTGGGACAGAATCAGGGTACTTGGCGTGGTGCTCTTGGATTTTGACCAACCGCGCGTAAAACTCGGATAGATCGTTCTGGTTGGTGGGGGCTGAGAGAAGTTCGATTTCTGCGCGCCGGCGGTCCTCGTCTTCGTAGATGCTGTTCAAAGAGGTTATGCGGGACGAAATGCGGTCGAGGACCTGCGCCGCCTTGTGCTCTGTCTGCAGACGCTGGTCATGGGCAGGGGTATTGCGGGAAAGCAGCGTGTACAACGCCCGCTCGAAGCGCTCGACCTCCTCGTGCGTCTGCCGCTGCACCTCGATGACCGAGTCCATGCAAATGAAAGTAAACGGCAAAAGACCAAGTCTTTCAAACTCCGACTGATCTCAGTGATCTCTCCTTCACCTCAACCAAAATGTCAGGTATGCACTCTAGCTTAACTCTCTGCGGCTCTGGCTTATTTTTTCTTTTCTAGGAATCAACGCCGGAGACGACAAACTCGTATTCGAGTCCTCAGAGGCCGTGTCCGTCGTGTCTACATTCGACGACCTGGGGTTGAAGGAAGATCTCATTCGCGGCATATACGCGTACAGTATGTTGTTTGACGTCCACCGTGGCCCGCAGACACTCATTCAGCATATTTTAGACTTCGAAAAACCCTCTGCCATTCAGCAGCGTGCTATCCTGCCTATAACACAGGGCAGGGGATGTCATTGCGCAGGCCCAGTCCGGTACCGGTAAAACTGCGACGTTTTCCATCTCCATCCTCCAGTCCATCGATGTCACCGTTCGCGAGACCCAGGCCCTTGTTCTCTCGCCCACCCGCGAGCTCGCGACCCAGATCCAGTCTGTCGTGCTCGCTTTGGGAGACTACATGAACGTCCAATGTCACGCGTGCATTGGCGGGACGTCTATTGGCGAGGACATCCGCAAGCTCGAGTATGGGCAGCACGTCGTGTCCGGCACTCCTGGGCGTGTATTTGACATGATACGGAGACGGAGTTTGCGCACGAGGAATATCAAGATGCTCGTTCTCGACGAGGCCGACGAACTGCTCAACAAGGGGTTCAAGGACCAGATATACGACGTCTACCGCTATCTGCCTCCCGCAACGCAGGTCGTTCTTCTCAGCGCCACCCTTCCGTACGACGTTCTCGAGATGACGACGAAATTTATGACCGACCCCATCCGCATCCTCGTCAAACGTGATGAGTTGACGTTGGAGGGAATCAAACAGTTCTTCGTGGCTGTTGAAAAGGAGGACTGGAAGTTCGACACCCTTTGCGATCTCTATGATACCCTTACGATTACACAAGCTGTGATCTTCTGCAACACTCGGCGCAAGGTTGGATCCGCGTAGTATTTGTTTTATATTCGACTCATGGCATCAACAGGTCGACTGGCTAACAGAAAAAATGCGCACATCCAACTTTACTGTCTCATCGATGCATGGTGAGATGGCTCAGAAGGAGCGTGACGCTATCATGGCAGAATTCCGTGGAGGAACTTCGTAAGGCTTTATCCTCGGCAATTTTGCCATTTTGCAGTACACTCACATCCCTTTAGACGTGTTCTGATCACGACCGACGTGTGGGCGCGTGGTATCGATGTTCAGCAGGTTTCGTTGGTCATCAACTACGACCTGCCAGCGTATGTTTCCTTACTTTACCCCCTCGCCTACTGACAACGTTCCAGAAATCGTGAAAATTACATCCATCGTATCGGTCGGTCAGGTCGGTTCGGACGCAAGGGTGTCGCGATTAACGTACGTTTTTATCACTGCTAGCGGCGTTAGTTTGACGACCTTGCCCAGTTCGTTACCGTTGATGACGTCCGCATCCTGCGCGACATTGGTGAGTACTGTTGATTACTAGTGCTCTCAAGATGAGGCTAACTCTTGTTCAGAACAATTCTACAGCACCCAAATTGTACGTTCCTTCTCACCTTACTTGTACTCGTATTAATGTACCCTCAGGATGAAATGCCGGTGAATGCAGCAGAGCTGATTTAAGCACAAAAGGACGTGCTCTTAGGCTGCTAGTTCGCATCTAATCATATTTCGTTCATTTTTGTATCTCTGCTGTTGAGAATGTATCACCATGCCACATATAGTGGGAGAATCAGGTTTAAAGTTCTAACTTTCTGTTTCACCGTGTTTGCATCCGAAGGCAAAGACTTGCACTGCCGCTGATCCTGACCGAAAAAAGTTGCGCTTGAACGCGGTGAACGCGAATTTGCGAACGCGCACGTCGAACGCTGCCCTTTGCCGCCGTAGCGCGTCGGCGCCGTGTCCGCCATGAATATCGCACACAGTCTTCCGTCCACGGTTTCTGGCATCTCCTTCTCGTTTCTCACCGCCGAAGACGTCCGCCGCATTTCTGTCAAGCAGATCGTCAATGTGAACCTTTTGGACGACCTAAACCGCCCCAACATCGGCGGTTTGTATGACCCTGCGCTCGGGCCCACTGACCGGCAAGATATGTGTGTACTATATGCAACATTTATACCATATACAACGGAATTTATCCTTGGACAGCTGCGCGACATGTCGCCTCACGTACTATACGTGCCCTGGGCATTTTGGCCACATTGAGCTCCCGGCGCCAGTTTTCCATCCTCTGTTCATGGGCAATATGTACAACCTCTTGCGCGACACATGTCTCTTTTGCCATAGATTCAAAATTAGCCGGCCCGTTGTGCGTATTTTTCGATCCAAACCGTGGCACGGACTTGTATTCATTCATTTATTTAGCTGGCTAAATATGTGGCGAAATTCCGGCTACTTGAGCGCGGACTGTTGGACGCGGCGCAGGGTGTGGACGATCTGCAGATCAAGACGAAGGTAAAAAAGAAAAAGACCGTCAAGAAAGCCTCGAAAAATAAAAACAAAAAAGACGATTCGGATAGTGACGAGTCGGACGAGGCTGAAGAGGAGGGCAAGGGGATCACCGTGCCGGAAGAGTCGCTCGACCAATTCATCCAACGGGTGAACCTGTATGTCGCAGTACATCTCAAACGTTCGCCCGCAAGCAAACGCGACCACTATAAAGATGGGCTGGTGTTCAAGGCACGGAAGGACCTCATCAATGAGTTTTTGAAGGTCTCGTTTACGTCGAAATGTCAGAATGAAGGATGTGGCAGGTGTGTATTTTGTCCTGCTTTGTGTTTAATGCCTGAAACTCTTTTTTGGCAGTCATGGCTATACCTTCCGGAAGGAGGGACATACCAAGGTAGTCGAGTACGACCTTTCCAAGAAACAGAAGGCGCAACTTCGCCGGAGACGGCCTGATGTTCTGTTAGAGGAACAGGCTGGAAAGCTCGCAACCTTGCAGTCTAAAAAGCAACAGCCGGCGTCAGAGGACTCCGACGTCGACATGGACGACCCCGAATCCGAGCCAGAGGAAGAGGAGGAGGAGCCCGGAGGATGATGAAGATGAGGAACAGGAAATGGCCAAGTCGAAGGCCAAGGATGCGGAACTTCCTCGGGCTGCTAACGGCAAAATCAAGACCAAGCGAGGGCGCAATGAGCGCGTCGTTACACCCGAGGAGTGCCGCGCCCACCTCCGCCGTCTCTTTCGTAACGAGGCCGTCATGTGTTCGTTGCTCTACGGGAGACACGGACCCTTCGCCCCCCTCTCGACCGAAGAGCTGTCCTTCGCCTCGGCAGACATGTTCTTCCTCGACGCTGTGCCCGTCGCGCCAACCCGCTTCCGCCCCGCAGCCAAGATGGGTGACAAGCTCTTCGAGCACCCGCAAAACGAGCTTTTGGAGAAGATCCTCCGGACCTCCTATCGACTGCGCGACCAGAATATCGACCTCCGCGCCGCGTCTCAGAAGACGCCCGAATTCGACGATGTGTTGCGGAAAAAATCATGTCGCAGCTCTTGGACTCCCTGGTTCAACTGCAGGTCGACGTCAATAGCTTCATGGACAGCAGCAAGAATCCCGCTCCCATGCGAGCGGGCAAGCTTCCGCCTGCTGGCGTCAAGCAAGGACTCGAGAAGAAGGAAGGCCTGTTCCGCAAACACATGATGGTATTGAAGGTCACTTATCCATCAAATATTTTTTTCACAACCTTTTCCTTTCTTAGGGAAAACGTGTCAACTACGCGGCGCGTTCCGTCATCTCCCCCGACATTAACATCGAGCCGAACGAAATTGGCGTTCCGCCTGTATTCGCTCAGAAATTGACGTTCCCTGAGCCCGTCACGCCCGCTAATTTCCATGAAATGCGCCAACGGGTCATCACCGGCCCGAAAGGGTACCCCGGCGCAACATTGGTCGAATATGAAGACGGACATCAAGTGCTGCTCGACAAGCTGTCCGTTGAATCAAGGACCGCCATAGCGAACCAGTTGCTCACTCCAAACGAGAATGAGCATGGAGCGTCTGGACGGCGTGGGTTGTACACTCGTACGCCTGCGGTCAACAAGAAAGTGTACCGGCATCTTCGCGACGGGGACATCCTGATTCTGAATCGGCAGCCTACGCTGCACAAGCCGAGTATGATGGCCCATAAAGCTCGAGTACTCAAGGGGGAGAAGACGATTCGTATGCACTACGCCAACTGGTTCGTTCTTCGTGTTCTCTCGCATTCGTGTTCTCATCATCCCTTGCAGTAACTCGTACAATGGTAAGGCCACCTATGATGCCTTTAATGACCGTTTTAATCCCGCACTATTCAGCTGATTTTGATGGCGATGAAATGAACATCCATTTCCCTCGTAAGATTGGTTTCTTTCCGCTACACTTCATACTCATGATGTTCGGGCTTCAGAGAATCAAGTGTCTCGCGCCGAAGCGATGATGATCGCGAATACTGACAATCAGTATCTGGTACCAACCTCTGGAAACCCTCTTCGTGGTCTCATTCAGGATCACGTCGTTGCTGGCGTTTGGATGACGAGCCAGGACGCCTTTTTTACCCGCGAGGAATACTTCCAATTATTGTACGGCGCCCTTCGGCCTGAGGACGAGATCGATGAGCGTTCGCGCTTGGTGACCCTTCCTCCAACCGTCTGGAAGCCCACCCCCATGTGGACGGGCAAGCAGATTGTAAGCGGTTTCCCAACGTTCCACACGCCGTGCTCACGACACTGAACGCCGCCAGATCTCTACGGTGCTCAAGAATATAACCCCGAGCAATTTTGAGGGCCTTAATCTCAATGCTGGAACGAAAGTTCCTGGCCATCTTTGGGGCAACGACTCCAAAGAAGACAAGGTTATCTTCATGGACGGAGAGCTCCTCTGCGGTGTCCTTGATAAAGCTGCATTCGGAGCCTCCGACTACGGTCTTGTTCACTCTGTGTATGAACTATATGGGGCCGATACGGCGGGGAAGCTCCTTGGAATTCTGAGTCGGTTGTTCACCAAGTTCCTGCAACACCGGGCCTTTACATGTCGGATGGACGATCTAACACTGACGCCAGAGGGAAATGGATGGCGCAAGGACCTTCTCGCCAAGGGAAAGAACTGGGGCACCGAAGGCGCCATCGAAAACTTTCCGTCGCTTAAAGACACCCCGAAGAAGGAGATCCCGTCTGCATTGAGCTCCCTGCTCCGGGAGGTCTTACGAGACGATAATAAAATGGCCGGACTCGACATGACCGTCAAGACGAAACTTGCCAAGATGACCGAAGACATTACCAAGGCTTGCATGCCCAAGGGTCTCTTGCGGAAGTTCCCCCATAATCACATGCAGACTATGACTCTTTCCGGTGCCAAAGGTAGTGCGGTGAACGCGCGGCAAATATCTTGCGCCTTGGGACAACAGGAACTAGAGGGTCGTCGCGTTCCCGTCATGGTGAGCGGGAAGACGCTCCCATCTTTCCGTCCGTTCGAGACGAAAGCCATTGCCGGTGGTTATGTGGCGAGTCGATTCTTGACGGGCATCAAGCCCCAGGAATTCTACTTCCATTGCATGGCGGGCAGGGAGGGGCTTATCGATACCGCGGTGAAGACGTCGCGTTCGGGTTACCTGCAGCGCTGTTTGATCAAACATCTGGAAGGGATCCGAGTCCACTACGACCACACCGTTCGTGGCAGCGACTCTTCGATCTACCAATTCCAGTACGGCGGAGATGCCCTAGATGTGACGAAACAGAAGCATCTACAGCAGTTCCAGTTCATCGCGCAGAACGAACTTTCGTTTGTCAATATCCTGAAGCCTCGTGCACTCGAGGGGATTGTCGAGCTCGACACGGCGTCGAAGTACATGAAGAAGGTTCTCAAGAAGTCGGACGTTCGTCCCGACAAGAACACGCCCGCGAGGCGGGAAGGATATGATCCTGTACTCATCATGCATAGCCCCAGTCGATTCTTGGGTAGCACGTCCGAAGGTTTCGCAGCAGCTGTTGACAAGTATATCAAGACGAACCCAGATCATCTTCTCCAGGAGAAGGACCAGGAGGAACTGTATAAAAGCAGTCGCAAGCCTGTTAATCCTAACCAGTTCCGTATGTTGATGAACGTCAAGTACATGCGAAGCTTGGTGGAACCGGGAGAGGCTGTCGGACTCTTGGCGTCCCAAGGGTGTGATCGTTTTTCTCTTTCCTGCCTATCCCGCGCTGAAACGTTTTTCAGTGTAGGAGAGCCTTCGACTCAGATGACGCTGAACACTTTCCATTTCGCCGGTACGCCCGCGCTCAGAGTTTGCGCTTCTCCTTATATCTGACGCTCTCTGAAGGGCACGGGGCCGCTAACGTCACTCTCGGTATACCTCGTCTGCGTGAAATTGTCATGACGGCCTCGCAGAAGCCCAAAACACCGTCCATGAGCATGACAGTTCGCTCGGGTATTGCCGACGAAGACATTGATATATTCTGCAAACGCGCCAGTCGGGTAACTCTCGCCCAAGTGGTGGAGAATATCACCGTCCGTGAACGACTGACGGTCGACGGCGAGGCACGGCGCACGCAGTTCACCATTGACCTCTCGTTCTACCCCAAGAAGGAGTACCTCTCCGAGTACGACATTGACCCCGTAGAAATTCTGGTCTCCTTTGCAACCAAGTTCCCCCTTACCTTGAAGAAAGAGATGCAGGCTGAGATGAAGAAGCTGGACGCCGACCTCAAAAGCCAGATAAAGGAACTTGGGCAGGGGAAGAAAACCAAGGCCAAGGTGGGGGAGGTAGAGGGCGACGACGATGATGGCGACGAGCCAAAATCGAAGTCGAGAAAGAAGAACGACGACGAGGAGAGCGAGGCGGGTGACGGGGATGCGGACGACGAGAAACGCGCCAGACAAAAGAAGCAGCAGGCGACATACAGCGACGATGAGGATGATGAGGACGACGAGGACCAAGCTCTCAATGATGCTGATATCGAAGCTGCTTACGCCTCGGATACGGATGCTCCAAAGGTGCCCAAGAAAAAGCTGCAGAGCCTGTCGATGGCCAAGCGGGTATCAGCTGTGGGCGAAACCTTTACGAAGAATTTGCAGCACGCAACGTCTTTCTCGTTTGACGAGTCAAAATGCACCTTCCAACTCCAGGTGGGTCTTTTTTAAACCGTGTTTCTAGTCCTCGACTGACCTTTCAACTCCTTTAGTTCCGTCCAGATATGCCCAAGCTTCTACTGGTTGGCATCCTAGAACGAACATGTCGGGCTACGATCATTCGTGAGATTCCGGGCATCACCGAATGTTTCCAGGTCAGGGAGAAGGGTAAGACCGAAGTGAAGGTGAGCATCTGGTCCATTCGCATGCTTTAACGACGACTGATGTTCCTGGCGTGTAGCTCACAACGAACGGGTCCAACTTCCAGGGGCTCTGGCAGTTCAGTGCCGGCTCGGAAGAGAGCATCCTTGAGGAGGACGACATATATTCCAATGACATTTATGCGATCCTTAAGACTTACGGTGTCGAGATGGCACGCGCTGCGATATTGCGGGAGATGGGTGCCGTGTTCGGTGCATACAAAATTCAGGTCGACCAACGGCATCTGGAACTCATCGCTGATTACATGGTACGTGAACCTATGTATTCCCAGTTGCAAATTTAGCTAATGCCGAATCCAGACGTTTGATGGTGGTTACAAGCCTTTCAACCGACAGGGTATCGCAGCCAACTCTTCACCTCTACTCAAAGCATCGTACGAGATGACTGCCGCGTTCTTGTCTGACGCGACCCTGTATGGGGATTACGATGACTTGACGACTCCTTCGGGAAACATTGTTTTGGGTCGACCAAATCTATCGGGGACGGGGGTGTTCGACGTGGTGATGCCTGTAGCAGCCGTGTCCTGATAGAGGATTCCTGTAAAAGTATTGTAGCTTGTTGTAATATAGTAGATCTAATTCGAGGCCGTTCGCAGACTGTTCGCGAGGTCCTCATCAATAAACATGAACAATGAACAAATGTTGAACATTCCCACGACGCGTTCCTTGCTTTCCCAATCCTTGCCACTCGCCGTCACCATCGACTTATCAATCATGCCCAAAGCCTCGTCTTCAGCGAGAGGCCGCCGACCGGGCCCGTTGCAGGATTTGCCACTCGACCTCTTCCTCCCTCCCAATCCCAATCTCCCACAACAAAGATCTAACAAACGCGTCCACTCACCAGGTGGACAGCTCTTTAGCCCACAAAAGCGGAGAATACTTGAAGAAGAGGGCATATTCGCGTCTAAAACTTCGGTTCGCGTCAGGGCCCTTGCCGTGAGGCGGGATTCTAGCGGTGATAGCCCTGTGAAGAAGCTCGACTTTGGCACCCCTAAAAACTCGCCCGCGAGCGCGCGCCCGCCTCACAGTGCTTCTACAAGTGCTGTAGAACCCCGTTCGCCACGATTGACGCGTCAAAACACGCCACTGGACGCGTTTTTGGCGTCCACATCCATTCCCCCTCTACACAGCGACGACGCTCCCGAAATGATGGACTATTTTTCCTCATCCTCAGGAAGCACCTCTCCTCATGGTGCAGTAACCCAAACCCCACGCGACATTCCCCCACCAGTCGACCCCCAGTCAATCCATTACCCGGGGTTTGTCGTTTTCCAGGACCCATATATCATCACTGGTCCTACTACGACCGTCGACATAGATGTTCTGGGGTCGCCGCAAAAGGATGGGGAGAAAGAGAACGTCGCGCCTCGCAGGAAGCCGCGTAAATCCGCCACAGCACCTGCATCTTCTGACCTCAAAACCCGTCTTGCTTCCCCTGATGCAAGGTTTGCAAAGGCCAACTCGACGCCTTGCACACCCGGAAAAACGCTTTCTGGCGAGCGGTCGAACAGCGTCACGCCGACACCTCGCCGTTCGACGGTTGTGTTGACACGAGACACCCGTTTGACCCCCAAGCTCCAGGTCACCGAGAAGCGGGAATTGAGGCGCCGTCTGGTGGAAGAGGTCGACGCCATTCCGAGTGATGATGAAGACTGAGGCAAGCCTCGTCAACACCAGCACATCTCAATGCTCCATTACATTTGCCGACGATATATTCATACTATCTATTCCCCCTATATTTCCCTATTCTGGTACATAATCCCTGGATCCGTTCACGACCTCGTTATGCCCTTCTTGATTTGTCTCCCTTCTGTTGTAGGATTAGCTCGGCTGTAAATCCTATCGTTCCCCGACTGCTGGCACTCAAGGAGTATACCCAGGAAGTGAGCTATCGACTCGAGTTGTTGCCATTTCTTTGATTTTCGTTGGACAGCCCAAACGGAAAAAGTTTTCACCGTGTCTGGCCTAGTCATTGGGTCAATGAGCTGGAAGGGAAGTGTTTGCGGCAAGATTACCTTCCATTCGAGCCAGTAGTCCCACGTATCGTTCCATAAGTCTTCATCTATTTCATCCATCCGCTCCTTCCACAGTGTGGCATGAGTGTCATCTGACACAAATTGCGCAACCAACGGATGGAAGTTGTACCATTTATCTGTTCAGGGCATTGAGCGCTGGATGGAGATGCGTAACAAGGTGCACTCACCTAGAGTTCTCGGGCCCATAGTGATATCGGCTTGCACACCTTGCGTATTTGGGTTGTTTCCTCTGTAGGTAAACTGAGACACAATGAGAAGGCGGGTGCCGACGGTAGGCCGCATCTTGTTAGGAGCGACAAGATCGATGGCTTTAGTAGGGAACCCGAGAACGACAATCGTGTCGAATTCGCAAGAGTACGCAGCGACTTTCACCCAATCTGGAGTGACTGATACCACAACGCCCGGCTCGGCCAGGCCGTACTTGAGATGATTAATGAGAAGCGCAAGCGTGTAAATTTGGTTATGGTCAGCAAGACTCGGTCCCTTTTTGCCTGTCGTGAAGAGTTTGAACATTCACGACTCGAAGACAATGGAAGAAACGCACCAGTCGTCAAAGACTCGAGCATGTCGCATTTAAAGATGGAGGCAGTGAGACCTCCGGGAAGAGACGCCTTAGAATCCCCAGCAGCGTAGCTCCGATCCGCAATGCGAATCGCTTCCTCGTAGTGCTCAGCTGCGATGAAGTCCTCTGGCCCCTCGTGCACAACAAAGTCTTCGTCAAAGCCGAGGAAATCGACTTTGATCTGCCTGCCCTTGTTATCAATGAAGTCGCCCTTTCTCTGCTTCTCATCCTGGCTCTTGACCGCGATAGCTTCCCAGCCACCGCGCACCCAGCTCGTATTCTGCCCGGGCGGGATCGTGAACCAAGAGCTGTTCCCACCGGGGCGAGAATTGGCTGAGACGAAGCACATGATGGTGCGCGGCGAAAGATTGTTGATAATGAAGCCAGGGTCAGGGCGATAATCGTTAAAAATTGTTAACGGTTTTTCCATGCTGTCGAAGTGAATCAGAGCTGGTCCACCGCGATTGATCCAAAGGGAGGTTTTCTGATTCTGCTTATTTCTGATGACGACGTCCTCCCAGCCATCGCGCTGCCACTCCGTATGCTGGAATGGCTTGATCTCAAACTCGCCGGCGTTCCCAGTAGGGCGAGAGTTCTTGCTAATGGAGACGAAGATGATCTCGTTGGACCGGTTGTGGACTTTGAATCCTGGCATCTGTGACTGAGATTTCAGCTCGCGTTATTCCCTTGAAAACGAAAGTACTTGAGGACGCACGGGAGTGTGGAGGACTTGCAGTGGACTTCGAAGTGGAGAATGCGGGGCAGGGTGAAAAATGGACACACCTATTTATATTTGAGCGGATGCATAAATTTAAGACATAGGGGCGTGAAGCACAGGACCCAGGCCGACAGGTCGAATGGCACAGGATGTTATAGGGGATCACCGCCCTGAGCCAATAGGAGGGGAAGAGAACATGCGATCTAGAAAGAATTCATATTGAACCTAACTGGGAATATTTTGCAGTTGAGCAACGAGGGGCGGTCGCGAACGACAACATTGCCACCTGTACACATTATATTTAGATGAATTCGCATTGTAGGATCCTACCAAAATACACCCAAAAAACAAAAGAAAAAACGTCGCCCGCGTTCATGGAGTGTAGGCGGGAAGCGAGGTATCGACGTGGACTTTAGCCATCTCTTTGATTTTCGTTGGGCATCCCAAACGGAAGAAATTCTCGCCGTGTCTGGCCTAATCATTCAATTAATCAGACAGAGCTGAAAGTGTATTGAAGTAGAGCTACTTACTTTCCATTCAAGCCAGCGTTCCCAGGTATCACCCCACAAATCTTCATCCACTTCATCCATTCGCTCCTTCCACAGCGGGGCGTGAGAGTCGTCTGAAACGAATTGCGCGACCAGTGGATGGAAGTTGTACCACTTGTCTACGAAAAAAGAAAGGCCTGAGGACTGGACAGAGTATGCATTGACCGACGCTCACCCAAAGTTCTCGGGCCCATAGTGATGTCGGCTTGCACACCTTGGGTATTTGGGTTGGTTCCTCTGTAGGTGAACTGGGATACGATGAGAAGGCGGGTGCCGAGCGTGGGCCGCGTCTTTCCCGGCGCCACCAGATCGATAGCCTTGGTTGGGAACCCGAGGACAACGATTGTGTCGAACTCGCACGTGTACGCAGCGACCTTGACCCAATCTGGAGTCACAGATACCACCACCCCAGGCTCGGCGAGACCGTACTTCAAGTGATTTATGAGAAGTGCAAGCGTGTAGATCTGATTATGGTCTCCGAGGCTCGGTCCCCTTTGGCCTATCTCGAAGAATCAGAACGGCGACAACTATGAAAGATGGCAGCGAAGACGCACCGGTCGTTAAAAACTCGAGGTTGTCGTATTTGTAGATTGAAGCGGTGAGCCCACCAGGTAGAGACGCTCGGGAATTTCCAGCAGCGTAACTACGGTCGGCAATGCGAATCGCTTCAGCGTAGTGTTCGTCCGCAATGAAATTATCTGGCGCATTATGCACAACAAAGTCTTCGTCGAAGCCGAGAAAGTCGACGGTAACTCTCTTGCCGTCGTTATCAATAAACTGGCCCCTTCTCTGTTTTCCATCCTCGCTTTTGATCCCGATAGCTTCCCAACCATTTCGGACAAAAGTCTCGTTTTGCCCGGCGGCAATCGGGAACCAGGAGCCGTTACCGCCCGAATTGGTCGAGAGAAAGACCATGATATTTCGGGGCGAAAGATTATTAACGATGAAGCCAGGGTCAGGGCTGTAATCGTTGAAAATAGTGAGTGGCTTCTCGAAGGAGTCGAAGTGAATTATGGCTGGATTCCCGCGATTAATCCAAAGCGCCGTCCGACGGGTATTGTTTTTGTTTCTGATAGTAACATCTTCCCAGCCCGAGCGCGCCCAGTTATCTTGCTCGAATGGCTTGATCTCAAACTCAGCATTGCTGCCACCAGTCTTGTTGGTTATGGAGACAAAGATGATCTCATTCGACCGATTGTGGAATTGAAATCCGGGCATCTGTAGAAATTCATTATTTAACTGGATCAGTTGCTTCAAGCAAAAAATACAACGTACAGTGGAGTGTTCAGTGGACTGCTATGTAGCTTGAAGCGAGAATGCTGCTCTGAGAACTTATATTACCAGCGCATCGCGCATAGGGGGATTAGGAACGAAAACAGGAAGCTTACCTCTGGATATGCGTTTTCGAGGAGAGAAAGGGTGCTAATAATGTTGGGGGCAGCAATGCGATCGAGTTTATGAAGGCTATAGAGGCGGTGCTCACGTACCTGCACAAAATGGTCAAATTCAGGTCGTTTCAAGATACAGGTGGCAGCTGCATTGAGCTTTTTATAGTTCCCCAGCACTACAAGGAGGGCATCAAGTCAACCTGACAGAAAGTGTTCCCGAACTGTCGCTCTTGAACAGCAGGGCGCGGTTTGGGGGCGGTCGCCTGGCGAACTAAACCACGAAATTACGATGTTTACCAGTCGATAGACGATAGATCAATATTTTCAGGTTCCAGACAGACATGCGCCGGTTTATCGGTTCATAAGGAGAGGGTAAAGGTGGATTTCATTTGAAAACTAGACTCTGAGTGGAGGGAGACGAAGTCGGATGAACGGTCCGCGTGCCGAACGCGACACATCAGACACGTCGTACATCCAAATTCAGCCTTGAGCTTTGACCACCATGTTGCGCGCGTTTGCCGTCGCTGTCTTTTTATTCTTTCTTCAACTGGTCTCGGCCCAGTTCCAATTCTTCGATGGCATGTTCCAGCAGCAGCAACGGCAGCAGCAGCAGCAGTACCATTCTGGTGCATCTCAATGGGCCGCAAATCTCGAGAGCGGTTAGTTTCTGTTTGATTTCCTCCAATTGCCGACACTCAGGACCCTATTTCTATCTCAGTGTCATGCTCGCAATATCTCTGTCCAGCGACCTTGGACTGCGTGGGCAGCCCGGTGGATTGCCCGTGCCCTGATGCGGAGGACATCAAGTGCCTCATACCAGACGCGGAAGAAAAAGAGGGAACGGTGGTTTGCGTGCGCGGGAACGACGAATGTCGACAGGTCGAGCGGTTGATGCGGCGCATGAAATAGAGGCGTCGTAGACGACGAGGCAGACGAATGCAACCTCCGCTTATATTTCTTAGGCTTCTCATTGGTGTGGGTGAGGCGAGGTAAATTATACACGTTAGAAGTGGTCGAATGGTGATATAACTAGAATTACAAGTACGTTATTCGTTCGTCCAAATCATTGTACCCAGGACGATTGTAATCTTGTCTCGACGGTTGGACGAATATTAATACACATAGCAGTTGGCAGACTGAACCGTGAAAGCAGACCGTTGTCGTCGTCTTCGTACATCGGCCTCCTGCTCTTAAGATCTTTGGGTCGGGGCCTTCCCACCTGAGGATTAAATGCCCCTATCACAGCAATCCCTCCCAGCACAAAAAGTTCAGCTCCACATTAATATTGAAGTCGTTGCGTGTCCGTCCCGAGAAACAGTGAGCACCATGGTCGTCACACTGAATGCCACGATCCACAGCACAGCAAGCAAGTAGGCACATTGGTGCATGTGGAAAAATATGACGGAGAATCGATTCTGTGTTTGCGGCGGGTAAGAACTAGGAATGTGGCATCATAAATGCCAGTGATTAGTGAGGCGCAGGGGTTGATCCAAAGGGATGGGACACCGAGGTCGAGCATGGAAACGACGAGCAGGATAAAGGAAGTAAAAAGCGATGTTAAGATGAAGATGGTCCTTGGCATGGCGAGCAGATGATTTTGGTAGAGGAGTGCGACCGACTGCGACCTGCACACTAGTGGGCTGCACTACGATTACGGGCATTCAAGGAGACGAGAGACCTCTAAATTCCTTGAATCCCAAGGGATGGAACCTCGCTATGAGTTGCTTGCAGTGGTAGAGGGAGAGAATCCGTATTGCCGAATTTCCGTCCTCGGGAAAGTCCGGCGGCTCTCTTTTGCCAAGCTCCTCGACATCAATCATCTCGTCGATCTCTCGGTGCTTCAAGTTACTGCTAGCATCTCTTTGAACCCAGCAACAAAATAACAGCCGTAGAGTCCACCATGGCAACCAGATGCTGACCGTGGAATTTTCAGAAGATCCAATGTGGGGTTGGTCCGCCGGCCGCGCAAAGGTTTGGTAACGTGAATTCAACCGTGAAGGATTGGGTGTTCACGCTTTGGTGTCGTGAACGATTGGTGTCTAACGATTTGGTAACGTAACGATCTAGTCAACCGTGAAGGATTTTACTCGGCGTTGCCGTGTTGTGGTGGGGTGGTGGTGTGGGTAGGTGGTTGGGGTTGGTGGTGGTGGTTGGTTGGGGTGTGTGGGTGGTGGTTGTGCTGGATGGGGACTAGAAAAAAACACAGGGCAGTGGCTGCAAGATGATGGCCCTAAGCCCCCGCCCTTTTGGGAATTTCATCGCCCTATTTCTATTCAATCGACGGGATTCTCTATCATCAATAATGGATGATCTGCACTGAACGACTCGCTATGATCTACGCGGTACACCGGTTCAGAATGTACACGGCTTACACGGTTATTCGGCTAGGGCTGTAATGAACTTTGCCCGCGTCACCGCGACCATGATTGATGCAAAAAAGTGCGGTATAATATAAAAGTCAAGTGGATTCTGGTAGAACAGCAAGCAAATCGACATGGCCATCTTCACCTTCTCTCGCAGTTCTCTTGTTCTGTCCTTCTTCCTTGTGGCTGCATTGGCTCGGCCGTCATCCAAAACCCAAATTCGTGCCATCACGAATACCTCTCTCACCGATGTCTCCACTGCGTTTTCCAAAGCGGGAATCGTCCCTGGCGTTATCCCTGTTTTCAAGCCCACTGGGCTCCTTGACGTGGTATTCACCGTGCCCGCGACTCAACAGGCCGTGAATGCCACGCCAGGAACGAATTTGACGACGCAACGTAAATCACAATTTTTGTTCTGGCAGTTTTAGAACCTGACGCCGCCATTCAGAGACTGCCAACGAGCCCCAATTTGTCCTAGCGCCGTCTGACACTACGAGTGCATCCAATGCCGAATTTGTAGTGGCGCTCTTCGACCCTGACGCACCAACACCACAAAATACTACGTTCGCGCAGTTCCGCCATTTCTTGGGTGCAGGATACCGTTGGAGCGCGGACACTGGTGTCCTCACAAACACGACAGCAGCCCTCACAGAATTCGTCCCTCCTGGCCCCCCGCCGTACTCAGATCCTCACCGGTCAGAAAATTTTGAATTCCCAACTAAACACTGCTAAAATTTGTGTCTCCAGATACCTGGTGTTGGTCTATGTCCAATCGGAAGACTTTGCTTCGAAGGTTCCATCGATACTCAATGCGTCCACACCCAGGACGAATTTCAACATGACCGCATTCAGCGATGCGCTGGGTCTGGGTGCGCCATTTGCGGGCACGTTTTTCTTTACCGGTCCCGATTCGACTGCGACGCCGTCTGGGTCTGGGTCCGGGGCGAGCCCATCAGCGACTCAGAAGGGCTCCGGCGCTGTTTCTCTTCATTCTCAACTGGTCGTGACTGGAGTGTTTGTTTTAATCTTGACCACCTACTTCCTGAGTTAATCAGCACTTCCTACCATACGCAATACTCGGATTAATCATAACACCTAAATTATCTCTTTTTGAATACTCTCCTTCAATAAACGTTCACATTGCATAGATGGCCACAAATAAAATACTTTTTTGTTTTCTCGAGTAGTCATCCCAGAATGCTGCGCTCTCTTGGAGCTGGCATGTGAGCTCATTAATCTATGTGCGGCGGCAGATATTTATTGGTCTCTGTCGCCTCTATTCCTTGGGACCTGGCATCCTCTTTGAAAAGATGGGTCGAGGATAATGCATCCATAGCGCCGGACAACAGGCCCCGGGAAACTCCACCAAAGGCTTGTCCGAAAAATCGCGATTTCTCTGTCCGAAAAGCGGCTTTTTGAGGCCCAAAATCGGCCAGGTCTGTCCTAGAAAGTGGCTTTTTGAGACAAGATCTCCAAAATTTTCCAGCTATGTCAAGGTGGGAGATGCAATTCCACGCCATGCAGACTGAGCAGTGCTGTGTGTTGCTCCCAAATCCTAGAATCTTGTCTTGTACATCGTTTGCGTCGCGCCCGACGGCGCGGCGGAAATTTTGCGATTTTATTTTGGTTTTTTATTCACAAAACACGTGATGACCCCTGTCCGAAAAGTAGCTTTTTCAGGTCGAAATCTCCAGGACGAGTGGCTTTCTGAGGCCAGATTTGAGGATTTTCTCGGACAAGCCTTTGGTGGAGTTTCCCGGGGCCTCGGACAACCGAGAGACGCGTCGTGCAATGGGAGACCAAGTTGAATGCGCCCGTCCGCGCCGGCTGGCCGGAAACACTGCCACACCCAAGAGGACTTCAAGTTCAGTCTACAACTTAGATGGCAGGGCTCTGCGACATCGACCACACAACGCGCATTCCTCCAGAAATCATCTCTGAAATCTTCCTATATGCCAGCCATTTTGCGGTTCAGATCTTGGAAGCCTGCAATCCTCCATGGGTACTTGGGCATATATGCGGCAGATGGAGATCCATCGCGTTATCCACCCCGAAACTCTGGTGCTCCCTCATGATTGTTTCGTCCAGTTTGGGATCCCTGCGCATCCCCTCTATACTGTCATTGATATCTGCATATCTCGAGAGGTCTAGCTCACTTCCCTTGAAACTGTCCCTGGACGCGGGGTGGTCCTTGGAAAATAAACTTCCATTGCTGGATCTACTTCTCGCTCAATCATATCGCTGGGAGGAAGTTTTAATTTCCAATCTCACGGAAAGGACGGGGGAGCACTCCATACTCCCGTCATTACAGAGCGGAGACTTTTCTTGCTTGAAAACCGTTCGATTTGAAAACAGTACTATCATCTTTCCTGGCGAGCCATTTGCCGTCTCACTTCCCAACCTCACCTCCCTCACGCTCGCTTCGTCTCATACGGAACTTTTAAAACACTTATCCACCCCACATCTCGAACATTTTCGGCTGGAATTCTCCTTCCACGATCGGCATTTCCTTGAGCATATTCGCTCTTTCCTGCTGAAGTCGGCTCACTCGCTCACTCGACTTGGCTGGAGCAATACCCAAATAGACGATGTCAATTTGCTCGACATACTCAAAATCTTACCCAACCTTGCCGAGCTGGACATATATTGCGCCACCTCCAGATCCATTTCCGACACTTTCCTCATTGGTCTGCATTCCCGCAGGACTGTTCCGTGCGTAGCTCCGATGTTGAAGTGGTTGTCTCTGGGCGGAGACGTAATTGGGTCGACCGACCTTCTGGTCGACGTGTTGGAATCCCGTCACCCGGAAGACGGAAACAACGCGATGGCATGCAATCCCTTGCTCTCTGTCCGATTGTATCTGTTCCAACAATTCGATGCGCAAGGGAAGGCGCGGCTTCGCGCACTGTCAGATAGCGGTATGGATGTTGGCGTTTTCAGAATGTCACTACCAATGGGATGGATAGAGGAACCGGTGACGGACTCTGATACTTCAGAAGAGGAGGTGGGCGATGAGTGATAAATAGGTGGCCCAATTTATGCCAAAAACAACGGTAAAATCATCTGGTGTTGTCTCGTCATACCGTCCCTCGTGTATCTCTAAACTTTGCCTTTGGGCTTCATCTTCCCTTGTTTTACTTTCTATTGTTGTTAATCAGCGCATCCCGTCTTATGTAGTGTTGTGCGCCAATACACTATCGTGACCACCGAATCCACTGCAGAGTGTTCTCGAGGGATGGGTCTCGATCTACGCCCATGGCAATTCTCGCCGATTGAATATCCCCAGCCAAGTTGTGCTCGTTCGCGGTGATCAGCCTCGGGTTCGTTGTACATGGCGATGAGGTAGAAATTTCCATTCACACCAGGGTATGGAACGGGTTCCAGGCCATAACTATGAGCAAACGATGTCAGGTGCGGAAACAACCAAGAAGGCAAGGACGGACTCGAACGCGCTGGTTCGGCAGGCGGGCCATTTCTCTGAGACTGCATCTATGAAATTGGTGTCATCAAATTTCTCCCCTGCGCACTCTCCTAGGTTATCGAAGAAATTTTGAAGCGGGCAGATCCAGGTGAGCACGTATGTCGGGGTTCGGCACCCATCGACAAGCTTTCCACGCAGTGGCGGAGGCTGTTTGGCAGGCAAGCGGCGAGGAAATCTAGAGGACATGAGAGGCTGCATCACGCGAGACTAATGTCGACTCACCTTCCTTTTTTCATGGCAATGGGCGTCAGTGGCGGAAGGAACGCGTTCATTTGCGCGTGTTCGTATTTGGTTTCCACGTGATTACCTGCCTTTTTTCGGTCGCGAGGATGAGTGTAAAAATTGCCTAAAAAGGGGATTCAGAACGTGGTCACTGAGATATCGAAGACAGTTTATTCATGCGGTTCGACAAGAAACGGTTACAACTGTGGTGATGACTACGTTTGGGTACTGATGCTGGTCTGCAAGAAATAAGTACGGAAGTCGGGAGCGATAGCGGCTAGTAATCGTCAAGAGGAGGCAGCTCGAAGTTTTTGGCGCCGTAGCTGGTTTTCCTAGGCGGTCCCGAGTACGGACCCGGAAGGGGTCCCGCTCCCCCATACTTATTCAAGTTTGGTGGGCTGCGGCTGTCGAAATCGCCGCGACGCTCCCCGTGATCAGGCCCGTCCCTCCCGCCGCTGGAGTTCGGCTCCTGCGACCACCCGTGCCGCTGAGGGCCATTGCGCGCATTGCAATAGTCCTCTTGGTCGTCGTACCGACCGGGTCTACCGCTCCTGCGTCGCCCGTAGTCGTCCCCCCGCGTCGGCCATACTCGTTGTCGCCCCCACTCCGTCCGTAGTCGTCTCCGCGACGACCATGCTCGTCTTCCCCGCGCCTTCCGTACTCGTCGCCCCCACGTCGCCCATAATCTTCGCCTCCGTGACGCCCGCCATAGCCAGGAGAAGGACCGTCCCTCCCATAGCCACCCCGTCCACCATCGTTAAACTCTCGCTCGCGGTTCTTCCCATCAGACGCCCCCCACTGATCGTCAGATCGTCCGCGCCGATAGTCCTGCTGGCTATCGCAGTCGTATCTGTCCGATTTCATCGACCCAAGCGCAAAGCTGGCCGAAAAATCCCGGCCTCTATTTTCTTTTTCCTGAGGAGCGGCATATCCCCCCTACCTTGACGCCCCAGTTGTCGCCGCCGTTATCCTGCGGCTGCTGATTGTAGTCGAATGAATCCGTGTTGCGCGGCGCGGGGGCGCTGATCTCGCGCTCGCGTACCGGCGGGGACCGCTGGCGTGGCGGGGTGCGCACAACGGGGGTCAGCTCGCGCGCAGGAGTGACGAGATTCTGCGAAGGCGAAAATGAGTTCTGTGAGGGGTTCGTAGGGCCGGAGCCCAGCCAGTCGGCCGTCTCGCTGTGGAGGAAGTAGTTGAATTCCACCGGAAGCTCAGCAGGGGCGTCGTTCCGACTCTCGGAAGCGTTCGCGCCGCGAGAAGCAGCGAGGGCCGCGACGCTGGCCTGCGAAGGCGCGCGGACATCAAGAACGTTTGCGGAGAAGGATCCTTCATTGACAGAGCGGTTGGGGGTCCGGTTGTACGAGCTGTTGTTGCTGTCGTTCATTCTATCACGGAAAGGAGAGGGGGCATCGCCGCGGATGCTAGATGGCGTCTCACGCTTGTTCTCGGGTTCAAGCTGCTTCTGCGACTGCTGGTGGCCATGGTTCTCGTCTCCACCGCCGCCGCCGCTCGTCCAGGGATCATGGTTCGCCATCCAATCGTTCGCAGCAGGAGCAGTCTCATCTCTATGCAGAGCCTCTTCGCGGAACGACTGCGACTGCGGCGGAGAAGCGAGAGCGGGAGCTTGAGAGTAGGATGTGTTACGCGCCTCGGTCGGTTGGGGCGCCGGAGCCGTCCAAGGGTCATGCGTAGGCTCCCATTCGTACACCGCCTCGACTGCTTGGGGTGTCGGGGGCCGTCTCGGCGGGCCTGTCCTGCGCAGGCGCTCCTCCCCTGGCGTCTTGCTTTGGCTCGACAGGCGCAGCCGGCGCCCTCCACGCATCGTTCTTGGGTTCAGCAGCAGCAGGTGCAGGTGCAGGCGCAGGCGCACCCCACGCATCGCGCTCCGTACCACTCCATTCGTCTCCGCCGGTGGGCGCTCCATCGCGGTTCTCCTCAGCAGCAGGTGCCGGCGCCGGCGGCGCCCCCCACGCGTCTTGCTTTGGCTCAGCAGGCACAGCGGCGGGCGCTCCTCGCGCGTCGCTCTTCGGCTCAGCAGCAGCAGCAGGCGCAGGGACGCCCCACGCATCGCGGCTCGTCCCGCTCCAATCGTCCACGTCTCCGCCCCCACCCGCAGAAGCAGAAGCAGACGCAGGCTCGTCCACGCGTGCCGACGCGTTCCACGAATCGGCGCGCGTCGCGCTCGGCCGGGTCGGCAGTCGCTGGTCGCCGCCGCGATACGAGTCGTTCCCAGCGCGGCTGTACGAATCGTCCCCGCCGCCACGTCCGTGCACATCGTCTCCCCCACGCGCGCCGCCGCCGTGACGCATGTGCGGCGGCGCGTCGTGGCCGTCCCCCGCCCGCCGCCGGAGCTCGGCTCCTGCGACCACCCGCGGCGCTGCGGGCCGTTGCGCGCGTTGTGATAGTCCTCCTGCTCGCTGCGCCTGGGTGGCGGGCCGCCACGACGATCATCTCCGCCGCCGTGGCCCCACTGCGCATCGAACTCATTCTGGTCTTGCTGGTAGGGGGCTGTACGAGCGCCCGCCCCCACCACCGCCGCCGGAGCTCTGGCGGCGACCGTACCCACCCCCGCCGTAGCTGGAGTTGCCGCGGTTGCCGTCACGGTCGCCGTTGCTCTGCCGCGGGCGGCGCGTCGCTCGGGGCTCGTAGTCCTCCGCCGTCGCGGGCGCGCGCGCCCAGTTCGGCCGGTCCCACGTATGCTCGGGCATCGCGGGCTCGGGCTCCTTCATCGACGTGTCGGGGGTGGGGGGCATCTGCTGCGCGTCGGGGAAGCAGCCCGCCTCGTCTTCGGGCTCGGGCTCGAGCATCTTGTGGGCTTGGACGGGCGTGGCGATGGGTTCTTTGAGCACTTTTTCGGCGAGTTCGGGGTATTTGGAGGCAATCTGCGTCACCAAAACAAAAAAAAAAGGATCGTTCGTCAGTAAGTTAGAAATGATGAAAAGGATAAGAAAAAGGCTTGCATTGGTCGCATCAGCATAAGTGACTGGAGGGAGCTTAATAGGTTCGTCGTCGCCCGTCAAGAGGATGTCGGTGACGAAGTTGGGCTGGAATTTAACCTGAGCAAGATAAGGTGAGTTGAGCGCCTTTCGAGTGGAGATCAAAATCTTACATGTTTAGGCGACGATTCGAGCTGTCCAAAACCTAGTTCAGGATGACTGGCGAGCAGCTGGAAGAACACAAAAAGAGTAAACGACGGCAAAAAAGAGAATGAAATAATTTAAAAAATCGTCAGACCCCGTCGCACCGTAAAAAAGGCACGAAAAGCATCACCTGGGTCAAGGTCTCTGTATGGCGCGGGGGGCCGACCTTCATCTCAGACGACCGATTAGCAGACGAGGCGCGGCTCGACTTCATATCATACGACGTGTCGGCGGAGGTGGACGACACCAGCGCGGGCACGGCGGGGAAGCTGGACATGGTGGGCATGGCTTCGGAGGAGAAATCGATGAGCAGGTCGTCGCCGGGGCCGGCAACGGGCGTGTTCGGGGCGGAGACGCGGACGGTGACGTGTTTGGGGGGCGCCCATAGCGCGTCGAGGGTGTCTTGGAGACTCTTTTTGTCTTTGGGGTCGTTGAAAGAGGACTGTGGGCGGAAAAAAGGTTTTCAGACACCGATCGGGACCGATAAAGAAGAAAGAGGACAGACCATGGAGGGTTTGTGCAGGGATGGGCTCGATGGCTGCAAGGGAGGGGTTAATGTCGATCTGGACGCGCGATGACGATAAAAAACTAACAGAATCAGATGGGGTCGCAAAAGGCTTTTGCGAGCCGGAGGTGTCTATTTTGTTGGGAGGCAAAGGAAAGAAATGCGAAAGCTCAGCAGGGGCGAAGTCACCAGACGTGTCGAAGTTTGCAGGTAAAGCAGATTCAGAGATGGGGAAGGAGCTGTTGGCGGAGGAGTGCGATGTGTCGGGGTCTTTCTTCAGCGAGGAAAGAGAGCGTCAGACGAGAGAGGGAGAGAGAGAGAGAAGAGAAGACTGACATTCACGGACTGCTCGTCGTCGAAAAGGCTCCTCGTTGGAGACCCGGCTTGGGCAGTGGTGGTGTCGGAACGGGCAAGCTGGAACAGATAAACGAGCGCAGTGAGAAGGAGAACGAACGAGAGGAAGAGATTGAAGAAAAGAACCTTTGGGTAGGAAGGTGCTGCTTCGGCGCGCGGTTTCTGGGTAAAGATCGCGTCAGAGCGATGCCTTGAGGCGGTAGCAAGATATGGGACATACGGTGCTAGGCAGAGCAGAGTCAGAATGGAGGTAACGAGTGATACTGTTTTGGACAAACAAGTTGGAAACAACGGGGCGGTGGTCGTTGGATTCGTTGTTGCCCATAGAAGAGGAAGGAACGAGAGAACGATATGCACCACCACTTTTTCCCAGGGCTTCCCATTCGGGATACTTACTTGACAATTTGCCTTTTGCTCTTAGTTCGACGCACGAAAATCCGCCACCCAGTCTTTTCTCGCTATTTCTTTTTTTCTTGGGTCAATTCACGCGTCGCAAATTTCCTCTAGCGCGTCTTTTCTACCCAGCAATATTTTCCTGCAGCTTGTAGACCTCGCCGCGGCTCCAGTGACTTGAGCGACGCACATTCATGTCTATCTTTCAATTCAGTGGCGGGACCGCGAAGCTTCGAAATTTATCACGTCCCAGGACGACGAATCAGGCAGGACGATGACCGTCCGAGGTCGGAGAAGCAGCCGTTGCTCGGGACACCTATTCGAAGAAGACATGAGTACGTGGAACGAAGACTCCAAGGCGTTTCAACTGTCCGTAGAAGCGAAGTCACCTGAAATATTTTCAAAGTTCGCGGGCATTTCCGAAAAAAGCCCTGGGCGTACCGTTGGTATGCCTATATGAAGAGCTTTCAGGGCCACCAGTAGAAACAGATTTCGATTGCGAAATTGTGGTGAATTTCCTCGGGCGAAAGTTCTGAGACGACCTCAAATTACGCCTCAAAAATCAAGTCGCTCGGATTCAACCCGTCGGTATGTACATGCAGACGCCGACATCGTTCATGACGATGTAGGCGCAATACCCAATCAAAGCATTGCAGGTGGCAGAAAAGTAATATGCATTGCAACGCTATCCTATCCTACACATGTATTCCAGTCACAAAATATCGTATCAAAATAAAAACACACATCGCATCGTACGGTATAGCTAGGGACTGTGCGCCAATAAAACGGAGAAGACGAATGTCGCTGCAACAATTATCAAAGACAATGTCGACACCATCGACCGCGGAGGCAACGCCCTGCGTGCGGGGGACACGAGATCCCAAGCGAACTGCACTCAGAACGAGAGCAGGACGCCAATACCGCGCGCTGGGCTTGATCTTACACGATTTTGACTCACTACCGACAGTGGACAGCGGAAAGGCTGGTGGAGACGACAGAGCGTCCCCCTGTCGAGACAATTTAAGGATCGTGTGGTGTGGGGAAGAGAGGAAGAAAGAGAGAAGCAGGGCAGCCACCAGGAAAAAAGGAATATATTGAGGAGATGGAAGTCGGGAACAAGAGCAAGTTGAAGCCAGATATGCCGGTTGATGGGAACAGCGGCCAGCTGTACAGTCCACACAAAGATCAAACCCTAACCTTAGGCTAGCCACAAAGTCCTTTCTACCTCTTCCGCCGCCAAAAAATGGAAAACGACCAGGTATGCAGGCGCTGTCGACCCTCACCCTTTCCTTCGCCCTAATCCTCCTGGCAGGGTGTTCTCGTTGATCTCTACGTTCCCCGCAAGTGCGCGGCAACCAGTCCGTCTTTCCAGCACCAATACTTTTAGTTCTTACCCTGACCGAACGCACCAGACCGCCTCATCACCTCAAAAGACCACGCCTCGGTGCAGATCAACATCGTCGACGTCGACAGCAACGGCCGCGCCCTGAACACCTCCACCACCTTTGCCCTGTGCGGCCAGGTCCGGTCCCAGGGCGAGAGCGACGACTCGCTGAATAGATTGGCGACCAAGGCCGGATGTGCGTTGCATTCTTGTTTCTCGCACAACGGGAAACGCTGATGTTTTTTTCCGCCTCGTTTGCAGTGCTGCGTAACGTTTGGTCGTACCAGAAGTAATATACAGAAAAACTTGCTGGATATTTTTACTGCATTTTACACGCACGCACACCACGCTATATGACGCTCGACCTTAATTTCTCGGGTTCTCCTATCGTAACTCGTCGGCGCATGCCTTAACGGAGAGTGGAAGATGTTTTTGTCCAAATGTCAATCTTGGGCCATCCCATTCCGCTTACACGCTGCACCAACGACTTCGTCCTTGTCAACTCGTCAAGGCGACGCCGTTTTTTTTGTGAGGCTCAGGTTGCAATGAGATCCACGTTAACGACTTGCCGTTGAACGCGTCGCCGCGGCTGAGCGAATTTTGAACGATTTCTGTCATTCGAACGGACATGCAATTCTATACTGTATAGATCTCCGAGACTAAGGAACGCGTCTAGCCCGTGTCTACGTGTTGATTTCGGCGGGCTGCACTCCGAGACCTAGGTCTGGTTGCCGCTGGAGTGGAATTTCTCGGCCAGCTTCCCGTACAATTCCTTGAAGGACACCAGCGTTTTTTCCATTCCTTTCTGAATATCCTCTTCGTGAATAAGTAGACGGGTCTGCGAGCTCAAGCCCGCTTGTATTTCACGTTGAAAAGCCATCAAAAGATCAAGAGATAAGATAAGCTGATGATTTGGCGCCAAGTTTCATCCGAATCGCTGTCACTTCTGTTCTCATCTTTCTCTTCTCCCCAACCTCTTTGGCCGTGCCAGCAATCTTTCTATCCCTCTTTCAGCCGTTTTTTTATCCCACCTTTAACCAACATGTCAGAAGAAGATGAATACGTCGACGGCTCGCCCATCTGGGACAGCCTCGATATCGACTTGTTCGTCAAAGTCTTCACGCACACCGCGTTCAGTATGCCCATCTTTGACCCGCTAAAACATACTCGCTCAACGCGCCCGCATAGGCCCCTTCTTCGTCATGCTCATCCCGACGTTCTACATCTTCCAAGGCGCAAAATTCACGGACACGATCGTCCTCGTCTCCGCGGCGTACTACGTGTTCGTTTCGTCCTTCTGTAAGCTGCCCTTCTGCTCCTCTGTCCCTGCCATGGCCGGCCTCTGGTCTTATTTCACTTCCCGCCGTGGTACTAATATTCGCATGCGATAATTAGGGGCCATCAAGTGGATTTCGCGCCTCTACAGCAACCAGGGGAACCTGCTGTACGCCCCGCGGCCGTTCGAGTGGGGCGAGCAGATCGTCGTTATCACCGGCGGCTCCTCTGGCGTCGGCGAGCTGCTCGCGAACACGCTCGCGGTGAAGAGCGTCACCGTCGTTGTGCTCGACGTCAAGCCGATCCAGACGCAAAATTGTATGTCTGCCTTTCGCTTCTTGGAATAGTCTGGATTGAGCTGACGCCGACTGCAGACAACATCGCGTATTACAAGTGCGATGTGTCCAAATGGGAGGAGGTCGAGGCGGTCTCGAAGAAGGTCATCGAGGAGATTGGGCAGCCTACCGTGCTCATTAACAACGCTGGCGTTGTGCAGGGGAAGCTGATCCTCGACCTGTCGCCTGAGGATGTTCAACAGTGGGTGCATTCTCGTCTCGATAAATCCGTGAACTCAGCGTTCTTTTGCGTAGGACCTTTGGCGTAAACACGCTCTCCCATTTCTGGATCCTAAAAGCGTTCCTCCCGGGCATGATTGAGAAAAAGAAGGGGCATATTGTGCGTCGAGTGATTCCCGGTTGTCCCGATATCTAATGAATCGTCTTGTATAGGTGACCATGGCATCTGCCATGGGCATCCATGGCGTAGCGCAAATGAGTAGGTTTACTACGCGCATCCATCGCCTTCCTGCTGCCGCTGACAAGCTTGCTTGCGTCCACAGCTGACTACTGTGCATCCAAAGCAGCACTCATAAATCTTAACCGGTCACTCAGATCCGAGCTCGACAAGCGGTGAGTAACGCCGCCGTACCGCATATCCTACATCCTCCTCCCTTCCTGTGCTATGCTCGATGGTCCATAAACGCGATACTCAACCTTTCTTCGCATGCCTTAGGTACAAGTGCCCCGCGATCCGCACTACGCTCGTCTGCCCGGGGCACATCCACACGCCGCTCTTCGCCACAGTTAACGCGCCGCCGCAGTTCTTCTTCCCGACGCTGCACCCGATAGACGTCGTCAAGCGCGTGATCCAGGCGCTCGATGAGACGCACTCGCAGACCATCTTGCTCCCGTTCTACGTGCACTTCATGCCCTACCTGCAGCTGCTGCCGGACTGGTTCGCCGATTTCGCGTCCTGGGTGAGTATCATCGACTTTCTCTCAGACTCTCCCTCTCCTTCCCTCCATGATCCGCACCTCCATGATCCGCACGCTGACGCAAGACTGGCGTGTTCACGCAGGTATCGGGTGCGGACTTTGCGATGAAGGGGCTTTGTCAAACTGTCTGGGCGGCGGGAAGAGGAGGGCCCCGCGCCGCTGGTGGACAGCAGGGAGGAGACCGGGAACGGGTTCAAAACGAGCTGAGCCGACCGAGCCTATCGTCAATAATGAACTATGCTGAGGGTATAACATTATGCATATATTTTTCTGGTGGGATACTCGCGTCGTGCTATCGCCGCACCGCGTTTGCGCATTTTGGCTTTAGTTCATTTGGTGCGTACGGGCCGAGGAGAGCTACCTCCGGGTTCGCAGCCCGCCAAGCGCACGGCGTACCCCCGCGCCGTGCCCGATTTGCGATTGGGATGCGATTTCGCGGTCGGGAGGCTCGGTGTGCCTTCATTTTGAGGGTGTGAATGCAAAAATGCAATCGGGGTTTTATATTTTAGACTAGTACTGACAAGGTAGGTGAACTATGGACTGGGATGAAACCCGAGGAGGTGGCGTTGGAATGCCGGGTCGAGAATGAATGGATTAGATGGGGCGCTTTGAAGCGCTTTGAGATGATTTCCTTTGTTAGCTGTTAAGCGCCGGAATTATATAAGGACCTGGGCTGCTCTGCCTCTCTGCTGTACCACCACCTACTATAAAGCTACTGCTCCGAATCTACTGTTGTCTACTTCGACCGAATACTACGCTTCTGGACCCTGGACCCCTTTCCAGCACCATGTTCTCTATCATGCAAAGGGTGCTCGCGGTGCTCGCCGCCACACGCGACGACGCGCCCCCAATGCCACCCTCGACGCGTCAAAGGACGCGCACGAGCACCTCGTCGCTGAAAGGCGCGGCCACATGCAGTCGGCACTCGCTCCACGTTACTATAACCTCCGCCCCGCACGTCCACGACGTCCTCGCCGCCGCCACCTGCGTCCGCGTCCGCGTACCACACCCCCTCGAGTCCCTCCGGGCCCGTCTTCGTCCTGAAACACACACAGACCATCGAACACGATGAGCCCCTGTCGCCGAAAGTGGTGAGTGCCACCCAAGTGTTTGTTGATGCACCGTGGGATACTAATGTCGGACGCGTCTTTCTCTTCTCTTCTCTTCTAGACCATCGCGCAGGATATCCCGTTGTCACGCACAGACGCACGGGTTGGACGCGTGTACGAGTCAGCGGATGAGGGCTCAGTACTGGACGCCTCCTCGCGCGAGGCGGTGGTTGCCACCAAGGAGCCGAGGCGTGACTCTAATCACCATGACGCAAATTTGCAAATCCTTCAAAAACCCACCGTTACGCCAGAATGCGCCGCAATAATTTCAGTGAGTCCCTACCTGCTCGAAATAAATCTTCGACGTGCTGAACGAGCTTGTAGGATCTAGAAACGATGGAGGTGAGCGGTGGCATCGAATATATATATATATCGTGTGCTAACAACGCTTTCAGCTGCTGGACTACTTGTGCTCAGAACCTGGTGCGATAATATGGGACCCCGACGTCCCCGGCGCACCCTACCTTGCTCTTACACCCGCGGACGAGACGTGGGACGAGTTTACGGACCGCTGCTCGAACCAGCCGATCCCGCAATGGGTTGGCCCGTATCTCCGCGTACCTCTCCTCGCGCCCGCATTTTCGCCGTATGGCCCGACCGAGCCTCCCCACGACAGCATCACGGAAATGCTGCCTCTTCCCATTCCTGTCTTTAGCCCCTCTCGGTTCGCGCGTTCGGTTAGTACTTGTCTATCTATTTTCTCGGGCAGGAAATCCGAGTTCTAACTCTGGAATCTTTCTCTTCAGGTGTGCATGACATTGAAGCAAGCCCCGTATCAGGCGCTCTTCACGCAGCGGCACGCGTACAAGGCAGTGGTACGTCCATGCACACTCATTTATACATTTAGATATTTCGCCTCATGTCTTCCTCCCCTAGGCCTACGTCACCGCCCTCGTCGGCACGAGCGTGCGCGCGTTCTACGACGCTCCTTCCGTCCTCGCGCGCCTCGACGCGCTGGGCGCCTTCGCCTGGTCCGACCCCGCGGCGCCTCTGCTCGAGATGTACCGCAACTGCTTTATGGTGACGATCTTCGAGTCGGAGCACGCGTGCGCGGGGGTCCCGCATATCGTGGTGAGCGGCACGCTGCCGAACGCGCCGTGGGACGTCGAGCCGGCGGAGCTGCCCGTGCAGGACGAGAGTATGCTGTACGTGCCCGCGTGGAGTTACATCGCGGAGCTGCTTGAGGAGCAGGAACAGGAGGCGGAGGCGTGTGCGGTGGCGGAGGAGGACGGGTGGTGGCGTGATGACGAGCGGGAGGGTGTCGAGATGGAGGTGCACTATTGCGGCCCGAACCCATTCTCAGAATCAGAGGACGACTCGGAAGAGGCACGCACGCCCTCCCCGCCCTCCTGGCCCCTGCACGCTTTCCCCTCATCCACAGCCCGCAACGCGACGCGCCTGGGAAACGTATTTGAGAAAGGCGAGTACGACGAAGACGCGGACGCGGATGATGAGATCCCCTCGGTGACAGAAACCCTCGTTCGCAGGCCATGGCTCCAGGACGAGGACGACGATTGTACGGGATCGCCTGCTACCGCAACGCGTCCCCCCCGCTTCAATTTTTGTACCACTCTCTCTCCCATAAGCGAGCAGTTTCCTGAGGCGGCGTACCGTCCGCTGGCTGCTGGGTATAAGCCGCTGTGGACGGCCGACGCGCGCCTACCTGCCTCTACGTCCAGGGATACTGCATACTTTGCAGAAGACGCGCTCTCCGGCGACGACTCTCACTCAATACTCTCTGTCTACACCGACGCGCTCGAGGAGCAGCCCTCGGCCTCGGAAACTGACGCCGACCAGTCGGCTTCGGAGGACGACGAGTACCACCGCTTCCGGCGCGCGCACGCACTCCCGCGGCGGCCCTCGTGCAAACTCTTCCCGAAAGCGAGCGGCGACGCTGGCTCGGAGTCGGACGCGTCTTCCATTGCATCGCCGCCCCCTCCGCGGCCGCGCGCCCTCCCATCCCTCTCGTTCGCCTCATTTTCTCAAACGCCGTCTGAGCCGCTGCCGCGCGGCAAGGCGAACATCCCCGCGGGCAAGATCGACTGGTTTGACCTCCCGGATGACGATCTGGGAGAGCTCCCAGACGTGGAATGGGCGGTGGCGAGCCCCATTAGCAGCGGCGACGACACGTAGGATGGTGGTGGCGCCTCGGCTTCGGTTTCGGTCTCGGTCTCGTTCTGTCTCGTCCCGGATTTTCTTCCGGCTTCGTGATGTTGGTTTCCTGCGCCCAGAACAGGGCGCACCGCGTTCGCGCATCGGGATCACCACCACCCAACCTCCTATAAATCGCCTCTCGCATCTACATTATGCATCGATTTCTGTCGATATCGTTCGTCGTCTCTGGTGTATACTCTGCCAGCATAGCAGCGCACTTTCCGCTCTCCCTCACCACCTCCCCGCCTCCGCATCACCGCATCTTCCGCATAGCATCCATCGCATCTTCCGCATCGCATCGCATTCGCATCCAATTCAACTCATTATGCATATGTATTTCTACTCATTCATTGTCATCTTCTCTATTCTGTTGTAAACTATATCCTCTTTGGATGGACTGACGGATCCTGTATCGAAATGAATGTACTATACCTAACTACGTTGTACTACTATACCCTAATACATTCGGACTTGCTCCAGCTTTTTAAAGTTTGTTTCAAAGCCAGGCTAGTGACGTCATTCGACCCCTATTTCCTCCCTCCTCTTCTTTCCGTCCTTTGCCAATAATCCACATAACTCCTGTAATGGCGGACTTCACCCCCTACCGCCTTCGTTGCCGCCCAGGAGCGCCTCAGATTCGGAAGACGAAGCTTCCGAATACAGCAGTACTGGTGAAGACGCCTACAAGGCCTCCCTCGCACGCGCTGACGACGCCAAGGCCGCCCACGATGCGGCTGCAGCGCCAGCCTATGCGGACGCGCACGCTCTTGTTGATGGACTGCTCTCACACTACCCCGGTTTTCAGCTCGCCGTGGGCCCCGCCGTCCCGTCGCCTTGATGGATGCCTTACTATCGACCACCTTCTACCATCTCGCACAGCGGCTCGAGGATGCCGCCGCCCCCACTGGCCCTGATCGTTGCTTCAGGCGACAGTGGCGGCGCTTTCACGTGCTACCAGAAACCCCCGCACGGCTTCCCCTTCCCCGTGCGGTTCCACGAAACTCTAGAACAATCAACTTTCGGGGCAGCGGCAGCGCTCTTGGTGGATACACTCCACGTCAGCGATCGTGTCCTAATCTCGTTGATTATGATGTGGAGAGAGCTGCACGAAGAGCCTGTCTCAGAAAGGGGTACGTTTGTTAATCCTTCTATCTCTTACTGTCGAACTGACTCTGTCCAGTATGTCTTTAACTTCTGAAGCAATGCGCCGTCTGGCCTTTTTTCAAAAAGTCTAGAGCGACGCGCTGCGAGACGTCGAGGAACCTCTTGCCAGTAGCCAAGACGACCGCACGGACGGCGTGCATGCCCTCAAACGCGCAATCCACATGCGCAATGTAGATCTCACCAATTGCAACGATTATCAGCGTTGGTTGACCGGCTAAATCTTTTCGAAGAATGGCTGCAAATTTCCGTTGGCACTTAGATTTAATTCTCGACCGCAGTACCTCAAACTTCTTTGCCTCCTCTGAATGTCATTGAATACATCAGCAGCTCATACAATTCTCGGTACGAATGTTTGCTCAAACTCTAGATTTCATGGCTTAGCAGATGTTCGCGTCCACTTCCTTCGAACCCTCCTTTGGATTGAATTTGCTATTGGGTCGAACCTCATCAAACTCTGGTACTTTACCAAATACTTTATTCAAACCCTCCACTGGATTTCACAACTTCAGAGCATCGATTTACTATTGAATGCGTTCGCTTTGAACTCCTGGCACTTCAAGTTTCTTTCATGATTGAATTCGACGCATTTCGATGTTAAGCTCATAGTATACTTCGAAATTGGTTCGCTCAAGTGTGAGCTTCCGCTCCTTCGGACGATTGTTTTACGCTTGATGAGCCGATTTTGCGTCTGCGGACTTTAACTAACGGTGACGAGAAGCCAACGAGCATAGGTCGAGTAAATGAGGCCGCGAAGGGGTTGACCGACTGCTGAAATCCGACTTGGCTTTTAGCGAGCCTTCTTATTCCTTGATTCGAATCCTGACTCTGGCAATATTGCTCCCTCGGTTCGTTTCTCGTGTTAGCCTTAAGCCACTAGGTCGCGTTACCGAGCTTGCTTTTCCACTGTCCTTTCTCGCCTTGGAGCCAAGCCCGTGAAGTAACTTGAAAGAAAATCGAACGATGAGCTTTCTACAATTCTGCATCGTTTCTCGCGTTAAAGTTGAATACCGTTAACGGTAAGAGGTCGAACGATCGCTGTTTCTGAGCTCTCTTCGAATTCTTGCTCGACACTACAGGCGGAATTAATCTGGACAAAAGGCCAATCTTCTGCCAGAAAAGTCAATAAACAACTAATAATGATGGTATGCAAGATGAGGATGAGTATGCGTGAACAACAGACGAGGGGAGATTGCGTGAATACAAGAATGCGTGCAGCTTGTAAAGGTTCTGCATAAGTAGGTGTGTCGTATTGGATACAGTCGGCGAGGATAGAGCACCCCACCAATGGGTGAGCTCACCCCAGAGGCACGGAGGAGGCAGAATCAGAGACGGCGCCTTCTCCTTTCGCATAGTCCGCAAATACCTGATGCCGGAGCGCCTCGTAGAAGATGGGTGTTGGCGGCGGAGGCAGTTCTGCCATGGGGGCCTGCGGCATCGGCAGCGCGCGCGCCAGTTCGGCGCGGTCGAATTCCGCATCGAGCTTCCGCACGACGATGGACGACGGCGCGAGGATGTCGACAATGGGGACCCTGTTCACATGGTGCGGATGGAGATGGAAGTTCAGCAAGTTACGCGCTTCACTTTCGTAACGCGCCATGGCCCCAGTGTGAGGGTCGACATTGACGACGGGGAGGTCTACGCAGTCGTATTGCGGTTCGGACTCGCGCTCCGTCGATGCAATGGATATGACGCTGGAGGTGGGGAGTAGTGGACGGCGGCTGGAGGGGGTTTTGGGTGTGGCGGGGATGAGCGTCAGCGAAGGCGTGGGCGTCCGAGTCAATGGTGGTGGTGCAAGGCGGTTTGAGCTAGAGCTCGCGCCGTCAGCATCAACCCGCGGGAACAACCCCGGCCGCATTCTCCGTGGCGTGATCCCTTCGAGCCGGAGCTTTGCCATTGGGATTTTGCCAAAGGGAAGATCCGGCGGTGGCGCCAGCAGACGAACGGGCGGGCGGGGTTCCCAGCTCGGCAGCAACAGGTCAGAGCACAGATCAAGCTCACGACCAATCAATTCAGAGTGGTCTTGCTCGAGGTGGGCGATGAGATCTTTCTCTTTGGAAAACATGTTGTGTTGCATCGGGCGACCAAAATCATAAACATGAGGTTTACAGTTTGTGAATGGGCATGGGAGGGAGACATTTTTCATGTGTGACATCTCGACATGGTTCTTGAGTGCATCCAAGGATTGGTGCAGGTGTGCACTGCATCTGCTCAACCCACAGGTATATGGGAAAGCAGCACCCTGGGGATAAAGTCAGACAGTCCAGTTCCACTGATTTTACTGTTAGCAGACCTTTCGCTTGCTACTGTGTTTTTTGTACTGGTGCTGCAGGGAAAGAATGTGTCAGCTGGAGTTTTACAACAAAGAAAAAGAATGAAAGACAAAGGCAAGAGCAAGAACAGCAGAGAGAGAGAGGGACCACTATACTACATAGCCAAGATGCTGGCAAGAGAACAGCATAGAAGAACATAAAAAGGTTGATGAAAGTGAAAGTTGAGAACCCCATTTCTCAAGTTGTCAATGAACACAGCGTATGGGTTGAGACAGAGCAAACCGATTCCCTTTAGCCTTCCTGCCTCAGGGATAAAGACGTGCCGGTTCCAAATGTTGTCTACTCCAAGTCCGAAGTGGCGCGTATTGAAGGGGAAAAAAGACAATAAAAAAGACGTTCGCTCACCCTGAGTAGCAATCTCCATGAGTTAAGCTCTTGAGCACAAGACGTCGTCGTGGAGGCCCCAGTCGCGCCCGGCTTGGACGGCATGAGCGCATCACATCGGATGGGGACGAGCGCGCTCTTTGCGAGGTCCACCACTGTATCAGCGGTGATCACAACCTTGGTCGGCGACCGACCCATGCGCTAGTGGCTGGCGGACTAGAAAGAAACCATGAAAGGGAGTGCGGGAAGAGGGAGAGCGTCGCGTTCAGCAGCAAGTGACGCGTCCAAAGGTGGAGTTGTATCAAACCCTAACCTATCTTTGGAAACGCGACTTTCCTGTCTTTGAACGCGACTTGACGTACGCTAAAAATACCTTCATGGTTCAAAAGGACGAGTAATTCAGTTCTGCTTGTATCCAACCAATGCGTGTTAATACAAGAAGGGGTACAAGTCACAGATGTGCTACTACGAAAATGATGTGGAGGGTGGCGGCCAGAAGGACGAATAGACCGCGTCAGTAAATACGAGCGCTTAACACGGCGCGTGTCGACATCCGGACGCGTCGCACGCACAGAGACGCGTCGCAAGTGGAGCATCGCCAATAGATAAGTGAGGGCGATGGATAGGTACATACGAAGTACAACAACAGTGGGGTGGTCCGTGGTGGGATGCATGTATGTACCATGAGTGAGTAGTGAGTGGGCTGATGGGTGAATGGGTAACCGGGTAACATGAATGAGTGGGTAAGTGTGTTAGCGATGTGGATGCTAGATGGATGCAATGCAATATGCGATCATGAAGCTCGTCGCAAGTCGTGAATTGCCGTCAACTGGTTCAATTTCTTTGTTTAAACGAACTGCGGCCCCCGGGGGCGCGATGGGGTCGGGCCAGGCGGGATTTTGCGTGCTTGGTCTTGCACCTAGATTAACAATCGCGCAAAAGCCCGTTGGCGCGTCGTGCGCCACGGCCTCGGGGCCCTGTCGGCACGAGTAGGTTCGCGCTCCCGCAGCGTCGACGCATACATGTGATTCACTCCGCCCTTTGCGAGCGCGCGCGAGAACCGGTTCACCAGCCCGTGGGTGTCAAGTCCCGCGCCACGCAGATCGACCTGCAGAGCGGTCAGCAGCGGGTGCGCGTCCGCGTCGACATCCAGGTCCTCGTCCTCGTCCTCGTCCGAATAATACCCAGAAGAATCATCGTCCGCGTCCTCGTCTGCGCTCTCTGCGATGGGCGACGAAGGCATGGAGGCAGAAGGCGAATGCGCATGCACGGCAGCCTCCGCCTCACGGTCGGCGGCGTCCAGTTCACTACCGCAAATGACCATATGTCTCTCCGAGCGCGGGAAGAGCGCAGCAAGTACGCGAGCACCCGTCGTGAGCGATGAACCCTCGGGCGTGCGGGTGAAGCTGAAGAACGGGATTGTGTACTCGACCGGCGGCCGTGCGTCCTGCGCCTGTTCTAAGCGGGGGGAGAGATGCGGCCCCCGGAGTTTCATCACCATCTACTTCTTGCGGCTCCTCGCTAACTTGAGCTCGCTCGGGAGACTCGTTTGCGTCGAGCCACGTTGGGAGTGCGTCGAGCCGCGAAGGCACTGAACGCGCGCGTGACGGTAATACGTGCGCATCCGGGTCCTTCGTATTCTCATCTACCGGCGACACCTCATTCTCGGGCCCAGTGTCTGGAATCGGTTCGTCTATACTTGGTGACGGCGAGTGCGAAAAGTAACCGTCGTCTCCTTCGTTCTCTTCCTCCACAGGCGAGGTAATGCGTCGGGGAGGGTAAGCGGACGACGACGACGAAGCCACGCCCACAGGCAACGGTATCAAGTCCGGAAAAGCAACGAGCTTTACGATCTTGAGAGCCCAGTGGTCCGCGGCATCATCTGCGAGCCCCACGCACGCGAGGTCCGGTGCGAGCGTGCGCACGTCCCGTAGCAGAACACTTGTTGGGGATTTTGATTTTGATTTGGAAGAGGTCCCAACCGGTGTCGGGGTGGACATGGATTTTTCATGGGACTTAGTGGAGCTCGCGCGCGAGGTACCTTTTCGAGAGGATTTTGAATTGGAGCGGGAGAGGGCCGAGGTGGACGGGAGGGGTGCGGAGCCACTGCGCTCGCGGGTGAGGGAAGGCGTGGGCGGAGGTTCCAGAAGAGCTGTGAGGAGATTTGGATCCGCGGCGTACAGCGTGAAACCCGCGGCGGCGAACAGGGCCATTGCCTCTGCTAGGCGTCGCTCTTTTACCTATGACAGCAAGAAATAAGTGACGGTCGAGGCAGATATTCGGTGTCGACGCACAAAAATAAAATCACTCATGTAAGATGATTGGTATAGGATGGAGATGCCCGCAGCGGCGAGCGGAGCTGAAAGCTCGTTTACGCGGGCACCAGCATTGTCTTCCGAAGCGGGGTTAGGCAGGTCAGAGTAAAATTAAAAGAAGGCACGACAAACCGAGCTGGTCGCTGTGAGAATCAATCTGGAGCACATTCCAGCGGTCGTGCGAGATCTCGACGGGTTCCAAAGCTCGAGTGCAGTTAGAGCTGGTTGCGGCCTGGTCTGCCCGAGCAATCGCATCGAACGCACGGAGAGAGTCGGGCTCTGCGAAGAGAGAGAGTTCGAGGGCATTGCAAGTAATGCTCAAAAAAGATGGATTTGGCTGGAGAAGAGCACGGAGGACGGGGTGCGAGAGCGCATCCAGACGAGAGCGAGGGATGGAGACGATGCTGAGCGCGGTAGGAAGCCTAGTAATCGTCACCTGCATAGGAAAGTGTGCACAGAAAGCGTTGAGGGTAGTGGAGGACGCCTAGTAGCCTAGGTGGCTGGTTTCGCCAGTGGTCTGTGGTGGTCGTGGAGGAAAAGGAAGAAGCAAAAGCTCAGGAGGCTTCGGTCCGTATCGCCGTCTGACTCCCAGTTTTGGAAATCCATCGCTGCATCATCCCACGGTGAGTCTTTCCCCTGCTCTAACCTGCTTTGGCTGTCCTTCTGATTTTTCGCCATACACTCTCCGCGTGTTGGCCAATAAGCCAAGGGAATCTACAATAAACCAAGGGAGCCTCCAATCCTCCGAAAACAACAAGGATTTTCGGATTCCAGCTTGCTATTCTTGAGCACATTGCATCATGGACCGGTCACTCAAAGAACTCTGATCTTCATCTCGACTTCATCTCTAATTTTAACTGCATTCAGCATCCAACCATACCTCGAGGTTTGGGAGTCTCGCAGCCAGTCCATAACATCTCCGCCAGACTTCCGTTCTCGCACGCATTGCAACCACGTTCGTTCAACCCCGCAAACATGCATTCATCGACGACTTAGGCTTTGAAATTTTGTCGCATCACTTGCCCGCGGTTGCGAACGATCATCCTGTCGTGTTTACCTTCACCGTCGGGAACTCGGACCGACCCCGGCGCAAATCACCTAGATTGGTTTAATACAGCGTTTGAAACCTCCGAATGGTTTTGTGGATCCCAAAGTCTACAACGTCTCCGGTAGGGCATGCGAACAGATGCGTTTCGAAAATCACCCCAACTTGGTTTAGTTACTTCCTAACCAGATTTCCAGGGCGTATACCGGCTCCAAAAGAATAATAGGCGAAGGAAGTGCCAGTACCGGAGCCGCATGTGGAGTAGAGGAGCGTCTACACGCAACTCCACAATTTTTTGGGCAAGCCTCTGCCATCTTGAGTTGGGTTCTTCAGCCATCATTGACCGAAGCGCGCGGCGAAGACTAGTGAATCTCAGGACCCGGTCTGGCCTGGAAGCCCGGGCTTGGGCCTGGCTTGAGGCGGCCTGGGCTTGAGATTCTCCGGCCCAAGCCCAAGCCCTTCAGCACGGCTTCAAGCCCAAGGCCCTGGCCTGAGCCCGGGCTTGGGTAGTGGCTGACAAACAAGTGATTTAGGGCCCAGACAGCAACCAGAGAGCGAAAAGTGGTGGATATGCTTCAATACAGATATGAGAAGGCTTATTGACTCCATTTCTCAGCCCTTCAACTATCCCAGTGCGAATTTTCCCCTTTCGGATGTTCACAGTTAGTTTGCAGTCCGTGGGTCAGATGGAATTCAAGCCTGATATCAACTATCTTCTTTCGTGAGTTTGTTCGAGTTGTTGCAACGAAATTACTGACTTCATGGAGCAGTTCTCCCGGCAAGATGTCGCAAGAATACGAAACATTATAGGTGGGACTGAAGCCCGAGCCCGAGGGCCTGGCTTGGGCTTCAATTTGCTCAAGCCCAAGCCTCAAGCCTGCTCAAGCCCTGCATCGGCCCCGGCCCGGCTTAGTGAAGCCCGGGCTTGGCTTGGCGGGCATGGGGCTTGAAACCGGGCCTTGAGATTCACTAGCGAAGATAGGCGACGCCACCATCCGCGAATGACCATTTTCTATTATTGAAGCAGGCTGCGGCTGCGAATGTGAAAATTGAATGCAGCCAAGACAGCTTTTCCGGTCAGGACTCATTTCGTCCAATTGCAGTAACTCGACCCTTCACAATACAGGTGAAATATCAATCGCTGTTGAAAATGTAACCCAGATTTTATTGTGCTTGCTTTTCTTCCGTGGCCACTCTGCGCCAGCCGTTCATCAGACAAAAAACCTAAGATACTGCCGAAGTCCACCGCAAGCGATGACCTGCTTCTCCGATATGCCCGGAAGGCTCAGAAGGAACTACATGTGATGAGTGAACCCACAGTCCGTGTGGACGAAGCGTGCTGGCCAGAGAAATTTCGAAGCGATTCGCAAGGGCTGTTGCATCCTCATTTCTTGACGAGATACGCTCAGTGAGGTCAAGCCGTGAACAGAAGAGAAGGAGATATTGAACTGCATGAAGTCCGATGTGAGAGAGAGCACAAATTTGAAGGAAAGCTGTTATCTTGTTTACGTCGAAAGCCCTTGCCAAAATTGCGCTGGAGCCTCCTGGGATGAAGGTACGCTGGTGGACAGGGAAACCTCCGAGAAGGGTCTTTGTGATCAATGTCGCTGGGGTTGCGCGGTGCACGGTCGATTCATAGAGATCGTTGAAGACAAGCGAGAGTGAAGATGGTCACTAGAAATCATTGGCGCTGGCATACTAATGCCTGTCAAATGCAACTTGAACAACAATTAATTCCATTTCTACTTACATCTACGCTTAAAGTACACCCTACTGGTCATGATCATGAATGCATACCGATACAGTGCGGACACAACAAATGCGATACCCATGCTTCCCAAATAATCTTACTTCTTCATGCCATGCAAGGTCCGCCCTATTGCGGACGACCGACCGTGAGACTGCGACCGCATCACAGCCGCACGAAATACACTCGCGGCTACGACTGGATCGCAACCGCGAGGCTCTCCTCCCTCCGCGGGGCGGGTCTTCCGCGCCGCTTTGGGGACCGCACAGGCGATGCGGGGACAGTGGCACCCGTCCGCTTGCGCAGTTGGTACCGCGGCGGCGGGCTCGGTGTCGGCGTCGGCGTGCGGGGTTGGGGGTGGCACAACCGCACTCGGCGCCTGGACAGCATTCTGCGACGGCGGTGGCTCGGAGAGTGGGGACGAGAGCGTTGACAGCGACGAGAATGTGCGCGAGAGAGCGCCTGTGTTTGTGATTGTGCCAGTGCGCGCCAAAGCTCGGGGTGGGGTCGCTGTGGCGAGTGGCATTGGCGCATTTGCCATAAGGGGTACGGGTGCGGTCAAAGGAGATGCGGGTGGCGTCGGCGTACCAGTGCCCAAGAGTTGGGGCGACCGAGGCGAGGTGCGGCGTAGAGGTGCGGGTGTCGGTGACCCAGTCGGCGGGGTGAGCACACGGGAGGTTGAGCATTGCTCCGATGCGGGCTCTGTCGGTACGAGTGGTGGAGAATCGCCGATCCACTGCAGGGAGCCATTTGGCGTTACAAACGGCGTCGGGATGAAGTCCGTATCTTGTGAGTTGCCTTGCGACTGCGAGTACCCTTGCGATTGTTGGGAATATTCTTGGGAGTACCCCTGCGACTGTGAACCGGTAGGTTGGGAGCCCCCAAACACATCATATGCTGCCGCCCGCAGCGCCGCCTCCTCATCTAAACTCAGTAGCGCGTTCTCCCTCCGCTGTGGGAGCGACGCCTGTGATCCTTCGGGCAGCAGTGACGCCTCCGTCTCCCTGCGCTGTAACTTGCGCGGCTTGGGAGCACCCTCATTAGGTGCCCGCCGCGGGACTCCCATAATGTACCCGTACCCACGGTCCATCTCAGTGCCGTCCTCCCGCGTGCGCTTCAGGCGGCGCGAATCCGGCGGTGCAGCCGATGCAGAGCTCGGGCCTGCCTGTGGGTATTGGAGAGCGCTTAATCCAGGCTGGATCTGGCGGCGAACAGGGGGGCGCGGATCGGACAAATGGTGCGATGGGTGGAAGGGTGCTCTCGTATGCAAAGTCGCGGACCTTGATTCCTAGGGCCGCAAGGGCTTCGACGGAGGGCTGTTCATCTGATTTTTGCACGGGCCGTGGTGCAGCAGCCTCAAGGGTGGCACCGATGCGCAGAAAGTCGAGGACAGCGCGGGTGGAGGAGGATGGGGGGGAGCTTGCTCGTCGAGGGTTCTGGTTGGGAATTGATTCCCATGCAAGACAAAGAAGTATAAAGCAACTATCGAGCAAAGGATGAGATGAACTGAGTTCAAGGTGGGTGGCTCAGTGAAGGCCAAGGCAGCGCTGCTCGCCGTTTAAGTTCAAGAGATTTATACTCACGTGCACGCGAACATCTAATTGTCATAGCCGAATCTTTCCTTTTTGAGGTACTTGCGTCTACCATTGTCCCTTGCTGAATTCCAACAGACTGCCACAAATTCTAAAGACATTCTAACAAAGCAATCAAGGGTATCCACTTCTCATCCTCGAGTCGTGCCACCTCTGGTGCCGGCCGGATTTAGCTCCGAAGCACGTTATTTTCGCACTCAGGGCACGATGACTCATTTCCTTATTCGACCACACAAATTCTCTTTCTTTGTCTTGCTGCACAGGTTTTTGGTCCGGTCGGCGTTCGCCCGCCGCCTATCCGGCGGGTTTCTTTCAAAATACCGTTCTGAGCCTAAGATATTTTTCGCACACGAATACATTCAAATAACTTATTCAACATAAAACAGGAAGAGCGTTAAATACTGGATCCCTATACATACGTATTCCCCTCATTCGGCATCGGCTTAAACATCATTCTGCGCAACCTTTATCGTTTCCGAGTCGACGTTGGACCGTGTCGACAAATTAATCTGTTATACTCTCTTCAGCACACAATAGTACAACTCTCATAAACCTCACCGCCGGCGTCACAGAGACCTCGTTCATCGCCCGGAGGGTGGCCCTGGAATTGAGACTGCAGACGGCATAAGCCCGGAGTGTTTAGTTAAAACATGAGACTCTAACCTCGCCAAAAGAGAATTCGAGAACACTGGGGTAAGTAGTTATTAGATACAAGTAAGTCTGGATCGGAAGAAAACAGTCTTACGACGAGCAGTAATGACCATGAGTGCGATCCAGATGACTAACAAGACGGTTAGTGAGTCTTTCCGGCACCGTAAATATTAATACAATTTTCTTTCATCGTTACGTACTGTAAACGAGGTCTGTGAGCGGAATCTGAGATACGCAGAGACTGTCACGTACGCAAGCCAAGGTGACGATCCCGAATAAACTGGGAGACAGAACCGAGTCAAAGAAAGCGTGACTGGCGGTAGGCTAAACCGACCTTGTCATTGTCCCCGTCTCTGAAAAATGTTGTGAGGATAAATTGCACGAAATTTTGGGTAACCCACCTATGGTCCACGCGATGAGTTTATCAGCGAGAGCTGCCGTCCTACGGACATCTCAGTGATGTAACGCAGATTCCGAGACTGAAAACCAAAAACCTCCGAGTTTGAAACATGTCGTTCCGTTGACGAGCAAAAAGATACACCAATGTCGCAGCAATTATCACGTCGTTTGCAGAGCTAGAGCTCCAAAGGGAGATGGCAACCCATCCCCACTCCGCCTCGTAGCTCGGCACCGTGCCCATATGCAGGCCCGAAGCAAAGGCCACCATGGACAGCGACAAGCGGGTAACAGATAGGAGCCATGTTGCGCAGGGAACGTACAGTTTCCTCGAGAGAATGTATATTCTGTACGAAAAGAAGCCTTGCACTGCGCAGGGTGCGCGTAAGAACATAAATCTCGGGATTCAGGCAGGATACATACCGGTCGCGGCGATGATGCCTGAGAAAAAGATCGCCACCTCCAATGTCTCGGGGACGCGTAAGATCAGGCGTTCCGCTTGGCCAAAATCGGTTATCGTGTAGGTGTACAGGGTGTGTCCGATGCAGACCGCGTGGGCGAACTCACACAACCTCGAAGTTTTTTAGGACCTGAAAGACGACAGAAAGATTCTTTTGGCATACCATACAAATGCGACCTGGGAAATGGTTCAGCTGAGTACTTATTTTAGTGTTGCAGATGGGGCAAGGTTGCTCACAAACGCCCTGAGTTTCCACGGATCGTCAGGGAAGCGACTGTAGTATATGTAGGTTTGCGTAGTCGTCACTCCAAAGATCGCATAAGAGATGAGGATCCCGATTTGGAGGGCACCTATGTACGTAGTCTGAATTAATGAACGAACAGACACGAGGGCGATACTGTGCTGACCGATAGTGGGGGCAGGATTGAAGACTGGCAAGGCGCCGGGTGGTAAGGTACCGGGTGGTAAGGGAGACTCCATTAATGTCGGTGCTGAACGAAAGTATTGGTGAGACAGCCATTATATACTACTGCCTCGAAGCTATAGTTAGAGATCAGGATTGTAAGGATCCCCGGGAAGATCACTAGATGTTCTTCGCCAGGGGAGATCAAGTGTTTTTGAGACCTGCGACGATAATACCTTGCTCGAGAAACGAAGGACCTGTAAGATGCGCATTCCCCTCAGAGGCTTGGCCAGACCCCAGCGTATGGCAAGGCGACTCCAATGGAGGAGGACAAACGCCGATGGCACAAGTCGCCGGCGCCGCTCTGAAACTATAGTAGGAGATTAATGGAAAGACCGTCCGTGATGACATGCCGGCTGAGAAAAGCTTTTAATAGCTGAGAATCGTAACCTGCTGCTTGGGAAACGGGTTTACCGGGAAAATATACATTCAACTCAGAGGATTGAGGCTTGTCCAGACGACAGCGCGAAAACCACAGTCCAATTGAATGGCGACAACGGCTAACACCGCCAAAAAAACTGATCGCGCAATTTTGGGAAAAGACCCATAGCACATTTCGCCGGCAGATCAGAATCATGATTGTTTGTGGGCCCCTTGTGAACGAGAGAGATGGCTCACAATTCAGTCGTACCCCTGCGTATGTTTAATACCGACCAAGTGCCGCTTTTGAATGTTGAACCATCTACGAAGACGAAAAATTCTGATCTTTCTGTTGAATCTTTGGGAGTTGTGGTCTCGGATATAGCGATTCCACTGCATGGTCTCTTGTTCGTGGTGCCACATACACCCCATTGGAATTTCAATTGCGATGGGCTTTATTCTGCCGATGGGAAGCGGGTTAACCTGTGCTCTGGTTCTGGTCGTAGTATCAGGATCCAATTTTACATTCCTCCGATAAGTTCGAGGCTGTCATTGGGACTGAGTTGAACTCGGGTCCTTCTAGGAACAGTTCGATTTTTCCGAAAGGTCTAGGCTTGATAATACTTACTTACTCACTTCGGCGCCTAATCTCCCAGTCATTAGAGTCAAGTCTTTCCTGCCAGACAGGTGGTGAACTCGATTTTTGCGATAAAGGAGACCGATAGTACGCAGGTAGTACGACTAGACAAATGAATCAAGTCTTTCACGAGCGAGGGAACGATGAAGATGAGCCGTGAACAAACATAATGCTATTCGAGCTCAGAAGCGAGGGACAGAAGCACGGTTGAGATTTCTTTGCATAAACGCACCACTCGTTGATGCTTTCAAGGGGGCTTTGCTAACATCGGGGACGAAAGGACAAAAGGAGGAACGAAAAGAAGTGACAGTAGGAAGCGCATGCCAAATAAACCTCGCTTGGACCGGACCGCTCAGCCGCAAACCTGATTTTTTGAATCTTTCATTTCTTTTGCGGCTAATAACAGGAAACAAATATCAACCTGGTCTACGCGTCGCGGGACGCCATTCTTGAATTCTGCTTGAATGCTCCGACGAGCCTGGAAGCCTGCGCTGGTTATCTCTGCGCCTGCGCTGGGATATCTCTATTATACCCGGGAGCAGACCTTCGACCTTCCTGTGCGCGTCCGAGGGTCAGACGGCAAGGCGACAATGACCACGCGCACACTGCCGTTGCTTTCCATGGCTGCCGTCGACGCACGTATCCGTCAAAGGGCTATGGAAAACACCGTATCCCGGCCAGGCATCGTCTGGCATCATACTACGGCGTCTGTGAACGCAAACGACCCCATTGAGGACGCGACCGCCAATCAAGTCATTCGCCGCGACGAGGGCGATGGGGACCTCCTCTTCTTTACCGTCATGGATGGCCATGGTGGGTACTACACGTCCCAGGTACGTCTGGCGCGACATGCATGCTATTCTCATTAATCAGACACGTAGCTTCTTTCGCGCGTCCTCATCAACGCCGTCGCGCTCGAACTCTCTTCCCTGAATAAACCTGCGTCGAATGCAGCTTCGGGGTGGCTGGACGGCATAAAGAGCGCGCTCTGGGGGCCGCCCACCGCCTCCACTGCCAAATCTGACGTCGATATCCACATTAGCTCAGATACTGAGTCTCCTACAACTCCGCGCAGGCCAGACGCCGATCCCGTGCGCGTCGCGCGCGCCATTCAGACAGCCTTCACATCTCTCGATGCCGAGCTCATTGCGGCGCCCCTCCGCGTCCTCGCAGCCGCCCTCGAACAGGAAAAAAGACAACAAGAGCACGGAGATTCCCGACCTCAGCAAGCATCCACTCGCGCTGCCCGCAATGCTTCCCGCAATGTCCGGTAGCTGCGCGCTTCTTGCACTACTTGATACCGCACACCGCAACCTCTACGTCGCATGCACGGGTGACAGCCGTGCCGTCGCCGGCGTCTGGGAGCCGGACGATGCTGCGGAAGGGAAAGGCCGCTGGCGCGTGGAAGTCCTCAGCGAGGACCAGACGGGGCGGAACCCCGCTGAGCTCGCGCGGTAGGTTTGTTTTCCCCATCGGTTTTCCAACTGAAAGGCTGTCTTTAGGATACAGAGTGAACACCCTGCCTCCGAGGCTGCCGACATCATTCGGAACGGCCGAGTTCTAGGCGGCCTCGAGCCTTCGCGCGCGTTCGGCGACGCAAGGTACAAGTGGTCCCGCGGACTGCAGGAGACGTACGTATATTTCTTTGAGCGCTGAGACTTCGTGACCAAATTTTGCGCAGCCTTGCCCGTGCCTTCCTCAAAGGCAACGACCTCTCGTTACGTTCTCCAGCTGCGCTCAAGACCCCTCCATATGTGATTGCGCGCCCCGTTGTCACCCACCGCGTGCTCAATCTCCCAACAAACGATGGTGCCGTGCGTAAAGACAAATCCGCACTACGCTTTATCGTCCTCGCTACAGACGGACTATGGGATGAACTGAGGTATATACTCTCATCCCGCGCTGCAAAATAATCCTAACCAGCCTTTTAGCTCGGAAGACGTCGTGCGGCTCGTCGGAGGGCACCTCGCCGGCCTCTCCGGCGCGGTACCTAAGAGCCAGCTATCCACACTCGTGCCGACGACTACCGGCGCAGAAGCTGTAGAAGGGAAGACCGCTCGCCGTCAACGCATGTCTGACGGTGCGCCGGAAGGCCAATGGGCATTTGTCGACGAGAACCCATCCGCGCACCTCATCCGCAATGCTTTTGGAGGTGCAGACACCGGTGCGCTGCGTCGGCTCCTCAGCATCCCCGCCCCGCTTGCACGCCGCCATAGAGACGACGTGTCTGTTACTGTTGTTTGGTGGGAGGAAGCAGAGGGGACGCCGGAGGTCGCGTCGCTGACCATTGGACGGGATGAAGTTAAGGCGAAGCTTTAGCACATTATAATGCTTTCGACCCAGGGTCATTAATGAATAGGTGGGTACGTCCGTACATAGCGATACGATACAGCCCTACGAAGCAGAATAATGATACGAGGAAGTGTCATGCGTGACAGACATTGCAGAACCCAGCTCTACTATATACCGCGCGGCCTGCCCTTTCCACGTTTCCCATATTGAAACTTGGATGGTCCCGTCGTGAGCCGGTTGTTTCCGAACGGGTTGAGACTCGCGCCGAGGGACGAGCGCTTCGGCGCTCGGTCGCGATCGTTCCCGAATGATTCGGAATGTTTTCGTTTGTGGGACGTCGGCGTGGCCCCGTAAAAATTTGTCGCCGGCACGACTGTCGCGGGAGAAGAAAAAGTGGTAGCGGTGGCGGTAACGGGTGAGACGGCGGTAGACGAGACCGCCGGCGTCGTAGGTGGGAGGGGCGACGATGGCGGCAACGATGTGAGAACATGCGGAGACGGGGGCGACGGCTTCGCAGCTTCCTCCCCATCGCTGTCGGAAGCATATTCCCCGAGACCCGCAAGCGCCTTGCTGCTGCCGCTACGGGCCGCCTCGATCTTTTTGCGAACAAGGTCTGCCTGTGGATCTGACTTGTTGCTCGCGAGAGTTGGACGCTCGGCGACTGGGGAGGGTAACTGGGGTCCAATGAAGGGCTTGTTAACCTTGGCACCTGTATCCTCATCCTCCTCCCGCACCCGACGTTTCTTCATCCCCGCGGCGATGCCTCCGCCATTCTTCGTCTGCGGCGTCGAGTTGACCGCGTTCACCGCGGCGTCAAGACCCTGTCCCTTCTCGCGTAGGTAGAATAGGATGTATGCGTTTTTCAAGTTGACGGGCGTGGGCACGTCGGGCGACACCGACTCGTCATTCATCTCGCACCATCTCCCGCTGCGACTCTTGACGTATGCAAAGTAGTGTCCGGAGTTCGGCCCACCGCCAGCGTGGCAGATCACGCCGTATAGCGAGTACGCCGGCCCGTGCTGCCCCTCGCTCATGTACGGCTTCAAAGTTAGTCGTTCCTCGTAATCAACGTGGTTGCCGATCTTCCGGCCCATAGGTGTGAACCGCTTCAGATGCACAGTCAAGACCATGGGCGCCTCGTGTACCGAAAACCTCTTTTCGGCAACGACGGGTTTCTTGCACCTAGCTTAGGCGTAAGAAATGTAGAAATGGAAACAACGGAGCTGCAACCCACTTTTCACATTTGTACTTGTCCGCCCCCTTCAACATATCTGGTTGAACAAACTTGCGAAGCGCGGCCCTCACGCCAGTCATATTGTGGATGTCGAGGCTGAGATCCAGAATACTGTCGAAGGTGTCACTGTTGTAGCCACACTCGCTGCACGAGACGCGCGATCGTAAGCGTCCACCGAAGATCTTGTGCACCCAAGTCGTCTCCGCGAGTAGGGGATCGATTTTTCTGGCGGTATATTAGAACTGTAAAGGTATAAGGAGGTGCTGCTCACGCAGGCTGTCCTGCCAAGCAGGACTTCTGTAAGGCGTCGATAGCATAGCGAAGGAATTCATGCGAGTCTTCCTGCCGGCCTCTCCGCATATGTTTGGCAATGACTTGGATAGTTGTCAGACAGCGAAAGCGGACCAAGAAAATGGCGCACCTTGCAATTTGTTGGAGATGGCGCTTGGAACAAAGGCGCTTCGCTCTTTATGGGCCTGGACCGCTACCTTTCGCAGATTACAAGCCATACAGAAGACGCCCTGCTTGACGCGACCTATAAATCGTGAGGAAGGAGTCGCTTACGATCGCCGAACAGAACAAACATTGTGGATCCGTATGCTCCAGCAACATCCGAAGAAGCGGAGGGGTATGAAAAAGACATTGCAGGGCACTGTTCAGAAAGCATGTATTGCCACTGTTGTATAAACCGGCGGCGGTGTTGCAATTGAGGGGCCAAGTCGTTTCGATAACACCGACGTGTAGAGGGGGAGTCTTGGCGTTCGATTTGGGGGGAAGTAACCGCAGTGGATTCTTTTGCTGGTGAAGGCGGAGGAGAGTTGTTACGTGGTCGCTGCCATTCAACGTTTTTTATTGAGTCGACGAGGCGGGAGTATGGCCTTAACTCACCTCTTGTTTTCCAGCCTTCGGGATGGCGTTTATTGGCTCGTACTTGCCCTCTGGCACAGCGAGTGCCCCCGAAGACGACCCTTCTATGAATTCTATCGGAGGGGGTAGAAGCTTGTTGAAGGTGTCTATATCTTTGGTGTATTTGGTGCCCTCTGGCGTGAAAGGAGCCGGGGCAGCATAGAGGGGCGATGCGAGCATTAAACACGGCCGATAATTATGGCGTAGCAGCGAACGTAGAGACCCCCAAGAGCGTACGAGATACAGAGCGGAGGAAGAAGGGCAGTTTGGAGAGGATTAAGGTTGTTTATTTTTCGCAGGCGCGTCAGATTGGTTCACGTGAGACGTAGGACACACAGCACCCAAACGGGAAATTAAAAGTACAGCAGTTATATTCGAGCCATTAGGAGGGTATAAGTACTGGGTGTTACAAATAATGACTACAGTGGAAAGGATCGACGAGCTATAGGATATAGTAAAATTATTAGGTGACAACAATTTTGAAAGCATGCAAGTAATATCGATACATCGGGTGAAGTCGGTCTCAATTTTGTGCTCGGCTCAACCGAAAACTGGGGCAAGATCCTGCTTGGGATAGTCTGAAACGTCGAAGCCATAGGCGTACATGAGTTGTGAAACGGGCGACAACACTGAGTTGTGCGCGTTAAACATCTCTGGGGCGTAGGAAGCGTTCGCCTCAGCGACATTGACATAAGGCAGACTGAATCTGGGTTCGTCGTGGTAGTCGAGGGGTGAAGGGGAAGGAGAAGATGATGGGGACGCCGACGAAGCAAGAGAGGATGGAGAGAGGGAAGAGGAGCGTGAATTATTAAACGTGAACAGCTCCCCGGTCGCGACGTGCAGGTCCAAGTCATTGGAAAAGTCGTCAGGGAAAGGCGGCATGCCTGGAGGGGTAAGCGATTCATCTGAAATGTAATTGAGACGGAGTAGACGATCGGTGGGATAGAAACTTACAGGTCGTAATTGAGGGGATAGGCATGTCGACGATAGGAAGTTCGATCTTGCTCTTGATTGCCCGGGCAGGGTGGGCAACCTCGGAGAAAAAGATTTCGATATCTACACCGGCGTACTTCATGCCATGCTTCCGCAAATGAGCAGTGAACGCGGAACGGCGTTTGATACTTCGTCGGTAGTCAGAATATAATGCGAGGCGTATGACGCAAAAAGCTTACCTCGATTTGCAGCGGCTCTCAGGACACTGATATGCACCTGAACGGCGATGGGTCTCCTTGCGGTGACGAGCACAGGACGAAGGATCGCCGAAGGCAGCTTGGCATGAAGTGATACCACACCGAAACGGTTTCTCCCGAGTACTACACGTCGGTCAGCCACAGGAGCAAGGTTGACGCCTTCAACAGAACTCACTGGACGTTCAAATGAGTCTTGAGGCCGGAATGTTGAGCAAAGGATTTTCCGCACACCGAACAACTATGGGGCCTACACGGATCAGAATTTGTCGCGGAAATGCACATCTAAGGGAAAAAATGCACCTGTATCCGGTGTGCAGCAGACTATGGCGTGTGAGATCGCCTTTGCGCGTAAAAGACTTGGGGCATTCAGAGCAGGGCCACTGGAATGTATGTCAGTACCTCAGAGAGGGATATATAAAACCGATACGAACTGAGGAAGTCATCGCGGTCTTAAATTAAGGTATAGATTAATGAGGGGAGGGAGTTGGAACGATGTCCTGCAACGTCAGTGAAAATAGGGATGGAAAGGGCAGGAAATAAACCGTTTGGGTACAGCGACCGCGCTTTAAAGGCTCCCGACGATAATCCCAATGAGGCAATAAAGCACCGAGAAAGCCTATTGTTCTCGGGTCAACTTGCAAGAGATCCCGCCATAAAAGGAAAATTTCCTGGAGCGTTTCGAAAATGCACACAGCACGACGAGGCAAGCCAACAGGCGCGACAAGCCGGGGAAGACAAAAAAGAAACAAGAAAGAGAGTGCATTGGGACGACATTTTACTTTTGTTTTCTGTCTCAGAAACGAGCTCCGAACAAAGGAAGACCGATCTTGTTCTGTCCTAAACAGGAAATACACGTGGATATCACAGACCGAATCCGTGAAGAAGCATCGGCGTAGCCGACGCGACCTTGAGAACAAGACGCAGCGTCAGCGACCACACTAACGCCTACAGGAGCCCTCAGAGTCCTAACCCCGGCCCATCGATTTGTTTGGTGATTTTTTCTTCAAGCCACGGCGCAATAGCCCAGAGGTCGTCCCAAGTGAATGAGACATACTGCTTTCGACCTGGACCAACAAGAAAGTCGCGGTCGAGCGATCCCTCTTCTAGCGAAGCGTCGTTGACTCCTTGTCCAAGAATTTGGGATACGAGCCTGATTCCATGTGAATGTCGAGCCTGAGATGCACGCACGAAACAATCTTACATGAGCCCGCCAACCCATTCCAAACCGGCTTCTTCTGGGATCCATCGTTTGTCTGCGCCGCCTGGAGTATAAAGGGGATAATCGACGTGTGATTGAGCAGGCAATGGATATTTCAAAGGAGAGTACTCCGCAACAGCGGTCGTCGCTGGAAGGACCCCGGGAGGGCACAGTAAAGTTTTGGCATTGCAGTTCACCGTTAAAGAACTAAGTGGCCGGTTGAGAGTACCGAGTGCAAGAACACGAACATCGGCGAATTGCACGATGAGCTGAATAGACAAAATCAAAATGTGAACGTCGACGTCGAAGCGTCAGCCTGACCCTGACTCGCATGTCAAGATGTAGCATGTTTTGCTGCAATCTTGGAGCGAGGAATTAGAATAGACGGGCTATTTGGTGTCGAAATGTCAAGCCGTGCCTGATGTCGTCGAATATGAGTGCAGGATTGAACGTTCTTGATGCTGCCTCGAGCTGGTTCGCAGACCCGTTTCGGTTCAAGACAATGTACCTGCCCGAATTGCTGAGCAGAGGGGAAAGTTGGAAATATGGCAAGGCTGACTTTGTCCACGCCTCGTTCGCGGTGCACGAAGTACAGCTGCGGTGCCATGTTTGATGCAGCACCCTAGACACGAACGGGTAAGACCTCGAGCTTACTGTGCCGTAGAAAATGTCGAAACCTAAGAAAGGCCGGCCGCCAAGAGCTATCTTTTCTCCACTTCCTCCACGATGGAAGAAATCGCCTCTTGAACGCCTCATCCCATTCGGCGTCTTTGAGGTTTGGCAGTGTCGTTTCAAACAAAATGTAGGACGCTCTCCCGATGGAGAGAATATCAACCCAATTGTGCCGAGGTACACTCATGTAAACGCTGAGATTCTTGAGCGAGCCTTCATACTCTTCTGAACGAAGGTTTCGGAGGATTGGAAGGCGCCAAACGTTGAGGATCGGATCCGACGCAACAAGGTTCAATCGTCGTGATAACTGGGATATCTTGATCACGTCGTCGAGATTGAGCTCCCCCACAATCTTTGCTATTAGCTCTACGGGCAGAAGAGAGAGCATTGGCTAGATTCGTTTCAGCCTCTCTAGCCTACGTGAAATCTGAAGATAGTCGTTCAGATCACGTATACTAGAGAAGCATTCGCAGTGGTGGAGGCAAGAGGTCTGCAATCTCTGGACCCGCCAAAACTTCGAATTCCCACGACCAAAACGGGACATGCCATCAAATTTCGCGCTTCTCCTCAACCAAGACTCAGCTACATCAATACTTTACTAGGCCTTACTTCCTGTACCTCTCATAATCAAAATACATATCCACCATGAATTCTTGTGCTCAGAAGGTCTCAGAAGGTCTTCATAGGCAACTCAGCAGCTGACATAATATGGGAGCAATCCAACGTCATTCGTTTCACTTGTGCTCGCTCGAGTTCCGAAATTATGCCTCTCTGAACATTCAAGGCCTCTATCTATGCTACACAGTGTACTAAAATATTCCCATCACCAATCTCGCTTATTTGACATCAACTTCAAGTTGAGATCGCTTCTTCAACTTGGGTGGAGGTCTGCTCGTGCCCTTCGGCAAAAATTGGACAGAAAAAACAAAAGGAACGAAAAACGCGTCGCGAACGCATCTTCAACTGTCTGGACGCAGCATTGTTGGAGGAGAACAGAGATGCACAGAGCAACAACTTGAATTAAGGATGAGAGTCCGACCTCCGATATGCAGATGCATTGACTGTACTATGAAATGTCCGATGTACTCTATCTGCAGGTCAATAAGTAGGATGCACAGAGTGAGTGTCTGAAAAGTCTGTCTAGCAATAATTTTACAGTGTCTCGCAACAATGTTACACATGAAAACGTCCGTGCGCTATACTCAAGTGTTTATGTTGCTGTGGGTCCGGTGCAAGGCGCCGTTGGAGTAGTTGAAAAAATACCGTTATATTCGTCCGGATACGTGCAACCTGCAACGGTCACCACGCCGCCTGCAGTATCCTGGGCATCGAACCAGCCATTCACCGGAGCGGTGATTGAACTTGGTGCCGCCGTAAACGTTTGTGGAGGCAGCGTGGTGACCGGGCCTGTGGAGGTGTATGTTGGCAGCAAGGTTAACGGCACGTTTGCGTTGGAGATGGTGGTCGGTGGCCATGGGAAGGAGGCGGATGAGGAAGCAGGTATCGTCGAGGTGACGGCCCCGGTGGCCCACTCAGCGTAGGTCCCATTAAAGGGGTCTAGAGCCACTCCTAGAGCCGCGCACTTCCCAACCGCCGTTCGTGGGTCGCGAGGGATCCATCCTTCGCGGAGACCGAGCTGATACGACCACGACGGCGCACCTATCACTCCAGTCGTGTTCGGGCCGATCTACAGTGCGAGAGTCAAACGGAGAGGCAGTCCAAAAACAAAAAAGTTTTCACACCTTCCACGTCCAGAAGAACCAGTCGCGTGTGGCGTCCATACTCGCCTCAACATAATTTAATATGCCCGCCTTCATTGTGTCGTTGTAGTCCTGATAATTATCGTATATTGGGCATTGAGGGTTGGTCGACTCGGCGCCGACCCCACGCAGGAAATAGCCACAGTCGTTGGGAGATGCAGCCCATTCCCCTGATATGGTCACTCCAAAGGCCGTTTCACTAGTTTGGAGAGTGGAATTTAAGTTCTCTTTCCTTTGTCTGGTCATATGAACTTGCCTGGCATTGATGGAAGGACCCCAAGCGTTGCAAGCCTGAGCAGGCCACTTGCCTCCTGGATTACCATTTGCGTCGTTGACGGCGATTGGTGAGGTGTCAATACCACCGAATGAGAAGTAGGGATGCGTGTCGAGTATTATACGGTCAGACCCTTGAAGGAAGTTTGCCCAGGAGTCCAGGCTCTGGAAGCCGTCGTGAATTGCGATGTACTGCCAAGTCTATGAGTGTGGAATGTCTCAAAGCCAACGAAATACCTACAGGACCGTTCCCTTCACCGTAGCCCGTGATTCCGCGGATCATGGTGTGCGCTTCAAGGTAGAACGAAGTCAGTGAATCCTTTCCGATGATGCCGAGTAGTGCCTGAAAAGGTTTCCGGAGTCAATATATGGGAAAAGGAAGACATCGGCTTGCTACCTCATTGACTATGCCAAAAATGGGGATGAGGTCGCGATACGCGGGCTGCGAAATGAACTCCGTGAGCACCCGGATGTAGTATAATGTTCTTTCAGCATTTGCCAGTCCCCTGAAAATGATTAGAAGGAAGAAGTGACATCCAGACTATCCGACATACATGTTGCCTATGAGAAAGTGGTGAGGATGCTTTCAAAAGAAATTAGGGGAGAGAAGGATTTTACCGGACAAAAAGTTCACAGGCGACAAACTGTATTGATAAAATTAGAATGCAGTTCCTGGGACTTGAGTGAGTTCATACCGGCCAGAATGGTTAAGTCCATTCTGGGAGCCTTGAAAGCCAAACTTCAGAAAAATAATGCATCAACGAAACCAAGGAACAGACCTGGTACTGCGTGGAGATCCAAACAAACCCGAAGGCCATACTTCCGTGCCCAACTCAGAACACGGAGGAAATATCTGGCAGAATGGTTGACGAGAGACTAAGAATTCAACGATAAAAATATCGTACGTCCACGAAGTCCTGGCTAGGAAAGGCTCCCCAGGCCAAGTTTCAATCGCCCAGAAAGCAATGGGTATCCGAAGCCAGTTTAGACCAGCACCTGCAATTTCTGCAATATCTTCCTCGGTCTGTCATTTAATTAGCGACGTAGAGAAGGTCGTATTCGATCTCCACTGACGATGAAGGTGGCATAATGAGTCTCGAGTTGTCCAAGACCACCACTCGCAGTGTCAGCGGCCATTGCTACGCTCAAGGTCCACTCATCGATGGCGGTCGGCGAATATTTATCGAAATACGAAGGAGTGATAAAGGGTTCTGTGGAATTATCAGAGATAGATACAGGTTTGAGGAGGCGGAGGATGATTCGCTCACCAAGGACGAAAAGTCCGCCGAGATTCACGCCGTATATACGGTCTACGCCCCACCGCCAACTGGTGTTTAATGGCGGCGTCCACGAGTTCGGCTGCGCGTTGTTATTGAAGGGGTTACTAGGATCATTCACCCCTGCATTTTGGGTTGGGACAGTCCAGGAGAAAATGGACAAGTCCGATGCTCACAAAAAGCCTCCAAATGTATTGTTATAAATGAACTGAGTGCCGTTATCCGTGGTCACAGTTGACCCGTCTCCCCCAATCTAGGTAGATTATCGATAAGCTATTTTCCGGTGCGAGTCGAGAGTAATACCGTGGCCTTGGTGCTGGTCCCTCCCGAAGATGAGGAAGACGATGATGATGAAGCACTACCACTGCCATGTTTGGGTTTGATCACTGTAAAGTATACCGCTATCACGACCACGACCACAACAAGAACCACCGCAGCAACAATCCCCGTGATTCGGCGCTTTTGTCGTCGTTTTCTGGGCGGTGTCTGCGGGGAAGGGTCGTAATTGTATGGTATTTCATGGGAAGACCGAAGAGGCGATGAAGACATGCGCGAAAGGATGGGAAGTGGGGAAAACGAGAGGCCTCAGTCCGACAACGAAGGAGGGAAGAAGGAACGTGAAACGAGGACCCAGACACACATATTTCTCACCGATAAAGAGAAGCCTTGGACCTAACTTGATCCGGTGAAAATTCACCGCAAATGACGGAGACTGTTTACATCAATGGATGTTTTCACCTCTATTTTTGTTCACTGAATGTTATCTAGAGCAGACAGGCGTTGACAACCGACGTTAAGCGATACAGAAAAGGCTTGATTTCCGCGCAGGCCGAGACTGGATTTCCACAGTCCGCTTAGGAATAGTGTCAGAATAGCACGGCCGCGACGACGGCCTCACACGACCGTTTATCAGACTGATGCAAGTGGAGTGCTCCCGTGACGGCCGCAACGGCGCGGTATCTCAGAATAAGCCGCGCGCGCCTGAGCATGCAGCAAAGACTTGGTGTGCGATGTCGAGGTTGATGTCGAGGTTGAGGCGGAGAGCAAGCGAAGAGAGTAAATGCCCTTGGCCCTGAAATGAATTTTGGCAGATTCTGTCTAAGCGACATCAGTGGCAGTGTAAGCTTAACTTGAACGTCAACATTCTTTCAAGAGTTCGCAAATGTCAGCCACCCATAACGTCGTCAGCCTTTCGCCCCTTCGTTCTTTACCACCATGTCTCCCTCGATTTTCGCTCGTTTGGTTCAAGTCTGCTGGGCCTTTTTCCGCTCGATATTCTACTCCCGACGCCGAAAACATCTGTCGTCGCCTGAGCTCCCAACCGTCGCGACGAACGCCTTCGAGACAAACTATGAGACAGATAGCTTGAGTATGCGACTTTCTTTCGCTGTACGGAATGACAACTTACTGACTTCTTCTCAGGATCATGGCAAAAGGACAAACAGCAATTTCTTCGCCGTCCGAGTCTCCAAAGGGCAAGCACGCGGGAAACGCAGAAGAAAAGGCACCGTGCATTGGCCCCTCCACCGCCAGAAATATACGTCGAAGACTGGAGCTCCCTTGGGCTAAACATGACCGATTTCTTTGAGACGCCTTCTTCCGTAGCGGGTCGACCAGCGGCGGGCGAATCCGGTGTTTCTGTTGTTTCGACGAACCATTCCTCTGCAGTTGCCACTGTCCCGGAGAGCGATTCAGAGCACCTTACGGATGATACCTCGTCGAGTTCTGGATTCCCCCCATTGCAGCCGAATCCGTCCTCGGAACATCATGCGGACGATGCCTCGTCAAGTCCTACGCCACAGCCAAACATGATCTCAGAACACCCTACAGTCGATACCTTGTTACGTCGTGCATCCCCCCGCGTCTCAAAGCGAAGTCAAGACGGTGCTTCCCGACGCGAAGACCAAGACTGAATCAAGCCTGGATCCAACGGCAGGTGTACAGGAAGCCACGGTCGTCGCCCAATCTCTGACGCTATCATTCTCCGCTGGCCGTTACGCGTCAAGCGCGCTGTCTGCTGTTTCTGGACTCCTTTGGGACCCTCCGTCGTTCGATATTTCGCACTCGACACCCCTCCCGCTTTCAGATGTCACACCTTTCTTGTCCAAGCCTCCCCCTCAATCCACCTTGGCTCTCGGACTCGACAGCATGGCGCCGTATCCCGATGTATTCGACTTTAGCATCTACATGCGGAGAATTTCGCGGGACAGCTTCTGCGAGGCGATCGAACTGCCTCCGCTCGGTCTCGGCGTCAAAAAACCCTCTGACAAGAGCAGTCGGCCGATCAGCATATACGACGTTAACGTTGTACACGAGCGAGGCCAATACCGGAGCGCCACATACTCGTCGTGCATATCGTCACCCGGCCGCACATCGCCCAGACGTTCGCCCCTTGCTTCGACTCTCAATCTCGACTCGGGAAGGAGTGCAGTTGATTTCTCTCATGTACTTGCCGACAAATCCGATGGGAGGGCTTCGCCATTCATACTGTCGACAGAGGACGAGTTTCTCAAAATGTTTACTTGTTCGGGGAGTGTATAATTTAGCATTGTATTGTTATTTATGCCAGCCGTGCAATGATTACAGCGCAACAGAGGGAAGAAACGACATTGACTTGGTTATTTGTGAGAATATCCCAGCCGCTAATACGCTTACCCTCTTCCCCCTCCACCACTAATTTTCTCTCGTCGTCGTATCGCGTCATCTGAATCGTAGCACCCAGCAGCGAATCAAGCGCACTCCCGCCTACGCCCCCGAGCCCTCCCCATATTACAAGATCGCGAGACAGAGAGAACCAAGCGCTTCTGCAGGCAGAGTTCTCGATAATGAGGCATACACTCATCATCACGCCCATGGTGACTCCGCCTGCAAACGAGGCAAGCGTTCCGCCCACAGAAACGCCGCCGTTCGTGCCAGGTGGTACGGTCTTTCCCGTAGTGATGAGTCGTGGGGGAGAGGACGACAAAATGCCTAGTTCGGAGGCCAATGTATCACCTAAGCAGCACGCAAAATGGCTTGATCATCGTGAGCGGACTGTTTAGTTGACGATAAGAGTGGAGGTTTTACCCCAGCGCAGCGAATAAAAGCGCCCGGCTCCATCCATCTCCTACATCCTTTGACAATGGGCACCACGCGTCACTGGTATAGGTGCGTGCGATTGTACTCGGAACTTTCAGCGCGCCGGCAGTCAACGCGCCCCAGATCCAAGCGTGCACGCCCTGCGGAAGGAAGAAAATATTCCACGCAGTGCACGCGACGGCCGCGCTGAACGAGTTGCTGAGAACCTGCCATCCAGACCGATTGCCGTAGTCGTGGTATCCAGCTTCCAGCTTCGCTTTCTTCTGTTTGCCGTCTACGAGGCCACTGCTGATTAGTGTGCAAAAAATCACGATGAACGACGCGCCGTACACTTGGTCGCGCGGCTTCCAAGAAGATAGAAGCCAACGAGAGAGCTGGAAGTTGTAAGCAAACGGTTTTGGAGGGCAGTAATTTTTCCATACACGCCAAAAATCTTCAAGCTACCGGAGATCATGAGGAAGCCGACAAAAAAAGCCGTCAGTGCCCCGCTTGGGCTGAGACTCTTTTTAGACAGCCCATGTGCCGCTAGTAACGTTGGAAGGAGAAGAGAAACGATAGATATACGAGGCGACATGGGAAGCGCGTTGTGACCTTCAGATGACTAATGTCATTGATGATAGTCGATGACCAAGCACAGCCACAAGAAACTTACTTATCGTTATGCATCCATGCGCATCCAGCTTACACAGCCACTGATCGCTAAGTGGTTGCACAGCCAGAAATTCGATAACAACTCAACAAAGATGAAATAAAAGATTCTGTCCCATCAGATTCTTTAAAATAGACAAAGGAACAGCATATCAAAATTTCTGTAATCATGCTGATCACGACTTGTTTGTATCTGTAGGCTCATGTGGGCGCTGGCACAACAATGCCAGCACCTTCACTATTTGCTTCGTACTACCATCTCTCTGTGTATAGCTAGCTCTCTGAACTCCAACTCCCTGCAAAGGGTCTTATAGCTACCTTGTGTGATTCTTGAGCCTTCTTTTATCTTCTGTCTTTCTTCTGGTATCTTGCCAGTGAGCACGATTACATTTTTTTTTTAGCTATATCCACCTTTCCTCCATCTCGCCTGTACTGAGACAGCCCAAACGCTGTTCGCGTGCTAAGCTCATAAAGAACCACCCACAAACAACCTCCTGAGATAGCCTGGGCTCGCCCAGTGCCACCAGTCTCGGAGAAACCCACACGCCCAGCATCTGCGAGCCCGAGCAATGCCTCCACTCATGCGGTACTGTGGACATATGCACACTGCGCACCCACACACCTGCTTGAGTCTGTACCATGGGATGTACCAACTAACGAGCCCAGCCACAGGCGCTTGCTCACAACACCAACGAACCGCCACGTCACCGCTGTCAACTACAAAAAAAGTTTTGTAGATGGAAAATTTAAACTGGATTATCGTCACCCAAGTATTTCCCAAGTGGTTTGTATTTTCCTACAAGTTGAACTACTGAGATATTTCAGGTGTGTGAGTATCCGGCTACTTATGTATTATAAGTAGGTGGGTGAGAGTATGTTGTGAAGTGTTGTAACAACTGAACTAACTTCAGTTGATCTACACCTGTCAAGTCAAATGTGAGATAGTTATCAGATTTAGGATGAGAAAATACGCACTTCAATATATCGTCTTGTATATTGCCAGTGTTCTTGTAATTCTACGAGATAATACGCACTACAATAAAGCTCCAAGTAAATTGCTAGTGTTCTTGTTGTTCAGGTAATACGCACTACAATACTTTGTCTTGTATATTGCTAGTGTTCTTGTGGCTTGGTGGAATAATACGCACTACAATACTTTGTCTTGTATATTGCTAGTGTTCTTGTGGCTTGTCAGATTAATATGCACCACAATACTTCGTCTCGAATATTGCTGATGTTCTTGTTGCTTGGCAGAATAATACGCACTACAATACTTCGTCTTGTATATTGCTAGTGTTCTTGTGGCTTGTGCTTAGTCGTGATGTTATGTTGTAATTCTGAATTCTTAGAGGTCAGCGTGAATTTATCAAGAGTTCTGAGATGTGAATTGAGCTCACAATGAATGTGTAGTCAATCCCACAAGTTCAGCTTGTACTTGGGATGTCTTGAACAGTAGAGTTCACTTTCTGGCAGAGAGCTTTGAAGGGGGAAAACTTCTTAAATTACAATTTCAGGTCTCCTTATATACTATTCTACAATTTCCTTTTTCAGACACCAATCAAACTTCTCCACAGTCCGCTGTGCTTTTTAACTGTGCAACTGTGCAATTTAACTGTGCCAACTGTGCTATCAACTGTGCCGACTGTGCCATTGAACTGTGCTGACTGTGCCATCGAACTGTGCTGACTGTGCCATCGAACTGTGCCGACTGTGCCATTTGACTGTGCCAACTGTGCCATTTGACTGTGCCCACTGTGCCATCAAACTGTGCCGACTGTGCTATTAAACTGTGCCGACTGTGTAATTATATTACGTGTTGGACCTGGAATGTATATTGTCTAATTGAAGGAAAATAATATGTTATCTTATCAATTTGATTATTGATCCACTGGTTGGCCAGTTGTATGGAGTATCTAAGGATATTGATTGTTGAGGTGTTTTTCAATGTTCTGACTCTCATTTTGATGAGAGTCTGACATCTGCGGGGAACATACTTCAACTGTCCCCGGTTGACCTTCTTTCCTGTAGCTTCTGCATGTCGTCCCAGTTTTTGATTGATCTACATTATACTCCTAGTTCAAGAAAAACAATGTACAGGTAGGGAGATGTCAAGAGGGACCATGATTCCTGGGTAGCTATAGGTGTCCATTGTTAACTGTGAAAGTGCGTACTGATTTTGTGGGCAAGACTCTTGACTCAGGAACGCCACTGCTCTTTATACGTCCCTTTGGGCATTTCAACCATAGCAAGCTCTCGATGCTTGTTGTCCACCCATTGCACTATTACCGCATCTTTGAGATGAAGTTTTACTTCAGAAATCTCCCAGATCCCTGTGAGCGACCCGTGCGCATAGACCTTCTGACCCGAATACATAGGCGAACTGGGGTTGCTCAGCATCACCAGATGCCCTGGGGATGAGGTAAACTCATGCGATGAGGATTCGTTAGAACAAAAAGTGATGAGAGCACGAGGGGTATTCGGGAATGCGTTGTGTTCGTGAATGTATTCCTGAGTGTCACTCTGAGTGGCGGCACAATACTTGTTTGGGCTTTTCACAGTATAAGGTCTGGGGTGTGCCACTTGAATTGAGGGATCTCGACGAAGCTCCTCAAAGTGGCTATTCTCGACAATACCCAGTTCTGGGCTCAATTCACTATACGCCAAAGTGTAGCAGACGCGAAATGCTGAGGTTTTGGTTGCTCCTTCATCGTCATTAGGAGTGAACTGGAACTCCAAATTCCCAGCTGTGTGAATGTGCTCGGTGATATTATGGCGAATGTATTCGACCTCCTGCTATAAGCCCTTGTTGGCTCGAGATTGACTTGTATATTGATAAGATATGACGCACTGGGAGTTGTTCGACCTCTTGGTCATTCGCAATCTGCAAAAAGTGGGAGGGCATGGATGTAGGAGCCAATGAGTCAAGGCGCTCAGTGAGAAAGTCGAAAGATAGAAAGTCAAGGTGAGTAACGTCGGACTGGGCCCTGGTGTTGATGCCAGTTTATCGGCACTTCCTGCATTCTGTAATATTTTCTAGGCCTTCGAAAGTTCTTGATGTATGTCATTTAAGGTGAACACCCTCTTTTAGAATGATGATCACTTTGATCGAAGGTCGGTCTAAGTTGTTCTGGATATTGATAAGTAGCTATATTTTTAAAATCCATGTATCTGTCTTTTTCACGGCGTGTATGCCTTGTTAACTCTCTGTTCTGCGTGATTTCTACTTGGTGTTACATAGGTCCTCTATTCATGTTTTTGGACGTTAATCGGGACATGTAATGGCGAAATTTCCCAGTGTATCGACGCAAATGGTATGTCAATCAAAATGACACGAGAACTCCCTTGAATCCCACATCCGACCACCGCAATATTATTTCTTATGTTGATCCAATGGACTTGTTGAACTCGACCTTCTCCTGTTATTGCTCCAGAGCAAATAACCCACGTTCCTTTTTATATAAGGCCCCCTCAGATGGCAGTCGATCTGTATGGAGGATACGCTTGATGCTGGAAGTACTCGTCTCATCTGGTGGGGATAAGCACTATGTCCCTGGCTTTTTCACTTTTTAAAACCTCCGGTGTACAGGGAATTCTAGAGATGGTGAAACCTTACGTTTGTCGGCTAACTTCAGCTTGTGCTCTGATTCTCCTTCTGCTGCCTCCAGGTCTAAGTCTTTGTCGGTAATGTCTTCCTCAGGAGCTGTCCTCATGCAGAGGAGCACTGTAGGCCATGAACGTGGGTCTGGGTTCTGCAGGTGGGCAAGCATCTGAGTAGGGTGCGACATGAGAGAATAGCGAAAAGGTATATTGCGTCCGAAAAGCCTTTTTATGCTCTGACCCTTTGTGATTCTTCTGTCAGTCCAATTTTATACATATCTGTTTCTGGCTTCGTAATATCCTTCGCCCTTTTTGGACTTTTAAATTTCCTCTTCCAGAAAAATGTGTTCGTAATCATTCACTACATTTTCAAGTGTATTGACTATTGGTGTCCTGTATTCGAAAGATACTGACTCGTTCTATGAACTATTTCCAAGATGGGTTGGGAGTGCAGAATAAGGCCTTAAATGCAGTTAATCTCGGCTGTCGTCCATGACTTGAGAATTCTTACCCGTCGGCGGTTGGCTCGCTCCCAATTTGATTTGCCTGGTGCTGCTGTTTGACCTCCCTTTTCACATCCTCTATCCCTCGCCCCTTCCGAATGATTCCCCACACTTGTCCTCCATGATAAGTGGCTGGCACATCGAGGGAGAAATGCGCATTGGTTTCAACAAAGGCCGTAGACTGTGAACCTCGGTAGCCTATGTTCAAATCGACCATCTCTGGGAGATTGACGCTATGGGTGGGGAGAACAAGGATGACTGGCTCATCCTTGAGTTGGCAATACACTCTGGCATGAATGATGCAAAGGTCCGGGAGACCGACAGGAGGGCCATGATTCAATTCCAGCTCGATGTAAATGGACAGAGCTCCCTCGCAGCGATATACAAGATCGGGGTCCAACTGCACATTGGTTGGCAGATCCACCACACGAAATCGGGGAATAATGTTAAGACGGGCATCCGATGAATGGTGGAAGTCGATAACGCCTCCAAAGGGCTCGAGCTGCAAGGTGGTGGGTGGACATGGCATAGGTGGTGCTCGATATTTGGTTTGTGAAGGCTCACAGGGTGCTGGTACTCGAGCGTGGCGAAGAAATGGAGGAGGCGACATGAGAGAGAGAAAGGACTGCGAGGCGGTGTTTAAAAACATAAAGAATGTGATGGTTTTCTGGAATGGTCTGTCTTGCTTGTACAGGCAGCCACCTGTCTTTTCAATTCAGACCTTTAAATGACATCGCGGCCTTGAAACGGATTCTAGGTCACGACGGTAAAATGGTACATGTACTAAACTGGGATTGTATCTGTTCATCAATTTTCCCACTCCCACTGGTTGAACATTTCAAGTTTTTCACTGAAAATTTTGGTGAAAAATGTTTTGAAATTTACAGCAATTTTTCAGTGAAAAACCAGGTGAAAAACTTGAAATATTTTTTGTGAATTTTTTGAACTTTGTGAAAATTTTCTAAAAAAGTGGTGAAAAAGTTTTGAAGTTCAAAAATGTCATTAAAAAGTTTTAAGTTTTTCACTTGGTTTTTCACTGAAAAATTGGTGTAAAATTCAAAACATTTTTCACTAGAATTTTCACTGAAAAACTTGAAATGTTCAACCAGTGTCCCTGGGTCGATTCGGCGTGTATTTCGAATTGCTGGCAGAAGGTCCGTTAATCTCGATTTTAAGATGGGTTGGAATGGGTTTGACATACACTGCGTTTATTGGTCTTTTATGGTTGCAAGAATTTACTCGATCTCATTGTCCTCCTCGTCACCTATGTTGCTCGATGATGGGGTCGATAGGAGATGATAATTATGAGTCGAAACCCCCGAGTTCTCGGGCAGAGGACGGAAAAGAGTGATGCGATCGTGAAGGCGAAAGTTTCCTTCCCCTCCCCTTGTAGCGTGGATCGGGGAACAATTCTTCTTGGAATCCTGAATGAACCAAGTAATTGGCCACCAAGAGGATGTGAATAATGACCAAGCCATGCGTCTCGTGCTCGACCTCAATGACCGTGCATCCTGGTTTTTCATAGGTAGATCCATGGTTTCGGGCAACACGAAAGATCCTGGTTTCGCCTTGTGTGAGACGTATGACTCTGTTTCGCCACACAAATCCTGGGAAATTAGGCCCCAGCACTGCGTAGCGTGGAAAGTAGGAGTGATCTCCTTGAACAACATCTGCGAAAAAGACATGAACCCCGACGATAGAAGATTCCCTCGAGAGTTGCGAAGGGGGAAGGGCTGTAGGGGAATTAGGTGGAATATGAGTGATCGGCAGCATAGACTGGGGTAGCTCAAAAGCACGCCCTACTTCCCATTCAGAGGGTGCTAGGTAAGGCTGGCTGCGCTCATTCGATATTCCTGAATCCATGAGCGGCTGACGCGGAATATGAGCTGGTTCTGGAGGAGCCTCGATCTGGATGGTAGGAATTGTAGGAAGGGTGCTTGCAAATATGACAGGCGACTCTGCGGTTGGGATAGAAATTTGGGTGGGCATTATAGGTATCATTTCTACCGCCCTAGCAGATGCAGGGTGAATCATCCGGCGTGCTAGGGATACCATTGGGTCGGTAGTAGGACTGTTAAAATGTCTGGCCGATTCCCCATGAGGATAGCGGTGGGCCTTTCTGTAGTGGCGGCACTGTTCCTTTAGGATTATCAAAAACTGGAGTCGTCCCATGGGAATGTAGCGAGGAAAGACGTGGCTTTGCGTACATTTGTCGGTTCTGTATAATTAGCTCTTTCCTCCGTCTCACCTTTTTGGGGACTCTCGGTGTCTATTCTTCCTCTTCTTCTTCGTCATCACCTAACCAACCTGTTTTCATGAACCAATGGTCTCGTGTTATATATGGAAGAAGACAGAATGCCGCGACATTGTTCTGAGGGTAAGGTGTCCCATCAAGTTCCTGTAAAATATACGCACCTCCTCGTGTTTTGCGTTCCACTTTGTAGGGTCCAAGATACCGGGGTTTAGTTTTCCGATCCAGGTTAATTTCCACTCTAGTGTTGCGCATTAAAACTAATTCTCTGGGCTTGTAACTTTCCTTTTGTAGTTTCTTCACAAACCTTTTCTCGAATTGGGCTTTCGATTTGAATTGTGCGGCCTTAAGTGTTGCTGCTGCCCGTTTGATATCTGCATCATGTTTCTTGAGTTGTCGAGCTCTCAGAGCCAGCAGTTCTACTGTTGTCATTTCTGCACGAAATCCTTCCACCATGAAGGTAGCCTCGGTCAAGTCAAAAGGAAGAATAGGATCCACCGAGTGAAGCAGTTGATAAGGAGAAAAACCCGTCACTTTGCTGACTGTAATGCAGTCTGCAAACACCACTTCTGCTAGTAAGTCAGGCCACCTATTTAATTGTCCTCGGCATGCCTTTACCAATGCTTCTCATAGTGTGTAATGCCCTCGTTCTACCACTCCATTGGCATGTTTGTTGTACGGGGAGATACGAACTTGAGGTACGCCCATTCGTGCCATTAGAAGCTCAAATGATTGCGAAACTTCTGCTCTATTATCAGTAGTGACTTGAAGCGGAATCCCATACCGGCAATAAATATACTTCCAAAAAAAGTTAGACATTGTCTTAGTGTTACACGCCTTCAATGCTTGGGCCTCACATACTCCTGTAAGGTCATCACACGCTGCAACAATATACTTGAATCCCTGCGCTTTTGGCATGAACATTACATCAATGTAAATCTTGCTGAAAAGAGTGGCTGGAACAGAGACTGTAAGTGGAATTTCCTTCTTCTTTAGACTTCGAATCTGACACTGGTGGCAGGAGCTTACATGATGTTGCACGTCAGCTCGCAGGTGAGGCCAATATACTCTCCGATGAAGCGTCTCGTATGTAGCTTCGAGCTTGCGATGTCCCAGATCCTCATGGGCTTGTGTCAGAATGTCTAGGTGTTTTTCCGGATTAAATACTACTCGTAAAGGTGGGTGTACTCCATTTCTTTTGTACATGAATTCGTTATCGGGGTTGATGAAATATTTTGTCGCTTGTTGTAGAAACCGATGCTTGGCGGCCAGATCCCCAATATATGGTGTTTCTAAGGTTTTTAGGAAATGATGAATATCTAATAACAATCTTTCAGTACTGGCTCGGGTCATGAAACAGGAGGGTAATCGAGCTGCTGGATATTCATGAGGGATGGGTTGTGTCCATCGTGTGGTGGGTATTTGATGTTCTGGAATGAGGGTGAGAAGGGTGATGTTATCCAATCAGCTGTCATCATCATCTTCTACAGGTTCTCCTTCTGCCGGTCGTCATCGGGACAAAGCGTCCGGACCTGCAAATCGTACTCCAGGGACATGCACTAGTTCGAAGTCAAACATCAGTATGCCTTGTACCCATCTATTTACTGCTGCGTTGGGTTGTAGATCTGGTGAATTTAACATACCTGTAATATATTGCGCATCCACCTCAACTTGTAGGTTTTGTACCCCAATGATGTATAAGTGCCAGTGTCTTAATGCTCGGTAGAGCCCGAAAAGTTCTAACTTTGGCTGGGAATATCGGCTCTCTCGGTCCAACATGGGAATTGATCCATACCTTGCGGGTCTTCGCTTCCCTTCATCATCTAGTTGTGACAAAATCATTCCTGCTGCTTCATGGCTTGAATCTACTGAAAGAATAACTGTGTTGCTTGATGTATAATCTATAGGGCGTAATGCTGGTGCTGAGCTGACTAGTTCCTTGATATTTTGAAAAGCCTTCTGTCGGCGTTCATCCCACTCGAATTCTACTCCCTTCCGATATAATTCGGTCAATGGCCTTACCAGTTTGGAGTAATTTCTAATCCAGATTCGGACGGTTCCACATAGTCCCAAAAATCAACGTACTTCTTGCGGGGTTTCCAATGCTGGCCAATTCAAAATTTTATCAACCCTATCTGTATCAGGCATTCGTCCTTCAGGAGAACATTTCTGTCCAATTATAATTGCCTCTCGTCAACAAATCTGGGTCTTGGATCCTGAAAAGGTTGCTCCAGCGCATTCCATTTTGTGCATAATTCAGTTTACATCACAAGCATGCTCCCAAATAAACCTCTGTATTCCTGGATTTCCTTCAATGCATTCCGGTTCTCCTTTTTCATTTAAATAAGCACTGACCGGTCCTTTAATGGGTACATCATCAATGAATGCATTGGCTATGTGCGGAATTTCATCTTTTAAAATGAAAGTCATGCAACGCTGAAATTCTGCCGGTGAGTTGGTATATCCAGTTGGCATGGCTGTAATCCTGAGCAGCCCTAACGGTGTCATGAAGGCTGTCATATCTCGGCTCCCTGCTTCCATGGTCCTTGCGTCAAAACCCCAATATAAATCAAAGACTGTATAACATTGTCTTCCCGCAAACCCCTCAACAAAATCATCCACGATAGGTAACATTCCAGCATCTCGTATTGAGACTTTATTTAAAGGTTGAAGATCATGGACAATTTGCAATTTTCCATTTTTCTTGAGGACGCAGAACCATCAGGATCTGTAGGATGATTGACAGGGCTCATATACTCCTGTATCCATCTTTAATTTCAATACTGCAATTACTTTGTCCAGCAGTCCAGGCGGAATTGGAATGTTTTTATATTCCCAAGGTCGGTGCGGTACCGTCGCCATTTTATATGGTGAAAAGTACGAATCTTTGAGGGTTCCTCTTTCTTCATCCACAAAGGCTAATGCCTTCTTGTTGACTCGAATTACATGCTGAAATAATTTTATTTCTTCTGGCCATAAAAATCTATCAGTGTTTAGATTCAAGCTGTCCATTCGTTCCTGCGTTATGCGTTCAGAAGGTATAAAATCCGGTGGGTTACGTGGAAGTTCTGCTAAGGATATGGCTGGGTCACAAGGTATAGTTCGAACAGTATCCGTTCCAGTAGGAAAAGTGGTGGGCACCAGTTTGACTTTTCTGTCCATTCGTTTGTATGCCGTGAAACAATGATGCCAAATTTTATCTTCATCAGTTACCGTAGGGTAAAATATCCATTCATCATCTTTTTCCCATGTGAAATCACGTTCTTTTTGAATAGCCAAGTCCTGGCCACTATTCTTCTGATCACTAACTCGCTGTGTCTTCTTTGCTGACTCTTCAAGTGGACCATGACTTATTATTCCGCAAAATGCCTTCCACGGGGAACAGAAATGACTTCTGCCTTCTCGTTCTCAAGAATGGACCAAATAAACAAGCTCGTGAATATCTTGTTCGGTATGATACAGTATGGTCCTGATAGTAGATATTACAGCGTCCAATATATCGTTTATCCCTTGTGGGTCACTGAAGTCGGTGTGTTTGCTGATGCGAGGGTTCAGCACGAATTCCTGTGTTTGGTCCCGAAGATAATTTAGGGCCAACGACAACTTGAAGGCCTGTAGCCTTTGAATTTGAATGAGATTTAACAAACGCTGCCCATCAAAAGATTGCTCACCAGTCATCGCTAACTGCCAAGCGAGTGATTCAAAGGAAAAACATAATGAAGGAGTGAGGGCATGGGTTAAGTTCTGGAATGATATTAGGGAGGTTGATCCGATTAAGATAGGAGGGAGCCGAAGCGAAATGGGAGCTCCAAGATTGAAAAGGGTCGTAAGGGCTGTCATAAAGGTCGTTATCTCTGTCCAAATGGTGTCCGTGGGGAACTGATTAAATAACTTGAGACTCATTGATGTTCCTGAACGATTAAGCATGGATTTTAGTGAAGATAGTGTTATGACTAACCAGGGTAACATGGTGGGCAACTCGACACCTATATGGGATGGGTTAATTATATGGGGTAATATGCTTGACGTGCCCGTACCTTCAGATCGCTGTGGGCGTGCCTAAGGCATAATGCGCTCCAAACTCATCAAAACGATCCTGCAGAGTTCCCATGCTTGAATTAAATCGATTCCCCGAAGCTTCTTCGGCTGTGTGCAAAAATCCCGCCCATAATAGCTGCATTACCCCCATGTCGTCACGGAATTGAGTTGATAGTAATTCTTCCAACGAAAAGGCCAGTTGTAATTCGTTGATCTGTCTGAAGAGTATAATGCAACTCTGCAAGAAATTGGCTTCAGCATCGTGAAGGAGGGAGTTTAGATGATAATTATTTTGTCTGAATAGACCGTCTGGGTTATTTTCGCCTTCAAATTCCAACATCTGCTGTATGGTTGAGATATGAAAGTCTTCCTCGAATGGGAAAAAAATTTTTGCAGAAGGTTTTGCGTTTCCTGAGAAACTCGATCACTTCTGCTAGCTGTTGAATGGTAATCAAAATACCCCCTCGCAAACTGCGAAGAGTCAAAAAGTATGGTTGCCAGTGGGCAACGACGGCTTTAAAAGTCTCAGCCCCAAGTACTTGTTGCTGAAGAGGTACGTCCTGAGTTTTACGTCTCTTGGCCGACTGATGTTCGTCCCGATCCACGGGTGTGCCGGGCCAGATAAAAGTAGCAGATCGGGTGACTGGGGCAGGCGGAGTCCGTTGATTATGTTCCTGCTCCAAAGTGTTGTATAAATCCTGGAACGGTCGCATGGATTTTGGCCCGCAATGGGAAAGGAACGGTACCGGCAATAGTGGGGAGGAATCGAATGTGTCGCCTGTATTGTTTACCACGAAGTCAGGAAGATGTGCGGTGGTAGTAGAAGCAACAAGATAATGATGTCGCACCTCAGGGTAAATGTTGAGCGGTAGATCCCTGAGATCAAACTCGGTCCCTGCCCAATCACGATAATTTTCTTCCAATGTCATTCATTGTCTAGTGTGATGGAGTCGCACTTGGTGAAGGCTGGGAAAAATCCGTGAGCCAAGATGTCGTAGAGTAAGTAAGGCCACGTTGTTACGTCCGTGCACATCTCCGTCTGAAAACCTCCGTCCGGAATCTCCGGATCTCCGGATCTCCGATATCTCCGTCCTCCGGATGCGTACGTCCTAACCTATGGGCCCGTGTCCGATTACTCTCTGTGCATTATGCTACGGTTTGATGCACAATCCTCCGGGGTTTTTACGCAGTGAAGTCTTCTGAGCGTTTCCCCAGAATTACTTATGATCATATGCCCTATGCTCCACATGCTACTTCTGATTGTTGTTATTGTTCTTTGACGACCTTATTGTCTTTTACCTACTTCTCCGTCCACATCCAGAAACCTCCGGATTTCATATAAATACGTAGTCGTTCATGGATGTACTTCAGTTTGTTAATTAACGTGCTTTGCCTCCCGCATTGCTCCGGTCTGACCTCCGCTCCTACTCTGTCTGGCAGCCAAGAAGAGGGCGCTCACCCTTAGACCCCTGTGGTGATCTGCGTTAGCTCCGTCTTACCTCCGGCTAGAATTCTCCGATCCTCCGGTCTCCGGCCTTCCGTCCCTCCGGTCCGACACGGATATAACAGTATTAACAAACTCACCTTTCTTGGCTGTTCTACATGTCTTTTTTCTCACCTACCGTCTACGCCAGATGCTCAAGGCAGACGGCGGCGCGAATCGTCCATCATCCGGGCGATGGTTCCCTTGCACCCACCGGCTCTTGCTACCAGTAATTTTACCCCCGCCTATGCTACGGCAACTCTTTCGACACCTGTTTCTACACAGCAACCTCATTTCGAGGAAGGCCGTGCTCCCCAGCCTAATGCTCCGGTTTCATGGTCTCGTCCCGTTCTGGAGGACTTGGCTGGTCCTTCCAGGCGGGCTCCACGACTTAGCCTATCACCGACTCTTTCTGAGTTCCATGGTCACGCTGGAATGGAAAGCATTTTGGAGGAGCGGTTTGAAAACCTGCCCTCCGGTACGGAACATCATTCGGCATCAGGTAGTCATCATAGTTCTCCTCATCAGCTTGGCTCACCACATCCATCACAACACACACCATCCGGAACACCCCTCGTACCTCCGTTAACCGGAGTTCCGGTTGTTCCAATAGTTCCGGTCCCTCCGGTTACTCCTGCAGTCCCAGCAGCCCCTCAACCGATGGCTGCTACCCAAGGTGTGGATCCTAACAACCCTCCTATTCCGCCGGCTAGACCTCCTACCCCTACCGGAACTAGTCCGGCAGGACCTCCGGCTCCTGGGGGTGGTGGAGGTGGCGGCGGAGGAGGAGGTGGTGGAGGCGGTGGTAACAGTCCTAATAATCCTCCGGATCCAAATCAACCTCCGGTTAACCCTCCAATTCCTCCCGCTGGACTGCCCGTACCTCCCGCACCTGGAGGTGGAGGAGGTGGCGGACCTGGCGGAGGAGGTGGTGGTGGTGGTGGCGGACCTCCGCCACCAATCAATCCTCAAGGACCTCCTGGTCCCCAAGGCCCTCCTGGCCCTCTGGGATTTCCGGTTTATGTTCATAACCCCCAGCTTGACGCCACGATGCAAACTTTTGCAACCGCCATGACCGCTTTCGCTCAGAATGCCAATGCTCCTCCTCGATCCACCCGGAGCACTCTCAAAGCTCCGGATACGTTCGACAGATCTGATCCCTCGAAATTCCACTCCTTCCTGTCCCAAATTTACCTTCACATTGCAGAACGTCCCCAGGATTTCCCCGGCGACGACGAGAAAATTCTCTACGTCCGGTCTTATCTCCGGGGTACTGCACAACGATGGTTTGAGCCTGGCATGTATGTCGGAGCTCCCATTCCGCTCTGGGACGGAAACTTCCGTCTATTCATCGAGGAGTTGCAAGCCAATTTCGGTCCCCATGATCCGATTGGGGATGCGGAACAGGCACTTAAGGCATTGGTCATGAAATCATCGGATTGAATCGCCACTTATCAGGTCGATTTCAACAATTATGCGGCAATGATTGGGTACAACGACATGGCGCTCCGTCGTTTCTTTTACGACGGACTTCCGCGCCGGATCAAGGACCTACTCGCACACACCGACTACGACAACACTCTTAATGGTCTTAAAATCGCGGCACGCCGGATTGACGCTCGCTATTGGCAGCGTCAAGGGGAGCTAGAGCATGAGCGTGCTCAACAGAAAGCTACCTCCGGCGGATCTTCCGGTAAAACCTCCGGCGACTCCGGTTCCTCTCCGACCACCTCCGGTAACACTAGTGGAGGCAAGGGGAAGGGCAAAGGCAACAAACCCCAGAAGCCTAGGCCCTCCGGACAATCCTCCGGATCATCCTCCCAGGCCGCTTCGGGTAACGCAGGCCAGGCGTCGAGTTCAACGCCGGCCAAGCCCAAACCGTATGCCGACAAACTCGACAAGTCCGGTAAGCTAAAACCGGAGGAATGCGAGCGGCGTATCAAGAACAACCTCTGCCTTTTCTGCGGAGGTTCCGGCCACAAGACCAATGAGTGCAAGAAGCGTCCGGGCAATCAGGCCCAGGGCAAGGCAGGCTCCGTCTCAACTCCGCCTGTCCCCTCTGCTGACGCAACCTCTTCGTCCGAGTCAAAAAAATAGTTAGCAGCTCGGATACCTCTGCACCGAGCCCGAGTTGCGTTGACTCCGAGGTGCTTCCAGAGGTTTGTCTCAACGCTTCCGCTCTTTCTCCGAACACTTTATATGTTGATCTCGATATATCTTTACTCTCCGCGGACTATATCTCTCCCTCTGGTTCTCTCTCCGGACTCCTATCGGAGGCAGGCCAAACCCTGTCTTCGTCTCTCGTAAAACGAATTGCCGCGGGATTCAACTTCCGCTTACGAGCACTCATTGACTCCGGATCTTCCCACTGTTTTGTGTCCACGAATGTCTGCGAATCCAATGTTTTTACCCCGTACGCGGTGTCTCCGGTTAAGCTCCGGTATCTCGACGGCTCTTCATCCATCATAAACCGACAGCTACAATTGCTCCCTCGGTTTCCCTCCGGCGATGTCCAGTTAATGGAATTCTACGTCACCCGTCTCGATTCTCCTTGTGATCTGGTATTGGGATACAATTGGCTTGCCCGCTTCAATCCGTTGATTGACTGGCGCAGTGCCACCATCACTTTTCCCTCAGTTCCCTCCGAGTCTCCGGTGTCGACACCTCCGGAAATTATTCCGATCCCTGTTGCGGCTGCTCCTACTATGGACGAGACGGAACCTCCAGCATCCCCGGCGGACTCTCCGTCTACGCCGTTGACGTCTTCGCCAGAGTTTGGTCCTTCAATGGACGTCCCCTCCGATCCTTTAATGGATGACATCCCTGAGGTTCCTATGCCTCATCCGTTCACGTCCGCTCCGCTCGTTTCACTAGTCTCCGCAGCAGCATACAGCGCCATCATTCGAGACAAGAGTACAATCCAGTATACTTTGCGTGCAACCCTGACCGATGAAGCCCAGGCTCGTTGTGCCTCGGCTGAGGAACCGGATCTCTCCGGTTTACCTCCGGAATATCACGACTTCGCGGATGTTTTCTCCGAGGAGAAGGCATACAACCTTCCTCCGCACTGCGAGTTCGACCTCAAAATCGAGACTATCGACGGCGAGGAACCACCGATCGGTCATGTATACTCCATTTCTCCGGCTGAACTTACCGCTCTCCAGGAGTTCATCGACAAGAACTTGAAGGCGGGATTCATTTATCCGTCTAGTTCTACTCACGGAGCTCCGATTCTCTTCGCTAAGAAGAAAGACGGAAGTCTCCGTCTTTGTGTCGACTATCGGGGTCTTAACCGCATCACGAAGAAGGATCGTTATCCACTTCCTCTGATTGCGGACCTCCTCGATGCTCCGGGAAAGGCACGTATTTATACTAAACTCGACCTCCGACACGCTTACCATTTGCTCTGGATTGCTCCGGGCGATGAGTACAAGACCGCATTCCGCTCCCACTACGGCTCTTATCAGTTCCGCGTCGTTCCGGAAGGCCTCACCAACGCTCTGGCCGCCTTCCAACGCTTCCTGAACACGCTATTCTCCGATTTGCTGGACGTCTATGTCGTCGTATATCTCGACGATATTTTGATCTACTCCGACGATCTGTCCGCACATACGGCTCATGTTCGTGAAGTGCTCCGTCGCCTCCGCAAAGCGGGACTATATTGCAAACTGCCGAAATGCGAGTTTAGTGTCACCACTTGCAAATACCTCGGCTACATCCTTTCGCCGGAAGGCTTCCGCATGTCTCCGGTCAAAATCTCCGCTATCACGGAGTGGCCCGTCCCATGAAAAATCAAGGATATCCAGTCTTTCCTTGGTTTTTGCAACTTTTACCGACGTTTCATATACGGATATTCCCAAATCACCGTTCCGCTCACTCGACTTACTCATTCGAACGTCGCATGGGATTGGTCTCCCGCTTGTCAAAATGCTTTCGAGACTCTCAAGCGAGCATTCACGGAGGCTCCGGTCCTTCACCACTGGATCCCCGGTCGACAGATTACTGTCGAGACGGACGCCTCCGACTATGCCATTGCCGCCATTCTCTCCATTTTAGGGGATGACGAGCTCCTTCATCCGGTTGCATTCCGGAGCCGGACCTTAACTCCTCCGGAGCTCAACTACGACACGCACGATAAAGAGTTACTCGCGATTTTTGACGCTTTTAAACATTGGCGCCACTACCTCGAGGGAGCTCCACTCACTATCGACGTTGTCACGGACCATAAAAATCTCGAATACTTTGCCACCACAAAGACACTTACGCGCCGGCAAGTGCGATGGTCCGAATATCTTTGCCATTTCAATATGGTAATCCGGTTCCGTCCCGGAAAACTTGGAGGAAAACCGGATGCTTTGACTAGACGATGGGACGTCTATCCTAAAGAGGGGGATACGGCTTTCAGCCAAGTTAATCCTCAAAATTTTCGCCCCATTTTTACTTCCGATCAACTCACAGCATCCCTCCGGACGACTCTCCTCGAGGAAATTGTCCTCTGAGCCTCCGTCGTTATGGACGTCGAGAAGCTCCACAGCGACATAAAGTCCCATTATGCGGATGATCCCGCCACTGTTGACGGACTTTCCTCCGCAACCTCCGGCAATTCATCGCGTTGGTCTATAGATTCCTCCGGTTTACTCCGCCTTTATAACCGGATCTATGTACCCCAAACCTCCAGCAACACTCCGGATATTCTCCGCGTACGTGTTTTACAACATAAACACGATCATATACTCTCCGGTCATTTTGGGCAGAATCGCACACTTGCCCTCGTACGCCGGGAATACTCCTGGCCGGAGATGCGGACATTCGTACGCGACTATGTCAGGTCTTGCGTGATCTGTAAACGCAACAAGGCTCCACGACATAAACCTTACGGACTCCTCCGTCCACTTCCGGTTCCCCTCCGTCCTTGGCATTCCATTTCTATCGACTTCATCGAATTCCTTCCTTTATCCGGCGGATATGATGCAATTTGCGTTATAGTTGACAGGGCTTCAAAACAAGTTATTCTCTTTGCCTGTGATCGATACATAACCTCCGCCCTTCTAGCCAAGGCATTCCTTACACATGTCTTCGCCAAACACGGAGTTCCGTCCCATGTCACCTCCGATCGTGGTACGGAGTTTGTCTCCGCATTTTTCCGTTCTTTGGGGGAACTACTCAGCATGAAAATGCATTTTACCTCCGGTTACCATCCGTCGGCGGATGGACAGACGGAACGGATGAACCAAACCCTCGAACAATACATCCGGATGTACTGCGCTTATCAGCAGGACGACTGGCACGAGCTCCTTCCGCTCGCGGAGTTTGCACTCAATAATGCTCCGAACGCCTCTACCGGAGTTACCCCGTTCTTTGCCAACAAGGGTTATCATCCCTCGATTACTTTCTCCAACATTGAAGTCTCCGATCCCTCCGCTCGTGAATATGTGTATGACATTCAATCAGTTCACGAATACCTCCGGCAGCAACTCACTTTCGCTACAGAGCGTCACAAGGAGATTGCGGACAAAAAACGTGAACTGGAACCCATCTTCGAAATCGGAGATGAAGTATTCATTACTGCCGAGTTCATTGCAACGACGCGTCCAACTGAAAAGTTTTCAGAGACTCATTTCGGACCATATGAAGTTATCGAGAAGCCTTCCGCTGCTTCCTACACCATCCGCCTTCCTAAAGCTCTTTCCCGCATCCATCCCGTATTCCACGTCTCTCAACTCGAGCCTCACTTTCTGAATCCATTCCCCGGACGAGAAGCGGAACCTCCGGGCGCCGTCCATACACTTGACGGCGAGGAGTACTACGAACTCAGCTCCATTGTCGATTCTAAGATCGACCGGAGGTACCACGTAAAACTCCGCTACTACATTGAATGGTTGGGCTACGAGGATACCGACACCCGTTATGAATGGGTCTCCGCGACGGACCTGGATGCTCTGGAACTTATCGCCGCATTTCATGAGCGCTATCCGGAGAAACCGGGACCGGAGCTTACGGATTAACCTCCGTTTTTTCTCCTTCAAATCTCCGACTAAGTTTCGACAAGAAGATCAAATATACAATTTTTTCGGTGATATATACAACATAAACTAATGTCCTTATTCATTTCTCCGGCCCCGGGTTTACCTCCGGGGCCTCCGGCATCTCCTCGTCGCTGTCCACCAATTCGTAAACAACTTGCTCGTCGACGTCGACAATGCGACGGAGGGCCGGTGGGGTTGGCGGACGGATTGCGATTTCCGTTTCCTCCATCTTCACCCGGAGGTCTTCCGCCTTCCTCTGCTCTGCTTCTTCCTCCGCCTTCCTCTGCTTCTCATCTTCTTCCGCCTTCTTACCTTCCTCCAACAACTTGGCTATCATAGCCGCCCTCTCCGCCTTCGCCTTCTCCGCCTCCGTGCGCTCCTTCTCCCTCTTCGCCTCCGCCGCCTTCAGCTCCCGCCGTTTGGCGACGTTGGCCTGGATTAGTGCCATTTGGTCGGCACTGTCGTTTTCGAACTTGACCGGAGGCTCCGTCTGAATCTCCGGCTGGACCTCCAGCGCGGCCACCACACTTTCCACAATCGACAACGGGCTTTCCGCCCGCACCTCCCTCTCCTCCGGATTTCCCTCCGCATCCACAATCTGCTGGAGCGCGATCCCCACGTCCAGTTCGCCATCGGACACCGCACGACGCCATTCGTCAATGCGGGATTCCTCCGGATCTCTGTCACGCTCCGCCTGCTCATCTCCGTTATCCTCCGCCCCTCGAGCTCCCTCCGTCTCCGTCCCGAAAATAGCGTCGGGAATGGGCTCCTGCGCCGTGGCTTCGAGGTACTCGGCGGCAGCCCCGATCTCGTCGACACCCTTGTCAACTAGCTGCGACGCTAGTGCAGAGAGGAAGATGCGGTCCAGAGCTTGGCAACGGCGGATGCGACGGAGGTTATCCCGCATCTCCGACAGCTCCGTCCGCATATTCCCCGTACGCGTCTGAATCGGTTCCTGCGGGCCAACCCACAGCGGAACCTCGCGTGCGCCTCAGACCTTTCCCTTACCCTCCGTCCTTCCTGACTTCTCCGTCCTCCATTTCTTTCTCGCCCCTCCGGTCTCCGTCGTCCGCTGGCGCCCTTGGTTTTACGATGGCTGGACGCGCCTCGTTCTCCGGCAGGAGCTGGCACTTCCAGTGTTTCCGCTTGCAACAGTTGCAAGCGAGGTTTCGGTTCCAGAAGTGATTCTGCACGTAGCAGATACTTCCGTCTCTCCTGCAACTAAAACAAGCTGGAAATTATCAATAAAAAAATCCTCCGGTCAGTCAGCGGGACTTACCGTTCTCCTCCCTCAGCGCCCGCCATTCTATTTCCACGGGGCCCTTACGCCCAATCCGCGTGGTGATCAGGCGGCGCGGTTTCCTCTCACCATCCTCCGACTCCGAATCCGACTCCGCTTCTGCCTCACGTTTTCGCTTGAGGCGACTAGGCCCCGGTTGGCCTATCTCCGGCTCCGGCTCCGTCTCTCCGTCCTCGCTCGTATCCTCCGACACCGGCTCGTCCGGGCACGTCGTTCCGGTCCGGCGAATTCCCATGGTCGAGGTCCGCGATGGTGACGCGGTCGTGCGCCGTTAACTCCCGACGCTGCACACGCGCCAGAAGCTCCGCGACTTCACGGCGGCGTTGTTCGGCCCCCGAGCTCGTTCTCCGCCGCAAGAAGCTGGGAGAGGCGCACCTCATCCCGTTTCGCCTCCTCATCGGCCTCCTTCTTCTCCTGCTCCCCCCGCACGATATCCATCGCCATTTCTTCGTCCTCCCTCTCCTGTTCCTCCCTCGAACCCTCTCTCCCTTTGCCTTTGTCCTTGCGCGGAGGTGGGGTTGCGTTTGATCCGTCGGACATGGGGGGTAATTGGGGATGGTGGTGGTTGAAAGGAAGAAAATTTTTGTCTCACGCCACTCGTTCCTTGATTCAACATGTCAACGACCCGTGACCAACTATACAATTTTCTCAGCACTCCGTTCCCAGCTCCATCGTCTCCGTCTCCGTCCAGTACCTCTTCAGTTCCTCGTGGGCGAGGAACCTTAAGAGGGGGATACTGTTACGTCCGTGCACATCTCCGTCCGAAAACCTCCGTCCGGAATCTCCGGATCTCCGGATCTCCGATATCTCCGTCCTCTGGATGATGCGTACGTCCTAACCTATGGGCCCGTGTCCGATTACTCTCTGTGCATTATGCTACGGTTTGATGCACAATCCTCCGGGGTTTTTACGCAGTGAAGTCTTCTGAGCGTTTCCCCAGAATTACTTATGATCATATGCCCTATGCTCCACATGCTACTTCTTATTGTTGTTATTGTTCTTCGACGACCTTATTGTCTTTTACCTACTTCTCCGTCCACATCCAGAAACCTCCGGATTTCATATAAATACGTAGTCATTCATGGATGTACTTCAGTTTGTTAATTAACGTGCTTTGCCTCCGCATTGCTCCGGTCTGACCTCCGCTCCTACTCTGTCTGGCAGCCAAGAAGAGGGCGCTCACCCTTAGACCCCTGTGGTGATCTGCGTTAGCTCTGTCTTACCTCCGGCTAGAATTCTCCGATCCTCCGGTCTCCGGCCTTCCGTCCCTCCGGTCCGACACGGATATAACACACGTTATCGGGGTATTCCAGCGCATATCCAATGGCTTCATGATGTTCGCGCTCTGGGCGGGGCCAAGGTGGATTCCCATTCAAGAAGTTGTGCCATCCATTTTTGGCTCGCCCAAATGATATTACTCCATCTTCATGACGTACTGGTCGTCGTGATATGGGAGTTTCCCACCCCATAAGGTATGGAAACGGGTGGTGAGGCTGGGGAAGCAGGGACTGAGGGGATTTGCTCCCTCGTGTACTAAATCCTTGGTCATGGTGTCCCAAGGGTCGTTCCAGCTGTGGCATACAGTCTTATTCTGCCAATTTAGCCACCCAGGCCGCACATTGATATGCTATCAACTTACCTGCGTCTTGCAGTTCGACGGTTTCTTCTTCATCAGAATCCCAATTAAAGATGTCCTGAATTAGTTGCTGATCCTCTTTCGTAAGCGGTGATATTGGGGAGGGACTACGCGCATAAATTGATTCATCGAAGTCGTGAAGCGTGATATTGGCAGCTGGAATGGTAGGCAATGGGTTTGGCGTGTAGGAAGGACGAGGATCAAGACTAGCAAATTGAAACGGGCGTGGGGAAAGCAAATGGGTGAGTTGAGGAATAGGGATGCCTTTACTGAATCCCATCAGAAGCTCGGTGTTGATCAAAGGAATTTCTACTTCCGCTCGATAAACTTTGGGCTCCCGTATTTGGTCAGCCAAGAGTATGGCCAATTGATTGGAGGCTCTAGATCGCTCGTCGTCCTCCTCTTGAAACGGGAACTGGAGAAGAAAGGAGCCAAGATCAGAATAATGATTTTTATCTGAAGTTTCAGATTTGGAAGTGCTTGCCTTCACCCGTGAAATGATCTCCTTCAGTACTGTTTTTACCGGTAGACAAGGACATGGTGACACTGTCTCGAGCACCCGGACTCGATTCTCCAACTCATGAAGGGCGGTAGGAACAAAGGGAGCAGGTTTCCCGATTGGTGACTTGGGTACTAGTTGAAATTCATGTATTGTTTTCTCAGCACTCGCTAGTGCGGCTTGCGCAAAGTGGGAGAAGGTAGTCCAAGGCGCTACAATTGGTGTGGGTAGGATTCCAACAATGGGGGATAAAGAGTTTGTCGAGTTTGTTTCCAAGAGAGGTGTCGTCAATGTAATGGGCGACTGAGACTGTCTGAGGGAGTCTTTGGAGATGATGGGCTCAGAAGGCGGAGTAAGAGGGTACTGGAGTACGGCCTGATGAATGGCGTCACTGCCATCCATAGAAGAGCAAACCGACTTGGTGGAAGAGTTATCATACTGCTTGGTGTCTGACCATGAAACGAGATCCGGCGGCGATGTTGAACGTTTCCGAATGAGTGGGCGTCCATGTTGCTCAGTTAATGTGTAATTCCGTACATGAAGCCAATGCGGTGAGGTGGGGCGAGCTGGGAAGTAACTATCCCCCGACTCTAACGGACGAGGGGGCAGATAATATTCTTCTTCGTCTGATAATTCATACTCTGAATCCCAATCTTTATTTCGTTCCTTGTTTAGTTTTGACACTGATTGGCAATCCAATAATCTCGCACCTGATGAACTTGGTTCGTTTGATTCAGTTTCCGACCACTCTACATCATCGGGAATGGCGCATAACATGCGTGGAACAGCATATTGACGCGGATATCCCCGGCGAGCTCGTTGATTCTGTCATACAGTTCGCGCTAATTCTGCTGCTCAGCCCATCCTATCCATTTCATTCTCGTTCCGCAAAGGTACAAGGTACCGAGGGACGGGACGACTGTATCGGTCGTGTTTATCGGGGATTTGTACCACAGTAGTAGCAGGTGGAATTGGGGTAAGGTGGTCGGCTCGACCTAAATCCAAAACCGTTAATAAGTTCTAAGTTGTTGGGAAGATAGATATACCTCAATAGATATTCTTCATCATAATCTGAGTCGTTAGTGTCGTCGGGTACATTAACCATTTCTCCATCGAATGAGATAGGTTCGTCTCCATCCTCGATTGATCTTGAAGCAGACGCAAAGGTGTTCAAAGGACAATATTCCTGCCAGCGTTGTCTGCCGGTGAGGCTTGTACCCATAAACTCCCATGTCGGTCCGATATAGGGTTGACGAACATTGGCTGGAATATGGTGCCATTTATAGGTGGGGGATGGCTGCCAGAGCGCGTGAGTAATAGCGCTATTATGAATAGCTCGTCCAGTTTCATGAGTATCTGCTTCCAGAGGGGTATGGCAGTCTAAGTGCACTTTTAATTGGCCGCAAGAAAGATCGGTGATTTCAGCTGTTCTGCAAGAAAGATAGGTAATTTGATGGTATCGCCGCAAGATAGACAGCGATAATCAAGTCGTTTAACTTGCAAGGGAATCAGTGATCCCCGCAAGATATATATAGATGTGGCTGCAAGATACAACAGAGTCGGCCGCAAGATAAAAAAGTTGTTCTCAAATTTCCGCAGTAAAACTAATAGATAGATTCTTAGTGCCTATTCACCATTGTTTTAACTGCATCTGAGTGGAGAAAGGTGCAGCATCATCAAGTTGAAAAAGTAAAGACTCTAAGCCATGGTTGGTGAAGATATATGTAGGTACTGCTTGGTTTGAAGGCTGGCTCACACAGAACTTACGAGGGGAATGAGCATAATTGAGTCTTTGCTACCCTCGGGTCCCTCCCCGAGACGGTCAGCCACCTCATAGAATTTTAAGTGAGAGACAATCAACGGTAGTTCAAATGGAGTGTGGATTAATTCTTCCCATGGAGTATTTGAGGGCTATATTGGATGCCAGAGGGTAAAATTACCCTGTTTCCTTAAGGTTTAGGCGAGGCATGAACCATCAATAGTGTCCTTAAAGGCAATGAAAACTGTGTAGTAATATTTGTATGAGAGGATGAGAACTCTGATTTACATAGCTATAAAATAAAAGAGCAACATGATAATTACCTTACTTCGGAAGAGGGGTTGGCAGCATTCGGCCATCAAAGTGTCACACTGCGAACCTTCTGCATTGGGTGTCACTGATGCAGCAGAAAGTGAACAAGTGCCAAAGAGCTCAGAAAGATTGACATGATGGCTAGGCGAGGTTGGCCCATCAATCCGAAAATTGTGTGTTTGCATTGGTTTAGCCCTGAGATAGCCAGATTCCTTCAAGGATACACATCTTAGACCTACCTAGTATGCACCAATGTAATATGAAGGTATTCTAAATTTTTGAAGAAAAAAGTTTCTCCAACCTAAAGTTTTTTTCTCCAAATGAATAATGTGACAATGGAAACGTCATAATTTATCAGTCAAAAGACGACTGAAAAACTTGAAACTTCTTCATGATTTTTTTGAATTTCAAAAGATTTTCAGGACTTTTTCAGAAGTTTTTCACAAGGTTCAAAAAAATCACAAAAAAAGTTTCAAGTTTTTTTACCTACTTTTCTGGTGAAAAATTGTTGTAAAATTTAAAACACTTTTCACCAAAATTTTCAGTGAAAAACTTGAAATGTTCAACCAGTGTGGCATTTGATTCCATCTCATATTGATGGCATCAGAAACCGTATCCGAATGAGGAGATCAACATAGCAAACTCAGACCTGGGGCGGGTCACGTGGCTATAACCTCTCTTTCACTCGACGAATTGCTTCAACTCGCTCGATGCCACGACACGATACGGTCCTCGGCAAAATCTATTGTTGTCGAGTTGTAGAATATCTATATCAAAGCCCGTCGCGATTTGGACTGAAAAGTTGGGGGCACATCGTGGTTAGGTCGTACCTCAGTTCGAGCGATAACTGTGCGAAGCTCCCGTTGATGTGTCGAGGTTCTTGTCCGTTTCCTCGGGTTCACCTCGGTGGGTCGGTGCGCGGCGGGTGTCTCGATTTTCATGAGACCCAAATACCTAACGAAATTTCATCACATCGAGGTGGTACCTCAGTTCGAGTGCTGTCCAACTGTGCGAACTTCTACGAAGCTTTCATTTTACAATCCCTACTGTGGCTCGCATGGATCGAGATCTGTATCTTGGCCATAGCGTCCATTTTTTCTGGGGGGCCGGCATGGTCGGGCTCACCCCGTTTTGCAGTTCGCCGTGTGTTGGGCAGAAGACAAGAATCAGGATAATACTATAGCCCAGCGTGGTTCCATCTCTGGAACGTGCCAGGCTGTAGTCTATGATACACCGGTCTATAGAATGTATCGGGCTATACCACTGCCCAAATTTCCATCGACGAGCTCACCTTCAAGAGGCGGTAGATCTCCGGCGGCTGAGTGGCAGCTTCTATTTGTGAGTTTATTGGCTCGTCAAAACCGATCCGAATTGGATTGAATACTTACCAGATTTATGAGCAGTGTCTTTTCGTGGCCAAGACCATGTTCGTGATGAGCACTGTCACCAGTGGCGCAACACTTCAAATCTCATATGGTCTCGACGTGAGCTGATGATGAGCGGCCATCCTCAAGTTCATTTACTTTTTTTATGCCTCAATTTGGCTGCCGTATGCAAATCAATTCTGAAACATCATCATCTCTCACGAGACACTAGAGTTATTCTTGAGCATATAACAGAAGCGCCTACCCAGGCGATCGGTCCGAGCCAGAACAAAAATTCCCGAGATCAGGGTATGAGATGGATACTTAAGCTGTGTCTTAACGGGACCGCGCCTAAATATACCTACCTACCAGTCAGTTTCAACCAAATCAACCATGACATCTTTGCCACTTACTTCCATTCTGGCCATGCGCTACATGTCTGGGTTTAAAATCCTACAGAGTTAATGGCTCTGACAGTTTTATTTTGAATCGGTGTGACGGAAGGAATGATAATATATGTTGCATACCGGCGTAGCAAGTTGAATTTTCTCTTTGAGTCGCTATATCTTGAGGAACAACTGGTTAGAGCTCAACAATCAGGTGCAGCAGTTCAAGTTCAAGTTTTACACTGGTTGCTAAGCATTTCAAGTCTCTGTAAAAATATTGGTGAAAAATATTTTGCATTTGGCAATAATTTTTCACTGGAAAAGTATGCAAAAAATTTAAAACTTTTGTTGCATGGTGGATGGTTTTCCTGCCGCTGGATGGCGAGTGTGCCGCTGTAGCGTGAGCGTGCGCTACTCATGCCCCATTCGGACTTTTATATTCTATAGATAGAAGGACATCCAAAATCTATCCACAAACGGAGTTGGATAGTTGGACCTATGTGGTCCCTGTTCTAAATCTAAATCTCAAGCGCGAGTGAGCGGGGATCGCGGAGTCAGATTGCAGGCGTTGTGCCTCGAGACAGCTTCCGGAGGCCTGGACTACATGCACATGCCCCTTGCCCTAGAAAACGCCGTGATCCTTGTCTCATTTTCAATTGATGAACCAAGTTGAACAAACTCGGTCTGTATCTTTTCAATCGGTTCGCGAAGACTGTTTGATTCATTTGATTTCGAGTCTTCCATTCTGTTGAGTTCTGAAGCGAGATGATACTGTTGGTCTAAATTTTCGATGGAGATCGAGCGCACATAGCCCATCATAGCCGTTCACTTTCAAGCAAATAGTGGTAAGACCCTCACAGCCCGTACACTGCAGGCATCCCAATCTTCAACAATGCATTCCATCCTTCTTCCGCTCCCGCTCAAAGATTCAATCGTTGTAGGTTGTTCGAAATTGTTCACCCACCTTCTGAAACAAATCCTAGAACACGTTTCCTACACTTATTGGTTTATCCTTCTTGCTGGTCACATTTATTGTATCCCTCATACCGTGCTTATTTCGCAAAAATATCGTCAGCTCTCGAGGAATCTCGATACCTCCTGGACCCATCCTGCGTTATGCGTTCCTTCGAAAGCATCCGGAAAAGACACTCCATAACTGGGCCAGAGCTTATGGGTCGCTCTTTTCTCTGTGGATGGGGAATCAATTGTTCGTCGTCGTCTCGGACGCCAAAGCCGCACGCGACCTTCTCGTGACGCAGGGTGCAATTTTCTCGAGCCGAAAAAAGTATTTCGTGAAGGACCAAACCATTTTCGCTGGACGAGGAATTACCTCGTCGGCCTATGATGATACTTGGTCTGTTGTCAATGTTCTCTGAAAACTAAGTCGTCGTAAACTTACATTGGCATGATTCCAGGCGGGTGCGCGTTTTCGATTTGTGACCCAAGGTCTTTTTTTTGACGACGAGTAGCACCATCGCCGACTCGCCATGCTATTCCTAACCCCAAAAGCCATCGAAGGTTACGGTCATGTCATCGAATATGAGGCCTTTGTACTAGTTCGATCGTTGTATGCCGACTCTCAGCAAGGTAATCTGGCGGTGGATCCAGCAAGCTATGCGGACCGTTATGCTGTCAAGTGAGACGTTTTGTTGTTTAGGTTTGGGCTCCAGTTTACGGTTTGCATGCCCTAGCAACATGTTGTCAGTATCTTTCGCGACGCGATCCGACTCATCATCTGGATTGGTTAAACGGGCACTCGAAATCGGAAAGGATTTTATGGATTTAACTGGTAAGTTTTCTGTCATCTCTGCACAACATATTTTCATGGAATGGTTGGTTCGCCATAGGTCCGTTTTCAAATGCCATAGACTTCCTCGAACCTTTGCAATGGATCGCTACAAGGACACGTTCCCGAGGCCGCAAGGTGCACGACGACCTCATTAGGTTTTACGGGGGTCTGTATTCAGCCCTCAAAGCGCGCATGGAGGGCGGGGAGATCGTACCAGATTGCCTCGCAAAAACTTTGATCGAAACCGAAGAGAAGGAGAAACTCGACTGGGAGGATACGTGCATGCTTACGGGGGCATTTATCCTCGGTGGTGGCCCGGTCTGTCTGTCACGAAATCAAAACTTGATTTTCAACTCACCCTTTGCAGATATCTGAGATTATTCAGTGGACAATCGCACTTTTGCCATCTTACCCTGATATACAAGCCCGTGCACACGAGGAGCTGGACCGAGTTATTGGACGGGACCATTGGCCGAGTGCCGAAGACGAGAATCGGCTGCCATACATCCGCGCTTTCATTAAAGAGGTGAGCTTCCCTCTGGAGCTAACTTTGTGGTTTGGTTGTTGTTTGGAAACTCAACTTGTTTCTGCAGGTCGAGCGCGTTCATAATCCATTTTGGATGGCTACGCCGCACTATTCCACGCAAGGTAGGTTCATCAGTTACCAAGACGTCCTCATTTGCTCAAATTTCTAGATCATGAGTATAACGGGATGTTCATTCCAAAGGACACTGTCGTGGTACTCAATTGTTTTACGATGCACCACGATGAAGAACGCTATCCGGATCCGTAAGCAATATCGAGCCTGATTTGCCAGAGACTAAAAAAACAACAGATATACCTTTAATCCAGAGCGATACCTGGGAGACGAACTTACCAGTGCGGAATCTGCGAAACTAGGAGATCCAATGAAGGTGGATGAATGTTTCCGTATTTTTGCTTGACCGTATTGACCGAATTTTGAAAGCGTGATCACTGGTCGTTCGGAGCGGGGCGTCGCATTTGTCCGGGCCTTGTCGTAGCGGAGCGTGAATTGTTCTTGGCGATTTCTCGACTGATGTGGTGTTTTACAGTCCGTGCGCTACCCTCAGAACCCATTACTCTGAGAGATAGCGAGGGTCTGTCCGATCGCACCCCTCTGTCCTTCCGAGTCAAGTTCGAGCCTAGGCACGAAGGGGTTCATGAGGCACTTGGGAAGTTGAGGATATGAAAGAGTCATTGATGTAGTGAGCCGAAATCAAAATGGCTGTGTTACTTTTTTGGCTGTGTTTATTACCAGTGTTTTGCAAGGTGGCAGTGTTTGTGCGCGGGAGACGCGTACATCGTTGGTACATCGGCCCGCGTCGCGACTACCTGCACGTCACTAGATCTCGTGTGCGCGCCAATGTGATATCTATGCCCAAAGACACTTCGGAGGCCCTTGCGCTTGGAACGGATACGCGGCATTACTGTACTCGGAAATCGTCCCTGGTTGCACATGCTGTTTTCCTTGAGACTACGAGACCGGAGAATGTATGTACGTACGTGATAATCCGAAAAGCTCAAAGGAATCTTGATCAGGGAGAGGTATGCGAACCGGTTTGGACCGATTCGAATGAAGGATCAAAATGAAAAGATCTCTCGCTCGACATTGACTCGGATATCAATCTTCGAGGTGATGCCGGGGACCATAGCCTCCCCGTGTGGTGCTATTTTTGACTACCGCACCGCACTGTGCGTGGCCCTGCCTCGCTGTCTTCTTGGTGTTCAACGACTTACAACGAACCACCAAAGAGCTTGTTTACCACTGCCTCAGTGCGCGCGATGGCCAGCGACTTGGAAGCCGCCAAGACACATTCTCCTCAACCTGCGTCCCAAGATGATGTTCCAGCAAAGGACCCCAATAAGGCCAGCAGCGCCGAAAGCACTATTTTGACGGGGAAAAGATTGGCTGTTATATTTGTCGCGGTGTAAGTGCTGGGCCATTCCTCTCGCCGAAACCAACGAATCCCAGGCTGCTTTCCGTTCTGTTAATTGCTTTGGATCAAACCATTTTGGCGACCGCTCTCCCTCGCATTGCATCGGTTTGATCCAAGCCCTGCCGTATTTCAAGTTGTTGTTAAACTATTTCAATAGGACTTTCAATCCTTCACGCTACAAGGTTGGGTGGCGACGTCATTCGTACTCTCGCAAAGTCGGTTTTCGACCCCTAGTCCAAGGATTCATCTACTGATATTCATCCAGCCGTGTTCCTTCTGTTCTATGGGCAATTGATGCGAATCTTCCCGACGAAATGGGTCTTAATTGTCGCAATTATTATTTTCGAAGCAGGTAATTTGCAGTCTTTTTCATTCACTTCCCCCCCCCCCCTAACTTCATTTGAAGGTAGTTTACTCTGCGGAGTATCCCAGAACATCGGCCAGCTAATTGCCGGTCGGACGGTTAGTGGCGTTGGGGCGGCAGGGATGTGTGCGTCCAGCCAATTTCATCTGAAAAACTTATCTCACAGGCGCGCCTCCAGTTGTTGCCATTTTACAAACCGTATCTCAAGTCACTCGCCTAGAAGATCGCCCAAAATTCCTCGCCTCTTTTGGGGCGGTCTTTGGGCTAGCCTCTATAATTGGACCGCTAATCGGTTAGTCCGTCGTGATTTTATCTCTTTTGGATGTTTTATGACTTCTGTCCAGGAGGAGCATTTACAGACCACGTAGGTTGCTCTTTTTTCACAGGATTGGGGTTTATCTTTCGAATAGGTCACTTGGCGATGGTGCTTCTTGGTGAGCGTAGCCTCTCTTGCCAGAAGTCTCATCGTTTCTGATACGTTTCTCGCAGATTAACCTCCCAGGTACAGTGACTGCTTGTTCTCAATTGATGCCTTGACAGTGATATACCTTACTTCAGTTGGAGGGGTTTCTTTAGCCGCTGTCACATTTTTGCTCAAGGCCGTGCCTCCGCTGGGCTCAGACACAAACAAGCGTTCGTGGAGCGATCTCATCGAGCAGGTCGCTCGAATGGATTTCATAGGGGCGACAGTAGCTGCAGGCTCAGTGACTAGCCTGGTTTTGGCTCTTCAATGGGGTGGAAATACCAAGCCGTGGAACGACAAGGCCGTGATCATTGTAAGTTTTTACTTCACTTTGTCGTAGCCAAGGAAAAATCGTTCACCTTCTATTTCAAGAGCTTTGTTTTTGCTGGGGTGCTCGCCATATTATTCGTTGCCTGGGAAATATACCTCGGCGAGCGAGCCATGACTCCGACGGCTATTTGCAAGTCGCGGTCAATGTGAGAATCACATTCCTGCCGTGTGCTTTGATGCTGACGCGATGTAGATATGCGATCCTTGCGTACTGTTTTCTCAACCGTTTTGTGCTACTCCTCTTAACCTATGTAAGTAGTACCTACGGCCTGGCGATAATAACTTGAACGACACCACCCGCAGTATATCCCGATCTTTTACCAGGCCGTCAGACACCACAGCGCAACGAAGTCGGGGGTTGATCTCCTTCCCTTTATGCTCGGGTTGGTCGTCACCATTATCGTTGTGGGCCAAATCGTTGGCAGAATCGGATTCTAGTGTGTCACAAAAATGTCCTCGTGATCTTGAATTTATTCCGAAATAGCTGGCACTTTCTCGTCGTCGCGCCAGTATTCCTCGCCATCGGTTCCGGATTGCTCCACACCTTAAATACGTCCTCATCTTCGGCCAAAATCGCAGGGTTCCAGATCCTCGTTGGTGTGGGCATTGGGATGGGCATGCAGAACGCCCTGCTCGCGATCCAGTGAGTGCTTTGCATCATTATATTGGTTATCACCATTGACCCCCACGAAGAGTCGAGTTCAAAGATACGCCCAGATTCCTCGGTCAAGCCACGAGCTTGGCAACGTTTGCGCAGCTCATGGGCGGCACCTTGGGATTGGGCGTTGCAGAGCCTGTTTTCGCGTCTGAATTGGGCAAGTACCTCCTGCGTTTCGCACCGGATGCTCCTGCCGCCATCGTACGGCAGTCTCCCACCGCAATCTACACGAATCTGCCTGCAGCTATGATCTCTGGTGTCGTGCGGGCGTACACGGAGAGCCTTCGCGTTGTCTTTGTCCTCGGTGTTCCCATCGCGGGCCTGGCACTACTTTCGTCGCTGTTCATTCAAAATATCCGGATCGTGAAGCCTTCACCACCGCCACGTGACGGGAAAACGAGTCTAGAGGCATCAGCAAAATAAAGTCGACCCCCCTTTGATTTCAGTTTGAATACATGAATTTACAAACGGTGATTGTGTAAACAATTTGCTATCAATATGGATACCTCTGCGCTCTAAATCCAATCTGAGATCACGTATAAGCCTGTAGAGACCGTTGGCAGTAGTCTGATAGATATTGAAATGATCCCGTTTGATTAGGTATCATGTTTGCGCGTGGATCGATGCGACCATGCATATTTGCATCACAGCAGGCACATTTCTTCCTCCCTTTCTTCCGTAGGCGGGGAAAGTGTGACGGCATAAGTGCAGAAGTGATGCAGCAATCAAATAACAGTCAAGAAACCATCTCAGTTACCCCGGTCCTCCTCGTTGATTGCATCGGTTTTGGCAACTTCCCACGGTTCAAGTTTAGACAACCACTCGGAGAAACCTCGAAATTAACCCCCCGCGTTCGATGTCCATCGTGATCGCGCCTAGTGGCAGGTTCGGACAGTGACCATCGCGGTTTGAGACACCATTTACGCATTCCTTGCAGTTAATTCCCCCTCCGACTCGTGTGGGGTCATTGATCCTCGTTACACCACGTCCCCTTCCTCCCCCTACGTTTCTGGATCTAAAGTAGTATTTATCAAGTGTAAAAATGAAAGCAGCGAAACATCGTGCGTGCAAGATTCGACGAATTCGTAAACACCGTGACATCGAAGCCTGATGTCATCTTGGACCCTGCAAGGGCAATCCCCGCCGAAAATGCGCGTCCCCGAGATCGCTAGAGTTAATTGGCTTGGTTTGGATTGAGAACTGTATTTCGTGTTTAGATTCAGAAAGGTCGCACTTAGAAAGGTCCGTACTGTTCATCTGGGGAACTTCATACAGTGGAAATCCGCTATATGCTTTTATGAGTATCCGACTATGAGAAACACCGAGGACCCACTAAAATAAATTAAGATACTACTCTACAAACTACAGAGATAAGTAACACATTAAATAAACCCTACACATTCTCCGATACCTTATCGACTCTGCCCCTGAAATCCTCCATCGGATATTCGGGGCTTGTATGTACGGCACGGGAGATATTGACAGTGAATGGTGTGCTCTGAGACGCAGCTGTCGTCTGGTTTGTCCGCTGTGACCATCCCAGTCCGATTCGAACGTGGATAAGCATACAGGAGATACCAGATACTGCTGGCCAACAATCCAATGCGATGAATTGGAGATTCGATTTGGTCTGATATGAGATGAAGAAAAATAGGGTCCAGGTTCTACAATGCGCGGCATCAGTCGATAGAATACACCGAAGGGGTGGTATACTGACGTGTAGAGTGCTGCGCTTTCCACAAGAATAGCGAGAAGGGACTAGAATGGTTTGTGAGTGATTGTGCGTCCTTCAGCACTGATCCTTACATTTAAATTTTGCCCACCGTGGGGTGAGATCAGACGAGAATTTCGCCATATACGCCAAATGATCAACGCTAGGTTCAAGATACGTGAGTACGAATCAAGATTGCGGATTATAATATTCACTTGTACAATAAACATTGGTGCTACGAATCGCGTCAACTGGTATTTCGCATCCTAGAAAACAAAAATCGACATACCATAAAGTGAACACTGTGTCACTGGTTATCCATCGACCTGCGGCCGTGATAAAAATGTTTTCCCCCGGGGTATATTGAGATAACTGGTAGGTGATTCCCCCGCCACAGACTATGGAAGATTATGGCACTCAGATCTTAAAACGAACGGACAACGCTGACCTGCTAAGGCAATCATTGTGCATGTCGGAAATATGATAATTGGAAAATTGTGACCATAAATGACCCATAATCGATGTATCTAGAGCCTCTTCTGAACTGGATGTGCGGGAAAATGAATGGCGGGACGTACAATCAAGATATCCCCGATGACCAAGGCGAAAGATAGAAAGCCGGTTTTGACAACCTCCGTGATTTGAGACAAGTCCCCATAGAATGCAATCGGAAGGCTGCCGTTTCTAAAGTAGACGAAAGCCAGGAAAGACCGGTCGACGGTCAAAATCCAGTGCTGCACCACTTCAATCAACGAGAAGAAAAGTGACTTGAATCCTTCACATACTGCAGTGATTGCCATGAAAAGACAGAGGGGTCCAAGGAAAATGGGAGACTTGAGTCTGGACGTGTCAGGTCCAATCTTCGGTTGGTTCAGACCATAACGAGCGGCCAGGAGGTACATCGAGGTGATGAAAAGAACGAAGTAAACACCGTACAGAAAGGCCTCCATAGACACAGTAGCGACATTGACTGCGACGAGAGGAACCTCAAGGGCCATATTGTCAAGTTTGGATGAACCCAATCAACCCACCAGTTATATGTATTCCGCGCCCACAGAGCCTGCGACACCGATCAAGATTCACAACCGTGGGACCTTGATCGCACGATGGCGAACCAGTGATGAACCTGTCGAAAGATTCCGTCAGTATTCCGTTTTAGCGGTGAACCGCGTGAGGCCAAGCGGAGTTACAGTCTGTTGTCATCCTTGGCGATGATCTTCCCATCTGCATTCGCCAGCATTACAATGTAAAAATGGATTCATTAAAAGATTTCACAGATCAAGGTGCTTGAGCATTGAATGATGACACGTCCATTGCAGGCTCCCCCCCAGACCCAAGCTCTTTCGTCTTCTACTTTCAGTCCGCCACTTCTCGATGGAACCCTCACAGTTGCCGAAATGTACGATTGGCATGGTAGCAACACTCCGCACCATCGACTATTTGTGTACGCACGCGACGATGGCTCAACGCGGACGATATTCTGGCCTGAAGCAGTTCAGGCCGTTCAGGCGGGGGGCACGCATTCTGAGGAAGCGCTTTGCGTGGATGCCTGGAATGAATGAACTTCCTGTTGTCGGAATTCTTGCGGCCTCTGGTACGCGTTCTTTCGACACCATGTAAACAGTGTGTTCATTGATTCACCTCAGACGCGATCCCATATTTCGTTCTCTTTATGAGTTGTCTCAGGGCCAATTATGTGGTTTTCCCCATCTCTCCGCGCAATTCACCGTCGGCAGTGGTGAGATAGGGTCTCTCCGTCCGTTTATTAGAAACTGATAGCCAGCGGCGCTAGGCTCACCTCCTCGACAAAGCGGCTGTGGACCACCTTCTCATCGGCCATGACCCCGCGATGCTAGCGCTCGCAACGGATGCTAATCAAATCTTGAAAGAAAAATATTCATCCACGGTTGTCCCAGATATTTCATATGTTCCACTTTTCGAAGATCTATTTAATCCGGACTCGACCAAAGGTTCCACGCCTGAAGACCTTCCGTATGAATACCGTGGCCCTGATTCACCTGCCGTCATTTGTCATTCCTCCGGTATGTTCTGTAACACAATCTTGAGTTTGAAGCTAATTCTGCGTAGGTTCAACCAGGTTTCCAAGCCCAATATGGTATTCTCAGCACCGAATGATTCAATTGGCTTTGATTCCTTGGTTTGGGGAGCGCGATTTGACAAATCAAGTGTTATCTCTACATAGCATGCCCATGTACCACGGTAAGTGGTATGAATGAGTCTCAATCCAATTTTAATGTGTTACGTGCAGGAATGGGATTCACTCAGACAGTTTGGTCGGTAAGAACCTTCACTCTCGCTCTGAAGTCTGCCACATTTCATCTCGTACCGTACTTAAGGCATCGTGTGGATTGGTTTTGAGCGCCTTCGAGCCAAAGCCTCTTCCGACTGTTCCAAATCCCGAAAATCATCTATTGGCAGCGAGGGCCACCAACAGCGATATCATATTTGCTGTACCCGCATTCCTCGAGGCACGTTGTATTGCCAAATTGACGTACACATAGCATCTGACGTTCTACATAGGTCTGGTCTCGCGAACCAGAATGGGTGAAATGGCTCGCAAGTGTTACTGGCGTGGTGCGTCTTTTTCATCTGCGTATTGGAGTCTAATGCGCAAACTTTCTTTTGTTCAGCTTTACGGCGGTGGTCCATTGAACAAGCAAGTTGGGGATTACTTGTCCTCACAAGGTGTCTCGATTTTCGTGCTCTACGGCTCGTAAGTTTCACTTTTCTGTCTTGGATTTTCGTTCATTTAGGAATATTACTATAGATCTGAAGGCGGAATGATGAGTGTTATAATACCAGGTCGGCCGATCCCCTTTTGCATGATTTATTCCCGCAATATTGAAATAATTATAGGGCGAGGAGTCGACTTTGACTGGGACTACTTCACCTTCCCTGAGCTGATCACCGCGGAAATGGTCCCTCACGGAGATAACAAATTTGAGTTCGTTATGGTGGTGCGTACTCGTAACTCATAACGTCTACTTCGATAAAATTGTCCCAGGCAAATCATTTCTCTCGCCCAACTGTTGTGAACACCACTGTCCGGGGCGTAGAGGCGTATGCGAGTTCAGACCTAATGGAACCTCACCCTACGAAAACGAACTACTGGAAGATATTTGGCCGTGCCGATGACCAAATCATGCACAATACGGGTGAAAAGGTAGGCGTGAAGTTTCGTTCCGTAAATTCCTAATTTTCACGAGTGCTTTAGACGAATCCTGGACCGTTGGGTATTTGAGCCGCAGTTCAATTATTGCATTCCTAATATTCGTTCAAAGAAAATATTCTGAACCAAGATCCTCACATATCGGCTTGCGTTATGTTTGGCCGAGGTCGTTTTCTCGCAGGAGTTATCATAGACCCCAAGCCCAACCATAAATTCGACCCTTCGGATCCACTCAAGTTGGCACAATTCCGCAACTTGATATGGTAAGTTGCTTCGTGCTACTTACAAGGATCGGCAAACCCCATGTTCCCAGGCCCACAGTGGAGAAATTGAACGCATTTGCCCCTCAACATTCTCGGCTATTCAAAGAGGTGAATACTATGTTGTATATATTGGTCGAGTCGCTAATATACACATTCATCGAGATGATGCTGGTCTCGAAACCCAACAAACCGTGAGTACTGTCGGCATGTTTGGACTGTCTTCTCATCCAAATGCAGGTTTACCTATACTGCGAAGAGTACGGCAAGGAGGCAGGCCATAATTTTGGACTATGAAGACGAGATCGCAGACCTCTATGATGCGGTGGAGGAGACCACCCGATCAGGCATCTCGCCCCCTGCGCAATGGGACCCAACTTCGACCCCCACCTTTGTGCGCAACGTGGTACACAAGGTTCTCGTCAATGACGTTGAGGACGACGCGGATTTATTCCGGCATGGGTGCGACAGTCTGCAGGCGACCTGGATTCGAAACTCGCTTCTCCGCGCTCTTCGCGATTCAGCGCAGATTGAGACCCGCCAGACTACGCACAATTTTGTGTACGACCACCCTTCCATTTCGAGTCTGGCCGCGTTCGTTCTCTCCCTCGTTTCGGGTAAAGTGCAAGAGAGTTCGTCGCTCTCGAGTGAAACCGCGATGAACGAGATGGTCTTTAAGTCCACGCACAACTTTCCCAAGCATACGGGGAAAGCTGATTCTCCGTCATCGGGGGCGAAGGTGGTCGTGGTTACGGGGACTACAGGGGAGCTAGGCTGCTATCTTTTGTCCCAGCTCGTCAACGACAGCAGTGTGCGTCTGGTGTACGCACTCAATCGCGCCTCCCGGAACGCACAAAGTTTGCGTGAGAGACAGACCACAGCTCTCATCGATCGGGGTCTTGAAGCTGATATTTTGGACTCGGAGAAGGTGGTGCTTCTTGAAGGAGACCTCTCAGCCGCCCAGTTCAATATGGCGAAGTCAGTGTATCAAAAGGTATGTCTGTCCACTACATATCCCGATTTTTTTTTTTTCATGTTGACCTCGCAGATGCAAGAAACTGTTACCCACGTCATCCACGCTGGTAAGGTGGCTTTCTTCGTAGTTCCAGTCGGCTAAACAAGGTTTTGAAGCTTGGCCGGTCGACTTCAATCTTACTCTCCGCTCTTTTGAAGACAGTGTGAATGGGCTTCGGAACCTCGTGGACTTTTCTCTTGGGTCGCCATTCAAGGAGCCACCGACCTTGATTTATACAAGTTCTATTGGGATTTTCCAAAGTGAATGCCTTTACATCAACATGGTGAATTGAGCTAATTCGACAAAATAGATGTCACCGAGGGCACCATCTTGGCAGAGAAAGCAATCGAAGCTAAAGTAGCTGCTGGGTCTGGGTACACTGAGTCCAAATGGGTTGCCGAACAGATTCTCGCCAAGGCTGAAGAATGTACTCCACTGAAGTCTGTCACTGTGCGCGTCGGCCAGCTCTGCGGTGGACTCAACGGAGCATGGAACATAAATGAATGGTTCCCTGCCCTAGTCCAGGCTTCGAGCGTTGTTCAGCATTTCCCCGATAGCCAAAAGGTCGGTATTTACCTTTCTCTTCAAGGAAATCGTCTGACGTGCGACAGGACGTTAACTGGCTTCCGGTGGATGTCGCCGCCGCTGCAATCGTGGACTTCCTCGCTGCCGTTCGACTGAACAGCGTTGTGAACTTGGTACACCCTCACCCGGTTTCTTGGTCTGTCCTCTGCCAGACGCTGTCCACCGAACTCTCGGTCTCCATCGTACCTTATCCGCAATGGTTATCCCTTCTCGAGGACGCTTGCAAGACGCACGAGAAGAAATCAGATTTGCGAGCCAGTCGCCTCATCGAGTTTTTCCGTTCTTTGCGCGATCCAGTCGGTTCGTTCAAAACTGATATCGATAGCGCCTTGCACGCCTCCCCTTCTCTGCGCTCTCAAATGCACCCGCTTCAGAAGAAAGATGTTCAGCAGTGGTTGTTGTATTGGCAAAACGCGGCCTTATTGTAAAAGTAGACGTACTTGTCTTCCCCAATTTGTTCGGTTAGATGTAACAAACGGCCATGAGGATTTTGTCTATTGACATTGGAACAAGCGATAAAACTGTGTAGAGATCCCAACTTGAAGCTTGAAGTCTGAGCGGTAAGCGGCGGCCCATGGTATCTGTAGGAGATGCTCAAGGAGCCACTGGGTCAACATGTTTCCCGAACCACAGTGCCGCATGCACAAGGACGAAAATGGCCCGATCTCCGAAGTTCTCTGGCATCGGGCAGGAGAATGAATTGCGATGAGAAGGTCTCGTAGGCGCAAAAACGCAAACGACTGAGCAACGCAAGAGGCGGCGAGTGATCTCTGAATCGTGAATAAGCGAGATTATCAAGGAGCGGTTGAGATCCAACATGTTACGGAGTGAGCTAAGGACGTCTTAAGGCATGATCTTAGAGTCTGAGCGTCGTTGAACAAGATGAGGGAGGTTTTGGATCACCTATCAAATTCTGTCCGTTGATGGCTTTTGTTCTGCGAGCCTCAGCGCATAAAATACCACAAGATTATTCATATTATCACTGGAGTAGGTTGAGTGTAGATTATACTCTAGATATAAGTGAATACATGACTGGGCCTTACGGGAGGACTCGAAATCTGTTGGCATGTCCCGTTTTGGGGTGGATCGTGGGAAATTCTAGAGATCGCTCACCCTGGAAACAAGAGACGCCGACGCGATCACGTTGGGTACAAAGCGCCGATAACAAACCTGGATCTAGGTCGGTCGCTGAGTGTGAGAAGCCGTGAACGGCGCAAAAATTTGCAAGCATTGACACGGACACATTACGCCCCTCGCAACCGACTCGGACTGCTGGAATCCAGATTATCATGGATGAGAAGATACTGTACTATTTCGACCGTAGGTTCAGGTCACAGGTCACAACCAACTTTTTTTGATGTGTGCAAAAATCGCCTTAATTCAAAACAAAAATTCTCGGGCATTTCGGATATCGATGATGCCATCAATTTTGAATCTACGGTTGAAATAGTACAGTAAAATGTGGGGTCGTTTCAAAATCCAGTCCCATGCAAGGTAGGTAGGTAGGTAGGTAGGTATATTCCGGCGCGGTCCCGTTAAGAAACAGCCGGGGTCCGTACTACATACATGGCGTCTAATGTATGCTACGGGTACTCGCCATCTTCAGCCACTTGATCACCTGAGTAACCAGTTGTCCCCAGGGTCGTATGTCCTCCAATATTGAGTACGAGAAAACAAGATATCATTCCACAGCATGGTAAAGATATTCGGCCGGTTTAAAAATCTCGCACGTACTGTAGACCCCAAAAACGTCAAACGTAAACTTCGCAAGCCTTTGTGTTACATCGAAATTGCGGCAAGGTGTCTGACGAATGTAAAACATAGATGCCAACGACTTTTAATATCTGGTAACTCGGTAACCAATCACAAGCGATGTCCAGAGCCGCAGTAGAGCTCCCGATGTGAGAATTGCCTCGGTGTCCGACCTGAAAGAACCTGATACCATGCGGGCGACATGCCCGCAATTTACCTCTAAGCGGTTCGCCAGGTACACCAATCGTTCCATCGTCCGTTTCGAAGAACCTATGCAATTGAGTACCACATCGAAAAGTCTAGAACGGAAGATTGAATTGTGATTGTGGTGACTGTTATGTAGTGTCCCGCTGGTTGATTTGATGGATACACTTCCCTCCCCTCGTGGAAGATGCTAGGGCGGCATAAGAGTTCGGGACCGCGCTTGAGTGCCGCACCGAATTTGCGAAAAGTCTGGAACGGACGATTGAATTGTGATTGTGGTGATTGGTGGTGATTGTCAGTATCCGCTGATGGATTCCCTCGTGGGCGATGCTGAGGCGGCGTATCTTAATGCGGACATCATTCAAGAGTTCGGGGCCGCGACATAACCCCGGCAATAATCCGCGATGAGATGCCATGCTGTGCGATGATCGACAGAAAGATGTGCGATGATTGACAGGAAGACCCCGAACCCGGTTTGGACTGGTTTGAACCGCCGTTCACTTTCATTCATCTGATTCGCTCTGATTCGCCATATCCGTTGTTCTATCAAATCCACAAAATGGACCGTAATAAATCAACCTACATGCCCAGCCCGAGGTCTGTCACTCAAGTTGTTTCCTCATGTCGCACCCCAGACCTGCCATTGCTATCGTATGGGCTATTTTGCTTGTTATGGTTTTCCGAGATCTCGAATTTTTCTAGGTTGGAATATCCGCTGAGTTACCGAGTGGACATACTCGAGATTCAAACCTCGATCATGACGCTTTCTTTGAATTTTTGCTGGCCAAAGGAGAGGCATACGAAGAAGTCCCTGCGGAAAGATTCAACATTGACGCGTAAGGATTTTTTTCAGTCGAAAAGCACGCCAAATAACCGATTTATTTCAGGTGGCAAGGCGCGAATTTGGGTCAAGTGCTACCGCGAAAAGGTTGCTTCCTCAAGAATGTGACCGAATTCGATCATACGGAATTCGGAATATCGACCAAAGACGCCTACGCGACGGGACTAAGCACGAGGAAGCTTCTAGAGCACTCTTTTCTCGCACTTTTGGACTCGGGGATCGACTCGCGCGGTCAGGATGTTGGGGTCTATATGGCTGGAACCGCCTTCGACATTTTATCAGTCGCCGATCCGGTAATTTTTTTGCAATGAGTCTCACCTACCTTCCTCATATTCGACCAGGATATCTTTGAGGCTCGCGGTCTACTCTCTGGAATTCCGTCGATGATTGCAAATAAAGTCTCGTATCATTTGGATTTAACGGGGCCTTCGATTCCTATCGACACGGCCTGCAGTTCCTCGTTGACTGCTCTCCATCTTGCTGTCCAGGCCCTTCGCGCCGGCGAATGTAAAGCAGCGCTCGTCGGTGGAAGTCAATTGAATCACAGGCAAAATTTTCCTCTATTGCGACCACTGTATTTTAATTGTACATCCAGGTTCATTGATTTCGTTCAATACTCACGTAGCTCTGTATTGGCCCCTGATGGCAAATGTAAACCATTCGATGCCGCTGCTGACGGGTACGTGTTATCGAGCCATAGCTTTCGGTACTTCTCAACCTTTCTTCAGGTTCTCTCGGGGAGAAGGGGTAGTCGTCATCGTCTTGAAGCTGTTGGACAACGCCGTCCGAGACGGAGACCATGTCTATGCCTCGGTCAGTTCGCAAGCAAGGTTCTTTAACTTTTCCAATCAACTCAGTACTTTTGCAGATCCTCGGGAGTGCAGTCAACGCTACTGGCTCAGCTGCACCCCTTTACGCCTCCGGTCGCGGACACCCAACGGAAAGCAATGGAGTCGGCGTTCAGTCAAACCGACTGTTTGCCGTCGGAGGTCGATTTCGTGGAGTTGCATGCAACTGGCACGGCTGGTAAATGGTGGTTCATTTATATCCGCGACGATCTGCTAATTATCCCAATAAGCTGGCGATCCGACGGAGGCAAACTGGGTTGGATCGGCTTTCGCAGGGAACCGTGAATTGCTTTTGGGTAGCGTCAAAGGAAACGTAGGGTAGGTAACTTTCCCGAATTTTTTGGCGGCCTTTTCATCCAAATCCATCCGTCTAGCCATCTCGAAATAACCGCCTTTCTCGCGTCACTGTCGAAAGTTTGCTCGGTCTTCAAAGCAGGACTCATCCCACCTACCGTTAATCTCACAACTCCGAATCCAGCCATTCAATGGAAGGAATACAACATGCGAGCGCCGACCGAAATAACAACGATGGGCAAACGTTCGGGTAGGCCATTGATTTCCATGACGAGCTCCGGCATTGGTGGTTCCAACGGCCATGTTATTGTTGAGGCGCCGCCTTCACGCACATATCCTTCTGCGGTACCGCCGACCAAACCGGTGTTGCTCGTTGCCGGTGGTCTTTCCCCCTCAAACCGCATCCGCGATCGCATCCACTCTCGCCATGTCCAATCCCATCGATCTCACCAGCCTATCCACCATCTACGGCCGGCGTTCGAGACAATTGACATGGCGAACTTTCGCTACGTGGGTTCCAGGCCAGGAAAGGATCGAATTTCCTGATCCCGTCCTTGCTCCGAAAACCAAAGCACCCATCGTCTTCGTATTTTCTGGCCAAGGACCGCAGCATTTCAATAGTACGTCGTTCTGCCTTCGGTTCGCCGGCGTCTGCTGACGGGATCCAGTGGGTCGGCAACTCTTCAAAAATTCTGAAGCTTTTAGAACTAGTATTCTTCGCATGGACAAGGTTTACCAGTCAATCACCGGCCAATCCTTGGTCAACGACTTTGGTCTCTTTGACGAGATTCCACCCAAGTTCACCTTGGCGGACATTTGGCCCATCGCGATCACCCAGCCATCGTTGATTATCTTGGAGATGGCGCTCTACGATCTTTTCGTCGCGCACGGTGTATTCCCAGATATCCTTGTCGCGCACTCCGCAGGAGAAACGGCCATGCTCTACGCCTCCGGCGCAATCTCCCAAGAAATGGCGGTGGAGATTGCGACTGCTCGCGGGCTCGCGATGCGATCTGTGGAGGCTTTTGGAGGTGCTATGGCGGCAGTGGGATGCACCGCAGAGCAAGCTGTCGAAGTCATTCGGCAATGCCGTAACTCAGACATTTTGGAAGTCGGGTGCTATAACGGACCTGATGCGGTTGCTCTTTCCGGCTCCGATGCAGCCATAGACCGCGCCGTCGAATATGCACACAATCGCGGTTTCTTTGCCCGCAAAATCAAAACCCATGTTGCTGGACATTCGAGCCTGATGGAAAGATGCCGCGAGGATTACCAGGCGCGAATGCTTGATATTTATTCTCGCTATCCTGGCCAATACATGCCCTCTAAAACGACATACTCCACCCAAACTGGCTCACGATGGGCTGCTCCATTCACCCCAGGCTACATGTGGACCAATGCGCGGAACCCGGTCTATTTCGCTAAAGCGATATCTACCGTGTGGAAGGACCATCCGAATGCGATTTTCGTCGAAATCACCCCTCATCCTGTCTTAACATCGTACATCACAAGCGTAGGTGTCAAGCCGGATTTCGTTATTGCTCCACTGCGTCGTATCCGATACCCCGAACCATTCGCTGAGGTCGTCGACTTCCTCCGCGCGTTGGGCAGCCTTGCGTGCTTGGGATCCAACCGGGTCGATTTTCAGGCCTTAAATGGTCCGACAGCTCTCAAAGACGTCTTTTTACCCCCTTATCCGTTCAATCGAAAAAACATCCCGTATTGCTCGCCCTCACACCAAGCTGCGCTGACCCGTGGTCGCAATGGACCACTCAATTACAAGGGTATGGCCCTGAATATGTTGACCCACCCCGATCTCGCACAACACGTTATCAAGGGGGAACCGATCTTGCCCGCTACTGCGTATCTGGAAATGGTAGGCGCTTATTATATTCATGAATCAAACTGGGCTGACCACAATCTAGGCCTTCGAATTCGGAGCTTCGCATTTATGGAACGTCGAGTTCATCTCCATGCTGCCTCTTCTCAAGGATAAAATCCTTCGTGTTGAAGTTACGGCTGACCAACATCGCTGGGAGGTCAAATCGTGGTCAGCAGATCAGTCCCAGATTCCGGTGAGTTGAATCCGATGGCAATGTTTCCTCCTTCTGAAATTCGGCTTAGCCTCGTCTGCATGCTTGTGGATACATGGGACGAGATGACTGCTCTGACATGTCGCCTACCCTGAGCGTCAAAGAGATTCAAGCGCGGTGTGTTCCTTTGCCCGTGAAACGTAACGCTGCCACTTTCGTGCTCAATTTGCCCACTAACATGAATTGTAGGCTTTTACGACTCAATTTCTTACTTCGCTCAATATGGCCCGGCGTTCCGCCAGATTCGGCAAATCTGGACCGGCGAGAACGAGGCTATTGTCGAGATCAACAACGACTTTCATACGAGGTCAGTGTTATATCCAAGCAATGCCCCAAATGTATTTATTTATTTCCTCAGCGACAATCGATACATCATTAATCCGGCCATTCTCGACTCTTGTCTTCACGTTCTAGTACACCCCGCGTTCACAGGAGATACCAATCAAAGTACATATTATCTTCCTTCTCGGATTCAAGAAGTTATTCTTCACACGAGCGGGAAATTGCCTGCAATCTTATTTTCTCATTCCACCTTTCGCGAATGGCACCCTGGTACGTGACCCGCATGCTGTAATGAATAAATCTCAATCGCTATCCATGAAGACTATCTTGTATTTGACATTGTGGTCGTAGACCCACTCGGCAACAAGATATGCAGTTTACTGGGGGCACACATTTCGAAGCACAGCCAACCTTATCAGGATCCACGGCACTATGACATAGAATATCAACCCATGAGCCCCTCCAAGTTCGTGTCTCCGAGACAACTGCCCCAGTGCCCGGATTATGCATTTTTGGACAACATCATCGCCCACCTTCCAACTATCGGTGAAAATGCATCAAAGTCGGCCTATATTCACATCTTGGACTCGATCAAAATGCGCAAGGTACTTGTCTTATCTTCCGTATCCGTATCAATGTTATCTTACTTTGACTAGACTACCCCGCTCCAAATTCTAAATGAAATACCGTATCCTGCGGAATCATCCATCGTCCGAGTCAAAGAGATTCTCGATCATCTTATTAGCCACGGCAAGACCATCATTTCGATCTTAGAGATTGGCAACGGTACGCTGGTCTCGCGAACATCTGGGTATTGTACTCAATAATACGATAGTCTCCGGCTCGCTGTCCCGCCTTCTCAGAGCTCTATCCGAAGAATACTCTACCATCTCCCTCCGCATCGTCACCAGCGGTGTCGTCACTCCTGAAGCTGAACTCTGCTTTGGTTTGCCTTCCATCTCATTCGATCCCGACCTCGCAGGTCAGGGGCTAGCTCCATGGAGCTACGACATAATTGTCGGCACCCACGGCCTCGGATTTGTCGTAAATTTATCTCGGACATTGCGGTATCTGCATGACGCCCTGATTCCCGGAGGTTTCCTCGTCGTTTCCGAAGCTATTGGGGATGCTTCCACTCCTGGGGCCGAGTGGATTGATCTCATTTTTGGCCAAAATGACAGTGGATGGAAGGGACTTAGCCAGGGAAGAACATATCATCGTTTTGACAGAGCAACCTGGACAAGGTGTTTTCATGAAAGCGGTTTCAACCATCTGGTGTCTCCTACCACCGACGAGCCGCCCGGGCTCTTCATAGTTCTCACTGCTCAACGAGACGCACTCAGCATACGTTCAGATGCTGACCCGACCACTTCGTCTACCGCCAAAGAGCCTCACATGGTCTCTTTCCCTTCTCCCCACCATGGGTTGGAGCTGCGCTCGCTACTCTCTGACCTCGAGGAGTTATCAGAACCGCAGACTCTGTGGGTTGAAGCAACCGATAAAACCCTCGCTGGCTCTGCTGCTCGAGGGTTTACTCGTTCGCTCCGAAGAGAGGGTCTGAAAACGGATGTTCGATTGATTCTTTTTGACGTCTCTTGGACGCCTGACCAGCGAAGCGCAATACTACGATACCTCGCAGAATTTCCGCATTTGGAGAAAGAAGTCGTTATTGATGCCCAGGCGAAAATCTTTGTTCCCAGGATCATTCTCCAGCCGCCCGTTGTTGAACCATCCAGAAGCCTTGCGTTATCCGAGTGTTGGAAATATCATGCGTCTACGACCTCCCTCGTCCATTCTTCCCCCGGTAGCCCCCGAGACGGTGAAGTCCTTGTGCGAGTCCTCAGTGCTTCAAAGTTGGGTCCACTCACCGGCATCGTGGGTGTTGTTCATGCCACTCGTTCGTCATCATGGGCTGTAGGCACTCGAGTGGTGGGAGTCTCGGGCCTTGACCTCTCCAATGTCCAAATCTTATTCGAGGGGGAGATTGCGGCGCTCCCCGCCGACGCTGATATTCACGCCACATCGACCTTGGTGGTACCACTTCTTATTCTCGCCCTCGCCCTCGGTAGCCATCTTCTCAGTCCTTGCCGCATTGTAGGACAACATCTCCATATCGCTGAGGAAGACTCGGTCGTCAGGTGTATTCAGCATCTCTGGCGCATCTTGAATTTCGACGCGTCAGCGATCCGAGACGCTGCCTCACCCAAATCCTTGTCCACGAGTAGCATCGTGATCGTGGGACGTTTGGACTCCGCTGCGATACAGGTGTTGAAGAGCCGAATTCAACCCAACGCCTCGGTCTTCATTTGGGACGATATCATTTCAGGTGTACCGTCTCGGCTACAACACGAACGTTGGCTGGCGGGTGACATACTTCAGAAATACATACCTACCATCCCCCTTCTCCACGCCAATCTGCCCTACACTGTGACCGGTAGAGAACCGCATGAACTCATTCCTTCCGGCCACGACATCTCCAATCCAGTGCAATTCGATCCGAGTAGGGTTTATCTTCTACTTGGCGGTATTGGTTCATTTGGGATTCATGTGGCTATCTGGATGTACTCGGTGGGTGTTCTCCCTCTTTATATGTGCATTTTACTGAAACCAAATGATAGCGGGGAGCTCGCCGGATTGTGTTGGCTTCTCGTTCCGGCGCTAAATCTTTGGATTCCTCGAACCAACAGGCTTTGAGACGAGCTTTCGGCTACTTGAAAACGCGATCTGATCTTGACTTGCGTCTCGAAGCATGCGACTGTACATCTGAGGAACAGATGCGTACCCTGCTGGACTCCATTCACCATCCCATTGCCGGTTGCGTGCTGTTGTCTGCAGTCCTTGTTGATGGCGTTTTCATGTCCTTCGATCCCGCTCGTAGCCTTGCTTACCAGGCTCCAATCACGTCCAAAATTGACGTCTTTCAAGTTGTCGAGAAGGTCATTGCTATTGAAAAGCTCGATTTCTTCATCTCCACGAGCTCGGTCATGTCTTTTGGCTCTGTTGGGCAAACAAACTACGCAGCGTGAGTTCTGTTCTGAGCCGATTACCTTCACATTTCTAAACGTCTTATAGGGCAAATACTGCACTTGAATGGCTTACTGGGCGCTATCCGAATGCGTTCAGTCTCGTTGCCCCAGGAATTACCGATTCGACCTTCGCCCTCGATCAACTTACCTCGCCAGATCCGCGGCCTCCCGTATGGCTCAAATACGCAATGAGCTGCCACGGTGCGCCTGTCCATTTTCTTCCTTGCATCACCGTTCTTACTGGACTTGTCTCGTACAAAGAGCTTTGCGAATGTATCGAAAGTGGCTTGAAGAAGCTCCGCATGCGTCCATTCACGACCTATATCCCCGAGCTCGGCTGGGACGCCGTTGAGGAACACCTGGGCAACTCCCCGCTTTATCGGCACCTCCTCGTTCCTTCTACCTCCCCCCCCCCTGGTAATGGATGATCGGGACACTGTGGAGAAAGTCGTCTTAAATGAGTTACATCTCGATAAAGAGGATCTCGATCCGACTGTTCCACTCACCTCATATGGCCTTGACTCGCTCTCTGCTAGTCGGATGGCCTCGGCATTCAAGTCTTTGTTTACTATCACGCAACTACAATTGTTGGCGGACGTTACTCTTCAGGATCTCCAGAACCGTCTGACGGATTCGGTCGAGGACGAGTCGAAAAGTGGCGATACTGAGGTGGATCACACAGAAGAAAAGCCTTACGATTGGAAGACACCCAATCAGCAGGGGGAAAACATCGTGAAACTGGTCATAGGCCGTGCAGATGACATCCCCCTGATTCTCGTGCACGGCGGTGCCGGGAACCCCGTACCTTTCCAGCCTCTCCAGCAGCACTTTACTTCTGCCCTTTGGGCCTTCCAGTATACACCTGATACCCCTCTCACCAACTTTAACGAGCTCACGAGCTTCTATTTTGCTCGAATGAAAGAGGCTCGGCCACACGGCCCGTACCGTTTGGGTGCTTATTCTGCGACCTGCCTGGTTGCCATGGAACTCGCACGCAGACTTGAAGCCGGTGGGGACACCGTCCTGCAGCTGGCTTTCATCGATCATTTCCCGTTGCTATACGCCTCCCCTATCCTGCTGTACGAGTCAGAGACAATGCGCATCCGGTCTTTCAGCGAGTCTCAGCATGATTCGGCTGTCAGGCAAATATTCAGTATCATGCAAAATGACCCACACGAAAATTGGATAACGCGCGGGCCCCTCAATCTGGAAGCGAAACAGATACGCATCATGCTCAAGAAAACAGGCGAGGTGATGCTGCCGTATATAATGGAGCTGCTTGGTGACCCCACCAGCACGACCGAGGAAGAAAGACAAATTATCTTGAAGCGTTCTCTCGGGGCCGCGGTTGACGAAATCAAAGCCCCCGTTACTGTTTATATCGCCGGGCGAGGAATATTCGGGGAACTACGGGAAGCGTGTCCATCGGGTGAATGGGACGACTATGGCATTAGGTGTTGTCGAAAGCGCATGGACGCTGTGGTGTTCGAGAAGGAGGGACATCTCAGTTTGTTGCACTCGAAGGTCTTTTCCGATTCTCTTGAAAATTCTTGGGAAAAGTAGTGTAACATCTTGGCCCTTACAGACATTACACATTATGTACCTACGAATTAAACTATGGAGCAAAACGGACGGCTCGTCGTGTAATGCCGACGTGGTCCACCACTTGCTTCGCGCCGCAGCCATCAAGGTAGCGCTTGTGATGATTGGTGTGATGCGATCAGGATCGTCTACTCGTCCACGCATCCGAAAAAGGCAATTTATGAGGGTGGTATTTGTTTCTCGCCTAGGTCTAATATGAGTCTCTCTATCGGCATCTGCAACACTCTATGTACCTTTTCCGTAGGCTCGTCGTGTCGATCTACATCCTAACGCTAGCGCTCCCAGCCCTTTCCCTCGTCCACTTCTCTCCCTCCGGCTCCCTCTCACTTCCCACCTTTGAGTTCATCTTTCTTCTGCTCTCTTGGGCCGCCTCTCTCCATGTATAAACTTTTGGACCGACCGCTTTTTACTTTCTCTCAGTCCTGCTCCCTCACTTTGCTTTACCTCATTTCCCTCGAGCTCGACTTGAATCAACTTCGATCTTCTCTCCGTCTCCCGGCGTTCACTTAATCTACCCACTCACTTGCACTCACTTCTTGCACCCTCACGGCTTTACGCAGTTTAGTTTCCAGCGGTCGACTTCTCTCTCCGTTCAAACTCTCCGACTCATCCATATTCACCGTTTCGTCTTTGTTTATTCCAAAACCAATTTCGCCACTACAGTCAAGTTGACCAGGTACAAGTTAACATTCTGACTGATCGCCGCGCGTCTGTCAATTCACCTTGGCTTTTCGACTTGGCGGTTCATGATGTCTAGTAACACTGATGAAACTTCAGTCCTTACTTGGATTCTTTCGCGTTCTCTCGAGCCTGAGCTCGAGAAGAACACCGAGGATAGCGCAGCGGAATAACTCGATCCCTGATGAGGTGCACGAAACACAGTTCAAGCAGCAGGAAGGGCATGCGGCGACGGCGTCTGTTGGCCGTCAGAAACGGCGAAGAGTCCCCTCTCCCCACGCCGACAATGCAGGGAGTTGCTGTTTGGGGCTAGGGAGCATTGAAGGACTGCATGCACTTACTTCTTCGGCTCCTGTGAACACGACCACCAATCTATCTTTCTGCGAATGTATTTTTTCCGGTGGAGATTGGGTGGAGATACACGGAAGATGCGTAATGATGTCTCCATCTGCACACCCCTTCTCATTACTGAGTGGGTATTTTAGTGGGATTCTTTTTTGTCGTGCTGCGGAATCTATTTTCGTCGTCTGTCCGAATTGAAGGAAGATAGGATGGAAACTAATGCTGAGGAAGGTGGAACATCTGGGCTTGTGAGCCGGGACTCGGAGGAAAGCAGTTACCCTCGCGCACACGCACTCAGCCGCGGCGCGCACGCTTGTCAAGGTCGCAAACGGCAGGAGTGAGAAGACACTAGACTCGCAGGCCAGTCGACGTCCACTCGGTTACACACTCAGCAGGCGGGACGGATTTGGATAGAGAGCAAATAGATACAATATCAGAACAAATAATGATGGGAGCGACGACAAAGGGTAACCTCGTGGACGGACTGGGCCGGCACGTCGCATGTTTCAGTGATGAGCGTCTCCCCCCGCCATTTAAGAGGTCGGGACTTTGAAAAAATGCGTTGAAAACCTTCAGAAAAAGTGCTCGAAGTGTCCCAATCAAAGTTGGGTTATTTTTGATTCTCTATCGAATGAGCCCAAGTGTTGTTTTAAGCCGAAAAATCATGTATTTCGTGGCATTGAGCACAGCGGGAGAATGAATTGTGATATCTAAGAAATATCCGTCACCAAACGGCTCGTTCCCGGCCCAAAGTCTGGCGGAATTCATGAATACTTGACGGTATTTCCAAATTGGGCTTGATATGTGGCTGTCCACGTCAATCACTTTTAGCAGAAAGCGAGCGAAACAGTGCCATTTCAGCGTATGGTGTACAATTAAAATACATAGAGGGTATCTAGGCCTCGTCTTCGTCCGAATCCGACTCTGAATCATCCTCATCTAGGTACCACTCGGGAACATCATCCATGTCCAGCTCCACATCACCCTCATCGAAGCGCGTCAACGTTGGGGACTCCACAAACAGGTCCTCGTCCTCCTCTACAGCCTCGGGGTCGTCGTCTTCAGGCTCGTCGTCGCTGTCACCAGGAGCCACAAGGGGTAGAAGATCAGAGTCGGCAATGTCAGGTTCCGGGAAGGTATTGGTGGAAGCAACGGTGGCGGTCGTGACAGACATGGACAGAGTGTCGCCAGAAAGGTTAATGAGTGGCAAGAGGTCGGAAACAGGTGTTAGGCCACGGCGTTCGCGCATGATCTCGAACTGCTGATTAAATTCGGCGAGGGGTGTTATCGAGCTGCCATGGGTCAAGGCGGCCATGCCGACAGACAGGACGTCGGGAGCAGGCTTCTCGTCGTCATCCAAAAACGCGGCCCTCCTTCTCCACGTACACCTCGTGTTCGGCAAGGCTGTCCATCAGCGCATTGATGTCTTCCTCAAGGTCGGGAGTGGCGTGTTTCGAGCCCTGGCGCGCGCCGAGGTCAACGTTGATTTTTGTAGCCAATTGCCGTAAGACGTCGACGCAGGGGGGATATGAGGGACAGCCAGTCCCATGAATGGCCAGCGCCGTCCGCTTTATATATTTTCTGAAGTATGTTAGAATATATTGAAGCCACAATTTAAGGACGCACCTTGATCCAGAAATTGAGATGTTCTTGAACGAGATCAATCTCAACGAACGAGTTAATCTTGCCCTGGGGATTCGCCAGCCAGTTTTGTAGAACAATATATCTAGTGTCGGCTGGTCAGCAAGAACGACCACGAAACAAAATTGACACTCACCGAAGCTCCTTCGTCCAAACACAAATTAAGTTGTGCAACAAATGAAGCATCTCATGCGCATACTTTGTGCGCCCGTTGCCCCGATAGCAAAAGGCCCACATCCGCAGGATAACGAGAACGCGCCCAGAGTCGCCGGCCTTGATTGCATCGGCAAACTCCCGGGTCAGCAAAGCGTCACGTAGAAAGAGAATGCCGTTCTCAAGAACCATGTCGCCCTTGTGGATGTGGGGCAGGTTCGACGTGGAAGGCTCGCCCGCCACCCCCGACTTCTTCGCTGCCTTCGCCTCTGCTTCCCTCTTCCGCTCTTCTGGAATACGGCGCTCCCGAAGCTCCTGGACACGATCAGCATCCGCATAGGTGCTGTAGATTTTCTTGGCGTAGGTGACGAGAGTGTCGTAGGACGTGATGGACTCCGCGCACGCCTCGAGCGAGTCCTTTCCGGAAACCAGGAGCAAGCAATGGAGGACGCGTGCATACAGAGATACCATGATCAGGTCGCGGCAGGTACGGAAAGGCGGGAGCGAGGTGAGAGTGATGGGGAGTCGGTCGAGAACAGTGTTGTGGAAACCGAGGCTTCCGGGGCTGCGAAAGGTCGGCTTACCGAAGTGCGTCTCGAGAACGCCGTGGCAGTCTGCAATCTTCGCGTGGAAGAGGCCGGGGACCGGTACAATGTGTCGCCAGGAGTTGGCTCCGCTCTCATGTCCGAGGCGGGCATTCAAAATAGAACGCTGGCGCGCAATAGTCAGCTGGTCGCCCGCAATAAGCTGGATATACTTCGCATAATCGGGGTCATCACTCTTAAAGCCAAGCACCCGCATAATTTCCTCGATGACCTCGACGTTGCCCGTCATCGAGCTCTGGTCAATTTCCATCGAGGGTAACGGATGAAGGGGAGTTGTGTGGACGTCGATAATATCGGCACTCACGGGCTGTGATGCGTCCAAGTCCTCCTTCCATTTCTGGAAACCCTCTCCGCCATGCAAAACGATGATGCGCAGAATAGTGTGGACCATGTTTTCAATGAAAAACTTGGTCTCTGCAGCATTGAGAGTGATGTCGTCTATGGTGAGTGGTCGGGCAGCGAGGATGAACTTGTCGAGCTCGGATGTGAGTAGGTGCTCGAGCTTTGCCTTGTATAGCGGGATCAGTGTCGCGCAGGTGCCGTTCTCTTGTGCGCCTGAATATTACTGTGAGTAAAATCCATTTATCGAATTCCAAACTCACTTTTGCGTCCGAGAATTTGCTCGGCTATCCGGTTCATCAAGTTCACGTTGTCGTAGACAAAAAGGGCTGAGCGGGATGCTGCCAGATTCCGTGTTGTCTCCATGCACGCATCGCGTAGGAAGCTGAGCAGCCCTGGACTGCGAACGCGGTGCTTGCGCTGTTTCTTGTATTTCTTTTTGGACTTGTTGCTCTTGCCCTTGTTCTTCTTTCGCTTCCTGGGCCTGTCTAGGGCAGGCAGGTCGTCGCCAGACCCATCGTCCGATGTGTCCGTGCTGTCGTTGACAGCAAGTGGTTCCTGCGGTGGATGAGCGGAAGTAAGAATAGTACGTGGGAAACACTTGCCGCCGCGTTCGCTTCTGTTCCTTCTTCGGCAGCTACACCACTTGGTTTCGGAGTCGACCTGGAAATGATGCTCGTGTATCCCATCGAGAAGCCGTACAGACTCAGAACGGAGTAATGCTGGCGTTGACCACCCGTGGCAGCAAGGTATGTACCCGTTACAGCCTGCGGATAATTGTTCTTTTGACTTCGAGCACGAAGTAAAGTGAGCGCGGCCGTTCCATTCATCTATCAAGCGTTAATTTCGAAACTCCTCAAAATAGATTGAAACGCACAATCTCTTTCTTCCGTAAGAACGCGGTGGTCGCCTGGTTCAATTGACGAGTGGTGGTTGAGAAAGCATCGAAAATTGCAAACGCGAAAGGGGCCATTGCACGAAGGGTACTGGTGAGCTGGGCGAGGTTAAAACTGAGGAAGAACTGCTCGTTGACGATTTTCTTAGTCTTGCTAAGTATCCCCGAGTTTGTAATCGACCCCGCCTCCGTGTACACCTTTTTCGCAACATGCTGTCTCGCCCAGTCGTCAATAAACGCCCGCGTGGAGGCATTATATTTGGACGTAGTCCAGTACCCAAAAATGCGCTCCACCAGAGGTCGTTGAAGGAAGAAGCCTGACCACCGCCAGTCTGCATCGAATTTATTGTCTGGGTTGAAGACGTAGTCCATGAAGTCCGCAACAGACGCATCCTGGGTCTGCATCTCTTTGAGAAACTTGTCGAACATGGCATTACGGGCCTTCTGTTGTGCTAACTCCACCTCCTCTAGCCGCGCCCGTTCAGCCTCAAGTGCAGCTTCCTGTCGAGTGTTTCAGCAATAAACACTAGAATTTATCCTTAGGTCCACACCTTCTGGGCCTTTATAGCCGCTAGTGTCTCCATCCGTTTTGACTGTGCACGCTGAGTTAAAATTTGCTTCTCTCTGCGTGGTGTCCACATAATATCGTCGCTTGTTACGTGCTCGTCCGGGTCTTGGACAATCACTCGCGGCGATTCCATTGGTGGTTCAGACGATCTGCGCAGGGGCGACTCGGACTCGGACGGGGAGCGCGATGGATGCGTCGACCTCGCTGCCAGGGACTCGAAGGAGGAGAGACTGCATCGACCGCGGCACGAAGAAATGGGAGAAGCGCTGGTAGGCGAGGGATAGGGGGTCTCCATTCCGGATTCGGAGTTACTGCCAGAGTCGGGCTCGGGTGGGTCTGAGGGAGGGAGCGTTGAGTCGGCATTGTATGAGGTGAGATTGTCGGGTTCATCGGGTTCAGTAGGATCCGAACTAAGGACTGTGTAGCGGTTCGCAGGTCGGTGGTAGCGGGGAGGCATTCGGGAGTGGCTTGATTTGGAAATTCCCCCTCTCTCTCTTTATACTCACTCCTTTTTTTTCACATTGTAGGAAACCGCCCTATTTGTCGGTAAATCTTTGCGCCATGGCTGCCATTTTCACCGACAATTTTACAGTCAATGGCACCCCCTAAAATTCGAAAATACGGCAAGACTCCGAAAGTCCGGCGCGCTCCCCGAGCTGCTGCAAAAATTACTCCTGAGCAACTGGAGGAGATTCGGAAGGAACTTGAACTATTACCCGGCCTGATACGCACCCACTACACAAAATGGACGAACGGCGCAAAGGATTTCCAGCTCGAGTGCATGGGCGCACAAAAAGTTGGGCAAAGATGTGCTCCTGCATGCCTCCACCGGTGCGGGCAAGACTGGAATCGCAGCTGGCCCACACCTACTTCCTTCAAGTAAGGGGAAGGTCACCCTAATGGTATCGCCGCTCCTGTCTCTTCATGATGAGCAGGTAACGGCAATCCACTCAATTCAATTCTCGTCGATCTTCTGATAAATATATCCAAGGTCTCCACCTTTCAGACTGAATTTGGGTTGAAAGCGACTGCAATCAACAGCGCTAATGGTGGTTGCACGAAGGAGATCATGGAGGTACAAATTTTAATGACCATTGCATTCGTCATTTTAATTTTTTGAGCAGAAAGTGGTCACGGGGGAATGGCAGATCGTAATGCTTTCCCCTGAGATGCTCCTCTCGCGCCGCTTTATCGATGGGGTACTCCGTAAGCCTGCTTTCGGATCTCGTTGTCTATCGGTTTTCATCGACGAGGCCCACTGCATTTCTCATTGGGGTGCTTCCTTTCGCAAAAAATACGCTTCAATCGGAATCATTCGCGCTTTTCTCCCTCGTACCACCCCTATTATTGCTGTCACTGCGACCTTGACACCGCGGGTTCACCAAGACTTGATTGTCAAGCTACAATTCGATCCCAAGAACTACATGTTTTGTAACATTGGCAATGATCGACCTAATGTATCGCAAATCATTCGCTCTATGGAACACCCTGCCAACTCTTACAGGGACGTTGATTTCATGGTGGATCCCGAGGCCGAACCCAAAGATATCAAACTCTCGTTTCTGTATTCCGACGACATCGCAGATGGCGGCAAACTAGTGGATCATTTGAATGGGCGAGTTAATTCTGCCTATCGGAGCCGCGGGTTAGTTCGACCGTACAACGCTGGGATGTCCCGCGAGTATCGCGTGCATGTAATGGCGCTTTTCAAGGCCGGAATCATTCGGATTCTTGTCTGCACTGACGCCGCTGGAATGGTTAATTCACATTTTGCCGCAACAATATTTTTTTACTGATACATCCTTTGCGCAGGGATGTGACATACCTAACGTCGAGCTCGTTGTTCAGTGGAAGCTACCAAAGAACCTGTCGTCATGGATTCAGCGCGCCGGACGTGCTGCTCGTGGTCCTGTCATGCAGGGTATGGCGGTAATGCTGGTAGAAAAATCCGCGTTTGAGGCGTCAACAGCTGCAGACAATCCCGACAATCCCGTGCCGTCTAGTACACCTCCGATTCGAGGGCGTGGCCGTGGACGTGGTAGAGGGACTGGGGGACGTGGTGGAAGCGGTAGACGCGGAGGTAAAAATCAAGGGAAGGAGTATGCGGAAATTCATGGTCAAAAGCGGGGTTGGTATAGAGGTGTCAACGACAGCATCAAGGCACTGGAAGACTCGGACGCTGAAATCCCCGTGGACGCGCCCGCCGAAGGGCTTTATGCAGTGGTACAAGCGACCATCTGTCGCCGAATAATCTTGTCCCGCGTCTTCAAGAATGCCATGCCCGGTACGGGATATCAATTTTTTAAATTCCTATTTGTTCACCGGCTGCATTCCAGCTGTACCGAAGGAAGCTTGTTGCGACATTTGCAACCCGACACTCTTTGATCATGTCCGGCCTAGCAAACCCGTCCGAGCCGTCAGACAGAAGGGTATTCGAAAAGGGCCGCCGGTGGATTCGGTGCGCCAGTCCCTATTTAAGTGGCGGCGCGAAGTCAAGAAAATGGACTACCCAAATTCTATCTTTGCGGCACATGCCATTCTCGACGACGCGACGTGCGAGCTCCTGTCATCCATTGGTCCGGTTGACGACATTGTAACGTTGGAGCAATTGCTCAAATCGAGTTGGTCGCGCTGGGCCGAGCTCGGCAATCGACTGTATGTATACATGCGTGGCCTCAAAATTCCTCCTTTACCGCCCCCACCCACTCGCAAAAAAAAACCCTCAGCAGCACCACAACCCTCCACCTCATCCATTCCACGATCTGCTCCAGCCGCACCTCGCATTGGACAGCCGTCACATAATACAGCCGCCACCGCCAAACGGAAACATGCCGAGCACAGCACCCGTTTCGATGATTCTGCACCTCCAACACAACGTTCACGCACTGAACAGACGCCGCAAACACCCCAGATGCCTCGTCCAACCCCCAGACCCGCGTACCGAGGTTTTGCATCGCAGCCGCCGCTGCCACAGCTTCCATCCACCTCTTTGTCATATTCCTATCCCCCGCATTCATCCCCATCCTCATTCGCCACACCGGCGCGCTTAACCGCAACCCCTGCACTCAATCTTCATGGTTACTCCCACCTGAGTCCCTACCCAGCTCAGCCAGCATACCCTTACCCTAATTACGGCTACTACCCCTATCCCACTGCTACCCAAATGTCCTCCCCGATACCCGATCCTTCTCCATTTGCCTCAAATCTTTCCTTTAACCCATATTTACATCTCATTTCACCTTCTACTGCACCATCCAGCACTCACGCCACGCCTGCGCCTCAAATGCCGCCTCCATCAGGGAGGCCATCACAGCCACATCGCGAGCCGGATTTGGAAGGACCCGATAATTCACGTTAATACTCTTCCACACTCGAGCGGACACGCGTCTTTCGAGCTCGAAAGCACATATTTATCATATATACGCGTCGTAGTACATCAAGTACCATTAAATAATTGTTTTTTCACCCGGAAAACAACTTGGGCTCATTCGATAGAGAATCAAAAATAATTCATCTTTCATTATGGGACCTTGGGACGGATTTATAGACATTTTCGATGTATTTCTACAAAGTCCCGACCTCTCATTTGGCGGGGGAAATCCTCATCACCAAACCATGCGACGGGGGAGCCCAGCCGGTCCCGGTTGTTGTCGAGTTCTACGATGGCATCAATTTTCACCGGGCCGGCTGGTCCACGAGCCTAAGAAGACACTGCCGTGGGATGACAGCGGCAAAGCTGTGCGGATGATCCGTTTCGGCTACGCTTCGAATTCAACCTTCACCCGGCCACTGAGCCTCGAGTCTCAGCGCACATCCCTTACCACCATGTCGGCCTACCAAAATACACAATACCAAGCCGTCGACACCGGTGCCTCGGGTTACAGCTACGCCAACCCCAACAGCTACTCGTACAATGTCGCACAGGAGCAGAAGAGGCAGAACCAGCGCTCTAAGTGGATTGTGCGTTCACCTTGCGAAACGAAACAAAAAGAATAAAATATAAATTCACTTGTGCAGGTCATAGCATCGGTTGCAGGCGTGCTCGCGCTCATTGCTATCGGCGTCGGCGTAGGGGTCGGAGTGGCGAAGAGCCACAAGAACAGTAACACCAAGTCCGCTGCGGCCAGCTCGTCTAATTCAAACACGAGCGGTGTCGTGCAGCAGACGGACCCGAACGACCCGAGCTCTTTCGTCAAGAACCCTGCACTGAAGCAGTCGTTTTATGGCATGGCATATACCCCCTACGGCTCGCAGCTGCCTAATTGCAATAATTCGCTTGGTGCGTTCTATTACTCTGCTCTACCTCCCAGCTTTAAACGATAGCATTGCAGCGGAAGTGATCACTGACATTCAGGTGAGCTCGGGGCGCCGACATTTCAATGTTTCGGTGTCCTGACTCTATTTTATAGCTACTATCCCAATTGACCAAACGGATTCGTCTGTACGGCGCTGGTAAGCCCCTCCCCTTTCAGTATGTTTCTTCTGTCTTATCTCTCATGTAGATTGTAACCAATCCGCCTTGGTGGTTCGTGCTCTCTCTCATTTTGTTATATGTTTCCTTGATTTAGCTGATTTGAACAGCTCGAGGCTATCAAACAAACGAAAGTGGACATGAAAGTCTTCTTGGGCAACTACCCCATAGCGACCGACGCCGGCCAGGCTTACGAGCGCCAGCGCGACTTGATCAAGGATGCGCTGACGACGTACGGAACTGACCATGTTGCGGGCATAACCGTTGGGAATGAGTTTATTTTGAAGTAAACGATTTTCTGCTCGATATTTATATAATGCTAACTGCCACAGTTATCTAACGGACAATGGTGGTTCGCAGCAGGATCCCAACGGCCCAGTTGGGAATGCTGGTGAGTATATTATACACGGGGGGCGTCGAAGAGACGTTTACTTGCGCAAACAGGGGCCGCGCTGCTGCTTACGAATATCACGGACACCATGAATATGGTCAGCAGTATGAACCTTGATGTACCAGTTGGCAATGCCGATGCGGGGAGCTACTTCAACACTCAAATTTTGTCTGCTGTGAAATATGGGGTCTGTATCGTAATTCTCTCGGTGGTACTTTACTGATGACCAAATAGATGGCCAACGTACATCCGTGGTTCGCTGCGCAATCGATCCAGGACGCCGCGGGGTGGACGGCTGACTTCTTTGCTACGACGAATGTAGCTGCTGCTAACGCGCTGAGCAACAAGGTTTGTGTTTTTTATCAATCATGTTAGTCTGACTCACCGCGCTTTTCGTTCAGCCCACGATGTACATTGCGGAGACTGGGTGGCCGACGGTATGTTTATTTCTTGCGTGTGTCTGTGCAGGATCTGATTCGGCTCTGCACAGAAATCTTCGTCCGTCGAGGCGGAATCAGACGGTCCTTCCAATGCGTCGGTGGCCAACCTTCAGATCTATCTCGATACGTTCGTTTGCCAGGCGAACGCCAACGGAACAGGCTACATGTATTTTGAGTACTTTGACGAGGGCTGGAAGGTTCGTTTTTAATACCTTTCTGTTCGATACTGCGCGCTGACGGGACTTCAGGATGTCCAATTCGGCGGTGTCGAAGGCTGGTGGGGTTTGTTCAATGCAGAGTGAGTTTTCCTTAAGTTAATAACCACTCGCACCAACTAATTGGCTGCTTCTAGCCGAACGCTGAAGAATGTTACAATTCCGGACTGTGCGGCGCCGTGAGACGTGGAGAGTGGGATCGGGTGTGTCTGTACTGACGACTATAATGACTAGCGACGATTTTCTTGGACTACTCATACGTAGGCAGTAACTTACCTAGTCTACTTATTGGCATAGTATTTATTTCGGACATATAACTAGCGAGGTATGAGCTAGAGGAATGATAGTGTCTGTCTGGAAGACTATTTCGGACACTCCCCGCGTATGTAAGCCGCAGCCAAACAAGGGCCGCACACATTTCCGCCATGTTCGATCCACTGAGCTCGTCGGGCGGCTTTGCAGACGATGCCCTCAATCCTCCGTGGCCCACGACGCCGCATACACCCAATTCACCCATTCCCGGAAACCTCCGCCGCGCCTCCACACCCGTCCCGCCGACACCCGACAAGGGTCCTGCACCTGGCCCCTTTGGCAAGGAGCCACAAATTTATGGACAGCCCGACTCGGGTTTAATCTCTCCTCGCGAGGCAGTCAGTCCTAACGGCGCCAATTATGAAAAGCCAGAACCGTACCTGAGGGTGCGCATCACCGGACTAGACAGGAACAGACGAGACATTCTCGTCAAGCTGGACGCTCAAGTGCGCTGCTGTATTCACTGTCCAAGTAGTTTTCAAACTCATTCTGTTCACGCCAGACCAACCTGTCGAATTTCACGGGCAACACGTATCGCAATGTGTCGCGTTCGTACCTCGAGTTCCAGCAGTTCTACGACTCGGTCGTGCACAGCAACCCGCAGACCATCATACCCGCGCTGCCGCTTGCGCAGACCTCTGCTCCGACGGACGAGGAGGACGACCGCCTCGTGAAGATCATGCTGCAACGCTGGATTACGCGCGTGTGCGAGGACCCGATTCTGGTGCACGACGAGGACGTGCGGGCGTTCATCGAGAGCGACTTTGGCTATCAGCCGACGCCGCGCCCGCGCCGCAAGACCACCTCGAGTTTCGGCATCATGCGTCGCGGCGTGCCCGATGAGGACGAGGATTTGCAGCGCGCGCGGTTTGAGCTCACCAAGCTCGAGGGTCAGTTTTTCGACACCGCTAAGGCCGTCGACAAGCTCTCTATCGCACGAAAATGTTCGTGCACTTTTTGTTGTTGGAAAAAATTTTGGTTTCGTTAAATTCTTTATTTAGCTCTCGCCGTAGCACACGCAGAGATGGGTAATAAACTCATCAATGTGGCCACCACGGAGGCCCACCCGCCGCTCGGCAATGCGTTCCGCAAGATTGGACGGACATGGCACAGTCTCGCAGACCTCGACCAGGCCCAAGCCATCAGCGAATGTGTGATTCTTGGCGACTCCCTGGGATACCAAGGCATGAACGCCCGGTCCGCAAAGGAGACGCTGTTAATGCGCACTGGTGTGCTCGAGGAGTATCAGGCTGCAGTGAAAACCACCATCTCCAAGCGCCGGCAAATCGAGCGTCTCAAGGCGAGCTCCAATATCCGGCCAGACCGCGTGGACGAAGCATTGGAGGACATGGAGGAGGTATGTCGGTTCTTCTACGTCCGTCGACTCATAATTGATTTATATAGGCCAACAAATACGAGCAAGTGCTCGCCCGTCGTGCACAGGGAATTTCGCAAAACCTGCACCAGGCATTAGAAACGCACAACCGATACGCCAACGACGATATCACGACCGCCTTGATTGAGCATACGCGCTCCTCGATTATGTACGAGCGACAGCTATTGCGTGAGCTGGAGGCGCTGCGGGTAGACGTGGCCAAGGCCGCGGATAAATACGTGCCGCCAGCGAATGGCGTCCCGAAGCCGCCCATTCCGGTCATCGAGGAATATCATCCGAAACCGCCGTCAAGGATCGCTGCAGCGCCCTCCACCGCAGCTGCGGCTCCCACGCAGGCGAATGGCGTCCCCCAACCCCAAGTTGTGCCCCCCGCCTGCTCCTGGGACGCAACCGCCGCCTCCGCGTATACAGACCCCGCAGCGCGCGCCGTTCCAGGCATTCAGCCAGTCTCTGTACAACCCCCTCCCCAACCCCAACCCTCTGGGAAACCCTGGGCTCGGAGGTCCTTTGGGTGCGTCTGCGTCCGGCGGCCCACTAGGCAACCCTTCGTCGCCGGGCCCACCTTCGGCATCCTCGACGCAAGCGATATACGACCGGTCACACGACCCGCTGACGCCGTCTTCAACGCAGTCGTCCTTTACCTCGCACCATCCTTCGCCGTCTGTATCTGCATCGAGCTCGTTCGGCCCTCTCGGTGGTCAACCACAGCCTCAGACCCTTCCCCAGTCCGCATCCGGGCCCCTGCAACCCCAACCTCAGCACCAACACCAACCACCGCACCTGCAGCACCAACCCCTACCGCAGTCGCCGGGTGCGGGCCCTTCCTCGCCGTCTGCGCACCAGACGCAGATGCCGCGGTCTCCGTCCGCGATCTTGAGCGCAACGAACGAGCCTCCGCTCGGCGGCCGCCTCGTCGAGGGTTCCAAGTCCATGTTCATCAAGCCGCCGTCCTCATCGGGGGTCCCGCCATCACCCCTGCACGCGTCGCAGTCGACCTTCTCGTCGCCGCGGACCGCTTCGCCGTTTACGCCGAGTTACACCGGTGACCCGCTGCTCGGCGGCGGGGGGCGGTACGTTCCCGCGCGGCATATCATCCCCTTCCCCGCTGCACGACTCGTTCTCGCCCCTGCACGGGAGCCGAAGCTCGGGGGGTGCGAACGGTCATGCGGGCGCCGGCGTCCTGCAAAACGAGCTGGATCCCCTCGGGCAGGTCCAGCCCACAACGATGTCCGCCTCCGTGCGCGCGCCGCCGCAGCGTCCGCGGCTGGACGCGCGCGAGGCGGCGAAGAGCCTCGCGAATATGTTCTAACTTTGCTCCTTTTGTGTATTACATCCCATTTCGTTTCGTTTTTTCATGCATGTGTACATACGGAGTGCCCACGAGAGAGGACCCAAAACTAAAATAACCCTCGTCTATTTCTTTGTCGTTGCCGAGACTCGACTGGATTAATCTTTTCTAAAACTTATGCTCTGAGAGCGGACCAGAACATGTACAAGCTCATTCATCGTCTATGTATTTATCGTGCAGTAGAGGTTGCACAGCGAGTGATTTTCTTCTAAAGGTGTCCATGTTACGTATGTACAACCGTCCATTCGGTTTTGTTTTTGTTTTTCGCGGCTGGTGGACGACTTAGTGACTCATTCTGACGAAGAGAGAACTCCCCTCACCAAAAATTGCTTAATCTACTTTTGCGAGAACAAGGCAGGTCCTTGCAGGAGCATAAACCTAATTTAACACTTTGGTCAGCTTCGCTACATCAGTGAAATCCCAACAACTTGCCTGCAAGAAGTTCTTCCTGTTGTTCCACTCCATCGGCGTCGTCAGGTACTCCCCGCCGAGGCTAACGTTGTCAAACCCTCCGAAGCGTTTCTCGTCGCTCGTGAGAACCACAGCATACTTGCCCGGCTCCTCCACACCGACGCGATAGTCGGTATAGCTGTTCGTTGGGTGAAAGTTGAACACGAAAAGGAGGCCCGCGCGCTCGTACACGATGACCTTGTCGGACTCATGCTTCAGCGATACATACGCCTGGTGCGAGGATGGCAGCGGGTCAGTCTTGGCGTCTGGGTCAGCAGAAGAAAAAGATGATACTTGTGGCGCCTCGAGCCACCCGTGCTTTCCCGCCAAGTGGTTCATCGCGCCGTCGAATGCGTTCAGGTAGCGGTAGCGCAGGAGCTGGTCGTCAACGACGTTCCACTGGCGCCGCGCATAGTGGAACGAGTTGTTGTTGCCCGCGCGAGGGAAATCGAGCCACTGCGAGCGGAGTGTCAATTTCGTGCCGAAGAAAGGAGCGTCTAGTTTACCTCTGGATGACCGAATTCGTTTCCTTCGAAGTTCAGATACCCTTCTCCTCCCAGGGAATGCGTAAGCAGACTACGCAGAGTTAGGTCAGCCTGTTGTCCAGAGATTGCTTCCTTACCGAATCATCTTGTGCAACGCGATTCCTCGCGCAATAATAGGCGTCATCTCCGTCAGATCAGACATATTCGTGTCTGAGGAATACGTTGAACAACCGTTAACCAGGGCAGGGAAAATTAGAATATTTACACATCTCCTTGTCCATTAGCCAAAACGCGAGTGTCTTGTCCCCTACAAGGGCCTGGTCATGACTCTCACAGTAAGCGACACTCTTCTCTCCGTGTCGCCTGTTCGTCAGAGTGTGTACGATGTTGCCCAGATCCCACTCGTCGTCCGTCTTGTGCTTCAGGAGCTTGATCCACATGTCGGGGATCGCCATGGACAAGCGGTAGTCAAAGCCAAGTCCGCCCTGAGAGACGGGAACACCGAGCAGCGGCATACCCGATACATCCTCGGCGATGGTAATAACAGGTGGGTAGAGAGTGTGCATCGCGTCATTGGCCTTGAATTCAGGTTAGATTTAGGCGGTCCCTGTAATGACGTTACATACCAGCATGAGATACACAACGCCCTCCTCGTCAGCGCCAGGTCCAAAGTATTCATGATAGCCTCCTGAGAAGCCAGTGCCAATACCATGATGAACGTACATCATGCTAGTGACGCCGTCAAATCTAAAGCCGTCGAACTGGTACTCCTCCATATAGAACCGCAAATTGCTGAGAAGGAATCGCAGAACTTCGTGCGACCCATAGTTGAACAGTCGGCTGTCCCAGAGCTGGTGACGGCCTTTCGCGCCTTCGTGGAAGTACAGGTGGTCAGTGCCATCAAACTCGTTGATACCGTCGAGGACGTTCTTGCAGGCATGCGAGTGCACGATGTCGAGGAGGACCGTGAGGCCCAGTCCGTGTGCTGTGTCGATGAGTTCTTTGAGCTCTTCTGGCGTGCCATAGCGGGAGCTTGCAGCAAAGAAACTTGTAACCTGGTACCCGAATGCTACGAGAGCTGTTAAAAAAGAGGCACGCATCGGAGGGTCGAGACCTACAAGCATAATATGCGTGCTCCATAATTGCCATAAGCTGGATAACGTTGTACCCCAAGTTCTTGATGCGGGGCAAGATGTTTTGCGTAAATTCCTTGTACGTGCCGACTCTTCCCTCAGGAGAAGAGATACCGACGTGTGCCTCATAAATTCTGGCATCTTTTGGTTTCGGGGGACGCGCATTTTTGAAAGTGTACTGCTCCGAGGCAGGAGGGTTCCAGAACCGCGCGTCGTACACGGGCGAAACGTCGAGATCCTGGGTCACTCGCTTGATCCATGCAGGAAGACGGTCGATCCGTCCTCCGGACGGGATAACCATCGAGATCTATGCAGAATGAGTTGACCGATCCGACAGCAATACAAAAAATGGCACCTTGATTTTGGAATCGTGAGGTATGGCACAGGTCCCAGAGCTGGTAGGAGGGATCGTAATCTCCCAAACTCCAAAATCGTTCTTTTTCATGGGATGCGACGACTTATTCCATTCGTCTTCACGACGGTGAACCCCCCCGCGCAATAAAAGAAACACAAAAAATGATACTCACTGAAATCGCCGATAAGATATGCTTCCTTGGCATTTGGGGCCCACTCTCTATACACGACTTCTCCGTTAGAGCCAACGTTGAGGCCAAATTTGAGATAGCCTTTGGTGAAGTTGTCGTATCCGCCTTCATACTGGTCAATCGTGTCTTTCCACTTCCTGAAAACGTCGTGTCTATGAACGATGGCAGGGATATTGGGCTCCAGGTAGCCGTCGAGCTTGAGAACGACTTTTGGATCAAGGGCGTCTGCGGGCATGTTGGTGGTTGTGGTGCAAGACGCGCTATCTGAATTTTGGCCTGTGACGTCAATCGAAGTTCGATCGCGACGCGATCGATTGCTCCGTTTGGCAGAAAGTTGTCGATAACGAGTCGATACAGATTCTCGCAGGTTCTCGGTGTGCAAAGCTGATACAATACTTTTTTGACACAGAATACAACTTTGTAGATCCCCAAAAGTCTAACAGCTTTCAAATTTTCGATCCGCACCCATCCATTGAATTTTTGGCCCAAAACAGTAATATTTGTCCTCTCAACGCTAAAGTCAACAAGGACGCGCATCGTGTCGACGAATTTTGAAACGGGGGAGTTGAATGACAATGAGAGGTGTTTTCAGACAGTGATTTCAAGTGCAATACATGAATTAATCAGTGCGTGGGACATCTTGAGACGAAGATTTAGCGCGTGCGGTACTCGAAAAGAAAGAGTTTGGACAGACCAACTGTTGTAAAGGAATGATGTGCTTTGCTCGATGCCTTGCCATGCAGTAGGTTTCGGAGCTCTGGTGTAAGGAGTATACTGAAGAGAGACATCGCGACCACCGGCTACGAGATGGCGAAAGTCAGGAAGAACCTCTGGAGGTTCACATCGAAAATTGAGCTCGAATCGTCGCAAGCCGGTCTCAGAATCCAGCTGCTTCTGGAGGAAGTCCATCAATATGTCTTCCTCGAAGTGCTGGCTCTCCGTAACGAGCTCTGTCAATGCGGGGCAAGGAGTTCGCCCTGATTTATCTGGAGTAAGAAATGCGAGGAGTTCAAGTGCATTTGGCCCGTATGGAGCCCACCCGTCGTAGTTATCAAAACCGGACGGCAGATACCACGCTACCAAGTTCAGCTTTGCAAGACATGGAAAAAGCAGGAGGGCCGGAATTACCGAACTTGTCCGGGAATCTGACAGTTTCCTCAAGGTGAGGTCCGATATATGGGGAGAACGTTCAGAAAGATGTTCAAAGAACATCCGGGACAGTTGCACGCCTTGGGAGGAAGTGATGTTTTCTAGGTGGAATTTGGTCAAATGGGGCATTATGAGCTGATCTAAGAAGTGTTCCATGGCATCAGATTGAGAGGAGTGGTCGAAGACAGTCAGTGATTCCATGGTTGGCAGCAGAAGAGGTCCTTGGCCGTGGTCCCAGCATTGGAGAGGGATCTGGAGCGATCTCAGATGAGGACACCCCTTCAATAGCCGCCATGCGGCATCAGAAGGCAAGACTGTAGTTGTCCAGGAGCCTTGAGGCCGGAGAGTAAGGTGGGTGATATGGTCCCAAGTAAATGGTGTGGTCGGCACGAACGCATTCAGGTCATGTGCAGCCAAAGTAACCCTCCCTCCCTTCATTCCCCGAACCAAGTTCGAAACCAGAATCTCTGGCCCTTCGCTGCGTGAATCAACCAGATCCCCAAATGCAATCTGCATGTCCGTCAACTGTGGCGCATTCACTCCAGCTATCTGGGAGAAGTTCTCCACAGAGATGCCGGAGATATAAAGCGCACACCAACGCATGGAGAACTGAAGGAGGAGTCCAAGGAAGGCTGGATCGTGTCCGCCATCGACAGAAATGGCCACTGGGAGCTGGGCTGATCGTTTAAGCCAATCCACTAAGGCGACCTGTCCGTTATTGTAACCAACCAACGCCTCAGATATATGGATTGAGGCCCATAATCGCGGCATGGAAAACGCGATGGACCGCCACGCGCTGCATATGCGTCCCAAGAGCAGCGGCGCCTCCGTGGAACTCATAACTGGGTTATGGCGCGTCGGAAGGCATTCCAGAAATATTCTCTCGACGAGATCCTGGGGCAGATGCCGAGGATGCGAAATGAGAGCGGTATGAGAGTCTATGTGCTCCTTGAGTCGGTTCCGCTGGAGGGAGAGATCGTGGATGAGCGACTCGAGACGCGCGAGCTCTGTTTCGTACGGTATCAGATGGGCACGGATGCGTTGGATCTCTGCGTCGGTGGGAACGTAGTTGGTATTTAAATGATCACGGATTGGAGAGTCCATGCCACAGAGGTAGCAAAGAGCGCTGAAGTGATGCAGTGATGGGAACGCGATCACGAGATATCGAGAACGTGAAGCAACGCGTGGCTCGAGTCTATCCTCTCAACCGCCACAATCCCTACCTTCTCCACTCTGCATAGTGATGACATTTCTTGGGTTCCTTTTAGTTCCTTCGGCGAACGAAAAAGTACGGAGTCGGTTTTTGCTTCATTTGCCTGCGCGCACTGGTGAGAAGACAGGGACCGCGAAGATAGGGGCCGCTTTACGGGTAGATTCCGCACTCGGAGCTTTGAACAAGAGGAAACTTCCGAGATGGGAATATAAATCGGCCCGTGCCCTTCTGGGTTAGCTGTGTTCATGTCCAACACTATCTGGATTCTGAGCGCGGTGTGCTTCGCTTTCGCGGCGGAGGCCGCAAGAGTGCCCATTGATTTCTAAGTCGGTGAGTAAGCCACAGAAAAACATACCGAATCGGGAAGCCAGAATACCTTGAAAGGAAAAAGAGTACATTACTCATCCCGGATATCCCGGCGGAATGCGAAATACTTTTATGGCGGTCAAGTTGCGCTCTGGAATATCGCAAAAAATGCCTATCTTCAGTCAGCCAGCCGTGCCCCCACTGCCGGATTCCCTCTCGTTTGCAGGGAAATGCGCCATCGTCACAGGAGCAAACGGGGGTCTCGGGTGGGCCGCTGCTCTGCACCTCGCCCAGCGCCATATATCCACTCTCATCATCACGGTCCGCAATCGCAAGGCAGGCGAGGCGGTGAAGGCCGCTCTTCTCACGGACCCCGTAGTCCAAAAGCTAGCCACAGCACCCACCATCCTCATTTATGAACTGGACCTCGCACGCCCATCTTCCGTCGCGGCCTTCGTATCGAAAGTCCTCGCAGAAAACCCGAAGCTCAACATCCTCCTCCTCAACGCAGGAATGGGGTCTTTGGATTGGAAGCTCACTGAAGCGAATACCGAACAAACATTTCAGATCAATTTCTTGTCGAACGCCATTCTGTGCATGCGCCTCCTCCCGCTCCTTCGTGCCTCGGCACAGAGCTCGGGCGAGACGTCGTACCTCAGCATCGTGGGCTCGCGCGCCATACCACTGCACTCGTTTACAAAATATCCAGTCCCGGACACGACATCCCTGTTCGCATTCCTCAACGACCGCGCGAACTTTCGCGGGATGCAGCGCTACTCTGACACCAAGCTCCTCGTGTCCATGTGGGTGCATGAGCTCGCGAAGCATACCGACGCGTCGTTGGTGACTGTGAACAACAATTGCCCTGGCATGGTCCGGACGAATATCGAAGCCAATCAGCCGTGGTACATCAGGGGTATCATGAGCGTCGTCAAAGGGATCAGAGGGAGAACGGCCGAAGTAGGGGCTCGAGTTCTGATCAACGCTGTGTCTGCGGGGCCAGAAACACACGGGGAACTACTCGGAGATTTTACGGCGTGGAAGTAAGTTTGTGTTTATTAAGCTGTTTGTCATAGCTGACCGAGTCCCAGAAATACGTTTTTAGAGTCGGAGCAGGGAAAGAAGATGGAGAAGAAGCTATGGGAAGAAACCTTGGCTGCTGTCGAGAGTAGTGCACCGGGATCGGTCCAGGAGGCACTATTGAGGGATTGAGGGATGAATTGCACGATACCCGTCTACTATACAAATTCTATTAATCATTGTGGTCGCATGGACGCGTTGGGTAAGAATGTTCGTCTAGTCAATATATCAGTCAAAAGGTGGGTAAGCAAGCGCAACAAAAAAACTAACCGGTTGAGCACCAGTCCCTTCAACGCCCGAATTTCCTTCCGCACTTCCTCCTCGGCGGGAGCCATGGTGGAGCCGGAACCGAATCGACCCCCCACCGGCAGATAAGGCATGTACATCTGCGAGCTGATGTAGCCTGTAAAGTCAGTCATCGACTGCAATGCGTGCTGGAATGGGCTGTGTTTTTCTGAAGACGGTTTGGGAATGGACGTCGAGAGGGCTGAAAGTGATTGCGCGAGAGCAGTGGGAGAGGGCGGCGTTGGTGGGTCGTATCTCCAGTATAGAACTTCTTGACCATCGGCCGGAGGCGGAGTGGAGGGGGAGTCAGAGGAAGGAGAGGTGTTGGGTACAAAAAGCGGGCATGTCGAAAGGGTTTCCCAAAGACGTTGCTACCAGAGACGTTGTTTAGAATGTCTGCGGGCGAAAGTAAAGGTGCGAACCTCGAACGGCGCCCCTTCCTCTGATACAAGCCAAGGGATCTTTCCCTCTAGCACCTGAAACACCTCTTCCGTCCTAGGATTTCGTGACTCGGACCCCTTGCGGAAATCAGAGATCGCACAACGCAGCAGTGAAATTTCGGAGACCCCGGAGACTTCGATATCCTGCTTTTTAGCCTGTTCCAACAGCGCATCCAGCGACAAGCACGTCGTAAAAGCGGCCGGTTCTTTGTGGGGCTCTGGTTTTGGAAGCACTGCCGCCGCTTCACTCTGCGATTCTTTGAGAGCGGCCAAGGACGCGTTAAGTTTCTGTATGAGAGACAGATGATGCGATTTTAATGAGCTGCGTGCCAGGAATGTCGCTGTGACTCGAGGTAAAAGTATGCGCTGTATTCTTGATGAGCAAGTATACTTTCCGGCTGGAAAGATGTCACACACATAGTAGATAAACGTGAGCGCAGCGGTCCCTCCGGCGATCCAGGAGAACAGCCGTGCAAGACCCAGGAGAAGGACAGGCAGGTTAGATGGTGCGGGTTGCGGGTAACTTCTTGGCGGCACTAAGGGGACCTGCACCGGCTGAAAACAATGGGTACATATTCTTGAACACCGAGAGTCAGCGTACCAGCTCACGCATAAGACCCTCGATCTCGGCATCATTGAGCCCTTTCTCAGCAAGGAAGCGGCGCTTGGAAAGCGCGTCTTCGCGCTGTATTTGTGGCTGGTGAAGGAAGGCGCGAGCTTTGGTGAGAAGTTCTGCCCTGTTTTCGAGCGCTGGTGGTTGGGAACTCGACGGGGTCGAAACTTCCGTAATCGGAGTGCCCGTGGGGGCTTCAGACGAAGCATTCGGGACCTCTGAAGGCGTCGCCGCCGCACCAGAGCCGTTTTCCTCTGCCATGGTCGGAACTTCCGGGCAAGATTGTAATGGCGCGTGTTTACGCGTTTACGTGTGATGTTTTGACGCCATTCACTCGGCGTGATTGGCGCCCAAACCACTTGATTCCCCGCACGTCGACGACAACGACGATGAACGGGCACCATTCTCTTTCTGCGCAGACTCAGGCCTACCAGCGTCTTGCGCGGCCTTCCCAGCATTCTGTTCCCGTGCAGAAACAGTCTCAGGCTTATCCTGCTCAAATGCACTCGCATGAACATTTGCACGGCGGCCATGGGGACGGACACGGACCCACCCAAGCCCAGACGACGACCACGGCGTACCCGACGCTCAACCCCTCCAGCGGCGCTAAGTGGATCAAGTCGCTCACCCAGGCTCGCTTAGGCCAATTCAACGGTGGGCATTTCGGGGACGTAAATCTGGGCGCGGTGTTGTATGAACGCAAGGAGGATTCGGAGAAATATGTTAAGCTGGAGGTGTAAGATTCTTACTTCTCTTAACACTGCCTGGCAGTGGGTCATTTAAACGCGTGCTGGGACAGGTGGTCTGCTCCAGGCCTCACTAAACCCACCTTCGCGGAAGCGATGAAGCAAGAGTTCAAGCCCGCGAAGAAGGGCGACTCGTTCGGGCCCAGCTGGACGAATCACTGGTGGAAAGTCACGCTCAAGGTGCCTGAGAGCGAGTTCGGCAAGTATGAGAGGGTTACATGTGAGGACTTTCCCCTTCGTCCCCCGGTTTGCTTATAACGAATATCTCTCGTGCAGTCGAATTTGACCCTGGGTGTGAGGCGATGATATTCGACGTCGATGGGACGCCACTGCAGGGTGCATTTGCCTTGTCTTCCGCGTCAACTCCTCATATTGATCTGTCACATGGAACGCAGGTATCACAGGCGGCTATGGCGGCGACCGTCGTGTCGAGTACATTATCCCACCTGCCGCGCGCAAGAAGGGCGAGCAGAAGCTCGTCATTGAGAGTAGCTGCAATGGGATGTTTGGCATGGGAGGAGGCGGGATTGGGCCGCCGGACGTGAGTTTCGCGTTCTCTTTAATGTTTCTTGCTTCACAGATCCTGTCTTTCCACGCGACGCGACACGACTTACTTCACACGTCTCCTTCCATCTCACTTTTTCCCTGACGAAATGAAGAGCCCTTACTTACATCCCGCCTCATCCAGCCGAACCGCTACTTCTCCCTCCACATGGCCGACATCGTCGTCCCCAACCAGGATGCGTGGCGTCTGCTTTGGGATTTCACGACGCTGAGGGAGCTGGTGGATACGTTGCCCGGGAATACGCCGTACGTGTTTCGCTTTCCTTCCTCTGTTTTCTGTATTTCTTTCCCTCCGATTCCTCTTTCATCTATCGCTTCATTTTGTTACTTTGCCGCTTGAGTGGAAAGAAGCACGGTACTGAGTCTTTTTTTCTTACAGACTCCAAAACGCCGCCCTCACAGCCGCCAACGCGATCATGAACACGTTCGACCACCGCGACCCGAGCAGTGTGTTGAGGGCGAGGAAGGAAGCAGAAGGGGTTTTTGTGAATTTCAATCCTTTGTTTCTGTTTTGGGTGGATTTTTGGGAACTGACACGCGCTATTTTCAAGGGCAAAGACTGGGACGCCAACGACGGTGGCGCGGATGTGTACGACGGGGCTGACGACGCGGCTGAGAAAGGGAGAAGCTTGGTGTGGGGGATCGGACAGTGAGTGTCTTTTATATTCACTTCCTTTCTTTCCTTTCCTCCAACCCGTTGATTAGCCGCTGACATGTTCTCTATAGCTGCCACATCGACACCGCCTGGCTCTGGCCTTACTCCGTCACGCAGCAGAAGACCGCGCGCTCGTGGGCGACGCAAATCGACCTCATGGAGCGGTATGAGGAGCATCGCTTTACCTGCAGCCAGGCGCAGCAGTGGAAGTGGCTGGAGCAGGTACAATTCTCGTTTGTGTGAGGGACCACATGCTCAAGTCTTCTCGCAGCAATACCCCCCTCTCTTCAAACGCATCGCTGCCCAGGTTGACGCCAAGAAGTTCCACCCTGTCGGCGGCGCATGGGTCGAGCACGACGGGAACATGCCGAGCGGAGAGGCGCTCGTGAGGCAGATGGTGTACGGGCAGAGGTATTTTGAGAGTCGGTTTGGCATACGGTAAAGGATCTTGAGTGCTTTGATTACAATGAAGAGGCTGATGCAACGGTGGATGTAGATGCGAGACGGGCTGGCTGCCGGACTCGTTCGGGTTGACGGGTGCGCTCCCGCAGCTGTTCCGAAGCGCGGGTGAGTCCTTCTTTCTTTCGCTTTCTTGAGGCTGACTGTACCTCGACGCCCAGGCATGAAGTATTTCTTCACGCAGAAGCTCTCGTGGAATAACATGTACGTACCGTTTCCCTGCCTGATTTAACGCTCACATCTGGCTCGCGGACAGAAACAACTTCCCCCACACGACATTCAACTGGGTTGGGATCGACGGGACGCAGGTGCTGTGCCACATGACGCCCGTGGACACTTACACAGCGCAGGCGACGGTTGGAGACGTAAATCGCGCCGTCGCGGGGCACAAGGTCTGCGTCGTCCTGTTTTCTTCGACTATTCCAGATTGACCGAGCCCCCAGAACCTCGAATCGTCAGACACCTCGCTGCTCGTCTTTGGGAATGGTGACGGTGGAGGCGGCCCGCTTCCCAAGATGCTTGAGAATGTACGGTTTCTCTCCCCCTCTTGCACTTGGTCGTTCATACGTTTTGAATCCAGCTCCGCCGCATCCGCGCGGTGACCAACACGCACCGCGAACTGCCCCCCTGTGAACATGGGACACTCCGTCGACGAGTTCTTCGACTACCTCGCGGAGAGTTCGCAGGGCGGGAGGGTGCTGCCGAATTGGAAGGGCGAATTGTATCTCGAGGTATTCCTTCCCGCTTTCTTTGTTTGACAACGATGCTCATAGGCTGTATCCATCTAGTTCCATCGCGGGACGTACACGTCTCATGGTGCGTATTCGCGCTAGAGAGTTGAGGGCAGATCCTGATGGTGGGGCGTAGGTTCGATCAAGAAGGGAAATCGCCACTCGGAGATTCTGTTGCGAGACGTCGAGGTGCGTTAGCGTTTTCTTTCTATACCGTCGGCTGGCTGACGCGATATTACGCGCAGCACATCGCGACGCTCGCGTCCCTCGTCGGGAAGAGGAAGTATGTGTACCCCAAGGAGACGATCAACGATGCTTGGGAGAAGGTGCTTCTCAATCAATGTATGTCCTGTCTCTCTTTGGTCTTCATTTTGCTGATACGCTGCCCACCGTTCAGTCCACGACGTCCTTCCCGGTTCCGCCATGTGAGCCTCCTTCGTCGTTTGTACTGCACCTGTGTTAAGATGCTTTTCAGTGGAATGGCGTACGACGATGCGGAACAGCTGTATGCGGAAGTACGCGAGGCGGGCCGGAAGATTCTCGATGAAGCCCTCGACGTGATCCTCGGCGGCCACACGCTCCACCCAGATGCGGCCTCGATTACCGCGCTTGACCAGCTCGTCGCGTACAACACGACATTCTTCCCCCGGCGTGAAGTCGTGCAGGTGCCGCTACCCGCCGGCGACAGTGCGTTGAAGGGGCAAGTTGCGCAGCTGGCGGCGGATGGGAAAACCGGGTATGCGGTTGTGCATTGTGCGAGCGGAGGGAAGCCTTCTGTGCTGGCGGCGCCGCCAGTGACTGAGGCCTGGGGTTTCTCGCCGGTGTCTGGTGCGTCCTTCCGTCCGTGTTTTCCGGTGAGCGCTGACAGTGGCTGGGCAGTGTACACCAACGGCGCAGACCACTTCGTGTTGCGCAATGACAGCGTGCAGCTGACCATCTCCAAGGGGAGAATCACGAGCCTCTTGGACGTGCAGTTGGAGTACGTCCCTCTCCCCTCCCTCCTTGTGGTAGACTAACCGTGAATATCTCTAGCCGCGAGCTGATTCAGGAGGGTGCGACTGGCGGGCTCGTCATCTTTGAGGACCGGCCGAACTACTGGGATGCTTGGGATGTCGAGATTCACCACTTGGAGAAGGCGACGCAGCTCGAGTTTGCGAAAGTGTCGGTGGTTGCGCAGGGCCCGCTGCGTGCATCAGTGCGGGCGGAGGTGGAGTATGGGCAGAGCAGGATCAGTGTTACGGTGTGTGGACTCTTTGAGGCTTTCTCGTGGCGCTGCGTTTCTGATTCGGATGTTCTTTGCTGGCAGATCTCGCTCGACGCGGTTCCGGGTACGTTCTTCGGTCTCCTCATGGGACTCAAAAACTGACTATCTCTGCAGCTTCGACGAAACTGGACTCGCGTTCGATGTTCCGATTCGACGCGTGGGTGGATTGGCACCAGCGGCATGAATTCCTGAAGTGTACGTCTCGGCTTCTTTTGCTCGAGCTTGCATTCTTCATCATACTCAAAATGATGTTATAGTCGAGCTGCCGCTAGCCATCTCCAGCGACAACGCGACGTACGAGACGCAGTTTGGGTGGGTTCAGCGCCCAACGCACAAGAATACGACTTGGGACATGGCCAAGGTGCGTGGGGCGTTGCTCTTTCCACCCCGTTCATTTCTTCAAGGGGATCATTACTATTGGCCGGTTTGCTTGATGTCTGGGGGCGAAAAGTCGATTTCCTTTTTGGGGTTATCGTACTTGGCGATCGAAGCCGCTCGTCCTCAATTTTTTTTTTTTTTTGCTGTTCTCCGATTGAGGTGGTTTCTGGGACTTAAACAGACGTTCTTTCCTCCTGGTCTTGCATATGCCAAATTCCATGCTGATTCGTTTCATAGTTCGAGGTCTGCGGGCACAAGGTATGGACACGTTGCTTCGCCAAGTATGTTAATTAACCTTCTTAGTACGCGGACTTGAGCGAGTACGGTTACGGCGTCGCACTACTCTCCGAATCGAAGTACGGCTTCGCATGCCAAGGGAAACATCCTCCGAATCTCCTTGCTTCGTGCTGCCACGGAGCCGGATGCAGAGCAGGACCAAGGTGCGCCTCCCGCTGGTGTCTGTTACTCCTCTCTGATCACTCGATAGGTGAACACACATTCTCCTGGGCTGTCATGCCACACAAGGGCCACTTCCTTGAGTCGGACGTGCCCACTGCCGCGTACCTCTTCAATTCCCCTCTCTACAGTATGTGCATCTTTCTGTCCTTCGCGCGCATCCTGCTGATATCCATTGAAGTCCGGGCCCTCTCCCCTGGCTCCTCAGCCCGCGCTCTGAACACCACCCACTCGCCATTTGCCCTCAGCGGCGCACCGAACGTATTCCTCGAGACCGTCAAGCGCGGAGAGGATGACTCCCTCAAGTCTAGTGGGACAACTACCGTCGTGCTGCGCCTGTATGAAGCGTTTGGTGGGCATGCGCGGACGCAATTGCGTATCGCGAGCGGGCTTGGTGTTGAGGCTGCGTATGAGACGAACCTGCTCGAAGATGTCGCAGATGGCTCGGCACTCGCGCTGCGCAGCACCGAGGCCGCGGAACACGAGCTCGGGCTCGACCTCACGTTCCGCGGGTTCGAGGTTAAGACGGTGGTGCTAGTCCTGGGCCGCAAGAAGGCGAGAACGTGAGCATTTTTCGTTAATGGCACTTTTCCATTATCTGATGATCCATCATTGTGCTATCAGGGAGAAACGGGAGAGCTGGGTAACCGTTGACGCGTGAAAGAAGGTTGCGAACTCCCAACTGTTTGTATTAAAGAGCCGTTTATGCTCAAAACGCCCACTAGCAATATATCCTTTCTTCGCTGTGGAAGATTCATCCTCTTGTCAGTCCAGGATCAGAGTGCACACAAAGCATAACAACCGCTAGCGACCTAATTAGGAAAGAGCAAGAAAAACCAGCTGCAAAAGTCTCGGAATCTATGATCTAGCAAAGGTAGGAGCAACATATCAATCGCCATCTGAGTCAGAATCATCATCGTCTAATGGAATAAATCGTCTTCCGTCCCGCTTTAACCAGCCATTGAGCAAGGGCATGTAATAATTGTGGAATACTCACGAATGGGGATCGACGTCCTCGGACCATTGCAACTTTCGCGGGAGCTGGGGCGGGTTGCTGCTGGACTGCGACTGCGACAGTGGGAACTATATGTGCGGTATCGGAGCGAGGGGGGCGCGGAGGATCGAGGGAGGTCATAGCAGTGTTTTTGGCCGCGGATGAGTGTGCGAGATCATTGGAGAGTTGGTTGGAACGAGCCGTTGCTGGACAAGAGGATGAGTCGGCCGCATGGGCAGGCACGGGGAGGCGTCGAGGCGACGAAAGTCTGCTTTTGGAAGGTATATTGAGGGGAGGAGGACTCCTTGGCGCGCTGGTGTTGGGCTGAGGGATCGAACGGGAAAGGGAGGATGGCATCAAAGGTGTTCGGCTAGCGGGGGCGAGGAGAGATCTTTCGGGTCGTTCACTAAGACGGGAGATCGAGCATCTCTGGATTCGCCATTCGGAGGAGGAATGGGCAGATCGCCGAGAGGGCGCCGAGGAGCGGTAGGCTTTGGGAGAGATGGAGTTGTGTGACCTTGAGCTGGTCTGAGGACGGGTGGACAGCCTGATAAAGAGAAATATAGTCCGTTATTTGATAAAGTAGGTCGCCGGCCTGCATGATTAGGGCTGTCATTGAACTGGTCTCTGTTCGTTTTTGGTGTAACGCAGTCGGATTCGGTTCGTTCATCATCTAATCTGGGTCTTTTTCGTGCAAGCAGCGGCGATGTGTGGGGTCCAGCGGGGAAGCTGCGTTTGCGTATAACCTGCGGCGGCTGAGGCCAGATGTGTGGAGGAGTTCGATGGCTCCGAGTAGATTCCAGCGAGACCTTTAGCATCGTTTCATTTATACTACTTCGTGCCGAGTCTATGTGAGTCGGAACGGCTTGCAGGAGAGGTAAAAGTGGGAGTAAAGCAGAAAGAATTTTTCCTTGTTGATCTTGAAGGTTTTGGAGGGTTTGGGTTACGCCTTGCAAGACCTGTGACTGGGTTTGATTGAACTGGAAAGGAAGTCAGGATTCAGGAAGATTCGTTCTTGAAGAAGGAAATTACCGATTGCATGTCATCGATGCGTTTGGACAAATTATTGAGACGAGTGTCGACATCCTTTCGAAGAAGTTCAAGGGCAGTGGCCTGGGCCGGGTCACCAATAGATTTTTGAATCTGTGTTTGACTTCTGTTGACTTGCATCCATCTCAGAATAACGCGCATATATCCTGGGTTCAGTGGACTTACCGAGATCTACGATGTCCATCGTAAGCGACTCCTGCGCTCCCTGAAAAAGATCCTTGACGACAACAACCTCATGACGAGCCTCATCGATGCCTGAAGTAAGGGCGTCGACTCTGGTGGAAAACTTTTCAAAATTAGCCTGAGTGTCGTGCAGCAAGATGCGCATAGAGGTGCCAGTTTTGTCGAGCGGTGCCGTAGGCGGCAGTGGAACTGTCGCCGGCGCGATAAGGGTGTTTTTACGGAGCAATTGGCCCCATAACGCGTTGGACGGATGGGACGAGTTAGGGTTCGTCATGGCAAGAGGAAGGCCGCGGCAAGACCGGACCGAGATACCGCGATAAAGTAGCCGCTCAAAGCCTAAGCGAAGGGGTTCACTATTTACCACCACCATGGCTTCAGCTCAGCTCGCGACGTTCTCTGTTCCCTCAGTCGAAAATGAGCCTATGGTGCACACATATTGTCTCTTTTCTGTTATCCTCTGACAGCTTCTACAGCGGTCTTATGCTCCGGGCTCCCCAGAGCGCCAGGCCCTCCAGGCTGCGATCTCACAGATGCAGGCCGATCTCCCCTTCGAAGTGCCTTGTGTCATCAACGGAAAGCCCGTACGCGCTTGTCTGCCCGTGTAGACCCAGGATCTAATTTATTTCAAGGTGAAAACGGGCAAATTGGGCTCCCAACCCATGCCCCATGATCACGCGAAAAATCTCTGCACCTATCACGAAGCCGATTCCGCTACAGTCTCACAGGCCATTGACGGTGCGCTGGCCGCGAAATATGAGTGGGAGTCCATGCCTTGGAACGACCGAGCGGCCATTTTCCTAAAGGCCGCGGATCTTGTTTCGGGCAAGTATCGCTACAAGCTCATGGCCGCCACTATTCTCGGACAGGGGAAGAATGCCTGGCAAGCCGAGATCGATGCGGCCGCGGAGGTAACTCCTTCACTGGCGTCGGAAGAAAGTTTTAGTTAAATTTGTTCAGTTGACAGATTTCTTGAGATTTGGCGTCAAGTTCGTCCAAGATTTGTACGCCCAACAACCCACTAAAAATTCTGCCGGAGCATGGAAGTGAGTAGTACAAGAAACTCAAGCTGGAGCTCTGGTTCTGATATATAATCGTAGCCGCGTTGAATACCGTGCTCTAGAAGGTTTTGTGCTCGCAATCTCTCCTTTCAACTTCACGGCCATAGGGGGGTAATCTTAACGCAAGTATGTATACCTTCTTATCGTTCTTCACCTCACTCATTCCAGAACTCTTAGCACCCGCACTCGTCGGAAATGTCGTTGTTTGGAAGCCCTCGCCCATGGCGACATACTCCAGTTACATCGTTCACCAGATTTTCCTGGAGGCTGGTGTCCCTCCTTCTGTCATTCAGTTTGCTCCTGGGCTGCCTGAGATCGTCGCGCAGCAGTCGCTGAAGCACCCTCTGTTTGCTGCCCTCCACTTCACCGGGAGCACATTTGTGTTCAAGCAATTGTGGAAAGACATTGCTTCGAACATGGACGTGTACAAGGGGTACCCCAAAATCGTCGGTGAGACGGGTGGAAAAAACTTCCACCTCGTCCATCAAAGTGCGGAGATCCGGAACGCTGTGGTTCAGGCGATACGAGGTGCCTTTGAATACCAAGGTAAACAGTTCGTTCCAGATCTGCGCTCAGTCCTAATCCTAATTGGTCACAGGCCAGAAATGTTCCGCTCTCTCCCCCGACTCTACGTCTCATCCTCGGTGTGGTCTTCTGGATTCAAGGATTTGTTGTTGGCAGAGGTTGCCAAAATCAAGGTTGGTGGTCCCGACGACTGGTCCAACTATATGGGCCCCGTCATGTTCGTGTTTTCCGAATACTCTTCGGAAGATGGTGCTGATGTTGAATTAGCGGACGCCCTGCCTTTGATAAAATATTGGCGTATCTCGAGAAGGCAAAACAAGCTGGTGGAGAAATCTTGGCTGGCGGAACTGGTTCGTGTTTCTTTCCAGAGTCGGAAACCAACATTTACATATAAGCATAGGCGACGACTCGAAGGGCTACTTTGTGCAACCAACGGTAATCCTCACCAAGGACCCCAATTCGGTCACCATGGTTGAGGAAATCTTCGGTCCTGTCCTCACTGTTCGTCCCAAATTACGTTTCGAATGGTCAGTCCTGATATTGTTCAACAGATTTTCGTCTACCAAGACTCGGAATACGACCAGACTCTCAAATTGATTGACTCGACCTCGCAATACGGCCTGACCGGTGCCATGTTCGTCAATCCAATCTCGTTGCCCAATAGCAAACTGACACCGATCTTAGCTTCGCAACCGAGCGCGCTGCATTGATCAAGGCGACTAATGCGCTACGCAACGCTGCGGGAAATGTTTACTACAACGAAAAGTGCACCGGCGCCGTCGTTGGCCAGCAGCCTTTCGGTGGTGGGCGCGCGAGCGGCACGAACGACAAGGCGGGCAGCATCAGTATCTTCTACCGCTTCGTCAGCCCGCGCAGCATCAAGGAGAATTTCGTGGGCTTGGAGGATTACATATATCCCAGTAATTTGGTATAGGAAGCTTGTAAAAAATCGAAAGAAATCAGTGTAATTCAAGGTACGCGTTGTGTGGCATTCTGGACGCGTCGCGTTCGATCATTAACTAATTCTTCATGTCCCTTCTCGCTGTTTTGTTACTCTTCTACGTACGATGGCCGCCTCGCTTGGACTTTTCAATCTTCCCCTACCTTGCTGCGCACCACATGTAATTTTGCTGCGGCCCTCCGCATTGCGCAATTATTCACGGATCATTTCATTGTTCGGCTCGCGATCGGACGTACGCCGGGGCGTGCGCAATCGGCACCACCAATTGCAACTTGACCTCGTTCTCCCATGTCGACGACAGAGAAGAAGGGGGAATATATCCCTTTGCCGGTCACAGATAACCCTGTGCCCGCGCCCAAGACTACCCGCCGCCGTAAATTCGTCGGCTTGACCATTCTTTTCGTTCATCTTCTCGCTTTCCACTTGTTCATTGCTCGGCCTGCTGCTCAATGGTACAAGGACTCGCGCGGAGATGTCGAAGAAGCTTCTGTGCACCCACATCTGCATCGTCCCCACCACCCGCATCATCCGGAAGAAAGGCCACTTTATATGGGGCAAAGAGGCCGAGGATCTTTACCTGTGAGCTCGACGGAACGCGCATCAATTTTAGGCACTGAACGACGTCATAGGTCCGTCCCCGACGAAGGCAGCGCGCTAGCTGCTTCTCGTTTGTATGCGACAAAGCCTCATCTCGCGGGGGTCCGAAGGCGACCTCAAGACTGCCAAAGATTGGCTGAACTTGCTACAAACTGAATTCGGGATCAAGACCCCTAAGGACGAGCCCATCTTTGCTGCGGGCTCGCCCGAGTCTCGGCATGCAACCAGTTCCATCCCAAAGTCCAAGAAACCCTCAGCATGGAGTACGTGTTTTTGAACCTTGATGCCTGCACTGATACTTATGCCTTTCATTTAAAGTCGACGTCTACTACCCGTAAGACATTTAATGAAAGAAAAAGCGCTGTGCCTGTGCTAATAATTAAAAGGGTGATGAACACCCCGCTCGACAGATCACTCCAAGTTTTGAACAAGAATGGTGAAGTCGTCTGGGAAGCCGAGTTAGAAGAAGTGGTGGACGAAACCGACCCAGAAGCTAACAAGTACTATTTGGATGTTCCGACGTTCCATGGTCTCAGTGCCTCCGGAGACGTACAAGGCAAACTTGTTTATGCTAATTATGGACAGAAGGAGGTGTGTCGGCCTGACTCTCCCCCTCGCTGCGGCAGCTTATGTTTCTTTTAGGATTACGACGCGCTTGTTGAGAAGGGTGAGCATTATTCTGGTGTGCATCTTCCCTGCTAAATATATTTCCAGGCGTTAACCTAACTGGGGCCATCGTAATCTGCCGATACGGCGCTATCTTCCGTGGACTGAAGGTAAAACAATTATTTTTTCTGATTTATATCTCTCGATTCACCATGACGCCAGATCAAAGGTGCCCAAGAGCTTGGGGCGGCTGGGTTCGCAATAGTCTCTTTATCATCGAATAAAGTGCTGACCTGCTTTTCTTTTCAAGTGTTCTCATCTACAGCGATCTGCGTGACGATGGATCCATAACGGAGGCCAACGGCTACCTTCCGTAAGTCAATCTCTAGAGTTTCAAAATTACACTCTTTATCTGGGACTGCATAGGTATCCTTACGGACCCGCTCGCAATGCCGACTCGGTGCAACGTGGATCTGTCCAATTCCTTAGCGTATACCCTGGAGATCCTACCGTACGTTTATCCTCATCCTGGGCGCTGCGCTGCTCATGTTGGCATATCAGACCCCTGGGTTGCCCGCCTACGAGAATAGCACACGCACAGACGGAGACAATATCCCCAAGATTCCATCGCTGCCCATATCGGCAGCGAATGCTGCCAAATTGTTCAAGTTGGTCGAGGAAGAGGGAACTGAGGTTCACCTGGTCAACAACGGTATGTTTCTGGTCCAAATGAACAGTAGTGGTAACTTATACATTCGCTTCGCAGTTGATACCAAGGGTACTTGTTCAATTAACACTGTCTCCTGTGTGTTCAATTTCCTCTTTGTCAGTCACACCCATTTGGAACACGATGGGCGTTATCCCGGGATTCATAACGGTAGCTACCACTGCCAGGACATCAACGCACTTCCTAACGGTTTACAAGGACGAAGTTGTTGTGTTGGGCAATCATCGTGATGGTCTGTCGAGTTACACATCATTTTTACTGACTTCTCTGACTGTATCCGCCTATAGCTTGGGTAGATCCTGTTTTTCTGTAGTGTCTACGCCTTCTGAATTCCGAAGGTCATGGGTGCCACCGATCCGTCCAGCGGCTCTGCCTCTGTGAATGAGGTGGTCCGTGGTCTCGGAGCTTTACTGAAGAAAGGCTGGAAACCTTTGAGGACTATCCTGATCGCCTCCTGGGATGGTGAGATTCTCGCTCTTTGTTACTGTTCTTGCTTATTGAGGTCAATGAATAGCTGAAGAGGTTAGTGAACCTTAACATATCAGTAAAATTCCCACTTACACGACGGCCAGTACGGTCTCATCGGAAGCACAGAGTGGGTGGTTCAATTACTGACCAAGAACTGTCTTATGCCCGTACTCTAGATGGGTCGAAGATTTCCCCGAGTTCGTTGACAAGCATGTCGTCACCTATTTGAACCTGGGTAAATCAATCCGCGATTCTCTATCTTCTCTTCTCAAATATTCCCTCAGATAGCTCTGTTGGGGGCTCCCGTTTCTATGCTGTGAGGACTAGTCCGTGGCACGCAAATATTGGATTTACATTACCCAGGCCGCCTCACCATCGCTGTCACACTTCTTGCGCCAAGCTGCTCTGGATATTCCGCATCCAACATCGCCCGGACGTACCTTGTGGGATGCCCGTTTCGACAATGGCCCGTACGGTGGGGAAGCTCTCGACGCGGACAGCCTGGGTGCGACATACAAAGTCAATGCCGTCGCGGACAGCCTTGGCATCTCCCCGTTGGGATCCGGTTCAGATTTCACGTCCGTTCCTTTCCTTAAAAATAGTAATCGCTCGCTTATGTGTTTATCCTCACAGTGCCTTTTTGCAGTATATCGGCGTGAGTTTGTGGATGCATTGAGCGGAGTGCGATGCTGACTGATACTTTTGCAGGTCGCCAGCTCGAGCACTGCATTCGGAGGCTCAGAGGGGGGATGCTGTTTACCACTACCACTCTGTCTTCGACTCAGAGCGCTGGCAAGAAATCTATGCCGACCCAGGATTCCATCGCCACGTCAGTACCCAAATACTAATCTGATGCAGTGTACCAATTGAATGGAAACTTCACTAGGTTGCTGTTGCTAAACATATTGGTCTCGAGCTCGTTAGATTGTCCACTGCCGTCGTCCTTCCTCTTAATACCACCCACTACACCTACGAGCTTGAGAATTACCTCAATGGGTGTGTTCTTTTTTTGGCGTTCTGATAATATCCTGATATCCCTCTTTAGAATCGAGAGTCTGGCTTTGGCTTCAGCCGTCGATGTCGATCTCGCGCCGCTCCGCAAGTCGATCATTGCGTTGCAAGCTGCGAGCCACAGTCTCGACTTTGAAAAAGCCGCCGCTGAGAAGGAGCTACGCAAGATAATCCACAGATTCAAGCATCGCCACAGAAAGCTGAAGAAGAAGCTCCGCAAGGCATACTGCCGACTCAAGAAAATATTTGGTCGTGAGTGCCACAAGAGGTTCGCTGAGGAACATGGTTGTGCAGGAAAGTCTTTCGACGGCTCGGTCGACTCCGCTTTTTCGAAGTTCAGATTGGGGCGACTCCCTGCATTCCTAGATGAGCAGCAAGGCCTCAGCCACGAGGTCCTGCTAGGGCTCGCTCTGCACGCTGGCTCCGATGGCATTCTACCGGACAAATTCCCTCTGGCCAAGCTCAAAAAGGTTGTCAAACGCCTCCGCGCCGTCAATAAGAAGCTCGTCAGCTTCGAGAAAGGCTTTATCTCGAAGGATGGTATTCCCGACCGCGAGTGGTATAAACATCTTGCCATAGCACCTGGGAAGTGGCTCGGTACGTTTTTCTCTATGTTCACTTGGATTCAGTCGCTGATTTAGTGCAGGTTATGGAGCAACACCTCTGCCGGCGTTGCAGGTACGAGCTACGCGAAATCTCCTTTTGTTTGCGTTTTTTTTTCTTACGGTAATTTCATCACAGGAGGCTATCAAGTTCGAAAAGAACTCGACTCTCGCTCAATATGAAGTCGGTCGTCTCACCGAGCTGATCGATAAGCTCTCGAAGAACATCGCATATTCGAGTAGCAATTGAGAGAATCTACATGTATAGCAGGATCGCCTACGCAATCCGGATCGATTCTGTAAATTTGAGTTTGGTATAATTTGCACGGCATGTGATCGTGTAGACACTTGGCAGAGACAACGTTCACCCAAAGTAAATGAGACGCGCCTTCCCTTGAAACTCTTTTCACTCCTCCATGTTTCCGATATCGTGGCCCGTCGGTGCACCCGGAATTGCCTGCAGAGCGGGGGCCAACGTCACGGTGCTCGTGGCACTCTCTCTTGTTCTCTTCGTCTATGAACGTGCTTTAATACCAATCTATGGATCCGGCCCTACGACCTATAGCCTCAATTTGGCCGTGTTACTTGCTACACTAGTTGCAGCAGCGCACCCAATTAAAGTGTCGAAGACCCGAACTCTGCTGCTCGGGGGTTTCCTCTTCACTGCCGCGCCTCTTTCGACGTACTGGGTAGCAGCATGGACCGCGAGATGGCGAAGACCCATTCTGGGACCCATATTAACCCACTCTGCGGTCCTCATCCCTCTGCTTTCCGCACTGGCAACATTCGTAGTCGAAAATAATGTGTGTTCTGCGACCTGATGTGTCTAGCAACTGAAAGAGAGTCTCATTTTTTAAGCCGCTTCGAATCCCATCCTACGCCATCCAGTCTCGAAACTCTGTTGGATACCGTTCGCTCGCGGCAGTGGCAAGTTATGTCGGGGCAATTGCTTTATCCCCCTTGGTGGGCCAACGTTTCTCACCTGAACAATGTGTCTGACACCCAAATTGTGCGTGTCCGGTCCGGATGTTATTATAAGGATAGCAACCTGACTTTGGTCTAGTTTCTTGGTCTGGCTGCTGCCATGTTCAATATCTGGATCGTGACTTTTCAGGCCCGCCGTCCTGCAGCAGCACGGAAAACAAAAAAGAAGGGCTCTTCGCCGACCTCATCCACCGGCATCTTGAGACCCCTCCTTCTCGTCACATTCAATGCCCTCTGGTGGAAAACTCGTTGGATGCTTGCATCCCCTGTTCTACCGCATCCCCTTCCGAAGCCCTACTTACACCCAAGTTTCCCACTCGTCATACATTCTTCCGTACAGTCAATTACTGGATTAATTGTGGTCGGTGAAGCTCTCCCACCTCCGTCGTACCAGGGTGGTCCTGATCAAGAAATGCATTCCTTACGGTATTTACGAGCCTCCCACTCTCTTCTGGGTGGCGTGTGGATGGGGGCTAAAGTAGCAACCCTCGACGATGTCCCTCCTCAAGTGGATTCTTACGGAACCGACTTGGGTGACTCGATATACGGCACATTTGTTCTTCAAGAAGCTGCTCGCCTGGTGAATAGCTCTTCCAGAGCTGGAAAATGGAAACGGGCGTTGGTAATGTATGTCATCTTTTTTCAGTTGTTAAGCCGCTGATGTATTTCAGTGGCCTCGGCGCTGGTATTTCGGCGACTGCTTTCAATCGTCACGGCATCGAGACCACCATCGTAGAAATAGATCCAGCTGTGTACGATGCAGCACGTCTTTACTTCGGCTTGCCCACCCATCCTCCTGGGAACCTTTTCCTTGAAGACGCGCGGACTTGGGCCGCCAGAAGACGAGCTGTTACTGGAACCGGAAACCCACACCCACTGTTTGATATAGTTGTGCATGACTGTTTTTCTGGCGGTGGTGTACCTGAGCATATCTATACCGTGGAATTTTGGGATGACCTCAAAGCTGCATTGCACCCAGAAGGCGTAGTGGTGGTGGTAAGATTAACCGTCCGTTTTGTACCAATTCCGTCTAATCCACATTCTTCCAAGAATTTTGCCGGGATGATCAAATCAGACGCGTCTCGCATGATTTCTCAAACTCTGAAAACAAGTTTTGGAAATTGTCGTGCTTTCCACGACTCGCAAGGAGGTATTAAGGAGGAGGAGTACGAAACTGAGCTCATCAATTTGGTACGTGGGACTATTGAATTGCGAATTCGACTCCCAGACAACATGCAGGTATTCTTCTGCAGCCCTAACCAGAATCCCTTGACATTCCGGAAGGCTCTTAGGTCTGATTACCTCGATTCATACCTGCGGGAACACGTCTTGTCCACATTGCCGAAGCGCGAAGTCGCTCTGGAACTCCTCACCGGTCAACCGGAGGACAGATTCATTCTGACGGATACCCATAATCCATTGGGCAAACTGCAAGATGCACAAGGGCATCATCATTGGTCCTGTACGAGAAGTTCCTTTCGCGTTTCACTGCGTAAACTGATATCTGTTGTCACAGTAATGCGCCAGGTTTTACCCGATATTTTCTGGGAAACTCATTGAATCCTTGACTGGCGTCCGACGCGGAGCACATGGGGAGAAAGCGAAAGAAAAGCCGATCTTCCTGGCTCTATTTAACATACAATAATGTATTAGATATATTTTCTACGGAACGCGTTTACGCGCGGAGGGTTTCAGAGACGCGTCGACGCGTCGGTTTCGCTCCATCAATCATCGGATGCTGTGAAAGTCTCCGCATTTGGACTTGTGCGCTCTCCTAGTCACCCGCATGTCATGGACTTAGCTCGCACCGCGTCACCCTTGTCCTCTTCACCCGGACGCAATAGTGATTCGTTCGAGAGACCAACTTGGCCGTGGCAATCAAGGTACATACCACACGTTCACGCAACCCCATTACAAAGTTGACAATCCTCATGCACAACAGATTCTCTCGCAGAACCTCGAGCTCATTGTCGACCGCTTCCCCTTCCAACCTACAGGCAGCTTGGGACCCTTCGGCTGCTAGACCGAGCTCCAGTCAAACAGGTTCATTCACTGCCAGTGCGAGTGGCTCTTGGAACCCCGCAGCCAGACATCACACCGGTTCAACAATGGGGTTTGGTGGACAGGAGGATTCCGGGACCCGTCAATGGTCTTTTATGGTACTCCCAACGTTCTTTCTTTACCAAATCCCTACTTGAGCAACTTGCGAACCAATAGGGTTTTGAATGGGTCGTTCGAGACGTCGCCAAAGTTCGTCCATGCGCTTTCATCCACCGCTTGACTGACTCGGACTCAAGCTACGTGACTTTGTTGAGGGTGTACAACCCGACACGACGGAAGACGAAGAGGGATCTGCAATTGGACCGGATGATTTCGAGATTTTGAAGCAAGCCCCGCTGATTGGAGATGATAAATTCAAGTTGGAGATTCAACCTCGTGAGTTTTTACCTTCCTCCCCGTATTTCCGAACTTCAACAAGGTCCCAGCGGTGCCCAGTGAGGGTGCTCCGGACAGCAAACTGCCCACTTTGACGCTCTGCATTACATCGCTAATATTGGACTTTGCGCACAATTATGAGATGAATGCAAGCATGATGGCAGCCATTAAACATCACGATGAGCGCGTAGGCTCGCGTCCAGACTGGGTCTGAAATTCCACTGTCGAGCCTTTTCATAATTCTCAACTTTCATAGGTCTGGGAATTCTGGCAGCAGGACTGGGTAAGAGGAAATGTCCCGAGCCTTGTTATAATTCTTACTTTTAATAGGTCTTTCGACGGGAGTCAGAGGTCTGGGGTAATTGAACCAAATCTGTGGTTGACCACTTTTAATCATTGCTCCCAGACTGCGCGCTTCCTTCCCTATCCGCTCTTCTCGAAAATCCCAGGATACGAGAGAGCGATTCGTTTACCGTGTGCGTTCAAATACACACGCCTATAGGACCGTTCTTTCCTCAACAGCCCACGGCATATTATGTCCCTCGTGATTTGCTTGAGGGGCTAGAGGCCTCTCTCGATAATCCAAGTAGGTTCTTTCACTTCCAAATGCGTTCAACTCTAATCGTCTCCCTACAGATACTGGGGATGTAAGATTTGTGTGCTTGGAGAGAATGCCGTCCGATGCGGAAACTCCCGCAACTCCGTTGTCCGAAACCTCTCCGCCGATATCCCGCCGGCCCTCCTCTTCAACGTCTTCACAATCACCGTTTTCCCCTCAAACAACCGCACGTAAACGAGTCATCTATGCTCATTCAGGTAAGACCTATTTCTTTGTGAACTCAAATAATAATGCGTATTCCTCAAGACATATTAACTCGCCGTTCCGAGTACTTTCAGACTCTGCTCTCTTCAGGCTTCGCCGAGACGAAGCTCATACCAGGAGATAGGAAGCTTTATACCATAGTTGTAGAAGAGGCAGACTTTGAAACGGTATGTGCCCATCAATATGGGTCAATACCAGTCTTCCTCACAGGGGACAATCTCCATCTAGATTTACTGGCTTCTTAAGTATTGCTACGCCAATTGGCTGTCTTTCAAGGAGCAAGACGATCCTCGCCTCGCCGTAGAAGGCATCGGAAATGGCTGGAGTGCCAGGTGGCTGAGTGTGCGCGGAGGGGAATGGGATTGGAAAACATTTGCCAAGATTCCCGGCGACGATAGCACAGTGGCATCTGCTAGGAGTGCAACAAGTGCCGAAAGTATCATTCAAGATGCCAGTGCTACGACAAATACCAAAGGCAAATCTGTCGTGATGGACCCTTCCTCTGTTTCCTCCCCAACGCGATCTTCGCCGCAAGCTCCTAGAGCGCCGTCCAAAGTGGTCTCCAATTCGGCCAGCTCATCTCGGCAAACTTCGTCCGCGACCCGTCGTCCAGTCCAGCCTTCGGCATCAGGCAGCTCCTCGATGGGAATGCCGTCGACGAGTGGGATTTCGCGTACGAAACCTGTACCTCTTTCTGGATCTGCTGGATATTCATCCTCGGGACACTATCCGATTTCTCCTCGTACGCAGCGTTCGCACCAATCCGCGGTTATATCCACGCCAGATCCCCACCCCCATCCGACTCCGCCTCCACCACCTGCTTCGGCACTGGCTGTCTATCAGGTGGCCCATAGGTATGCTATGCCAGCGCTGGCTGCGCTCGCGCTGGAGCATATGATGTCGACAATCACCCCGGCAACGAGTTTTTCGGTTGGCTAATCCGCTTTCAAAGATCTTCAACTTGCCTCACCTTGCTCTACAGCTGCTGCTCGCCACCTCAGTCTGGGATGAGCTGCGTACACTTGTCGAAGTGAGTGGTATGCGTTTTTGACGTTCTGAACTGTCCTGAAATCTCAAATCTTAGGACTACGTGGTAAAGATGCTCCCTAAGTATTCTGATTTGACATAAAACTGACTCCTCAAATAGGTCGAAAAATGGGATGAAGTGTCGGTGTCGCAGGAATTCGAGCAATGCTGCCAAGAGGTTTCTTCTGGCGAGTGAGTCTCATCTATTCTTCTGTTCAAAGGGGAATGTCTTTGACGCCCGGTTCTTAGATGGGGTCCAGAAGGCGGGAAAACACTTATGGCGTTGTTTCGACGACTGCGGTCTCCCAGTGCTATGGGATACGTTCGTGCATGATTTTGGGATATACTGCGGTTATCAGAGGAATAAAAGTAGACTTGCACAATGCGCTCAATCCTCTCTTTCTGCCGTTCCTTTTTTCCTACGGATAAGATTAGCATATGTGGGAAACATTGCATAAAAACCAAGGGACATTGGTGGGATTATTCTAAGTGTATCAGCACCTCGGCCTAGAGTTGCCTGGCGCACAGTTCGGCGGAGGCCCATCAGATTCGTCTTGCGATTAACGTCCGCCATCAAATGCATTTCGGTATCTTATCACAACGCTTCAAGGTCACTGCTAAAAACCAGGCTGGTGTGTCTGTGAAGTAGCTGGGCGATGTTTTCACTCCGAGCCTCTATTGTCTTTCGCACTGGCCTGAAGAGCCGTGGTCTCGCAACCGTCTCGGCGGATGCACAGGCGCCTTCGTTCCGGATCCCTTTGATCGACTTCTCAAAGTTCCAAGCAGGCTCTTCAGCAGAAAAGAAGAGTACCGCTACTGAAATCGTGTCTGCGTTCAAAGAGAGTGGATTTATATATCTGTCAAACCATGGAATTCCCGCCCGTTCGTGCTGTTGTCTCGATACTTTCTCAATCGGTGATTGATTTGCTTGTGTACAGCGACTATCGAGAACGCCTTTGCGAAGGTAATTTGCGAGCCCCTGACCTCTCATTTCACGTCCCTAAGCACCCTCGCAGAGCGCGGACTTCTTCCGCATGCCCGTGGATGTGAAGGACGCGCTTCGCTGGGAAGACCCGCGCTCGAACCGGGGCTATGTCAAAATCGGGCGCGAGCGTGTCACCCAAGCCACTGATGCCGCCGAGATCGCTGCACTGCGCGAGAAGGCGCCCGACTTCAAGGAGACGATGGAGATTGGGCGGGACTGGGATTCGGTCTGGCAAAATCGGTGGCCGCAAGAGGCTGATGCGCCGGGGTTCAAGGTAGTCTCGCTTGACAGACGCTTCATTATCAGTACCCACTCGTACCTCGCAAGGAGACCATGCTGGATTTCTTCCAACAGTGCCATGAGCTCCATGTGCATGTTATGCGGTCCATAGCTCTGGGGCTTGATCTCGAGGAGAGATTTTTCGACGAGAAGATTCAAGAGCAGTCTCATAATCTGCGCCTTCTGTCGTATCCTCCTATCAAGCGCGCGCTATTGGAGAATGAAGGTCAAGCCCGCGCCGGTGCACACTCAGACTATGGCACTTTGACACTACTGTTCCAAGACCAGGTATTTTTTAAAATTGTCAGGCTGTCCTCTAATCTAACTCGGTTTCAGGTTGGAGGCCTTGAGGTGCAGAATCCCCACACTGGAGTATTTATCCCTGCTACACCTATTGTAAGTGTGCTAGACATGCAATCGAGGAGGATTCATTAACACCGGATCCCAGCCGGGAACGATCGTGGTCAATGTTGCAGACTTGCTTGCACGCTGGAGCAACGACGTCCTGCGCTCTACGCTCCACCGGGTCGTCGCGCCTCCAGCAAAAGCAATCAACTCGCAGGAGGCCATGACTCCCGGCCGACAATCTATCGCCTTCTTTTGCAATCCGAACTTCTCCGCTGAAATCGCCTGCCTCCCGAATTGCGGAAAGGTAGCGAAATACCCACCAATCAGTACTGAGGCGTATATAGTTGGGCGGTTGACCGATACTTACACGTAGGTACGGTCTGGAGGCCATTTATCTATCACGGGTCAGTTATCTTTGTTTCGCTAGATAGTCCTTGTATTCCTTCCGGACACGGGATAGAACAAAGTCGTTGTTCTTCACATCCTCGTCCAACTCGCTTCCCCCAGCATGCCACGGCCCTTCTTCATCGTCTGAGTCCTCCTCATCTTCGTCCTCGGCTGCTTCCCGGGCGATTCTGTGGAATTCGTCTCGTTCTTCCTGGCTGCGACTAGCGACCCACGCGGTTAGACGGGTCTTCTCTGCGACCTCGTCCGCGGCCGATTTTGAGAAGAGCCGCGCTACAATCGCCTTGCAGACCAAGTCGTAGTCTGACTGGCAGGATATGCTTTTCATCACTTCACACCATTTTGTAGCTTCTTTCAACAGTGTTTCGAGGCTGGGGAAGTGCGTGACGTCGAGGTAGCCCGCTTTTTGCAAGGCGCGTAAGACCGTCACGAGAGACGCGCCGTAGACCTTGTTAATTAACTCGACGCGTTTGCCGTCGTCGGACACTGAGTAGAAAGATGAGATACAGGTGAATGTACGCATTCAAGGTGTATAGTGTACTCGGCCAATAGTCTTCGCATTCATTGAAGATGAGCAATGCCTCGAGAATCAGGAATGCGCCGTCCCAATCTTTTTTCACAATTTTTGAGTGGAGCGTTGTGAGAGCAGAGTCGATGACGTCGAGCTTTCCGTTTCCGCGGTGAGACTTTGCCTCCTTGAGCAGGTTCTCGGTAATTTGTTCGGTCTTTGTAGACACGAAATATTTTGGGTTAAGGAAGGCATACGTGTAGCCTGCAGGGAAAGTGGCGGTCTGCAGTGCGTTCAGTAAGATACAGGGAATCTATGGTGGCATCCTTTACATTTTCGACGGCAGCAGGCATGGTGGACGTAGAGGTTGTTACGCTCACGACTGTCACAGTACATGTGATGTGACTGTCCACTTGACGCGCAACCAATTAGCAACGCACTCAAATTGCGACTGCAACCACACCAAATATAACAGTCTTTCCTTCCCACTTTGCTGTAGAAGGCTGTACACGCCACACAGGCCCGGGCCCCTCGCATTCCCGGTGGTCCACCATCAGAAACTTCACCGATAAGGCCTAAGCTGCATAGACTCGCAGGCCAGTCGACGTCCACTCGGTTACACACTCAGCAGGCGGGACGGATTTGGATAGAGAGCAAATAGATACAATATCAGAACAAATAATGATGGGAGCGACGACAAAGGGTAACCTCGTGGACGGACTGGGCCGGCACGTCGCATGTTTCAGTGATGAGCGTCTCCCCCGCCATTTAAGAGGTCGGGACTTTGAAAAAATGCGTTGAAAACCTTCAGAAAAAGTGCTCGAAGTGTCCCAATCAAAGTTGGGTTATTTTTGATTCTCTATCGAATGAGCCCAAGTGTTGTTTTAAGCCGAAAAATCATGTATTTCGTGGCATTGAGCACAGCGGGAGAATGAATTGTGATATCTAAGAAATATCCGTCACCAAACGGCTCGTTCCCGGCCCAAAGTCTGGCGGAATTCATGAATACTTGACGGTATTTCCAAATTGGGCTTGATATGTGGCTGTCCACGTCAATCACTTTTAGCAGAAAGCGAGCGAAACAGTGCCATTTCAGCGTATGGTGTACAATTAAAATACATAGAGGGTATCTAGGCCTCGTCTTCGTCCGAATCCGACTCTGAATCATCCTCATCTAGGTACCACTCGGGAACATCATCCATGTCCAGCTCCACATCACCCTCATCGAAGCGCGTCAACGTTGGGGACTCCACAAACAGGTCCTCGTCCTCCTCTACAGCCTCGGGGTCGTCGTCTTCAGGCTCGTCGTCGCTGTCACCAGGAGCCACAAGGGGTAGAAGATCAGAGTCGGCAATGTCAGGTTCCGGGAAGGTATTGGTGGAAGCAACGGTGGCGGTCGTGACAGACATGGACAGAGTGTCGCCAGAAAGGTTAATGAGTGGCAAGAGGTCGGAAACAGGTGTTAGGCCACGGCGTTCGCGCATGATCTCGAACTGCTGATTAAATTCGGCGAGGGGTGTTATCGAGCTGCCATGGGTCAAGGCGGCCATGCCGACAGACAGGACGTCGGGAGCAGGCTTCTCGTCGTCATCCAAAACGCGGCCCTCCTTCTCCACGTACACCTCGTGTTCGGCAAGGCTGTCCATCAGCGCATTGATGTCTTCCTCAAGGTCGGGAGTGGCGTGTTTCGAGCCCTGGCGCGCGCCGAGGTCAACGTTGATTTTTGTAGCCAATTGCCGTAAGACGTCGACGCAGGGGGATATGAGGGACAGCCAGTCCCATGAATGGCCAGCGCCGTCCGCTTTATATATTTTCTGAAGTATGTTAGAATATATTGAAGCCACAATTTAAGGACGCACCTTGATCCAGAAATTGAGATGTTCTTGAACGAGATCAATCTCAACGAACGAGTTAATCTTGCCCTGGGGATTCGCCAGCCAGTTTTGTAGAACAATATATCTAGTGTCGGCTGGTCAGCAAGAACGACCACGAAACAAAATTGACACTCACCGAAGCTCCTTCGTCCAAACACAAATTAAGTTGTGCAACAAATGAAGCATCTCATGCGCATACTTTGTGCGCCCGTTGCCCCGATAGCAAAAGGCCCACATCCGCAGGATAACGAGAACGCGCCCAGAGTCGCCGGCCTTGATTGCATCGGCAAACTCCCCGGGTCAGCAAAGCGTCACGTAGAAAGAGAATGCCGTTCTCAAGAACCATGTCGCCCTTGTGGATGTGGGGCAGGTTCGACGTGGAAGGCTCGCCCGCCACCCCCGACTTCTTCGCTGCCTTCGCCTCTGCTTCCCTCTTCCGCTCTTCTGGAATACGGCGCTCCCGAAGCTCCTGGACACGATCAGCATCCGCATAGGTGCTGTAGATTTTCTTGGCGTAGGTGACGAGAGTGTCGTAGGACGTGATGGACTCCGCGCACGCCTCGAGCGAGTCCTTTCCGGAAACCAGGAGCAAGCAATGGAGGACGCGTGCATACAGAGATACCATGATCAGGTCGCGGCAGGTACGGAAAGGCGGGAGCGAGGTGAGAGTGATGGGGAGTCGGTCGAGAACAGTGTTGTGGAAACCGAGGCTTCCGGGGCTGCGAAAGGTCGGCTTACCGAAGTGCGTCTCGAGAACGCCGTGGCAGTCTGCAATCTTCGCGTGGAAGAGGCCGGGGACCGGTACAATGTGTCGCCAGGAGTTGGCTCCGCTCTCATGTCCGAGGCGGGCATTCAAAATAGAACGCTGGCGCGCAATAGTCAGCTGGTCGCCCGCAATAAGCTGGATATACTTCGCATAATCGGGGTCATCACTCTTAAAGCCAAGCACCCGCATAATTTCCTCGATGACCTCGACGTTGCCCGTCATCGAGCTCTGGTCAATTTCCATCGAGGGTAACGGATGAAGGGGAGTTGTGTGGACGTCGATAATATCGGCACTCACGGGCTGTGATGCGTCCAAGTCCTCCTTCCATTTCTGGAAACCCTCTCCGCCATGCAAAAACGATGATGCGCAGAATAGTGTGGACCATGTTTTCAATGAAAAACTTGGTCTCTGCAGCATTGAGAGTGATGTCGTCTATGGTGAGTGGTCGGGCAGCGAGGATGAACTTGTCGAGCTCGGATGTGAGTAGGTGCTCGAGCTTTGCCTTGTATAGCGGGATCAGTGTCGCGCAGGTGCCGTTCTCTTGTGCGCCTGAATATTACTGTGAGTAAAATCCATTTATCGAATTCCAAACTCACTTTTGCGTCCGAGAATTTGCTCGGCTATCCGGTTCATCAAGTTCACGTTGTCGTAGACAAAAAGGGCTGAGCGGGATGCTGCCAGATTCCGTGTTGTCTCCATGCACGCATCGCGTAGGAAGCTGAGCAGCCCTGGACTGCGAACGCGGTGCTTGCGCTGTTTCTTGTATTTCTTTTTGGACTTGTTGCTCTTGCCCTTGTTCTTCTTTCGCTTCCTGGGCCTGTCTAGGGCAGGCAGGTCGTCGCCAGACCCATCGTCCGATGTGTCCGTGCTGTCGTTGACAGCAAGTGGTTCCTGCGGTGGATGAGCGGAAGTAAGAATAGTACGTGGGAAACACTTGCCGCCGCGTTCGCTTCTGTTCCTTCTTCGGCAGCTACACCACTTGGTTTCGGAGTCGACCTGGAAATGATGCTCGTGTATCCCATCGAGAAGCCGTACAGACTCAGAACGGAGTAATGCTGGCGTTGACCACCCGTGGCAGCAAGGTATGTACCCGTTACAGCCTGCGGATAATTGTTCTTTTGACTTCGAGCACGAAGTAAAGTGAGCGCGGCCGTTCCATTCATCTATCAAGCGTTAATTTCGAAACTCCTCAAAATAGATTGAAACGCACAATCTCTTTCTTCCGTAAGAACGCGGTGGTCGCCTGGTTCAATTGACGAGTGGTGGTTGAGAAAGCATCGAAAATTGCAAACGCGAAAGGGGCCATTGCACGAAGGGTACTGGTGAGCTGGGCGAGGTTAAAACTGAGGAAGAACTGCTCGTTGACGATTTTCTTAGTCTTGCTAAGTATCCCCGAGTTTGTAATCGACCCCGCCTCCGTGTACACCTTTTTCGCAACATGCTGTCTCGCCCAGTCGTCAATAAACGCCCGCGTGGAGGCATTATATTTGGACGTAGTCCAGTACCCAAAAAATGCGCTCCACCAGAGGTCGTTGAAGGAAGAAGCCTGACCACCGCCAGTCTGCATCGAATTTATTGTCTGGGTTGAAGACGTAGTCCATGAAGTCCGCAACAGACGCATCCTGGGTCTGCATCTCTTTGAGAAACTTGTCGAACATGGCATTACGGGCCTTCTGTTGTGCTAACTCCACCTCCTCTAGCCGCGCCCGTTCAGCCTCAAGTGCAGCTTCCTGTCGAGTGTTTCAGCAATAAACACTAGAATTTATCCTTAGGTCCACACCTTCTGGGCCTTTATAGCCGCTAGTGTCTCCATCCGTTTTGACTGTGCACGCTGAGTTAAAATTTGCTTCTCTCTGCGTGGTGTCCACATAATATCGTCGCTTGTTACGTGCTCGTCCGGGTCTTGGACAATCACTCGCGGCGATTCCATTGGTGGTTCAGACGATCTGCGCAGGGGCGACTCGGACTCGGACGGGGGAGCGCGATGGATGCGTCGACCTCGCTGCCAGGGACTCGAAGGAGGAGAGACTGCATCGACCGCGGCACGAAGAAATGGGAGAAGCGCTGGTAGGCGAGGGATAGGGGTCTCCATTCCGGATTCGGAGTTACTGCCAGAGTCGGGCTCGGGTGGGTCTGAGGGAGGGAGCGTTGAGTCGGCATTGTATGAGGTGAGATTGTCGGGTTCATCGGGTTCAGTAGGATCCGAACTAAGGACTGTGTAGCGGTTCGCAGGTCGGTGGTAGCGGGGAGGCATTCGGGAGTGGCTTGATTTGGAAATTCCCCCTCTCTCTCTTTATACTCACTCCTTTTTTTTTCACATTGTAGGAAACCGCCCTATTTGTCGGTAAATCTTTGCGCCATGGCTGCCATTTTCACCGACAATTTTACAGTCAATGGCACCCCCTAAAATTCGAAAATACGGCAAGACTCCGAAAGTCCGGCGCGCTCCCCGAGCTGCTGCAAAAATTACTCCTGAGCAACTGGAGGAGATTCGGAAGGAACTTGAACTATTACCCGGCCTGATACGCACCCACTACACAAAATGGACGAACGGCGCAAAGGATTTCCAGCTCGAGTGCATGGGCGCACAAAAGTTGGGCAAAGATGTGCTCCTGCATGCCTCCACCGGTGCGGGCAAGACTGGAATCGCAGCTGGCCCACACCTACTTCCTTCAAGTAAGGGGAAGGTCACCCTAATGGTATCGCCGCTCCTGTCTCTTCATGATGAGCAGGTAACGGCAATCCACTCAATTCAATTCTCGTCGATCTTCTGATAAATATATCCAAGGTCTCCACCTTTCAGACTGAATTTGGGTTGAAAGCGACTGCAATCAACAGCGCTAATGGTGGTTGCACGAAGGAGATCATGGAGGTACAAATTTTAATGACCATTGCATTCGTCATTTTAATTTTTTGAGCAGAAAGTGGTCACGGGGGAATGGCAGATCGTAATGCTTTCCCCTGAGATGCTCCTCTCGCGCCGCTTTATCGATGGGGTACTCCGTAAGCCTGCTTTCGGATCTCGTTGTCTATCGGTTTTCATCGACGAGGCCCACTGCATTTCTCATTGGGGTGCTTCCTTTCGCAAAAAATACGCTTCAATCGGAATCATTCGCGCTTTTCTCCCTCGTACCACCCCTATTATTGCTGTCACTGCGACCTTGACACCGCGGGTTCACCAAGACTTGATTGTCAAGCTACAATTCGATCCCAAGAACTACATGTTTTGTAACATTGGCAATGATCGACCTAATGTATCGCAAATCATTCGCTCTATGGAACACCCTGCCAACTCTTACAGGGACGTTGATTTCATGGTGGATCCCGAGGCCGAACCCAAAGATATCAAACTCTCGTTTCTGTATTCCGACGACATCGCAGATGGCGGCAAACTAGTGGATCATTTGAATGGGCGAGTTAATTCTGCCTATCGGAGCCGCGGGTTAGTTCGACCGTACAACGCTGGGATGTCCCGCGAGTATCGCGTGCATGTAATGGCGCTTTTCAAGGCCGGAATCATTCGGATTCTTGTCTGCACTGACGCCGCTGGAATGGTTAATTCACATTTTGCCGCAACAATATTTTTTTACTGATACATCCTTTGCGCAGGGATGTGACATACCTAACGTCGAGCTCGTTGTTCAGTGGAAGCTACCAAAGAACCTGTCGTCATGGATTCAGCGCGCCGGACGTGCTGCTCGTGGTCCTGTCATGCAGGGTATGGCGGTAATGCTGGTAGAAAAATCCGCGTTTGAGGCGTCAACAGCTGCAGACAATCCCGACAATCCCGTGCCGTCTAGTACACCTCCGATTCGAGGGCGTGGCCGTGGACGTGGTAGAGGGACTGGGGGACGTGGTGGAAGCGGTAGACGCGGAGGTAAAAATCAAGGGAAGGAGTATGCGGAAATTCATGGTCAAAAGCGGGGTTGGTATAGAGGTGTCAACGACAGCATCAAGGCACTGGAAGACTCGGACGCTGAAATCCCCGTGGACGCGCCCGCCGAAGGGCTTTATGCAGTGGTACAAGCGACCATCTGTCGCCGAATAATCTTGTCCCGCGTCTTCAAGAATGCCATGCCCGGTACGGGATATCAATTTTTTAAATTCCTATTTGTTCACCGGCTGCATTCCAGCTGTACCGAAGGAAGCTTGTTGCGACATTTGCAACCCGACACTCTTTGATCATGTCCGGCCTAGCAAACCCGTCCGAGCCGTCAGACAGAAGGGTATTCGAAAAGGGCCGCCGGTGGATTCGGTGCGCCAGTCCCTATTTAAGTGGCGGCGCGAAGTCAAGAAAATGGACTACCCAAATTCTATCTTTGCGGCACATGCCATTCTCGACGACGCGACGTGCGAGCTCCTGTCATCCATTGGTCCGGTTGACGACATTGTAACGTTGGAGCAATTGCTCAAATCGAGTTGGTCGCGCTGGGCCGAGCTCGGCAATCGACTGTATGTATACATGCGTGGCCTCAAAATTCCTCCTTTACCGCCCCCACCCACTCGCAAAAAAAAACCCTCAGCAGCACCACAACCCTCCACCTCATCCATTCCACGATCTGCTCCAGCCGCACCTCGCATTGGACAGCCGTCACATAATACAGCCGCCACCGCCAAACGGAAACATGCCGAGCACAGCACCCGTTTCGATGATTCTGCACCTCCAACACAACGTTCACGCACTGAACAGACGCCGCAAACACCCCAGATGCCTCGTCCAACCCCCAGACCCGCGTACCGAGGTTTTTGCATCGCAGCCGCCGCTGCCACAGCTTCCATCCACCTCTTTGTCATATTCCTATCCCCCCGCATTCATCCCCATCCTCATTCGCCACACCGGCGCGCTTAACCGCAACCCCTGCACTCAATCTTCATGGTTACTCCCACCTGAGTCCCTACCCAGCTCAGCCAGCATACCCTTACCCTAATTACGGCTACTACCCCTATCCCACTGCTACCCAAATGTCCTCCCCGATACCCGATCCTTCTCCATTTGCCTCAAATCTTTCCTTTAACCCATATTTACATCTCATTTCACCTTCTACTGCACCATCCAGCACTCACGCCACGCCTGCGCCTCAAATGCCGCCTCCATCAGGGAGGCCATCACAGCCACATCGCGAGCCGGATTTGGAAGGACCCGATAATTCACGTTAATACTCTTCCACACTCGAGCGGACACGCGTCTTTCGAGCTCGAAAGCACATATTTATCATATATACGCGTCGTAGTACATCAAGTACCATTAAATAATTGTTTTTTCACCCGGAAAACAACTTGGGCTCATTCGATAGAGAATCAAAAATAATTCATCTTTCATTATGGGACCTTGGGACGGATTTATAGACATTTTCGATGTATTTCTACAAAGTCCCGACCTCTCATTTGGCGGGGGAAATCCTCATCACCAAACCATGCGACGGGGGAGCCCAGCCGGTCCCGGTTGTTGTCGAGTTCTACGATGGCATCAATTTTCACCGGGCCGGCTGGTCCACGAGCCTATAAGCTGCACATAGTTGTCCCCGGATTTCCACATGGCCGACGCGGGTCCTTCTGCATTGGTCATTATGCCTATATAATCATCCATCTTCCCGACCATTACTTGGCTCCATCCCATGTCCACGGCGAGCCTCCCAACCTACGCTGTGCCCTTGCAGCCCGCCTTCAGTCGCACCCCTTCGTATTCCGCCGAACCTGGACTCTATGAGCAACGTCTCGCCCTGAATGCCCGCGCGCTACCCCAGGCCACCGGCAATTTCATCAAATCTTCCAAAAGTGGGAAAGCTAAATTGCGTCTGAGTGCGCAGGAAAACAACATTGATCTTCCCATCTATGGCACTGGCGGCGTCGTGGAAGGGACCGTTGAGCTCACTAAGACCGATAACATTTCGACCGTCGAAATTACGGTAACACCCCCTATGTTTCCACACACTGAACGGACTCTTGACCTGTTCTAGGTGGAAGGTCGCCTCGAGTTGAAGGAAATTGCGGAGGGTGGACATAGCGACACCACGTTATGTCTGGACACTGTCTTACTATGGATAAAGGACGGCAACAATCCTGTCTGCCCCTCCATCCTGCCCTTTTCCCTAAGCCTTCCGACTAACTTCGAATATAATGGCCGGAATTATGTGGGTGGCCTTCACCCTTTGAAGCGTCAACCGTCTCATTATTCCAGCCCCTCCCTCCTTCACATTCTATTAAGCTCAAAGGGCTGCCTGGGTTCTACGCCACTATCGATGTAAGCGCCCACATGCTCTCAAGAAGACCGTGCTTGACCGAAGGATACCAGTATTCAGTCAGCGCAGTCATCAACAAACCCCATTCTGTGCCCAACCTCGTTCCGTTGGTCAAGTCCAAGAAACTTGGCATAAACATTGGCAGCACGACTGTGTCCACGCCTTTCATCTACTACCCCCGTACTCGTCCCGCGGTTGCCATACCTGCACCCTTGCGGCGCTTCGAAGGAGGATTTATCGAAAGCCCAGAATGGAGGGTGTATAAATCCGTACTCAGGGCCAACGCAAAGGCTGGCGCCCAGGATATTTACGTGAAGTTCTACATTCCCGGTGCGCTTTTCTTTCACACAATTCTTGGATCCCCTTCACCCATCGATCGATACTATTTTTCAGCGTCCCGAATATTCTGTGCTTCGCAAGCTATTCCATTCCACGTCACCTTCGAGTCGACCGCATATTCTTTGGCCGCGTTCCTTCCGTATGGGCCTACCACGGGCAACTCGGGAAAGCTGCGCGCTACGCGCATTCAATTAATGCGGCAGTCCACGGTCGACGTTAGGTTCGTTTTGCGCTTTAGTTGAGTTGCGCTGTAGTCATCGTCGCGCTAACGGCGGATCGATAAGAGGAACGACCATTCATGGTACGAAGACCGATATATGGCGTGTCGACTGTATTGGTGAGGGGGGGTGTTCAGGCACGCAGTGCGTCTTACAAGTTCTCTTTGGGTCTTATGACGAGGCACTGATTTTGATACTGCGAACTCTTAGGGCGACGGGGCGACATGGATGTCATTCTCGGGTGAGATTCCGATAGAACCTGTCAAGGTGACAGGTTTCAGGATCGCTGGTCTGTCCGTGTCGGTGCGTTCATTCTTTCTCTTTATGTCGCCTTCACCCACTTGCTCATTGTGCATGTACATATAGGATTGCCTCCTGCTCACGGTGACGCCGCCAGACGTGACAAAAGCAGCCTTTGTCGGAATTCGCGAAGTGATTCCGGTGCGTCTGACGACAGACCCATGGACGGAAGATGGGCGCGGTATAGCGCCATTCCGGCAGTCGTTCTCAGTCCCGCCTTCCCCTGAAGAGACGCCAGAGAATTTTGCCCATGCTGTTTGAACGCGGGTCGGACAGGATATATATAGGGATTCAAGGATACATATAAGGAATAAGATACTACTGTAGGGTATTAGGCTAATTTATACAGTAGGTCTGTTCCATCCATCTATGCGGACATGGAGCTTTTACGTTCCGTCTTCTAGTACCAGATGCTCCGCGTCCGATGTGTGGGCACCATATTCTCGGTTGTTTGGATACCCTCGATGCGCTCCTCCCCACGCTCAACTTTTTTAGCCAAATCCCAAAGATAGAAATCGATCAACACGCTACTGACTGCGCCTTCCGCGGGGTCTGTCTGCGCCTGCGCCTGGAGCTTGAGCATCTCCGCACGCACACGTTCCACAGCAACGATGCTCGCCGCGCGCAGGCTCAGTTCCTCCCGTGAGCCGGGGGCTAGCATCGTCCCGGCCCGAAGAAGCTGGAGAAGTGACGCCGGGTACGAGAGTATTCGGAGATGGTGCAGAATTTGCGGAACGCGGTAGTCCGCGAACATCGTGAGCTGGTGGATCGCTGGCCCCGAAGGGCCGGGGAACAAAGGGTGGATGGTCTCGGGCGCAGCAGGGTAGAATGCGGCCCAGGTTTCTGCGACAAGAATCTGGGCGCGTTTCCAGAGGCAAACTTCACACAGGTGTTCAGTTATTTTTGTCTGAGCGAGTGAGAGAAAAAGGGTTACCTTTGCGGCCTTCGAAGTATACCTCATCCCGGAAAGAAGGGAAAGTCTCTGTGACCTTCTGAACGAGCTGGAGAGCCGTTCCCTGGCCGTCGTGCTGCCTCTGGAATTCATCCAGAAAGCCCCGGAAAGAGCCTCCGAAACCCTGCGAAAAGTTTGAGCAAATATACTTGACTTGCGAATGGAAACCGGTACATGGCACAAAATGAACCCAACCTCCCGCATGACTGCGATCCGCTGATCTAATAAAGGAATCCTTTCACTGCATCCTTCTGCAGGTCTAAAAACATGCTCTATCAACGAGTCGGGACAAAGCGTCTCGGAGGAATAAAAGGTGGGATCAGTGATGGGTATGGAGTCGTCCTGAAGAGCTTCAAAGAAATCAGACGAATCCGCAGCACAACGAAGAGAAAAGATCTACCGCGATTGAGGCACGCGACCAGTGTCCAATAACCCGTCCAAAGCTTCGGTCGTGAAGACACCCAGCTCTCCTGCCACAGCACACCATACCGATCTGGGAGACCCTCCCGTTCTGACCAAAAGCTGAAATTGAGCGCGGAAATGAGGAATATCCAGTCTAAGACAGTCTTATTCAGGGGGTCGGTGGGAGAGTACGGTTCCACGGGGCAGATGTGCAGAGGGTGAGAGCGCCAGGTGCGGGGACTGTACGATTCGCCGCGTATTTTGTCGTGGATCTGGATGGATGCGCGTCGCGTCAACGGCATTCCGAATCTTGGCGCAAGAAGAAACTTACGTGCTTTGCAGCCATTCGGACGCCGTCATCGTTCACATGAACGAGGTTTGTTTTCTGGGACACTATATAAGAAAAAAGAAACTTTGAGAAAAGGCGGCCTTGCCTGGTACGCAAATTCTGCGCCATCCACGACTGGGTTTCTTTGAGATTCCGAGTCATCATCGATCCAGATCTCAGGTTTTTCACTGAGGGTGTCGTCCACCACGGTGCTCGTCAACGAAGTCATTCTAGAGCGAAGAGTAGTGCCAGCAGAGAGTGACGTTGCGGTGTAAGGCTATCCTATGCTGAAAATTTCGTATGATGAATGAATTCCGCAAAAGGAAACACAGAAAATTTAGGTTACAGCCGATACAGCCGAGATTGCTCCGCTATCTTATCGAACAGCCACTTGAAAAGAAGGAGATCGTTTACTTGATCGTTTACGGCTCATTCTGCTTGTTAAAATGCCAAAATTGATTGGTCTAAGTAGCATGGAGGTAGATGCGGAAATATGCCTAAAGAACAACAAACCTATGTGTGGTGGTCTAATAGATAGTGTGTATGTAGATGCGTACAGTACTAATGAATCAGAGTCAGAACGAAAAATCACTTCTGCCGTTTTCTGAAGAGGCCCAGCGTGTGTTGTCCACCGCACGCAACCCACTCTGCTGCCCACGAGCCTCCCTCGCGGCGCACGAGGATCCGTGGAGTCTTGACCTCTTCATCAGGAACGCCAAGTTCACCTTGCGTGCCCTGGCCCCAGCAGTAAAGCGCCCCGTCTTTGGTGATCGCCATGTTGTTATGTAGGCCGGCGTCGATGTGAATAATGGGGTCGTCGTCGTCGGGGGAAGGTGACAAGAACAGGCTCCGGCAAAAACTCGCGAGTAGAGTCACCCTCGAAGGCTGCGTCGTCCTCTGCCAATCCCAACTGCGAACCGTTTGCCCGACCGCACGCATAGACCTTGCCTCCCGACGTCAAAAACAACGTGTGGTGCTCTCCACCTGCGATCTGCACCACAGTCTCGCCGCCCAGCTCATCCTTGCTTAGTCGACGAACAACCGTGGGCAATGCGACAGTTTCGTCGTCTTTACTCTCGAGGCCAGTGCCGGTTTGGCCCATGGTGTTCAAGCCCCAACCCCAAACGGTGCCCTCCTCGTCGACAGCGAAGGAGTGGTAGGTGCCGGCGCCGACTACGACGGCTCGCAGGGCCCGGTTTCCGTCAAGGATTACTCTTTGGGGGTTTGTTCCCTTGACCTGGTGACGCTCGAGAACCTTACGTCCGAGCTGAGACTGCTGCCCATTGCCCCAAGTGAAAATGTGGCCGTGGGTGGTCAACACGAGAATGTGGTTGCCACCGGCCGCGATACTTGAGACCTTTTCGTAGTCGCCAGGCTTATGGAAAAGGTCCATGGCGATCGGTATAGGAGTGAACTGGTGTCTCGCGGACTCTGAGAAACCGAGGGAACCTTCGTTTGCCTGAATCAGTGCATGTGAGCGCGCAAGTCGGAATTTTAGGTGGGATACTTACGCGGAATGAGCCCCACACTCTGATTTCGCCGTGGTTGTCGACCGCTACGCAGATACTGTCGCCGGTAGCGACTTGTACGGCACGGAATTTCTCCGCCACGAGTGATTCGAGTGGATGGGGGAGATTAGTCAGGGTACCGTCCGGGTCCGGGATACCCTCAGTAACTCGCCCAAGAGCGGCATCATCGTTGACACCACACGTCCAGACCTACAGATGAGGACCATCAGAATATGAGCTGGCTAACATTCTGGCGTTACTAACGGTGCCTTTCTCGTCAACAAAAACGCTGTGCATGCCGCCAGCAGCGGCAGTCTCAATCCCAGCATTGTCGGGGCCGAAGGTGCCCTCCTCAATCTGCTCCTCTACCCAAGTATGCTTCTTCGGCTTGTCGAGCTCTCCAAGAACATCGGGACCCATGCCAAACTGGCCAAAGTTCCCCGCGCCCCAGACGAACACCTGCAGGCCAGGGCGCTTTTTCTCTGGTGGCGTGGGGAGCGGGTTGAAATAGGGCTTTGACTGAGGAACAAGGGTGGCAGATCTCTTCTTCCTCACGGCACGGGCGGGGACAGTGGGGTCGACGTTTTCAGTGGAGTCGTTTTTTGTGCGTTTTGGCGGCGGCGACGGAGAGCGCTCAGCAGATGCAGCGCGTTTTTTGCTGGCTTTTGGTGCGGCCTTCGCCTTCGACATGGGTTTGGCTGCTTTCAAAGGAGCAGCTTTGGACACTGGCGCGGCTTTTGAGACCGGTGCGCGAGAAGAACGGCGAAGGGGAGCCTCTTTAGTCATCTAGGCGACTGGTCAGAGAAGGAGTCTGAAGTAGGAGGTAGAACTAACGATAACCTCCAGAGGGCGAGAAGGGAGATGGTGGCGGCAAGAAGAGAAACAAGAACCGTTCAACCGGCTTTGTTGAAAACTCGGCAGAAGGTCACGTGATCGACGCGCTTCCGCTTATTCCGGGCCGGTCCTTCCTTGACTCACCAGAATGCAAACAAAGCTCCAGCGCATGCGATGGGCGTCGCGTTTGGCCCACCGGTCTGTTTACGCGCCAATTTTGCCCACAATACCTTTTCCTGATCCTCAAGCCAAGCCTCGCGAACAGTGAGCAGCAAGCTCAACCTGAAGCCTCGTAAATTCATGTATATATTTCGCTAGATTCACTGTCTCGAATCCTGCCAATGGAGAGGAGCTATGTGCGTGCGTCAGAGTTCTATTGAACGCGAACTACCGGCGAAACTGCGTTGCAGAGTTGAAGTGGCTTCGGAATCGGATGTGAAGCAGACGGTTGCTGGGGCTCAGTCTATTTTTCAAGCTGGTACCTGGTCAAAGGCTCCTGCGATAGAGCGTTCTAAGATCCTCTCCCGTCTTGCCCGAGCGCTGGAGGAGCGTATTCCAGAATTTGCAGAGCTCGAGACTCTGCAGACTGGCAGGGCAATCCGAGAGATGAAGGCACAACTAACAAGACTGCCAGAATGGATGTCAGTATCCGCAGAATCTGCTCCGAGCCCACAATAAACATACTCCATCTGCAGTGATTACTATGCGGCTCTCCTGCGAACCAGTCAAGGATTCGTTGCTCCGACTCAGGGAAAGCTTCTCAACTATGTCCAGCGTATCCCTCTGGGCGTTGTCGCCCAGATAACAGTGATAAATTGCTTGCCAGCGTTGTACTATGCGACTAAACTTGATTCTGTATAGCCCTTTAATCACCCCCTACTGATTGCGGTCAAGAAAATCGCGCCAGCGCTAGCTGCAGGGAACTCCGTCATTGTAAAACCCTCCGAAGTACACATTTCATACATCTTTTCCATCCAAGCGCTGAAAATATCACTCCAGCTTGCACCTATTTCCGTGTTAGAGTTTGCCCTGATGGCAGAAAAAGTCGGAGGTAAGCCACGTACACACATAATTTTCAGAGACACCGAAATCATACATTTTACCCAGTTCCCTCTGGAGTATTGTCGGTCTTGCCTGGGTTTGGTGCGACGGCCCAGCTGCTGGCACAAAATCCACTTGTCCGGAAAGTGGACGTTACTGTAAGTGAAATGTCCACTGTCGAGTCATATTTTCTGATATTCCCGTCTAGGCTGGAACGCAAACCGGTCGTCTGCTCGGCAGTACAGTGGGGCATAATCTGGCCGCGTTCACTGCTGAATTGGGCGGCAAGGTGAGCTCAATTCATGTACCTTTCACTGACGCTCAATGCAAGTTCCAGGCACCAATCGTCATCTTCGACGACGCAGATATCCCCTCGGCTGTGAACGGCACGGCATTTGCTGCCTTCGTTGCTTCCGGCCAAACATGCGTCTCTGGGACCCGCCTCATTGTCCACGAGAAAATTTGGGACACATTTATGCCCTTGTTCCTCGAAAAGACGGAAAGCATCCGGCGAAGAATGGGGGACCGTGCGCTCATTTTGATTTTCTGTTCTAAAAGATGGTATAACATTTTTCTTTTTCCTCGCAGCCTCGAATCCACAAAGCACGATGGGAACGGTGATCTCTAAACGACATCTCGCACGAATCCAGAGCATGCTTGAAGAATCCAGCACTGGCGATGTCCTAACAGGAGGGCAACGCCTCACCGGAAAGTCTGACCTGGACGGGTTTGACTTCGACGGCGGGAGCTTTTTCCTCCAACAATTATCGCGGACATTGCTACCTCCGACCCACTATGGCAGGAGGAGATCTTCGGGCCTGTGGTCGTCGCTAAACGTTTTTCGGTAAGTGAATTCGCATGAGACCCATCGGGTTACGAATTTGGATTCTGTAGACGGAAGACGAGGCCGTGGCCCTGGCCAACGACAGCAAGTACGGCTTGGGGGCCAGCGTCTGGACGCAAAACTTATCCCGCGCACACCGTATTTCCGCTGCGATCGAAGCTGGCATTTGTTGGGTGAATACTGCGCACCGCAATGATCCTTCGAGCCCTTGGTACGAATTTCTCTCCTTCATTTGTTTCTTGCATTAATCGGGGTCCAGGGGCGGCATGAAGGAAAGCGGTATAGGGAGAGAGAACGGAATCGAGGCATTTGAATCCTGTGGGTGCCGAAAATCCAAACGCCTCTCCATTTTCGCTTACCTCCTTCACATATCCAGATTCACAAAGTAAATCTACAATCGTCAACATCGCGCCGCCGAACGAGTCGAGGACGACAGACGATTGGTTTGCTGAGAGCGCTGAGCGGAAGAGGTATGGGTAGCCCCTACACAAATGCCCTGGTGCATGCATGCTGTACAGTTGGTATATATTGTAGACGTCCGATGCTAATATTACAAAATTACCCTCATCCGCCCGGTATGATACAACAGGTTGGCCGCTACCACTTGACAGCCTGAGCGGGCGTTGCCGACTGGAAAGTCATGTTATTGCAGGAAGCGTTAGGGTTTTCTGGAGAGTACTGACCTCGCTGACCTCTACCGGTGGCTCGTCCACGAAATCGGGGACCTTGTTCAGATCCGCCAGGTAAGACGTCCCTTCCTCCTCCTCTTCCAAGGCCAATGCGTCCAGCTCTGTGGAAGAATTTAAAGTGGAGTTCAAGATAAACCGAAACATGACTCGGCGTACCTGCTTCCAGGTCCGCCTCATCGATCTCGTCTGGCACTGCGTACGAACGTCCCATAATTTCTTGTATTTCGTTGCTTTGCTCGAGCATGTCTTCCATATCGTAGTGCATGGCCTTCATACAATGATTCAATCTATATATTAGACCGGCGGAAACCAAAAGTAGCGCACGGACCTCAATTTTGTCGATATTGATCTTGCCATATTGTTTCTGCATCTCTTTATTAGCGACTTGCATGGCGTCGAACGTGGCCATGGTGTTCCGCAGGTTCTCCGTCGTAAGAGCCGCAGACTCCATGTTAAACGTCTGCTGCGCAAGCTGGGCCAGCTGCGCTTCGTACATGCGCTTCTGCTTGAGTGTCCGCAGCGCGCGTTGCTGAACAGCGTCCTACGGCTGTTGTTCAGTGTCGAGTGAATGAATAGGATGATAATCAGACCTTTCCAGGACCATTTCGTAGCTTGGCCATTTGTTCCTTGTATCGTCCCAGCTCGCCGTCCAATTTCTTTATTTTTACTTCGATCGAAGACATTCTGACGTCGGTCTATTTCGTTGAGGATGGCTGGATGGAGGTCTGTCCCTGGAACTACTCACCGATGCAATGGCATCCTGCAAAGACGGCTTGGGCTTCTTGCTTGCGGAAGTTCCAAATATGCGGTTCATGGTAGCGGACAAGAGCACTGCTGCGTCGAGACGTCACTTCCGCATTGGGATCATTATGGCATCACGGCCCGAACAGCCGATATGGGTACACTGCAACTCATTATTTGAACTGCCTCAACCTCGCGGCAGTACCGTCGCCCATCTCGAAGCATCACCTGTGGTAACTTTCTTTGGAAGCTCAGACCGCTCAGCAGGAGGATTTATTTATTCCACAAAGTTGAACATATGGAACAGGACTTGAACAGGATCTTAATTATCGGAGACAATGGGAGACGCCACTGTCAGCTGCACTCCCATAAGAGTTCCACGTATAGCATCAATCTCCCAACCAGCTTTGCGCAAAAGAGCGCTCAAAGAATCTGTAGTATGTTCCCGGGCATTGAAAACAGTCATCATCTTCAAACGAATTGAGATCAAGAAAAATCTCTCGACGCTGCGCGACTTACCGCCATGTCAAGCATGTACTGGTGTTCTCCATGTGCGCCATAGCTCGGCAGAAGCGGCTCCGGGGAGGTTTCGCTGTCATTTGACGATGGGCAGAGATACTGAAGAATAACTCCGACGATGAAGAGCTTGGTGTCTGGGGACGCAGCGGCCCGCAGGTGCGTAAGGATTTTGAGACTGTACGAATCACCCCAGTTGTGGATTATGCTCTTGAGTATGAATCCCGCAGGTTGTTTGACAGGTTGGGGGTCGAAGAAATCATGGCCTACAATAAACATATAAGCGTTCTCAACTTTGAAACAAAGGGAGGGTGCGGCATACTTTGAAATATGACCCGCTTCGATTCTAAAAGGTCTGATGAATGGCCTTGCCAGGCCCGTATTCCAGCGGTTGTGACCTCGGGCTTGTCTTGTATGATGATATTCACATGAGGAGCATGAGTTGCGAGGAATTTGGCGGAGGCACCAAATCCGCCGCCAACATCGACCACCACCGAGCCCTTCGGAAAGACGGTCCAGTCAAATTCTGTTTTCAAATGATGAATTTTCTTCTAGATGCCTGTTACTGACCCACCGCTCAAAATTTCGTTTCCTTCCATAGCAGCGAGACCCATCATCCCAATTCCGAATCGACGACGACGATATGCATTCTCTGGAAGCTCGAACCACTCGTAAAGCGTTAAGTCGTGTTTGAATGCACGCTGAATGGGTGTGTGGACCGGATTGTCTGAGAAAGCGGTTTTGGGGTCGAACATGTTTTCGACAAGTATGGTGGAAGATTTAGCAGGTTCATCGAATCTGTGAACGACACGTAAGAAAATCTACATCCAGCGGATGTGAAAAATCACTTGCGTATACTCGAAAAAGGCTGCAAGCCCATGAGTTCCAGCATGCTTGGCTGCAGGACTGCCAGTGAGTGAAATTAGTAGCCTCTTTAATTATAAGACGATATACTTCTCAAGTATTTCTTCGATAGGTTTCCCGGTGTCCAGAACGCTTGAATGCATGGTATGAGCAAAAACGTCGGGTCTTACTTCGCGGAACATATGGGAGTTTGCCAAGGAGCGCATAACTCGAGCTTAAAAGTTCTCCACTTAGTACGTGTTCAAGCTCTCAGAAGAAAAGAAAAGAATCAACGTACACAGCTTATCAGAGTCAACTTTGGACCCAGATTTCTGAGTGATATCCACGACATGCAAGCCCTCGAGCAAATACTCAGGACTTTTTTGTGAGGAAACAAGTTCACGGTACCTGCGGTCCGGCCTCACAAAGTATTTCGGGGACACTGCACTCTAGGGCGCTGTTTATAATTCTCGGGCCCATTATAAACAGTTTTTAATTCTGCGTTTGTAAACAGGGTGTTTATAAACGCGTTTTTTAACACTCGCCCAAATATGCTCAAAAACTGGATTTCCAGCACGTTTTTTGCGATTTTTCACCCAGATTCCTGTCTGCAGCATGAGCCAAGGCAACCTCCACATGCAGGACTCATGTCTTTGGGCTGGAAGAGTTGAGATGGGGACGTGGAGCTAGTTGCAGGCCAGCCGAGTTCGATATCTTGATCATTTTGGTAGTATTTCCGAATTTTTTGGGCCAGCCCTTCACACCAACGGTTAGAAGACATTCTCGGAATATTTTTTGGCACAACGGTCATCCAGTTTCCGGTCAAGTTCGAGTTAAACTGGCCTCCTTAACACAGCCACTGTGAGTTAAAAACCAGTACAAAGCCATTTAAAAACCCGTTTATAAACCGGTGTTTAAAACAATGTTCCCGTGACCTTTAGGTTAGGGTCTTATAGCGCCTGATTTTCAGGACTCGCAGAGCATCACATTTTCGTCAGCGTTTTTCACGTCATCAGCTTTTCTTCCCGCCAAAATGCTTCGGCTTGGATGATGGCCGGGTCAGCCTCATAATCCCGCTTATGTTCTGCATCTCTTTCTCTTGTCGTTCGTCTTCGTTCGCTGCTAGCCCCATCTACAGTGCTTGCATCCAACTGCCAAGTCATGGGTGCCAAGGTAAATACGAATGAAGGCTCGCACCTGCGGGGTAGAGAGAATGTGAAGGACGGTGGGACACCAAAGCGCTGGTCCCAACGACTGTTCCACAAACTTCCCAAGAGCTTCAGAACACTACGAGATTGATTTACTGCTCGAAGCAATATCCCATCTGGGTGTTTCTGGAGCAAATCTTGCGGGGTGTGCAATGTCTTTCATGTCAAGGGTCAATCAGATTTCTGTACTCGCTCACATTGTTTTCTGCAGATTTTGTGCAACTTCTGGATGGAACAAGAGTCCTTTTAATACCTCACTAGGCAACAGTACAAGACTTGGGAGTAAATACTTCGAGCGCCATAAATTGGCTGAGAAGAATCTGAAAAAAACCTCAATCTTTGGGTTCAAAGCTTATTCCAAGAACCTCCGAGCGCAACAACAAAGGTGCTGCACTCTGTTTGCACCTTGATGATGACTGTGGCAGACAACGCTCAGCTGCTGCCTGCAGCTATCAAAAGTCGGAAAGGTGCAAAGTGTTACCACAAGATCTATGATTAAGGCATACAGGTGTAGGTCCAGAATTTTGTGATACATCTGAGTACTTAGTTCAAAAGAAAAATAGAAAAACCTTTTTCAGTTAGATACCTCAGGACACAAGCAGCTGAAGGGGGTGCACTCAACTCTTCGTGATTCTGCTGTCCATATCCTGGAAGAAGCTGGCCCAGAACATTTTGCAAGATATGTCGCGGACTTGATCAAAGTGTCTCAGGAAAACTCGCGGAATAAAACACCGAGCTTGGTTGGGGCGGGGCAAGTCATTATATGTAAGTTTATCTCGAATCGCACCAGTTATAATGGATTGCATCGGAAAGAGATGCTATGCAGTCTTGATGAAATTTCAGTCTTTTACTACTAGGACATCATTCATTTCAGCCTTGGTCTTCATCATGTTTGTGTTGCCCTGCTACCTGCTTTGGTCTTGAACTGTTGTTGCATTTGCATTGCCACACTTTGGCCTGATAATGCAAAGTGTCATTCATTTCTGTTGACGATCAATTACTCACATTCAAACCAGGACTTGAGCAGTCGGATTGGGCAGCCACAGGCAGGCCGCCGAAAGGCCTAGGGGATCCCAATCACTGTTACTTAGGTGTCTGCAATGGGTCCCATCACTCGAAGGATCCTGTAGTTGTGTGCGCATCTGCAGAGGGGGTGTGGGGCGATATCAATCCTTGTTTTCACGCTGTAACAGCAGCAGAGCTTTCTCTCTATTCTTTCATGAAAATCTTGAAATCCTGCTTTTGAATTGCCTATACAAATAAAGCACTGAGATTGAAGGAAATTAATACACCACACCACACCCATCCATCTTTGACTTGAGAGGTCCTCACCTAGTCTGGATCAGGGCTGTAACTTGAAATTTCAAATCTCATTTTTCTGAACTGGCCTGCTAACTTGAGAATATGAGATGGAAACAAATCTATTGTCTCTGCCCAAGCTCGCGGGAGTCTCAAACATGTGATTATGAACCATCCCGCTGGTCGGTGTAGCATACCAAGTTTGTAGTGTGTGAACTGGACAATCATTTCCGAAATTGTTGCCAGCCCATAATGTACTGGCCTGACTCAAAAATGTTTGCTACTTTGGCAAAGTAAATGCACGTGGAAACTGGCGGAAATTTTTCATACATGCATACTTGCACCCGCAATCCAGAAATTTGACCGCGTTCGGTTCAGACCAATATACAACCAAATCCAACAGTTGATTCAAAATATAAAAGATTTCCCTGAGATGGTCACGGGCTGTGCCGCTTGTCGGCCCTACCCACTTTATTAATAAACCGGACTAATAAACAGTGCCCTACTGCACTCCAAGCATACGCGGATTGCTGCAGCTTTCCAAATCTTCGGATCAGGGTGCACGTAGTTAAAGTTTAGCTTCCACATTTGGCTGAACTAACGTACCGGCGCAATAAATGCCAAAATGGCCTCACCAGGAGGCATTAAGGTAGTTGCCAGCTGGATAGACGCAGCAATAATCTTGGCCGTTGCAAGAGATGCCTCTGGATTCTCACGGAAGACGTTCTTGTTGGGTGTGAATGGTTCGTTGAGTACCGGTAACGACCAATTATTTGTGTTGCTCAGTTCCAAGAGGTCATGAACAGATTAGGGATCCCCACCGTACCCGTACAATACGGTTTATGGGTACAGTATACGGGTGCACCGTACCGTACCGTAAGGCCCTCCAACGTGCCTTTTACGGTTACGGGTCGGCACTGTAAGCAGAACCGTATGAGGCCGTATGTTTACGGCCGTATACAGCAATATACGGCCTGTAATTCTACTGAAAAAATAGTCTGATTTCGGACGAGAAAATGCGACGCGTGTCACTTTGCTACCTCTCACCAAGATCGTATTCCATCCAGGAATGCATGGCTTGACTTGGCATCGCATCTCCTGGTGGCAACAAGAAATCTTATCTTATCTCCTCCAAATCAAATCATTTTGTTTATCTATATCTACCATAAACTTCCTATATAGTTGCAATTCCCCCTTGCCAAAGTATGGGGTTGTCAAATAGAACTGTCTAGTACCATCTCTGTCTGAATAGGAAGATTCTTGACGGCGCCCTTGATCAAAGTCATTTAATCGAAATTTATACGGCCATAATGACCGTAAATGGCCGTAAAATTGGCCGTACCGTACCGTAAGACCCTCCCATCCCTGCTTTACGGGTACGGTTACGGCCGGGACCCCTTACCGTAAACACCCGTAAAGTTTACGGCCGTAACCGTATACGGTTACGGTGGGGATCCCTAGAACAGATGAAGAGACAATGTTCGAGAGTTGTGATATTTCCAACGCCATGGCAGGGGAAGGCAGGAAGACACTCAAGCACAGACTCATGGCTTTATAGTATATTGGTTCGTAGCGACAGGAAGCAGATAATTCTGTTTGGCTCCCTGAGGCGCCACGAGCACCCGGGTGCTACTATTTGGTGCTCCGGGAATTGTCATGTTTTTGTGATAGCGGAAAGGGTGGGATAAGCGAGAGATATTCAGGATGAATACCACCCAAGGAAGTACAATCTTGCACAGGTATCTCCGATTGGGCAAGCATGACATATTTTTGCGCCGCTACTGTGCCATTTTCTCTGAAATTGGGTTCTTATTAAACATCTTGGAGGCGGTTAGGGGTCGACCGAAAAAAATGTAAGGTGGGCAAAACTAACAGAGTCTCCAGTTCGGCTTCTTTGCAGTTGCTGATCCTCCGGACTGGATACATTTTCGCATTTGGGCGTTGAAAAAGGTGGAGTACAACACAAAAAGAAGGAGGAAATGGTGAAGGTACAGGCGTGAAACTCCTTTCTGGCCTCAGAATTCAACTGAAGGTCCATAGAATCTGTGGAAGTGTTTGGCAATGTGTTCGGTGGCACTTCTTTGGGGTGCCAAATAGAAAAATGTCATATGGGGTACTTGGGCACCTGCGAGTGCCAAATAGAATTATCCTCAGGAAAAAGCAATCACCGGCGAATTATCGATGCCAATTCAATGTCACGATCTGTTGAATCGGTCTGTCAGGTGGGCGGCCGGTGGGGCAAACAGGCTTGTGAAAACCAACCTGTACCTGGATGATACTATCGATGCGGAGTTGATCCAACAAACACTGGTTGAACATTTCAAGTTTCTCACTGAAAATTTTGGTGAAAAATGTTTTGAATTTTACAGCAATTTTTCAGTGAAAAACCAGGTGAAAAACTTGAAACATTTTTGTGAATTTTCTGAACCTTGTGAAAAATTTCTGAAAAAGTGGTGAAAATGTTTTGAAGTTCGAAAATGTCATTAAAAAGTTTCCAGTTTTTCACCTGATTTTTCTGTGAAAAATTGCTGTAAAATTTAAAACATTTTTCACTAGAATTTTCACTGAAAAACTTGAAATGTTCAACCAGTGAAAGGCGGCTGGTGCGTTTTCTGAGTTGTTGGAAGGAGCGAGAGTGAAGGTTGGCTTTGTTTGGTATGCATCAACGACCCGGATTCGTGATCGCGTTTTGCTGCCCACTGAGTGTTGGGGCTTCTAACAGAATATTATTAGGGGAAGTCAAAGCGGTCTGGAGGGGTGGATTCTGAGGTTGATTCTGATCATTGATGTTGATTTGAGCATCGATTGTGGACGTCAGAATCAACCGAGAATCCATAAAAAACCAGAATCAACGTGAATCGCTGTTGCTACTCCAGAGGAGCAACTGCATCAGAATCACTCCAGAATCACTTTTGAGAATCAACTTTTCTCTTAACCTCATACCTTATTTCACTTATCCTTCCTTTAGATTTTATAAATTAATTTAATTTGCTCCCAGATACGACATAACAGTTTTGATCTTCTCCTGGGCCATTGTTGATGCCTGTGGCTGAGATGAAGGAAGATAGTGAGTCTAGTACTACTCCACAGCCGCTCAAAGCCTGCCCCCCAAAAAAACCTCCTGCTCAAAAGAGGGTCCAAACTGCGAAGGTGAAAGCGCGTGCCAATTTGGATAGTAGAAGGGACAGTGCCAACGAGATCAATGTTGAAGAGTAAGCATACAAGAGCTCATGAAGAATCACACTCAGAATCAACCATAAAATTGGGGGGGTCAAAGTTGATGTCGATTCTTGATGGATTCTGTCGCCTGAATCGAAACAAGAATCACCTCAGAATCAACCTCAGAATCACTTGCAGGCGAGCGCTTTGACTTCCCCTATTGGTGCATCAAAAAAAAAGAAAAATCTCTGCAAGGACCTCTAGCAGGATATGCTTCGTGTGATTGACACCGTAGGAGTTTGAGTCTGACATGGATTTTGCACTTCTACAGAGAGAGAACATGGTCAAATGTCTCGCAAAATCATAGGCGGGCATAGCTTACAGGATACTGCAACCGAAAAGTGCAGCATCAAGGATGGTCAAGGAAGCTATAATGCAAATACAAGCGGGGAGGATTCAATTGAGATGAGATTGGGTCTGACAGTGGATAACCTGAATATGTGGAACAGGGTTTGATTATTGGAGACAATGGGAGACACCACTGTCAACTGCACTCCTTTATGAAGACCCCGTATTTCATCAATCCTCCAACCAGCTTTGCACAAAAGAGCACTCAAAGAATCTGCAGTATGTTGCTGGGCATTGCAAAGAATCATCATCTTCAAACGAATTGAGACCAAAAAAATCTCTCAATGCTGTGCGACTTACCACCATCATCAGCAATGTCTGGGTCCGCTATGGACCGCTACGTACTGCCTGTAGCGCCTGTAGCGTCTGTAGTGAGGGTCCCCTGTCTGTAGTGACATGTAGCTGGGGCCGTAACTATGTAGTTATGCCCCTGTTATGTAGTGTCACATAGCAGTCTGTAGCCGGCCTGTAGCTGACCTGTAGTGGATCCATAAAAAAGGGTATTTTTTTTGGTCTTCGAATGTCCCTCTTACAATACTAACACGATGGAACAAAAATACAAGAAAGATAATTTCATTGACTATATACTACAGAGAGTGGTGGGTACGATGAGAGTAGTAGCAAAGAAAACCACACTGGTGACAGTGGCGGCGTGTGTTGGGGTCATGCAATACATAGCGCCTCCCACACGTATGGTATCCAATATCCGGGCTCATGCCCATGGCGACTGAGGGAGGCGGCAGCAGAATCACCCGGCAGGGTCCCATGAATGTATCAGAACCTGGGCATTCTGAAGTCAGCGCTCGCAGTCATAAATTGATGGAGAAACTTACAGTTCTCCTGCCCTCGATCACTGCACCTGCTGGCGGCGAGATGAGTGATGCGTTAGACACAAGGATAGAAAACTGACCACAAGCGACGTCCTGAGTGTACGTGTTAGCCAGGTTGAAAATGAGTAGCTCGCACGAGAGCGGGGCAGCTCACGGGGCAGACTACGGATGAAATAAAGAAAATAAGCAATCAATATTTATTTAGCAAAGAGCAAGAAGCAGACCTTAAAATTCAGTGGTACGATGCTGAGCATGTGCCTTACGAGCAGCGCATGCCTTTTCTTCATCTGGGGCGGGCGTCAGTCGGTCTTGGGCCATTACAATAAGTAAAATGATGAACCCAAAAACATCCCAACAACGCCGGAGTACTGATAGAAAAAGGGATGGGCTATGGGACTCACCTGTCCCAAAACTCGGCACCCACTCCATTCTAAAAACCGCCAAAGTCACTTGCCACCACCGCGTCCTTCTTCTCGAGCAGCGATGCTCCCACTGTGCCCTTGGTCCGTGCCATGAACCGCCCCGATGGTGTTGTGCCGAGGTAAAGGGCAAAATCGATCGAGGAGACTGCGGTCATTGTCAGCTCCCGGCTCATATATAATTGTGACTGAATATACACACCTGTCCACGACAAAATGGTGCGTGGACCTGCAGTGCTGGACATTGTTTCTAGAATGGGGAAGAGGCATTCGTCAGTTGGGAAAGAGGTACAGAGGATGAGAGAGGGGGCATACGAGAGAGGGCCTGGTGAGATGGTGGTGGTAAAGAAGAAAGAAGCGAAGTACGAACCATGGCCAAATATTTGATCACGTGGGCTGGGCCTCGGACTCTGACTCTGAGTCCCTGAGTTCCCACACCCTTCTGTCTCCACCACTACTTATGTGCTCGTTGTCCCCGTCAAGCTCGGCACCCATTTCTCTGTCAGTAACTGGTCGGCTCCCTCGCTACATGATTTAGCAAAAATCCAAGCAAGCACTCACCTGAGAGATTGAGGGCAAGAAGATCGTGACCGAGAATCTTGGTCAACGTCCTTGAGCACATCATACTCTATGCGAGGCTTCCAGTGTGTCTCATCTCCTCTCCCTCTCAGCTCCTTGTTCACTAGTTTTTTTCCAGAGCTCGCCCAGTCTCGAACAAGTCAAGGATCTCTCACATCTCCTTCTACACACTATATTATCGTCTTCTATCCAGTGTACGTTTACTCTCTTTGTTCTATGTCTTCTATCCCCTTTCTGTCCCTTCTTTGTTGTTCTATTCCCCTAATCACCCGTTATTTTATTTCCCTCTTTGCAATTATTTCATTTATTGTCCCTCTTATCAAGATCTTTCAGGCACCAAACGGCCACGCAGGCACATCCAAGGGCCGACACGGCACTCCTGTTTCGGGACAGCGGACGCGCACCATTGAACCGAGTCCGCTCCTTCCCTTGCACGCAGCTGACTTCGAAGGCGAGCGGACCCAATATGTCCTCATCAACATCTTCCCGCACGTCATGACACGGCGCAAGCTCCGTGCTTATGCTTCCCCATTGGCGCAGAGTCTCTGCGCTGGAGATGACTCTGCCTCTGCATGCGCATGTTCACACGCTGTTCGTCTTCGGTGCACCGCCGCCTCCCCACCCAAGGTTGTTTCACTCACCCCTGCACATCAGCTTCATCAACCACTCTCTATCCCTCATCCTCGACATCTACCTTCCCCGTCGCCTCATTGTCTTCATCTATCACCCATTTCTCCACCTCACATTCGAGTCCCAGCAAATCCACATTATCATCGCCTTCGGAAACCACACCAAACCCCAAATGACTCGCCGGTCCCGGCGTGCCACCGCCCTTTTCCAAAGCACCCTCTGTGCGCTAGGGCCCGCTCATCGGCGCTGCACGGGGGTGCGCGTGGCCGAGTGCAAGCGGGGCAGTGGCGGGCAGAGTTGTACTGGATCGCGAGGCAGTGGATGCGGCGGCAGGATTTGCGGGGTATGGGTACGGGACAGAGGAGTATTCCGGCAAGTCTGGGGCCAGGAATGGATTGGGGAGAAGTATGCGTGCGGCGGATATACGGCGGAAGTGTACACCGCAAGTACGAGCAAGCCGTGTGAGATCATCGAATGCGTGGGCGGGTGGGACATCGTGCCCGAAGGTGGGGCGTATGGCGTGAAGGGTTCAGAGACGGAGGAGGATGGGGAAGTGGGCGATGGAATACAGGGTACGTTTCTTTCTCGCCTTTGTATACTCGTGCATCGATCTCACTTTTCTGTAGACAACCACCTGCAAGGATCGTGTGCGTGGCAAGACGTGGCGGTACGAGAGCAAGTGGGAGGTTGTGCCAAGAGTCAGTGTGCCCGCCCAGGATGCGGAAGAGGTGGAAGGCAGATGCGTCTGCTCCAACGCACGGTCCGCCGAGAGTGGACAAGGGGAAGAGGAAGACACCTGTTCAGGAAGAGGTAATGGATGTCAATGTCAATGGCGCGGTTGATGTCGTCGCTATCAACACCAGTGAGTGTTTTCGTAAACCCTTCTGTATTATACTCCAGTTCATTTTGCGATAACGTGTAGTCCCTGTGTGCGTGGCAGGATAGCCTGCTCTTCCCAACCTCTTGTTACATTTCATTTTCCAAGCAGCACCTAAAATACTTGTAGTTCTAAGTCAATGTAGCACATAGAACACCAAAATAGATATTGATTTGAAAAACAAGGTTCAAGTCAAGGGGAAAATGTATTAAAAGCGCTCTGAGAGGCTCCAGTATGTACGCACGCACTTCAAGTTTTTTTTTGCGCCGTTATTCTGATTCTAGGATTCGGCGGCGCCTGTGGGCCTAAGTCACATTTTGGATGCTATGTAAAATTGGCGATGCCACATGGCACTACGTGCTGGGTGCCTTCAGTACGTAGTGCTACAGAATGCACCGCTTGCTACAGAGTGCTACGTGATGGTATGTGATCGGGCCGGTGCTACGGCTTGCTACCGGCACTACGGCTTGACTACAGCCAAAATCACGCATTGCTGATGATATCAAGCATATATTGATGTTCTCCATGTGCGCCATAGCTCGGCAGAAGCGGCTCCGGGGCAGATTCGCTGTCGTTTGACGATGGGCAGAGATACTGAAGAATCACTCCGGCGATGAAGAGCTTGGTGTCTGGGGACGCAGCGGCCCGCAGGTGCGTAAGGATCTTGAGACTGTACGAATCACCCCAGTTGTGGATTATGTTCTTGAGTATGAATCCCGCAGGTTGTTTGACAGGTTGGGGGTCGAAGAAATCATGGCCTACAATAAACATATGAGCATTCTCAACTTTGAAACAAAGGGAGGGTGCGGCATACTTTGAAATATGACCCGCTTCGATTCTAAAGGGTCTGATGAATGGCCTTGCCAGGCCTGCATTCCAGCAGCTGCAACCTCGGGCTTGTCTTGTATGATGATGTTCACATGAGGAGCATGAGTTGCGAGGAATTTGGCGGAGGCACCAAATCCACCGCTAACATCGACCACCACCAAGCCCTTCGGAAAGACGGTCCAGTCAAATTCTGTTTTCAAATGATGAATTTTCTTCTAGATGCCTTTTACTGACCCACCGCTCAAAATTTCGTTTCCTCGCATAGCAGCAACACCCATCATCCCAATTCCGAATCGACAACGACGATATGCATTCTCTGGAAGCTCATACCACTCGTAAAGCGTTAAGTTGTGTTTGAATGCACGCTGAATGGGTGCGTGGACTGGACTGTCCGAGAAAGCGGTCTTAGGGTCGATCATGTTTTCGACCAGTACGGTGGAAGCTTTAGCAAAGTCATCGAATCTGTGAACGAGACATAAGAAGAATCTACATTCAGCGGATGTGAAAAATCACTTACGCATACTCGTAAAAGGCCGCAAACCCGCGAGTTCCATCATGCTTGGCCTCAGGACTGAGCGAAATCAACAGCCCCTTCAACATTAACTTATAATACGATATACTTCTCAAGTATTTCTTCAATATGTTTCCCAGTATCCAAAACGCTCGAATGCATTGTGTGAGCAAAAACGTCGGGTTTTACTTCGCAGAAGACATGGGAATTCGCCAAGGAGCGCATAACTCGAGCTTAAAAGCTCTCCACTTAGTACGTGTTGAAGCTTGCAGAAGAAAAAGAGGATAAACGTACTCAGCTTATCCGAGTCAACTTTGGACCCGGATTTCTGAGTGATATCCATGACATGCAAGCCCTCGAGCAGATACTCAGGATTTTTTTGTGAGAGGAATTTCACGGTACCTGCGGTCCGGCCTCACGAAGTATTTCGGGGACATTGCACTCCAAGCAGACACGAAGTGCTGCAGCTTTCGAGGACTTCGCATCGAGTTATGTACAAGTGAGTTGAATTTCCACGTTTGCCTGGACTAACCTACCGGCGCAATAAATGCCAAAATGGCCTCGCCAGGAGGCATCAAGGTAGTGGCAAGCTGTACAGACGCAGCAATAATCTTAGCCGTTGCAAGGGAGGCCTCTGGATTCTCGCGGAAGACGTCCTTGTTTGGTGCGAATGATTCGTTGAGTACCGGTAACGACCGATTATTGGTCTTGCTCAGTTCCAAGAGGTCGTGAACAGATGAAGAGATGATGTTCGAGAGTTGTAATATTTCCGACGCCATGGCAGAGGAAGGCGGGAAGAAAGACACTCAAATACCGACTCATCGTTTTATATTTGGTTCGGAGCAACAGGGAACAATCACCAGCGAAATATTAATGGTTCAGCCTGTCGAATCGGTCTGTCGGGTCGGCGGCCGGGGTGAACAGGCTTGTGAAAATCAGCCTATACCTGGATGATGAAGCATAGACGCGGGAAAGGAGAGTGAAGGTTGGCTTTGTTTGGTACGCATCAACTCAGCGTGATCGCGTTTTGCTCTTGACCTACTTTTGCCTCCTCCATGCAGCACACCTGCGAGAGTTGTATGTACCAGGGTTTTTAGCGGCGCGCGCTCTTAGTATATGCAGGCTCCAAGATACCCCCAGCCCACACGCCAGAACAGCTGCGTGCAAACTTGGAGCAAATCAAGTCGACAATAGGGTGTTTCATATATAAAACTTCGGGCCCAACTTGGGCTCCAACTTGACCTCCAACTTGACCTTCAACTTGTGAAGTTGAAGGCTCAAGTTGAGCACCTGGTTCGTGAAACACCTAAGTAGGCGGTTGAGCACAAAACTTCACAAGTTGGGCGTCGCGTATCATAAGCGAGGTGATGCAGACCCCGGATGCGAATTAGCCGAAGTTGGAGACGAAGTTGGGCATCAAGTTGGGACCCAAGTTGGATGTCAAGTCGAGGTCCTATGCTCGACTTGATGTCCAACTTGAGATTTTAGGGTCCCAACTCGAGCTCCAACTTGGCAAGTTGGGATGCAAGTTGGAGCTCGAGTTGGACCTCAAGTTGGGCCCGAAGTCTGATATATGAAACACCCTAATATCAATTGTCCAACACAAGGCATGCGTCGACGCGCTGGAGGAGAAGCAACGTGAGATTGAAATGGCTCTCGATCCCGGGGTCGCGTATCTCGTCCTTATGCTTCCGACCGAGATCGTCACGCGTATTTTCGTCGAATGCCTTCCGGAACACGGCCGTGTGCGGCCATCGCGGCGTCGAGCGCCGCTATTGCTGGCACAGATCTGCCAGCAATGGCGGAACATCGCCCTCTCTACTTGCCAGCTTTGGAGTTCTGTCGATATCGCGGTTAGCACGGCAGTGGAATACAACCCTGATGGAGTAAGTACTCTCACTGCTGTTTTCTAGGGTAAAGACATGTCTGTTATCCTTGACGATTCGATCCTCGCATCGCAGACTCCCCGTGGCCCTGCTTTCACTAATTGCTCCGTTGCTGGCCGCCTTCATCGGCTGGAACTCAGCCTTCGCGAGGAAGACTTTCAATACCGTCCCATCTCACTTCCCAACCTCCGGTGCCTTGGAATGGTTGCAATTTGGGGGACGGGTGCTTCGCAGTTGTAACCCAATTCTATCTTCCCAAATACCCCTTCGCTTCGCGACCTCGCCATCCGCGAATGGATCTCAATTCCAGATCTCAACCATCACCCGAACTTAACCAAACTGGAACTGTCGGACGTTTCACTCCGGGACGGTCTTGCAAACATTGGAATGCAGGCTTCGCATCGTTCATTTGATTGCGCACTTGGGCAGGATCAATTTTCATACCCAGTCGAAGTCGCCCCAGACAGCTGAACACCTCCGGCCCCTGGTTCTGTCCGGTGGCAGCCGAGGCTGCGAGGCTGCGTTGAACTCACTAAGTCCCCACATCTTCTTCAACTGGAGCTCCACATTCGTCGGATAGCCGCGATCTCGAATCTTGCTTTCTGGCATTATCGCTATTGATAGATTGGCAGACAAGAAGTTACCCTCGTTCCGAGACCACGGAGTCGCTGTTCCTCATACTTCCTTCCTTCCTTCCTTCCTTCCTGATCATCGATGGGACGATCACTATTGATAGGCTGACAGACAAGCAAGTTACCCTCGTTCTCAGATTACGGAGTCGCTGTTCCCCATACCTCCTCCCTTCCTTCCTGATCAGCAGTGGGACGATCACTATTGATAGGCTGACAGACAAGAAAGTTACCCTCGTTCTCAGATTACGGAGTCACTGTTCCTCATACCTCCTCCCTTCCTTCCTGATCAGCGATGGGACGATCACTATTGATATGCTGACAGACAAGGAAACTACCCTCGTTCTCAGTTTACAGAGTCACCATTCCTCTTGACGATGCCTTCTAGGATTCCCCATAATAATTACGACGGACAAACACATACAATGTTAATTCGAGGGTCACAGGTGATCCTTCAGACCTTCCCCCAAAGCAGCACAAACTGGTTGCTGAGATAAAACCAAGGGTACCAATATTCCGGTGGGTGTAGGTGGCAATTAACGCTCAAGGGCTCTGCACATGAGGAACGATTGTGCTCTGCTTCCAGTCCACAGTCCTTCCCGGTTCAGCATCAATGTGTGTTTGCGATTTCCTCTATTCTAACCGACACTATTCGTGTCGTTGCTTTTTCAACCATCTCGCCTGTTCCATTTTTACTCATAATTTCACAGAAGTGGGGTTCATTCTCGCATTCCCAGAATTGGCCTTGAGCCGCAAAAAGCCGAGCGCTCTAACCCAACATGACGGGAAAGACACCTGGTACCTGGTATAAAAGAATGCTTCCTCGCCATTCTTCCTTCACTCCCCGCTCTCAGTGCCTTTTACTTTTAGGGACTCTCCAGAGGTGCGTCGACATCCTCTATCCTTCCAAGCGGCAGTTGACAGTATTTCAGTCATCGACTCGTAAAGCACTACGGTCTTCTGTAGCGATCGTTGATACTCCGTTGAGTACCTTTTATTCAGTTCTCGATTGTCTCTTATGGACTCGATACACAGGTCGGTGTCGAATCTAACACGAAGACCATGGAGAAAGAATTCTTCCGATTAACACCCAAGGAAGCGAGGGACGGGGCTGGTTCTAATGGATATGATCTCGTTATTGTCGGCGCAGGGCTTGGAGGCGGTGTGCTTGCTGGCGATCTTTTTGATCGCACCAAAGAACAGGCAAAGAATATCCTGGTCATCGACAGGGGCCCTCTGATTTTCGCCACCCACTGTCTTAACGGTGCTAGGTCCGGAGGCACCGGGGACTCTGGTCAGCAGAACGACGACTTCTTTCGAAGGTTCAAAAGCGAGTACCAGACGAAGGACTCTCCGGACTGGATTGGTGGACCGATGTATACTTTGGGCGGTAGGAGCAATGCTTGGGGTCTTTTCATTCCTCGTCCACACTCCTCGACTCTTGACCACTTCCCAAAGGCGGTCGCAGACGAGTTGAAGAATACTTACTTCAAGAAAGCCGAGTCACTCATGAGACTGGGATATCCCGAGACGAAACCCGTGCACCAGGACTTTATCGATCGTCTTAACGAGGCCGACGGTGTACAGTGGAAGTGGGGGAAAATAGCTGCGGAGTTCAGGGGGGGTTTCCAACTTCGCCTTTGCCAGAGGAGCGTACAGCACGGTCGACAAACTACTCCAGATAGCGATGGCCGGATCTCCGCCCCCCGCCGAGGCCCGGATTGCCCTCGTCCCCATCCCCAGAGATGAAGATATTGTTGAACGCTGAGGTCAGGCGTCTTATCTTCGGGGCAAATGGTGACGAATCTGTCACGGTTCAATTGGGGGACAAGGACAAGACCGAAATTAAGGCCAAGAGGGTGGTGCTGTGTGCGGGCAGTGTCCATAGCGCAGCCATATTGCTGAGGAGTGACGTCGATTTGGAGAGTCACTTGCACCTAACGGATCACGCCATGTATCTGGTGAAGCACTTCTTCAGATATAGGGAGTCCAACCGCGGGAAGGACGTCGGCCCGATGAAGCTCCAGACTTTCACAAAGCTGGATGATGAAAATCCGGTGCTCGCGAACTTCACCGTGGACGCCTCCGCATTCCTGTCGTCCTCGGAGGCGAACTTCACTCCGGATCTGTCGTCCTCGGAGGCGAACATCACTAGTGCGGATCACTTTGCATTATTGTCTACGCGCGTAACCTTCGCCATGGACGTCTCCGAGCCGCACTCGGTTAATTCGCCCGGTAACCCTGATTACCAACACATCTTCACCATGGTTTTCGCTCTGTCGTCTAAACTGGGGGACGAGAACAAGATCGTATGCAAGGACGAGGAGGAGCCCACAATCACGATAAAAAGGACAGACGTGGCCAATGCCAAGATGTTAGAAGCCATGCGCCGTATGGTCGATGAGGGCGTCGTGGAGACGATGAAAAAGGAGTTGGGTGCAGAGTTCGATCCAGCTCCGACGAAGACGACAGAGCAGCAATTGGAAAAGCCTTTGGGACTGGGGAATGTAGCGCATGAGGTCGGAAGCCTCCCAATGGGAGACTCGACAGGCGCAGTGGATGCGGACTTGAAACTCAGGGCGCACAAGAATATATACGTCTGTGACCTCTCTGTGTTTCCTGTCTCACCTGCGGCAAACCCTTCTCTGACGCTCGCCGCCTTGGCACTTCGGTTGTCTCACCACCTACTCTCAGTCATGTAGCCTAGTTACATACTTCCCCAGCGTCGGGCGTTCAACCACCCTCCAAAGTTGTAGTACTACATCGGAGTTCAACCTCCAACTCGAGTCTGAATGTACCGCGATAGTTACCATAAGAACGTTTTTCAAATGTTGAGCGAGTGAGCGGTTTATAAGGCAACAGCTATTCAGACCGAAGCAAAACTTGGAGCAAGCCAAGGCGATAATTATCCAATACAAGGCATACGTCGACGCGCTGGAGGAAAGGCAACGTCTAATTAAGATGGCCCTCGATCCCAGGGTCCCTTATCTCGTCCTTAAACTTCCGAACGAGATCGTCTCGCGTATTTTCGTTGAATGCCTTCCGAGACAAAGCCGCGTACGGCCACTGTGGCATCGGGCGCCGCTGTTGCTCGCCCAAGAAATGGCGGAACATCGCCCTCTCTACTTGCTAGCTTTTGAGTTCAGTCGATATCGCTACAGGATTTCCTGGGGCTAGAACGACAGTGGAATGCTCCCATTGCTCACGGAGTGGTTTTCTAGGGCAAAGACATGTCCGTTATCTTTGACAATTCGCTCCTCGGACCGCAATCTTAGAATCGCCTGAAGAAAATCGATGTCATTGGAATTCATCGAAAGTGCAGTCGCTGGAATGTGATGAGTCCGAAGTTCGAACCGAAATTTCCTTATTTGGGCGGATTGGACGAGGTCCTTGGTCCTTAACGTTTAACCGTTCATAGGCTACACGGAATCCAATTCGGCCAAAGCGTACAATTCAAAAATAAAAGGAAGGATCTACACCGAGTACAAGCACAAGCACAAAAGAAATGTGTAAGTACACCAACCAACCACTTTTAAAAGATACGAGCGATAAACCCTCCCCCCAACCACTGACCGACGCTCACGCCACAGGCCGCACCCACCCCTTCTTCACCCCATAGCCCACCACCTCGCCCGCGCAAAGCGGACCCTGCAGCAACGCCGCCGGCGTCTGCCCCTGTATCTGCGGGGGCGCCTCGGGCACACCCTTCTTCTTCCGTCCCTTACCCTTCGTCGCAGTGGGAACCACCGCAGCCACACACCGCCCCAACCACTCCTCCAAATCGAGCATGCACTCGTAGCACTCGCGGTCGCTGAAGCCCTTGCCCGCTTGACTACTACTCGGACCCCCACTTCCACTTCCACTTGCAGCACCGGCACCGGGAGGCGGCGCGACGGTGCTCTTACGCGGACGCGCAGGCGCCTTTAGGCTCTTCGCCTTGAGGAGTTTGATAGCGAGGTAGTGCAGCCACATCGCATTGGTGAGCGGGTTGAACGCCTCCCAGTTGCCCCGGTTATGCGCCCGCATGAAGCGGTAGATGTCGAATTGGTAGTCGCCTGTTTGCACATCGCTCAATCTCCCGCAAATATCAATTTTTTGAGAGAGAAACACGTACCCTCTCCCTGAAAAATCTCCTCCTCAAATGGCGTCCAATGCACCATCTCCCCGCCGCTCCCGTCGCCCGCGTCCATCCTTGACAGCCCCAGGTCAATCAGCGTCGCGCGCACGCCGTGGACTGGATCGTCCATCATCGGCCTCGGCCCCTTTGCCGGTTTACCGCGATTCTGGTTCACCGCCTGCAGCGGGCTGCTTTGGGGTGGGACTTCTTTGACGAGGATCTGCCCCAGGTGGAGGTCGCGGTGCTGTGAATCGCGTCGAAATTAGTTACGACGTATGTATTATTTTTGAAGGAAGGATGAAAGATGTACGAACCTCGAACGACACGAGCTGCTCCGCATGCGCCAGCGCTTTCGCGACCTGCCAAAACACGCTACACGCCTGCTTCCACCCACCCTTCTGCGGGAACGTATACGCTTCAAGGTCGGGCCCGCCATTCGGGAGCACGATGATCGCATACGCCTGCGAGACCCCAAACGTATCCGGCCTCACCCCTTCGCTCCCCTTGCGCTCATAATACTCGTCCCACAGCTCCAACAGCACCTGTGGGTACGTCCCCCTTACAACGTACGTCCTTAGCAGCTTCACGAACCCCGCGCACACCTCGCCCATCGCGTGCGTGACGATGATCTCCTTCAGCACGTCCTTCGCATCGGTCGCGAACGGTCCATCGACCTCGGCGTCATAGACGTTCGCGTGGGGCCGGGGCTTGCGCTGGCTCTCGTCGCGCAGGGGTATGACCTTGAGCACGACGTCTCCGATGCCGAACACCTCGCTGTAGCTCGCCTCCCCGATTTTTCGGAATCCCCCCGCATCCGCGGTCGCCTTGCCACGCGCAGAGACGAGCGGGTCGAAAGGGAACGTGCTGATGAAGGTGGAGAAGTTGTGCAGCCCGCTCGAGGCCTGGCCACATTCCGCGAGCAGCGGCTGGAGGTACTCGGGCACCTCGGTGAGTGTGGAGCGCGAGGGAGGGGAAAGTGTGATGCTGAGGGACGAGATATCGATGGTGAGGTCGAGTTCGTCGAGATCAGTCGGCGTAGTGGGGGAGGGCGGTGAGGGCGGGGGGTTGAGCCACTGGCCACGGCGGCGGCCCCCAATGGGGGTGAGCTGTCGTGCACGGGGGATCGGGGGAGTGAGCTGCCGTGCGCGCGGGAGGGGGGAGGCAAAGTGCTGGTATCTGAGGGGTGCGGGGCTGGGTATATCGATGGTGGGCGAGATAGATCGTGGCGGAGAGGGTGTCTCGGCTGGTGGTGCGGGTGGCGCGCGCGTCCGCATGGGTAAGACGACCTCCACTTGCAGTCGCGGCTGTCTTCCTCGCAGGGGCGCCTGCATAATGGTCGCAACCGGCACTGATATTGACGGCGCTGCAGGAATGTCTTCATCCGAGTCGAGGACGAATTCGTCGTCGGACTCGTCAGACTCGATCCGCAAAGGCGCTAGTTGACGCAGCCTCCGCGGGGGCTTTGGTTGTAGCGCCAGCTCGGGCTCGTCCTCACTGTCGCTGTCTGGGTCATTCGTTAGTTATAGTAAGGTATAAAATAGAAATACTAACCGATAATCCGCCGTCCCGACACCCTTCGTTCGTGGCTGATCGTCTGTCCCTGGTCATCAACCACCAGAATATCCACAAACGGAGAAAAGCGCTGCTGGTTGAGCAGCGGAGTACCCGATGACCGTTTCGGTTTGCTGACCACAGCCGGTGACCCAGGCGTATTGAGCGCCCTGACGCCGAGTGGGCGGCGGCTCGGCGTGAGCGCCTCCCCTTCTTCGCTTTCAAGGCGACGGATTTGGGGCAGGGTCTTGCGCTGCTGCATCTTCCGGGCAACCGGGGACAGCACGGGCGACAGCCGCTTTTTGGCGCGACTCATGTGCAGGATCTTGGGGGACTGGGACTTAGACTTAGGCTTCTCCTGGGCATGAGTATTATTCTCGCCGCCGCGCTTTTTCATGCGGGAGGCCACGGGTGCCCATGTAGGCGGGGGAAGGTCGTCAAAGATGGATGGGGGCTGTTTAGGCTGGCGCTGCTCGTCATTGACGATACGCTGGCGGCGCTTGCCGTAGGCGGTGACTTGTTTTGTGTGGTAGCCGAGCATGGTGAGGCCGAGGACGACAACAGCGGCAGCACAGAAGGCCGCTGGAGCAGTGGCAAGGCCAACGAGGGAGAGCGTAGAAATGTTGGGGGATAGCTGTAGCCTAGTCTCGATGCTTTCAGATACTTGCACTTAGATGGTCGCTGTCGACTTCAACCTTGTTTCGTGCACGTGTGCGCGTAGTGCCGAGCTGACTAAGCTGATCGTCCTCCAAAATTTTGACCACGACCATGTCGACCTCGACACCACGCTGCAAAAATCTGGTTTTGGATGCCGGCCCTCTTCTATCCCTGTCGCCTCTGCGCGGTCTAGCAGAAACATACCTCACCGTCCCACAGGTCCTCGCCGAACTCAAAGACAAACGCGCCAGGGAGCATTTTGAACGTCTCGGTCTCAGCGCAGGTGTCAAGGTCGAAGTTGCCGCGCCGGATGCTGCTAGTCTCGCGGCTGGTGCGTGTTCCCAGAATTTTTTCTCTCCAAAGGATTGAAAATTGAGACTGATTTCATGATCCTGCAGTCATCGCAGGTGCGAAGAAAACCGGCGACTACGCAGTGCTATCACACCCCGATCTATGCGTCCTCGCACTGACTTACTCGTTGCACGAGCGCGAGAAAGCTGCAGCTGCGAAATTGGCGAACGAGGCACGTTTTTGCCTGCAGGCTTCTTGTGTTGCGCGTTGCTGACTGCACGCGATAGTAGAGCGCGAAGAAAACCGATGCAGAGGCAACACCTGCGCCCGACGCAACACCCTCAGAGGAAACACCTGCTGAGGTTTCTGTAAATGAGAATCTCGATGCAGAGGACGCAGAAACAGAAGATGCCCCGCTCGATGAGACTCGGACACCTCTTGATGTGGACGAATCCGAATCTGATTCCGAAAACGAGGGCGATGACCTAGATAACGACCAAGACGACGCCGACCACGACGAGGAAGATCTCGAGCCCCTTGATGTCGAACTGCAGCCGCTCGCCGACCCCTCCAATTCTTCTGACCCCGCTCCCGCTTCCAATCCCGACCCCCCCGAACGCAACTCGACGCCCTCGCCCATCTTCGACGACCCCTCGGACTCGGACGACGGCGAGGGTGAGTGGATCACGCCCTCCAACGTCGGGCTGCACAAATCCCGTGCGCTCGAGCTCCTCCCCTCCGATGGCAAGGGGAATAAAAATGGCAAAGGGAAGGGAAAAGCAAAGGATGAGGACGAGGACGAGGTTATCGGTGCTGGATGCATGACCGCCGACTTTGCGATGCAAAACGTGCTGTTGCAGATGGGACTGAATTTGGTTGGGGTGGAGGGGAAGAGGATACAGAAGGTGAAGAGCTGGGTGTTGCGTTGTCATGCGTGTTTCAAGTGCGTTTCACTCTTTCTTCATCTCATCCTGAATATCGATTTTTCGCGCAGAATATGCAAAGACCCCACCAAAAAATTCTGCCCCTCCTGTGGCAACCCCACCCTCCTCCGCGCCTCCGTAACCATCTCCGCGCCTAATGCATCCTCCTCCGCTCCGACAATGCAAGTCCACCTCAAGCCCAACTTCCAATACCGCGTCCGTGGCACCAAGTATGCGATCCCTGCACCGAAACCGGGCTCAGCGAAGACGGGGACAGGCGAGGGCCTCATACTGCGGGAGGACCAGACGGAGTATGTTAGGGCACGGAAGATGGCAGATGGACGGAGGACGCGAGAGGAGGCGAGGATGAATAAGGGGATATTAGGAAAGGAAGGGGCAGCGGGGGTGGGGAGCTGGTTGGACCCGGATTGGGTGCCGGAGATGATGAGCGTGGGCGCAGGTGGCAAGGGGAGGACGGTGCGTGCGGCGGGGATGGACGGGGATCTGCCGGCCATCGGATATGGGAGGAAGAATCCGAATGCGAGTCGCAAGAAGCGGAAGTAGTTCTTGGTATGTCTGTAGATTTCTGTAGATTGTATAGTGAGTGAAGGAGGGAATGTACAGTGCGTTGGGTTGGAATCCGAAATTGAATATTATACATCTACATCGGTGTGGTACATACTGCGCGACGTCTAGCCCAAACTGCGGTTCATGAAGCGACGTTTCTGGAAGGACATCCACCACTTGCTGGGCTTGCCTGTGCCGTCCGCATAGAGGCGCTCGATGAGGCGCGCGGCGAGCTCCTGGCGCACCTGGACGAGGTACTGCCTTAAATAATCTGCATCCAATTGGTCAATCATCAACATTGGAAATTCGCGACTGCAGCTGCGCAGCACTCACCCGCCTCCTCTGCCGACTCCCCGGGGCCGCATAATGCGCGTTCAGCGCGAAATTTGCGTCGCCCGGGATGGGGAAGTTGTCGACCGAGAGCGTGTTGAGGGATTTCCCGGCCTCGATCTGGGTAGGGACGGTGCGCGCGGAGCCGATCTTGGCGAGGCAGTCGGAGACGTAGAGGATGAGTACGATGAGCGTCCGGTCGGCGGGGCCCTTGATCTCGAAATTGCGGAAGAGTGAGTTGGCACGGAAGAGGTCGAGCGTTTCGTCGATTATGTCGGGGGAGCTCGGGGTCGGCTGTTCGTTGGAATATAAATAAACATACATTATAGTGGGTTTTGGAGAGATGAGACGGTGTACAAGGGTTGAACGGATTGACAGTCAGACTGACCTACGGGCGCTGGACCGCGGATTTTTGTCTTGATGGGGAGGATGGCCATATTCCCCGCCAGGCGCACATCGGGCTCCTCATTAAACGATGAATGGTACGCCTGGACGCGTCAGAGAAATAAATAAACTCAGGTTTTTCACGGTACTCACGGGCATAGTGGTCGTTCGCAGCAGAGGCTATAATGATCGTATTTGGCTCTGCGTCAACTCAGGGCGGCTGATGTGCGTCATTAACAGTGAAAACTGGAACGAGGCTCTCTTCTTGCCAGCATGGACCCTGAAGACCGGCCGCTGCTCTCGCTCGCCGACGCCAAACCCTCCCCGGAAACATTAACAAGTCCGATTTCCTCTTCAATTTTTTCTGCTTGAGCGCTTTGATCTGACTATGAACTGTTGCCTTGCCAAGAACTCGTTAAGCGCCTCCGCTCGTTGACGCTTGTGCTGCTCCCCCGTTGAGGTTGACCCGGAATCGTAATCATCTTTCAAAGAATGTTTTATTGGCGCGCTCACGTGTGTGTAGGATTAATGACCCAACGAGCCGCGTTATTACGCCGCAGGTTGTCAAGGCATACAAGGCTGCCGCGGGTGACTTTGTCGATGCTGTGGGTTTGGAAGTAATCCATTTATTCGCTTTAATTCAACGCAACGCAGCTTCCATACTGCCTCCTCCGCGCACGCGCCGAGTTCATGTATGATGCAGACCACAACCCGGCCGACTATGGCGAGAACCTTGGTCGAGGTGCGCACCCATGTTCTCCGATTGTACTACTTGACTGGACTCAATATCTCAATGCACAGCGGCCGCCTGTGAGGTCCTCGCGCGCCGAATAGTGCACATTGCCCCGCCGGAGACATTAAACGCGATCATGTCGACGCGCTTCCAGCATATTCAGGTCGACGGCGACAAAAGTGACATGTCCAGCGCGCTCGAAATGGCGATCGACTCGCATTGGTGCGTCTTGGTGCTTTCACGCTGTGTTGGTATTGACTAACACTTCTATTTTATTCTATACAGCACGATATTCCTCTCGTCGACCGAGGCGCAGGACCGTATGTGATTTATTTCGTAGAAGAAAGGTCGTGTTAATGACTGAACTGTAGTTGTAAATTCTCTGTGGCGCGGCGACATCATTCAACAGAATAACAAGGACCACGATATCGATTGTACGAAATATACTCCATTCCCTTCCAACACCGCGTTCTGCATCTCACCTTCCCTTCCTAGACGTTGAATACGCCGAAATGCGCCCTGGCGACTCCTTCTGGTCCCGCCTCGACCCCGCCCGGCTGTCCGTCCCTCGGTACCAAAACATGTTTCGTATCGTTGTCTGGCTCTTCTTCCTCGTCGTCTACTCGCAGGCCGTCCGCCAGCCACTCGAGCGCTCGACAGGGCAGCGTGAGTTTGACGAGTGGGAGATAACGCTGTATACGATGGCGTTGGCGTTTTTGTGCGAGGGTAAGCGCTCTGTCTTCTTCAACCAAAGAATTGGTTTATATTTCATTTGGCTTGTAGATATCAACAGGGTATGTTCTTCTTGCAACGTGCTTCTGTTTTTAATGTATTTTTGCAGCTATACAAGCTCCTCAAATTCGTCACTTATAAAGCGTACAACTTTTGGATGATTGTGGCGTTCGTCACAGACGGTATCCTCACGGCCGCGTTCGTCCTGCGCATGGCGGGCATGTACGGTCCCGAGGACAGGGCCGTGAACCTGCGGTTGATGAGCTTCCAGATTCTCAGTTTCGCGGCGCCACTGTTGTGGTGGGTCCCCTCTCTCTTATTTCCAGAGAGCGATAACTGTTAACGCAAACGCAGGATGAAGCTCGTTACGATCTTCGACGGCTACAAATACGTCGGCACGATGCAAATCTGCGTCGCGCGCATGTTGCAAGAGTCGAGCATCTTCTTTGCGCTGCTCTCGGTGCTCACGCTCGGCTTCGGGCAGGGGCTGTACGCCCTCGATGCGTCGGATGGGAAGATCGCGAGCACGGGGGCAATTGTCAATTCCCTTGTGCAGGCGCTACTACAGGCCCCGGATTATAGCAATTTTGAGCAAAGTACGGCGGGGTTGACGTTGTATTATCTGTGCGTGTCCTTGCTTTCTTCTCCTTTTCCTCACATGTCGCTAACTCTCTTGCCTCCTTCGCAGCTGGGGCGTGATCACCTGCCTGATCCTGCTGAACATTCTCATCTCGCTGTTCTCGTCGGCGTACCAGGACGTGGTGGACGATGCGGAGGCGCAGTACCTCGCGTTCTTTGCGAGCAAGACGGTTGGCATGATACGGGCGCCGGACTCTTATGTCTACCCCGCGCCGTTCAATCTCATTGAGGTGTTCCTCATCTCACCGTTTGAGTGCGTTTCCCTACTCTCCTCCTTGATGCTAATGCTAATGCTGACACCGCGCGAAGGCTCTTCTGGTTCTGCTCCCTCAGCCCCTCCGCATATGCCCAGCTCAACCGCGTCGTCATGGCCTTCGTGTTCTTCGTCCCTCTCTCTATGATCGCGTTCTACGAGTCCGTGTTCGAAAACGGCGGGAGCAAGCACGCGTGGATGAAGCGGTGGCTGAGCGGGAACGACGAAGGCGAAAACGATCGGCCGGAGTATCGCGATCCGGAGGTGGATGAGCAGGAGGGGCAAGGGAGGGTGATCAGTAAGGTGAAGTGGGAGGAGCTGATTAAGGCGTTTCCGAATACGAATCAGGTGCGTGTCGAGTGATCATTTGGATGAGGGAGAAAAGCTGAAACGGAAACGGATGTAGTCGAGCGAGGCGCTGATGCTGAAGGAGATTTTGGAGTTGAAGAAACAGCTGGCGCAGGTGCTGGAGAAGCTGGATGGCGGGTCGGCGACGAATGGGAGTGCGGCGAGTGTGGACAAGACGGAGGCGTAGGCAGTGCAATATATTTTACAGTTGGGACTGGACTGGATTCCTCGTACATTGTATTGTACAGCTGTATCTTTACGCTTCCTATATTCATTTCATTGGGACGCTGGAACGTGGAGTTGTTTGAGGACGGCCATTGCTTGGATGAAGAAGGGGCGGATCTCGTTGATCTCCATCGCAGAGAGGTTGGAAAGCTGGGTGCGTGTTAGCAATGAGAAAGAAGAAGGGCTGAATCGCGACGTGCCCCCAGGGTGGAATGCTCGAGGCTTTCGAGTCCAGCGCGCGCCTTCGCCTGACGCGCCTCCCGTAGGTCTTGTAGTAGGGTACGCAGCTTGTCGGGATTTTGCAGATCATCCGAAGCCCTGGCATCGTGTCGCATCCAAAGTCCTGAAGCACTCGAAAGATGCGTACGCACCCGTCCAGCAGCACGCGCGATATCTCAGCGAAGCGGAACGGGAGCTTCGTGAACTCTGCCTGCGTGGTCTCCTGCTTGATTTTCGCCTCGAGGAACTCTGCAAGGTCGTGTTACCGCGCACGAAATCGAATGAAGCACGGAACGCGACGCGCCGACGGAGAGCCATTCTGGCGCGATGATGTGACATTTTTTCTTCTGCTTGAGATTGAGGGCCATCCAGATGGGTATACGCGTCCTGTGTGGTGGGCGGAGGGGTCCGTACGCGCCCTGGACGCGTCCAAGTGAGATTATGGGAAACGATGACAGAAAAAGAACGCGTACGGCGATGAATGCGGTCTTTTCCATGGGTATGAGAGGTATTATTTCGACGAGCTGCTGACAGGCGATGAGCTCGAGCTCGGGCGGCGTCACAGACGCGCGGAGGGCTGGCGGCAGCGACATGGGGGGGACAGGAAGAAGGCTGAACCGGCAATTGCCGCATCGTATCTTATCGCACCGCCACACCTCACTTTTTTCGTTTGAACGGTCATGGCGGACCCGCGACTGGTAGACTCAAAGGCGACCTTTGCCTCTCTCTCACATGTTCTGGACACCCGAATTCTGCGCGCACTCGCCGATATGGGCTTTGCACGGCCAACACTAGTCCAGGCAAAAGCAATCCCGCTGGCCCTCGAAAGTCGAGACATTCTCGCGCGTGCGCGGACGGGAAGTGGCAAGACCGCAGCGTATTGTGTTCCTGTTGTCCAAAAAAATTTTGAGCGCCAAAAGTGTGCGTGTGTTGGCCAGTACGAGCCAGAACGTCGCTCAATTGTTTTTGGATTTAGTCTGCAGATGCATCGCAAGCGACGCGGGCTTTGATTCTGGTGCCGACTAGGGAACTCTCTGAGCAGGTGTCGTCGTATCTTAAAGGTCTTATTGCATACTGCGAGGAGGAGGGGTCGCGATTTCAAACGTCGCATCGGGGACCACAACACATTTGCAGCGGTCAGAGCTGTTTTATCCCAGATTCGCTAGCTTTCTCATATCTTGCAGGACTCTTCTCTCTGACAAACCTGATATTGTGATTGCTACACCTTCACGAGCGCTCGCGCTCATGCAGTCCAAGGTACGTCCCGCAAAGTTCATTTCGCGAATAAATATTGACGGTCTCACAGGCACTGATAGTATCGTCCTTGGAGTCACTTGTCATAGACGAAGCGGACCTCATTCTGTCTTATGGCCACGACGAAGACGTACGGCAAATATTCAGCGGCGCGTTCCTTCCGAAAGTGTACCAATCATTCCTCATGAGCGCTACGATGACCGAGGACGTTGAGATGCTGAAAGGGCTCACTCTGCGAAATCCTGTCCGTCATCTCAGCTCCCACCTGCGCATGTGCTAATTATTATCCAGGCAATTCTAAAGCTTGAGGAGACGGAGGACGAGGCAGCTAACCTCAGCCAATATGCCGTTCGGTGCGCGAAACATCATCTAAATTAAAAACCCTTTTCTGATCCCTTCTCTTTCACAGATGCTCCGAAGCCGACAAATTCCTTCTCACCTACGTTATCCTCAAGCTCAAACTCATCAAGGGCAAATGCATCCTCTTCGTCAACGACGTCGAGCGCTCCTACCGCCTCAAGCTCTTCTTGGAGCAGTTTTCCATCAAGAGCTGCGTGCTTAACTCGGAGCTGCCGTTGAATTCGCGGTATCATACGGTGCAGGAGTTTAATAAGGGTGTGTATGAGTACATCATTGCGACAGACGAAAGCGGCGGCGGGGAGCTGGATACTGACGATGAAGAGGAGGGGGAGAATGAGGAACCGACGCAGGAGGATGCAGATGAAGACGAGGAGGAAGAAGAAGAATGTGAGTGATCCACCGTGGATTGTCGCAGTTAGCTCACCTTTCGCAGTCGTTCCCTCACAGCGCGAGGCGCCTGCATCCACGACCACCACCCCGGCCGCACCCCCCAAAAAGCGGAAACGCTCCCCCTCGCCCGCACCTGCCCCCGCTAGCAAAAAAACACAAGGGCAAAGGGAAGAGCAAAGCCGCTGCGGCGAAGGAATACGGCGTCACCCGTGGCGTCGACTTTGTCGACGTCGCCTGCGTACTCAACTTCGACCTCCCCGGCTCCGCGCGCGCATACACACACCGTGTCGGGCGCACCGCGCGCGCGGGGCGCACAGGCATGGCGCTCTCCTTCGTCTCCACCGGGCTCGGACCGGCGAACAAACGCCTGAAGGGCCTCGAGCTGCCGGAGGGCCGCGACGACGAGAAGGTGTTTGCGCGGATCGAGCGCGAGCAGGGCGCGAGGGGGAGTAAGGTGCAGGAGTATCATTTTGATATGAAGCAGGTGGAGGCGTTCCGTTATCGGATGGAGGATGCGCTGAGGAGCGTGACGAGGAGTGCTGTGAGAGAGGCGAGGGTGGGGCAATTGAAGACGGAGATTTTGAATTCGGATAAGCTCAAGGTTAGCGCCGGTTCCTGGCCGCTTATTTGCGATGAATGAGATGCGCTAACCGCATTTTCTCGCAGGCGCACTTCGAGGACAATCCGCTCGACCTCGAGTTCTTGCGGCACGACAAGCCGCTCCATCCGACACGCGTGCAGCCGCACATGAAGCATGTGCCGAAGTACCTCCTTCCTCGTATTGCACCGGTATCCGGGGGTGGGGAGGTCGACACGGCTGCTGGCGGAGGCGAACGGAAGCCTGGGTTCGTGCCGTTCAAAAAGGAGGGTGGCGCGCGCGGTGGGGCGCGGGGGCGGGGACGAGGGCGGGGTGGACGTGGGGGGCGCTGGCGGACGAGGCGGGAAGAAGAAGTCGGATCCGTTGAAGAAGTTTTCTCGGTAGTATGTAGACTTCCAGCACTGTCCAACATTACCTGAAAGTTTTTGGGGTTCGAGCAAGGTTTGAGTTCAAGTAACATCTTATCTTATCATCAGGTTAAAGTTGAACTTCGCCGTATACCTGGCTTTATTTCAATCGAATCTCGGGGCGAGGCCATAACTGGATTGGCAAAGTTTTTACAAGTGGACTACGTTCTAGATCTTCTTCCTTTTCTTTTCTACAGCAAACCCTTGAGGACCTCCACAATGCGGTCTCCGACCTCGACGGTGGTCGCCTTACCGCGCAGGTCGGCAGTGCGGACGCCATCATCGAGGACCTTGCGGACGGCGTCCTCGACTGCCTTTGCGGGGGCTTCGAGGCCGAGCGAGTAGCGCAGTAGCATGGCGGCGCTGAGGATGGTGCCGATGGGGTTCGCGATGCCCTGGCCGGCGATGTCGGGCGCGGAGCCGTGGATGGGCTCGTACAGGCCGCGCGTCGGCTTTGCGTCCGGCGCCGGGATGGTCGGCGCGCCCGCCAGGGACGCAGAGGGCAGGAGGCCGAGCGAGCCCGGGATGACACTCGACTGGTCTGACAGACTGGAGGTTGTTTATTTACTTGTGAGCTTTCAAGCATGCGAGACGTGGAGCGAAAGAGACCCACATGTCGCCGAAGAGATTCTCGGTGAGGATTACGCCGTTGAGCTTGCGCGGGTTGGCGACAATGAGCATCGCGGCCGAGTCAACGAGTTGGTGATCGAGCTTGATTTGCGGGAACTCCTTCGCGAGGGTCTCGGTCACAACCTTGCGCCATAAGCGCGAGCATGCCAACACGTTAGCCTTGTCGATGGAGTGGATCTCAAGCGGCGGTGTCGCGCTGAGCGCGATCGTCGCCGCGACGCGCGTGATGCGCTCGACCTCGGGCACGCTGTAGATCATCATGTCCCACGCGGTCTGCGCGTCTGCCCCGGATGCGGCACCGAGCTCCTGGCGCGCGCCAAAGTAGAGCCCGCCGATGAGCTCGCGCACGACGATGAGGTCGACGTCCTGCGCAATGTCGGGTTTGATCGGGGACTCGGCGATGAGCGAGTCGGACGCAAAGTTTGCGGGCCGGATGTTCGCGTACAGGCCGAGCGTCTTGCGCAGCTTCAGCAGCCCGGGCTCGGGGCGCACTTTCGCGTCGACGCCCCACTTGGGCCCGCCGACGGAGCCTGGTTCCGCGTTAAATTGTCGAAAAATTACATTGGCAATGTAGAGGCGCACCCATGAGAATGGCGTCGGCCTCTTCGCAGGCCTTGAGGGTCGACGGGGGCAGGGGATCGCCGACAGAGTCGATGGCAGCCCCGCCAAAGATGTGCGACTCTAGTTTGAGGTCAAAGTCGGGGGACGCGGCGGAGATGGTCTCGAGCACCCGGACTGCCTGCGCAACCACCTCGGGGCCAATTCCATCGCCGGGAAGCACAACTATCCGGAAACTGGGAGAGTACAGGTCAGTATTCTCAAAGTGAAGAAAAGGACGCTTTTGCGCACGATCTGGGGGGCCATGGGGAACGAGACGCAATTTCATCGATGCGGCACTTTACATAGTTTATTTAGCCGACGACTGTCGGACTTTCGGTCCGACGGATGTTGAACCGATAATTCGCAATTTTTTTGCAACGCTGACTGACCGCCCTACTAGCGGCCCCTAGTGTTGCGACCGTTGCGGACTTAGAAATCTTTGGTCTTTCGCCCCTCGCATTTTTTGGCAACACCGACGGTGGGGGTTGCAAAATTGTTGCGGACTTAGAATTTTTTTGACATTTGAACCTACGGTAGGCGAGAGCTACGCGGTTCGATTCAAATCAAGAACCGCGGTTCGGCTGTGAACTCCGGCGCATTCCGATACCCACGCCCGCCTCTCAGCCCACCACCACTACCCCTATTCGTCCTGAAGCTGTCGCCGCCGCTGTCGCCATCGCCGCCGCCGTTGCCGCCGCTATCGCCGTTACTCCCGCCCTTTGCACCGCCTCCCGTCCCCTGCTGTATACCACTCACTGCGATACCCATGTCCACCTCTTGACCCACCACCTCCCTGGCTCGTCCTTATGTCCCTGCCGTTGCCCCCGCCATCGTCGCCGCCGTCGCTGCTGCCATCACCGTTGCTCCTGCCCATCGCGCCGCCTCCCGCCCTGCTGTATCCCGCCACTCACGCAGTCATGGTGAAGTAGGGCCGCCCCGGTGATTCCCCGCCCCCAATGGCGCCGCTGCTGACTGAGTGGTCGGAGAACTGTCATGACAAATGTAAGAGGGCAGTCGGCCAAATCACAGAAGGTAAATCCGGTGATTTCAAGGTTAGTTCGGCGCAGTCCTTCTGGAAAAAATTACTACAGTACACTCAAATCTTTCCCTGAACGCGCCTACATTTGCGACGCGGCGCTGCACTGTCAACCAGGATATGGTAAAGCCATGTCTTGAGTGGTCTCTTGTTTCGTCACTGATTTTTCAAGCCTCCGATGCTCTGCAGAGGGTGCATCTCACATGAGTGGCATACTGACACCGCGCTGATCCAGACCCCACATCAACTTACATATAAAGAAGTCGGTTGTTGTCTGGGAGTCCCTTGAATTAAAGTATTCTTACCAATGTGTTAGCGAGAGGCAAAGGGAGAAGAAACCAGAGTCAGTAGCTCTGTGTACGTATCCGTACCTCCAATAAACAAATGCCTATCTCATGGCAAATGACTCCTTTGTTTGCTGTATCTTAAACACATCCATGATGAAGTTGTTACCGTAATTCGGAGCACAGAGCACGGACCAACTCATTTCACATATTCATCTTATTGAGCTCGATGTTTGGAGAAGATGTGTACACAATATATTGCCAGTGAAGTTAAGCTACATTCTTTCTGAGGTGTTGATACTCGCCAACATTTTCTAAATATTTCCCAGCTGTTTGTAAGGTAATGCACAGGGAAACGAACAATTTGTGAACAGCTTCTACAATAGCAGCGGATTCTGAGTGAATACGAGACCTACTGTATCATGTATTGACACACGCGTAAGTTATACGTGTTTTCATCCACTAGCTGCGCTATTTCCCCGACAATTTCCAGGTCTTCGAGCAGATCGACCGCATCAGATTCCGCGTTGTGCCCAATCAAGAACACAGTGCACTCCTTTGCCAAAGCGCGCAGATCCTCGATAGTGTCAATGATCTTGGGTTTTGCAGGAGCCTCTTCTTTGCCGGTTTTCAGAGCAGGCGTCGGTTTTGGTGTATCCGCCTCCGTCTCAAGGAATGTGTATTCGTCTCCAAGTTCGGCAGCAAGGTGGCAGACATATTCATGACCTCAGGTGGGTCAGCAAGGGGAGACCCAGCTGGACAGAGAGACGTGGACAAGAGCCGGTAACACAGTTCCACAAGGTTGTGTCAGAGTAGACCGTGCTGAGGACAAAGAGAATGTCGCAAAAAGCGACTAGACACAGATTCGGAAAGACGGTTAATCAAGATGAAAGAGGTGCAAACCTTGTCTTCTGAAGCCATGTCTCATAGAAAGTCTGGAAACTGGCATACATCGGCCACAGGAATTGGACATATTTGTGAACCGAGGTCATGGGCGCGAGGGCACGAATGGTTTGGATGGCCGCCTGATACGGGAGGGGGCAGAGGGAGTGCGATGGGCAGAAGGGCGGCAACGGCGGCGGCAATGGCTTCAGGACGAGCCGGGGGCACGCAACACAACAGGCATCACATCCACTCTCTGGAAAACACCGTGATTGCGTGAGAGTGACGGGATACAGCAGGGGGGCGAGAGACGGCGCGAAGGGCGGGAGCAACGGCGATAGCGGCGGCAATGGCGGCGATAATGGTGGGACAACAGCGGCAGCTTCAGGACGAGCCGAGGACATTGTGGTGGGTCAAGAGGTGGATGCGGGTATCGCGGTGAGTGGCGAGATACAGTAGGGGGCGGGAGGCGGCGCGATGAGCGCGAGGAACAGCGAAGGCGGCGGCAACGGCGGCAACAGCTTCAGGATGAATAGGGGCCGTGGTGGTGGGTTGAGAGGCGGGCATGGGTATCGGAATGCGCCGGAGTTCACAGCCGAACCGCGGTTCTTGATTTGAATCGAACCGCGTAGCTCTCGCCTACCGTACATTTGAACCTCTCATTTTTTGCAACACCGACTGTTGCAAAAGTGGACTCAGGAAATTCTCTTGCGTGCCTCCCTTTTTTGCAATACCGACCATTGTTGCGGACTTGTAACTTTTTTTGGGCATTTGAACCCCGCATTTTTTCGCAACACCGACCGTCGGTGTTGCAAAAAGTTTGCAGACTAGGACAAACTTCTCTTCCGCGCCTCCGATAACGACATCAGGGCGGCGAGAAGGGATATGACCTGTACATTCCTAAAGCCTTCCGAAAAACGCGCATCAGCCGAGAGCAGAATGAATGAATCCGAAAGCCGAAAATTTGGGCCATTGCTCTCTTTCGAAACTCGCAATTTTCGCAACAATGGGCATCAGTACGTCAGTGTTGCAGACTGAAATTTTTTTGGACCACTTCAACGTCGCAATTTTTGGCCGTCGGTGTTGCGGATTTGCAGCTTTTTGAATCGAACCTCGCAATATCTGCAACACTGGCCGACTCAGTAGTGCGGGATTCTCCTCTGAACGCCTTCGTCGCTACGTGACCCACATCTCGTGGCGCCAAGGCTCGGTGATTTGGACTTCCAAAAGTTCAGACAACGCAATCTCATAAAGCGAGACCTTCCACTTTGTGCGCCAAGATCCCCGTCTGCATCTCCAATTCCAAAAAATGATATAATCATAAGCAGGCTGATGAATGAGATGTCGTCGATGGGGGTATTGGTCCATCCGAGTGAGAGAACAAGCGACGAACCTCCACAGGAAAAAGCGATCATGCAAAGTGTTTAGGGAAGTGATAGATTCGAGTCTAAGATGCTCGAGACGCGGGGTGGATAGGTGATTCAGAACGTTCATGCAGGAGGAGAGCGTGAGGGATAGTACAAGACTGGGAGCGTGATGCTCGACCATTCGCTTGTGAAGTAACAGTCCCAAAATTGAACAGTTTTCAGGCGAGCAAGGTCGCTGCTCTGCAATGCATCAAGGAAATGGGTTCTCGGCCGGGGGTCACCCATGAGATAGGAAGGCAAACATCATCCCAACAGTTCGAATGGCTGAAAAGTAGATCCAGCAATGTCAAGGCGACAGCGTGTCGATAGTCAAAGTCAAAGGCAGGTGTCTGGATCTTTCGATGTAAGCTGATGAGTGAGACAACCGAGGAGGTGGGCAAAGAGGCAGCACCAAAGTTGGGACGTAGATAATGTAATAGCTCTCACCAGTGAACAGAAAAATCTCCGTGAGAACCTCTGTCGGGATTCGCTTTGTGTAGTTGTGATTTGAACTGATCATAATGGCGAATTAGAGAGGAAGCAAAGCTAAAAGCAAGAAAAGAGTGGACCAAACCCAAGCTGTCGAGTAAGGAAAAACTTCTAGTTTCAGTTTACAATTCTGAGACTACAAATCGACTTTGAACCCTCTGCGAGGCGGTCAGTAAGGGAAGGTTGCACAAGGATCTACGTAAAAACATATCAGAATCCGATTCATTTCCGATTCTCAAGAATGGGAACTCACCGACCCATGGTTCAGGCCAGCCTTTCTCGTATTCCCAGATAAGCTGACACCGTAAGCCATCTACTAGTAGGGGAGTGAACTCGGCGGCCGCGTGGGGTGGGGGCCAATGGTGGTCTTCGTCTTGGTCGTCATCGTCATCGTACGAGTGCCTATACACATCGAGCTTTACGAACTCGATGCGGCCTGCAGCATCCACGTGGCTGCGCCGCTTCCACAAAGCCTTGGGGAGGAGAGTGTAATCAAATTCCTTGCAATCAGCCTGAACGTGAAGGTTTCGGAGGCATGGGAGAAGCCCCCGCACGTTGAGCGTATCACACAAATGGACATTCGTCCTATGGTTGACCTCCACTTCGAGAGAGGCAAGTAGTGGCAGTGCCTTGAGACAGGCTTCGAACGAACGAGAGAAGATGAACCCGAGGGTGAGGTGATCAAGTGCACAAGCGGAACGTTGGAGAAATGATAGAAAGCAATCGCTGCCTATCTGACGAACGTGGAGCTCCAGATGAAGAAGATGTGGGAGTGTTAGCGAGTTCAACGCAGCCTCGCCGCCTCGGCTACCGGACAGAACCAGGGACTGGAGGTGTTCAGCTGTCTGGGGCGACTTTGACTGGGTATGAACAGTGGTCCTGCCCAAGTGCGCAATCAAATGAATGATGAGAGGTCTGCATTCCAATATCTGCAAGACCGTCCCGAGTGAAACGTTCGGCAGTTCCAGTTTGGTTAAGTTCGGGTAATGGTTGAGATCCGGAATTGAGATCCGTTCACGGATGGCGAGGTCGCGAAGCAAAGGGGTATTCGGGAAGACGGAACTGGGTTGCAATTGCGAAGGACCTGTCCCCCAAATGGCAACCATTCCAAGGCACCGGAGATTGGGAAGTGAGATGTGATGTCGTTTCAGGTATTGAAAGTCTTCCTCAAGAAGACTGAGTTCCAGCCGATGAAGGCGGCCAGCAACGGAGGCAATTGTTGAAAGCAGGGACATGGGGAGTCCACGCTGCCAGGAGCGAATCGTCAAGGATAACGGACATGTCTTTGCCCTAGAAAACCACTCCGTGAGCAGTGGGAGCACTGTATCAGGGGTTGTATTCCACTGCCGTTCTAACCGCGATATCGACAGAACTCCAAAGCTGACAAGTAGAGAGGGCAACGTTGCGCCATTGCTGGCAGATTTGTGCCAGTAATAGCGGCGCCCGACCCCGCGATGGCCGCACACGGCCGTGTTCCGGAAGGCATTCGACGAAAATGCGCGTGACGATCTCGGTCGGAAGCATAAGGACGGGATACGCGACCCCGGGATCGAGAGCCATCTCAATCTCACGTTGCTTCTCCTCCAGCGCGTCGACGCATGCCTTGTGTTGGACAATTGATATTATCGACTTGATTTGCTCCAAGTTTGCACGCAGCTGTTCTGGCGTGTGGGCTGGGGGTATCTTGGAACCTGCATATACTAAGAGCACGCACCGCTAAAAACCCTGGTACATACAACTCTCGCAGGTGTGCTGCATGGAGGAGGCAAATGCAGGTGGGAATCAAGAGCAAAACGCGATCACGAATCCGAGTTGATGCGTACCAAACAAAGCCAACCTTCACCCTCGCTCCTTTCCCCGCGTCCATGCTTCATCATCCAGGTATAGGCTGGTTTTCACAAGCCTGTTCGCTCCGGTCGCCGACCCGACAGCCGATTCGACAGATCGTGAGGCTGAACCATTGATGTTTCGCTGGTGAATACTCCCTGTCGCTCTAAACCGAATATAAAGCCATGAGTCGGTATCTGAGTGTCTTTCTTTCTGCCTTCCCCTGCCATGGCGTCAGAAATATCACAACTCTCGAACATCATCGCTTCATCTGTTCATGACCTCTTGGAACTGAGCAAGGCCAATAATTGGTCATTGCCGGCACTCAGCGAACCATTCGCACCAAACAAGAACGTCTTCCGCGAGAATCCAGAGGCATCCCTTGCAACGGCTAAGATTATTGCTGCGTCCATCCAGCTGGCCACTACCTTGATGCCTCCTGGCGAGGTCATTTTGGCATTTATTGCGCCGGTACGTTAGTTCAGCCAAACGTGGAAGCTAAACTTTAACTACTCGCACCCCGATCCGAAGCCTTCGAAAGCTGCAGCAATCCGCGTGTGCTTGGAGTGCAATGTCCCTGAAATACTTCGTGAGGCCGGACAGCAGGTACCGTGAACTTGCTTCCTCTCACAGGAAAGTCCTGATGGTATTTGTTGCAGGGCTTGCATATCATGGATATCACTCAAAAATCCGGGTCCAAAATTGACTCCGATAAGCTGTGTACGTTGATGTTTTCTTTTCTTCTGGGAGTTTGAACATTTACCGAGCGGAGAACTTTTAAGCTCGAGTTATGCGCTCCTTGGCAAACTCCCATATGTTCCGCGAAGTAAGACCCGACGTCTTTGCTCATACAATGCATTCAAGCGTTCTGGTATAATCTCATCTAGATAACATCACAGTCTGGGTGTAGATAGTGTTATGGCTCTCCATCGACTGCAAATGTGGCCGTGCACCCAAGGAGTGTTGGGGCCTCTAACAGAATATTGGCGCACCGAAAAAAACCTCAAAAATCTCTGCGAGGACCTCCCTTCGTGTGATCGACACGGCAGGAGTTTGAGTCCGGTATGGATTTGAGCTACAGAGAGAACGTAGCCAAGTGTCTTGTATAATCATAGACAGGGGTAGCTTACAGGATACTGTAACCGAAGAGTTCAACGTTCAAGACAGTCAAAGGAGCTATAATGCAAATGCAGGCGGGGAGGATTCAATTGAGATGAGATTGGGTCTGACAGTAAGTAACCCGAATATGTGGAACAGGGTTTAATTATCGGAGACAATGGGAGACGCTACTGTCAGCTGCACTCCCTGAAGAGCTCCACGTATGGCATCAATCTCCCAACCAGCTTTGCGCAAAAGAGCACTCAAAGAATCTGTAGTATGTTCTCGGGCATTGAAAAGAGTCATCATCTTCAAACGAATTGAGACCAAGAAAAATCTCTCGACGCTGCGCGACTTACCGCCATGTCGAGCATGTATTGATGTTCTCCATGCGCACCATAGCTCGGCAGAAGCGGCTCCGGGGCAGATTCACTGTCGTTTGACGATGGACAGAGATACTGAAGAATAGCTCCGACAATGAAGAGCTTGGTGTCAGGGGACGCAGCCTTCCGTAGGTGAGTAAGGATTTCAAGGCTGTACGAATCACCCCAGTTGTGGATTATGTTCTTGAGTATGAATCCCGCAGGTTGTTTGACAGGTTGGGGGTCGAAGAAATCATGGCCTACAATAAACATATAAGCGTTCTCAACTTCGAAACAAAGGCAGGGTGCGACATACTTTGGAATACGACCCGCTTCGATTCTAAAAGGTCTGGTGAATGCCCTTTCCAGGCCTGTATTCCAGCAGCTGTGACCTCGGGCTTGTCTTGTATGATGATGTTCACATGGGGAGCATGAGTTGCGAGGAATTTGGCAGAGGCACCAAATCCGCCGCCAACATCGACTACCACCGAGCCCTTCGGAAAGACGGTCCAGTCAAATTCTGTTTCCAAATGATGAATTTTCTTCTAAATGCTTGTTGCTGACCCACCGCTCAAAATTTCGTTTCCTCGCATAGCAGCGAGACCCGTCATCCCAATTCCGAATCGACGACGACGATATACATTCTCTGGAAGCTCGTACCACTCATAAAGCGTTAAGTTGTGTTTGAATGCACGCTGAATGGGTGCTTGGACTGGACTGTCCGAGAAAGCGGTCTTGGGGTCGATCATGTTTTCGACAAGTACGGTGGAAGCTTTAGCAAGGTCATCGAATCTGTGAACAAGACATAAGAAGAATCTACATTCAGCGGATGTGAAAAATCACTTGCGCATACTCATAAAAGGCCGCAAGCCCACGAGTTCCATCATGCTTGGCCTCAGGACTGAGCGAAATCAACAGCCCCTTCAACACTAGCTTATAATACGATATACTTCTCGAGTATTTCTTCGATAGGTTTCCCGGTATCCAAAACGCTCGAATGCATTGTGTGAGCAAAAACGTCGGGTTTTACTTCGCGGAAGATATGGGAATTCGCCAAGGAGCGCATGACTTGAGCTTAAAAGCTCTCTAGTTAGTACGTGTAGAAGTTTACAGGAGCAAAAGAGGATAAACGTACTCAGCTTATCAGAGTCAACTTTGGACCCAGATTTCCGAGTGATATCCATGACATGCAAGCCCTCAAGCAGATACTCAGGACTTTTTTGTGAGAGGAAGTTCACGATACCTGTGGTCCGGCCTCACGAAGTATTTCGGGGACATTGCACTCCAAGCAGACGCGGAGTGCTGCAGCTTTCGAAAACTTCGAATCGGGGTGCGAATAGTTAAAGTTCAGCTTCCACGTTTGGCTGAACTGACGTACTGGCGCAATAAATGCCGAGATGGCCTCCCCACAAGGCATCAAGGTAGTGGCCAGCTGGATGGCCGCAGCAATAATCTTAGCCGTTGCAAGGGATGCCTCTGGATTCTCGCGGAAGACGTTCTTGTTTGGTGCGAATGGCTCGTTGAGTACCGGTAACGACCAGTTATTGGCCTTGCTCAATTCCAAAAGGTCGTTAACAGATGAAGAGATGATGTTCGAGAGTTGCGATATTTCCGACGCCATGGCAGAGGAAGGCGGGAAGAAAGACACTCAAATACCGACCTATGGTTTTATATTTGGTTCGGAGCAACAGGGAGCAATCACCAGCGAAATATTAATGATTCAGCCTCACGATCTGTCGAATCGGTCTGTCGGGCCAGCGGCCGGGGTGAACAGGCTTGTGAAAACCAGCCCATACCTAGGTGATGAGGTATTGTCGCGGATGTAGTACAACAACAGCGGCTGGCGCGTCTTCTGAGTTGTTGGAAAGGAGCAAGGGTGAAGGTTGGCTTTGTTTGGTACGCATCAACGACTCGGATTCGTGATCGCGTTTTGCTGCCCACCGAGTGTTGGGGCCTCTAACAGAATATTAGTGCATCGAAAAAAACCTCGTAAAAAGAAAAATCTCTGCGAGGACCTCCGGCGGGATACGCTTCGTGTGATCGACACCGGAGGTGTTTGGGTCCAGCATGGATTTTGCGCTTCTAGCGAGAGAGAACTTGAACGTGGCTAAGTGTCCTGTAAAATCGTAGGCGGATGTAGCGTACAGGATACTGTAACCGACAAGTGCAGCATCAAGGACGGTCAAGGAAGCTGTAATGCAAATGCAAGTAGGGAGGATTCAATTGAGATGAGATTGGTCTGGCAGTAAGTAATCTGAATATACGGAACAGGGATTACTTATTGGAGACAATGGGAGACGCCACTGTAAACTGCACTCCCTTATGAACACTCCGTATAGCATCAATCCCCCAACCGGCTTTGCGCAAAAGAGCACCCAAAGAATCTGCAGTATGTTCCCGGGCATTGCAAACAGTCATCATCTTCAAACGAATTGAGACCCAAAAAAATCTCAACAAGCACCAAAAATCCGCACGACCTACCGCCATGTCGAGCATATATTGGTGTTCTCCATGCGCGCCATAGCTCGGCAGAAGCGGCTCCGGGGCAGATTCACTGTCGTTTGACGATGAGCAGAGATACTGAAGAATAGCTCCGACAATGAAGAGCTTGGTGTCAGGGGACGCAGCGGTCCGTAGGTGCGTAAGGATTTCAAGGCTGTACGAATCACCCCAGTTGCGGATTATGTTCTTGAGTATGAATCCCGCAGGTTGTTTGACAGGTTGGGGGTCGAAGAAATCATGGCCTACAATGAGCATTTGAGCGCTCTCAACTTTAAAACAAAGGCAGGGTGCGGCATACTTTGGAATACAACCCGCTTCGACTCTAAAAGGTCTGGTGAATGACCTTTCCAGGCCTGTATTCCAGCGGTTGCGACCTCAGGCTTGTCTTGTATGATGATGTTCACATGAGGAGCATGAGTTGCGAGGAATTTGGCAGAGGCACCAAATCCACCGCCAACATCGACTACCACCGAGCCCTTTGGAAAGACGGTCCAGTCAAATTCTGTATCTAACTGATAAATTTCTTCCAAATGCATGTTACTGACCCACCGCTCAAAATTTCGTTTCCTCGCACAGAAGCAAGACCCGTCATCCCAATTCCGAATCGACGACGACGGTACGCATTCTCTGGAAGCTCGTACCACTCAAAAAGTGTCAAGTTGTGTTTGAATGCACGCTGAATGGGTGCGGCGACTGGATTGTCTGAGAAAGCGGTCTTGGGGTCGATCATGTTTTTGACCAGTACGGTGGAAGCTTTAGCAACTTCATCAAATCTATAACTGACACATAAGAAGAATCTTAGTTTCAGAAGACCTGTGAATCACTTGCGTATACTCTAAAAAGGCTGCAAGCCCACGAGTTCCATCGTGCTTGGCCGCAGGACTGCCAGTGAGTTAAATTAGTAGCCTCTTTGATTATAAGACAATATACTTCTCAAGTATTTCTTCAATAGGTTTCCCGGTGTCCAGTCTCGTCTGTTCTGGGCTCCTGGTTCGTCTCCTCCATCATATCATTCCTATCGGTCTCTATCCAGAGGTCAGCTCAACTCCGCTTGAAATTGAGGCTCGACGGACGGTGACCCCGAAATTACTGGATCTACTGACTGGTTTGTTCGAACCGTTGGGTAAACGTTCATATTTGGAATTTGAACAACTTGGGGGTATGAGGAGAACAGTCTATACTTGCGGCACTGCGGAGCGGAAACTTCGCTTGCTTGAAAGCAGCCCGATTTACGAGCAGTCGTATCTGGGACGAACAGTTGCACCCTCATACTCCATTCGTCTTCCAATATTCTCCAACACAGGTTCAAGTTTGGCCTTCACATGTAAATTTCATCGAGGTAGGGCGTTGAAACGGGCATCCAAGAACGGGAAGTGGGTTGTATGAGACCTGGCAAAGACCAGAATTCAGCACAATGGTCTTAAGTTGTTGAATAATTGACGGCCCGAGAAGCCCGCTCGTCCAAACGCCGAATTAGGAAATTTTGACAATTCGCAGCTGATTCTCGGTTGTCGTCAGGCTGAGCTGAAAGAAAGAAAGTAAGAACGTAAAGCCGCCTAGGCCAAGGGAAGGATGATGTACATGCAACAAATCAGAGCTAGGGGGTGGAGATTTCCTCCCGTCTCCACCATCACTGGAACCGGAAGCAAAATGGGTTCTTCGATTTTTGGACAGCGGAGTCATTTGGGCTCAACGCTCAACTCTTCACCCTTCATCTGCCTGCGAAAGGAATCTGATAGTTATTGGTTGTAGACCTGAGCTCAACTTCAATTCCAACAGACCAACAAATATCGGAGAACGGGTGTTGTGAACGTCTGTTAGAAGGTATCAGGGATGTAGTACGTACCGCAAATCAGACCCACCGGTGGAGATTTTCGTTCGCGACTCCCGCGGCTGAGGGAGATACTAAACCCAGCAGATATCTTCCCGCGCTCGTGGCTCACCTTGGCCTTCCTTTCTCCTCCGCCGACCCAACCCCAACCAGCTCCGTGGTTATTAATTTTGAAATTTAACATTCACCGATCCCCCATTACACCAAAGAATTAATACTATAAAGTGTTTAATGCGCTTCAAAAGTTGTTGTCCGTCGTTCCGAACCGAATCCGAGTCGTCTTGCGAGTCGTTAGTCAAAATCGATATTTGGTCTCCGCACGCGCCGCATCCACACAGAACCTCGCAGCCGAACGCGCTCGCTCACGAGCACGACCCGCCCGCGACATCGATATTTGCGAGGTCGGGGATCTCGTCGTCGGTATAAAGCTTGAACTTGTCGGGCGAGACGCCCTGGAAGGCCGCGGCGAAGCGCTCGTCGGTGTTGTTCGCGCCGTCGACCTTGCGGATCCATGCGCAGGCAATGAAGTCGCCGTATTTGCGGATTCTATCACATGCAAATTAGTATGGTGAGAGGGCGATGAAGTGAAGTCAAGTGGAAATGTGGAAGGAAGGGAGAGCAGCATTGAGCACTCACGCCTCGCCATAGGTCTCCGGGTCCTTCTGCGTCGAGTCGCCCACCGTCAAGAACTTCTTGCCAGGATACATCCCCTGAATCCGATCAATCATCGCGCTTTTATACTCAAAAATCCCATCATTCTTCGCAAAATCCACAATTTCCGTCAAGCTCGTGGTGGTGAGGTTGTTGAGGAAGATGGGCCCGTTGGACGCGGCGTACGTTGTGTCGATAAAGTCACGGAGGAAGGGGTAGAGCTGGAACGGCGAGGCGCTGACGAAGATGAACTGCGGGGAGTTGAGCGAGGCGGCGAGGGACTTGAAGACCTCGGGCATGCCCGTTACGGGGACGGGGTCGTCGATGAGCGTCGCCTTGGCGAGCAGGAGCTTGTCGAGACTGTGCGAGACTTTAACGGTGTCGTCGATGTCTGCGTTTCAAATTTCATGTTAGCGTTGACGGCAGGGATGAAAGGGGCTCGAAGACGCACCCGAGATGACCCCGAACCCGTCCGCGGAAGAGGGGAAGACCGTAAAGTTGGGGGCGCGTGCGTCAATGGCGCTGAGCTTGACCGTTCCGAGCGCTGTGGCGACCCCATTGGAGTTGGCCGCGCTGGCGTTGCCGCTCGTGCACGCGCCGAGGGTGAGGTTCTGGATAGCCATACCACTATCGGTGGGCGGCAGGGACGCCGCGTCGCCGCACCCGTTCACGTTGACCGTGACATCCTTGCCGCTCAGCGGGAGCGTCCCGAACAGCGCGAGACGGCTCGCCGCGCGGTCGAGGTCCGCGCTGATGTCGAGTTTGAGGGTCTTGTTCAGCAGGCCGCTGATGCCGGAGAGGAGGGGCGTGAGGTCGAGCTGGCGCGACGAGACGTAGGCTTGCAGCTGGACGAGGGTGTTCCCCGGGTTGGCAGGGTCATCGAAGGCTGGGGCGTCAAAGACAAGGACGTCGTCGAGGACGTTTACGGAAGAGCGACGCGACGGCTGTTGGTAGGCTCTTGGCAAAGCATATGTGAGCTCGACTGCAGCGAGACCGAAAGTAAGGAACGAAAGAGTGAAGCGCATGGTGAAGGGGGAAGGCGAAGAAGAAACCTGCGCAGCAGTGGAGGACGGGAATGAAAAAGGTCCGTTGGGGACAGCATGGACGGTTGCGAGTATTTAATGGAAACAGTCCCTAGTATGCAAATCACAAGCCCCCATCAGGGAGATTGATGCTATGTCAAGATCTTGTGTGACAGAAGGCGGCAGGTCCGAGTGGCGGTGAGCACACCACACTGTTCTGCTAGTAGCTATCGCTATGCCAACAAGGAAGAACAGAAGAAAAGGAGCTCCTTTGAAATTTGAGGACAACATTGAACCGGACGACGCGCGCGTCGACGAGCGTCGAAATTTACAGACGAAACCCAAGCCAGTTGCAGCAGTTTAGGACAGTCTGTATATGCCTTGGCATTCTTGTGATTCTTGGCTTCTACTTTAAGATTTGCCGCTGCAAGTGAGATAAATATAGCTTGCTTCAGGTATACACATGGAGTTCTCGGGCATCGGGAGACTGCTTACCTCTGCTTACCTGCTGTCTGCGTCCTTTACCCCGCCTATCGCCGGTGATGAGTTTGGTTCAGGACAAAATTAAAAAAGTTGCCATCAAACCATCAAGAATAGCATCAAAGTCCATAAATGGGCACCGAAAAAAATCGCCCCAACATATAACGTGAACTCACTAGTACTGACTCGACGCTCAGAGTGACTCAGACTGAGTCAAGCACACTGGGTTGTTATAAGTTGTAATTTCTGAGCTCGAAGTACCACGAGTCGCGCTCCTTGTCCTTTTCGTCCATGCCAGGTCCTCCTCATCTACTGACCCTCGCGGACCTCACCGTCCCGCAACTAAAACGGCTGCTGAACCATTCAGCTCACCTCAAAGCCACCGCTCAGCCCTGGCTCGTCCCCCACGGCTCCCTCTCCTTCAAACGCGCCAATGCTCTCCGTCTCCCATCCCAGTCCCTCTTCAACAAATCCGTTGCGCTCCTCTTCTCAAAGCGCAGCACCCGCACCCGCATCGCTGCAGAAACTGGTGCAGCTCTTCTCGGGGGACGCGCGCTCTTCCTGGGCCGGGAAGACATCCAGCTCGGCGTGAATGAGAGCCCGCGCGATACGGCGCGCGTCATTGGCGGTATGTGCGAGGGCATATTTGCGCGCGTCGGAGACCACTCCGAGGTCGAGGTGCGTGTCTGTGTCTCTACTTAACTAGCATGCATCGAACGCAACGCAGGAACTCGCGAAATACTCGCCCGTCCCAGTCGTAAACGCGCTCTCCTCGCTCTGGCACCCGACCCAGATCCTCGCCGACCTCCTCACGCTACACGAACACGCCCACCTCTTCGGCGCCCCGCCACCATCCCCCGAAGCCCCCGCGTCCGCGCCCAAAAACACCAAACACCAACCGCCGAAGGACCCCCTCGCGCCGCTGCGTCCCCTCACCGTCGCCTACGTTGGCGACGCCGCAAACGTCCTCCACGACATGCTCGTTACCTTCCCGCGTCTCGGGCACAAGCTCCGCGTCGCCACTCCCGGGGGCCGTGACGGCAAGTATGCTGCCCCCACCGCGGTGTGGGACCGCGTCGTCGAGCTCGAGTGCGATAAGAACGACGGCATCTGGTGGGGCGCAGACCCGAAGGAGGCGGTACGGGGCGCGGACGTCGTCATAACCGACACTTGGATCTCGATGGGGCAGGAGGCAGAGGCGGAGCAGCGCCTAGCGGATTTCCAGGGCTTCCAGGTCACGGAGGAGCTCTGCCGCGAAGGCGGCGCGAACCCGGACTGGAAGTTCATGCATTGTCTCCCGCGGAAGAAGAACGAGGTTGACGATGAGGTGCGTGCTACTTGCTTAACTGAATTATTTACACTTTTGACGCGACGCGACACGCATTAGGTATTCTACGGCCCCCGCTCACTCGTCTTCCCTGAGGCGGACAACCGGAAATGGACAATCATGGCCGTGTTCGAGTGCGTACCTTCGCGTCTTACTGCAATTTATTTCCTCATTCGATCAATAGCACTGTAATCGGCAAGTGGGACCTCGACGGCGATCGGTGGACTCTCCAAAGGAAGCGGGATGCCGCCCAACATAAAAATGGGCAGACTGATGAAGCAGACTCCGACTCTGACTCCGATTCGGAAAAGCCGTAAAGGCACCCCGCACTTGTCGTGGAGTGTATGTAGCGAGCGTCAAAAAAAAAGTTGGAACTTTTCACAAAGCAAAGAAATGGCTGCAACGCCGGAATAATATCATTAAATACACGACTAAACGCACACATTAGACGTCGCCAGGTTCGTGAACCACGATATCCATTACAGATCTGGGGCCTCAGTCAGTAAAAGCAGAGAAGCAAGACGACGACAGACCTCAGGTTCATTGAGAATCCCGATTCGACGTCGGTCAGTGTGAGCGTCGTAATCGAGTGCACGCCGGGCGTAACAGCAAGGAACTCCATCCGAACGGACTGACATGCTGCAGGGAGGAGCGGTCTGAGAACGTGTTGTGAATTTTAAAAAATTGCAAAAAAGTGAGATCGATACGCACCCAATCCGCACCCGATTATCCAGCGGCACGATCCCGGGGACTCGGCGTCTTCTCTCCGGGGTTCAGGTTGAGGCTTCTCCCTCGCCCGCGCCGCCGGTCGGGACATGTCACCTCGAACCTCCGCGTCCACTCGCTCTGGTTGAACACAAACACATCGAGCGTAAAGTGGTCAAGCGGGTATATCCGGTGCAGCTCGTCGCCCCCGCCGCCGTCGAGCGTCTTGCCGAGGTTCCCGCCCGCGCGCCGCACGCCTGACGCGACGAGCCCAACGGACACGACGATCGCCTCCCCGCTCCGCAACTGCTCCCCTTCGGGCCTGTAGTTGTCGTTCCCATCTTGCTCGTATTCGTCCTCCTCGCGGAACGCGTGCTCGGATACACTCGGCCCAAGCCCGTAGAACCCGCCGCCGCCCCCACCCACCGAGACGACGGGCCCGGGCGTGGGCGGCACGGGCAGCCCGCCGGAGTTCCCCATCACCATCCCGTGCTCCCTGCGGATCTCCACGCTCCGTCCCACAGAACCCCCGCTCATCCCCTGCGTTTGCGAGGTGGCCATCACCGCTGGCGGCGTTGGCGGCAGCGCCGAACGCGTCGGATACGATGGGTATGCGGGAGTCATTGGGATGGGCGGGACATACTCCGGGTCCACCGACAGCCGCGGTGGCGCCCCGTACGTCGTCGGCGAGCGCGGCATCTGTGCGGCCGCGCTCACTGACGGCGGAGTGTATTGCGAACCGCTGCTGTTGCTGTTGAAGGACGAAGTGCGAGGGGGAAGAGGTGGGACGGGCGGGACGTGCTCTTTGGCGCTGTTCAGCGGGTTCAGCATCGACGTCGACGCGCGGTAACCCGATTTGGGACCCGCGCCCTTAATGCCCAGGGCCCGCGCGGCGACGATGGGCTGTCCGCCGGGCAGGGTGTGGCGCTTCGTAGGGTTCGCGGTTTGAAGACCTGCGGAGATGGGCGGTGGCGAATTCACGAGATTGATGAGGCTGTCGGAGCGGATCCGCGGCGCACTTGGGAAGGGGCGATGCGGGCTCAGGCAGGGCACTTGGGATGTTCAACACAACATCTCCGTCCTCAAACTCGTCTTCGGGCTCTGGATGAGGCTGCGAAGACAGATCCAGTACGCAATTCCACTTGGAACAGAATGTGTTGGTGGGGTATGTATGCGTCGGCGATGAGGAAGACGTTGTCGTGGGCGTCGTAGGAGGCGATGAAGAGGCCAAATACGGTCTTCCAAAGATACCGATCGTCACCGCACGTTGCAACATGTCTTGTGCCCCACTGTCTTTGATCAGACCCATTGCAAGAGCCTCATCGGGCGACCGGAGGAAGGATACCGCATAGAGAAGGTTATACTGCTCGCTTGCACCGACCCGCATAGGAAACACCGACCCGCTGTCCTTCCCACCCTCGTTCCCCCACCCGACAAGGACCGCCCGTGCACCAGCATCGTCGCCCCCGCCCACCTTAACATCCACCCTCTCCACCTCAAACCCTACCGTCCGCCCCGACTCGCCAGAGTTTTCCAGCTCGACGCAGAGCACGACCGTCCGCTCATCCGTGCCTGCCTCCAACCGATCGCGCTCCTCGTCCGCCTCATCGTCTGCAGTCTGGGCGCTGGTAAGAGGGAGGAGGACAGAGGGAACGAACACGGTGCGCATCCGTACACGGAAGCCTGAAACCGTGCGGAGGGTTTTACGGAAGCTTTTCCGCAGAGTTGCGGGTGCGGCGCCAGAGGCAGAGAGCTGCGACCGACCGATCGCGGTCATGGGAGACGGCGAGGGTGAAGGGAGCGGAGTGCGTGGCGGGAGAGGCGGCAGGGTGAAAAGTTTTAGACGCGAAACCGAGCCTAGACGCGCGGTGGGGAGCCCGAGGCCGGCCGAATTAAATGCGGGGCCCGCGGCAAGACCCTCGAGAAGATTTAGCTCAGGTAGGCCGGAAAGAGTAGATTCAGCTGATGAGGCATCCGGGATACCGTTGGCAGCAGTGGGACTAGTAGGGCTTGCCGGAGCCGTGGCCGCTGGCAAAAAAGTCCACCGAGGCAAGAAAGAGTGCGAGTGGATGATTAGGACGCGATAATGTTTGCGGCCTGTCTCGCAGTGTTGCGGAGACAGTAAGACAGAGAAGAGGATCGCTTACGGCCAGTCGCAGGAAAGCTGCGAAACTTAAGTTGGGTAATGTAATTGCATTCTTTCAGACAGAACTTACAAACTGTGAGGGCAAGCTTGTAAACTGCGACCCACATTTCTTCTTCTCCCGACCACAAAAGCGTGAACCCTTCTTGCGAATCTTCAGATGAGTTCTGTCCCCATATACTGGCGAGCAAAAGGGTTCCCTCCGACTTGAGATATCGTTTATCAGTTTCTGCAGATGCAGGTGTCGGATTTGGAGTGTTAGGCGGGAATATTGGGGGGGTGAGCCGAACGTGCACTGAGTTTGGCAAGAGACGCAGTACGCGGAGGGGCGGACAGTCTGGCGGTACGGGGGGTTTCCGGAGAAGTGGGGCCCACGGGGACAGAGGATATATACGTCGCCTCGAGAGAGATTTGCAGATGCGAAAGAAACACAAGGAGGTCTTTCGGGGGATGTGCAGCATCTGTGAATGACGAAGTCGGAGGTTGTTCTACGCGAACAGTAAGAAGGGCTTGCAACTGCTCATCTGTACACTGATTCGGTATCCAATTGTAAGACGGAAAGAATAAAACTTGTATTTACCGAAGAATGCCTGAGATCGTTCCAAGGTATCGCTTTTCAGCCGGGAAAGCCAGTCATCTGCAGGCGTGGCCGGGGGGTATTCAAGAGAGGTGTCCGGGACAACGACATCGAGCTCGGCCGATGCAAAGAGTTGTTCTAGTGCTGACATTCGCTAAGCCAATATGAAATCCCAGGGAAACGTGAACAGCGCAGTCGGTGTACAAGGTCGATTCTGGACACCAAGGAGGCTATCAGAAGTGTCCCAGAAATGTGGCAGCGGTAGCTCACAGGACCGCGACCCGGTGAATTAATCAGCAAGCCACGTACACCACCGAGAGGCCGTTGACGGAATTGGAAGGAAAATCCAAAGTTGTCAAGTGAAGGGTCAATGGGTTTGCGACACAGACACTGGTCAAGGCTGCAGGGGAAGTAAACGGGAGATGCGATCGCCAGAAACAGAAAGTTTGTGTCTGCTTGCCATCAAAGGCGGGGAACGGAATTCGGGCCGAAAAAAATCGACCAAATCTGCCAGATGCCCCCAGCATAACCGTGGACATGGAACTCGGAAGCTTATGAAATTTACATGCGAATGAACTCGCGTGAATTTGCATGGTGGGCCTCCGTGAAAATAATAGTGCTCGTCCACGACATCGCCGCGCGTGGTGCCGCCCACCAACATTCCCGCGAGGGAAGAAGAAAATCAGGCTGGAGTAACGGAGGATCAAAAGAGGAAGGTTTGGTAGTTCCACTAACACTCTTGAAATTAGAACGTTCAAGTATCTGTCTGAGCTGCATGGAGGACAGTTGTATGAAGGGACGATGGTACTCAATAATGAGCCATTGAAAGACGTCAATTGACGGATATACATATCTACGGGAGTTACAATAACGACACAGGCGAAGAATGGACCGAGTGACCGCAACAGAGTCGGAGGGAAAGGGAACCAGGTTAAGGAGTTGGCAAAAGTCCAGAAGGAAGCGAAAGTATGAGAGGGAAAGAAAATCGACTATCTGCCAGTTCAGTCAGCCGCTGGTGTCTGAAGAGCGTGGCGATAGTACCTGTTGACGACCCAACAATGCCAGCCATCGCGACGGGTTTCTGGACGACACGGACTAGACACGCTTCGATGATTCGATGTTTCAAAGTGCTTTATGGGTTGGGCGAATAAACAGCGAATCTTGAGATAAAACTAACGAATAATCGTAAATGCATCCCAAGAGAATTCATGGAAACAGAGTAGTTCACTAACCTAGATGATCACGGGTAGCGTCGAACACGAATTTACTGCCCACTTGCATTTCCACATCTCTCCATGAATTCGTTCATTTCATCGTATCACCTACCCCAGTTGATTTCTCCTCCCTACCCTCGTCTGTTTGCTGGTGGGTCGAACCTGACAAACTTGCGGGGAGGCCATTCGAATACAATAACTTCAATCCCGCCATCGGCCAATGCGCGAAACCGCTCCATCACTTCCGCGTCGAGCTCTCTGCAAGGCTTCAACTGAATGAAGCGTAAGGGATCGCACGCTATCTTGTTGTTGCCGTCGTTTGGACAGCGAGACCAGAGGACGTCAACCAGGAAGTCGGGGGACCCATGCAGGACTCCGTCCAAAAACAGCCACTCCAGCTTCGGTGCCACGCATGGTACAGTCAGCTGCGAGTGCAGACCGACAAGGAATTCATCGGTAATACTTGTGGCACTGCCCCAATCAAGACGGAGCTCGGTAAGGTTGGGTAGGAGTTGAAGGAGGGCAATTAATTCGAGGTCGGGTACATAGCAACTGAACCAGCCGAAATGGGTGATGGTCTCGGAGGTCCTCTGCAGGAAAGAGCAAACATGCTGCAAAGACATATCGACGGAGTTGTGCACCCAAAGAAGCGCGAGATGTGGGGTGGAGAAATGTTTGAGAGTGTCAAGAGAAGATGAGGCGAGCTGCAGGGTAGTGACATTCGGAAAAGTGATACCCAAAGGGTTCTCTGGGACACGAACACAGGACCGAAATACAAGGTGGTTCAAGCATGAAAAATGGGTGCTGTGGCTCTGTAAAGTCGCAAATATAGTTCGCCATGCTTCGTCGTCCAGATTGTGAAAGAACACAGTCTCCCAACGCTTCAACTGGCCGATGAGTGGATCTAACAAGCGTTGAGGCAACGCCGCATTGAGAGTCAATTTCAAGGGAAGTTGGCGGGACCTCTCGAGATATGCTGATACCAAAGATATAGTGGATGGGATAACTGCCATGCCGGATGGGATCTTGAGAGAGCACCAGAGTTCTGGGAGAGAAAATATTATCGCTCGCCATCGACTGCAAATGTGTGCAAGTAGCCATGGAGGATTATCGGGCGCAAGGGCCAAGACAAGTATCTTGGCAAGAATTTCTGGCGGAATTCCCTTTGTGTGGTCGATTAGGCTTGCCATGTTCTGCGACTCACAAGAAGGAAGCGCGAATAAGGAGCAACGAACGCGGTCACGAGGAATATTGATGGGGACCAAAGCGGGCCAAACCAACGCGTCCGACCACAAGCGGAGAACGTTCTTTCCTTTCGATCACCATCCCTCTTTAAGTTCATACCCCTTCCTTCTCGTTTTGAAGCGGCCGAGCATTTAATCCTTCTCCTTACAAAATTGACGGAGTCGTGGTCGTGGGCGTACAAATTATCTAAACATTCAATTATCGTATTTTGTCCATTCCTATATTCGTCTTATGCGTTTTCGTGGTTCTGCGCTCTCAATCTGTGGTTGCTGGAGACGCGCAACCGGGCATACGATCCGCGCTCGTATTGATCAAGAAGAGGGCTGCCGAAGTGGACGTGCTGCGCTCCTACAGATGTTGAACCCGGGACCTCGTCTGGCGCGATGCTCTCGCACTGAACCTGCGACGTGTATGTCGGAGCTGACGACTGTATAGACCCTCTATGTGTTGCTGGGTCCATGGTCAGCTGCCGGACGAAGTCTGGTGGTGCGGCTGTTTCTTGCTTGGGTTGATCTTGATCCCAAGACCAATTCGCAAGTGTTGTTCGACCGAGATCCGTAGACCCGATTCTCTGACGAAGTCTGGCGCGGGCGTTTCTATTGGTTGATTCGTCAGAATCACCCAAGGAGTTCAATGAGATTGAGCGCTGACAGTGTTCGGAGCAAGCCAATGGTGTAACTAATACTTTTGGGTAAATGATCTGATTGCGGGTTGCAAGATGAAGGGCTTACAGTTTTGCGGTGATGAAAACGAAAAACAAGATGAGATCATCATTCTGGCCCTAAAGCTTGTTTAGATATGATGTGCCGCTATTGGTCAGAAGCAGGCGTACATACAGGGTTCGGAGCTCCATGAAGAACAATCACGGCAACCGCCATCGAAATTGAAGGGAGGAGGGCAGTCTCTAGCGTCAATAAGATTACCCGGTTAACGACTGAATTCGACGTCTCCAGACCCGTTTTCGACTTCAACAAGGTGGCTATCACTGACGCAAAATGGTTAAACATCACAGGAAGAGGGCCAGCAGGCATTCGTACAGATGGAAGCGACGGTGACATCGAGAACTAGGCGTACATGGGTTAGATCGGCTGAAGAATAAAGCCGTAAAAATTGACGACGGACTTGTACAACCAACCACCCAGTAGGAAAATACAATCACAGTCTGAGATGACGTTTCAGAGAGAATGAGCGTATGGGTTCTACAGATAACTCACGTTTCGGAAGAGTTGTTCTACTTTCGTATCGAGCTGGAAAAAAAAACTCAGAACTCGTTAACATAAACACGAAGGTCTTCGCACAATATGATTAACTGTGAAATATTGGAATTCCAGGCCCAAGGTGATGGTCTGGCCTCGTTTAGTTGGATGCTCCGGATGGGTTGACCCAACGTACAATATAAAATTGCGCGCCCACCACACTAAACCAAAGACACAACATAGGATATAGCGCCCACGGGCTCTTGCCAGTCATCTAAGGCCAAGTTCAATTGAAAACCGACAGAGAAGAAAGAATACCAACCTTCCAACATCGTCGGATGTAAAATGCCTCGCACATAGAGCAAATAGCACCGTTCAGGAAGAAATCGGTCCACATGAAGGGGCTGGCAGCCTGATTTTGGTGTCGTAAGCTCGCGTGTTGGCAACTTCGAGGCAGACTCACCCAGGATTTATGAAATATAGCTACTGTCCACACTTTATAATCCTCCAATACTGTCTGCAGTCTACGACGGTTTAACCAAGTTAGGGATTAACGAAGCACGTGTGGCGTGTACATACAAGGAGAGAAATACGACGGTCAAAACAAAGGCCCGCTTGCGGATGGAGTCCTCGGCGTATTCTTCCCAGTACTTCAGGCCAAGGGCGAGGACAAAGCCGAGGCAGAAGGAATGCAGCAAGCCGTCCATGAGAATCGCGGAAGGGATTACGAAGTTGTAATCGGTGGGTTCGTTGGCGACACGGACGGAACTGTTCCTTAAGACGAAAAGAACGGGTCAGCGACTGCATAAAACGCGCTTTGGGGTGTGTAAAGCAGACAGAGATGGGGGTGAAATCGCGCCACAACCTCAGAAAACATCAACATGCGCGAGAGACTGGAAACGAGATACTGATTTAAGCTTTCATGTCGGGCTTACATGGTCGACATGTCCTCTACGACGCGTAATTCCGCGTGAGAACCGAAAGAACGCGTATTTGCAAGCCCGGAATGTCGTGCCAGTGGTACGAAAGAAGAGACGCGTCGGCTCCGAACGCGTCCGGGCCGAAGCTTTGACTAGTGATCCGCTTGCTGCCTGCACACGACTTGTTCCTGACTCCAGTGCACAATCCTTCAGAGAAACCCAATCCTTCATTCACAATCTCACAACTATGGGCAAAACCAGTAAAGTCATCTATAAACCCGATTCGCAATCCACCGAGGAATTCACGGTCATCGTCAACTCGGACGAGGTGTGTTGACTTGACCCACCACAGATCTCTTGAGCTGACCGATTTTCGCGTGCAGTACAAGAAGTGGAAAGATGGTGGTAAGGGGTGATCCCTTCGATGGCGCGCGATCTTGAAATTGACTTGGTTTTCTTTGTGTGTCTCCAGACACGTAGATCGTTTCACTCTGTGGTGCTTCGGCGCACTGACCTTTCTTCACTACTTAGCACGATACCTCTCGCAGAGGTCGTCGACTGTGCGTGCATCACTCCCATTGTTCCCGAGTCAATCCTAACCCTTCGACAGCGTTCCAAGTCTTCTGGTCCGCGCAGGGCGCCCAGGGTGTGCTGGGTAAACCGTAAGCTGCTCAAAACTGGGTCTCAGCGGCAGAATTGACAGCAGACGTCCTTAAAGGTCCAACCAGCAGCTCGACACTGTATTCGAGACTCACAAGGACGTGGATGTCGTAACCAAGATCCTTAAAGAGGGCAGACAGCAGGTTACGGACGGCGTTACGGGGTCGCCTTTCACAGGGTCCAACGTCTCGAGAGGCAACAACAATACGCAAGGAAATAACAGGTCGTAAATTACTTTTTATGAACACCACAACGAATGTACCACCACCTGAATTCCAATGACTTTGAACAATCCTGCTTTGCATCGTCTCTGAGATGGTCACGGTATGAAAGGACGATGAACATCGTGCAAGGAGATCTACCAGTGTGGGCGCTACGATTAATGAAGGTTTGAAGCTTTTTCAAAGTGGGGAAACGTACGCGCAGCGCCTACGACCGCTGTTCTACGCCCAGTTGCAATTTATCCACGGGGACGCCGTGAAGGCTTGGTGGGTTGGTGGGGGTGGCGGCCACAAGGAAAAGGTAGAACGACGAGGTGGCGACTTGTCTTTGCATGACTCTGGGGGCCAAGATTTTCCACAGGCTTTTTATGTCGTTGAGCAGGGGGCTTTCGCTCCTTTAGGTGACAGGAAGCGTGATGTCGAGAACTCGGAACGACATCGGGGGTCCGTCAAACGATTGAGTACGACAGGACGCATCAGGAAGCGCGCCACGAAGTATAATCAGAATCGGTTCACAGCAGCCAAGAGCGAGACTCGAAGCTTGAAGGCGAAAGAAACAATTTGAGAAGTTAAGCAAGGAGAGGAAAACTCCAATGTCAACCCAGATATGTAGACATTAAGCCATTGGAAGCTCCGTGCATGAAACAGGGCCAGACACATGTACAATGCGTCATCGGTTTAGAGCAAGGGTGCGAAGGTTGGAACCCCATTAAATGTAAGCCGCGGCGCAGATGTCAAGTCAATCATATGTCAGGGCATGCACCAAAGTTTTTCTTCGCCGAGGCTAAAGGAGACAAAATCAAGCCTCCGACCTCGACGGCTTTGTGTGAGTACGCTGTTGGCCATGCGCACCCGGTCTAGGTCACCCCGCGCTCAGAAAGGGCTGATAGTGGACAAATGTGTTCAGGAAGGCTCGGCACAGACTTTGGCGTGAACTAGAAGCGGATTTTTGTTTATTTTCGGCTCTTAACATTCGTCAGGTTCGGCATTGATCGGTTTTAAGTCAACACCTCACCTTGAGAGTGATATGGCATCCGGAAGAGTGAAGGGCCTCAGAGACGCCTGGCGGCCGCAATTTGAAACAATTGACAAATATGGGAGTTGCGGTAGCAGTGAGTGCATGAACAGTCTCCCGAAGAGAGCATCTGGACTTGATAGATAGATAGAGTAAAATGGGGAGCCACGCATCCGTTTGCAATTGAAAGAAGGGGCGGCGCAAGAGCGGTGTTCAAGAAGGACGATTTTGATAGCTCGCGAGCCCAGACTTTCACAGCAGACTCGGGGCCGGAGAAGTGATATTTGAGCGTGCAATACGACTGGCTCCTTGGTTACTGAAAGGTCCGGCCCAGGGTCGGAGTCGCACGTCAAGATCTAAGAAATTATCGGTAAATCCAAGAGGCTCGAGGATCGAAACTTCAAATTCCCAGCCTCCCTTTCCAGTTTTAACTGCGTGTGTTTGTATTGGCAGGCGTCGAACAAAGTTGCGTTGAGATTTGGACGAATTGGTTGAAAAGGTACTGCTGAGTAATGGAGCGAGAGCGGTGCCAGTGATCTGACTCTAAACAGCCGCAAACACTCTTGCCTTCGAACTCCTTTCAACTCCTCTCGGTTGCCTTTTGGACTTGTCCACTGGCCGTCTGCAATCACTGCGGGAGGCAAGATTTGGAGAACTTTGATACCCAATCAAACCACTCCCGATTTCACTCGAAGAAGTTTCAGCTAGCACACTTAGAAATGCAAAAATGCCACAACGTTACCGTGACAAGAATCCGCGTCGCCGGTGGAGACGACTCATGCTCGGTAAAGGGACCATGCAACTCTCCGACCTGCGGAACGCCGCCTGGCCGACGCAATGACTCGGAATCCAAAAAGTCCGGCCTCGAAATTCTAAATGCCATTAAAGTTCAGTCGGTGTTTTTCTGCTCCACCTGATCGTTGACTACAGTATATACCACAAGGTAAGACGGTTTAGAGGAAGGAAACGAACCCGCGGAGACTGCAGAAGATACTACGATGACTGCAAGGAAGAAGACATTCATCTGCCGACATCCCTCTACTGAATGCTGTTGCAACAGGTGGTGACAACTGCCACAGGTTGGTCCGAAATAGATTTTCTCCCTCGGCCACCATTTAGTCATAGAGGCTTCTTGTGGGTTGAATTTTGCGGTGATGGCGTATTAATTCACTTATCATAACCAGCGAGCATTCATTTCATGGGATAAAACCGGTTCTGCCTCTCACAAGGCCGCTGTTTATCTGTCCTCTGCACTACCTTGACCCACAATGACCTTGTCACTGACCTCAGCATCTGCCTCTTTCTTCGGGACAGTCGTTGGGAGCCTTTTGTATGGCCTCTTTTTCATTCTGGCAATCTTGTCGGCTGTCCTTCACATCCAACGCACAATGCGGGGGCACCAAAATGCCTCTCGAAGAACAATACTGAGCTCTGTTTTGCGAAATCCCATGATTATGGCTGGAATCATGTTGTTTTTGACGGTCACTGCGGTATGCATGACACTGCTTGCCCTGAACTCTGAATCACACTCGAACTCAGCATTGGATTTTGGACATAATCGACACTGCTTACGGTCTCTTGGAATCAGAGAACCCCCAAGTGTACTTTCTAGCACCAATCCGTCTGCGGGCTGTCACCGGAACTGCATTCTTTCTCGCCTCCTTAGTGATCTGCGATACTATGATTGTAAGACAGGCTACAAGGAAGGAAGGAAGTCATACTCATGCTTCTCAGATATATCGCCTCTGGATTGTTTGGAACAAGTCTACTCTGGTTGTCATCTTCCCCGTTATCACCCTTCTCGGAATGCTAAGTATGTCTTTACGATCTATCAGAATTTAGTTGGTTTATGTTTCGTTTCAGCCTGCGGGATAGGTGTCACTCGCCAATTTGCCGTTACTGCTGTCGGAGAAAGCGTATTTACACAGGAGATTGCTCGATGGATAGTAACGGACAGTGTTTTCAACCTTCTGTTCGTACTTGATAATTTCTTTCTATCATTCGCAGCGATCGTTGAATTTTTGCTTGTGTGCGCAGGACAAATGTATACAGTACGGGTTTGATTGCGTATCGTATCTACACGATCAACGCCAGAATGTCTATTATTACTCGTGTACACGGGGGAGACGATCTCAAGGTAAGTAGTATCTCAATTTCGGCGCGAACGTTAATCACAAAGAAAACGCCAGAGTGTCATGGCTATCCTAGTCGAAAGTTCTGCTCTTCTGAGGTAACCCTTTCTCTTTGTGCTGAGTATCCTGGGCGGACTCTTAATATCTTCGCGTGACAGCGCTTGGATAGTGTTTGAGATGATAACCTACTCAACAAAGTCGGCACTCGAGATTTTCGTGCTAAACACCCTTGGGACCGTCTCCGGCCTGTCCTTTATGCTTATCAATGTCCGAGTCGCTCTCGGATGGGGACAGACTGAAACCATCCGGGGCTCTAGCACGAATAGGCCCTACCCTGTACCCACAAGAGTTCAAATGGAAACGCAAGTAGATACGCATGTGGACATGCCAACGAAGAGCAGCACTGACAATGACAATGAGTACGAGCTTAATGGAGTGGCAAAAGTCCAAATTTGAGCTCACGTCTTTGTACTACTTCTCTGTAGGGTTGACATTAAAACTTGCGCTTGATCCAACCGAAACAGCGTCCAGCGCCTGTGTGCAACAACCAAGGTCACTGAGCAAGTGATGATCCGTAATAAGTCGCCAAGGAATGGATTTGAATTTGCCCGGTGACTGGACCGGGCGACTGGCAGGAATTCAAAGGAGCTTGTCATGAACTGGGATGTCAGTCGTTTTAACGTTCATTGTTTTGGTTCAGTGGAACTCCAAGGATGATGGCGAATTCTCAATTCCAAGCCTGAATGAAGGGAAAAGGTGAGCCCAGAGGAAATTGAGGGAGCCAGGTTGAAGTGGGGGATTGAGGTAAGATTGAAAGAGGAAAGGAGGCACACAGCCGTGCCATGAGCCCACTTGTGACGTTTGAACGTTCAAAATATAAACGACGAGAAGACGTGTTTTAAAGCTGCCAGGGACGTGTTGGAGTAGAAGATTCGATAGTGAGGTAGTGAGAGATATTAAGAGTCAGCTACTACCAGGAAGGAGCAGATGCCAGAGAAAGAAGAGTGAGCGTCAAGTCGGAGAGGATCTGCCATTCTGATGTCAAAAAAAAGCTAATAAAAGCTAATGGCAACAGGCTTCAAGAAGTGCATCCTGAGATTGGATGGCCGAATATGAATATAATGAGATGCGGTTGCCTCGAATTGCCTTTTTTGGGTTGAGTGGACGATATGATTTGTATTACGTGACTAATCAGCTTATGTTTCTTTTACCACGGCTCAGAACTTGCTCTTGACTTGCTCTCACTTTGCGCGGGCCAGTTCACGGTGAACGCAGTTGACCCTGTCATTTCTCGGGACTACGACTCTCCCCAGGCCACCCAAAGCACAGAGTCTATCACCCGACCTGCGGTCTAAATCGCAGCTGCTAAATGTTCACATCATTGGCTGCCATTCACTACATGTCTACAGTGGTTCACCAGGGAGACCTTGTGAGGGAAACAGTCCGAGCCCGCGGAGCGAGGAGAGAAGTTACTTAGATGACTGATGGGGGAGGCATCCTCTGTTGGCAGCCCTCTAAATCGAGTGAGTACTGAAACCGTAACAGCCACAACTTGGTCCGAACTTTGGAAATCCTGCCGCGGAAACAACGCGGAATACTATGATTACTATTCACTCATAGCATTCATCTCATGGGATAAAACCTGTGTTGTTCCGCAGTGCCGTCGTTAACCCGTCCTCCGCAATACGTTTACCAGAACAATGTCTTTGCCACTCACCACGTCGTCTGCCTCTTTTTTTGGGACGGTCTTCGGGAGCTTCTTCTACGGTTTATTTTTCATTCTGTCGATTTTGTCCACTGTCCTTCGCATCCAACGCATAACACGAGGTCATCAAAATGCCTCTCGAAGAGGAACCATAAACTCTGCTATACGAAATCCCATGATTATGGCTGGATTCATGTTGTTTTTGACCGTCACTGCGGTACGGATCGCGACACTATGTGCTGGCTTTGAACGCTGAATCACGATCGAACTCAGCGTTGGATTCTAGACATAATCGACACTGCTTACGGCCTTTTGGAACCAGACACTGATCCTCAAACGTACTTTCTGGCTCCAGGCCGCCCACGGGCGGTCAGTGGATTCGGTGTCTTTGCTGCCTCTCTGGTGATCTGCGATACAATGATCGTAAGCCTGAGACCAGATACACTTGCAGTGTCGTAGTCATTCTTTTTTTTTGGTGTATCGTCTTTGGATTGTGTGGAATAAGTCCACGAAGGTTGTGATTTTCCCTCTCCTCACCCTCTCTGGAATGCTAGGTGATCTTTTACGATCGATCTAGGTTTAATTGCTCATTTCTCGTCTCAGCTTTCGGGATAGGTGTCACTCGTCGGCTAGCTTTCGCTGAAAGCCTGTTTTCGCATAAGATCACTCGATGGCTACTGACAGACATCGTTTTCAACCTTGTGTTCGTAATCTTTTCTCATCATTTACATCCGTTATTGAATTCACTTCGACTGCAGAACGAATATATATTGTACTGGTAATGATCATCTGCAGTTTTGACAACGCTCGTTATTAATACTACCTTCCATAGGTTTTATTGCGTATCGTATCTACACGATCAACTCCAAAGTCTCTGCTATCACTCGAGCGCATGGGGGAGAAGATCTCGTGGTAACTAATATTTCGGTGCACACATTCTCAATTTATTCACAGGACAACGCCAGTGTGTTACCGCCATCCTAATCGAAAGTTCCGCTCTTTTGAGGTTAGCCTTTCTCTTCCAGCATCCTGAGTCCTAACACCTTGTTGCAGCGCTTGGATAGTGTTTGGGATGATAACCTACGCAATAAAGTCGGTGCTAGAAATTTTCGTGCTGAACACCTTGGCGACCGTTGCTGGCATCTCGTTTATGCTTATCAACGTCCGGGGCGCTCTCGGTTGGGGTCATACCAACCAATCTATCACGGGCTTCAGCGTGAATAGGGCATACCCTGGAATTCCTTCCCCGTCCATGGCCACAGGAGTTCGAATGGAAACGCAGGTGGATATCCATGTCCACATGGATATGCCAACGAACAGCAGCACTGATGACGAGCTCAAGCTTGGTGCCGAGTCAGAAGACCAATCTTGAGTCTACTATGTATTTTGTAACATTCAATTTAGTGTAGCACTCGATCTAATAGAATAGCCTCTCGCGTCGGTCCATGAAGATTCGTCCGAGGAGCACGATACCAATAACGTAGAACGACGGTCGAAGTCCGTCAATGCCCGAGGGAATAACACTGGTAATTCAGTAGAGATGAAGGCGACACAACAGTCTTTGAACCCTCCGCCATCAGGTTGAAGGAGAACAGTCGAATTTGAACACCAGTAAGCGTCCGCGTATCGAAATCGTGGCTATCTCGATCGTCAAAAGAAAATATATGGGGGTCACTATGCGTCATCGATGCGATGTAAAAACCTTCAAGATTCTGACGTCGTCGGCCTCGATGAGTCAAGGCGGTAATAGTTGTCAGATTCGAGGAATAGTGAGGCAATGAAAACCGTCAAGGATTCACTAGAAGAGAAAAACAACCACTGTAGATTACTTATCTGTCACCGAATTTTACCGCTTTCTCATCAGAGTAGGTTGGTCATGAGGCTATCATGTGTCTCAGCAACCCTACCTGAATTTCGACGTCCCAACGGGCCGAAACAAGACTGGCGACTTGATTCGAATTGCCTGTTCTGGATGCATGGACGAGTACTTTTGATCGCATCACGGACGACGTTTGGGTACCGTTACCTTCTCAAACGGCGCAGGAAAGGGAAGATTTGGTATAGACTTACAACATTAATTAGTACTCTACCCAAGAAAAATAAAGAGGTCTGCGCAACGTTGCTATAGCTATATGTTACGCCTCAGAATACCCCATACATGCTCATGCTCCGTCTCGCAGTGCGCGGCGCGCTCTTCCAAAGTCGCATTTGGCATCTCTGGCGGAGGCTCGCTCTGTATCCCGGCGAGCAGGTCCGCATTGTGTCGCGCCCTAGAGATGAAGGTGTTAGTATTGGTCCGATTCCAGGAGAAGGGGGAGGCAACAGCAACAAGGAAAGATGATGAAAAAGATGGAACATAAACACGTACTCGCAGAACCGACAAACAAAGTTTTTATCGGGATCAAACACAGCAGCGACGCAATCCTTCGCGGTGCGCAGCCCATCCGGACCCAGCTCAATGTAGTCCACCTCGTTCCCGTCCTCCTCTTCGTCCTCATCCTCTTCCTCATCACCTCCATCCTCGTCGACCTCCATCTTCACGGTCGGCGCCTCCTCCTCCGCCTTCACGCGCGCAACAGCGCCCCCGTCCCCGTTGACGCCGGGTGACGGGTCCGCCGCCACCGTGACGCCAAGCGCGCCGGAAGAGTCAAGCGGCGGCGTGAGAGCCTCGTGCGCCTCCGGCGGGCTGCCGGGATCTTGCGGCTCGGGTGGGGCACCGTCGTCCTGCAGCGTCTCAGGTGGTGCGTCTACCTGCATATCCACATCCGGCGCGCCGTCCACCGCCATTTCCGGTGGAGCGGGCGGGGCGGGCTGCGGAACCATGTCCCCATTCTGCGTTACAAAATGCGGGGGAGGCGCAGCAGGTGCAGCAGGCGGGGGTGTGGGCACGGGCACGGGCACGGGCGCGGCGGGAGCGATCTGCTGTGCAGGCGGGTGTGTCTGCGAAACGACCGGCGTGCGCCGCGACGCCGACGACGACGATAATGAAGAGGTTGAGCGCGAGGGACCAGGGTGCGGTTGCGCGTGCGGATGTGCGTTTCCCATCCCCGGCGATGCAAAATTCTGCAGATTCAGCGGGAGGGCGCTCATCGGCGGCGTCGGGGGGAACGTCGTTGGCGAAGCGTGTCCCACGCTCGCGCCACTGCGGGGGGCGGTACGACGAGGGGCCCGCCGAACCTACGCCGACACCCACCGCGGAATCCGCAGGACTTTGCATTTGCGTCGTCGGGGAGAACGCCGTCGGGGAGAACGTTGTCGTCGGCGTCCCGTGGCCCATGCTTGCGCCGCTGGCGGGGCGATATGACGAGGGACCTGCGACGCCCGCCGCGTACGGGCCGTACCCGGGCGGCGGAACAGGGGGCGCGCCCGCGGAGGTGGGCGTTGGGAGGGGCGGGGTGCCGTGCTGCGAATTCCAACCGAGGAGGACTGCGGTGCCGGAGTTCTGACGTTGCGAGGAGGTTCCGACAATTTGAGCCGCTGGGCGGAGGGTTGCGGGCCTCATAGATTGGTTATTAACGAGGTGCGGTTGCGGTTGCGTTTGGAGTTGAGGGGCGGATACTCGGCGAGCCTGAGAAATAGAGACCGAGAGACATCTTCAGCAGCTGTTCGGCGTAATACAAGAAGGAAGAGCAGTACCTGGCTGGGGACGACTGCTGAGGCCGCCAAATTGATTGAGTGAAACCTGAAGAACAAAAAAGGCAAGAAACACTCACCCTGAGTGGGCCGGATTTCTCGCGACCCAGAAGAAAGCTGCACCGGCTGAGCTACGGCAGCACTAACGGCCATAGTGTTAATCTGGGCGGCGCACAGCCCAAGCGCCTTGACGGCCTCCGCGTACTGAGTCTTGAGTAGCGCATACTGCGCTAATATCTCGGAGACATCCTTCCCGCGAGTCTCTTCGTTCACCACGCACTTCGCGCGCAGGTTGATAATTTCCTCGCGCAGGCCATTGCAGTCGTTGATTATCTTCGAGTTGTCCTCGTACAGCTTGACGTTCTCCGACTGGTATTGGAGGCACTTCTGCTTCAGCTCATCGGCGTAAAGCTTCAGTTTCTCGGTGTGTTTGTACAGCTGCTCGTTTGTACTCCTGAGTTTCACAGAGGCCTGAATTCGCGCATCAGTCGTCGTCCGGGGAGTCAAGAGGATGGCCGGCGCACCTCCTCGAGGTGCTTGATTCTCTCAATGAGCCCCGGAGTGTAGCCAAGCTCTTGTAGACATCCATTGGCCGTTCCTGCAGTTTCTTAACGGGACCGCGCCGGAACTGCAATGGGTCTACCTACCTGCAAGAATCTCAATGACCCTACTGCGGGTTTGCGGTCGAATCCTGAATCAGATGCTTTTTTTTAGCTCAACGGACCGGGATAACGAGAAAAAGCGGTACGCGGGGCGAGTTATGGGGACTACATGGTTCGATGGGAGGAGCTCTATGGCTGGCTGAGTGGCCATGGCCATGCCCAGGCTGCACTAGGTACTAATTGATCTGAACAAGGGTCGCACGTTATCGTTGTTTGTCCGTCTGTGAATTTGTTTCCATAATCGTATGTTAATTATAAATCCAAAGTTGAAGCCAGGAAACCTCCAAAACAAGAAAGAGAAAGAGAGGCGCGCAGGCAACGCGTACAGGACGTGAGTCTACGAGCTCGGGATTCGCGAATGCGGGCCGCAACGTCGGACAGCGACTACGATAGTCGACAGCCGCTTTGATCCAGATCACTACGAGCCTAAATATAGAATTCTAATTCTGCCCAGCACCAGATTGCGGGGACTTTATCCCAGGTCCGATTATCGGCGTATCATGCCCGGGCAAAAAGTTCAGGGATGACGAAGGAATGCCAGGGCTAGCGCCGGATGACCTGATGAATAAAAGCGGTCGTGCTGCGTTCAGTCGCGTATATTTTTCCCCGAGCTCTTTCCCAAGTTATATCCTACATAACATACTGTCCATGGATCTATCTACAACAACAAGTCCTCCACACATAACCCAAAGTCCGACAGAAGTAGCGCAGGGTCGCACAGGGATTACTTAGCGCGACATTTCCATGTGTGCGCCGTGGATCCTCCAGAACCATACTGCTCCGTGATTACAGTTCTCGTACTCTTCCGGAGCAATAATGCCTCCGCAACTCGGGTTGCTGCGCAGTGCATACTGCCAAGTGCTAAAAATACAGATAGCCGAGAGAACTCAAGGAGTTCGCAGGCCTATCCGTTGGGCCGAACGGCAGAGGGTGGTGTCCGTGGGTCCTCGCCGTACGAGACGTTTTCGCGTCTCGGGTGAGAGAGCGGCGTGCTCTCGTCGTCGGGATATGCAGGTGGGGCGATGTACGGTGGCGGCGGCGGCTCGACGAGCGAGCGGCGGTGGTCCGGCGGATTACGCTCGAGCTCCTCCATCTCACGCTGCAGCTGGTGCCGGTGGAGGATGGAGGTTATGCGGTCGTGAGAGGGCGTCCGGTTGTAGCTGTAGATACAGCGCACGACGCTGAGGAAAAAAATGACACCGGCTAATGCTCCAAGGATCTCGAAAACGAGAGTTGCCTCGGATTGGTGATGCTGCGGCGGCGGCCTTGGGTGAAAGTGGGAGGGAGCGGGACCGGGGACGAAGGAGCGGGTGGTAGGGATGGAGCCGTGCGTGATTTGGCCACCGGTGTGCGGCTGAGCGGTGGGTGTCACAACATGGTGCTTAGTCGTGCCGACCGTGGGTTTGTGGACCGATGAATGAGTGGTGGATGCTGCCTGCGATGAACCTTTCTGTACTTGCGAGGGAGGTATAGACGCATCCGTCGACACACGCTGCGGCGTCGCGCTGGCGGAGAAAGAGCTCGCAATTGCGGCGCCAGGATCAGACACTGCAGCTGGGGTATTCGACGTCGCAGGCGCAGCAGAAAGTCTAGGGCTATCAGAAAGGGTACAGACAGGGCGATAAGGTCGCTCACAAGGGCAAAAGGCAAAGGAGGAAAGCGAGTGAGAGATACATGGGCAGTCAGACCATAGTTGGGAGAAGAAGAGAGAACTTGTGCAGATCAATTCAGATCACTTGTGTACGTAACAACCGCAAAGCTTATTACCCTTCCACCTCGGTTGCAGCCCGGTCAGCCTATGTCCGACCGAAAAATGACCTCCGCCTCCGCTCGCCGTCAAGGATACCTGTGAAGAATATACTTTTTCGGGGGGAAAGGTGATTGAATACTGACTGCGGATGTCGAGTCCAACGGATCTATTTATACCGGTACCCACAACGTCGAAAATTGACCGGGTTTCTCAAACGCAACAGCTCTGGTCTCTAGGCACCTACGGACCACTTCCTCGCGCGCGGATGTTGCGGTTCAGGACGTAACTCAGTTCTCTCAATTTTTCTTGTGGATGCTTGATGGCGAACTTCCTTGCAAATGGGCAAGAGTACACGCTGGCTTTGTGCGTCCAACAGCCGTCTCACTGAAGGATTCCGCAGCCAAATCTCCCCTCCGCAGTGATCGGAACCGACCTGTCTATAATCACAATCAGCTACGTCCAAAGTGTGGATATAGAGTACGGCATGGCATAGCTCCTCTTTTCATACGCGACGAGACATATTACAACAGAACATCCCGGCAGGATAAAAATATAGTCAAGTTTGACTGTCAAGGGATGGGCCCGGCTGTGTTGGATTTTGGCACAGAAGGTGGTTGAACTGCCTGCACGACACCACGATAAGACTGCAGTTGTACCCACCACGTCCAGAATTGGCCCCAGGCACCTATAAACCGGTATGGCATAGCTCCTCTTTTCATACGCAACGGAACATATTTTAATAGAACATCCCGGCAGGATAAAAATATAGTCAAGGGATGGGCCCGGCCGTGATTAATTTTGGCACCAGAATTGGACCAGAAGGTGATTGAACAGCCTGAACGACACCGCGATAAGGCTACGGTTGTCCACCGATAACCCACAACGTCCAGAATTGGCACTAGCAGCTACAAACCACCTCCTATCGCGGATGCTTTTTTTGCAATTTCTATCAGGAAACTAAGTATCCTACCTAATTTTTGAAATTTTCCTATGCGTGCCTGCCAGAAAACCTCACCAAGGTGACCGTCTGGGTCAAGAATACGCGCTGGCTTTGTGGGTCCAGCAACTGCACAGCTAACCGCGATAAGCAGGCTCAGCTAGGCTCAACCCCGAACCTGTAAATATACGGCATGGTATCCATTGCCTCCTCTTTTTCATGTTTCACGCCATTTTCCGGACGGTCATCCCAGAAATATAAATAGATTTCCGCCGCATTTACGCCAACCAATGAGAAGCGAACGGTGATAAGTATATCATGGCATCCAATTTGTTGGCACTATTTTCAACTAGCGAAATCCCCGCAGTCTTACTCCCCAGCACACCAGCCTCCTCGACCAGCAAAACGAGCGCCACCCCGTGTGTACTCATCCGTATCTTTCGAAGAATCAATTTCTCGGCGCTATTTTCAACATCTGTATGTGCCGCCCATCACTATTGTTGGGCTTCCCGCCTCTACCCACCCTGTGTCGAACAGCGAGCGGTTAGGTTCTTAGGTGATACTTGAAACCTTTTGAATCGATGTTGATTTTGTTGGCGATATTTTCAGGATATTTTTCAGCCGTTGAACACTTACCGCCTCAGTTTCCCGTCCGCCCATGCGGCAAGTGCATCAAAACCTCATGGATGTCGCTGATTAAAACCATCCGCCGTGCTGGCGTATGAATCCCTCTTGAGCCTCGAAAAGAAGCCGTTTAACCGACCAATTGCCTCAAATGATGTCCTTCGTGTCGCTTTCCAGGCGGCTAAATTGTGGCCGCAGAACGCTCCGAGTCTTGCCGCCGAGCTCGCCCACTGGACCTATTGCTCCGAGTCGACGCTTTCTAGCTGACCAACTTTGAAAGAATCGAACGGCTGCCTCAGCCTTCAGGTGATCGAATTTGTCAGGCAGGCGGCTATATTTTAGCCGTCGAACGCTGTTCCCTTCCCGCCATTGTCAGACTCGTAGATTCGTACCTCTGAATAACGGCAAGGAAGCACGGGGTCGCAGGTTAAAATTAGCTTAAAACGAGCTCTCAGCTAAATAACTGATTCATACTCCCTCCGGGTTCTTCCTCCTCACTGATTCGAATTTTAGAAGGCCGCCAGAAGTCGGCCGGGGATCTACTGCTCGGTGTTCGGTAATTTATTTGGCTGGGCTTATTCACTTTACTGTTGGGCCTTTCTTTATTGGTGCACTATGCGCCTGGACCGGGCCGACGACCCTCACAATTCCAACCTAACAGAAACTCGCGAGCTGCGGAAACATTCAAGTACGGAATAATCAACTTGTGGCTGAACTATCTGGACAGCCCTCCAGCCTGTGGTGCCGTCAGCTCGCTATTTCGTTAGAAGTCGACCATTTCTGGGCGTTAATGCGGCCTGCCAAGGAAAAAAAGATTTACTGGTGTACGCTGATTCAGACAGTCGCAAACGGACAGATTCAGTTCTTGGCTGTGTTCACCATCCCTATCGGCGCCCGTTTCCAAATCGAGCAGTCAAAATTACGGATTTCTTCCTGGATCGTAAGGGTCTGAGTGGTTCACTCCGTACGCTGGCTCATTCCAACCCAATGTGGGTCATCCCTCAACTTTGAATGAGAGGACAGAAGCTTCGTTTACGGTCTCCCGCGGCCGTTAATTTCTACCTAGGACAAAGCAGCAACTTACGGCCTTAACGCCGGGACTTGACCTATCTGCGATCGCGTTCTTCATTGCATTCTTCGGCAGTCGGACACTCAGTTAGCTTTCCGCACAAGAATGAAAACTATCTAGCTATCTAGTATGAGATCCCGAGCGCATTGTTATGCATCCCGATACCTCCTCAAATATTCAATGTAGTTCAATGCCCACAAAGGTGTCAAGCATTGCTATGAGCAAATTTTCAACCGGAGAACCAAAAGGACCGCGAGTTTCACTTCCAGGATCAGGGATTTTTTGCCGAACTCGTGAGGAGGAGGATAAGTTATACTGGCGCGGTCCCACAATTGGAACTACCAGTTTACCAAGAAAACGTGTAGTAGTAGAGTTTCTAAGCTCATGTCGCGCAATTGATGAACGTTATAACACTTGATTTGCTGCGCACATGGATTGAAGGTGTTCGGCTTACCAAAAAGCAAGTCAGTTTAGTCATTCGGTTAACTTGCTTTCGAGAATATGTTGTAGACAGTTTCGTTTTTGTCCTGGAAAGAATGTCAAACATTAATCCAAGGCGTTGATACGTCCCGATTCTTGCCGAACCGCTGCTTGGTGTCTTCTTAAATTGCGGCTGCCGGGCGAAGCCGGGCCTGACTTGGCAGGATCGACTGTCAAATGACCTTACGCAATGCGAGGGCCATGAATAACCGATCCCGGAAGCTTACATTGCTTCTTTCATCTACTCTGTTCGGTCTTTAGACACGCATCCGTTTTGCACGCCTAGCGCTTACACAGTTTGCATATAAACGCGGCCTGCTCTCTCCATTCCCCATCTCAAAATGCACTCCCACTCCGACGACGCCGCCGACGCAGCCCTCCTCGAACTCCTCACCGCCCCTGTCCCCCCCACCTCAAAACAAACAAAATTTTCACGCAGAGATGCAGCTCTCGATCCCCTCATGATTGCTGCTGCAGCAGGTCCGTTTTGACCCCCTCGAATACCTTCCCAGTTAACCAGGATCATTTAGCGTCGGGTCCCCATATTACTCGCAACCACTACCACCATGATTTCTTTCCCGGCGTCATGCTTCCCCAGCATGAGGGTTCATGGGACTGGTCAAAGTGGACCCCCGGTGACCCCAAGCCGCGCCGCCACCTTGCCTATGTCAGTCGTCAAGCCCCCCGCTCCCAGCGACTGCCGCAGGAAGGTGTCCTCCCCGAGGCCGCCAAAGAAAATGACAGTTCGCTGGATAAACCCTTATCTCCCACATCCTCTCCCACAAAAAGGCGCCGGCCATCCCTCACGGTTGCGCCGGACACCGACACTAAATCCCGTGTGAAAACCGCTTCGCCGGCGGAACCTGTGAAGCCGGTCGAGGTTAGGTGCATGGCCCGGACACGCATACCCACTCCTCACGGCCCCGCGTTCCTCCATCTATACCACAATAACCGCGACAACAAGGAGCATTTGGCCATCGTCATCGACTCCGCTCAATACTCCGAGTCGTCTGAATCCGTTGTTTCCGCGCCCCCGATCCGCTCGCATTCGCTCGATGCTGTTTGGGACGAGAACGAGACGGAGATGGACAGAATAACCCGTGGTGCATACGTTGGCCGCCTCTCTCCGACGTCACGCCGGGTTTCGACGCCGGCGACCCACGCGTCCCCCCGCGATGACTGACGGCATCCCGTCTCCGCTCATCCGCATCCACTCCGAGTGTTTTACCGGTGAGACCGTCGGCAGCATGCGCTGTGACTGCGGCGAGCAGCTCGATGAGGCCATCCGCCTCATTTCCCAACCCATCCCCGTCCCTTCACTGTCTGCACTCCACCCCGAGGCAGAAACCATCCCCGGACGCGGCGCAGTAATCTACCTGCGGCAGGAGGGCCGCGGAATCGGCCTGCTGTCCAAGATCCGCGCATACAACTTGCAGGACCTCGGGCACGACACCGTCACCGCGAACCTGATGCTCGGGCACGAGGCAGACGAGCGTGGGTACGAGGTTGCCGCTGCCATCCTACGCGACCTGGGGCTCGACGGCGGCATGCGGTTGCTGACGAACAACCCCGACAAGGTCGAGGCGATGCAGAAGGAGGGCATGACGATCGTCGAGCGCGTTCAGATGGTTCCGCGCAGCTGGAAGAGCCGGAACCCGAACCTGCAGCTTGCGGGAGTGGGCGGCGCGGAGGCGTGGCAGGCCGATGTGGGGGCGGAGAAGGTCGCTGGCGCGACGCTGATCGGCGGGAACAGCGTCCACGGGCCGGATCTGGACAAGTATCTGCGCACAAAAGTATTGCGTATGGGCCATATGCTGCCGCTATGGATGGAAGACCCGGAGCAATGACCGATTAGAGACAGGAACATACTGACCGCCATATTTTACGCTTTATGTAATATGAAATTTAACGGGAGTGTATTGGAGTACAGCATTTACCTACCAATACGAAGAGTGGCATGTACATTCAATCGAAGAGTCGGCCCAAGTAAGCAATGAATAATGAAGCCTAAGATAGACTTCGAAGAAACGAAGCCGAATGATAGGCGAGCACCGCCATCCTGATCCTATCATGGACGTGACACTCGTCCACGCAACCCAGAAAGGCAATTCAGCAATTCGTGTCGTATATGGGCTCGAGGCGTACATTTAATACAAAGAGAGGTTAAGAAATACATAGTAGTGTACAATGTGTGCATTCATATAGAATCATTTCCCAGCCTCAGTTGCACTGGACGTCTGTCTGTCCGCACGTCAGTATAACATTGCCTGTACGACGACAAACTCCTCCGACCTTGGACTCCGTTGCAACGGATTCATCATTCCCATCATCAATATGTGTTTCCGTCATGCGAGTCATTTGGATGACCATGTTCTGCACAAATCAGAGAGGTACCTATAGCTCAGTGGTGGCGACCAACCCTATTCCGTCCTGCTTCTTGAGAACCCAGCCCCGAGCCGGCAGCGGAGTTGAAATTTATGAACATGGCGCCGCCGGCGGAGTCGTCGGCAACCGAAGTCAGACGTTGCCGACCGTTGAGCCTGTGGCGGAAGTGATGAGCGCCAAATGTAATAGCTGGAAATGTCAGCATACGAGGCAAGCATTGAGTTTGAAAACACTTCAATGCTAGGAGTCAGTGACTTTTGAATGGAAGACGTGTATGACGAGACGTACGGCTTGCTTTGGGTACGAAAAAGATAATCCACAGGACTAGTGGAGGGGTTTATATGCACGGGAAGGCAAATATAATGATAAATGCATACAATCATTGGGCCGCGTGAGGAACTATATTGCAACAAAGATCAAAGGCATGCGGAGGAGCTGAGAAATATAGATCTCACCAGCACAAGCTGGATGATACTTGCGCCACTGAAACAAGATGAGAAAGAAATCGACAAGTAAACGACGCGAAAACCTTTTAACAACAGTGGATTCTGACACAAAACACAATAAATATTGCATTCAGCGGGAAAGAAAATTAAAGAATTGAACGAACCAATAGACCAGGTGATCAGTGTGTCGATTATCGTGGCTGTTCTATTGTTATTGGCTTAGTTTCAGCAGCTCTATAAACGGTAAGGGTCCGCGTACTTTTGGAAATCGGCGCTTCGAGCACGTTGAAGGAAGTAGCACATGGAAGTAGCAATGAGGACGTCAACAAATGCCGTGAGAGCAAGGACTATTGATCCCAGCCAGCGGTACGGTTTCAGAATTTCGAGGGTATTGTGAGCAGAGAGAAGAGCGACTATAGCCACGACGCCCATTGAAACTACACCGGCCAGAATACAGGTGATAAACGGGACGAGCTTTTCCTGAGAGAAAAGCTGGATGCGCTTGGCGAAGAAAATCTACCTCGCTTTGGTCAGTGCACCCGCAACTAACAGTCAAGAAACACTTGCCTGTACGGTCGTCGTGACTAGTGTCGAGAATAATAATGTCAAATAAAATGTGCGCGGCGGTGTGAATACTTGGTCTTCTTGACCGAAAAATGTTATAGTCAACGAATAAATCTTAGATGTAAATATGAGTTCGGCATGGAATCAAAGGAACAAGAGGCGTGCGGACTGTGTGCCAGATAAGAATTGTATGGACGAGTTCAAGTAACCTTGAAGGCATGAGTAAAAATTTGGATCGGGCGATTTCAATACAAACCAGGTCAGTATAACCTTGTAAGATTTCAGTTAAAATTAAAGATCGATGCAATGTCCATACCACTGCTTTCAGCATCGGCCCGTCTTTTGAATCCTTGAAAAAGTTGTAGGTCGGAGCCGGAAGTTAGGACTGATTGAAGCGTCTGTCGAGAGACTACTAGTACAATACCTGCATTGAAACAATCCCAAAGAAGAAGGTGGCGAAAATGCCCCCAAGTTCTACGGCTCCAAGGGTCGTGTCCAAACTCGGCATTGTGGTTTGCAGAGTAGATAGTGAGCGGGGTCCCAACTTGAGAAGCGATCCAGCTTATATGCGGCCGTTCAGCGAGCCGGAAGCTGTGCCAAAACTTGGGAGTGGCAACGATGGATAGTACATGTTCTTAACCCACATACACTGAATGATGCTCCTCGGCCCAGGCCACGGGATATTTGAGCGCCGCTGGATTAATGAGATTTCCTAGAGATGTCACATCAAGGAAGGCTCCGTGGGACCGACTTGTAGAAGTTCTGTGCTTTCGATTGCCTCATTCACAAGTAGCGCCCATAATGCGTTTACTACTCTACTTGAGGAGAGCGGCCTTGGAATAGCTGTTCGAGATCCACTGACATTATACTCGCTTGGAAACAACGCACTAAGTGTACTGTCGTGATATTGGGAATGTCGGGAGAACATCAAAATAATGGTTCCCGCCTACTCACACTCCAAGCCATACGCACCGGGAAGAAATCAAGACATTTGGGGAACAGAGAGCAGTGGAGAGCCTGCAGTGGTTCGGGAATCATTCACTGGTCATTCGCGCAGCACCACGTCTTTTAATGGCCACTGGTCAGCGCCGTCAAATCCCAACGCTCGCAAGTCAGTCGAAGAGTGGTTTCGGATCCTTTCCAAGCCCACGAGTTTAGGTGCATCCTTTGGCTTCGAAAAGCGACAAGTCTGAGGTGGTGGTTCAATTCATGCAAGACCGTGCCATCATGATGGCAACAGGCGGGCGCCCGCGGGCTGGAAGCTGTGACACAGTGACAGAACTCACCCATATCATGATCTCGACTCGACTCCATTCTCAGAATTTACGGGTCATCCTGCTACCTGGTATGCCACGCCAGCGTTCGAAGCCCCGGCGGAGCGGCATTATTGCTGGATGCGGTTTTATTCAGTTCTTCCACCGACTGGCGGCTGCGGTAGTACTACCTTCTAATATTATCGCCTTCCATTGGATCTCCGTTTCACCACTGAATCACCAGTTTTATAGTTTTGGATCATGACGTCGGAACCCCGACTCCGAACCTGGTTTTTCTCGGACTCCCAGACGCTCGGCCGCGGCAGCTCCATAGAACTACCTTAAGGTGTTCGGACGGCCGTCCAATAGGCTGAAAACTATTCATCACTGCTCAATTTCTTTCCCCTCTTCTTGTCGACATATCTTGCCTTCAAACTCCTTTCAACTCCTCTTGGTTGCCTCTTGGACCTGTCTACTGGCCATCTGCAGTCGCTGCGGGAGGTATAATATGAATACATTGGTTCATACCAGGTCAAACCCTTCCCAATTCCACTCCAAGAAGGTTTCAACAAGTATGGCGTTTAGAGATGCAAAAATGCAACGTTACCGTGCCAACAAGAACCCATGCCGCTGGTGAAAACGACTCGGAGACGTTCAAAAGGGACCATGCGATTCGAACACCGTCTGCCTGCTTCTGGCCAACGCAATGAATCCAAGAAGTCCAGTCTCGAAATTCTGAATGCCGTTGAATATCTTCTGCCCCACCTGATCGTTGACTACACTATACCACAAGGTATGATGCTTTAGAGGAATCCATCCTCGTCTTTCGGTGCTCTAATGGCTAACAAGACCGCACGTGCGGCTCGCTCTGAACGGTTAGTTCAGAACAGGAACGCGGAGCAACCAAACACGCCGCGGGTGGGTGGGCTTGCTCGACAAAATTTCGGCTTCTCATCGAAAGTTAGAACAGCGTGAGATTGAGTAGTATCAAAGTACAGCCAAAGATATGCATAGTTGTTGTCCAATCCGAAGCATGGAATCATGTAAAGGCGGGAGGGTGCGTGAAAAAAATGTCGCGGGTTGTCCGGATTGACCCCCAGCATCAATATTCAGATTGAGAAAGATGAGCTATCAAAACTCGAAAGAGTGAGCTGCTGAATTGATGTGGTCGTCATTGAGAAGCTGAATCGTGAGTCAGAATCTGAACATTATGACCTGACGCTCGGGTGGAAGGCGATGGCGATCGGTCACGCTCGGCATCTTCACCAACTACAGTTTTGCATGAAAGAAGTGGCGGCAGAGAAGAAGGCCGTGCAGATAATAGCGCCTTATCACACTGGGCGGCCCCATTTGGATACACCGCCCGATGAGACAGGTTATGATACGCCGACTGCGCCGCGAAATTCGGCAATTTCGAGGTTGAACCTTGACCTGGAGAAACGCCGTTTCATGGCATCATTTTGGTTGCGGACCCAAGATACACATTCATTATTCAATTGCCAAGAGCTCGACGAGTTCAGGCCTCTGCGAGAGCCTCTGCACAGGACCAACTTGCCCGACTTGGAGGCCAACCGGCGTTTGAACAACTCCGGGGCGTCAATTATCTTAGAAACTTACTTTTTCTTTGCCGCGTTTACAGTCCTTGCACATGGCGGCAGATGATCAGAATATGGACAACGATGTCGCTCCACATCCACAACGGCGCGCACTGTTTCACCTTGGCAGTAAATTCATGTCAGAAAGTTCTGATATCCAAGTTATCCTACCCGGTCCCGGTGTACTGTTTCACTGTGGCGGTAAATTTCTGTCAGAAGGTTCCGATATTCAAGTTTTTAGACCCTACCCGACGATAATTTGAGGCAAGTTCAGCATTGCAGGCCTTCCACATGTGAGAACTGGCAGGCCCGCCGAAAATGTTACCGAGCCCGCGGAGACACAACAGAAAATACTTCGATGACTGTAAAGGAGAAGACATTCATCTGCCGGTATCCCTCTACTCAATGCCAGTTGCAACAGGTGGCAACTACTAATCGTGGGTTGAGCTCTGCGGTGATACCGCGCCGCGCATGCATCCACTTATGATAACCCGCGAGCATTCATCTCATGGGATAAAACCGGTTTTGCCTCTCACAATGCCGCTGTTTACCCGTCCTCTGCACTACCTTGACCCACAATGACCTTGTCACTGACCTCAGCATCTGCCTCTTTCTTCGGGACAGTCGTTGGGAGCCTTTTGTATGGTCTCTTTTTCGTTCTAGCGATTCTGTCTGCTGTCCTTCACATCCAACACATAATGCGGGGTCACCAAAATGCCTCTCGAAGAACAATAATGGGCTCTGTTTTGCGAAATCCCATGATTATGGCTGGAATCATGTTGTTTTTGACAGTCACTGCGGTATGCATCATGACACCACTTGCCCTGAACGCCGAATCACACTCAAACTCAGCATTGGATTTTGGACATAATCGACACTGCTTACGGTCTCTTGGAATCAGAGAACCCCAAAGTGTACTTTCTAGCTCTAATCCGTCCGCGGGCTGTCACCGGATTTGCTTTCCTTCTCGTCTCCTTGGTGATCTGCGATACCATGATTGTAAGACAGGATTCAAGGAAGGAATATACTCATGCTTCTCAGATATATCGTCTCTGGATTGTTTGGAACAAGTCTACTCTGGTTGTCATCTTCCCTGTTATCACCCTCCTCGGAATGCTAGGTATGTCTTTACGATCTATCAGAATTCAGTACCTGGGTTATATTTCGTCTCAGCCTGTGGGATAGGTGATACTCACCAGTTTGCCATTACTGCTGTGGGAGAAAGCGTATTTACACAGGAGTTTGCTCGATGGATAGTGGCAGACAGTGTTTTCAACCTTCTGTTCGTACCTTATAATTTCTTTCCATCATCCATAGCGGTCATTAAATGTTTGCTTGTGTGCGCAGAACAAATGTATACAGCACGGGTTTGATTGCGTATCGTATCTACACGATCAACGCCAGAATGTCTATTGTTACTCGTGTACACGGGGGAGACGATCTCAAGGTAAGTAGCATCTCTATTTCGGCACGAACGTTAATCACAAGGAAAACGCCAGAGTGTCATGGCTATCCTAGTCGAAAGTTCTGCTCTTCTGAGGTAAGCCTTTCTCTTTGCGCGGAGTATCCTGGGTGGACTCCTAACATCTTCGCGTAACAGCGCCTGGATAGTATTTCATATGATAACCTACTCAACAAAGTCTGCACTCGAAATTTTCGTGCTGAACACCCTTGGGACCGTCTCCGGCCTGTCCTTTATGCTTATCAATATCCGAGTCGCTCTCGGCTGGGGACAGACTGAAACCATCTCGGGTTCTAGCACAGATAGGCCCAATCTTGTGCCACCAAGGGTTCGAATGGAAACGCAGGTGGATACGCATGTGGACATGCCAACGAAGAGCAGCACTGACAATCACAATGAGTACGAGCTTGACGAAGTGGCAAAAGGCCAAATCTGAGTTCACGTCTTGCACTACTTGTTTGTAGGGTTGATATTGGAACTTGCGTTTGATCGAACCGAAACAACTTTCCTGGTAATCCAACACCCCGCATGCAACAACCGAGGTCATTACTGAGCAAACGATGATCCACAATTAGTCGTCGAGAACTTTAGGGTTGAATTTGCCGGGTGACTCGACCCGGCGACTGACAGGAATGAAGGGGAGCTTTTCATGAACTGGAATTTCAGTTGGAAATTGAAGTTCTCATTCGACCAATTGAATTTATCGTTGAAGACGTGACTTTAGTCGGTTCGTGATCTTCTGAGTCGAATATGTTGTGGACTGTACAGCCTCGCATGTTATGGCTCTCTTTGAATCCGATGATAAGATGCCCTGGATGCGTCAAAACAAGGAAACTGCCCCAAAATTGTGGAAGGTAAAGGTCGGATTGAACTGGCTTATATTATTCAATACTACTGGCTCTACGTAAGTCAAATACAATGTTTTGCTTCGTCAGGAACACAACCTGTACGCTATTTCCATTCTCTAAATTTTTGTGAAGTCTTCATCGTGTAACTCTCGGACTGGTTAAACGTGGCTGAATCGGTAACAACTCGAATGTTTTTACTTTCGAACCTGTTTGATTGGCGAGCACTGCCTCACGATAGCATCAGTCCTGCTCGTCCATGCACCCCAAAAAGGCAATTATTGAGAAGGATCCAAGTTAAGCTGCAGATACACCAGCTTGCTTTCAATAGCACTCGCCGCGGCCGACTTCTCACTCTACTCGTTGATCTCTGTTCCTCCACTGTCCAACACATGATTGCGCGTCTGCCAACGTCCCTGACAAGTGTCGCTGAACCCGTCACGTCATTGATAATATAGTTTTCTCTTGAGCACCCATGTAAAGAATAAAGATATAATATAACAGCAGTACAGATAGTTTCTTGTGTGACCAATATACCCAATCTACGCCCGGAGATCTTCCGCCAGCTTCGTGAACAGAGCGATTAATCGCTCGGCCTCTTGCCTGGCGAGCACCACGTCCTTATCGATCGCCAACGCCTCATTCAAGCCGGGCAGAGTCGTGGCCCCGTAGCCCAACCATCGACCAGGTGCGACGACTTGGTGCTTGTACCACTCTAATTTCAATTTATCAGAATTGCACGTCCAGACTTCGTAACGAGGTAAAAGAAAAGAAATAAAGACGCACCCCGCCCCTTGATTCCCTCCTCCGACACAAACCCGCGCTCAAATGCCGCGAGCTTCTTGTTCGCCTTCGTCACCCGCCTCGCCGCCTTGATGAACCTGAAGATCGGCGGCGTGCGCGGAAGATGCGGACGCGGGATGTTGTCTGACTCGGGATCTCTGCGGTCAGTCGAGAACTGCGCGTCGAGATACTCTTCCCACGCAGCAGGGACGTGCAGCCCAGCGCGGCCGTGCCAGTTGCGATCAGGTCCGGGTGCGACGCCAAAGACGCGCTTGACAAACATGATGAAGTGCCGCGTGAAGCCCCGCCGCCGGCCGTACCGCCGCGGGAACTTGGGCAACTGGCTCAGGAGCTTCGTGAACTCCTTCTCTGCCGCCTCTTTTTCCGCGTCAAGCTCGATGCTGGCCGCTGTAAGTTCGCTGATGGACTCTCTGAGCCTGGAAAAGTCCATGGCGGTCGCAAGCGGCGTGTCTGTCACGATTTCCTCGACTCTGTTTGTACGTTCTATATTAGTTTCTGCTGGGGAGAGGACAGTACGACGCACTCGTCAAGGTAATTGTGCAGCTCCAGCGTATACTGCGTCGTGTTCAGCGGAACGATGATCGAGTCAGTCAATCTAAGCAGCATGAGACCAAGATGCTTCGCCACCGCAGTCTACATAAAAAACAAAGCATCAGCCGACTTGAGTATGCAAAGAATCGATCATACTGACAGCACGATGGAAACCCGGATCAGCATGCAGTTCCTGCCACCTTTGAGTGTCATAGATGGAGTGGTAGTGATACACCGCATCCTGCGGAGTCCTCCCAAAGCCCTCGTTCGAGCTCGCGATCCCAAGGTGTTCCAAGAAAACCGTAAAATCACTCCCACTGCCGAGTGTCCGCAGCAAGCCACCCTTCGCTTCACGTCGGCGCCGCGCGGTCTCTGCGGCCTCGTACGCAGCCATATACTCCGTATCCACCTGCGCCCCCGCAACGTCAATTGAGATCGGCCCATCGTCGTCCTGCGCGTCGAACAGGCTCTTTCCGGGAATGGTCGGGTGGGGGACGTCGCGTGCCGTGTCGAGGATGAGGTGAGACAGCGAGGGCGAAGCGTCAGCGCCCCAGCGCGAGCCGCCCGCGGAGCCGTCGACGTTGACGTACGCGATGGCGTGCTCGGCCAACCAGGCTGCAAAGTCCTCGCCGTATTCTGTCGACCCAATTAGGCCGTACTCTTCTGCGTCCCAGCTTGCGAATACAACTACGCAGCAATGGTCAGCCCACCTTTGATACATGTGGTGAGAAAACAGTACGTACTCGTGCGGAGGGGCTTCCAGCCTGCCTTGAGGAGCGCGCCGTACCCGCGCACGACCTCATGCAGCGACGCAGTCCCGCTGATCGGGTCCGTCGCGCCGAGCACCCACGCTGTCCGCGTACCGTCAGCAAACAGATATGAGAGCTGAACAAGCACATACCATCCCGATGGCATCCAATAACGACCACCTCGTCGCGGACATGGCCCGGAATGGCCGCCATCGTATTCCAGATCGGCATCACCCGCGCGTCGACGTGGTTCACGAGCCGGACCGCGGCATTGCTCGCGCGCCCAGTTAGCCTCCGCGCGTCTGCGCCGCCGTCGATCTCGGCCAGAAGGCGCTGCGCATTCGCCCAGGAGATGGGCAGGGAGGGGATCCTCGGGCCGTTACTCCCCTCGGTGCGGTTGCTGTCCGGATAGGCAGGAAGCCCTGGGGTCGAGGGGTCGCCGGCTGTGGAAGCGCAAATGTAAGATAGCAACACAGAAAAGGCAATATACGCACCGTATAAATTTATGTATGCGACCGAGCCGCGTTGGACCGCGGTCGGATTGCGGGCGGGACCAGCGGGATATGGCTCAAACCCATTCTCGACGATGATGTGGCCGTCGTCGCGCGGGTCATCGTACATTATCACCCTGGAGAGGTGTGAGTTAGCTTGCAGTTAAGTACTCCAAGGAGATGCGCACCCAACGGCACCTAAATCCTCTGCGCCTTTGACCTGAAAATCCAGGTTAACCAAGGCGGGAAGAGGGTGCGCTTGTCTACCTTGAGACCCCGAAGCACGTGTCCGTACCGAGTGAGGACGATCTTGCCTGTGAAATTCGTCCCGGCAGCAACCAGCTCCGCGTAATCCTGCGGGAGTTGAGGATTGCCTCCCGGATTTTGAGTGTAACACTTACCGCGTAGGTCCCATAATTGGCATAAATGAGCTACAGAGATGTGAGATGGTGCCGAATCCGTACATGATGGTTAGTTACCTGACCCTGCACGTCGCCATCGCCGCTGGCTCCGTGCCACGTCGGGACGGAATTTCGGTGCTTGTGCGCATCAGCGTCCAAGGGATCGCCGTCCTCAACGAGATCAGCATTCCATATTGGGCTCCCGTCCACGTCGAGGATCTCAAGCCGCTGCTCTCGTCCCGTGTCCATGATGGGATAATATATATCCACCTTCATTTCGTCATCATTCAGCTTGGTGGCGCAACAGTCCTGTACTCACCCAAGCTGTAGGTTCGCGAGGTCCAAACAAGGCAGAAGTCAGTCCAAGAGTCGCCCACCGTGATTGCTTGCTTCCTGCAGGAAAAACTGGTGCCTCATCCGGCGGAGGAATCTGCAGCGCGTCTTGGAAGGTTTTGAGCATGCGCAGGGCGTCTTGCTCATCGTGCGCCGAGCCAGCGGGGTGCGCATGTGCGGTGTACTCCTTCGACGCCGCGCGCGCGCTCTCTGGGTCAGGTATGGATCTGTATCGGGTCAGGCTAATATTATAATGCAAAATGAAAGTCCAGCGTACAGAAAGAGCTTTTCCCGCTCTTCCATGGATAGTCGTGGCTGGGGTCTTTCATGCCACCGCTGCGGACGAGATACATGTCCCTGCGGTGCCCGCCAGCCTCCAGGACGTTGATTATGATGGTGGGGCCGGTGGCGGAATTGAGCATGGCTCGAGTGCGCGGCGCGGTACACTTGAACAACACGGACACAGAGTAGTATCGCCAGAACAAGTCCAATACGTCGCAGTAACTCGCGCAGCCGCGACCGTCGAGGGAGGTCCACTACTAGCTCATCCTCAGCCTCGGTTTTTTCTGGGTCTTTGGACATGACCGCAGCAAGCAGAAATGTCGATCAACGCTCAGCACGGCCCGATCAAACTCTGATCGTCATTCTATTTTTAGCTCTCCGAACCTTTTTTTAGCCGCACCAGGATCCAGCAGCCACACCTAAAACGGCAAACTCTCCGGCTTGTTTGCAACGAAATGTTAGAGGGGAATTTTGCTATTGGTTCGGAAAATGCCGGAACCAATAGCAAAATTCCCTCTAACATTCCGTTGCACATTCAACAAGCCGGAGAGTTTGCCGTTTCAGGTGTGTGTCTTCAATCGCGAGGACAGAAAGTCGAGGTGAACTGCAGCAGAATAATTATTAAGCAACGGGTTTATTGTGAATCGAAAATTCTCATTCCCAACTTTTGGGGTTGAAACCAAAGTGGTTGAACACCGTCTACGAACCCTGCAGACGCCATGAGGTTGGCGGCACACAAAACGCACAGGAGCTGCAGCTGGTAGACGCCGAAATTGAAGTTCACGGCCAATCGAACGTTAAGCTCAATGAATTCGGAGACCTCTTCACTGCAACTGGTATAGGAAAGGTCACTGCCCTCGCCTTGGCCCGGCGCTGCAATCATTTTCCGGCAGCTTAAAAGTACGGGTAAGGCGTTGACTTGTTTTGGGGTTAGATCTAGGAAGGGCATTTCACGCAATGAATGGGGCCGAGGGAGACTTGATAAGTGGTGGGATGGCTCCAGGTGTTGAAGTTACTAAATGACGACAAAGGTTTTAAACGCGTAGCCACGCGCCTGTTGGTTGATGCAAGGATGAGCTGGTGAGGGTGATTATTCAGAAGATTGTAAAGAAAATCAAGAGAGTTGAAGGCGCTGCAATATTCAAGCTACAATGGCGAGGAAGGAGAGGCGGAGAAGGAGAGGTCGCAAAATAGTATAGCCTACGATAAGCTGCCACAGACAGAACGGCAGCTTGGGTTTGAAGATCTGCCCAGAAACAGCTTGTGTGGGTGTGCGGGGGGGTTCAGCCGCTCTGGGCTCTTGCGTGCAGGAAAGATGTGCAAGATGTGCAAGAGAGGATCGGGAAGAAAGGGTCATGGGAAAGGTCGAACCTCATGACAGGTGGCTGTGGCACTCATTTAAATCTCGGTCACGGTCATCGTCCACTGCGGAAGAAAATCAACATCTTTCGTGTTCGTGTGTGCTTGCCATCTCGGACAGCGGTTTTGGCAATCCCACGACTGAGGGTTGTAGCAACATCAGATACCAAGCATCATCTTGTCGGAATTCCCTCCCAGTGGCTTCAGAGCGTGTGACTGGATGGGGATCCTCAAGGCGCAAACCTTCCGACAGTCCACGCGTGGCATATAGCATTTTTAGACAACCGTGCCCGCGCTCGTCGTATCACTAAGCTCAACTTTGGCTGCTGTGTGACGTTATCTCGGGGTTCGTGAAGTTCCATCTGTCGCTGTTGGTTGATAAATGATTGAGGGTACTCGGTATCTGTGTAACATTTTCGACGGGCCTGGTTCTCACACGTGGAAGAAGGCCTGCAATGCTAAACTTGCCTCAAATTGTCGCCAGGTAGGGTCTAAAAACTTGAATATCGGAATCGTCTGACAGAAATTTCAATGCCATGGTTAAACAGTACATCGGGCAGGATAACTTGAATATCAGAACCTTCTGACATGAATTCACTGCCAAGGTGACACAGTGCGCGCCGTTGAGGATATGGAGCGACATCATTGTCCATATTCTTATCATCTGCCGCCATGCGCAAGGACTGTAACGGTAAAGATCGAGCAAAAAAGAAAAAAGTCAGTTTCCAAGATAATTGATGCCCCGGAGTTTTTCAAACGCCGGTTGACCTCAAAGTTAGGCAAGTTGGTCCTGTGCAAAGGCTCTCGCAGAGGCCTGAACTCGTTGAACTTTTGGCAACCAATTGAAGAATGAATGTGTATCTTGGGTCCGCAACCAAAATGATGTGAAACGGCGTTTCTCTAGGTTAAATAATGTTCAACCTCGAAATCGCCAAGTTGAGTCGTGGCGCAGTCAGCGTATCGTAGCCTGTCTTATCGGGCGGTGTATCCAAACGGGGCCGCCCCGTGTGATAAGGCGCTATTTTCCGCACGGCCCTCTTCTCTGCCGTCACTTCTTTCATGCAAAACTGTAGTTGGTGAGGATGCCGAGTGGGTCCGATCGGCGTCGCCCTCCATCCGAGCGTCAGGTGAGGATGTTCAAATTCTGACTCAAAGTTCAGCTTGTTCTCGACGACAACCACATCAGTTCAACAGCTCACTCTTTCGAGTTTCTGTGGCTCATTTCAAGTTCAATCTGAATCTTGGTCCTGGTGGTCATTTCTGATATTCTGAACGGTCAACCTGTGACATTCTCTTCACAGAATGCTCCTGTCAACAGTCTCCTATTCTGACTGTCCGTTTAGAGCGCGCCCAACGAGCAGTTTTCTTGTTGGCCGTTGGAGCACCGAAAGACGAGGATAGAATATCAACTCAATTTGCCAAACTTCATGCGACAGTTTTCGCTTTCACGAATATCAAACGGGGTGTCCTATATCCATCTTTTTTCTGTTCTTCTCCCGTTGACTGATGGTAAAATTTAACTCAGTGGAGATGTTCAGGCTTCATCTAAAACAGCAGGTTTATCTTTCATCTTGGAGAAGCATCTTTTGTCTTGGCTGGGCATCTTTGGATATCGCATCTTCTCGGTTGCCGTTTGCCAGACATTGTCAAGACAATGACAGATGACTTTCGGTTCCAAAGATGGAAAAGATGGCATTCAGGTCCAAGTCCATGCATGAACACGAATAGAAGGCAATCTCGTGTAACGATGAACTGCATACCTGTTATGAAAATCTATCAGTATGCTTGCATCAGCAACATGTTTTGCGTGTGGTGGTTCGGCGGCCATCAGCAAACCCCGAGCTGAAGGTACCCTGTATGTATTAACAGCTATTTAATTCTTAGCCTGAATAAATAGTATACTAAGTTTGCTAGCTTGGGCTAAAATCCAGCCGAGACATCACTGATCAGTCTCGCTGGCCAATTTCTCCCCAGTAGAGTGAGATGAAGAAATAAATCTTGGGCTCAGGATCTTTCGGTCAATTTACGTGCCGCAAAGCGGCCTGACAAAGCAAAGGTCGGCATACGTGCCTTTAATATAGCACATAAATAGCACGGCATTCTGGGAGGTCTCCGGTTAGAAACATTATTAACATGTTAATAGCATGCTATTTATTGCTATCCCATATAGCTACGGCAGTCAGTCTGCACCTTTATTAAACCTGTTTTATATCTCTGTTTTTCATGATATATCTCTGTTTTCATGATATATTTCACAAGCTTGAGGAAGTGTGTGAGGATTTCAAAGCCCAAATATTTTTCTCAGTGTGCCTTTTTTTTTTCATCACTCAGAAGTTTTATATATATCTCTTTCTCGGCACAACTGAGTGGTAGTGCTGACAATGGACATCTTTGACATCTTGACCAAGACAATACATCTTTCTAAGCAAAATGTGTTGAATTAACAACTGGACCCTCAGTCAAGTCCATGTTGGTTTCCAGCTCAACTGCAACTCCCTGAGTCTGTTATATTTATTCCCTACCCTACTTCTGCAGTATATCTCATTGTTTGATCATTCCAGTGTTCGTAGCCTAGATACACGATAGCCACTTATGTTTCCATAGTTAGTATTTATACACTTTGGACTTTGTACGTGCCTCAGATGTTGACTTTGCTTCTCAACTCTGAGGTGCTTATTATATTATTAGTGTTAACTTACAACAAAATGAACCTGTTTAGCCAAGATAGATCATCTTTGGGAAATTTCTATCTTGGGCATCTTGAACATCTTGATCAAGATGCCCAAGATGCCAAAGATGAACTTGGCCATCATGTTGCAGGATTCGTAGAGCAGAGTCTTCAATTTCCAGTTGTCTTCTTTGATTGTCATCATGTATCAAGGCACCTCTCAGCTGTTCATGTTTGGTTATGGTTTTTCATGCAGGTGGGTAGGCCCGCCTTTATAAGGGCAGTTACAATCTCCCACTAGTCAAACACCTTCACTCACACTCAATCAAATGGCCGCTGACATAGGGCCAACATTCGGAGCCTTGCTGCTTGGCATTCTAATTGCTTCAACGTAAGTCCCTTTGATATTTCTGAACCCTTGCCCAGATGCCTATATGGGCCACTGTAACAGTGCTTATGGCATGACCATTGTGCAAACCTATATCTACTTTGATCGGTTCCCAAACGATGCCATGATAGTCAAAATCACGGTGAGGGGTAGTTTAACCATCCTGTATTTTTTCTGACATGATTTCCCTTCAGGTCTGGCTGCTTTTGTATGAATATTATCCGTGTTTCGCGTTCCATCTAATAAGGGTAATAAACAGTGTCCTTGAAACCTTTCACACTGCAATCGGTTGGCATTTGATATATTACTACCTCATCCCAAACTTTGGGAATTTGGGAACTCTTTTGGAACTGCCTCTCTGGTACATTTGATTCTTGCTTGGTAGTATTCTCTTTGGTCTGACTTTTGAATTTCCAGGTCTCTATCTGTGTGTCCTCATGCCTCAGTGGCTCTTACCACTTACATTTGTTCCAAAGGCAATTGTGGCTCTTACAGTAAGTTCCTCATACACCGAATTCTGCACATACTGAATTGGGACAGCACACTATGGAGTTCATACGACACTGGTATTTTAATTTGCTAAATCCCTCTGAAGAAGGTGTTGACATGATTTTGCAGCTTTTATGCTCGTCGTGTTTTCTTCTGTATGTTCCGTGACCAACTCCACGTTAATATGGACTAAGTTTGAACAGTATCAGGACACGCTGTGATTATCCCAATGGTCATTGTGGGTAATTTTACTGCCCACCCTGGGCCTGTCTAACATAACTCAGCTTGTCTTGGCAACAATAGGTGGAGGTAATCTATATTCCTTAGAACGTTGTCGATGTGAAATATTTCCTCTAACTGTTTTTCAGGGTTTGGAATAGGTCAGTGATCTGCCCCACTCAAGAACAATCCTCATCCAAATTATGCCACAGTTATCGTGGTTACAGTGTAACTATTGCTATAACTGCTAAGTTTCCCTCTCTTAGTCCATATTAGTGAACACACTATTCTTGCCAACATTCACTCAACAATATATGTGAGCTATTCCCTCCACCAATGTGCTTGAACTTTACCTGGTTTCTAGTCATGGGGTGTGACCAGTATCGTTGCAATAACCTGTGCTGATATAGTCATCACTGTGTCATCAATTTACTATTTGAAGAAGGGAAAGAGAGGCACCTATGCTCAGTGAGTACTCCGTCATTTGTTGCCACAATATCCATTAATTCAGAATCGACACCTTAGGACCAAGTCGGTACGTCCCACGAAGTAAATTAAAGATGAGGAAAGTGACTTTCCACTTTTCACACTCAGCTCCTTGACAAGTTGATGCTTTGGACCGGCAGTACCGGAATGATAACAAGGTATGGGTGGGTGATCGGGTGTAATGTCATTTCTAATGTTACTTTTTGTAGTGCCATCAGTCTGGCCTTCCTGGGAGCGGTATATCCTCGCGTGTTTCACAGCCGGAGCAGAAATTAAAACAGATTATTCAGTTCATCGGAGCACCAGACGCGCTAGTTTATCTTGCACTGGACCAGATCCTCACTCGAGGTTTGGAAGGAAACATCCAATTTCGTATTATCTGACTTGATGTGTTCCAGTCTATGTGAATACGCTTCTGGCAACGTGCGAAAACAGTTTGGACTTGCAGCGCACTGCACTAACCGTTAACAGGCTCAATTTCCGCACCGTTCTTCGTGGTCGTGCAATGGAGGAAGATAAAAATGCAATAATACCCTTGCCCATAATGCAAAGCAGCTCCCTCGGACAGGGCTCTGGCTCTGATGTGCGTACTTCCAATAATATTGGTACCTTCTCTCAAACCTGAGCAGAACCAAGAATCGTCGACTGTTGTTCATGTTGTTGCTCATACCCAGTCACACAGCGATGTCAGGTTTGGCAATGCTGTGGATAAGGTTTGCGAATATTTCCGAGCCCCTTTCATGCTGCTGTTTAATCATCGCATGCAGACAACATTTGATCAACAGAAGACGTTTGACCAGCCCTACTAGTCTTTTCTATGAGAGCTTTTTTCGCTATTTATTCAGCATGAACTTGGAACTTTTTTCTCACTCACAAGGCGGAAGTTTATAGACTGTGATAATTTTCTTGAAGTTGCATTCCTTGTTTATCCAACTTCACTTCAGATACGAGTGATCCATGCATGAACTGTACATGTCCGTTCAACAGTTCAACTTCAAAGTGCAGATTGACTGGCGAGCACTACTTCACAATGTCATCAGCGTCGCTCGTCCTTGCAACCAAAATGAGCAATTATTGAGAAAGGAGTGATATTATTATTCAGGATTCAACCTCGCTTTATGGAAAATTTTAATCGCCAGGTTGAGTATAAAAACAATGAGTTAAAAACAACCCTTAGTAGGCTGAGCGGGGGTACACAGCCTGGCACAAGCCAGATTCAAGCAGCGCGCAATTTGAAGCAACGTGCTGTGAGGCACAGGTAAGTGGTTGTAGCACCAGCAACAGTCTGAATTTCAATGTTCTGCAGATGTGTCTATGCTGTCCCCTTTGTAAAATAAATAAAAACATATATCATGAGGCCTGGACCCAATACTGGGTGACTTCCCATAAGAATAGATACTTTTTTCAGAATATATTTGCATTTCCGGCAGCGATGCCGAGGCACCTGTCAGGACCCCATCGGACTTGGATCTCGGATTTTCCAGTTTCGACCCTCGTCTAAACCTTAATTTACTTTAGTCTGTAGGGGGGGTCCTGATCCCCGTTCCAGATTATATTCATGTTGAATAAACAGATTTGGAAGCTGCCGCGACGTGTTTGACGGGACAGCGTGGGCATCATCGCGTTCTCTCGTGAACGTGCAACTGGGCAGGACCCTCCACTGTGCTCCTTCGTCTGTACTCAATCCCGAGTCACAGAGCCGAAGATTTTCTGGGATGCGGAAACCAAAAGACGTTCGGAAACGCGTCGAAACACATCACAATCGCGATCGGAAACGCGCCGGAATAGCATCAGACACCTTGTATGGCAACAATGTGTTCTCTTGAGCAAGAACAGGTGGAAGGAAGAAAGCTGAATGGGCAAACAGAGATATGATTGCATTAGAATGGATATTGTAGCCCTTGAAATTATATTGCTTATGGGAACCAACGCAATTAGATTTCGGCACTAAACCTTAGATGCCGACATCGCTGGCACCCCTTGGATATTCAGCGGAAAATATTTAGTCTTATGGGAAGTCAACCACTTTCTGAGAGGTATACTGATATCTTGGATTACAGAAGGCTATTATATATTGAGTAAGAAAGAATCAATAAGAAATGCAAAACGATAGACACAAAAAAGTCGCGAGCAAAGTTCAGGCTGAAGAGTCCAGCTCGTAATCCGGGCTAATTTTGGACGAAAACCCACTCACTCTATGCCGGCTCTCTACAAAAATGCCTTCAATACCTATAAAAAGTCTCCGGTACCAGCCTAGCAGGAATCAGCTAATATTTTGCAGTATTTGCAGCGATGATACTTAGAAGTTAGAACGTAGTGGCTTTGATGAGGGTTTCCGAGTCTGGGTTCCACCTTGGCTCCAACTCTGCTCGCAACTTTTTGTGTCTATCGTTCTGCATGTAGCTGTAACTCCGAATATTCGGAGACCCGTTCACTGCACATTGTATGGGGAAGGTCACTGCCCTTCACTTACATCCGGTCCCGCAATCCTTCTGCCTGCAGATTACAGGAGATAAGTGATGGCAAATCCTTCTGTACGGACTTTCCTTGCTCAAGCCGGAAATTTAGGAGGACATCCCAACTGAAACAAAATGGGACCGACTTGATGAGGGAGATGCTAAAGCTACTAATAAGATAATCGAGGGGGAGAAGTTGCTCTGACGTCCCTTCATCACCGCCAACAAATGCATGAAGGACACGGCTGAGCGTTTATGGGAGCTAGTGGCCGCGTTGAAGGGTCACTGATTGCGATGTTTCGTTTCACTCTGCTCCTTCGGTAGGTTTAGTTATCGAAATCTTCATTCATATCCAAATGATAAATCCACGCCACCTTGACATCTGTTGTCGATGTTACCGCTGAGACTGAAAGTTTTAAACAACGAACGACGTGCCAGGCGGCGCCTTGGGCAGCGTTTTTACAGATTCCCACGGTTCAAATTTGAACCATGGGAATCTATGCCACTGTCGAAGACTATCGAAAAATAGCTGGCGTCCATTATATAGTCCGTGTTCAGATGACCTTTAGGTTTTCAGGGACGATACAGAGCGGAGACAGACGAAGAGGAATGCTGGTGGTAACGTTCTTGAGATGGTCCGAACGGATCAAGGCGACTCATGGTGGTTAAATTCGAAACGGCTCGACGACAAGCTAGGGCGACTCAAGTATTAGACTCGAACCAGTCCCAGAAGCGAACAAATCTCGAAGTCGGTCGGTTATTTAGCCACCTATTGATCGACTGTCATGAATAGTCAGATTAACGACTGGTTTGAGTCTACTCAAGTATTAAGGGCACTCGTATGAAGATATCCACAAGAAAGATGAAAACGGTTCCAGCAGATCTATGCTGAAATTTCACATGTTGTGCCAAAATTGTAAGAAAGCATCATCGGCGCCTGTATTGATCTGGAAAGCTGGTGGTGTTGTTTCGCTCATGTGAATTTTGTTGAGGGGAGGATCTACGGATGACGGAGAATGTCAGAAAATAGCGAACAGTTATTGGTCAAGATTACCTGCCGCAAATCCGAGTCAGTAAAAACTGTTCTGTCCCCGCGTCCCAATGTGGATGCGCATCCCTCGTGCCGCCAGTGCCCGGAGAGGAAGGACATTCACAAGAGGAAGACCCACAACAGGGGCGTCAGATTTGTAGTATGTTGGCCAGATGAGGCTGAAGGACTCGAGTTTGGCATGTGCTGCGTCCCTCGCATCGCATCTAGAAGCGAGCGCATCCAGCAGCTCGTTGTCTACCTGGTCCGACCCACAACCCAGTAACACGAAGGCCTGGAGCTTTGGCAGAAAATCAGGTGTAGTGCGACGATCCAAGGCACGAACCACATCGTTTGTGAACAAACTCAAGGAACGGACCAGCTCCAGTGTCGTGAGGTGTGTCAAGGGGTAGAACCAATGAACGGGGACCGTGGGGGACATGCCGAAGTTGAATGTACTCAATGTGCCGGATATCCGCGACAAAAACGGGACTATCTCGGCGTCAAGGTAGCTCTCCCATATTGTAAAGCGCCCTTCCAACTCGAACATTTTCCGGTAGCTTAAAAGAACGGGTAAGGCGTTGACTTGTTTTGGGGATTTAGATCTAGGAAAGTCATTTCACGCAGTAAATGGGACCGAGGGGAACTCGATGAGTGGCGGGATGGCTCCATGTATTGAAGTTACTAAATAAGATGTTGACGACGAAGGTTTTAAAAATAGCCACGTGCCTGCTGGTTGCGAGGATGAGGTGGTGAGGGTGATTATTCAGAGGACTGCAAAGAAAATCAAGAGAGTTGAAGGCGCTGCAACATTCAAGCTACAATGGCGAGGAGGGAGAGACCGCAAAATAGTATAGCCTACGACTCAAATAAGCTGCCACAGACAGAACGGCAGCAATCAATGGCAGCTTGAGAGCGAGGGGGTTTTAAGATCTGCCCAGAAACAGCTTGTGTGAGTGTGCGGGGGGTTCAGCCGCTCTGGGCTCTTGCGTGCAGGAAAGACGTGCAAAAGAGGATCGGAAACGGGGCACGGCCCGAAAGGCCGAACTTCATGACAGGTGGCTGTGATGCGGATCACTTCACTTATCTTTCCTAGTCGGATGCTCTTCCTCACTGACTTACCTCCACCAAGTCAGCTCGCAGACTTGCCTTCCTTAACACTGGAAGGAAGAGCAGATTGCAGCCCGTGGCATGTGATAATTTCTTGCGCGTTTGCTTTCTTCCGCTCTCAAATGTCTTCAAAGTTCCAATGACTCCCAACAGGCATCCACGCGTGGACTGCGCCGCAACTGAATGGCTTGCTCCGGCTCTTTACCAAACACTCATTTTACCTTCGGTCACGGTCACCGCCCACTGCAGAAAGAAATCAATACCTTTCGTGTTCGTGTTTGCTGGAGAGCGGTTTTGGCAATCCCACGACTGAGGGTTGTAGCAACATCAGATACCAAGCATCATCTTGTCGGCATTTCCTCCCAGTGGCTTCAGAGCGGTGTGACTGGATAGGGATCCTCAAGGCGCAAACCTTCCGACAGTCCACGTGTCTTTCGGTGGACATATAACATTTTTAGACAACCGTGCCCACGCTCGTCGTATCACTAAGCTTAACTTTGGCTGCTGTACGACGTTATCTCGGGGTTCGTGAAATTCCATCTGTCGCTGTTGGTTGATAAATGATTGAGGGTACTCGGTATCTGTGTAACATTTTCGACGGGCCTGGTTCTCACATGTGGAAGAAGGCCTGCAATGCTAAACTTGCCTCAAATTGTTGTCAGGTAGGGTCTAAAAACTTGAATATTGGAATCGTCTGACAGAAATTTACTGCCACGGTTAAACAGTACACTGGGCAGGATAACTTGAATATCAGAACCTTCTGACATGAATTCACTGCCAAGGTGAAACAGTGTGCGCCATTGAGGATGTGGAGCGACATCATTGTCCATATTCTTATCATCTGCAGCCGTGCACAAGGACTGTAAAGGCGCCAAAAATCGAGCAAAAAAAAAAAAAGTCAGTTTCCAAGATAATTGATACCCCGGAGTTTTCAAACGCCGGTTGGCTTCCAAGTTGGGCAAGTCGGTCCTATGCAAAGACTCTCGCAGAGGCGCGAACTCGTTGAACTCTTGGCAACCAATTGAAGAATGAATGTGTATCTTGGGTCCACAACCAAAATGACGTGAAACGGTGTTTTTCTAGGTTAAATAAGGTTCAACCCCGAAATCGCCGAGTTGAGTCGCGGCACAGTCGGCGTATCGTAGCCTGTCTTATCGGGCGGTATATCCGAACGGGGCCGCCCCGTGTGATAGGGGGGCTATTTTCCGCACGGCCCTCTTCTCTGCCGTCACTTCTTTCATGCAAAACTGTAGTTGGTGAGAATGCCGAGTGGGTCCAATCGATGTCGCCCCTCCATCCGAGCGTCAGGTGAGGATGTTCAGATTCTGACTCAAAGTTCAGCTTGCTCTCGACGACGACCACATCAGTTCAACAGCTCACTCTTTCGAGTTTCTATGGCTCATTTCAATCTGAATATTGATACTGGGGGTCAATCCGGACTCCATCCCGCGACATTTTCTTCACGGAATGCTCCTACAATCAACAGTCTCCTCAAACACGAAGCAATCCAGCTCAATCGGCATGGTCTATGTCCGAGACACAAGGTGAGCAGCGTGTTTGCTCCGCGTTCCTTTTCTGACTGTCCGTTCAGAGCGCGCCCAACGTGCAGTCTTCTTGTTGACCGTTAAAGCACCGAAAGACGAGGGTGGAATATCAACTCAATTTGCCGAACTTCATGCGGCAGTTTTCGCTTTCACGAATATCAATCAGGGTGTCCTATAACCATCTTTTTTTTGTTCTTCTCCCGTTGACTGATGGTATAAATTGACTCGGTGGAGTATGTTCAGGCTGGGGCGTCATGTTGCGGGTTTCGTGGAGCAGAGTCTTCGATTTCCGGTTGTCTTCTTTGATTGTCACCATGTAGCAAGGCACCGCTCGGCGGTTCACGTTCGGTTATGCTTTTTCACGCAGGTGGGTAAGCTCATCTTTATAAGGGTAGTTACAATCTCCCACTGGGCGAGCGCCTTCACTCACATTCAATCAAACGATGTCGACAGGTAAATAAATGGAGGAAGTTGATGTTTCATCTCTTCGCAAGCTGAAGCCTGAGAAGGGAGGGCATCAAAACCGAATAAACCCAAAGTAGTAATCCAGGCGCAGAGACATCGATTTTCGTGGGCAAGACACGGGTCGCGGGTACACCCGCGGGTGAGAGGGGGGTATGAGTACGGGTCCTGATTTCAGACCTGCATTCAACCCGCGTACCCGACCCGTGTACCCGCGGGTTTTTGCGCGTCTACTATTTGTTCCTCAGTAAGTATGTAGTAGTTTCCGTCAAATTTTCATGCTGTACAATAGCACCTCACCCCAGCTCCAAGTTGGAGTATTTCCACATCAACAAGCTCAGCGAAACAGCAATTTCAACTGTTGGGAAGCAGCTTTGCACCTGGTTCAACCTCTATCGAGAGCACAAAGCAGAGAACAAACCTAAGTCTAATCACATTGTTGAACAGTCTACATTTTTCTGCACCATGCTGGACAATAAAATGTTATTTACGTTGGAAATTCTGTAGGTATACCCGACGGGTTTGGGGACCTGCGGGTAACCCGTACGGGTTTTAGACCCGACCCGTATGCGGGCACGGTTTTTGCGGATCCGGATACAGGTAAGCCCGAACGTACCAGCGGGTGTACCTGTGTCCATCCTTAGCAATATCGCTTGGATTTCTCGAAATATTCTGCTATCATTGCCACGATAACGCTCATGGCAAGGGGTCCCAATAGAAATGGATCAAGATCGGCGCCATAACGAAAGTTGGAGGGCCCGATTCATTCAACCGAGTCCATGTATAACTTGACCCCCGTCCCCGTCACGGTGGCTCATGCGGGAGCCGACCAGCGGGTAGTGGCCATTCTGGTGCTGTTCCATTCCCGTGATAATTCCCTCAAGTTTGTATTGACTGCTGGATCTCATCATCGCTCATGCTGGTATTGGATCTCTTCGTTACTGTTTCCGCCCATACAATTCCATCCGCCCACATGCGCCATCTCATCAAGTTCTCCCGGCAGCTGTTAAGGACGTCTCGGGCCTTGATAGGCTAACGAAAGAATTTTTTAGCCTAAGGATGGCGAATCCGGGTTTTCAATGGCACAGCTCAGCATTTCGGAATCGATCATAACACTCCCGGGTACTGGAAGATAAAAAGGCCCGGCTCTACTCGGTAGAAGGGAGAAATTACTTCGCCGTCTTTGCCATGGCTTTACACGCTCTTATGAGTGCCATTCCAGTAGGTGGGACACCGTTCATCGATCCTGTACTTATCATCTCCTACAGATCCCTCTGCATGTGGCGGCATCCATCGTTGTGGCGTGCATCCTTTTTATGGCGGCCATTACACCCTGCCTTTTTCGCAAGAATATCCGCAATTCGATGGGCGTATCCCCTTCCTCCTGGCCCTCTTCTACGCTACGCATTTCTCCGGAAATATCCGGAACGCGCTCTTCACCGCTGGGCCAAAAAATATGGCCCATTGTTCTCCATCTGGATGGGGAACCAACTTTTCGTCGTGATATCTGACCGCCGCATTGCCCGTGACCTCCCTAGTCTCGCAGGGTGCAATTTTTTCCAGCCGCAAAAAATATTTCATGAAGAATCAAGTCATCCTTGCTGGAAGAGCCATTACGGCTTCGGTTTATGATGATACATGGTAAGTGAATGTCAACTCGATACTGGACTAGGCTCTCACCCTCTTGTGATTTAGGAGAGTAAGGATCTTCATTCTACCCGTTATCGCCTCTGAAATAGAGACACAGCATCACCGTAGAATCGCCATGCAGCTTCTGACCCCCCAAGGCAATCCAAACATACGCGCATGTCCTCGACTACGAAGCCGCGATCCTGGTTCGCTCGCTTTATTTTAAGTCCAAGAAGGGGAGTCTGCCACTAGACCCAGCGAGTTATGCCGGTCGTTATGCTCTGAAGTATGTCGAAGCGTTTAAAACTTTCACCTCGCCCTCACTGCATTTTTGAAGCAATATGCTTACCATATCCTTTGGGACGCGCACGAATTCTTCGACGGTACCATTGGTCGAGCGTGCACTTCATCTTGCAATGGAATTTATGGACTTGACCGGTTCGTTGACTGATTTTTGTTTTGAAGTTGGTACAAATTCGGAGTTCTAGGGCCATGGTCCAACGCTGTTGACTTCATCACACCGCTGCAATGGATCCCCACCAAGACTCGGTCTCGTGGGCGCAAATTGCATAATGACATTGTTGAAGTGTATGGGGCCATGTATCTAGATGTCAAGTCTCGCATGGACGCGGGCGAGATCATACCGGAATGCCTCGTCAGGACTTTGATCGAGACGGAAGAAGTTGAGAAACTCGACTGGACAGACACCTGTATGTTGGCGGCAGGTTTGTAATCTAGTTAGTTCAACCAGCACTTGTTCTGATCATGCTTGGGAAGTTTTCACCCTCGGTGGTGTGCACTCTGTTGGTCCTGCAGATATTTCACACCGCACTCCTTGCTGATGTCCAGTAGACCGCAGGCATTATTCAATGGTTCCTCGCACTTATTCCATCCAACCCTGACGTCCAGGCCCGTGCGCACAACGAGCTTGACAGAGTTATTGGACGAGACCATTGGCCTACCGCTGAAGATGAGGTGCGCCTGCCATATATTCGGGCCATCATTAAAGAAGTAAAGCCTTTTGGATTTTTTCCGTAAGTTGCATACTAAAAGAACTAATTTTGAAGGTTCAACGGGTACATGCACCGTTTTGGATGGCGACACCGCACTGTTCAACGCAAGGTAAGTTCATCAGTGCTACGACGACCTCGTTTGCTCAGTTTTTCTTTCTTTAGATTTTGAGTATAATGGGATGTTCATTCCCAAGGATACCGTTGTGGTCCTCAACTGTTTTACTATGCATCATGACGAGGAGCGTTATCCGGACTCGTAAGTGATGTCAACGCCGTGTAGTCAAGTCTGAGACACTTCCCAGATACACATTCAACCCGGACCGCTACTTAAGTGACGACCTTTCCTGCGCGGAGTCGGCAAAACTAAGTAACGTGGATCTTCGCGATCACTGGACGTTTGGCGCAGGCCGACGCATTTGTCCGGGCCTTGTTGTCGCAGAACGCGAGTTGTTCTTGGCAATTTCCCGCATTCTTTGGTGCTTCAACGTCAAGTCTATCCCCGCTGAACCTATTTCTCTCGAAGAATACGAGGGCTTGTCGGGTCGCACTCCTCTGCCTTTCAGAGTCAAGTTCGAGCCCAGGCATGACTCTGTCCACCGGGCGGTTGATAATATCGAGGAGATAAAACTGTGAATTTTAGTCCAACTAGAATACTTGCTCCATCCCATTTGAAAACCATGGCTTTACACTTTTTTCGTGTGATGGATTTTCCGGCATTTTTGGGCTCGTCGGGGAGGCAGTTCAATGGTTTGCTATTCCAGAAAAGTGACGCAGATGGTGCCGTTCGCAACAATTAAGTGGTTCGGGATATTTCGATAGCTTGAGCAGCAACACACGCATCTCAACTCCAGGGTTGGTGAAGGGGGTTTCCGAGACTTGCCGGCACTACAGAAGATGTGGATCATCAAGGCCCAGGCCAGAAGAAAGAGTCCCGAGAAGGAAGAGAAGCGATAGTTCCGCAGCTCGATGATCTGATGATCGCTGTGGTTATTTGGGTGTTGTGGACACTGCTCTTCTTCTCTTTTCCAACCCAAATTGCTATATGAGAAGTGTTGGACTCAGGTACACCTCCAGAAGGGATATCTGGTCGCTCATCAATGGAAAGCACAGAGACCCGGTCTCCCCGTCCGGAATTATCTCTGGTGCTGACATTCAGGACGTCGCTGCATCGAGACGGCGCCTACGGTATCGGATGACCGTCGATTCCTCGCTATCTAGTTCCACCGTTTCAACTGTCAGCACGTCACTCACTCGATCGAGAGCTTCGCAGATTCTAAGGAGAAGCTTCATCACATAAAAAACGGTGGAGGTGACCGAGCATTATACATCCGACTCGAGCAAAGCTTAAGCGTTACTTAGACGTCCATTCATCACCGCTGACAAACAGTGTATAAAGGACACGTCTGATCGTTTATAAGAGCTGGAGGCCGCGTTGAAAGGTTATTGATTACTAGTACCATTATAACATTCAAATTTACCATTTCTGTGTTCGCCCTGCTCCTTCAGTAGGTTTAGTTATCGAAATCTTCGTTCATATCCAAATGATAAATTCCCGCCGCCTTTATATCTGTTTTCAATGTTGCCACTGAGACTGAAAGTTTTGAACAACAAACGACGTGCCAGGCGGCGCCTTGGGGAGCGTTTTTACAGATTCCCACGGTTTAAAATTGAACCGTGGGAATCTATGCCACTATCGAAAAATAGCTGGCGTCCATTATATAGTCCGTGTTCAGATGACCTCTAGGTTTTCAGGGACGATACAGAGGGAAGACAGACGAAGAGGAATGCTGGTGGTAACGTTCTTGAGATGGTCCGAACGGATCAAGGCGACTCATGGTGGTTAAATCCGAAACGGCTCGACGACAAGCCAGAGCGACTCAAGTATTAGACTCGAACCAGTCCCAGAAGCGAAGAAGCAAACAAATCTCGAAGACGGTCGGTTATTTAGCTACCAATTGATCGACTGTCATGAATAGTCAGAATAACGACTGGTTCGAGTCTACTCAAGTATCAAGGGCACTCATATGAAGATATCCAGAAGAAAGATGAAAACGGTTCCGGGAGATCTATGCCGAAATTTTACATGTTGTGCCAAAATTGTAAGAAAGCATCATCGGCGCTTGGAAAGCTGGTGGTGTTGTTTCGTTCATGTGAGGGGAGGATCTATGGATGACGGAGAATGTCAGAAAATAGCGAACGGTTATTGGTCAATATTACCTGCCGCAAGACCGGGTCAGTAAAAACTGTTCTGTCCCCGCGTCCCAATGTGGATGCGCATCCCTCGTCCCGCCAGTGCCCGGAGAGGAAGGACATTCACAAGAGGAAGACGCACTTCAGATTTGGAGTATGTTGGCCAGATGAGGCTGAAAGACTCGAGTCTGGCGTGTGCTGCGTCCCTCGCATCGCATCTAGAAGCGAGCGCATCCAGCAGCTCGTTATCTACCTGGTCCGACCCACAATCCAGGAACACGAAGGCCTGGAGCTTTGGCAGAAAATCAGGTGTAGTGCGACGATCCAAGGCACGAATCACATCGTTTGTGAACAAACTCGTGGAACGGACCAGCTCCAGTGTCGTGAGGTGTGTCAAGGGGTAGAACCAATGAATGGGGACCGTGGGGGACATGCCGACGTTGAATGTACGCAATGTGCCGGATATCCGCGACAAAAACGGGACTATCTCGGCGTCAAGGTAGCTCTCCCATTTCGTAAAGCGCCCTCCCAACTCGAACTTCTGCAACCCCGGAAGAACGAGGAACCGTAAAATGTCCTCATCCCCGCCGGAGATGGAAACGGCGAGGGAATTTAAGGAGGAATGGCGCACGGGCGGCTCCAGTGGAAGTATGTCCTCTTCTTCATCCTCGGGGGGCCCTTGGCGGCGGAACTCGTGAAGCGAGGTTGCCCATCGCAGGACATTCAGACAGTCGCAAAGTGATGTCGAGGATATAGTCATCTTCGTCAGTTGCGCCCATGGCATGGCCACCCCCCACGGTGGCACATTGTCGAGGGAAAGGTGGCGTAGGGAAGGAGCACTGTCGAAAAGCTGGATCTGGCCTCCATCAGGTTCATAGCCACCTAGACAGGAAATCATGAGGTCGCGGAGAAGCGGGAAGGATTGTATGGTGTTGAAGTCGGAGAAAACACTTGAGTAGGTCATCATATCGAGGGATTGCAATTGCGATGCGTATCGATGGATAATGGACTCCAAGGGAGCCAATTCCGGATTTAGGGGGCAAAGAATTCCAAGCGACAGAGGACGAGTACCAGCGCGGCTGAACCACGTGGTAACAAGCCTCTCCACTTGCAGAGGATCGTGACCTTCGATCTCGGTGATCGTGTCCCAAAGTGCAGGGGTGGAGAGAGCCAAAGCCCTCCAGTCACGGCAGATTTGGGTGAGCAGCAAAGGTGCTAAGGACGGAAGCAGAAGCTTTCCTGTATCAATACACCACTTGAAGATTTCGGTGGTGATTTCGGGAGGAAGTGTGAGGACGGGATAGACGACGAGATCGAGTTCAGATAGGATGGCGGATCTTTGCTGTTTGAGCTCCTGGAGGATGGATTCATGGTGAGATATGGTGGCATTCAAATCCGATAGACGTTGTCGAAGCTCGTGAAGGAGCATCTCGAATGAAAGTGGAGTCCGCACACTGCTTGGCCTGCTTTGGTCGACATCAAGACCTCTCGTGACCGTGACCGCTTCTGGACCGCTTAACCTTTGCCACGACCTCGACCACACCAAGCGAATCCCGCCAGAAGTTCTCTCGGAGATCTTTTTGCTCGCGGGCGTAGAAGCCATGTTCGCGCCTTCCCACCTTCCCTAGTCGCTCTACCAAAATTATAATTGGCCCTCGACGTGCGGTGGCCCCGAGAATTGCTCGATTCGCTCATCATTCATTCGGATTGTTGGGAATATGTTCGAGTTACTCGTTTAAACGGTGTCGGGGAGCACGCTATGCTCGTGACGTTGCTGAGCAGCAACCTTGCATGCTTTGAAAACTCTCCGATTTCGGCTCTGTCGTAGTGTCACTGCCAGTGGAGACCTTTGGGCATCACACTTCCGCATCTAAAAACCCTCACGTTCGCCTCCTGTACAGCAAAATACTACAGTACTCCAGTCCCGCTCCATGGAATACAGCTTGCAACGACGCGACTCAGTGCACAGCGATAGTACGTTCGAAAGATTTCGGTTCAATCGCACGTTTGGTCAGAATGCAGGTGGTAATACATTTGATTATTGTTGTTGCTGTTGGTCAAGAAATGTATGCGATCTACTGTCTCCCACCCCGAGTGTCGTTGTTTCCTCTCGATGCATTGGTACCAGTGAATGTTGACGACGCTACGCCGTCCGTGACCTGCTCTCTGCCCTCTTTCAGGATCTTGGTGACGACATCTTCGTCTTTGTGCGAGTCGAATACGGAGTCGAGTTGCTGGTGCGAAGGTTTCCCTAACACACCCTGCGCGCCCTGCGTGGAAACGAAGACTTGGAACGCTGGGGAAGGATGAGGATTCATCGATCTGATGAATAGGGAGAATGGACGCACAGTCGACGACCTGTGCAAGTGGTATCGACGTGTCTCCGTCTTTCCACTTCTGGTACTACAACCGCAAAAGACGGTAAGCTGGCAGATTGTGAAAGACATGAACGAACACAGACCTCCTCCGAGTTGACGATGCAGGTGAACTCCTCAGTGGATTGGGAATCGGGTTTGTAGATAACTTTGGAGGTCTTGTTCACCATGGTGGTAGAGAGATGGATGTTATGAGCTGGGGTCTGTTGTCGTGTGCGCCGCCTTAAGAACTCCAAAAATGTGGCGGTGCCAATGACATCACCTCACCTGCAGTGACGTCACGCGAACTCAATCACGCGTCTTGACTCCAAAGGCAATACAGCCTGTCGACGCGAAACACCGACGAAAATCCATTCGGGAGGCTCATTTACACGATTTCCTGGGATATGTTTGTTTTCGGGATATTCTGGCACGAAGATGTTGAGTTTTCGCAGCGATCGGCTTGGATCGTGTTTCCGAGTTCACTATACAAGTAGATACCAAAAGTCTGCCTCGTCAAAAAATCTGAAAAAAAATACACATGAACACCGTTTCATCCAATTCAATAAACACCCAAACGGCCACCATTCGACCGTCGTCCCAATTTTCGCCCTACCTTTAGACTGTATATTAACGATCGAGAAGGCTTCTGGCAGGGATTAACGGGCAGTCGGAAAGCGCACTGGACATCCATAACGCTGGGAGAGGTCCATGGCTCTAGAGTTGCGAAACCTCCTAACCACAACCACCGGTGAACCACCCCGGAGAACCGCGATGAATCCACCTTTTAGAGTTATGTCATCGTATGCACCTCGGAAACTCAATGTACAGAGCATATAGCGGAATGGGGGCGAGTGAGCGCCTTGAGGGATTATCGAGTTGCGTTCAGTGGATGTAGCGGCTGGATGGGCTTGAGAGACAAGTACCTGGCGGGGCATCTGGAGATAGAGAGAAACGACGTGGGTCCCCCAAATCGAGAGAGGTTTGTAAAACCAACAGAAAGAAAAGGCCCTGCCTCCGAGTCGGACCGATTCGTCGAATGAAACAAACAATACTAAAACGGGCGAGCCCAATGGAATGTTTTGCATCATTACACAGCCTGGAATTGACGTGGAATGCCTTGAGAGCTGATTCTGGTACACTGAAGATTGGAGCGGGTTGTGAGGCTTCCCTAGCGATCCAGTGCGAGTAGAGGGAGGGAAAGCGACCTGGAATTAAGTAGACGATTAGACCTCGGGCCGACATCTTGAGTTATCTGAAATACGCCAATTGCTCTGTCAAAGAGATTACTGCGGCGTGCCGGAGTATTACCACTGTGAAACTGTAAACGATTTCAAGGATCGAAGCAAGGAGGCAAGCCGTGCAAGAAGCAAGACGTTATTTCAGTAATCAATTATTTTCTGTTTCTTTTGAGGAGCGTTGAATAGCAGGAGGCAATAGGTACGGTCAGAGCAAGTTTTAAATGGGTCGTTTCTGGAGTCGTTTCTCGAATTATGAACAAGAATTAAAAACGTGGGAAAATCAGAAACACCCCCAGAAACGCCTCAGAAACGCCTCTGGAGCAATTTCTGCAAGGCGTTTCTCCTGCGAAACAAATCTGAGGCCGTTTCTGCCCGCGTTTCCGATGCCAACAATTTCGAGGAAACGACTTCAGAAACGACCTCGGAAACGACCCTAGAAACGACCCCAGAAACGTCAAAACGACTTACTCTGACCGTCCCTAATAGGATGAGGTTCGCGCTGACCAGTCCCCTCGACAGGTCGACAGGCAAGTTGAACTTGCAACCCATCGGAGTTTCCGGGCTGACATAGTCTATTACCTCCCACCTGCTATTGAGGCCTTCGACTCGGAACAAAGCCAGACGTGTTTCAGTAACCCTTCCGAGTCGTTTAGAAAGTGTTGAGAAACCGCCGTAGGATATCTATCGTCCCGGTTGAATTCACGCGAAGACGAAGACGAAAGGCTGAAGAGGTGTGAAAACCGGCCACTGGGGTGCAGTAACACTGTGAGGTAGAGTGAGCGTGTGCTCTAGGCAAGAGGAATCTGAGCCATCCAACAGATGAGAGGAGCAAGGAGGGTTCAGAGTTCGGATCAAGCCGCCGCGGCCCCTCAACGGCCGCTGCTCCCTAGTGATCGGCTCCCAGAGACACACTTGCTCTAAACCTTTGTAGCAAAATGGAATCTCCGTTCTCCCATCGCTTCAACACCAACTACGTTCCCTCCGATGAAGAAATCGCATGCATTCGAAACGACCTCGTGCTTCATACCCGAGAGCTGGAGCGAATCGATGAACGCATTCATGAGCTCCCTTCTCAACGGGACCAACTCCAGGCCTACGTTGACCACCACAGGGCTCTGATTTCCCATCCCCGCCGTTTACCTCCCGATATCGTACGAGAGATATTCGTTGGATGCCTTCCTACCAACAGGAACGCCGTGATGAGTGCACAAGAGGCACCGCTACTCTTGTGTCGGATCAGCAGCGCATGGAGGACCATTGCGCTCTCCACGCCGAGATTATGGGCTTCCCTCCACATCTCCTTCCGCCACATTCTTTCCAATGAACCGCGGATGCAGGCCGTCGCCAAATGGCTGGCGCTCTCTGCGGCCTGTCCCATTTCCCTATCGGTCGTCTACGCTGAGGATCATTGGACGGACTGGGGCCAATCAAGCGCAGCGGCGCTGCTGAAATGCCTTGCCGACTCTTCTGCTCGGTGGCGGCATGTAGAATTCACCTCCTTGACTCGCACATGTCCCGAAGTACTCGCGGCAATCATTCCACCGGCGTTGGAGTCTTTTAAATTCGCGGGGAGTGTTTGGGCGCTCACGCAACTCAAGGTGTTTCAGGCCTCGAGCCCGCGAGCCTTGAGTCTACTTCTTTCAGAATTCGGCGAAGAGCCTCTTGGCGAGGTTGTACTCACTCTGCCGCTAGCCTGGGACCGGCTTACACACCTGAATTTCCAAAGCCTTGGAGGGTTTTCCATTCCCAGTCTTGTCACCCTTCTTAGACGATGTACTCATCTCATTTCATTCAATGTCGCCCCGAGGCTAGACTACGACGAGATAGATCTGCCTACGGAACCAATATCTTTGCCGTTCCTCGAAACGTTTATTCTTCGCCAGCCGGGTTCCTTGACGCATCACGCTGTTAGCTGGCTCATCGAGCTCGTGTCGATGCCACAATTGCGGCAGTTCGACGTCTCAACGCTTGCTTCCCAAGGGGGCGACAGCTACTTTCTCGTCCCTCTTGGAACAAAATCGCCTCGCTTGGAGAATCTTACGATACACTTAAAATCCTTTACAGCACAGTCTCTCCCAGAAACCTTGCGGTCCTTTTCATCCCTTACCAAGCTTGTTGTGTACGACACCGGTAACACCCATGATGGCTGGAGTAACGATTTGCAAGACCCATTCCAGCCTTGTGATATTGAACAGCTTCTGAGCCTTCTTACTCCCAATGCGGAAACTGCTGTTGTTTGCCCCGCATTACAGGAACTCATATTCACGACCGTTTTTGTTCAGAAACCCACGCTGGATGCATTTGTCGAGGGACGGCTGCAATCTACGCCTTGTTTTCGGCGCCTTGAAATGATGTACAAAAACTCGTGGGCTCTAAAACTCATGTCGAAGGCCGAGATACAGACCTATTTGTCGCGCGATCTGGATATTATCCTTGTCCACGGCTCCACCTGGGGCGAACTTCCCGCCGCTTCGCCGTGGACGGGCTTGGTGGATGAAGAAGATTGGTCGGTGGGCTGAGCTAGTTCTTTTTTTTCTCCGTAGTTCACAGTTGCGCGCGCAGTTGTAAATCCAGTTGTTTTATTTAATAAAAGCTGTGGAACTCTTGTGCAGTGAGATCTACATCCTGAAGCGCGAACGCGACTGGGACACTTACCTTCACCGGACCCTACAGTATGAACACAGAGACCCAGGCCGGAACAGAAAGATATGCCACCCGTTTTTGTTGTTCCAAATTATTAAGGGAAGTCAAAAATCTCACGAACCAAGTCAAATTCTGCACCGATTCTCGATAATTGAATCGACCTTCAGGTCCTCCTTCCCCTATAAATCCTGCTTCATTCATTCGCCTTTTTCTTGGGAGCCTCATTCTAGAGTAGGATATCTCATAGGATAACTGAATAGTTTCGCATAGCCTAATTGCCCCACGTGACCGCGTTATCTCTCACCCAAACCACGATGGACGAAACTAACCTTCTCCTCCTTCTCTCAGACAGCAACCTCCCCACAGGCGCCTTCGTTGCCTCTTCTGGCCTCGAATCCTTCCTCAAGCACGGCTTCGGCTTCGCCCCGCCTTTAAATCTGACCCAGCCGCAATCCACCACGAACCTCAAACTCGACACCATCGCGACCTTCATCCGCGACAGTCTCGCGACCTACGCCCCCAGCGCCCTTCCCTTTGTCTCCGACGCGCACACTGCCGTTACTCAGCTTCGATGCGCCGAGATCGATATCGACCAGGAGAGGGCACTGAGGGTGTTGTGTGAATTGGACGGACTGTACGAGTGCATGACGCTCAACCACGTTGCAAGGCGCGCGTCGAAGGCGCAGGGCGTCGCGCTGCTCTCGCTGTATTCCAAGGGCTTCTCGCGGCCGCCGGGGCCTGCTTTTTCTTACGTCGTTCCGGGGAGTAGTGAGGAAGCGATGCCGCGCCTAGTGGACGCGTTCAAGCTTATGGTTCGGCGGGGAGATCGCGACGCGCACGGACACCTGCCGGTGTGCTGGGGCGTGCTGTGCGCAGCGCTCGGGCTGTCCTTAGGTGCTTCATTTCTGCTGGGAAATATTTGAATGCCCGCTCATCTCATTTCGTCGACGACAGAGCGCACACAACATCTCCACCTCTACCTCCACGCGCGATCGCTCCTCTCCGCCGCGGTGCGCCTCAACTCCATCGGACCCTACGCCGCGCAGCAACTCCTGTTGCACGTCGCCGGCGCCTTCGTCGACGCCGAGATACAAAAGTGCGCGCGGTTGCGCACGGGTGTTTTATTGGTGAAGGATGGGAACACGCAATGGGACGAGACACAGGACGGGCCGGCAAACACCTGGCCCCTGGGCGAGATACTCGCTGCACGGCATGATTTACAGCATTCGAGAATTTTTAACAGCTAGTCTGCCCGCCCTCCCCCCGCGATAGATCTATCCTCCTCCACCACCAAAGACTCAAGCCCACACGACTCATGACGTGACAAGCGCCAACCGGGCAGACACTTCTGCCTGCGCACGCACAAGGTTCGCGAGATACGAGATCATCAGCGTGTCCTGGCACGAACACCACGTTAGCATTCAGTCGAGAATGGAGAGACAAGACAACGAACCTGGAGCGACGCATTGAACGCCTTGTCCTCGGCGCCTTTCTCACCGATGGCGGCGACGCCCAGCGTGTCCATGAGGTACCGCCCGAGCGCCTTGTCGCCCTCGACCTCGCCCGCGAGCACCTGCCGCACGTATGTGAGCACACGGTCGATCATCTGGGAGACGGTGTTGAGCGTCGCGTCGAGGTTTGCGATGGATGTGACCGGCTGCGCGGTCGTGGAGTTTGGGGAGAGGGCGGTTTGCGTGAGTAGGTCGACTGAATAAATGTTGGCGTAGTTTAAGACAGGGAACGGGATACGTACGGCCACTGCGCTCTGCTTCTTGGAATTGCAGGCGCACGGGAACGGGGACGAATATACAGTTTTCCGGCTTGGGGAATACACCCACCGGCGAGCTGGCGAATGGTTACATCTCATTTGATTTGTCCAAGACACACAAAAAAAAATTGATACGCACCTGACATACGCCTGCACACCAGCCTCCTCACCCTCCTCTGCGCCGGTGTTGAGCGCAACGTGGATGGCCTGATGCGGGGCCGTCTCTTGCGAGTAGAAATTTTGGATGAGCGCCGAATAGGTGTTGAGGTTCGAGCCCGTCGAATACCTATGCCGTGTCATTCGCTCCGTCTCCGAAATATAACAAGTAGATGGCGGCGCACCACCCAACAATAGTCTCTTTTGGCGTAACCCGACTATGGAGCTCATACATCGTGCGATGGTACTCCATATCGACCGCAACCTGCTCCTCGTTCTCGCTATGCAGCACCGCGAACGAGGAGCGGACGTGGATGGTGGTGTTGTCGGGCGAGCGGGTGCCGAGGAGCGTACCGATTACGCGCGGCTGCAGTTCATCGTTGCGCCGGAGATAGTGGTCGAGGATGGAGAAGAGCGCGACGGGGTGGATGGTTATGCTCGAAGGTGTCCGGCTGCGAGTCAAGCCAAGTTTTAGAAAAATAAGGAAAAAAAGAGAGCGGGTTGAACAGACGGGATTGGGGGTGCGGAGGAGATGGTGGAGGACTGGATGTGTACTGCTGAGCTGCCGCCGAGTGCCATTGCAGTAATAATTTTCGAGCAAGGATGATCGAGGCAAAAATTCAGAATCAAAGGCGCAACACGCGACAACAAGCGCTTTCTTTCTCCCATTGCCATGCCCTCAGAGGGAAACAAAAAGTCCGCCTGGCTGGTTCTCCGTCCTAGTCTCCCTTTGACCAATCTTTTCTAGGAACGCATCGTAAAAGTCGTCGAGATCGGCCGGGTTAGTTTTCATCGGTGTCGTTCTCTCGGCGCAAGCGGCAAGGTCACTCATTGCGCACACAGACGGTCCTGCACTACGGCTGGATCCCGCTCATTATCTACGTCGGGTTCACGCGGAGCAACCCCCAACCCTCGCTCATAAAGTGCGTCCGCCGTGGCCTTGGTCCTATTCCCACCTCCCCTGACGCATGTATTCCGTTTCTAGACTTATCAGCCCGCTCGCATGATTCCGCGGGGTACATAGCGATGTAAGTGTGGGCATTATTCCGTCCCTCCTCCTTCATGATTATACGAGTCGTGGTGATGCTCTGTTTTTTCTTGACTCTTATGAAAAAAACATGGCATTCCGATCCACCCCACCGCGGGTGAAAAGAGGCGCTACTCGCTGTAACCGCTACAAAAAAAGAAAAAGCTGGTTTACGCGGACGGCGTCGATATGCGGATTTGACAAGGCCAGATCTGACCCCTCCCTCCCTTTCTCCTTGCGTTGAATGCGGATGTGCGTGTACTGACGAATTTCTTCGTATTCCGCAGGCGAGAATAAAAGAATACGATATATAATGATTTAAATGCGCTGTATTCAGACCACCACCACAACTACGCACCCGTCTCAGTCTTTCTTTTCTCGGTGATCCTCTTGCAAGCGCCCGCCAGTGGAACCTGCATTCTCTTTTTCCTTGCGACATGTGCGCCGCACAGTCGTCGAAGTAGTCGCGTCGATTCAAAATTCTCGTCGCTGTAAAACTATCGTGGCAGAGCCCAGTCGCAGCAGGGCCGGTCGCTGACGTTCTGGCGGAATTCACAGACAGCAGAACACCTGGTCGGCTAGTTGGCCTCCTTGGCAGCGACATGATGATTGCGTGAGCCTTGTTCTGCTATTGGGTTTCGTGAATTCTGCTACCAGAGTCGTTGGGCATTTGGGAATCTATGGCTTCTGCGTCGTATCCACCTTCGCTCCAAGGTGTTATCAAGCTTTGCACGCGAGGTGGGAATTTGGGGCAATCTTGTCTGCGGTTGACCACTCTATCCGAGACACGGCCGAATTATCTTTCATGGGTATCTACGTGACGATTGCCTGGCTTCGTGAGACGTCGCGAGGGATTGTGTCGGAATGCCGTGAAATTAGTGCTGTGAAGGGGAGAAAGCGAGCGAGGCCGACACGTAAGGGTGAGACTTTCAGGGTGCCAACGGGGAGGCAAGGAGGGAGGCAAGAGGGTGGATTGGAGGTGCGATGCGGAACGATGATCAACGAAAGGAAAGGGGTTCGACCAGAAGAGAGAGGCTGGCGATGAAGGAAGAGGGTGGCTGATGATGAGGGAAGTAGGTGGCTGACGATGAAGGAAGGGAGAGGACGAATGTGGTTGGGGATAGAGCAGGACAGCGAGAAGGGCTGACAATGAAGAAAGCAGGTGGCTGACTACGCAGAAGGACAGGGATGCTGACAATAAGGAAGGCATCGTACGCCGAATGAAAGGAAATCTGTTGTGGAAGAGTGAGAGATGTCGGGGACGGAAGTGAGAGATTCTGATGAAGGGAAGGGGGAGATGTCGGGAAGAGCGAAAGAGGAGAGAAGAATCGCTGTCGAAGGACACCTGTGAAAGGTTGAGAGGTTGGTGGAATGGGGCGAGAGAGTTCGATTGAGGGGATGAGAAGAGTCGAAGGATGGATGGAATAGGATTGGGATTCAGAGAGATTGCGGAGAAAAGACGTGGACGGGTGAAATGGGAAGCTGGCCGAGACAGATGCGCGATTGGGGGGAAGAGAGTGAGGTCGACAAGGAAAGAAGCAGAGGAAGAGGGAGATTCCGGCGAGAGAACTCTCGGAGAAAGAAAGACTAGCATAATGGTCTGGTTTGGAAAGTGATGTGGGAAGAAAGGGAGCTCGATGACGGACGAAAGCACAGATTTGGACAAACAAAAGTCAAAGAGGTTGGCAAAGGAAGGGGAGACTTCGAGGCTGAAGAGAAACAATCCGCAAGATGTCCAATGACAGGCTAAGGGATGGGAGGGGTGTCGGATGACTGAAGGAAAAATGTCGGGCGGGCGATTGAGAAGACAGAAGTCGAGTAACAAGGCACAGAATGAGGAGGTCAGCGGGTGAAAGGAGGGGAAAGGTCTGTGAGCCGGACAAGCCGAGACCGGCGAGAATCAGAGGGAGTAGGGTGAGACGTTGCCAACGAGAAAGGGAAGATATCGCCGGGGCGCGGAGCGAAAAGAAGGTCAGCGAGTGACTGTTAGAAGCGAGGGTGGTTCAAGGGCCGAAGGAGATGTCGAGGACAAAGGTGAGATCTCCGTACAAAGAAAATGAGAGGACCCAACGATGGGGATGGGAGGAAACCTGGCGAGCGAAGCGATAGGGGGAAGTGAGGAATGGCGGTTAAGGAGCGAGGAGATCGGGAAAAAGATAGTGTAATGGCAGAGAACTGTACATGCCTATGGTGAATGTGTGAAAGTGGAGAGGTGGATAGGAAGGAACTACGTCGAAGGGAGAGTTCGGCAGCAAGGGGGAGAAATATTTGACAGTGAGGAAGGAGACTAAATCGACGGGTAAAAACAATAGGAAGCCTCAAGGGAGTGACCATTGCCGAAGGAATATGAGGTGAGAGGAAGTGCTTGGTGAGAGCCAGAGTGAAATGCCAATACAACGAAGGATTTGCCGAGGCCGAATGATGTGCCGTGGGTGTGGAAGGACTAGAGATCAATAGGCGGCCACTAGGGAGATGGGGGAAGAGAAAAGCAGCAGCGTAGGTCGAGCAACTTGAGCGTCAGCCACACGACGTTGTCATCCTATTCACTGTGTTCCGGTCGAAAAAGGAAGAGCTTGAAGCTGTCCCATTGAGAAACCAAGAAGTACAACACGACACTATGGAACTTCGCATACACTTGAAAAGACCGTTTTTCTTTTCTTTGCGGAATTGCCTTTTCAGGCTGCATGGACGAGTAGAAACGATCTTGATTTGCATCAGTTTGACCTGGCTTTCACTTTCGACCACCTCGGTCGGATTTCGCATCTTCAGGTCTTGGGTCTCGGGCTGCCAGCAAAGCAGAGCCCGCATTCCTTCCATAGACGCAGCCGTCACCACCACAGATAACGTCACTGGGACGTTGGACGTTGGACGGTGCCTCAGCTGTATCGGAGAATGACATCGCATGGCACACGTTGGCGGATCTAGCCTGAGAGAAGGAACCGGAGTACTGGCACGATTTGAAGGTTCAGTTCAACGAGGAGATCAAGGCGTTGGAGAAATCGCTAGTACGGACAACAAGGCCGCGCCGGTACGCAGGTTTCTACGATGAATTGAATTTAATGCATTGTATCCGAGAAGACTACTACAAATATACTCTTCGCAAGTCTGTTGCCGCGGTTATCCGCTTGCAGATAGGGCAAAGCTTTGTGGAGCCCAAACAACGCAACCAGCATTCCTTGCAACATGTATGCCAGCAGCCCGTAGAGACAGTCGGGTCTGTGTACGATTCTATGCATATGCGGCAGAGAGAGGTCGCAGCAGAGCGGGATTCCTTCATAGAAAACTTAGTCAGAAAAGGAAAAGAAAACGAAGACAGACGTACTAGAATTTTTATCTTGTTCTGCAATAGGCCGGCGAGGGAGACATGATCTCCGCGATCCTTTGCCGCAAGAATGGCAAGATCAATCTTGTCCGCTTCGTCTACAGCGACTGGATCACGCTGAGCGTTATCGCCCTGCTCAACCTGTGGGGATTTTTCCCGCTTGATCACTTTTCCTTGGGCGACTAGCTCACGCAGTGTCTCGTCATCGTCCCCACCAATGTCCACCTCCATATCCTCATCGCTCGGGCGTATGTGTTGCGAGGGCGGGGAATGCGGCGACGATGTCGCCTTCCGTGAATTGCGCTTCGCCGAATACGGCCTCGTCATCCCCGTCGATGTCGATTTCGTCGTCGACGTCGAGCGAGTTTGGATCGCGAGTTGCGAAGCCTGTGCCTGCGGATTACATTTTTTGGTTAAAAAATCGAGATTATCTTGCAAGTCGGAGACATTCAACAAACCTCGGACGTCGCCGACATGCCCCGGACCCAGCATCCCTTCAATCTCCATATCCTGGTCCTGATCCCTTCTCCGACTACGACGTTGCTCTGCGATCGCTGCTTGCCGCGCCTCCTCCAGCCTTCGCGTCTGGTCTGCCAAGCACGCGTCGACGTGCGCCTCGATCACATCCTCGTCGCCGCGCACTGTCACTAGACACACTGGGCACACGACCTCTCCACCTTCATTCCTCCGCGAACGCCAAGTCTCACGCACGCGTGATGAAGACGACGACCCCTCGTCCGCGTCTGCGCGCACGAGTTCCTTCAGTTTCGTGTGCCGTGCCTTGCGGTGACGCTTGATCGCTGTGATTGTATGTGATGTCTCGGTGAGGAGCGCGGCCGCTGCGTCCACGCCCGTCGAGCTGGGCGCAGAGCCAAGGGATTTGCTTGCGCGGGAGAGGCGTGGGCGGGTCGGGCTATCTCCAAAGAGAAATTTAAGACCAAAATACAGCAGAAATAGAATGAATTCGGGATACTCACGTTTCAGTGAGGAAATCCAACGAGTCGAGGGCCTCAAAGTCGACGTCCGTCTCGCCGACGCGCCGGATGATTGCCTCGACGCGCTCCGCCTCAAGGGCGGCATGCGCTTCTAGGAGCCGCACAGGAATTTGTTCGCTGCAGACTGGACACTCACGGGTGTCGGCGCGCTTCTTGTCTAGCGCAAGGTGCAAGACGCATGAACATGGTTTGTTGGGCGAGATCGGCTTAGTACATTACATTTTTTCACTGGTCCTGGGTCTGGTTCTGGTGCAGGAGACATTTCAGAGAGCGGGGAGGAGCTCGGGCTTCCACTTCCAGACGCGCGGGGCAGGAAATCGGTTTCCCCCGTCTCGGATTCGTTGCGGGCTCGCTTCTTCCCTCTGTTCGCTAGTTTAGCTGTGATTCCACTGAAGAACAATGAAAACAAACTTGTTGACGCTCATGCCTTGCTAGAAGGTAGGTTAAGGGGTTTGACACTCAGTGTAGCAGTCTTGAATTTTTTGATCTGGGCCGGGCCGGGCCTCATTAAGCTCATCATATGGCTTCGATTTCCCCGGCCTGACATTCCCTCCTCTCTTCTTCACCTCTCTTCTATCTCCTAGGTCACAAAACAACTCTGTACCACTATGGATGTCGACGAAACTCTTGCAAAGCTGAATCTGCCCCAGAAAATCAAGCTTCTTGGCGGATCCGTATGCATATATATGTTGTATTTTTGGGTCGCTACAATTCTCAGGGGACATAGGGATGGTGGCACACTGAGGCCATTCCCGAGGCTGGCGTTCCTGCCTTGAGAATGAGTGACGGGCCAAACGGAGTCAGAGGACAAAGATGTCCTGCTTATTCCCTTCGTCGCATGCGGTGACTCTTACTTTCTATGATTCCTAGTTTTTAACGGCGTTCCGGCGAGCTGTTTCCCCCGCGTCATCCGGCCTTGGCTCTTCGTTCGATATTGAATTGGCTCAGAAGGTGGGAGAGGCTCTCGCAGATGAGGCCAGAGCCAAAGGTAAATCCCAAGTTAAATGCTTTCGTTGCATGGCTTCAGCCAATTTAGGGATGTCATGTTCTTCTCGCCCCGACCGTGAACACACAACGCTCCCCACTTGGTGGACGCAGCTTTGAGTCCTTTTCCGAGGATCCGGTTCTCAATGGCACAATTGCCACGGCGTACATCAACGGCCTCCAGTCCAAGGGCGTCAGCGCGACAATCAAGCACTTTGTCGCGAATGATCAGGAATTCCAACGGTTCTCTATCAGCAGTAAGCTTTGTTGTATTTTGTGCGTGTTCGTCTCAGGGTTGTTGCAATAGGCGACGTCAGCGAACGCGCTCTTCGAGAGATTTATTTGAAGCCTTTCCAAATCGCCATCAGACACGCCAACCCTTGGGCCCCTCATGACTGCGTTAGTGCCGCCGGAATTCCTGGAAAACTTTGCTTGAATATTTTCTAGATACAATCGTGTGAATGGCGTCCATGCTTCTGAAAATAAGAGGCTGATAGACGACATTCTACGCAAGGCCAGTAGCCTTTGTTCTTCAGTTGCACTTGCTAATTTCCTGCGCAGGAATGGGGTTATCAAGGTATCCGAATCTTCGTGACCCGGCTTCGACTTGTGCTGACGTTCCCAGGCATGATCATGAGTGACTGGAACGGTGTATATAGTACCACAGAGTGCATAAAAGCTGGTTTAGATCTGGAAATGCCGTACGTGACCTCCGAGCTGTACATCCACCACTCGTCTCGAACCAAATTTTCACAGCGGGCCAACAGTCATGCGCGGTAAGGCAGTGGAGCGCTCTCTCATGAGCGGGAAACTCTTCCCGAGCGACATCGATGCCCGCGTTCGGAAGGTTTGATATTTCTCTGAGGCTATTCTTCTGTGTACCTGACCTTCACGCAGATCATGGAGCTCTTGAAGCGTGCGCACGAATCCGGCATACCTTTCGACGCGCCGGAGGAGTCGATTGACACCCCCAACTACGCCAGCTCCTTCGCGCTGCCGCCGCAGACACCATCGTGCTATTGAAGAACGATAAAAAACATCCTTCCCCCTCTCCACAGACATCAAGAAAATCGCCGTCATCGGGCCCAACGCCAAGTTAGCACAGACCAGCGGTGGCGGCAGTGCTCGCCTTCTGTCGACCTACACGGTCTCGCCGTTGGAGGGCATTACCGCTGTCGCGAAGGAGATTGGTGCAGAGGTCGGATACGCCGTCGGCGCTGCTTCGCACAGGTATCTGCCCCTTTTGGACCCGTATATCCAGCAGAAGAGCGGAGGCGCGGGGGCGGTCCTCGAATTTTGGAATCAGAAGCCGTCCGAGGATTTCCTTCAGCCTGATGCGGACCTCGATGCGACGAAGCTTAGCAAATGCGACTGGAGTACGCCGACCCTTGGGACTAACTGCCTCTTGTTGGATGGGGTCGTGAGTCTCCGTCCTTGCATCGATTTGGATCGTCCTGAACCCGCTGTAGGATGCTACAAAGGTCAACTTCGACTGTTTCATACGCGTAAGCCGGCTGTCTGTATCTCGGCATTTGCTCATTCACTCTCGATCCCCAGTACTCCACGATTTTTGTCCCGGATGAAGACGGCGACTGGGAGCTCGGAGTCTACTTGGCCGGCAGAGGGAACCTCTTCTTCGATAATAAACTCATCGTGGATCTCAGTACAAACCCAGAGCACGGAGAAGAATTTTTTGGACTCGCTACCATCGAGAAGCGAGTGGTCGTCAATGGGCTTAAGGCGGGACACCGCTACGACATGGAACTCAGGATCAGCACCAGCGAGTTTGTTCCGAGGAGTCCTATACCTTGCTGGGGCGGCCTCCGGATCGGCGGCGTTCGCCAATTCAACAGCGATGAAGCCATCAAGGACGCAGCTGAGCTAGCTAAGAACTCTGATGGTGCGTTGATCACTCGCGGAATTATTTTGGCTCACTTCCTTAATAGTCGCCATCCCTTGTAATTGGACTGAACCATGAGTACGTCGACTAGCATTGCCAGGCTTGATCACCTATTTATTTTATTGCTAGCTGGGAGAGCGAGGGGCTTTGATCGGTCAAGCATCGAGTAAGGCTGCTCCCCGTTCTCACATAGTATTCTGATCGTATCCCCGCAGTCTTCCCCTCCTGACGAACCCTCTTGTCTCCGCTATTCTACGTGCCAACCCCAACACGGTCATAGTCACTCAATCGGGCAGCCCGGTCGCTATGCCCTGGATCGACGATACCTCGACCGTCCTGCAGGCGTTTTACGGCGGCAATGAGTTAGGAAACGGTCTTGCGGATGTTTTATGGGGCAAAGTTAATCCTTCGGCGAAAGTGTCCCTTACGTTCCCGTAAGCATCTTTGAAAGAGCCTAGTTCGGTTCAAGTGATAACATGTTTCAGAAAACGGCTCGAAGATACCCCATCCTTCGGGTCCTTTGGGGATAAAGGTCAGGAGCACGGAAAGATTCATTACAACGAGGTGCGTTTTTTTCGAAAGAAATCCGTACCCTGAATCTAATATCACAAAGGGTATATTCGTCGGATATCGCAGCTACGAACTCAGGAACATTCAGCCCCTCTTCCCATTTGGGTACCGGTCTCATTCCTTTCCATTGTTAGGCTCACCTAATGCAGGTTCGGCCTCTCGTATTCGACCTTCGAATACTCGGATCTGCAAACCTCTTCTGTCTCTTCTGAAGGAACGTTCTCCGTAACCTTCACAATCAAAAATACGAGCAAGGTGGCCGGCCGCGAAGTCGCCCAAGTGTACATCTCCGACCCGCAGTCGTCCCTTCCACGTCCCGTGAAGGAGCTCAAGGGGTTCGTGAAGGTGGCACTCGACGGGGGAGAGAGCAAGAGCGTCAAGGTCGATCTCGATCGGGATGCGCTTGGGTTCTACGACGATAGGCAGATGTGCTGGGTTGCTGAGAAAGGGACGTTCAAGGTCCTTGTGGCGGCGGCGTCGTCGGATGTAAGGTTGACGGGGGAGGTTGAGCTCGGCGCGACTTTTACCTGGACGGGTCTCTGAGCGAGTCAAGAATATGTTGTAAGTATACAATTGTTGTAAGAATATGATTAGCTCCAAACGAATATAGCCCCGCCAGTACTACCTCCCGGCCGCTCAACCCACCGCAAAGTCTCGAACGGCACGCTTTGGCCGCGGCGAAAGATCTGCATACGATTCCTTCGCTCCGCATCCATCTCGCGCTCATCCTCCTGAGATGAATTCAGGAAGAACTCGTCATCTGTATTTTGAAATGAGTAAATAGATTGAACAGCGGGAAAATATCAACGAACCCTCCTCAAACACGGCGACCATGTCGAAATACTTTTGTACAAAGAAGGCAACGTTTTCGAGCTTGCTTGGCTTTCTATTTGGGCCGGCTGTTGGGTGTTTCAGGACCGGAAGCTTCAAATCATCAAGTTGAGAGTCGAATAGCACTAAGGCTATGTCGGACTGTCCACTAATGAAGATTCCAGTGCCTAGATATTTGTGATTCGAATGAGGCGCACCTAGATAGAGCGGCAAAAGAGGCGAGAGTACGTGCCACAAGAGTCATGTAGGAGGATAAAGTCCAAGAATGGCCGTCTGGGGCATTCACAATGATTATCTGGCCACGATTCGGGGTCTCTGTAGCTTACTGGGATTTGTTTGGACGTCGGACAAGAAATATGCCGACAGCTCGATGAGTACGACCAGGGACGGCGCCTGGTCCAGAATGGTGGTAACATTCTGACTCTGGTCGTCTGTCGTGAGCATAGATACAAGATACGCAAAATGTGCGGGTGACGGCGGGTAGCTATCAGCCAATAAGAAAGGAATATACAACAATCTACGAGCCACGGACAAGACGGTAGTACACTGAGACAATTCTAGGATTTTTCCTTGGCCGGAGTGCACGGACATCCAGTCGTCGTTATGATCTCGGAGCGCGGTGACCATAGTGTCTCGAGAGGGAGTGATCATTAGGATGCAAGTTTCAGGCAAGTTGGCAGAATGAGACAACGCGAGATGGATTGGGGCCGACGCGTGGTAGGGGCCTTTCACTATGAGGGAGCTGAAAACCGGCAGAGGAGGTCCAGAAGGAAATAGAGATGCCATGAGAGGTTCTCAGCAGACATGGATTTTTGCTGGAGGAAAGCAGAACGAAGCACGGTCGGCAATTGCCGAAGGGCTCATCATATCCCGAATAGGAAAACATCTCAGTTTCGTCCAGTCTTGTCCACCTATTAGCCTTCGGCGAATCGGCTAGATCTCGCTATGGCAGTCGTTTCAATGTAGTTACTCATCCAGGCTGGATTTCATCAAGACAGGCCTTTCACAGCTTTCTGCTAAAAGGACTGGGATTTCACACATGTACAGACCGCACAACTGGGAGGTACAAAGACAATAGAACTCCGACTAGCTCAGCCCACCGACCAACCTTGTTCATCCACCAAGCCTGTCCAAGGCGAAGGGGCGGGAGGTTTCTGCCAGGTAAAATTGGAGACAAGGTAAATATCTAGGCCGCGCGACGAATAAGTATGAATTTCGGCCTCCGCCATGAGTTCATTGAGTTTTGAATCCCACGAATTTTGGAACACCATTTCAAGGCGCCGAAAACAGGGCGTAAATTGCAGCCATCCCTCGAGGAATGCGTCCAACATGGGTTTCTGCAAAATACCGGAAGTCGTGACCACGAGTTGCTGTAATGCTGGGAAAACAACAGCAGTTTTCGCGGTGGGAGTGAGGAGGTCCAGAAGCTGCTCAGTGTCACACAGCTGGAATGAGTCTTGCACTTCATCACCCCAGTCATCATGGTTATCGTCTACGACAAGCTTGGTAAGGGATGAAAAGGACCGCAAGGTTTCTGGGAGAGACTGGGCCGTAAGGGATTTTAAGTGTATCGTGAGATTCTCCAAGTGAGGCGATTTTGTTCCAAGAGGGACGAGAAAGTAGCTGTCGGCCCCTTGGCATCCAGCTGTCGAGGCATTGAACTGGCGCAGTTGGGGGCATCGACACGAGCTCGATGAGCCGACTAACAGCGTGAGCCGTCAAGAAACCTGGCTGGCCAAGAATGAACGTTTCGAGGAACGGTAACGATATTGGATTCAACGCATCGTCTACCCCGTCGTTGGTCAGTCTCGGGGTGACATTGAAGGAAACGAGATGAGTACATCGTCTGAGAAAGGCGATGACACTGGGAATGGGAAACCCTCCATGGCCTTGGAGTGTAGCATGTGTAAGCCGATCCCAGATCAATGGTCGAGCGAGTACAGTCAGGTCAAAAGGTTCTGCGCCGTATGAATGACGAAGTCTCAGAGTTCGCAGACTCGAGGCCCGGAATACGTCGAGTCGAGTGAGCATCCCAACATCCCCGGTGAATTTAAAGGATTCCAACGCCGGTGGAATGATTTTCGCTAGTCCCAGGACACCTAATAGAATAGGATTCAAGAACGCGAATTCTACATGACGCCATCGAGCAGAAAAGTCGGCAAGGCATTTCAGCAGCGCCTCTCTGCTCGATTGGTCTTGACCCAATTCGTGCCAATCCTCAGCGCAGTCGACCGACAAGGAAATGGGGTATGCCGCGGAGAGCGCCAGCCATTCGGCGACTGCCGGCATCCGCGATTCGTTGGAGACAATGTAACGGAATGAAACGTGGAGGGAAGCCCATAATCTCGGCGTAGAGAGCGCAATAGTCCTCCATGCGCTGCAAATCCGGCATAAGAGGAGCGGCGCCTCTTGTGCACTCATCACGGCGTTCCTGTCGGTAGGAAGGCACGCAATAAACATTTCTCGCACAATATCGGGAGGTAAACGACGGGGATGGGAGATTAAAGCCCTGTGGTGGTTAATATAGGCCTGCAGTTGGTCTCGTTGAGTAGAGAGCTCGCGAATGCGTTCATCGATTCGCTCAAGCTCTTGGGCATGCAGCACGAGGTCGTTTCGAATGCATGCGATTTCTTCATCGGAGGGGACGTAGTTGGTGTTGAACCGATGGGGAGAATGGAGAATCCATTTGGTGCGACTCGCAGAGGACGTCGAATCCGTGGGGATTAATTGCCCACGTAGACTCGGGTAGTCTCTGGAGCCGTCATGAAGAGAATCAGCTGTGTAGAATTGATGCCCCTTTCACGGTAGTATTTTTGTACTAGTAGGCTCCTATGCTGCAACTGGCACAGGAGTCGGGGCCACGCCTCACCAGTTTGAATCAAAACAAGATAAGTACTCATTCAATCGACGGGTAGACTCGGGTTGAGCCGGAAAAGGCTAGCCGAGATCAATTCCTCGCGACGCCCATGTCCCAGCCGATTCGGACTCACAGGAGAGCAAGCGCAGTCGGCAATTGCCCGCTGCGGCGGCCCATCAGATCCTAATCGGGCTCCTCGCTGGTTTTCTCGCTGTGCTGTCTACCAAAACATCTGGCCAGTCTGGAACTGCAATTCAGATCTCGTTTGAACGGAAATACGGCGGGCCAAGATTTAGCAAATACGGCTGATTCACAAGACGCGTCAAGGCGGCTTCGGATGCTCTTCGGATCTGGGACGGTTAAATAGGACGGTTAAATAGGACGATCTACACTGGCACCTCATAACTTTCTACCATGCCTTCTCCTGGACAAATCGCACTTGTTACTGGTCTCGTCTCTTCGTCCTACTTCGCCTTTGCCAACATCGGCACGGCTTACTTTGGCGTGATGCCTGCGACTGCGCGCGGACAGACGACCCTCCCCCGTCGCAGACAGACTCGCGCTTTGGGACTCTTACTACGGGGTTGCAAAGGTAGACTCCTCGATCCCCTGCTGAACCTGCCTGTTTCAATAACTGAAAACATTTCAAAAGTCCCACATGGCAGCTTCAACCGTAACCTCCGGCCTCGCACTCTCTGTGTCTGCCTACCTGACACCCGCCGGCCCCCTTCGCAATATCCTCGCCGCAGGCTCCGTCGCCGGCTATACGGTTGCAATATATACTGTTTTCTTCATGCTCCCACTCAACAACCGCCTCATTGCGATCTTGCACGGCAATTCTGTCAAGCCGATGGACGCAAAGCAGGGAGCAGCATGTTCTCGACCAACTGGACAAGTGGAGATCGCTGCACAAACTGCGTCTCGTCCTCGGGGTTGTTGCCTGGCTCGCATCGATGACGGGGGTGCTTGCGAGCGACTCCATGATTCGGTTTGTCTCTTATTGCGAAGCTGGAACGCAACTAATTTAAACTCAGGCTGTAGACCGGGACTCTATCCAAACTCCCTCTCCCTGGCTTTCTTGGTCCGCTCGGCATACCCGACTCGCCATCCAGATGGATTGTATTTCGTACCTTGTACTTCAGGCAGAAAAAATGAATCAGAAGGGCCTTCCGCCAAATTAATATCCAGACTAATTTACCCGCGTATATACACCTTTATATTATCTTCGCGGCGAAAATTTCCTTCCTTCCTCTGTATACAATCCACCACGTTTACTTAGATTCGGCACCCGCACCCACCGCACCCATCCCCCGCAGTCTCGGCCCACTCCTTGCTCTCCATCTGAACGAGCCGCGAGCACGCGCGCGCAAAAGCAAAGATCTCCTCTTCGCCCGTAAAGATCGAGCTCTTCCCGACGAGCTCGTGCGAGAGGCCCTAGGAGAACAAATGAGAAAAATCAATGAGTGAATGGATCAGACAAGGGAGTAAGAGACGAACCAGGTCGTCCATGACGCCCCGCATGTGGTCCGAAGCCCCCTCAGTCTTGCCTGTATCGTCTGAAAAGACTTGGTATATCGGGACGTCGGACGTGATGAACAATCGGGTCTTGCTCTCATAACACGCTACAAAAAAGTCCGTCGATCAGTACGAAATCACTTAAAGACGGATGGACAAACCCACCATCTATGAAGGTGATGAATCTACGCGCCAGATCCTTCCGATCGACGCCCATCTTCCACACATCCAGGAGGAACACGGTCCCAAAGACGCGTGTGACCTCTAGGTAGTCAGCCGCGCTCAAGGGATTCCCGCAAAGCTCCTGGAACGTGAACTTGGCGACGTTCGAGGTGGATGCGGGGACGAGCAAGGTGCGACCCCAGATGTGCAGCTTGCGGTTGCGGATGACGGGATCTTCGGGGTGTTTCGTTAGGGAATTGAAAATAGAGTCTATGGTCTTTGTTGTTTCGGGCGAGAGAGGGTAGTGGTATGGCTTGACTGTGGAGGCTGCGCGCGCCATTCGGCGATAATCTGGGGCAAAAAAATTAGGCCGACGATGGGAGAATGGGAAGGCGCGGACCTGTGCCAGAGTCCAGATCGGTGACCTCGAATTGGGACTTAAGAAGCTCGATGGTAGGTATGAAGCTCGAGCGCTGGATGCCGTTCTTGTAAAGATCGTCCGGGTGTCGACTGGCCGACGTGAGTTGAAATACATGTGCATGGTTAACTCACAACTCACTTGGAAGTCATCACACAAACTACTCCGAAATTCAGCAGGCTTTCCAGCAGCCGGCGAAGGATCATTGCGTCTGCAATGTCCGTTACCTGCAGTCCGACTAAACAACGGTCGACCAAATCAAAGAATAAAACCCACCGTACCTGAAACTCGTCGAAGCAGAGTACGGAGGCCTCATTTGCAAGGTCCCTTGCCACAGGTAATATCGGATCTCCGACATTCCCGGCGCTGGCCTTGACGGCATGCACCCGTTTGTGCACGTCGATCATGAACGCATGAAAATGCACTCGTCGCTTGCGCTTTATGCCTGGAGGAAGGGTGGAGTAGAAGAGGTCCATGAGCATGGTTTTTCCCGTCCCAACGTCGCCATAGAGGTATAATCCCTTCGGAGCATCAGGGGGAGGTGCACTGGGTTCAGACGTCTTCAGTCGATACGATTCATCGAACGATGACCGTAGGCGGGAGAACTGTACTGCAAGGATAATGAAAATTGTCAAGGAATATAAAGATCTCAACGTACCAGGGAAGGCGGAGCAAGTTGCGAAACTCTAGGGGGATTGTAGTCGACCAACTTATCATGCAAATCCTGGAGTTTCTGGATTATGCGTGTCTGGTGGTCGTCTCCGCGCAGCACACCGCTCCGGACGAGTTTCCTGTACTGCGATAAAGGCTCTGAGAAGGTTTGTTGGTGAAAAAATAGAAAAGAAGACGAGCAATTCACGGCACCGTTTGAAATTTCGCCAGCACTTGCGCCTCCGGGAGGAGGTGGAGCACGATGAGACGACGATTCGGCCGCGGTCGCGAGGGAAGCTTGGTGCCTTCTGCGAGGCGCATACGATGCAAATGTTCCGGGACGCAGAGAGAGTCTTCTCGCCGCCAAAATTGTCCGCCAGTACTTCATGGTGGCTATTAAGAATGAGGCCGGGCCGTCGCTTAGTCACCGACGCTCTTGACGCTGAGTGCCAACTGCGAACTCGACCCGAACGATGTTACGATAAGCTGTTGGGTTGCTCGAATTCCAGTGCACCCTACGGCGATGTAAGGCAAGGGCGAAAAGGTTTAGGGACTGTCTGAGACATTCCAAACAGGACACGCAAAAAATCTCGATAGACTCGAACGCCGCTTTAACACCGATGTTGTGAACTCTATATCCACCAGGCTCAGTCGGACGCCGTTTCCAAGCTTAAGAGGATAGTCTACATGACCATCAAGCGTGTCCGCATGCAAGTTGGCCAATTACAAGTCGATCAAATCCCACGGTTTCTTTTCCTCCCAGAGGCAAGTTCAATTCAATTGCTGTTTAACCGCCACTTCGACGATTATTACAGATTTCGGTTGCAATCCCGCCCTGACCAGGAAAAGTCTAATTTTTAAGCATATATGCCATACACGGCGGTCCCGACCTGAACATTTCGGCGCCCGCCACGACACGCGTACGCCAATATTTTCCACCATGTCCATCCGTGCCCACGGTGAGTGAGTTTGGACTCGGTGGTCAGGGTTTAAATCGACGCTCTACCAGATTCTACGACAACGAAGAAGACATCCGAGGTATCAAGTTTCTCAACGCGCGGAAACGTTCAACTTGAATTAACGGGATGAAACCAAGCTCGGCGAACAATTGTGCAGAGAATTGAACCTGCAGGACCGGCGCAAAATCTTTAACAGCGTACAAGTATATCTCTTCCCCCTTTCGACTGGGTAACTCTCATCATGGACCGTTACAGAAAGCTTTCCACCAGCACGTAGACCAACATTTCGACCTGACCGTTCCGTCCTACCAGCAAAAGGACAATATGCAAGCTTTCGTCGAAAAAGTGAGCAAATAATTCTTGGATTCTGTCCTCTATGTCTTTCATGAACATGTTGAAAACTGTCATTCATAGATCATTGGGTTGTTTCCGGGCTACTTCAATAATGTCCATGCCAATGAAAAAGAGCGTATTATGAGCCTGCAGGCGTACGTCGGCAGCTACCTCGATCAAAAAATGGTTGAAAGTTTCGGGACAGTATGTTGCTTCGATCTCTTATGTTCGCGCCAGAAAAGTCAACTGTCATTCAGACACTCTTGCCCTCCCTTCCAATAGATTCCGATGTTCCAGAGTGCGGCAGTTCATCCGAATCCGAATCCGAGTCCGAAGACGAAAGCGAAGGCAAAGGCAAAGGCGAAGACATGGACGAGGAGGAAGAGGCGCCTCTCACCGCGCGCGAGAAACGCCGTGCTACCCCCCTTTGTTGTCCACTCTCCACAATCCTCGTCTTCGCCCGAACCCACCGTCGTGCCCACTGACCCCATAATTGATGCGAATACTTCGTTCGGTGTCTACTCGCCTGAGCCCTCACCCTTTCCCGAGCCCGCCGTCTCCAACGAGCACACAACTGTCTACTCACCCGAGCCCTCCCCCTTTCCCGGAACCCGCCATCCCCACCGAGTCCATAACGGATGGGAAATATCATTCCGAGTCCTCGCCTTCTCCTGGACCCGCCGTCCCCACTGATCCCATCCAGGACTTTTGCGAGAACTACTGCTCCCCGCCAGTGGTGCATCTCGTCACGGCGCTCCAGCGGGTGGGGGTCCTCGTGCAGGAGCATTTGATTGGCATGGCGCGGTGGAACGACGACATCCTCAAGAACTTCTTGAGAGACAACGGTGTTGCCCGGACGCCACTTGAGGAGCAGGCGCTCATGGTCGGCTTCTCGGTATGCATCCATGTGTACATATGAGGATCGCTGGACTGATTTGTTTTCCAGTGCGTCTTGTCAGATGCTTCTCGTCCGGCGTCCGCAATGTCGCTGTGAATGGGCCTCGCAACATTGATACACAGTGCGACAGCGCGAAGTCTGTTCCCAGTGATTCATGAACATTTCTCCCCCTCGCGTTGCTACAGACTTCGAATCCGAATGTACCCGCCAAAAATAAATTCGGAATGTCAAACCCTACCTACCCAGAGCAACTGGTCTGGTGTGCAATGAGAGCCACTCCGTAACTTGTTCCTGCCTACTGTGATGCCGTCGGGGCCTTTTCTACTGTGCGAGAGTATAAATTCGGCCTATCCAAATTTACTCGGAGCATTTTATATTGGCCTTGTATGATCGTGCCATGGCTCCGTCCTGTTGCGATGTCGTCGGATCCTTCTGTTCTGGACTGCCTTCCGGCCGTACAAAGCAGCGGACATGGATTGAATAAAGAAGCGGTCCTCAGTTAAATAAAGCTCACGCCACTGAGGATGTTGACCTAACCAAATATCGCCGGTCTATATAAAAGTAGGTCTTGCGTCGATTTGCGTTGATTTTTCGGGCTTTGGTGTAATGCTCTCGCGCGCAATGGGTATATGTTGGATTCCTTAATCCCGGACTTCATTTATTATCTGTCTCAACTTCTTGGTCTCGTTTTCCTTGGCGTCGTCGCCAAAGGCCAACAAGGAGTCGAGCGTTGGTTCTGGAGACGCTTTCGGGCTCTTTATCACACGTTTCTGCAATATCCTCAACGGTATTTCTATAGTAGCTATATTCTGATATGTTCGGTTTATATTACTCGCCGTCCTAAAGCTTCCCCTACCAATATAGTTTACAGCTGCTACACCGATTCTCCTATTCCTGCTCGAGGTGTGCGTGATCTCTCTGTCCGATCTATTTCCTACTCATATTAGGAGTTATCCAGCAGGCGATTTCACAATAGAGAACATTGATAGCTTCAGTAGTTCTCCCAGCAGCCTTAGCGCTCAATGCTTTGCGGCGCTCTCTGCTGTCCATGCCGCATGCCTGATGGTACGTAGTCGTTGAAGTCACCACATGTTTCTACTTGACTTACGTGTTTGGGTACCAGGGGGTTCCTCGATAATTACTGCGACGCCTTTCAGGGTCTGGATGGACCCAAACGCTGGTGGATGTAGCGCCCCTGGCATTTGACTGACCACGGACGCCGCGTTTCTCTTGTACCCGTTCGTTTGTTCATTGGGACCAAAACGGTCTGAAGAGCTTCCAAGCGGATTACGATTTGATGTTATAATCGAGCGTGAGGAAGCCAGAGCATCAGGCAGACGATAATATTATTTGCAGAGAAAAAAACAAGCCATCTGCTCGGCTCGACGGTTGTCCAGCCTTTGATTGTCGACCCTGAGGGGGGAAAGATGACGGTTGAAACTAATCAGATAGATGTACAAGAGAGCAAGGAGAGAGACGAGGTGCCTGATCACAGCCACGATTTGAACCGTGGGAGAGTACGGAGTTACTTAGCCGACAGTGATTCTAAAAAAATTCCCTCTATTCACACCCTTCATCATTTCATGCTGGGCTCTGATCTTCATTGAATTGTTACTTACGGATAAGAATCAGGATAAAATTATAGCCCAGCGTGGTCCCATTTCTGGAACGTGCCAGGTTGCAGTCTACAATTGGTCTACAATACATCGGCTAACTTCACGGCAATGCTCTCCCGCTAATGTTTCATCGCCGTCACGTCGCACCTGAATTATCTTGCCGTCAGCCGTGGTATATAAGGTGACTGGCAACCCCGTCCACGAACTCGCCATGGCTCCCGCTCCCCGCTTTATTTCGCTCGTTTTCGCTACAATTTATTTCTTCCTACATGCTAATGCTCAGGTCCCCGTGTACGAATCAAAATTCCTCCTAGCATTGGATTGTCCCTTTCTCACACATTTGGGCGTTGTTTCTTTTCAGGCCCGGACAAAGTTTGACATTTGATACTGGCCTCCCGACTGGTAAGCCCATATAGATTTTCAAAAGTTCAATTTCTCTTGGCTAATTCGAGTTTTCATCTAGGCCCCATCGGCGGCTGCCTCACTGCCTCGAGCAACGCCGATGGCGCCCCGGTGATAATTCAGGCCTGCCCCCGTTGGCACCCTGCCGAGTGCGTCTAACACTTGGGTCGCTGCAGCCGGTGTAGGAAAGCCTGGGGCTCTCAAAATCTTTGGGGACAAGGTGTGTTTTTATCGCACGTATTTGGATTTGAGCCTCCTAGCTCATAATTTGCGATGCCCTCAAGTGTTTGGATGTGAAAGATGGGGTAGATGCGGATGGGACGAAACTTCAAATTTGGACGTGCGCTTCTGGGAACACCAGTACGTTCTCTTATTTGTGTTGGTCTTCTCACTAAGATATGATTTTCATAGACCAGCAGTGGGTTTCCGCGGGCTCACCAGGGTCACCCCAGATTGTTTGGGCCGGAAAGAATAAGGTACATGCATTTTAACATCTTAACATTAATTTTACCTTCGCCTCACAGTGTGTCGATGTAACGAATGGAAACGTCACGAACGGGAACGTTGTAAGTCTCTCGCTGTGTCCTCACGGATTATCCCCGTACTTATTTTCGTTCCCGTAGATGCAGATCTGGGACTGCGCCACGGCTTCCTCTAATACGAACCAGAACTGGGGTATTGCAGTTGTAACGGAGCCTAAATCGTGGGTTTCTTCTCGTCCTCCTAAAATTAGGAACTCATCCTCTTCCTCCGCACCCATACAGCGTCTCCTTCTCCCTCGCCTCCGACACGTCTCTTTGCATTGCCGCCTCCGCCAACTCTACATCCGCTCCCGTTACCGCCGAGACCTGCTCCAACTCCCCCCGCGCAAACCTGGATCGGCTTAAGCGTCGGAACAATTAGATCCGTGCAAAGCAGTAACCTGTGTCTCGCGACGAGCGGGGATGCGACAAGCGCGGGGACGAAGCTCGTGTTGGGCAACTGCTCGCAAACCAACCCAGCCAATGGGTGGGATCTCGATTGGCAGGCGGGGAGGGTCGAGAATGTCGCGGCATCGAATATGGTGGGCATCTATTCTATCCTGTCCTGGACGAATGGATGCTGATACTTTTTGATCTCAGTGCATCGACCTCACTGACGGGAAGGAGACTGCTGGAACGCAGGTGAGCTTATTCCGCCAACTTTTAGAGGCAGCTGATTCATCGTTTCTTCAGCTCCAGATCTGGAACTGCACCGCAGGCAACACAAACCAGAACTGGGTCGCCAGCTTTAACTTCTGAGGCGCCGACTCCCAAAACTCAGTTCCACATAAGATCGACCTTGCACTAGTTTATTACTCAGCCACTCGTTTCAATGGACATTATCTAGCTTGATTCTATGGGATCCGTGCATATCGCCAGTGATGGGTCAAGAACATTCTGGCTCTTCCCGCATTGATCATACACATGGTTACTCTTGCTTTCTTATATTTGCCGACTCGAAGTTTCTTTCTATTAGTGCAGTGTCTGAACCGTGGGAGAGGACGGAGTTACCCGACAGTGCAAGTTGGAAGATAAGGCTTGATTGAATTCAGGAAATGCAAAAAAGTGTGCTCACTAGATGTTCTCCGCACCAACCGCAGACAACGACGCTTCACTCCACATCACCTGAATTCCGTCGGCGCCTAGTAGCCTACTAGTAGTACTTGTGACAGAACCTTGACAGAACCTGACGAATGGTGAACCGGGGTCTCAATTCAAGGTGCATCTCTTCAAACGCGGCAATAATCTCGAAAAACCGCAGGCCAGTCCAGTGTATCCCAACTTCGAATGGACAGCTTCTTCAACAGGCGAGGGAAGTCGCAGGTGCGGGCAAAAAAGGTGAAGATAATGTGCGACTATCTTGTAAAGCTATGAGGACAAGGATTCAACTCCCCTTCTACCAACTCAAAGTTCAATCCCTGCTCGTCGAGCACATTGAAGCGCGATGGCAGGTGACGTGACCTTGATTTAGTTTCGACTTAAAAACGTTGAAAGGCGTGATGGACTACGTGTTGAGTTCTAGCTCCTCCGTTACCCTGCTTGTCAAGGTCTCTCCACCCTCATAATTAGCTAAGCATGCACTTCGGATGCAACCCGATGATCCTACTTTTCCCGAGACTAAGTTACTATTGCTGTTTTGCATATGAATTGGCACAGTGCCATTTTGGGTGATTTTTGTTGCCCCGCGGTATTCGATTCATTTCTCGCTCAATTCTGGGCCAAACCCCATGAGACCATATGCTAAATTCGTTATTTCAACGGGCACTTAATAGTATCAAAATTGTAGTCTAATACCAAGTTTTGAGAAATCGATTTTGCCGCAGCAATCATTCGGTACCACAATACATATTTTTTGCGTAAAACATGACTCTTCCCAGCAGCAATCTAAGCTCCAGACAAACCGAACAAAGCTCAACTCTCAATGGAGCACGGAACGTGAGTCAGTCCATGAGGCAAGACCCGAAAGTCGTCTTGTTCGTCTTGTAAATCTTCAACATGCTTCATGTCCACTACCAGACATAAAGATTGCAAATCAAACTTCCTACATAACTACCTGCGGGTCCAGGTTGTCTACGGAAATTTCCAGGCAAATTTACGATTCGCTCTGATTTTCTAAGCCGAAAACCAATCCATTTTGGACAGATTGTGTGTTTCAATTTGCACTTACATCTTGTTCGAGCGATTGGCAGACTTCTCAAAGGCCATATTTGCAGAGCACAAGCGGTCTGAATAATTTCATTGTTTGATATATGTACTTAGCGTCGGATTGCAGGACTCCTACCAGGTGCCCAAAGATCTAGCGGTCGGTTTCGCATCTAAGCCTCTCAATAATTAACTTGATCACTGCGGCCGTGGGAAATCATACCCCACGACAAGCACAATTTCTTGGAGTTTTTATTACAAGCAAGGTCTCCGCCGACGCAGTCAGAGCTTCCTAGTCCATGATTTTCGTATTATCCTCAACGACTTCATCCCAGTATCACCTGTCTGGTAAATGAGGCCAACATCCTCATGTATTATGTAAGTACGTTCCACACATCGCGTGATATGGTTAGCTGGCGTCCGTGCCTTCATTCGCATCAAGTTCCGCGCAGTCTGATTCTCGGTTTCAGACCAATCTCAGTGCTGAATTGTTCTCGTTCACAGTTGCGTATATTTTCTTTTCCTCCACGATTGTCGGCAACAAATTGTGACGGGGAACGCCGTGGGGTATGCAGCCTGTTGTCGTCGGCGTCGGAGCCAGACAAACAGTATGATCAGTGAAATCAAGCAGATTCCGATGGTGATTCCAACGATGGCTCCCCTGGGGAATTGGGTTCTACGAGAAAAGCTGAGAAATTAGAGTGGATTTGGTGAGCTTGGAGGGGATTCAGTTTACCGGTGTGCGGACGGTAGGGGCTGGGGTGCACTCGTCGATGTCGGAATAAGTTCACCCCCACTTTCGACACTTGATGCAGTAGGTGACGACGAAGTCGCGAGTGTAATACTCTGCGATCCACTTGCACTCGTTTGAACGGGTGTCGAAACATTCGAGCTCATTGGCCTCGTCATGTTTCCCGTCGGGGCCAGCGGGAAAGTAGTACGAGGGAGGTGTAGTGGGAGGAGGCGGAATTTTGGAGGTGTCCTGTGTAGTAGGAGCCGGAGCCGAAGGTGTTGGAGGTAAGACGAAGGCTGAGGCCGCCTCTAAGTCGAAAGTTGTGGGCTGCATACTAATTAGCAAAAGGCCATGTCAAAGTAAAATTACGAACCGTTGGCGTGGCCGAGACCATCGCGAAGGCCCAGGATGCAAATTCTTCTTTTCCCGCTAGCAAGAGTAATGTGAGTTAGAGCGCGTGAGATTTCCTCAATACCTTACTTGGGAGTGGAGGGGGATACCTAATATACAGTATGTTAATTCCTTGACATGAAAGGGAGATAAGAGACGCCAAGTACTGCTGGGGAAGTCCCGTGCAATTGAAGACTTTGGTGTAGTCATCCCAACTGAAATTTGGATCAGTAGAAGCGTGAAGCTGAGAACAGGAAGAATCGCACGTTGTCACAATATCGTCGCATGCATCGCACGCCGCCCAAACGACGTATGAAATAGCGGAGCAAGAGCACTGCTTGCTCGTAGAACCTTGCGTCGAACGAAAATCAGAATACCTAGAGGTGCACGACAGAGAGCTGACGCACCCCGACAGACGTCATCTGGATTCCACTCGCAGGCGTCGAAACCTGCATCGTTGTCGAACTTGGATTGAGTTGACCAGCATAAGCAGATCACCAATATATAAATGATCTTGAAATATTATTCACCAGAGAGCCGCAATGGGCTTTCCCCATTCTGGGGAGCAATCTTTTGCGAAGAGAGATGAAGTTAGGTCAACTGGACGTGACCGGTTCCGCCGTGTGGACACAATGTAGTGGGGCAAGCCAGGAGAAGCAAATGTATGCCGTAGAGACAGTTTGGAGGAGAAAAAGATTCTCAATAGGCCCAGGTCCCGTGTAAGCGAGTTATTCCTCCAGTGCCTAAGAGCATTGCCAGTGTCAACTAAATACTGACAGTCGTAGCCAAAGGAAACACAAACTGATGAGAGAGGGCCTACGAAACAGAGGGAGCGGCGATGGAGTCAGAGCAAAAGAAGGAAAGGGACCACATCCCTTCTCCTGGGTGGCCATGGTACGTTACTTGGCTGCCTGAGAGATTTGAAGCTGATTGGGAGATATATGTGGTTTGACAGTTCGGGAAACCAACATTGTTGTTATCCACCGCGAACAGATTCTGTTATACGAGGGAAAGCAAAAATTCAGCCGAAGAAATGAATGAACTGAGGGCAGGGAAACTAGTGTGAAGAAGTGTGAAGAAGTAGAATAGAAATAGCAATGTCGAGCAACTGTAGGGAAGCCAGATAACCTGCGAAAGTGCGGCCATGCAACGGACCCGTGTAGAGTTCCATCTTGATTGAGTGTGGGGCGAGATAAGGTAAGTTTTGCAGGTGGTTTCAAGGTGGTTTGAAGTGCGTCGCGAACAAAAATAAATAAATAGTTGGCACCAGCACCGTACCGTAGGTAGAGGCTCTGCGATCATTTTTCCTGCAAGCGTGGCAGCTCCGGAAAGAGGAAATCAGAGTGCGAGGTGAAAGGAAGTTAAGATGATTGATTCTACCGAGCCATCTGGATTGGGCATCCATATATTCTTTCGGCGGGCTTTGGTCCGGCACACACGATGATCAAAGACAAAGCAAAAATTTTCGACGGAGAAAGCATTGTTCCCGCGGCTCAACGAGCAACTAGCCCAGTGAAAACACGGTGGGGGGCTAAGATCGCCAGTCTGAGGTATCGGGCTGGATCGACTAGTATCGCTTGGGATCCCCAGATATTGCGGGGCTGAGTAAATGTAAGTAACGTAGCAACGATGACCTCAAGGATCTTTTGAAAAAGTTCTCCCTTTGAAGCGAAGGACTTTCAGAAAGAAAGGCGGAAAGAAGAAAGTGAGTGAACACATGGATGACGTACGTAGTTCGCTCTTTTCAATCACTTTTTGAACCGTGGGAGAGTACGGTGTTAGCCGATAGTTAATCTGGGAACTTGAAGATACTTAAAAGGTTTGATTGAAGTTAGGAAAAGCAAGGAGGTATGCTCGATATCTGCTCGCTCCAACACCATCTGCATTCCGTCGGCACCTAGCCTATGCCACAACTTGCGACAAAACCTGACGATTATGAGACTGGCTGTTGCTTCGCACTTTATATAGGTCCTTGAGAACGGCCGTCTTCTCATCGACTGGCATTAAATCTGAGTAACGAGACTAGATTCACACTGGCAGTAAGCGAAGCACCGAGCGCCCGTTCGTGAGCATTCCCAGCACGGACACCTCTTAGACCCTAAACCTGTCAATGCATCTGAATGCAAGCATATAAAAGTCGAGCGCGAGTTTTGGACGGCTGTTATGTCAATGAGCCGGAAGGAAGTCAGGATGCTCTTAGAAATGTCCAAGTGCACGCTCGGTGATCCCTCCGTCCTGCCCCAACGTAGACAAAAGATGTGGCCAGAGCAGCAGCGGGCCGATATCAGATCGCCAACTTCGCGCCGGTTCAGGGAGCATCTACGCAGTCGAGACCCAGGGAATGTGAAGGTTGAACCAGGATCTCAATTGGAGTTGCAGCTCTTCAAACGCTGACGACATCGCTTGCAGGCTGGTCCATCTCCCTTTGAATGGACAGCTTCAGGCTAGGGAAGTCGCAGGTGCGTGCAAAAAGGCGAAGGTAATGTGCGACTGTGTAAAGCTATGGAGGACAAGTTCTAGAATGCGGATTCAACTCCACAATGACTGACAGAGCCAACTATCTGGAACATGGGCCGCGTACGCTCCTTCTTCCAATTCAAGATCCAACCCCTCCTCGCTGAGCACTTCGAGGGCATCGATTGTCACGGGGTCAAGATCGTAACCCGAATTTGTGAGCAATTTGTGAGGACAACCACACTTTCAAGCGCACAACATTCTGCTCTCCAGCGCGATTTTACCATTTCCAGATAGATGTCGGGGAACGATTTGGCCATCGTCGGTGGATGCAAAAGCCAAGCAGCGTAGGTGAGGGGCCACCGCCCTACTCCCAGGGACTTCGGATATGGTGAGGGTTTGCATCAAGCTTTCTAGCCTTCTGTTGTCGGCGGGCGAGTCGCTGACGATGGCAAGCTCGACAATGGAGGGGAACTTTTCTAAAATTTTGGCGGTAGCAGTAGGACACCCGTTGAATAAAACCTTTCGGAGCCTGCACGAAGATCGGGCCACCGAGAGCTCGAGATACGGCAGAATATCATGGCTTCCTAAGTCGTCCTTGTCGATCACAATCTCCTCCAGAACCTGAAATCTAAAGAACTCCAACATTAGACCGGAGCCGGTCTGTCTATGGAGCAAGCTGTCGTGTAAATCGTGACTCGTCACTCATCTACAGGCTGGTTTCGAGCCTACTCCAACATATACGGGCCGGATACACAGAGACGCCGCAGGAATAAGAAGTCCATGATTTCGGCGGGATCGGGCCAGCGTTCTTCATCAAAATTGGTTTTAACGCGGGCTTCAACCAGGTGTGGCATGCGTTTCAACATGTCACGATGGATTTCTCAGGGGGCGTCGACATCATAGCGGGTAAGTTGGTACAGAGGCAAATGAATCGGGATATAACGATGTTCGTTGAAGACGGCGACGTCGACCAGAGAAAGCCAGAGAAGGTGCCGTCTGGCAGAAATCAATTGACCCGACTTCTGCCTGGCTCTCCGGACTCTCCCACTGGATCCACAATCTGCGGAGTGAAGGGACGCTATCCGAAGACGCTCCAGGGAAGGAACCAAGTGTGAGGTCATTTGGAGATCGAGTACTTCCATCGTGATGAATGCTGGGCTAAACAGCGGAAAATATCGATTTGAGGGCGGGGGGTCGGAGATTTCGCATCCGTAAAAGTGGACCTTCAACTTTTGGGCACGCGAACGCGCCATCTGAGCCTCGACCATAGACAACGATACAGGGTTGGTGTCAGCCCCAAAACAGAGGTCCACAACGGACCACAGGGAGGGAGTCGAGCAGGGGACTGCCCGCCAACGGCGACTTATGTGAGTCAACAACCATGGACTTTCTGTGACGCGGGCTCCCCCAAAGTCCACCCAATACCAAGCCGATGACAACGTGCACAAAAATATCTCCGCAAGCACTTCAAATGGTATTCTTCTGAGCGGCGAGAGGATCGCGAGATTTTGGGCGCGGTAGTGGGACAGCGAGGTGCGTTCGGCTTCAAGCTGTTGCAAGCGATCTTCAAGTCGTCCTATCTCCTCGTCGAGGTCCGCCAATCGAGCGTCGACTCTCGAAATCGTGGATGCTACAATCGAGGCGCTTCATTGGAGTTCAGGAGCGTATGGTGTGGTGTCCCGGGGGTAGCATACAGATCGTATGGTCCTGTGGTTCTGCCAGTGTCGGACTCGGAGTTCATCTTTGTGAATAAAGAGTTGTCCAACTCCGTGACCAGACTCATCGCGCACCTGCATTGCTCAAGCGTTTGAATATCAATTTACCTCACAGGCAAATGCTAGGATTCGTTTGGCGCGGCGTTGCGCTTGAAGCTTGAAGATTTGCCAGAAGCAAGCCGGAAGAGAAGTGCCTCGCCGAAAAAGTGCGCTTTGTTAATTTTGGACATTGCTTTATCTCCATTCAGGCGTCTACAGAGTAGTCTACATCCTGAAAACACCGAAACCCTTTCCGTCCCCATCCCACGTCGTCGACTCCCCCATCCTTCCACCTGCCGCGTGCCCAGCCTTCCTTGCCGCCAACCCAAGTGCAAGCCCCACCACATCCCGTGTATCCGTTGGTTTGATAATTCCGTCGTCCCACAGCCGCGCGGTCGAGTACAGCGCCGTTGACTGGTGCTCGATCTCGGACTGTAAAGACGAGTGCTGGGAGGGATCCCCTGCATGTTATTTCAGATGTCTGCCAATTGGGGAGGTAAAGAGACGTACTTCGACACGGCGGTCATGACCTGCGACAATTGCGCGGAGCCCATGACCGATATCTTCGCGTTCTACGGGTCGTCATGAGTACTCGGAAAACGAGAGAGGCCTGGTAAAACTACGTACCGGCCACATCCACAAGAATCTGGGCGAATACTGGCCAGCATACCATTAGCGACAGTCTTAACGAGAAGGATGTACAAAACCGCTCGTCCGGCCATTCCTATCCAATAAAATAAGTAATTTTGGTGTGGAATAGACGTGCGGGAAACCTACCATAATTTCCAGCGCCGAAAGAGCCACCGACGATGACGGTGAGCTTGGGGACGTCCGCACACGCAACTGCGCGTACCATCTTCGCGCCATCCTTCGCGATACCCCCACGCTCAGCTTTGGAGCCGACCATATAGCCTGCCAACATCCTCAGCAGCCAAACACAGAGCTATGCAGGAAGCCCACCCGTCACATTCACAAGGAACAGCAGGGGAATCTTCCTCTGCGAACAAAGCTCAATAAAATGCGTCGCCTTCAGCGCCGACGGCGAGAACAGAATCCCGTTATTCGCGCATATCCCAACTTCATACCCGTGAATGTGCGCGAAGCCCTGTTAAGTCGTAAACAGAAGATATAGGCGGCATTTATTGAGGTGAAACGCACAGTGAGCATCGTCGTCCCGTACTCCTTTTTGAACTCCCTGAACCGGCTCCCGTCGACGATGCGCGCAATGACATCCCGCATGTCGAAAGCTTGCCGAACGTCGGTGCCCACAATTCCGTGCAGCTCTGAAGCGGGGAAGAGTGGGTCTTCTGGCCGGGCGGACGGCTACGAACGGTTGAGAAGGTAGATAGTGACTGGGGGCAACAACGCTCACCATACCCTCTGTTCCAGCAGCTCTCCCTAAGTCACCGATGACTTCCCGTGTAATCGCGATCTGAGGAGAGAAAAAGACATATTACAGTGATGGGCCGGAGGAAATTTTGAAAGAAACTAACCGCATGCTCGTCATCATTGGCGAGATGGTCAGTCACCCCGCTCTCGCTGGAGTGCATCATGCCCCCGCCGAGCGTCTCCTCGTCTACCTCCTCTCCTGTAGCCGCTTTGACCAGCGGAGGTCCAGCGAGGAATATGCGCCCCTGGTTTCGGACGATGATGTTTTCGTCCGCCATTGCAGGGACGTACGCGCCACCGGCAACCGATATGCCATGTATGGATGATATCTGGGGGATCCCAAGCGCGGACATCTGAGCCTATTGTAACGGGTACAAGGTCAAGAAACGCTTCAGTGCATGTAAAGACGAGGCGTAAACAAACCATATTGTAGAATATCCGACCGAAATGCTCTTTGTCCGGAAAAACGTTGGCCTGGTATGGTAGTGCCGCGCCTGATTACAGTCTCCGGTGTTAAGAAATTCATTGAAAGATGGGAAGATGTGCTGACCCCCGGATTCAACTGTCTCCAAAAATGTAAGAGCATGAGAGAGATATAGGAAGACACCTACCGATGTACACGCAGGGCAACCGGTGCTCTCTAGCCACCTCCTGCGCGCGCAGCTGCTTCTTCACCTAATTACGGACCGTCAGCGTCAAGTGCAAACAAGTCCCTTGAAGACTTGCAGTCAGCGGATAATACGCGCCACCCTTGACCGTGGGGTCGTTCACGATGACCATACACTCCCTCCCGCTGATGCGTCCGATACCAGTGATCAGTCCCGCGCCGGGGATCGCGTCGGGATACACGTCGTGCGCAGCGAGCGGTGAGAGCTCGAGGAACGGGGTGTGCGGGTCTAGCAACAGACTCAAACTGCATGCGCACATCAGCATCCATACACATACATAGCGACACGCTAGGCGCGAATTGGACGCACCGCTCGCGAGGGAGCTTCTTCCCCTTACTCCGGAAACGTTCAGCGGCCTTCGCGCCACCGCCGAGGCGCGCAGCAGCCAGCTTCGCCTCAAGATCCGCCACAAGCTGGTCCATTGATTCGGCCTTCGCTGCGAATTCTGGGGATGCGGTGGAGACAAGAGAGGGGAGTACGGTTGCATGGTAAGGTCTACGACTCCGAGCCGTCCGTCTGGCGAATGAAGAGACTAGAACCCGGCCCGGCGTGCGCAGCAAGGGTGAATGCATGCCTTGCCGTCGTACTACTGTTTATGGTTTCAATCCAGGGTGAATGTAGCGAGCAAGTCGAAAGCAAAGAGCTACGTTCGGTTTTGGTGCGGGGAAGCTCCGTGCCGATCAGTTCGGACCGGTGAAGCCGTGGTCAAAGCGAGAGATCTCTACCTGGAAGCGGGTGCGATGATGCATTCCCAAATATATATGCCAAGCGCTAACCACGGTAGCTGGCTTAAATTTTTCAACCCCATCTCAAGTTTGAAGACTTTAGTCGGAGCAGCGGAAGAATCTCAAGGAAGAGACAGACTCAGAGAGTAAAAGTAATACATTTTCCAATTATTATATTGTGACATACAGATGAACCGTCCGATTTCAAAACTAAGACGAGATGTCAGCTTGTAGAGCAAAAAGCGCACCAAACACTTACGCTAATCCCATATTTCACGGTGCGATACCGTACCCACTTCATGCAGTTGTAGTTGCCTTTCTCATAGACCCTAAGATGCCGCACGATCAGTCCGGACGACGCGTACTCGTTCAGCTCAAATTCGACGTCGATCGGGGGCCGCGTCCATAATCGATGGCGCGTTGTATTTGTCAGGTCTGTCGTCACAGACAGTGTGCATTCTTTCCCGCCCCGCAGACGGGGGAGACTGTGCGTGGATTACAAACATCGTTTAGCGACAGCATCAACTGGGATGCCAAGCAGATGAAGGCGTACTTCCATACCACGACGTTCTCGCCAGGGACGTATTTGGCCTTCCCCCTGGCGGCCCGGCAGTTCACGGCAGTGATGTTCGGGGGGCGTCGGTATCCGCAAGACCAACTTCTTTACTGAATGGTTGTCATTGAAGTTGGCTTGGATCGTTACTGCGTACGATAACTGCGTCGCAGTTTCTGTGATGGTGGGGATGACACGCAAAGGAAGCCTCACGTTTGAGGTGGAGCGATATCTACGACCGAGGTGAGTCTGAGCCTAATCGGAACAGGCGTGCGTAGCGTGCACACCGCATGAGCTCGAACTCGCCATCCGGCGGGATGAAGTTGATTTCGCGTGTCGCATCAAAAACGTTGCGCTGCACGCACTGGTGGAACCGGCAATCTTCTAGTTCCACCGTGTCGTTAGCGCCCCGCTCTCCTCGGGCCAGCTTGTCGTTCACCACGAACTTGCACTCCGGGCGTCCCTGACAGGTAGGCGCGCACTTTAATGTGTCCGTCGACGTTCGCTCTCAACACCGTGCCTGGAATCGAGATAAGGGGCAAGAAGGCAGTAGGGAATGGGGTCACACCTTTCGCACTCATGCTCAAGTTAACCGTCTCCTCAACGTCAACAAACACTTCGTTTTTCTTATACTTGTACTTGATGTCCGTTCCCCGCAAGTCCATCACCCAAGGGGCCTCGGCCGGGATCTTCGATAACTCAGAGTCTAGAGCTGGACTCTCGGAGGGGACTGGTTCGGAAGAAACTGAGAACGCAGTCCCTAGATTCCAGGTCCGTAATGCCGATTGAAGCATCCCTCATTGGTGTCTCCGACGATCTTGCAGATTCTTCATCGTCACGGAGATCAGGCGGACGCAAGAAGCTGCGCAACCATCCAGGGATCCGTGCACGAACTGTTCTCGCCGACGCAGGCTCGTTTTCCGGAACCTTTTTCCGCGCACGCATTGCCCATGGAAGAGAACTTGAAAATTCCATGCCAACAGTCGGCCACCGAGAGGAGGCAGCCTCAGTATAGACAATTCGCCCGGGCGCAAAATCTAATTCGTGAATGGACACATCCAACGCGTCGCCGATGCTCCGTAAGCTGATGCCTGTGATGTGAAAAAATTGAGATGACGCAGGTTTATGTTGGACGCACTCACGGTCGGTGTGTATTTGCGAGAACGCAGTAGTGTCGTCTCTACACGAATATTGCTCAAATTTCGATTCACCTGCTTCTCGAGAGACGGACGTACACCGAGATCAAAATATCTAATGTCTTGGGTGAAGTATCCGGGACAATATCCTTGATATCAGGGCCGGTAGCAAGGGCCGAAGACATGGGCACAAGAGGTTCTGCCTGTGGCCTATTATACAGGAAAGATCAATTGCAAATTCGATATTGGGAAACAACAAGACATGCAGACGCAGCAACCGCACGATTTCACTGAAGTTGCAGTACCAGTATTGTGATTCCAGATTGGTCTGACGCCAGTCCAAGATGCCAACAAGGACGGCACTGGCGAAAGAATCTATTCCTTCATCATCAAAGATAATGTCTGTCTCGTCTTCGTCCTCTTTCAACTCCAGCCCGAGGTCTTGGAGAACGCGGATTATGCGGTCAAGGATCTTCGAGAATACGTTAATGTGGATTGAGCCGCTTTCTCGCCAAAAGGCGGGCAGTTCAAGGATACCAGCCAAATATCGTTGAGCAACAGCGTCATAAGTGGAATTCGCACTGCATGGATCAAAATCAATCATAAGCTTTTGAGACATGGCATACCTGCACTCTGAGGCAATCAGCAGACGCTCGATAACACTGAGACCGCCCTCCGTGCTAATGCAGGCTGAATCACTGGGAGAGATATTCCCAAGAATCGCGGAAACCGTCTTCTCGGACAGACAGGTTGCCGCGAATTTACAGTAAAAATCCCATTCGCGAGGTTGTGTATCGTCGGCGCGAACCCACACCGCAGTGATCAGTGCCTCCGTGTTCCCGGCGCGTTGGAGGTGCTTGGATTTGAGGAAGAGCTCGCGAGTACCATGATACCGCGTCACGGTCGTCACGATGCATTTGAATGCTTCGACCTGTGTCTGGGCTGATTCGCTCCTACGAGTCTGGGTCATTAAAATGTTAGCACATCAAATTCAAAACTCACGGCAACGCATATTTGACGAGCTTCGAGCATTCCTCCTCTAGCTCAAGGTACGAACAGGCACCTCCGCGCAGCTCGTCCAATTTGGCCATTCGCTGCTGCCCTGTGCCAAAGAACGCAGCGATGCGGTCAGCGGTTGCGTACGGGCCCCGTCCCCAACGGTGCGCAGCGCGGCTCGCATGCCTCCCGACATAGTCACCCAGTTGTGAATAGACTTGATGCAGCGTTCTTCCTGGGGCGGGATTGCTAAAAGAGCCATAGATAAGCCGCATCTGTCGCTCGTCAGAGCTTTGAGGTATTAGAGCCATAGATGCATTCATTGCAAGGTAGACCAGGAAACGAGACAAGGTTGAGTGAGGCAATCACAGCGTCCATAAAACAATTGAACGACGTTCCGTGTGATATCATACAGCATTGAGTACCCAACGTGTCGAGGCGATGCGTTCAGTAATAACTCGCTTGTTGTGCTTCATTCGAGTCCGTTGCCCCTGCAGGACTCCAAGAAACGCTTGGGATGACGCCCTGCAACAGTGGCCGGGTGTTCGATATGTTTAGGCTTTAGTACGGCACAGGTCTTCTCGTCCGTGCCGATCAGTTCGGGCCGGTAAAGCCGTGGTCAAAGCGAGAGCTGAAACGCTCCTTCATCTTACCTTTCATCCAAGACTAATGCAGGTGCATTTCAGGACAACATTTAATATATGCTGTTCACGGACTCATTCAACTCCCCACTTGAATGCAGCACGGTTGCCCAGCAAAAGAACCATCCGATATCGATCTGGATGCTGCTCGACACCACACGCTCTTGAACTCGAATGAGGCGCCTTTGGACTGCGAAATTTCCATTGTAGCGTCTCTGATATCGAATGCCGGTGCACGTCTGGCGGACCTTGGCGAGGAGATAGCACAACTCGAGGATCACTTGAAACTTGGTGCAGATCGCGTCGGAGGGCCTAACGGTGTACGATCTGTGCTTTCAAAGGCCGTCGCGCATCTGGGTGGTCTTGGAGAGGATATTGAACTGCTTGGCTATCGCTTGGAGAAGCTTTCGGTAGCGCCTCGGGATGATGGAGTCCTCCGTGTGGCGTCGGTGGTCGATGCGCGCTCGGCGGGTGCAAACGAGGAGATCGAACGACTCGGGGATCGCTTGAAACAGCTTCGAGCAGAACGTGTGTCGCTGTCGAGCTACCGCACGCAAAATATAGCCATCCTCTCACCGCTTAGAAGAATGCCACCAGAGGTGCTCGCGGAAATATTTTCGCGGACGTTGCCCTCCTCCAAAGAACGGTGGAACCGTAGATTCCGCACCACAGAAAGCCCATGGCTGTTGACCCACATCAATCGCCATTGGAGGGCAGTGGCCTGCTCGACCCCTTCCCTGTGGTTCTTTGTGAACATCAGTTTTCGACCCGATATAAAGTCAGTATCGTTGTCCATGGTCGAGACCCAGATGATGCGTGCCCGTGGCCAAGGGTTGAAGGTCTATTTTTTCGGATACGAAACATCCGACACCCTCCCTCAAATCGAGATTTTCCGCTGTCTGGCCGAGCGATCTTTACAATGGGAGGAACTCTTTCTTCAATTGACCCCGCATCTGGTCCCAGTGCTGGAGGGCCTTCGGGACCGCGTCCCCCTCCTGCAACGATTATGGATCCAGTGGCCAACTCCGGAGAGCCAGGCGGAAGTCGAGTCTATCGATTTCTGCCAGAATGCACCCTCTCTAGTCGACGTCGCTACCTTTAACGAACATCGTTTCATCCCGTTTCTTTTACCTGTGCACCAACTTACGCGGTATGACATCGACGCCCCCTGGGAAATCCATCGTGCCATGTTGAAACGCATGCCAAACCTCGCCGAAGCGCGCATTAAAATCAATTTCGATGACCAACCCTGGCCCGAATCTTTCGAAATCATGGACTTCTTCTTCCTACGGCGCCTCTGTGTATCCAGCCCGTATATATTGGATTCTCTTAGATTTCCGGCTCTGGAGGAGATCGCCATCGACGTAGAGGAAGGCGGCGGCCATGATATTCTGCCGTCTCTCGATCCCGCCGTGACCCGCTCTTCGTGTCGCCTCCGCAAGGTTTTTCTTCTATGGGTGTCCCATGGCCACCGCTGAGATTTTAGAAAAGTTCCCCTCCATCGTCGAGCTTGCTATCATAATCGACAGGCCTGCCGACAGCAACGAGCTTGGAAGCTTGTTGCAGACCCTCACTATACATGATGTAGCTGGGAGCAGGGTAGTGGCTCCGCACCTCCGCTGCTTGGCTTTGGCATTCATGGACCAAGGCCAGATCGTTTCCGACGTTTACGTGAAGATGGTAAAATCACGCTGGAAAGCGGAAAGCAATGCCATTGAGAGTGCCGTGGTTCTCGTCAAAACAGGTTCAAGCCTTGACGCCACGACAATTAATGGTCTGAAGGTACTCGGGGAAGAGGGATTGGATTTTGTTTTACTAGAAGGGGTGGACGCGGACCATACGCTGGATGGCTGGCTTTGCAACTCATTGTGGGGTTGAGTTCCGTATTCTAGTCCCTCCACAACCTTCAACATCGTCGATATTGTTGATTAAATACTTACCGCTGTATGTTCTTTTGCAAGGCACTTGACGCGTCTCAATATCCACCCTGTTTCTGTGGCAGTGAGATTTCCTGTGGTTCAGGCCGGTACGGCCGCGGTCAAAGGCAAAAGTTCTCAACCCCCAAAAAATGGGTGCTCTACCCCGCGTTACATTAAAAATCCTCCGGAAAGTACAATAAATAATGCCTCCAGATCTAAGCAATTAAAAATCTTTCCACTCATCGTCCCAGTCGCTGTTGCTTTTAGGCTTCCCAGCGTCCCCTGTGGCCTTCGAGGCCGCCGGCTGATCGTAATGCTCGCCATGCTGATACTCCGTAAAGAGGTCTTCATCATCGTCATGGTACAACCCCGACGATTCCCCATTATGGTCCATCCCAATCGCCCCGTACCCACTCTGCGCGGGTGACGGCCCAATCCGATCCTTCACCGTCCCCACCACACCGCCCACGCTTTCCGCGACGTCGACGCCAAACGCGTTCTTCGACCATTGGTTCGCCGCGCCCCCCACGACGGCCGCACGCTTGCCCGCCTCGTTGACGTACCCCATGACGCTCGCCTGCAGGGTCGGGTCGCGGACGCGCTCGGCGGCGGGCTGGATGACGTTCTCCGAGACGACGCGCGCGGCGCCGCCAACCGCGGCGGAGAAGAGCGACCAGCCTTTGCTGAGTGCGGCGACGGGGTTCTCCTGGATGTCGGAGAAGGAGGGCGCGGCGGCGGAAGAGAGGCCGTATGAGGGATGCTGGCTCGGGGAGGCCGGTGCGGGGGTGTTGCCGAAACCCTGGTAGCGGCCGCCCTGGGATGGCGGGAGGTCGGCGGAGCGAGAGGCGTTTGCCTGGCCGAGGGAGGCGAAGTAAGATTCGTTGGCGGTCTTCTGGTCCGCGCCGAGGTCGGGGGGTACCGCGCGGCGAGCCTTTGGTGAATGAGGCTGGCGAGGCTGAATCGCCGCGTAGGGAAGACCCAGTGTTGGAGCGAGCCGATGCTCTTGATTTGCGCAGTCCGGCAGAGTCGGTGCTATTGCTCAACGACGGAGGCGGAGGTGCGGACTGAGTCCATTCTTTGCCGGCGATCTCGGCATCGAGCTGGAAGTGCAGCGTTATTACTGGGAAACAGAAGAGAGAAATGAGTGCACCTTTTCCCGATACTGAGACGCAGCCCAGCAGTGGTAGATGTCGTACGGTGAGTTACCCTCTTTATACCCACCCTGTTCTGCTGGCGAATACGACTTCATAAACTGTTTGAATGCGGCGTTACCACCGATCTGGGACGCGGGGGTTTCACATAAGGGTCAAGTCCTGGGAGGAATATTCGTCACCTGCATCCGCTTGAGCTGGTCGGGCTGCCATGTGTCCATGGAAATACTGCGAACGAAACTGGGTGCCAGTATTACGACTTTACACGCGCGAAACGTTGCACAATACACACCTGATGTGGACGCCGAACCCTCTGTGCGTTCCAGCGCATTGGAGGCAAAGAAAAACTGCAAAGCTGGATGCTGCTGATTTAGAATTTTGGATATGGTCGGTGACACAAGGCTGCAACGGACCCGAGCGAGGCCCATTGCGGATTTGGATTGCCACAGTCGCAGCAGACGCGGTTATCGTTCTTGACGAGCTCCTGGAGGACCTTCTTGGCTTGTGTCTGGTCCATGGCCATGGTTTTGGAGAGAAAGATGCCGGGGCGGCACGTGAGATATTAACTTCCACCATCAAAGCATTTGCACGCGACGCGTCGAAACACGAGTCGAGGATTTCTCAACTTCTCTCTCTACCAAAAAAATACGGTACCGGTAGAGTCGAAGCCCATCTAAATACACGCCGAAGCGCGACAATTGCAGGCTGTCTTGTGCCATTCAGATTCCATTAAGGTTCATGCGAGAAAGCGGCCTCAAAGCCGGGGACCGGTTCACGGTTATTGAGTGTTCGTGGTGTACAATAAAAGATCCCGAGATGCGTAGATATGCTTTTTCCAAATGTACGTATAGAATATTCAGAGTCCGACAAGTTGTGGACGCTTGTATACCGCGCGCCTTTGGATGTGGCTGTGTTGGAAGTGTGTCCTGAACGCTTTGCAGGTTTTGTCTCAGACTTTCTCTGGTTGTCTCTTACTGGAGGCCCGTACCTTTGGTCGGCGTTCGCACTCGATCTTGCTTCCGGCACCGTGATTGGCTTTGATATACATTTACCACCCTTGGCAATCCACTCTTTCGGGTCAGCCAACTCCTCTGTCTTGATATCTTTCTCTCTCGCACCACCACCTCTCTCTGCTATCTGCCCCATCTTCTACGCACCCTGACTCTCAGTGCTGCCCAGAGGCTCTGTCTGTCCGCCAAGTTTGCCCAGAGGACTTTGCTCGTTCATCAGAACCATACCTTGAACCTTAGCTTATTTCCGGCCCATCGTCACCATGATTCAGCATATCAATCCCCGCAAAACGGCCACCGCCATCGCCCCGATGCGACAATCCGCCGTGGACGGCCCAGAACAGTGGGGCAAGTGGGTTGGGCGCAAGTCAGTTATCTCGACACTTATTCTGCCAACGTGGCATTCAAACATTCTATGCTAGCTATTATTCCCTCGAGATGGTCCAGCACCCCCTCCGCGCCCGTATGTGTGGATTCGGAGACAAGGTTCGTCTTGTGCGCCCCCTTTTTCCTCCAACGGGCGGCTAACCCGGCGTGCGAATTCTGCTAGGATCGGCGACCTTTAGCCCCAGCAGCGGTCGCTCGAATGGTGGTCAAACGAGACGACCATAGTGTGGTTGACGTCGAGTACGTTCACCTTCGCCGGTCCATGGTCTTGGCTAACATTTTTATTCTCACCTCAGTGACGTGGATTGTTCTTTTTTCATCGTTACCGTTGATCTCTGGTCAGAGGATGGCAAGCATGAGAGAAATCTGGTCCTCCATCCATCCTCCGGGGAACGCTATGTGCCTGTCCAAACAACCAAACAACGCCGCCGTGGCGGCAGTGCGACGGGTCCACCGCGCTCGGGTCATCAGACACCAATTTCGCGGTCAACGCCAACGCCCTTCCGTCCTGCCGGTGCTGATTCAGTGCGTTCGCGTTCCGCATCTTTTAACGTAAAGATTTACCGACTAACCAACTGTACTACAGGGCTCAGGGCCAGGATACAGCGGCAACCAGGGCGGCTACTTCCCTGCCCCTCAATCCCCTATGTCAGGGCCAGTGTCGTTCGCGCCCTCTTCTCCGTACGGGCCCCCGTCCCAGCCGCCGACCTGGGGATACCCTTCGCATAGTTCGCAGAGTTCCCCGCAGGTAGACCGGAACACGACCTACCCCCCTCCGATCCTCCCCTCCATCCACTCCTTCGGCCGCAGCTCGAGTGTCTCCAGCCCCGTCGCCGAGCCCTGGAGCGCCGACCCGGAGCCGACCTATCGCCCGTGGAATGCCGACAACAATAACAGCAGCAGCTTCGGCCACGCTGACCATTACAACCCGCCCGCCCTGAAGAGCGGATCCGAACCGCGGGACGGGCACACCCCCTGGGGTGAACCGAACCGCTACTCGCAAGATAGCACCTCATACGCGTCCTCGCCGACGCCGACGCCGCAGCAGTACGACCCTGCGCTGTACGCAGCCTCCTCGCCCTATTCCCACCCGCCACAGTCACAGCAGCAGCAGGTCCAGTACTTCTCGCCGTCGTCGGCGTCAAACAACAATAGCGGCAGTGGCTACCCCCAGCAGAGCGCGCCCTCGGGATCAGCGATACTCCCCGCGCCAAGCCCGCGCAACGCATACACGCGCACCCTCGTCGGGCCCTTGTCCTCGAACGGATACCGTCTGCTCGACGAGCACCGCAAGCCAGGGATATTTTTCCTTTTCCAGGACCTATCAGTCCGCACTGAAGGTTCGTTTCGTTTCGTTCCCTTTGCCGCGGCGTTTGAGCGACTGACCTGCTGACGTTGCTCCAGGCACATTCCGTCTGCGATTGCGCTTGATGAACGTTGGCGCGTGAGTTTCTGGTTCCCGCCAACAGCTGCCAAGACCTTTCTTAAATAACTCCCATTCCATCTAGACCCCCGGCTCCAGAGCCAGGCGCGCTGCAAGTTCACACCAGCGTCTCACCTGTCCTCGCTCAAATATTTACCGAACCTTTTACTGTGTTCTCAGGCGAAACGATTCCCTGGTGTTCCGGGTGAGTTATCCATTATTTTCCTTGTTTAAGATTTTACTTTTAGGTTTGTTGTTAATTTTATTGTATCTAGAAACGACCGCACTGTCGATTGCCTTTGGGAATCAAGGGCTGAAGTTGCCGCTGGTAAGATCCCCTCCCCCCTCCCTCACTTCGGAGCGCTGACCTCCAATTCCCAGCGCAATCGCCATGGCTCCAGCAAGCGGCGGCGAGACGACTCCGGCTCGGACGACGATTCCGACGGCGGTTAACAAGGGTCGGGTCGGGCACGGGGTGCGGGCTCGAACGAATGGACGCTCAATGTTATTGTTGTCGTTGTCAATGTACTCTGCTCTGCTGTATTTGATTCACCTGTCGGTTGCCGCCCAGGAATATACCTTGTGGAACCACCGCCCCAGTCTCCGCCGCTCGTTACGCTCAAATCGCTCCACCAGCCCAAACGCGTCGGGGTACGCGAGGTAGAGCGCACGCAACCGCTCCGTCGCAACCTCCCGCTGCTCCCTAAACACGTCGGGGTCCAGTGACAGCTCATCGCGCTCGCGCGCAACCGCGTCGGCGGGGTAGCCCGCGCGCAGACGCAACACGGTGTCGAAGAGCCGCCGCAGGACGTCGTGCCGTGGCTGCCATGTATTCCACATCGGCGAGATGCGGTGCAGCACATGCAGGTGGTATGCAAGGTCATCCGTGTGCGAAGGGTTGGCAAAGTCCGCCCCCGCACGCCTGTGGAACCGCGTCAACTTGGTGGCCTCAGAGCGTGCCTTGCCAACGAGCGGCTTTTCCAGCGGCGTCCTGTCGGCGGGAGGGACGTTGAGGGAGAGAGGTGAGGAGGGGTTGGGGTCGCGCTCCTGCCGGAGGCGATTGCTGCGTCTGTGGTAAGGAATGAGAACCTTCTCCAGGACCTCGAAGCAGCGTTCCACCTCCCCGGCGCGGATGAGGGCCAAGGCAAGCTGGTTCCAGTTGTCCGCAGAGAACGAGAACCCATGCGTCTGGAAGGTCTTCCAGACGTTTGCGATTTCGTCGTGACGCCCGGCTGTCGAGAGGGTGTCGATGTATCGGGAAAGGGGCAGGCACAGGACGAAGGTGTGTATCTTGGAACCACGTTGAGCATCGCTCCCGTTTTCGAACAGCGGGATCGTGGAGTACTTGACCCCCATCTGGAAAATCTGTGGCCACAGCTTAAGGACGCTGTCGATGTCATGCACGCGCGCGTAGGCGTCGAGGAGCGTGCTCAAGAGGCTCAGGGTGGGCTCGCCCCCATCGTTGAGCATCTTCTGGAAGACGCGCTCAACTTCTTGAGGTTGACGGCGAGAGGCATACGACTGCATGAGAGGGAGGTACAAGTGATCTCGTGCAGAGAGACGGCCATGGGGGAGGTGTTTCCCACGTCCGGTCCTCTTGAGGAAATTCAGCGAGGTCTTCGATGAACTTCTCCGCGAGCTTGAGGCTCTCCTCTGTCCCTTCGCGTCCATACGCTGAGATAATGACGCCATAGGTTACAGCGGTCGGCGTGAGCCCCCGACTAACCATGTCCTCATACACGGCCATCGCCTGCTCGTGGTCGCCTCTCCGCAAGAACCCAGCCATGATAATGGTCATTGTCCAAGTGGTAATGTGCCGACTCGACCCCCAGTGCTCCGCCAACCTCTCCATCTCGGTGAAAATATCAGATGCAGTGTTCATTTGACGCGAGTCGCACGCAGACTGGATCAGCAGTGCAAACGTGTATGCGTCGGGCCGGATGCGAAGCCGCTCGAGCTGGTTGAAAATGTGCGACACGATGCGGAAGGGCGCGCCGATCTGGAGATACGCCTTGAGCAGTAGGTTGTAGATCCCGATCGTGAGTTTCATGTGCGGCGACGATCGCACAAAGTCGAACGCGCGGATGACGCCCTTCCATGAGCCTGCCTCAATGTGCGCGTTCATCACAGTGGCGATCATCATACTGTCGGGGACGATGCCGTCCTTGATGGCGCGCGTGTAGATGGCTTCTGTGCTGGCTGGGTCTTTGCGGTGGGCGAGGAGCGTCATGACGGTGGTGTACGTGACCACGTTCGGTGGCTGGCCAGCAGCGCGCATCTGGTCCAACACCGCAGCGATGGAATCCAGATCCCCCCGCAGGGCGAAGCTCTTCAGAATCGTGGTGAACACGTAGGCGTCGGGCTGCAGCCCAACCTTCCGCAGGGCCTCCAACCACCACACCGTGCCGCTAAAATCCCCGCGCTGCGCGTGCGCAAAAATCCCGACAGCAAAGTGCTCTACGAGGGGCGAATTCGTCGGGATCCCGTTCTCGCCCTCAGGGAAGAACTCTTGGAAGACTTGAAGCGTTTTCTGGGTCTGTCCCTGCACGGCGTATACGTACATCAGCTGTAGAACGACCTTGGGGTTCCTCCACCCAGCTGCAGAAATCCGGTCGAAGTATTCCAGCGCCCATTTGTCCTGGCCTTCGTGTGCATACAAGTAGAGGCCTGTGAACAGGTAGTCGTAGGTCCGATCATGCTCGACGGACGCATACAACGTGTGGGCGTCATTGTAAAGGTTATCCCGTGCCAGAGCCCGGACCAAGCTCAGAGGGATGTGCGCAGTTGGTTTGACGTCCTGTCGCCGCATTTCTCGGAGCACATCGACTGACTCCATGGGTAGTTGGTGACGAAGGAACGCCTCGATGAGGAATTCGCCCAGGTGTTTCCGCTGTTGGTCATCCCAGTCTTGCTGCTTGTCAGCCACGACGAGGGAAGGGAGGGATATGCCCGAAGCGACAGCAAATGCCGTCTTCCGTAAGGATGCACCTGCGGCTGCTATGGTGGGGGAACCAGAATGTATTCGGCTGCTCTCAGTGAGGAGGTAGGAGCCGAGGGTCTTCCACTCTAGAATCAAAAACTCGATCGCACGAACGCGGTCAAAATGTCGCCAGGTGGAGACGAGAATGGACTCGTACACGCGCAGATACGTGTCGAACTCGTCGTAGTGCGGTCGTTCTAAATGAATGGTGTCGACTGCTGTCTGAAGGTCGCCCTCGAGTGCTAGTGCACGCGCCCTTAGGCTGCACAAGGTCAGCGCCGGAGGTGTTGCAGGATCTAGGGAATCTAATATTCGCCGAATCCGCCCGCCCCATTTATGCAGATCATCGAGTTCGTCGATCTGGTTCCGCGACTCGGCCCAATTTAACAGTTTCTCGGCCAGAGTCAATAGTTCTGAAGACGTTGGAACTGAGGGGCCACCATGCGTCTGGACTGTCTCGTAGGAATGCCATAATTTTTCGGGTTGGACGTGGTCCTTGTGTTCTGCGATCAAGAGTTGGAGGTATCGAAGATCGCCCTCCTTAAATCTTTTCTCTATCTCGGACAGCGGCGGCGGCGTCGTTTCAGGAGGATGGAACACGGGGGTGGGCGGAGATTCGAGAGCGGGTGGAGAATGAGTTTCGGAAATATCATCCAGTAGCGGTGGGTCTGGATCGGGCGTTTCCAGATCCTCGATAGATTCATCTATAGATTGGAGCGACCTATTGTCAGATGCAGCCGCGGACTCTGTCGGCGGGTCGAGCGCCGAAGAATCTGCGCTGGACGACGGGGGGTCCGAGTCGGAAGACGGCCGGTCGGAACGATGAGACGCGTGTCGAGCCTGCCCAGGTTGTAATAGAATAGCCCCGGGAGCATGTCGCGGCAACGTGGTCGCCGGTTTACGCGTCCGACGAACGTTTCGCGGCCGTCGCCGATTTTCCTCCTCTCCAACCACGGCATTTTCCAGGCGCCCTGAAACAGTTGAGGATCAGACTAACAGAGAGGAGATATGGTACTCACCGGAGCAGTAGATTGAAATTCTCATGCGACAGGACCACTCCTTGCATTGAGCGGAATAAATGGAGAGCACATCGGCACGCGACGGGTCGGTCATCCGCTCCTTGCCCTTTGCACGTCGGGGTTGAGGGTTGAAGAACCCAGGGGTTAACTGAATACGAGAGGGACGCGGCATGACTTTTGAAGCCGAATATATGGAGCCCGAGTGCAGCGCGAATGTAGAACGTCCCTGTAATAGCGTATTCAAAATAATCGACCCAGCTGGCTCGACCATGAAGGGAGGCCGCCTATCTCCCTGAAAGCCTCCACCTAATGAGGGACATTAATAATTAACATAAGTCAAAAAGATACGAAGGCGACGCGCCTGAACCAGCACTTAAGGAGGGTTGGTCTGCTTTCGAAAAGTTCAGAAGTGGACTGTTGTGGCTTGTTTGCCTTTTCGCCCAGAAAGGCAGTTCCTTTCCACGATCCTTTTCGGACTTGAATTTCCAAGAACTGACTCATAGAAATGTAATTCTTCGCGAGAACCTCAACCACCAGGACCAGCGACTTGAACCATGTCTAAAATCGTCTCTTGGGAAATTGTGTTCGGGCAGGACGACCAAAATCTCATATCAGAGTGTCATCGGATTCGCAAGGAAGTGTTCCATCTCGAGCAGGCATGAGTCGGTCTATCGCTCTCCACGCAATCTCTCTCATAATCGACGATATATGTGCAGAAATTCCCGCTAGACACCGAATTCGATGAGTTAGTCCTTGTCTGTCATGTCCAATTGTTTCTCGAACGGAAGCTTTTTCCAGTGTGGAACACATCGCATACCATTTTCTCCTCCGGGTCACAGAGCAAGACCCCGCAAGCGGTGAAACGACAATAAAATCAGTTGGAACGATTCGCGGAACGACGCCAGACGTTTATCCCGCCATCAATCGCTATAAACTGAGCAGGTAACTATTCATTTATTTATTTACAGCCGGCTTTACGCGTTGGGTAGGTTGGCGGTCGATATAGACTACCGAAAGCACAAGTTTGGCCGTCTGCTCACAGAAAAGCTGCATAAATGGATCCAAGAGGACGCGAAAGCGACGAATCGGCCCGCAGTGGTCGAGTGCCATTCCCAGATTCCCGCGATGGGATTTTATGCCAAGTAAGTCCCAGAGCAGGCATTAAATGACGACCTTTCAATTGTTTGTTTACCTATAGATTCGGATACACGCCCGAGGTTTGCTAAATTTTTCAATGACCCGTGCATTCTCTAATGCCATCTGTTCATAGGGCGAGCAGTTCGACGAAGACGGAGAACCACATCAAAACATGGTGGTCAATCTACCTCTCGCAGAATAAGGCCACTCTGCGAAAGTGCATTCAAAATCGTAGACTATAATAGTGGCCTCCTCCTTCCCAAATTCTCCAACCTAGAATAAATCAATTGGCCAGAATAGATTGCTTCTAAAATTTCAGAGGCCGGATTTGACGCGTTATCAAAATGCTCAGAACTGAGTATGTAAGTATTGAGACACTTGAGACCTTGCGCTGGCAGCTATCCTATCCGTTGGCAACAGCTCAGCGACAATTTTTGTAAAGGTTATAAGGCAGTAAATACTGAGATGGGGAATTCAAGTCCACAATGAGTTGCAGAGCCAAGTATCCAACATCTGGGCCGCGTCCGTTCCTTCTAGCAAGACCAGATCCAATCCCTGCTCGCCAAGTACCTTTAATCCATCAATCGTTGCGGCATCAAGACTGTTCCCAAAATTTTGTGAGGACCGCGGCACTTTCGAGAGCACACTGCTCTGCTTCCCAGCGAGATTTCACCATCTCCAGGTAGATGCCGGAAACCATCCAACCCTTGTTGATGGACGCAAAAGATAAGGAGCGTAAGTTCGGAGCTACCACTTTACTTCCAGCGGCCTCGGATATGGTGAGAGAGCGCATCAAGCTGTTGAACTCGAGGCTGTCTTCATGCGTCTCGACTATGATGGCCAGCTCGATGATGGAAGGGAACTTTTCCAAAACCTCGGTGGCGATGACGGGACAGCCGTTGAAGAAAACCTTTCGGAGACGGCATACAGAGCGGCCCACTGAGAACTCGAGATATGATAAAATATTACGACCTCCCCTGTGGTCCACCTCGATGGCGATCTCCTCTAAAACCGGAAATCTGAGAAACTCCAATATATGAGGGATGGATACACAGAGGCGCCGCAGAAACGAAAATCTCATGATTTCACCGGACTCAGGCCACGGTTCGTCCTCGAATGCGATTATAATACGGGCTTCAACGAGGTTTGGGGTGTGCTCTAGCATACCACGATGTATTCTCCAGGGGGCATTGAAGTCATAACGGGTGAGTTGGTGGAATGGTAAACGAAACGGGATGAAACGGTGTGCGTTGAATGCACCAACGTCGACGAGAGAGGGCGCAGTCTGGCAGAAATCGATGGACTGGGCTCCTTGTTGACATTCCGGACTAGGCCACTGGATCCATAATCGGCGCAGGAGGGGGACGCGGTCCCGAAGGCCCTCCAGCAAAGGGACCAGGTGCGAAGACATTTGAAGAGTGAGTTCCTCCCAGTGTGAAGAATGTTTGGCCAAACAGCAAAAGATATCGATTTGGGGCCAGGGGTCGGACACCTCGCATCCGATAAAATGGATCCCCAGCATTTGGCCCTGGGAACGTGCCATCTGGGCCTCCATCATGGACAACGATATTGGGTTCATATCCAGCTCAAAATTGAGGTTAATTGAGGACCACAGGCAGGGAATCGAGCAGGCCACTGCCCGCCAATGGCGACTGATGTACGTCAGCACCCATGGGCTTGCTGTGATGGAAAATCTACAGTTTGCCCGATTCTTCATGAAAGGCAGCGTCCACGAAAATATGTACGCAAGGACCTCGGGGGGCACTTTTCTGACAGGCGACAGGATCGCGAGATCCCGCGTGCGGCAACTCGACAGCGAGATGTGTTCTTCCCGGAGCTCTTTCAAGCGATCCTCAACGTGTGAGATCTCTTCGTCAACGCCCGCTAGACGCGCGTCGACCGTAGGGGTCACCGATGCTACAGTCGGAACTTCACGGTCCTGAGGCGCATCAGGCTCTGCCCTAAGCTGTTTCAAGAGATCCCCAAGTTGTACCACTTCTTCAAGGTTCACCAGGGCTGCGTCGGCGTTAGAGAGGGCCAAGGCTGCAATCGAAGCGCAGTCCTGAGGCACTCCGACGCGATCTGCACCAAGTTTCAAACAATCTTCGAGTCGTGCTATCTCCTCGTCAAGGCCCGCCAGGCGTGCGTCGGCCTTCGAGATCAGAGACGCTACAATGGAAACCTCATAGTCCAAAGGCGCTTCATTCGAGTTCAAGAGCGTGTGGTGTCGAACAGCATCCAGATCGGCTGTGCTACCAAGGGCACCGGCACCGCATTGCTGAAACCGAAATAAGCTCAAATTGAACTGCAAAGTACAGAAGAACAGAGTCACCCACCTGCATTACCGCAAAGACCAGCCGGTTGCCTTATTTGGACACAAATGACATGTCGGAGATTCCGGACCGGACGACTGTGGTCTTCGCGTGTTTCCTCGACCAGCCGGGAGCCCTCAGTACGCCGGCCGCTATACTCCTTCAAGTTACACACTGCGGATGACGCGACGGCGCTATATTATGCCGGCTGTTCCCAAGAAACCTCGTCCCAGCTTTTTTCTATTTACTTCGTCAACGCGAGATGCGGCGCCGACCACACAACATGCATCTATTCCTGTTTAATTCCGGAGAAAGAATCCTCGATCATTAACAGAGCGCTCCTACACCTGCATTACTGATTCTCCGTCCCAGAAGTCGCACCGTGTCCGAGGAGAAGACGCAATGTCTGTGCCCGCTGCAACGTGGAGTGGTTTCCGTCCACTGCGTTCACCTCAACGCCATTCTCGAGCCTTATCGTGGCCTGTGTTGCCCTGTTCAGTTCCGGCTTGCAGTGCCCCGCCACGGGTCGCGTTAACATCTGCACCATTCTCCAGTAGAAAGCGAATTGTGTCTGTCTGGCCCGCAGCAGACGCCGCTCACCTGAAATTCACCAGCCATCAATCTCCGCACCATTCTGTAGAAGGACACGAACCGTGCATGTCGTCCATGTATGTAATCCGTGTCTTCATCATACACTTCGCCGGCTGTATTAACCTCTGCTCCGCTCTCTTGTAGAAAGCGAGCCGTGTCTGTCTGGACCCCCGCGAATGCTGCTTGTAGTGTGCCATGCTCAAGCAGCAGTTGCATTGTGTCTGCGTGGTCACTCTGGGATGCGGCCTGCAACGCGCCCCTATGCCATTTACTCGCCCCGTCAACCTCCGCACCATTCTCCAGCAGCATGCAGATCGTGTCTGTGTGGGGCTTGCGCGGATGCGGCTTGCAACGCACTCCCATACATTCCACCGGTTGCATTTACCTCCGCGCCATGCTCTAGCAGAAGGCGAATAGTATCTGTTTGGCCCATAGCAGACGCAGCTTGCAATGGGCAGCCATACAATCCCTCGGCTGCATCAACTTTCCCACCGTACTCTAGCAGAACGCGAACAGTGTCTGTTCGGCCATTCAAAGACGCTGCTTGTAATGCGCTCCCATACAAACCACCGACCGCATTCACGTCCGCGCCGTTCTCTAGCAGAATGCGAACCATATTTGTATGGCCCTCCGCAGATGCAGCTTGCAAAACTGTGCCGTAGATTCCAGTAGTCTCCGCATTGGCATCGGCGCCATGTTCGAGCAGGAGTCGCACAACTTCTATGTGGCCGCCCTGAATTGCAATCTGCAACACAGTCCTGCCATCCTTCTCGTTGATTCCAGTGACAAGAACTGCCTTCTTGAGCAGCGAGATAGATGTGTCGCCGTCCTCGCTTTTGTGCACCATCAAGTGAATGTCTCCACGAATATCTGGGCCGATCCAGGCACCGAAGTTCTGGAGCAGGAGGCGTACAATCTCCGTGCGGCCTGTGGCGGACGCGAAGTACAACGCTACTCTGATATTGATCTCGTCGTCGTCCGCGCTCGGTAGAACACCGTTCTCGAGCAGGAGGCGCTTGATCAACGCCACACCGCTGACCGTGGCCCCGTTCTTGATTAGGAGACGCACTATCTCTGTGTGACCATGCCAGCATGCGTACTCCAAAGGGGTCATGCGATCCCTCTCATCCACTTGGTTAACGTCTGCACCGTGGTGAAGGAGGAGCTGCACAACCTTGACGCAGCCGCCCTTGCATGCGATATGCAATGGGCGGCGATGCAATTCTCCGGCAGCGTTGAGCTCGGCGCCGTGTTTGAGCAGGAGGCATACGACTTCCACATGGTCGTGCTGGATTGCAACCTGCAACACGGTTTTCCCGTCCTCGTCGACTCCGTTGACATGAGCCCCGTTCTCGAGCAGAATTTGTATAATCTCTTTGTAGCCTTTTGCCACGATTCGAAACATGGTGTCAGTCTCTTCCTGTGTTCCAGCTGCATTAACCTGGGCACCATTCTCGAATAGGAGGCGGACGACATTTAAGTGGCCTCCTGCAGACGCGACCAACAGCGCGCTTCCGTGGTCGTCTGAATTGGCGTTGGCACCGTTCTCGAGTAGGAGGCGCACGATCTCTATGTAGCCTCTTGCGCACGCGTCCACCAACGCCTTACCGCTCACCGTGGCACCGTTGTTGACCAGGAGGCGCACAATATCTGTGTGACCTTCAGCTGATGCGGCACACAACGCCCTGCCATACTTTGCGCTTCGTGCGTTGAAGTTGATGCCATTCTCGAGAAGCAGTTGCACAACGGCTGTGCGGCCTTTTCTGGATGCAGCTGTCAGTAGGTGGTGGAAGCCGCCAGCTCTTCTGAGCTCTGTACGATCCTCGAGGAGGAACTGCACTCCTGCAGTGTACTCCAGATGGGCCCAGACTATGAGTGGAGAGGTGTTGGGTGTTTTCCAGAATCCACCGTCGATTTCATTCAGCGAAGAATATGGGATGAAGCTAACACGCTCTAGGAGACGTATTGCCGAGGTCAGTAGGCCATCAGCCTCAGTGGCGAAGGTGGTAGGTCCAATATTGTTCCGCATATGCCGACAATGAATAATCCTGGGTGTTTTTCTCGTCCCGACAGAGGAGGTAATCCATACATGTTTGTGCGAGAAAGGTGTGTGAGGGCCCGTCTGTAAAATCGTGGTTGTACATCTCGCGAAATTCATCAGACACCAAATAGTCCGCCACAGATGAGTGTGCGAGGGTTACCAAAGAAAAGCGATTGTTGAAGTCTTCATCCTCCGCCCACAATGGGGAAACAGTGACCAATCCTTGCAGCATATTGCACACTTCGTCCGCCCAGCAGCCTCTTTTAGTGCAGTCGAAGACAAATTGTTGCGGATCTGAAAAGTTGAACGCGAGAGCATCCCCGAGCCCCGGCAAGGTCATCGGCACCTGTGCATAAAGGAGCCAACGAAGGATTCTCGCTATATGGATGAAATGAATGGGCTCCAGGAAGCGGCTATAGATTCCAAATAAGTCTCCCGGAAGACTAGCCAGTATCGTATCCACGTCTGGGTCCAATCTCTGACGGCAATCTCTGACGGGACAATTCGTCAAGCAGACAGGACGCCAAGCGAAACCGGCGTTTGGAAAGCGTATTTGAGCAATCAAAAGTAACCCAACACAACGCGATTCTCACATTCCGCTACTCTTTTCCACAACTTTGGTCGCGACGTTCTCGACCTGCTGTGAAAACTGCTCGAGGCCTGGGTTTCTAGAGAGTTCACTGGAAACAAAGAGGTGGATATCGCTCTGGGTGGTAGTGAATCCAAGGGTTTCCTGCGGGATGTCTTCGAAGGCGGTCGCGAATATTTCACGGGGTTGGCTAGTGAGAGGGACGTGTGGATCGCTTTTCGTCCAACTTCGAAGCCTCGAAATGAACTGGATGAGAAGCACGATGTCCTTGTACTCATCGAGCGCATCCAGGATGATGTAGGTACGGCCAATCTCCGAGAGAAGTGTTTCCAGAACATCGACGAGATCCTGATAGGTTGGCAGGGTCTGACCTTTGGAAATCTCGTACTGCAGGTCCAGCGCTGCATAAGGATGGGGAGACTGTGCAGAAAGCTGTAGGATAATGGACCGAAGCATGATTTCTACGCGTTGCTTCAGCTGGTCTCTGAAGTCAAAGTAGAAAAATGCGACCCCAGTGCCCTGAATAAACCGCTGTGGATCATCAACAAGTTTCTGAATAACAATGGAACTGGATCAATATCAGCCGTCAAGTCTGTAGAATCATAACGGAAAAACCTCAGGACAGTCTTTCCGGTACCAGCTAGAAAGGACTCGTTTCAAAGCAGGCTCCAAGAGGATAGAGGTGTTTACATTGGCCTTCAATCCACAGAAATCCTGGTTTGTCCTTCCATGCATTGAACTCCGAGCCATCCAAGAACCATTTGCCGGTGCCTTTGTGATGCAATTTCTGTGTTTCGTGCTGCATTCCCGCCATGCGAGGAGGGAATTCCAGCCACTTCCAAAGTTTTTCTTCGAAACTAGATACAATTCAGCGCCGCACAAAGGACCACAATAGGACACACTCACTCAGATATTTGATATTGCTTCAGTTTTCGCTCCTGAGCTATAAGCTGTCGGTCGACGCCGCTCACACGGGCTTGCACCTGGTCAATTCCCAGGCGCACTTGCTCCCCAACGTCATCAACTCCGCCCCGGACGCGTCTGTACCGCTCTCAGCAGCGAGCACGAAATATATCATCGGGGGAGGAACGTACGACAGAATCTGGTTTTGGTCTTGAAGCTGACGGCCAATACCGTCTTGTATTCGGTCGTTCCCGAGACGTACTTGTTCGCCAACACCATTGACGAGGCCTTGGACACGGGATTGCCCGATGCTATAGCAGCCTCGGTCAGGTGGGATCTCATTTATGGTGCATAAAACAAACAGGTTGATTTGATCCACCACCCCACTGAGTGCTGCTCGACGTTCAGCTAATTTCCTTCTGAAATCCGCCACGTCTTTTTCTTCAGAAATCGCCCACCGAACCTTCCCGAAAAAGCTCCGGGATGCGGCGATTTTGGCCTTGAACTTCGACAGAACCAAATCACGCAACGCACTCTCCGCCTGGAGCCTATCAACGAGGAACTGGGGCAGGGGAGGCGTCGACTGGAGAATGGTACTCAGATGATTGAGCTCAGAACTGAAAGACTCCAGCTCTTTCCCAATCTGCGTACATTCGTTTGATACTGCGCCGTTTTGAATCAGTTTGACGATTTTAGCGATGAGCTTAATCGATTCGAGTATGTCCCCAAACGATCCATAAGCAAAGGCGAGTGAGGCCATGCCCGGAAGTGCGGCACAGAGCACCGAGAAGAGGAGTACTAGTAGTAGAACTGGGACCTACGGTTCAAGTGTCACACTATACATAGCACCTCAGTAAGCTGTAGTGATGGTTGATGAGAGGCTGACAGGAAGCTGTAAATCGAGGCGCAATATTGAGAGGGGCAGTGTTTAGAGCAGTCCTTGACCCGAAAGATCATCCCGCCGACGTCGAAATCAATAATGTCCAAGCCAGAGACCACTGAGCTGTGACCGGCCTGAAAGCCAAGTGAATGTGTTCCGAGTGAACGTTTTGTTCATTTCCTTATTCGGCATCTGGACGAGTACATACAATTTAAATTTTACTCACTTGAGATGCAAAACATCAATTCAACGAGAATGAATGGTATACATTGCAACGAATCTAGAGTCTAGATCGGAGAGCAGGCGGCGTAGCAGCGTAACATGTGGGCAATTCAGGATCAACAAGATCAAAACAGCAGGCAAAAAAATCAATGCAGATGCGGGGGAACGCGAGCACACGAGCGTGTCTAACACCCGAGAGAAGAAATGAATGAAAACATCCAACGGGGTAGACTAGCTAGCGCGGCGTGGACGTGAGCATAAGTAGCACCGGGCCAGTGGAATGGGAAACGGGACACGGGCCGGGTTTGGATTAGGTTGGGTCAGACTTCGACGTTTGCACTGGGGACGGGGCGAGAGAGTAAGTACATAGCGAGACTTGAAGGGAATTTAAGAAGTGAAGAGGGAGGACGAAAGACTCACGGGGCTTGACCTATGACGTTCCCCCGCGGGGTCGTACAAACAGACGTAGTACGACGCGAGCCCGAGGTTGGGGTCGAAGATGCCTGAGCAGGAGGCTACGGCGCATCCTGCACGCGAATTAATTCTCTTTTTTCTTTTCGAGGACGACCCCAAGACGCGACACGACGTACCGAGCTGCGTGGTGGACTTCCACACCACCTGCGTAAAATGGTTGTACGTCGGGTTTGCGGGGTCGTAGTCAGCTATATATTCCAACACAACAACCATTAATTAGGCGAATATTATTTTATTTTATGGGTAGGGAGACGCACATTCGTCCAAGAGAAACTGCTGCATTGCTTTCGTGATGGGGAAGTCGCCGGTCCCGGCGACGATGTTCTCGCCATACGGCGTGTCGAGCAGCTTTCCATCAGAATGCTTCAGCTGGCAGGTCTGCGCCCAGCTGGACGCTGCGTCTGCCAGGGTGTCGTTCCATACCTGCAAGTGGTAATTCCGAATTCAGTCACTCGAAGTTCATTTCTGCTAAGCGAGACGACCGGTATGAAAGATCCTGTCGGCCGTACCAAGTCAACTGCACCGTGCCCCACGCGGACAGAGTTGTGCGCGGCGAGGTATACGTCGGCATTGTGGTCGGGGAAGTCTAGGAACGACCTGGCTGCGTGGGCGCTGTGGCTGCCGCGGGAGGTGAAGAATCGGGTCTTGGGGCTAGCTACAGCGCCAGTGGCGACGGCCGCAAAGGCGAGGAAAACGGAGAAGAGCATGGTGAGGGTGGCGGGTTGAACGAGTGTGGTGGGCGAGCGGCGGCAGGCCTGGTATATGGGCTGGATGAAGGGGGAGGAGGAACGAACTACTTGACGTGTAGATCTCTTGAGAATCCTTTGCCGTGCCTGATCGCAACGCTTTTGCGATCACCCAAGCTCGCAACAAGTTTCCGGAAAGTCAGGATATTAGATAGCGAGGAGGCCCTCCCTCTACTCATTAAAAGAAAAATACAGGCTAGTCATACAAGGATCAGGATTCGGGTTGATATCATGCCTCTATCTGCCCGCCATGACGCGTCCCACCCCAAAAAATCGACGCGTCTTCAAGCCCTGACTGCGGGTCGAATATTGTATTCGCGCTTGAATGTGTCAAATTCTTCCTCCTTGGTCTTGTACTGCTCCATTAACGTGTTGACCACCTTCTTTATCTGCGGAAAAAGTGAGATGCAGATAAATACAAAATTATGATCAACCAGGAAAAGGGACGCGTACGTTATCCCTGTTGGACTGGAGAGTGGGCACGACCTCCTTGACCGTGCGTTCTACGAGGACGCCGCCAATGAGACGGAAACACTTGCGATCTGGTTCTTCGGCGAGCACCTCGTTCAAAGTTGTGAGAACAACCCTGAATAAATGAGCCAAGTGTATACAGATACGATTCGGATGTCGTACTGACGTGTGCTCGTCGGCTTCCTGGTCCAATTCGCCAATTTTGCCGGCCAAACCTTGGAGTTCACTCTGCATGCGTGAGTAGTTTTGGGATATCTCTGGCTGAGGTGGTTCAAGAAGGATTCCTTGCGGGATTGCAAATATTACACACCCTGGTCTGTTAATGGTTGGGTCTTGCCCTTGGCCTTTGTAGCAGCAGACGACATGGTTTTCGCTCAATCCGCAGATCGTGATCGGTAAAGAGTGACACAAGTCACGTCGTGACTGTGACATACCATACTTACTTGCTGTTTTTGGCATCTTTGCGTTCGTAGGCCAAAAAAATTACAAGTCCGCAACACCGACAGTCGGTGTTGGAAAAGAAAAAGCGAGGCGCGAAAGATAAAAATTTCCGAGTCCACAACACCGACAGTCGGTGTTGCGAAAAATGCGAGCCGTAAGCGAGAAAAATATCGAAGTCCGCAACACCGACGGATAAGAATCAGGATACAATTATAGCCCAGCGTGGTCCCATTTCTGGAACATGCCAGGTGGTCGTCTACAATACATCGGCCTATAGAATGTATTGGGCTACACCACTACTCAGCCACCATTGACGAGTCACCTTCAAGAGGCGGTAGATCTCTGGCAGCTTAGCAGCAGCTGGGTAGGAGTAAGTACCGAACAAATCACTTACGCGGCCAAACCACGGGTTCCTCTGCAAAGATTCCGAGGACTTTGTAGGCAAATTTAGCAGACTGTATCCCGCCGAAAAATGAGCGACCTCATGATATTTGTTGCATTCCAGAAAGAAATGTTCGAGATCCTTGACTCCTGGTCTTGACAGACTCCGTAAGCCAAGCACGACATTCGGTGAGTCTCAGGGAACCTTTGCAAATGAATAGTGCATGCTCGACAGTCTCCACTTCATTACAGCCGAATCGACATATGCGGCGATCCCGCGGAACAACTTCTCGATGGTAGCGCTGCTTGTAACGCATCCACTCGACAGCTAGGGGGATGTTGACTGACAGGGAGACGAGTGAGAGCCTTCTGGTGCTTGGCATTTTTCACGAGTTCGAGATAATGACGCAGAGCCGTCGGAATTTTCTTGGGTGGCTTATTTTTCAAGCGGCTCTAGCCCGCCATGAAGCAAGCACAACCGCCTGGACCTGGATGGACGTAGATATTTTAGAATCCAAGAATTACATCGCGAAAGTGTGGAGTTCCTTGCCGAGTACAGCACAATTAAAGCTTCCGGAGTCAAAGCTGTCAGCGCTGTAAGGACCACGGGGAAAGGCAGCTTCTGCAGAGCATACACGAGGTCGGTGTTGCAGAAAAATGCGGGGTTCACAGATAAGCCGGAAACGATAGACAAATTTGCAACACTGCCCGTCAGTGTTGCGTACAAAATTCAAACTCGCTTTCGTTCGACAAAACGATTGCTTACCTGATAGAGCGTGGGCTGGGTGACCGGCGCAATCTGCGCGTGAGTGAGGTAAAATTCACGTCTGATTCTAAGCATCCGGACAGCATAGAATATTTCTAGAACATCGTAGGTATATTTTGCAAGCAACGCCGTGATTTGGCGCCGAAAGATCAAGTCTGAAGAAAAGGCCGGCATCGGTGTATTTGCCCCTCATTCCTGGCAACGTGTCAAACAGGGGTGAGTAGAAATCTTGTCGTAGAACTATCACCGGTGGGTGCTTGCGTCCGAACAGAGCGCGCAATCGGTCTTCAAATCTTGCAGAAGCAGAATAGTCTCCATTGTCAGGTACGGCCTCGGGGTGGTCACGGTTAGCCCACGTCATCCTTTCATTAGCCAGGACGTATCCTAAAAGCAGGACATGTGTCAAGGCACGACGATCTTTACCACAAGTAATGTCGGAATAACAAGATTTTCTTGATCAACTTCTTGTCGACCAATTCAAGCCGCTCAGCAAAAAGATCGCAGGTTTTGCTGTAGGACATAACTGAGGCCTGGATGAATTCCACCATTAAACTTGGCAGGCTCTTCAACAGCCTTTCGACTGTCGACTTGGTTACGGTGTGAGATCCCAGTATATCGGGACCGGTAGTCTAGATAGGACCAGGCAGACGTCATTAATCCACGAGATTTTCTGTTGTCTAGCAAGGTCCAAGAAGTCTAGCAGGCCGTCCGCAATATTAATGAGCCTCATGTCCGAGTCTATACCACGAGATGGCGTAAGTAGTTCAAGAGCTGTCGAACTCTTCGATACCGGATCGGCTCCGAGTCTAGTCCAGTTTCTGGGAAAAGAATTGCAGTCATGAATCTTGCCGTGAGACCAAGCATTCTTCTCAGGTAGTGGTGCTGGATGACTTCTTTCTCGACAATTCGCGATTCCGAGTCGTCACGACAGATGTCGGCCCCTCGAGATAAAACAGGGGTTGACTTGAGCTATGTAGTGTGTGGGGGAGGGCAGGTGGTGTATTCCGGCACGGTCCCGTTAAGAAACAACCGCAGTGTTGCGGACTGAGAAAAAAAAATCTCTTTCAAAGTTGAAATTTGCTGAAAACGATTACTTACCTAATAAAGGATCGTGACAACGTGACCGTGACCCAGTTTACAACGTTGGCTGCTGGTTCCAGCGACAATGCCCTTCCTTCAGCCGCGCCTGCTGGTGCCCGTGGGCGTGTTTCGCTCCATCGCCGCCACCCATGCCCGCGCACTCCCGATTTCCCGTCGTCTTCAGTCGACTCATACCCACAGACAGCCGCAGAGCACGCCAAACTATCTAGAGAGCGCAGACGGTCTCATCAGCGACCTCACCATCCGCAAACACCACCGCGAGCGCACCCCCCGCAAATTCGATGCCCACGGCAACGAGCTCGACGCCTACAAGGGCGGTCCCAGCGCAATTGATAAGGCAGTCCACTTGTTCTTCTTTACCGAGATTCTCCGAGGTGTGTTCCATATTTTTGATTCTGACATTCGTTCTCGGGTTCTCATCGCCCTCTAGGGATGTGGATCGTGCTCGAGCAGTTCTTCCGGCCGCCGTACACTATCTCGTATCCCTTTGAGAAGGGCCCACTCTCACCACGTTTCCGCGGAGAGCACGCGCTCCGCCGGTACCCTAGCGGAGAGGAGAGATGTATCGGTTAGTGTCACCAACAAACATGCGGAAAAGAAAAATAAGCGGTATCGTCACAGCCTGCAAACTTTGCGAGGCCATCTGCCCGGCCCAGGCAATTACAATCGAGAGCGAGGCGCGTATGGACGGTTCGCGAAGGACCACAAAATACGGCAAGCCCCATTCTTTTCCAAACATACGCGCCTTTTTTAAAAGCTCCCGAGTTAGACATCGATATGACCAAGTGCATCTACTGTGGATTCTGTCAAGAGGCGTGCCCGGTCGACGCCATCGTAGAGAGTCAGTCTCTCACCCGGAGATGTCGCATTCTTCTGATTTTAATCAATTTTATGGCAGCTCAAAACCAAGAATTCTCCACGGAGACTCGAGAAGAGCTCTTATACAACAAGGAGAAGCTTCTGGCGAACGGAGACAGAGCAGAGGCAGAGATAGCTGCCAATCTACATTGTGAGTGTCCTTCATTAATTCTCAATGATTTTACGTTGATCCACGTTCGAAAAGCTGACCATGTCTACCGGTGATTCGTTGTATACAAAAACCTAATTTAAGTCGACGTTTAGCGCTGCATCGTGATATCGAGTCCCAAAAGAGCCATGCACGTGTGACGTCATCCAAGTTTACTTACTTCCAGCGTTACCTCTGAGGTCTACTTTTCCATTCATTTTTTAATTTCAACTGTGCTGCGCAGTGGAGTTTTTATTTCTTCTAATTGTCGTTTCTACGCGCTTATGCAAAAGGGGGTTGTCGAGATAAACAGAACAGTGCTTTCAACTTGCCTTCCCAGGATGGTGAAACCGACCCAGAAGACCTAATTATCTCCATTGTCGAGTCGAATGCGGTGACCTTCTTTCCATTGTAATCAGTCATTCATTGTCAGCCTGATTCGGTTCTTCTACAGCTTTTTTTCTGCCCGCGGAACCAGTTTACCGCCCGACAATGGAGACACGAACCTTTTGACGCCCGACTCCGGAGCCGCCCGACACATCCGGGGGCGCGCTGTCTGATTGCGTTCCCAACTGTCTCTGTCTATCTTCCCGCTTGTCCAGGACCCCGGCGGTCGAATCGTTTATCTGCGGTGCCAAGTAGCGTAGCGTCGCGCTTCTCCGGCGGAGCTCACCCAAAATGGATGGTGGCTGACACCCCTATTTTACCTGAGACTGTCTGGTCTGTGGCTGACTGACTAGCAAACCACGAAATGTCTGTGCTGTGCTGGGTTTGTTTCCATTCTCTTTCCCTTCGTTCCCGCGCGAACGCTCAGCCATTATTCGTTTCGAGCGAATCATGAACATCCACATCATTCTCAACCCTGGGGCTGTCGGAACGCCTTCGAATGCGCAGTTATCGAAGAAGCAGAAGAAGCAGTGAGTGACAGAGATACCATTGGCTGCCCAAAGTTAATTAGCGTCGTTTCGTTTACAGAAGTAGAAGTGGGACCCCGACGAGCGCTGAATTGTTGCAGAGTTCCCCCGGATCCGGATCTGCTACTGCGATACATCGCCGAAGCAGCCTGCGAGCCAAGTCCCAATCCAAATCCTCTTCGAATGAATTCACCGTGGGGCTGGGGTCCCGGTCGCTGCAGAAGAAGAAATCATACGACGACGCCACACCAGCCACGCTCATTCATCCCATTCGCCAGCGGCATTCCAGCACCACCGTGCGTCAGCCGCAGCCGCCCGCCTCGAGTCCCCTTGTTAGGCAGTCCCGGACCAGTAAACGCGTCGTGGAATTGGAATTGGGGTTCGAAGGAGACGCGCCGCCGCCACCGAAAGGAGGGCGACGACGCCGCGGCTCCACGTCGACCCACAGCTCGATGTCTTCTGCGGGCTCGCCGGCGGCGATGTTCGAGTCGGTGCACAGCCGCGCGCCGCCGTCGCGCGCAAGTCTCCTCCTGTCGCGTGCCAAGGAGCACGTCGCGCTCGAGGCGATTGCGCTGGGGCGCCGGTCACGCAGCATGATGGACGTCGTGATGGATCTCAAGGGCCCGGCGGAGGAGGAGGACGAGGACGGTGTGGTGATGTTTATTCAAGATCGCAGCCGCAGCCGCCACGCGTCAAACGCCTCGTATCTCGGCCACGACTACCTCGACGCGTCATATTCATATCTGCGCCGCCGCGGCAAGAACGACAGCAGTGGGTACGTGCTGACGGACGACGACGGGCTCGCGGCGTACTGGGAGGAGCAGGCCGCGATCTGGATGCACGTGGACGTCGGTGGCGCCGCTTCCGGCTTTCATTCGAACGCGAACGCAAACTCGGACTCGGGCTCTGACTGGACGGAGGTCGCGCTGACTCGGTTTCCTATGTCAATGGAGCGATCGACAGCAGCTTGGGAGTGCCCATGATCGTGATTCAGTACTTGCTTGACACTATTACCGACCGACTGCAGCTTGTGAATGTCCGCGAACCGTGAACTGTGAGCGTGAACTGTCATGTTCCATACAGAAGTGTAAATGGGGAACCGGCGTCTCGTCTCGCACCGCATCGCAATCTCGCAATCTAGTTCTACTTATACAATCGTAAAGTCGACAGCTGTTCGGGGTTGGACTCGGACTCGGGAAGGTCATCCTCCCCACCCGCTGAGCGTGTGTAAGCCGTACTATCAAAGTTAGCCGTACCCTCCGCTTGGCGCTACGTCCTGCGACCCTTCCTTCGTGTTCTCTCTCTTGTTCCGTGTTCATTCCGCCTTGCAATCTGCGTCGAGCTTGGGGTTAAGCTCCCTCCTATTCAGCTTCTGTGATCTTTCTTGTTCCGAGTTCATTCATTCCACCGTGCAATCGGCCTGGGAGGGTCTATAAATACTAAGTCTGCTAGACACTCTCGGACTCGGCCTGCTCGGTCCTAACTTTCATTCCGTAAAGCTAAATCCTAAAGTTAGCTAGCATTACCCCGGGTCAAGTTGAAGTTTAGGGCTTCGTTGAATGCAGAATCGTTCACGCGCAAATCGCTATGTCCTCGATTCGATCGAACGGCCCTGTCCCGGATGCAGATTTGGTTCCGTGGCCCGAACGCATTTGTTCCGTCCGGAACGCGATCCAATGCTCAGCGCTCAGCGCTGTATCGATATCTTAGTTTGGCCATGGCCACTTATCACGCGCAGCAGCTCAAGACAACCACAAGACAATAAACTTACCTTTGCTTCGAGTTTGTCGGGGAAGAGATTAGATAGGAATCATAGTAAGGGATCATATCCTTGACTAACAACCCTCGAAAATGATCATCCGACGCGACGCGATGCACCTCGACCTCTCGGATGTGCGGCGTCTGTCCTGTCCAATGCTATTTAATACCACAATTTGTTCCTGGCACGTCAAACGCCACCTTCAATGTTTCTCTATCAGGCTCGGAAATCCCGTTTCAATTTACCACCTGGGCGCGCCGAAAAAAATAGCTTCCGAGTCAGGGGGATCTACGGGCGGGCGGGAATTGCAGACGTGCATACACAAACGCCCACCGCCCACTGGGCATACTCGGCCACGTTCACGTTCGAACAGCCATAGCCACAGCCGTTCACCGAATATTTATCTCCTCCTAGCCTAGATATTATTCTGAATTATTCAATTCGCCGTTTGTAGAACAAGTACCCATTGTTCCGTTTTGTTTGAGTTCCCGGTGCGCCGAGGAACACGGGATCGCGACAGACGCGCATTTTACACAACGCAGGGGCATATATACGGGCCCTAAAAACGAAGCGGGGAAACACGCATTTTCACCAACCGCGGTGGCAACGCACCTTCACTTGACCGCCACATATGCGAGGATCGATACACAAGCAACGCGGGGACACAAGGTGGGGAAACGCGCAGAAAACAATTCGACTTGAACAACAAAGCGAAGGAAGCGCTACTGTAAACTGGTAACTGGATAATACTGTATACAACACACAGGAAATGCAACATGTTTATGACCGGTATCATACTATATTATTCTTAAGCAATGCAAGAAGGGCGCCCAAGTAACGATAAGGATGGGGATGAGGAGGAGGAGTTGAAGCCAGGACTATAGTCGCATTCGGGACGACGGACCGGACCGAGGTGTGTATTCGGAGCCCGCGTTGAGAGACCGAAACCAAGGCGGGGCGGAATCTGAAGCCGAATCCCAAAAAGTGTAGTGCGTAGATCGAGAGGTAAGCCAAGAGTAGCAAGTAGGAGTAGGCGTAGGAGCGGGGCGGGGCGGGTAGGAACGGCCGAGAGTAGACTTGAGATCCATTCGAATCTCAAGCCAACCGGCTACATACGGTCAGATGACGGATGGTACCGCTTGCCCCTTGGCTCGCGATCGTCGTGTCGCGACGAAGACGCGTACGGCGGCCCTCCATCGCCCTCATCATCCACGTCCATGTCGTTCCTCCCCCGTTTACGCGTCGTCGGCGCTTCTGCTGGTGGCGGCGCGTACCCCCATCCTTCCCATTCCGACTGTTTTCCCGTTCACGATCCCGCTCCTCGCGCATCGACTCCCGCATCGACTCGCGCGCAGAGGTCACTTGCGGCGGCTGCCGCCCGTCCTCATGCACGAAATCCACCTCGTCGCCCGTCGCCTGCGCCGTCTGCGCGACCGGTCTCAGTCTGAACGACGTCCTTGGCGCTGGGCCCGGCTCTCTCTCCCTCTCCCTCTCCCGAACATCCCGTTCCCGCTCGCGCTCATAAAACTCCCTCGAATCCGCGCGCTCCTCACCCACACCCGACCCCGACGCGGACCCCGAGCCGACGCTGTTCGAGCGCGAGTATACAGGCCGGGAGGTGGGTGGGTAGTACGATGGTGGCGACTGCTGCTGCGCGGCCGCAGCGACATCCTCGCGCCTCCTCGCTGCGCGCTCCGCCTCGTACTTTTGCGCATACGCCGCCATCGACTCGCGTTCCCACGTCTCGCGGTCGGGGGAGCCCGTCCCCTCTATCGCTCCGACCACCCCGTTCTTCGCGGTTGAGGTACGTCCCCGGCCCAATGCGCTGGTGGTTGTGGACTGCGCCGCTACGGCCACGCGCATCGGACGAAGCCGAGGGCGACTGCGGCGGCATGCTGTTTTGGTGGTGCGGTGGCATGTCGTGGCGCGACCGCGCTTCGAGGCGCCGCTCGCGGTCGGAGAGCGGGGGGCTGTGGAGCGGCGCAGGAGGAACGTCGGGGTACTGAGGGTGGTATATCGGCGGCGCGCCTGGCCCGGGACCGGGGCCGGGGCCAGGGTGCCGGCTACGCGAAGGAGAGCGCTCGTGTGAGTGGGAGTGCCCGCCGTGCGAGGAGTGCGACTGGTGCGGTTGGTGCGACTGGGACGCGTGCGGGTGTGGGTGCTGCTGCATGTGCGGGCTGGTGTGCATGTGCGGCGAGCGCTGTGGGTGGCCGCGGTCGCGCCCGTGGGGGTCCGGCTGCACAGGCGACAAATGCTGCATGAACTGAACTTGTCCTGGCGGTCCGCCCAATGAGCCGCGCCGGCTGTTCAGATGCGCGGGCGGGATGGGGTGGTCGCGGTCTCGTTCGCGGTCTCGCGTTGTTGGCCCCTCTCGCCCCAGAGAACCGCTGTGGGTGCGGATGTATTCTGGGGGCGTACGGTCGATGTCGCGCGGGTGGTGATTGGGAGGCAGGGCGTGGTGCTGCTGCTGTGAGACCTGATGCGGACTGGGATGTGGTTGTTGGGGGTGAACGGGCGGCAGGGGATGCCTGTCGTGCATTTCGGGCGACGGGGGCACCTGCTGTAAGCGTTCATAGAGGACGCTGTTGAAGGAAAGGGTTCAATGAAAGTCGGAATGGAAAAAAAGAAGGAAGACTGACGCGCGTTCGAGCTTCATCCGCTGGATGCTGCGCTTGGCCTGCAATACCTTGAAATGAAGCTTGTCGTTATCCTAGACGAGACAAAAAATTCAGATATGGACAATGAAAACAGCAGCTAAAAAAGCGGAAAAAAAAGACCCACGGCTTCGATTTCTTTTACTTTGCGCTTCAGGTCTTTGTATTTTGCCTGGTATTTTACATCCTCAGCCCCAGCAGCAATGCCTACAGTAAAGCCAGGCGGTTGGGTCCCCTGGCGCTGCGGGGGATTGGGGAAGGGCGGATTCTGGGGCGGGGGGGTGGGAGCAACAGACATGATGGATGTCGGGACCAAAGTTCGCAAGTCCTTGCTGGCCGTGATGCAGATGAGAATCGAATCCCAAAAAGGAAACACTTCCCAGTTGAGATATTTCCCATCTGATCGCTGCCTTCTCTCTACAACCCACACAGCAAAATCTGACACCAAGAGTTTGTTCATTTATACCCTCTTATCTTGCTCTAACTAGCTTTCATTCCCAGTGTCGGTCAACTACAGACAGTCTGTCTCTCGCCACGTTTGCCTGCATTTTGTCTAAACTAGCTATTGCGCAGAGACCTCCCCCCGGCTGGTGGGTTCGAGGCCGTCAAGTACAAGCGCAACCTCCCTCTGCGCGGGCCCGGGGCTCTTGTCATTCTCGGAGGAGTCACTGCACTGTGCGCGTTTGGCTTCTATCGCGTTGGATTGGGCAATATTGAAAGAAGGTATGTCGTCACACGGCGGCGGAGATGGGATTCGGGGTGGATCAGGTGTCGACTGAGTGGGCCGTGGCCGTAAAACGTGTCTCGTTCTCGAGCATCTGTGGCCCGCTGGATCCGGCCGACCCGCCACATCTCGCCCAATCCTCTTATCGCGTCCCATTTCGGTCCGACCTAAATCGGCTACCGACACCTGATTGTGCGACTGTATTACTTATAACCTACAGGGAACTCAGGCGCGAAACGACCTGGGCGCGTATCCACCTGGTGCCGTTGTTGTTGGCGGAGGGAGATCGCGTGGCATATCAGGAGGGACTGCGCGCCACCGCCGTCGAGGCAGAAATAATGAAAGATGTCAAGGGCTGGGTGGTAAGCTGCCCCTATACATTTGACGAGGTGGCAACTGCTGATCTCGAGGAACCTGCTTCTTTTTCTGAATTCATTGGAATCTTTCTTCGAATTCGTTCCAATCTTGACCCTCCAGCCGCGGCAAGCCGTCTACAACAACCCACGATACCGATCCCCCGAGGGGCTCTGAATCCTGAGTGTCGTAGTTTACCGGAGATACACCTCTAGCTTGTAACGTCGACTATGTTTCGTTGTTCCGATTCGATAGAGTCTATTGAGCAGTCCGACGCGGTATTTCGCGCCGCGGCACCGGTTCCGGATTGGATTGACAATGTCACAATAGGTCCCGTTGTAGTGGGTTGTTATTTCCCGATGGACGGAGGTTTTTTTATTTTGCTTCCATTTGCCAAATACTTACACGGAGGAAAAGGGGTGAGTCTTTGTGATTCGACCGCCGCGACCCACAGCACTAGCACAAGTCATCGTCGTCATTGTCTGGATATTCCGCGGGTCTCTCGCATGCTAGGGGCCTCTGTAACTCGGACATAAGACCGAGGAATACTGGCCTGAATCTCAAGATCTGTCGGCGACAAAATCCCTGATAAGGCATCCTGCCGGAATCACCACAACGCCTCATCCGAGTCAGGAAGGAGCCAAAAATGGATCTAAGAAGGGCCCGATTCCCTCTTAAGCAGATCCTCCGCTGCCAGTCTATGATTCAATCCCTTTCACTTGTCATCCTCCCCCGTTCGACTTTGACTGCGCCGCGCGCTTATAAGCAACTATTCTTGCACTCGCGCCTTTTCGCTCCATCTATGCCTGCTACCATCGTAAGGCGCACCCTCTCCTCCGACGCGACCATGGCGCCGCACTCTGACGTGTCCATGAAGGATGCAGCCATGGCTTTTCTCAATTTCGACGACCACCAATCCCCCTTTGACGAGCAGCAGTTCCTCACCAGCCCGGAGGAGCCCATGCTCTTCGACTTTGACAACGACTATCCGCCAGGCGTCACGTCGGGCTACGACTTTAGCGGCCAAATAACAGATGACATGGACATCAAGCCCATATTCACTTTGCCCCCCGAGGCCACGGCACCCATCTACGAGCTTGGCCCGGGGGCGTATTCGCCCGACAGCTTTCATGGGAGCGACAGGCTTTACCATGAGGACTTGAAGAGCAATCCGTATCCCATTAACAATTGGTTTAACAACCACGAGACAGACACCTCGCCGATACCCTCCCCGTCCTCTCCCATACCCATCCCCTCCGGCCCGCAGTCCCCCCTCCTTCTACGCATTCAGCAGCGAACACTCCCCCCTTCGCGCAGGACGGTTCTCTCTCCTCACCCTTCTCCCCCATCAGCGCTTGCCGCGGCGCTTCCCCTCCCTGGCTCCTCACACTCACACTCCCCGTCATCACCGTCCTCCTTCGAGGACCCTCGCCACCTGTACAGCAATGCGCTTCCGCAGCAGACGCACATCGAGTCATTGAGCGTATCACCGCACGAGACGCAGACGCCTGCTTGGGCGGCACAGCTGTGGGACGGCACCGCTGGGTCCTCGTCCTCACCAGGCTCAGGCTCAGGCTCGCGCCACCTCCGCACGCCCTCCTCCCCGCGCTCCTCTGCGCGCCACTCCCCGCTCTCCACCCACCACTCTTCGCGTCTGCCCATGCCCGCGCGCGAGCGGCGCAACTCCCTTTCCTCCGGCCTCGGCCTCGGCATGGCGCAGCTCTTCCCCTCCTCCAGCGCGCCCTCTGTCCCGAACCCCAACCTCACCCAGAACACCATCCGCGCGTATAGCCGGCGCGCGGAGTCATTCGGCACCGCAGAGGATCGGGACGCCACCGTACGGCGAAAGACCCCGAGGCGCAGCTCCACCCCTCGCAGGGGACGACACGGGCAGTGAGGTCGGCGCGGGAGATAGTAGGGCGGCTGCTGAGAGTCGTACGTCCTCTCCACTTCATTCATCGTGCCAACTGACAATGTGGCGTAGCTCCTCTTAAATCTGTCCTCCGGCCTCCCAAGCTTGCCCCGTCAGCGTGGCAGCTGTACTTCACCGACTGGATCCAGAGGCAGCAGGCGAACAGCAGCCGGAAGCTGAACGTCGCGCAGGCAGCGAAGGAGGCGGGGCAGGAGTATGCGAGTTTGACTGAGGAGGAGAAAGAGGTGAGTGTCGAGTTTTCATCATTCCATTCCATTCCTCCCTACATTCCTTGACTGGGCGCTGTGCGCCGCGCGGTGTTTGCGCGTTTTTTGCACGGTTTCTGACGTCATGACTTCATTTCCTCGTTTTCATTTCTTCTCACTTCACACCCTACCCATTTAACTAACTAACACCTCCCTAGCCATATAAACGCCGCTCCCAAGCCGCGAAAGACATCCGCGAGCGGCAGCTCGCCGAGTACATGCGCACCCTTACGCCCGACGACATCAAGCGCGAGAACGCGTTCCGCTCCGCGCAGCGCAAGGCCGGCAAGTCGCGCAAGTCCAACATCAAGGACCCCAACGCGCCCAAGAAGCCGCTAAGCGCGTACTTCATGTTCCTGCAACGGATTAGGGCGAGCCCCGAGCTGGTGCGGGAGGTGTTTGGCGAGGAGACGGAGACGACGAAGCAGAGCGTGCTTGCGGCGGCGCGGTGGAGAGGGATGACGGATGAGGAGAGGAAGGTGCGTGCCATTCGCCCAATTTTATCATATGGCTGAACGGGATATTGACATCGGCTACAGCCCTTCCTCGCACAAGCCGAGCAAGAGAAGATGGAGTACGAGGCTGCGCGACGCGTCTATGAAGACGGCGCGAGCGGGGGCACATCCAGCGGGTACCCGTCGACAAACAGCTTCAACTTCAGCATCCTCCCCGGGAGCCCCGCCTTCCCCGCGATCAAGGTAGAGTCGGAGAGCGAGAGTGACGATGGACACTTTTTCCTCAACAAGCAATAATCACTCCCACTCCTTCCTTGCTTCACAATTATGACCTTCCCTTCGCTTTCTCTCCCCTAATATTCGTCGGTTCATGCTTTCTTCTTGGCTTACTTACTGCCACATAATTATTTGTTTTACGATTACGACCCCTAACGACCCACCCACTCTTCGTCCCATCCCTCGCCTTCGTTCACGGCGTATTTATCCTCTTCGGGTTTAAAGAAAGGATTGCTGCAATGGACATGCACTGCTGTATATTATGTTATGTGATTCGACCTGCCTACCCCTGTATTTGCTAGACTCAGACCTCGCTGCCGCTACGATTACCTACGTACATACTGACTCCTCTATGCTATGCCTCTCATACTCCGTAGTACCACCTCGTATATGCTATACATATACACGCGTCTATCTACTGCTGTTCTTCTTTCTTCTTCGTACTGTACGGAACGGTGCGGTACGAAGAATGGAATGGAATTTAATCTGTCTGTTTTGCCATGGCCGACGTATGTACTGTGAAATATGTGAAGGGAAGAGAAGTGAAGTTATTCCGGGAACTTAGGAGGTGGAGGTAAGTAAGTGAAGCGAACTATTCCGAGAAAGGCAACCTGCAGACCATATTTTGGTGTGGTGGCGGCTTGCCGTGGCGGCTGCAATCAAACGGGGGAACTGAAAAGACAGACAACTTGTCACACCTATCTATTTACCCCCTGCATTTACCGTTTTACCGACCGACTCCTCTGTGCCTGCCGGTGCACAACTGAGGCTTCTATCTAGTAGCCGTACGCGCCGAGCACCGAACGACAAAATAAGAACAGTATTAGAGGCGGAACGTAATTTAATCTGTCTCGCCATGGTGGCTGCGAAGTTACTCCGAAAAGATCGTGGAAGGAGCACTATTCTTGGGAGGCAACTTCGGTGCGATATTTTCGTGCGGCTGGTTGAATGGAGTATCAATCCGACTCATTCCCCTGTGTTGCTGGCCGATCCACGATTGACACCGCGGTCCTGTAACACAGTGCACAATGGAAGTCAATATGTCTTGGGCACAAGCACAGTTCTTGTTCCGAGAACGCCGAGTTGCTCATGAGTATGATTCGTCGCCCCCGCGGTGAAAGGGTATCAATGAATGAAGTGCAGTGCAGATAGTCATAAAGTAAAAGACCCCAGACAGTGCCGTATATTCGATCTATTCCGAAGGAAGCAAATGTACGACCATTTTCTGTAAGACCATATTTCCATGAGGCCCGCAGGGTTCCTCATACTGTTCACCCTGTAATGAGATGGCATTCAGGGATCCGCAGGTCATCGTAAAGACAAAGATAGCGCGCAGCCTACCTCGGGCGTGTATCCAAATCTGCAAAGAAGCGCGAGCCATGAACAACCGTATCTGCAAGCTGGTTCATTTGTCGGTCAAATGAAGCTCACTTGGCGTAGAACCCCATCGTGAAGACATGGGAGTGGCATTCGACCTCTGCGGGCCGATTTGCGGCCTTGGCGTCCTCTTGTATCCATTTATGCAGGCTTCGTACGAGGAGGTGGCCGAAGCGGTGCTTCCGGTAGGCTTTGTCTACCGCCATCCTATATTTTATAGCCAAGACCGGTCACATTTACAACGAGAAAGACATCAAACCAGGCTGTTGAACTACCTGCTCAGCTTGTACCGATCGACGGAGGGATACACGCCTGGGGTCGTTCCGCGAATCGTGCCCACGGATTTTACTGTTGGTTCACCGCTGACGGGGTCTTGTTCTGTGACGCGAAGGAGAAAATGGCACGCAAGGTGCTCCACGCTGGAATTGTTTGAATAACGCTATTGGCAAGAAGTGAAAAAAAAAGGCTAATGCTGAGCACGAACTCACTCATCATATTCGGTCTCTATTGGGATTCCCTTCCACATTGTCGATTATAAGAGCTATGGTAAACACAAAATTCCAAGCGTACCTGCTCGAGGTGAAACACCTCCCTACGGAGTCTATGGCAATCTGGTAGGATTTTTTGCGCGTTGTCGCCTTGCCCGAACAGAATTTCTGTTGAGATGATTTTCGACATGGCTACCGCGACTGGGTAGACTGGACTTGAAAACTTGGAGATTTGAGGCTCGGTAACGAGGGCAGATGGTAGTAGAGATACAGCAATGGCCTCAACAACGATGAGTGCGATGAATCCAAAATGACTCGAATGATTTCGCTTGAGAACACAGTAATTTGAATTACGTTGCCCCTTCCAGACGCATGTTCCTTGCGGTTCACCATATGGATCCTCGCAGCTCTTTCAAAGAAATTTAACCATCAGTCCTTTGGGCGCATCTTACCGAACGGCGAACTTGAAGAGACTTGAAGGTGAGCGTTTGGCGTGAGAACATCGTGGGAAACAGAGGCTGATTAAGTCATCTACGTACAGTTTGCAATGTTGCGTTTTCAACTCAACCTAAAGGTACCTAAAGTTCTCTGCGAGTTCTCTCATGATATTCACGGCGCAGCTGGCGTCATGGCAAAGTCACATCCTCCATCGGATCGGATAACCTATTAGCCCAGGCCATTTTTCAACAGTAAGACGATGATGACGATGGCCTTGGGCCACTAGCGAGCGGCGAGCGCCGAGAAACGAGCTCGATTTGGTTGTAGCCTCTGTCTTATGGAGACCAGGCTGTGATCTGTAGGGGTTGTTTCACGACACGGGCGTTGCTGAAGCAGGCTGAAGCTCTTCCTCGCGGCCCCTGCTCCTGGCCGCTTCCGTCTCCGCTGCTGAAACAATATCGAAGATCCCTGATGAAGCTGCGATAACGGGTAAAATTCAGCTATAGACCTTGTTTCAAGTAGTCTGCAGTAACCGTTGATTTCTGTTCCCCATTTTTCCAACATGCTCTCTCTACCTCTGTTTTTCTTACTTTCAACACTTTCTAATTCGTTCGGCGTCGTCCATGCAACGCAACACTCGAGCGATTGCAAAATAGCGGCGCCATGGTATACCGGCTGGCATGCCAAGTCTGGCCCTGATTTATCTCTGTTCCAAGTGAGCTGGGAAAAATATATGCACCTCCTTTGCTCGTTTATTTTGTGAACGCTACTGATTTTTTCAGAGAGACGACATCAGATGTTAGGGTCTTCAACTTGAGTGGTTCGGAGCCCGAACTGCTCCCAAAGTTCATGGCTGCTGCCCACGCTCATGTCAGTTAGGAAACGGCGAATTATTTGAGCCCTTAACTTATACTTGGGTAGGGAATAAAAGCGTCCGTCAGCATTGGAGGATGGGTCGAACGTCGCGACTGCTCGCAACAGGTGTTTCATTTTACACGAGGCTTGCCTGAACCGCTTGAACAGTTTCTGACCGAAGCTTAGGACACTTTTCGTTAAAACGCTGGTCAACTTTGCCAAGAAATACAACCTGGATGGTCTCGACTTTGACTGGGAATACCCAGCATCTCAAGAAATCGGCTGCAACACCATGAACGCCAACGACGCCGCCAATTTCCTCGCATTCATCCAGGAGCTTCGCGCAGACCCCGTGGGTTCAAAACTCGTCCTCTCTACTGCATCCGCCATCTTCCCATTCACAAACCGGCGCGGGAACCCATCGGCCGACGTCTCTGCATTCAGCAAGGTCCTCGACTACATTGCCATAATGAACTACGACATCAATGTCCCGTGGTCGGACGCAGTCGGGCCGAATGCGCCCTGCGCCCCTGCACGACGCCTAGGCACCGGAAAAGTTTCAGGCGGGTTCAGCGGTGTCCGGGGTCAAGGCTTGGAACGCAGCCGGTATTCCCCTAAACCAACTCGTTCTCGGCGTCGCCTCCTATGGCCACTCGTTCTCGGTCAGCAAAGCCGACGCCTTCAAGAAAGGGTCGAAAACCCAAATCGCGCTGTACTCCTCATTCAATGCATCAGTTGCTCCCGCAGGAGATGCCTGGGATGATGTGGCCGGTGTGGACGATTGCGGGAACTTTGCGGCCCAGGGCGGTGTCATAAATTTCTGGGGGTTGATCCAGCAAGGTTATCTCACGAAGAAAGGTGCACCGGTCGAGGGAGTGCCGTATCTCTTCGACAATTGCACTCAGACGGTTTGTTGTTTTACTTTTCTTACGTGCATCCTGAGCTGATATTTTCTCAGCCCTACTACGTCTACAACACCACCACCGAAGCCGTGATTTCGTTCGACAACGCGCAATCATTCGCCGCCAAAGGAATATATATCAAGTCGAAGGGGCTGGGCGGGTTCTCCATGTGGGAGGCCGGCGGTGACTCTAATGATATTCTCCTTGATTCCATTCGCGAAGCCGCTTGGTTTTAGTGCAATCAGTACCTTCGTCCCACGATCCGACACTCTGATTCGCACATTAGTCGAAAAGACATGTTGTGTCGATGAACTTGTTTGCGACTTCCCGAAAGTGAAAACTGACAGGGACTATGATGCACATCTTCGCGAAGACTCGATTCGACTCAAGAAACAGCACAAGATTCCGGCAGATAAAAACTGATATATAAAGCGGTGGGTGGACTGCGTACCGCCAGATCCCCGCCCATCGAAGGGAGGCCGCGGGGTAAAACCCGTGCCGGTGGGAGACGCGCCTCGGTTGCCCCTCGGCGCATCGACTCCCCCGCGCCCGAGACCTGGAGGCGTACAGCCATCTTGAATTTGGAACCGCGTACATAAATACAGGGAGGCGAGAGTGGGTACATCTAGACAAGAGAAACGCATTGGGAGAAAGAGAAAGAGGATGATGACCGCCTCGGTGGGCTCTAGCGGAAGCGTCAAAACCAGAACAAGATCCAACGAATAGCTCACTGACTGAGAGATGAGAAAAGAAAAGTAGACAATCTACCGGCTAGCGTGTGGCAGCCCTAGATGGAAGGTCGCTCTGGATGCCTAGAGGTCTCTTCAGAAAAAAGGAATCTAAATAAGCGGTGGTTACTGACTTTTGCTCGATGTGTCGTTTCAAATTTTTCCAAGTATACACCGATGAGCCAGGCGGGCATAGAGTACAGAGGTGGTGCTTCAACAGCATGTAAACATGTTCCTCCTGGTGCCTTCGAAGAAGAATTGGAATTGATTCGAGCGCAATATAAGGGAATCATCGCTTACTGCGCCTCGATATGCTGTCGGAGCTGGCGGTCCGTCGGTATAAGCCGGCGTCGGGGACAGAAGGGGCAGCGACCGTTGGCTGGCATTCTCTGGGTCGCTTCGGCGAGACAAACCTCGCGAATGACCGACCAAGCTGATCACCGTGACAGCGCCTCGTCAGTGAAATGTTCGAGGCGCATAAAAGAGTACCCACCATGACCTGAAAATAGAGTCAGGTCCCTCGCAAATACATTGAAGTGATAACCGAGCGTCGGCGAAGCAGCGAGTTGGTCGAAAGTCAAGCCTTCCCGGTGCGCGAGCACCGCTAAGCTATTTGGGAAGATGAGAAAACCATCGAGGATGCGGGCATAGAACTCACAAGGCCCGATTCTTTTCTTGGACGACCCTCCTCCTCGCCCTATATTGAGTCATGGTTGCAACAAGGGTCTCCGTCATCTAAGGCGCCATTCTGTAAAGAGACAATGGTATAAAGAGGAACGCAATCTACCTCCATAAAATCCCCCAGGCTTGTCGTCTGGAGAATTCGTAGACTTCTTGGAGGCAAGACTGCCGCCTGCGTCTGCGTCGGCTAAGAGCAAATAAACATCATTTGTGGAATGGCGCAACAACGGAAACGTACCAGCTCCACGCGGGGCCTCGCCACTACGGCACGGACGAGACTCGGCCTGTAAAGTCGCGTGAAGTCGTCAATTGACAAATGCTCCGCACCTCGGGTACCCTCGAGGTACGGAAGCGCGAAGAATGCCAGAAAATGCCTGATGTGCAAGATATTGCCTGGATCGGGCCGACTCACCAAGACCCGCCTGGTGAGATGTAAGCGTACACCCGGGAAGAAGAAAAGCAAACTTGCGGAAGGGATCGATGAAAGTGCTCGGGGTCGGATTTGAGTAAATGGAAACCGCATGAGTCCTAGATCTGATTAGAGAAGGTGTAAAGTGGGCAGATTTTACTCACGGAGCACAAGCGAATCTCTAAGGAAAAAGAGAGAGGCAACTCCGTTGTGCGCCGGCGGCAAACCTGAAAATAAGTGAGAAGCCGAAAGAGAGCATGCAACACCACCCTGACCGCACAAGGACCGGGCGCGAAGACGTATGTTGCAAGCCATGCCTCGCTTACTGCAGCGCCGGGGAGATTGAAATCTAAAAGCACATTAGCGCGCGCCAGCCGCCATAGAGACGGATTGTGAGCTATTAGATTCCAAAAGAGTCTGGAGGTAGCCCGGACGTTTAAAATATCGATAGGACTGCACCAGCCCATGACCTAGGCCAACATGTCACCGGCGTGCTGAAAGAAATCGGGAATACGACTCACCTCAAGAACGACGTCCAGCGGGAACATGGAGAAAGGCATAACTGCTCGGCGCGACTGAAGACTGCGACTGAAGTGAGCGGCTATAATGGCGGGAATCACTAAGGAAATGAACGTACTATAGCGTGGTGAGATTTGGTCCAAGGCGAGGTTGTGGTTTGGTGGTTGGGGCGGGGTGGAGTTGCGCGACTTACACAGCTGGTCAAAACTAGGAAGGTATCAATGCACAAGGCGAGATATTAGGGCACGAAGGAACACACCTCCGGCGGTTTAGTCAAGGCAGACAGAATAAAGGCGAAAGCAGGGCGAGGATGTGGATATAAAGGAAGAGAAAAAGAGATCAGGTCACATGCGAACACGATCGGGGAGAGATTCAGAAAGCCAAAAATACATTCAAATGTATGATACATAATTGTAATCTACGAAAGACAGGCCAGAGACCAACAGAGAGCTTGAGCGCGCTTGAGGCTGGAAGATCTACCCAAGAAAGAGGGCGTCAGTACAATGTCGTCAACAAAGCACCGAGTGAGAAAATAGGTCCATCCCCGACGAAAAAGTGACGCTCATCATAGAGCAGCTGGGGATCCAACCCAACCAGTGCTATGAGCAACGGCGTACCCTCATGACAAGGTTAGGCACGCTATAAACCGGCCACAGGTAAATAACGCCTCCAGTGCACATGCTTGTCTCGAGGGGAAGGGCTGGAATTGACCGACACCCCTGGTTCGTCCCTTACAAGACTCCGGCCCAATCATACGCCGCTTACAACGCCACTCCCCCAGTTGAAATCAGAAAAGCAACTAAAACCCACCTGTAGCTAATGCACGAGAGAGCGACGACGACCTTGGGGATCCTTGAGAGGAACCGAGACGAGAAGGCAGGAGAAGCGGAATGCGAATGGAAGAGAGATCGTGGTGGTAGAAAGGAAAGAGAGGTCTGTGACTTGGTCACCCGTGACTTTTTCGCCTTCTTTTTATAGGTCGTTGGACGCGTCGGTGTGGCCTGCTTTGGTCCCGTCGACTATCCCTCGTGACCGCGTTTCGATTCACTTGCCGCGGCGTACGTTATCATTTAGCCCTGGCCAGTGTTGAGTCTGTTGTTATAACTCGGTTCTCCCGTGTTAAACCGTTCCGAGAGGGAACCGATTTATAATAATGGACTACGGACTCCGCCGGGAGCCCTGGCTCTGATTTCCCTCAAACCATGTTCTTGTGCCTCCCGTTTAAATCTCTGAGGCCCAAGAGTCAAGCTGGCCGCACGGAATCTACAGAGACAGAGAAAGCGGTACCATCTTATCGCTTCGCCTTCTCTGATTCGGGAGCTGGTTCAGCTGCAGTTCTATCTCACCTGAGAGCTTTGCTCACCGAAAACAAGCTCGACGCATACGTCGTTCCGAACGAGGACGAGCATGGAAGTGAAATCCCTGCCGCCTCAGAGTTGCGGCGCGGGTACATGACTGGCTTCCATGGTTCCGCAGGACTGGCAGTGGTAACTCAAACCGAAGCGCTGCTGTTCGTGGATAGTCGCTACTGGATTGCGGCTGAGAAAGCCATGGATCCCTCTCTATGGAAGCTGCGCAAGGTTGATCCACGTGCCATGGTCGAGGGTGGCTTTCAGGATTATCTATGCAACGTCTGCGTCCTTTCCAATTCGGCTTCGCAATGGTTTAACCATTAGCAGTTGCCCGCAGGAAGTCGCATTGGGGTTGATGCTCGCCTGATTCCTCCTGCCCTGAAGGCCACACTAGATGCCGGGCTTCCGGCTGGTTCGAAACTGGTGTGCCAATTAAAGAATTTGGTTGATGAGGTCTGTCCACGCGACGCTATGAATGTGCAGAGCTTGAATCCACTTCAGGTCTGGCAGAATAAGCCCATGCGATCTACCGACCCTGTGAATGTTCATCCACTCAAGTTTACTGGTTGGACGCAGTTTTCTCCGTCTGAACTAGTCATCTTACCAGAATTCGTTGCAGGAAGGGCCGCAGACTCCAAACTTGCCGAACTGCGTGAGACTGTGGCGGCATTCTCACCGACTGCATCGGTATGTTCTGCCATTTCCGCGCGTACAATTCTGATTTATTCTCTCTAGTACCTTGTTACACCCCTGGACGATCTTGCGTGGCTTCTGAATTTGCGCGGAAACGACATGTTCAATCAACCATTTTTCTACGCGTATCTTTTCGTCTCCTCAACGGACGCCGTGCTCTTCATCGACCCAAGGAAGGTAACATCTAAAGTTGAAGACTACCTCACCGGCCTTGGAATACGAACCCAACCGTACGGAACCGTGTGGGACTTTCTCAAAGCGGAAACCGAGCGTGATCCAAAGGCAAGGTCAACTGCCACAGGAACATAGTCCCTACCTGACTCTTTCTCTAGTCTACGGTTCTCGTTGATCCCAAGGCATCGTATGCGGTTATCGACGTGCTCGGAGTGCGTCTTTTCATGTAGTTCTGGAACACGCGTGAACGCCCTCTAGTCAAAAGCGACTGTAATCGCGTCTCCCATCAATGCCGCGAAGGCCGTCAAGAACTCGGTCGAAATCCAAGGGTTCTACAACGCAAATCTGCGCGACAGCGTGGCAACGGTGAATTCGGTATATTTATTTGTTGAGGCCTCAACCATTGATGCCTCGGGTAGGTTCGCTGGTACGGTTGGCTCGAGGAACAAGTCGTCAAGAAGAAGGCGCCTGTGACGGAGTATCAAGCTCAGACGAAGCTAAATGAGTATCGGTCTATGGAGAAGTATTGGGGTGGGCCCTGCAACTTTATCAGGTTTTGACGCGTTGTGGCATCCTCCTTTTTGACGACTCATGGATAATCTATCTAGTGCCTATGGGCCCAGCGCAGCGCTTCCTCAGTAAGTCCACATCCGTTTCTAGATTTTCCATCTGAAATATCTTCCAGTTACGAAGCGGAGGAGAACAATTCCCTTGTTATCGAGCGTGACGCCCCATACTTGATGTAAATATGGTCGTATCAATGGTCCTTGCGACAACTGACCTTTCAAAGCGACTCGGGCCAGCAATATCTCGACGCCACCATCGACACGACACGGTAATTTTTCGTCAGATTTGGGTCATATTCGATACTTACGGATGGCAACGTAGCACTGTGCATTTCGGGACTCCCAGTGAGCATCCTTAGCTTCAATTATTGTTGTATCATTAAAGACCACTCCAGCCAAGGAGCACAAGCGCGCGTTTACAAGAGTTCTCCAAGCACACATCGCGGTAGACGCCCTCATTTTCCCTGCCGGGACGACCGGAACCAATCTTGGTATTTCTCGTGCCTTTCTCCCAACAGAGAATAGAACTGACTGCGACAAGACGGAATCGTGCGCCATCACCTGTGGAAGGACGGCATGTGCGTTCGATCTCCCCGCGTCATCTTTATATCCACTAACTTGTTAAAGGAACTTTGGGCATGGGCCGGGACACGGTTGGTTAACCGTCGAGATGCCATGATATTGCTCGTTTTAATGACCGGCGTTTTCGACAGGAATCGGCAGGTGAGCAAGGATCATTGGCGTTCTGGATGCACAGCGACTTAATGCCTGTTGTAGCTATGGCGTCGTTCACGAAAGTCCGTATCCCCACCTTCTCAGCCATCCATTGACCCTTCGCAGGCTCCACCGGGATTAGCGTCCCGTTCGTCTTTAAACCGGGACATGTAGTTACAAACGAGCCAGGGTTCTATGACGAGGGCAAGTTCGGTTGCCGCATCGAGTCAACGATTGTCGCGGTCAAGAAGAAGGTACACATTCCCCTCCGATATCCAGTATTTTCTTCACTTTCGTATTCTCAGACGCGACGAGAGTTCGGCGGTGATATCTGGATGGGTTTTGACCGCTGCACCATGGTATGGCCTCCTTGAGCTTGCATTTCCATCTCGGCTGATTCGCGTTCGAAGGTCCCAATCCAGAGCAAACTTGTCGATTTCTCGCTGTTGACAAAGGAGGAGAAGGCGTGGTTGGAGGCGCACAACAAGCTCTGCTATGAAAAGTTGCGGCCACTGTTGAAGAAAGTGAGCGACAAACGGGCGCTCGCATTGCTTGGGAACTTCTTCTAATTGGAGGGGCGAATTCGAGTGCTTCGGACACGTCCATATTCACGAGGACCAAATAGTTCCCATCATCATGTTGCAATACTTTAACTCATCTCAGTCTTGAGCTGAATCGCGATCCTCGCAATGTCCTTGGTGCCGCTCTCCTTCGGTACCACGGACGGGAGTCCGCCCATTATCCTCGTGCATGACATCTCGGGCTCTCCGTTCTCCTACATACCTTTCAGCTTTGACCCAACACTTTCGCAACACACAATCTACGGAATTGCCGCGCTCTCAGAGTCCGAGTCCCCGCAAAAGATTTCATACCCATCCGTGGCCGCATGGGCCCAGGCGTACGCCGTCCTCATCGAGTCTCAGCTCAGTGAGGAACTGAAGGCAGACCCGCGCGTCTTCCTTGGTGGCTGGTCGCTCGGTGGCCTCCTCGCAGCTGAAATAGCGCGTATATTCGCGCGGCGACCCGCAAAGAAAATACAGGTCCTAGGGCTCGTCCTGATCGACACGTATGCGCCATGGCACGAACGGTTGCGCTCAGGGCCGCGCGGGCTCGAGGGCGCGACAGAGATCAAATCGGCGTATTTCACCCCGGCGGAGATGGCGCGCATTGTGGACGTGCTGAAGAGCACGGACCGCACTGCATGGCCAGGGATAGACGATGTGGGATGCTCAGCGTGGTTGATTACGCCCAGCGTCGCGGGGGCGAATGGCCTGGAGGCGTGGTTTCCCGACGAGGAGCGTGTGCGGCGGATTGGACAGGGCAAAGCCAACCATTTTTCAATGATGAAGGAAGAGTTTATTGGGGAGGTTATCGAGGGGGTGAAAGATGCACTTGAAAGGATGTTGCCCCATACTTAGTGGTGGCTAGGAGAAAATTCAATCGCCGGCTATCGGCCCGAATTGATCACTATCTTTCTTTCTGTACTCTCATGTCTGCTGAAGATCACTTGCATGAATTGAAGGTCTGGCTTGAGCGCAATGGCGGATATTTTCACCCTCACGTTCGCCTTCGGAAAGGTGAGCGGCGGGGCGGAATCCTGATGTCGGAATATTGAGCCGCTCTATGCATTCAAGCACCCTCTGGATGTTCTGTTGTCGCATCGGAGAGCTTGCCACCCGATAGCAAGATAGTATCTTGTCCTTTCACACTGGCAATTACCAAAGAATCTACACTCTCGGCACTTTCTGTTTTGCTGGGTTCACCTTCAACAACACGTTTGACGAGCTGGTCCGAGCGGCAATTGATATCTACCTATCTAAGTTTCCACTGGATTATTGGAGACGGCGAAAGGTGAAGGAGGGAGACAGACTGTCCACAGGGAACTAAGTTCCACTTCCTTCTTAGCTCAAAAGGTGTTCTGGCGCATTTCCCATATGTGAAATCTCTACCGGCTCGGGACCAGCTTCGAACCCCGCTTCACTTCACTGAGGCCGAGCTGGAACTGCTCAAAGGATCTAATCTATATGGCGCCACTCTTGACCGTGAGCTGACTTCCGTTTTGAGTCTGCACCAAAGCAACCATCCAAGCATAGGTCGTCGCGAGTGGGAAGCCGAGTTCGAGGAATGTCGAGGCGTGATAAGTGCCGTCGATAGGGAGTGGGCCGACCAGTTCACCTGGTCCGTTTTATAGTCTCTCAGCCTTTGTCTGCTTTATTGGCAGTGCAGGGAATTATATCTAACGGCGGCCACGCACCTATCCTCGAGGGCTTTCCCGTCCACACTTATTTCCCAGAATCTATCCCTAACCTCTCCCGGAGTTCCAGAGCCAATTCTACTTCCGGGGGTTGATTCTCTCAACCATGCCCGCGCAGAGCCGGTGTCGTGGGTCCAATCCTATCTCGGAAGCGGCCCAGTGCCCGACGCCGGCTCATGTCTCTCGCTCATTCTCCACAATCCCATCGCTGCCGGTGCGGAACTGTTCAACAACTACGGCCCCAAGCCGAACTCTGAGCTTATCCTCGGATACGGCTTCTCTCTCCCCAACGTGAGCCGTCCTATTGTTTCCGGTTGGCGGTGGTGAGTTGATGGATGGATGCGCACAACTAGAATCCAGACGACACGATCGTGCTCAAGATCGGCGGGCCTCAAGGAGGGAAGTGGGAAGTGGGCCGTGGGGCTCGTGGTGTGGATCCCATCTGGGACAGTGTGCTTGCAATGGTGCAGCCCGAGGAGGGGGCCGAGCCGACTTATGACGATCATCTGGACACCGCGGACGCCCTCGCGGAAATGGTTCAGCAGCTCATGGACAAGCTGCCACGGGTGTCTGTTCCGGCTCCCGACGATATTCGTGAAGATGTAGCGCTGATGATACAGCACTATGTTGAAGGTGCGTGTACAGTAACTTGCGTCTCCGGCCGCAATATTCATTTTCGTAGGCCAGCGGGAAATACTAGAGTCTCTCGTAGAATATACTGAGACTAAGGAATGGCATGGAGAGGTACCTGCACCGGAGACGTGAGGGATAACTACCGTGCTAGCCATTTTATTCCGTGTTACATTTCAGAACGAGGTTACGAGTAGGAAGTCAGTGAAAGAAATAGTCTTGCGTTACTTAACCCTAACCTGAGTTGTGTGTTGCCATCAAAGTCACGTTGTCTCCTACTCTCAACCAGCTTCAATGAAAGGAGTTGGCCGGCAAGCGGCGGGACACAAACAGAATTCAGAACGATTTTCCTGTGAGCCTTATATTTTTTGAACGATTACAATTGTGCACACACTCTGTATACCTAAAAAGAGATGGGATTGAGCAAAGTTGATGTGAATACTTGCTGGATGAAATTGAGTGGCCAGCAAGCGACAGCACACAAATTTAAATAAAAAGGACTGAGGCTTTGGACAGTTTTTCAGACACCTCAATGTTCGCTCGGTCGACGCTTGCGCGCCAACCAGCTCACATTGACTGTGTGAACTTCAGACTGCCGAAGTGACCGGAAGATTGTGTGCACTTATTGAATGATCCAATGATGCCCCAGTCACATGCTAATTTTCGGACATTTTTGGTCACCAAGAGCACAATCAGAACTAAAGTTCTGTTTGTGAACTTGCTCGTCTTCTCGAGCACAACCATGTCTTCTTATCCCACTTTCCCTCCAGAGCTGGAGAGAGAGATATTCGAACTCTGCGCACTCTCTCGACCAAAACTGATTCCAAAGCTCATGTTGGTTGCACAGCGCGTCAAAGACTGGGTCGAGCCTTTGCTTTATCGCACAATGGCCATTGACTACACGCCGATGGTGGACCGGGGGTTTCCGGAGTACACTTCTAATGCTATCCTCTCCGCCATCCGTGCCAAGCCGCCCGCGTTCTTCCACCGTGCCGTGCGCCATCTCATGCTTATTGAACGCTACTCCCCCCAACGAGGAGAGATCCGCTGTGGAGACGATCCTAAGCGTGTGCACTGGCACGGAGAATTTGTCAATACTGTATATGACAGATGCGTGGGTCCCACTCGTCACGTCCCTTCCCCTCAAGCATCTCTACGCGCAGTGCGACACACTCCTCCTCGCGCGCTGCCCCCAACCCACACCTTCTTTTCACGCCTTACACACCTCGAGTGCTACGTTCCAGATGCCTATATGGACTACGAGGAGACTTGCGTCGCACTAGCAGCCCTTCCGCAGCTCACGCATTTATCGTTCAGCGACTCTGAGCTCGTCCCCGTGTGCCCACGGCTGTTGCGTTCGTGCGCGGCCCTGCGCGTGCTTGTTTACTTCGGCCAAGACCTGCCGTTTAGCCAGCACGCGGGGGGAGTTAGCGCAGGACGTCCGGTTCGTGGCCATGATGTTCCCGTATTATGTCAAAGACTGGTACAACGGCGTCCAACACGGCGCTGATTACTGGTATCGCGCTGAAGTCTTTATTGCCAAGCGGCGAACGCGTGAAATAGATCCCTTGCAATACCAGATTTTCGAAAACTAGAGCATTGCGGACAATTTGTAGTTGCAGCGAATAAAAACAGCTTAACTTGCAGAATATTTATGAAACCCTAACCCTAAAATCTGTGTTGCCTAAGAAACTTTTTTCGTTTTGACATTTCAAGTTTCATGCTAGGAGCGGTGAAGGCAACGACGAGCATATTCGCTCGCTTCCACTCCTTTCCTTCTCCCTCGATTATGCTCCCTGCTGCAACAAAAATGCCTGCAACCCGTTCAAGACGCTCGCGGCCCAGGGGTCCCCCCTGCTGTCAGATCTATGGCCTCTGCTGCACCTGCAGCAGTCAAGGTCGCCCCAGCCGTACCTACACCTGCACCTGCACCTCCACCCAAATCCCCGACCAGGAACGAAGCCCACTTTTCTGCCAGGAGATTCGCCGATGCGCCCATCTCAGAAGCTTCAAAACAGGGCATAAAACACGAGTGCGTCTTGCTGCAGTCTATCTGCATCTTGCTGTCTGACTGGTCCCCAGATTCATGTCGGATGTACAGGGTGCGGATTACCCAGCCTCATTACAGCTAACCAGCTAATTTTGTTCGCGTTCTAAGCTGCCACTCTCGACGTATGACCAGACATACCAGTATTTAAATAAAAAACGCTGACGATTTTTCACAGCCCGCGCTCAAAGGGTTGGATCTTTTAGTGCAGGCCAAGACGGGTACAGGCAAGACTCTGGCGTTTCTGCTGCCAGCGGTGGAACGCCTCTCCCAAATGGAACTGGTCAACAGGAAAATTTCCATGCTCGTGTTATCTCCCACGCGCGAGCTCGCTTTTACAGGTAACCGTTCCGTTTCCTCTTGTATATAGATTTACTAAACGCACGGCTCAATGAGATAGAAGAAGAGGCCCAGACTCTCATCGCAAACCATCCCTTTAAAGTCGCCCACGCCATTGGAGGCACCAAGTGCGTCTCTGCTTTATGCTGAGACCCCGCTAAACGGGAGTTTTCAGTATGACCGCCACGGCCAATAGAATAATGCAGAACCCGCCTCGGATTTTGATTGCGACTCCAGGCCGGCTGGTCGACCACCTCGAAAACACGCCGAGCTTCGTTCACTTGTTCTCCGACCTTAGAGTTATTGTCTATGACGAGGCAGACCGCCTCTTAGATCAGGGCTTCAGAAAGGAGCTCGACAAAATTCTGAGCTACCTGCCTGACAAGACGAAGGTCAGGAGACAGGCGCTTTTGTTCTCGGCCACCGTCAGCGAGGAGATCAAGGTCGTCGCCAAGGGTGCACTGGCTTCAAACTACAAGTTTATCAGCACTCTCCGAGAGGACGAAATCAACACACACGAACACGGTATGTTTTTTCTTTGACAGCGACAGATTTTCAGGACTAACTCAACATGTAGTGCCTCAGCAGTCGATGATCGTGCCTTTCTCGCACCAGCTTGCTGCGACGTATGCCTTCCTCCAACAAGACCGCATCCTGCATAACGGAGCCTCCAAGGCTATGATTTTCCTGCCCACCGCTCGGCTCGTCGGATTCTACTACGAGGCTCTTTCCAAGCTGCCCAAGGGCTCGCTCCCCCCCTTTGTATGAAATCCACAGCCGCAAGTCGCAGCCGGCGCGGATAAGAGCCGCCGACGCATTCAAAGACTCGAAGGAAGGCGTGTTGATCAGTTCAGACGTCACCGCCCGCGGCATGGATTTCCCAGGGTTCGTGCTTCAGCCCCTCCTTGCGATTGTTGACCAACCCTGCAATCCAGAGTGACGCTCATTCTCCAGTCCGGTCTGCCGCCCAACTCGGAGCAGTACATCCACCGCCTCGGACGCACAGCGCGCGCGGGCGCCAGCGGTCGCGGGATCGTCATCCTCGACCAGGACGAGTCGTTCTTCCTGCGCGACCGCACCATCGCCGGGCTCGGGATCACGCCCGTCCCGCAGGCCGCCACGCCGGGCCTGTACCACCTCACGGACGCGCAGCTCGCCGCGGCCGCGGGCGAGATGGCGACGGTGCTGCCGCTGGTGAGCAGCGAGACCAAGGCGCAGGCGTACCGCGCGTTCCTCGGCGTGTACCAGACGAGCATCAAGCCGCTGCGGTGGACGAAGGAGGGGCTGGTGGCGAAGGCGAATGAGTTTGTGCGGACGGCGCTGGGGTGGACGGAGCCGGAGCTGCCGGGGATCGAGAAGAAGACGGTGGGGAAGATGAATCTGAAGGGGATTCCAGGGCTGAATATCGTGGCGTCGCCGCCGAGGGAGGGACAACCCCGCCGGCAGCAGCAGCAGCAGCGGAATTAGATGGATCCATTTACTCGTAGACACCCTATACATATTTTACAATCGTAGATATTATGTGTACCATGACCTCGAATTTTTCTTTATACGAGCAGACGCCTCTCCGCGGCGACCCAACCTGTCTCTTTCGTGAGTCCAACCTAATTATAATTAACCCAGCACCCACTAATCAATCAATCAAAGCGCGGTATAGTGAGTCTATACTTGGATTCCTGCCTGATTAGGATACCACGCTTCACCGTTTATGGCGAAAATGTGTAGCTCACTTCACGACCGTCGACGCGGACGCCCATGCGTCAACGCCAAGCACAATGTTAATTGCAGCCAAGGCGAGGCTGTCGGAACCAATTCGAGGTGTTCGCAGGCTCAGGCTGATGCATATCTGTGCTGGCGTGCAAGACTTTTGTTCAAAGATGCGGCAGAACGTTGACCGAGCCGAGCTCGATCACGTAGGCTCGAGAAGTGAAGCACGTACGGGAGGATCTAAGGGAGCGAAGATCCTTTGTCTCTTCCTGCACAATAACATTGATTCGCTTGCAGAGGCCGTTGGAGGAAGTAATTGCCGCGGCGACTTTCGAGTTTCCCCGAAGTACGCCGCTGATCAGGCACACAGGATCTTAATGTTCGTTTCTGTGTTCAGATGCAGGAAAAGCAATTATACGCAAGGAACGGAATAATTGGCGATACTTTGTTTCCGAGTCTACCTCTCCAGATCCTTGTGCAACAACTTGTGGGCATCCACTAACACTGTGGGTGCGCATACATACTCCCAATTAAAACACAAGGTCAGCAGGCCGGTTCAGCTTCCACCGTAATGAATGAATGGCGACTTAAGAATAGAGATTCAGATGAGACCGCGATCTTCGCGACGCTTCTAACCGGCGAACATTTCGCCCTCGACTATCCCTTTCGACTGGCCGGCGCAAGCTGATGGACTTCAGCAACAGTTGACCTTCCCGGACGAGCGCCGCGCGGCATATTCCGCACTCCCCCCGCATTTCAGAGCGACTACAGATTCCGAGCTTAATTCCAATTCCAATATTTCCCGTTTGAATGGAATGGACGCCCTACAGTCTCTCGACAGCTTACGCTCACCGTACCCAGCCCAAGTCAGTGCCCAAGACCTGACTCTTCGAGTTCATCCAATTTAGCCTGAAATGAGGGGCCAACAGGTATAAAAGGCCTACATTCTCCGCTCAATTCTCCAGCAATCCAGCTCTTCAATCCTCCTCCCTCCCACCAAGCAACCAAACCAATCTTTTCTACTCTACCCTCCAATGCGCTTCACACCTGCCACCGTCGCGGCGGTCGTCGCGCTTCTTCGCGCTCTCCTCCTCCGCCCTTGCCGGCGACGCCCAGCCCGACTACAAGGTGGGTCGTCAACCGCCTCTAGAAGAATTTGACGCGCCGTGCTGACCGCGATTTTGTGATACCTAAATAGAAGTGCAGCCCCTGCCGCAAGCAAAACTCGTGCATCAAGGGCCGCTGCACCGAGCACCGGTTCTGCGACAATGGGCACGAGCTCAAGGGCGAGTACTGCTGCCCGCCCGTACGCTACGTTGCGCGCGGTGATGATGGGTATGGTGGTGGCTACGACGGGAAGGGCGATGGGGGACACGACGGGAAGGGGAATGGTGGGCACGACGGCAAGGGGGAGGGTGGACACGATGGGAAAGGGAACGGTGGTCATGATGGCAAGGGGGATGGTGGGCACGATGGCAAGGGGGGGATAGCGGGCACGATGGCAAGGGGGATGGCGGGCACGATGGCAAGGGGGGATGGCGGGCACGACGGCAAAGGAAACGGCGGCCATGACGGTAAAGGGAACGGCGCTCATGACGGCGGGCACGGCAGTTACCCTCGCGGCGGAGATGATGGTCACAAAGGCGAGTCTTCCTACATCCTACTCAACATAAATTGTTGACTCACAGAATCCTTAGATGGGGGCCGCGACGGCAAGGGGAACGGTGGCCACGACGGCAAGGGCAATGGCGGACACGACGGAAAGGGAAACGGCGGCCATAATGGTAAAGGAAACGGCGGTCATGACGGCAAAGGCAAGGGTGGCCACGATGGCAAAGGAAATGGCGGACATGATGGCAAAGGAAATGGCGGACATGATGGCAAAGGAAACGGCGGGTACGGCAGCTATCCGCGCGGCGGCGATGATGATCACAACGGCGAGCCTTCCTCAAACACAACATATATTGGTTTTGCTCACAAAATGTTTAGGTGGAGGTTACGGCGAGAAGGGAAACGGTGGCCACGACGGCAAGGGAAATGGAGGCCATGGACTCGGGCAATCGACCCCTTCTAAAAGACAGGTCACATGTTCAAATCACAACAACAAACACATCATTCCCAACTTGTGTCTTTCCACCTCTTTCCACACATCCACGACAGCGGACACGTCGCATTCCCTGTACCCTCCGGCCACAGTACCATGGGGACAACATCGGACGTGTCTTGCAGCCACGCATGACTCAAGCGCGCAGCTGCCAGCGCCTAGCACTCGGACGGTGGCGTTAGAGTAACCGGCCGCCGGCGTCCTTGGGCTACGCATCCTCACCAGTGACAGCCCTCTGAGAGGGGTGTACCCCACGCAAGTATGGGTGCATATATTGGTGTAGTATCTATATAAGGGACAAATATCAGGGTACGTCGCATGATACATTATCGGATTCCGAGTTTTCGCACTACCGGTGCCCCGAAAGATTGATTAGGAGCATGCCACCCATCCTCGGACCTCTTGCACTCTGTGCTTTGCCACCAGAGATCTGAGTCTGAGGGCTCCTCGGGGTGTATAGACACATTGACATGGCCATACCATTATCCACACTCCCTAGTTTGGTGTACTGGTGGTGCCTATACTATCTTACTGTATTCCCCAGTTTTTTTAAATAATAATTTATGGAACCAATGCTATTTGCTGAGGGTGCTTCTGGGTACTTTCGTCTTGTTTCTATGCCGACTCAAATATTTCTGTGGTACTTTTGACTTGGAATCTGTTAATGTGTTGTAGCGCGTGTATAATAAACATGTGATCTGCCTTTTAGAAGGGGTCGATTGCACCTGTGGAGGCCATGACGGCAAAGGGAACGGTGGCCACGATGGCAAGGGGAACGGCGGCCACGATGGCAAAGGCAATGGAGGCCACGACGGAAAGGGAAACGGCGGCCACGATGGTAAGGGCAGTGGCGGTCACGACGGCAAGGGGGAACGGCGGCCACGGTAGCTATCCGCGTGGCGGGGATGATGGTCATAAAGGTTTGTCTTCCTGAAATGCAGACATTCTAGAGTGAACTCTTTTCCTTGGTGTAGATGGAGGTTACGGTGGAAAGGGAAACGGCGGTCACGATGGGAAGGGGAACGGTGACCACGACGGCAAGGGCAAGGGGAGGGCACGATGGCAAGGGAAATGGCGGCCACGACGGCAAGGGGAACGGTGAGCACGATGGCAAGGGAAATGGCGGGCACGATGGCAAGGGGAACGGCGGGTATGGATGGTGAACGTTTCCCGAAATTGCCGTCCGTCTCGGGGCATACGCCGGACTCCCAAATTATCTCCTCCTCTTGGGACATTATCTTGTACTAATGTGTATCCTCATCGCTGTAGTTGTTGCACTATTATCTGAAATGGAAATCTTTTAACGTGTCTAAACTTCAAAAATATGTCGGTGCCCTCTTCCATTCCAAACCGAACACCTCTCGCAAACCACAGACGGAACTATGACATTATTTATCGTCAAAAAATCGTGATTTGAATTTGAACAACAAACATTGAAATCGAACTTTTCTCCGAAGTGCCTCGGCGAACGCCGTGGTTGATGGTACACACATTGCACTTCCAAATGTGAAGATGCAACGCCAAACTCTCTACTTGCAAGTCCTCAATGCACTGCTGGCTATACCTCACCTATATAAAAGCAGTGTGATGCCATCAGTCACTCCTCCTTGACGACATCAGCCATACCATTTACACTCCAAGAAGGATATCAGCCGCACCATGGTCAGGGAACTTCACATGTTCTCAAAATAAATAAAGGCACAGAAATTCAATGTCTTACAGCTGGACTGCGCCAAATTGTAAGCAGCAGGGATCTCACGTTGAATAGGTGCAAAATAAAATGGATGGATATCTGACAACCTTATTTTTTCTGTCTTCATCAATTCTTATCTTTTGGGAGCTCAAAATAGTTAGCTGCATTAAATCTAATTGGCAACCCATCCACAGTCATAGCATCAGACACACCTCCCGCCACCATCAGACACACCTCCTGCCACCATCAGACACACCTCCCGCCGCCATCAGACACACCTCCCGCCATCAGACACACCTTCCATCATCGGACACACTTCCTAGGGTCAGAGGAGGGTATAGTTGAGCCTTTAAAGTGCTTGAGGAGCTAATAATACTTTCATGTTGCAATTTTGGTCACAAGTTGAAAGTTCGGACTTCAAACTTTGACATTACTCCTTCGGGATATGAATCATAAGTTCGAACTTTAAACTTGCCGAAAAGTTGAGACTATAAACTATGAAGTACCATAAAACTATGCACTTGGAACTTGTGAGTAGACTAAAACTATGAAGTTCCCACCAAAAACACGAATAAATGACGAAAAAAGATCTCATACGGAACACCCCTCGAATAGTAAAAAACGACCCCTCAATTCGTAGTGCAAACCAAGCCTGCATTCAACTGTCAACGGAACCCCACTTTCAAGTCCAAACGGAACATGCGCGCAACTACAAACGGCATCCTCATTTTGAACTTTCCCATCTGCAAACGGAACCCTCTTTCTGGTGGTCAAAACTAAAAACCGAACCTCGTTTTGGAGTTTGGTATGGTCAGCGACTTCCTGGCTCCTGGGCTCTGTCGTAGTGATCGATTATCCAAGTTATCATTGAGGTTTCTGCGCAAAACGCGGTCACGGGGATATTGATGTGAAACAAAGCAGGCCAAACCGACGCGTCCAACGACCTATAAAAGGAAGCCAAAAATGTTACGGGTGACAAGTCACAGACCTCTCTTTCCTTTCTACCACCACCATCTCTCCTCCTTTTGCATTCCTCGCTTCTTTGTCTCGTCCAGGCTCCCCTCAAGGACCCAAGCTCGTCGTGGCTCTGTCGTGCATTAGGTGGGTTTTAGCTGCTTTTCCGATTTCAACTGGGGGAGTGGCGTTGTAAGCGGCGTATGATTGGGCCGGAGTCTTGTAAGGGACGAACCCGGGGTGTCGGTCAATTCCAGCCCTTCCCCTCGAGACAAGCATCTGCATTGGAGGCGTCATTCACCTACGGGCGGTTTATGGCGTGCCTAACCTTGTGATGAGGGTGCGCCGTTGCTCGTAGTTTATTCTTTGGGTTCGATTCCCATTGCGTTCTATGATGAGCGTCACTCTCCCATCGGGAATGGATCTATTTTCTCACTCGGTGCTTTGTTGACGACATTGTACTGACGCCCTCTTTCTGGGTAGATCTTTAAGCGTCAAGCTCCAAGCTCTCTCAAGCTTTCCATTGGTTTCTGCTTTGTCTTTCGTAGATTACAATTATGTATCACATATTTGAATGTATTTTTGGCTTTCTGAATCTCTCCATCGTGTGTACGCGGTCCACCTACCGCTCAATATATTAGTTTTTTATGTGCCGGGACCTTGTGCTGTCGAGTCGAATCGAGTCTTAAGTTGAGAATTTGACCTATGTTCCGTATGAGACGCAGAGAACGTGCTACAAGGTCATGAATTGAAAACAAGTCGTATACAATTGTGTATGTAGATGTATGGTCAGATGAATTGAGATTAGTATGTCAGTCCGTACAACGATCGTAATCATGAGCAGTCGTGAATTCATTCATACATGCGACTCTGAGGTCTGCCTCCGTCCAAAAACATCTTGCTTAATGGCCGGGAAGGTCTTGCTCTGCGTTTCCCTTCTCTCATACTTCGAATAGCCTGATCGAGGTCACCTCGTCCAACGGAACGACCCTGAGATCCTCTTGAGGGTGGAGCAAGAGATTGAGGCGAAGAATCTTGTGTCATCTTGATGGTCTGCATTGCATGAGTACGCGGAAGCTAGTGAGCACCACACAAAACGCACAGATTCTGACGCCGTATCCTCTGAGGGCTCTGCAATCGTGGGTTTCTTGATCGGCGGATTTCGCTTTGCCTCTGCATCATGCAGCTCGAGAGCACATTTCTATATTAGAAGTCAAGTATGCAGGAATAGAACTTCAATGAAAAAGCTCACCCGCAGCGACGAGGAAAACGACAAGATTCCCCCGAAGAGTTCCTCTGGGGTGAGGGGCTGATCGGGGTTCTCGCCGTAGTACACCAGGAGAGAACGGTATTCTCCTCCCAGAGCATTCCCCATCTTCTCCATGGCCTCGATACTTCCGCGGACTTCAGCAACGAATGACTGTCGAGGGCGACATGAACGGGCATCCCGACATATACTCGAACATACATACCTCCATGACTGGAATGAACCGATCATTTGCTGAGGCGCCGGCGGACCTGAGCTGCTTCACCTCAGCGGTAACGTGACGTAAGCCAACAACAACAGAGTTGACGGTTTGTGTGACGGCGTGCAAAGAAACTTTTAGGGAGAATTAATAGATGATTGATAATGAACTGTAGAGAAAGTATGTACCCCGAGCCGCAGCCTCGACATGAGGCAAATCGTCAATGAAGTTGACCAGAGACGGATCGGTCTTCAGCAACACGCGAGCAAGGTAGTGCAAGAGAGTGGGGCAATCAGGTGAGTTGGCAGACTTGTAATCCTTCAACTACAAAAACATGTCAGTGCCGTTCTCTAATGCCTCGCTTCGGCGAACCTGAGATAAGGTGTTCAGTTTGAAACCGCGAGCCCCACCACGGAAAGTCGAGCTGTTGAGCGAATTCCCGATATGTAGAACAACCTGTGAGGGAGTGGACGCGTTAATAAGAAGTATGTATAAAATACACGGGATTAACAGACCTGCAGCACCTGCTGAAACTTGATTGCATTTCGCAATTCTTGGCAGGCTTCATGAAGAAATTGCAGTTGTGGTCGATTCTCGGCTACCACTATCTCTAGGTTACGACGGAATACCATGGCTTCGACACGGTCTTTAAGCCGAGGAATCGTCATAATCTGAAACACTTCAGATGATATTCTCACACTACACATTTTTTGCGTACCTCCCGCACATACTGGTCCTCTTTCGAGTACATCGTCAGGTCGTCAAAGTCTTTGAAGAGCCGCATCTGAAGACGGTTAAAGAAAAGCTGAATAGTATATAAAATATCTCACCTCCTCCGAAGTTGGTACATTGGCTTCAATTGACTTCAGGTGTTCGAGGGACAATCTCTCGTCATCCATCTCCAGAACAGCCTTCTTGATATCGGGGAAACTCATCTTTACATGATGAATCAAAACACCTGAAGAAAAACTATGAGATGACGGGAAGGAAAAAGCGGGACGAAAACGTACCGATGCCTCTGGCTCTGTTCTCCGGCAAGAGAGATACGGGAGATGTCTTTTTGGCAGGACTCCGGCGCATCTGCGAGGGCGTCGCGGGAGTAGTATCAAGGGCAAAGATAGTCTCCAAGTCATCCATCGGAAATTCAATGCTGGGAACACTCGCACTCCATACTGTGGATCCTACGGACGGGTTTTCCAGCTTTTGCCATTCCAACGGCTTCAACCGTTTGGCAGGGCGGGACGCCTTGAATTTCCCTCCCATTCTGAACGCAGTTGGAGGGGGCGGCGGCGGCGGTGGACCGCCTGCAAAGCCGGGCGGGGGGTGGAGGAGGAGGAGGGGGCGGACCACCGGCAGATTGAGGCGGAGGTGGGGGCGGGGGGGGGAGGAGGCGGACCACCGGCAGATGAAGGCGGGGGGCGGGGGGCGGGGGGGCGGCGGAGGAGGTGGTGCGGCTGATGAAGAAGCCTGAGGAGCAGGCGGTGCCGGCGGGGGGAGGTGGCGGGGGTGGCGGTGAAGCATTGCCATCAGATTCTACAGATACAGACCTGGAGCGGGATGGGGGAGGCGGTGGAGGCGGCGGCGGCGGAGGAGGCCCAGATGCGTTTGAGACGGCCGAGAAGGGCAAAGGCGTCGTCGATGACCGCTTATTCTTCGGGGGAGGAGGCGGGGGAGGCGGAGACTTGGCTTTGAATTCTTTCTCCGTCTTCGGCTTCGCAGCCAGTTGAGCCTTGAGATCAGCTACCTCGATACAGAGGGACGCAATCTCATCATCCTTGCGGGCGATGGTCTCGATCGTCCGCGACGCCATGAGTGCAGCATCCGTTTCGGCCCCTCGCTGTTCTTCGCGGGTTTCCTCCCGCGAAGTAAAGCGGGTATAGACCGACTCAAGAGCCCGCTTGAGATAGAGGATCTCCTTGTCCTTGATACCTACGGATGCCTCAAGTTCGCCAGTCTAGCGGATGTGAGATCTACGAAGCAATAATAAGTTGATCAACCGACCTTGACTTTCAATTTGGCAATCTCGTCGTTCAAATGGTTCCACTTGGCTTTGTCACGGTCGCGTTTAGCTCTTTCGTCCTGCAGATTGAAACGTTAGAGCAAATATATAGAAAGTTGGAAGCAACCTACAGCGTCTCTAGCTTCACTGGGGTTAGTCTTGGCTCTTAAGCGATCGACTTCAGCTTGAAGATTCAGCACATCCTTCTCCTTCGCGACCAAACGCTGGACGAGGCCATGGAAATTCTGAAATGTTGTTTTAGAAGAAGAAGAAAACAAGAAGAAGAGTCACACCTCATTACCACCCTTTCCGGACGACTTGACGTGGGGCCCCGGAATGTTCAGCGGTAAAGCTCTCAGCGTATTCATCTCCGCAATTTGCTGATTGAGTTTGTTGCGGAGCTCCGTCCGCTGCGAAATGTTAGCAAGAGAAAGTTGGCATCGTCGATCATGATGTGTACCTCATCGCTCAGTTCCTCGTACTTGGTCCTCAGAGATTCGAGTTCTTGTTCCACGATCGTGCTTGATGCGCTTTCGGACGCGGCCTTGACATCGAGTTCTTGGCCAGTGATGTGGACCACAGATGCAGCAAAGCGCTTCATAAAGACGTGCCAACTGTCATCACTATATCCCAAAAAGTTAGTACTACCGCCAGTTACTCGATTAGGAAAAAAGGGAAGCTGACAAATCATCAAGCATTGCCGCCTGCTCGACAAATCGGTCGAGAATGGTGAACAGATCCGTCTTGAGTTGTCTGAGTGAGTTCGTGAGTATCTGGCTGAGAATATATAGAAGAAATACACACATTTCAACGTCCCGCTGCAGTATTTGTCCGTAGTGGTTCATTATCTCGAGCATCATCGGATAAATCTCCCCATGCTGCTTCGCCAGGCGAATGAGGTCTTCCAACTCGACTTCGGAACTTGAACGCGGACGCTCGTTTCCACTACTCATGAGATTCCGCGCACGGTCCCGCATGTCCTGCTCGTCCTCAAACTTCTCCTCCGTGTAGAGATTGAGCTGCCTCAGGAGTAATTCCGGCGGCTGGATGTATCGGAGAGCTACGACCACTTCATTGAGTCCCCGCCGCCCAAACTCCTCTCGCAGTAGCACGCGATCTTCAATAGATTCCGGGCAATTCGTAAGCGCGTTGATGAGGGTCATCGACGCGGTTCTTGCTTCCCAGACGCCCTCTTCCTCGCTGTTGAACTCGAAACCACCGTCACTCTCAGTATCACTGGTAGGGTCGGGGAGCCGTAACACCGCTATGACGGTCTCAAAGCGGAACGCCTCATCATACGCGACGCGGTAATCCGACATTGCGGCGAGGACCGCCTTGTGCCCCTCCGTGAGCGAGATGACACAAATGCCAGCTAGGACTTCCGAAGCTACAGTGCGCAGCTTGGGCGAGGAGTTATGCAAGGAATACGCGATGTGGGTGATGATCGTCGGCGAGGCCAAGGCTCGATCGTAACCGGGCTCCGTGTTGAGCAGCACACGGAGGCACTTTATGACCTCGAGCAGCACAGTGCCTTCCACCTCGGTCAGATTCCGATGCTTGCCGCCCTTGGCCACAAGGCCGGAAAGTAAGGTCCCGAGTACATCCAACCCGCGCTCGTCACCCACAAACTCCTGGAGCCACAGCAGTGGGGCAGTGGAAAGGTGCACCCGCAGGTTGATCAGATGCTTCACGAGCTTGACGTCCGCCTTCGTGGTTCGCAGCCCATCCACATACGCCTTGGCCGACTTGGGCTCTTTGGAGTTCCCCGCGCCGCCGGAAGATGTCCACCAGCTGCTCCAGCCCGTACTCTGTGGCTGCAGGGGCTTCATCTCCTCTATGACCTTCTCGACCTGCGCTTGACCTTTGCCTTGTGCGCTCCCGCCAGCTCCAAGACTGAATTCCCCACTCGAACGGCCTTGACTGGTGTCCTCCGCTACAACCGGTGGCGCCGCAGAGACGGCTCCCCAGTTCGCTATCGAGAATCGCCGCAGGACGCTAGCGTCGCCAGTTAATTGAGGAACAAGACGAGGCAACAAAGCGGCGGCACTCGCGGGGCCATATGACGCCGCATAGTTCGGAGTGGCGGAAGGTTTGGGTTTCATCTGCTTGTTCTGTGCTAGAAGATACCTCTTCCTTTCGGGGGCAAGGTCATACATCGCAGTGCGTTTCTCTCCCTTCAAACCGAGGTCATCCTAGGAAATGGTGAGACTATTAATTACGTGAAAGAAAGGGAGGGCGTACGAGCATGGCCTCGAATGCAACCTCATCGTACCCCTCAGAGTCCTCGTCGACCGTATCCATATTCGCCAAACCACCGCCCGTGAAATGAGGGACTAGCTTGGGCTCGCTCACGATACTCCTACGGTTGTCCACGACACTATTGCGGTTGTTCGGAGCTGCCCGTGAGCCACCCAGCCATCCGTCAAATATCGATAGGCGATTCTGAGCTGAGGATTTTGCCTCATCGCCGGCACCGGATCGAGAGGAGACTGCGTCGCTGAGCTTAGCGGTGCCTTCTCCTTCCTCTTCGTCCTCCTCCTCTTGCAAGGAAGCAAGGTTTCTGATCGTCGATTCGGAAGGCTCGGTGGACGCAGAGGAGAGGCCGCGGGATTTAGACCGACGATACCACTCGTCTGGCACGCAAAATCGGAATGAACGTTTCGCCGAAGAGGACAAGGGGTTGGCGCCGAATGGAAATCCAACGATGTTGAATATAAGGGAAGAACGGGGAAGCCGGGAAGATTCTGGAGAACGGGTAAATTGAAATCGAGGACATGTGGGGAAGCACGCACCGGAGCCATTTCCATCTGTCCACACCTCCTCGAGAACATACTCCAAGTTGCCGCCTCCTGGAATCGGCAGGGTCTTTGCAAGACCGAGCTCCTCTATAACCGCATCTACGACCTCTCCGACGGTGGTATTCCGGGAAATAAATAGCTTGTATTCAAAACCGTCGTGGATCTCCCATACGCGTTGAAATGAGAATGAAACGAAAAGCGCGGGGTTGAGGGACACCAAACGAAGCACGGGGTTGTGCATATGTGAGGTCAGAGGGAAGGAAGAGAAAGCGCGGTTGACTGGCGGTTTGGCGGTCATGGCATTTACGAGCGGCGCAATAACTGTGGTCGGTTGTAGAGTTCCTGAAAGTGAAATTAAGCCGGATGTGTTGAAATTCGAGTGATGACAGAGGCTGACCGTCCCCGAGCGCCTCCAGCTCGGCCTCTTCCCATGGTCTACCAGAGCGTTCGGCCCGGATAGTCTGGAGAGCCCATCCTTGGTCCGCTAGATCTCCCAGCATCTCCGACTTGACACCATCACGCGCAAGGAGAGCCGCGATAACATCCTGGGCAGTGGCATTCTGCTGAACCTCTGCAAAGTGGAGAGAACCGGTGGGGAGGATCGTTGGGACTATCAATGAATTCGCGGGCATCCTCGCTGCGAAAGGCAGCCCCAAGCCTTGTTGCAATAATTACACAGTAGAGAGTGGGGGGTAGGATTGTCGTGACTGTTGTTTGAAGGTTGTGGATCCCTCTATAAGGAATGCCCGCTGCGGGGCGGTCCAAGCGTTATACTGACTCTGGCAGTCAGCAGCCGGTTGCGTCAAGGGGCTCGCCGTGTGCAATTTCCAAATGGACCAAATCGAATCGCGTCACTTCCAAAACGGGATTTTTTGCCACGGTTCGTTGTCTTCAAGATCGGACATTTATTGGATCGTAGCCACCCTCACACCTCGAGTCGACCTACGGGACTCATCAACGGGTATTGGACAAATTTACAAGATTGTACACAAAAAGAATTATGAAAATTGCCCCAGCGCGCTATTTCCGAATTGCTCCCTCACTGCCTGAGCGTGAAGCCCCACTTGGACCACCAATTATCAACCGCTTCGCCTGTAAAAAGTCAACAGAAGGTAATAGACCTAACATGTAGACTCCTCACCTGCATCGTGACTAAAAACAACAAGATACTGCTCCCACACGTGCACAAGCAACTCCGACGATTCGCAATTCTCAAAGTCGTCAAAGGCAGGGTCGAGGGTGAGTTGAAGCGCCGCGTCCCGTTCCTCCTGCAGAGATTCACCGCGGGGCAGCGAAATCTGCACCAGGGATTGATATTCGGAGATCCGCGTTTCGTTCGTCCGGCGCTGTCTGAGCTCTTCGTATGTTTCGGTGAAAACTGAAATTTCCTTGCGGTCGGAGAGGTGGGAGAAAAGGGTTCCGAGGGTGACGGCGTCTTCGAACTAGTTCGCCGCGAATTAGGAGAAAAAAAGCCCAGACTACAGTTCACTTACTGCCATCGACGAATTGTGAGTTCCATGGATCTAAACATCGATCAGTGGCCGTTCAAATGAATTCATAGGATCACACACCAGCACGGGAGTGCGCAGCGTCTCCAATCAGCACAATTGAACCATTCAGGCCTACAAGGTCCTCCTGCTCGAACACCTCGTGGATAGTTGGGCGACAGCCACGTCCTAGTTGGATAAGCTTCTGCAATCTGTAGCCAGTCAAGCCAGTGAACCGAAGAAACAAATGACTGCGGACCTCGGGTCGTACTCAGACAAGTCGAACGGGCTCAAATACGACAAATCGTGGCTTTCATACATATCGCCGTCACCAGAATCCAGACGAGTCGAAGAGCAGATGGAAAGAGAAAACGTTTTCGTCTTGTTCTGAAGTTGTAAGCGCTCGCCGGGGAGATTTGTAGGGACAAGACATACGTCGCGGGTACCAGTGATGCTCGAGCCAGACCCCATCCAAATAGTGAACTAACAGAACGTAAGAGCATTCCTATCCCAATGAAATTTTGCTAACCTGATTTTCGTTACAAAGAGAACGGAATTCCTCGTGTTTGTGAATGACCTCGGTTGGAATTGAAATATTTACACTTTATGCGGTTGAGCCACCTTCAGCTGGACTTTCGACAGGACTCACCCGGAAACAGTATTTTCAGGTTTAGTTCCTTCATCCATGACAAGAGAACGGACAAAGCTGTTGTGGCCATCGGCACCCACGACCTTGAGAAGATGAAAAACGGAATCGGATCGGGCAAGGAAATATCGCGCACAATGTCACCCCGCAAAATTTCTCCGTCTTCCAGTGCGACGGTCATCTTGTCCTCCGACTTGAAGATATCCACCGCTTTCCCCTGTTTGAAGACTACACCGGCATCCAGACACAGAGAATGCAACTGACGGCGCAGATCATCGTGCTTGTTGCCAGCGTCAGCTGGCCCTCCAAAGCAACTCCATATCCCACACCTGAATAACGAGAAACTCGGCATCCAAATCGGACATGATCTGCTCGTGAAACTTCATGAATCCTGCCGGCTCCGAGGTTTGACCTATATATGTTTTTCAACCGTGCTAATATTGTGCAGTTCAGTGATAGGCGCACCATTTCTGAACGATAAACTAGCGGTCTCATGTTAAACAATGGCCCTCGACGAAAAAAGAGAAAAGACTTACCCAGTGCATCGCGTTGCATGTGTTTGAAGAAACGACGCCATCCCGGGCCATCTAGCCAAAATTCTCGTCATGTTCGGCGGAGACCGAACACATCCCTCTGTCTTAAAATATAATTTGCATGTCAGTTCTGTAAGAGCGCCTTACCCCAAGGTAATCTAACCTCTTTCTGTACGTCGTGCTGCTCTATGACCAGCGTTTCATGACCAGAGACGCGAAGAGCATAACTACATGCAAGACCCGCGAGCCCACCGCCGACAATGAGGAACTTGATTTTTAAAGCGGCTTGTCGAGAGCTGAAGGACATGAAGGATGGGGGGGTAAGAAACAAAGACCAAGCCGTCTGACGCACCCTAAGCCACAACCAGTCACGGCATAGAGCGCCAAAAATAAAGACAAGGTTCACAACATTTTTTTAAGGGCCGAAGCAAGATGGAAGCCAATCAAGAAAGACTGATCATTTGCATTAGCTTATCACGATACTCCCTGAGATCCTCAGAATGTGGGCGATATCAGCAGCTTCTAGACGCGAGAAGAGCATATGGGGAAGGCTTGGGAAATTTGAAGGGAGACCAAATGCAGACGAGACTCGTAGGTGGCGCTGGGCAGACTGAGACGGTTCCGCGCCAAGGCTGCGGAAAGTCCGTGGAGTTGGAACATTGACAATGAAAGCCTCCAGGTTTCGACCCTTCACGTTTCCCTTGTTCTCGACCATCGCGTCGAACTTGAAGAGGTTCAACTCCAAGTGATAGAACGGGACAATGCGGGCCGGAACGCCCCGGCAAGAGTTCCTCGATTTGGACATTCGTAAGACACTTTGCAACCAGCCTCGTTGACCGTATCCGACGTCCAACGGGCTCAAAAGAGACCGCCTACCCTGACCAACAAAGTCGAGGCCCACAGGTGCCAAGGGCATCATGGGTTGGGAACATCCTAATTGCGGTCGACGCCGCGTTTCTTGAGGCGTCCGACATTGATTGCCGCGTTGTGCAGCTCGCCTTGGACATGGAGTTCATTCTTTCTTTCTTTCAAGTTCTAGTTCTTGTCCCTCCGTATATAGCCGCGACTGTCCTCAATTTCGCACTGTTTCAACGGGCCCAGTCATGGCCTGGATTTTCCAACTTCACTCACTGCCAGTTAACAAAGCTTGTTTAGGCGACCATCTTTCTTCTATCAAGCCATGCGTCTTGGAGGCTCGCATATCAGATTGCTCTACTGCTCCACTTTTTTTTTTTGGTTGAAGGCTTACCACTCCTCTCAAGCGTGCGTCCCACCAACCGGTCAAGTCGTAATAATCCAGCAAGTCGCGCTCACGGCCTTGACCAAATCCAGGAAACACATACCTGCTCTCGCGCCCCGAGCAGTGGTAATGAGCCTCGTTTGTCTCTGCTATCAACTGAGACGATAAAGTTAGCGGACCACCTCGCGAATTCCTGGAATATGGTCTATCTGGCTACCAAATCTGCATTCAACGATCCTATATAACTTCGAATTCCAGTTTTGCTGTACTCAGCGCTTATACCCCAGTCTTGTTTTTCTGAGCTGCTCGGGATGTTGTTCCATTTTTTCACGACCATTCTTCTCTTCAGCAAGTCAGATATTGTCCCAATCCTTGGGCCCTCTGTTCGTGGTCCCCGTCCGGTTTTGCTATGCGTTTCAACATTTATTCTTTTCCAGCTTGCTGTTGCTATGGTTCTCGCCGGTCCCACCGATATCACCGCGTTCATCATGGGATTTTTCTGGCTTGAACTTCACCTTCTTACGTTTGAGGTGCGTCATGCCGTCCAGCTTTTGCTGGCGTCTGAAAACTGTGCATTTTTATAGATCAAGAACCAGGCACGTCGGGTTTAATCCGTTCGTTCACTGGTTATTGACCCTGAGCCAGATAACCGGGCTAGAAGAAGATCGCCTCTCAAAGCCCAGCCGACCCATCGTGGCCGGAAGACTTTCCATAGGCACTGCCCAGACGCTCTACCTCTTTGTTAGCGCGATTTCTTTCGCATGGAGCATGTATCTCGACCTTGTGCTCTGTAGTGCCATTTACATGGTCGCCATTTATTGCTATAATGAAGGCGGCATGGCGCGCCATTGGTTTCTGAAGTCCTTTCTCGGGTCCATTGGCTATGTCTGCTACTGCTGGGGCACCACCGTAATTTTTGGTACGCATTTTATTCTTCCTCTGGTCGACATCTCTTCACCTGTAGCTCAGACCATGGTACTCCTCTTTCAAATATTTCCATCACAGCTATCATTATCAGCGGACTCCTTCATACCACCACTGTATGCGTCTTTAACCGCTAAATTTATTCACCGGGCGTGCCTGACGAACGAACCATGTAGGGCCACGCGCAGGATTTCCGCGACCGCATCGGTGACGCCGCCATCGGGCGCAAGACTCTTCCCCTTGCTCCTGCCGCCCCGCCTCGCCCGTTGGTCGCTCGCCCTCCTCATGGCCACCTGGACTGCCTTGCTGATCCGCCTCTGGACCCCGCCGCTCCCTGTCTCTCTCGTCCTCATTCTGCTCTGTCTCACATCCGGCGCCAAATTCATCCGCGACCATTCTGTCGAGGCGGATCGGGATTCGTACTGGTACTATAACGTTCGTTTTCAGTCCAACACCCTTGTGCCGTCTCCCTCACTAATTTTTATTGTTGATATAGATGTGGCTGATCACAGCCCACCTTTTACCGGTTTTCGCGCGGATCGCAGCGTGGAGGATTGTCGCCCCGACTACTTTCTTGTTATGAATTCCGCGTCTTTTAACCACGAATCACGATATTATGCCTGCCACGAATCCTACGTCTCGACGACCTGTTATAACGATTTACCGCTTGAATATTGATTATTTGGGCGGCAGCCTATCTGACTATTGCTTTCTTTCAGACACCCTGAACATCGCCGACGCTGTACTACCCGTACTGTGCGCCTGGCGCTGTCGGAACTGCGCGCTACATAACTCGGCTGGGGGATTGGCACAGCGCTGCGCCAGCGACGTACCCCACGACAACGACTCGACAAATAAAAACGGAGGTCCGCTATCTCCAACAGTGACTTCCAGAATGAGGGCTATGTATCAGAAAACTATAATTGTCGTGTGTTCAACCATCGAAAGCGTCATTCTGAAGTACAAATCGCCGGGCACTGCAACCTTGGGAGGTAAGGGCCCGAGAAAAAAAGGGTATCATTCAAGGTGTGCAATATTAGACTAATGTAAAGCCAGTTCTACAGACGACGGAGAAGGAATGAACTACATTTACTCAACAAGAAAATTAAGTACGAGAAAACGGCACATCAAGAAAAAAGGACCGCAGATCATTGTAAATCCATTGCCATTAAGTCTGAGGCATATATATATGAAGTCAGAAGAGCTACCTAGAATTGCATCGGCGAGAGTGGTATTGATAGGAGCCTAAACAAGAAGCCGACGTGAGATACATATAGCCAAGGACTGGATAAGTGAGCCAGCTTACTGTTGAAACCACCCCTCCACAGAGACGGGCCCTCCCCCTCGTTCGGGTTGGAGTCAGATCTAACGCATTTCTACGTAGTTCCCCGACTCTGTGTAACAGGGAGGGTTCTGTCGTTTGATCTCGACATTCCATCCCTCAACGTCGTTATCCCATTTAATTGCCGGAACTCCACTTGGAAAGACTCGTGACTGTGGCATCAGACTGCGTACCCCATGACGTATGCCGGTGGCGCATTTTATTCCTTGACTTTTCTGCTTACGATTCCGCCGTTTCTCAAACTCTCTACCTGCATTTCCATTGCTCAATCGCTAGGCATCCGCCATTGACATCTCTGGGCAACCGTCCTTCTATAAAGGCAACTGCCTTTTTATCTGAGCAATCGCCAATTCTATCTGAGCAGCCGCCTACCATTAGGCACAAACCCTCTCTATCTCAGTGCGCTCTACGTACACCACGTGTCTTAGTACCCAAATACTCAAATATGCATCAGCTTTCCAACTTATCACTGACAGTGTCTGAGAAGAAACATATTCCGATGCATGATACTGAAGAATCTCTGTCAGCTCCGTTGTGGTTTTTGTTCTCTCGTACTCATTATGCTCAATCTCTTATGAAAGTTTCTTGTGCACATTTACTTGAAGTTGTTCTTTGCTTCAACGCCACTCGTGTTCAATCAAAAGAAACATTGATTGGTCTTATTGTCTACTACTTTGGGTCACTGCGAGCGCGGTTTATCAGCTTCTCTAAATCATCTCTGCTGTCTCATACTATGTTTTCCTCTTACACTGGTCTGACCTCTAGTCATATTCTGGCCTATGTCTTTGTTTCAAACTCACTTTCTGAATCTGTATCCTCAGCTCTTATGATTCCACCTTGCGTACATCCAATTTGTTCTGTTCCACCCGAAATACAATTAAATATACCTCGAGGTGCCAGTCTAACCTACAATAAAAAGTTTATTAAATCTGTACTTCAATCGCTACACCCATCTCGGCGACCCGCCCAACATATGCATTTTTTCAAAGATCTATCTTTGTTTCTCGTTAATAGTGTATATGAACATATTCGTAGTTTTTATGATCTTCATGTTAGTGATATTCTAAACCATATATGATATCTGGATCCGTACTTTGAAGTCTAGGATGAATTCGACAGACAGGAATTGATTGTGGAATTTCTTGTTTTGGAATGATTTGTAAAAATAGTTGTGCATGCATGTAAAGTTTGTTCGGAGACCAGAAACCTGCGGCCATTGACTCTCAATCATAGACCAGAAATCAGTATCAGCATTGAACAGCTCTTTGGCTTCAGCAACTTTATGTCCATATTCTTTCAAACGACGGCGTAAAGCGGTATCAGTCAAAAGATATTCAATGATAGTGTGGTAAAAGCTCGCACCTACAAGCGCAAGGTATAAGCGATTCCTTTGATCATGCACACCTTGCAGCCTTCCTGACGCGAATTCAGCACCCTACTCAGAGCTCCTCTAGCCTGTCGGGCGGTCTGAGCGCTTTGTCTAATTTCTTGAAACCGCCTTGGTACAAATATTCAGTAAAGTAGTACAGATAGAATATCAATTGAAAAATATTGACATCACATCGAAGAATTTCGAGTTTAGACATTGATAATTTAGAATCAGACTCTACAGATAACACTTCAGTAACCACAAAATCATCCCGATTTCCTTGTCTAGAACAAACTGCACAAAGCAAACTGTAATTCTATCCTCACAATATTCTGTTCTTTCATACACCTCCTGTACATATATGTCCAATTTAATTCAAGTATGGTGCCCACGTAGACTCATCACCAGTCTGCCTGCGATGAGCAACAAATGTAGCCTGCCTGTGGCAACGTGCTCGCCACACTGTTGCTGCTCGCAGGCAGGCTGGTCACGAGCCTAGTGCCCACGTATAAAACAGTTTTCTTCTAATAACTCCTCGTCGTTCTGAAACTACTCCACATCATCCCTACTGATAAATCAAACCAAACAGAGTCGGGGACAGGCGCTCGCGCCGCTACCGATCTTCTTCCCAGGGCGCCAAAAATGATTTCGATTGACTCATAGGACCAGCTGCCATGGGTTTGGGGCTGCCAAGTTTGGCTAGAGCGGTTGGGAGTAGGATATGGTGACGGAATGCTTAGCGAGACGAACATGTCAGGACCTGCAACGATTTCTCCGGGTCTCTGCAAACCCCCAAAGAAAAGATTACTGAGAGTGGCTGCTCCAGTTCGGGTGAGGCAACGCCGGGGCACCACTCCCATACACCACGCACAGACTTCTTCCCAGGGGTCCTCCGGCCCACGACGTATAAAAAAATCTTGATACAGCTTCAACTGAATGAATACATTGTCAAAATCATTGAATCCAGAATCACCTGAATAAGTTGTCCAATTAAACATGTCGATGTCAAGAATCCCTCCGAACAGCTCGCATTCTACTGTCTCTTCGCCTTAGCCTTCGCCTTCGCCTCGCCCTTCCCGCGCACGCGACTGATGTGGGGCTTTATATTTTTCGGGCGTATGCTTAGCCTTGGGGTTGCTCTGAAGATTGTTATTTTAAACATATAATCGATGCCAGAAGATCACACGAACCGCCCTCCACACGATGTGCTCTAATTCATGAAAAAAACAAGCAGTTGTCGCGATATCAAGTTGTTGAAGTTCAGCAATGTCTTCAGGGGACGCTGAGGGTGAAGCAAATTGCGGGTATTGTGCCGTACGCCTTGTCTTTGCGCCTGGGCATGAATGCCAGAGTGTCGTCCAGCAGAGACTCCGAATCTGAATCTGAATCTGAAGCGGATGGAAGTGCAATATATACTCGGAATCTCTCCGTCGCAAATTTCTCCGGGATCTGTTTGCCGCGAAGTTGCGACAGAAAGTCTAATAGCACATCGTCGCCTCCTTGATTGTCAAAGGGAATGTCGCGATAGTCTTTGTACGGTAGCCAATACGGGCGGCGGAGTTGATGACCCAGAGGAGAATCGCTAAGGAGGGCCATCCAGGCGAAGTACACCACTACTGGGATGCGAGAATGAAGAATTGAGAGTTTTTTTCCCTCAGCCAGCACGATGCGAACAGTTTGAGAGGCTAGGAGGGTACCAGTGGTTGTCGGAAGCGACATGGCTCAGACGAAGCTTTGTGTTGAAACTTGAATGGAGTGTAAGATGAGTCTTATCTCATCGCCACTGAGGGGCTCGGCGCTCCTGACACACCTTGGGGTATCGGTAATTCTACCAAGCCGAAAACCTCTCAGACTGTTCCAGCCTGTCGAAAACCATCCCTATTCGTGTCCATCGGTTGATTACTGAAAGTGCTGTATGGTATACATAGTCCACCCGCCCCACGAAAAAAAAAAAATCAACACGACCTAGTCAAGCAATCAAGACTTTCTCCCTAACCCAATCGTCGTTCGCCGCGGCTTCTGATTCTGCTGCGACAACAGCGTCGCTGGACTCGACGCCAACGGCCCCGTCCCTGTCTGCGCCGTGATAGCAGTCGCGAGCAACCCGCTCTGTCCCCTTGCGCGCGGGTTCAAAGGTGATAGCACGCCGCTCCCCCTCGCCGACAACGGGCCAGCCGCCACCGCCGACGCGGCCCCCACGTTGATCTCGCCTGTGACCTTCCTCCGAACGCCTGGCCGAGAGCCAGACGGACGCCCCGGCCGAATATCTTCATTCTTGTCCGAGTCCGACAGGGCGGACGAGAACGCGTCCGTCCCGAGCGCTTGCCGGCGTGATTTCTCGTGCTTAGCCTGAATGGACCGGAAGTGAAGGAGGAGCTCCTGCCATTTGATCTCGTCGCGTCCGATTTTGGAGCGCGTACCAGACAGCGATGTCAAAGAGCTGCGAAGGTTAGATCCCAACAAGATAGTTGGCAAGAGAGGATACTCACGGTTTCGGGGCTATATGCAAGAAACCCGCAGAATTGACTGCATTTAAACGGTTTCGCAGAGAAACAAATGCTGAGCTCTGAGGCAGAAGCATCAGCAGCCCGTAAAGGCATTTGAATAGATATGGGTATCGTTCGGGTTCAAGAAGCTGCAGACGGATATCTAGAGAGAGATAAAGAAATATCAGTCGTCATTTATTGGCGTGCGTGCGCTGTCTGGAGGATAGCTGGGTGACTCACAAGTGAACACGGGCGATTCTATTAGTTGTACCAGCTTGTCCACCTGCACCAACATTGGTACAGTGATTTCCAGATCAGCGCTATCAAGTCGAAGTCAGTCATCCTACCCCTTCTCTTCATGAAGCTGACGTACAATATAGAAAGAAGATTCGATGCGTGTTCGTACGCCTGAGCCAGAAGGCACAAGGAGAACACGGCAACGGCGTTGTGGCACCACGAGCGATACAGCGTCGTGAACAGCGCCTGTCCATCTTGCTAATCACACCGAGATATCACTAAAAGAAGGGGATGGATGAACGCCAGCTAGTCTCACCCGTGTCTCTAAGCTCTTTAAGCGCTTGCGGAAATCCGCCAGTTCCGGCGAGGTGATAAGAATGATATTCAGTTTCTGGACGATGACGCTGGCGAATTCGAGGTCCTGCATAAGAAAATCAATGAACGGGAGGCTGACAAATAAATAAACGCGACCTACATCCTCCTTCTCCAAAATCTCTGCAAACGTCCGGTATATTCTCTCGGTGTTGAGGTTGAGACACAGCTGCCGAATGATAAGACTCCCCCCGCGTCTCTAGCAGTCTCCGGTCAGTGCTGAAGAGCTCTAACAGATTGTTCATGAACGCTTTGAAGTAGCCCTCTTCAGAAGTTGACGAGATCTGCGCGAGGAGTTGCAAGTCGTGTTTGATGACCTAGAATAGAAATATGAATATGACGATTTATCTAGCAGGACAGCAAAATATCACCTCCTCCGAGCTATCCGACAGCGTCTTGAGCAGCGCTGGGAAGGTGCCATCATCCATGGCTAAAATCTAGATGCGTTATTTCGTCAATTTACATCCCCGCTGTTGCTCGGACAGTACATACCTTCTTTGGCGCCTTCTGATGCAGCATAATAAGCCACTTCAGCGCAGCTACCCGTGTCTCCTCAAATTCGCTCAAGAACTGGATCGTTAGTTCATTGACCGTCGCCTGATAGTCGAACAGATCGGCGGACTCGTCCGGTGCAGACGTGAAGGGTATATTGATGCTATTCTGCCCCGTCTGGCTGGTGAACGACATGGGGGAGTGTGGGCGGCTGCCGGGGGGAGGGGGCGGCCCCATGTCAGTGAGCCGGGGGGTAAGGTTGGGGTCGAGAGCAGCGATGTTGGTCCGAGAGCGCGATGGCGGCGGAGACTCAGGAATGGGTTCAGGGCTCGAAACATCCCGCGATGAGTCTTTCGTGCCTGTTGTTGACTGGCGCGATGTGGAGGAGGTTGGTGTCGGTGATCCTGGTAGTCGCGGTGGAACCGGGCGCGAAGGCGGTTCAGGCGGTGAGGGTAATGCCTGAATAACATTAAAGAGCAACTTGTTCGTCTGGATGGCGGCAGACTGAATCATGGTAACGTGGTGGGCGAGGTTGGGGAGAATCGCGGGGACGAGACGCGGTGTGAAGGGAACCATCACTTCGCTGGTGAAGTTTAAGAATTCAGCAAGCCACCGCAGCGCGGTGGACTGCTGAATCTCGTCGTGTTCTCCGTCGAGTTGCTGGATCAAGATCTCGATTATGGCGTCGTAGTCGATCTTCACTCCTTGTCCGGGAACCCATGCGCCAGTATCCCGATAGTCGGAGTCAGTGGGGGCATCCTCTTTGAGAACTGATTCGTCGCCGTAAGCAGAGTGGTCGTCGTTGTCCCCGATGAATGCAGAGCGTTCGGAGTGATCGACGCTGAAATCACCGAGCCTGTCATCACCGCCGCCGAAATCAGAGTGCCTTACGGACGAGCTGTCGCGCTTTGACCTGGCCTGCTCTTCCGTGCGTTTGCGGACCACGCTGATGTCACGGATTTCGCGCACAAAGTCTGCGAGGAGGGTCTCGGTGGCAACGCGGACATCCTCTGTTGGGTCGGAGAGGTATTTGAGCAACCCGTCGAGGAACTCTGGCAGATACGAGATGAGCTCCAGCTCAGGGACTGAGTCTAGGACGTTGATCCACGAGACGAGGTAACTCCGTGTAAAGGGACTGACGACGTAGATTCGGTCGCGAAGCAGAGGAATAAAATGGGCGAGCGAGAAGGCCTTTCGGGCGATGTACTCGCTGCCGTCAGGGTAGGGGACCAGGACACCCTGAACCTCGTCCCGCACCTTCTCCGTTTCCGGATAAAGAGGAATGTAAACGGAGGCAGACTCTGCGACTATATCTTTAAGGAGTCGGTCAAGGAGCTCGGCGCCATTCTTCACAGACAACTCAGAGTCGGCTGCAAGCTGCGAATAAACTCTTGAGAAGTAGTTTACGCAAAACGCGCGTCATATGGCGCACCTTGCTCAGGGCATCGAATATCTCGTTGAAATACACGAGGACTTCGCCTTTAGACACCTTGGCGATGTTATATAGACATTCGGCGGAAAAGTAGCGGATTCTGTTCTCCGGGTCCACGAAGCAGTCGAGTAGTGGATGGACGAACTTGTCCATGTACGGGGCCACATCCACTCCAAGTGCAATCGCAGTCCCTGCGAGACCTATGAGCCCGCCGTTACGAATGTGCAGAGGATTGGACGTGTTATTGAACATGTCGACGAGCTGGTCGATAATTTGGCTTATCCTGCGTTGGTCCCCTTGCTGGTGGCATTCTCGAATTTGTCTTGAATCCGAATGAGAACGGAATAAAACAGACACTGGCAGCCTTACTTTTCCAAGTCAAGGGCGGCGGCCTTTCGTTTCTCGTAAATCTTGTCAATGAGCTGCTTGGCTATTGCGGTCTCTGTGCCGTGTGTGAGCATAAATGGACGTGCTTTTATCGCCACACGCACCCATGTATATGGCTGCTGCACAGGCGCATGCAGGTGACGGTTAAATGAGAGACGCGTCTGCACCTGGGGTGGCTGTGACCCGCAGCTATCTCTCCTCCTGCTGCGATGATTTCTCTTGCTGGGGCTCTGCTTCTCGTTACTCCGTTTACCCCTTCGCTGTTCGACGGACACTCCTGCTTGTCGAAGAGCTACTACGGGAACTACAACGACGGCCAGACCACGAACAGCATATTCCTGCCCGATGTCGCGTGCCTCGATTCATGGTCCTCGCAGACCCTTGCCGCGTCTGCTTCCATTGCAGAGTGTAAGCTACCCATCGAGCAACTCGTTTGGGTCGAACAAGAGGCGGTTGAGCCCAGCCTGATAGCTACGACTCGTTCGTTCCGCCCTGAGTTCGACAGCTTTCTAGACAGACTCTCGGCTCCCAAACGCGTGGTGCGCGGGCAGGAGGTCCTCGCTGTCCCAGAGCAGGAGTATGAAATCCTGTACCGCACCCCAACTGCCGCGTTGCTCTCAGTTTCGGAATCGGCTGCCAGGACAATTGACACTATCCTCCCCCGCTTCTGGAAATCCTCTCTGGTGTCCACTTCGCCTGTCGACTTCATGCCGGTCCCCAAAGAGGCCCTCAAACACGTCAAGGAAGTCTTATCCAACCTTAGGTTCAACCCAGGTAGGCAGGTAGGAGGGCCTAGGAAGTAACTGAATGCTTATATACGCGGTAGAAATTGCGGGGATAGTCGACAGCATCAGCGTACCCCAGATGATAAATGATATTCGCTTCCTCACGGGCGAGGACGGTGTCTCGGGAATCATGTCGCGCCACTCCTTCGCTGAGGGTTCGCGGACCGCTGCGAGTTGGTTGAAGGTATGGCGTCACGTTGGTGGCGACTATGGAATGAGCAACTCTGTCTGCAGGACCGTTTCGAGGATACTGGCGCGACGTGCGAACTCCAGCCTTTCCTGCAGGGCTTTGCACCGAATGTCATCTGGCAAGTTTCCTCATTTGTTCAAGCAGCCCACGTTTATATCCTTCCAGTTCTTACCCGTCCACGGTCAACACGACCGCGACGGTCCTTTTGAGTGCCCACTACGATAGCCGTGGCTCGTACGGAAGCACCCGCGCGCCAGGTGGGGACGACGATGGCTCTGGCACTATGGCGATCTTGGCCATCGCGCGCACCATTGCCAGAAAGGGCATTAAATTCCACAGCAACGTCCAACTCGCTGCTTTCGCCGGTGAGGAACAAGGTCTGCTTGGCTCCAGGGCATACGCGAGTAAGGCTCTTTTCATGTCTTTTTCTTATTGGACCTCAACCCGTTATCCACAGGCAAGATGCGGGAGGTCGATGCCAATATCACGGTTATGATCCAAGCTGATATGCTTGCATACCGTGTTGACGGTGAGCCGCCTCAACTGGGCTTGCCCGAGACGTGAGTAGGCCGCTTCTGCTTTTCGGCCGTTCTCAACTTCGATATGTAGCATTGGCACCACAGAGGTCACCCAGCTCGTGGCGAATGTCTCTGCCATTTACAGCCCTGAGCTTCGCGTCGGCTTCACCACGGTTAGTGCGAGCGGCCTTGATGAGGATTTCGGTCTCACATCTTGTTTCAAATAGGCATGCTGCAGTGACCACCAAGTTTGTTGTTGGCCGGCTTTCTCTGTGCTTCCTAATCTAACGAACATCTCGTAGTCTTTCCACCAACAGGGCTTCCCCGCCACCCAGGTCTTTGAGCGAGCCGGTCCCAGTTAGTCTTTTCCTCTGTCCAGGAGTCCGAGTATTTCGTTTATTATCCCCTAGTCGCGGACCCCATGTATCACAACAGCGGCGACCTGAGCGATCGTGAAGGGTATGACTTTGACCAGGTCAAGTCGATTGCGAAAGTCCAGGTCAGTATTCCGTGCTATCCATGCACTTGACGTGCTTTTACTGATTTTATTCACGGACATAGCTCGCCACACTCCTGCACTCTGCGGGTTACGAGCTGTAGAGTAGATGTAGATCTCGATCTGACCCTCTGGTTTTCACGTTTTACTTTACCGTACAGCTTGCAGAGATGTATGTGTACTTACAAGCGGTGTAATCTGACGTTACCACAGGGCGTAGAATAATTATTACCTTGGTTCGGGAAGCTCAGCGTTCGATTTCCTTTTGCAGTGGCGACGCGTAAACAAATCGTGTTTGCTTCTTCCCTGCATCTGGACGCGTTTTTCGAACGGTTTCCTCGTGCTACTGACAGATCTCATCTTCAGCTAGAATGGTATGCCAGCATCCAGGCCGTTTCGTGGCTGCTCATCTCCACGCAGAGTCTCGCATTCCTGCACGCCCACGACTGCTCAGAACGTATGCAACGTCTTCTTTCGAAAATTCAGGTAAAAGTGCTCATTCACGCACCCAGCGCACACCGACGCCGTCTGGGGCGCCGCCTGGACCGCCTCTGACAACGTCATCTCCGTTTCCGCCGACGGCTCAATAAAACAATGGGCATCGTCCTCTGGCCAGCGCCATCCTCCAAACGCAGCATTCCCCGCACCACACACGCTGGGCCTCGTCTCACTGTCGGTCTCACCCGACGGCACGCGCGCGCTGTATAACAGCATCGAGGGCCTGACGAGCCTGTGGGACCTGACGAGCGGGGAGGTGGTGGGCAAGTACGAGAGCTATGCGCGTGGAGCGGAGGGCGCGGAGCCGTGTGGGTGTCTCTTCCAATCCTCCCGTCTCTCTCGCGGACTGAATTGGCTATCGCGCAGCGTGGGCGGTGTCGCTGAATCCGAACGGGGAGACGTACGCCGCGACAGGCGGGTCAGGGAACGTCGCGATCTACTCTGCGCAGCCGGAGACGTTTGGGCAGCGCGTGGCGTCGCTCGCGTCCGGGCGCAGTAAGTTTGGGATGTACTGCGAGCATGTACGTCGGCGCGCTCCTCTTTTGTCTATTGCGCCGAAAGTGTCTAATTTCGATTTGACGCGCGCGCACATAGAGCCCGGATGGCAAACGGATAGCGCTGTCGACGGAGACGGGGCAGATATACGTATTCGACGTCGAGGCGCAGGCGCTGACGACCACGTACACATCGCATGCGCTGTCGGTGCGCTCGCTCGCGTGGTCCGCCGACTCTAGCGTGCGTTCCCTTTCCTTTCCACTCACAGTTGATACTCATTTGGCTATCCTCCAGCTGCTTCTTAGCGCGTCGGAGGACAAGCGCCTCGTGCTGCATGACGTGCGCACGTCGGCGGGCGGGACGGTCGCGTCCTTTACGGGACACGCGTCGTGGGTGCTCAGTGTCGACATTTCGCAGGATGGGCGGCTCGGGCTTTCAGGGTACGTTCCAATACCTATATTCCCCCTCTCTTTCTTCATCTCCTCGAATTATTCATCTTACCTTTGACTACAGGTCTGCGGACAAGTCGATCAAAGTGTGGGACATTGGCGCGCGCGCCGCGGTGTCGACGGTGCAGGACACGGGCGAGGTATGGGCGGTTTCGTGGCGACCGCGGCCGTCGGCGGGTGGTGCTGGCGCGTTTGTGAGTGGCGGTGAGGATGGCACAGTAAGGTGGTGGAGGGGCGCGGGTGTTGCGGTTTAGCTTGGAGTTGTACAGTATATTTTGCCAGTGCTCTGCTTCGTGTATTCTCAAAATTCAAGAGACGGTCCACAGAATAGTAGCTTTCTTTCTGTGATTCTTGCGAGAACATCATTAAATTCCAAGTCTTCAACCTGTATTTTGAACCCGGCACGGTATCTCGGCATCAGAAATTCAAGCGCCGCTTGAATTCCTAATAACTTGCTAGTGCCATGTGACTTTCAGGCTTCACATCAACGAAAGCGGACGAAGACATCCAAAAAAATCTTTTTACACAGAAAACCTAACTGCAACAAAAGTGCGTCTCTTCTTCGTTTACGCCTTCTCAAAGGGCATTTCTGCTCTCTTTAGCAGCGGGTTTTCTGGCGCTTTTGCTTATACTCAAATTTGCAGGATGTCTGACGCTGGAGATGACATTGCCATTGACGCCCCGGTCGAGGAGGTCGAGGTTCCCCAGGAGGCTCCCAAGGGCAAGCTCTCCGTCGAGGACGCTCTCCAGGTCCGTCTGCTTGCAAAACCTAGATATGAAAAATGCAATTCATACTGATCCGCCGCCAACAGCAAGTCCTGAAAAACGCACTGGTCCACGACGGGCTCGCGCGCGGGCTGCGGGAGTGCACCAAGGCGCTGGATAAGCGGCAGGCGCACTTGTGCGTTCTCGTCGAGACGTGCACGGAGGCCGAGTACATCAAGCTCATTGAGGCGCTGTGCGCGGAGCACAAGATCAACCTCATCAAGGTTGGGGACGCAAAGGTGCTCGGCACCTGGGCGGGCCTGTGCAAGATCGACCGCGAGGGCAACCCCCGCAAGGTCGTCGGCTGCAGCTGCGTCGTTGTGAAGGGAGTATGGTGTCGAGAGCGAGGGTCTCCACGTCCTCCTCGACTACTTCAAGAACCGTTAAGGTACTAACAAAATGTGAGTTTTTGTTCTCGTCGTCACTTTTCCTTTTTTTTTTGGTGTGCGTCGGTGTGCGCCAATTACTCTGTGATGACAATACAGACTCCCTCAACCGAGGACTCGTCCTATGGTGATACAAGTCTATCCGGAATCATTATATTAATGTCTGATTCTCTTTCCCCTCACCTCTCCATGACCGTGGAGTTCACTGTGCTGACGAAGATTGCTTGCTTAGGTCGACGCGTAGGTTATGATGTACGCTACTACACTAATGACATCGACGCTCGCGACGCATAAACCCTTTGAGTAAACCTTGAAACGACCCTGGGCTCGATCCCGACCGACGCTTTTAACGCGGTAACACTGACAGCTCAAATGAGATTTTTGTCAGCCTTTGCCAAGCCTTGGCGGCGATCTTTTCTCGAATGCCGTTCACCGACGCGCACTGACTAGCCGTAAATCCAACATGCAGTCCTTCGCTCCTATCGCAAAGTGCCCCTTGGAGAAATTACTTACGCGAGTGGTCGTGTGAAGAGAAAAAGGTGAGTTGATGTGCGTGAACGAATATCCCTCCTAAGAAGGAATGTCAGAAGCTGAATCGAGATGGTTTGATTTTTTCGTGTGCTCGCAACGACCGTTCTGGGTGAAATCTAAGCGGCCCCTGGCCAGACAGAAAAAGGCGCATTTAATGCGCAGCTGCCATTCTAGATAGACGGAACGGCGATTGCGATTAAGAGAACCGAGGTTGAGGCGAGAAAACCAGGCAAACACGCTGGGTCACGCGTGACCGTCAGGCTTGCCCTCTTCCTCTTCCATGGCGACGCCTGAGGCCCACTCCGAGCCAAATTCGCCTCGAAACACAGCGGAGTCTCAACGGATGCTCCCACAGTCGCCCACCCAGAACACCTCGTTGCTCCCTGAACAGAATGGCTCGCATACCCCTGTCCGGTCCTCTTCGTTCCTCGCCTCCCCGCTGAATCCCCAGGGCCCCCCAAGTAGCCCTTTTCGCCCGCCGAATTCAAGGTCGGCATCGCGCAGGAGCAGCATGAATTTTGCAGCGTCGCGTTTCCCCTCAGAAGACACTGCAGTCGGCGGACCATATCCTTTTTCACGTGAATCAATGCTCTCCGCAGGTCCTTTGCGCGGTAGCATGATTCTCTATCGACTTGCGGACGACGAAGACGACGGCTCTGCATTGAGCCCTCCACGGGCGCTGGGCAGCGGGAACCGCGATAGCGTCGCCTCTTCTATGTCTGCAGCCTCCTTTTCGGGGGACTCCAAATATCCTTCAGGACTGCCGACGACTCGTGGTCTAGTGCCCTATGCATATGATCCGGCAGCTGACGAGCTCGACCCTCCAGATGAGGAGGACTATCTGCATGACCCGAAGGGCAAAGATGGTTATCACGCCGCGCACAAGTTCAAATACCGCAACTCGTTCCCGTGGCGCGGCGTGGCCAACTTCGGCTTGCTTATCCTCCTCGTGCTCGCGCTTCTCGCGCTATTCATCAGCTACCCCGTCGTGTCGTACTTCCAGACGCACTCGACCATCGACCTCATCGGCAGCAATATTCGCGTGAACAAGACCGGGCAGGTCGCCGTACTGCCTAACACGCCGGAGCTCGTCGACCCCGCGACGCCGTCGGGCGCGCTCACCCGCACAGGCTTTGACGGCCAGTCGTACTCGCTCGTGTTCTCCGACGAGTTCGAGGAGGACGGCCGCACGTTTTACCCGGGGGACGATCCTTATTGGTAGGTTTGTTTCATTTTACCTGTCTGCAATTCCGTTTGCTTACAGAAACTCCGTAATTTAATTAAGGGAGGCCGTCGATCTCTGGTATGGCAACACCGCCGACCTTGAATGGTATGATCCCTCGCAGATCGTTACTCGCGACGGCCACCTTGTTATCACCATGGACTCGACAAGCACAACCCAATCAGGCCAGACCGCAGGTACGTTATATTTTTATGTTTTCGCTCATTCATCCTGTTTTCTCCAAAAGGAAATTGATGTTTAACCAACCGTAGGCTCCACCGCGCCATTCACCGTCGATGAAAACCACGGTCAGACTTATCGCTCCGGGATGCTGCAAAGCTGGAATAAATTTTGTTTCACCCGTGGGTACATCGAGGTTGCGATCGTGCTTCCGGGACCGGACGCCAACACGCGGGGTTACTGGCCCGGCGCATGGACCATGGGCAATCTCGCGAGGCCAGGGTACACCGCGAGTACCGACGGCACGTGGCCGTACACGTACAGCTCGTGCGACGTCGGGACGTTCCCGAATCAGACGCTTGCGGACCACTCTGGACCGGCTGCCGCACTCAATACGAAGGCGGGCCAGGAGAAGTACAACTTTGAGCTGAGTTGGCTGAGTGGGCAGAAGCTTTCGTACGTCTTTCTTTCTTTTTCCCTTTTAAAAAAATATACTCGTTCGCTTACGCATGCGGTCTTGCAGCGCCTGCTCGTGCCCCGGCTCCGACCACCCCGGGCCAGACGTCTCTGTAGGACGGGGAGCTCCCGAAATCGACATAATCGAAGCCGAGAAAGACAAGCAGAACCCCACGGGGCAGGTCGTCTCTCAGTCCGCTCAGTTCGCGCCGTTCACGCACGACTACAACTACGACACCTCGACTACGGACACGTGGACGGTGTACAATCCGGCGTTGACACGGGCGAACTTGTACAAGGGGAGTGCGGTGCAGCAGGCGGTGAGCGCGCTGAGTAATGTGCCTGAGACGGGATTCCAGGGGAGCGGGAAGCAGATGATCACGTACGGGTTTGAATACTGGAGCGACCCAAAGGACCCCGGGAGCGGGTTCATCACTTGGCAGGTGAATGGGAGCACGACGGCGCGCGTGGGCGCTGGCGCGGTGGGCCCGGACCAGGGCGATGGAGGGAGTGGGGTGGGGCAGAGGCTCATTCCCGTGGAGCCTATGTCGATCGTTCTGAATTTAGGAATATCGAGTACGTTTAGTTCATGCTCACTTCCCTTTTCTGACTGATTGAATGCGGCGCGCGCACAGATAACTGGCAGAACATTGATCTGACGTCGATGGTGTTCCCAGCGGAGATGTTAGTCGACTACGTGCGCGTGTATCAGCGCGACGGGGGAGACGAACGTTGGGTGCAACCCACCGGACTACCCGACGACGGACTATATACAGAACCATGCTACTGCGTATTCGAGTGAGTGCTTGCCCTCTGAATGCGCGTGTGCCCGTATATTGACACCCTGCGCGCCTCACAGATCCCAATCTCACGCAGTGGCAGTGGGACAAGCCGAAGAACTCGCTCGTGCGTATAATCTTCGCCTTCAGTCCCGGCCGTCGCTGACTCGATCCATTACTTGCAGTATCACGGCGGGTGCTAGCCCACGCCCTCACTCTCTTTTTCTGATGACGCACGCACGACCGACACTCCTTGATGAATCTGATATCCAACAACCTAAAGTTGTGGTACCCCGGTTTTGTAGGCAGCCAGTCTACTTGCTACGATGCTCTCCCCGTAGTATCGGTTGTTGCCTTTCTCACTCAGTTTACCTGCACGCATTCATTGACCACGTGTATTATCGCATACCTGCATCCGCGGACGCTTTTTCGACGACCACACTTTTTTCGCATTTGCACGCATAATGACCCTCTATCCTTAGACAATGTTTCATGCGGCTAGTTTATTTACTTGGACTTTTTTACTAGTATTTTATCTTATCGTGCGGAACATTAGCATGGAATGGACGCGTAGTAGCGTATCTAATATCCGATTAGCGAATCTAGATAGAGCAGTTATTGGACCCAATGTAGAGTTCGAGGTTTCGAGTTAGGCGCGAGTCGCGAGTCACCATCATCCGGAAGCATCACGGGACCGCGATTCGAACTAGATTAGGCTTTTTGCCTTATTCCAGGGTCCACCTTCCTCATTCAGCCTCATTCGGCCACCGCAGTAGAAGCCAATACATTTCACTCACCCCTTTTCTACTCGACGGCTCGACGGTGTATCTGAATTAGGTTCGACTTGTACCCACAATCCGCCCACAACTTGAATTTCAGCACCTTTCGGCGCTAGCGCTTCAGGAGCCTAAGGCTTGCTCCGACCCTGACTAAGACATCCGTACAGTACATGCACAATCGTTGTATGCACCCACTGCCATTGGCAGAGGCTTCGTTTTGAAAGTGGATATTGTACTGGGAAGCTCAACCACATCATTACGGTGTCTTGGAAAATCCGCCTCAGAGTAAACAAAAAGGCTTTTTTTTCCATGCGTTACAATGTTAACAGGGGACCCGCAGGAGAATCTATGAGAATATAAGGTAGGTCCTACTCGATTCCAGGTTACTCCCGTCCGCTTCCCTCGCTATTTCTATCTCTATGGGCTCTATTAACCGAGCCTCGTTGTCGGTCAAATTCATCGTGGTTGGAGGGGGCATCTCTGGGCTCGCTTGCGGCTACATCCTTCGGTCGGCTGGCCACGAAGTTGTTATCCTGGAGAAATCGGACGGGAAAGTCAAGATAAGGGCTGAGATACTCGTCCGCTTTGCGCGTACCACAACATTCACAGTTGGCGTAGTTAACTATATGGATGGGCCCAGGGTCACACGTCTTCGGGGTTGTGGATGTAAGTTTTTGGCTACGTTTCTGATTAGGATTAGTATTGAATTCTTTCAGAATAATGCGGAAACGTTCAACGTTTCAATTTGTTCGCCAAATCTGACCATCGAGGAGTGCGACTGGGATGTTAAATTTCCATTATTACCCTTTGGTTTGTCGAGCTATCGCCCACGGCTCGGCTGCCCCATTCTATATTCTTGCTCAGGTTTCAATCGGGGACATAGACTGCAAAAACTCATCCAACTAGGATCCGCTTGCTATCCCACGGTTCATCAATTGTTCGCTCAGGATGATATTGTTGGTTTTGGTGGATACGCCCCATTGGTCGGGGACGCTGCTCATTCCGCATTGGTGCGTACATCCAAAGCCAGTATGCAGTTCCTGACCTCCGTGTCCAGATCCACGGCAGCCATAACTCTGCGATGGCAGTAAGACATCTCCTTCCCTCCTATTCTGTGCATGAGTTCATCTGAGTTAATAGATTGTGAAGACGCTGCGACCCTTGGAGGATTATTTCCCCGCATTTCCAACCGAAATCAAATCTCGCTGCTCCTGACCACATACCAGGAAATTAGACAACCCCGAACCCGCGCGATTCATAATTCAGAGTTCGAAGCCCTCAAGCAAACTGTCTTACCCTCCGGCCCCTCCAAGAGGGGAGAGATATGATCTTGAGGGAGACTTTGATCTCAGTCTTCGAAGGTATTCACAGTGCTGCCGAGTCTGATGCTCGTGCAGATATGGGAGGAATGCATTGACCTTCTTCGCTACGGTGCTGGGTAGGAGGTGGATAATTGGTGGTCGTTGTGGGGATCTATGGTTAATGAACAAGCATAAGCCGTCCCAAAGCGCGAGAATCGAATTGTGTTTTGGAGTCCTAATATCTACTCTTCGGCCACGCGGCGGTATTCGGCCCAAATCAGCAATTATTCGGTCCGTTTTTCAACTTGAACCAAACCTCTTTCTCAACGAAATCGTTAATTTTCAGACGCTCGGTGCGAGGCCTAACCTTCAAGCACTCCCCCAACACGAAACTCAAGCATCTCTTCCTCGACAATGATTAGTCATTTCGGGATCTGGAAACAGCCTTAAATCAAAACCTCCCAAACCTTGTAACCCTAAGCCTCGCTGAGAGCGAGGGGTTTGGATGACGATGTTGTTGCAAAAATGGATGGAGTTATTTCGGATCGCGAATGGGCGTGATAGTTTTAGAAAGGGATATTGAAGACGCCGAGGACACATCGTACCTGAACAGTCTTATAGCTAGCTTGGTCAATCTCTCGCAGTCCGATTCCGAGTTTTTGGTCGAGACAATGACTGGAAGGAGTGTTTCTCATAGCTAGAATCCTAGGAACAAATTCTAGCCACGATCATAAATGAAAGAGTACCCATTAACGACGAGAAAGTGATTGGATCCACAGCCATCTACGCCGCGATCCGCGCAAAAAGTGGCAAAAGGTGGGCAGTGATCAACCACATCTGCTCACAACATTGAGATAATACGAAATTAGTGAGAGGGAGACGGCATAAGGGAGTTGGACTGAAAACGAACGTTATAGTACCAGTACGAATCCCGATCCGCCTCGACGGAATGGTCGCGGATGAATTTGGCGCCGGATGTGAGGCAGAGCAGAATGAGGACGAGAGAGTCAGCGGGCAGTGGGGTCCAGATGCGGATGAGCAAGGCGGTCCAGGCGGCCATAAGGAAGGCGAGCGACCAGCGGGCCAGGCGGGGCGGCAGAAGCAGGGGTAGAGTCTTGCGTCCAATAGCGGCATCGCCGAGGTGGTCGCGGAAGTCCTGCGCATAGCCCTAAGTGATTCATCTGTTGGAGAATGGCCTTGAACTGGCTTGAAACACACGTACTGTGGTTGTATGCAGGAGACCACTGATAACGATGGCTGTAATAGAGATATCCGACAGGGCATTTCCATTGTCTGCGTATTCACCATTAAAGAGATGTTGACCGCACAAAAAGATGAGAATGTACCGAAGATTACCGTGGTGCCCCAGCAATAACAAACATAGCCGATAGATGCGAGGAAGGACTTCAGAAACCAATGACGCGACATGCCGCCTTCGTTGTAGCAATAGATGGCGACCATGTAAATACCACTGCAGATCAGAAGGTTGTGATACATGCTCCACGCGAAGGAAAGCGCGCCAAAGACGAGGTAGAGCTTCTGGGCAGCGGCGACTGAAAGTCTCCCAGCCACGATGGGTCGGCTAGGTCTCGAGAGGCGATCCTCCTCGAGGCCGATTATCTGACATGTCGGGGTCTGTAAGAAATAAATAATCGGATGATAGACAACAAACCTGATTCTTTATCTAGAAAGAACATAAATTGTCACATCAGCGAGCGGCTGACAGCAAGACGAGCCTCGAAGGTAAGGAGATGAAGTTCAAGCCAGAAAAATCCCATTGTAAAAGCGATCATATCGGTGGGCCCAGCGAGAACCATGGCGACAGCAAGCTGGAACGGATAATAAACATTTGAACAGAGCAGAACGAATACGTCCACAGACAGAAGGGCCAGGGATTGAGGCGACATCGGACTTGCTGAAAAGAAAGATAGTCGTGAAAAAATGAAACAACATCTCGAGCAGTTCAGAAAAACGCGGGATGGCGAAAGCGTTGCACCGGGAGGCGAGGGTTATATATCATCATTAAAGGCGATGGGAGCGAGATAAGCTCAATCGTCAAATTGGCTCCGCAAAGATGATTGCTTCAGAGGTGTTCAGCGCTGTTCATACCGCTGGCAAGGTCGACCATCGGCGAAAAAGATATTTGGCCAGCCTTCTCGGGGCTGATATCACAAGCCCGACACTCGACGATGTACGGCATATTCAAGAGACCTCTTGGTTGCCTGGATGAACTCCAAGAGATCCAGGAGACAAAGGGCATGATGGAAGGCAGTTGCGTCGGATATTTTGTCTCAAGAGTATCTTAAACAGAAAATTAGCGACAAGCAGCAAAGTTACTCCAGTTGAAAGTATTTCTGAGGACTCGAAGGAACCAATAGAAAGTGTTTGAACGCCGATAACACGACTGGGCGGCGCGCGCTATACACACGGGCAGCCCGATTCCAAAGGGAGTGTACAAGACGCCTGCTTGAGCGAAACGAGACTCGGGCGCAAATCGACGCCGGTCCGCCTACGGCGCCCATTCCGCTGAGTGCGGTGGACTGTCTCAAGGCCTGTTTCACAAACAGAACTTCTGTTATGTGCTAAGGGCAACCGGCATTTAGACCGGCGACGATCTTGGTGCAGTCGTTGGAAGTGTCACAGGGCGTACAGAACAGGATCCAAGTGGGAACACCCGCGCAGTTGAGACATGTCTTGAATCCAGAAGGTAGAATACAGGGCCAAGTGGTCCAAACCGCTTGGAAAGCCCATGCATTGAAACGAACACACGCTTTTGAACTTGCACGCCAGTCACACTGTGACACGGCGACTTCTTGTGGTCCGTGAAATTTGATTGCCAAATATAGGAAACTCACCTTGAACTCTTACATCCATGTCATTGGCAGCCTTTGCCCGCGTCCACCAAATTCAATGAGAGACGCGTCCTTACCGGATCCAGGAATATCCCCATTTCACCTAGAACCAGCTGAATCCAAGCGCATGCGCCTAATAGACCTCACCGTGCACATCCCGGGTCGCTCTCGAGTACTCCCGCAAGAGCCAGCGCCATCCCGATGGAAGACCGTCGAGTTTAGAATCTATGCTGTCTTTATTTCCATCATTGTCCTCATAATGGCGTGGATACCCATCCCTCTGAGTTCTCGTGCGTTGGCAGTCCTCCCCGGCGTCGTGGACTGAACCTGAACCATCGTATCGTTCAGCGATGCATCCTAACTACCCGAGGTTTCGCTCCAGACTTTCTCAAGGCTGGATGTTTGGCCGCCCAGTCGTAAGCCACCGAGCTTTCTGCCGAATGCCTTGCAGTTAAGCAATTTCAGGACAATAGTGATGCTCAGTATCGTGGATTCAGAAACAATTTTATCCCGTTGACGTTGGCCGCGGGAGCTTTCCTCCTGGCCAAATTTGTCCGCACTCGACTCCACGCGGCGACAACTTCGTCGGATAATATGTATCTCCTCCCGTTTAACCTCGGCGCCTCCGTCGTGACGCTCATTGCGTTGCACGGTACAAGTGCCTTGAAAATATTTGCTATCCTCACAGCAAACTACTTGATTTCTAAGAGTCTCGGTGGTTCAAAATCTGGTCCAATTTCTAGTTGGATCTTCAACGTGGCCGTTATTTTCCTGAATGACTGGTATAGTGGATACAAGTTTGCGGATTTCGCGTCCCCCCTCGCCTTCTTGGTGAGTTCTGCCGCCTTACAAAATTCTGCCTTTCTTCATGAAGCTCCACAGGACTCGTTCGAGGGAATCTATCCTCGATGGCATCTCAGTTTCAATATAACAATGCTTCGGCTCGTATCATTTAGCATGGACTATTATTGGGCATGCAATACCATCGCAGGTCCCTCGGAGGCATGTCTTCCCCACTGTCTTGTACAGCTAGGCTAGGCTCATAAATTCTACCCAAGGGCGTCGCCGTACCCAATGAGAATCAACGCCAGACCTTGGCACACCCAGAGGTCATGTACTCGTATCAGAACTACCTGTCCTATGCGCTGTACCCGCCGCTCTATCTTGCGGGGCCCATCCTGTCTTTCAATGACTATATTTGGCAGGTCAGTCGTCTCTCCTCGAGTACGCATTCAGCTCGTAACACTGCACCAGCATCGCAAACCTCTCAATATCACGAGGTCCACCGTCTTTGGATACGCGACGCGGTTCATTATATCTCTGCTCACCATGGAATTCATCCTGCATTTCATGTATGTAGTCGCGATCAAGGATACAAAGGCTTGGATGGGCGACACGCCGGCACAGATAGCTATGATTGGCTTTTGGAATCTGATCATCGTCTGGTTGAAGGTAAGCGTTTCACTTTTCAAACCCTGTACGAGGCTGACGAGTGACGCCTAGCTCATGCTGATATGGCGATTCTTCCGGCTCTGGGCACTGGCCGCTGGAATCGAGGCTCCCGAAAACATGATACGGTGTATGGCAAACAACTACTCCGTATTCGGCTTCTGGCGAAGCTGGCATCGGAGCTATAATCTTTGGCTCATTCGGTATGGGAGCTCGACCCCCTGCTCATCTGCTCTGAGCTCACATACATAGCTACATCTACATACCCGTCGGCGGGACGAATAACAAGATCCTCAACACCCTCCTCGTCTTCACGTTCGTCGCGCTCTGGCACGACCTCACCTTCCGCCTCCTCGCGTGGGGCTGGCTCGTCAGCTTGTTCATCGTGCCGGAGCTCGCGGCGCGCTTTTGTGCTTCCTGAATCCAAGGTGCCTAATCTTTCCCTCCTTAACACGGCTTCTTAGATTCGTCTTCGCAGTACGGACACGAGCCATGGTATCGACACGTCTGTGCTCTGGGCGCGGTGCTCAATATCCTCATGATGATGGCGGCGAATCTCGTCGGCTTCGTCCTCGGGCTCGATGGGATGAAGTTCTTTGTGCAGCAGTTGTTTGGGACTGGCGAAGGTGGGCACGCTCGTCCACATTGATCTGCTCCCGTCTTAAGTGGGTTCTAGGATTACGATTCTTGGTTGGTGCCTCGGTGTGTCTGTTCGCTGCGTCGCATCTGATGTTTGAGTACCGGTGAGTTCCCTCTGTCCCACACGGACAACGCTGACCTTGACACCGCACCGCAGAGAAGACGAAAAACGTCATGGCATAATGCGGAAGTGTTAGCATTAGACCCAAGCTGTTTCTATACCCACAAATACAGTGCAGTTGTTTCTACTACATACATCTCGAGACCAATATCGCGGTATTAAGTGGAGCTAAACTTTACTCTTGATGCTAGGATCCGCAGCAGGAACGAGTAGATTGTGCCGGATCGTAGCAATGTCCTCGTCGCTGAGGTCCGTGAATTGCTTGACGTACCCCTCGACACCCGAGTATTTTTCGTCTAGCAAGTCGAGGAACGCGGTCATGGTTATGTCCCTGCGGGTCAACATAGTCAGCGCGAGATGGATGAAGGACAGCGTACGTACCGGCAGGTGAACATATTGAGCGCCGCCTCGTTATTCGAAGCAAACAGAGGCTCCTTATTGAGCCGCTCGATGATCATTGCGCGGGCTGGCTCCCGGCCTATCCGGGTGAGAGCGTAGTCCTTTGCGATTGCTGCGTTGTCCACGCCGGCGAGCTGGACGAAACCACGAAGGTTAAGGAGCAAGGATGGCTGATTATATGAAGACCTACTTTGAGCAGGATAGCCGCTATTACGCCCGTTCTGTCTTTCCCCGCTGTACAGTGGAAGATGCAAGGCTCCGTTGGTCTGTCCCTGACATGGCGGAGGATGGTACCAAAGGCTGGGCCGCCGTGGTCTAGAATTTGGGAGTATCTGTGGTACGGTCAGCTAACGGCCGAGGCATAATTCTAATTTCTGAAATGCATACAATTCCATGAACGCCTGGTGGGATTGCTATTATTCAAGATCAACCGCAACGGACCATACACACCTCCGTTTTACCACTAGCATAAAGCTGGTATCGTCTATAGCACCATGGTTCAGCAGAAATCCACGGTAAACACACTCGGTCGCAACGTACGCACTTGGCCATCATCTCGGGGCTGTAGTCCTCTTTCTTAAAGACGGGTACATGGCTGATGTTGACGCCTTCGATCTCAGGGCCGGGGGTGTTGTATTTTGCGATCTCGGTGTCGGATCGAAGGTCGAAGACTTGAGAAATTCCGAGTTGCTTGAATTGGGCTTTGCCTGCCAGATTGCGCCTGGTGAGAGGGATATTGCATTGCAACTTGATGGAAGTGCTTGCCTTCGTCGGTGATCCCGGAAAGCTCTGCAGATCTGAAGAGATACCCCGGCTTGGTGACAAGGTCTGGATAGAGGTGCGAGGGCAGCCCGCCGAGGTCCCGGACGTTTATTACACCGGCAAGGGCGACGAAGGGATGGCGCGAGAGCTGGTCCTGGACAAACTGGGGGTCGAGGGGTTCCAGATCGTCCATAGATGCTCTTGGAAAGCCGTTCACACAGACAAAAACGTGGTAAGAGGGAACTCGGAATCGCGAAAGGATGCATCCTGATTCATACACGTGCTTTAAGCGTCCACGTGCTACGACGCGTCGCGTCAATTCCAGGCAATCGAAAGAGATTCTAAAGTGAGGGTTTATCAGAGGATACGGGATACTTAATTAATTTCCCAGCTGTTACGACCCCCATTCATTTTTTATTGTAAAAAATGCATACTACATGCATTAAGGTTTCAAGGCGTGTATTTCTGGTAACAAGCGCGAGCAGCACCATCGTTGAAGTGGATCTAGGAGCGCGTCGTCACTTTGGTCAGCATGTCGCGGTCGACGCAGAACCACGGGCAAAGGAAGCCTGAGTAGGACTGCAATGAAAGTGCGTAATATATACTGAGTGAACGATGGAGATACTTATCGGTATATGTCGGCGATGGGCGGCACAGCTAGATTCTGCACATACCTACATTAAATATATGTATGACAGCGATAGATGATCGAATCGGCAGCCTTACAAGTTGAATGCTGCGAACCGTGTGCCATCCCGCCCAGGAGACTCCGGTGCATGGAGCTACTAGAGCTAGAACCAAGAAGTAACATCGGAGTTCTAAAAAAATCGTCCGCGGGTGGTTGTAGGCGTATTGAATATGGCGCAAGGTCTGTGCCCGTCTTAGCTGTGGGGGGGAAAAGAAAGAGACGCTTAAACAATGTGCGACTGTGTAAGTAGCCAACACGTGTTCCGAGACCGCGAAAGCACCGGCCCTAAACTCATTCAAAGTCACTGTCACTGTGACCCACCGCGTTTTTCTCTTTCGCGTCCACCACCATGGCTGCAACGAGCTCTCCTGGCCTCCCCTCCAGCAGCTTCCCCATTCCAACCCCCTCCAGTCCTACTGCCGGTAGATCAGCCCCACGGCCCGCAACCAACGCCCTCTCGTTGGAGGACGACGAGCCCGAGGCTCAAGAAGAGGAGCAGGCCGCTACCGGTGGCAGCAGACGTAGGCGACCGCGAAACCAGGGCGGAGATGTTCCCATCGTGAAAGATGCGGTGGGCGAGAGTGTTGCAGACACTTTCGAGAGGTTCCTAAAGACGTGAGCTGCCTTTCGCGTCGCGTCCGTCGTCATCATCTCAAGTCGCGTCCATAGATTTACGGTCGGCGTCGCGTTGGCCGCGACTCCTGGCTCAGACGGTGACCTGCCTGATGCTGCTGACGGAGAGCTGGTATACGTGGAGCAAATCCACACCATGCGCGAATACGAGCTCACCACTCTCTACGTCGACTTCAAACACCTCATGAACAAGGACGAAGAGCTCGCAGACGCTATACAAAAAGTTCTACTACAGGTTCCTCCCGTTCATCCGACGCGCTCTTTTGAACCTCGTCACTGAGTTTGAGCCTGAATATCTCAAAATCAATCCCAGTGCCGCTACCATCGATTCTGCCAACCTCCAGTCCCGCGACTTCAACGTCGCTTTCTACAATATGCCATTGGTATCTGGGATTCGCAGTTTACGGACCGAAAAAATAGGTACTCTCATGAGTATCAGTGGTACAGTGACCCGCACGAGCGAGGTTCGCCCCGAGCTGCTCTCCGGGAGCTTCATTTGTGAAATCTGCGGGGGCTTGGTGGACGAGATCGAGCAACAATTCAAATACACCGAGGCATGTCGACGGTCTGTTGCATTTCGTCTTCGCTAATCACTCCCTCAGCCTGCATTATGCCCCAACCTTACCTGCGGCAATCGTACTGCTTGGAAACTTCAGATCGACACGTCAAGATTCACAGACTGGCAAAAAGTCCGCATCCAAGAAAATCCCTCTGAAATTCCGACGGGTTCCATGCCGCGTTCCTTGGATGTCATCCTACGGTCCGAAATGGTTGAGCGTGCCAAGGCAGGAGACAAATGTGTATTCACTGGCACGTTCATCGTTGTGCCAGATGTCAGTCAGCTCGGCTTGCCTGGTGGCAACGCAGCCCACCTACAACGAGAGTCGAGTCGAAACGGAGGAGGGGCGGCGACTGGCGGGATCGGTGGTGGTGTGACTGGCCTTAAAAGCTTGGGAGTGCGGGATTTGCAGTACAAAACCGCGTTCCTCGCCTGCATGGTGACCGACTCGGACAGCCGAGTAAGTTTCTCCACTTTTCGCGCGTACCAGTATCTCACCTTTTTAGCGTGGCGCGACGAATATCCGAGGCGAAGAAGATGTCGGGGAGGACAGTTACAATGCTTTCCTCGAGACTCTCACTGAACCCGAGTTCGATGAACTCAAGGGAATGATTGATGGCGACCGTATATATGACCGTCTAGTCGCGAGCATCGCCCCTACCGTCTACGGCCACGAGATTGTCAAGAAAGGTCTCCTGTTGCAACTTATGGGTGGCGTGCACAAGCAGACGCCCGAAGGAATGCATCTTCGCGGCGACATCAATATCTGCATTGTCGGAGACCCCTCGACCTCAAAGTCGCAATTCCTAAAGTACGTTACTCCGTCTGTCTTTAGCGTATCACTAATTTTGCGCCAGATACGTCTGTTCGTTCTTACCTCGAGCAGTCTACACGTCCGGGAAGGCATCCTCGGCTGCTGGTCTCACCGCTGCTGTAGTCAAGGATGAAGAGACGGGGGACTTTACGATCGAAGCTGGAGCACTCATGTTGGCCGACAACGGTATCTGCGCTATCGACGAGTTCGACAAGATGGATATTTCCGACCAGGTCGCCATCCACGAGGCCATGGAACAGCAGACCATCTCCATCGCCAAAGCTGGTATTCACGCGACGCTCAATGCTCGGACGTCCATCCTCGCGGCTGCGAATCCGGTGGGGGGGAGGTACGACCGCAAAAAAGTCGCTGCGCAGCAACGTCCAAATGAGCGCGCCGATTATGAGTCGTTTCGACTTGTTTTTCGTCGTGCTGGACGAATGCGACGAGAAGACGGACTTGAATATCGCGAGGCATATCGTCAATGTGCATCGGTTCCAGGACGAGGCCATCAGTCCCGAGTTCAGCACTGAGACTCTGCAAAGATATATTCGCTTGGCAAGGACGTTCAATCCCAAGGTCTGTGCGCTTTAGAGGGTTTGTACACACCTTGACGACGTTTGTCTTTCAGCTCACCCCCGAGGCTGCCGATGTTCTGGTGGAAAAATACCGTATTCTTAGACAAGATGACGCGACTGGCGCTGGTAAAAACTCGTACAGAATCACCGTCCGCCAGCTGGAAAGCCTGATTCGACTGAGCGAAGCTATTGCGCGTGCACATTGCACTAACGAGGTCCGTTCGACAGCTTTGAGGTCTCCGTACCTTCTTAACCTTATCCTGAGCAGATAACGCCTGCTTTCGTCAGGGAAGCATACAGTCTCTTGCGCCAGTCCATCATCCACGTCGAGCAGGACGACATTGATTTCGATGAGGAAGAGTTGGAAGGGGAGCGTGGGGATGCTCAGGCTCGGACCACTGCGAATGACGGGGACGATAACGATGACGACCGCGACCGCGACATCGAGATGTCCGCCGACGATACTCTAGACCACACCGAGGGAAGCTCGTTGCCGGTTCCTCGGCAGCAGCAACCAACCGTACCGGGCTCGGGTTCGGAATCGGACCCGGCCAATGCGAGTGTCGGGGACCAGGTCCCTCCCCCCGCGCCTGCGAAGCGGCGGATGATCATCACGCACGACAAGTACATGACCCTTCAGAGCTTGATCGTCTTGAAGATCACCGAGGTAGAGCGGGAGACTGGAGGGGGTATGGATCGGGACGACTTGGTCGACTGGTACCTCGAGTTGAAGGAGCCCGAGATGCAGGATACCAGCGACGCCGACTATGAGAGGGAGTTGATCACGAAGATGATAAGGAAGTTGGTCAAGGTGGGTTTTCCTTGTCTCAGCCATTTTACGTTGTTATGTTGGGCGGTGCCTCTGACACGACTCTGTGTAGGACAATTACTTGCTCGAAGTCAGGGGCGACGTGCAGGAGTCTCTTCCGTCCATGGACGAAGACAGTCAGCCTGTCGAGGGAGAGAATGTGAAAGTTTTTTATATGGTTCATCCATCGGTGGATACGGAGGGATCGTCCATGACTTCTACGCTTTGAAATGGTTTTATTTCGCTGTTCTGCTTTCTGTAATGTGCTTGTATTTATGTATTGTATTTTGTTTTGAGGACGCGCCTTTTCCTCTGCTGCAATTAGCCCGGGTCGATGCCATTTTTTGGAAACGCAGGAAACTCCCACGAAAGCCAATTTGTTCTGAACCAATTTCACCGAATTCGCCATGGGCATTGGACAAGCTCGAAGCCTCGAATGCCTCACTTGGGACACGTCGAATATTGACCGGACCGTCGGACTGAACTGTCCGTTTCTGGGTCCTGCCACCGGTCTTCCCGGTCTACGACGGCCTGCTGACTGCTGTCAAAAGACTTCTGAATTCATTCATTCTCAGGATCTTCTCGAGGCTTGTCGGACTCTCCCTTGTCGGTTTCTGGCAGCGCTAGGCAGCGCGCCACTTCTATCCGTGGTTTATATGGTTAGGGCGAGCCACGCGGGAATCCGAGTCCGGCTGACTGCGAATCCGCCAAGCTTCTGAATTTTCTCAAACCTTTCTGGAGCGGGGGTTCCTCGGGGGGTTTAAACTTGCAGAGTTGAGAGGATAGGCTGCAGTTTTGACCGCCGGCAACCTGATATCTACACTAAGGCCGTACCTGGTCCGCTGAGGTATAATTGAAGGCGCTCGAAATCACCAACGCCTGAGAACTTTCCGCTTCTTTCAATTCTTTGCCGGTGTAATCAGAGCTTTTAGAGTCATATGGTTCTATAACGCCATTGTTCCGATGTGTCTCCGCTCAGTGGCCCGGGTTAGATATAAAATACCACCATTCTGTGCCGCTTAACTTTCACGTCGACCACGATGTCCGCCCTCGCGCCCGAGAAAGATGCTGCTGCTGTGGATGAGAAGACACACCACGAACAGATGCCAGTGGTCCCGGGAAATGCAAAGATCGTCGAGGCCGAAAACACCGACCTTGCGTTGGCGTTGGCGACCGGGCCACATCTCAGCGCGTTGAGCATTCGGTCGATACAGCTCTACTTGATCTTGCTTGTGGCTTTTATGGGCAGTCTGGCCAATGGATTCGACGGGTCTGGTGAGTATGAACGCGTGCACAAGACCTACTTGATTCTGACGCAGACCAGTCATGTCGGCTGTTAACGGGATGCAGTGAGTAATAATCTCTTGAGGCCGGATCCAATTTTTCTGAGCTCCTCGGCTCGTTTAGCCAGTATTTGGATTATTTTGGGATCAGTGTACGATCAAGATTTGTTTAATTTGGAGGTACCGCGCTTAACTGTTGCACGATAGGGACAAGATGCTGGTGGTGGTGTCGGTTCCACGACTGCGATAATATTGTGAGTCTTTCCATTGCACGACGTGAACTATCATTCAACCTTGCTTTCCAGTGGAATCGTAAGTTGAAATTTTCAACCGAGCACGTGATGGTATGTTCAATCTTTTTCGAACCACAGTACAGCATTGGCAGCATTGTCGCCGTCCCTGTGGCTGGTCCAGTCACCGACTATCTTGGCAGGAGAGGCGGCATGGTATCTCCATTTCATTTTACCTGAGTGGGCTACATTGAATTTCTTTCGCAGTTTGTCGGCGCATTGATTATCATCGTCGGTAAGTGGTGTTGTCGGATTATGGTCCACGGTCTCACAAATATTCAGGTAGTCTAGCGGTTACAACGGCCAAAGATATAAGCGCGCTCTTAGGTGGTCGATTTGTTCTCGGTGAGTTGGATCCGTCGCAGCCTGTATACGTGTTTAATTTATCCATCCGCTATTCCAGGATTGGGAGTCGGCATCGTACAAACTGCTAGTCCGAGTTATGTGGTTGAGATGTCGCCGCCGCAGGTGCGTATCACTCCCGTCTTGCCGTATCAACTTTCGTTGAACCATTCAACAGTGGCGAGGTCGTTTAACTGGCCTCTTCAACAGTCAGTGATGCTACTGGCTAATTGGGCAAATTCTCTGACCTCTCCTCTCAGCATTTTATTACGCAGGTGAGTCTCGCCGCGTTTTAGAGCCCGTAGTTCAACATGTTCAATGCGTATTCCGCTGCGGGAAGGTTCAATATTATGTACCGGGATCACGATCGCCACTGGTCGTATTGAAAGCACAAGGTCATGGCGCGCACCCCTGGCGATCCAAATTGTCGCGGCCGGCATCCTAGTTATCTTCTCGTTCCTTCTTCCCGAGGTATGGCAAGTTCGATTTCCAAAAAGCATTTGTTTATTTGGGATTCTCCTAGTCTCCTCGTTGGCTTCTTTCCGTTGGGCGGAAAGAGGAAGCCTTGCGCATCTTGGCTAGATACCACGGCAACGACGATCCCAATTCTCCCTTGGTGCAACTACAGTGGCGCGAATTCGAAGTAGGTAAAAAAAGAAGAAAAATAACCTAACTAATTACGGCGGTATCAGGAATCCATCCAGTTGAACGCGTCAGACAAGCGCTGGTACCTCCCTTCACCCTTGTTGAAATTTATCGGTTTATTCCGTGCGCAGGTGGGACTACAAGGAGCTTTTTCAACACCCCGAACGCAAGATATAGAACCTTCTTGATGATGCTTATGGCGTTCTTCGGACAGTGGAGTGGCAACGGATTGGGGTATGTTATAACGAGCACAACCTTTTCTATTCAAATCCTTATTCGTCTCACACCAGATATTTTTTGACAATCTTGTTCGCAGTGAGTTGAACTTCAATTTCGTAAACATCTTCTCAATTTATCCCCTAGAACGCCGGTGCCAAGTGAGTGCTGCGAAAAGGCCTTTAGAAATTCCTCTGACACAACAAACAGTACACAAAACGAGCGATTAACTCTCAATTTCGTGAATACGCTGGTTTCCGCTGCCGGCGCAGTGAGCATTGTGTGGATTGTGTTGTGGCCATAATGTTGACATTCTTCTCAGGTAATCGGGACCTCGCTCACCGATAAAGGTCGGCAAGATCATTGTTGGTAGAATCAATACTAACCTAATTGCGTCGTAATAGTTGGCCGACGCAGTGGGTTTCACCTTGTCTCACCCTGTGAAGCTGTCGTTCATGGTTTCTCTAACAGAGATGTGGTTCTGGGGAACACTGGGAAGCGCTGCAATGCTGACGATCGTGACCGGTGAATACAGGTAAACACTTTCATGAAATCCCTCTAATCTATTCTCAGGATGTACCGCAAAATGGGGCAAAGCAGGAAGCAATCCAGCCGGCGCTAATGCCGCCATTGCATTCATATGTATGGGCACTCAACATATTTATCCGAGCCACATCTGACAGGCTTGATTCTAGTCTTGTTCGGCTTCGTATACAGGTTCGATTCCGTTCAATGTTATTGCAGCGAAAAATAACGTGTCTGCAGTCTTGCGTACACGCCTCTTCAGGTAAGGATTGGTAAACGTGGTTCATGGTGATTCATTGTCATTTACACACCGCAATTCAGGCCCTGTATCCTGCGGAAGTTCTAGATTACAACACCAGGTGAGATTCAGCCACCCGTTCGTTTTGTTCGTATAGACGAGAATTTTTGCAGAGCAAAGGGAATGGCCATGTATGCGCTGTGGGTTAGTTGCGCTTCGTTTGTGAACGCGTATGCTGGGCCGATAGCCTTGCAACGCATCACATGGAGGTATGTGATTTTTGAACTCGCGGAGCAACAGATTAAACAGAATATCCAAGGTACTATATTGTATATGTTGTTTGGGATCTCTTCGAATGCGTCGTCATCTGGTTCTGCGTGGTTGAAACTCGGGGCCGTACACTGTGAGTTCTCTGTGCGACTCGTGCATTCACAATGTTAAAATTCTGAATAGTGAGGAGTTGAACGAGATATTCGAAGTCTGTATTGCATTGTATGGTCTTGCATTTGTCTTACTCAAAAATTTCAGGATCCGCATCCCGTTCGGGCATCTCTTCGCAAGCGCAAAGTCGCCGTGGTGAACAAAGACGATGGAGCAGTCGAGGCAATCGACGTCAAGGAGGAAGCGTAGTGTTTTGTACGAATATTCTATGTCCTTTCACGTGTTTCACAGGGAATATTATGACAAAAAATGAGACAAAATTGTAATGCAACGCGTATTGCCGACCCGTTCGATTCTTCGAAGCGTTGAACCAGCCCGACTTCCGGGTGTTTCCAATTTTCCCACGACAAGATCTGCGCTGATTGTCAACTGATTGTCGATCTCTCTTTCTTGCCTCCTTTCCTCAATCACCTCTTTCGAGTCTTCGTCAACCTTGAAGTCGAGGTCATGTTTCCTTGCAGGAAGGCAAGTGTTTCCGCCGCATACCTCGTGCTCCCTATCCAGCTCCAAACGCATGGTGATCCCCTTTCGAAGCTTTCGATATCATCTTCCGAGAAGATGCCACTGATCCATTCAAGTCTCGAATTAGACTTTATGTCTTGTGAGCGAAGATGGTAGGCTTGCTATAGGTCCCCGGCAGTTGCTTTGTATGTGGATTTCGGCGTTTTCTCTGCATCTTCGGAGATAACAATATCCACAAGTATCCACGTCCGTGTTTAGTGTTTTGCCGACGACTATAAAGGCCGCTATGTCTTGTGATTCGCACACCCTCGTCTTCCCATGTTTTTCCCGTCTCTCCTCGTCCTAGTACCCTCGACACTATTCCATGGCCTGGCTTTTGGAAGAACGACTAGTTCGAAAATCGCAACTGCCTGGTACGCCGGCTGGCATGCTCCAGGCCAATCCGACCCAGCGCTATCTCTATCCCAAGTGAGCTGGGAGAAGTACACACACTTGACCTACGCCTTTGCGTGAGCTTTTTGCGTGGCCATGGGTGCGTGTTGTTAACCAGCATGATAATCAGAGAGACGACCGCGGATGTTCGGGTCGTTAGCTTGAATGGTTCGGATCCCGAACTACTACCCAAATTCGTGGCTGCTGCCCATGACCACGTAAGGCAGGCTTTATACCTACAGTTTCTCAATCTGAAACAATGCACCAGGGAGTGAAAGCGAAAGTGAGTGTTGGAGGATGGACAGGGAGTTTATTTTGGTCTTCGAACGTGGCGACTGCACAAAACAGGTTCATCAGCTTGATGGTGATATGCTCGAACTGTCTGACCGAGATTCAGGACGCTCTTCGTGAAGACATTAGTCGATTTCGCAAAGAAATACAACCTCGACGGTCTTGATTTCGATTGGGAATACCCAGCATCTCAGGGAATCGGCTGCAACACCATTAATGTGAACGATACCGCCAATTTCCTCGCCTTCATCCAAGAGCTTCGAGCAGACCCACTGGGATCAAAGCTCATCCTGTCTGCCGCAACGGCCATTTCGCCATTCGCAGATGCGGACGGTAATCCCTCGGCAGACGTCTCTGCTTTCAGCAAGGTCCTCGACTACATCGCCATAATGAACTACGACATAAACGGGCCATGGTCTGCGGCGGTGGGACCGAACGCCCCACTCCAAGATTCTTGTGCGCCGCCAGATTTTCAGGCCGGGGCCGCAGTTTCTGCGGTCAGTGACTGGCACGCCGCTGGTATGCCATTGGACCAAATCGTTCTTGGGGTGGCATCCTACGGCCACTCGTTCTCGGTCACCAAAGCCGACGCGTTCAAGAAAGGGTCGAAAACGCAACTCGCGCTGTACCCTCCATTTAACGCGTCGATTGCCCCTGCAGGAGATGCCTGGGATGATGAGGCCGGTGTGGACGAGTGCGGGAACTTTGAGGCTCAGGGCGGCGTCATAAACTTCTGGGGATTGATTCAGCAAGGCTACCTCACCAAGCAAGGCGCGCCGGCCAAGGGAGTGCCGTATCTTTTTGACACTTGCACCCAGACGGTTTGTCCATTTTATCTTACATGCATGTTCGAGTTGACACTTCTTAGCCCTACGTCTACAACACCACCACCGAAGTCATGATTTCGTTCGACAACGCGCAATCATTCGCCGCCAAAGGCAAATATATCAAGTCGACAGGATTGGCCGGATTCTCTATGTGGGAGGCCGGCGGTGACTCGAATGATATCCTCCTGGATTCCATTCGCGAAGCAGCAGGGTTCTGATTGATGTGCTACAATCCACGCTCTCGAGTGTTATACGTATCTGGAAAATGGGTATTTGCTTCATTCCGCCAGATCCTGTTCTCTGGCAAAGCTATCTGTATAGCGTTCGTCGATGCTTGTTTTATCCTAGCAGCGCGAAGCGATGAAATTTCGACAATCAGGTCCTACAATTTATTCCCTCCGTCAAGATACAGCTCGATATATACTGATACGGCAAAGTACGAAGAAAAAATACAAGACTAAAATCAAATCCTCAAGATGTGTCGTTCATATTTCAAAAGTCCGTCCTCGTTTTCAAGTGCCTTGACCGTCGATGAGAAAAATTACTACCAAGAAAATGGTTCGGACTTACGCGTCCCAGATATGGCGCTTGATATTTTTGTATCGAGTCCTATGCGGGCATAACGTGCACAAGTGCAGGCCCGGCGGGACGGCCGCATACGATTGTGGATGGCTGGGGCAAAATTATCAGCGAAATGCATCGGTCTGCCGAACGGAACCACAAGCCACACGTTATCCTTATGTGCTCCTGAAGGCCGTCCCAGGCGTATTTTTTGCTTCCGGTCCTTGCAGAGCGGACAGAGGATCGTGGATTTCGGCGTCCTCAACCACTGGATTTCGCTCAGGCAGTCAATCCTAATCGTCTCCCAAGCTGGAGAACGTCAACAGAGTTTCAGCCCGCGGCAAAGGCATCAAACATACCATGGCGAGTCATGCATGCCAAATCCGCTGCGAAAGCATTGACATGTCGAACAAGCGTCGGCGGCGTAATGAATTGGTCTAGGGTGACCTTGTTCTCACGAGCGAGTGCAGCCAACCTTAATTGCGATGAAATAATGCTCCCATGGAGTTAGTGGAACCTACAGGGACCTGTTGTGTTTCTCGACTACCGTCTTCTTCGTACGATAGCCTGAGGCGGCCTTTTGGACCGTTTCTGCCATCTATAACCCAGGTGAGTCCAACGGGAAGCAAAGGGGAAAATAAACGCACTTCCATGAAAACCGGCATCGCCCCCGCTCTCCTTCTCCAACTCTAAATAAGGCATCGGAATGACGAATGACTTCAGAGGAAACGACGGACCATCTCGAGATCGAGTAGACTGAGATTCTACGGCTGCGCGAAATTCTTCAAGCCCGCTCTGAATTCCGCTTGGGCGATACAGCGGCGCGTCTGGAAAGCGTGAGGAAATGCGAGGGAGAATAGAGAGACTTGTCGCACCGGCACTCCATTCAAGGTATGGCATTGGTTGTAGCATCAGCGCGTCGACTTCGTCCAGATTTTCCGGCCTCCCCACCAACACTGCGCCTAAATCATGGCTAGTTAAGTTTCAAGTTAGAAGATCACCCAGAGAACAACAATGTGGAGAGTACACGATACATTCATCTATATCTTCCCTGGCGCAACGGAAAAGGTAGTAGGAACAAGCCGCCTAGCTTGGATCAGCGACTGCTCACGACGTACATTGAGCCCATACCGAACAGATGCGTATGCCGAGCGAGAACGAATACGGTAATTCGCTCGTTGGACGCCGGCAAACCTGGGCGGTGGCGAGGTCGGAAGCAGAAAATGAGGGCAATGGTATACCTACCGTGCATGGACAGCTGTCGAGAACGTAGTGGATAAACCACTCCTCGCTTGGGGCGGCGACAGGTAACGGGAAACCGAGTTGTAGGTTTGCGCGCGCTAGCCGCCAGATGTAGAGGTTTTTGGCGAGAAGGGCACGAAACACTTTGCAGACGTGACGCAACATCAGGAGATCTCTTGGGCCGCACCAGCTCATGATCTGCGGTAGTAATTAATCGCGAGGAAAGGAACGCGTGGACTCGAGACCTACGATAAGGATGACATCGAGGGACAGTTTCGAGAAGGTTAAACCGTTCGAAAGTATTTGAACTCGACTGTGGCCCTAATGAGCAGGCGGGACGGTGGGGGATGTCAGGCATGGCACACACGATAATTTCGCGAGATTCTGCCCACGGCGAAATGGTGATTTGGGCACCAGAGACACCTGACGATGTGGAGCGCTTCGATGTGGGGGTGGGTCCGCCTCAGGAGGGTAAGTGGCGAGAAAAGCACTTTCAAACTGTTGCAGGATCATATGAAGTGGTGCTGCCAGGGCGCGGTAGAGGCAGAGGCAAGGACGGAAGTGAAGACAACAGGAAGATAAAGCAAACAATGTGAGGGAGATCACGTCAACGAAAGAGACTGTCAATCATGCGGACAATCGTAAGAGAGTTAAAGAGATAGTTCGTATTAGGATAGGTATTACATGGCTTTATTCTACGAGAAACAAACAACGGAGAAGGAAGGAAATATTGTCGAGGACGGAACTTGAAGCTTGGAGACTCGGACCTGCCAGGGCATCAGTACAATGTCGTCAACAAAGCACTGAACGAGATAAAAGGTCCATTCCCGATGGGACTACACTAGCAGGGCTATCCCCCGCCGTAAACAGATGCCACCTGAAGCTAAACGGGGGAGTTGGGCACACCCTCGCGAAAGGTTCTGGCTCTCATTGCGACTGGGAGGGGCACTGTGCTCCGTGCATGCCCCGAAGGGCCTAGGCCACACGGTCATCACCGTATACCACACTCCCAGCACAATGGCCCGATGATCGACCCGTTGAGACCCAAACCGCCCACGGTTGAAATCAGAAAAGCAGCTAACACCCACCTAGTGCACGGGAGAGAACGACGACGAGCTTGAGGTCTTGCGGGAGGGTTTGGACGAAGAGGGAGAAGAAGAGAGGAAGGTAAATGTAAGAAGGATGGTAATGGTCGAGAAAGAGAGGTCTGTGACTTGGTCACCCGTGACTTTTTCCGCTCCCTTTTATAGATCATCGGACGCGTCTGTTTCACCTGCTTTGGTCCCTACCGATGAGCCCCGTGACCGTGTTCGTGCAGAGCCTGAACTTGAAGGTATCGACACAAGTATCAACATCGACATCAATTTGCTGGGCATTTTTGCAGAGGCCAAGGTCATTCAAATTGCATCCCATTGACCGTGGTTCCCGTCTAAAAATTTCCAGCCATCAAATTTAACACTTTGTCTTCGACGGCTTCATCCATGTCCACCGCTGGCGCTGCAGCTTCACTTCGCGCTCAAATATCCGACCTTTCCTCCGCCGTATCGCGCCAATAACAGGTTTTGGACGATCTGCTGGCGCGCCTTCGGAACTTACAGACTCAGCTTGATTCTATCCTCTATCCAGTCTTGACTATACCACCCGAAATCACTTCTGAAATATTTCTTCGATGTTTACCTACTGAGCGGTCGCCCGATCTTGCGAACATGAAAGAGGCCCCGCTTCTTTTTGACGCATGTCTGCAGAGCGTGGAGGCAAATCGCCATATCCACCCCCCGCGTTGTGGGCCACATTTTGCGCTTCCAACATCATTAGCCCTCCCCGTTTGCCCAAAATAGTGGCAAAGTGGCTCGAGCGCGCCGGAAAATGCCCACTTTCTATAAGGATCGACGAGATCTTGACAAGCATCGAAGATATTGCGACTTTGCAGACACTACGGCGCCATGCCCGAGAAATTCGCTCGTTGGAGCTGCTCACGGAAGTGGAGGCTCTCGAGAGGATGAGGATGCATCCTCCCCTCGACTTGCCACTACTCAGAAAATTCTCGATCCGTTTCTTCCCCAAGGAATGGGAGGAACATGACCCTCTGGTCATGTTCAACAACGTTCCTCCACTGCATGAAGTGTTGATCGGCGAGGTCTTGCCCTCTCTTGTATCGCTTCCGTGGCAGCAAATCACCAAATTCACTGGTGCTTGCTACACCGTATCGGAATGTCTGCAGGCGTTGCGTCTCATGTCCAACCACGTCGAATGGGCGTTCTCGGCGTATGAGTTGGATGATGAGGCGGACGGCCTTAAGGTATTCTCGCACTCCAATATGCAGCATCTCACCCTGTTGGATATTCCGTTAAACTTCGGCAACCGCGACTACAGTGCCCACATTTTACGCTTCCTCACCTTGCCAGCCCTCCGGTTACTCGAAATCCAAGGCGTGGTGGACTTGGAACCACTACTTCTACGCGAATTCTTATTGCGTCCCTCACCCCCCGTTATAAAAACCCCTCGTGCACCCATATGAGCAAATGGCCACACGCCTTGACCTTTCACCCCCTTCGGCAATGTCCGCCCTTGTCGACCTGGAGATCTGGACTCCAACCACCTTTTATTTCACGGTCTTCTTCAAATCTCTCTTTCACAACGATTACCTACCCCAATTAAAGAGGCTGTCCTTCCTGGGCTGCCCTATTGTGGACGGGGGGGAGGGGGGCGAGGATATATTCCATGTCCAAGATCTTGCAGGAGGCGGACAATTTAAGTAAATAGTCTCGCTACGCGACCCGCGCCGATAGCTGCCCGAAGGGAGACGGTCGCGGGATGCGCACGGCTGCAATCATTCCTCGTCATGTCAGAAATGCCTTGGATTTCTGTAGAATATCCCGAACACATTCTCCTGCCTTTCAGAAACTTGAAGGCATCAGGGATGGATATTTACATCGGAACGGAAAACGAGTCGGTCATCTAACGCAGACCCTCACCTTCGAGTATGTGCCACGTTGGCGCAACTGGCTGAGGGACTGGCCTTTCGCATGATAGTGGATTAATACATGACCGCAATTGAATGTGACTCAACAAAAAAAAGGAATAGTGGTAACAATTCAAAGTACATGACATCTTTGAACTACTTGAAGCGAATTACTATACATACGTTTACATAGACTACGTTGTACCTATAGCTTCCCCCTCGCGACCCCAGCGCCGCCGGTAACCCCCAAACCGTTAAGCCAGGTCAGCACGGTACGCCCGACCGCGCCGCCGTCGCCGGAACCGTCCTTCCACGTACCGGTGCTCATATGCTCCCTCCACACTTGGAGCGGGTCGTCACCATCACCCACGAACGCCGGCGGCTCCTCGGCCGCGTCCTGGATCATTATCCAATGCCCCGTGCCCTCGAGTGGCACCTCCGTGAGCCGTGCCACGAAGCGGCGCTGTGACTTGAGTGCCGCCGGCGCGATGGTTGGGTCGCAGGTGCCGTAAATAGTGAGCACGTCGAGGGTGGGCGAAAGGCGGAGGCCACCGCTGGCGGGGGTGGTTGCGGACGTGGAGAATGTGGATGTTGGGGAAGAGGAGGGCGCGGAGGCTGCTTCGGCTTCTTCAGCGCAACGCAGCGTCGTCGTGCGGTAATAGTTCGTCGGGCCCGTCATCCCCTGCGCACGGAACGCGTTTAGGTACGCCCGGACGGCGTCACCTTTGAGGACACACGGCATGGTGGCGATGGCAGCGGGGGGAGGGAGGTGATTCGAGCTTGGCGCGCAAAGCGCCTTTGGGAGTAAAGTCAGTTGGTGAAGAGGGCGGATGGAATGTTACGGTGAGAAAGTAGGGCAGCTGGAGGCTTAGTTGAGTTTGAGAATATAGAAAACAAGGGGGAACGCACGTTTGCCTCTATGATGCGGGGACCTTCCGGGGACGCAAAGAAGAGCTGATACCCAAGGTTGGGAGCACGGGCGACAACATTGGCAAGCGTCGTTGGGGCCAGCGCTGGCGGTGTGTATGGCACACTCATTCTGAAGGTGTGTCAAAAAAATTAGAAGAACAGAAACCAGAGCACGGACAAGACAAGCGCGAGTACACGGTCGGGGTGCCAGAGAGCGACGCGGCCGGCGGCAAAAGAGCCCCAATCGTGCCCGACAACAACAGCGCGAGCCACTCCAAGCGCGGTAAGCAGCTCGGTGAGGTCTCGAGCAAGGCGCTTGGTAGTATAATGTGCGGGGTCGATCTGTAGCGAAACATTGAGCGGAACTCTGAGGGCAGAACAATGGATACATACCGGCGCAGAAGACCCACCATAGCCCAGCATATCTGGGACCACAACGCGAAACCCCTGCCCGCGCCCAAGGGCCTATTTGGTGTCGGTACCCGTACCCGACTGACGAAGAACATGGAGATGAGAATCAGAGCGTTGACAAGCGCCAATACCGCTCACGGTCAGGAAAGCCGTGCAGACAAAGGATTGTCGTGGTTCCCTTGTGGGTTAGCATCGACGTAGGCCCAAGTATGGCCGCTCCGGAGTGTAAGCTTAGGCATGAATGTCTCGGTCAACTTGAAACCCGGTCGGCAAACACGAAGGCAAACACCGAGAAAAAAGGCGATTGAACTCTGTCAGACTTCAGTCGAGCTGCCTTTCATGTATTCCCGAAGTCGATGTTCGCAAAATGAGGGGATTTGTATTCACCAAGCGGTCGACGCGTCGAAGGGGAGGCGAGGCATAATAGGAAGGCACAGGTCAACTCGCACAAACAAACAACCGCTCGACGCCGGATTAGGCAATTTCAATTGACTATCATCTCAAGGACAAAACAGAATCTATGGCCGACGGCTACTATAGTTGGTGCACTGCATTCTCAGAGTCTCTTTGCGGGTACTGTGCACACAATGTTTGCGTCGGCCTCCCTCAGCAACATCACCACAGGACAACCTTAGCATTATTCCAATATTAACCCTCCAACACCATAATTCTCTTCCGAAACTGAATCCTCAGATCAAACCAGTAATCAGGATCTGTCTCTAGGCCACCTATTGAGTGTGGCATTTTGCATGCAACCTCTTCCAAAATCCTGGCAATGTTTTCCAGCACACTATTGGTGGGATTATTGCCTGTCCTGGCAAGACTTTTGATTGCTGCTATGGCATAAATGAGGGTGTTATGAAGAGGTAGGGAGAAGGCTGTAATAAATTGGGGAGTAACCATTATAGATACAGAATTTGGATTACCATCACTGTTTCGACTCACACATGTCAGGCTGGTGCGCAGCACAGCAAGGTTGGTACAGCTCAACAGTTGTATCAATCTTTTTGAAACACTTGAGTCCACAAGGTTGATGTCCTGCCAGATTTTGGACAAAGCTACAAAGGTTAAACCCAGGGCCTTCTCATAGTTATCTTTTGGTTTATATAGACTTGAGTGTGGGCTCCAAAATCGGGAGAGGATTGAGTTATACTTCTCAAGAAGATGGATATCTGGTGATCCTATGCTCCAGAATACAGTGATCCAGGAGAATAATTCTCTGTGGACATGTGTTTCCCACTCAGGCAGGTCTGCAAGAAAACAACCTAGCTGGATGTAACTAGAGGAATCAAGAAGATGCATTAGGTAAGTGCACACAGAGGCTGTCTGCAAGATGGGCCGCAGCTCTTCATCCTGAAACCAATCTCTGATATCATCCCGGAGTAAAAGCATGGCTGCAAGCCTGGAAATGTCCCCAGGCATTGAAAGGGCATGTAAGATAAGGTGTATATGTTCTTTTGCAGGAAGAGCCAAGTGGTAGACAAGGGCATTGAAAAGACCAGTGACCCCTATTACAGTTCTGTTATCCCACTCTTGAGACACATTGATAGTATATAGTGCCTTGTAAATCCAACCTGAATCCCGGCCACACTGTGTATTTCTGCCAGTATATGTGTCTGTTAAATGACCAGTTGCCAACACAACATGAACCCAGTTATCAGTCTGTGGAAGCAAGCTGCAAAAGTTGTATAGCTGATCCAGATGCTCCTTGCTGGACTTCCACAAAATATTAACATCTTTGCTTATTATTTGACCAGTCAGATATATAATCTCTGCTACAAAGTCCATGGTGATTGTGTGATTTTGGAGGCGTGTTAAAAGAACCTCAAACAACCGCTGGAACAATTTTGTCTGGAAATGACTGACAAGAGATAAGTGGTAAATCAATAGAATGAATCAAAGTTTGCACCTTTTGTCCATGCAGGCTATGTCTTGATGATTTATTGGGGAGAGAAAGCTGATAATGCAAAACAAATAATTGGCGAAACCAAAGGAATCCAGAGTTGGTAGTGGATCAAGATTACCAAGTTGTATCATGAAGTTTTTCAGGGTTCTATGTTTACTGTCTGACAACCCAGAAGTTGGACATGAACAAAACATTGGAATAACTTGTAGAGCCCATTTCAGTGAGGTATCTGGGTTTGCAGGTGGATATCCAGCTAAAATTGCAAGGACAGCATGCAATTCAGGACCAAGTGTCCTCCAATGGTAGTGAAGTGGTAATTGATAATCTGGTCTAGACCAATCTTTGGCTTGGGGCATGCACTGCAGAGCACAAATTGCCCTGCCACAGTGAACAGCTCGAGGAGCCATGCCATCAACAAGTGGCCCAAAAGTATAGCTTTCAGACTCTAAATCTTTAGTGTGATCAAAGCAGGCCACAAACACATCAGACAGTCTGCTGAGATGCAACCTAATATCCATGTTGCTTGGCCATTGCAAGTGTACTGCCATTTCAGCAGCCAAGTCAATAACATGCGGATCAGTAGAAGCCTCTAGCACCCATGAGACAGCAGGAACTTCAACAGATGGTTCTGGGAAGGCAGCATCAAATAATGAGGGTGGTTCATCTGGTGCAGATCTATTCTTCCCTGAACTCTGGTCCTTGGAAGAAAGAGGAAGAAGATGAGGTCTGAGAATATAGGAGGAGCACACTGTTGAGAGACAGCAGATTACCCAGCGAGGATAGGCAAGCACAGGCTGGATGGAAAGTTTTTTTAGCTTCACCCAAAGAGTTGCTGGAATAATTTGTGTTATGAGAGGTGCAAGTGGGGTCTGGAAGGGAGAATCCGGGGCTACAATGGCAGTGATAAGCAAGGCAATGTATGTAACAAATCCAAATGTTGTGAAGAAAAGCACAACAACAGCAAGGGAAATATGGATTGTGAACAGATATGTTGAGAGGCCAGCTGAGAACAAGAATAGACCAATCTGCAGCAGCAAGGGAAACACCTGCATCACGGCCTCAAATTTCCATCTGCGAAGGCCATCAAATTTCCGCTGGCGTTCAAGGCCGCGTGCTTCAAGTGTTCCACGCTCCCCTGCAGCCAGGTAATACAACAGCCACTGCTTCCCCAGGACAGCTAAAAGAGCAGCCAGCAATGTTGAGAAGAGGCTGACATAGAGCAAGTTCTGGGAAATCAAAATCCGAAGATCTGTGCCATGATGTTGGATTCCTGGCTGGATCTGAATGATAAACGCGGAATCCACAGCTGAAAAGAGACCTGCCTTGAGCGGAGTAAATTCAGAGAGAAAACAATAATGCGAGAGAAACTGTACACACAAATATCAGAGCTGTGTCTAGATCTGTGCTGTATTTTCTTTGAAACTCCTCATCATGTTCATCTGCCAGGTTCTTGTATGCCTGCCAGAATGCAGTCTTCTTTTCTGGGGTGGAAACCTTTTGCTTGAGTGCTTCAACTGCCTGCTGGAGTCTCCAGGGCTGTGAGAGGGATACGGAACATATATGCGCAGGTCACATACCGTTCTGCCCGTTCATCTTGTTTCTTGGCGAACTCTTTCTGATTTGTTAATAGATTAGAAAAGCCAGTTTCAAGTGCTTTGATAATTCTACGCCCTCGCTTGCTGAGCTATCATACAACATTAGAGACAGAATAGATACCTGTCGTTTTCCGATGAATTCGGGACGTCCCGGCTCGTCTCGATTCCCAAAGTTGAAGGTTCATCACTAATCTGCTCGGTGCTAACGGTGGTGTCCATAGTATGGAGGTTCTCAATTGGACAGAGAACGATGAGGTAGCGGTCAACTACGCAGTACTACAGCAAACTGTCACAGCCTGATCAAGTGCAACACTTACCGCCCAATTAGGTTAATCTCTACAGCTACGGGCGTCTAGTCAAGCGCTAAAACTGATGAACAGTCTCTAGATCTGCCACGGGTGCAGCGGCACCCTGGCTACATGATTGGTCTTCGGACCTGTATTCACGCTCACTTACAGCTTTTCAGCGACGTCGTTACCACGGCCCATCCTATAATTATCAGCACCTTCCCCGACTGTTCTTAACGAGTCGCGCTGGAATATACCTACCTACCTACCTTACGGCGCAACAGCCGCTCCTTACGAGACTGGACTGAGGTTGAAGCGAGCTTACTGAGAGTCTGGGGAATATATGGACGTCAAACAAATACATCATCGCCCGTATCCAGCGGGAACGTGCACGCTGTCATTTGGTACTGACAGAATTCTTTTTTTAAGTCGGAGGTCTTCGGAGTGACTCTTGCAGAAGTTGCTGTGCACATTGGAGTAAAATTTGTGGGAGATCGAACGGCGCAAAACAGAACGCAGCGGCGTTAGTAACAGAGCCCAGATGGGTTTTTCCACAGCCAAACCACGCTAGGCGGCTCAAATTCGAAGCAGTACCAAGTATCGACCCGTCATCAGGGTTGATTTGACCAGGTTTCCGGCATGGGCGTATAGAACCAGGTAAAATCGTCGCACGTTTTTTGTTGTTGATTGAGGCGGAAAATGGCCATTCTACCCGGCTCACAAGTATCCAGGCAGCGTGGGTGGTCCACCAAGGAATCTCGAGACTGGGATTAGCGCCGGACGATTTCATAATGGCATTATCCGTTCACGTCTTGGTGTATACATTCTAGGCGATTGTTGGGTGCGACACCTACCACATGCTCGCTATGAGAGTTTTCTAGACGGGTTTGGGATGACTGTGGACAGCGTGAAGGTAGTGGCGCTGTAGTGTCGCACCCGGGCCGCCCATATAGGGTAACGTTGGCCGAATAAAGGTCAGTGTCGACGTCCATAGGTGTACAGAGTAGTACCAGTGTCATTTTCCTTTTGAATCCAGCTTAAGATATTCGGAGCCGAGATTCAGGCGGAGATTCATTCCAGGGGATCAGAGGGGATCCAGAGAGCTTCAAAAAGAAAAAGTGTTCCAATCCGTCCTTCAAGTTATCTGGATGTGGTGTCGCCTGAACTTGAGCAACATGGATGCTGGAAGAAAGAGGAGAGAGGAAAGGCAGTGCTTACCAATCTTCTCTCAAAGCGGGTTGACCTTTGACCACGATGCCCTCGAAACGACCTACTCGCCGCCGCGGGCGTGCACCCCATGCATCCGACTCGGACGACGACGAGATTGAGCGGGCAGCGCAGACAGACTCGGAGGAGGAGGAGTCGCACGACAGCCAGTCAGAGTCAGACTCGGACACGGACTCGGAGCCAGTCTCGCGCCATCTGACGCCCAACACATCCCACAGCCCCGGCGCCGACGAGAAACCCGCACCGTTCTTTGCGGCGACGCCGGCGGCATGGTCCGACATGGTCGAGGAGGCCGCGTCGCTGCCGGTCATCGCGTTCGGCGAGCTCGACGCGAATGCCGTGCGCAAGGTCCGCATGGCAGAGCCCCAGCCAGACTCGACGGACGACGAGCCAGAGCAGGACCCCCAGCCCGTCGCCTCGTCCTCTCGCCATTCCCCAGCACCCCCTTCTTCCTTTGTACGCTCCCAGTCCGCGCGCCAGGCATATCAGCACCGTCTCGACAGCGATCCCTCCTTTGTCCCGGTAGTAGGCGAGTTCTGGGGCCACGACGACCGTCTGCTCGACAAGGATCTGCGTAGTCTTAGTGGGTGGTGGCGTGGTCGCTGGCAGGGCCGCGGCCGCGCTCGCGGAGCCTTTCCCCCTCGCGGCAGAGGCCGGGGCGGTTTTAATGGTCCCAGCCACCTTTCTGGCTCTGCTGATGCTGAACCGGTGGTAGAATCACCAGTCGACCGTGCATGGACCCACGATGGCTATGAGGAGATGCAGCGTCGCCGGGAGGAAACTCGCGTGCGCCCGCCGATCCCCCGCGGTGGCGCCCCCCTGCGCGGCGCTCCCGCCTTCCGTGCACGCGGGACGCCTCCCGGCCGCGTTCCCGGCCGCATCTGGTTCACAATGAAGCCCGAGCACATGTGGACCAAGCAGCACGACGCCTTCCTCTACTTTGACCCTGCCCTCAAACCCCGTCCCGGCCAGCCTCCCGGCGTCCGTGTTCGCCTGCCCGGCGGGGCTGCAACCATCGTGCGTGCCATCCCACGTCCGAACCGCCCTGCTAGGTCCGCGCAAAAGGTCGCAGGTGTCGAGACCGAGTACGTCGTACGCCTTCCGCGCGCCGGCAAGGGCAAGGCCACCTCCCCCACGCAGGACGAGGCATTCACTGTCAAACTGCCTCCGCCACCATCTGCCCCCATCTCCGCCTCACCGCCCACGAATGCCAACCCCCTGCAGCCGGACGCTGACGGATGGGTGCAGCCGACTCCTGCCGCGGTCGCGCTCGCTGCCGCTGCCTCCCCACCTGCTGCCCCAGCATCCGCGCTCCCCGCTCAAGCCCAAGCTCAGATTCAGCAGCAGCTCGCTACTGCCGCGCCGCCGCCGTTCTACCCCTTTGCACCTCCGCCTGGCTTCGCCTTCCCCCCGGGCCCCACGTTCAGCGCGGCCCCGCCACCACCCCCAGGCTTCCAGCCGCAACAGCCGCAACCGGGCTTCGCAACACACACTCCTCCTCCCCCCGCCACCTGGGTTTTCGACGCACACACCCCCACCGGGCTTCGGAACGCCGCCGCCGTTCAACGCCCCACTCCCGCCGGGTGTCGCGCTCGACGCACGCGGGATGCCTTTCGAGCTCGCGAGCGGGCGACCAGTCGTACTGCAGGCGCCCGTCCCGCCCGTGCCCGTGCCCGTCATGTACGGCGCGCCTTATCCCGGACACCACCACGCGCACTCGATGAGCATGGGGCACGCGCACCATCCGTCGATGAGCATCAGCGGGCACGGACACCATCCGTCGATCGGCGGGCCGGACCCCTCGCTGTTTTCGTTTGCGCGGCCTGGAAGGGTGGAGATACGCGCGCCTGGGGCGAAGCAGACTCAGACGCAGACACTGCAGGCGACGTCCCCGCGTTCTCCCCTCTCCCCCGGCCGACCTTCGCCGCTCTCCCCGCTCTCGCCACGGAAGGACTTGTCTGTTCTCGCGCAGCCGAATGGGACCTCGAAGCAGCTGCGCACTGGGGCGGCTGCGTTTGTGCCGTCACACGGGGGGACGCCGTCCGTCTCGCTGTCCGTCTCTCTACCCTCTCTGTCAACCCCCGGGGCCAGGGAAGGCGGTGGCGCAACGTACTTTGGGAACGGGTACGTGGCCGATGGGGGTGTCAATGGGTATGAGGGGAGCGGGGGAGTTGGTGTCAATGGCGGTGCGTACGACGCTAATGGGACTGCGAACGGGAATGCGTACGACCACGACCCGTACGGTGGCTACGGACACGCCCCGCAGGGAGCGACGTACTATTTCCCGTACTATGCGCCCCAGCAGCACGCGCCGGCGGCGGACGGGACGGTGTATTACCAGTGATTGTTGCGGTTACCCGTCGGGTGTGGGTGTGGGGGGAGTTCTTTTTTGACGGGAGGGTGTGTGGGGCGCGGGAAGCGGTTGTTCTATCATCACTTTTTTGGGCGGGGAGGGCGTTTGCGTTTGCGTTCGCTGTTTCGATTTGACTCGGTACATACATTCATACAACATACTTGGTAAATACATACATACTTCTCAGCTTGTTCACAACTCTACACTCTACGCTCTACTCTACGCTACCTAACGTTATCCATCCCTCAATGTTCCGTTCCATTGTCTGTGTTTGCTGCAATGATTCAATATCGATTCTGAATTCCGAGTATCATTAAATATCGACGAAAAAACTGCCCTACTGCTTATATGCGGTTGTTCTAGGAATAAATATGCTTTTTTTACTCTTGGATTGACATGTGAAATGTGTTGACGTAACGAGATATTCTACGCTTTGACCGGCACGTGCACATATCGAATGAGTCGCTGCTGCTGCCATGCAGCTGCGCACAACGGCTCACTAAATGTCTTTTATCTTATAGAAGGATAAAAAAACACACTTCGGAGCGATAACTTCAACGACATGCGGCCGCAGACACAACGAAAGCGCATCTTCAACTAGTACTCGGAAGATTAGTTCACCAGTCTCATCGTCGATTTCAAAAATTCTTGGGAGCACGTTTGAAGTGTTCTTGTTCGCCTAAATCATCAAAAATAAGCCTTGGCTCTGGGGGTTTTTCGGACGCACTCAACCCAACCCACGTGACGGAAGTTGAACTCACGCCTCACACGGCGGTATTTGTTTGAATTTAAATCGAATTCCTCCTCATCTTCCTCAGAATCAGACCTCTCCTCTGAATTCGATGCCGTCCGCGGGCCTTCCTGGGACTCTCGACGCCGCTCAGACCAGGGAGAGGCAGTCTGGGTCACCCAACAATGTTGACGTGGAAACGTCATCTCGTACGCGGTTGTCCCGCATCCTGAGCTGAACAGGTTCGATCAAGGCACCGAGCATCGGATTCTCTGCTCACCATTCGCTCCGGATCTGAGACGGTGAGACTGGACCATCATCAAGGAGTCCACAGTGAGGACACCACTCCAGCCGCCAGCTGCTACCATTTTCCAGTCCGCCCGCCGTTTCCATGACGGTAGCAACGACAGGGATAATACCCATTTCCAAACGAATACCAGCTTTCGTGGCACGAATTAGTTGGGATGGTGTGATCACCTTACCGTCGTGCCCAACAAAAAAGTAGTATCCTCTCTCCACATACACGCCGCCAGCCTTTTTGTGACCTCGCATATAAGCAATTAAGATCTCACCCAATACCTGGATAAGAACCAGAATAAAATATACCGCGGATGCCCAACTAAGTAGAACCCACCCTGGGTGAAGTGCAGTACAATGTCGAGATTGGGATTGGTTCCCCAATTGGGGAGAGCACAAGAAACATTTCCTCCGAAACCTCGCGCGGGATTTGGGTCATTACCGACACGATCTGCTCTTGGTATGCTGCAAGCTGCAGTGAGAGTCCACTAACACCCTCTTGCGCGTGGCGAATGTGCTCATCAACTTGGTCAACGCGATCCTGTACAGCAGCAACTGCCCCCCCTGTCCTTCATCAGCAATGACCGTCCAGTCGATACCTATGGAGAGACCCACGAATTGATCAGTCCTACGAGGACTCCGAGGGCGGACCGTCTCTCGATGACCTGCGCCCGGAATTGCGCGAGCTCTCTTTCCTCAGATACAGACCATAAGAGCTTCTGCACTAACCCTTGAGACGTGCAGACTTTGGTAAAGAAGCGCGTTAACACCAGATGGCAGCGCTCGACCTCCTCCTGGATACGGGCGGAGATGAACTGGTCAGATGGCGGATGGAACGTCAAATGAGCGAGGGCCCCCCCGGGCCCCCCTTTTTTTTTTTTCCTCCCCCCCGGGGCCGGGGGGGCCCCCCCCCCCCCCCCGGGGCGAAAAAAATCACAACAACAAGCTGGGCCGTGGCGAGAATGTCGCCGAAAGAGCCATAGGCGAACGTGAACGATGGCATGAAGGTGCCAGCCACTGGTAGATTGCCAGAAGATTGTGGGAGAAAGCAAGGCAGTGCTGGAGCTGAACATTTTCGATCCCCCCCCCCCTCGGTCCAGGCAACATGACATGAGGGGCGCGCCAGTGATGCCGAGTGGGCCGCAAGACAAGCAGCCGCGAGGAACAAACTGCAGGTAAGCGGGAACAAGCAACCCCCCCCCCCCCGCCCCCCCCCCACCCCCCCGATTGGGCCTTGGCGAGGAAATGAATCGCCGACAACTTGGGGCATTCATGAACAAGAATATCACCATGACCCTCCCCCCCCCCGCCCGCCACCCAACAACCCCCCCAAACCCCCGACTCTTTTCCCCCCCCGTCCGGGGGGGGGGCCCCCCCCCCCTCCCTCCCCCCCCCCCCCCCCCACTTTTTTTCCCCCCGGGGGGGGGGGTTAATTTTCTTGGGGGCGCCGGGGGGAGGGGTTGTCAGGGGGGGCCCCGGGACACCCCCGCTTTTTCCAACCACGAGAACGATGGCATGAAGGTGCCAGCCACTGGTAGGTTGCCCGAAGATTGTAGCGCACAGTGGCAACACCATAATCCCGCCGTCCCACACCTCCCTGTCCCCAAGGCGGCTCAAAAAGTCGTCGTGCCCCCCCCCCCCCCCCCCCCCGGCCTGCGTAGAACACAAACGTAGGATCTGGATTAACCGTATGGGGGACGAACGCCAGCGGCTCGACCTCTCCAATGATGCCCCCAATTGCCCACCCCCCCCCCCCCCCCGTACTTTGGGAGAACGACACGGGATTTTGTGCCAAGTCTTGTAATCCCCTTCGGGTTAAACGCGCTCCTCGTGCTGAAGGCGACCGTTTGGATGGCCAGCTGCCAAGTCTTTTCAGTGAGGCAATTTTGGCAGACAGGTGGACAGGTACCCTGGACGCCTGAGACAGCTGCGACATCCTAGTTGCTGAGAAGCGGCGCATGGCAGCGTATCTCAAAGTTGAGCGCTTTGAGGAAGAAAATATTGATAGGGGGAACATTATAAGTATCGGAGTATCGGATTGATACACCGCAGGGGCCGATGGATTTTTGTGTCAAAACATGGACTGCAAACATGTCTTGCTTTTGGGCCATATTTTTTTCGGTCCTTCAGAAAATGGTATAACCATGATAGCTTTTCCAGCCATTCTTAACAAGAAAACATATCACCTCTTTGTGCTCAAAACACCGCCAAACAAATTTTTCATAGCTTTTTTCATCTGGGAAAAAACCTCGTTTCCGGCCCCCAAAATGGGAAATTCCTTTGTTCTTTCGGTGTTTCAGCCTCGAAATGAAGTCTGCTTTATTTCCAGACCTGGGTCATTTTTGGATGGATGTTCGATGCCCAAAAACGTGTCATGTTTGGGCGGCTTTGGATCTGGAACATTGCTCCAGGTGAGAAGATTTTTGGGTCAATGTTTCTTCTGGCGGGAAAAATATTCCCCAACAGGAAAACGTGTTTGGATGTCGTTTTTTGGTCCCAAAAATCCATCGGCCACAGCTGTGATACAGATCCTGCCGAGACGCGGCCGAAACGCGGCCACGGGGTCTGACGCAAACACGGAATTTTGTTTTATGTATGAAGGACGTTCTTCGTTCCTGGGGTCGTCTCAAAACATGGTGTCAGATGAGGTTTAAAAACTCGACCAAATTAAAACGCAAAGACGGGAAAAGGAGGTGTCAAATTCACAAATCCGACATTCCGAGTCGCGTCTCCGAGTCACAGTCTGTCAAGTTCACTCGCGTTCTCGCGGGAGAGAGTGTCTACCGCCATGAATTCAGTTCTCCTCACCGTGTCTTTACAGTCTCTACGCCACATATGGGTGTGTGCAACACCTGATCAACAATTGACGCTAAAAGACATGGTACGTGGATTCCTTACATATCCTCGCTGACAGAGCTCAGATAAAGAAGGAACTTCTGGGGCCGTTCAAGACGGACCAGATAAATTGCTTGTAGAGTTTGTAAATACCAGCCTATGAGTTCATTGGCCGCATCGACATGTGAAATTCGTTGACGTAACGAAATATTTTGCGCTTTGACCGGCACGTGCACACCAGCTGAATACTTAGATGAAGATTTCTCTATTTTCCCAGGTTTTCCGCAACATACGAGGTAACACATATTGTACCGCCTGTTGATCAGAGACGACATGTTTCAGGTTCAGAACCGATATGGCTGCCCAACTCCCTTGATACGATAACAAACGCGGTTCCCATCGTCCCTTCCGCAATGGACTCTGCATAGTCTCAGATGGGTCTCCTTTACATTTAGATTCAGCAATTGTTCACATTCAATTTGATCATGCAAACCAGTTCAATGTGCTTCTCAATTGCAACATTGGTTTGTCTTCCGTAAATGTTCTTATTCGCCCTACATTAAATCGATCAAAATGAGTCTTTTCGCTGGCTTTGTTTCATTTCATTGACATACTCGACCCAGCCTACGTGGCGGAATTTTTTAAACCCAGGCGACTGACGGCCGGATTTGTTCAAATTTGAATTGAGTTCTGCCTCATCTGGTTGATAATCCGACTCTTCTTCGGAATCTGAATCTGATGTATTCCATGGAGAACCCTTGGGCCCCCTTCGCTTATCGGGGGAAGAAGATAGGGTCCGGGTCAGCCAACAATGTTTACGTGGAAACTCCATCTTGTAAGCGGCTATCCCGCATTGTTGGCTGGATATATTCAAGTGTCAATCTTGAACTCGTAGTTTGTCTTTTGCTCACCATTGAGTCGCCCCCTCAGACGATGACCACGGTGCATCATCAACATCAAGTCCACAACGGGGACACCACTCGAGCTGCCAGCTTCTATCATTTTTGACCACTATGTCAGGATTTTCCTCCCAGACAGTAGTAACGACAGGGATAATACCCATTTCGAGACGTACGCCAGCCCTTGCCGCGCGAATTAGTTGGGACTGTGCAATCACCTCACCATCGTGCCCTACAAAAAAGTAGTATCCTTTCTCCACGTATACGCCGCCAGTCTCCATCTGACCGCGCATATAAGTATTCAATATCTCGTCCAGAACCTAGCGAAGGATCAGAACTCAAGTATCGTGGATACCCAAAGAAGTAGAAGCAACCTTCGACGAGGTGCAATACAAGGTCGAGATTGGGATTGGTTCCCCAATTGGGGAGAGCACAAGAAACATTTCCTCCGAAACCCCGCGCGGGATTTGGGTCATTACCGACACGATCTGCTCTTGGTATGCTGCAAGCTGCATTGAGAGTCCAATAACACCCTCTTGCGCGTGGCGAATGTGCTCATCAACTTGGTCAACGCGATCCTGTACAGCAGCAACTGCCCCCCTGTCCTTCATCAGTAACTGGCGTCTAGTCAACACCTATAAGGAGACCGACGAATTAATCAGCCCTACGAGGACTCCGAGTGCGCTCCGTCTCTCAATGACATGCGCCCGAAATTGCGCGAGCTCTCTTTCCTCAGATACAGGCCACAAGAGCTTCTGCACCAACCCTTGAGACGTGCAGACTTTGATGAAGAAGCGCGTTAACACTAGATGGCAACGCTCGACCTCCTCCTGGATACGTGCGGAGATGAACTGGTCGGACGGCGGATGGAACGTCAAATGAGCGAGGTCGCTGCCCAGAGCCTTCAGCTCATTTTCAGTCTCGATCCAATTTCTGGAAGGACGGCCGCTGCGCCGCAAGGTGATCACGATCTTCGCGACAAGCTGGGCCGTGGCAAGGATGTCGCCGAAGGAACCGTAGGCGAACGCAAACGGAGGCATAAAGGTGCTAGCCACTGGCAGCTCGCCAGAGAGCTGTGGGAAGTTTTGATGCAGTGCTGAATGTATCATATCTGTACATTTCTAGCACTGTATTTTTAACCCAAGAGCGTGAACCGACCTTTGTTTTGATTTCCCTTGGGATTATGGTTGAGATTAGCTCGGGTGTCCAGCAGTTGTACTGCTTCCAACTTGGCTTCGACCGTAACTTGGTGCGACAGAATTTTCAACGCAGAAATAGAGTTAGGACTTCCACCTGTTGCCGCGACGGCAACGGCCGTCAATTCGACGGTGACCGACAGGCACGGGCCTTGTCATAAGGCCTGTCCCTCGCGTTTCTAAATCTCTGACGGGACGGGACGGTCAACGGCACGGCCGTTGACGGTACCATGGGTATTAACGCGCGAAGTAACCTTCAATTTTGACTTGGAAGTCGAATTAATTGCACCCCAGGATCCTGTACAACATTGAGATAAGTTCACGTCGTCTCATTGCAATTTGAACAAGCGAGTTGGCACCTTGCACGACAGACCCAGTTGAAGCACCTGAGGGCAACAACTTCAAAGATTTGGATAACCTGGAACTAATCGGCTATCCCTAAAATTCGGCATTTGACACGAGAAAGTGTCCACAAACTCTTAAAGCTGATTTGGGTCCGTTCAAGGGAAATGTCGTTTTGGTATTGCCTGCGTTGAGATTCTTTCCACCAGTCAACACGAAGGTCCAGGCAAGATTTAATATAGATTTTGAGGTTCTTCACATGCCTGTATCGACGGATTTGGGCCCAGAAATAACTGAAAGACGCTAGGCATCGAGACACCCGTTGAGCCGTGGGCCTGTGACGGTCGTTTTTCGACAAAAAACGGCACGCACCCGTGCCGTGACCGTGCCGTCGATGAATTCAAAATGGTTGACGGAACGGTAAATAGAGTAGAGCTATAGAGTAGATTAGGAGAGCAAAGTGAAAGATCGACTTGGGGGGAGATAATACATGGAAAGCGACAGAGCTGGCGGCATCCTAGTGCACCGTTGGTGTCGTGGAATGTCTGTGTGCCTTGCAGTCATGGCATAGAGTCTGGATAGTTGAAGAGTAAATAAGTGCAGCAACATTATTTTGATCGTAATTTTGATGTCGGACGTCTTCGTTCTCTCCCGCCAACTTGACAAGTTGAAGGCTTCGAAGCCCTCAAGCTGATGAATCTTTGTCCACAAATAGCTGGAAAGGCCGGAATTACCCTAGTCATTAACTCCCTGCGTTTGCTCCTCGCTGGTTTCGCCCTTCTTTAGACTCGGAGTACGCCGTGGCGTGGATGTTTCGCGTAACTCGGCGGAGTGCGATGTAGGCGGCCGCTTTTCTATATCCATCGTCTAGTAACCGGACCAATGCTCGGGTCTTTTATTACCGCTATAAAAGCGTGTCCCAAAACGCCGATTAGGCAACCTACAGATCTTCCCCAAACCGCGACCATCCTTGACATCCTCCGCCATGGTGCACACAATCCCGCTCCTCATCAACGGTGAAGAGAAGATCTCCTCCACAACTTTCCCAGTAGACTCTCCACTATCGCATACAACTATCTGGTCCTGCTCTTCCGCCTCTTCGGCTGACGCCGAAGCTGCTATCGCAGCCGCAAGTGCCGCCTTCCCCGCCTGGTCCAAGACGAAGCCCGTAGAGCGCCGAAAGATACTTCTCAAGGCCGCGGATCTTTTTTGAGCAACGGGCAGGGGAGCTGTCGCTTCACATGCAACAAGAGACGGGCTCTACAGAGATGTTCGCCAACGTCAATCTCGCGGCGACGGCAGAGCACCTCCGGGACACTGCAGGCAAGTGCAGCTCCATCGCAGGCAGTATCCCGATATGCCAAGACGAGGGAACTAGTGCGCTTGTGCTTAAAGAGCCATACGGCGTCGTTCTCGGCATCGCACCGTGGTAAGTTATGTCGTCTCCGTGCATATCACACTGAATTGCTTAACAAATCACCGCTAGGAATGCGCCGCATGCCCTTGGGGTCAGAGCTGTGCTGTATCCCCTCGCGGCGGGGAATACCTGCATCTTGAAGGGCTCTGAGCTCAGCCCGCGCGCCTTCTACGAGATCGGCCGTATCTTCACGGACGCAGGGCTTCCCGCGGGTGTACTCAACGTTCTCTACACCTCCCGTGCAGACTCGGCCGCTATCACGACGCAGCTCATCAACGCGCCTGCCGTAAGGAAGATTAACTTCACCGGTAGTACCGCCGTTGGATCGATTATTGCAGCCGCCGCGGGACGTGCTCTCAAGCCGTGTCTCCTAGAGCTCGGAGGGAAAGCCGCTGCCATCGTGCTCGACGATGCTGATTTGGAGCTGGCCGCGATGCAATGCACGATCGGTGCGTTCCTGCACAGCGGGCAGATCTGCATGAGCACGGAGCGTATCCTCGTGCAGGCGAACATCGTCGACAAGTTTCGCACCGCACTGCAGGGGGCCCTCGCTGGCTTTGCGCCCCCAAACAGTCCTGCACCGGTGCTTGTGCAGAGCGCAGGAGTGACCCGTAACCGCGCACTGGTGGCAGACGCGCTGGGTAAGGGCGCGAAGCTGCTGCATGGCGACCACACCGCAGAAGAGCCGCACCCCGAGACCGGTGCACCGAGCGCGACCCGACTCCGCCCAATGGTGGTGGAGGGTGTGACGCCAGAGATGGACTTGTACCGCAACGAGAGCTTCGGGCCGAGCGTCAGCCTGATTTCAGTCAAGGACGAAGACGAGGCGATCGCGATTTCGAACGATAGCGACTATGGCCTCAGCAGCGCCATCTTCACTCGGGATCTGGCGCGGGGACTGAGAGTCGCGCGGAGGCTGGACAGCGGGTGAGTGGTTCTATGAATAGTGTCCTTTCCCACGTATATTGACGTTTTATTCGCAGCGCTGTACACATCAACGCGATGAGTGTGCACGATGAGGTCAATCTTCCTCACGGTGGTGTGAAGAATAGCGGCTGGGGACGGTTCAATGGGCAGTGGGGTATCGACGAGTTTTTGCGCATCAAGACGGTCACATTCAAGGAGTGAGCGCGGACGAAACTTGAAGGACAGGCATCAGGTTGAACTGTAGTATGTGTTTGTACGGCCAATTGAACCCCGAGATTTAAGAATTGTACCCAAGATTGAACCATGACGAGAATCACAAAAGGTTTTGAGTTTTCTTGTCTATCCGGGTGGATCGAGTTTCCTTGCTCCATTATTGAAAGGCCAAAGCAAACTACGCTAAAAATAGCCAGAGGTTGATTCCATGTTCCCATATTTTATTGCCTATAGTAACTTGTAACAAAAATACCATAATCAACTAATCTTCCTCCACTTTTCAACTGTTTCTCCAACGCCGAAACAACATCCTTCAAGCAGAGGTGGTTGCATTACTGCTACCAGACGATCAGAAACGAACCATTCGAAAAACGAAACAAGACCTACGCTGCCTTCCCATCAAATGGGCGCGTATTCGCCTGCGCTCCAAGTTTCACGCTCTTCTGCGTCGCCGGATCGAAAAAGACGTTGGGATCGTTAGCCGGATCCTGCGCCTGTACGAGGCCATTGAGCTCCGCGTTCTTCGGCGCCTTCTGGCAAAAGACCGAGTTACGCAGGGTCGGCGGCTTGGTCTTGAAATCCGGGGGTGTGTTCTTCTCGGTCTGGCGGTACTCGATGGCGATGGCTAGCATGTTCTTTTGCGTCGCCGCGTCGAACTGTTTGCTTGCATCTATAGATATTATGAGTAAAGAGACACACACGATCGGCAAGACGAGCGAGAGGGGGAGTTCGTAGAGAATCAAACGAGTTTCGCGCTCCCGCTTCCGATTCTCATCATTCCTCAGCGAACGGCCGAACACAACTCACCGATAATTTGGTCCGCCATATCCTGTTGCGTGCATTCACCCTGCTTGGCGAGGAGGGGGCGTAACTGCCGCACCAGCGAGCTTCGCGCAGACCCCGCCCCCGCACGCAGCGCGCAGTTTTGTGAGGACGGCAGGGTGATTTTGACCGAATCGACGCGGGTTCAACTGGATTGCGCGATTGTTCCTTTCGAGCCAGACCTCACGGCCGAGGATGGGCTCGGAGGCGGAGAGGAGGGCGAGCGCGAGGAAGGCGAGGTGGAAGATAGAGAGCATCACAGATAATTGCAAGTGAGATTTGGTGGGTTGAAAAGAAAAAAAATAGTAAAAAGGAAGAAAAAAGCGGAGGTCAGGGCAGAAGAAGAAGAAGGGAAGAGGCGCCTGGCCGCGAAAGAAGGTGGGAATGGAATGAGGATGTGGATGGACCTCTTCAATATTTAAAGTCTAAGCCCTCCCTCCAAAGAAACCCGTCGGGCTCTGTCGGGCTTCTCCGGAGAATGCGCCGCCCGATTCGGTATCCACGGCGATCCAGACGTCGCGCTTGTCAAGACTCGAGATCCGCGTCGCTCTGCCTGGGACCAATACTCCGTGATGCTGATCTTCGCTAACGCACACTAAATGGTACAAACGAAAATAAGGGTTAGTAATCACCCTTTCTTAGCGGAAGTGCAAGGTTTCTTACTTAGTTCTGTTGACATATGTACCTTTGAGATTATAATCCAGTTGCAGTGTGTAAGCATGGTGTGGTCAACTCTCGCGGCTTAGAAAGGCATCGCGTTATACCAGGTTGTGCTCGGACATAGTGAAGCCGGAATCTAGGTTGTTGGGGTACTCGTTTAGGGGACGACTCGAAGCTCTCCTGGCGCTGTCGCTGTCAGTAGCTATGAGCACTCACATCACATCGGCGGTCGAGCCAGGTCCATTTGTGTGCACCTATATAGAGTGAATGTTCGTCGCGGCTACATGTAACAAATGCAAAATCTGTTGACTATCGCTTAAGTTTCCGTCTCAACTTTCATCCGGTGATAACGTCGTGTCCACTAGTATCTGATTGCGACAAGGATTCGGCGAGGGCTTGAGTGGTGAAGAGGATGACAAAGTTTCGCGGCGCAGGGAAGTGGAGGCGTTATATCATTCATGTTGCCTTGTTTGTGTTGGGAAAGAAAATATGAGAATTGGCCGTCTCCGTATAGAAGTATCACCGTCGCGTAAGTAGTAGGCAATGACTGGCCCGCAAAAATAAGAAGTTGCTGAATCTTCCAAAAGTTTTTGTCTGAACATGGTATTTTCGGTGTCCTAATCGTACGCCTTGTCTGCAAAAGCCCAGCGGTGCTGACCTAGGCGGCTCATGCAGGAATAGGCCCCGCACATAGGCGGTCACTAACGGTCTGCCAGGAGCCGACTCGAAGCTCACCGAAAGATAGGATTTTTAGGACAGAACTCCTGAGTCTCAGCGGGTAATCCTAGACCTTTGCATGACTTCCACGCACTGCATGCCATGTTTGAAAGAATAGAAAAGGAGTTATTTACAGAGCGCAGAAAACGGCGCACTCACCTTACAATTGTGGTGTTCCGTCGACATGGTGGTTGCGACCAAAGTTGTAAAACGAAGTTTGATGGGCAAGCATCGCTCGTGATGCAATCAGCCAAAATTCATTTGCCTTTTTCAGTACTCATCCACACCCGAATAGACAAGTAGGCAAAACCCAACGCGGCAAACAGGGTAGAATGAGGAGCATCTCTTTTCAGTCTTGAACTTTAGGGCATTGTACTGAACCTGCAAGGCGTCGAGTATAGGGAGGCTTTGTCTCCAGGATATGTTTGTACAGCGTCGCAAGTCGAGGAATGTATTTTTTAAATTTCCACTAACTTGAGCGTGAGAGGAGACGTCAGAATTGGCAACCGGAAGATTCCGCTGAGGACGCTGCACGGGAACCGATTGATCATTGAAACATGAACATTCTCTCTAGTCCTCCCGAGATGTATATATTCTTCTTCAACGTTTCTTTTTTCATTCTGAAGCTGTTCAGGCGCATTCGAACTCGGTGTCCCCAGCAGATAAGAAATAAACGTGCACTTGCCTGGATTTAGAGATTCACCACTAAACCTCTGAAGTGCAATGATACAGATTACCAAAAGTAACTGGCAACAAAAACACCATAATCATCAACTAATCTTCCTTCCCTTTTCAACTGTTTCTCCAACGCCAATACAACAACATTCAAGCAGAGGTGGTGGCATTAGTCCTACCAGATGATCAGAAACGAACCATTCGAAAAATGAAACAAGACCTACGCTGCCTTCCCATCAAATGGGCGCGTATTCGCCTGCGCTCCAAGTTTCACGCTCTGCTGTGTCGCCGGATCGAAAAAGACGTTAGGATCGTTAGCCGGATCCTGCGCCTGCACGAGTCCATTGAGTTCCGCGTTCTTCGGTGCCTTCTGGCAGAAGACCGAGTTGCGCAGGGTCGGCGGCTTGGTCTTGAAGTCCGGGGGCGTGTTCTTCTCGGTCTGGCGGTACTCGATGGCGATGGCTAGCATGTTCTTTTGCGTCGCCGCGTCGAACTGTTTGCTTGCATCTATAGACATTATGAGTAAGGTTAAATTTAGAGACACACACGATGGGCAAAGGCGAGCGAACGATAGAGAATCAAACAAGTTTCGCTCTCCCGCTTCCGATTCTCATCATTCCTCAGCGAACGGCCGAACACAACTCACCGATAATTTGGTCCGCCATATCCTGTTGCGTGCATTCACCCTGCTTGGCGAGGAGGGGCGTAACTGCCGCACCAGCGAGTTTCGCGCAGACCCCGCCTCCGCACGCAGCGCGCAGTTTTGTGAGGACGGCAGGGTGATTTTGACCGAATCGACGCGGGTTCAACTGGATTGCGCGATTGTTCCTTTCGAGCCAGACCTCACGGCCGAGGATGGGCTCGGAGGCGGAGAGGAGGGCTAGCATGAGGAAGGCGAGGTGGAAGATAGAGAGCATCGCAGATAATTGCAAATGAGGTTTGGTGGGTGGGTTGAAAAGAAAGAAATAATAAAAAGGAAGAAAAAGCGGAGGTCAGGGCAGAAGAAGAAGGGAAGAGGCGCCTGGCCGCGAAAGAAGGTAGGAATGGAATGAGGATGTGGATGGACCTCTTCAATATTTAAACTCCAAGCGCTCCCTCCAAAGAAACCCGTCGGGCTCTGTCGGGCTTCTTTGGAGATTGTACGCCGCTACCGCGCCGCCCGATTCGGTATCCACGGCGATCCAGACGTCGCACTTGTCAAGACTCGAGATCCGCGTCGCTCTGCCTGAGACGACACTCCGTGATGCTGATCTTCGCTAAACACATAATGAATGAATAGTACAAATGAAAATAAGGGTGAGTAATGACCCTTTCTTAACGGAAGTGCAAGGCTTCTTACTTGGCTCTGTTGACATACGTACTTTTGAGGTTATAATCCAGTCGTAGCGTGCAAGCATGTCGCGGTCAACTCTCGCGGCTTAGAAAGGCATCGCGTAATACCCCGTTGTGCTCGGACATAGTTAAGCCGGAATCTAGGTTGTTGGGCGACTCGTTTAGAAGACGACTCGAAGCTCTCCTGGCGCTGTCGCTATCAGTAGCTATGAGCACTCACATCACATCAGCGGACAAGCCAGGTCCATTTGTGTGTACCTATATGGAGTGAATGTTCGTCGCGTCTACATGTAACAAACGCAAAATCTGTTGGCCGCCGCTTAAGTTTCCGTCTCAACGTTCATCAGGCGATAACGTCGTCCCTACTAGTATCCGACTGCAACAAGAATTCGGTAAGGCCTTGGATTGTGGAGAGGATGACAAAGTTTTGCGGCTCAGGGAAGTGGAGGGGTAATATCATCTGATGTTGCCTTGTTTGCGGAAAAAAGGACGAGAGTTGGCCGTCTCCGGATAGAAGTATCACCGTCATTTTAATAGTAGGAATCTTGAGGCTGACAATAAGCTGTCTGCGAAAATAAGATGTTGCCGAAACTTCCAAAAGTTTTTGTCTGAACATGGTATTTTCGGTGCCCTAATCACAAGTCTTGTCCGCAAAAAGCCCAGCCGCGCTGGACATTTCATGCAGGAATAATAGTCACAGTGCGCGCACAGGAGGTCACTAGAAGTTTGCCAGTCCCCGTCTCGGAGGTCGCCAAAAGATAGGATTTTTAGGACAGAACTCCTGAGTCGCAGCGGGCAACCCGGGGCTTTTGCAAGACTTTCACACATTGCACGCCATGTTTGAAAGAAGATCGAGAAGTTTCTTACAGAGCGCAGAGAGCGGGGCACTCACCTTGCAATTGTGGTCTTCCGTCGACATGGTGGTTGCGACCAAGTTGTAAAACGAAGTTTGATGGGCGAGCACCGCTCGTGATGCAATCAGCCAAATTTCATTTTACCTTTTTCAGTTTCACTCATCCACCCAGCCCGAATAGGCAAGGTAGACAACACCCGACGCAGCAAATGGAAGTCCGAGTGGAGCGTCGACCTTTTCATTCCCGAGTTCTTGGGTAAAACGAGGAGTACATGCGTTGGTCTCTTTTCAGTCTTGAACTTTAGGGCATTCTACTGAACTTGAAAGGCGTCGTGCATAGGGAGGCTTTGTCTCCAGGATATATTTGTACAGCGCCGCAGGTCGAGGAATGTATTTTTCAATTTCCACTAACCCGAGCGTGAGACGGAACGTCGGAATTGGCAACCGGAAGACTCCGCTGAGCAGTGTTCACTGCATTCAAGGACCACCTAAGCACAGTCAGCAAAGGTGGTCTTAGGTCTGTGACGGGTCTGCAGAGCTATGTGCAGGTGGCTACAAAGGCCCTGTGTAGAACTACTACACCGAGCTGGACACAAATTTATCAAGCTGTGCGTGGTCCCTGTTCAGATGAGTCTAGGTCACCTACACAGATCCTGTGTAGATCATTTTAGGTACCTACACTCAGCTCTAATAACCTACACTCAGGTCAATATTCTCAAATTCAAGTTAGGACTGGCAATTTTGAGATGACTGTACAGGGTCTGTTTAGGGGGCTATGCAGACCTACACTCACCTTGACAGACATACATGAACCTACACAGACCTATACAGAGCTATACAAAACTACACAGGCTGTGTGTAGGTACCTACACAGATGCAGTCTGCCTAGCTCTGCACAGGTACCTGAGCTGAGGCTATGTTTAGGTGGTCCTTGAACGCAGTGGTTGTCATGGTCAGTCAGAAAAGGTCAGAAAAAGGTCACAAGCTTGACGAGTCAATGCATCGACCGGTCTATCACACCGTCAGACCGAGATCAATCGAGGGTCAGTTAGTTTTCGGAGTGATTGACTCTGACTTTTGACCTGGCTTTTCTGACTGACCCCGTCAGACGGGGTCAATGACAACACTACCGCTGAGGACGCTGCACGGGAACTGATTGATCATCAAAACATGGAGTCCTCCGGAGATTTTTCTGTTTAGTCCTCCCGAGATGTATATACTTTTCCAACGTTTCTTTTTTCCTTCCAAAGTTCAAGCGCATTCGAAGTCGGCGTCGCCGGCAGATAAGAAATAAACGCACATTTGTCTGGATTCAGAGATCCAACAGTAAATCTCTGAGGTGCAATGGGACACAAATCCCTTGTGCTTTAACTTTCAAAGAGTCGCATGTACCAATCTTTTCCATAATCCGGCCCACGCAGTCGGAAAGCGAATCAAGACAGACTGCAAGTGATTCTCGGATGGACAAACAGGAAATACAGTGTCCGGTTGTATGAACTAGCAATGGTTATCGGAGAGACGCAGAGGACGGAGAGCCATACTTCGTGACTTGTGATCGATTTCGAACGCTCGCTGAGATTCAGTTCAACTTAACGTCTGGAGATCTCGGGAGCAATACACCTCGGATTATTGTTTCACCCATCCCTCCGGTCCCCAAATCGATTGAATTTTTGTCTGCACTCAGACATCCCGCTCAATTTTTTTTATCAAGGACGAAGAAATCTCACGCTGAACCTATCAAGGTCAAATGGAGATGTCGACGCCAAGGCTGAGCGGCTCGCACGGCCCGAACTGTGATCACATGATGTCGATCAATTCCCGATCGGTTTCCCCTTGCAGCCTTTCTTTGCTCTTTGGCTTTGCTCGTCGCCTTGTGTTCGCAGACGCCCACAGATGCCCCCGCAGACCGGCATGTTCTCTGCTCCATATCCCGTATCCGGCAAGGACACCATGGGCATCGCCTACCAGCACCACAACGCCGTCGCTGGCCCCAGCTCGCGTGCACACAGTATGTGTTATACCCCCCCGTTTCTTTCTGGTCTGAGGGAAATCGGTTTTTCTTGCAGACATTCCGATGGAGGACGTGAAGAAGGAGACCAAGACGAGGAAGCAGATTTCTGGCAAGCTGGGGAAAGAGATGAATGATCGTCGGGATGAGTGCGTTTTTTCCTTCCTTTCCTGTGTGCTTTCTTTTGAACTCGTGTACTTGCAGTGGCCGACATTACAACGAAACCGTCTCAGCTCTCCAGCGCACGGCGCTACAGCTTTCGACGCGGCCGGAGACACTGCCTCTGTATGAGCTGCGGCTGCTGCCGTTGTCGCTAGAGCGCTCCGCGCTGCTTGTGCAGCTCGAAACCGAGGAGAAGCACGCACTCGACTGCGCGCATATGGCGTACGAGGAGGAGCGCCAGCGCGTCGAGGAAGAGTGGCGCCGCGGCCGCGACCGCGTGCGCGAGCGTCTGCTCGAGGGTATCGAGGAGCGCCGCCGCCGCGCACGCGAGGAGAAGGAGGGCGAAGGGACTGTTGGAGGTTCGTTCTCTTCTCTCTCTCTCTTTCTTCCCTTTCATTCACACATGATACCTTCGATTTATTTCCAGACGCCTCGATGGAACAATCCCGGCCGCACATCACCCGCAAGCTACGCAACAAGATGGGTACCTCCCCACCACCCACACCTCTCCCCTTCGGCGCCCCCGGCTCGACCCTCGGCCTCCCGAATGGTACCGGGTTAGGTGTCAACGGCGCCGGCATCAGCACCCTCCCCGTCACCTCCGGCCCCTTCCTCAACCCGCACTCCCTCTCCGTCGAGGAGATCCCCTCGCCGTTCCCCCTCCCTCTCACGTCCACCGCGATCCCCGGAGGGGGTAGCGGCGGCGGCGCGAGCGGCGCGGGTACTGGGCCGACGCCAGGGCCGAACGGGCGGAGAAGACCGAAGGGCAGCGGGACGCATTTGAGTCAGGCGATTGGGGGCCTGGGGAAGAGTTTGGGCGCGCTGACGGGGTGTAAGGAGAGTGAGATTGAGAATGACCTCGTTGAAATTCGGAGGGCGAATAAGCGGCGGCGCGCGGCGCAGGGGAAATAGTAAATAGTAATTTGTTCTGGTTCTGCTTCATCTTTCGCTGTCGTGAATATTCTACATAATTTATCTGTAACATGAGAACCCCGCAATGCTCTTCCTCTACTGACTCCAACTGAACAAATTAATTCACAGTAAACGGACGCGTCAACTTCTTTCGCGAGGGGAGAAAATTACAATTCGCATTCAAACAACAAACAAACATTAGTGCCCAAGAAGGGTATCGTACACCGCCGACGGTAAAATAAACTAATTCACTTAGTGTGAAGGGTCATCGTCGCAGTCGTCAACCATCATGAATCATTATCATTGACGAGGAGCGGCGTCCTCTCCGTCGCGTTCGCCGGCGACGTTGCTCGTGAAGGCGCTCTCGAACCCGAGGTGACAGGCTGGGACTCCTCCGTAGAAGCAGTCTGCGCGTCCAAAGGCTGTGTCACGTCCGCCTTGCACACCGGGCACTAAAATCACGCGTCATTTCGTGAAACGAACAAGCGAGAAGGAAAGCAAAAAACTCACGAGCTTCTTCCGCTGGATAAGCCACTCGTCCACCTCGGCGAGGTGGAAGATGTGGTGGCACGGCAACACGCGCACCTTGTCGCCCTTCTCAAACTCGGACAGGCAGATAGCGCACTCGAGCTGCGTGTCGAACCAGGCGAGCGGTGCGGCGGGCTGCGAGGTTGAGGGCTCCGCATCCGCGGATGGGGTCGACGGGGCCGGTGCGGGGTCAGCATCGGCATCGGCATCGGCATCAGCAGCGGGGGCAGAGGGAGTAGAATCGGCGTCGGGCTTGTCGCCCTCCGGGGCGGGGGCGTACGGGTCCTCCGCGGCGTCGTGCTTCTCCCACCCACTGCCGGTCCAGACGCGCCAAGGGAGGTTGTGGACGATATCCTCCGGTGCGCGGTCGCGCTGGGCTGCGCGCGCGGCGCGGACGCGGTGGATGAGGAGGGTGATGAATGTCAGGACAGACGGGAGCAGGAGGATTATGATGAATGTTATGATCGGGCTGCGAAGAACGATTTATTGGCGCAGGGTGGAGAAGGATAAGGAAGACGTACGAGTACCACTCCCACGCGCTGTACTCTGCGGTGATGAGGAGGGAGAGCGTGCGCAGACCCGAGTGGGATGTGTTGGACGCGGCGATGAGCGCGTACAGCGTCACGTAGTCCACGTACTTGATGAAGGTTGCGGCGATCTTGACGTCCGACGCATCTCCTGCGGGTGTTCAAGCCCTACCCGGCTGGCAACACACTCGATGCAGACGCACCTGGGCTGAACATGTTCACGAGGGTATCGGGGTATCCGGTGGTCTCAGGATTTTGTCCGCCGACGACGACGGCGCGTGCTCCGAGGCGCTGCGCCTCGCGCACCTTCTGCACGAACTCGCACCCGCCGCCGCGCTGTACGAGCGCAATCCAGGTCTCGTTCGGATCGGGCTGGTGCGGGCCCACGATGCACAGGCGCGGGCACGCTGTGTTGTCCGGCAGGAGGGGCGCTGGCGATGTCTCATTCGAGACGCAAGGGACGGTGAACTACACAGAAATTGAAATACTTCAATGAGTTTAGATTTGAATGAATGGGAGTAGATGGGTACCGAGGAAAGAGGAATGACATAACCCAAGATGGGGTCGTTGATTTCAGCACCAAAGGCGGCTCCAGGGGGTTCAGCGTCCGCTATACCATAGAAAGAGACAATATGTACCTGGCCGCGAGGCAAATGAGACGACTGGGGAGCGGTCGACGACGGAGACGGTGCTCTCTGCGCCCCACGCCCAGCCCCATAGCCAGTTCTTCTCCGACTTGATGGTCACGCCCGTAGAGGACACAGAGACGGGTCTCGGTGCAGCGAATGCATGGGAGAGGATAAGAGAGAGAATGGGCCAGAGGATCGCCCTCATAGCGAGGTCTGGCGAGTGGGCGAGTAGAAGGGCGGAATGAAAACACGTGCTGCGCGGTCTCGCATCATATTCGGGTCTGGGCCATTGGTTCAACTCCTTGCAAGTTGACTCAATACATCCGGCTGCTGAAGGTATGTTTAATAGCTCCTTCTTCTTCGACGCTTTTAGTTCTTAGATTTATCTCAATTCAGTGCAAATTTGGCTTTGTAGCGCCATTCACGCGATTGGTCCATTGGTGGTCCATTAATCAGGGCCAAATTAGTACGTGCGGCTGGTATAGGTATGTTGCAACAGTACTGACCCCCATTTACCCGCAGTCTCGCTCTTAATTGACGCCTCTGAACCATGCTTGCCGAACTTCAGGCAGATCGTTCTCGCCTCGCAGATCTAGAGGCCCAGATTCTGCCTCTGGAGCGCGCAATTTCTGTATTGCGAGCTGAGCAGGCGCTACTTCAAGAGCGGCTTGAATCCTACAAGTATCCGGTTTTGACGTTACCAAACGAAATCATGTCAGAGATTTTCAAACACTTCCCCTCGCGTTACCCGCCACTTACCGGGCCTCTCTCGCCAACGCATCTAACCCGTATTTGTCGCAAATGGCGAGAAATAGCGCTTGCTACCCCCGTGCTCTGGTCGGCCCTCAGTCTCTACATCTCGCACTTGAGTACAGTGGAGGAAGTGCACGAAAGATCCGACGTCTGGCTAAAGAGGTCCGGTTCTTGCCCTCTCACTATTTTTATCACCAGTTTCCGCCGTCATGTCGGGTGCGAAATGTTTCCCGGAATTGTCGCTCACCGCACGCGCTGGGAGCACCTGAAACTCTACGTTTGCGGACTCGACCTCTCCACGATTGACGGCCCAATGCCTCTACTCCGTCACCTGGATGTAGAGCTCCTGGAAAAGTCCCCAACTGTCTTGGCATTCCATGATGTGCCTCTACTACGCACTGTCATCCTCGATCACTACGCTTGCGCGAGCGTCACTTTGCCGTGGGTGCAATTGACTTCCTTGGTTTTGACGGACGTCGGACCAAGCCAATGTTCTCCGATTTTGCAGCAGACAACGAACCTCGTCCACTGCGAACTGGAAATTGGAGTCGAGGACGACGATCTCGATGTCGCTTATCTTCCCGACCGGGATATCACACTTCCATACTTGGATTCATTAGTCTTGACCAACCCGGATGGCGAGACGGTGCATGTGTTTCTCAACTCCTTCGTCGTCCCAGGCCTCCGTCGGCTCACATTGGAAGAAGAGTTCCTCGGGTCATCCCCCATCAAATCGCTGGCCCGATTTATATCGAAATCAAGCTGCGTACTGCAGGAAGTGCACATCACCGGAGAAAGAAGGGTGCACGAGGATTCCTATATCCTTGCTTTTCCCTCCGTTCCAAACTTCTCATTCAAGGGTCCATATCTCGAGGAGACTATCAACAATGAAAATTCCGGGGACGAGATTGACTCGGAGGACGTTGAGAGCGACTCCTTCGACTCTGAATAATACCATCCCATTTACGTGCGTTCTGGACATCTCTCCTCTTATTCAGTACCGCTCACTTCTTGGCAGTCAATAATGTTCTAACTTGGCTTCTAAGCAACCCTTCTATAACCTTCCACGTTATAGCCAGTATCGAGAACTGATGAGGCATTTGCAACTGACCCTCTATCCGAATACTGCAAATCGAATTTCACCTTACACCGATTTCGAACCAAAAGAATACAGTGGATCACACGGTTCAAACTCTCGTGCATCAGAGCCTGAACCATGTGAAGCCGTATCGAGTCGATCTTCTTTACCCAAGATGATCCCTTGCGATGCACAGCGGAGCGCAGATTGCCACAGATGCTTTCCTTCGAGCGGCAGGGTAATACGCCGTCGATCTCCTTTGGCAAGCCGTCGTGGTTGTCGGACGGCAGCCGGCGGAGCACGAACCAATTCGAACAGCGATGTTTCAGCGCCGACGAGCGCTGACATTAGTAAGCTGGAAGAGCTTGGGCATTCGGGGCCGTCATCGCGAAAAACGAGAACAGAGAGCGACGAGCTGGCCGCGGACTGGAACTAGCGAAGAAGGTAGCGGTGGGGTATGACGAGTACGCTTAGCTCGTCTGCAGGTCTAGGTGGATGACGAACCAGGTGGGTACGGAGAGGACGGCAGATCCAACCACGAGTCGCACGCGACGGGGAGGCATTCGACGAGGACTTGTTGACAACTGGCTTGCGTGTTCCGTCAATGTTTTGTGGTTATGGCAATGCTCTTTCGATTATTTAATTGCCTGACGTGGTGTTAGCGCACACCTCCCTTCAATAGGCAGAGATCTGCTGGTTGAACTTGAAAGCCCACTAACCGCGTAGTGTACCAGTTGAATAGCAAAAGTAATCGTATAGGCCGTAAATGGCCTGAGAGCTACTATAATGTACTTGATTTCCCCTCGTAGCATACAATAATTATATGCACGATGTGGCACGACGGTTTTTCTTCCAGAAAACTCTGAAAGTTTGCAAGTGTTTGGAGCCGTGAGAAACTTGGTTCACCTCTTCTCTTCTTGCCACGTCGTCGGAAAACTCAGTACTGGGTCACCTATTGAATAAGAGAGAAAGTATTACGTGCGCTGGTATAGATATGTTTGTAATTGGATTTCTCCTCGTTCTGATCCAGATTTGCTTACATGGGCGATTCACCAGCATTCAAGTAGTATCTCATAGACAGACGCGTGGCATAACAATAACCACTCGTACCTCGTGTGTTGTAGCATCAAGGCGCATCTACTCGTCGGAATCTGAACAGTGCAAGTCCCAGTGGTAAGAGCAGGGCATTTGTGCCGATAATTGCAGTCAGCTAAGGGCATCCCCGGCCAGTATTCTTTCGGACCAGAGACCGTTTTTCACTCGCAGTCGGACTGCAGTGAAACCTTAGCATTACGAAAGCACGTACTTCCCATACTCAAATCCGTTGCAATAGTGCTGAACCTCATTTCTCCGCAGTCTTCATTGACACCTCAGAAACATGGTTGCCGAACTTCGGGCACATCGTTCTCGCCTCGCAGATCTAGAGGCCCAGATTCTTCCTCTGGAGCGCAAACTTTCTGTATTGCGAGCTGAGCAGGCACTACTTCAAGAGCGGCTCGACTCATATAAATATCCAGTTTTGACGCTGCCAAACGAAATCACATCGGAGATTTTCAAACATTTCCCCTCGCGTTACCCGCCACTTACCGGACCTCTCTCGCCAACGCGTCTAACCCATATCTGTCGCAATTGGCGAGAAATAGCGCTTGCCACCCCCGCGCTCTGGTCGGCGTTCACTTTCTTCGACCATAGCAATTCTATCGAGCGAAAGCGCCAGATATCCGACATCTGGCTAAAGAGGTCCAGTTCTTGCCCTCTCGCTATTTCTATCACCAGTTTCCGCCGTCATGTCGGGTGTGAAATGTTTCCCGGAATTGTCGCTCACCGCACGCGCTGGGAGCACCTGAAACTCTACGTTTGCGGACTCGACCTCTCCACGATTGACGGCCCAATGCCTCTACTCCGTCACCTGGATGTAGAGCTCCTGGAAAAGTCCCCAACTGTCTTGGCATTCCATGATGTGCCTCTACTACGCACTGTCGTCCTCGGCCACTACGCTTCCGCTAGTGTCATTTTGCCGTGGGTGCAATTGACTTCCTTGGTTTTGACAGACGTCGGACCAAGCCGATGTTTTCCGATTTTGCAGCAGACAACGAACCTTGTCCACTGCGAACTGGAAATTGGAATCGAGGACGACGGTCTCGATGTCGCTTATCTTCCCGAGCGGAATATCACACTTCCATACTTGGATTCATTAGTCTTGACCAACGTGGATGGCGAGGCGGTGCATGTGTTTCTCAACCCCTTCGTCGTCCCAGCCCTGCGTCGGCTCACATTGGAAGAAGAGTTCCTCGGGTCATCCCCCCATCAAATCGCTGGCCCGATTTATATCGAAATCCAGCTGCGTACTGCAGGAAGTGCACATCACCGGAGAAAGAAGGGTGCATGAAGATTCCTATATCCTTGCTTTTCCCTCCATTCTAAACTTCTTGTTCAACGGTCCATATCTCGAGGAGACTACCGACAACGAAAATCCCGAGGATGAGGTCGATTCGGAGGACGTTGAGAGCGACTCTTCCAACTCTTAATAATACCATCCCATTTACGTGCGTTCCGGACATCTCTCCTCTCATTCAGTGCCGCTTACCCCTTCGCTTCGAAGAAACCTTTTCATGGCCTCCATCGTTTTTGGCGTATAGTATATGCTTGAGGGAACTGACGAGGCATTTGCAACTCTGACCCTTTATTTGAACACTGCGAATCAAGTTTCAAATTACTGATTTCGAACCAAAAATACTGTATATTACGGTATTGAGACAATCCACCTCTTCGCACACGGTTTTACGGTGTGAAACCGATGGCTACAAAAGACGATTCCTGTTGGCGATTAGCTTCAAGCAAGTATCCATCGCTTCGTTTTAATTCACATGACTGTGACTACTCTATCGCGAGAGCCTACATATTATCGGCCAACTCATCGAGCGCCAGCTCGTCAATCATAGATCCCCACATTGACCACCAATCATCCACCGCTTCGATCGCATTGTAGGCAAACAAAACGAGATATTGTTCCCATATTTGCACGAGCATGTTATTGGACCCGGCAGCATTTTGAAAATCCTCGAAATCCATAGTCAAGCTCGCTTTCAAAGCAGTATCTCTGCCTTCCTGGATGGGGCCGGAGGGGATCGAGATTTCTACGAGGGCTTGGTACTCGGAATCCTGTGTCGCACTCGTCCGTGAGTGTCGGATCTCCTGGTATGCATTCAGTAGCATTGAGATCTGTTTTCGGTGCGAAAGACGCGAAAACAGTCTCCCCAAAGTTGCTGCGTCCTCGATCTATTGACTCGAATGAATTTAGGACCGTGGAAATAAGAAAAGGTGTCTTACGGCCATTGCAGAATTATGGCTGCCGTGTATCTGCATTCCGAAGTTGAAACCAGGACCCTCAACGTTGACAATTCACGCACCAATGCAGAATGAGCAGCGTCCCCAACCAACACAGCGGTTCCATCGAGACCCACAACGTCATCCTGGACGTACAATTGATGAACCGTGGGATAGCAAGCGGATGCCAGGCCGATGAGTTTTCGCAGCCTAAGTCTGACATTAAAAGCTGAACAACAAACATGGAAGAGCAAATACCGTGGATCATAACCAGATAAATCAAATGGCAATGGTATCTTCTTTTCATGACTTTCGTCCCAATCGATATCTAAACTTGCCAGAGAGCATATCGAAAAGTTGAATGTCTCGGCATTTTTCTGTTATGCGTTCAATGCCCCAGTTAAGAATATACTTAGACGACATACGTCCCGAGTTCCGACGACACTTGATCCACTTCCCATCCAAATTGACAACTGCAGTGACTGTAAACTTGGGGCGTAAACGAAGCCGGGGACGCAACCAACCTCATTATAATCGCACATTAAACTGAATTCAGGATCCTGTTCGATAACTTTTGTCGGGACGGAAATATTTATCCTTTCTAAAAGTAAGTACTTCCTTCTTATCGATAGTATTCGAAACCTACCCAGGGACAGTATGAGTGGACTCGAGATCTTCCTCCGCATCCTCGGCCATAATTGCACGCACAATGCTGTTGTGTCCATCAGCGCCTACGACCTAACAACGGAACGTTAGAGACGGAGGAACAGATAAAACTGCCCACGCACAATATCACAGCTCAGAGAGCTCCCATCTTCTAAACTCACAGTGGCAGAACCACCAGCAGTCTTAACATCCACGACCTTAGATCCATATTTTATAACGGCGCCAGCACCCAAACAAAGGGATGTTAACTGGTCACACAAATCATTGTGCTGGGATTTATTTTAGACTTTGCTTTTGCTCACGACCCGAAGCTGGGCTGCTTACTTACCTGAACAACAAGAAAATCGGCCTGCAATTCCGACATAATTTGCTCGTGAAATTGCATGAATCCCACGCGCTCCAAAGTGTCGGCTGGTTATGAATGAGGTGAGCGCAAGCAAAAAATTTCAGTGAATGTGAAGACGTACCTCGTCTAAATCCATATCCAGAGCATTTTGTTCCCCGCGATCTAAGCAGAGTATCCATGCCGGGCCATTCGTTGAGAATCCGCGTCATGTTAGGAGGCGAGCGGATACTGCCTCCAGTCTAGTGAGTCCCCAGACGTTTAGAAACTAGCAAAGCAGCTCGGACTATATCGTAAGAGGGACCTTCACTAACCTTGGTTTTCCCGTCCGATTTTTCGAGGATGACGACCTCATGCCCAGCTCTCCGAAGGACATAACCACAAGCCAGTCCAGAGATGCTTCCTCCCACGATAATAAATCTAAGCGACAGGGGCGCAGACTCCATAGAACGAGAAGTAGCAATTAACGGTGGCGCTGGCAGTGGAGATCGTCGTCGTAGTCGAGAGCCGCCGGAAGGAAAAAGAAGCGGACGTCCCACACCTGCCTCACCCCCACATGTTGGCTTATGTTGGCAACGATAGTGTTCTTCGTTGTCGGCGGGAGTCGTGCACGGAGATGTCAGCCAATGTATTGAGCCTCCTCGGAGTTGGTCTGACTGCCGCTCTGGCAATCATGGATCACACTGCTTGCGCGCGAGCTTCGAAGCAGCGCGCGACTCGTCCGTTGCTAGCCGAGGCAACTGCGTGAAAGTGTACGTCCCGCATTATTGATTTCCCGAGTCCTTGCCGTCATTCAATTTTGCGAGTCGCGGGCTATCCGAGGACCAGAGACTCGGCCCAAGCGCTAACCAAAAACGATGAACTTCTGTACCACGCTTGGTCGGGCCGTGGAAAAGTGCAGCCCCATCCGCTGATGCAACATCACACATCACAGGATGCGTGGAGTGCGATGGAAGCATTCCTGACCGCAGTTAGGCGGTGACAGTGAGTGTCCGCTCTGTTGGAGTACGTACGGATTCGAGGAGAGTAAGAAAAAAAACACCGACGGAAGTCGTATCAGAACGGGTACAATCCAACATCATGATTGAAACTTGAAATCACCCTCCCGCCTTGCAAATCTGTCCTATAAATGCCTTCGAACTCGGCCAGGCTGCTGATAAAGATTTGAAGGCGAGGTCAAGTACTTCGGCGCTGGTGTGGAATGCTCATATCCATCCTGGAATTATAATTCCGCACCTACGAATCGTCTAAACTAAACCATCTGCAAGTCCTTCGACGTCTGGCATTATCATTCCCCAAATCAATGAGAGGGACAAGGGAAGGTCTAGGCGGAGTCACTATCAAGTCAGGGACCGTGAATTGTAGACCAACCTCCCGTGTGCACATTGAAATGGAAATGCCGTCTTGCACAAGTTGTCGACAAGCTTCTCGCATTGAGCATGCGTCAAAGAATCATTGAACATAATGGCCCCTGCAACAGACAAGTTCGGTGAACCGATGAATCGCTTTAATCATTCGCACCTCGGCAGGCCTTGGAGTTGACCAAATCAAGCAGTTGCTGTGGGCACCAGCGCAAAGCCCGCAGCCAGTGAAACTCGTCATCTTCGTCGTCCTCCGTCGCCTCCGCCTCAGCACGAGGGATATCACTCTCCAGCTTTGCGAGAAAAGCTTTAACGAAGTCGCGAAGTTCGTCATCTAATAAGAGCTGAGGAGAGTTGATAAGCCATCCGCAACGTTGAACAGGTTGAATGGTGAATCGTACTTTGTTGGCGACAACTACAGGTACACACCGGACAAAGGCTTGGGTGTAACCACTGACTCCGCCTGCGTCGATATCTTGTTCCATCTTGTCTGAAGACTCCCCAGACGGTTCAACAAAATGAAATCCCCAGTGCCCAAACACCCGCCGAGTGGAATGTTCCCGCAATTGCCGCTCCTCATGTCGGGTAAGAAGAATCGGAATAGGTGGGCTCAGATCTTTGAGTCGAAGGCCATGCTTCTTGTCCTCTCCGGCATCGACGTTGGCTAGGTACCCAAGGCAGAGTTCCTTGAGGAACTTCTCCACGCGCACACGTTCATCCGCTGCATGCTGATCTATGAGCACAAGAGTCCGCCTCGTCGCAACCGTGTCCGAAAAGGAATCATTGATGACACAGGCAATGAACTTGCGATCCACTTGGTCGATGACCTGCGCATTGCGTAGATCGTCTTTCTGGAAACGACGGGAGGACGCTGAAGTGGAGCCGCCGTAAGGTTGTCCCGTCTTCAAATAATCTGAAAACTTCTGGGCGCTGTGGCAGTCGTGCTGATGCGTCTCGACGGCGTCGGCGTCCGGGGCTGGTAAATGAGTGAGGGAGGGTATCTTGGTCTCCGCAACAGCATAAATATCGTTCGCCTACAAACAGCGAGTCAAATTAGATTCATGAAGTGAAGGGTATTGAATGCCTCTAAAGCGTTCTGGATCCATTCGGGCATCGCGGGCATATCCGGATTTCCCCGCGCCTTTTGTCTAGAGAGAGTGCGGCCTTGAGGGCCGTAGGCTATAACGCCCCCAAAATCCACTGGTGGCGGTTCAAATTGTTTATACGAATTACCCGTGCGCGCATCCACGATATAAATTTGACCAGTATGCGGATCGGTCCATTGCAACTCCTCTGTCTCCTGTGACGCGGGTTGCAGCAAACCGGTCTGCCAGGATAATACACTCACCTCAGACGTATACAACGGTGCTGGGGATGCTTCTCTTGACAACTGACGAGATGGTGGTTCAAGTTCGGCATAACCTGAATCGTCTTCAAAATCATATTTCCGCCGCTTCCTCGGAGACGGCGACGGAGATACACCGTGAGTTGCCTTGGAGTCGGCCGCAAATCCATGTCGAGCGAGAAAGGCTTGAATCGTTGAGCTAAGCAAAGACGCGACGGCATTTTTATTCTGGTTTTTGGACGGTAAGAGGCGGTAGTGTCTGTGATAAGCGGAGTATGAGTCACCCGTAAATGAACCGCAGCTTTAGCAGGCTCGAGACAATTGTCTATCTCTTGGGACGGAACGCTCAGATCCAGAACATATACTGGCTTCTTTTCGCTTTTACGAGGTGAGCGTCGGACGGCTATGATAGATGGTTGAGAAAAAGCACAATGGTGTTGAAATATTATACTTACTGCTTCTGAGGCTTGTCTCTCCGGCTTCGTCAAACGCCTATCGACCGCATCAGTAAGTGTATAGCACACTATGACACATCATACGTGTTTCGCAAAGGAACTTGATGCAAAGCGGGAGTCGATAACATGATGCAGCTCGCAAAGTGAGATGGGGTGACGGTTGATGTCTGAAATCAAAAGCTTATCTCGATATTCCAACGCACTGAAAAACACTAACAAAGAAATTGGTATGCCTGAAGCGACTCATAAGTAATACGTGAAAACGGCGAGATGGTGGACGAACCTTTGAGAACGCACCGTCAAGACTAATAAAGCCTTTGAGCCGCAGCTCTCCAGAAGTCACATCGATCTCCTCAACATGCTAATGACCATTAGATACAATTGAAGATGGATCTAAATGCTGACCTGAGCCAAAGCACGACCGTACAGATGCCGAAAAGCTGTCAACATGGATGTCGTCTACAGTCGGTGTAAGTCTTTCAGATGCTCAAACTCAACGTTTAGAACAGACCTTAGGAATCCTCAGAAGCATGTCCTTGTCGTCCTTCACACTGTGAGTGTTTTCTAATGTAAATGCAACATTGGGAAAGACAAGTGCGAACGCCTCGATTTCGTGGCGTATCGCGTCCAGCGTTCGCACTGGGGTCGGGTGTGAAAGACGGCGGACAGGAAGCTGTTGACTCGAAATAAGGATACAAATAAAATCCACAAAGGCTTGACTTGCATTGTAAAAAAGCATCTCGGATGCAAACGGTGGTTCCAGGTGATTCACGTCTCCAGCGAACGGCTGGTCCGTTGTAGAGGGTTTTAGAGCCCTGTACTATGAATGAACCAAACCATTTCGGTCGCTCGCAAAGATTGTTCGAACCTTCACTATGACTGACCAAGTCTGCCGTGATCGTGCAGTCCGCGACGAAATTTCGAGGCAGCATATGTCCGCGCAAGATGCCAACGCTGTTTGCGCTGAGAAAAATCGTTGCGAACAGCAGGGATGAATCTACCTTCTCCACGGAACCCGAACGTCGAAAGATCGTTAAGAGAGTCGGGAGCGTACGCTTTAGATGTCCCTGGGTGCCGGTATCGGGACAGGACATATCTGAACTCACTAACACGCACCGTACCGCCCAGCCTCCAAACCTGTGCCCAGAATGTCCATACCATCCTTGCTCATGCCTGAACCATCGTCTCTGACCCAGCATGTCCATTCTTCGCAATCGACACCGATGTCAATCTGGTGCGCACCCGCGTCTAAAGAGTTTTGGAGCAGCTCCGAGACGATTTGAGACAACGACGTGAGGATCTGTGTCGACCGAAGCTTGGTACGCGTTACATCGGGTAAGGGTTCAATTGCTGCGTCCATGTATCGCGCCTGTAGCGCACTAGGGAGTGAAACGGTCCAGTTTGCTCCCCGAAGGATGTGGTTGGCTTGAAGGCGAATGTGGCTGTGTGATCGGCGGGTCCGGTCCGCCTTCGGTTCTCTTCCGCCGCCGTCACCTTGACGTTGAACTTTTCGTTGCCTACGTCAAGCTACATCCACCTTCGGCTTACTTTTTTTTCGAACGCACGTAGCTGCAGCTTTACCTTGAAATGAAGTACGTCTGGATAGACGTCGATCCCGTCAGTTTTCCGCGTCTTCTGCACCGTGAACTTATGTCTGACCGTCGCAGGGCCATGACGATGCCACCGCGATTCTGCTAGCTCTTCACTGCCCAAATATTACGCTTCTTGGGATCTCTACGGTAGATAACTTCGACACTCGGCTTTCTACTCCCCTCATTCATTAGAACGAATTAGACACATGGAAATACCAGCAGTGATTGGACAATGCGCAATGCTGCGAGATGCCTGCACGCTTTCGGAGCCTCTTCACGATATCCTGACATTCGTGTTTATCCCGGAGCCCCGAAGCCGCTCCTCCGTCCCGCAAAGCACGATCCAGAGATTCATGGTGTTGATGGGCTTGGCGGCGTCGAAGGTCTTCCCGACGCTGAAAGCCCAGAGGTCGTGCGTTGGCTTGCGAAAGACGCTGATGGTGAGCATATAAGGGCACTCGAAGGCTTGTCACGCGCCGTGAAAAAGACGTGGAACAGAGGCGATGGGCACAAGGTAACGATCATCTCGAGCGGGCCTATGACAAACATCGGGCTTTTCGTTGCGATATATCCCGATCTTTTGGATGCTGTGGAGGAATTTGTGTGTACGTCCAAAAAATTTTAACGTGGAGGCGTTGACGAGTTCATCTTTCAAGTTATGGGAGGCGGCGTTGGTCTCGGAAACAGGTCTGCCGCCGCAGGTTCGTGTCGCCAAGTTTCTCTTGAACCTGTTTCACTTTCTTCCTTCAGAATACAACATCCTGTGTGATCGTATGTGTTAATTGATATGCATTCGATGCAAGTCTGATTTCTATCTAGCACACGCTGCCCAGATTGTTCTCGATGCGCCAGTGAAGAAAACGATGATCCCAATCAACGTAACCCACACCGCAATCGTGACTCGCGCAATCCATGCACGACTTCTTTCCCCTGCAACCCCCTCTCCGCAGGACGCCAACGCTCCATTACCCAAAGCCTCGACGAACCTCCGACACACGCTTTCTACGTTAATCGGCTTTTTCGCCGATTCGTACAAAAGCACGTTCGGCTTTAATGATGGGCCTCCACTTCACGACGCACTGACGGTCGCGTACGTCTCGCAGCCCGAGCTCTTCAAGGGTACACGCTATCGCGTGGACGTCGAGCTCACCGGGACGCACGCATCTGGTGAGACTATAGTAGACGTCTGGAACTACCAGGCGTGCGACGAGACCTGCTTGGGGAACGGGAAAGAAGAACTGCATCGTCACTCAGTCAGTTGATGTGAGTGTTCATCGCTAACATGAACAGAGGACTCTCTTACTATGAACGTTCAGCTCGATGGTTTTTTTACGCTTTTCCATGATTGCATCCTGCGTTGCGATCAGCTTTCGCCGCTGAACAGTTAGACTCGGATTGCACGGCTTAGGGTCGTTGCGATCATAGGGGTTCAAAATATAGATTTCTTAATGAAAGAAAGACAGATTCTGAGATTTCTAGACTGCCCGAATCTGGAAGACTCTGATGTAGAAGTAAAGGGTCTGCCTAGAGCTGAACCTTTGAATTGCTTCGAATTCCTCCCACATACGATTACCCATCTTGCCTTGGCCGTGTTGATGTTGCATTTTCCCACCAAATGCAGGCAGATATTTTGCCCCATGTGCCGAATACAAGTGCCCACGAATGTCGCTGCGATATGCGGATCGGTTGACAAAAGGGCGCATTCCGCAATACTTGCCCTGGGAGGGAGCGGAAGCATCCGCACCCACACCAGGAAATCGGAAACAGTAATCAGAGTCCGACGGTTTCGCTTGGTGAAAGTTGATACATTGAATATTTATTCAAAGCCACATCATATACATAGGAATGCTGGATTTCTGTATCCGTTCCATTGCGTTCAATGAACGAGGGAACTGTCTGGAACTTCGACAACAGCATGTGATAACAATTCATACACTTGATGCGAGCGAGGTTTGATATTGCAGTCGAACCGAGAAGGAAAACTGGGAGTCAGGTCAGCGATCCCCATTGTCAAAAGGTGTTTGGATATCTCAAGACTTGCCTGATACTGCCAGACGAATAACTGACATCAGGGATAATATCTTGCCCCTTTTCATCCACCATCGGGCGAATATCGCACGTAGCAAGAACTGTGGCTGCAATTGCGAAAACATTGGCCTCTCCGAATGACTTCCCTGGGCACAGCCTTCTACCGAAGCCGAAAACCAAATCTGTGACCTTTTCCATTTCGGAATCCAGATTTTTATATCGCTCCGGGTTGAACTTCATGGGGTCTGGAAATACATCTGGGTCATGTAACATATGCCTTGGCGGCGTTAACGTCATACTTTTTTTTTACCCCGAGGACATTTTCCTTACCAGACATTAGGTATCACAATTGAACCCTTGGGCAAATGCATGCCTTGATAAACATCGTCCTTACTGAGCGCGTGAGGAATACCTGATGGCTGTTAATTATGAGCACATATGTATAAGAACGCAAGAGATACCTAGTGGAATAGCAGGATTTAGCCGGAAAACCTCGGTAACCACACTTCGGACATATGGGAGTGAGGCTTTATCAGCGATCGTGGGTAGGCGGTGTCGGCCAATAACCGAGTCAATCTCTTCCTGTGCCTTTGTCTGAACGTTCGGATTGAGCATCATCGCCAGGAAGAGGCTTAGAGCACTGATCATGCTCTGACATTGAATGTTACTATTAAAAAACCTTTTTAAGTAGGGAAGGGAACAACATACCGTATCCATTCCACCTTCCATCATCATGCAAGCGGCCCATGCCAGTTGTTCTTCCAAATTTGGAGAAGGTGTCCCGTCGAGGGCTTCAAGAGCCGTCGCGCAGGTGTTGGGAAGGAGTGCTGTCCCCGATTCCTGTAGATACTGGGTAAAGTCACATGGCATCTTTCGGATTCTGGGACGTACAAAGCTGTGTTTTGACCAAAGGTATGGGTCCCAAGCCGCCTTGTGGACTATTTCTCTCCAGCCTTTAGCCGTGGAAAGAAACCCGCTCCCAGGTAACCATGAGGGGAGATATTTCACTAGATTCAAGTTGAAATCCAGGTAAAGGAGGGAGGCTGAAACATACTTAGAGGCATCGAGTCTACCAGCCATACACCCGGCTCCGCTGCGCGGCTAAAAATGTCCATGGCAGCCCGGCCGAGGGTCAGAAATGGGTCATTGTCAGTGGAGATATAGTGCCCATAGGTAATGCGAAAAATAATGGTTGCAATTCTCCTGCATGACACAAATCAGTACCGGCGGGTATCAGACTAGTATATAAATTCAAACACACCGTTTAATGAGATGCTCCAACTTACTCGGATCTTCAATAACATTCTTAACTAGAAGTCGTGCCTCGGCTTCTTGAAAAGCATGGTATCGTGGAATCATGCGTGGAGCCAAATCTTGGTTGACAATCTTTCGCTGTTGGCGCCAGTTATCATTGTATGATTGCAGAACAAAGCCTTTGTCGTATCCTGAACTATTATTGAATTAATTAAACAAAAAATCACAATTAAGGCGTAAGGGCCGCACAGATGAGCCATTTCCTACGCATGTGGTTCACGATTAGAGGCGAAAACAACTGGTTCCATTCACTCACAAGGTGAGGTCTGTCTGAATAAATCGCTGACCGTTGTTCCAAAAGATCTTTCGCAACCTTAGACGAGTTAAGGAGAATGAGAGGTTGACCAAACGCCTCGAGGTAAACAAGGTCGCCTGCATGAATAAATTGGTGATTGAAAGGGGTGCTAGGTAGTTGGACCTGCCATATTTTTTCGCCCATCTCGAAAAGGTCAGCCATTGGTAAGTTTGAGGGATCTGAAGTGCATTTCCAACGATCGGGAAGCGACGTGGACCAGGAGGATAATTTTTGTTTCGCAATTTGAAGAGAGAGAGGACGAGCCATCCAATGCACGCAGCAAGAGTAATCGCAACTTTTCCGTGAGCCATCGTTGTGCACTGCGAAGTGCCGGAGCAGTAAAAGGGTATATGAACCCCGTGAACGAAGGAAGCCTGTCATATTCTTATCCAAGATCAGAAGTCATTCACACTGAATGATAGATCAACGCGGGCCCGGGGTAAGGACTGGCGTGCGGCCGACACGTTGTAAGGTGTTCGATAGCAAGCCTCGGGCAGCGAGCGGGAGGACAGAGACACGGGAGATGGATCAAGGTCTCTCAAAATTAAAGCCTGGCGACTCGAGTGCCAGTGGCGTAGCGGCCAAATGCCACAAGTCCTAACCTAGACCGGCTGCTGTCATCTTTATATACAGTAACGTAACGATCGCCGACAAACACCGCTGGATCATTACAGGCTGTATAATTTCGAGACGGACACCTTGCACAGAAAGAGACGGGAAGTTCCGGTCGATAAAGTGGACCCTGAGACTCTGGTACTATACAGATATGTCTTCAAAGAACGGGCAGAAACCCGGGCCCATTGTCAGTCCCCCGCTTGAACATCCGACAAATTCAAAGAACACCGCTTCATTATTGGGCCTCTTTGAAATCACCTACCGTTCACAAGATCTATGGATTGGCGTATTTATTCAGCAGGCCACACCATCCCGGTCGTATGCAATCTACAAGCTAGCCAAGTCAGTCGAGTGAGAGGACTGTTGGCAGCCAAAAGGAAGACCCTGACGAAATATAAATTTCATGGCCTATCTGGCGCTTCGTAATTTGAACAGAATTTGTCGTAACCCTCTCTGCAGGCAAGATCTAAGTATGTCGATGGAACAAGCGATGGAATCGGCGCTTTCTAGTACGCCTGCCAATGGAGAAATCAAAAGTGGTCGTCATACAGTGTGATCGCCTTGAGGCTTCCGAGTAGTTCCGAGTCCTCTTGTCTCTCAACGTGATTTGCGAACTTGAGAACCATGCCTCTCATGGAATTTTACGCCGGTTCCAACGACCGCTGCTATCGCTGTAACCAGTCTGGGGATCCCAAGCTACGCACATGTGCTCGCTGCCATGTCGCACGGTGTTGTCGGTGAGGAGATCACAACGTGGACAGAGATGTAACCTCACACCGACAGGTTCCCCGCAATGCCAAAGAGACGACTGGCAAATCCATAAGCTCAACTGCACCGACCACAAAACGACTCTAAAAAACCACGCGGATCCCACCATGCAGGAGAAACTGAAAGTCTTTCTGAAATGGCTTGATCTTTGGCGAGACACCGTCTTCGCCTGGGGTGCCTTTTCCGCAGACCTAGCAAATCAACAGCCGGATTACCTACTTACTCACAGGTTTGTCCATCTCACATTTGCATACTACGGTACCTCAGATGGGAACTTAGTTATCTTCTCGAAATTGAGCCACTCCCTCAAATGAAGCCCAAAAGCACTCGGCCCGTTCTAAGTTTAGGGTGGCATTCAAGTGCTAATATTTGGATTTGTGCTAACCCGGCCTAGGCTGTATTAGGCGGCATGCGCATCGACGACCAGATGCGGCAGGAGTTTGAGCGTCTCACTGATCTAGCATATCGCGCCCTGATCAACGAAAACTTTGAACGTATTGCCCAGGCACCAGGGAAACTGCGTATTGTTGTCATCTGCTTCCCGTTCTACAGCAACGCCGGGGATTTTCTCCCCAATATATTTCCAGACGGGAAGTCGGCATTTTTTTGCCAATCCCTTGAGCCCCGAGAGTCGGCTTGTTTCGGCTGCGTTGGTACGTGCGTGGACAGAACAGTTTGCGGAACATGTTCGGGCTGGAAATGGTGTGTGGAATCTTCTAGTTTCAGAGCTGAGCCTTACACTTGGGAGCAGTTGCCGGCCACAAGCAAGTACTGGATAATTTGATTCAGGGTGGTCGATCTCGGCAGCCGCTGCTTTGAACGTTGATTGAACGATCGGAGGTTGGTAAATCCGTCGCGGCGTGTAGGATATTTGTGAGTCCCTAGGACTGCAAGTATCAGGTTTATGTACGGCTTCTGTGCGCTGTATCGAAGAAATCCCCAACAGAGATACGGAGGCCGGCCGGTCAATCGGCGCTGCCATCGGTGCCCGATGGCCGCGGCCACGAATTGACGAGTCAGTGGGCACGGTCATGCCTGTCATGCAAGGTTCTAGAGGTCTTGCGTAGTGTTGGGTTCGATTGGGCTTGGGCTCCAAGCCCAGGGGCTGCTTTTTCGATGGCAAAAAACGTGTGCCGTGGGAGACGGCGTCACCGCGAGCTCAAAATCATTAGCAAAACTGGCACAACCCATTTCACCGGTGCCGTAGGACCGTGCGACGGGAACGGGCAGCTGCCCAAGTGGTCAATCGCCAGAAGCCTTATATTCTGGCGCGTCCTGCTTTGCACCTCTCACCCCTGACATCCACCTTAAACTCCACAACAAAACACCATGGCCACCACTAACTCGGTGACGCAACCCTCTGCTGACGAGCTGAAGCTTGTCGAAGTGTTCTGCCAACTTCCTCCGTGAAATTGCCGACTTTACGCCTGGAAAATCACTCGAGGCGAAGCTTAACAGAGACTACGGGCCTTCTTCCGCGACTTATCAACAAGTTCGAGCCTTTTCCTAATTGATTTTTGAGACTGGCAACTCAAACTGCTTGACGTCGTTCCATAGTTGTCGGAGCTGGCTTTGCGAGGCCTACGCGATGTGAGTGTTGTCGCCGAGGGACATGAAATACAGATGCTGACGCCAGCTATTTTCTTTTGGAACAGGGATGGCTCGCAAATCAAGAGGTACGGAATCAAGCATCCTAATGAACTAGTCCGTGGATAGCTCATCCCTCTTGGGGCGACGGCAGATTACCGGCCCAAACTACCGACGCTCACGTGTCCGAGCTCCTTGTGCGAGAATTTATAAATTTAAGTTGTTACCCTCTAATCGTCTTCAATCTTCTCTTAGCGGAGGAACAAAGTTGGCTCTCAATCACAGCCGTCTACATGGAGAGCGAGGGTGAGCAAGTCTTCGCGGGGCAGGTGAGTCGGTCCCCTGCAGCAACTGCTCGCAAGCTGTTATTTATAGCGTGCCCACCACAACAGTATCATGCCCATCCCTACGGCGAAATCAACTGCTCGATTCCAGTCCCCGGTACTGGACCGAACCCTGAACTAGAGGGGATCGACAGCTTCTGGATCGGAGTACGTATTTCCGCTCCTCCCGGCCATACGACATCCATTGACACCTCAAACCATTTGCAGCGCGGATGGACGTGCCCAGGTCCGGGATCGCATCATTATCCCAGGGCAAGAGGGGGAGGTCTGATTTCCCTTTTCTTCTTGCCAGCGGGGCGTATCAGTTGTGAGCTTCCAAAGGCTTCATTGCCCACGAAGGTCAACAGACTTCTCTGACGCGTGCTTCTCAAATAGACAACGCGACGCCGGACATGCCTCAGCCTACCGACCCAGGGGGCTTTGCTGAACTAAATAAATAACTCTTTGATACTTCCAGTAGATTTGCGGTTATGGCATGGATCTGCTCGTATTTCTGCCTGGTCAGCAGCTTGAGCGTCATAAATTTGGGGCAAAGCACGACACATGCAGCATCTTTCCCGGCGTATTTCAGGATTATCTTGCTACCACCTACCAACGTTTAGCAAGGATGTTTTCGATCTTCGTATCTCATCATACCGGGATGCTCTAAGTATGAAATCAGGACAAGTGCCTGATGCCGTCAAAGTTAACACTCACCGTCAAGGAATTCCAATATATCGTAGACTAGGAAGCTCCGACTCCGTCGAAAGAGACCTTGCTTGACAAAGGGCTGTAACTCAACTTGGGTGTATGTTTTTTGTGCTTGTGGTTGTCTGTTCAAGAACATCACTTAAATCTTGTCGGTACTCTGCATCATGATCAAGGTTTGAGTCCGGTCTCATCATCTCTCAATCAGGCTGATTTTGTTTCTTGCTGCTTGTTGACCACCTAGCTCATTAATTTCTAGTACGAATCAATTCCTTGGATAAACTAGATGCGAAAGAGGAGTATGTCGCCGGGTTTCAGCAAAATTGAACCTATAGTGTGAAGTTGAACCATGAAGACGCCGGGAGATCCCGAGTCTTCCTTCCTGTGAATCTGTAAGCTATAGCAGATATAGGAATTTGAGAGAATCAAGAGACATTTGAGGCCCCGTCAGACACTGAGAGGTGCGCTCAGTTTGGCAAGAAGCTGAGAGGTAACACTGTGCCGACTATGCCGAGATGGTTGCCGAGCGAGTGGCGCCACCGGCACTCCATCGGAGAGTAAACGAAGTAGTTTTTGATCTCGGAGCGTTTAGGATCATCGAGTGACACGAAAAGTGGTGCCATTATGAGGGTGGAGAGACCTCGTCAGCGAGGTAACTTTGCCGTGGGGAAAGATATATGGCATCGACCCAGAGTGTTACCAGTAAGTCAGGGCGACCAGTTTTGAAGCGAACTCCTGCTGACGTGCGATTTTCACAGAACTCTGCCCCCGAAAAGTTCTCAGCTCACTGATGTCTTGGATTTGAAGAAAACAGCGGGGATAAACCGCTCTCGGTTGTGATTCTTTTGTCCAATATCTTGAAATTACGCGGTCGCTGGGCCACTTGACTGGTTGTACTATAGTCACCAAGTAGAAAATAACTTTCGAACAGTGTCTAGCAGTTCTAGCAGGTTGTCGGAATCTTCCCTCTTTAACCCTTCTTCCCTTTCGCACTCTTTTCCGGCACCTATTGTCTACCAGTCCAGGTAATTTTTCCACTTCGTCCCGATGTAAATGCGCGTTCCCGCGTCGATAAAACGCATCAGGGTGCGTGTAATCGAATCAGATTCCTCTCCTGCGCAGAAAATCGAGTCTAAAAAAGTGCCATACTTCCAAATGACCCGGAATGATCGAATTTTCGTGAGCTGGTTGTCAGCGAACCTAGCTTTGAGGAAAGATTTAAGCAGACCGTAATCTGTGCCAGCAGAATACAAAAAACTGATATGTTGTAATTTGGGAAGAGGCGGAGAGATTCTGGAGTGCTCCAGGCGAGACCGGAGATTGGAACAGTGAAGGTATAGTATAGAGTCTTGGACTTTTCTGGATGGGCTTTCCAGCTCGAGGTTCTCGAGCGTCGCAGCCACAGAGGACAGGCACTCTTGCCAGTCCGAAAACCCATCATTATCTCCTCGAATGGATAGGGTAGTTAATGGTGGCGATGAGCGAAGTAGGAATGCGCGCAGGGATGGATAAGTGGTGTCATCCATTTCCGAAATGCGCAAACTTTGCAGAGAAGGGAGTGTCAAGTGCTGGAGAATATCCTTGGGCCCGCCGTCAACGTTTGGAACGAGCTCGAGGGACTGCAAATGGGAGTGGTGAACTGGGGAGATGGCGGGAGCCCGCGAACTCAGAAAATCGACGGAACAGGTCGCTGTCCTGAGATTCGGAGCGACTTTAAATAATTCCATGTCCGTTATTCCGCCTTCAAAACTCGTCAACTGCAGCGAGGGCAGGGTGTAATAGGAGAATTCAGCGTGGGGGCCGTCCAAACACAGGCTGTGAAGTTGGGGCGCATTGTTGAACGTATCGACAGGATTATGAGGATCTGGGTCCTCTCCGTAGGTATGTGCCAATGTCGCTTTCTGGAGGATTGGGAACTCCATTGAATCCAACCCTAGTCCACCTATATCTTCTTGGCTCAAAGCAAGCTCTAGATGCTGCAACCTGCTTAAGTAGCGGTCAATAAGATCGCCTAAACGATCCATCGGAAAGATGCACTCCGCAAGTGGGTCGTCCGCATCTTCCCTACGAAAGCCGAGGGACAAGGGACGATACGCTGCGCGACTCAGCCATCGGTCAATGTACGCTTCTACTGCCCCCGATTGAGGAATGAAGACACCAGGTCCAATGGTGTCGAAGTGGAGGCACAAAGCGCACCACAGCTCGGGAGTTGAGAGCGCGATGTCCCTCCATGCTCGACACACGCGAAGAAGAATTATGAGTGGATGTGACTTGAGTTTCTTTATTGAAAAGGACGCCGCAGTGGAAGGAAGGCACTGCGTAAAAATTTCCTGGGTGATTTCGACAGGTAATGTCAAGACCGGATAAGTGGCGACCTCATCCAGGTGGCGCAAAACCTGGGTCCGAATCCTGTGCAGTTCTTCGAGGCAGATTTCGGTGCGAAAGATATTGGCGTCAACATTCACAAGCAATTCGCGCAGGGTGGCCGTATTCATGGCTGATCTTAGTGAGCGACAAAAGAAATTAAAGCGTAGCAGCACAGACCGTACAAACCGCAGAGCCTTTGATCGTCACCAGTGTGTGAAGAGGATATGAAAGGGGAGCGTTGCAGGGCCGACAATGACTTTCAAGCACGATTGTTTTGGTTGAGCGCAACTGCAACCAACCTTCAAAGGACACCGGCTTCTTCCGATGATCGTGCCAGACTCGCCACGGTCATGGCCTGTAATTTATATATCCCCTCAAAAGTGCACTCCAAAGGTAGGTAGGTAGGTAGTATTACACGGCACGGTCCCACTCAGGGAAAAATGATCAAATTCATAGCACTATCCGCGAGAAAATCAAAGACAGGCCGCCTCCAACACTTTTCGTTTTTGAGCGATGGAGGCGCCGGACAGGGTCTTTTTCCTTGGGAGGTTCCTCGTATTCCTCTTCATTAAGCTCCGCATCGAATCTAGACCCGGGTGTGAACAGCTCTGGCCGTCGTTTCCGCAGGTCCATGAGCCGCCACTTCTGCCGTTTTCTGTGAACTCGTGCGTTGACGCGGTGGTGTTCCTCCCACATCCAATCAGTGCGCCAGTCCACCTTCTGAAGTCGGACTACGGATTGAGATCGTTTCAAAGGGGAGCGGACTACATGATGCATGGTCAGCGTCTAGACCATTTACATATTCTACAGGAGTACTCACCGTCCTTCCATGTGCTTGAAGGTACGGCGGTCTTTGGAGCATCGCCAAACCGAATCCGCAGCTCTTCGAGGGTTGCGAATTGCTCACTGTTGAAGAATCTGACGCTCTTTCGAACATCCCAGCCCTCAGACTGGTCGAGGCCGTACAGTGTTTTGAGACCTTCAGACATCGGCGTCGCCCCGTTTCGATCCAAGGACCAATATCGCTTGCATGGAGCAATATACCCATCCCTCCCGACTCGAAGATTCTCGAGGAAGAGATACACCGTGTCTGCCGCCTCAAAGCCCGGGAGAGGTTTGTATCGTCCATGGATATAGGTTCCGATACTGATCTTGTTCACTATTTTTATCGGGAAACGTCAGTGAATGAGAGCCATGTTTCAACTGTACGCACCGAATCCAACTTGCGCGTTCCCGGTGCAGCGTTCTAAACAAAATGCACGCAAGTCCGCTGAGGCGGTAATCCAGTTCATAAGTGCAGAAAGCAGCACGCTCCAATTATCGACGTTGTCTCCATCGTCGCCAATATCTATGGACGAAAGAGTCGTCCAAGGGCCCTTGTTCTGACCTATTGTGAATCTATCATCACGTACATGTATGAGTAAAAACGGGATGCTGCAGAAGAGGGAAGGAAGAACAAACCGTGTCCATCCTGGTATGCCATGATATATATCCGTCGTGGTATTATCATGCCACGTCCATTTGTATGATTTCTCTTCGAAAAATATGGGAAACCGGTGCCGCAATTCAACCGCGGACTCCCAGAATGCTCTGGCCGTGTTCATTACGATGAGGTCGCCCAAGACATTAGTTGTTTGCGGAGACCGGATTGTACCACTCCAACTTGCGACCATGAGAGCACGGCATACTGTGAGGGTGACTGTCGGCGGTGCCATATTAGCGGTAGGCGCCCGGAGTTCAGATTCGAGCCGCGAAATGGTGTCGTGGTCGACAGATTCGGTGTAAGGCGCGTGCGGGTAGTGTATCGGGCTCTCGCCATCCGGAACCTGCCCGTACTTTTAGTCCAAAAGTTAAGGACGACGGAATTCAACTCACAATAGACATTTGGAGTCTCCCTCCGGCATCCACAAGCGTGAGGAGCTTGGAAGTCGGAGGAGAGGGGCGGGGGAAGACAACGTGACTCGACCGCCCGCCAATCCAGTAAATAGCATCGAGAACCGGAAAAGCGGTAGCATCCTGGAGGTATGTTAAATACTTGTGTACAACTTGAACAACAATGGAACTTGCATTGTATTCCAAAAATTAGATTTCAATCAGCAAATGTGTATTTAGCCGACAACTGAAGTACATACGAAGCGTTGTTTGGATACTGCCCGTTCCACTGGAGTGAGTGAGTCCCAGTAAATCGTGATATCATGGAGCTCTGATCATAGAATACTCAGAATTCTATTGGATGAAAACCAGTGACCCTCTTTGGGCTAATACATACGCACCATTATAGAAAACCAGACCCAGGTGAATGTTTGGCTGGAAGCTTATGAAAAATTGCAACGAGCAAATCGACGGAGAGCAATCCGCCTCATGCAAGAATCGCAGCATAGTCCCATTCGGCGACTCGGAATGTGCGGGGGGCGAGAACAATCCAACGATCTACAACTTGAAATGGTCGGGTTTCAACTGACAGTGCGATTCGACGGCGAAGAATAGAGTCCTGGATTTTGGACAACATAGAGAAAGGGAGGTAACGTTGATAGACTTAGACTCGGAACCCCGCAGAGTCCTTTGGGATGCACTGCCATTTGCGCTCGTGAACGTTGCCAACAAGAGCGCTCAGCCTAAATAAGCGCCGAAGCGATGCCGGTTATCGGGCCGAGTGCCGCAACTCGACCTGAACCAACACCTTTCTCAACAGCCAGATGCACCTGATAACATCCCCCTCCGCCGCCGATTCGCCGACAGCTATTGGCAGACAGAAGAGCAGAAGGGTGCAGCGGACTCTGCGAGTGGCAAAGGCCTGTGTGAGGCAAAGCTGACTCCACAGTGGAGACTCGCGAGTGTCTCGACGTTTTTGCACCGAAAATACATCGCTACCGTAACACCTACCCGCCAGTTCGTCTCGAAGCGCTCTGTTGCAAAATTGTCGATACTGGGACACGATCCAAGTGTTGCATTCTCTTGGCCTCCTATTTTCTCTGAACTGCAATATTTTCGTTCACAAACGTTTGCGAGTCTTCTACGGGCCATCGCACCGAATCCCCTTGATCTGGCTCTGCTTTGCCTCCCTCGTTCTCCGACTAAAGCCGGGCCTACCTAGCTATTGGTTCGAATTTTCTACCTGTCTTCGATCTTTTCACGCAGTTACCCTTATGTCACCGGATACTATGCTATCTCCTCATTGCATCGGACCGGCGACTCTAATGCGTATAGGTTCTTCTCGGACCTTTTCCAGCAGACTTTCGAGTTCCAGCCGTGCTTGAGGGAATTAGAGCTCTCACCATGCATACCACATGCCTCTTGTGCTGGTGTAGAATTCTTCACTGCCGACATTGGCGACCCATTGACGTGCAACTGATGTTGAACAACGAACCTCGCGTCTCTCTCCGTAACTTCCTTCGCCGCTTCATTTCTGTCCCGTTCAATCGCCACCGAATCGAACCCGGATCACGAACGTTTAAAAAAGAACGTTTAAAAGATGTGTTTCTTGCGAGAGCCGCGGAGGTCATGGGTCATCCGCGACACCAGGGCGGGTCAATACTTCCCCAATACCCCAACACAAAAAAGCACTAAAAACTGACATGCCCCCCACAACCCCAAACTATTGTCAGACTGTCGAAATAAAATTTCCTGGTTTTTCTGAGCCGTGTGGTGCACTCCAGAAAAATCCGGTTGTCCTCGAGAGAAACGGATGAGCAAAACAGAGAAATGTACATGAGGATTTGAACGAATCTGTCCTTCAATGACCTCACTCGGCAAGTTCGGCCATATCATGATGTAGTCTAAGAATATCATATGTAAACGGTCCTGTGCGGACGCGCTATACCTCTTGTCTCTTCGTCCTTCCATGAACTACATTCGAGGTGCCGTCAACGCTATCAGTGCTCCCTACCAATACTACAAGGACATAAACCCTGCCACCCTCACTGGCGCCATCGACGTTATCGTTGTCCAGCGTCCAACCTCAAACGGAGCCACTGAGCTCGCATGCTCCCCATTTCACGTTAGATTTGGCAAATGGCAGGTCCTGCGCCCAGGAGAGAAGAAGGCACGTATATTCACCCCAAATCCGTGGATCCGTGGGTGCTCAACCCGAGTTACAGGTTAAAGTATCGGTCAACGGACATGCTATTCCGTTCGACATGAAGATCGGCGAGGCGGGCGAGGCATTTTTCGTGTTTGAAACCGACGACGATGTCCCAGAGGACCTTATCACAAGTCCTATTCTTCAGCCCACCCGGCCAGACGAGGGGAAGGACATTCCGACCGACAGGTTTGGCGCCAAACAGGATCCAGAGAAGTCGGACGATGAAGCCGCCGTCCCGACAACGCCTGCACAGTCAGAGACTCCCGTCGACGAGCCAGAATTTCTCGACCTTAATGCTGGGTCGACTCCGCCGTCGACGTCTCAGATGCGGCCATCCAACCCGAAAAGGCCGTCTGGGCTGTCCATCTCGTCTACTGGCCGCGATTCACCGCCTCCGCGTTCAGCTACGCCAGCATCCATGCTTTCTATAGAAGAAACGCAGGACCAGCGTGTTGACCGCGCGCTGAAGATCGTTCAAGAGTCCATGGCCGTGAACGAGGTCCAGTATAAGCCGGGTAAGTTATTCCTACAATATATCTTATTTATTCGTGCTTATGCGTCTCCAGACATTGCTTTGGATGGTGAGGGATACCATTCCCGCCCGAAGCACGACCGCGACCGAACCATCACCGCGGATGACGACGGTACATACCGTGCGTAGCCATCCAAAATGATATAACCATTTTGTATTAATTCTATACAGGTTCGCCTACGCCCTCACCCACAGCGACCTCCGATGAGAAATCACGCACGGGTCCCCATCTGCCGAAACTGGACGTAGAGTACTCGTGGGAGTGGGGCGCCTTCCCGCAGCCCTCGCCGATGAAGGCGTCGTTCGGGATGGGCGGCCGGGCGGAAGGTAGCGGTAATGAGGCTGCGGCCACCTTTGCCGCGACCTGGGGGCGCGCGTCGCGTGGTAAGGCAAAGCGAATAGGCGAGCTGGGTATGGGCAGCATTGACGACCTGACCGAGGAGGAGGAGGACGCGGAGCCCACTGCAGGAGCATCGAGCTCGGGGGCGCGGAGCAGAAGTGTGCCGCCGGCGCTCGAGGGCAGCCCGGTGCGTTCACGCCGGAGGGCGAGGACCAAGAAATACGAGGATGACGAGGTTGAGGAAGGAGGCGAATTCACGGAGTCGCCTGTAACCGGGCCAGAGATGGTGGGGTACGGTGCGGGCGGGCGGTTATCGGCGAGCGAGTCGGACCCGACAAAGTTTACCGTCGCCATTGAAGGGAAGAAGGTCGGGTTTGAGCTCAGTGTCGTTTCGCCGGATAGTGCATCAGGTGGCAAAGAGTCTGAGTCTGAGTCTGAGGCACGCGGCAGGAGGGACCGTGACGGGGCCAGCGGTGGGACACGCGTGTTCGACCGGCGGGACGAAGTGGAGGCGGCGCGGCTGTTTGGGAAGGGCCAAATCGATCTGAACCGGTTCCTTGAGGACGAAATGGTCGTGAGCGATCCGCGGCTCGTTATTCGGTGGGCCGGAGACCAGTTAGTACTCTGCGACTCTTGTGGTGAATGATGCTGAATGTTTATAGGTACATTACAAGGAGCGATGGATCGCCGCTCATGGATGCGCTCGTGCTCTGGCGGGATGCGCTTGTGAAGCAGACTACAGAGGGCATTCCGCTCCGACCGACATCTCCTGCGTCGTCTGCCCCTGATACTCCCGTTGACGAGGATGAGCCAGAACCGAGACGCATAGACCGCGCCAAGTCAGAGCCGCCAGAACCGGCCCCGACGACGGGGAAGCCCACGTCCTCGTCCTGGGTGCAGTGGTGGAGTCGGAGTAAGCAGAAACCTACGCCCACCGGAAAAGACGAACGCCCGCCCCTACCGTGGACGGCATCTGCACCGGTAAGGATTTCTTTTATCTGAGGTTGCTGTTCTAATATGTCTTGTCTTTCATTTTCTTAGGACGCCTCCGACACCAAGCTAACGCCGCAGAAAAGAGTGTTGTCAGAAATTCCCCCTGCTGATTCCGCGCCGTCGCCTTCTACACCTGTCCAGCGCCCGACCCAGGTGCCGCCACCGAAGCCTTTACCGGTGGAGGGTACAGGGAAGCGGAAGTTTGCGAAAACGCTGCGCTTGACATCGGACCAGCTGGTTTGTACCTTGTCTCTTGTATCATTTATATTCTCAATTTCTACTGTAGAAATCGCTCAATCTGAAGCCTGGCCCGAACTCGATCACCTTTTCGCTCTCTACGTCGGGTACCATCGCATGTACGGCCCGCATCTTTGTGTGGGACTCGACGGACCTCGTGCTGGTGTCGGATATTGACGGAACGATCACCAAGTAGTGCTTTTCTTTCTCGGAGTCGTCCTTAACCTAACGAGACGCTCTTCTAGATCCGATGCTCTCGGACACGTCTTCGCGATGGTCGGGCGCGACTGGACCCACCTTGGGGTCGCAAAGCTGTACACGGATATCACCCGGAATGGGTACAAGATCATGTACCTCACCTCCCGCGCAATCGGGCAGGCTGACGCGACGCGCGACTACCTCAAGGGGATCAAGCAAAACGACTACCAGCTTCCGGAGGGCCCCGTCATCATGAGCCCCGATCGGCTCATGGCGTCGCTCCATCGCGAGGTGATCATGCGCAAGCCCGAGGTGTTTAAGATGGCGTGTTTGCGCGATATCCAGCGGTTGTTTGGGGAGGCATCGCGGAACCCTTTCTATGCGGGCTTTGGGAATAGGATCACGGATGCGTTGTCGTATCGGAGCGTGAATGTGCCGAGCTCAAGGATATTCACGATCGATTCGTCCGGAGAGGTCAAGCTGGAGCTGCTCGAGCTTGCTGGGTACAAGTCGTCGTACGTGTTCTGCCTGTTTCTTGTGGTTGGCATCCAGCTGATGTTCGGTGAAGATACATTCACATGACGGACTTGGTGGACCAGATGTTCCCGCCCATACACCGGAAGTGGACACCAGAGTACACCGACTTTAACTACTGGAAGGCGCCTGTGCAGGACTTCCCTCTCCCTGATTTGTCGCCGCCCTCGCCGGCGCTAAGCGCGCGGTCGGACACGTCGAGCACGTTTGCACGGATACGGAACTTCAGTCTCGTCGGCAGCAGCAGGCAGTCATCCAATATCCGACAAGCTGCCCTGAACAAGGTCAACGGCAGCGCTTCGCGTGAGACGTCCCCGCCGCCCGGCGAAGCACAACGGAGCGCAGATTTGCGGCAGATGTCGTCCTTCGAGCGGCTGAGTAACACACTGTCCAGCTCCTTCGGCAAGTCGTCGCCGTTGTCGGACAGCAGCCGGCGTAGCGTGAGCCCCGAATCGCGCTCGTCCTCGTCCTACACGTATGCGGACTCGGAAGAGGAGGAGGCAGACGATGAGCTAGATCCGGACGGGAAGCGGCGGAGAAGGCAGCGGCGCAGCATGACAAGTATGCCTGGCTCGCTAGATGATGATCTGCAGTTCGATATGGATGACGAGCCAGGTGGGTACAGAGAGGATGGGGAATACGACGACTCGCACGCGATGGAGGATGAGGAGGAGGCGTTCGACGAGGACCTGTTGGCGGCCGGTGAGATGAAGAATGTTCCGTTCTTGTGAATTGCATATCGCATTGCTCTGTAGCTTATTTAATTGCTAGCCGTGGTCGTAGCACACCTCGTAGCTTTAATACTGTAGTCTACATACACGATGCGGCGCACATATAGATTGTATTCTTGGAGCTTACAATTGTTTGGAGCCGTGAGAAACTTGGTTCAAACTCTTCTTTGTTCTTGCCACGTCGTTTTACAAAGGTATGCCTTTCCAGCCGACACATTAGGCTCCTTCGTTAACATCAGTTCAGTTTTGGCTCGTCTATCATGGCCCAGTCTTTTCCAACGGAGGTTTGGGGACTATCGTGGAATCATGCCTCCTCTAAAGATTTGAAAACTCTTTCCACCTCGTGCCGCCTTTTCCGAGACATCTGCCAGCCACTTTTGTTTCAGCATCTCAGCTACGCCGGGCCGTTCCTTGAGAAAATCTGTCCTACCAAACCTGAAGAGACCGTCGAAAAGATGAAGCGTAGCCGGGACAGACTGCTCTCCATTGCTTCCAACCCCCACATCCCTCCCATGGTTCTAGCCTGGTCATTCGTCAACCCGATCGAATCTATGCGGTTGAATATTAACATCGCTGCTATGATACGTGAATACCCTGCTGTGAAGCAGGTTCTCGACCTTTCCCGCACCATCAATTCCCAATTCAGCTCTACCATCGGCCTTTATACCAACCTCTCCCAGTTGGTCATGGGTGGATTCCACTTCACTCCCGATTTCTGCCAGGCCATTTCCTCCCTGCCCAAACTAAGTGTGATGGAACTCACCAACTGCGACATCGACTGCCCCGCGGCCTTCGGTGGCATCACATTGGAGGAATTCGTCTGTTCATATCATGGGTTGGAATGGGAGGATAATCTGGCAGAGCGTTACAATCTCGTGTCCGCTTCCGAATTGAAGGCGCTATATCTCATGGATCCAGTTTCGGCCAGAGCACATCTAACAGTTCTCGCAGCGGCTGGGCCATTGTCCCGTCTCACTTACGTGAACTTGCGTTTGGATACCGAAGCCAAGGACGTCTTTTACAAGTTCCTCGATGCCTGCCCCGAGCTCAAATGCATCGAGATACATGCTCCCCCTGTTTTTGGAGGTGTTACTCTCCCGGATACCTCCATTCCGGCGTTATATTCTTTCCAAGGTCCGATGGAAATCGCCGGTGTCTTTGCTGGGGGTAGACCCGTTCACAGTTTCAGACTCCACTGGTGGGGTGGAGACGAAGCGCTGGTCGATGACGCCGTAGTGCGGCAGACATTGTTGGAGATCTCCACATGTAGTGCGACGCTCGAGCACCTTAGCTTGCCCCCAGTATCTCTGGATTCGACCCCCTTTCGCTTCATCGCGGAAAATTTCCCAAAGTTGCGGCGACTCATATCCTTTCTTCGAGATACCGGAGCCGGAGCACTCCCAAACGATGGCGCTCATCCTGACGACGGTTCGGAAGGAGATTGGGAGAGTGCAAGTGAAGGCGGTTCGGTCGATGAAATCATCGACATCGACGAGGGCGAGGACGAAGAACATCACTCGAACGTCTCCTCGGCATGGCTCCCGTTCAATGAACTCCACCAGTTGCTAGGCATGACCGGCCAAGAAGATCAGCAAGAGGAGATTGGCGATGAACAACATGATCATTGCCATGATTGTGAAGATTGTGTGAGCGAATGTTCCGACGTATCGTCTATCGACACGCTTGAGGACGCGGCTGGAGTGTGTCAAAAAACGTATGAGGACGTGAAGCTGGAATCATTCGAGGTGAAAATTATCTTTCCATCCGACAGACCTTTGGCTCAAAACCTCCAGGATTTCATGTCAGCTTTAGGAAATGACTCCATCCCTTTGCCCCGTAACATACGGGTATTGTGCGTCGGCCTGGATCCGGTGCTTGTGCTACCGGGCCCCAATGCGAAATCCATGCCTGATGCCGACATTACTTCTGTGGTGGAAAACCTGGGGGCTCGTTACCCACGGTTGAAGACGGTGATTGTGAATTTGTATTCTCTTAAGTACGGGACTGATAAAAACATCCAAGGTTATGGCCGGACTTGGAGCGCCGCCCCGTACCTGGACTCGCACGCGTGGAGTTTGGAAACATCCCAAGCCTGAACGCCAGGGCTTTTCCCATCCACTTCTCCAGCGCCTGCTTAATTCTATTTCAATGGCATAAACTAAACTGACGTATCCGTTCAAAATCAATACTCTCCAGCGGTTTGACTTTAATTATCTTGACGACTTGAATACTTAGTAGCACTTGTGTGAAAATGGCGTAGTAGTCGATATGTAATTTTTTCCAATGAGACTGGGTCACTTGGCCCAACTACCGCACTGTATCGACTCGCCCCCTGGATTGATTCACGTGTTCAGAAGTCAGAAGTCTGCTCCTCACACCATTTCCACAACCTTGCGGCTATGTCCCTGTTCTGCGCATGTTTGCTGGGAATCTGCCGCCGTGCCCAGCAAGTCAAGTACTGCCCGCCCAATTGTCAGCCATTTATTCAATTGGAATGAGATATGGCCACCTCTCCGTTCATCTCCAGAGCCGCTTCAGCGGTCGCTGCATACAGAGATGTTATAATGCCCAACGAAACTGGGTAAAGGCGAATCTTTTCGACAATCCAGGCTATAATGGGATTAACATTGCGCAACAGTTCTGACTTGACGCCGCCTGGAAAATCAGAGATGCATTGATGCGCCAAAGAGCCACAACGGTAAATCACACACACACCTGGATGCAGAGAAATGGCAACAATGCCCTGTTCGCCATATTTTCGGGCCAATTCGGAGGAGATCAAAACCATGCCCTGTCGTGTCGCATGAATATCGAACTTTGAGCGCAATTTCCACAGACGTACTAGTTTGCTTTGACCGTACAAGCGGGTTCCCGTAAGCTTCTTCCGCACTGGAAGCGCCGCGTCGCCTTTCTGAAGTGACTCCCAAACAATGCCTTGCTTGGGAGCGGTCAATTCATGCGCATCTGATGAAACAGATACGACGCGAACACGGCAGGGTGTGCCAGAAACTTCGCCTTTTGCAGTGCGCAGGAGCGTGGGCATGAGGAGCATAGTGAGAAAGTAGTGGCCTGTTCGCAGGAGTAAGTAGGTACAACAAGGATGAACAGGACAACTCGGACCAAGAGTATTCACTCCGAATTGCACATCGTAGCCTTGCGCAGTTAAAGGGCCGATCCCAGGAGCGTATAAGAGACCACTTCAACCAAGAACTTATTCAGAACGAGCAAATTACGCTTCTCCGTGGCTCACCCATTATTAATGAGAACGTGGAGCTCTTGTTCTTTCGAGATGTACTCTTCCGCAGCTTTCCTGACGGAGGCAAGATCGGCAAGGTCTAACCGTAAGAAATAAATGTCTGTTTTCCCTGTGGTCTTGCAAATATCATCTATAGCGGCCTGCGCCTTATCCTCGGAGCGGGAGGCGAGGTACACTTTAGCGTTACGAGCCACCAAGACCTATTGTCGGAGCTCAGACATAATTGCAAGCCAGCGAGAGCAATGAGTGCCGCACACGGCAGGTCTCCTTCCCGATCCCAGCGCTGCCGCCGGTGCAGAGAAATATCTTCCCTGTCAGGTCAGGGACATTTTCGGCTGTCCAGGTGGGTTTGGGCGGCCATTTCTCGCTCCAGGAGCCGACACGAACAGGCGGAGGGAGCTTCGTGGACATCGGGCAACAGCACGAAATTGCCGTTACGCTGCGGGTGGTTTGTTATAGGTGCTTCTCAGGCTCGTGGGCGCCTTTCCGACCCTTTCGTGAAGGCGCTCCCACCTATAAATGGACCTACCACAATAACGAGAGAAAGGATAAGTTATAACGCCGGCTTGATCGCCCGCCTTGATGAACGACTCGGATCATCGGAAGAAGCCGAGGCCTTTGTTGAAGTTTTGCAGCTGCGCTCAACCAAAACAGTCGTGTGAAGGTCATTGTCGACCTTGCAACGCTCCCCTTTCATACTCTCTTCACACACCGGCGACGGTCAAAGGCCCAGCGGTCCGAATGGTTGGTGCCACTGTGTTTTACCTTCCCTCTGGTCACTGCTCACGAAGATCCTTCCAGAAGGTCATGAATACGGCCGACCTGCGCGGTTTGCTTGCGAAGATTGATGCCAATATCTTCAAGACCGAAATGTGTCTTGAAGAATTGCGCAGAGATCGAATCCTGGTTCTGCGTCACCTCGATGAGGTCGCGACTTATCCAGTCTTGACACTGCCCATCGAAATCACGCAGGAGATTTTTACGCAGTGCCTTCCTTCCACTGCGGCGTCCTTTTCAATAAAGAAACTCAGGTCACATCCACTCATGATTCTCCTTCGCGTTTGCCGCGCATGGAGGGACATCGCGCTTTCAACTCCCGAGCTATGGTCTACTTTGTGCATCCACTTTGACACCATTGGACCTGGTGTTTTCATTCCTCAACCGGGGGCAGTAGAAGCGTACATTGACCGATGGCTGGGTCGCGCCGCGCTCCGTCCCTTGTCCCTTGGCTTTCGTAGGGAAGATGCAGACGATCCACTTGCGGAGTGCATCTTTCCGATGGATCGTTTGGATGATCTTATTGATCGCTACTCAAGCAGGTTGCAGCATCTAGAGCTTGCTTTGAGCCAAGAAGATATATGTGGACTACGCTTGGACACACTGGATTTCCCAATCCTCCAGAAAGCGACGTTTGCACATGTCTTCGGTCCCGATCCAGATCCTCATAATCCTGTCAATACTTTCCGCAATGCGCCCCAACTTCACAGCCTGTGTCTGGAGGGTCATGCCGAATTCTCCTATTATGTCCTGCCCTCGCTGCAGCTGACGACTTTTGAAGGCGCAATAACGGACATAGAGCTATTTAAAGTCGCCCCGAATCTCAGGACAGCGACCTGTTTCGTGGATTATCTAGTTTCTCACACCCTCCCCATCTCTCCGATTCACCATTCCCGGCTACAATCCCTCGCCTTCGTCGATAACTTCGAAGCGCCACAGGATATTCTCTGCTATCTAACGCTGCCTGCTCTAGAATGTTTGCGCATTTCAGAAATGGCCGACACCACTTATCCATCCCTACATTCATTTTTACGTCGGTCGTTGCCGCCGTTGATCACCCTCTCCATCCGCGGAGACAATGTTGGGTTCTCAGACTGGCAAGAGTGCCTTTCCTCCGTGGCTGCGACGGTCGAGAACCTCGAGTTGGAAAGCCCATCCAGAAGAATTCAGGACTCGATACTATACCTTCATTCTTGTCCCCTATTTTGCCCAGAGCGCTGCAAAATCTCTCCGCCTTTACCAAAGTTGAAACACCTCAGTTTTTTGAATTCTACAGGCACAAATTACCGTCGGATCAAATACTACCTCAAAGGCCGGTTCGATGATAACGGGCTCGTGAACCTCCAATCCTTCCGAGTCGTTTGGAAGTATGATACCTTTTTGGATTCGATTTTCTGCGCTGGAGAAGAATCCGACGACATTACGAACACTCTGAAGCGTTTCGCAGACGCAGGAACGCGCATTCACATCGGGACGGAGAGGAAAAATTACTTGGAGTGGTAGACAATAGGTGTCGGATTGGGAGTGCGAAAGGGAAGAAGGGTTTAAGAGGGAATCACGGGATCCCATGGCCTGCTGGACACCGTTCGACCTTATCTTATACTTGTGGTGACTACAGTAGAACCAGTTAAGTCACCCAGCGACCGCGTAGTTTTCAAAATAGTGGACAAGAGATAACAATCGAGAACGGTTTATCGCTGCCGTTTTCTTCGATTCCAAGACATCAATGAGAAAACTTCTCGGGGGCAGAGTTCTGTTAAAATAGCACATCAGCAAGAGCCCACTCCAAAGCTGGTCGCCCCACATGTGTTGTCTCTTGACCCTCGGTGCCACTCGACGTCGCCCCGGATCCCAAATGACCCAGCACGGTGTGTTGTTCCGTCCCGCGAGTCGCTAGACTTGCCTCTGCATCGCCTCGCGCAGTCGTTGCCGCGAAACGTATGTCCTCGATGTTCGAGATCGTCACGCCATCGCCCCCGCCACGAATGTAGCGCCGCCCATTCAGGTTGGCGAGGAATGCCGAGAGGTAGATCGAGCATTGCGGGTATTGCGCGATCGCGGTCCAGAAGACTGTCCCGCTAGCTGTCTCGTCCTTTGTGCAACCGGTGATGGTTAGCGACGCAGCAATTTCATAGGTACGGCACTTACGAGGATGAGAGAAATGATTGCAACGACGGCTGTAACCAGTCCAGTATTAATGGTAATGACCGTCAAGCGGCGAATGGTTCTCGAGGTCCTAAAAATAGCTAAGAGGGAGGGCACTATGATGAATTATATTGCAAATGCTGGCCTCTTGGACCTGTAGACCTGCCCGTCGGCAGAATCAGTATCTTTGAGCAGCATTATCATGGCGCCCGCATTGACGAAATCGACTACTGCGGCCGCTATAAGTCCAGCCCTCTTGATGCGCTGGGTAGAGAATATTCACACTTTTGTTCAAAAGCGTTTTTCATAAGACACGAACCAGGTTGATCGGAATGAAGATGTTGGCCCGGTTGATTGAAAAGACGCAGTACGCTATAAAATGGGAAGCGTCAGGGAAATTGCTCACATTTCAACATCATTGACATACCTACTGTCAAAGCTAGCCGCAGAAAGTTCATGATCGACATGATTCAGTGCGCATGAAACTACTAACTCACGGACTTGAGAGACTGCAAGGCCGACCTGAAGACCAACGTGAATTTTTTGATTCCCGGAAGACAAAGCATGGACGACTTACAAGCACAATGAAGATAAGCCAGAGCCACCAACTATGGACATGGCGGGTGGTAGCAGCGACTGTTGCGAATATAAACTCGTATCATTTGCGTCTACAGAGAAAAGCCTACATTTTGCGATTCGTCTCAAAAAGTATAATTGGACAACAACTACGATAATTGCCTGGAGAGAAAACAGTCTGAATTGGGAAATAAAACAAAACATAGAACTCACGCCGACCCAGGCCTCATGCTGTCAAAGATGAAGAGATGAATACTAATCCAGCGCACACAATCTTTACACAATCTCAACACACCAAAGCCTCCCTGCAATGAAACATTAGCCTGTGTCGAAACTCGTGATATTTTCTTACTCTGGAGATGCAAGAATGGCCGAGACACGCCCCCAATTTTGCACCAGAGTAAACCATGCTGTGTCCAAGTCAGAAAACGCAAACAGTGCTCAGTATCTGACACGCACGGACTTTAGTGATGAGTATCTTGTGGACTGTGTCGATAATCCTGCGAAGAGGGAGATTTAATAAGCCATTCCAAGACCAAATGGCAACTTTTGTACAGGAGGAACGCAACCTGTGCGGAATCGTGAACAACTAACCAGCAAAATTGTTCCTGTCGTGTATCTTACCAGCATTTTCACGGGCCATGAATCGTCCGGGTAGCTGGGCGGTCAAAGTCAATCATGACATACTGTAGGCAAGGAATGAATGTCCGACCTCCAATAATATATGTAGCTGCTATGAGTTAGTCATAGATCGGTTGAAAGCTGCGGAAGGTGTGTACGTTTGCATGACATTTATTCCCCACAGTGCACAGGAAATATATGCCGCTATGATTAGGGCGCCATAGGAAGCGGACAAGTCCAAGACGACGAGATTTTGAACCGTCGAGGGAATAGCTTCAGCAGACATCGTTGCCACAAAGCTGGAACCTGGGAGAAAAGCTAGTGAAGGTGCTAGGCACGGCGAGCCCAGGTCCTGTGGGCGTACTTATAGTACTTATACCGTAACATCATGAGCAGCCGTTTTTAGGCTGAATAAGTCTCATGATGCTGAGAACGTCGATATTCTCAAACGGCGGGAAGCAAAGAAACATGAAGAATCGAGGCTGCCTTCGGTAGCTTGAACGGAAAGCGACAAATACCATACCCAGAGAAAATGCGAGACTTCACAGCGCTCATGCCTAAATAGACGTTCCACGTCTATTCAAGCATGAGCGGGCTCAGCGGGGTCGGCAAGATCACACCAAATGCGGAGGAGTATAATCAGATGAGTAACGCGACGCCACGGTGGTCGGAAACTCTAACCTACTTATAGAAGCAATGAGGCATCGCCGTAGGCGCCACGAAAAGTGCCACGAAAGAAATATTCTCGGAGATCAGCCTTGAAAAGGATACAGAAGACTTCGAGGACTCGTCCTTTACGCAGTTTCCACAAGATAGACAAAAACGATCTCTAGACAGAGTGAAAGCGCGCTGAGAGTCGGGGTTCGTCGAAAGCGAAAGTGGAGTCAGAAGGGCGGAAAAGAAAGGGATCTGATCCAATGACAACGTGACGGTGATATTCGGTGAGCTTGACCTTTTGTAGGAGTTGAGGTACACGCTCCATCGCGTTGCAGGTGAGAAAGTGCGATCGAATATGGGAAAGATTCGTTGAACCCAGGCGTTGTCTATTTTTTTCTATCTTCGTGAATTAATTAATTATCAAAAATCCGCTAAAAAACTTTGTTCGCCTCACCGTTCAAGCTCAAGGAGAAGCAAAAAGAGACATGAGATGGAAGGTTGAGAAGGAAGTAAGAAGGAAGACGCCGGCAATCAAACACGCGCGGAACGCCGGACCGAGGCGCGCCCCTCCGCTTCCGCCTTCGCTGTCTCTGCATTTCTCTGGCTTGACAGTCTCTGGTTTGGTCCAATTGCCCATGTCGAAGACAATCTCTGGGAAGACTGTCGCCGAGCATAACAGCCGGGAAAGCTGCTGGATCATAGTTCACGGTTGGACGCGTTAACACTCTGGGTCGATGCCTCGTGTCTGAATTCCTCTCCCCAAGGCAAAGTCTACGATGTAACGGAATTCCTTGACGGTGAGTGGTAATTTTGGCGGTATCAGGCACTTATCCTGATTTCATAGAGCATCCCGGTATGATAAGATACGGAGGTCAAAAACGTTCTTGCTGAACGTCGGTAGGTGGTAGCAAGATAATCCTGAAATACGCCGGGAAAGATGCTACGTGCGTGGTGCTTTGCTCCAAATCTATGACGCTCAACTGCTGAGCAGGCAGGAATACGAGCCGATCCATCCCCCGGATGCCATAACTACAAATCTACCGCCCGAAAAGCAGTGAGCATCCATCCTTATCTATCATTCAACACGCGCCTTATTTTTTGAAAATTAAGTTTGGGCCCGGTAGAGCCCGACACGGTGGAGAAGGTCGTGGTCGAGATCACTGACGAAGAGAAGGCACGGCAGGAGCGGATATCTAACCGTCCACCGCTTGACGAAATTCTAAATCTTCATGACTTTGAGGTGCGATATTTCTTGATTTGCTTTTTGAATTTCTAATGAAGAAGCGCGAAGAATATTGCCAAGCAAGTCTTGCCGGAAAAGGCGTGGGCTTACTACTCCTCTGCTGCAGACGACGAGATCACCAACCGAGAGAACCACGCTGCTTACCACAGGTTTTTTTCTGCCCATCTCAAGTTTTGTGCCGCTAAGAAAATCTAGAATATGGTTCCGGCCACGGGTGCTTCGAGACGTTACAAAGGTTGACTGGTCCACCACGATCCTCGGCCACAAGTCCAGCATGCCTGTATATATTGTACGTTCTTCTCCTCTTCTCTGTATCACCGTCTCATCTAGTCAGTCTGCCACCGCCCTTGGAAAACTCGGGCATCCCGACGGTGAACTCAACCTGACACGAGCCGCGGCCAAGCACGGCGTCATTCAAATGGTTTGTTAGCCATTCTGCGCTTTCTTTTGTGTGGTCATCTTCTTACATTGGTTACTTGTTCAGATCCCCACTCTGGCATCATGCTCCTTCGACGAAATCGTCGACGCAGCCCAACCGGGCCAGGTCCAATTCTTCCAATTGTGAGCCCGCGCGTCTCCTTTTTGTAATTTCGAGTCTACTCAGCTTAATTTTGTTTCCAGATATGTCAACAAGGACCGAGCCATCACCAAGAAGCTGGTGCAGCACGCCGAAGGCCGCGGTGTGAAAGGGCTATTCATCACTGTTGACGCTCCTCAGCTCGGTCGTCGAGAAAAGGTACTTTCCGTTCTCTTGCATCCTCGACGCCTATTTATTGGCGATATCCAGGACATGCGCATGAAATTCGAGGCCGAGGATCCTTCCGTGGTCTCTAAGTCCGGTTCTCAGGGCGTCGATCGATCTCAGGGTGCCGCGCGGGCTATTAGCGTATGTTACCGGCGCGCGCATTTGCTTCTGCTTACACGAGGTACAGAGCTTCATCGACACGGCACTGAAATGGGATGATCTGGAGTGGTTTAAGAGTATCACGAAGAGTGCGTACCTGCCTTTCAATGATACCATCAGCTCACTGAATCTGCGCAGTGCCAATTATATTAAAAGGCGTGCAGTGTTGGGAGGCACGTCGATCCTTTTCGTCCGTACAAGTGCCCCATACTGAGCCAAGCACCTTATTAGGATGCGCTGCAAGCGTACGACTCCGGCGTCGCCGGCGTCGTCCTCTCTAATCACGGCGGCCGTCAACTGGACTTCGCCCGATCAGGCATCGAGATCCTCGTCGAAGTGGTCGCGAAGCTGAAGGAGAAGCGCGGGCTGTCGTTCCCTAACGAGAAGTTCCAGCTTTTCGTCGATGGCGGCGTAAGACGCGCGACGGACGTGCTGAAGGCCATCGCGCTGGGTGCAACGGCGGTCGGCGTCGGGCGTCCTTTCCTGTACTCATTCTCTGCATACGGCACGGAGGGCGTCGAGAAGGCGATCCGGATCCTACACGTACGCCCCACTCTTATGCCCTCTCTTCAAACACATTGAACCGATCCATTCATTCAGGACGAGTTCGAGATGAACATGCGCTTGCTGGGAGCCCGCACCCTAAAAGACATCGTCCCTGAGATGGTCGACGCATCCAATATCCAGTCACATATAATTGTGCCGCGAGATGATCTTTACAATAACAATTGTGCGTTTTTTATCGCTCTACACCGTGTTGTCTAATTGTTTGATCAGATGAGAGTATGAAGTATGCCAAATTGAAGGAATCCAAGGCCAAATTATGAGCTCGAGTGTTGTAGATCCTCTGAATCGCATATGTGTTTGGATTATGCCATAACGACCAACGACTTTCAGTGACCAGACCTGAGAAATGAGTCTTGTCATACGATCAGTTGTATGTGTATCTCGACCTTCTCCGTGCCCCGTCTTTTTCAGCTTTGTCGCTATCGAACTCCGAATATACGATACATACGTGGAGATTGCATTAATGTACTTGATTGTACAGATCCAGATAATTATACGACGAAAGCACAGTGCGAGCAAAGGAACAACAGACCACAAACGAGAATCATCTAATCATGAGGGTGGGTCTAACAGGCGAAATGCTCATCGCTCCGAGCGACTCTCCAAGCCCATCGTCATCCGGCGCCCCTTGCGAGCTCGGGATGGTTAACCCGCCATAAGAAGACGGGCGAACGTCGATATCGACGTCGTCCTCCTCTTCCTCCTCTTCGTCAATCGCCACGGAGCTCCACTCGCGGTAGATGCTCTGAATGTACACGCTCGACTTTGTGAGCTTGTACGGGTCGAACGGGAAGAACGTGTTGAGCTCAGCAGTGATGCTGCTGTTCAGGAGGGCGGGGTACATGGGCGTCGCTGGGCCTGCTGGAGATGCTCACCCGTCCCTCAGCATTGTTGGACCCGTACTCCGAGCGCTTGTTCGCCTCGAGGATCGTGAAGCAGTAAGTGAATCCTGTGGCTTGCGCAATGTTCGCAAACTGGCCGACCACGTTGGGTGAGCAGAGCTGGGAGGCGAACGGTCAGCATCGATGGTGACGGTAAGGGAAAACAGTACCTTGAGCGGGTTGAGTACAGAATTGATGATTCTCTGCACGACGCCCAACTCTGGCATCCATTTCTTCCCCGGCTTGCCGACTAGCTCTTCCGCCTCCTCCTCGTCCTCTAACAAATCGCGCCAGCGGAAGCAAAATATCAAGAAGACAGCCTGAGCTACTGCATAAAACACCCCACTCTGCGCAGAGCTGCCCGGTCCACTCGCGATCATAGCGCCGGTCCTGATAGCTTCCTCCACGCCATCCAAGTGCGCGCGCAAAAAGTCACACAACACGCCCACGACACGCCGCGCCCCTTCGCGGTCAATGAACGCCGCGCGGCTCACGAAGCTCCCGATGTACGCAGCCGCAGCAGCGCGCGTAACGGCGGGGGTCGCGCTCTGGAATAACGCACGATCGACGAGGAGGCCCAGGAAGATGTCTGCAAAGTCGGACGACAGGGAGGTGTAGAAGAAGATGAGGAACTGGGTGTAGCGGGACTTGAATGTCGGGAGGACGAGGCGGTCGAATATCGACAGCAGAGTGTGAAATTGGGCGTTAAGTGAGGTGGGGGGAGGCTTCGACGGGGATGCAAAGGTGGCCGAATCCGGCAGCTGGGAGTCTGGAAAGACGGCTGGAGGCAGGTCCAACGGGGAGGATAATGGAGAAAGGCTAGGTGTCAATGGTGGAAGAGGCGGAAGGGCGGGCAGCTCTGGAGGAAGAGCGAGGCGCGGAGAGTCGGCTCCAGAGGAAGGGATGGCCTCTAGAGCCCGCTGGAAATGCTCGAAAAGTAGGGTCAAGATCGCGTCTAATTTTTTGACCATATCCTGGATATGATTCATATCCGAAACAGTTTCGGGGCCGTCTGCGTCCCCCCCGTCTGACGATAGATCAGACATGTCACCGTCTTCATCCTCATCATCATCAGAATCTGAATCGTCCTCCTCCTGGCCCAGAACGGTGTCAAATGGATCAAGCTCGAACACGTCCTGATCCTCCATTTGGTCCTCCAATTCTTCTAGCTCCACCTGAATCTCTACCTGCGGACTCCGTCAGCATGAAACGATGTCTGAACGGACGAACAAACGGACATCGATTTGAATTGCTCTGTCAACGATTGTAGACAGAATTTTGTCCGCGAGTTCTGGGCAATATGTGGATATCCGAAGCAGATTCCGAATATATGTTGACTGCGACGCCTGGCTCTGCCGCTTGTGGGGGAAGTTGCGCACAAGAAGGGGTTGTAAAGTGGATGATAGGGTGGGGATAAGGGAGAGCAGATGCCGGAGAAGATAATGAAGTCGATCATATATAACGCGTCGGGTCAACGGGCTAGACGAGCTCTCGGGGGTATTGGTGTCTAGCGCTTGGATGCCGGATTCTGGGCGCGTCAAAATAAGAGTGTGAATTTGAAACAGCCATGTAAAAACCTACGGTATGTAAATCCATGAGTGATCTTGCCGAGGACAAGTGATAGGTATTCGGGCCGTGCACTGAGAAGCATGCCAATGAAAACAGTGTAGGCCTTCACGGTAGCACCGTCCATGGTGGTCCACGGAATGCTAACAACGGCTTGGACGAGTGTGGCGTGCGACCGTTCGAGACGCGACACTACATGCGAAAGAGCAGAGATCCACAGACGCAATTGCGCGGGTTGTGGGGCATTCTTGGTGCTGAATTGATTTACCAGCTCGTCAAACGGCTCACTGGTGCCCTGAAATACAAACGTTGAGAAAATGGTTAAGGATGGAGAGTTTGTCCTACATTTGCCTTCTGAAGTAAAGCATTATTGACAAAGGCAAGGTGCATGTCCTTGCGGTACTTTTCGTCTTGTTTTACGCGGGAATTTGTCGCGATTGGGCGGCGAATGAGCACGGCTGGACTCGGAGACGTTTTCCGCGAGGCCGAGGGGCGTTTTGTAAAAGAGTCCAGAGCTGGTTTTGGCTGCTGAATATCCATGTACTTTTGGGCCATAGGACCAGCCTTAGGTGCGCGGCGCTGATTGAACTGGGATAGAGTCGAATGAGGGTCCATTGACTCTTGCGGACCCGTCCTCGGAGGATGAGAAAGAAAATGTCAAGACTTCGGAGGTCGCCGCCACAACATGCCCAAATAACCCTCACTATGCCATCGGCCACCAACACGTTTGCCTCTGCGCACAGGCAATACGTGCAATCTCTCTACAAACGGCGCCTCAAGAACTCCCTCGACTGGACAATTCGGCGGGATGTCTGGCGTGCAAAGGCCATGGAAATTCGGGCAGAGTTTGAGCGCAATCGGTTGGCTTGAGACCTTGCCAGCACTCTCCACCAGCTCACGCGACGCCTTTCAGCGATGTGAAGGATCCGAGACAGCTGGCTCATATATTCGAGCAGGCGGAGGCTAAACTCGCAGGCTGGAAGCATCCCGACCCGTACATTGGTACGTTTCCCCGTAATTGCTCCAAACACCTTCATTAACCTATCTTTGCAGCGCCGACGGCCCCTGGCGGTACCAAATGGTGAGTTTTTATGGTCCAATCTGTTTATTCCGTCCTGACTGTCTGTGCAGGGAACGCAACCTTCCGGTACGTCCACATTCGGCCTCTAGCCTGCCTATTAACACACTCGCATAGCCTCCCACGGAGAATCCTTACGCGCACGATGAACCGACACAATACGAGCGCCGCTCGTGGAATCCGTTCCGTTGATCAGGACGCAGTAAAGTAGCAATAAATGTCCCCTGCCACCGTTTTCTCTGCCATTCTGCCTCTCTAGAAATCGAACATAAAGTCCGTGGAACCATACGGTACGAAATAAAAGCGAAACATTGTCCTTCCATCCTTCAGCTCTCTACTTCTGCGCCGCGGTGCTTCCTCAATGATGTTCTGACAGGATGAGGATCCTGCAAGATGCCCTTTAAGCTGCTTCCATCCGATGAAGCGAAAATCGAACCTTGAAAATCTCGTCCAATTCTTCCCTGCGTACAGTTGACTTAGCCCATTGCACAGCTCGAACACAGAGCGACCTACAATGTACGGCCTTTCGTTTCCACCGCAAAGAAGAAAATTACAACCGTTTCGACGACATCCCAAACGGCCCAGACAAGAAAGTACTTCCAGCTGATCGTTTGGAAAGCTACCCCACCAGCGAAGCTGTTGGCAAGAGAGGCCAGGCTTTCGATTAAAGCGAATCTGCAACGAAGATGATCAGTTGAGTGAGTTGAACTCAAGGTTATTGTCCCAACAGCGCCAAGCCCTTCGCCCTCGCTGAAAAATCGAGGCATTCTGCAGCGTACAACCCTGAAAACATTACTCTTCAGGTTACCCTGCTAGAGTTCTCGGAATGAGTCCTGCCTTGGAGTGGTATGTAGGTCATATTCTCCACGAAAGCGAAGAGCTCTGTTGGTGTTCAGTAACCACTCGACTCAGTAGAACGAAGAGATCCTCACGAATGAAGGCAATGGCGGCTTTGGACTCAGTCTTTGCAGTGAACCCTGAATTGCCATAACAATCCAGTTTTGTTTGCAGACTTTGAGGGGCGCTTACCGGCGGCTAGAGCAAGGGTGACGGCGCAGCTTGCTGTTCCGCACAGCCATAAGGTTCGTCGGCCAACTGAGGGGCTTAAAAGATAATTCAATTTGAAAGAGCAAACGAACTTTTGTCAACAATCAAAGAACCGCACAAGCCGCCAAACGCTCCCATGGCCACGGAAATCGAGGAAAAGGTGAGCCGGGCCTCTTGTGTTTTCACTGTAAGCCAAAGGACGATGAGTGGGTTTGAAGTTTTGAATGTAAGCGCACCGCCCGCAAGGTCAAACACAACTGTGACATAGTAACTTTACCATCGAGTCAGTGAGTTAAAGTTGTCAGATTGAAGTGCAAGTGTTCCACTGACAAGATGCCCATCCCGGACAACTGGCAGCACAGACCCATCCACGATGTTAAGAAGGTTCTACACCGCGCCCCGCGCGAATTGAACAGTTCGGAGTAATTGAAATAATCCCACCATCGCTTTTCAGACTCATCCGACACTCTGATCGATCCCAGCAGTTCGCGCCATTCGAGGAGGACTAACGGTGCGTCTGCATCCCCATTTCCATGGTACTTAGTGAGTATATTGCGTGCCTCGTCTTTCCGGCCCACAGACATCAACCAGCGTGGGGACTGAAGTTTATTTTGAATTATTTTTTTTAGATAGTACATAGCAGGATTATAGTTCGCACCTCGGGAATGAAACAAACCCCGACCGCAAGGATGATCGTGGGGACGAATTGGGCGGCAAAGGGAACCCTCCACGACAAACTCGAGTTGATGCGGCCGGTTGCAACCGTGAGACCGGAGCAGACGAGGGATCCAATGAATGTGAAGCCTGCGTCGTGCGATTATTTTAGGTGGTTCGATTCGCAAGGAATGTTACTAAGTGGGCGGGCTCACAGCTATATCTGAAAGACAACTGGGTATCAGCGAGGTAAGTGAGCAGTCGGCGGTTTGATTTTACAGTCCGGCTAAGCGACCCCGCCACTGCAGCAATATTCATGAACTTGGAAATTACAGGTTTGGAAATACGCACCTGCGGAGGAGCGAGTTCAGAAACATATGCAGGTCTGTACGGAGGAATCAGTGGCCTAGCAATAACATGACAAGGTACGAACGCAGCTGAATTATTCAGGGAGGAACCAACTAGGTCGAAAGAAAAGATTGGGTAAGATGCCATGAGGGGAAGTAAGTTGCCGCGTACAGCCGATGAAGAATCGCCCAAAGAAGAGGTAAATGCGGCTCTGAGCGGCCGTAACGACAGAGACACCCTAATCACTGAATCAGAGATAATGCAGTTCTGCTATCTCGATGCGTACAACAAGTATGATTATGCTTGCTATGAACTAAAAGAATTGGGTGAGTTTTTATCATTGAGGTTCTAGATGACAATTCACCATTCCCCCCTCTGCGGCCCCATCTGTCAGCTATCGGTCCAGCGACAAAGGTCCCCGCCAAGCAACCGAAGGAAAAAATGCTGTACAGCATGGCGGTGATGATCCCTTGTCCGCCGCCGGTGTCGCCTCCGCCAATGCCAAAGTAATCGGTGAATTGCCTGCGCGGAGTGTCTTTCGGGAGTCGGGTGGTTCCAGGATTCACACTCACACCATTCCGTTCACACTGCTTACCACTGTTGAAAAATAAGTTGGTGATCAGTATTGTCTTGTGTTGAAAAGCATACTGACCATTCGTGTCGAAGCCAAAGCTCAAAGATCCCATAAAAGCAACCAGCAGGGCGAGGTAGAGCTTGAAGGCGGCTATGCTGGCGGGCTTGAGCTGTGGGCCCGTGGAGAGGGCGAGAGCCAGATCCCCGTTGAACACATTGTCGACTGTTTTGCGCTGAGGTGCTGGTTCGTCGCTCTGTTGTTCAAGCTTTGGGGGAGCTTTCTCAGACATAGACATAGCGAATAGCAGAGGGGGCAAGGGATTGTGTGCAAGGGCAGATAAGCACCGACCAGAAGAGTAATGGCCGGCTTCTTCGCAAGCCTGAGGGAGCGTGCCATACTGATAGTAGACGGCAGGGAAGCGAAGAGGAAGCTTCGCTTCCTGGTGGATGGATGAACCGTAAGTGGCGTTTCGGCGCGTAAATTGGGCGAAGCGAAGTTTTCTGTTCTGGGGCGAGTTAAAAGCGCGAGAGGAACCGCGGCCTGGGTCTTGGATGAGCCCATCAGCCTCTAAAGTCCAACTTGAACCAGCAGTTGATATCGCTAGTGAAATTCATTTCTTGGCAGAAAACAGCGCAGATACCTTCGAATTAATTGTAAATCTTGGTTTTCCCTGAATCTCTGCGGCTGGCACACCAAAGTTGAAAATTAACCGCGACGCGACGCGACCCAGACCCGATCACGTGATATGTGTCATTCAAACGACACAGCATTGACGCCGAAGTCTGTCTCTTGTTTTCTGCCATCTCCTTCTCGTTTCATTCTCTCTCTTTTCCGTTTCTGGGCCATTGGCTGTATTTTTACTGCAGGTATTCGTTACTTTTTCACGAGGCGGGACGCAATTTTTACCGTTTCGACCAGTTATTGCGACGAGTAGTACTGCTTGTCTTAAAGGCGCCGACATGGAACACCAAGCAAACGCGTGAATCGCGAGGTCGGAAAGGGCTCCCGGATTCTGCCGACTCTGCTCTCTCTAGTCGCACCAACACGCACGGTCTTCCGCCAAAGCCGGTTCGCGACTCGGAGAAGCGGAAACGCTCGCCAGCGCCAGTTGCGCCGGAAGACCGACACATTCTCACCCCGTGGCTTGCATCGATGACACAGAGCACGTTCATGACCACGAATCAAAGGTGAACCCCATTCGTTGCATTCCTTAGTGGGATTCCTGTGAACACGACTGCAGACTGCATGAGGAAATAGTTGCCTACGTAGCTTACGTGCAGGCGACCCCTCAGGAGACAACTGCACGCCAAGCGCTGCTCGACGTCATACAAAAGACGCTGAAGCGGCGTTTCCCGGACGGCGAGGTGAAGCTCTTTGGGAGTGGAGCGACGGGCTTGTGTCTCCCAACCGGGTAAGCCCATACATTAGTCGTTCGCAGAACGCGACTTGCGAACCCTCGGCGAACAGGGACATGGACCTGGTCGTAATGACGAAAGAGGAGATCGTGGAGAAGAAACGGCCACTCTTCCAGATGTCCACGATCCTCAAGGCAGCGCGGCTCACCTGGGACGTCCAGGTTAATTTTCGCGCCAAGGTGCCGATCCTAACGTTCAAAAGCCTCCCGGAATACGGTATGTCCAATCACGGCCTAGATCTCGTACATTCTAATTGCCCCCTCGCAGGCTCGTTTAGTGTCGACATTGGGATCAATAATATAGATGGGCCACAGGCAATTGCGGTGGTTAACGAGTATCTGTCCAAAATGCCCGCTCTTCGGCCCCTTATCCTCATCGTTAAAGGGTTCTTGTCTCAGAGGAACCTCAACAGCGCTGCCCACAGCGGACTTGGGAGCTATGCTGTCATATGCATGTGCATCAGTTTTTTACAGGTGGGACCAGCGCTTGCTTCCGCCAGATGATGATAACCTGACTTTTGACTTGCCAAAGCTCAACCCATCCAAACGTCCACAGGACTATATCGACAAGCCCATGGAGACAGAGTCTCTCGGCGCGCTGCTAGCCGACTTCATGTTCTACTATGGGATAGAATTCCCGTATGCTACTTCGTATATCTCTGTTACCGAGGGGAAGCTCCTTCCCAAAGAATCGGCCAAGTGGATAACGAATAAAGCCCCTGATGGGTTGGCTATCCAGTGCCTTATCAATCCAGGTCGGTTTGCTTCTGTTTAATGATGTAGAATATTCGACTAAATGCAAACGCGACAGAAAATGATGTGGGTAAATCTGCGGGTCGACTGGAGGCGATTCGGAGCGCGTTCAAAGAGGGATATGCGACTATATTGCAGCTGTCTATGACGGATACCAGCTTGCTTGGGCCGCTGGTGTCTCTCACCGAATCGGTACGCAGCGTTTTTCCTGTGGCTTGCCCCTACTCTTTCTAACTCCGCCTCAGACGCTCAACCACCGTGCGCATATCCAGCACATCGTCGACTCTGGGAGGCTCCAGGCGGCCGTATCGCCGCCGCCACGACACCCCAAGCACAAACCGATCCCAGTGCCAGCCCAACCTAAACCGGCGCACAAGCCGGCACCGCACCTTACGCATACACCGCCCGCGCACCTTCCGCCGCGGCCGTCGCCATCTTTACGCGCGCCGCCCGTTCCAACCATCTTGCCATACGGGATGGCGTTTGGGGCGGGCTCAGTGATGGGCCGGAACACCCGCACGCACGCATATAGCCCACACGACGGCGGGGCTATCAACCGCAAGGGTTCGGGCTTCGCGTCGGGGATGCACGAAGAGCAGCTGTATATGCCGCCTGTGGCGCCGCACCCACACCCGGAGTTCGACTCGGAGTGGCCGCCGCGCGGGCGTGGGGGGTGGGGGTGGGGCGACCAGGCGCGCTCGGTCGAGGCCGCAGAAGCGGCGGAAGTTCGCCAGTGATGTGGGCGGTGGTGGTGTTGGTGGAGCATAGCTAGCTGTAGCATAGATCCGTGACTTTTCCTTTTTCTTTCTCTGCCTAGGGTCTCATCCAGCATACATATCATCAAACCAACGCATGCATTGTAAATACAACAATTAGAGTAATGTATCTGTACTATTAGTTTCGTGTATCTCTTATACATAGTCCTGTACTTTTCCTGATCGCGAAAGTCGGCCCGATGTGATTCTATAGAGCGCTTATGTTGCCGAATTTCACAGGCGCTCTGCAACTATGTCTAAGCCCTGCGGCGCTCCCTAGCGGCGCCGGATAATCGTGCCTTCGTTTACCCACCTCGCTCTCTCCCGATGTTCGTAAACCTCGTCAATACTCGTCGTCGTCTTGTTCAGGTTCTATCATGTACACCACTGCCAGCCAAGAGCTTTAAGGACGTGCCCTCATTGGCTGGGGGGCGTTCGGCTTTCTGATTTGCGCATGGTGGGATACGGATAGCTGAGAAATTTAGAGCTAACAGTAGTACATCCGTAATTGCCTATATATCTGTAGTACACGGAAACCGTCAACACCCTGCCCTAGGTGTAGACAAAAGAATGGAGGAAGGGAATTTTCCACAGGTCGAACACCTGGTGTCAAAATGAGAGCAGTTAATCCAGTTTCTGCCGCTCACGAATGCATATGACATTTTATTCCCCACAGAACCTGGATACCCCGCTTCATGCACTGCGAAAATCGTCCGGCAGGATCCACATTAGCAAAATGCCATGTATCTGCACTTTGGTCCTGCATTCGCAGAGACTTAGTCTCTCATAGTCTGCCTTGAACAGTCGTTATCTCGTACCTTGATCCGTCGTTGAAGCAGACACTCTGGACGATCACAGGTGCGCTTCATGATCTTCACCTCTCGCAGCTTGCCTGCATGAGGCGAAAAACAAATAGCTGAGGCGAGGTCTTCCCAGATAGGTAGATCTTGGAAGGGGAAGCTGTCGTGATGTAGGTGGGATCGGTGGTCCCCCTGCTTCAACGGCCAAAGTTTCCAGTTTCCGGGAAGCGGGATGGGCGAGGAAGGCAATGAGAGAAGGGATGGGGTTGATTAAAATGTCGTGTGTAGTGTCGGACCAAAGGTTATCGTCTTCACGGATGTGTAAGGACAGGGGGGCACTAAGAAAAAGTTGCTCTAACGGCTCTGGCGATGGATCCGGATCAGAACCTGCCTAGTATCCCGACGTAAGTCTCTTACCGTTTGGCAGGCGACCTGTATAATAAGCAAGGGAAGCGCTCGTTGACTTGAGAAGAGCTACCAAGCGATGCTGATCCATCGGTCTGTCGTCTCGTTCGGGCTCTTTAAACACCAGCAAGTCACCCAGGTCGAATGCGGACGCCTCGGACCTCAACCAATCGACGAAGGTCCCTAATATGTCACACGAGCCATTCCCCTCGTTGTAGAGACAATCGAGTACAAGTGAGCGCAGTTTCGTCCTGAAACCAAGAAATGGCTGCTGTGTATATACTTCTTCAGCCGACCAGGGGAACCACATGCGGCGAATGTCGAGGTGTTTAATGTGACATCCGTCCGAAAAGATTTCGATCATGTCATCAACGGTGGGGAAACCTCCGGATTGCATGGAGAAAGAGGAAAGAGTTGGGAGGCGTGATAGGGTTCCTCGAAGGGCAGCTATGAAAAGGGGGGATGGTCTCCTTGCTGGAAGCCCATGATACACTGTGGACTTGAAAATCAATCTCCAAGTGTTCCAATCGATCCAAAGATTCCAGTATAGTCACTATCTGTCCTTCGAACCGCTGTATGAACGGCGGCGGATCGTAGCCGTAGCCCATCCCTTCTTCCTCTTCTCTGTCAAACTGTTCTCTTTCATCATCCTCGATTTCCCGCCCACTCAATCCCAAGTACTCTGCAGACGGCTCGAGAACGAAACGCTTCACAAGCGAAGCTCGGTTTGCATCCGTTGATAAGACATCACAGACGTGGGCGATGTGGCGTCGGGGACGAGCTTTGGATCTCGGATCCGCATTCGGATAGCAACCCATTCGAAGCTCTGCGAAAATGCGCTTCTGCGCACTTTCGGACCAGGACTTGCAAACAAGGGAGGCAGCTTTCAGAGTCTTGACCTCTTCGTATGGTATATCAGCGAGGATTTCGTCCACGACGTCGTAAGGGAGAGGTAGGATGGACATAGTGGTAGGTGTAGATGACCTGACGCGTGATTATGTGCTGAGATGGTGCAGAATGGATGGAATGCAGCTAGATGGGTCGAGTTCTGTCGTGATGGAAGACGGGAGTTTATAATAAAGATGCGGGTCCGCGAGTCGAGTCATTGTCGCTTGCATTGTCGTGGGAAGGAAGTAAAGTACGGTCTGGTCACATCAGTAACAGGGACGGGCTGTTCGAATTCCCCATTTGAGAGGTCAAAGCGACTGTTATTGATGGATGATCATCCAGCCTTTCAAGTCAGAAGCGAATTGGTACTTAATATTGTCTCTTGCCGTTGATAATTCCTTCAACTATATCTTTGTTCCAAGACAATTTCTAGAAATCTCTGGCCCGGGGCTGGAGAAGACGAGCCCGAACTTCGGGACAGAATCATTCATTACCCAAATCCACCTTATGCGTGACAGGCGGTGGAAATCAATGTGAGCAGACCGACTCGGAAATTGGAATTGAAATGAACTCGAGCTGATAGTAGACGATTCGAATTGAAGTAGTAACATGGCGAAAAAACAGAATCGACTTGTAGGCTCCCGCTTGATATGGACGCTTGCAACGACGAAAGTGAGGAACACAATAGTCGTTCGTGAGCCGAATAAGGTGTATCCCGTAAACTCTGAACATTTTTGTTCAGCCCTGTATTTTCTTTCTCAACTATTGTCGACGAACAGGTGTAAGCATCGACGTTCACGAGGAAATTGAATGGAAGATAGCAAACACTGGCTCGAGCAATCTACAACCACGTCATTACCGAATTGACCAAGACGAGAAACTCAAAGCTGCCAGGAGTCGAACGTGATCAACATCCTTGGTGCGCAATGTAACAGCGCAAGTTTTCTTGGCTGCGCCATAGAGGTGCAGTAGAGCGTTGTATTCTTCATCAGGTATGTCTCGAAGACTCGTAGACCTGTGGTCATCGTTCAGGTTGTCCTCCACTCCGTTGAAGCTGGTAGAGGGCCGGGGGAGACGTTAATCACGGCTTGGAGGTACAGCCACCCACGATGAAGTTGTCCGAAACGAACATTGAATACTACGTTCAGCTCAACAGTCTATTCGATGTATGAGAGAAAACAAATGTTGCTCAAGCTGCTGCCAGTGTTCTACTCCGCCTCTTGGTCACTCATTACACCCACCACAGCAGATGATCCAATTCCAAGAAACCTCTCCGCCGTCCGATGGGTGAGTTGGACAGAGCAGTAGTACTTGGAGCAATTTTTACAATCCGGAATATATATATATTCCAGCAAACCAGGACCACCACCAAAAAACGACACGACAGAAAATCTACAAGAAAAAAGTCTTTCTCGTCGTCTCCAGTTCCGGCTGCAGCATCCCATCAGTCTCAGAACTTATTCAGGTCGAAAAAAAGGTTACGGACCTTCCATTGCCACAAGAACTCGTCCGTCGTTGGGGGGACGACGGGTTTCGGCGTCGCGTCCGTGTCCGCTCCCGTACCCTCTCCCTCTGCCTGCGGAGCAGCGCCGCCCTCCCCCTCCAACGTCCCCTCGACCTCGTCGTCCTCCTTGCTGTCCACCTCGAACACCAGGGGCTTCGGGTCGTCGCCAAAGCGCTGCACCGCGGGAATGCCCTTCCGGAGCGAGCGCAGTTTGAGGGTGAACCGGGGCCCGATTTCCTGCAGCGCGACTTTTTCTGGGGAGCGGAATGCGTATCTACAGCGGGAGGTATGGTTGATTCGACTGAATGAAAAAAAAGTGGGAGGGAAGGGGAGAGCGCACCGATGCCGCCTGAAGAACAGGAAATCCCGCTGGTTGTGGAGGGTGACGACTTGGCGGCCCTGGAACTCGGGTAGGGGAGGAAAGAGCGCCTGGAACATGCGACCGACGGCATGTCCGAGGCGCGTGACGAAATTATTCAGGATGAGCTCGGGGTCGTGTGGTGTTGCGCGAGCGTGGCCCTGGATGTTACCCAGATGAACAACTGGAATGGGTTGGAAGCAATGCGAACGCACATAAATCTCTTTCGTCAGCTGCACGGAGGTCAGCTTAAAATAAGCTGTAGGTCCGTTAGGAAGGTGTATAAGCGTGATTGCATCTAGAGCACATTAGACAAAATAATTCGGACAAAACATCGAACACGCACTAGGTTTTTTTGAGTCCTCATTCACGACACACATATGCTTATACCCCCGTCCAGCCGCCCACCCCGCTATCCGCCCGACCTCGAAGCCCTTCCCCTTCTTCCGACGGATAAACTCAGCACCAGGGAACACACCGACGAGCTCATCACAAAAAGTCGTACGTCGCTTTCGTCGCCTTGGGCGATGTGGTGATCAGAATCTTGGGTGGGATGCTCGGGTCGTCCGTGGACGTAAAGTAGGACGCAAATGGGTCGGAAGCAATGTCCTGCGCTGTTTCCTCTTGCGCAGATGAAGACTGCCCGGGATCGGCGGTGAGGAATGAAGGGTCGAATTCGCGAGGTGTTGTCCAAGGTCCGGGGGACATTTTCAGCCAGCCGTTTCTACAGAAAGCAGAATGAACACGGGGACATTTCAAGGCTCTCGGTTCACCAACTTTTTTGGCGGCGGGGTCGTTAGCTTCTACCTTGGCTTGCGCCAAACGTTTTTGGAGTTTCTGTTGTCCCTTTGCCTTTTTGCTTTTGCGAGCAACCTCTTCGCGCTTTATCTTGTTCTTGATGGACGAAGGCTCAAATCGCGTTGAAGACATGGCCGGAAGAAAAAGTGATTGGGACTTGAGTATTACCGTTTACGGCGATTATGGTTGGGGTTAGGGTTAGCCTCGGGATGGTTAAGACGAAAAAAAAATTATTCAGAAAATATCCATGAATTAGGGAGGGGAATTGAACACTCCCCATTTCGTGAAATTTAGAAGTAGCAGTAAACAGTATTGATACAAATTTATTGGTGCAATACAGTAATTTTCAACATTCACCCCACCTCGACAGCACTACTCTGAACAAACGCTTCCCTAATCATTTCCGACGCACTAATGTACTTTTCCTCGACCTTTCGCCGCTTTGCGGGCGGTTCCGCGTCGGCCATCTCGACGTCCGCATTTGCCTCTCCCTCTTTCGACGCAGGCGCCACCTCCACGTCTGGAGTTTGAGCCTGAGCATCATCGCTCCCCATGGGATCGTTCCACCACTCCGTTCCCGTTCCCATTCGCATTCCCATTGACGATGGCCTTCTCTGCGGGCTCTGCGGGCTCAGCCTTCACCTCCACAACCTCAGGCCTGTACTTCTTCGCCAAAAAATGCAAATACTCCAGCCGATGTCGCGGAGCCGGCGCCCGCGCCACATGCATCGGCGGCCCCGGAAACCAGAGCACCTCCCCCCGTCGTCGAATCGCGCTCAAAGTGTCGCGCTGTCATTCCACCCAATCAGGAACGATAAAGAAATAAATAAAAAGAAAATAAACGCACTCGTCTCCGGCCCCAGCTTCTCCACCGCGCTGACAGCGACGCCCCCGGCAGCCACGACAGACCGGTCGACGAGCACACCCGGCCTCTTTGACTGTTGCGGGCCGAGATGCATGGGCCGCTCGAACAGATCTAGGGCGTCGATGGGTGTGTTGCTCCCACCGCCCTCAGCACTGTACCACTCCGCGCGCGGGATGCGGCGGACCTTCCTACGCACGGCGTCGTACCGGTGCCCGCAGACGTAGAGCGGCCAGCCGGGGTACCATGCGGGCGCGCGTGGCCGTCCGCGCGATGCGATGGAGGGATGCTGGCACGCGACTCGTTCGATAACGTCAGCGAGGAGGTGGTGTGTCGTCTTATCTGGTGATGAGTTAGCATGGCACACATAGAGCCGGGAAGATGAAAGGGAGCACACCGGTTTGTACGACCTCACCCTCAATCGGCCCCGTGCTTCGTCTCGTCGGCATGAGATGTGATATCTGCGAAGAGTCAGAGACAATGAAAGAAGGAAAGAAGAGGCCCACCAACCTCGTCTGAACGTATGTACCACCGGACACTGACGCCGCCCTCGCCCGCATCATCCCGCCAGCACGCCGTGACGCGCCCCACAAGTGGTCGGCCGCGCGCCAAGCCTAAACCCATCGTCTCTCCCTCGGCTTCCGCGCCAGAGATGATGTGAACGTAGTCCTGCGGCCCGATGATGAAACCCTTGTGAGCGATACTGTCGAGCGCGTGCGCGCCTGGAGAATTAAGTGGTGGCGGGAGCACAAGGGGCTGGGCAAGCGGCAGTGGAGGGGCGTTCGTCGACATCAAGGCGTGTGCGATGCGCTATTGCGGTGTTAGCAATGGCGTGCAAGATGACCCGGCACACGGACCTGCAGGGCGACGACGCGCGACCACTCTTCCCCGCTGACGCCTGCGACGCTGTTGCAGCGCCCGAGGTAGTAGCGCCGACCGCTCTCGAATAATTTAGCTAAGTCGGCGTCGAAGGTCCGCAAGGAAGTGTAAAATGTTTTGCTTCGAGAGCGGCTCTGTACAAACGTTAGCAGAGTGCGATGATAGAAGAAACACGCGTACTTCGAGGAGCCGGAACGTGATGGCCATCTACTTTCAAGTCAGAAGAGTATCACAACCATTGCTGGAGGTCGCACCTTATCGTCTGGAACGCCGGGCTCCAGCGCCGCCGAAAGTTTGACGTTCCTGCCACCTTCGCGTTAGACTAGATTCAACTTCACGTGGAGATCGACGTACGCGGAATCGCGGTATGCCTTGATAGCCTGCAGAATCTCGAGATGCCGTTCATGCCTAACGTCCGCCACCCAGCCGCCGTCAGTACCCAAGAGCGGAGTATAACGCAGCAGCCCGCGCTCCAGTTGGCGCACAATTTGCGCATCAGTGGGTGCGCCGGGTGGAGGGTCGTATAAGTCGTTCGCCATGTCCTCCTCTTCAGATTCCGACTCTGACTCGGGAAGCTCTGGGGCGGGCAGCTCGACTGGGGAAACGGCGGCGGGCATGATGGGGGTGGGCTTGGAGTATACAAAGGTAGACGTGCTCGGCTGGGGCACAGTCAATGTCGGGCCTGCGACGGGTGGATTAGGTTTAGCAGGGGTGGCCGCAGGGGCGGGTTTGGGCGGAGGAGGAGCCGGTTTGGGCTTGGGCTCGGGTTCGTGTACTTTTTGCGGCGAGGAGGGCGGCGGGGAATCACGCGGTGTCGGAAGAGGCTTGGATTTCCATTCGGATTCAAGCATACCCTAGGAAACGCGGAATGAGCATTTATCACTTCAAAAACGCGTCAAGTAACTCACCTTCAAAGTTTGAGCGTCCGTTGCAATCTGACTGTCGGGTTCATTGTAGAACAACGCGTTCAAGAAAACCAAGGAGAGATCCGTGTACGCGTCCAATGGGTCCTTATATTTGTTCTTTTCGAGCATAGTTTGAATGCCGTTGAGACAGCGCGGTTCGGGAATGACTTCGTAGTACTCTGGCCAGTCATGGCGGTCAACGAGTTCGAGAAACATCCCCGCCAGCTGTCGTTTTCGAGGAGAACCGGTGGCCGCCTTCAAAGCTTCTAGTACCTCCTCGATAGCCTTCTTTTGCGCGGCCGTAACCGCCATGGCGCGTAGATAGTGAACGTAGTGAGCGTTGAGAGTCCGAGAAAGGAAGTTCGCGCATCACGTTTCGTGATTCTCGCTTTGACTTTGTTTCGACCACAACATGGACGAAGGAACTTCTGTTATTCAGACGCAGGATACACCAAAATTATTGTCCGAAAATGAGAGGTATTTATTCCCCGTGCGCTATCGATATAAACATAACTCTGAGCCAGAAGCACTTAGACTCATCCAAACGCTTGAAACCTGCTTTTCTAATCTTGTGAGGAATCAGCAAGAGCAGGCGAACAGGCAAGACGAACGGGCAGAACGGTATGTAGCCTGCACGATACGTTCTACATTCTTTCACACAGAGCCCTCAAGACTCCAGGAGGCGGTCGAAGCACTCAAGCAAAAGATTCCCGCCACAGACAAGAAGACTGCATTCTGGCAGGCATACAAGACCCTAGCAGATGAGCACGATGAGGAGTTTCAACGAAAATATAGCACAGATCTCGACACAGCTCTGATATTTGTGCGTACATCTAAGATCTTAGATCCGTCATTGTCATTCTCTCTGAAATCATTCCACTCAAGGCCGGTCTCTTTTCGGCTGTGGACTCCGCATTTATTATCCAGATTCAGTCAGGAATTCAACATCATGGCACGGATCTGCGCATTTTGATTTCCCAGAACTTGCTCTATGTCAGTCTCTTCTCGACGTTGCTGGCCGCTCTTTTAGCCGTCCTCGGGAAGCAGTGGCTGTTGTACTATCTTGCAGCAGGGGAGCGTGGAACACTCGAAGCTCGCGGCCTTGAGCGCCAGCGAAAGTTCGATGGCCTTCGCAGATGGAAATTCGAGGCGGTTATGCAGATGTTTCCATTACTATTGCAGATCGGTCTATTCCTGTTTTCGGCCTCCCTCTCAACATATCTTTGGACCGTCCATATATCCCTTGCCGTCCTTGCGATTTCCTTCACCTCATTTGGATTCATCATATACACTGCGTTGCTCATATCTGCAGTTGCAGCCCCGGATTCTCCCTATCAGACCCCGCTTGCACCTCTCGTGGCGAAACTCATTCCAACGACTCTTTGGGCAAAGCTAAAAGCAATTTTCACCCCGGTCCTTACCCATTCTATCTGGGTAATCCGCTGCCTCTTCATAGCGTGCTCCTCCTGTCTGCTCAAACCTCATCTCCTTCCTCTTTCTCTCAAGATTTCCGAGAAAAATGGATCCAGTTCAGATGAACCGTCCTCATTATTTGATGATGCCTTTCCAGCGCCATCTGCCGAAGTCCCTGCTGTCTCGTGGGTACTAGAGACGTCAACTGATCCTCGGATGATTGATTTAGCCGCGGAAATTGTGGTGGACTTGCAATGGCCAAGTACAATGGATGCCAGGTCCCAGCTCAGCAGATTACAGGAGGCGTTTGTTGCCTGCTTTGATCAAGTAGAAGATTCGCATCATAATTTCCTCAGCCGACTTCGTGACGGAATGGCTCTTCAAGCCCTTCATTGCGGAAGGGCGCTCGGCGCTCTGCAATGCATAATCCCGAAAGCCAATGGCAGGTCGTATTTATCCATTATACCACGAGATACCGTCCGGGCACAATTGTCCAGATTGCCCGATTTGTCCAACGTGGTTTCAATTTTAGCAGGACTTCATCCCGGTACAAATCCTCGCACATCATTAGCGTGGGCTCTACGAGTTATTCCGTGGCATTTTTCACCGCCCCGCCACAAATTGCGCCGTTACAAATTGTCTGGTGTCTTGAAGCACTTCATCATCCAGCTTGAAGACTATTGTCCACCACCGACTCTGGATCCTCACGATTTCGCCAATTATCTATTCTGTATGATTAGCTTTCTGTCTCCTGTAAGCCCCAGAGACATCGCTCGTGTTGACAAAAGGTGCAAACCTGTTTAATTGATTAATCAGCCGCTAATAATTTAACAGCCCTTTTCAAAAAGAATTGTTTGAGCGGCTATTTGAAGTTCTTCTCGCAGACCTCAAAAATCACACAATCTCTATGGATTCTGCAGCCCAGATTATATATCTCACTGGCCGGTTAAGGAACAAAGAAAGTGACGATTCTTGGAGGTTTGAAGATGGACATCTAAACACGGTATACAACTTTTGTGGCTCCCTTCCACAGTCCGATGGATGGGTGCAGGTAATATTGGCGACTGGTCTGCTGACGTGGTCATATGATTCTCCCAGAGAACGCGGAGCTATCAGTTGGATTCACAAGGCGATAGACACCGTCAATACTCTTCCGGAAGATTACGAGTGGGATGACATAACCATCACGGGTCTCACCGGTCTGTTTAACGCCCTCAACAACTATAATGCTCCTCCCGAAAAGCAACACATTCACCTCATCCTACGCGCCATTACAATTTCGGGGGACATTTCTAGCCGTGCAGCTGACCTTCTCCTCCGAAACGACGTCGGAAAATGGTTTCAAGACAGAGCTGCAGCCAATATTGCAAAAGGCCTCTGCGTGGACTTGCCTCGCACATGCTTATTCTACGTCGGATGCCTTAGGGCGTTCTAACTACGCTTGCATTGCACTGGGATATACTCTCGCAGAGCTGCCTGAGTGGGGACCGCATATTAGAGAAGACCCATCTTCCTGGATCGCCGCATTCTGGCGTGTAGCTCCGCCCTTCTATAGGGCTCGACAATACAACTCAATACTCTCACGATTTTGGATCCCGGACCCGAGTGAATATGAATTCATCAGCGACAATGAGAAGGCCCTTGCTTTAACCTTCATAATTCTGTCGCAAATTTGGCAGGACACCAATTTTGCAGATCCGGGTCTTTTCAAAAAATTAGTGCAAAACTTGCGCTGCACCGCTCTAGCTGTGCTGCGCACCGAGGTTGTAACAATACAGGACGACAAATGGGACGTCACTCCCCGATTCATCGTGGCCTTTTCACAACCTCTCCATGACTCCCTCACTCGCGCGGTGGCAGCAATAAAAAAGATGCTGTCGCAGGCAAGATTTCCAGTGGCGTGCAAAAATCCATTCCGGAATCGAAGGAAGCATTGCAGAATGTCGTCAAGATCCTGGAAGACATGGCAGACAAAATGCCGCACTCGGAGGCTGATCTAGAGAAAGAACCGGATCACTGGCGCTACTTGAGGCGTCAGTTCGATATGGCATTGGAGAAATCTCTACTTTACGGCAGTACACAGGCTGTTTCTTAGCGGGAAAATGCGAGAATATATGCACCTACCATACCTGATATTGGTATTTGCATGTTAGAGCGTCGACTTAACACGGAGTCGGCAAACGCAAATTCACTGGAATACTTTTTTCTCCTGCGAGAAATATGATGAGCATCGCGATGCAGCTGCTCGACTAGTTCTAGATTTCGATTTAACCGCAATCTATGTAAACGCAAGTACACAATACAATGTTTCCCTTAACTGTTGGTTCTTCATACATATCCGCCGGGCTCAAAGATCCAGCTCCATCAGAGCCGTAACAAGGCGCTCCGCGACCCCATCCGGCTCCTGTCTCGCCATCTCAATAATACTCAACAGCTTCTTAATCCCAATCTGCAGCCTGCTCGTCGGGTCATCACGCGACTTCTTGTCAAACCCAGCGTCTCTCAGCATCCGAATCGCATCGCGGCGGTCCTCGTCGACGGGGAAGAGGTCTGCTTCTTGGATGACATACTCGAGCGCGGGGAGAGAGGTGATGGGCGGGACGCGCATGACGGAGTTGAAGTCCGCGAAGCCGAGGTCTGTGAGGATGGGCCGGTTGGAGGTGGTGGCGATTACGAGAAGGCGGCGGTCCTATAAAGATGATTAAACAAATGGGGTCAAAGGGCTAAAGGGGAGGGAACCAACCTTCGGTGGCCGCTTGCCGATGAGGACCAAGAGCGCTTGCAGGACCGGATTCGAGAACCGCGCACCCATGGGTGACCAGTCTACACGCAGAACACCTTCAGCCGTCGGTCCACAGGAGATGGGGAGAGCACAAACCAATCAACCGCTCGATATTGTCCACAACGACGACACTCAGCGGACTCTTGTAGCTGTCTGAGAACACCTTCGCGATGGCGGAGATCTTTTGCAGCTCGCCCATGCCGACCATGTTGTCCGGCGTGATGAGCTTGATGAAGGGGAACTGGGACGCCTGAGCGATGGCGGCCGCCAGCGCGGTCTTCCCGGAACCGGGCGGACCGTGCAGGAGAACGTTGACCACCGGTGCGCGCTTGGACGTCCGAACTTGCTCGACGATGAGCTGGCCGGAGCGCAGGAGCTCCTAAAGGCAAGGATCAGCGGTGGCTCGTCAAAGAGAAGAAGCACATACATCGACACTACTGTCATAACGAATGATACCGTTTTGGATGACTGACTGCAGTTCCTCCTCGGATACACCAAAGGCAGGGTGCACCTCGTCGAGGGCAAGCATAAAGTCACCCCGGTTGACCCGCAGGTTTTCCACGTCGTCGCTGATGCCGGCCATCGTCCCGACCTATATCACACACATTCACCGGTTTGTATCACGAGGGTAAGGGAAGACTCACCTTGACATGTCGGTTAAACGCAAAACTCGTCGCGCTCTTGATGAGACCGTTGATCTCCGCACCAGAAAAGTTCTTTGTCAATGCCGCCAGCTCCTCGAGGTCCACGTCCTCGTCCATGACGCGGTTCGTGCGCATCTTGGCCGTGGTGGATGTTGAGGATCTGCCAACGGCCCTTCTCGTCGGGAAGAGAGATCTCCATGTGCACTTCGAGACGGCCGGGACGTAGCAGCGCCTCGTCAATCATGTCTTTCCGGTTGGTCATGCCGATAATGAGGATGTTGTTGAGGGAGTCAACACCGTCCATCTATATGGCGTCAATACGAATGCTGGTTTGAACGGCGAAGAACAAACCTTGGATAGAAGCTGATTTACGACGCTGTCGCCGACTCCGGTACCGCTGTTCGTCGATCCACGCTGTTTAAAGATAGCATCGAGCTCATCGAAAATGATGATATGCAGCTCGCTCTCGTCTCCCTTCTCTTTATACTAACCTCGTCATCAATAATCGTGCCAATCAAAAGATGGCTTTGCACCGAACCTCTTTCTCTGCGTCCTCAAAGAGTTTTCGGATATTCTCTTCGGAAGCACCAACGAATTTGCTCAGAATTTCAGGACCATTGACGATTTTTGGTTCCCGCGCATTGAGCATCTTGCCGATCTGACGAGCGATGAGAGTTTTCCCAGTTCCCGGGGGTCCGTGAAGAAGTAGTCCTGATAGTCGGTCAGCGAAAAGAGAGAAAAATAATAAAAGCGCAAGAACCTTTGACGTGCTCGATACCGAGTTTCTCGACAAGCCCAGGAGGGAATACACGCGAGGCGAAGGCACGACGGAAGATTTCGCTGAATTCCGTGTCCAGACCTCCGATACCCATGTCCTCGAACTTGAAGTTCGGGGCCAGAATGGCGTTCGGAGGGGCCTTCTTGGCGCTCGACTTGATGTTGATCCCGTTGGCCTCCGCAGCTTTCATTATCGTAATATCGGTCTTGTCCATGATAATCCCAAAAGCTCCGCGGGTCAGGTCCGTAATCCGCGCGCCCCCGCCCACCACCGCGCTGCTGGTCCGCGAGCTCCAAGACCGAGAGACTTTTGACGAAAACCTTGAGATTTTGGCCGTGATAGTCAAAAATCATCAACTCGCCCGCGGCCACGACGATGCCACTATAGGCTTTAAGAAAGTTCCGTGCGAGCTCGTCGGCAGAGTATGCCTCCTTGCTTTCTTGTTTCCGCAAGAAGCCTACTTCGAGGTCTAAGGACTGGAGGTAGTTGGGCTGCATTGGCATGGGTTCAATCGCGATAGTGTCCCCCGCGACTGCAAGCCCAATCCACATGCGCTGTATTGCGGATGCGCCAATGCAGCCGGGCCTCAGCTTGCCGGTATTGTCGTGGCTTCGAAACATTGAGAACACACAAGAGAAAGGAATTGTAAACTTACATGACGGTCACAGGGAATTCACCTTTGCATAGGACATGTTGGCCTTGCTGAAAGTCTGAAGGATGTACCACGAGCCGATTGGAAAGTGCAAGAGGATTCGACGGGGAGCCCTCTACATTGAAACTGCACAGGCATATATTAGTAGCGGAACGAGTTCACCGCGATGCTGCCTACCTGCCTCCCGATGGTGGACCTCCCGAGGCTGGCGGTGGAGGTCTCCGATCGTACCCCCGGTCTAACCCGCGTTTCTCAAATGAAGCGCTCGGGGGATCGTTGTATTGCGTTGGAGGTGCATTATACTGCATGGATGGCGGAGCTGGTGGTCGTGCGCCGGCACGAGGACCGCTTGGGAGTGAGCTGTAATTTCTAGACATTTATTGAGGGTTTAATCGTGTAAAATCTCGTGTAGTCGTGGCTGCGAGCGGTGCAAGTCGTGGTCAAGGCGAAAGCGGTGATCGAGTCCAAATTAGGCATGACATGAGCGTGGGACCCTCGGCCTTGAATTTAAAGGAGTTCTCTCTCACAACTCTCAAACGAAAAATAAAGAGTCCAAGCAGCAGTACAACAGTATTAAATATTCGACGGATATGTGCCGTGTAGTCAATGCAGACGAGCCTGGTTGTACATGGCTAGGCGATTTATTCAAACATTGACAAGCCACAGAGTCTGAGATGCATGCGATTAGTTGAAGTCTGAGGAAAAAGGACGAAGATAGAACGCACGACGGAGGGGAAGCCTGTGCTGAAGCGCGCATCGGCAATGAACAAGGAGTTTGCGGCTGTATTGAGGTACAGAGAGACCATAACTGGACCTGTTGAAACGAGTCGACTTTGAGACTGATCATGACGGAGAATAGTTGTGACATACTGCCATTGGGCTCAATCCAGCTTGCTGCAGACGCACCGCATCCTCGTTAGCGGCGATTTTGGAGAGGTACGTATCAAGAATGACACACGTATGAGTTGGCCGCCACTTGTCTTGGACCATATGCTTGATTGTGCAACGGCATTGCTACCGCGCGTGTTTCCCACATTGACTGGGGGACTGCTGGGGTTCACTTGTACATTTCATTCAGAAAATCGCCTTCGAATTGAGAATGAAACATACTAGACTCCGTAGACACCATATAGGCGAAAAAGCCATCTGAGCTAGATATAGACATCAATGAGTTTCGTTTGCAGGGAGAGAAATATAAATAAAACTGGAACATACAGGTAGTCACCATTTGAAAGAGCAAAGCCCAGATTAGGATATGGCGAATTCGTCTGTTCATCAAATCAGGAATAAAATATAGTTTTTCAGGCGGACGACTCACAGTATGAATCTCGAACGGGGCAGTGCTCCCTTTCGACAAGATGGAGACGCCAGACAAACGGTCGGTCGTCCCAGTGGTAACTCCATACAATCTGGGTTTCGTTGTGACGCAAAGGCAGAAAGAAACTGAGCCAAAAAGTACACGAGTACGCATGGGCGCAGTAAAGGACGTACCCGAAACCATTGATTGAATTCGGGACATACCCTAGAACTACACCGGCCGAGTCCCGGACCTGAATCTGCGGAGGCAGGCTATGAAAAAAAAAGTCAGCTTTTTGGGAGGCGGTCAAGAAGGGAGCGGGTACGGCGGTGTCCCAGAGGGAGTATTATCGCGCGCAGCTACCGAGGGGTTTTCGCCAAATTGAGAAAGTCAGCCCGTCCGTGCGTGGAATATACTCACCACGAGGACGAGTCGGGCTCCACAAATTCTTAGGTTTCAAGGGTCCTAAGCCTGCTTGCATGCGGGCTGCGTTGGTGCTGGCCGTATTTCCCCGCAACACGGAGGCGTTGACCGTGTACAATACAGAACAGAGGAGGATAAGAAGTGTACGTAGTGCACTACGCGTTGTGCGTATCATCTTGAAAAAGATCTCGAGGGTTGTGGTGTGCGCGAAGGAGTGAATAGATTCAACGGGATGTCTACCTTGTCGAGTACTATATAGAGCACTGCAATAATTTAGGAGTAGAAGCTTTCTAATGGTCCCGGCCTGCGAATATGAGTTGGGAGACAGCCCCTCAGGAAGGAAGGAAGGAAGGATTACTGCCAAGATCCCAACGAGGAATAAGCAGGCACTGTACCTACGTGCAACACGTCAATATTGCACGTTACAGTCGTCAACGGCCCAATCGCTGTGTACCCTGTAATAAGAATAATAGACGTCTCACGAGAAGATTTGAGAGACGGGAAGAAGATGTGGATTACCCCAGAACAGCCAACAAGCAAGAGATTCTTGACATGAGGGACAACGTTGGTGTTGGTAGGGTGCAAAGAAGCAGTAGCATTGGACGCGAGCCGGCCAGGTTCCCTGCGTACTGCGCCTTGGTAATGGTCGCTTGAATGGCATATTGCCTTGCTAAGAAATTCGTGTCCAAGGACCCGTGATGTTGCCAGTAACCAGTAAGGGTACCAAGAATAGCCCGCTGGCTCCAGAATGTGAAGACTCAGAAGAGTGCAGGAGTCGACAAGAACTGGTTGAAAACGTCATGGCGTAACGTGCGGTCCGACGTCAGGGCAGATAGGGGCTAGAGGGATATTCGAGACAGGTATCCTAGACGACCCGCTCAACGCACCAGCAGTCCGTTATTCACCAAATTATCTCGAGCGAAGGTGTAGAGGCGCATTGTTCCCAGCGCTATTGATTGTATCCAGTCTAGGCTCGTGGCATCCAGCCGGTTCACCAAATTGCTCAATACACTTTCTCGACCGCTGATGTGGTCGGTGTGGGTGGCATAATAGTCATTCTCGTGGGCTCTTCGGTAGACGCCACGCCAGGCACCGCTGAGTTCACTGCGACGGAGTCAGTGTTTCTCGTCGTCAGTCTTCTGCATGGTGGTGAATGTCAGGGGGTGTGGCTGATAAGCGTCGGTCAGCCTGATCAGCTCAGGTTAGGCTCGCGCAGCGCCAAGGTGTTCGAGGATGGAGTGGGGAGATCATACTGAGTTTCTCAGAGGTATATTAGATGCTGACTAGTCGCTACCCGTGAATAAATTCACAGGGCTCGTAGTGGTGGGTTGTTCCCAGCTCCTGTCCTGGCTGGTGGTCCCAGTACGCAATTACATCGTGCTCGTTAGACCAGCTGGTAGTCCTAGTGCAACACCCCAGCAGTTTCCACACCGACGTCGTAGCTGTGAGGTCATTGCATGTGACGTTCCATTGGAAGGTAGAGAGAATAGAGAGATGTCAGAAATCTTAGCCTTTTGAGACCGAAATCACAATGCAGGCGGGAAACACTGGGACCGTGATCGGTACCAGTTATGGCCGCAGGGAGGGGTGTTCAGAATGAGGTCTTTTGTGCTTTGGCCCTGGACTTGGTCAAAAACAGAAGAATATCGAGTTGGACAGAGGAGGGAGTTCAAGTTGATGAATTCTCCTCTTCGTCAAATTTCCGGTTAAGAAATAACCGCAACCTGATGGTTTCTGGACATTTTGTGGGCGTAGACGCGCTGGAAGCAGTTCATGGTCGTGGTCAAGGTGAAAGTTGATCACGTCCCGAAATCAGACCGCCCATGACATAAGCGAAGCGCTTCATTATGGACGACGTCCACTCGACCTCAAACGCTTCTTCTGGCGCGTCTACGAGCCCTTTGTTCGGTGGCTCGGACGACGTGGATATCCATTCATGTCGTCTACTCGGCCCCATCGCGCTGGTGAGCAATGTGGCACATATTTCTTGTCGTGCCCAACGTACTATCTTTAGACCGTACAAGGGGCTCATGGGCGTCCTCGTCATCCTTTCTCTGGTGTATAAACGTCACCGGGAGAAGCCTATGCGGCCGTGGAGGATATGGTGTGGCCTATACGTCTTTTAAATCACCTCGCGTTGACCCTCTTCGAGGCTGTTTGATGTTTCGAAACAAGTCGTAGGCCAGATGTTCGTGCACGCCTTCAACGTCCTCGTATCGGACTTGGTGTCGCACCACTCTTCGAACAATGCTTGTGTCTCGTATTTTCTCAATATTCTGATTGATACGACTATTGGTGCGTTATATTGCATTTGTTATTTTCCGTCATCTCTTACGAGTTATCCAGGCGTTGGACTTATATATGTTGTCCTCAGAGTCTTGACGTTTGTTGCTAGCGAAAAGTTTCACCTTAAAGGCTTCGAGTCGGGCGTATACGGAACCCCACCTTCCTTCAAGTATTGGATGCGCCAGGCAACGATTTATATCATGGCCCTCACCACGATGAAATTCATGGTTATTGGCTTGCTCGCCTTGCTACCCGGTATGTGGACCTTGGGTGCATGGCTGCTGAGTTGGACGTGGAGTGGCGCCGGAGACACCTTGGAGGTTATATTGTAAGTGCTCCGAACTATGCTAAACAACGTGCCTCGTCTCATCAGCACGCTAGCGTGATGGGAATATTCCCTATCATCATGAATATCCTGCAATTTTGGCTCATCGACTCGATAGTCAAAGCCTCCGGCGTGGCGCTTGATCTCGACACGCCGGATCCTTTAGACCGCGAGCCGCTCTTCCACACACCCGACGAAGACGACGATGACGAGACCCCCAATGCTCGCCATTACAATCATGCACAAACCGACATCGAGAGCCACCCGCACCCCGTCAATCGGCCACTGTCCCCATCGAGTGGCCGGTCCCGGTCATCCGACAAGCTGCGCACGCCGATGGAGCCGAAATCCTCTGGCTCCAGTTCCTCGAGTCAGCCCGTCGATATTCACGCGTACCCGCCGAGCACCGCGTCCTCTGCGTCGTCGGTGTCGTCTTCCCCACCACAAGCGCAAGCTCCCGTGCTTCGCGAGGCGACGAAGCTCAAGCCGAAGCGACGGAATCCACCGTCTCCTATTACCATCCGCAATAATAACCGCCCGGCGGTGAACTCGCCGCGGCCTGGTCCCACGCCAAAAAGTGGGAAAACTGCGCCTCAGGTGGCTGCGGTCCCGGCTCCTGCACCTGAGCCGCCGAAAGAGGAGCCCGATGCGTGGAGCGAGTCGTGGGAGACAGACGACTGGGCAGATAAGGTGCATGATAGTCTCTCTCAAACAGACGCTACAACAATGCTAACTCGTATCTCGTTGTGTTGTAGGTGGGCGAGGAAGACTGGACGGGGCGGAGACTGGAGGAAAAGAAAAGTGTATTGTCGGGGTGGGATAGTGGGAGCCCGATGGTAAATTCCGTGCATCCCATTGAAACATGATGTGTTGAGGGTATTAGAGTGTACTGTAAACTCGAATAATTTTTCTCGTGAAGACCGAGGGTGAATCGCGACTTGCACCTGCGGGGTGATCGGACCGGGCAGTGAAGATGGCGATGAACAACAAGTACCCACAATTCGCTCTTCGTCTTCCACCATCACCACCTTTTTTCGCAGGCCGGACGCGTTCGTCTCTTGTCTCCTGTCGCTCGCCATGGACTCGTACGAGACTTCCGACATCCTAGGCTCGAATACGCTTCCTGTTCGCAGCCCTGGCTCCGCAAAATGGTCTGGCTTCTCGAAAACTGCATTTTTCCTCGTCCTGCTTCTGGCTGCCTATGTCGGCGCGGTGCGCGCTTGGGCAGCCCTCCTGAAGTGGCGTGAAAAGTCCTACCGCCTGTGAGTGTTCTAAACCTATAAAATCGACTTGGCTGACGCGTCACGCGTATCCAGCTTCATGCGGAGACAGCACGGCATCCCCTGACAACGACCACCGGCCGTTCAATGTGGCATATGCTGCGGTCCTACGCGCGCGCCGCGAGGAGGAGGTGGCTAATAACAAGGTGCATAGGGTTGACGTCGACGAGCTGTATGCGGAAGCCGATCGACGTGCCGCGCCAATTGAGTCAGACCTTCGGCAGCGCAAAAGTATGCTCTCTTGTTTCATCCTAATTGCGTTCTAATCTAATCTCTGCCTTTGCAGACCCGTATCGTATCTCGCCACCCGCGTGGACCAACACTCCGGTAAATGGCTTGCCTGGGAGGTTTAACCCTTTGGCTCCGGACAACAGATTTATGGCGTCAACCAGCGGCCTTCCCTCGTGCGTATTTACAACCTTTCCCACAGACCTATGCTCACGCATTCCAACCAGCTCTTCTTCGCATTCAACAAATTTCGCTGAACGGTATAACCCAAACCCCGCACCCGTGGCACCTGTAGTCCGTTTTGCCGATGAAATACAAGATGCCAGTCTCCCCCGGCGCGGCAGCGTGAACAATCTAAACTCCAGTCCGCGGAAACATCAGAAACGCGCTCTCGACGAGCATGACGTCGAGTCGGATGTCCCTGAGAATCCGAAAAAAACACGCGTCGAGGGCGATGAATTAATTGATGGGGACGAAGATGCCGAATGGCTGCCGCGGCAAAGACGTGGGGAGAAGCGGGTGCTGCGCGAAGAGGATCTCGATGCGGAAGACGAAAATGCTAGTCCTCCTGGTGGCAGGCGAGTGCGGGGAAAACGTGCACGCAAGGTCAGCCTCGAGAAACCAGACGTCTTCATGACCAGCGACGACGGCGCGGACGAGATGGATGTCGACGAAGAAGACGAACGGAGGGAAGCCCGCGCGGCCATTGCCCGTGGCAAGAAACGCGACGCAGGCTCCAGCTTTGGCGGAGAAGAGGGCGAGGAGGCGCAGAAAACGAAGCGGAAACGGCGGACTAGAAAGTCGGACGCTGCTGCGCAGGTGTCCTCGAGTTCACGGGGGCAGAAACGCGACCGGGACGTAGATGAGCAGGGGAGCGACGGTGAGGATGGTGTTCCTGGGACACCAAGCAAGAGCAGTGCGCGCAAGACCAAGAAGCGAGGGAAGAAGAGCAAGGAGGTTAGAGAGGACGATGAGGAGGGGTCAATAGATGAAGGCTCGGTTTCGAAGGGCAAGGGGCGGCCCATAGGCGACGAGTGGGAGAGCAACGGTGTTCTCTACAAGATTGGACCGAATGGACAACGGCTGAGACAAGCCTTGGTGAAGAAGGCCGCTCGTAGATTTACGATGGTGAGCGCATTGTTGTTCGACTTTCCACACACAAAGTCTGACATCCATTTAAGCCTCTCGACTCGCAGCATCCTGACAAGAATGCCAACCTCGAGGTTTGCATCGAAACTTGGTTGACGGAGGAAGAGTACAAGGACTTCAAGAGTCGACACCTCCTCGCCTGGCAGGATTCTCCGAAAGGGACTCAAGAACCCGAGAGTACGCCTACGACCCCCGCTGCTGTCGCCGAAGCTGTATGTCGTATTTCTTTCCCGTTGTTCAGGACGCGTACTCACTTCTGTATTATAGCCTGCGACTCCGACTCCCAACCCCGTTGCCAAGGGGAAAAACCTCCTCTGGGACTCGCCCGCCTCGCCATTCCCCGTGTTCGCCCCCAGCCCAGCCGAGAAAGAGCAGCACCGTCCCCAAGCTCACTTCCGGCAGTCCATTGCCGCCGACCTTGGCATGCGCGTCAACCCCTTCGACAAGGCGAACGCCGCGAACGCCCTCCACGTCGGCTCCGGCGGATTACGGAATGGGAGGCGGGTCGGGGCGGTTCGCGAGACTGGGTCGCCTGGCTTACCGGGTTTGGCGGACAGCACGAATAGTCATGCGCAAGCGCCACCAATGAGACGGACGTTTTCGAAGTGGGAGAAACAGGATCTCGAGGCGAAGGCGATGATGAAGATGCGGGAGGCGAATCAGGCGAAGCAGAAAGAGAAGGAGTTGAAGGAGAAGTTGGAGAAGGAGAAGGCTGCCGCCGCCGCCGCTCCCCCGGCGATCTCGTTCACAAAGCCGCCTGCTGAACCGGCCGTCAAACCGCCTGCGATCTCTTTCACTCCTTCTGCCTCTGGTGCTGCTCCGCCATCGGCAAGCACCGGTGCCCCGCCTCAGCCACCGACGTTCAGCCTTGCGCCGCCAACGCCAACGCCCGCTGCTGCTGCTCAGCCTCCCAAGGTGACGTTCGCGCCGCCGGCTCCTGCAGACAAGCCTCAACAATCATCTACTCCGAATCTTTTCGCACCAACACCGGCTATTTCTGCTGCGCCCTCGCCGATTCCCAATCCATTTGCTAAGCCAGCGACACCGGCAGCAGCGCCTACTCCTCCCGCTTCCACACCAAGCTCGAATCTCTTCGCACCTCCTCCTTCCGCATCCGGCAATGCTGCTGCTGCACCGTCGTCCACGGCGACGAGCAAGCCATCTTTCTCGTTCACCGCGGCGGCTGCGGCACCCGGTGCACAGAAGCCTTCGTTCTTTGCGGCCCCTGCACCCGCTGCCAATGACCGTCCGATTGGGGGCCGGAAGTCCGAGCAACCGCAACAACCTGCCGGAAACGCCCCTGCCGCCTCTAACACCGGTGCGCCGAGCTTTTCGTTCGCGGCGCCGGCGGCACAGGCGGAGCAAAGTACGGCACCGCAAAGCGGGGGTGGCGGATCTCTTTTGTCAAGGTTGGGTGCTCCCGCTCCTGCGTCTGCGCCCAAGCCAGCAGAGGCCGCAGCATCGGGTGGACCGACCTTCTCGTTCAAGCCCACTGCCGAGGCTGGCAAGGCGCCTTCGCCGTTCTTCGCCGTGCCGCAACAACAGCCACAGCAGCAGGCTAAGCCTGCCGAGGCGCCCACATTTGCGTTCAAGGCCACGGATGCCACCAGGGCTTCGTCGGCGTTCCAGCCTCAGCCGCAGCAGGCGGCTCCTCAACAGCAGCAGACGGCCCCGCAGCAACAACAGACGGCTCCCCAGCAGCAGGCGGCGGGTCAAGCGTCGCCTGCGCCGCCAAAGTTCAACTTTGCGTTCGCTGCGAAGCCTGCAGCTGCTGCGGCCGCTTCTTCGACTGCCTCTTCGTCGTTGACTGGTGCGCTTGGGTCGAATTCGGATTCGAACAAGCAGCCTGCCGCTGGTGGTTCTGCGTTTTCGTTCGCGGCGCCTAAACCTGCTGAGAACCCGGCGGGCACGAGTACTGGGCTCAGCTTCGCTGCGCCGACGCCGACGCCTGCGCCCGCAGCGGGTGGAGGAGCTGAAGAACCCAAGAAGAGCGCGTTTGCCTTCAACTTTGGCGGTGGTGGGGCAGGGGGTGCTGCGACGCCGTCTGCGTTTGGTGCGGGTGCTGCGACCCCCTCTGCGTTCGGTGGTTCAGGTACTCCTTCGGCGTTTGGTGGCGGCGGTGCCAAGACCGGTTTCGTTGGATTTGGTGCTAAGCCCGCGGAGGAGGCTTCCAAACCGGTGACGCCGGCGTTCGGCACGGGTACACCTGCAACCAACAATGCTGCTCCCGCATCTGGTGCAGCACCTGCCCCCCGCGTTCAACTTTGCGTTTGGTGGAAACAACACCAATGCGTCGTCGACTACGCCAGCAGGCACTCCTACGGCCAGCCCCTTCGCCGCGAAGCCTGCCGCATTTGGTGGTTCCTCTATCTTTGGCAGTAAGCCCGCTGAGGGAGCAACGTCCACCACTACGCCGCAGGGATCCCCATTCGCTTTTGGCAGCAAGCCTGCAGGGACGCCTTCGGCGTTTGGGGCCGCCGGTGCAACCCCGTCTGTATTTGGTGGCGGACAGACTAAACCCGATGCCGCCACGACAACACCTTCTCCCTCGCCGTTTGGTGCACCTGCTACTTCGTCGGTGTTTGGAAGTAATGCAGGTGCTGCTGGGCCGAGTGCATTTGGGTTTGGTTCTTCGACGACGCCTGCGACTGGCTTTGGCCAACAAAAATGATTTATTTCTAGAAGAACACTCTAGTTATTTCGAATTCGTTTTTTTTTGAGATCTGTAGTAATTTACATCCACACACTTGTACTTGATGTAGTAAAGCATTCATATGGCTCGGTTTCTGGAATTTGTAGGACAGTCCTGAAAATTGTGACCTAATTCGGACGACCCCTAACTAGGGCAACGAGTCCGCGTGATTATCAGCCTGGTTCCCCACCGCTTCCTTGTGATCCCCCATTCCTTTCATGCCCGTTCACTATGCTATCCAATGAGACTGTAACGCCTCGTCCTCGCCCGCCTGCTCAAAACCGTCGCTCGTCTTCCAGGAAGGCCTTGGTTCAGGCTTCTCCTCCCCCTCCTTATGCTTCTTCCATCCCTTTTCACTCGGAACGCGACCGCAAACCAAGCTATCTGGGTTCCCCGTTACCCGCCACCTTGCAGAGCCTCAGACTCGGCTCAGAGGCGGCGTCTCCTAAAGCAGATCTAGAAGAGAATGCAGACACAAGTTGGCTGAACGAGAAGTCGCGCGAGGAACTCGCCGAGCTGCTCCTCAAGGCAGACGACCTGATCAAGGAGAGGGAGACTGGTATGACCGCCCGAACGCAATTTCCGTTCTCACCCAACTAACATTTTCTCAGAACTAGGCGTTACCTCCGCCGTTTGCAAAAGTCTTTACGAGAATAATGTCACTTTGAAGAGCAAGCACGACGCCTTGGTCGCCCGTATCCCTCCTACTCCCCCGCTTTCCGACAATGTTCCTTTCCCCGGCGGAATGCATTCCCAGGACAATAGCTTCGACGGCGGCAACAACTCCTCTGCATTCCTGTATCCCACGCGTCCCCGCCGCATTTCAGTATCTCCTAGAGAATTATCGCTACTTGCGGACCAGAATGCAGAACTCCTGCAGAAGCTCGAGACCCTCGAGTCGGAGGCGCAGACCGCTGATCGCACAGGTCGTCGTGCGTTGAAGCAGCTCGAACGGGAAATTCAGCTTTTGCGGGATGAATTGGAGAAGACGCAGGCGCGGAGCGAAGAGCTCGAGAAGAATGCTCAGGTAGGCACCGAGAAGATCGTCGAGGAGATGTGGAGGAAAAAGAAGGAGCGGGAGGCCAAGTTCAGAGCGATGAGGAATAATACTCCCGGCCGCGATGGCGAGGTTCGGGATTTCGCGCCTCCCGGTCTCTTTGCCAAAGCCTCCTTATCCCCTTCCAAAAGCTCGGATTTTCCGCAGTCTGATGACGACTCCTACGGGTCCGAGTCTGCTTTTGAGCACCCCGACGAACATTCCCTCGTTTCCCAGCTGTTGTCAAAAATCCAGGAACTCGAGGAGACCAATACTAGGATCATACAACAGCAGTCCGACACGGCGGACAAACTACATGCGGTGCAACGCGAGACGGAGAGCATCAGCAAGGTTTACGAGTATTTCAACTCCGAAAACGGCGTGGAATGGGAGGTGGTTGATGAGGATGGCCGCAAGTCGCCGATGGAGGGGACTGTGCGGTTCAGGAGCTTTAGGCGGACTCTGGAGGCGCAGGCGCAGAACGACGACGGCTTTGCGGGTCTCCTAACGTTGCCTCGCAAGCCGCGCAAGTCGGTCATGGACCTCTTCGGTGCTGCCAACGAAGCCGGACCGTCCACGTTCACGTTCCCCCCTCCTCCTCCGACACCCTGTCATCGACGGCGGAGTTGTCCCCGCTTCGATATGATCTGTCACGGTCCTCTACACCATACAACATGTCGCCTATCCCGCATAATCGCCCATCCCTCCAATCGGAGCTCGGGTCCGACTTTGGCGACGACGCCGACCCATTTGTGCGCTCACGACATAACAGCCTATACGACGTCTCATTTTCAGTGTCCCCCTCGCCCACGCCGAACAACCTTTCTCTCAGAAGCCGCGTCTCCGACGCCCGCACGGCAAGGGAACGGAGCATGTCCGACTCCTCCACCACCACCAATGCGCTGCAGCTCAACATCGAGCCGCCGTCGCCGTTTGAAAGTGGAACGGGGACTGGGACTGGGACGGACACGCCCGAGGGCTCCATGCGCGAGAAGAGCAAGGATCGTTACCGCCGGATGTCGCAGACGCTCCTGCGGCGCACGAGCCGATGGGTCGACGGCCGCTTCTCGACGATTTCGTCGTCGGGCTCGGGCACGATTGGCTTAGAGTCGACGCCGAGACCATCTCTCCCGCAGCGCCTGTCGAGCGCGTTGGACCTCGTGATGGAGAACTTTACGGGGCCTGCGACGTCGGCGGTGCGCACGGCGGAGGACGACGACTCGGTGGGTGCGAGCGGTGCGGCATCGCCGAGTGTGGACTCGGAGGACGGAGAGGAGAATACGGTTGTCCTCAGCAAGGACAACAACAGCCACCCCGAGGAGAGCCGGGGAGCAGAAGAAGGCGATGATTGTAAAGTTTATTCTCGAGGTGTGGCTTTGGCTGCAGTTTGGGATTATTATTGTGGTGTTTTTGTGGGCGATGGCGAAACGGGGGCCAAAGTCGGTGCTTGGGGAGGCGGATCGGAGGGCGGTGGTTAGACGACGTTAGAGGAGAGGTTTTTCATTCTTACACAGACTATCCATCCATCCACAGACATATCAGCTTGGCACACGCACGCGCATACACATCTTGCACATCTTGCATCCACTATACCTTACAGCTGTACCGCATGTACAACATAGATTACAACGACAATTTTTTGGCTACCAGTGAAGGCTTGTTGAAGTCCAAAAGACGAGCTTGAAGAATAATGCAGGTTCCTGCTGCGTTAGTTCCTTCCTTGAAGTCCGTCCTGTGTCCGAATACACTCGATGACATGTTCAGTTAAAGCGCGACCCTTGGCGTATAGGCGGCCGGCGGCTACAGTATCTGGCGATTTAATAAGAGCTACGAACATGGGTACATTCCGGCGCGCGCCTCAGAATTAGCCTCTATGCTAAAGTCATATAACGATTGCTCCAGCGCCTTGATTTCCGCATCGAACCGAGCCCTCAAATCGAGCCAGTAACGCCAATCATCTAGCTTTGAATCAGCCTCCAGGCGGGGCATTCTGCTTGCTACGTCTTCCAGAAGCTTGGCGGCGCTGTCCAATACTTCCCTTTCCCCCGGAGACGATTTCTGCAAACCATTGGAAGTGTCATTGTTCACGGTAGCACGATTTTTAATTGCTGCCACCGCACGGCTGAGCGAGTTGTGAAGAGGTTGTGAAAAGGCCGTGATGAATCGAGGAGTGATTTGCCAATCTGGAATTGGCGGTACACCGTCCTCGATTGCTGCAACCTCGGTGCGCAGCACAGTCAGAGCGGTACATCGCAACGTTTGCACCATTTTTTCCAAAGCACCCGGATCTGCAAAATCGGCGTCCTGCCAAATTTGCGATAGAATTATGAAGGTTGAAGCGAGGGCCTTTTCATTATCGCTGATGAATTCATATTCACCCACGTCCGGGTTCCAAAATCGGGAGAGGATTGAGTGGTATTGCAAAGTCATATGGAAGGACGAAGCTCCACGCGGGAATGCGGGCCGCCAGAAGGCGGATCGCCAGAATGCGGCGATCCAGGAGCATGGTTCTGGCCGAATATACGGTTCCCACTGGGGCAGCTCTGCAAGAGTACATCCTAGCGCAAGGCAAGCGTAGTTAGGCCGTCCTAGGGCATCCGATGCAGAATAAGCATGTGCGAGATAGGTCCACGCAGAGGCCTTTTGCAATATTGGCCGCAGCTCTTCATCTTGGAACCATTTTCCGACGTCGTTTCGGAGGAGAAGGTCAGCTGCACGACTAGAAATGTTTCTCGGAATTTTAATGGCGCGTAGGATGAGGTGAATGTGTTCCTTTGCAGGAGGAGCGTTATAGTTCCTGAGGGCGTTGAACAGACCAGTGAGACCCGTGATGGTTGTGTCATCCCACTGGCAATCCTCTGGAAGAGCATTGACGGAGTCTAGCACCTTGTAAATCCAACTAATATCTCCGCATTCTCTGGGGGCATAATATGTCCGCGTTAGCAGGCCAGTCGCTAGCACTACGCGAGCCCATTGACCGGCCTGTGGCAGACGGCTGCAAAAGTTGTATACTGTGTGCAGATGTCGATCGGCACCCTCTTTGTTCCTTAATTGGCCAGTAAGATATACAATCTGGGCTGCAGAATCCATAGAGATTGTGTGATTTTTGAGGGCCTCTAGAAGAACCTCAAATAGCCGCTCAAATAATTCTTTTTGAAAGGGGCTGTTGAAAGGTTAGCGTCTGATTAATCAATTCAAATGAGGTTTGCACCTTTTGTCAAGGCAAGCTATGTCTCTGGGGCTTACAGGGGACAGAAAGCTGATCATACAGAATAGATAATTGGCGAAATCGTGAGAATCCAGAGTCGGTGGACAATAATCTTTAAGCTGGGTGATGAAGTCATTCAAGACATCAGGCAGTAAATGTGTGTGCGATGGAATAACTCGTAGAGCCCACGTCAGTGAGGTACGAGGGCTTGTATCGAGATAATATCCTGTTAAAATTGAAACCACGTTGGACAAATCGGGAAATCTGGACAATTGAGCCCCGACGGTATCCGATGGTATAATAAATAAACGCGATCGCTCATCAGCTTTCGGAATTATGCATTGCAGAGCGCCGAGCGCCCGTCCGCAATGAAGCGCTTGAAGAGTCATTCCGTCATGAAGTCGCCTCAGGAAATAAGTACGCGAAGTCTGGGTGTGATCAAAGCAGGCAACGAACGCCTCCTGTAATCTGCTGAGCTGGGACCTGGCATCCATTGTACTTGGCCATTGCAAGTCCACCACAATTTCCGCGGCTAAATCAATCATCCGAGGATCGGTTGACGTCTCTAGTACCCACGAGACAGCAGGGACTTCGGCAGATGGCGCTGGAAAGGCATCATCAAATAATGGGGACGGTTCATTTGAACTGGATCCATTTTTCTCGGAAATCTTGAGAGAAAGGGGAAGGAGATGAGGTTTGAGCAGACAAGAGGAGCACGCTGTGAAGAGGCGGCGGATTACCCAGATAGAATGGGCAAGGACCGGGGTTAAAATTGCTTTTAGCTTCGCCCAAAGAGTTGTTGGAATGAGTTTCGCCACGAGAGGTGCAAGCGGGGTCTGATAGGGAGAATCCGGGGCTGCAACTGCTGATATGAGCAACGCAGTGTATATGATGAATCCAAATGAGGTGAAGAAAATCGCAAGGACGGCAAGGGATATATGGACGGTCCAAAGATATGTTGAGAGGGAGGCCGAAAACAGGAATAGACCGATCTGCAGCAGCAATGGAAACATTTGCATAACCGCCTCGAATTTCCATCTGCGAAGGCCATCGAACTTTCGCTGGCGCTCAAGGCCGCGAGCTTCGAGTGTTCCACGCTCTCCTGCAGCCAGGTAGTACAACAGCCACTGCTTCCCGAGGACGGCTAAAAGAGCGGCCAGCAACGTCGAGAAGAGGCTGACATAGAGCAAGTTCTGGGAAATCAGAATGCGCAGATCCGTGCCATGATGTTGAATTCCTGATTGAATCTGGATAATAAATGCGGAGTCCACAGCCGAAAAGAGACCGGCCTTGGTGGCTTCAGAGAAAATGACAATGCCAGATCCAAGACGTACGCACAAATATCAGAGCTGTATCGAGATCTGTGCTGTATTTTCGGTGAAACTCCTCGTCGTGCTCGTCTGCTAAAGTCTTGTAGGCCTGCCAGAATGCAGTCTTCTTGTCTGTGGTGGGGACCTTTTGCTTGAGTGCTTCGACCGCCTGCTGGAGTCTTCAGGGCCGTGAGAGGGATACAGCACGTGTACGCGCAGGCTACATACTGTTCTGCCCGTTCGTCTTGCTTCTTCGCTTGCTCTTTCTGACTAAGCACAAGATTAGAAAAGCAGGTTTCAAGCGTTTTGACCAAGTTTTGACAAGTCTGGTGTGTGTTCCCGTTCAGAACTCAGAACTGCATCGCACAGTACAGGGAAGAGGTACCTCTCATTGTCCCATAGCTTCGGGCCATCCAACGTCTCAATGCCACTGGGGCCTGCGTCCATGACTTGAACCAGATGGTGGTTGAATCTGAAAAGCCGGATCAAACTGTGTCGATCAGGATTTGATCAGAATCGTCGTTCGTCCACACACCCTAAAAAGGAAGTTGCCTCGGTCCCGTATGACACTCGACTATCCTTGCGTTCGCCCACCACCCCCCAAGCACAAAACCGCTCTCGGAAGTTAAAACCTTATTGCTTCGACCTAGCAACCGTCCCGCTTTCGTACCAACACGCTTAATATGGCCCCCAAAGCAAAGGCAGCCCCAAAGACAAGTTTAACTTCGAACCCTATCATCGCGACCTCGCAGCAATCTCGATTCCATGCCGAGACACTGGGTGGGTTCCCGTATTTCCCCCCCTCTTTGGGACGCGCAGTTACACGTCCTTCTTAGACACTACTCTCGAGATCGATCTCAAAGGTGTTACCATTTCTATCGGAGAACGGGAACTTATAACATCGAGCCATCTACGCCTTAAGCAAGGCATACGATTCGGACTAGTCGGTTGCTACTCGTCTCTTGACAGACGCTTTACCCACTCTAACGCGTCCCACAAGGTCGTAATGGCTCCGGAAAGTCAACGCTCCTGACGGCAATAGCAGATAAACTCATCCCCGGCTTGAGTCCGTCCATCCGAATTCTTCTGCTTTCTCAGGTAGAGGACAGCGTCAGGGCGACTGATACTCCGGATGCTGGGTCCATTAGTGTCCTTGAGCACGTAGTGAAAGGTGACAAGGAACGACAGGCTGCAGTGGAGGAGTTTGAAGGCACGTACATGTATACATTTGTGCCGGCATTAAACATAACATCTGAATCCAGCTCTAACCAAGGCGACTGAGACTACTTCTCTCCGCGAAACTCAACGCATCGTCTATACGCTCCGACTCGATGCGCGTCGCCGGGAGCTGCTGGAGGCTAAGAAAGTCGCAAGTCGAAGATCCGGGGCACGTGGAAAGGACGCAAGACTAGAGGAGATCAAAGCCGAAGAGAACCTCAAGCAAGCTGAAATTCTGTACGTGGTGGAAAGCCTCTGAGACCGCCACACTAACTCTCCAGCAAGAGTCGAAAGTGCTGACACGGCCGAGATCGAACCTGATATCATGAACCAGGCTCTGGACATGCTCCAGAATGTCCAGGTTACGCTTGAACTGGTATGCCCTCGACTATCTAATTCTGCACTAGGCTCATTTTCTGGCATTGTAGCTCGAAACATCATCCACGGAGGCGCGCGCCGCGAGCATTCTCTCAGGCCTGGGCTTCACCCAAGAAATGATAGAGGGCCCATATACCTCTCTTTCCGGTGGTTGGAGGTCCCGCTGCTCTCTTGCAACGTCGCTACTCGTTCACAGCGATGTGTTACTTCTCGATGAACCGTCCAATTTCCTGGTGCGTGTTCCTTTGCTCAAAATATCCATCGCCTACATATCTACAAACAGGATCTGGAGGCAATAATCTGGCTCGAAGGCTTCCTCAGCTCCCAATCGCGCACACTTGTGCTCATTTCGCACGACCAAGACTTTTTGAATAACGTCGTGGAAGAGACGATTATCCTGCGGAATAAAAAACTCGAGTACTTTGAGGGCACGCCCGCTGCGTTTGAGGTCAATGAGCGGAAAAGGGCAAAGCAACTTACGGGTGCGCAAGAGGCTTTGGATAAGAAACGGGAACATGTGGGTTATGTTGTCGCGGCACCAAACCGTAATATCTTAGTCTTTCCGGTAGATCGAGAAGTCCATTCAACAAGGGAAAGAAAGCGCCAAGAAAACCGGGGATGACAACAGGTATGCGAGGTCGTTCCATTTGGGAGTCGGCTAATCCTTCTCGTTCCAGGATGCGCATGGTGAAGTCACGTCAGAAAAAGTGTGTTATCCTCTCGCGCCTTCCTGTCTCAGTAATTTATTCAATTCAGATTGGACGAACGTTGGGGAGCGGAAACCAGCGCAAAGGGGACCCGATTTAAGCTTAACCGCGACATGGTGGGCTACTTCAATTCCAACCGACTGGACATGGAGCAGGTCGTCACTGAACCTCGTATCAAAATCAACATCGAGAGCCCGGAGAAGTTGCGCACTGCAGGAGACTTGATACACTTCGATGCGGTCGAGTACCGGTTCCCGAAAGCCAAGAAACCGTTCCTCGAGGATATTACGTTCACCGTTAGTCAGGGTGGGAGGTGTGCGTTTGTTGGCCAGAACGGGCAGGGAAAGGTGTTTTTCTTTTTTTATATCTTCTTTTGGTCTGAAAAAGTATCTAACGTGTTTCTTAGTCGACGATTGCGAAGCTCATCATGGGCAAGCTTAAGCCGACCAAAGGCAACATTGTCCGACATCCACTGCTCAAAATTGGATACTACGGTGAGGATGCAGTAAAGTAACGACGATAGATGCCTGATACAAGTGCGGAAATCAGGCCAGCATTCCGTCGAAGAGCTGTCGGGCTCTCAGACTCAGTCATCCTCGGGACGACCGGTGACGGCCCTGTCTTATTTCATGGAACATTTCGAGGCGAAAGGCGAAACAGTCGTCGAGCAGGATGCTCGGAAGTGTCTGGGCTCGTTTGGGCTGCAAGGCAAGATCGCGAGTGATACGCCGCTAGTGCAGTTGAGTGGTGGGCAGAAGGTCAGAACTTTGCCAGGTTTTATGGCGTGTCGCTCACCGTCGACATCAGGTCCGGCTAGCTATCGCGCTCATCGTGTTCATACCGCCGGCCCTGCTGTTGCTTGACGAAGTAACTACACACGTAGACTTCCATACCATCCAGGCTCTCGCAACGGCTCTCAAGACGTTCACCGGCGCGATAATTATAATCACGCACGACCGGTCCGTTTTCTTTCTCATGTCTTCGGTCTTCTACAATAATGCTTTTGTCAATCATAGTTGGTTTAGCCGCGTAGTTATCGAAGGCGAGTCGCTGCGGCATGCGGCCCCAGACGACGACGCGTCGGATGAATCTTCAAGTGAAGAGGATGAAGACGACGTCGGGGCTCCACCGGGAAAGACGTATCGTGTGGGCGGGGGCAAGCTGAAGCTCATGGACAAGGGAATGGCACAGTATGTCGGTCTGGTTGAGCGGAAGTTGGCAAGGAAGAAACGGGAGGAACCGAAAACTTGACATTACAATTTAACATTGTAACCTGGATCTCCCATTTAATACTCATCGTCTATTCGCGAATGCCTTTCCTGGACTAGGTTCTGACGAAGCCGTGAGATGTCGGACCCAACCAAACCAGCACAACACGGCCTTGGTCAGAAGGGCTTGCTTCGAACTCCGTCAAACAGCGGACCTAGAAGTGGCGATTTACTGCAAAATCCCGACCTCCTTGTCCCTCGGCCATTAGGAACATTTTGTAGATAATCAATGTATCTACAATATTCATATTTGGTCCGTTGAGTTCAAAGCCTCCGGAAAGTGCTGTTTTGCTGTGGTGCCTTGAAGATATTTATTTTTCAGCCAAAAGCAAAATGAAGTCGAGGCCATATAATCCCATGATGTAGCCTTGAATTTCAACAACACCCCAAGAGATTTATTGCATCATGTCCAAAGTTCTGTACATTGATCTCCCAAAATCGTTGAAATCAGGTACTTTCTCACGTATTTGATCCATTTTTTGGCACACAAAATATTCGTTCTCGCTGATGCGGCTTCTTCGAATATTGTAATTCAAACTCAGACCGGCTTTAACGACCTGGAAAAGGGCCTTACATTTATTAAATCTGCCGGAAATCTAGAAGAATCTCGATAAAATGACTTGTGATGTGATTTAGCTGTCAAGGACTTGTGGTGCCGCTACTTGGTCGAGAAAGACCCAGAATTATCTGTCAAATATTCGTTCTATTGGAGAGATACGCCTGTAAGCCACGTCAATTCGGCAGGGTGTATATGGCTTGTTCCAAGCCAAACTGGTAACCTTTGTTTCAGACAGAAACCGCAATATTTTTGCAGGTCTTTTCTGTCCCTCGCACATCTAAAACACTCTCAGTGGGCCATCTGAGTTTCTCAAAAGTCTCGGATTGAGATTGTGGAAGCATACAGGACGCGTCAAGAGTGGAAAGGCACGTGTGACATAATGTGACATTGCGTGTCTCCGACCTTGTGCGACTCACCTATTGGCCACAGCTGTTTAGAATATTCTGGAAATATTTCATGTCATCCATTGGATGCAGATAAACAGTTTATCCGATTTAACTGTGCCCATAATCCTACATGCTAATGCTGGGGAGTCCAATCTTTGAAATGTCAACAAGACACTATCAAAACATACACTAATAACCCACAGTATGTTAAATTGAGCTGAAATGTAACTAGGGTATACACATACATATCACCTAAAACTTATAGCTTAAATCTAAGGATTTGAGCAAGGATTGAGGGTGATTCGTAGGCCTTTTGTTTGGCGGAGTTTGAAGCACGCCCCTTCTGCGAAGTGCCCGGCTCGCCCGGGCCGGAGCTGCGGGGGGCTTGCTTTAAACCTATTCCTGGACCCAAAAAGGAAATGAAGTACTTTTGGGTAAGATCTTGGTAAGATCGTCTCACGAATTTTCCAAAACATTTTCTGAAGTGTCCAGTCGGATTATCAACTTATCTTTTGGTGCTAGAACTATGCCCCTGTTGTCTAATGGTTATGACGTCAGACTTCTACCTGCTTACGTAAATCTGGAGGTTGCGGGTTCGAGTCCCGCCAGGGGTTTAAAGGGTTTTTGTCCTCTTTTTAGAATTTTTTGCCCTCGAATTCACCCATTGTTGTGCCTGGGGCAGTTGAAATCCTTCATCTTTTTCGCTTTTTTTTTTCTAGAGTAGGTGGAACATTTCATATAGCAGAGTAGAGGGAAGAGTTGTGTTTTCCATCACTCTGTTGCCAGTGTAAGCAGTCATGTTGTTCCTGCTCTGGTACATGTGCATATACAATGGACAGAAAACAAAAACATCAGAAAAGCAGCAATCAGGCAGCTAAATGCAACCTCTAGACTGCCTAGAAATACATACCAGCAGACCAGCTGGACACAATACCATGCCAGGGACACTCCATCCATGAAAAACCACCCCAAGTCCACACAATTTGTGTGATAGCCAGTGCAATAACAAACTTGTGAAGAGGGGGTAGGTCAAATACTGGCTATTGAATGTTTGTGACAGGAGGTCAGGGAGGACATTACAGGGATCATACCATTGGGACTTGACAACAAGGCGGCAATCACTACAACCACATCAGGCAAGCTGGGGCCAGGGCATTATATCTGGGATTACTTCCATGCCAGGCTATGCAAGGTGAAATAGGCATACCTGCACATGTGCCTGCAAATCGATTGGACTTCCAGACATGTTGATATCCCACGAAACAAGGCTAGCAGCAAAGAGGGCAGCTTTAGAGGGACCTTGAAAGTCCTGAAGAACTTGCCTTGCAGCAAGTCCACCCTTGCACAGCTGCTAAAGACAGAGATAAGGAAACAATTCAAGAAATCCCCACATTATGCATAGATCAAAGATATTGACCTGTCTGTGCCCTCAAACTGCTTCTTTAAAACCACCTCCTCCATTCTCTGCAAACATGCTGCCCTCCTCTTCTAGCTCTGCACCCATTATGTTTCACTTGCCAAACACCTACATTGACTGAACAAATACCTGTCCCCCATCTGCCTGTGCTGTGAAAGGGCTACCAAGACAATCAATCACTATCTCCATTTTTGCCCCACCCACAATAGTGTATAATAACAGTTATACGCTGTGAACTGCCTTGTGCAACACACCAGTTACCTACTGGGTGATCCCAAGCTCCTCTCCCTCCTCTTCTGTTATGTTCAAAAGACAAGACGGTTCCATGCCATCTACAGTGATTTCAAGGAACTGCTGACCCCTGAAGACGCCAGGTAGATATTACATAGTTTATCTTATGCCTCTGCATGACATACACACTCTCTATTTATTTGCTACTTATACCTACAAAGGCTCTGGCCACCCTATATCCTGACAGTTACCTGCCTGGCATGTGCACCTTGCACTTGCCAAGTATTAGAGTCTGCTTAACAAATTACTATACAAGGACAATCCATAGTGAACTAGTATGATACACATAGATAGCTTTACTTCCATCATATGCTTTAGGCACACAAGGAAGTAAAATAAGGATTCAAAAAAAAAAAAAACTTGTGATACAAGCAGAAAGACATTGAGAAGGGAACACTGGGAAAGAAGGTTGGAAAAATGGATCAGGAGCACAGTAACTGGGTTGGTATGAGCAGAACCTATGCAGAGTGGAAGTGGATCTAAACACACCAGTGCAAGTGGAACCAATAAGAAGATGAGCAGGAAGTGGATCCAAATGATACAGTATGGGTGGTACCAATTCAGAAAACAAGTGGGAATGGATCTGAATACACGATACAACCTGTACTGACATGAAGGACTAGTGGAAGTAGATCTGAGGTGACAGGACAAATGGACCTGGTACCAAGAGACAAGCAGAAACAGCTCTGAACCCAAATGAGAACAGAGCCATGATACAAGGGGATAGAAGGAGTACCAAGCAGTAGAATCATATCATGTAGACCACAAAAGGCTTCTAATTGTGAACACATAAAAGGAGCAGAATGCAGTCCAGGAATGCATCTACTTTTCCTAGAATCTAAAAGTGCCATGCTCTCAAACCTCTAAGAGAGTCAGTGACTTAGCTTTACAATCCATTGGGAAAAAAAGTCTTCTGAGGCTGCACCTCTCACTCTTTGAGTTAAGCCTTCAGAACTGCATTGCCAGCTGCATGACAGTCAATAGACAGGTTGTGTAACAGCCACCCAAACCACCTGGTAGCTGATTTTGCATGTGCAGTTGTGTGGCTGGTTGCTCAAATGAGACAAAGCCCATTCTAACCACTAACAGAGCCTGATTTTTTCACCACTGACCAAGCCCCAACTTTACTGTTTCTACCACTGACCAAGCCCAACTTTTATACATTTCAACCACTGACTAGGCCCAACTTTTACTTGTTCTAACCACTGACCAAACCTGATTTTTACTTGTTCCAAACATTGACTGAGCCCAATAAAAGAAGCTGAGATTGTGTATTTGAAGTAATTATATGCAAAATTGTCCTTCAATCCAAGCTCCTCACTTCCCAAGAAAGCATTAAGGGGTTTCATACATCTCAATTTCAGGCTCAACTTGACCTCAACTTGACCAAGTTGAGGACCAAGTTGAGGTACAAGTTAGGAGCACATGTGTGAATGCCCGTTGACCCAGAATCAACCCAAGTTGGTCCCAAATTGGTCTTGGCACAGTTTTACAGTGTGCTAAGCAAAGTTGGGGATGAAATCAGGCATCAAGTTGGGGTCAGGTTGGATGTCAAGTCGTGAGGTTAAGCTCAACTGGACATCCAACTTCAAAATAGTTCAGGAATGAAGTTGCAACTTTGTCTCAAGGTTGAAGTTGGGGCCTAAGTTGGACCTCAAATTGGGATGTATGAAACCCCCCTATTGAGTATCACAAAAATAATCTCTTCAAAAGTTGGGCTCAATTAGTGGTTGGAACCAATAAAAGTCAAACTCAGCCCGGAGTGGAAACATATGAAAGTCAGGCTTGGTCAGTGGTTGGAGCAGGTAAAGTTGAGGCTCAGTCAGTGGTTAAAACAGGTAAAAAAAGTGGGATCAGTCAGTGGTTGAAAAGTCAGGCTCTATCAGTAGTTAGAATGGGCTAGCTCAGTGGTTGGGTTTGGGGGCCATTCATAGTTGAAAACCAAGCTCAGTCAGTGGTCTTGGTGGCAGGTTTGGTCAGTGGTTTGGATGCCAGCTTGGTCAGTGGTTGGTTCAGGGTACAGTTCTGTTTTGCAAATAAAAAATTCCACACAACATCAGTTCAGAATATCTGTGAACCTTGAAGTTTGGTTCAGATCCATCTGTAAACACCATCAATGGGTTCTGGCTTGGGCCCAATTTTGGTGTCTGGCAGGAAGGTGTGCCTTAAACTTTGTCTGTGAATGAATCACTTGCCAACACTTTCTGCATATTAATGGACCCTCACATTATCCTGTCCAAGAGGAAGGGGAATTGGGATTCAAAACTCAGATATCAAGAACATACATATAAGTTCACGGAGTTTACTGTAAACTGTGTGAACTATGTGAACCAACCCGTGAACTTGCGTAAACCTTGCATAACATATTTAGCTTGTGTTTGGCCATTTCCATTGATGGCATCAACCTCTCTCTATTTTCCCCACATCATATGTTTGCTTTTCCCTACATTGTGAGTAACTGCCTAGCATAACCTTTTTTACACTGAGTTTTATTTCTAGAACCCCTGCCAGTATTAACTATGCCACAAACTAGCCTACAACACATGCCTCCATGCTGGCCCCACCAATTCACCAATACATCTAGTGCCCTGGAAGAGATGAAGAACATGAAAGATTGAGAAGGTTCAGGGATTTTAGATAGTGCTGTGTTGAGGTCATAGTCTGCTGCCTGAGTGAGTACAATTTCTCAAGGGGGTGTCAACTTTCAAAAAATGGACATCGGGTTGGTTATAGGGGGCTGGCAATTGATTTTTGATTTTTTCCGATTTTTTCTCGAGAAGTTTCCCACGGTGGGGGGGGTCTGGCCAAAATTTTTCAAGAAATGCTCTAATGGATGGGTTCATTTCAGAAAAAATGTCAAAAAATTCCGAGAAAATATTCAACTTCACCACCAAATTTGCTATATCTCCCCAACCTCAGCTTGTATCAACCTGAAACCTTTGAATATTGATTCCCCACCCTCATTTACCCCTAAATTCAACCTGGTTCCAAAATTTTAAAGTTGGCACCCCCTTGCAATTTCTTGAATTGTGCCACAAGCCATACAAATGATATTGCTTTGTCCATTCTGACGGACTGAGCAAGGCTGGGGATTCAACTTAAAAAGATATGTATGTCCTCCATTGTGTGCTTTGAGCACTGAAGGGGCAGGGTTTCATGTCAGTAGCAGTGTGCAGAGATAGACATGACTTTGAGAAGTTGATGCAACATGTTTCGGCACTAGCAGAGAACCTGTGCTCTGCAAGGGCAATTGGATAGAAAGCATCACAATCAATACCACTGATATTGTGCAAACATTGAAATGCAGAAGTAATGAATAATGTTGAAAGAAAAAGTTATGCAATAGGACTCTGTGCTCTGCAGCAGAAATCTTAGAGGAATTTACAGGTTTCATTTAACGGACTCTACGTCCTGCAAAAACCCGAACCAAGTATGAAAGTACCCACGGACACTCCTCACCAATCTGCAGTTGGCTCCTCATGTGCTGTGTTCCCTGCTTTATGCTTGACACACTCTTTTTGCGAACTCCAAGATCCAATGTGCAGAGAAGCTGTTACCCGAACAAAGTCGCCGATTTCCTATAACAGTAATGTAAACAGTTCTCAAAGTTCCTGCCTGTACCGGTGCCATTTCACAACAGAGATTTACAACAGACCAACTGTACTTACCAATGATTTCTAGTGGGTCTTGTCCTGGATTTTCCGTCTCCGCGGTCCCACTCCAATAATTTCATCCTTGCAAAATTGTGCAGTGTTTGACAGACCTACAAAGCCGCTGCGCTGTTATATGGACAGAAATGCAGAGTTTGAGTTCTAGTGGATATTGTACTCGTGCAAATCATTGACTGTCCGGTCCGTCCCACAACTTAAAGTTTTGTACTTCTGGTTTCAACCCGCACCCATAGGTGCTGTCAAATGGGAAAAGTCAGAAGCTGCTGCGCCGTTAGATAGACAGAAATACAAAATTTGAGTTCTGGTGGATATTGCACCTATATGAATCGTTGCTCATCCCGTGAGTTGTTTTGTAATTCTGGCTTCAACCTGCACCCGTAGATCATTTCATATGTCTTGAAAAAATCGAAAAAGAAAAGGAAATATTCAGCAATGCTACCGATATCAGAGTGACACCCATGAATCTTTGGAAGATGTCATAGATCTGTTAGAAAATATCACCTCTTTAAGTGGAAAGAGTCCCGTGGTTAAAGGTGCAATCATTTCCAAGCAGATTCCTTGTTGGTTTCTTGAGTCACCAAGATATTGTAAAGAGGGTTGGAGGACATAGAATTCAAAGGCGTATGCTGCAAGAGTAGGTTCATAGTGACTATTTGACACAGTTCTGCGTGTATTGTTTGAAGCTGTCGGGAGGCAGAGGTCTGAAGCAGTCTTGAGAAAGGCACAGGTGAGGAGTCCAAGACAGGGTGGCAGGTCACAGAAGCATGGAGTCGAGTCAGACAGCGAGAAGTGACAATCATCAAGAGTGCGAGATTTAAAATGCATTGCAGGACTAATTCGAAGTGCAGAGTAGAGTCACTGTTGGAGTTATCGGACGTGATCGTGTTCGGCCTGAAAGTTAAGCGAATGCTGCTAAGCGAAAGCTAAGTGAGCGTTCTGATTGGCTCGCTTCAGCATAACGTAACAGCCGTCTTTTGTATAATAGATATCACGTGCACTGACTGTGCCGAGTTGAGCCGAGGTTCACGGATTAAGTATTGACGGGTTAGTTCACACAGTTTATAAAGTTGACGGGTACAGAGTTGAAACCCAGATCCAAAAAAAAATACATCTTCAGATAATTCTCACTGACAACATGCACCCCAGTACTTGATATTGTACTTGTGGAATACCATTGTGTGAAAGAGTATGCAGAAATAGTTTGAAGATTTTTGGGTAGGTCCTTGTGGAGCATGAACTGAATGATTTCCACCTCCCATTTTGGTGGTGGACCCAGAAGCGAAAACAGGGTGCCATATACATGCCAATTGCACCTTCACCACCAGCTGTATTTCTGAGGGGGTACTGTAGCATTTGATTCAATTCGTACCCCCCTGTGACCTGTGACCACACCGTACGAAATTCACTTTTCGTATTTGGGTCAGGTCAAGCGTGACACCTATTTTTTTTTTCGTAAATTGGCCAAAAGTTGGCAGGAGGCCTCAGATATTCATATTTGCCTTCTCCGCAATGACCAGGTAGTTGTAGAATGGTTCAAAATAATTAGATTTCACTTGGGATTCCAAAATGGGCACTGGCATCATTTGCTCACATAATCATTGGAATTTTCTTGTTTCCGACATCTTTGCTGCAATGGCTGGTCTTCCCGACATGCTGAAGATAACCAATTTGCTTCCGCATCTGTCAAAATTAGCACCTCATGCGAAGGATGCAGCACCATATGATAAGCAGGCAGCGCAGAGGCAAAATTTCAATTTTTTGAGCCATTTTCCGGCGAATTCGTGACCTGTTTGGAGGATTTGTATATGCCCTCAGTGACCTGTGACCAGTACAAAAAAATTCGTAAATTTTTGGGCCTGTGACCCGTGACATACGAATTGAATCAAATTCTACAGTAGAGGTGTCCCTCGTGTACAGTGCGTAGTCTGGGAAATGTGTTAGAGGCTTTCTAACCATAATTCTTTTCTCGCAACTGTTGGCTCAGTGGGCAGTTTCCATTTTTGCTATGTTTTTATTTTTTTTGTGCCAACTGATGATTCGTGTGGGACTTTTTAAGTAGATAAGATTGTTCATACCGTCTAGAAGAGTATTATCAAAAAAGTTCGGACGAACCCCATCAAAAGTATACTTATTATTCAATGTTTTTCACTTCCCAGCCTTTTTCGGATCCGGGTTTCAACTCTGTATTCCGTGCACTTTTCAGTTCAGGGATCTACTGTAGATATTAGGTTGAAAAGTTTGTTTCGATCTTGAGCCGACTCCTCCCCTCTCATTCCATAAATGGAAGGTATTTCCCACCCCTTGCACCAGGCCGGCTGCTCTAAGTCTAACCCCTATTTGGTCCTTCACTTATAATTCTCTTTCCTCATATATCATGCTCATTTACATTGTTCTATGTGTTTTGATAGCCAACAGTGAAATCTGGAATATTTCAACCTAAAGTGGTTGCTGGCTTGCACCTTGCCTTGATTGTACCAGCTCAGAGAAAAAGATGTTCCTAGACATTGTATTTGGCCAAGTAACACTCTGTTTTGCCATTTCTGAAGCCTATGTAGACACTTTGAGCCCTGGTGCAATTTACCCTTGAAAAAGAATTGGCCGACCTTGGGACCCCCCACCCCATGTACAAAATTTTATTGCTGATTCCCCCTTAATCTTGTCTTGCATGTTATTACTTTGCATTCCTCCGCAGAGCTTTTTTGATATTCAAATCGCTCGCATGACAGTCAAAGATGAACCCTTCAAGGGTTTGGTTTAAAAATTCCCAAATGCGCGCCAACATGGAGCCAAGCGTCCGTCAAATGTGTTTTGCCATTTTAAGTTGCGCAACCATAGAACGGACACAAATCCTACAACTGCAGCCATGAATTTCCATCCTCCTAGCCCGGTCGCAAATTGAGCACATGCAAACAATTTGGAGAGGGAATTTCTCCACCAAAACTCGCCTCCCACCTGAAGTGTGCTCCCATAAATCAAGTCCAACAACTCTCGCCTTCAAGGTTCGGCCATGGCGAGTCGCCCACTGTCGTAAATGTGTCCGCACATACTCATGAATTCCCTTGGTATTGCCGTTGCCCATAGAAATGGTTGCGTGAGGCTTGAAATTTTGATGAGCAAGCCTTACACTCCACTTGGTGCAACTATTAATTGGAACCGTCGAATCAGTGTCCCAAGCAAAAGAATAAAACTGAAGCTTACAATGCGTGAACCGCATCTCTGATGTCCTGGAGTTCGCCGCATGGAATGATAGGCACTGCTACACATGTCTTGCCAAACGGCTCAGCTGGCATTCTGCCAAACACGAGATCGTGGGCAGAGCATTTATCGGAGATCCTATGCAGAGTATGCTTCAAGGAAGGGAGGCATGTGTCGGTGATTCGAAGGAAGGATGCGACGGATATGTGGATGGGGGTTGCTGCAGTGCCCAAGCCATTGGTAAAGGAGCCCAGATCCATCCGTAATGCATCCAGGTAGTGGTATAATTTATCTTGTTTCCAGTCGAGTGTAATAGAGTAGCTCATCCCAATAGTTGCCAACTGTGAATGGCACTGGTAGCATTGAGCATATGGTGAAAGACAAAGGCGTGTTGACCGCCTCATTGCCGGGTTCCGGACCGAGTAAAGCCCCTGTTTCAAAACTTTCAAGGTTACGATTTGAAACTTCAAAAGATTCCAACGGTGGATGCCAGTGGACGCGGAAAAAGCTATTGCCGAAAGACAGCAGCGGACCCACAATGCACTGCCTTTGCTTCCATTTTGTAATATTATCGAGGCCTAGCATATCCCGAAGAAATTTGAACCATATATAAAAACAGGTATCATTTTGCCTGCAACACAGGGACAAATGTCGCCTATGTTCCTATAACTCCTACTTGTCGAGTTCAACTTTGAGAACCTATGTTGAAATGCCATCGCGAGATCAGATACGTAAATTGGAGCCTACCGTGCAATAATTAGACCATCGATCTGAACGTGCCGTGGGCGTTATACAGAAGCAGGAGCGTCGCCTGTCTCTCTCTCACCCCCACGACCATGCAGGCAAAGGCATTGTACTTACCCCTCCTGGCACTTGTTTTCGCCCTCTCGTTCACAAACCTACCCCCCTGTCACTGGGGTCTATCTCCCCCGCCCGCCTTGGCGAGACGCTCCCCGGTTCACTGATCACATTCTTTCAGTAGTATGTATCGAAGAGCGCGGTATTCAACACGAAGGAGGTTGATCTGGATACGGAGCTCTTCTGGAAGCGTGCACGCGAGCTGGGTGAGACCGTGCAGCGGTACGGCGAAGAGCTGATGGAAGAGGCTGCGTCGCACTCGAAGGATGTACGCAACAAGATCAGGGAGCTGAAGGATCGCATGAACGTGATTGTGCATGGGGTGACAGCGTTGCATGAGCTTCAGGCAGCTACCATCAAAAAGCGCACCAGACGGTCGGGCGACACCGGTGACAAAAGTTTGGTGGCCATGAATGATATGGCTGGAGATTTGGAGCGCGCGTTTGAGAAGGTGTTTGAGGAACTGAAAGTTTTGTTCCCAGCGCCCGAGAAAGCGCTGGGGCACGAGGAGCGGCAGAAGGTGGTTGCGGTAGCACTGGAGAAGGCGGGGGCGGCGCTGACAACGGTGTGCACAAGACACGGGATGGACGAAGAACGTGTAGCAGCCCACTGGGAGACAATTCGGGCAGCGATCGAAAAGCTGGTCGTGCTTCTCGGTGAGTGCTTCACCCGCTTGTTTCAATATTCTAACCTTCACAGGCGATTTGGTTGAGCAACATCCGCTCATGTTTGAGACACTACTCATCACATTTACGGTGATGCTGATACCGGAATACTGGGTGCTTCGCCCCCTCCTCCGCATTTTCGGATTTGGGCCGATAGGTCCTGTGAAAGGTAGGGAGTGGGAAGTCTTCAGCCAAACCATCGCTGACCGCCTCGCAGGAACAGCCGCATCGTGGGCGCAACGTGTGTTTTACGGTGCAGCCGTAAGCAAGGGAAGTTGGTTCGCATACCTGGAGAAGGCGGCGATGACCTTGAAGGCCCCGGGTTGGTGGGGTTGGGTAGGAGGACTCTTTGGAATTGGTTTGGGGGAGGGCTCTTTGCGAGCTGCGGGGGGCGCAAATGAAACCGGTGCGCGAGACACCACTGCCAGGCAACCATTGAGTAGTTTTCTTCAGTTGTAGCGTCAGCGTCGGTCGTATATTCTTTCTTGATGTAAATTGGCACGTCATCTTTGTCTGCAGAAGGTGGATCGATATAATCCGACGAGGTCCCGCTGTTTCTCAGCGGGACCCACACTGGAGTGTGGGAGAGAGCAACGCGGTCACGGGGAAGACTGTTGTCAACAACTTGAAAACGCGTCACAACACGCGTTCCAATGACCCATAAGCCGTCGAGAAAATTGAACGTCTCGATGAGAACTCAGACTAGATACCACAAATCCCCCTTCTGAATTTCTTGAGCTCGTCGTCGGCATCGAAGTAGTACAACTTGAACTTGAACACATTTCTGGCCAAATGGCTCGTCTAACGATTCCGAAAAATACGATGCAGGAAACATTTAATATAGAACCTGTACAAATTGAGCCGCAGACACACGAGACAGGCCACTCGGAGAAGGCGATGACGATGTTGAGGGGTCTGCTGCCCTCTGTTGTAAAGAGTCTAAAGTTTGATTTATCCTGATTCCAGTCGACTGTCCATGAAAATGGTGGAAAGCATACGACGAAAGAAAAAGATAACCACTGTGGGACACCCGACTCTTTTCCAAAAATAATAGAGGTAGGTAGGCTTCCAAGACAAAAGGCGCCGGAATGCCGAAAAAGTAAAGGGCACTTAAAGCTCTATAATTACCTTTGTTCAGGAGCGTATTCTGGAAGTTATACAACAGACGGAGAACGGGCGCATCTCTCTCCCAAACCCCACCATAATACAGATAAAGCTCTTCTACCTTTTGCTTCTCGCACTTGTTTTGGCGCTCTCTTTCAACGACGTGGCTCCTGCCATAGCGGTCGATTTGCCTGACCGTTTCGACGAAAGAGATTCGCGCTAGCTGGATGACGCCGCGCGGTATAGGAAAAACAAATGGAAGAGGTGGCGGCGCACTCAAATGGCGGAAGCGAGAGGATCGGAGAGCTGAGGGAGAGAAAAAGCAAAGTTGTGGATGGTGTGATAGCGCGTTCTATGAAGAGCTCCAAGCTGTGCTGTTGTCGAGCGGCACGCGAGCGACCCAATTGACAGAACTCCTGCGTCTGCGGACGATATCACCAGGGATCCGGAGCAAGTATTCGAAAAAGCGCTTGAGGTGAAGGTCAAGTTCTTGCCCCAGGAAAAAGCGGGACATGAGGAGGGTGGTCGCGGTCGCCCTGGTAAGACACCCTTATAAAAGGATGCCTTAGACTCAAGTACAATTCAAGTACGTGGTGGAAGAGGAGCGACCGAGATCCTTCTGGGAGCCAATTCGGGCAGCCTTCGAAAATTTGATCTTATGGTTCAGTGAGTGCTTTAGTCGAGCAACTGCATTAGTCTGACCTTTACAGGGGACTCTTGAGTGATATTTTCTCTTATTCGACGTCCTGGGCATCGCAGTTGAGATGCTCATATCCGAATTTTGGTTACTCCGACCTCTACTCCACGTCTCCGGGTTTGGGCCAGCAGAGCCGGTACAAGGTGCAGCAGTATGACTTTTTTTCGATGACCTCTCATCGACGTATTGCAGGAACACCCGCATCGTGGCCCAATGTATGTTCTGTGGTGCAAGTGTGACCAAGGGAAACTGGTTCGCATTTTTGCAAAAACGTCCATACAGGTACCGGGTTGGTTCAAAGGAGAACTCTTTACCTGTTGTGATACGGTTCGGCGGCTCTTTGCGAGTTGGGCGAATACTTCTGTGTGCGAGTGCCACTGTGCGAATTCAACCGCTGTATAAAGTGCTAGACTGTTTTTTCTTATAGTATCCAGTATATGTTCATTTTTGATAAAAATCGTAAATCCTAGCTTTTGGTTTGAACCATTCCCTGACTGCCTTCGAGTGAATTACCTTCTTTTTCCCTCACCATGATCCATCCTAACCCATTCTTGTCCTTTTTGCTCAAAGACATCAACGTCCAGACCACGGGTGGACATGGACATGAGTTGTTTCCAGACTTGCACAACAAATGGTCGTTGGCGATACAGCTGAACAGAGAGCAAGAGATCACACGACGTCTGGTTTTCTTGGCAACGAGACCTAAGCATGTCGACCAGGTCATCGTCCGACCGACATACATTTCCACGCAACACCAAAGACCTCAATTTTGGCACCACACACGGGACAGTGCTCTGCGAGTGGAGACCACGGATTAATATGTCGTTAATGCCGGGGAGCGCGCCGCGATGAAGGTGCAGCGAGGTAAGGTTGGGTAGGATTTTGAGGAAGTTGATCAAGTCGACGTCGGGTGTTCGGTTACTTCGCAATGTGAGTCGAGTGAGAGACGAAGCACACTTTCCCAGGAAAGACCGGAAGTGGTCTAACGTGCTTTCTGAGACACCGATAAAACGAAAATCGAGAGACTCGAGATGTGGGATGGATAGGTGTTTCAGAAGGGTCGTGGAAGATGCGCGGAGGGATCTGAGCCTCGGGAGCACGATACTGAATGGTGACCCGTTTTCTTGAACGTGACCGCGACAGGTCTGGAGTCGAAGAGTTTGCAGGCAAGTCAAGTCGCTGTTCGCCAACGTCGTGAGGATAGACTGGTGGGCACCCGCCCGTCCCTTTGTCAAGACGAGACTAGAGATGTTAACGTGCCCCCAGCGGTTCGATTGACTGAGAAGTGGAGCAATCAATGCTTGAGGCCACAGCCCGTTGACGGTCAATGTCAGAGGAAGTTGACCGGACCTCTCAAGGTAGGCCGAAAGTACTGGGAGGATGGCCGAGGGTGGCAAATGCTGCAAAATGGACACGACCGGCGTAAGGTAGCACCAGAGTTCCGGCGTTGATAGTGCCACGGCTCTCCACCTGCAGTAGTATTGTTACTCCTGAGAAGACAGTCGTTCTCAAGGACATATAAACACCTGCAGCAGATTTGGCCGAACAGCCAGGGAGGATTGTCCGGGCCGCCGGGTTCGACGACCCCTGCATCGTTCGTGAACTCTGCATCGTTCGTGAACACTGCAACCTTCGTGAACACTGCATCGTTCGTGAACAGAAAAATCTCTGCGAGGATTTCTGGTGGAATACGCTCTGTGTGGTCGATATCGCGAGAGTCGGGCGTGTCCATGGTCATCAGGCGGCAGAGATGATGAGCGTCAAGCGTGTGTCACCCATTGTGACCAATGATCAAGAAACGAACTCGACCTCAACCCCGCGTCCGCGAAAAGTCTCCAGACGACGAGGTCCCACAGCCCGAACAAGATGAAGGGGATGAAGACAAAGCAGAGTGCGCTTCAAGACATCTTACTCGCAAAATTTTCGTCCATATTCACCCGTTGGCTTTCTAGCTTGGATTTGAATGATTTAATTGAGCTACGGAAACTCCGTAAGGCGCGGCAGGGCATCGACGCGGCGAAGCTGAACAAGGGAGATGCTCGCAAGAAGAAGAAGCGGCCGAGGGAGGAGGAAGAGGCCGAGCAGGGTGGGTTGAGGAAGGCCGCAGCGATTCCGGAGGACGAGGAGTACGTTGTTGGTTCTTTTTTGTTCGATTTACAAGAAGAACTTATACGACTGAATAGGGACGACGAGGAGCGCGACGCCAGGGCCCGACGCGTCGTCCGGAATAACAACTTTACGCAGCAGACGAATGCGCTCGACGTTGACAAGCACATGTTCGTGCCCCTTTCTAAACTTCATACCCCATGCATGGCTCAGTAACTTTACTTATGCAGGATGGCATACATCGAGGAGAACCTCAAAGTACGCGGGAAACCACGCGACGAGGACGAGAAGAACAAGGGCCCGGCAGACCCGCAGGAGGCGCTGTACCAAATCGCCGACAGGTGGAAGGTGGAGAAGCAAAAGCCGACCCCGGACGACGGTAGTGTCACGAACAGCATGACTATGCTTACTGCCATCCCAGAGGTCGATCTCGGCATGGAGTCTGTATTCTTTTACTTAGTTTTGACGCACACAGTCGCTGACCATGACCCCGTTTCTCCAACTAGCACCCGGCTGAAGAACATCGAGGAAACGGAAAAGGCAAAGCGCGTCGTGGCTGAAGGTCGGCAGGAACAGCGCAAGAAGGTCAATAATGACGAGGAACACCTCGTTGCGTCGCGCTGTAGGTCCTTTACCTTATTCGTATACGAACATCCGTTAACAACTATTCTCTAATTAATAGTCTACCGCCCGAACCTGAAAACCAAGTCCGACGCCGACATCCTTAGGGACGCGAAACTCGAGGCGATGGGGATGCCCGTGCAGGACGACCAGCCGCGCCGAACGAATGAGGGCGGTGCGCAAATGGCGACGGATGAGCTGGTGGGTTGCTCTTGATTCCCAATGTCAGTATACTGTACTGACGCTCTCGCTTAGGTCATGGAACGTTTCAAGAAACGGATGCGGAAGTGAAGAGCGATTGTAAGTATCGCGGCTGTATATGTAGATCGTATGTGTATTTGAGAATTTAGCACAGCTGGAAGGCTTTTTGCCATATTGCTTCTCGGCACTTAGAGACTGCAATGTACATTGTTAACTAGCAAACCAAGATACGGAGTTGAGCTAAACAAAGGACTTTGTTTCTGTTCCGATATGAATCTCCATTCCCGACGCCTTCAATTTTTTGAACAACCTCCGTATGCGTGGTACACGCCCGGTGGACTCTATATGGGATTTCGACAGGACATGCACATGGAAGGACTGAAGCTGGGCACACCCCTTGAGCTGTCTTCGGGCGGTTATCGCTGAGGCTGCCATCTTCGCAATATCCGAAACACATCTCATGTCTGGGCAGCCCGTGAAGGACAGTCTCTGCAACTGGCTCAAGAAATCCGCATCCTTGCCGAAGGAGTTCATGAATAGGGGCGGCAAAGCCGTACACCGGATCCCAAATCTCCAGGTCAATAAACCGGAGCGTGACGAAGGCAGGTCTGAGCGGCAGTGCATAGTTCCAGGTGCCACAAAGCTTCCATAGTGGGGGTGATGAGCGCGAGAGGAATTCTTGGAGGCCTGCCTCGCCGAAGGCTACGTGTCGGAATTCGAGCGTCTGGAGGGCCGGCAGGGCGATGAATAGTAGAATGTTTGCCCAGGATAGGGATGTTTCAATGCCAGCTGCAGTGGTGCAGGTGGCATTGAACAGGGTGAAACGCTGGATGTTTGGATGGGAGAATCCCCGGAGGCCAGGAACTGGAGGCTCGGACGCGGCGGGCGCCGCGAAGGCGCATTCGATGATGTGGGGCATCAGCCTCAGTGCTTCTAAGCATCGAGGAACAGTGTATAGTTTCCCCGTGAATTTGGTGAGTTGCTGCCATGGAAGCGTGATGAATGAGGCGGGGATCGCGGCGAAAAGCACTTCGTGCAGCAGAGGGACGTTTCCAAACATCTCGATTGAGCCGAGACTAGGGAAGTTCGTGGTCCCATCTGTGAAGAGACGGAGCGACAGTCGCTGGAGTGACGGAAAGTCACCGCGGGGGCAAGAAACCATCCTCTCAAAATCCTCCACATCCGGGCTACCCAGCTCTAGCGAGCGCATTGCGTGTGAATGCCGATGGAGAGCTTCAATAACGGCGAAATTTTCGACGCCAGTCAACGGTCCGTGAATCTTCACGGAAAGAGGACATTTGCGAGCGCGCTCGCCCCAGGCGTCTGCTATTTCGGACAAATGGGGGATGCTAACCGGTCTTTCGGTGCGTAATGTGGTCCACAGAGCAGGCGTCGAGACCGCAATCTGCCGCCATGCTCTGCAGATGTGCGTTAAAAGGAGTGGTGCCTTTTTGGGGTTCACAACATGGCGCGATGGATTTACGGGGAGACAATGAAGAAATATTTCGGACGTGATTTCTGGGGGTAGCGTCAAGACTGGATAGACCACAGCGTCCAGACGACTCTGCAGGGCCAGTAGGCGCATCTGTTTGTCGGTAAAGAGCTGTCTCTGACCGACCGGAATTGCTGAAGCCAGGGCTGATATTTCGGCGCGAAGTGCACTTGCAGCGTTGTTGGCCATCGTTGAAAGCACGGAGAATGGCTGGGAAAGGCTTCTATAAGCCACGTTCAAACGAATAAATTGGACGGGAACCTTTTCAATTGTGCAAGTGGCAAAGAACAACGCGGTCACGAGAAATCGTCGACTTTGATCGATCAAACGTGTCACAACAACGCGTACGAAGATCTTACACTGTAGTTACTACGGAACGACGTGTCTGCCAGAAAATGTATCTCACTTGAAGTTTCTTGCCATTCAAACTCATCAGACCCTTCATTTGCAGGGCTGTGTTGCGTCACAGCCCACAGTACATCAGGAAAACCGTAATTATGGCCTATGCAACGGTATACTGTACTTACTGGCTGTAGATGTGCATTTATTTTAAAGGGTTCCACAGAGTGCTGAATAGTGCTCATGACACCAATAAGTGTATTCCCCGGTTTTCCAGACAACCTAGGCGCAACTCCAAAAGCACTAAATGGATCATACTTAAAATCCAACACAAAACGGCAGAGTGGGTTTGAGATTTTATCTATATTGCTTTAGCTCGGAGATGTGCAGTACTCGCCTCCTCTCGCATCTAGCTCGAAAAATACTTCCCCATTGGGAAGCGAGCGTTGTTCCTTCCTTATTGGGCCCTCGGTGATGGATGCTGTCGATTGCAATGATGGCAGTCGATCCGCTCAATTCAGTTGAGCAAGGTTCCAGCAGTACGATTATCGATATCTTTCTGCGGTTTCTTCCATCCAACTGCCCTATCTCTGCAATCTTCACTCCGTTAGACGTCTGAGCTGTTATCTCCGAGTCTGAGACACTGAACCGTCCTCTCCGATCTCGAGCAAGGGCCGGTTGTTAATCAAATTCAATTAAAAAAAGGCCAATCCCTGGATCCCCAAGATGTTTCGATCTCAACCATCGCTCGCCCTGGAAAGGAATCAAATACTATTCTAGGTCGTGTTTCACGTAGCACTTTGTCTTCTACCTCCACCATGTCCGCACCTAACCCCAACTTCATTACCTTCCAATTCTCGGGCACCAAGCCGACCATTCGGGACTCCAAGGTCACAGATCCATGGGGCCGGACGGTGCTAACAATTTCGAGCTCGAAGAAGGAAAGCACAGTGTACAATATGCAAGGGCAGGTCTTCGCGTTGATCGAGTGGAATCACTCTCTTCCGCGAGTGCGGTATCGCGGGTCGGAAGTGAAATCCAAGGATTTCTTACCTTTGGAACGCAAGTCGATGTATGTTTCAATATTATGCGATCTAGAACGACGCTGAGACTCGCGATTCAGGATCAGAGGCATGACACACGAGGGCCACACTTACGGCTGGAAAGGCTCCGCAGATGGGATGTCCGTCGGCGTAAGTCCTTCCATTCCCATCTCCCGCGTCGTTCCGTCCCAAACTGATCATTGTAAAGCTTTATCACTCCTCATCCCCCGAAAAATGTTTAGCATATTGGCACAACGAGGACCATACAATCTTCCTTGAGGCCTCTACGCAAGTCTGCGAAACCGCCGGCTTGCTTGATATGTGCCTGATGGCAGTCTTCATGATGAACTGCGGCTCGCAATTGGAGGAACACGGCAGCTCTGGGGGTCCGAACCTGTGGTTAGTTGGGGCGCTGTCGGCGTTGATCAATTCGGCCTGAGCGTCCATTATAATAAAACAGTCTAAAAAAAAGTGTACAAATATAATATTATTGCGGCTGGACCCAATTATTCGTAGCAGGACACCAGGACCGGCGTCCCCAATATCGAGGGCCGATTCCAATAAGAACGGCGAGCCCAATTGCAACTTTTGCGACGTCGAAAACAAAGTAGGCCTTTCGCGAGCCAACGAGGAAAGATGCGGCCGCAAGGCACGCGAATGACCACCGAACAGGGAAAACGCGCTCGAAGCTAACCCAAAATTCAAGTCAGCTTTAAAAGCACGGCACACCACAATACACAATACGTACCTCTGCCTCTCAAAAATCGGACCGTTCGTCCACGACGCAAAGTCGACGAGGACAAGGAACGGCGCGGCGCTGAGGAAGAAGTGGTCGCCGTCGAAGGGCGTCGTCAGACCTGCCACGGCGAGCGTGCGCACCCAGACAACCAGCACGGGCGCGGCGAGCGGGAGGAGCCATGTCATAAGCAGCAGTAAATGCATGCTATGATTGTGGTTGTTCGTGATGTGCGGCGGCGGCCGCGATGACCTCCGCGGTTCCTCCACGGTCGTCTCGCCCTCCCGTCGCAGCAAAGGTATCGCCACGGTGTCGGGGACAGCCGTGACGTGCGCGACGTGCACTTGGGACGCGGCGCAGTTGTACAGGTGTATCATCCAGCAGCCGAGGAACGCCACCTGCCACGGCACGACGAGAAAAATGAGAAGGAAGATCAGGCACATCGAAATGGCCGTGCTTCGATGGACGGTTGAGTCTTCGCGACGTCTGGCAGAAAATCGAAATCAGCATAGGGATGCAACGTATAATAGAGGAAAAACTCACCGTCTGAATCCAACTCTCCCGAGTTTTCGGAACGGCCAGATGAGTGCTTGCAGCACCCACCAACTAACGCATACAAAACCCGTTGAGATAAGCAGCAGTAGCGGTGCGATGGCGGAAAACAACGGTTCCCCTCTGTTCCCCAGATAAAATTTCTCGGGCAGCGGCACGATGGATAGCACGACAGAGCACAGAAGTAACCTTCGCAGTGGCTTTCCCGTGAACGAGGCCAGTGACTCCTGGACCGTGGGCACCGACGGTGCAGCTCCAGCTGTAACTCGTACAGTGAGCTCATGCAGCGGGATCATGACATGAAACGGACACTTACGATTGCCTTCACTCGCCCCCCCACGCTTGAAACAAAATCACCGCAACCACACCAATCGCCCAACTTGGAACGACGGTGAAGTACCGCGACGCCCACCGACCAAGCGTAGCCGGCCAGTCGATGCTCAGATCGAATGCCACGAGATCAGACTTGCACCCAAGGGAGCCGGACGAATAGATGGTGAAGCGCAGCCCGGGCGGAGCGCTATGCTCTGAGTGGACGTGCGGCGCTGCAGCGTGCGTGTGGAGGAGGATGCGGTGTGAGGGGAGGACGGTTAGCGGGAAGTAGTGCGTTTCGGAGGGGTGGGAGGTGTGCACGAGTAGGGGCGCGAGGAGGGGGTCTAAGAGTGATAGAGCGTCAAAAAGGTAGCCGCGGTCCAGTGAAATTGCGGCCCACCAGCACAAGGTTTCTCGGATATTCTGTGGCGCGGAGTGATGCGGTAGACTACCAAAGCATTCGAGAGTAGATTCGGGAACTCGAAAGATGCGCGTAATGCTCCCATATCCGCCAGTGGCACTGAGACATGTCCCAGGAGCAATTCTGCGAAAAATATCATTCGATGATCCCCCAGAAAACGAAAGAACCAACTTACGCATCGTACTAACGCCACTCACAAACGGCTCATCAACGACAAACCCACCGATGATCCACCCCTCGCCCTCCCCGCCCTCCATCCTCACCCCAGCCCACTTAGTCGTCCCTCCGGGTGGGACATCCGCCTCGAACAGGACAATCCCCTCCGACTCGTCCGAGCCCTCCTTCGGGATCGGGAACGGCCGCCCGAGGATGGGGCTCGGCATGAGCTTCAGCACGTCCGGCCGCAACGCACCGCACCGCACCTCGTCCGCACCCACGCCGCCACATGTGAACACCTCCGCCTTGAGCGTGAGCGCCTTTTGCGGGCCCACGGGGCCGATGGAGCCTTGCGACACTAGGAGCACGAATTTCGCGTTTGCTTTCGCTTTCGCTTTCGCACCGGCGGCGGGGGGCGGGGATGGGCAGGAGGTACGTGCGCGTACCGCGCGGCTGCTTCAGTACAAGGTGTATATCGGCGGGTAGCGTCTCCAGGTGCGTCGTCACCTCTGCGTCGTCCGGTAGCGCGAGGGGATACGGCAGCGCGTGCCCGTCACGGAGCCACCTATCGAGGATGCCCGCGCGTCCCGAGGCTGTAGAGGCGCCGCCGAGCTCGAGCGCCGCGCGCGCGACGCGCCAGCGCACTTGGTGGCACCACACCATCTCGCGGTGGCCCACGCCCGTCCACGCGCCCTCCAGCGCGCTCGAGAACACCGTCCTTCTGAACGGGGTCTCCGCGGCCGCTCCGGCTTGGGGTGGGAGGACGCACGACTCGGACGGGATCATCATATCCGTCGCGCCGCCGCACAGACTCAGTATTGGCGTCAAATCACTAGCGAGTATACGCGCATTGCGCTCGTACAGCGCGTCGATGCGGGCGTCAAACCGCGCCGGGGGGAGCGTGTGCGGAGTGCTCATGGTGAGGATTGCGGAGATGTTGGGATGGGGGAGGAGCGATGTCGCGACGATGCCGCCCATCGAGTGGCCCATGATAATTATGGAGGTGCCGTGCGGGTATAGAGAGAGAATGTATGCGATGGCGCGCGAGGTGTATGCTGTCTGCGCCTCGAGGGTTGGCCCGTGAAACGCAGAGAGGTCTTCGTTGAATTCCACTGCATTTTTATTTGAAGAAATAAATGTTAGTAAAGCAAGGAAGGAGAAGGAGAGGATGGAACGGTACGCACCAGCAAAGAAATCCAACGGCTTCAGATACGGACGCGTCCGGAATTCAGACGCGACGGAGTACGGCGCATCGAAGTACTGCCTCACAGCAGACGACGCGATGGAACGCACCTGCCTCGACGAGCCTGCGTTCCCCGGTATGAAAAGCACAGGCACGCCGTTCGAGACCTTCAACAACAATAACAAGAATTAATTCGTACTCGTCGTCGTTCGGACAAAAACATACATGCGTAGACTCCCATCCCTTCCCGTACGCATCCACCTCGCGATACAGCCATAACGAATACCTATTTGCGAGCGGGGTCCATGCCACGTCAAACTCGGACTGTAGCGCATAGGAGGGATACATATACGACATGCGACATCCTTGCGGGGAGAGCTCGCTCGCCGTGTCCACTGTCGCCAAGTAGAGATACCCGACTAGCAGCACAGAGAATAGCGCGATAGCCCCAGTTACAAACCGCATAGCCGTTGCGTCGTCGTCGATGTCAGGGGAAAAGTATACTGCATCAAGCTCGTTGCTGGTGTACGGGAAGCAAGTTCAGAAGATAGCTTAAATTGGGCGCTTCTCTCTCTCACACCAAATAGAATAGAGAGCAAGAGGAAAATTCATTATTTTCATGCACAGTATCCACAAGTCAAGTAAGGTTGTCTTAGCGTGAATAAGAGATTTATAACATTGGATTGGATGGAGGGAGTGTACGAGGGGAAGGGGAGCATGACGTGGAGTAGGGGCAACAAGAAACAAGCGCGTGTGTATAATCTAATCCTCTGCCGGTGCATCCGCAGCCTCCTCCCTTTGTGTCGGCGGGCTTGTCAGCTGCGCAAAGGCGTTAGGAGCTGGAGATAAGCATTTGACGACGAGAAAGAAACTCACCAGAGTCCTGCATGTCCGAGGTCCAGAGCGTCAGGTTATCCCGGAGCAATTGCATGATGAGGGTCGAGTCTTTGTAGCTCTCTTCTGATAGCGTGTCAAGCTCGGCGATGGCATCATCGAATGCTTGCTTGGCGAGGTGGCATGCGCGGTCGGGGGAGTTGAGGATTTCGTAGTAGAAGACGGAGAAGTTGAGGGCAAGACCGAGGCGGATCGGGTGCGTCGGGGGCAGCTCCGTGACAGCGACGTCGGATGCGGCCTTGTATGCCTCAAGCGACTTGTCGGCGCTGTCCTTCCGCTTATCGCCGGTTGCGAATTCGGCAAGGTAGCGGTGGTAGTCGCCCATCCTGAGAGAAAACAAAGAGTTGTTAGCAACGGAACATTGCGGGGCAGACGAGCGCTTACATCTTGTGGTAGAAGACCTTGGACTCGCCCGAGGCAGCAGAGGGGATGAGATGCTTGTCGAGAACTTCGAGGATGTCCTCGCAGATCTTGGCGAGCTCGGCCTCGATCTTCTCTCTGTAGCCCTTGATCATGGAGACCTGGGCCTCATTGCCCTTCGACTCCTCCTTCTGCTCGATGGAAGAGACTATTCTCCAGGATGCGCGGCGGGCACCGATGACGTTCTTGTAAGCGACGGAGAGGAGATTGCGCTCCTCGACGGTGAGCTCCTGGTCGGACGAGGCGACGCGCTTCATGTTCTCGACCATTTCTGTGGCGTGTGATGAGCTGGTGGCATGGAAAGGGACCTGAGAGAGTTACCTTCGTAACGCTCAGCCTGCTCAGCGAGCTTGGCGAGGTAGACGGAGTCTTCGCGGGATTCAGGCATCTGTGGAGTACGTGTTAGGGCGCGCACGACGCGTAGGGCGCGTGAAAGACATACGGTGGATGAGAGAGGGTGGATGTGAGGGTGTGAGGGTGGGCTGGAGAACGATGAGCGTGCTGTGGGCGACGACGAGGAGGGGGACTCACGGGGGGTGCTGAGATGAGGTGGTGGAGCGAAGTAAAGAGAGGTATTAAGTGTTCGGCAACAAGGGCACCAGGGTTTCTGGTTTGATGCCATCATGGACTTTCCCCCCTGCCCTAAAAAAGTCTCACGCAGAATTTTTGATGGCTAATTTGATCTTCTACGTGGAATATGTCTCGGTGGCAACTAGACAACTGTACAAATTCGATGTTTCAGGGCTTATTTGTGGCCAACCCTAGCCCAGCCCTTCGATCGTGTTCATCTGTTGCTCTTTCTCAACTTCAACTTCAAAGTCTATTCACAAGTTGCGCCGTCTACTCTATCGCTCCCCCCGCCAAATTCGCGTATTCAAAGTCGTCATAAATCTCCATTTGTCGTTGTTCAATGCAACGATGTCTACCAGCTGCTCTTTGCTCGAACCTGCTAGAACCATGGGCATTTTTCGGTCTCTTGGGCTCTGGAATTTTGAACGTTGAACACCACGTAAACGGGCGATAAGCCAGACACCCAAATCGGGATTCACCCCTTCTCGAAGATATTTTTGATTTGTCGTTTGCCTCGCGGTAAGATGCATGTCCTAACGCTCTTTTCTCTTTGCCTGAGGGTCCAGGGCGTTCAAGAACCACTTCTTGAGATTTACGTAGCCCTACACGGACACCCTGGGTCTTGAACTGGAGCAATTCAACCCTCCCCCCCCTCCCCCTCGACCCGACCGTATTCGCCTCGCTAGCCCAGAGTCCATTTTTGGCACGACAGCGGGGTTGAACTAAGTAACTAACCCTGGGGACAGACCACATTTTTATATTCGGAACCACAAATCAGCCATCTCCATGCGCGGCACGGCATCGCGGCCGCGAAGGTTTCAGTCGTCCTCAGCCCCGGGCAGTTGCCGCCTACGGGGGTTCGCCACGTCTTTTTCCCACTCTCCTCTCAAGCCAGCAACTGCCATACTTGGATACAGCGCTTTCCGATCAGAATTCATACTTTGACCACCCAACTTTGAATAGAGTTTCAAGCCTGTGCGTGTGAGTATGACGTCTCGTTGAAGGTTACTTATATCTAGCCCTGCACGAAGGTATTGGTTTCGAGGCAAGGTATCTTTCATGCATCATGTTCTAATGGCCTCAATGTCGAAATCGGTTAATGTTCACGGTGACCTACATCAGACATGCAGTACGGAGAAGCGCTTATTGAAGCGCTTAACACGGCTCGGGTCCTCGGCAACATTCTGTTCGCTGATTTATTGGAGGCTTGCTGTCCAAACTCACTAGTGCTAGTCGGGCAAGGATCATTGGTGATGTCCACCGAGATCATGCATAACGAACAATTTTCATGGTCGAAACAAACGAAGCTATCTATTTAAAGTCCATCCTTTCGAGATCCCATTGACCCTTGCAACATACGACTTCCTTGACACCAGGATCTCTATGGCGCGGGTGACCTAGCTACCACCACCCCGTGCTTAGTTTTACTCGGATTTCTTATCTGTCCAACAAAAGTGCTCCTTTTGAGCATGGGTGAAGACGTGCTAGAGGGACTTTTATTTGAATCAAAACTGGGTGAGCAAAAAAAAAATAATCTAGGGCCGATTTGGCCACATGTGGGCAATATATTGAAAAAAGCTCGGTTTGAGCCGTCAGTAGGCACAAATTTGAGGCCTTCAGACGCTTTGGGACAGCACGCAAGTACGTATGCCATGACAGGGAAGGCGACACAAAAAATTCGAGTTACGATGGTAAAATGTGGGCTTCAATCCGACTCAGAGGTACACTCAATTCAATTTTTTCTTTTCTCCAGCCAATTTGGCCATTAATGTTGTCTAACGGCAGCTAGGTGACCCGCACCATATATCACCAAAACGAGTTTTCACTGGGATCGTCGGTGGCGCGGGATGGAGAACTTCAACAAGCACAATGCGTAGGCTGAACGGTATACTCTAATAAATAACGGATTATGTGTGACTCGAGGAAAGTTCAATCACTTCCGGGAGAAATTCACTTGGCTGCGATGGACTACGATGGTAACGAGCTTCTTCGGCACAAAACATCCATGGTCCTGTTCCTTCTCCTCGATTTTACTTCAGAAGGTATAAAATCTAGCGCCTTCGCCGAGTCCCACAGATCACCAGCCGTAAAAAGACGAAATAATATAAAATCTTTGGACAGTGCGGCTGTGGTCTAATGTCTGGCAAAACGGCATCTTCGCAATAGCAATTGTCTGGTAACTTGGCGTCCCGTATCAGGTGGCCTTGGAGATGTTTGAACTCTTTGGTTTTGAGCGTCTTTACGTTTCTAAGGAGGCACGTACCAGACTATAAACAAATCTTACAACCTCATTTTCTTCGCTCCTTTGAAGTAAGCTGGACCTCTTGGGTTGAGTCCTTTGTGCATACAACGACTCCGGGTGGAATCTGCCTTTTTCAACACTGGGCCGAACTTCTAACATTGCCAAAATGCTATCTGGGGCGCTCCGAGCAGTTATTTTGGGCTCTTGGTTCTCAATGATACTTTTCTACTAGTAGGCAACGGTTTAGCGCCGTAACGGGTTTAAATGGCTTCATCTCATTCTGAAAACCATCTATTCTCTAGTGATCTCCAGGCGATTTCACTTCTCAATCGTGACGGCCATGGCCAGACTAATTAATTTCACTACACACCTCAAAAATTACACCATGCATCATCCAGTGACATTATATATGTCCCTCTCCACGAGTCTTGTTCTCGCCGCGATTGTCATTACAATATTCACCATCACCTTCAGAGGCCCAGTCACCGAAAACGAAGTGTTCGCGAGTGCGGGCGACCAGGACGGTGTGCGTATTTTTCGCATCACCAGTGTTCTCTGAAGCGCTGAGAACGACCCGTTCCTCCAGTTTGTTTTCATAGGCCATATATTCCGTGTGGACTTGGACCTTCGGCAAATGCTAGTCAGCTGGCAGCCAGCGGGATGTGGAAAATATTTTGCGCGCACCGAACTGTCGTATGCAACTGAGAACTACGGAACCGGGACAAATTGCGGAAGGCCAAGCGTCAATATTAGTCTTCTTATCAACGGACAAGTCCGCAGAAACTAGTTAAACATAAAGCTGATGTTCTTGATATTTAAGAGTGCCTTCATGGAATTACGATCCAACTCAAGATCCATTCCGTGGAGATAGGTCTATATTGTATGTCAATCGCGTTCTCTCGCTAGTCCATCCATTGACCAGGTAACATTGAAAGCACTACAGGACAGCGCAATTTCATAAGCCAACTGAATATAAGCACATATACATTTGCTTTCAAGCTCAATAAGTATTCCAACCATATCACCTACTCGGATCAGCAATTTATATATCCTTTTGACGACTACGAGACCCAAAATACATTTATCGCCTTCACACCCTCGGCAGACGGCAGTATCTCCAATGCCACTTTTCTACCCATCCTCAACGTAGCCGCTGTTGATGCCTCGGAGACCTTCGTTCCTTCACAGAACTACATGGCTCCGATCCCCAACGCGACTGTGATGTTCAACGGAGCCAAGACCGACAAGGCCTATGTATTCATGCTCACTGTTCGACGCAGTCTGCTCGCCAAGGTGTTCACTCTCGCAATATTCCTCGTGAACTGGGGTTTGGTAGTTTGTGTGTTGTACATAACGCTCGCAGCGTGTGTAGCTGGTAATCGAAAGTCTGGGGATTGGGCGCTGGCTGTACCAGTGACAATTATTTTGACAATTCCTGGGCTCCGAGCGTTATTCGTAGGAAATCCACCGTTTGGTGAGTTTCTTGCTTCAAATTTTGAGCATAAAATGACGCGTTGCATTATTGCGGACAGGCATACTGTTTGGTAAGTGTTTGACGCTTTTTTGACCATATGAAGGCTCACCCGTGTCCGCGGTAGATGCTATTGGTATCTTCCTGCAAATGATCATTGTGGGCATGTGTTCGCTCGCCTTGAAAGCCGGAGCAGTGAAAAAATCAGCGAAGAAGACGGATGGTGCTTGGCACGGAGAGAAATATTACGACGTAGTGAAAGAGCATGATATTGAAGCTGGAGAAGTTGTTGAAGTCACAACCTTCCCGTATTCCGGGCAACCCGCCAGAATCAACACAGCTCTAGCACACGGAAGAACATGGTAGAATAATTGTAACCCGTTCCAAGTCACCATGAAAAAACAGAGAAAGGGACAATTAGTTACCACGAAGAGCATGTCCAAACTTCTGGGGACTTAAATTTGAAAGACAACAACAATACTGGGTGTGAAAAGAGGATTTAGGGACGGTCCTAGGTATTGTGCTCTTGGCCATCGTCGAATTAGGCACTCCGCGAATGTCTCTCTTTATAAGATTGCGTCTGTCCCAAGCTTTTTGAAGCCCGACAGAGAATCTCTCTTCTCTCTATATAATAGAATTCCAGAGACAGAGAACTTTCTTTTGATGTTCCATTTATCCACGACCACGGCGGCCGTGCGACATCCGGAGATCTACCGCCTCTTGAAGGTGAGCTCGTCGATGGTGGTTGGGTAGTGGTGTAGCCCAATACATTATATAGGCCGATGTATTGTAGACTACAACCTGGCACGTTCCAGAAATTTTCAAATGGGACCACGCTGGGCTATAATTTCATCCTGATTCTTATCCGTATATTACTAAAACGAGTTTTCAATGGGATCGTTGGTGGCGTGTGATGGAGAATTTGAATTCACTTCAACAGGCGCGGCGGTCCGGGTGCGAAGGCTGAAATAATATTCTATCAAGTAACAGATCATCCGTGACTTGAGGAAAGTTTAATCACTTGGCTGCGATGGACCACGATGGTGACGAGCTTCTGTGGTAAAAACATCCTTGGACTCGTTCCTTCTCCTCGATTTTACGGCAAAAGGTATAAAACCTAGTCACTTCCCACAGATCACAGCCGTAAAAAGACGAAACGATATAAATCTTGGGACAGTGCGGTGTGGTCTAACGTATGGCGACACAGCGTCTTCACCCTAGCAATTGTCCAGTAACTCGACGTCCCGTATCAGCATCAAGAGGTGGCCTTGGAGATGTTTAAACTTTGTCTTTTGGCGCTCATTCGGTGCTAACTTGAAGGCGCAAACTGTGGACCACTCAAAAATCTTACAACCTCATTTTCTTCGTTCCTTCAAAGTAGGCCGAACCTCGCGGATTGAGTCCTTGATGCACACAACGACTCCGCGTGGAATTTCCTCTGTTTAACACGGTTTCTTGACCTGATTTTGTTCAACGTTGCGAAAAATGCTATCTGCGGCATTCAAGGTATTATAAATAAGCTCTTGGTTCTCAATCTCACCTTTTCGAGACAATGGTTTAGCGCCGTAGCAGGTTTAAATGGCCTTATCTCATCCTTAGAACTTATTTCTTAGTGATCTCCAGGCGACTTCACCCTTTAAAGTCCAGAACACTCTACACATTGAAAATTCACCATGGGCCATCCAGTGGCTTGGTCTATGTTTTTTTCTATAATCCTTGTTTCCGCCGCGATTGTCATCATAGTATTCACCATCACCTTCAGAGGCCCAGTCACCGAAAACGACGTGTTCGTGAGTGCGGGCGACCAGGACGGTGTGCGTATTTTTTGCATTAGCAATGTTCTCCGAAGCGCTAAGAACGAACTGTCCCTCCAGTTTGTTTTCATAGGCCATATATTCCGTGTGGACCTGGACCTTCGGCAAATGCTAGTCAGCTGGCAGCCAGCGGGATGTGGAGTATATTTTGCACGCACCGAACCGTCGTATGCAGGTCAAAACTACGGAAACGTGACAAATTGCGGAAGGCCAAGTGTCAATATCAGTCTTCTTATCAACGGGCAAGTTCGCAGAAACCAGTTAACCCAACATAAAGCTAATATTCTTGATATTTCAAGGGTGCTTTCATGGAGTTACGATCCAACTCAAGATCCATTCCATGGAGATAGCTCTATATTGTGTGTCAATCGCATTCTCTCCCTAGTCCATCCATTGACCAGGTAACATTGAAAGCACTACAGGACAGCGCAATTTCATAAGCCAACTGAATATAAGCACATATACATTTGCTTTCAAGCTCAATAAGTATTCCAACCATATCACCTACTCGGATCAGCAATTTATATATCCTTTTGACGACTACGAGACGCAAAACACATTTATCGCCTTCACACCCTCGGCAGACGGCAGTATCTCCAATGCCACTTTTCTACCCATTCTCAACGTAGCCGCTGTTGATGCCTCGGAGACCTTCGTTCCTTCACAGAACTACATGGCTCCGATTCCCAACGCGACTGTGATGTTCAACGGAGCCAAGACCGACAAGGCCTATGTATTCATGCTCACTGTCCGACGCAGTCTGCTCGCCAAGGTGTTCACTCTCGCAATATTCCTCGTGAACTGGGGTTTGGTAGTTTGTGTGTTGTACATAACGCTCGCAGCGTGTGTAGCTGGTAATCGAAAGTTCGGGGATTGGGCGCTGGCTGTACCAGTGACAATTATTTTGACAATTCCTGGGCTCCGAGCGTTATTCGTAGGAAATCCACCATTTGGTGAGTTTCTTGCTTCAAATTTTGAGCGTGAAATGACGCATTGCATTATTGTGGATAGGCATACTTTTTTGGTAAGTGCTCGCCGCTTTGACAATACAAGGGCTCACCCGTGTTCGTGGTAGATGCTATTGGTATCTTCCTGCAAATGATCGTTGTGGGCATATGTGCGCTCGCCTTGGTTCTAAAAGCCGGAGCAGTGAAGAAGCCAATAAAGACATCGCATGGTAATTGGGACGGAGGAAAATCTCACTACGTGCTGAAAAGGCATGATGTCGAAGGCGAAGAAGTTGAAGTCACAGCTTTCCAGCAAGCCGCCGGGCAGCCCGTAGGGTTCAACGCAGCTCTAGCACACGGAAGAACATGGTAGAATAATTGTAATCCGTTCCAAAACATCATGACAAAACAGAGAGGGGAACAATTAGTTACCACGAAGAGCCTGTCCAAACTTCTGGGAACTTAAATTTGAAAGACAACAACAATACTGGGAGTGAAAAGAGGATTTAGGGATGGTCCTAGATATTGGGCTCTTGACCATCGTCGAATCAAGAACTCCACGAATGTCTCTCTTTATAAGATTGCATCTGTCCAAAGCTTTTTGAAGCCCGACAGAAGGCCCCGGGCAGCTACATCAAGGGTAAGTCCGAAGTTAGGGGGTTTGAGGCGAAAAATTTTGCGGTTTTTGACTCCGAAATTAGGGGGTTTGAGGCTAAAATTTTGAAAACCTACTCCAAGTTGGGGGGTTTGAGGCCGTATTAGGTCGGTTCGGAGCAGGCCTGCGAGGTCCGAGTCGTCCGACCTAGAGCGTCGGAAGACCTACTTTTTTTCAACCTACTACAAGGCTTTCTCGCAAGGATGCTGCAAAGACGCTACTAGCTCGCCATCAAGGCCCCGGGCACCAGGGGGCCAAAAAAAAAAAAAAAAAAAAGAAAGAAATTCCTATATATTACGTACCTGATATCCTTCTCCGACTTAGGGGGTCTGAGGCCGAGCGACACGAGAAACGTAGGGGGTTTGAGGCCAATTTGACCGACTTTTGCCGGAGTTACCTTGGCCTAGCTTCCCGGGGCCTCCGACAGAATATAATGATATTGACACAGTTTGGCGTCGGCTTAACTTGTTCTAAATCAAGTTCATGGATTGACAGCAGGTATTTGGTAAGAAAAACTCCTCCAGATGAGTACAATACAGCAAAGTGGAAATGGGGTATAGAATTCGAGCGAATGAGGTTGGCGCGTTGTTGTGACTTGGTTGTGACGCATTTGGCTTGCATCAAAATTCGTGACCGCGCTTCGTCAGAACTAAGCTCCGGCTCGTACGCACACGTTGGGATTTCCTTCCAGACCAACATGGAAGACAAGCTGACTCGTCTGGATTCTCCTACCCATCCAGTGTTGTCACTGCCACCAGAAATCACTGCCGAAATCTTTCTCCATTGCCTGCCCACAAATCCGTCGCGCAACGTCGTGAACACGGAAGAGGCCCCACTCCTTTTTGACGCACGTCTGCCGAGCATGGCGGCAGATCGGCGTCTCCACTCCGGCGTTGTGGACCACATTTTGCGTTGACGAAACAATTGGCCTTCCTCGTTTGTCGCAAATAGCGGAGACCTGGTTCGAGCGTGCTGGACAATGCCCTCTTTCCGTAAAGATCCACGGACGGCTGACCAGCGTCGACGACCACTCCCTCGTAGAAGCACTCCACCGACATTCTGGGGAAATACGCATGCTAGAGCTCAGCGGCAACTTGGAGGATTTTGAGAGAATGAGTCTTAGCGACTGTTCGTTACTCCAACAGCTGTCGATCATCCTGCTGAACACGGAGAATCTGGATGGGCGTGGCCCCATCGGGATGTTCGTCGACGTCCCTCTGCTGCACAAAGTTCTGTTAGCAGGGGTCCCTCCCTCGTTCGTCGCGTTTCCATGGCAGCAACTCACCAAATTTACGGGTGAACAATACACTGTTGAAGAATGCCTAGAGGCACTGCGTCTGATGCCTCAAATCACTGAGTGCGCATTAAACCCGTTCGAACCCCAAGTTCTGACCGGGAACGCTCTCGACGTATTCTCCCATCCGAGCATTCAGCACTTCACCCTGTTCGACTCCAATACGTATCAAGATCCCTCAAACTTAACCTGGGCAAATATTCTGCGATCCATTACTTTACCCGCTCTCCAGACGCTAGAAATACGACACGTACCATTTGTCCTGGAAGTTCTCCAAAACTTCCTCGTTCGCTCATCGCCCCCGTTACGGAAACTTTTTGTTAGCCCGCCCGGGCGATGGGCCGTCGACATCCAGCTTTCGTCTACCTTCGCCGCGCTCGGCCTTACTGACCTGGAGATCTGGTCCCCGATGCACTCTTTGATCAACTCTTTCCTTGATTCTCTCGGCAAGGACGCGAGCTTCTTGCGTCAGCTGCGAAACCTGTCCTTCCCGGGTTGCCCCGGCCCAAATTACACAACGAGTATTCAAATTATCACGAAGATGGCCAGCGCACCGATCACCGCCCGGCGGCACCTTCGGGGATGTGCCCAGCTTCAGTCCTTCCGCATTGCGTCGGGACCAAGTGGGATTGTTCAATCCTATTCGGAATCCATGTTCCGGTCGGAGGACCTAGCGCTATTTAGAGACTTGAAGGCCTCGGGAATGGACATTTATATCGGAACGGAAACGGAGTCATTTATATAAGTTTGTAATGGTGCGTGCCAATTTATATCGTGATAACTATGCACATCCTAGTCAAAGAAAGCATTGCAATCACAAGTCGGTCATGGTGTTCCGCGATGCACGTACAAATGTGGCACAATCCAGCCATTGGGAATACCTTGCTTTTAGCAACTCGAAGTCGTCGAGAACTGAGCTTTCGAGTTTGTTTTACTTCGATCAAATCCATCTATTCACCAACGCCTCGTTTCTGAGAGCGAAGCTTTGAACAGAGACCGATGAAATACGATGGATTCTTCGCAACTTGTTCAAACCTTTCACAACATTGACGTGGTCGGTCGGACTCTGATCGAATACGCACCTATCTCTTGGTACCTCCTCCTAAGATTCGACTCCGATGCCTGTACCGGCCAATATCAATCGTTCTTGGCACTTCTCCCTTCCTCTGTGCGCGCGACCATAACTGTGGGCCTACGCTACCATAGACACCGTCTGCTATGAATAATCCCATCATGCGTTTCGCGCTCTCCAGCGCCTGGGCTCTCGCTATTACTGGTGTAGCGTTCGCGCTGATGGCGCCCTCGAGGGCGCGTCGCACGACGCTGACCGACAAGTTCGCGGGCTAGGCAACCGCAAACGAGTCTCCCGCAGCGCTACCGCGAACGAACGCTGAGCGCCTCGCTCTTAGGCTCCCGCTGATGAAGCCTCGGAGTCGTAGTATGTGAATTATCTCCATTTGGTGGTGACTCACAATTCGAGCGAACGGATACCTCAACCTTGCACCTGCGCGAAGGTCCACGACACCGCCGCACGTATGGATAGTTTCTTTTCACTCACTATATTCCTTGGCTCATTGTGATACATGTTATATTTTTATTTATTATCAGGGCGCGGTGCAGCATCTAAGTCAAGGGCGATATCCGGAACTATGGATATCTGAGCACTGTTTCATTAGTTGGCGCTTTCAGTTTGTTTCAACCCGCTCAGCTTGGCGCTCCCGAGGTGTTCTCTCGTTCACGCCCGATTTACCCAGTGAATTTGAGTTGACGGTCGCCAACGGCCCTGTCCACAAACCCCTTCTTTGGCGCTGGTGGGTGACTTCAGCTCTCATTCGACTTGGACACTGAGTCATTTATCATTTGCCGCTACTTAAAACCGACTCTCAAAATGACCTTGGTTCCACCGGGAACCTGCGTCAGTTTTCGCCATTCTTTCTTGATGCGGAATAGCGGCACAGTACTTACAGTGTGCCCAGGCACTACGAAGTGTTTGGCGCCGTTATGGTGTACACCCCTGCTGGTTCGCCGATGCAGTCGTGCGATGCGTTTGCACAAACTCCCGGCCCCCCTACACTAGCATTTTGCGAGAGCTCTATTTGGACGTATGACCTCACGTCGCGACTGTTGACTCCTCAAGGAACGAACTTAGGTCCTTCTCTTTATCCAACATTCATCGGGTACATTGCACAATGGCGTGCGTATCCATCCATTCATATTTTTGGACGAGGAACAGTTTTGACTGGTGACTATCGGCGTATTAAATGAATTCATCATCACCGGCGATATAAATGCCTACGACGAATTCTATGCGGAGGGTAACAGCAGGATTGCTCTCCTGCAACGCCTGTGCGAGTATCCTTATACTACAGAGGCATACAGTACCCGGACTATCAAGATCAACAAAATCTAATTCTGGCTTCAGACGTATTTTCGCGTGACCCCGCTGATATGAACTTTGAGCGCCAGGGTGCTTTGCTGCTTATTAGTAGAAGGATATATATACCCATTTCGTGTGTACAGTCGAATTGCAGACGTCTCTTTAGCATGCACAAGTTTGAATGTACGAGGCTCAACTGGACGCAACAGTGGGCTTGTACAGCTTTTTAGAGTCAGGTACTTAGGGATCTTGTTTTTATCTGTCTATCAGCAGGTGCGGAGGTGAGGTGCTGATATTTTTCTTGCTCCTGTGTTTGATATGCTCCTGATAATCATAATACTGCCCAGTCGAAGAGCAAGGAAGCGTTCCCTGTTCCAGAGAGTGTGGATAAATCAAGTATGGATTTGAAATCACAACTCCAACCTGGGGACAACAATCTGTCAGCAAAATTCCACTCTGAGATATATCCTCTGAGTCGACTATACCCTTCAGGTCATAAAAAACCGATACTCTCCCCATCGAAGCGACCTAAGGCTCGTTACTAGCCTAAGCATACGCAGGCTCATCGGATTCTCAGTCCGGTTCAGGATCGCGAGACTTTTATTTCTGCTGTCAAATCTTTTTCAGCCAAACTTTGCGAATATATCCGAACGACTCCGGTTTCCATCGCCGCCCCCCGCGGGTTAGGATCAGCAATGGATCAACATTTATGTAAAATCGTTACTGGGTGCGAAAATGGAGACTCATCAAAGAATCCTATCCGCAGAATAAACCTGACGGCCAAGCTACCTGCAACGACATTTCTGACTTGAATCTGAGCTTGAAAGCATCTCGACTGTTAAGATCATTGCATAGAAGTTTCTGTTTCCCCATTCGGGTAGTATGTGTTTTGGCCGCTGAGACTTAGTCACGGTCACTCAGACATCCTCAAAAAATAAGACAAAGGATGCACGAGGAGGAGTTATGTTGTTGGAAGCGGAAGGGGCTAATAAAAGGGAGCCAATCGTTGTTCTGGACTGGTTTCAGAGCAATTTTGAAGAAAGAAACGTTGAAGCGCCAATTCCCACGTGGTCGAGTCGGAGTTTGAATGACTGGATCAAGTATCTTGATTCTTGGCCAAATCTTCCACCACGGCTGCTCGCCTCTGCGGGTCTCCGCAATCCTCCAGGTAAAAAATAATCCAGGACCTCTCAATGAGCAGCTTTTCTCCCAGAGGGACCCCTTCCCGCCGCGGGACCCCCTCACGGCGTGGCAAATCGTCTCCCCGCTTCGCCACACCCAGTCCATCACAGCCCGATTCCAAGGCACATCCCACTTCGCCTCTTGTCCCGCATGATAGCCCTTCTACAGCCACCCCGACCCCATCTCGTCGCGGCAAATCTCCCCGCATTACTACCCCCAGCCCTGCGAAAGTCACTTCCCAGACGCTGCAGTCGAATAAACCCACCTCCGCGTTCTACTCATGCATTAGCATTCCGGTCGAGGGGGCGATTCCCATAAATCCCCCGAGCGACAGTGAACCTCAGAAAGAGGAACCACGCCCAACTGCGGAATCCGCCCGGGCGCCGCGCAAGTCCAAGACCGAGGCCCTAATGGCGCTCAAGACTCGTTCCAGATCCCAATCTGTCGGCGACGACGACAGCCCCGAGGATATCCTTGCGGAAAAGTACCGCGATGCCCCCGCTATAATTCCTCCTTCGCCCATTTTGGACCTCTCGACAGTCAAGACTACGAGTCCCCGGCCTGACTCATTGCCTCGCAAGGAGCCGCGTCCGTTTGGGCTGCAGGACTGCCCGATATTTTACCCTACGGCTGAGGAATTCAAGGATCCCATGGCCTATATTCGCACCATTTCAGAGCATGCCAATGCACATGGCATTTGCAAGGTCGTTCCCCCTGTGGGGTGGAAGATGCCTTTTGTAACAGATACCGCCGTTCGTCTCTTTCTTCTCTTCCTGCCTGTCCCTAACTCACCTCCTGCGCAGAATTTCCGCTTCAAGACCCGGTTACAGCGTCTCAATTCAGTCGAAGCTTCCTCTCGAGCGAAAATAAATTTTCTCGAGCAGCTTTATGTGTGGCATCAGCAACAGGGAAATCCCCGTGTTTCTGTTCCCACAATCAACAACAAGCCGCTGGATCTGTATCAATTGAGAAAGGAGGTCCGCAAACTTGGTGGTTTCTACGTGGTATGTTTTTTATTGCCAGATATTCAGACTCTTACTAACAGGACGTAGGTGACCAAGAAGAAGCTTTGGTCAGATCTAGGAAGAATTCTTGGTTATCATGGAATCCCCGGACTTTCGACACAACTCAAGAATTCCTATACCCGCGTCATCCTCCCGTTCGAAGAGTACGAGGCCAAAAATGCGGCCAAGGATACCAAACATGCGCCACCGAAGAAAGCCACCAACGGTGCGAACGGTGCACACGCGGCGAACGGCGATGATAAACGTGCTCGCTCTGCCTCGGCGAAAGCGATGGACATTAGTCCTCCGGATAGCCCTCTGACTTCTACGTCAAGCCCGCTTTCTGAGCCGCCCGAGGACGGTGAACACAAAGCCAACGGCACGAAACCCGCTAGCACTAGGCCACGAAGAAGTACGAGAATGGGTTCGCACGATCAAAGTCTGTTTTCATCCACAAAGTTTTTACAAGCCCCTAACATCCGGCAGGTTCGAAAACGCCAGGCCCGAGCACCCTTGTCCCATCCCCAATTCCTCCTCCCGTCTTTCATGATACCAAAGTTGCTGAGGTGAAACCACCTATCACCGAGGTACGTCGACTAGCTGTCGAATCTTTCCGTCGCTCCAATACCACTCCAGCAAAGCTGCGAGATCTGCCACAAGAAGAACCGCGGGGAAGAGATGTTGCTCTGTGACGGATGTGACTGCGGTCCGTGCTTCATCTTCTGGCGCTTTTGACTTTTCATTGACACTTGTATATTTTTCGTAGGCTTCCACATGTTCTGCCTCGATCCTCCTTTGGACACGATCCCGAAGGAGCAGTGGTTCTGCTACACGTGTCTCGCCGGGACTGGAGGCGACTACGGATTCGACGAGGGCGACGAGCATAGTCTCTCGAGTTTCCAGGCTCGCGACGCCGAGTTCCGCCGCGTGTGGTTTGAGTCGCACCCACCGGCCAGGGACCCCGACGCGCTTGAGATTGACGACCCGACGTCTAGTCGGATCGGCAACGTCACGGTTTCCGAGTACGACCTCGAGTCTGAGTTTTGGCGTCTTGTCAACACTCAGGACGAAACCGTGGAAGTGGAATACGGTGCCGATGTCCACTCTACAACTCATGGCAGGTACGAGTTGCGTTCTTTCGCATGAAAGGTGTTGAATCTGTTTACAGTGCGATGCCCACAATGGAGACTCACCCGTTGAATCCCTACTCCAAGGACCCCTGGAATCTGAACAACATCCCGATCGTCTCTGATTCTCTCCTTCGGTTTATCAAGTCTGACATCTCGGGGATGACTGTGCCGTGGACATACGTTGGGATGACCTTTTCTACGTTCTGCTGGCACAATGAAGACCACTATACCTATAGTATCAACTTCAGTAAGCGATTTCTTCATCTGTCTTTACGTTTCAGAGGTTCACAGCTTGTCCAAGTGCACTGGGGCGAAACCAAGACGTGGTACGGCATCCCTGGGTCCGACGCGGAGAAGTTTGAAGCCGCCATTAAATGCGAGGCTCCCGATCTTTTCCAGGCGCAGCCGGACTTACTGTTCCAGCTTGTTACCCTCATGAACCCTAAGCGAGTGACCGATGCCGGCGTCCGGGTGTACGCGTGCAACCAGCGCGCTGGTGAGTTCGTCATAACCTGCCCAAAGTCGTATCATGCGGGTTTCAATCACGGAGTCAGTATTAGCTTAATCAATACCGAGGTCAGCGCCTCATACTGATTGATCATTTTGCCAGTTCAACTTCAACGAAGCGGTCAACTTTGCGCTGCCTGACTGGCTTGGGTATGGGCGGGAATGTGTACAACGATATCGCGAACACAGGAAGCTTCCGGTGTTCTCGCACGACGAGCTGCTTATCACGATCACCCAACAATCACAGTCGATCAAGACCGCGATATGGTACATCCATTTCCCATCCTATATCTGGTCAGAGCTCACTGGCCCTCAGGTTAATCGACACTCTGCAAGAAATGACGGACCGTGAGCTACGTGATCGTCGGACTGCGCGGGACATGGGGATGCCAGAAAGTCTTGAGGAGGAAGATCGCCCGGAGGACCAATACCAGTGCACGATCTGCAAGGCCTTCTGCTACCTCTCCCAGGTCACCTGCGGCTGCAAACGCGCTGTTGCTTGCGTCGAGCACGCGCACCTCCTGTGCGATCGCCCGAGCGACCACCTCGTCCTGCGCAAACGCTTCTCGGACGAGGAGCTCATTGAGACGCTGAACCAGGTGTCTGCGCGCGCTGCCATTCCTTCGGGCTGGCGCGCGAAGTTGACCAAGGTCTTGATGGAGAGCGCCCGCCCGCAGCTGCGCTCTCTCCGCGCGCTGCATTCAGAGGGCGAGCGTATCAACTACCCCCTCCCCGAGCTCACGTCGCTGCGCAAGTGTGTTGGGCGCGCGAACGAGTGGGTGGACTCGGCGAACTCGTTCCTGATTCGGAAACAGAGCCGCAAGCGGTCCCGTCGCTCCCGCGGGCGACCGCCGTTGAACGAACCGGCGCCGCCTCCTTCGGACGATCCCGGTGACCGGCCCGACAAGGGACTGGACGAGCTGTACGCGCTGCTACGCGAGGTCGAGACGCTTGGGTTCGACTGTCCTGAGATCCACTCTCTTCAAAATTTGGCGCAGACCGCTGAAGAGATGAAGAGGCGCTGCATCGCGCTCCTCAACTCGACTCATCAGGCCTCCGATCGCGAGGAATTCATTGAAGAGTGCAAGCGGGTGCTCGTCGATGGGTCATCGCTTAACGTTCTGCTGGAGGAGCTCGTGGAAGTCGAGAAGATTGTGGACAGGGAGCAGCTGATGCGGGAGCTCGAGACCAAGGTGGACGAAAGCGACGCCCCGATTATGCTTGACGAAGTACGCGACCTCCTGACGCGTGCGCGGACCTGCAACCTGCCCGCAGATAACCCGCAAATACAGCAGCTTGAGGCGCGGCAGCGTGCTGGAACGAGCTGGGAGGATCGTGCGCGCGGGATCCTCAACCAGCCTGTGAAGACAATCGAGGAGCTGGATGAGTTTGCCAAGATGGACCAGGATATCCCGATTGACGCGACGGTTTACGATCGGCTCATGGTTGCGCTGGCGAAGGCCAAGGATTTCGAGAGACAAGCGCTCGCTTGGATGCGCCCCGAGTCTGATGCGCCGCGACCGAAGGTTCATGAGGTGATACGACTTGTTGTTCGCGCCGAGAAAGACTATAGGATACCCGCGATTCAAGACATCCACAAAACTGCCCTCATAGCCCAGGATCTTGAAACCCGCTGCGATCAGGTCCTGAAGAACCGATACCGCGGAGACGAAGACATGTTCGAGACCATGAACCAGTGGAAGGTGTACGCCCAAACACATCTCCGAATGTTCACCCTTCCGTACTTTGAAAAGCTTGATGCTCAGCTCTACGCTCACTATCAGTGGGTAAAGGGATTGCCTTGGTATTGCCCCGAACACGAAGTGGCTGAGGGTAAGGCTATTTTCGAAGACGTGATGGAGAACACTCGGGTAGAGGACGACCTTCCGCCTACCGACGAGTACTTCACCTGCATCTGCAACACTGCCGTCCGTCCTCCTCCTCCTGGTGTTCTGTCCGACGCGGTCCAATGCGACCATTGCTATGCCCGCTTCCACGGCGATTGCGCTAATAACGGAGGTTCTTGCCCGTTCTGCGATCATCATCACTGGAACGGTTCCATCCACAAGGAACGGAGCTGGCATTTCTGCTACCTTCCGGGCATAATGCTTGCGGCACCCGAGCTCTCGAAGAATTACTCGGAGGAGTGGAAGCAGCTGGAGGTCATCGTCCGTCGCATCGACCGGCTTTCTGCCGTAGTCGGGCAATTCCTGACCTACACGTCATCTTCGGAAAACCAGCGACCAGAATATCTTCAGCAGGTGCGCCATTACATGCGCAAGCTGTACAAGATCCAGTTTGCCGTAGCACCCACTCCAGACGTTTCTTATGGACTGGATCTCGCTGGTTTACATCGTATTCTTGCTCTTCGCAAAGGCCCGGTCAACGACAGGCATGCTCAGAAGCTGGCGGCGCGACGAAGAGAGAAGGAGCTTTTGGCTGCAAGGAAAAAACGCAAGCCTCGCTTCACTTTTGGTCAAGATATCGATTCAGACTGGAAGGATGGGACGCGTTGCATCTGCAGAGGCCGCACCCCCTTACCTTCTTCACTATCCAATGGTCACATGCGAAGTCTGCAGCCACAAATACCACGCAGGTTGCGTTTTCTTCCCGGACGACTCCGGGAAGAATAAGAACGCTACATTCTTATGCCCCATATGCCACACTAGGAAGAACAACACCTATCCATATGCAGAAGTTCGGATCCGGCCTCCAGGTTCGTGTTTCCTTCATGTTCGTACTCTTCAAGGTCTAACCTTTTGTTTAGCCGATATGAGGAAGCCGAACGACCAGTATGTTGATGTGCATCAGATGATGAACAAGGGCACGACAGACCTCATCTTCAAGACTTTGGGCCCGCCTTTCACCAAGACTTTGTTCCTTGAGATTGTCAAGGTTACAACTTCGCAGAGCAGTTCGTCTTCCTCCGGTAGTCGTGCAGCCCAAACTCCCGAGCGTCCAGCTCGCGCGATTTTCCGCCCGCAGCCATACCGTCACCCACACGCTCGCTCGGGGCCTCCGGATGTGCAAATGTCCCCAGCCCCACCGGCGAACCTCGCAAGCATCCCTCCTGGGCCGCCTTCCGCTTCCGCACTTGCTCCGCCCCCCGCCGCCCCCTTGGTCCCGCTGGGGTGGGGAGAGTTCGCGCCTTCAGGAGAGTCCCCGCCCGCAGGAAGTCCCCCGTCCCCAGGAGAGTTCGCGCCTGCCAGAGGGTTCCCCATCCGGCGGATCCTCGAAAAAGCGCAAGCTGGACGAGCTCGGTGCATTCCAGGAACCCGTTCCTATCTACCCCAAGAGGCGAACGCTGCCCGAGCCTACCAACTCAGACAGGAGCATAGGCGGCTACAGCAACGGCAAATACACGCCGCCTCCCGAGCCGAGACGCCAGAATTCTTCGTCGACGCAGGATTCCCCGCAGAGGTTGTCGCCCTCGTTAGCCAAAATCGTGATTGGTGACCCGCAAGGGTCTCCTCGCGGTCATCCGTTCCAAAACCATGTTCTTATGACACCACGTACATGAACATTCTTGGCACACCGTGTCTTTCGTTTTTCTGGCTTATGCGTCGCTCTGTAACTTACTTATTTGTCGTCGTTGTGTTTTCTGTTTTCTGTTTTCTGTTTTTTTAAAAAGCTTGTAAGACTAGTAGAAATCATCCTATTATGTTATCCGGAATAATACTGTCCAAAGTCTATTTGTCTTTTTTTCCGACCATGAAGCGATAGGTAGAGTATCCGCCAATGACAGCGAATGCCACGAGTCCTGCGATAATGGAGACAAACCAAGCGTACCCCTGTAGAATTTTTGAGGTGCGAGTGAGCAGATAGATAGATGCATTTCTTACCGGGACGTTTTGGCCAGGTACATGTACATTCATACCCCACAGACCTTCGCAAGGTCAGCCTTCACAGCAGAAGGACGAAACGAAGGGCTTAACTCACCAGTTACAAGATTCATCGGGATGAGGACCGTCCCGAGCGCGGTGAGCTTGGAGAGGACGTCGTTTATCTGGTTGTTCGCGTCGGTCATCTCGATGGAGATCTGCGCCAAGTAGTTGGAGTGCGAGCGAGAAAGGATCTTCTCGTAGTGGTTCAGATTCTGCGTCATCGTGATGAGATGGTCCTGAATATCGGAAAGATACAGGCCCTGGGATTGCGAGCGTCAAAATCAATACTGAGGCCAGAGCTTAACGGGTATCTAACTCACGATGTCCGACGTTGGCGCGACGCGCCAATGCTCATTGCACCGCTTCGCGAGACCCTTCACGACGTCCGCCTTGTTCCCCATGAGCCGTAGAAGGCCCATGACCTTCTTGCGGCACGTCCCGATGCGGCGGAGCATGTCGCTCTGCTCTGCCTCCTTGAGGATGAGCACAAGCTCGTCGATGCTGTCGACCTCGTACTCGATCCCCTGGATCAGCGGGCCAAACGCGTCGGTGATGTCATCGATGAGCGCGTAGGAAATCCAGTCGGACGTGACGCTGATGTAGTCCTTGAGCTGCTTGATGCGGCGGCGGACGTTCTGCGGGTGTGGCGTGGGCCGGAAGTGGAACGAGAGCGTGCCTTCACGGAAGACAATGATATACATGTTGAGCGGCTCGAGGTGCGTCGGGCTGTACGGGTCCTGGTCGAACGAGCGGAAGCACACGAGATAGTAGTTGCGGAAGAGCTCGATCTTCTCGCGCGTCTCCTCCATCTGGATGTCCTCCGTTGTGAGAGGGTGGATCGAGAACACCTGGCGGGGCGTCAACGAACGAGCATGAGGTACTAACGTGAGCGGCTTGCCTTGCTCAGCATCTTCATCTCGTCGTCCGTGGGGCTCTGCACGTCCAGCCACCAGGTGCTGCATTCCGTGTCGCTCCCGCTGTGCCGTGGATGCTCTCCCGGTGGTCTATAGTTCGAGTGCCGCGGCGTCTTGTCCCCCACCACAGGCGTCGGTCCAGGGCGTACTGGCCGCTCCCGAGACGCGCTCGCATCACGCGGCGGGGGCACACCGGAAAAGAGGTCGGCGAACGACTGGCCCTCTGCGGGGAGTTCGCTCAGACTGCGCGCGTGTATCGTGGCGGAGAGCGCATTCGAGTAGAAGGAGAAGCGGTAGGGCCGGTCGTGCCCGGTGTGTAAGATGCCGGGGATGCCGGTGGTCGTTTGCGCGGCGTCAATGGTAAATGAAGGAGGGGGATCGCCGGTGTTCCCCTCAAACAGCGCCATCTTGCCGCCGCCGCCCTTGCGCTGGTGCCGCGGGCGGGGGTTGCTGTGGCTGAGCTTGCGGCGGGGAGAGGGGTGGCGGTCAGGGTCCGAGGGCCCTTCTTCAACGTCGTCAGTGTCGGGGGCGACGGTCCGTGCGCGCAAGGCGCTGAGCGAGAATTTGGGAGAGGCAAGTTTGAGCAGGGTTCTTTCGGCCGTAGCAAATTCATCCATAGGTGTAAAATCAAACTCTGCTTGGGAAGCATTAGGTTGGTAGGTGGGGAGGCCGCCGCCTCCGAATGTCGAAGATGCCGCAGCGTGTAGTTGCGACTCGTGGACGAGCATTGATGGATCGTGAGCGGAGATATGGTTCATCTCCACAAATGCCGGCGTTGGATCCACGTTTTCTGTTTGTTCCTCTGGTTCTCCGCGCGCTATATCAATTTCATGTTGCTCGTGAGTTGAAAGTGTGGGGGAAGACGCTGTCGGGCTGCTCGTGTTCGACGACTGGAGCTATGGTCTCTCTGCGGGCGCGAGAGAGTTGCATGGCCATGTCCACATCCATTGTGCGCTGGCGCTCTCTGACCAGGGGGTCGTTAGGATCTTGAGAGCGTACAAGAGTGGGCGAGTGTCGAGATCGAGAGATGTCGCTTTCGCTACGACTGAGGCTTGCTCTGCGACGGACCGGAGAACCGCCGCGAATCGAGACGGGTGAGCTGGATAGTACCACATCTTCTTCCCTGGGTGGGGAACTCATTATGAAACCTAAAAAATCGCGAAGTGGTGGTAGGTGTGGCCAATAATTTCAGGTTTCGAGGAGGCCTCGCGGCGTTATGTTAAGAGAGATTTGCTCAGCAGCACGCCGACTGTGCTCAGGTGTTAATGTCGGCTATGTCGGGTTGTGCAGCGGAAAACTTTAACGTGTGAGTCGGTGACAGCAAGAATGATAACGCCTTGAGTGGTTGCTCCAAAGAGCAATCCCTATAGCCCGAGCCGAAATGCCTCTAAACCACAGTAAGGTTGAGCGAGAATGCCTTCAGATGTTCCTTCCGGAGATTATTCCAATGTACCGGACAATTGCCAATCTAAAAACTGTTCAAAGGAGTGTAGAGGGCTCGAGTCGCAAAAAGAGTCGCACCAGACGACCGAGCCCGAGATTCTAAGATATAAAAGATCTTTCGAGGTTTGCTCTGGGGGGAGGGAAATTGTAGGTCCACGTCGGTGAAAGGTTGGCAAAACGGAAGTTTGGAGTAAAATAGCCGTCGCTTATCGGTTACCGGCCCGACTGTCGATTTATTCCCACGCATACGATCCGGAACCTTATTTCCTGCGGTTGTTCGGGACTTCCCGCCAACCATGATATCGACCACACAGAGCAGAAATTCTTGCGGAGATTTTTCTCTTCGCGAATGTTTTTGTAGAGGTCGTCGCCGAGCCGGGCACTCCTTGGATATTTGGCCAAATAGCTTGCCAAATCTGTCATAGATTGAGAGCCATAGCACTATCCACGCCGAAAATCTGGTGTGATCTCAGGTCGGTCGTGTCGAGAGTGGGATCCCGGCCCATCTCCTCAATCCTGCCTCTTCTCTCAGTTTGTATCGAGAAGTCCGGCCAACTTCCTTTGGCATTCATCCTTGACGCGGACTGGCCCTACGCATATTGCCCCACTTCTCAGCCAATCGAACCGCTGGGGAAACGCGTCTATTTCCAATCTGGTCATAAGGGAGACGCGAACGGCTGCCCAGCAATCTATCCTCGCGACATTGCAGAGCAGTGACTTCACTTGTCTGCAAACACTTCGCCTCCTCCTAAGTGACGGCGATGATTTCGAAGGCGGACCCCTGAGGATCGTGCTACCTCACCTCACCTCTCTCAGCACATACTCCACGAGCATTCTGAAACACCTTTCCATCCCACATCTCGAGACTCTCAGTTTTGGTCTGTTGGGATTCTCATGCACAGAAAGTAGTCGTGGACTCCAGGAATTCCGCTCTTTCCTGCGGAAGTCCTCTTCCTCTCTCATTCGACTCACATTGAGGTACCCATGTAAATAACACAGACCTAATCGACCTACTCAAAATCCTCCGCAACCTCACCGAGCTGGAGATTCATCACGGCGCACGTCATACTGTTTCCAACACATTTCTCCTCGGTATCCACTCCTAGAAGACCGTGCCGTGCATGGTGCCTAGACTAAAGTCATTGGTGCTGCGTGGACAAATATACTGGTCGGATAACATCCTGCTAGATATGCTCGAGTCCCGCTGCCAACAGAACGTGATGGCATGCGATCCCTTGCTCTCTGTTCAGCTGTATCCCTTGCATCTAGATTCATTTGATGCGCAAGTCATGAAGCGGCTCTGGGCAATGTCTGCCCGTAGTCTAGACGTCGAGGTCTTCCAGAAAAAGGACGAAGGCTTTGTTAGGTTCGTCGGGATAGACCGGGGTGAGGAAGTGGGTGAACAAAAAGGCTAATTTATCAGAAGGCAGCAGTTTGAACTCTGTACCTTTTATGTCTTTTTAGAAACACGCCGAGTTGTGGAAATTCAAGAAAAAAAAGACATCCCGCAAAGTGATAGAACAAGGTGTATCTCGTTCTAGCAGCCTCTCCAACCTTCCGCGTAAAGCACATCTTTAAGGAAAGCTACTTCCCATGCAAACGGTTTCGGATGACGGCAGAACTCGTTTTCCTAGGTCAAGACAAAGGCGTCGTCGAGCATTCGGGTTGCCATCCGCGCACTTTAAATTTCGTCCCTCGCGGACCCGGATCTCACACAACCTACAGCCAAGCTCGGCTCTTCTTTCCCGCTTCAACTAAGTATCACAGAATATGCATGCCATCGTCGACCAAACCTAAAAGTCGAGGAAGGCTTTTCCGAAAAATTAGCAGATGGGGTCAAGAGTGCGGCAACTTGAACATCGTTGTATACGTCGTCCACGTCATCCGGAAGGATTCCAATCGAGGGCCTGGATTTTTTCTGTTCCATTTCCAGTTTGCTATTGGTCGCGAATTTAAATGAAAATGTACCAGAACGCAGGCATAGATGGAACGAGAAAGGTTGTATCTGCTCTATCGGTCCCCAGCAACCTCTCCAATCATCCGCATAACGTATAGGCACCGTTCATATGCCCACACAGTTAACGCTCCAACCGGTGCAGCCTTCAGCAGCCCGATGCCCAACCCTCGGTAAAGCCCTCTGACGCCATCCCGCGCAACGACCTCGCTGAAAGTCTTGAGCACACCGCCAGTATGCAGCGGGAAAGTGCCGGCGGTCGCGGCCTGGCCCTGGACCTGCATGCGTTTGCGGACCGTGTCGAGTGGAAACACAGCGGTCTTGGACGTGACACTGGCTATGGTGCCGGCGAGCGCGTCCGGGGCGCCGAGTGTGCTCGCCCAGCCCTGCTCACCGGCGTGTTGTGAGGAAAGTAGGGCTGTTAGTGGTGTTCGAAGCCCCTCGTAGACGAGGAAAAAAGAGCCCCATGTACGGAACGATGCCCGCCAGAGCGGCGGGAAGACCACGGAAGTATGGTCGGAATGGCTGCTGGCGGTGCTCGGCGTGGAGGGCACGGAGTGCAGCAGGTAGTGCGCGAGGCGGGCGAGGCGAACCACTACTATTGCTGGCGTTGGTAGTGGGCGCGTTACGGTACGCGGCGGCAAGCCGTGTGCGAAGGAGGTCGAGAGGGTAGGTGGTGGTAGTTGCGGCTGCTCCAGCCAGGCCGCCTGCCACGAAATTAATAGCGCTCTTGCTCGGAGACGTAGACAGCCCCTCAAGAAATCGCGTGAGGCGGCGGTAGGTCGTGAACTGGACACTGCCGTAGAGCGGATAGAGTAGGGAGGCGGGTATGTTGCCTTTCCAAAGCGCACGTACGCCCTCTCTCTGGACGAGAGTGGTGAAGGTGCGTAGAGTGCCGTGCACAGTGGGCGTGTGAGCGCGGGATTGGAGCTGGAGTCGAATTTTTATCACATCGAGCGGTGCAATAATAGAGCTAAGACGCGTTAGATGGATTTACGGAGAGGAATGAACAATTTACCGCGACACGACACCCGCAACAGCACCAGCAATGGCGCTTTGGCTTTGAGAGACTGCATTCTTGCTCTTCTCCGCCTCCAGTTCGAACAGATAGTTTGTTTCACCGCGATGAAGGGAAACCTAGACAGATAATCTTGAACCACTCCAGTAGCTTGGGTACGCTCCAGAACGTCTTTGGCGCTCTGAAGATTGTAGCCCCTGATAGAATGACACTTTATGGGAGCGGGATGAGGGACAATGGACGAGGATCCTGAGCTCAATGACAGTCAGAGGCAAGGTAAGGTAACTTTTTCCAAGGTCATTTCGGCCCGGTGATCCGTCTCGGGCTTTGTCGACTTTCGACTCATCCTCATCCGCAATTTAGTTTTGCCTCAGAAAACACTTTTTACCTCTGTGCTTACTCTGGGCTGCACTTCTAAAAGCTGAAAACATTGAAGCTGCAAGAAATAGCCCATTAAATGGACAGTGCCGAATTCCACGCAGCCGTAGGTTTTTTGAATCCACCGAGAAGTTCGTTCAAATTTCACCGCTGACTCGAAGGTGTACGATACCATTCGCCTAATTCCCGCCGGAAAAGTCACCAGCTATGGTACATCTCTTAGTGGCTTTCTTGACTTCCACTCACGGTCACATTCGTCGCGTCGCGTTAATTAAGGTCATATAGCCAGACTAATCGGCATGCCGAACCATTCGCGACACGTTGGACAGGGTAAGTCCCATATACGCGTCCAAACCTCTGCCACCCACGCTATCACCTAATTAGCACTCAAATTCTTGACGCCCGATACGAATCCCCCAGTTCCGTGGCACCGTGTTGTCTCCTCGTCCGGCGCCATCTCGTCCAGGGGCCCAGGAACCGATGGCGCACGGCTCCAAGGTGACGCACTCGAGGCGGAGGGTGTAGAGATCAGTGTCACGGGCGCTGGTCAGAGAAAGGTGGATTTTGCTGTCTGGGGATGGTTCCCAGAGCCTGGCACGATTTGATTTTTTCTCTCAAAAGGGCTAGTACCTGTTCTTGATTCGAGGTTACTGATTGTATCATATATAAAGCATTCAATTCTTCTCTCAATAATTTCTTACAATTCTTCCAGTCGGATCTGTCTATATCGATTTTCATCTAGGAAAGTGTTCTACAGTTCGCCGCCTCTCGCGCTGGCTTTTCGAGGAGACGCCACGCCATTTCCCTGTCGCTTTGATCCCCACGCAGCCCAACCGCGGGACTATCAGGCCATACTGTGCTCTGTGTACGTCCCCTCCTTCGTGAATCGTCGCTATGGCCCGCCGTGGTTGGCTCTCGTCGCACCTCAGTGATGTACTGCATATAGGCGTGGTTCTCAATCGTAACAATCGTAACATTTGAAAACCAATAGGCGACCTGTCGAAGTCAAGCGGTCATACCAATAGTTGTGCTTGCTCATGGCGACAGAGAAAACCACTGTGTGAACCTAAAGGAAGAATTTCATTTCTCCTCCATTTATGCACCATCGCAGATAGTCGTATCTAACTATACATCATTCTGTCGGATTGCTGCCTCACGAAAACCACGGGCCAAATGAGCGCTGGGAGCAGCATAGCTCTATATACCAATTGCAGCACCACTGGTCCGAGTTATGAGTAATCGCCGGGCGGCCCACGCGAAAGAACGTACCCAATTGGAAAGTAGCTCTTGCCCTGAGTTCCCAGATATATATCGAAGCCAGACTGCGCCAGCCGGGAGAGATGGTTGCTGATCGTGTCATACGTCTCGGTACCTGGCCATCCGACATATGCCTTCCCTTCTAAGAACGGATCCGCTTGCCAGACGAGTTTGAACGTGCGCAGTTGCTTGGATCGTGAATATAGATATTCGATAAGGAAATGGAAGTCAAATCCGCCGATAGCGCTTTTGAAAATGAGGGTATGGAGGTTCGGAAGTGTGTCGAGAATGGAAGGATCGACAAGGCCGTCAGCATAGGCCTCGCGTATTTCCAGGCTCTCGAGAGTGCTGGGCACGCACTGGCCCCAGTTGTTGAAAGAGAAAAAATGGACAATCGGTGTTCCCTCCAAGGGAAAGGGAGATTAAGGGTGGGGAAGACCGTGAAAGGAAATCCACGAGCGAGTCATGACTCGGCAAGTACGAGACAGCGAGATGTTGCAGGGCCGGAAGAGTGAGGTACTCCAAAATATCAGTCTCACTTTCTTCCTGTGTAGTGAGGGATCTCAGATTTTGATGGGTTATCATCGTGGAATTATCTTTGGGATCGAATAAGCATATTGCTTCGCGGAGGTTGGGAGCCATAGTGAACAGGCTCAAGTCATATAATGTGCCTTCGAATTTCGTCAACTGCAACCACGGTAGAGAATAATGAGGGGTGTGCATCGCGGATAACAGACACAGGTCGTGGAGCTGGGGTGCGTTTGCGAAGAGGCTGAACGAAGGGTGAACATTGGGATCATAGTAGCAATCGAGTGTTACGCCATGAAGTAGTGGAAATGATACGGAGTCGAGTCCCAGTTGGCCGATATAGCGGCCGCCTATGTCCAAGTAAAGGTACTGCACTTGATGGGACCAGCGATGGATGATGTCCCGTAAACGGCTGAGCTCGAAGCGTTCCTTTCTGCAACATTCAATATGGAGTGTCAAAGGGCAGACTCTCGCCCTGGTAAACAATTGGTCGATGCAGCCCTCCACCAATCCCGGCTGCGAAGCTAGCCCAGCGGGCATACTGTCGATCCTAAGGTGCAGTTCTGACCACAGTGTGGGAGAGGCGAGAGCGATTTCTCTCCACGTGCGACAAACGCTGGCAAGGACAATCGGTGTCGTGACTTCGTCATACCAGGTACGACCCAAAATCGGAGGACAATGCACTCGAAGGAAAATTTCAGTTGTGATTTCCACAGGCAGCGTCAAAACGGGGGTACACCGTCGCGTGGAGCTCGCGCTCGACGTCGGATCGAGTTTGCTCGAGCTCGTCCAGTACGCGCCTTTGTTCGACGATTTGATCATCGAGCTCCGCGAGACGTCTTCGGAGGTGCGCGAACATCTCTCCAAAACGAACGTCAGGGTTGCAAGAAAGCTGAATTGATGACAACACTGCGCAAACAAACAACCGCTCGGAACCTGATTAGGAAGGAGGTGTCTTTAAACCACTTCCAAGCAAGCTGCAAAGGCCGGCGATGTATCGTTGTTTCGACGTTTCCCAATGAGTAAGATTTCTCACTTCTTATGTGAATCTGACCCGGCTGACCCTCGTTTCATTTTTCTTTCTCCAGTCTTCAGTCATTCGTTCTTCACTTAAATCGATCCGAGCGAGGTCTTGCGTCATGTCGTGTGGGGATGTGTGTAGTTGACCGCAAGAGATGGTATGAGTTCCGAATATAGTTGCTGCGTGCGATTCAGTTCTTTCTTGACACTCTTCCCAGGGGATACGACTTCCATCCCGACATTCGTGTTATAAACGGTGCATGCGTTGTTTTACAAGTTGTAATGCGACATAGCTGTGCATTAACGCTTACATTGGCCACTGAACCCACTGCAAAGTATCCTCGAGAGATGGGTCTCGATCGACGCCCATGGCGATTCTCGCAGATTGAATGAGAGGATCTATATCCCGATTTTGCACCCGGGTGATGTGGTCCGTGTCATGTTTATTGAACATGGCGATAAGATAGAAGTTACCATCCCGGCTAGGCCATGGTAGGGGTTTAAGACCGAAGCTGGTTGATACTATGTGGTCGGTGGGAAGGAGATTAAAGACGCCAAAGACGCACTCAAATTGGGCGGCACGCCATTTCTCAGTGACTGCGTCGGTGAAGTTACGATGATCCACTCCCTCCACCCCTCCGTCTCCCAAGTTCCTGAAGAATGTACGAGGAGGGCACACCCAGGCGAGTGCGTATGATGGGGTCACATGGCCGTTGAATACCTCGCCACACAGTGGCGGGGGATCGTCAACGTACCTGCGACGAGGGAATCTAAAGGACATGAAAGGATAGTTTTGCCGGACGGAGTCAGACTCACATTTCTTTTTTCGTCAACATGATGGCAGCAGGTGTCACGATGAGGTATCGGGGTGCATTGCCAAAAGATCTGCCGGGAAGATTGACATTGCAGAGTGTCGCGCCGAGGAGTTGTGGATATGTCCCTGAGTCTAGTCCCAGCGGGTGGACATCGCGGTAGCCGACGTCCAGTCCAAGATATTGCACTTGATGCGAATAACGATGTATGATGTCCCGCAAACGACTGAGCGCAAAATGCTGGGTTCTGCGAGCACAAAAGTCGAGCGATAGAGGGATTTTTCCAGCCCGGGCCAACCAGCGGTCAATGCGGCTCTCCACTAATCCTGGTTTCGAGACCAGCTCGGGTGGGATTTCATCGAATCGAACGCGCAGTTTTGCCCAAAGTACGGGAGTAGTGAGAGCAATATCTCTCCACGAGTGGCAAACAGATGCGAGGGCAATGGGGCCACTCCCCATGTATTGGGTGAGCGGAAGGCAATGTACAAAAAATTTCTGCCGTGATTTCAGCAGGCAGAGTTAAAACTGTAGTCGCTGGGACGTTGCATTCCACATCGGCTCGAATTAGCTCGGACTGCGTCTGTTTGACGATGGGCGGGTCGCGCTCGAGGTGGGCAGACATCTCCAAACGAATGTCGAAACCAAGAAAGATTGGATGTTTACGTGTTGTTTGCCTCGGCTTTTCAGTCCGCATCAATTGGTTCGCTTTTTGCCTTCTGCCTTGACTTGCACAAGCTTGAACAAGCTCTACACCGGCTTGCTGGGCCAATTCCAGCTCGCGATGTATTCTATGAAGCGTATCACAGCTTGTGTACCCACTTGAACCGACCTCGCTTTGTAAAGCCAAGTGCTGGGAATATCCGTCAGACTCTTACCAAGCACAACCGACGCTTACTTATAACCAGCGAAGACGAGCTGCAATTTGTGATAGCTTATGCCCTGGGGAGAAAACAGCTTACTATGACTTGGATGCATTCTAGACTGTGTTCTCCTGGCTATAAAGAGATGGACACGTCTTGAAGGTCGCTATCCTCCACTCCCTATCATTTCGATTCCAATGGCCACTTCCAAGTTGTTTCAGCCTGCCCTCGTAGGCGACGTTCACCTAAATCATCGCGTGGTGTACGCACCTACGACGAGATTCCGAGCGGACGCAAACCATGCTCCCCTCCCTCTCGTTGCCGAGTATTACCAACAGCGCGCCAGTGTCCCCGGCACCCTCCTTATCTCAGAGGCAACGTATATTGCCGCGCGCGCCGGCGGTTTCAAGCACGCTCCTGGTATTTGGTCTGACGAGCAAATTGCCGCGTGGAAAAAGGTATGTTCATCTTGATTTAGTTGAAGATTCGGAAAACTTATTCGCGCGGAATAGATTACCGATGCAGTACACGCCAAGGGCTCTTACATCTACCTTCAGCTCTGGGCTTTGGGCCGAGCTGCGGATGTAGCGACGCTCGCAGAAGAGGGTATGCCAGCAGACTCATATGTCTCGGCATCCGACGTTCCTCTCTCATTCGTGCACGCATCCGACGTTCCCCAGGCAAGGCGGCGGACTCCTCGTCCCCTCACCGTGGAGGAAATCCAGGAGTACATTCAACTTTACGCCACGGCAGCCTCGAATGCCGTCTACAAAGCCGGCTTCGATGGTGTGGAGATCCATGCTGCCAACGGCTACCTGCTCGACCAGTTCCTGCATGACCGCAGCAACATTCGCACCGACGCGTACGGAGGATCGGCCGAGAACCGAAGTCGGTTCCCGCTCGAAGTTGCCGAGGCTGTAGTCAAAGCTGTCGGGCAGAAAAAGACTGGACTACGAATCAGCCCCTGGGGTACTTACAATGGTACGCTCCTTTCTTCGCCCTTTGCAGAGCATGATCTCAAACTCCCCTCAGACATGTACTTTGAGCATCCCAAGCCGACATATGCCCACCTCGTCACCCAGCTCCGCGACCGCTATCCCGAACTCGCATACCTGCACGTCGTCGAGCCTCGCGTAGACGGCTCCGAGACCGTGGCCGCAATCAAAGACGGCTATTCCAACGACTTTATACGCGACATTTGGGGCGATCGCCCACTCATCAGCGCCGGAGGCTATACGCGAGAGACCGCCCTCGCTGCCGCCGAGGAGAAAGGCGACCTGATTGCGTTCTCTCGGCCGTACATCGCCAATGTAAGTCAAATGCATGTCTCGTTGACCCAGGTCGATTCTGACGCTATCCTCAGCCGGATTTGCCTTATCGACTCCTGCATGGTATTGCGCTGGCTGTCGGGAACCGCGCCCTTTATTACGTCCCAGGGAGTGCTGACCCCACGGGGTATACGGACTACCCATTCGCGGCTCCCGTAGTCGAATCTGAGGCATAGACTTTATCTCTTATTTAATTTAGTTGTAGCACTAGCTAGGTTCAGAGTGTAGTTTTAGAATTGCTTTTCCTCAGAGTCTCTGGGACGCCCTTGTGAAGACCAGCAGTTAATCTGTCGATGAAGGTGCTACAGCCATCAAGGTCACAACAATAACGTAGATTTCTTATGCTGAGTCGTATGCCCATTTAAATGACATAAGAAATTATACAACCTGTATGGGAACCGGGTAATTTTCCTTTCTGTAGCCTTAAGTGTGGCCTTAAGTTTGTCGTTGAAAATTAAAATTGAAGGAAGGCCTAGGGAGGTGACAGTGGGTCATATTGAAGTTTCGATTACGAGCTTAACTGCTACTATGATTTGAAAATTTCGCGATGGATTAATATTCGCCGTACAAGATTTTGCCAGCGGTTCAGAACGCAGGAAGAAAACCAAAAATCACTTTCCATTACATCAAATATGTCGCCTTCGAGAGCAAATGCTGTTTGTTTGACCTACCACCGCGGTAAGACTTGAGTCGACATAGTGCCTACATCTCCAACTACTCCGAGTGACTCTCCAGATCGCTTCTGAAAATGACTTCGCGCACAAGCAAAATGACCGATTCATCGCAGTCTTGCTGGAAAGCAACGGCCGTGGAATTCCTTCTATTATTCGCGAAGGGTCAGTGGTGTGGCAACGGAGTTGAGCGTTTTTGAAATGAAACGGCGGGTGAAGATGCTTTGATCGCACTTGACTTTCTCTACGACGGCCTAGAACTAGCGGAAACTCGGCTATTCTAATACCATTGAATAGCATATCAAGTCATCCAGAAGAAGAGTGCGTAGACCAGCGTAGACCTTCGTCATTTTTAAGCAGCGAATTGGGTGAAACAAGCGTGCAATTAGACCAAATAAGGCAAATTGACAAGTACAGGGCAGAAGACGAAGTAGAAGGGCAGAGAAATGGGGGGAGGAGGGGTGAAAGACGGAAAGGATGAATACAGTGCACAGGATGGAAGAACTGCTGTGGTTGAAAAGTAAGAGGTCAATGATGATATAAGCATCACCGCCTTCGGTCAACAAGTCCAAATAACGACCTCGACTTCGACGAGTCCGTTGTCGGCATTTTAGTGGTCCCTTTCAACTCCTTCCCCCTCAGTCCCTTCTTCCATTCCAAAACCTCCTTCATCTTACAATGGGCCGATGGTGCGTACTCCGGCCGAATACAGGGGTACAGATAACTTATCCTCGATGGCCAATAAGGACCGCGGAATACCAAGATGATGTCTTTCTATCGAAACTAAAAGGACTCGTGTATGTCGATGTGCCAGCCGGAAATCAAGAGAAGAATCTTAACACATGTCCGCGGCTAGGTCCGGCGCGATCAAGCGCTCCAAATTGGAGAAGGCTGAGCCTACCATTAGGCATGTCACCTTCCACTGCGATCCACCGTGACTTGCTGATAATTGCGGCCCTTAAAGTTATAAACACTTTGTTGAAGGTAGTGTATTGCTAGAATCCATCAATCCGGTTCACTCACAGTAATGCGAAGATTTGGATGTCGGCGATTCATTCTGTACTTCTGTCATTGAAATCTTGGTGCAGGTCCGAGCATTAGTTTTGGGATTCTTGGTTTCAATGTTGACTTGGATGGTTGGAAGGAATTGGCAGCACGGCGGCTTCGCAGCAGCCCGGGTGACCGTAGACTCATTGCAGATCGTACCGCAAAGAGCCTGCGTCTGTTGGCGACTCCGATTAGGATATACCGCGAACGACGGAACCCCGGACGCAGGGCCGTTAATATGGCGGAATATCTGACCGCACCGCCGGACGAGATGGATATGGAGGAGGACGACGATGAGTTTGAGACGATGCTGGACCGAGCTACGATGCCAGTCGAAGGCATTCGCATCAACTCTGAACTATTCGATGCCTACTACCCCCCTAGCTGGACATCCGCAAGCACTGCTCGTAGGTCCCTTCCCGCCGCAGGCCCGCCCACTCCTGCGTTGTCCGATGATTCCCAACCGCCGCCTGGGCTCTCGCCGCCCACGACCACTCGTACTACCAACGTATGGTCGCTTCCCCCCGCCGCCCCAGGCTCCCTCTCTCTCTCCCGCCAGCCCCCCCATCCGGCGGCCCACTCGCTCGCGCACGGTTGACTTCAACGAGTTCACCGCTCAGCGCCGCTTGAGTACGCGTGATTTGCGCACAGCCGAGCCAGGCGCGGGGGACGAGCCGTGGACACGCACTTCGCGCTCGACACGCCGCTTCTTCCCCTTCAGCCACCAGTCGCGGCGCCACAACCTACACGTCGGTGGAACCGGAAACGACACCCCTGGCGAAGGTAGCGGCAGCTCAGCGGGTGACTTGTCCGACGAGGCGCTGTACGCCGAACCAGAGCCGTTGTCGTCGACCACGTTCTATACGTTCCCCACGCCCCCTGTTTCCGGCCCGTCTTCTTTACACGACGGCCATCCCGCCGAGACCAGCGAAGAGCGTGCGACGAGCGTAGGGGTGCCGAGGTTAAGGCGGGGCGGCGTCCAGCCGCCCGAATCCCTGCTCCTGCGGCGCGTGTCGCCCGCACTCGATCTTGGGGGGCCCGCACTCGCCTGCGAGCTCCAGCGAAGGAGCGGTGGAGTTCGCCGTCGGCACGGGTGCGGCGCCGCCTCTTGCAGAGGCCGCGTCGTATCCGACACCGGATGAGAGCGGGAACGAAAATCCGAGTCCCGCTTAGTGAAAAACATTTGGGCTAGAAGACCCTCCCACAGGGTTTTCAAGCTGACGGAGGAGCGTGGGCGTGTTGCGACTTGAGCAGCGCGGCTTGGCTCGTTGTATCATTAGGGTGGTTTAGGCATATATACTTTATGTGATTTCAAATTCTTGGTTTGTATTGTACGTACGTATCCATGGACCATGTTTTTCATTGGATTGTAGAGGCGTCTGCGGCGGTATGTAGTAGAAATTTCTCAAAAAGTCACTGACCTGGCGACTTCATTTTGACTTCCAAAAACGGACTGCGAACAAACACAGAGCAACCGTGCATCATCGCCACCGGCGACTTTTCCTCTTTTTGAACCTCAACGACTACCGTATGCGACAAGCCACAACACGTAGGTTCCACGGAGAAGATTACCCTTTCATGGAACCTTTCATTTTGGCTCTTGCAACGTCCTCTGTTCGAGCCTGGCCCGACTTGCTTTTCAAAGAGGAAAACAAAGGTCTTCCCAAAAAAATCGGCCTTTCTGGTCTCGGGATACGCCAAAATCCGACACGTGGTTCATTCCATTGAGGCTTCCTTTTTGTGATAGCTCTAATGCTCATACATACGTATGCCGGCTGCGCGGACGAAGGATCGCGCCTGCGCCGGGACAGGAGTCTGTTGAATTTCAATTTTCAAACCAGCGTCCTCCGGCAAGTTTCGGCATCGGCACTTGAACGAGCTTCCGTTGGTTTCCAGATCTTCGCCAAGATCGCGCGCGCGTTCGAATCTGATGAACTCGACCTTCCTCCACTGGAATTGGGAATTTCCCTACGTGGTGAACGCTACTCCGCTGGTCGCATGCACACAGGCTTCTTCTCGCACCCTCGAACCTAAGCAACGTGCGATCACCGGCCTTGGATATAGCCCCAGCGGCAGGCTCACCAAATTGTCCTCCTGGTTGTCTCCCTTGCTATGCCGCCTCATACTTACCCAGGTACATAAGCATAATTACGTAGCGCTGACGGCGATGTCCTGTCAGTGCCAACGACGAAACTTGAGGGTCGGCGGAGATGTTTGTGGGCTTTTTGAGAAATTAGTTCCCCGATCACGACACGAGCAATTTTTTACCACAGGTAGGTAATGCCACTCTCATTCCCCTCCACCGCCGGTCGAACTTGGTGAAGCCGCTCTGGAAGCGAAAGCGCCGCTGCAGAAGGATTGGCCTTCTTGTGATTCTCAGCGCATGGTTTGGGTTCGACAACCCACCCATTATGCCGTTGACGGACAGCTGCCTACCATTTATTGAATCTCTCTCCATCTTACTTAGACTCCACCCATATATGGGGTTATCTGTTCGTCTGTATCCGGATATCCGTCTGGCGTCGTATGTATTCTCTGAAACTCAGACAAACCACGGAAAGGCTTTCCGTGCTGGGAGTCCAGCGTCCAACGGTGTCTTTTCTTTTTCTTTCGGATGGTGATTATTTTTCTTTCCTTTTTTTCTATCAAACTATACGAGGATAGAAACAGATTGACAGCCGATAAATTTAGAAAGGACAACAACCGCCGCACAGCCACTGTGCTTCTTGACTTCTGTCTCCAACCTGTTTCGATGCTTGTCTCCCGGAGATCTTGGATATCAGCGAGTCCCTGGACTTTCAAATGCCTGTAAGCCAGCGGGCGATAACTCAACCTCACACTGGCCTCGATGCTGCAAATAATGACATAGGAGTCCAGCTTCCTTTGTGCGGAGTATTCTGGGACACACCTGACATGTCTTCGACATCTTCACCATTCGACCACTCGAAGAACTATCCGCGAACTCCCACGGCCCACAGGTGATGTGACGTCACGCGCTCAAATTAAAGTTAGACGACTGGTACAGGAACCAGGATCCGCAATATAAACCCCGGAACCACGGGGCCTTTATGTGTATATTGCGGACCCTGTCCTGGACTTTAACCGCCTTCCCCTCACCCTCCCAAACTTTTCGCCCATGTCCAACGCTGCCCTTCGCATTCAGGTTTCCGCCCTCACCTCGTCCATATCTCGCCAACGACTGCTTTTGGAAGACATGCGGACGCGCCTGCGCGAACTGCAGACCCAGCTGGATCAGATCGTTTATCCAGTCTTGACCCTCCCACCTGAAATCACGTCCGAAATCTTTGTTCACTGTCTACCCGCCGAACGGCAGTTGGATATCGTAAACCCCAAGGAGGCACCACTCCTTCTGATGCACGTTTGCCGGTTGTGGCGGAAGATCGCCGTCTCCACTCCCGAGCTGTGGACGTCGTTCGACCTCGATGTTGGGTGGCCGGAGCCCAATCTGCTCGAGGTAGGCGAGACGTGGTTTGAGCGTGCCCGCGAACGGCCCATCTCCGTCAAGCTCTCGAGCTGTGGGCTGCTGTCGGACATCGACCATATAGATCTCTTTATGACGAAACTCTGGGGACGTTCGCGGGGGATTCGAGAACTGGAGCTGAACATCGCTGTGGAGGACTTCGATGTCATCGACACTCCTGTTCCTGGTCATAACTTTCGTGCGCTCCAGTTCCGTAAGCTCCAAAAGCTTTCGGTCCACCTCCAGGAGGGACTTGGGGGGCCTGCAATTGATCGCGGGCCTTTGTCACTTTTTCACGATGCACCTATCCTCTCCGAAGTCCTCATCAGCGAGGTGCCGTCCTCGCTGATCACTCTCCCATGGGCCCAACTCACTCAATTCACCGGAGAGGTATACACCATCGCTGAATGTCTCGAGGCTTTGCGTTTGATGCCTAGCCTCACGCATTGTGCGTTCGCGGCGTTTGACCTCTCGCCCTCCTCCTCCCCGAGATCATTCTCGCAGTCGAGCGTCGCAATGAACGCTGATCCCGAGTCGTTCACCCACCCTAATGTCCGGCATCTCCAACTGTTCAGCTCCACCTCCGATTCCGGTCTTCTCGCCGACAGCGTCTGCGTCCTCGCCTTCCTCACGCTCCCCGCTCTCCAAACGCTCGAGATCCGAGGCGTTAAAGACTACGATCAAACGGTCATAGATTCATTCCTGTCGCGCTCCTCCCCTCCATTGCGGCGGCTTTCTATCTCTCCCCTCGATTCGCAGAAGGGCAGCACACATCTGTCGTCCCTCACGGAGTCCTTCACGACGCTTCCCCTCACAGACCTGGAGATGTGGTACCCATCGGAGGATTTGGTGGATGCGTTGTTGGGCTCCCTCGGCCAGCACGCGAGCGTCCTGCCACAGCTTCAAAATCTTTCCCTTCTGGGCTGCCGGGACACCGACCCAGATCTGGAAGCGTCGTCCTCCGCCACGGATCGCGTCCCCGGCCTATATCGTGCGGATGGGTGCGTCGATCGTCAGCAGAAGATGTCTCGGGGGATGCACACCGCTCCAGTCGTTCCGTGTCCTGTCGTCGGAATCGCAGTCCACGCTCTCGGAAGAGGATCTGCTACCGTTCAGGCAGCTGAGGGCGTCGGGTATGGCTATTCACATCGGCGTGGAGGGCGGCTCGGTCGTATAGTAAGGTTCGTTGCTCTACTCATCCCTGCCTGCTGTCTTTCAATGCGACTGACCCGCATACAGAACCGATCTGCAATCTTCAGCAATTTCGTTCAACTCGGTACTCGCTTTCATTCGAATTCGGACCTGTACAGTACGCAAAACTTTTTTCCTCTGCATCAAAATGTATTACTAGCGTTTTCAACTCGTGTTTTGGCAACTCAGACCCTGTATGTACAAGATTTGAATTGTATTACTGTAATAATAAATGTATATTTCCCCGGATTATGAGCGATATTCGGAGTTCTTGTTTGTGGCGGGTGACGGAGAGGGGCTGGGAAAATTGTCGGTCTCTGGGGCGCAAATTGTCTGTACTGTATCCGAAGTACTACCGCGGTTGCACTTGCGGGACCACGGAGTCAATATTCAATGTCGGGATAGAGAGGAGGTGATTTTGATTTATTAGGGAGAAAGGAGTATGGCGCGTCGACGCGTCGTATGGACCCCATTATAGAATCTTCCGGCGCGAACGAGCGGCTTATTTTTTTATCCTTCCTAATCAGGTTCCTAACGGTTGTTTGTTTGTTTTGTGTTGCCATCAATTCAACTTCTTTACAACCCCAAATTTCTGTTGCAGCGATGTTCGCGCATCTCAGGAAACGCCTCGCGGAGCTCGACGCGCAGATTGTCGAGCAGAGACGTGCGCTGGCCGAACTCGAGAAAACGCGATCCAATGTCGAGCGCGAGCTCCACGCGACGGCGTACCCCGTTTTAACACTGCCTGTGGAAATCACGACTGAAATCTTCCTTCAATGCCGTCTGGTTTTGGGTCGATTATGCTTTCCCGATGATTACGATGGCACAAAGTCGATTGTTCTTGCCAGCGTTTGTCGCGCGTGGAGAGAAATCGCTCTCGCCACTCCCATACTGTGGTCAGAACTGGACCTTAGGTTCGACGATATACCCGCTAAGCTAGCTTCACGACCGGGATTGGTGGAGGGCTGCATCGAACGGTGGTTGGCCCGGGCGGGAGCCTGCCCTCTGACACTCCATATTGAATGTTGCGGAAAGGAACGCTTCGAGCTCAGCCGTTTACGGGACATCATCCATCGCTGGTCCCATCAAGTGCAGTATCTTTACCTGGACGTAGGCGGCCGCGATATCGGCCAACTGGGACTCGACTCTGTATCATTTCCACTACTGCATGAGGTAACACTCGATTGCAGCTACGACCCCGATGTTCACCCTTCGCTCAGCATCTTCACAAACGCACCCCGGTTGCGCGACCTGTGTCTGCTATCCCCAACCGAAATTTACCTCCCTCTCGATTTTTCGCTGCCCTGGTTGCAGTTGACGAAATTTGAAGGCGCGCTTCATGACTTGAGCCTCTTCACTCTGGCCCCCAACCTCCGCGAAGCAATATGCTTATTCGATCCCGATGATGATTCCACAGTGATAACCCATCCAAATCTGAGATCCCTCACTACACAGGAAGAAAGTGGGACTGATATATTGGAATATCTCACGCTTCCGGCCCTACAACATCTCGCTGTCTCGTACTTGCCGAGTCATGACTCGCTCGCGGATTTCCTATTACGATCCTCCCCACCTTTGATCTCCCTCTCCTTTGTAGGCGACAGTTACGGTACACCTTTCAACAGTTGGGGCCAGTGCCTGCCAAGCACCCTCGAGAGGCTGGAGATACGCGACGCCTCTGCTGACGGCCTAGTCGATTCGTCCATTCTCAACGCTCTTCCAAACCTCCGAACCCTCATTTTCAACGGCGTCGCCGGCGGATTGGACTTTTATTTCCTGGTTGAATATCTATATTCACGATTCAAACAACTGCACACGTTTAAACTCGTCTGGGAAAACGATCCGTTCCTCGACGCGGAGACATATGGCGGCGGTCCTCCATGGTCAGGTGTCAGAAGGAATGATACAATTAGCGGTCATCTCACCCGGCTGGCGCAGTCTGGCATGAATATATATTTGGGGACTCATGAAAAGAGCTACTTTCCTATCGGGTATGTTCTCTGATGTGGGCCATTCAGCAATTACTCACAATTCCAACCAGTGGTGCTGCAATTGGGCGAGATTTTGTGTAGACCCGCGTTCCACTTGGTCTGCTCCTGAATGGGAACGCCAAGTTAAAATATAATTCTTTCCTTCCTTTTGAGTTTCGACATCCACGAAGGGTTCGAGGCCGCTTCAAGGCATACTAATGTACACAAGAATCTAACACTTCACATTTTATCTCCAATCGTGGTTAGCCAAGGACTGCAACCTCCACCCTCGTCCCGAGCCCGCGCCAGCCGGTATTTGCACCGACTTCTTGGGATGCCTGACGTGGCATGCCGGTAAGGACCTTGGCAATGAAGTTCGGGTCCGTGAGCGGCGTGAGGTCGTCTCGGCGGGGGAGTGCCTGTGTTAAGAACGATGGATTTTTGAGTGAATGAATGAATATTTCAGTGAGAAGACACGTAACGCACCCCTTTGACGCGGTCATACGGCGCCTCCCAACCGCTTGTCTCGCGCACGACGAGGGGCGGTTTACTCGCGAACGAGTGGTACATGCGCGTGTCGTGCGTGCGGAAGAGCACGTTGTCGACGCGCAAAGTGAAGCGCGCGAGGATGAAGATACACGTTGGCATTACGCGCTACGACATCCACACACTCAGATGAAACTTTGAGAAAGATGATAGAACGGAAATACATACGATGCGTACAAGGAGATGCGACGAACCGTTGTCATGCAACTCGTCCTCGAACAGAGGCACTTCTGCGTAGAACAAGATGGGGTCTGGCCGCGTGAGTTCTGCGAGCGGGATTGAATGCAAGGGATTATTCGCGTCGGCGGGTGCCCAACTCCAAGGCCGCGGCGGTTCGTCATTTTGAACTGTAGGCGTTACAGGACGCGAGCCCGCCTCTGAACCTGCTTCCGATCCCTCGTTCGTGTCTGGGGGCGTCCATACGCCAGGATGACCCGCGTACGTCGTTGTATAGGTCCAGTCGTAAGGTTTGGTGGGGACCGTCTTAGGCATCGGGAGAGAGGAATCCGTATTCGTCCTGCACGCGCGTCCACGATGAGCAATTAAGAATAAGATAAAAAGAGCAGAGAGATCACCGACTCCTCAACCATGCGTCCGCGTACCCGACCTTCACCCCCCCATCGCCCGCGCCGAGCTCACCATTTTTCACACCCTTCAGCGCGTCGGGCGTCGCAAACTCGAACCTCCACTTGCTCGGGGCGTGATCGAGCGCGAGGAAGTTCGCGCCAAAGGTCATCTCTGGCAGAGGAAAGCCCAATGAAGCATGCAGAGCGTCGAGCGCGTGCGCGTTGGAGATGGGATTGGTGCTGACAGTGACAGTCCAGTCGTGTATTTGTATCGCACGCGTCGTCGGCGATTCGAGGAGCTTGTGGACTGGGACCGCGACCGCGCGATCTGTGGCCGTGGCCATCGTGATAGGAGCGGAGGACATTTGCTTGTTGCGGTCTGTTGTCTCGAATATTTTTTGGAGGTAAATTATATTGATACAAATTGGAAGAGTAAGACTAAGAGTACAGCAGCGCAACACTACTCTAGCAGCCCGAAGAGACTCACAACCGCCACCGGCAGCGGGCCACCTTCGCGTTTCGGCGTCTGCCCACAATAAGCGATCGCGTACTTTGACGGGTGCCATGTAACCGTCGGTGCAGGTGCGAGCGCAGGGACGCGGTGTAGGGGCGCGCCGGTTTCCGTGGCGCACTATTATTCCATTAGATGATAATGATGGACGTGTGCAGGGACGACGAACGATATCAATGTAGGATCCGGCATTGGCGATGGCGAGGTATTCGCCGTCGTGCGAGAAGCTGATAGCGTTGATGCTATTTCTGTGGGCGCGTCAGTACGAGGGCAAAGTAGGGGAGAAGGCACGCACTCGCAAGACGTAATGGTGCGGATGGAGATCCACTCCGTCAGGTCGAACACATTCACAATCGAGTCGTGGCCGCCCGATGCGAGGTATCTGGGTATTGTTAAAAAACAAAGAGTGCGTGCAAACGGCCCCTTACCTCCCCCGTGGATCAAGCGCAACCGCAACACAACCACCGACATGCGCTGCAGAACTCTCACGTAGGACAAGGCTCGGGTAGTCGATGACGCGCAGGGTGTGCTCCGTGTGGTGAGTGAGCACGATGCCATCGCCGACGTGGTTGAACACCGCCGTCGACGCAATAACAGAGTCTTTTTGCGCGGGGTGCCATGCTTCTTTGGCCTCATCGCCCTCTTTGCCGAGCGTCAAGAAGAAGAGCTGGTGTCCGACGGACGTGTACAGAAGTGCGCGGCCATCGGGGGAGTAGTTTGTCTGTACGGGCGAGACTTTTTAGAGAGCACTGCTGCGTGTACCGGCTTTCTAACTGGCGGTTAAGTATTCCCACAGGAAAACCCAGAGAGGAACACCCACGCCTTGCATCCCAGAACACAATACGGCGATCTTTCTGGCTGGAAGTACAAAAGAGATCTGGATGTGTAGGATTCCACGAGACATAGTCAACGTCGTCCGAGTGCGCGCCTGAGAACATGGTCGCGTGTTTTTGTTCCATCTGCGCGCATTTAAACATCTAAACGAGCCCAGCAGCGCAAAGACGCACACCCTTTTCGGGGACCCATATGCGAGTGACTTTGTCGATTCCAACGGCAGCAAGCCGCTTGCCGTCGCAGCTCCAGGCGACGTGGGTCATGGCCTGCTGGCTATGATAACGAAAGTCGCGCGGTTTGAAGGCAGAGAAGGTTGGTGGCTAGGAGTAGGACTGAGAATTAATTTTAAAGACCGCCTGTGCAGTCCGCGAAGAGCATACGTGGACTTGTCGCGTCGCAAACGTCGTGTAAAGTGGTGGGGACGGCGGCCGTTGGGGTTCGGGGATCTCGTCCTGCGCGTCCTTTCCATTGTGGGCCATGTAGACGACTAGTTTAGGCTTGCAGGCCAAGTAATAACAGCCACAGCAAAAGTACTAGAACGAGATGACGGTTGAAAGCAAGATTAGGCAAAGGTAAACAAATCAAATAAGGTCTCGTCCTTCCGCCACCACGCATGGACTCGCGTCCATCCAGCCCTGAGGCTCCGCCGCAGGATCTATGGGGCTCCATCCTTGACTCGGTCTCCTCTTCTCGCTCTATACCCTCCAAACAAATCCTTCTTCTTGGGCAGCCCTCGACAGGCAAATCCACACTCGCCGCAGGACTACTCCAGAAACCTCCCTCCGACGACAAGGAAGACCACAGAATAGACTTTGCCGTCGGATATGACTTTGCCAACGTGCGCGACGACGCCGATGAGGGTGCATTTATTTTATTTTACTCCATGAGAATACAAGTTGCAGCAACTCATGCGCATTAAATTCGCGTTTTGTTTGCAGACACCCTGGCGCGCCTGTCCGTGTACACGGTACCGTCTTCGGCGCCGGAATACACCTCGCTGCTGCCGCACTTTGTGCCCCCGCGCACGGCGCTGCCGCATACGCTCGTCATGATCGCGCTCGACTGGACGCGTCCGTGGACGTTTGTGGACGAGCTCGAGACGTGGCTGCGCTGGGTCGAGAAATGGGCCCGCGGCGACAGCGCGCGGGAGCTTGAGATTGTGCGCGAGGAGAGCCGCGAGCGCCGTGAGTTCTTCTTCATTTTATTCGCGTCTACTAACTCGCCACCAACAACAGTGCAGGCGCATTTGCAGCACTACTCCGAGCCGTCTGTTGATCCGCCCGCAACTGTGTCCTCCGTGTCAGGCAGCACGCTGCTGCCATTAGGACCGGGGACGCTGACGCACAATTCCGCCGGTGTACCGATAATCGTTGTATGCACAAAGGCGGATCTGATCGACGAGGGAGGAAGCGATCTCGGCGCAGGCGCATCGGGCATGGGCGGTATGGTTCGCGGCAAAGGTGGCGAGTGGGAGGAGCGCACGGACAGCATTATGCAGGTCCTGCGCACGATATGTCTCAAATGTTCGTCTTTCAGAATACTTTTCTTACCACCTACTCAAGACGGTACCTGCATTAGACGGTGCCGGCTTATTCTATGCGACCCCGCACCCTACGACACTGCAGACGCTGCGACAGTATGCATTGCACATGCTCTTCATCCCCCCCGCGCCGTCGCCCGCGGTCGCGTCCGGCGCAGAACCTCCCGCACCGGTACGGAACCCGTTCCCGTTCACACACAAGCCGAATTATCTCGACCGTGACCGCATCGTCGTCCCGGCCGGGTGGGACAGCTGGGGCAAGATCACCATCATGCGCGAGGAGTTCGAGGCGCGCACATGGGGCGAGGCTTGGGAGCGCGACCTCGATGCGGAGGGTGAACAACTACCCGCAGATGGCGCGAAGGCGCTCTTCAGTACGCTTGTGCCTGATCAGGGTATCAAGGTATTTTTCTCCCGTTCATTCATGCCTAAAGCTATAACGTTTCCTTGCCGCAGCCCCCACCCCTCCCGCCACTCAACAATCCCACGCCGGAGCAGGCCTTCCTCGCAAAGAACTACGACGAGAATGCCAAGAAGCCCGACCGCGACCCGCGCGGCGCCTTCCGCGACCCTGCCGACTCCATGCGCTCCGCAGCCGGGCTCGTCGGGCCCCTCGGCGGCATGCCGTCCTTCGATCTCCCCACCGTCGACCGCGTCTTGTCGGAGATGGAGATTGGCATCAACGGCGGGCCCGCCGCACCCCCGCCGAGGCCGGGCGGAGGAGGGAGGAAGCCCGTGCTTGCACCGACAACGTCGCCGCATCCCATCCGGCCGAGCGTGCCTGCAGGCGTGCCGAGCCCGACGTCGGCGGGAGCGGGCCAGACGCAGCACGAGGTGCTGCAGAGCTTCTTCGACAAGTTGTTGAAGGGGGGGCAGGACGTCGGGGGCTGCGGGCGCAGGCTCGGCGGAGAAGACGAATGGAAGTGGTGGAGAGGCGGCCGGTACTTGAGTGTAGTACTTTTTTTTTTACATATGACGCCCGTAATATTTTAATGCCCTTGGGTTTCTCGCGTTGGTGAAAAAATGCCCTCTTCGTTCAGAGCTGCGGATTCTAACTGTTCCTATTCGTGCCAATTTGGACAGGTGTTGTAAAGAATGGAAAGAAAATTTTCTGGTGTGCCATGACGAGCAAGTATAGCTGTTTCTTGAATCACAGGGACCAATCTACATTATTCTCCCTTTCGTTCTTCCAACAGGCACTCCCCCGCCGCAACGACATCACGCCACTCATGAATCCGTCCTCACCGTCATAGAAGTCGGCACAAATAGAGGCTGACGCGGGCTCGGGACGAGGGTGGAGGTTGCAGTCCTTGGCTAACGCGCAACGAATGAGACATTTGTGTCACAGTAGGCTCTTTTTTTCTTTTCTTTTTTGTGGTGAAAAGCTCGCGCCGCCTGTCGTAACATCACTGAATGCTTAAATGAAATTTCAATGTATAAAGGGTGCGCCATGGAACGCGATGCGATGGATCTACTCGGAATTTTGACCAATTGTAGCACCACTGGTTCAACTTGTGAGCAACCACCGGGCGGCCCACGGCAGAGAACTCACCCAATTGGAAAGTAGCTAGCGCTCTTGTCACGAGTCCCCAGGTATATATCCATGCCAGACTGCGCCAGCTGCGAGAGATGGCCGCTGATTGTGTCATACCTTCCGGGACCTGGACCGCCGCAGTATGTCTCCGCGTCGAAGAACGGATCGCTTTCCCAGACGAGTTTGAATGTGCGCAGTTGATTGGATCGTGTATATAGATATTCAATCAGGAAATAAAAGTCCAATCCGCCGCACAACATAACGAGGTACGAGTTAAATTGTTGTAGCGTCTGTTTATAAGAGACTAAATCCGTCGGCGACGTCTTGGAAAATGAGGGTACGGAGGTTCGGAAGTGCGTCGAGAATGGAAGGATCGACCAGGCCGTCAGCAGAGCCAGCGTCGCGTATCTCCAGGCTCTCGAGGGTGCTAGGCAAGGACCTGGCCCAGTTGTTGAAATGTGTACCGTATTTCTCACCTACAGAGAGGGAGATTAAGGGTGGGGAAGACCGTGATAGGAAATCCACGAGCGAGTCACGAATGGGCAAGTAGGAGACAATGAGATGTTGTAGACCCGGAAGCGTAAGGTATTTCAAAATATCGGTCCTACTGTCTGCCCGTGTAGTGAGGGATCTCAGATTTGGATGGGTTATAACTGTAGAATGACCAACGGGATCGAATAAGGATATTGCTTCGCAGAGGTTGGGAGCCAGAGTGAAGAGGCTCAAGTCATGAAGCGCGCCCTCAAATTTCGTCAACTGCAACCACGGCAGCGAAAACTCGAGAGGGATGTAAATTTCGGTTTTGGATAGCAGACACAGGTCGTGGAACCGGGGTGCGTCTGCGAAGAGGCGGCGCGAACGGTGAAGATGGGGGTTGTAGGCACAATCGAGCGTTACACCATGCAGTAGTGGAAATGATACGGAGTCGAGTTCCAGTTGGCTCATATCGCGGCCGCCTATGTCCAAGTGAAGGTACTGCAGTCGATGAGACCAGCGATGGATGATGTCCCGTAAACGGCTGAGTGGGAAACCTTCCGTTCCGCGACACTCAATATGAAGTGTCAGAGGGCAGCCTCTCGCCCGGGTCAACCGCCGGTCGATGCAGCCCTCCATTAATCCCGGCCGCTGCGGCGGAGCTAGCCCAGAGGGCATCCTGTGGAACCTAAGGACCAGTTCTGACCACAGTATGGGAGTGGCGAGAGCGATTTCTCTCCACGCGCTACAAACACTGGCAAGGTCAGTCGAATTTCTGCCTTCGTAATCGTTGGGAAAGCACAGTCGACCCAAAACCAGATGGCATTGGAGGAAGATTTCAGTTGTGATTTCCACAGGCAGTGTCAAAACGGGGTACGCCGTCGCGTGGAGCTCGCGCTCGACATCGGATCGAGTTTGCTCGAGTTCGGCCAGCGCACGCCTCTGCTCGACAATCTGCGCATCGAGCTCCGCGAGGCGTTTCCTGAGATGCGCGAACATCGCTGCAACAGAAAATCGGGTTGTCAAAAGGTTTGAAGAGGGATTGTACGGAGTTCCTGGAAGGGAAGTCGTAGCACACAATGATCCAAGTCGGGTGAATTTTACTTACACTTGAGAAGTTGAGTCGGTAAAACTCCGTCGTTGACGAGATTGTCTAACTACTGGTAAGTACATACTATTTATGCCTATCTAGAGGACCCTTCGGGTCCGGGAAACCGTCTATAGCTGACTAGAACTAACTATAGAACGAACTACGGCTGCGGCAAGTAGTATTGGGACAACAGTCGAAACACCAAGCACTGCTCACCGGCGCTGTACAACTCCCGTGTCGGAAAAATCTTTGTTACCTGATCTTCAAACATATGAGAAAATATGGGAATATCAGGCGGTCAGACCGAGGGGTGCCATATTTTTTTTAAGAATGTACCTTTTTTAAATATCAGGCAATCTCAGACCTGAGCAGCAATATCGGGCTGACGACGCAATATTTGGGAATATCAGGCAAAATAAGGTCATTTTGGTTCAAAAGAGAAAACTTCTTCACCTTCCCTTGAATTTCAAGGGAAGGACGTAGTTCATTTCAACTCGATTTGTTAATGAAGGTTAGTAAGTAGTTAGGTAGGTAGGTGGTCGGTCAATGGTATTGACATCAACATCTAATATCTATTTCTTATGTCTTTTATAAGCACGCACATATATACGGAAAAAGTTGAGAGGTCGTGACCTGAATTATGCACCTTGCGTGGGCCACCTGGATGCAGCTCCACAGGTGCTCCACAGCCCCTTGAATCTCAAGCGAGAGAAACCCTTGAGTGCAATAAATCGAAAAGTGGCCTCGGAGGCATGTTCAACATGCACGCTCATTATGTCCTGTACAGTTTAGAGCTGAAGAAAATTAAGGGGAGGGGGCAACAATATATGCTTTGGATATGACCTGACCACACCTGATATTGCCCCTGCGCTAGCAATATCAGGTCATATCAGGCCGTCGGACGGTCTCAGATCTGATATGCCAACAAAGATTTTTCCGACACGGGGGTGACGCGCTGGGACAACCGGGATGCTGGTCATTGTTGTGGATATATATATACTCACACGGACTCATTTAGGCTCTCGCGAGCGCTGTTTCTTTGTCGCTGAGAGCTGTGCGTCCGCTGGCGGTAGAATTCTATATAGAATTTTCTGTGAAATTTTTTGATGGGCTGATTAGCGGGACTCTGTAGAGACAAAAATGAGCGCTCAGTCAAGATATTTGTGAGGATTGGATGTCGTAGCTCAATCTAGGCTATAATTGGGCCTTCGGAATTGCCTCGAAAGAATGTAGACCTTGGGAATTGTGGGGAATTGTTCCACTGGGTGACTTTCCATAAGATTAGAAAAATGTCTGGAGAATATCTAGGGGTGCCAGCGATGCCATCACGACGATCTATACCAATAATCTAATCGTCGGGGCTTCCCATAACGAATAACTGAGAATATGTCTTGTTAGATATTATTTCTTTGTTGAGGCCGTCTAAACATCAACAATCAACGCGTCTCTCTTCCCTCGACGCGTCCGCCTTCATCAACAATGGATCTCGACGCGTCATTCCTTCTCCATCAACTTGAAGATATCGAGGACGATGCAATAGATGATGGATCACTCACGGCAGGAATCGCAATGGCCGTGATGGCACTCGGGGCCATCGAGACACATAGGCTGCGCACGGAGCGGCGAAAACCGAGCCGATTGTACCTGTGTTGTCGCCGTCGTCGCCGTGAGCCAATGGGTGAGTGTTGTTTGTGCAGAAGGTGCGATGAGGCGGAAAGCAGATGAGTGACACCGTGACATTGGTGACACGCAGCCCAAAGCGGCAACGCGAATGGACGAGAACAGCGCAAGTCCGTTTATTCGAGAATAAGATATTCTGAAGGGGGGGTAGGGACCCCCCCTCCAGATTAGAATTTAAAGTAGGTCTGGAAGAGGGTCGAAAATATTCCAAGTGAGATCTGAGCCCGATGGGGTCCTGATGGTTGCCCCGGCATCTCGGCGAAATGACCGAAAATATTGCCCAGCATTTATTTAATCTTATGGAAGGTCAACCACTATCGACTTTGTCGACCCCAGGGATTTAAAATATGCGTTTTAATCCAAAGAACTCGTGCAAGCTAATCGAGTTTAAATATATTATTTACTCAAGTCTAACAGGCGCGTTATGTTGGATCCAGCAAGAACCTCGCACCCTCTCCATGCCAGGGTCTTACACCTCGCTCCTTACAGATTGATGATGCGCAAACAAACAACCGCCTGGAACCCGATTAGGAAGGACAAGAAATCAACCCTTTCACTCAATGTCTGACTGTGCCAATGGGGAGCATTATATGACCGTCTCAAGGGTGCATTTCCTTCTTTGGATATCCAGTACATTGAAAAAAAAAAACCTCATGTCTCGTTCGAAATATCCACTCTTGCAGTCAATCATGTTTGTCCGAATTTAATACGCGGCCCTAACCTTGCAACCCCCAGGGCCATCAAGCAGGGAGAATGTCTAGTAATTTTTGTGATTTCTCCTTTCCTGACGCAACACCATTCAATTTTTTATTTAAATCGAACAAGATTCCAAATTTAGTGCTCAGCGCCGTGAAACAGTATCGGGCTACACAATTGCAGTATCACTGGCCCAGACTGTGAGATCATCACCAGGCGGTCCAAAACCAGAGAACATACCGTATTGGAAAGTACCTCTTGTCACGAGTCCCCAAACGTATATTCATGCCAGATTGCGCCAACCGGGAAAGATGGCCGCTGATTGTGTCGTAACTTTCCTCGCCCGGCAATCCGTCATATAACTTCCCATCTAAGAACGGATTGTTTTGCCAGACGAGTTTGAACGTGCGCAGTTGGTTGGATCGTGAATATAGATATCCAACGAGGAAATAGAAGTCAAATCCGCCGGCGACGTCTTTGAGAATGAGGGTACGGAGGTTCGGAAGAACATCGAGAATGGATGGATCGACTAGGCCGGCAGCAGAGACTTCGCATATCTCAAGGCTCTCAAGCGTCCTAGGCACGCACTGGCCCCAGCTATTGAAAGATGTACCAGCGTGGTCCCCTGGAACAGAGAGGGAGATTAAAGGTGGGGAAGACCGTGATATGAAATCCACGATCGAGTGATGATTCGACAAGTACAAGACAGCGAGATGTTGCAGAGCCGGAAGAGTGAGGTACTCCAGAATGTCTGTCACATGTGAAGTGAGGGATCTCAGGTTGCGATGTGTAACCACCAGGTGATCACTGTCATCGGGACGAAATGAGCATGTTACCTCGCAGAGGTTGGGGGCAAGGGTGAATAGGACCACGTCCCATAGTTCACCCTGGAATTTCGTCAGCTGCGACCACGGGAACGTGAATGCCAGAGGGAGGCCCATTCGCAGGTCGTGGAACCGGGGTGCGTTAGTGAAGACCCTGCGGTGAGGATCAACAACGCGGGCTTCATAGTTGCAATCAAGTGCCACACTTTCTAATAGTGGAAACTGCAGGGACTCTAGTCCCAGTGGGCCAATATCACGGTCTATGACCAGATGAAGATATTGCACTTGAGGGGACCAACGATGGATGATATCCCGCAGGCGACCGAGTGCAAAGGGCTCGTCTTGTTCCTCGTCTTCTGCCTCTTCGCCTTTTCCGCACTCGAAGTAAAGTGTCAGAGGGCGGCCTCCTGCCCGGATCAACCACCGGTCAATGTCCCCCTCCACCACTGCCGGCTTCGAAACCAGCTCGGCGGGAAGCGCATCGAAATAGACCCACACTTCTGACCAGAGTAGGGGAGTGGCGAGGATGATGTCTCGCCATGCGCGACAAACGCTAGCAAGTTTAATAGGTGTCGTATTTTGGTCTATCGTGCGTCGGTGGTAAAGTTCGGCAAAGCCCCAAAGCTGACGGCAACGGAGGAATATTTCTGCTGTGATTTCAAAGGGTAGCGTCAAAACGGGGTACGCTATCGCGTGGAGCTCCCGCTCGACGTCGGATCGAGTTTGCTCGAGTTCAGCCAGCACGCGCCTTTGCTCCGTGATTTGCGCGTCGAGGTCGGTGAGGCGTTTCCGGAGCTGTGCGAACATCTTTGACAAAACGAATGTGGCCTATGTCGTATATACCCCCGCTGTACAAACGGGAACAGTCTGAACTTGTGTTTGGGTGCAGCGGGCGGAACTGAGGATGTTCTGGATGTCGAGGGGATCAATCACAATTGATGGAGGCGCAAACAAACAACCGCTGGGAACCTGATCAGGAAGGCGGTCACTTTTTTCCCTCTATCTCAACGTGTCTTTGAACAACTAGTCTTTTTTTCAGACCTAAAATAGCTTACGCGGAGCTCAAGCTAAAACACAGGCATTCTGAACCAGCCCTGGAGCGGCTTGCTCAACTTCGTACTCGGACCCGGCTTCAGGCTCTCGAGCTGTCGAGTACCGAGTGCCTTGGCAGGCTTCCACGCCGCAATCCAAGCCTTGATGGAGGCCAATCCTTGATTTTGCACGGCAAGGACTGAGGGGTTTTGCGAGGCCTTGGCTGGTCACTGTAAAAGAGATAATATGAGCTCATGAGTAGTAAGTAAGACGAGGAGGTTCAAGACGCACGGAGATCAGCGCAGTGGTATCCCTCCCCGACGGCAATGGGCTGCGACGGTGTGCTCTGAAGGATGACGCCTGGCGCGGACACGGTCGAGTATCGCCAAGGATCACCTACGTAACAGTCAGTACACAGGGATGGATGCGCGGTTCGATTAATACGGACGTTGTCCATTCGCGAAGAACAGGTTCGATATTGTGACGTTCCACCCGTCGTAGAGACGGTTGGTTCGGGCTGTCTGGACGTTGGGAGGCTGGGGGAAGGCCGCGGGGAACATTTGTTGGCATTGGCGCTGGAAAGTGTGGGCGGGCGTCGCAACCTCAAATGGGGTGAGTATTCAAAGGAGTACGCACCAGATCGTATGAAGGTTGGACTAGTCGGGTCACCAAGGACGGGACACCTGGCGGAGGCGATTCCTTTGGGAGAGCTCAGCGTGCAGCAGATGATTTAGAGGCATGATCACATACCTGCAGGAAGCCGACTTCGTTACATCTATAGATGGGAATCAGCCTGGGTTACCTGGGAAGTTGACAAAAACAACGAACACAATCCAGAACCCTGGGAAAAAATGAGCGAAATTGGTCGTTAATTATGGAAATTGCCTACATGACCGCCCAGCATTGTCGATCGACGTATCGGTCCAGTACGCCTGAGAGGTGTTGTAGCTTCCTAAGCAATCCCTGATACGTGTGGTCAGCAGAGAAGACAGCTTTCATGATGGCGCAACTAACTCGGCATCATCATCCCCACAAACTAAGAACGCTGTCAGGTAATGCACTAAGATAAACTTCACCACTCACGAAGGGAGAGATAGGTCGTCGACCAATATGAAGACCACGCGTCGAGAGCGTGGTCGAGACCCCATCCTGCTGCGGGGGCGTTCACGCCGTTCTTGACCTCGAGTGCATCACAAAAATTGAAAAACTGGGCGCCGGGACCAGAGGTCAGTGACAGCCCCTGCCAGTCCCAAAGATTGTTGCGAAGCGACCCCGCAACGTCGTCCAGATGTGTCATGTCACCCATCCCGAACGAGTCCTTGATCGACTGGATGGCTTTCTTGTCGGTGCTGGTGAACACCTGCGCAATCCGTCAGATCCAATGTCAGTCGACGTATGAAAATGATGAAAATACCTGGTCTATGTGCGAGATGACACGCTCGATATCGGCGGAACAGTTCGCGGGCATGAAGAGGCGCTCGGGCTCGAAGTATTGCCAGAAGTCCAGGATAGCTTCCACGACGGCGCTAGATGCGTATCCCGCGGCGAAGAGCCCAGGTTTGTTCACCATGGTCCAGCTCGTGAGGGCGCCAGAGTAGCTTCCGCCCACCAATATCCACGGCGTAGTTGCCGGTTTCAGATTTCCGCCATTGGGCATCGGCAATACGACGTTGTTCATAAAAAATTCCAAATCATCAATGGCCTAGAAAATTAGCTCGTGAGAAAAGGAGCTTAAGGATATGGCAGTTATCACACCTGTTGTAATGTGTGCAACCGCAAGCTCTTGACGCTGAGGTCCGGCAGTGGGTTACTTTACATTTGATTAGCCTGTGAAATACCCGAATCGACATCGACTACACACACCTTAATCCGTAGAACCGATGTTCCAAAACCACCGCCGCTCCACTTTCTTGTTGCGCGATTTGGCCGTTGATGGTCAGGTTGGTGAGGTACCCGGAATACGCTGATCAAGGTCAAAACCAAAGCCATCTCACTCGAAAATAGACTCACGAGCGGCATTGGCTTCTCCCGGAGTGAACAAGATGATCGGTCCACCTTGGAAGCGGTCAGTTTCGGTTGATTGCCTTTTTGTTGCCTGCTTTCGTACCGTCCTCGTAAAATTCATACGTGGTCCAATACCTCTGGGTGAAGGTTCCTAAAGAGGGCTGTTGCATCTTGAGTTACTGCGACGGACACCATAAAATAAATGTACATTGTTGTGATCGATGAGTTGCTGGAAGGTGTAGGTCATGTTGTACGGAGGCAAGACAGTCCCGTTTCTACTTGTCACTGGCCCAGTGTGCTCGACGGGGACAATCGGGATGGTCGGTTTGCGCATGAAGTTGCCGTGCGGGCGGCCATCGGAAAGCGCGTTGACGAGGGAAAGCGCGGCTGAGACAAGGGAGAGACGGAGAAGCATCTTTTCTCTGAGGGGATCTGCGGCCCATGGTACGTATTCTTATACTTTAGAATCCTGCAGCGGATCAGGGACTGCGCGGCAATGGAGAAGCTTCACTTCAAGATGTATCGTGCAGCACGCGGCTGCAACCGCGATAACTGCCAGTGTCGTTGAGCACGGAAGATCATCAAAATTGGGAAATTTTCGAAGTGCGGCGACAGCACGAATGGACGTAACCGTTCGTTATCCAGAAGCCCAAGAGTTCAGCCAATGGCCAGAGACACAGTGCAGAACAGTATTCAGCTTGTTGAAGGTCAATTATATGGGACGAGAACCTAGTACTAAAAGCATCTTTCTCGGCGAGTCTCCACATGGACGACGGGAAAGAAGGGGCGGCATCACATCAGGTGGGCAAGGTGTATATGGATGGGGACGATAAGTCATTTTGAGCACCGGTCCTGCGCAAGGTCGGCACACACAGAAGAGTCCGCGAAATTCCCATGCAACCGCCGCGTTGTGGACGGTTTATTTCTAAGCGAAAATCCATTGCTTCAGCGCTTTGAAGACGTATCGAGAATCAGCAACAAGCACGCCTGCAAGTCAACCTGGAATATTAATGAAAGCTGCCAGTGGAATGCCAGTGCTGGTGAAGATAAGGTAACGGAAATTGCCGATGATTCAAACATTTAGCAAATGCAGACCGAATCCACCTCACAGCTCCAAAATTCCACCGAGGGAGGTAAGATTTTGAGACGACACATTCTTGACAACTGGTGGGCGCTTCAGGGACGACGAGCACAACCGCGATATCACTACCAGAACGGGCCGAACTGATCCGTTTGGGTGGCGCCTTATAACATGCTCACGTGAGTGATGGCTTTGGTTGGTTTTGAACGCGACTCTTGTATTCGTTCTCTCTGTTCTCCTGCCACGGTCATTCACGTCCCACTCAAAGGTCATACACCTTTTACGCGCTACGCACTCGACGCTCCCCTCAAGACTCGCACCACGAATCGCACACAATGATCCCTCTAGTTCCTGCTCTCGCTCTTGCTTTCCTGTCGTTTTTCTCCTCTGCATTTGTCATTCTACGTATAGTACTTCCCATTCTACCTCCTCATCCGTGAGTAAAGTTTATCGAGATATTTACATGGGAACTTATTCTTTTATTAGGTTAAGCCGACGTGTTGCTCCTGTGCGCTTGTTTTCCTCTGACATCAACTTCTAATACTGACTCTTCTAAACCCAGTCTGAATTCGGGCTTCCGAACTTCAGATCTCTTTCCCCCGCAGATAAGAGCCACATCTGGTTGGCCGGTCTCGATATTCTGGCCCTTGCGCTGTTCATCTGGCAGACCATCAATGAGTACACTGGGGGCCCCTCGGACGCCTTAACGGCTCTCGACCCGGCGTCGTCGCTCCGTCTTTGGATCGCAATGACCGTCAGACAAACATGTCTCCTCATCGTCGCCGGTCTTACCCTCCTCCACGTGCGGATGGGGCGCTCGGTATCCTTCGGTGCGAAGCACTGGATGCTCTGGACACCCACCTTGTTGCTCGTCGTGACATCTACTGGGATCGCAGCTGTCCTTTCCGGGGCCCAAGTCCCCAGCTTGTTCATCGGGCTTGTATCATATACTACCACCATAGCCATCATGAGCTCCATTGCTTTCTGCTGCCTCGTTGGCACGCTGCTTGCCATTAAGCGCAATCTTGCCGTCGTTCAGGAAGAGTCGGAGCCTTGGCCCCCGGTTAGGCAGATGGAGCAGCAGCCCAGACCATCCTTCGCCACTGAAGAAATCGACGCCATTCGTGACGGCGCTTCGTGGATCACCTCCAATGCATCCAACGCGAGCTCCCGCCACAACTCAATCTCGGCGTGGTCTTTCTCCACACACGCGCCATCGACCCACGGCGGCCGGCCCCAGGGATCGCACCCTTCGGTCCCGGCCAAGTCCTCGTACTGGTTCAGCGGCTCCACGCCCCCGGATGCGCCTCCGGTTCCCCCTCTCCCCTCTCCTTACGGCCCTCTGTCACCCACGGCTCAAAGCCTCAGCGACCCCGACCCCTTCCGTCGCGATGGCCTGGACACTCCCCGTCAGCGCTTGGACTCGCAAACGTCGTGGCTCACTTCCACCAACGGCTCTCACAAGACCGTCGTCTCGGCGTGGTCGTATCCCACCACTCACCACCCGGAAGAGCAGGGAGGCTCGCCCAACGGCAGCACCAATAACCTGAATGCCGAATTATTGCCCTCGTCCCACACCGCCGTTAGTCGCCCAACCACGCCCGCGATGGCCGATGCCAAAGTATTGGGCGGGTACGGTTTTGCGCCAGTGCACCACACCGATGCGGAAAAGAGTCTCGCGGCACTGGCGGCGGCTCCAGGTACTACCATCGATATTTCTGTCTACCGCGCCATAGGTTGGTTGATTACAATTTGGGTTCCTCTCGTACGTCGTGTTTTTCAATGGTTTTCCATATGCGGCTCTAACATCTTTTTCAGACGCTCTCACTCCCTTACCTCTTGCTTGCACCACACAGCTCCCACACGCCAGCGGCCGCCTCCATTCTGCTCGTTCTCTCGATCACCCTGTCTTCTCCCCTCCTGGCGCTCAACCTGCTCTTCCGGTCGCCGCTCCCTATACCTCACGGCCTCTTCGACATCCGAGGCGATCTCCCGGCCAATGATTTCCGTTCTCCTTCTCGTGGAGGGAGCGTGCCTACGTACAAGTGGTCCCACGAATACAAGCGCAGCACGAGCGCTAGTGTCACCGTCGTCGAGGGCCGTCGCAGCGGCGATGTATGGATGAGCAACGGCGATGCGGTCGATGGGAAGGGCAAGATGGGCCGGGCACTTGGGATGATGTCCCCCATGCCCAAGCTTTCTGTTCTTCCTCCGGAGGAAGACGACAACGAGCCCTTGACGCCTCCGCTGCCCATACAGAATGACGACTCGTCTTTGCCCGTCTCGATCCACAATTCAACGGTCCAGAATACCACTCAGTCCGAGATGAGTGCGCAGTTCGGGAGACTGAGGATGGATTCGAAGGCGAGCTCGCACATCTCTGCGGCCGACGCGAGTTTGGCATACGCCAGTCAGATCATGATTGCCCAGCGCCATTATTCTACCCTCGCGCAGACCATGATGGTTCCCGGCTCGCCTGAAAAGCGGCAGTCAGTTGGTGGCCATCTCGTTGCAGCCAGTGGTGTCGGCCCGACCAGGTCTGCCCGGAATTCGGCTCATCTCCGGACTCGCTCGACCTCCTCCGTTCAGCAGAGCCCCACGACCGATTCCTTCAACATCAGCCCCCCACCTTCGTTCCCTCTCCCTCCCACGCCGCCGAATGTCAGGGCCGCCCGGTTGGCCCATCTTAAACACAAGAAATCGTTCTCGTCCGGCTTCTCCTTCGGCGCCGTCGATGATATGAACGAGATCGACGCCCTGACCGCCGGGGTTCTCCCTCTCCTCGTTCCGGGGCTGAAGGTCGGCGACAATATGAAGATTAAGGACGGCGATTGGACACCGCCAAACAGCTACAGTCGCGCGAAGGGTAGACGCGCCGCGAGGCAGCTGCATGAGTTTGGGGAAGACTTTTCGTCGCCGCAGATCCACTCGACCCCCGCCCGGACCCGCGCACAGGCCAGACCGAAGAAGACCTCCATGCACCGCAGGCATCACTTCAGCTTGCCCAGGTACGAAGTTCTTTCTGGAAAAATACTTTTTTACTTGTGCTCACGTCGATACTATTTAGCCTCGGCTTGGGTAAAGATGGAATGCATTCGCTCGCTAATGAAATCAGCCGTGCATTGGAGACCAAAGTCGGACAATACACCGCCGTCCCCAGTAACGTTACACTCGATGTTGGGCGGCGCGCTACGGTTTTCGGCGGCGAATCTATCCCGAATACGTTGCCGCATCTAAATGTGGTCCGGGAAGAGGAAGAGCAGCAGCAACCGACGAGGCTGGTTCGCGGCCTCTCGTCTCGTCGGCTCGGCCTACAGGCCAACGTCCCGCATAGCGCCCGCGCGTCGACGGACTCGATCAACCTTAGCGTGATGCCTCCTTCGGCGGCGTCCACCGCTACGCTGTTCGAATTTGAAGCTGGCATGAACTTTGAGGCTGGCATGAATTCGGGTCCACAGGCAGAGAGCACGCCGCACAACTCCGTCGTCGCCGCCAAGCCCGCATCCAAGCAGCGCCCGCCGCCGCTGCCGTTGCCGGTCCCGGGGCACACCATGCAGACCGCACGCAACTCTCGCCGCTCCAGCATCGTATACATCACCTCAGACGATAACAACTTATCGCCCATGACCCCTGCTGACGCGAACGCGCCGACGACGCCCTCCGCGATCACGTCCCTGGCGCAGTGGTCGTCGCGGGTGATTGCGAAGCCGGCAAAGCTGCAGCGGAAGATCTCGAACGCCGTGTACGGCGGCTCGACAAAGGCTCCCGGATCGCCTGGGCTGCGTCCGCTCACGCTGTTGCAGGACCGCGATACGAATGCCCACGGTGGGGGGACACCGCCGCTGTCGCTCCGGAAGAAGAACAAACTGCGCGTTGTGAACGATGAGAATGCTGCGCCGCTTGTTGATGGTGGGAAGGTGCGGGGCGTCTTGAAGCCCCCTGGCTCTTGCTCGCACTGAGACGAGGCAGCATACCGCTGTTGCTTAATCATACCCGTTTTTTGCACTGACTTTTTTTTTCGTTCTTCCTGCTACTTTCGCTCGATTTGCTAGACGCTTTCACATTGCTATTCATCCCATGGATGTTCGCTTGATGCTTCGTTCTCACTTGCTCTCTTGCTATCCGTTCCTCTCCATTGCTATATTGCTCTCCATCTGCTATTGACATTGCTTTGCTCTCTATTGCTACTGCTATTGCTATCGCTTTCCTCTATGCTCTTACTATGCCCCTCTTTCCTTTACTTATCTCAATGTCCACATACGTATCATCACCACGCCAAGATCTAGATATCTTATGCAACTACGAAGTACATTTGAATGTACTTACTGCTACATACATACATACAAAGAAAACGAAGACCTGGAGTTCGAAAGATTAAACGTCTGTGATAGTGAGAAGAACAGCGCTTGGCAGCTGGCTTTTGTGTAATGCGGGTGGTTGTCGATAGGGCTGTAGACGACGTCTACGCGCCCGCCGGCAGTAGAGTTCGGGCAGAGAGCCCAGAGATCGCTGCGCCCGCTGAGAGCGAGTACTTGGGGCCCAGTTGCGACCATGGGGTTCAACATGGTGCAGTAAGGACCCACCGCGGTCGGGGGGAATTGGGTCGTGACAAAGATCGGGGAGTCGCCGGGCTTGACGGCGAGCGAAGATGTGCGGAACTGGGGTTGCGAAGCCGCCATGGGGAGCAGACCGCCGTTGGTCAGGACCTCAGAGGTGAATATGCCGTTTGCGGTCTGTTCGGTATCAGGCGGTCGTTCGTTCAGAGAAAGAGATGGAGGAAACATACGGTGAGTATCGACCAGCTAACGAGCGTCACGGTCTGGATCATGTTGACATGGAGAGGAACTGAGGCAGGGCCGGTCGTCGGAGGTGTGACAAACACCGCTGCGAGATTGAAGTTGGCTGAGTGGGTCATGCTTGAACAGATCTGGCCCGTGGGATCTTCGTACACCGTCAGTTTGCTCGGGCCCCCGCAAAACTCTGTGGTGTTCGCCGCGCATGCCGTTGAGCAGTCGCTATCGCTGAGCAAGGAGGACGTGGGCAGTGAGCTACCACACATGCATTCTTGGCCAAATTCGAGGCCAGCGACGCTGAACCCCTTCGCTTTACATGCAGAAGTGCAGCTCTCCACCGTCACGCCTCCAGAAATTGTTTGCGGGTTGGGCAGCTGTCTTGAAGTGACGCTGTCGCTGGAGAGAGGATAAGGCTTACAAGAACGCGGGTTTCAAGGACATACGAGAAACAGCCGGCATATTCCCAGGTTCCTACCTCTTGCGGAATGATGGGCAGAGGGGTTCCATTCCAATAGACATCCAGGAAATTTCCGGCTCCGCAAAACTCGGTCGAGTTTCCGCTGCACGCCTGGTTGCAGTTTGCGGCGCTCGAGAGTGTTCCAGTGGACTGCAAGGCATGGTCACAGTCTAGTAAACTAAAATTAGAGGCGACGACGCCATGGATAGTAGACCAAACGAACAGCATTCGTCGCCGAACTCGACGCCGGCCAAGCTAAATCCACCCGCACCGCAGAATGCGATACAAGACTCTACGGTCATGGACGCGTTGACAAAGGATGCGGCAGCGAGAGTACGCGAGGTGGATGTGTCACTAAAGAAATTCGCGTACAGTGGGAGGCGAAACGTAGCTCGAGAATACCGACGTGTAACAGCCTTGCAACGTCCAAGGTGCAGAATCTCTTGCTTGTAACTTGAGGGCCCCAGCCGCGCCGACCTAGGTAGCACAGCGTAAGCTCATCACACTCTGAATCGGTCGGCACCTTCGACGTACAAAGGGAAGTGCAAAGACCAAAACTGCAGAAAGTGCCATGATGAAACGGTGCAGTATTTTGCCCAACAGGCTGTCTTTATAGTTCTGGGCGATGTATACCCAACTCCGAGAACGCGGCGGGAGTGAATATTAGGTCTTCCATTTGGCCTTCTAACAGGTACAACGCCATGGAATGATTCCCCTGGTTCTTCGGTGTTCAATCACCGCACAGTAGACGCAGCAATGAACGGTTAATCCTCGTTGTCCGGGCGGTTCTGACCAGGTCGAGATGTGTAGTTCCCAGTCGCTGCTCGCCCAAGCTGAATCTAGCAGTACAATGAAGGGACATCGAGTCTGTTTTCTTCTTTTTCGTGCGGCACCGAGTAACCGCCGTCGCGTTTCAAACCTAATGGCAGATGAGGAACGCCGATGGTCTATCCAAGGGACCATTCATTCTCGGGAAAAGAAACGCAGACAGTAATCTGCTTTCTCATGAGATCATCGTGAGAATGATTACTCGTGGTTGGCCGAGCCCATCCTTGTGTCTTACCTTCATCTTCCTCCAGCAGGAACTTGGCAGGAATTCAAGTTTTAGCAGCCAGAATGCATGAGAAGTCGCTTCTGCCGCCGGCATCATTGGCACTGTCTTGACGTGAGAATAGGCACATCAAATTTCGACAAGACGATGGCAGCGAAGATACCATTACGGCTCCGAATGCGCTTGTGCATCGTCGGCCTCCTAGCGTGATGTATCATAATCTCGCATGAGCTCGCATGTAACATCGAAAACGGAGAAAAAAATGATAAACCGAGGTGCTCGGACTCTTCAAGTTGTTTTCCACCAACGCGTACGGACCTGTGTGGTTGCACCGAGCTTTCAATCCTATCCGGAGATGTTTCTTTTGTTCCAGTCGGCCAATTTGGAATTCTGTCAGAATCTGTCTCCACCTCCTGTTAATTTTTTTTTCTTTGTCGATATAAAGCCGAGATAACCCTGATTGGTTTTTACTCGTGTTCACTGCTGCCCCCCAGACACAGGTTTGCGTCCTCACCGGTCACCTCTCGCCAACAACTACTTTTGGACACACCTCTTCCAAATGCAGACCCAACTAGATTCGATGGTTCATCCAGTGTTAACCCTACCACCCGAAATCATCTCCGATATCTTTGTTCATTGCCTACCTGACAAACGACAGTTGGATATTGTGAACCCGACAGAGGCGCCTTTGCTTCTCACGCAGATTTGCGGACTGTGGCGGAAGATTGCTATCTCTACACCCGAGCTGTGGACGTCGTTCGACCTCGATGTTGGGTGGCCGGAACCCAATCTGCTCGACGTGGGCAAAACCTGGCTCGAGCGTGCTCGCGAACGCCCCATCTCTGTCAAGCTCTCGAGCTGCGGGTTGCTGTCGGACATTCACCATATCGACCGGTTTATGACGGCACTCTGGGGCCGTTCGCGGGGGATTCGAGAGCTGGAGCTGAAGATCGCTGTGGAGGACTTCGATGTCATCGACACTCCTGTTCCTGGTCATAACTTTCGTACGCTCCAGTTCCGTAAGCTCCAAAAGCTTTCGGTCTGCCTCCAGGAGGGTCTTGGGGGGCCTGCCATTGACCGCGGGCCTTTGTCGCTGTTTCGCGACGCCCCTACCCTTTCCGAAGTCCTCATCAGCGAGGTCCCGTCCTCGTTGATTACCCTTCCATGGGCCCAACTCACTAGATTCACCGGAGAGGTATACACCATCGCGGAATGCCTCGAGGCATTGCGTTTGATGCCCAACCTCATGCATTGCGCGTTCGCGGCGTTGGAGTTCTCGCCCTCCTCGTCTCCTAGATCATTCTCGCAATGGAATGTTGCAGTGGACGTTGATCCGCAGTCATTCACTCACCCTAACGTCCAGCATCTCGAGCTGTTTAGCTCCAGGTCGGATTCCGGGCTTCTCGCAAACAGCGCCTGTATTCTCGCATTCCTTACCCTCCCCGCTCTCCATTCGCTTGAAATCAGGGACGTAAAGGACTTCGACAAGATGGTTTTAGACTTATTCCTATCACGGTCCTCGTCTCCACTTCGAACACTCTCCATCCACCCCCTTGAATCACAGAAAAGTGGCAATGATGCGTGCCTCTCGCGTGCCCTCGCTACGCTGTCAGTTGACGCAGGACTAGAGGGCGAAGCGATGATAAATTCCAAGGTCTGTTGCTTTTTTTGCTCATAGTAGTAATTCCGTCTGCTTGTTTAGCTGACATTCATGAAGGGCTAACAGTGTTTCCAAGCGGCCCGCATCGAGCAAAGCCGGTATCATTCGGGCTTTTATAGACGCAGGATTTCATGTCATAATGGGTTTCTGTTGGGCAATCAGGGTTTCGGTCTCGCTTTGGATTTGGGTTCTTTGGGTTCGGTGCTTTGTAGGATAATCAATATGGAATGCTCGACTCAGAATCTTGTGCATCATTGAAAAGAGGGGCTCGTCTGACCCCAGGCACAGGAGTGACAGGAACTTCCCCCGCCACTTGAAAGGTTGTTCAATCCACTCAGAAGCAAATTCAGGGCAAGGATGCGCGGGTTTTGGTTCCGCCTGGGGCAGAGGAGGCCGAAAGCGCTGATTCGGATGATCAAATGAACTGTACCAAGATCATCTAATTCCAATGTACACAGATTATTTGGTTTTGTCGTGCCTGTTCATGAAAAAGGAATTTGGCGGGCGTGATTTGTCGACCTTCCTAATCGGGTTTCTGGCGGTTGTTTATTTGCGCAATGTTGCCATCAAATCCAGCTTCCTCCACTTGTGGACGGCAACATCTTGGCAACATCTGCATCAAAATTCGGGTCGAGTATGCCTGAAAATGCCCTCTTTCCCTCAAGATGGTTCGATGGACGATTTCGCCATCGCAGAAACACTTCTGCCTCTTTCCAGGGAAATCCGCGAATGGGAGCTGATTACAGCTGTGGAAGACTTGCGAAGGCTGGATTTACATCGTTGGAACTTCATGCTACTCCGACGGCCGTTTATCCACCCATCCTTCAACCTGGGTGATGCGAATCGCGGTCCAATCAACACATATGCGTTTCGGAGCCTTACTCTCCTTCATGGCGTTTCCTTGGGGGCAGCTCACACATTTTACTGGGGCCAGCTTCCCTGCGGGATGTCCGCGGGCACTGCGTCTCATGCCCAATACCACCGTGTGCCGTTTTACCCTGGAATTTCACCTAGAGAATGACAACCCCAACCCTGAAGCCGAAGTATCATCCCACCCGAATATTCAGTATCTCACTTTATTCCAACTCTATATGTACAATGACCTCGGTCTGCATCCACCCAATATACGTCTCATCAAACGCCTCACCCTTCCTGCACTGCAGGATCGACGGCTCGGAGGAGTCTACCAGGGATTCCAAGTCTACCTTTGTGTCAGGAGACGTGCTGCTCTTTACCAGTTTAAGAACATCTGGGATGGGAATTCATATTGGAACAAAAACAGAATCTATTATATAGCTGTACGTCCCACTCTGCAGCAAAATTCTTACATATCTACACCACAGTTTACAAGTGTACCTACCTTGTTCTCCTTTCAATCATGCTGCAGTCAGCATTGCCACGACCTCCTCATACCGCTTCCGCGTTCCCTCCACCACGCTCTCCTCAATCACCCACCCCTCACTCCCGGTTGGTCCCGCCTCCAGCCCTTTGCGGAAGCCCGCACCAACAAGCCAATCGCGCAGGTACTGTTTGTCGAACGACGGCTGGGCTCGCCCCGGCTCATACCCTGCGGCCGGCCAGTAGCGCGATGAGTCGGGGGGTGAGCAGTTCGTCCACCAGGATGAGCTCTTGCGTTGCAGCGGAACCACCCGAGGCAGGAACAAGCCCAAACTCAAACTTGGTGTCCGCGAGGATGAGTCCCCGCGCGTGCGCGTGCTCAGAAGCGGCGGTGTACAACCCAAGTGCGGCCGCACTGACCTGCGCATAGAGCGCGTCGCCGATGAGCGCTGCCGCTATCAGTATTTAAAGCCCGATCTCAAAAAATCACCAATTGTTTGACTGTAACACGCACGCACCCTGCTGCGGAGAGATGTTTTCGTCGTGGGCACCCATTTCGGCCTTGGTCGACGGGGTGAACAGTGGCGTCGGGAGGCGCTCCGATTCGCGAAGCCCTGTGGGGGGAGGGCGATTCCGTGTGCCGTCCCGCTTTTCTGGTATTCCGCCCATGCGGAGCCTTTATACCTTAAACCAGAACATCACTACTCCAGATGATGAGCCCACCTGTAAGATAACCTCTTACGATCGCCTCGAGGGGCACAACTTGCGCTTTACGCACAAGCATTGCACGCCCAGCAAGCTGCGTCTTGTATTCGTGTACTTCCACGGGCATCGCGTCGATATCCGCCGTTATGAAATGGTTCGGGATAATGTGCGCTAGCTTAGCGAACCAGAACCGCGAGATTTCTGTCAGCAGGGCGCCTTTGCCGGGGATACCCTGTGCGGGAATCAGGCTATTTTTTCACGGGTTTCCGGTACAGGTGCAGGTACGAGGAAGGACAGGAAATATGCGAGCTGGACCAACATTTTTGAGGATAACATCGTAAGCAGAAATTCTATCGGTTGCGACGAAGAGCAATGCGTCCGGATCCGAGGTCGCGTAGATGTCGCGCACTTTGCCCCTGGAGAGGAGGGTCAGCGTCGGCAGGTCAGACGCGGTTAAGGCCATGGGTGAAAGTTCCAGGAAAGGAAAATCGTAAATTTGCCTTTGTTTGGTGCAGCCACTTCCAAAAATGTCTTCTTCCTCGTCTTCGTCCTCCAGCAGTTCAGCTCACTCTACGCCTGAACCTAATCCCAAGCGGAAGCGCGATGTAGAAGACTCCGATTCCGATAGTAATTCCTCAGACGACTCCGATGTTGAGGAAGTCCCGGAAGTCCCCGTTCTCTCGCATGCTGAGCAGCGTCGGCAAAAGCGCCGTGAAAAGCAAGAAAAACTCGGCCAGCCTGTAAAAAAGCGGAAACTCCCCGATGGATCAGCTGCTACTACGGGTGCCCCTGCTAAACGACAAAACTCTGTCTGGGTCGGGAACCTGACATTCAAAACCACGCCGGAGAACCTCACAGAGTTTTTCAAAGAAGTGGGCGAAATTACACGCATAAACATGCCAACAAAGGCGCCTAACGCGCCCGGCGCTAAGGCGGAAAACCGCGGGTGCGCTGCGTTGATTTCCAGACGACATTCTTGTTTATTTAATGTAGCTATGCGTATGTCGACTTCACCACCCCCGAAGCCCAAAAGGCTGCCATCGCCATGTCCGAGCAAAATCTTTTTGGCCGGAAGCTTCTAATAAAAGACGGTTCGTGCTTTTTTTCGATCTGTTTTGCGGTGCTCACTCTGCGTCAAGGTACCGACTTTACTGGCCGTCCTGCTGTCCCTGGCGTAGACGGTGCTGCTGCCGCGAGCGGCGCCCCGGTCCCCAAAACCCTCTCCAAGACCTCACAGAAAATATTGGGCTCCCAAAAACAGCCGCCTGCCCCGACGCTCTTTCTGGGCAATCTCCCTTTCGAGACAACCGAGCAAACCATCCTCGGACTGTTCGAAGCGCACCGGGTCAAGAAGAAGGCAAAGACAGAGGACGAGGAGAAACCTGAGGGTGATGATAAATGGATACGCAAGGTGCGCATGGGCACGTTCGAGGACAGTGGCAAATGCAAGGGGTGCGTATATCATGAACATGGCTGCTACGGCGTAGATCCTGATCTCTTGCAGATTCGCGTTTGTGGATTTTACGTCGATCGAACACGCGACGTCCGTGCTCGTAAATCCAAAGAACCACCTCCTGGACGGACGCAAGCTCGTAGTTGAGTACGCCTCGGCAGACGCGGTGCGGCGAGGCGCGCCGAAGGGGAAGCGCGAGGACGGGGCTGCGGAACGAATGCCACAGCGGAGGAAGGAGGCCAAGTCGCGCGGGCCGCGAGCGGAGAAAAAGCTCCAGCGCGAGAAAGACGTTCCTGCGCGGAAAGCCGACTCGTACGCGGCGCCACAAGACCCAGATTCGGGCGTTGCAGAACCCGAACAAAAACGCAAAGGGCCGAAGAGCCGCCCTAAGCCCGGTGCGGCGCTCGCCCAGGCCAAACGCGAGTCGGCCGCCATTGTCCCTAGCCAGGGTAAAAAGGTAGTATTTTAGATGAAAATATCCACATGATTAGTAGCTAGTCGATAAATTACCATCTATCTACCGGCAATAGGACCTGGGATTATGTGCGATAGGCATAGAAATGTGTGTAAGACCCAACGAAGAGAGTGGACGGAAGAGATACAATCACGGATCTTCCTCGCTGTCTTCGCCTTCCTCCTCCATCATCCCGACTTCGTACTCACCGCAAACGTCCCACCGCGAGCCCTCAGCCGACGCGGACACGTACTTGACGAATCGCATCACGCGCTCGTCTCGTAGTACGAGTAGTAGACGATTGAACCCGGGCTGCACCGTCAGCAGCGTGCTGTCCTCCTCCTCCTCCTCATCGGCGTCTTCCATGGACGCGTCGCCTTCACCTTCTTCATCGTCCACCTCGATATCCTCCCCCGGAGCATGTCCGTTGCCGTTGGTCTTCGCAGTTTTGGAGGACGAAGCACCATTGCTGACCGGTTTCGCTTCCTTGGTCGATTTTTTGATCGTCCCAGCACGGTAAACAGCGGGATCATCCTCCTCGTTGTGCGGCGCCATGTAACACTATTCCGATGAAAACTAAGCACACTATTACTGCGAGAAAATAGAAAACAACCCACCTCCCACCCACCCCACTCCGCGGCCTGCCAGCCGCGCGGCTTCACCTCTGCTGATTTGCGTGAGCGCCTCTTCACCACCGACTGCTCCTCCTCCTGCCCGTTCCGCACCTCCGGCGTCAGCCCCAGCACCACATCCAAGCGCGCCTCCTCCTTCTCCTCGCTCGTCGCAAGCGTGTAGTCCAGCCCAGGGCGGAACCGGCGCGCTTCGACGCAATGCCTCGTCGGCAGTAGGCGCGACACGATCGCGAGCCATGCACGGAACGCCGGCGCGGGAAAGAGCTCGTCCTGCAGCCCGCGCATGATTTCGTCACACGACGCCGCCGCGCGTGGGACGACCGCCCGCGCGGAGGCACCCGTGTTCTTGGGCGAGAGGACGCAGTAGCGCCATTTGTGCGGGGGGCCCACGGACGGTCCACGCGCCGCCGGTGCCACTCGAGTGCGCCGGCACGCGCCCCGCGCGGTCTTCGCCGAGCCCGTCGTTCAGGTCAAGCTCGCGCAAGCGCGGCTCGAGTGCTGAGGCGAGGTCGTTGGAGAGGAAGGAGTGCAGCTCGAGGGAGGACTCCTCGACGAAACGTGCGGCGAGGGCTTTCATTGTGCGCGGTTGGAGGTAGACGGGGTTGAGGAATTCGGAGAGGAAGGCGGTGTGTTCTTCGGAAAGGGTCTCTTCCGGTAGGGCGTCTAGTTCTGCTGGGTAGTTTTTGAACTCGGTCGAGGTCATGGCCTGGAAACTCGTAGATCAGTCCAGGCGTGGCTGAAAGGGAACTTGAATACTGACAAGCTGCTCACGAGAGCTCTTGGACTGGGCTTCGGCCGGTTCGGGCACATAGCCCTCCTCGCCCTCCTGCGCAGCGTGGAACCAGCCACTGATACTCAGTCTCGCTCGGCCGTCCTCTCCCCCCGCCGCCCACCACGACCTCTTCCACCGAATGGAAACTCAGCCCCGGCTGCACCTCAAAGAAAATGAATTGATTCCAGCTGGGCGGGATGCTTTTGCTTGGCGCACACACGGGCTCCCGTTCACCGTTGGGCCCCACCACGGTCGGGTACAGCTCCAGCGCGCCGCCCCAGTCCTTTTGCCAGTACTGGAAATGGGGGAGCGGCATGTAGAGGATGTACGAGACGCGCCGTGAGCCGATGACATCGTCGTGGTTGAGGAGATGGCAGCCGCGCGTATATGAGTTTACGGACATGTCCTGCTTGGTGCCTGACAGCGGTCCGCAACCGGTTACGGTGCGCAGGAACTTGCGGGAATTCCGGGGAATAGAGGGCGTCCCGGAGTGTGAGTAGGTTAGGTAAAAGTGAGATTTGCTCGGACGACAGATAATTTAATGAGGCCAGGTCGCCCGTTTGGTTGACCTTGAGAGAGCTATATTGAGGATCTGACGGGGGACATAAGAGGGCCCATTAGCTCACCTTGTATATATCCGTCTCTTTTTCTGTGAAATTGAGCTCGCTCATGCACTCGTCCTTGACCTTCTGCAGAAGGTCGTCCTGGAACAATTTCTCGACGACAGCGTACTTGAAGGGCTCATTTGACACGTATCCCGAGTGTAGCTGCGCGATACTTGTGTGATCCAGGACGCCATCTGCGAAATGTGGAGTCGGGTCTTTTGCTGGGCCATTTGCAAGGCGGTTCGCCGTTGCCCCCACCGGCGAGGAGACGTGAGAGGACTTGAGCTTCTTGATCAGGGTCGAGGAATCACCCTGGCTGGGTGAAGAAGACCGTCTTGTTCGAGCCATGGGGGGTCGCAGATTTTTTTTCCCGTGTTCCCGTAAGATGCGCGGCGGGGGAGGAAAGAAGGAATTTAGGCGAGGATATTATAAGGACCGCGCAAGAGTCTCGAGTCTCGAGCCGGAGACGGGAGCAGAACGCAAAGTAATTTTTTATTTAGGCCTCGACCGCCGAGTCGAGATCACGGTCTCACGCTTCGAAACAGTCCCTTCGCTTGACCCTCATCACTACCATGAACCTCGTACGGCGTACTCATCGATATATTTACCACCAAACTCAATCCCGAGTTCAAAATGCGCGTAAAATTGCATTCTACATACTCTACATTCGCTGGGTGCTTTGAAAGTTTCATCGGTCTGGGATGGCCTAGTCCACGCGTCCTCTCGGCTTCAGCACGACCTGGACCGCCGGCGGCGTTGGCCGTATATTCTTGCTGTCGAGGTGGAGACTCGCATGATTGCGGAGCGTTCGTTATACGCCGTTCATGAACAAACGAGGAATGAGGTCCTCACGAGGTGCGATATATGTATGGCCTGTAAAACATCTGGGGACCGAGCGTGTTTGACGGGACAGGCGACTTGAGCGAGGCCTGAAGTGTCCTCGTTTCCAAATATTTCATCCAATAGGGTGAGGGCCCAGAACATTTGACGAAGCGCGCGTCCAGATTTTTCTTCATACCCTGTTTGTCGGCTTGTCGATCTCTAGCCGTTCCGGCATGTGGCGATAGGACAGTACTGTGCACTACCTCTGCAATTGAATTTGCCAGATGTCGACCGAGAAAGACCAGACAGTACTTTTGAACCACAGTTTTGAGAATATAGCCCCGCCTACTGAATACGTTGAGTGAAAGAGGAAGGAAGGAAGGAAATGTATAACCCGCCGCCAAGGCAGAGCATGCGCAGCGGACATCGTAACAGGACATGATGGTCAGAGGCAAAATTTGACGCCACGTGTGTAAACGCGTCTTTCTTGCTCCGTTCACCATGGACGAGGGTCCAACTTTCTCCCTCAATAATATTCTGAGCGAGAATCATGAAAATATCGTCGAACATCCAGGAGTCAACGGTGTCCCCGTCGGCGGCTGGGACGAAGAAGAAGGTGCTTCCAAGCCCGTCGAGGAAGGGACGTGTATAGAATGCGAGGGTAAGTATCTCCTCTGCGAGATTACTTACGAGCCTACCAAATTACCTACGTTACAGACCAGCCCGCCGAGGTCCTTTGCGAAACCTGCGCCGACATCTTCTGTGAGGTGTGCTATGCCTCTCAGCATCGCAAGGGTTCGAGGAAGCTCCATGTCGTAAAACCGCTGCGAAAACCCAAGCCTACTGCTGAGCCAGCAGCGGCGCAGCCTGCAAAAGACCCGGACGCGGTCAGTGCTTTTGCCTTGGAGTTGCGTGTACATTTTTTTATGAGATGGTAGATGGACGCAGACGACGATTCGGATGACGAGGAGTGGGAACGCGTTGTCGCCGGGCCTTCCACCGAAGTCGTCTTCTCCGCCCAGCCCGCCGTTGGATCTCCCGTCGGCGAGTGGTTCGTCGAGCGCGCAAAATATATTCCTCTGCGGTTAAACCTTTCCGAACGAAAATACCTCCGCCTCCTCGAAGCCGCCCTCTCCGTTTCGGAATACACGGACAAAATTGACACAATTGGCTTCGGTCTCTCGAAAGCAAAACGCATCGTCCAGCAGATCCGCGAGTTGTGCGCAATCATGTCCGGCTTGCTGTTGTCCGCAGACTACAAGCGCGGCCAGGAGCTCTTCACGGACCGCGACTTCCAGGCCAACGCCGAATTCTACCAGGACATATTCGAGCTCGGGCGGCGGCACAAGATCATGAACCCGGACAAGATGCGCACGACCTACGGCAAGCTCATCTACTTGCTGCAGGACAGCCAAACGCCCGAGGTTAAAGACCTGCTCAGCTTCTCCTGCGTGCGGCCGATCAAGACGGTCAACCTGCTCCTCGAAGAACACGACGCACTCGACCTCTTGCGCGACGACCTCATCACCGTCGCGACAAAGGAGATCTACGCCGAGGGGCGCGCGCGGCGGGACATCCAGAAGGACATCAAAAGCAAGGAGCGCGCGATCGAGGACGCTCGCGACGCGGTACGCGCGCCGGGGCCTCTCGCAGGACGCCGTCCGGCAGTGTCTCTACAGCATCGGCGACAACCATGCGTTCCTGCGCACGAACCGCGACCCGTGCGAGCGCATGATAACCTACCTCAAAGAGTACTTCCATCCGACCGAGGCGCGCGACCCCAAGGCGAGCCTGGCGATCCGCAGCGGGAAGAACGGCGCGCGGCTGAGCCACGATCACGCGAAGCAGTACGCGTATGTGATACAGAGCTTGACGCTGTGGCGCGAGATTCTGCATGATATGTTCCATTTGTGGAGTCTCGCGGAGAGCGACTTGCTGTCGGAGAACGTGCCGTACCGGCTGCGGGACACGGGCCAGGGTCTCAACCGCGTGCAAGCGGCGCCGAAGACGTCCCGGATGATGCACCAGATCCTCAACAAGGCGCAACGCAGCGTCGGGCAGTGGATCGGTTCGAGCGTGATCGTACGTCTACTCTCCGAGGCTTCTCTCGCTATCTAAATCTCCTTGTAGCACATGGGGGACCACAACGTCCCCAACAGCCTCCTCTTCATCGACAAATACACGCAGATCTACCGCATCCTCCTCCCAATCTGCAATACGCTCTCGCAGATCGAGGGTCTCGCCACAAAACCTGCGATAAGATCGTACATCGATGACGAGTTCGGCTCGCCGGATAATCTGCGCCGCGAGATTCTGGGCGACTTTTTCAGGCATGGGTTCGATGGGTCGGGAGGTGCGTTGCGTTTCTTGTGTTCTATTTTCTGGGTTTCTCTTCTGGTGGCGCTAACTTGTGAAATGAATCCGCAGCTGACAATTTCTTCGATGCCGGGAGCTGCATCGACGGCCGCCTGACGAGCGCGTGGAACTGGTGCTCAACGCTGGAGAAAAAGCGGTATTTCCACGTTTTCCTATTGACAGGTCTGTCTGTCTCTCAATTTGCCCCCCGCCCTCGAAACTAATTATAATCGCAGGCTTCACGGGCTTTGACGGGGAATGGTAGCATCCATTCACTTAGATTTTAGACTACATACAGGTACACTTAGAGCGCACTGCTTACAACGACACCGAGCCTAGATTTTGACTCTCCTCGGTCTGTTTTGCATACCCTCATCGCATCGTCGCATTGCTTTTTGTTTTGTGTTACACATTTTATGCCCCCCATCTAAAGGTGGAGGGGGATTTTTGCTCTCGTTCATTGTCGTTGGAAGGCGTAACTTCCATTCAATTTTGACCGTAAAATACAACAACGAAGAACAACAATGTTCAAGCTGCCGTGACAGGCTGCTGTGTCTGCCCCCCAGCGCCGACGTGGGGTGCACCCTGCTTCCGTGCGGCAGCGACGACCTCGAGCACGCCAGCGAGACCCGCCTTCCACGCGACGAGCCGCTTCTCGAGCGCCTCCCACTGCTCCCGCTCGAACGTCCGCGCGGTCGAGCGGATGATGTGCAGGCTCTGTGATGTCTGCGAGAGTTTCCCGGAAAGAAGGCCCGCGCGGATGACTGATTTCCGTTCCGGTGTGCGTCAGTTATCCTCGGGTGAAGAGAGGGAATAGAATACACACCATCGATGACCCATTTCTCGACCTCGGAGGGCTCGACCTGGAGCGCTTCCGCGACTTTTGCGTACGGCAGATCCTGCCCGATGTTTTTGAACCCGAGGGAGGCGAGCGTCAGAAGGCGGATTTTACGCTCTAGTTGCGTGCTCTCAAGTTCTGTGATTCTTTCAGTATCGGAAGCGCGATAATGATGATGGATGGCTCACGGTATTTTTGCAGCGCCCCGGGATGACTCTTCTCCCATGCCTTGAATTGCGGTAGGCCATCGTTGAGGAAGATGTGGAGGAGAGAGAAGAGCTCGTGTTGCTTGGCGGCGACGACGGCGTTGAGTTTGAACAGGGGGTCAAAGTCAAAGACGAATGGGAGGCGGAGGGCGGTGGCGATGGTCTCGACGGCAGCGGCCTCGGTTGCGGGGCCACCCGCGGGTAATGATCGCACGTATACGAGGGAGTAATCGTATGCTGTTGCTCTATGTGCGCGCGAAATTAAAATTAGAATCTAAACCTTTCCGAAGCAGCACACGCACAAGTCGCCGGATTTCTCGTACGCATCCGCAATGGTCTTGAGGAATTTGCTCTTCTCCTCCGAGGAGATGTCCCACTCCCGCAGCCATTTTTCTACGTCGACTCGTGCGAGCTGCAGGGCGTCGAGTTCCTCATTACCAGTGGCGAGATCTAGGAGAGTGGTGTAGACGGTAAGCCGTAACGGAGACTTGCGCGGAAGGGCATTGAAAAGGTTGGAGAGTCTGCCAACGCATGAGGATTCGGTCAACGTTTCCAGCAAGACGCGCACAAACGGTATTTGATAGACGTCTGCTCTGACGATGCAGAGGAAATGGTCTGTATCAGTGCGGCGGCGAATTGTTTTGTTTCGGGTGAGTCGGCGGCATATAGAGAGAACAAATGCGCGTATAAAAGGTTGAAGAAGCCCTCAATTTCTGAGCAAAGTCAGAATGCACGGTCCCGACATTAATCACGCACGCACCTTTTTCTGACCCATCACCAAGGGTCTTGACCTCGACCACAACCATAGAAAATATCTTTCTCCGTCGGTTGTCGTCCTCCTCCAGCGGCTTCTTCCCGGGCTCGGTCTTGAGGACATCCTGGAACGGGCGAATAAAAGCAGACCGTTCCTCTTCTGATCTGTTTCTGACGATGTAGTTGACCAGTTCTTGTATCTATTTTGAAGGTAAGAGTTGCATAATATGGGGGCGAGCCAATTCACCTGCTCCTCAAAGGTCCCCTCCGCAAATATGGCGACAGAATCTGCCGCAGTCATGGTCGATATTCGAAAGCAGAAATTTCACGACCGCTAACACGACCAAATACCGCGTCACAGCCGCAATGTTTCGCTCTCTTGCTCGTCGAGCTGCCATATCCTCTGCATCTCCTTCCGCAAATCCCCATACCCTAGGCCCGTTTCAGGTATTCGACAGGAATGTGAAGCGGATGCAGAAGGACCGTGCAGCCCTCCGGGAAGACAGCAGAACGGTAGATTACGTCCGGGAGGAGGTCGCAGACCGCATGATGGAGAGATTCCTGGTACAACTGACGCGTTGACGCTCGTTCAACGCGTTTTGATTATTTTCCAGGACATAAAACGTACCTTTGGCTCCATTCTCGATCTGGGTTCCGGCGCCGGCCATTTTACAAAACTCCTGGAACCTGAAAAGGCACGGAAGTCTGTCATGGTGGATCTCAGTCGTATGCAATAATCGTCAAGCACCGCTGGTTACTCTCCCTTACTCAAAACGCTTCAGAAAGAACCCTCCACAGGGATCCCGACTCTGAATTTGAAGGTGGGTTGCGCCAGCGCGTACTTTAACATATGTGGAGATACATGTCGCTCTAGTGCAAGTCGAACGAATACACGGAGATGAGGAGAACCTGCTGCAGATTGTGGAACCCAATTCTCAAGAGGCTGTAGTCTCATGTTTGAGTTTACATTGGGTAAACGACCTCCCCGGTCCGTCGCGCTTTCCATTCTCGCGAACATTTGTCCATATCCCTATTAGGTACCCTCATCCAGATACGAGAAGCTCTACAGCCAGACGGTCTCTTCCTCGGCGCCATGTTCGGGGGGGACACGCTTTTTGAGCTACGAACCGCACTGCAGCTCGCTGAGCTGGAACGTGAAGGAGGTCTTTCTCCTCATATTTCCCCCATGACCCGTGTGTTTCCCCGCCTTTAGTCGTATTTCTCGTGCCATTTATTGTCGCAGAAACACGCGACATTTCAAATCTTATGGGCCGCGCCGGTTTCTCCTTACTGACCGTTGACGTCGACGAGGTAAAAGTCGCGTACCCGGACATGTGGGCTTTGATGGACGACTTACGCGCAATGGGCGAGGGAAACGCTATCCTCGGCCCTCGTCGTGCTCTCCGCCGCGATACGCTGGCCGCTGCCTCTGCGATCTATACCGGTGGGTTTGGATTCACTACCTTCCATTTTCTGTAATAATTGGCATGGGGCAGCACTTCATGGGAACGAAGACGGAAGCGTCCCCGCAACGTTCCAAATTATCTACATGGTAAGTTACCTGCTTTTGTCCGATGACCGCGAGTATAATCGACAACCATTTTAGATTGGGTGGAAACCTGCCCCGACCCAACCGCAACCTCTGGGGCGCGGTACTGGGAAGGTACCACTAGGCGAGGTATTATAACGGCCTCGCACTATCGCCATCAGTATCTATTGTTCGAGACACCCGTATTGGAATCTGAGCACTTGTGCTTTTATCTCTAGCCAAAGAACTCGAGGACACAAAGACGCGTCATTTACGACATCAACTATCCCTCGGAATTTGTCTATCCAGTCGCTGGACTCATGTTCCACAGCTGCTCCTAACACACACTTCGCCCGCAAAAGATGCGTCTTTGTCTTTCGAAGTCTCCTGAGGAAGCTCCCGGATGGTGTAAACGACTCGGAAAGTCGGGCACGCCGATTCTTACAGCATCTCGGCCAACGCCACTGCGTGCTTAGATCGCTCAGATCCCTCATTGAGAAGCCTTCTGGGACAGCCTTGGAAGCGCCTCCTTTGCTGTATAAGTACGAAAGGAGCCACCAAATGAAAGTTACGACCCCACGGGCCTTTCAATTCGCGCCATGAAGCTTTCTCTGCTGCCTTTATTTCTTTTTGCCGCGATTTCTTCTACGTTCGCCGCTGCTCTTTCTCCTCGAAACCTCACATTACAGGTTAAGGAAAGCGTCACCACCCCTCACGGCTGGACTCGACTGGGTCGAGCCTCTTCGGACAGCAAGATACGGCTTCGCATCGCTATTTTTCAGCAGGATTTCGCCGGCTTGGAGAAATCGTTGTACGACATCAGCGATCCGGACCACCATCGATATGGCGCGCATTTCTCCAAGGAAGAGGTCGCGAAATTTGTTGCCCCTCCTCCGGCGAGTCTGGCGTTGGTCGATGGGTGGCTTACCTCTCACGGCATCAAGGAAAGCGACCTTGTCCGATCCCCTGCAAAGGACTGGATCAGCGTGACGCTGCCCATTCACCTTGCCGAGCGGATACTTGGTGCGGTAAGTTGAAAATGTCCTATTATTTGACTGCAAATTTATTTGATCTTTTGGCGGCAGGAATATTACATGTGGCAGCATACCAGCGGAGACATACTCGTTCGTACTTCCGCCTACAGACTTCCCCCAGTATCTCCACGAACACATCGAGCTAATCCAACCCACCACGATGTTTACGCGATCGAAGGGCATGACACCCATCCTCTATCCTGAAGAAGACGAACCCCTCGGCTCTGTCATTCCCGTAACGCCATTTGCCAAGCCTCATGTCGACCCAAGCTGCACTGCAAGCGTCACCCTCAACTGCCTTATGCATCTATATAACGCCGTGGGCTATAAGCCGCGGGCAACGAAAAAGAATGCGATCGGAATTACAGGTTTCCTCGGCCAGAATGCCAATACACAGGATCTCAATTCGTTCTACCGCGACCAGTTACCGGCTGCCGCGAATTCGACGTTTAAGTCGGTCAGTGTCTACGGTATGATGCTGTTTTTCTATATATTTCTGGCTTGTTCTCAAATGATCGCAGGGGCAATAAACAACCAATCAATGTCCGCGGCGGGCGAAGAGGCCAACCTCGACACGCAGTTTGCCTTTGGGATTTCGTACCCGACTCCGGGGACGTTCTGGTCTACCGGTGGGCTCCCGCCGTGGCTCCCTGACGACCACACCCCCGTTGGCAAGTTATCTTACCCCGCAAATAAATGCCCGCTAATGATGATGCTATCGCACCCAGATACGAATGAACCTTACCTCGACGTGTGTACCTATTGTTCTGTGTCATCACGGACCTCACCCCATTCGCAGTGGCTCGACTTCGTCCTCCGTTCCGACCATATACCACAAACGATATCGACGTCCTACGGCGACGACGAAGCGACAGGTTAGTGGGACGCAGTTTACTCTCCGTGTTGTAACGCTCACCCTTTGCGCAGTCCCCTTCACATATGCGACCCGCGTTTGTAAACTGTTTGCCGAACTTGGCGCCCGGGGCGTATCGGTACTGTTTGCCAGCGGAGACGGCGGTGTGGGCGACGGAAACCCCAATCCTGCGACGCAGCAATGCCGCACCAACGATGGGAAACGTACCAGAAGGTGTTTCCTCTTACATGATCCTCCGATCGGCAGTCTGAATGAATGTGGAACTTAGATTTCTCCCAGCATTTCCCGCGTACGTATGCCTAATCTCTGAACCACAAATCTCACTCGCCCGTTGAACATCTAGATCCTGCCCATACGTGACGGCGGTGGGAGGTACGATGAGCATCCCGGAGGTTGCCGCGAACTTTAGCGGCGGTGGCTTCAGCGACTACTTCTCCAGGTGATGCGCCTATCTACGTGCGCGCCTTCGAGTGCTAATGACGAGCAGACCCACGTACCAAGACCACGCCGTCAACGCGTACCTCAGCAAGCTCCATGGGACATACGAAGGCCTCTTCAACCACTTGGGTCGGGTTCGGCGCCTCTCGTTCTTGATTATTCTCGTTCTTAAACACGTAAACCAGGGCATCCCGGACGTCTCCGCCCAGTCACGCAAATTTCAGATCGTCTGGCAGGGCCAACGCATCTCGATCGGGGGAACATCCGCGTCGACGCCGACATTTGCGGGGCTCGTCGCGCTGCTGAATGACGCCCGCCTGGCCGCGGGCCGCCCTGCGCTCGGCTTTCTTAATCCGCTGCTGTACAAACGCGGCGAGCACGCGCTTAACGACGTCGTTGCTGGCGCGAATCCTGGGTTAGTTCCATGTTGTTCGGGTAACTCAAGAGCTGACGGCCTTGCGACAGGTGCGGGACACCTGGGTTTAATGTGCGTTACTTTTGCGATGATTTTTCTCTGTGCGCCGCTGAATTACTTGTAGGCGACCAAGGGATGGGATCCCGGTAAGCACGCATACTCATAGACGTTGCATGGGCTGATATTGGAGCTGGTAGTGACTGGACTCGGGACGCCCGATTTCAAGAAGCTGTTGAAGGTGTGTGTTTGATAGTGGGGGGCAAGCCGTTCGAGAGAATCGGAATCGGAGTCTAGGTTTTATAGTGGGCTTTGATGTATGTACATGACTGTTACGATTAGATTACACGGGCTCTAACGTTGTTTCCGGAATGAACACGAGTATATCGGCCTTCGAATTTGGTTTCATTTGATCATATGCATCGTCCTCCGTCGACTTCGACTACGTTACCGGTGATGTAGCAGGCGTCGTCGCTCGCAAGGAAGGCCACCGTGGCGGCGACGTCGGACGGCTCGCATGCACGGCCCATCTGCCAGCCAGTCGTCAGTCTTGACACCAAAGTAAAGATGAGAGCTCGAAAGACGGCACGAACAGGAATATTTGCGAGCATCGGCGCAATGTTCTCTGGTGTCGCTTCGACGCCGGGACCTAGATTGAGCTGCATCCTAAACAAGGGGCGTCACGTTAGCAGTGTGCGAATCGGACGTGAGCTGCACTCACATCCCGGTGTTGCCCATTGACGGCGCAATCACGACAGAGCGCACATACGGGGGCGTACTCGATAGCAATGGACTTTGAGATAGCGATGACGGCAGCCTTCGTCGCACAGTCTGTTGGCGGTCAGTCTGACGCAGATAAAGCATGATGAATACACTCACAGTATGCGATTTTGGGCTTTGGACGCAGTGCCCCGACCGAGGAAATGTGAATGAACACGCCAGATTTCTGCTTTAGCATCACTGGCGCACAAGCCGAGATGCTGTGGTACACGCTTTTAACGTTTATATTCATGAGCCGGTCGAAGAACGCCTCGTCGACGGTGTGCGTGTCCTTCCCCGTCATGTTGATCCCTGCGTTGTTGACCACGACATCTAGACGACCCCATTTCTCCAGCACGGTGCTGACGGCGCGTGTCCAGTCGGTTTTCTGAGTTACGTCCCCGCGCAGAACAATCTTGTCGTCGCTCTGGCTGTCGACGGCGACAGAAATATCGATGACCAGGACACGATATTTCTGCGCCAGAAGCTTTTCCGTGATAGCAAGTCCAAATCCTGCTGCGCCCCCGGTCACTAGTGCGACTTTGGAATCCATTACAGATAGGAATACAGAGCAAGTTTATAAAGTCGAATAAAGTCCAAGAGAATCTGAATAGGGGCTTGCGGAGGAACCTCATTCCGCGTGATCCGCATCAGCGATCGGCGCGGTACAATTTTGCCGTACGGCTATTTCTTTCTTCATCCTCGTCCAGCTCGACCACGCCACTCGGGCAAGCTCGTCGGGGACATTCTTCTCCTCCGACCAGGCCCTGGGTACGAACGTCTCCATGCTCCAAATACATCGGCTTTCGTCTTTTTGCATCTCATAAACCGCGCGCGAAATTTCAACAAGCGGCAGGGAGTCCACCCTCAGTGAAGGGGTACGGTCGGTTGGTGCGCGACATTGTCTGAAGCCCCCGGCGCGGCCGGATCCTGAGGGGGTTGGTTGACAGGGAGGGGGACCGGGACCGGTGCAGCGTCCGAGAGCTGGTACAGTGTAAACTTGGAGGCATGTGGTGTGCGAACCAGTTCCTTCAGCGACTCCGCGAGGGATTGACGCTGCTCAGAAGACGTGGGCGCTGGGATCTGTGCAGAATTTGCGTGTTCGAGATACGTTCCAATGTGGAACGCATCCAGACAGATCGAAAAGTTCGGGCGATCCACTTGCTCAGCAACTTGGATTGCCCTGCATGGATCAGCATTTATGGTGGCTCGTAAAAGCGAGTACTCACTCTTGCCATGTGCGATTATATGTGCTCCAAGATGTGAATTCGTACAGGATAGAAATTGGAGGCTCGTATTGTGCAGCAAGATCTGTCAACTCGATGAGGTCCGTGATGCCGAGTTCGAGCGAGATTTGGGAGTGGGACAACATGCAAGCTGGCACTTGGACCAGCGGCGCGCGCAGAATATGGGCAAGTTCCAGCCAGACCTTCGCCGATTTCAGCCGTTCTGCGTGGACCGAGCGGTCCAGGATACCCTGCCTCGAATGAGCTCGTTCGAATGAATCCCGAACAAAGGAATCTTTTGCGAACCTCGAAATTCATGAACGGCGCCAGGGAGACCGCCTCAAGGTCCAACTCGTCCAGCAAGGCGCGGGTGTCTTGGGCCGCTTCGAACAGCGACTTGCCTCTCTTTGCAGCATGTGTTTCCAGGCAGAAATAGCTAATTTCAATAGCAGGAAAACCAACTTTCTTGGCGGCGCGAATCTTGTCGTGAAGGTCATGCCCAACTTCTGGGCGGCCCAAGGACAGCGTCGTGATGGCAGGCACAATTAGGGACATGGGTGTATGTATGCAGGAACCCGCACTCATAGGATTGGTCTCAAATTTCGTCTCAGGCGGGTGTGCCTTACCCCGGGCTAAAATATTTTGCAAATTTTGGATCTGGAGGGAGAAACCTTTCCCCGCCCCACTTGGCTCACCCCGCAGCCGTGTGGAGAATCGATCATTTATATAAAAGGTTGGTTTCGGTTTTTCGGATGCCTCGCCGCCAAAGCTACCTCTGCCATGCCTTCTCTCGCTAAACTGGAGGACCGCCCCACCCCTTCCGAGGTCTACAATTGGAAGATCTATGCATATTCCATCTGTGCAGCTTTCGGCGCCGTCCTCTACGGGTATGACGTGCGTCGCGTCGCGTCTTATCGACGCGGTGATAGCCTGACCGCCATTACAGAGCGCCTTTATTGGCGGTACCATTGCACTGGCCTCGTTCCAAAAAGAGTTCGGTATCACGGCGGCAAATAAGGCCGCCATTTCTGCAAATGTCGGTTCGTATACAATTCTCTGATATTTTTCCTTCCACTCATGTGTTCCCCTATAGTTTCTGGGTACCAAGCCGGAGCATTCTTCGGTGCCCTGCTGTCTTTCCCCTTCTGCGAGCGCTACGGACGGCGATTCGCACTGATACTGGCCGCATTTTTCTTCACGCTTGGGGCTGGACTACATCTCGCACCGAACGCGAGCAGGGGTTTGGCACCGCTCTACGTCGGGCGCGTGATCGCGGGGCTCGGTGTTGGCGCCGTGTCCCTCACCGTGCCGATCTACATTGCCGAGATAAGCCCCCCCGCCATTCGCGGGCGTCTCGTTGGTTTGTACGAGATGCTGCTCCAAATTGGTGGTCTCGTTGGTTTCTGGATGTATGTTTCTCATTCCCCATTTCATGTCGTGGCGCTCACTATTTTCTTCAGTAACTACGCGGTGAACGAGACGATTCCCTCCTCGCGAAAGCAGTGGCTAATTCCCGTAAGTCATTCGAAACCAAAGATTTCACTTGAGATTCTGAGTTTGGAAACAGATGGCGATCCAACTCATTCCCGGCGGAATCCTGCTTATGTCTTCTTTCCTGTTGCTCGAGACTCCTCGTTGGCTGCGGTCCAAAGAGCGTATTGCGGAGGCCGGCAAGAACCTGAGTATCCTTAGAAATCTCCCCGAAGGTGAGTCATCTTCCCCCATCTTCATGAATGAGGTCCTCATTAGAGATACGCAGACCACCCATACGTCGTCCAGGAGAATGCTATGACCGACCAGCAGCTCGCCATAGAGGCACAGAAGACACACGGTGGTAGCATCTTGGCGCGTCTGCGCGAGATCTTCCTCCCGGGCATCCGCAACCGCCTCTTCATGTGCTTCATGCTCTTCCTCTTCCAAAACGCGACGGGGATCAACGCAATCAACTACTACTCCCCGACCGTCTTCCAGAGCATCGGCATCAAAGGGACGAGCACCGGGCTGTTCACCACAGGCATCTTCGGTATCGTCAAGAACGTCGCGACCTTCATCTGGCTGCTCTTCCTCGTTGACCGCATCGGCCGCCGTCCGCTGCTGCTTGTTGGCGCCCTTATCGCCGGGCTCTGCATGCTGTACGTCGGTGGGTATATCGCGATCGGCAAGCCAGGCCAGAGCACGGGATCGATTACGGGGGGCGGCATCTCCGCCGTCGCGTTCATCTACGTCTGGACAGCGGCGTACGGGCCAACTTGGAATGGCACACCGTGGGTCATCGCGAGCGAGGTCTTCCCTCAGCATGTGCGGACGCTCACACAGTCACTGCTCTCCGCGAGCCAGTGGGTATGGCAGTTCGTCATCGCGCGCGCGACACCATATATGTTCCAGTCGATGGGATACGGGACGTATCTCTTCTTCGGGCTTCTGACGCTGTTGGGCGGAGTATACGTCTTCTTCGTTGTGGTGGGTCCCTTCCTCTCTCTTCTGTACCCGCCAGGCTGACGGCACGCGCACAGCCCGAGACCGCAGGGATCCCGATCGAGCAGATGGATGTGATCTTCGGTTTCCGGCCGACGGATGTGAGGTCGTTCAAGAGCGACCCGGAGCAGGGGAGCATGGAGGGCAAGGACACGACGGAGCACGTCGAGGGAACATGAATGGTGCGAGGTTGTGTATACGAAAGAGTTTACTTTACGAGTTATGGTTAATGTATTGTACAACTTGCTTGTGGATGGAATGCACGATCGATTGCCTATCCATGCTATGCGAATTCTGGTTCAATAATCGCCACATAGCCCGATTGTGATTACCTACTAGGACCTTTTCACTCCATCTTGACCCTCACCCATTCGCTGGAGGTTAGTCTATACCCACCACCACTGTTCCTGACCCATTGGCCGGGTTTCTGTCTGAAAAGACAAACATCCATGCCACTATCTGACAGTGCGCAAAGCCGCGCCATCGTTTCCACGCTATATATGTGCACCAGATGGAATTGAATGGAAAGCAGACGATCACACGCCATCTCGTCGTTGTGATATCCCTCCCAGCGGGACTCAATCGCATCGAGAAGCATGGATTCCGATCCGTACAAATCTCCACCCAGCGACAAGCACTGCAGTTTTGGTGCCAGACAAGGGACCGTTTTTAGGGTGTGCAAAGCGATGAAAAGCGTGTCTGTAATCTGACGATCGAAGGCGCAGTGAATATCCAACTCCGTCAGGTTCGGTAGCATTCCCAGAAGGTCGATTAAATCGAGGTCGCGGATTTGGGCATTGCTAAGCTCAAGTCGAGCTAGGCAATGAGCAGATCTCCGGAGGAAAGGGCGAAGGCGTTCCAGAATGTTGTGTGAATACGGGCAGTCCAGCCGGAGATGTTTAAGATGAGGAGTCGAAAGGTGCGCCAGAAGGTCCATAGAGGACGTGACTACCGCTAAAGAAGCGAGATTCGGGAGGACAACGTCCAAAAGTTCCCCCGGGATGGGCCCGGCGAGTTGAAGTTCAAGGGTTTGCAGGCGAGCCAAGTCGCTGTTCTGCAGTGTCGTAAATATGAACTGCCCCCCCGGTCGTAAAATCTCCAAATTAGAAATGATCATGTCTTTCGACCGACGGGATTGACTGAGAAGGAGACCCAGCAATCCTTGGTCCCACCGCGCGTCGAGGGCCAATTTCAAGGGAAGTGGTTTGGACCTTTCGATGTACGCTGACACTAATGGCAGGATGGAGGATAGGTGCAACTTCGGAAAAGACCGCACATTGCACCAGAGTCGAGGGGTGGACAATCCTATGACCCTCCATCTACTGCAGACATGACCAAGGAGCAGTGGATGACTGCGGGGGGTCGAGGAATCCCTCTGCGCCAGCGCTGGCGAGCAGGAAAATCTCTGAGAGAATTTCCGGAGGGATCTGTTTTGTGTAATCGCAGGAGTTTCGGCCCAGTACTCGCATAGCGATGGTTTATAATGAAGTGGTGAGTTCAGAATCAAGAACGCGGTCACGAGGAATCTTGACGCGGACCAAACTAACGCCAATAACACGTTGACCCGCCTTGCGCGATGAGCATTTCCCGATCGCATAGTCGACGTCAGCGTGCCAGTGTACAAACGCAACTTCTGGCCTTGAAGTTCAAGGCCAAAAAAGAGCATTAATATTCAAATAGTGACTACCAGGAACCACGAAATTCGCAACTGCATTGAGAACTGTATGAAATGCTAACATTTATTGAGAGTGAAACGTGTCCCCGTCGGGATTTTATTACCGCCGTTAGGCTCTCCAGTGTTGGTAAGTCCAGGTCTTCGCGAGGTACTTCCGAATCCTCTTCCTCGTACCCCCCTAACTCGGGGTCCAATCGTGTGTACTCGAAATGGTGTGATGAACGAGGAACGAGCCGGTAACATCACAGTAGCTGTCTAGAAAGACTATCGAAACGGGGCCCACGGGGAGGAACTTCATCTTGATACCGATTGGGTCTGAACATGAAATCGTGCAGAGCGCCGAGCTCCGCCTCGAACATCGCGAGAACGGCATGCCACAGAAACTCGCCATCCTCGCCACCGTCGATGGAGCATCTGTGTGGCTCCAGGCGCATGAGGGTAGCTTTGTACCGGAGGACCCACTCAACGACGTGAAAATACGGCGTTCAACGCGTCCCTCGCAGGCTTCCCCAACGTCATGCCTTTGGCATCAATATGTATGCCAATCGAATCAAGTGCGGGTCATATAATGTACTGTACAAGTTATGTGATAGAGGACCCGCTAAAGTAAGTAGATAAGTACGCCATGTGTACATTACAAAGCATCGAAGTTGATATGATGCGACGCCCTTCTCCTCTCCAACTCATCCTCCCGCTACAAGTGCAAAATCAAATCCGTCAGCACGAAATCGCCAACACAAAGTAGTAGTTCAAACGCACCTTCTCATTCAAGTGCAGCACCAGCACGATCACCGCCAGCAGCACCGTCCCCACGACCACTGTCAGCGTCACCCACGGGATCCACTCCCCTGGCCGGAGGAACAGCTCTCGCTTCCAGGGATCACCCGCCTTCGACGGCGGCAGTATCACAACCTTTGAGTTGGGAATGACACCCTCCATATTGATGTAGTGCTCCGCGGTGTGCATCGTCGACCCTACGAAGAGGTTCTCGATGTAGTTGTTCGTGCGCCCGAGTCCGAAGAAGGAGTATGGGGTCTGTAGCGACTGGTATGACGTCTGAGGAAGCTGGCCAACTTGCGCGGCCGAGCGGCCGCCTGTGGTGTCTAATACCGTGTATTTATACGATGCTCCGGAGTAGCTCACACCAAAAGGCTGTTGGAGTCGGTAAGTGAAGGTCAAGTCGTCAGTCATAGAAATCGTACATGGTATCTCTCCGTTCCATTGGGGCCATAACACCACCCATTACCACAAGCACCATTCAGCACTATTCCGAATACACTTTCAGATCAAGCCAGATGCGGGTTGGAGGACACCCACCGATTGCCTTCAGGAAGAACGCGTCGTAGTAGAAGTTATTCTGCACGAACAGAACGTTGCCTTGGCCCAAAGTACCCGTCCTTTGTACCATAATATCGAGCGTCCCCTAGAGTCATCGTCAGCACACGCATAAGAGACCCTTAAGCTGAGGACGGAAACCCACATCCTCATCCATATCTAAAAACGACACGCTCCTCGCATCCTTGACGGCGTCCAGCGTCTCCGTTCCCTTAGTGGCGACGCTCCAGCCGCGTTTTCCATGCCCGGATCGACACCCAGAGACGCCGGCTCCGCACGGGACAGAGAAGAGCATCTTTGGTACATGGTCTTGTCCCGAGGCGATGATGACCAACATATCAGGGAAGCCATCGAGATTGGCATCGCCAAGCTTGAGAGAGATCGGCAACGCAGGGACTGGTGTGGTATCGAGGACCACGAGGGAAGAGCCGGGGAAGAGGGAATTGATGGGCATACGGACATAAGCCTCATTGTCCGCACTGTCTGTCAGGTCGAACGTGAACGTGGGGTCAGCGGTGCAGAGGTCTTCAGGCGGCCGACAGGTCCGTACGCCTTTCTTGACGCCCGAGTCTACCGAGGTGGTGCAAAGAGGTAGCTGCTTGTTGTATGCAATATTGATGACACAATCGCTACCGACACCTGTCGAGGTCGATATCGACGAGCAGGTAATGAATACCATGTCGATGGTCCCGTCACGGTCTATGGACGGTGTAAGAGATGTAGAGAGAGCAAATTAAAGGACATACCGACGTCAGCAAAAGACACGCTCCGCACCCCAGAAGGCATGGATCCTTGTAATGCGAGCGAGAAACCGTCTGCCTTGTTGTTGACCCAGATTTGGTATGACCCGTTATCGCAAAGGAGAAATACGTCCGCAAGACAGTCTCCATTGAGGTCGACAACAGCGTTGCTATGAGGGTTTGCCAGAGTGCATTGTGCGCCTTTGAAAAGCGGGTCAACGCTGTAAGAAGTTAGCTCAGTCCAAAAGACGAGACTGACGCGCGTACACATTGAATAACGGTGAAAGAGGATCGGAGGCATTCCACACGTTCTGCCAAACCTGGAGGCCTTGAGATGAAGGGGACATTCCCAGAAGGTCGATCTTCATGTCTCCATCTACGTCGATAGGTATTGGCTGCGGAAGCGCAGAAGCAGGGACCGAGAGTGGATTGCTCGTATCTGTTGCCTGGTTAGTTGGTCGTGAAAACGAATAAAAGAGGACACACCAAATCCTCCACCGGGTAAAGCGGTATAAACGGACAAGTCTAGTTGGTTACTTTGGGAACCCTGGGCCATGACTAGCAGGTCAAGTTTTCCCGAGTGCGTAAAGTCGCCTGGCACAACGTTCTGGATTTTGAGCGGATGCGTGAAGGTGGCGGAGGAGTGGAATACAAAGTCATCTATACACTGAGTTCAGACATGCCCGTTCTGAAATAAGCAATGTTCTGGCTTTGGCTGTTGGTTGCGGCTTGGGTCTGCCTTCGCCTCAGATATTCCGAGGCCAGCCGTCCAACCAAGCCAGAACACGACAAAATCCAACCCTTCAGCACATACCATGGCTCCATAAATATACAGTGAGAGTTTGCTGGTCGGAATCAAGGGTCAAAGCATCGAGACTGAGCGTTCATTAGCACTGGAAATGTTATAATACACTGAGCTCGTACTACTGGTCGCCATTGAAGTCGCCAAAAGCAATGACACGGCCTTGGACGTTGATGCCCATGGAACCCGCGTCTACGAGGGAATTTGCGGAGAACCTCTTGGGGGGAAACGGCCACATTGCAGCAGCTTCATCTGAGAGCCACGAGAGAGCGATTAAGGCGCCGTAGAGCCTCTTCCGTCGTCCAAGTAAGTGACGGTACATGATTGCGAGTTGTGTGGCTGTGCAGCCTGCGCGCGAAACACGGCAAAACAACCCGCCGTGGCGATTTTAACCACGTCGTTCCCGTCGTCCGCCATGTCCACCAATGCTGCAATTCGTGCAGAAGTCGCTAGCCTCACTTCATCCATATCCCACTACAAAAAGCTTCTAGACGACATGCAGACCCGACTTGGAGTCCTACAGAGTCAACTAGACTCAGTTGTCTATCCAGTCTCGACCTTACCACCAGAGATGATGTCTGAAATTTTCACGCATTGTTTGCCAACAGAGCGGTGGATGGACATGGTGAATACAAGCGAAGCTCCCTTGCTCCTCATGCACGTCTGCAGAACATGGCGGCAGATCACCATTTCTACACCCAATCTGTGGACCACATTCGACGTGAATGTCGCTGGCATTTACAACTATTTTCCTGAGATAGCGCAAAGCTGGCTTGCGCGAGCACGCGAGTATCCGCTGTCCGTGAAGATTTCAGGAGTGCTTTGGGACATTTCCGATACCGGAGGATACTCTGGACGCCTTTTTCGAGATCTTCCAACGGCATTCTCGGAAAATCCGTTCTTTAGAGCTGAACATAGATGCGAAAACCCTTCAGGCGATGGACGCGTATTCCCTGGAATTCCCTCTACTTCAGAAGCTGTCCATCCGCCGTACCAAAACGGCCCGCGGCCATAAAGGAGGTCAGCTTCATGTGAATGTGTTCAATGAAACCCCTCTGCTACAAGAATTATCATTGACCGAAACTCCCCTCAATTTCTTCTCCCTTCCTTTGAGACGGCTCACCAAGTTCACCGGGGAATTATACTCTTTCAAGAATTGTCGCGAGGCATCGCACCGCATGTCCAATTTAACGGAGTGCGCCTTTGCGATGTTTAAGAGGCCAGAGTGGTCCTTTAACGACGAGGAACCGAACCCGATCACCCTCCCGAATCTTCGACGTCTAACGGTGTTCAGTTCCGCGAACGAGGAAGGTCGATATGCAGGCAGCATGGGTATCCTGGCGTCCCTGGTATTGCCTGCCCCTTCAATCGCTCGAAATTCGGGGTGTATTGGATTTCAGTGAAGCAGTTCTCCATGATTTCCTCTCTTGTTCTTCACCGCCATTGCGGGAACTTTGCATTCACCCACATCAGTCGCAGAGCCGTGGAACGGAGCTGCGACTTTGGCCTGCCTTCACGGCGCTTGGCCTCACGGATCTGGAGATTTGGTATCCGTCGAAAACCTTTCTCTCTGGTTTTTTCGATCCCTTGGGCGGGGACCCGAGCTTTTTATTGCAGCTTCGGTGCCTGTCTTTCCTGGGGTGCCGGAACGCCAGGGGCGAGGCAGATCTCATCGAGACAGTGAGTAGGGCGAGTAAATCCATCACAGATCGGAGACACCTCGAAGGATGTGCGCAGATGGAGTCATTTCGCGTTGTCTCAGCAAACAGCGACGATATCTACGCCGAGTGTATGTTCCCACCCGGCCGGTTGCAACCATTCGCGAAATTGAAGGAGGAAGGAATGGAAATATATATAGGAACGGAAGAGGAATCAATTTTCTGATGGTCTGCTATTCCGGTTCGTGTTTTTGCGCTGCTGACTTCAAGAGGTATTCCTACATATATCTCTGTGCTAAAAAATCAGAACGGAATCAGAGGCATGCTACTCGCGTAGCCTCTTGCTGAAGATACTGAAGTTGACATTGAATCATCGCCGAGTGAATCATTGTCTGCTTCTCGTCGCACGCGAAAAGGTAGTAGAGGGGTGAATTGGAGCCAGCAGCCAGGGAAAACATGTGCATGTTAATTTTTGGGTAAACGGTCTGGATTCTCAGTGAAACGAAGACCCAAGCGTAGCCTTGGGGTGAGCCCACTGCTATAAGCATTTAAGCATTCAATCAGAGGAACGAGGCGTGCGGGGAAGCGCACATCGAAAGAGGAGGAAGGGAAGTAATGCGCTACTTGTATTCTGGTGAGAGCTATGGAAGGAAGCGCCATACGCATATCGTCACGTTCAGTCTTTCAGATGCAGAGGAAGACTTGCGAAATCAGGACTTAGCAGGCTCTGGGGTAACCAATGCCGATGAAGTTCCGGGCGAGGCATGGTGTCTTCATATTCCTGAGTATATTTGCTTTGTACCCTTGAACTGCAGGTCGGAGACAGAAAATAGAATTTCTGTGCGGACACAACCAGAAGTTTCAATTCCGCCTCCACGTGCAATCCCGATTAGGGAATTTTTTGGAGGCAGTGCTGAGCTTGCCGAATCTGCCGATGATGCTAAAAAGTGTTGCACAAGTCCTTCGCAAAGCATTTTGGACTCGCATTGCTTCGTCAGTGAAGTATTTCAAAGGAAACATATAATATATTGAAATACTAAAATTTACATCCTTGCTCTTTCAGGTGCGCGAAGAGGACCGACCATTCGAGGCCCTCCCCTCCCTCGCTGCGCTCGGGGGGTCCCCCAAGCCGGGCCTCTCAGGTCGGCACTCTAAAGCCTCATTCGCGCTTTCCCTCTATCCTCTATCCCTCGCCCTCCTCCCCCAGCCACCCTAACCTATCCCTAACCCTAACCGGCGAGGCGGGACGACAAGGCGAATACCCGGGATGCGCTTGCCCTAACTCCCTCGAAGCGGGGCATAGGCGTCCCTGACGGCAGGTGGATTCTCTGCTGTGGCGATGGGTGACCTATGGGACGCATAGCAAGGCGGCGAGGCAGCGTCGATGGGGGGAGAAAGAGAACAGCAATGTGGCTGACCCTAATGTGCCTTGTTTGGCATGTGTCGGAGCTTGAACTCGCCGAAAGCTGCCGCCATCAAACTGCCCAATCGGGATGGCACGTGGAGGCGGAAATGCAACAGTGGGACACAAGCGGTGCTCGATCTCTGGATCACTCAATTATTCTCACGACCCACCCCCCCCAGAAAAGGCAATGATCATCAAACCATCAACGCGCCTCGCCTGCCACTCGTCACTCTCCCCTGCGTTCTCTACGGCCATTCATGCCTCGGTACATCTCTAGCTCACTCAACAGTACGGGGCTCTAGTGTATATGTTGCACATACACACCTCTGTGAAATAATGCCATTACCATACAATTCTATTTGCACTGTACCCAAATACACAACGAGCTTGTCGAGAAGACAGGAAACTGGCGCGAGGGGGGTTTACATATTGAAGTATCGCGGGTAGAGAACTTGGGGTGTCCGCCGTCGTGACACGTAGAAGTTGACAGGCCGACCGGAATTACCGCGCAAAGAATTCGTTGATCATGACTTAGGAGAGAATAGTAAAGCAGAGTATTTCAATATCAATGCCATTTCCTGGAGTAGACGAGCGACAAGGCCTGTCGCGAGAAGGCTGGGTGGTGAGCGGCAGCTCATCGTTCCAGGCGGATGTGGCTGTGATTCCGAGGCGATCCGTGATCTCGCTTATTTCACATCAAATTGAACGATCCAGAGATCGAGCACCGCTTGGTGGGACATGTCCGAGTCCCAACTTCCGTGACACGTGACGTGACAGTGCGTTCTCACGGTTCAACTTTAAGGCTCATGCCAAGCTCATGCGATTGCAGGGCCCATGTGGATGATCAAGACATGGGAGCCCCTATTACTCCTCTTCCTCTTCCTCAACAGCAACACAACGAGGCCACGGAAGTGACTCATTGTTCCTGAACTTGCAGAGACCCATAGGGCCATACCATGACGAAACTTTCTCGCGGCGAGTTCCCAATGAACATTGCGGGACTCACTAGCCTCCTACCAGAGGAACAGATATGGGCTCATTATCAGCCCTACCTGGAGGCGCGCGGATACATGCTGCGGCTCCGCTATCGGCCAGACTGGGTTCCAGAAGCCATTCGGTTGGGCAAAGACCCCTTTGACTGTGAGGATTCAATTCCAGTGCGAGTTTATGTTTTTTCCCCTTTCCTGTCACATCTACACGCTAATATTTACTGCAGGGAGAGGGCAAGGTTCTGGACGCCACGCGTATCTCCGATGGTACTCAAGTCGTTTTGAAAATCGTGGAGCTCCTATCGGCAGATGTTACCATCTCGTCGTTCCTAGCGAACGAGCAGGGTGCGCAGAAGCATACGATTTCGCTTCTCGAGTGGATTCCGATTGATGATACGTGGGGATGGATGGTCATGCCTCGTATGCGTGGTTGTTACGATCTGCCTCTCTTCCGCACAGTGCGTGAATTCAACGAATTTTTGCTGCAAGTCCTTGAGGTGAGTTAGTTGAAACTGTCTTCGTTTGTATTCTTACTGTTCGCAAGGGCCTCGTATTCTTGCACAGCAAGAACATCGCACATCGGTTCGTTTCCAGAAATCACCCTGAGTTCCTGGCCCTGATATGCTGCAGAGATATCTGCACACAGAACATTGTCATGGATGCATCTCGCATAATCCCAGGCGGATTCCACTTTGTTCTTCCATTGACAAGCAACGGTTTAGATTTTCTCAAAATATACACTGGTGACGAGTCCGAGCCGCATTACATGAAGACACGAACCGAAGCTGGCCCCACGAAATATTACTATATCGATTTTGGGCTCTCCGTGCGCTTTCCCAGCTTCGAAGCACGGACCTTGGTCACCGGAAACTATGGTCGCCTGCGCAAGCACGTTCCAGAAATCTCGGACACCGTGCCATATGACCCGTTCAAGGTCGATGTTCGCCTTGTTGGAGAGATGTTACGGTTCGAATTTCTCGAGGTGAGTCCATGGCTCGTGTGTGTCAGATCTTTCAAATCTGAGTCATTCAGCATTATCTCGGTCTCGACTTCGTCATACCATTCATGAAGGAGCTTCGACGTCACAGTCCCGCAAACAGACCGGACGCTGCGATGGCGCTGGGACTTTTCAGACAACTCGTCTCCCGTATGAGTGACAAGGATTTGGATCGGCCAGTCCGATTCTGTCCTTCGGTCATCAGGCAAACAAGAAAACAATTTATCCTCTCCTTGAAAACGTTTGATTTCCGTTGGCGGTGACAGAACGTTACTTGGTGATACCGAATGTAACTGTGCTTTCCGAAATTTATATTGTTGCTTATATCCACACCCTTCCATAGTATGGGACGCGATAGTCTGTGACGGCGATATTCTTAATGCTCTTAGAGTTGGGCATCGTGACTCCATAAATTCGGGACATGTCTTTTGAAAACACTTGAATGACGCATGGCACTTGCGACGAATCGCTGAGATAGGCAAAATTCTGTATCCCCTTCCATCCCAGTATGCCTGAGATCTCCTTATTATGACCTCGCATTTATCCGACTGTCATTCCAAGCAGCGTGGCGAACGGAAATCTAAATATGCAGAAGCGAGAAGTCTCTACGTTGGGCAGCACCTCAGCTGAACAAAATCCCGAAGCCTACGTATGCACCTTACTCAAAAAGATTGGATGACGCAAGGCATTGTTTACCAACTGTGAAATCAGCTGCACGAAAATTGAATGGATCACAACCAATCCGCTTCAATTGCAGACAGAATGCATGAAAGAGAAGAAACAACACGTAGGTTTAAATTGGCAGATTTTCGTATGGTTTCGACTCGACGTTTTTTTTTTTGGGTTCCTTGTGGGACGAAATTGATGAATGGGCGACAAATATATTCAGGCAACAATTTCTCCATTCCTTTGCCTGTACGGACAAGTCAATGCATAAAAGATGCCATGTTATTCAGAAATGACAGACATAGAGTTATATCTCCGACTTCCCTTCCGATCCAAACTGGACGTAAACATCCATCCCCGATGCCTTCAGCTTTCTGAACGGGAGAAGGGCCGCCTGGGGGTACGATTTACCGAAATGCGCGCCCCCGTATGTTCGATGAACCACGCGGAATGATTGCAGTTGTGCATATCCCGCGATAACATCCCAACGTGTAGTAACCGGCACGGCCGCCCACTGCAGTATATCGTATACGTCCGCCCCACCGTCCTCGCTGTGGCAGCCCAAAAGGGAAAGTTTCCGGAGCTGAGGCAAGAGACCAGAGTCCCATCCGAAGGCATCGAAGAAAAGCAGCAGAAAAGTACGGCCCGGATGCCATAGCTCGAGATCGGTGAGGCGGAGAGCCATGAAGGGTGGGTCAAGCTGAAGTGTCGTGATGTCTTCCGAATCGAGCGGACGGACAGCGAGTCTCTGCAACGGGGGGGACGAGCGCAAGAGGAATGAATTGAGCTCTTCCTCGTCGAAGTCGTCGGCCCCAAGTATTTCCAGCGTCTGGAGATTTGGTAGGGTGACGAGTGTCAGGATGCACGCACTGTTTGCCATTATACCCAAATCAGACATAGATTCGAATAGGATGAGATGTTGGATATTCGGGTGAGAAAATATCTCGAGCCCATCCGCGTCCTCATCGGATAATGAGAATGCGCATTCGGTGAGGTTGGGCATAAGATGGAGTGCCTCCAAGCATTCTTCAACCGTGTATCGCTCCCCCGTGAATTTGGTGAGCTGCTGCCACGGAAGAGCAACAAATAAGGGGACGACCTCGGCCATCAACACATTGTGCAGTAGAGGGACGCCGCCGAACATCCGGTGAATGCCGTTGTAATCGGCTGGAATGTCTTCCTGGTCTTCGTCAAGGAGGACGCGAATCGACAGCTTTTGAAGCAGCGGAAAGTCGAGAACTCCAAGATGGCTCCCCATCTCTTCGAAATCCTCCAAGGACGTATGTAGCTCCAATGAGCGTATTTTGCTCGAGTAATCCCGGAATTTTTCCATGAAAGCGCGGAAATTCGAAGTAACGTTGGATTGCAAGGATCCGTGAATTCTCACGGAGAGAGGGCATTTCCGAGTCCTCTCGAACCAGGCCGTCGCTATTTCGGGCAAACGGGGAAGGCTGGACGCATTCTGGATATCGAATGTGGTCCAAAGCGCGGGGGTGGAGATGGCGATCTGTCGCCACGCTCTGCAAACATGCGTCAAGAGCAGCGGGGCTTCCATCACGTTCACGACGTCCTTCTGCCGCTTCGGGGGTAGACAGTGGACAAAAAATTCGGATGTGATTTCGTGTGGCAGATTCAAGACTGGATAGACGATAGAATCCAACTGCGACTGCAGGTTCCGGAGACGGGTCCGCATGTCGTCCAAAAGCTGTTCATGGCGGGCTATGGCCAAGGTGAGGTCAGACACCTGCGCTCGAAGAGCGGCAGTGTTAGACATGGTTGGCGGACCGAGGGGTGCGAGACTGCGAGTTGTGGTGGTCGTTTGAGACAAGACACGTCAAGTCACATCACATGGGTATGTCACAGACCCGACCGAATAAACACCCATTCAAATTGGGTGACCCAACGCAGATGTGCATTGATCAGTGTATAATGGATGCATCGATATAAACGTCCATCGCTTGCATTCAACGTACAAAATTCCAACAAAATCTTCCGGAATATCTATTCCTGCGGGTGACCCACGAGCTTAAGCCCGCTCACGCTTCCCTTTCCAAATCTCTCCAATCCTTCCAAGATTCCGGCAAGACCATTTGCTAGGACTTCGTACCGATTTCCCTGAATGCAGTGAGCTCGGGTCGCAAGGTGAAAAGCCACAGGAACATACAACTATGACCTTCTCCTCAAGCAGCCGTGGCAGGTTCTTGACGACCACTTTTCCGAAAGTCGTATGGTCCGGTGTCGCAAGATATGCTACGAGATTATCGCGTTTCGGAGGCCAGATGTCTGGGCCAAATATATATCCTTGTACGCGGACCAGCGTCACCTTCTTGCTGTCCAAGTCGCGCTCTAGCTTGCTCATTGGAACAGCGGTCGCAATGCTCCCACCCTCAGCCACACAATCAAATGCCGCGTTCAGCGCGCCAGTGACGTCGTATATAACTTTCACTGGTGGCGTAAGAGCAGGATGAGTCACCAAAGAATCAACGGACACCTCGCCGCGATCGATGCATTCGGTCGCGCCGAGTTGTTTGAGATAGTCGAAGTGGACCTTTGAGGCATACGTGACGATACGCGTGAAGCCGAGAAACTTGAAGAGCTGGATGGCTGTTGGCAAGCATGAGGACCCATTGACGTGTTGAATGAAAAGAGAATATCTTACCGAATTGACCAACCGACGTTGCACCACCGATTACAAGCGCAGATTCGCCTCGTTGCGGTTTGTCCCAAGAAAATGTCGGGTTCAGACCCAGGCCAATTGGCGCAGGGGCAAATAAGCCGACACAGGCGGTGCCGAATGTGATAGGAAAGGTAGCCACTTCGTCGAAGCTCGCGTTGTCCGGGAGCTGAATCAACGTTAATGCCATTTCAAGTGGTTGAATGGCCCACTTACACGAATGAGGACTGCAGCAGGAAGGGTAGTATATTGCTGGAACCCGCCCATCAGCGCTGAAGTACATCTAATCGCAGTTCAATCAGGGAACAACTCGGTGTATGCACTCGCGCTCACACTCTGTCTCCTTTCTTGAAGCCCTCAACACCGTCGCCCAGCGCTTCGACCGTACCGACGATGTCTCCCCCAAGAACGGCGGGGTATTCATCGATCAAGATATCGTACTCGCGTTGCATTGGATTCATGGGGTTGAGGCCGACAGACATGACTTTGAGGAGGACCTCGCCCTTGGCGGGGGAAGGGATGTCCTTAGAACCAAGAACGAACGGCGCCTTGGGAGACTGGATGATGATGGCTTGTTGGGTAGGCATGATGGGTCGACTCGAGCATAGAAGGCTAGCGGAGCGTCCGGTCCCAGTTTAATGCTGACTATTAGCCTCTGCCGTGTCGATGCGTCACCATAAGGAACGGGTAGATGCGGAGTGACAATCCGCATTAGAAGAGCCTCGGAAGGCTTTCCGTATTGATATTCAAGAGGCCGAAACCTCTTGAAATTAACCCCCTCTAAGCAATGCGGTTCTCGGACCGACCCCCTGCGTCCGGTCCGATGCAATTATTCCATTACTGACCCTCTCCGGCCCAGAATATCATAAAAACTACATAGTTCTCTTCGCAGAATGGTAAAATGGGGGGTCTCTCAGTTGTGCTTTACACATAGATTTGTTTTGCGGCGGCAAAGCAGAAGTTGGACGAGACGTCCGGTCGATTTCACGGATTTATCGGCCGCCCACCTCTTGGTATTGGCGCTCATAAACGTTAGGTCACTGCTATATCACGGTCGAAGCAATAAATTTGCCTGAAGCACAAAATCCAATACAAACCGCGAATCAAGTTCGACACATAAAGCCTGGTAGGTCTTCATTGGTGCGGATTCGGAGAGTCTGAACCCACTTGCTGAGGTCATTCCCAGTACACGAATTAATAGTAATTCTAGTAGACTTGATTGAGAAGATCATATTCAAAAAAACAATGAGAATAAATGATAAGGAAGTGGTGGAAAGAAGAGTTCCGGTTTCAAGTGTCAAGTATTGTGCATTGTAAGGAAAGAAAGGTATACAGCCTGCGAATCTGCTTAGTTAATGGACGGCACATCATGGAAAAAAATAGTAGATTTTGAGCTATAAGATGGACGACAATTCCGTTCCAATGTAAACATTCATCCCTGCTTCCTCCAGTTTTGTGAACGGCAGGAGAAGCTCCCTGTCGTACCATGCAAATGTCGCCGAAACCATCGAAACCGTGACGACGCGGAATGACTGCAGTTGTGCGCATCCTGCGACGATTTCCCATCGTTTAGTGATTGGCTCGGCCGCCAAGTGCAGTATTTCAACCAGGTCTGCCTCTCCCACCATGTCGTCCTCGCCGTCTGCGACCCGACAGTCCAAGAACGAAAGCTTTTGAAGCTGAGGCAATAGACTGGAATCCCAGCCGAAGAAATGGAAGAAGAGGCCCAGAAAGGTGCCGGACGGACGCCAGATCTCCAGCTCGACGAGATTCGACCTGGTAGCGAAAGCGTCAACGGCGAGCTCTGTACCACCTTCCAAATCCAACAAGTGGACGGTAAGTTTCCGCAACGGAGGCGACGAGCGCTCGAGGAATGAATCGACCTCATCCTCGTCCAAGTCATCCACGCCGAGGATTTCAAGAGTCTGCAAAGCGGGCAGAGTGATAAGTGTGAGGACATGGCCATTGGTTGCCCTTTTCGTTCCAGTCAGATGTGGATTCGAAGAGCGTGAGATGCTGGATATTCGGGTGAGAGACAATCTGGAATCCATCTGTATCACCATTCTCCGGGGCAAACACCGAGAAAGTACATTCGGTGATGTTGGGTATCAGGGCCAATGCTTTTAAGCAACTCTCCACGGAGTATAATTCGCCCGTGAATTTGGTGAGCTGCTGCCACGGAAGTACAACGAAGGATGGTGGGGCATCGCTCAGCAACACCTCGTGCAGCACGGGGACGTGGTTGAATATCGCAATTGGATTATCGTCGTCCACATCTCCCTCGTTTTCCATGAGTTCTATCGACAGCTTCTGGAGCAGCGGGAAGTCGAGAAGGTTGGAATCGATTGCCCGAAAATCCTTCACATCAATATGCAGCTCTAATGAGCGCATTCCCCTTGAATGCTGCCGGAATGTTTCCATGAAGCCGCGGAAAGCATCGATATGCTTTGTCAACAATCCTTCAATCCGTATGGAAAGAGGACAGCTCCGAGCCCTCCTGAACCAGGTCTCGGCGATTTGTGAGAAGTCGGGAAGACTGCCCACATCCGTGATATCAAATGTGGTCCATAGGGCGGGCGTAGAGATAGCGATCTGCCTCCACGCGCGGCAGACATGCGTCAGGAGCAGTGGGGCCAGGGCGGGTTCGACGACGTCCAGGAACCACTTGGCGGGCAAGCAGTGAATGAAGATTTCGGACGTGATTTCGGGGGAAGAGACAAGACCGGATAGGCGACAGAATCCAGTTGAGTCTGCAGTTCCCGCAGGCGCGTCCGCATCTCGTCCAAAAGCTGCTGTTGGCGAGATATGGCAGATGTGAGGTCTGAAACCTGCGCCCGAAGGGTGGCAGCGGTAGACATGGAGGGCGTAGTCACCGTGATGGTTTGAGTTAAAGACACTTGGACAACGCGCGTTGTCACATCACATGATCAAAGTCACACATTCCCGAAGACTCATGCTAAATCTCGTCTAATACTTCGCGGCGTGGTAATCATCTCAAACTCGTCAAAAATCTGACTCTCTCGCTCCTTCCCTGTCACCCGACCTCTAAATGGCTGGCTCACACTCATCCGCCGCACCTCTGACACCCCGCTTCCACCGTGACTCCGAGTCTCCCCCTCGTCGTAAGCGCTGTTCTGAGCGAAGATGACGTCCGACGAGACCAGGTTCAAGGACTCTGATGGGCCCTCTAGGCTGTTGGGCGCGGGGATGGAGCGAATGTTGATTATCATGCGTGAGACCTAATAGTATTGAGTACCTTGTCCCGAGCGAAAAATGGAGTGTGCATACAGCGATACATGATATAGCTGCAGTTGGACTGAAATGATCGAGGTCAAAACCGGGCCACAAACGGCAAGAGAACGATGTACCCTAGCAATATCGAACGATAATGTGCGGCAAAAGAGGTTTCATAAATGACAGCATTGGCGAGCGTGAAGGCTGTTTATTTGCAAGTTAGCTTGATTCAGATGCATGGTAAAAAGGGGGCTCACTGAACGTAAAGGGCGAAGTATATGAGGGAGTCCCGGGCAAGCATGTCTAGTCTGAGTTCACAGCGATCAGAATCCATGCATACATGCGTACAAAACCTTAACGTACGTTGGATTCCGCATCCGCGTGGCGATGCTCAGTCCCTTCATAACATTAACATTCATCCCTCCAAAAAATCGAAATCGTGGGGGCAGCGGCGGGAATAGTTTCACCACCGTCAGAGCCAGAACGATTACTGTTTTGGGGAATTGAGAAAGGTATTACGAAGGCAAAGTGGTCACGCACGCTCGAAGCATACTGGCGCGATCCTGGGTAGTTTGGAAGTATTAGTAGGTCGTAAGCACCCCAGAAGAAGTCGGACCAGGTTCCGCTTGCATATGATTTCAGCAGTGGACTCAATGCATCGAGCCCACAACCCAATGGAGCCGGCTGGGAAGTTCCTATTTTGGAAGCGCAGTTCAGTTACCGAGGCGCAAGAGGTTTCAAACACGGACCCTGGGTGTATTCCACTGCCAAAGTCATGCAGCCTATGACAGCACCAACTTCCACTACACGGCAAATTGCGTTCAGCAGTCGTGCCGTGAACAAAGGGACATTATACTCACGAGCATACACAAGAATAAGGAAGTATAGCATATTCTATGTCCGAGTCAGAGCAGATTTCAGGACGGCAAGTGGCATGAGTACCCTAGTGTTATTGTCTATATTGAATCAGTAGGTATTCCAGGAGGACAAGACGAGCAACTCACAAATGGCCCACAGTCTGATTACCATGATCGCCTGGGCCGCGAGGATGGCCAACCGTGGAGGGCTAAGAGCACACGAATTAAATACTAAGATTCTCATCTTGTGAGATCTTCACATACATAACTTGCCAATAACCATATATTTCACAGAACTGTGAAACGATACCAATGAGCTTCAGCAGTGGTGAGATGGTAAGGACGCACACGAGCGGACGTCCCAGGATAATCACCAGCGATGAACTGCAATCTGCGCTGTACTTGAGACCAGCGGCTTGATTGAAGACGAAGAGAATAACATACATTAACAGCCCTCGTGTGATATATCGGTTGAGGATGAAGAGGAGCTTGGGCAGTCGCCATTTAAGTCTGCTTGTGGTCAGTAAGATCCCGGAACCACGCAGTCAAGAACTGACGACCACACACGCTCGACTTCCTCGTCGAACGTTACGATGAGTTCATACACCAGTAGAGCCGAGGTCGCGTCTAGAAAAGAGATTATCACAAGGCACCCCGGTACTAATGAAGAAACCACAGACAAACGACGTAGTTCTGGATGAGCGTTAGGCTCACGTATTGTTCAGCGTCCGCCGGTGAGTACTCGCTAGCATTGTGGGCGAGGGCGGGGCCTGGCATGAAGACGAAATGCGCGAGTTACCCGACTAAACGCATGTGGTTTTCATACTACATTGCGGAAGATAAGCGTGGGTCCGGAGCGTGCCTGATTATCATGTACAATACCAATCATTGGCAGTTCATGCCCGAGGTAAAGACTGGTAGCATACTAGCAACATATGCAGTTCTGTTTGTGCACTGGATAACCGCAATGGCCGCCATAAATGCCTTGAAATAATTTCCCTAGAGAGGTCTCCTAGTCCTTGCTTTTTTAGTTTTTTGCTGTAAGCCCCTAAACCGGAGCGTTTTATCTCCTTGGTGCCTGGACGCACCGGCTGAATATCAAATAGACGTGTGAACGAACGCGTTGGCGCGCGTGTAGGGGGACCTTGACATTATCACGGTCAACCCGACTCGGAAGCCTGTGGCGTCGGGTTTTGCCGGGATCTTTCCGTCAGTGGGACTCGGAATCCTTGAACTCACCTCAACCGAAGTATTCGCGTCGACTCTGGCCATGCTCCTGGAACGGCAATGCGTGGATCTTATCCTTGTTGCACAATCACTCTGTTTGTAAGATGGCTAAGCAGGCGCTTCGGCGGGTTACCAAGACTGTCTCGCGCCTGCTTTGACGCTGACAATTCTAACAATACTTTCCAATGGACGCGCGACCGAGGACAGCCGTGCTTACTGGTGCTTATCACAGTGTTTGCTCGATATTTAAGTCCCGTCGACGAAGGCTCAGCGTTCAGAAATTGACTGAAACACCTATCATTCATGACCATCTCGCAAGACCCATCTGCTCCTCTGGTTGTGCTGGTCGGAATCACTGGTCTCCAAGGAGGAAGCGTTGCTCATGCACTCGCTGATTCCGACAAGCCGTATCGAATTTGTGGCTTGACCCGCGATGCCAGTAAACCCGCAGCCCAAGCCTTCGCAGCGCAAGGCGTGCAAATCGTCAGTGTATCGCTGACTGTTGATAATGCGGCCAATGTCCGGAAAGCGTTCGAGGGAGCCGACATTGCATTTGTGAGTGGCGGTGCTTTCCCAAGATAGGGACTGAAGATTTACAGACCGTTACCAACTTCAATGAGCATATGGACAAGCAGCGCGAAATATCCGAAGGAAAATTGCTCGTCGACACCGCAAAAGCTGTTGGTGTAAAATTGTTGATCTGGTCCGGTCTCGAGTCGCTCAGCGCAATTTCTGGCGGGAAATATTCGCGGGTGGGATTCTTCGATGCGAAGAGCGAGGTCACCGAGTATGCGAAAAAATCCGGCGTCCCGCTATCCTTGGTCGAGGCCGGGTACTACGCCACCAACATCTTTGAGGCGCCGTACGCGCTGAAAAAGCAGCCAGACGGGAGCTACGTCTTCGGCATGCCCGTCCCCGCAAGCACACAAGTGCCCCTGATCGACGTCGCGCACGACTATGGCATCTATGTCCGCGCTGCGATCGAGCATCCTGCACTTGGCCCCGGGTCGGAGGTGTTTTCGGGGACGCTGACTTTCGTTCGGAGATATCATCGCAAAGTTGTCTGAAGGTGAGATGATTCCGAATTGAAAATTTGCTTGCTCATCGCTTTGCCTAGTTTCGGGCAAGAAAATAACGTACCTCGAATTGGATCGGGAAGCATTCATTGAAGCGACAGGGATGCCTGATTACGGGCCCATGCTCTCGGACATGTTCGAGGCCTTTGGAGTTTATGGATGCAAGTCTTTCTGCGATCGTCACGGCATCAAGGTGCTAACCTTTTTTTCTTAGATTACGGCGGGAAAGAAATCACGAGTGAGAGTTTGTTGTCACGAAAGCCTCGCTCATGGTCGGATTTCTTGGATGCTACCCCGGTGCACAATTTCCTCAAGTAGTACCTCTTGCACTATTGAATAGACGTGTGAATGGCGGGGTGCACCGCGTGTGAGACATTGGATTTATCACGGTCAGCCCAAAGTGGCGTCGCGTTTTGGCGGGCTCCTTCCATTCGTGCGGCAATGTCCAAAACAAGGCTTGAACTCGCCTTAACCAAGGTATCCGCGTCTACTCTGGCCATGCTCCTGGAACGGGAGGCGTTCATTGAAGGGACAGGGATACCTGATTACGGGCCCATGCTCTCGGACATATTCGAGGCCATTGGGACCTACGGATGCAAGTTTTCTGCAGTGGTCGCAACAGCTAGTGAAAGTCTGCTGTCGCGAAAGCCTCGATCATGGTCAGATTTCTTGGATGCCACTCCAGTACAAAATTTCCTCAAGTAGTCTCCTTGCACTGCTGAATAGACGTGTGAACGGCGATGTGCGTCGCGTGTGGGAGATTGGTCAACCCGAAGTGGTGTCGCGTTTTACTTGGCTCTTTTGTCTGTGCGACAATGTCCAAAACGGCGCTTGAACCCACCTCAACTCGTGTATTTTAATTGGCCCCTCGCCATACTCTTTGTGCTTGCACATTCACTCTGTTTGTGAGATGGGTAACACTTTGGATGACCAAGAATTAATAGATGATTGTCTGTAACGAGCGACTCTGAGACACAAGCTTCAACCGGTTTAGCGTCTGTCTTATTTAAAGAGACTGTATTGTCTCCCTGTTTCGCGCTGACCACACCAGCAATATTAGATGCCTATCATAGTGTTTGCTCGATATGACAACTCTAACAATACTTTCCAATGGACGCGCGACCGAGGACAGCCGTGCTGGTGCTTATCACAGTGTTTGCTCGATATTTAAGCCTCGTCGACGAAGCTTTAGCATTCACAGATCCACTGAGACGCCCATCATGACCATCTCGCAAGACCCATCTGTTCCCCTGGTTGTGCTCGTCGGAATTACTGGCCTCCAGGGAGGAAGCGTTGCTCGTGCTCTCATTGCCTCCGACAAACCGTACCGAATTCGGGGGATTGACTCGCGATGCCAGTAAACCCGCAGCCCAAGCCTTCGCAGCGCAGGGCGTGCAAATTGTCAGCGTATCATTGACGGTCGATAATGTGGCAAATGTCCAGAAAGCGTTCGAGGGGGCCGACATTGCATTTGTGAGTGTTGGGGTATGTTCTCAAGCAGGGGACTGAAGATCCGCAGGCTGTGACCAACTTCAATGAGCATATGGACAAGCAGCGTGAAGTATCCGAAGGAAAAATGCTAGTTGACACTGCAAAAGCCGTCGGTGTGAAACTTCTGATCTGGTCCGGCCTCGAGTCGCTCAGCGCACTTTCGGGCGGGGAAATACTCGCGGGTGGGTTTCTTCGATGCGAAGAGCGAGGTCACCGAGTACGCGAAAAATTCCGGTGTCCCTCTGTCTGTGGTCGAGTCCGCGTACTATGCGACCAACATCTTCGAGATGCCGTATGCGTTTAAAAAGCAGCCAGACGGGAGTTACGTCTTCGGTCTGCCCATTCCTGCAAGCGCACAAGTGCCTCTCATCGACGTCGCGCACGACTACGGCATCTATGTCCGCGCCGCAATCGAGCATCCTGCACTTGGCCCTGGCTCGGAGGTGTTATCGGGGACGATGATTTCGTTCGGAGACATCATCGCAAAGTTGTCTGAAGGTGATTTCAACCCAAACTAAAGATGCTCTTGGAGTTACTTACTCAACTCATCGGCTTTGTTTAGTTTCGGGCAAGAAAATAACGTACCTCGAATTGAAGAGGGAGGCATTCATCGAAGCGACAGGGATGCCTGGTTGGGGGCCCATGCTCTCGGACATGTTTGAGGCGTATGGGGCGTGTGGATGCAAGTCTTTCTGCAGTTGTCGCAACAGCCGAGCATTGACATCTTCCCTAGATTATGGTGGGAAAAAAATAACGAATGAGAGTTTGTTGTCACGAAAGCCTCGCTCATGGTCGGATTTCTTGGATGCTACTCCGGTGCCCAATTTCCTCAAGTAGTAGTTCCTGTACTTTTGAATCAAAAGTCTCTCGTGTGTCTTGACTTACAGATGGCAGTACAATTACAGTTACAAGGAATCGAGGTGGTTCACGGCAGGGGTTTCCCCGAATTGATAGCATTAGCGACTTGAGATGTATTGGGCCGATTTTGAGCATATCTGGGTAAACGGTACATTCAGGCTGAGAGATAATGGAGTCAAGCAAGCCTACCGCTCATAGCTGTCGAGGTACAGCTCCTCCGTGCTACAAGTAGCTTTAAATGCAGGGTGAGCAAAAAGCCGGGCGATCCAAGCTCCGAATTTATCTCCGGTCGGGAGCTCAAAGGCACGGTAGTGCTTCAAAACGTTGCTTGCTCTGAATATCCCTGAAAGAAAGAACAAGGTACATGAGCTTGTGGACACGGCAATGATTCCAACTCACATGGGCCGACCATGGCATCTGCCAAACTGAGGTCGCCGCCTTCGACCCATAAGCCCAAGCCCGCTGCAAGAGCCTTCTGCTCTCCGACACCAGCAGCACCGCCACTCTGCACGATCTCGCTTTCCGCTCTCTCGAAAAGGACGACCAGAGCTTCGAGTGCGGCATGGAAATCCTTGCCACCTTCGATCTGAGCGCTTTCCTCTTGAGCTTGGAGGAAGCGATAAAAGGCGGGTACGAGTGACCGACTGATGTGGTCGCACTGCAGACGGACGAGTGCCCGCGCATCTGGGACGCAATTATTTCGGGACCACTCCGAGGTAATAGATATTCAAACAAGGATCAATGGGCAGCAGACTCCCTTTCGTCGTTTTAGCGGCAAGGCTACGAGGATTTCGAGTGAGTATTGTTCGTGAATAGGCGGTCAACCCACTCCTCGAAGTATTCGAGAATCACAGTGCTTTCATTCAGACCGCGCGGGGGCGTGTATTTGTGCAATTTAAGGCCGGGGACAAGGCCCTTGGGTGATACTTCGAGGAGGTCTGCGGGTTTTTTGTACGGATCGACTTCGTCTAAGCAGCCAGTCAATTTCGGTGCACCAAACCAGTCATTGAATCCCACAATACTAGCGGTTCTGTGAGCGTAAAAGTCGCCAGTGGTTCAGTCGTGTTTACTTTGTAAGGAATTTGGAGGTACTCCAACGCCACCCAGACTCGTTGAACGAAAGGACAGAAGCAGCTTCCAAAGAGAGTGATGTCTTGAGGCGTCCGAGTGCTGCTTCACAGTGTCCAGGGCCGTGCCAGTGCATTCAAGGTGATAATTCTTTTGTTCGGGCATGGTGATTGCGGTCGAGGGTGCCAAGAGTCTCGGCCAGATCGGGCCGGCCAAAGTGCTCTTGTGATCTGCGTCCATACCGCGAATTCATTTTCTTTGAAGACGATACAAGACTATTCATAGGGTACGCCACCTCGCAGCAGCAAAACTTATGGGGCAGCGGTATAGTTATCAGGCGCGCATCGTGGACCCATGGATATCGGGTGGATAAGAGCAAATTCGAACACAAATGATAAGACCTCGCTCGCGTAGGTCATCAGACTTCGCAAGGAAGCCCGCTTGGAGTCGCTGTGGACTTTGGAACCCGCCATCATGTCCCGAGCGCCAGCCCCAGAAAACCCCATCCTCGACGCAGAACCTGTTTCTGATAGGCCCTCAGACGAGTACAAGGAGCCTGTAACACCACCTGCGGAGAAAAAGCGCTCTCTTTTCGTCTCGTCGATTGGAAAGGACGAGCCTGTGGTCACCCGTCGTGAGCTATGGAGTTACTATTGTTCGTATCGTTTTCTGTTACTCGCAATGCGCGCTGAAGCTTAGTTTGTAGTGTACTGTAAGGAAAAATACAGTTCAATTCATCCGTATCAAGTATCTTATTCAAAATCTAAGACAATGGCGACAATGGCGTCGGTCCAAACGGTTACTCGATGACGCTCTTCCAGTCCCTTGCATTCGCCGCGGGCTTTGACCCTGTCGCCGGGAAAGGCTCGTCTTGCACCGCTAACAATTCCTCTGGCCAATGTGTTCTTCCTTGGGCTGGTGGAACGAAATCGGTTACAAGTATTGTGCTGATCGCGAACGGTGTTAGCTTTGCTGTAAGTGCCTTCTACTTGGTCGTGGCACATCTCATTTTCCGCCATAGATTATGACAATGATATTCACGACCATTGGAAGTGCAGCTGGTACGACATGAGACTTTCATGATTGACCGCAGCTCACACTTCTCGAGACTACGGCACTTTTGGGCGCTGGCTGCTTTTCATTATCACTGTCATTTGTTGGGGCGCCCAATTCGCGAGCATGGCTCTTACAGGTGAGGTCGCTTCCAATTTATCGGAATAAAATTCATTTGACCACAGAACCGTCTCGCTGGGGTGCTGCCATGGCCTTGTACATGATCGGCTTCATTTCGTACGGCGCGACTCTCGTATTCTACGCCGCTCTTTTCCCGCGTCTCGCGCGCAACACCCCCCACGCGAGAGAAATTCGAGAGAAATTCGAGGCGGGAGACACATCCAAGGAGGTCTACGAGCGCGAGGAGAGTCTCGAGAAGAATCGGATCAGCAATATCAGCACCGCGCATAGTAACATTGGCTACATTTTCACTCTCTGTCTCAATCTGTCGATTCTCCTCCCCTTGGCATCGAATGCCAAGGTCGACAACTATACCATAGTGCTGTTCGTTCTTGTTTCCTTTCTTCATGCGCAGTGTGTACTCAATAGCGTCGCAGAACGAACATGTACTGGGTCCTCACTGGGATTTGGTGGTGTATGGAATCAGTTTGGTTGGCCGTTCTTAGCTTACCCCAAAATAGTCCTCTTCCAGCAGCCGCGACCGGGTCCTCCCCTTCCCAAGGGAGAGCGTTACATCACGATTGGCTGGAAGCAGATTTGGGCGGCGTGCAAGCAGTACAAACAGCTTCCGTACACCTTTATCTACCTGTTTTCCTTCTTCCTTCTCGCTGATGTGGGTTCTTCTCCATCGCATTATTTGCGTATGTTGATTCAATGCAGGGCCTCAATACCACCGGAACATTGGTTTCCATCTGCCAGAACGACAAGTTCTCGTTCAGCTTCTTGCAGGTACGACACAGACTACACCATAAAGATTTCTTTAAAATTGTCTTCAAGAACACCTATCTCGGGCTCTCGCAAGCGATAACTTCCACGATAAGCACTTTCGGTTTCTGGTATATCCAAAAGTACTGGAAAATCCCGACCAAGACGATGGTGCGTAATTGTTCTCCAAGATCGAATTGCGTGAAACTGATTCGAGCGCAAATTAGTTCGTAGTAACAAACGTCGTGACTATCATGATTCCGCTCTGGGGTGCGTCGGCCTCTTCGCTTTCCCTCTTTACTCGTATTCAAGATACGCAGGCATGATCGGACTATGGACGCAGAAACTCGGCTTCCACAACAAGTGGGAATTCTGGTGTGCACTTCGTTATCCCCACATCCCTGTATGGTTCTAACTCGTTGCAGGGCGTACAACGTCGTATTCGGGCTCTTCCAGGCACCCTACTACGCGTTCTCGCAGACGATGATGGCGGAGCTAACGCCGCCGGGCTTTGACAACATGGTCAGTTGGTCTCTCGCACCTCTGTGCCCGTCTACCCCATCCATACTGACTCTCGAACCATTCTCAGTTCTTCGGCCTCTTTGGGCTTTCGAATCGCGCCAGCTCGATGATTGGCCCGAACGTGATTCAGGCGATCATCAACTCGTCTGGGAATAACTGGATGGGTGCGCATCTCCAAACTAGTTTTTGAGGATATCCTTAACCGGGCGGTGTTTTCTAGGCTTCCCCTTCCTGTTTGCTCTGTGCACCGCAGCGTCCCTCGTCATTTGGTTTGCAGTGGACGTTCCTAAGGGTCGCGCAGACGCCATAGCGTGGGCGGAAGGCATTCGGGCGGCCAAGTATACCGAAGATGGGCTGGTGCCGAAGGAATAGATCTATATTGACGATCTGTGAGGATAAACACGAAATTTTATGACCACCTTTTCTTGGTGATACTCGAACATCACCGCCACAGACGTCAATGGTGCTTCTTTCTCCATTGGGGAATATGGTTTTTGAAAATTGACGCCAACTTTCGGAAATGCCAAAATGCCTTCGAAACTCGCACACAGCGAATACGCGTTAAGGTGGCGGGGGCCTATCCACTTTTAGTCTCCCCGACTCAATTTGACCCGATGTCTACTCAAGCAATCATCATCCAATGTCCTACCAACTGGTCTTGCAGGAATCTTGGAAGGATATTAGGAGAGCTTCGGAAAGGGAAGTGCAAGCGGGGTGAATCACCCGCAGGAGATTCTGGTTTGTCGAAGTTTTGTACAAGTCGAATGTAAGCGATGGGCATGTATACCGAACTCCGCCGCGATCAATGGACACCTGTGTTGTATTCGGTCGCATCTGTGACGCACGCATGTGATGTGACTTGACGCATCTTGTCCTAAACCACCACGGTCTCGGCACTTCTCAGCTACCTCCCATTTATCTCCATCCATACGAGCTTTCAGCCATGCCCGCCGCCGCTCTTCGAGCGCAGGTGTCTCGGCCGTCCAGCATTTTTCTGGGTATCTTCTTCGCTTTCTTCCACTAGAGTCTATTGCCTCAGCTTCAAAAGCTTTCGTTCTTGGACTGTCGGGTCGCAGACGGCGAGGACGACATAGTGGGAGAGGCAGACATGGCCGAAATACTGCACTTAGCGGCCAAGCCGATCACTAAACGATGAGAAATCGTCACAGGACGCGCACAACTGCAGTCATTCCGCGTCGTTTCGGCGACGTTTGCTTGGTACGACAGGGAGCTTCTCCTGCCGTTCAGAAAACTGGAGGAAGCAGGGATGCATGTCTGCATTGGAACGGAATGGTCGTCCGTCATATAGCTCAAAAACTGCTCTTTTTCTTCATGATGTGCCGTCCATCCAAGCTGATTTGCAGGTTGTATACCTTTCTTTCCTTAGGACGTGCAATACTTGACATGGACACTTGAAACCGAAAATCCTTTCTCCACCACTTCCCTATCATTTATTCTCTTTTTTTTTCGAATATGATCTTCTCAATCAAGTCGGATAATTCTATTTGGAGACTCGGCCTTCAGCGGAAACTACACCATTTGGAGAAATCTTTCAAAGTCTATCTGGAACCCCCTCGGCCATTCAGCCGAGAGTTTGAACCACGGAATCCACCATACTCGTCCATCCAAATCACAAGAAGTTGGCACCAAATGGTGGAGTTTACGGGCCCCGCTATGTTCCTTAATGTGACCTAAAATACACCTCCTCCTCCTGCTCCGCTGAAAGCCGGGCTTTCGAATAGAATTATCCAATCAAGTCTACTAACCTTACTATTAATTCGTGGAATGGAGGCTCTTCTAGCAGATTCTCACTCCGCATCTATTTGTCCCTTACGGTACACGGCAGAGGCTGATAGTCAGTATTAAACTGGCACTGGACGCTCCGCTAGCCTTCTCTGCTCGAGTCGACCCACCATGCCTACCCAACAAGCCATCATCATCCAGTCTCCCAAGGCGCCGTTCGTTCTTGGTTCTAAGGACATCCCTTCCCCCGCCAAGGGCGAGGTCCTCCTCAAAGTCATGTCTGTCGGCCTCAACCCCATGAATCCAATGCAACGCGAGTACGATATCTTGATCGATGAATACCCCGCCGTTCTTGGGGGAGACATCGTCGGTACGGTCGAAACGCTGGGCGACGGTGTTGAGGGCTTCAAGAAAGGAGACAGAGTGTGAGCGCGAGTGCATACACCGAGTTGTTCCCTGATTGAACTGCGATTAGATGTACTTCAGCGCTGATGGGCGGGTTCCAGCAATATACTACCCTTCCTGCTGCAGTGCTCATTCGTGTACGTGGGCCATTCAACTACTTGAAATAGCACTAACGTCGATTCAGCTCCCGAACAACGCGAGCTTCGACGAAGTGGCTACCTTTCCTATCACATTCGGCACCGCTTGTGTCGGCTTATTTGCCCCCGCGCCAATTGGCCTGGGTCTGAACCCGACATTTTCTTGGGACAAACCGCAACGAGGCGAATCTGCGCTTGTAATCGGTGGTGCAACGTCGGTTGGTCAATACGGTAAGATATTCTCTTTCCATTCGACACGTCAATGGGACCTCACGCTTGCCAACAGCCATCCAGCTCTTCAAGTTTCTCGGCTTCACGCGTATCGTCACGTACGCCTCAAAGGCCCACTTCGACTATCTCAAACAACTCGGCGCGACCGAATGCATCGATCGCGGCGAGGTGTCCGTTGATTCTTTGGCGACTCATCCTGCTCTTAAACCACCAGTGAAAGTCATATACGACGTCACTGGTGCGCTGAACGCGGCATTTGATTGTGTGGCTGAGGGTGGGAGCATTGCGACCGCTGTTCAAATGAGCAAGCTAGAGCGCGACTTGGACAGCAAGAAGGTGACGCTAGTCCGCGTACAGGGATATATATTTGGCCCAGATGTCTGGCCTCCGAAACGTGATAATCTCGTAGCATATCTTGCGACACCGGACCATACGACTTTCGGGAAAGTGGTCGTCAAGAACCTACCACGGCTGCTTGAGGAGAAGGTCATAGTTGTATGTTCCTGTGGCCTTCACCTTGGGACCCGAGCTCACTGCATACAGGGAAATCGGTACGAAGTCCTAGCAAACGGTCTTCCCGGAATCTTGGAAGGATTGGAGAGATTTGGAAAGGGAAGCGTGAGCGGACTGAAGCTCGTGGGTCACCCGCAGGAGTAGATATTCTGGAAGATTATGTTGTAATTTTGTACGAGTTGAATGCAAGCAATGAACATGTATATCGATGCATCCATTATACTCCGTCGCGATCAATGCACACCTGTGGCCGCGTCTGTGACGCACGCATGTGATGTGACCTGACGCGTCTTGTCCCAAACGACCCCTCGGTCCGCCAACCATGTCTAACACCGCCGTTCTTCGAGCGCAGGTGTCTGACCTCACCTCGGCCATAGCCCGCCATGAACAGCTTTTGGACGACATGCAGACCCGTCTTCGGAACCTGCAGTCGCAGTTGGATTCCATCGTCTATCCAGTCTTGAATCTGCCACACGAAATCACATCCGAATTTTTTGTCCACTGTCTACCCCCGAAGCGGTAGAAGGATGTCGTGAACGTGATGGAAGCCCCGCTGCTCTTGACGCATGTCTGCAGGGCGTGGCGACAGATCGCCATCACCACCCCCGCGCTTTGGACCACATTCGATATCCAGAATGCGTCCAGCCTTCCCCGTTTGCCCGAAATAGCGACGGCCTGGTTCGAGAGGGCTCGGAAATGCTCTCTCTCCGTGAGAATTCACGGATCCTTAAAAGCCAACGTTACTTTTCTCGCTTTCATGGAACCATTCCGGAAGCATTCCCGAGAAATGCGTTCATTGGAGCTACATACCGGCGTAGAGGACTTCAACGCGATGGATGCACACTTTGAAGCGCTCGACTTGTCGCTGCTCCAAAAGCTGTTACTTCGCCACCTCAACGACTCGGACGAGGACTTCCCTACGACTACCATCCGGATGTTCCACAACGTCCCCCTGTTGCACGATGTTTTGATGGCTGAGGTCCCGCCCACTTTCGTTGCGCTTCCGTGGCAGCAGCTCACCAAATTCACCGGGGAGCGATACACGGTTGAAGAATGCTTGGATGCACTCCGCCTTATGCCCAACCTCGTTGATTGCTCCTTCTGTGTGTTTGATGATGACACGGATGGGCTCGAGATATTTTCTCACCCGAATATCCAACATCTCACCCTATTCGAATCTACCCCGCAGGTAAACCTATACGCATCCGACTTTGGCGAGGGTGCATCTAGTGCGCGTATCCTAACACTTGTCACCCTGCCGGCTCTCCAGACACTTGAAATCCAGGGTGTTGACGATTTCGAAGAAGATGAACTCGATTTATTCCTCTCGCGCTCGTCGCCCCCATTGCGGAAACTCATTGTTCGTCCGCTTCCTTCCTGGGAAGGTTGCACAACACTTCAGTTTAACACTCCCTTCACGGGCCTCGGGCTCGCCGAGCTCGAGATCTGGCATCCGTCCCGTGCCTTCCTGGGCCTCTTCTTCAATTTCCTCGGCTGGGACTCTGGTCTCTTGCCTCAGCTCCGGAAACTTTCCCTCCAGGGCTGCGGGGCCGGGCACGGCGTGGCAGACGTGTACGAGATACTGCTAATGGCAGCCGTGCCGATTGCTAAACGAAGGGCGGGCGTTGCGGGATACGCACAGCTGCAGTCATTTCATGCGGTTCATCAAACGTTTGACGGTGTATATGAATCCACGGAGTACCCTGAAAAGATCCTCCTCCCATTCAGGATACTGAAGGCATCGGGGCTGGATGTTTACATCCAAGTTGGATCGCAGAAGGAATCAGTAATATAACTCAAGGTCTGTATTCTGTTTATTGTGTCTTCCTTCGAGCGCTGACTTGCCCATAGGGACGCGGGAAGACGATGAATGTTTCTTTTCTTCCCCGGGCGTACACGGACGACGGCAAAGATGGAAGGGAGCGGAAATTTGTGGATTCAGTTATGCGCCATATACGGTTTAGTTTTCGGCGATAAGGAACATTACAGCCGAGTTTCACTCGCTTCAAAAACCACCGACGAGACTTTTTCTCTAGTCGGAGGAATAATTTGAGTGCTTCACTTCCAGGATTCCCCCGGCGTTCCTAAGCGGGACCGTGCTGTATAATTCTACCTCTCGAAAAGTCCCGGTAGTAATATTTATTGTACCTATCACTTGGATAATTCCCACGGTTGTGATTTTTTATTGAGCTCAGTTAACACGGTTGAGAGGCCGCTTTGAGACGAAGGCGGAAGAGCCATAATTGTAGGACAATGAATGAGAACATGTATCAGAACTGCTCACAGTATCATTCCAGCCACTAGAACTTCTTGAGCTGACGCTGCCACGCTGATGCCCTTCTCAAGCAAAGTAGTCAAACATTGACGCCGAAGTTAAACGAATTGAACTTTGAATTACGGTGAACCTTTCAATTTATCATAGTGCTCTAATCTCAATCAATATATTAACGGGAGCAATCAAGGGCTACTGGGTTGTCTCTAGCAAAAGTTGATAGCTTTGCCTGAGTCGAGTGTTCGCCCGATGTTACGACACGGCTGGATTTATTCCGGGAGCTCAGAGCCAGCGATAAAAACCTTTTCCTTCACCGTCTCAATTCGATTAACCATGCCGTGTGCGTCTGTAGTCTCTGAACTTGGACGCAAGGTTTGACGTTACTGTATAGGAAAAACATGTTACCCGCGGGCAAAATCATGAGCCGTCGGTGATTGTCCAACATCGAATTGAACCGTAAGTAACAGCGCCCCAGGAATGCGCCTTGATCAAGATAGAATTATAACTGGTAATACAAAAAGGCTGACATGTCAGTATCTCAAATAGCGACCCATGGACGCGGCTTGATCAGAATATCAGAGTCAGGTTGATACACAAGGTCGGGACCTGACGCACGGGAATTATTGAGCCAGAAAGGGAGTAAACTTCAACTTTTCAAGAGCACTTTGTTCAATCGAGGTCATTCATGGTTTTGGTCATCCCTTGAAGGTCTCGCAGAACGGCGATGTACCCAGATGCTACATACCAACCCCGGCTGTCGATATGTATTGGTTCTGGAGTAGTGAAGACGCACTATTTCCATCTCTCACATGCTCCATAAAATTTGTAGACCAGGCCTGTGCCAGCCCAGTGGACAAGAAGCGACTGTTTGTGCTCAGCGGGTCGGAAAACGCAGCTTGGCCGAGTTCTGGATCTTCACGGAATATGGCGGTTATAAATTTTCTCGAGAAAGCGAAAAGTTCATGAGAGGGGACGGAAACAATTAGACGCAAAACATCTGGGCGATGAATTAGTTGGCGAAAGTCGGAGATGGTCTGCGCGCGATGATCGGCGGAGTTGATGAATAATTCAAACTCGCAAAGTATCTCAGCATCAGCGCGCATCCCTGCCCATAGAACCTTGATCAATGAACGGTCAGAATGAGCGGCGAAGGCTCCAGTTAAGTCGAAGGGACCTGATATTTGGCATTCCCCGGTTGTTTCGCAGTTTGGGGCCGTTTCTCCAGACGTACGAAGAAGCTGAAATCATAAAATTTTCGAACAACATCTAATAAAGGAGAAATAAATACCCACCTGTAATTTACCAGGAAATTCGGCTCTCGATTTGCCAAATCCGCAGCAAACATACCCCAAACCATGAGCGGTCGTCCCCATTCCTCAACCCATTTTCTGAACATCTTGACAGCTTTTTCCATCGGCGTTTCGAATTCATACCCCTCCGCCTGTAAGTCCTGGGTATGATCTTTGCACATCTTTTTGTGTTTCTTCCAGTCGAGCCTCTGGCACTCGGACGAACAATAACGCGCAAGTTGGCATCGACTGCACTTGCGGAGCTCAGGATTCCCGGGTCCGTCGCAGCAGTAGCATCGGTCTTTGCTAGGAAGGATCATGAAGCTCGGCATGATTTGTAGGAAATTGGATGAACGAGAACAGTGATGAAGGAAGTGAACCCAAGTTATTTTGTTTGGCGCCTTCGAGTTGGTGGCTTCCACGTGCACCAAGAACCTGTAATTTGGTGCCGAGTCAACGTTGTGCTACCTGCCACCTGCCGCATGTAGACTCGCTTGCAATTTTGTTGCTACTCTATCTCCTTCCCGACTCTCGTTTTTTTTCGAGCTCAAATGACTGGCCAAGGGTGCGTGTTCCGAAATTTATTCGCAACATTTGATAACAACTTCTTAGACTAACATACCGCGAGATGATTTCGTATGGTGTCAAGCCCGGAGAACCGTGGGCAGAGCAACGGCGGGAACTGGAGCGCGCATTCGACCGCGCAGGTCGTCCAGATCACAACGGGCTGTCAAATCGCTCGCTCTCGATGTCGAGCGGCTTACCATCAACCTCGCATGCCCCTGCCCCGGCGGCCCAACGTCAGCATAGCGCCAGTTCTGCAGGATATGGGTATGCGAGGCAGTCGGGGTACGGAAGCGCTCATTTGCAGCGTCCGGAATACGCTTCACCAAGACGTGCTGCATACCCACAGGAAGGATGGATGATGCGGTACCGCGACCACGGCGACCCGTCGCAGAGGTCTGGGTCTGTCTTTTCCCGTACTTCGTCTCCTGCGCCTTCGTACGCCTCCAGGTACAGCTATGACCGTGGATATGCCCCGTCCTCAAGTTACAATCCCACATACCAATCGCACAGCGGCTCGTCCCGATACGGTGGTTACGGCTTCACCGGTTCCGAGTCCTCCACAAACTACACCCCGCGACCCATCTATGAAACCGAGGAGGAAGACTATCACGTTCATGCACCATCGTCTGTTACCGATTCAGAGCCACACTTCGGAAGTGGGTATGCCGAGGCGACGTTCATTGTCGAACCGTCCGATTCGGGCTCCGAGACGTCTTATTCGGGGGAGCATAGTCCATACGACGATTCCGAGTCCGAACGTGGCGGTAGCGATTCGGGATATTCAGGTTCAGAGGGCGATGATGCTTATTCAGAGGGAGACGAGTACGATGACTACGACGGCGGGGGCTACTCGGAAGACGGAGATTATTCCGATGGGGGCTATTACTCTGACTAGTTGGGTCGACCTACCATATTGCGGCCCTTTCTCGATATGCTGTCGCTAATTTTGACATAATTGAAAGACAGCATCTAATGTTGTTTTCTGAGGTATTAATGGGTGAATGATCGTCAAGAAGCAGCAGACGAACCAAATGTGGAACTGCAACGTCTACCGCCCCCAGAATGGAAATTTACTAGATGGAGACACGGCAATTCAAGTACTAGTGGGATCACAGACAAACAGGGCTGGCCACCTTTCGACATCCTCCCCGTATGATGTACGCCGGCCCTCTGCGGTGTATTAATTCCATCCAAGCTAAAGCAGTAGCACGAGTAGACAGTAATACCAACCCAGTGAGCGAGCTATTGATTAGTCGGTAATCTGCCGCCACTCCTTTGGCTCGTAAAGAATAGGCAGAGTACAGCACAACTTGTCAAAAAGCGCGGTAACGTGGTGTAATGGGAATACCGAATATTGGTTGGTCGATGCTGTATCCACTGCAACACAAGCGAGCCGCGACGACACTTCCGGCCGAGTGATTCCAGCTGTGTGCGACTCTGCGAGTCATCTCGGAGGAATTTCTACGACTTCAGCTGACTCGGTAGGACTCAAGTCACAAGTGACTCGGCGACGGCTTGAACCGTTGTGTCGGAGACGAAGCTCGGACTTATGCACGCAGGGAGTTAACAAATGACCCTACTGCTGTAGGCTGTAAAGAAATTCACAAAAATTGAGGTGAGTCAGTACCAGTAGTGAAGGAGGTTCGAGAGATTTCCGGTGTGTGGCAGTGTCAATGGCGGTGTTGATAGTTTCGGCTTGTTTATTTCTCCGGGCAGACCTCAGTCTCCATCCCCCACCACCTATACTTTTCGTTGGTGGTCCCAAATCCAATCGCTACCTGTTTTCTGGCTTGAGCACAGAGTCTGTGAACGAGAGGTAGGTCCATGCCAGCCTTACTGATGCCAGTTGTGCTGCACAACGTCTTTTACAGTTCCTCCTGGTTCTTTTTCGACCGTCGGGGCTACATAGATAACCTGCCTTGTATCGAATCATCTCCTCTACCTAATTCCTCAACGAATTGCGCATGGCGTACTCCCAACCGTTCCCGTTGGCTGCCCCGCAAGCGCCAAAGGTCCAGGCGCCTTCGTACGGCCCTGACCTTAGTGTCCGCCTCATATGTCCAGAGTGCAGAGACCCGAACCCCGAAATCGCTGAGGAGTTTGGTAGTGGAGATCTCGTTTGTAGAAACTGCGGCTTAGTGCTGGGTGACCGTATCGTTGATACGCGTAGCGAATGGCGTGTGAGTACTTGAGTGGCATAGTGTCTGCTCTCATTGACATGGCCCTCAGACTTTTGCTAATGACGAGGGCGACGACCCGTCCCGTGTTGGAGCAGCCTCCGACCCTCTGATGGAAGGGCGAGAACAGCTAGACACTGTAGTCAGCTTTCGTGATGGCGGCTCAGGCATGGCTCGAGAATTGCAACGTGCAGCGTCGCGCGCTCAGAGCTCTCGCGCCGAGCGCAATCTTCTCACCGCGTTCCGCGATATTTCCAGCTGGTGTGATCAGTTCTCCCTTCCCAAAACCATCAGCGACATCGCGAAACAGCTGTACAAGCGCTCCGACGAGGAGAAGCTGCTGCGAGGGAAACCCCTGGACGCGGTCATTGCCGCCTGCATCTTCATCGCGTGCCGACAGGCTCACGTCCCCCGGACGTTTCGAGAAATATGCAACTTGACGCATGTGTCGAAGAAGATCCTCGGGCAGTGTTACAAGGCCCTCGAGCAGGCGTTCAATCTCACTCCGGGGGCCTCTGCCACCACCTCGACCCCCTCCCCGTCAGCTGGCCCCGAAAACATGCTGGCGAGATATTGCAACCACCTCGATCTGCCTCCGAACGTTCAGTCCATATGCTCCGACATCATCGTCGCGGCGCGGAAGCACGGTATCGCAGACGGGAGGAGTCCGGTGTCCATTGCCGGCGGTGCGATATTCTTCACTTGCAACCTTCTTGGCAAGGTCAAGTCGCTACGGGATATCAGCGCTGTCGCCGGAGTTAGCGAGGGTACGATCAAGCTCGTCTACCGGCTGTATTATAACGACAAGGAGAAGCTGGTGAAGAAGGAGTGGATTGAGGACGGCAAGGCTGATCTTGCGCGTCTGCCCTTCGAGGCTCCCCGGTAGGGTCGTGCAGAGGGACACTCATGTTTATGTTACTTGTAACTTATCCACATGGAGGGGAAAAATTAATCTGTGAAACAATCCCAACGACGTCCAATGCAGCGATTCCGGATTATTGCACATTACGGTACAGTAAGTATAGATAGAGTATATGCTATTACTATAAAGCTCTCCCAAATATTCTATCAATTTGAGTTTTGTACATGTCCTCGACTGCCTTCCGCCGGATATTTCCCTTGGTAGCGGTCCGCGGGAGGGATCCAGGAGGAACGACAATGACCATTTCCGGCGACGTTATACGCTCGTGGAGATACCTCCGGGAGTGGAACTGCCGCGTCTTGCGAATAATATCGATTTTGAGCTTGTTGTGGTCCATATCCGTCCCTGGCTCGACCACCAAAATTGGATTAGGCCGCGCATTGCCAACGACAATGCACTCGGAGATGAGATTCCCGCACATGGCGCGTGCGTTATCCTCGATTGTCCTAGAAGACGAAGAGCCAAAAGGTCAGTCCCAACGCGCGCATTGCATCAAGAAAAATACCCACTTTGTATTGCACCTTAGACTACTTTCGGATTTGATCCAGTCGTCGTCTCTTCCCTCGGAGATGTAACGCCCCGGCGCGACTTCCTGGAACAGATCGCCCGTATGAAAGTTCCCGTCTGAATGTCGAAGGGAGACGTCGGGACAATCTCCGGATTCGGCAAGGACGATCAATTCGAGTATTCTAGCTGTCGAGACGTGGGCGCCTGGGGACTGCGCGGGCGCAATCGGGACGAACTTGTACGCCACGCCGTCGGTAGGGCGTAGAAGACCAGCATCTGGACCGCCGCCACCGATCGACACTAGGAGCGCCCCAACTTCTGTGCTCCCGAATACATTCTAAGATCATTGTCAATTAGCCTCATTGGTCTGGTGGAGGTAAAAAAAACCGCTTACTCGTAATCTGACTCCATGGCTATATGCCCAGCTCTCTTCCTCCCGCGGGAGTGGTAAACCGGTATACACAATTTCGTCCAAGCTGGCGAGCTTGGCCAGTAGCTTGGAATCAAGCCGAGAGGTCCGGAGGTGCGCCGACAGGAAGGAGCCAAAAATGGTGAGGCGGTTAAGCCCACAGTGATGGATCATGTCAACCAGTTGATCAGATGTGTATGGGTTCGCCACTGGCTGAATGATACAGGCGTTGTGCTGCAGCCAGCCGAGTAAACAGAAATTCTGGAAAATATGGCACATGCTGCCACTAAAGAAAAGAAAAGGTCAGCGGCGTCTTCGACTATCGAATGTGGTATGTACATACCCCCAGACAGAGACATCGAGACGGCCCTGCTCCTTCGGTGTGCAAATCTGGTAGCTTTTTTGGAGGGTCATATCCAGCCATTTATAGCTGCAAGGTACGAGTTTAGGACTACCGGAGGTGGACCCGCTCGTGTGGAAGTAGAAGGCTATTTCATGGTTCTGGGCTGCGGGAAGTGGAGGTAAATCGAGAGTGCTTCGTCCAGCAGCAGGCTCGATAGACGCTGCCCTGTAGATAGGGAGCGACCACGTCCGGAGTGCAGATTCGAACACGTCTTCATAGATGAGGGCTCTCGCTCCAGTCTTCGTCAACAACTCCAATATAACATCTGCATTTGGAAGTCGCAGACTAAAAAGCTGCGGGATGAATCCCGCTCTTGATACGCCATAAATGTTCAAGACATCGTTGTAACTGTAGCCACCAATCCTAAAAGATATTATTAGAGCCAGAACGCGAGCGAAGAGAAGCTGAGTTACCAAAGTCCTATTACCGATCTTTCAGGGATTCTTTCTTGACGAAAGATCCGCGACCAATGGCTGGCCGTTAATTCCACATCCAGAAGAAATTGCTGATATGTGATATTTCGCCAAAGAGGCGTTGCGCCTGATGCGTCAGACTGAGGGATTTTGAAAGCGATTGCCGACGGGGCGCGATGGGCACTCGTCTCAAGGACGGTGAGGTGACTTCTGGACATGACGAGTCAATGAAGAGGTTTTGTCGAGATGATGGTGAACAGCCAACCTTTATACATTTTGCTGTACAGAATAATCTAGCAGTCCATAGGGCCGGGAACGGTTAGATGGGAGACATTGTCACGCCGTATTGCCTCGTAGGCCACTGATCTCCGGGTGAAACGTACATTAGCAGGTACAATCTGAATAGATGAATGCCTCTTCCAATCGCAGAACCGGGCGCAATCATTTTTTTTCCCATACGGAACCGTAAAGCAGCGAAGAGATGATTGACTCGGAATGCGATGCTGGCTTTTTGCTGACTCACTTCTTGGAATGCAAAGAACAGAGTCAAGTTGTAACGGCGGGAGGGATATCAATCGTGCCGCTGATGACTAATCCCTGCGACGCGTACGGAACGGACTGGCACAGGATTGATTAAGCCCTTTCGAGGAACCTGGGGTCGTAGGGTCATCGATTGTCATGGTTGCCCTCGCCATCGGAGACAGTGTCGATACAGGTAGCTCCTACCCGGGGACATTTTCGTCCGACCTCGAACCTTCAGAGTTACGCGCGAAAAAAGCCTATTCAGCGGCGTCCGGGCGGGGAAGTTGGGACCGTGGATGCAAAAAGCCAATCTTGGAGAAGCTGTTCCGGGATCTAGGCGCGCCTGCGCACGACGCCTCAGACATGTCGACTATGTGTGTCAGCGTGCTGGCACCCGGAGTCAATTGGTGGATGGCGTCAAGAGCAACAGCGGAAACACTGCCACCGCCGCATGTTCGGAGTTGACGGAGGCAAATACGAAAATTAACTCTTTATGGGAATTCATTATAAACGGCGATCCGGAATCCCAATTCAGTATTATTCGATCAAGCTTTCCATCGTTCATGTTTTCAGGGATCAAACAAGTACCGGGGACTTGAAAAGATCCGTGGATGTTCTATCAGGCTTTCAAAAATTTCATGGAATTCAGCGGAAACCGTTGGTATCGACCCCGGGAATCTCAGGACGAGAACAAGGCACATATATCCCTGAGGCATTGCGACAAGAAAGGTTTGATGACATTCGCCATAAACTGATGAACATGAGGAACGATCTATATACGACAAAAATGCTAAGAGACACCTAGTTAGCGGGTAATGACAGTGACTTGCGTACTGGTTGGCGTACCTGGGCTGTTGATATAGTGCTCAAAACTGAACATCGCCACGATCCCATCCCTTCCCAGCCGCCACAGTCGCCTTCAAAAAATCGAGCCAATCATCCGTGGGACGCCACTGCCGCGAGTAGTCGGTTCTGCGGTCATCCTCGAAATACCAATTCTTGTGGAACGTCCTGGCATTGACACTATCACGAAAGTCGACAGTATGAACAACCATGCACATGCGATAGTTAGGGTCCAGAGCCCTGCCCGAAGAGACTCGGGCTGTGAGTTGCCTATCAAAGTCTTCTACAATGGTCTTCATGTCCCGGTCATACATTCGGTGACGAGGGTTTGTTGCAGCGGTGCGCAATTCGGAGATTGGCACAACCTCGGCGTTGACGAGGCGGAAAGCAGCACGTGCTTTGGTCTGCGCTGAAATATTGGATGCGGAGGTCATCTGCACGTAAAATACTCGAGGAGAGTCGTAAACGGGGTGCTCAGACGGCGGACAATCCCACAGCCCTTGAGCGTGCAGAAGAGAAAAGACAAAGCAATGGGCGATATTTCAAAACCCATTCGTGCTGAAGACAAACATTAGACACGAAGATAATGGAAATACTCGCCTCACGAGCAAAGAATACACGGCATCATGCATTGACATGATCTCTTTTTGGATTGCGTCCAGGTCGTCTATCTCTTCAGCCATGGTAATCTGAGACTGAATTTCACATCGTCGTTTATGCTTTGGCCAGTCCTTTTTCTGACATCGGGCATCACAGTAGCGTGCACTGTTGAAAAGAGTCACGACATGAAAAGTAACAAAAAAAAAGAATCTAACATCTTACAACGGGAACATGCTTTGAACTTCTCCCCTTCTGCATTACAGGACTCCGGTTTGGAGCAGTTCTGACGAAAAACATCAGCAACAAGATGGAAATACACCATATCGGTGAATTTACCGGCGCATTGCCGAAGCTGGTATCTGCGACTCAGAAAATTAGGTGAGTCGACTGAAAGAGCGAGAGGATCTTACTTGAGTGTCGAAGGACCGATATTCATTTTGCTTGTAGTTTGAGCAGGCGCTGAGTCTTCCCAAAGAGAGGGATCGGTAGCCACCTAGAGCTTCGAAGCCCAGAGTCAGGGAACAAAGAGAATTGGCTTTCAAGTCGGAGAACTCGTGCACTTATATCAAGTCCAGACACCGCGATGAACAAGAACAATAAAGTGAGACTTGAACATGGAAGAGCCGCTTTCGGTCTGAGTCGGGCCGAGGTGATTGCCGGCAGGACTCGGAAGCACAAGCAAACAGGCTCGAGATGTTGAACTTGAAAATTTCTCCCATTCCTTCATCTGCCTCCTCAACTTATGGTCTCCACTCAGTTGAGTTCATTCCCACGCGGATCTTTATACCTCGCTACTATCCTTGAACCCAACGACCGGGAGATCCTCATTGGGAGTTGCGGAACTGTTCGATCCGATGCAGTCAAGGATGCAGTCTCGTCGGACACAGGTCAAGGATATTCTTGGGGCTGTATCGTTCGGGCTCCAATGTCAACCAGACCTGAGGAAGATGACTTGTGATGGATCTTGGTTTCTCTCACTGCTCGCCGTATCTGATCCGCCGTCCGACAAGCCAGTAAATGCGTACTTGAAGATGACTTGGTGATCTTGGTCTGGCTCAGAGCCCGCTGTATTGTTCTGCATCATTCGCGTCCCGTTATCTGTGACTTGAAGGCAGTCAAACTCATAGTTTGCGCTGGTGTACGGGCGGCCATCGCGGGAGATGCATCAGTGCGATATGGAGTTTTATGGAACGCCTCCAGTTAGACCCTTTCTTTCTCACCTCAACTTTTTCTATCGCGCAGGCGAGCCCAGTCATATTATTCAACCATGATGACCTCAGGGTGAATTATTCTGCCGGGTGGACCACTACTCCTGGCGTCCAGGGCCCTGAACACACGACTTCCACCATCGGGCACTTCGAGGTGTTAAATGGTAAACCTCACAACTTCGAACAGACACCCAACATCGAAATTGACAGGAGGCACCATTGAAGTCTTCGGTGGCCTTCGGCCAACCGCGAATGGTAGTTCCTACACTCCCCAGTCTCGGTATTATTTGGATGGTGCATCATATCCCTTCACCAGACCGCCCGGTGGCTAGCGATATCTTCTCCCATAGAGCTACTCTATAACAGTTTTGCTCTGTCTGCCGGCAGTCACACTATTCGTGCGCGCCACCAGAACCGCGGACGACATGCTATATTACCTGGATTACCTCCGAGTCAACAACACGGTTCCTTCCTCATCTGCAAACTTGATGCTCCCTTCATCCACCAACACCAGCACGGGGTTTAGACCTAGCTCGCCAAACATCCCCATCATTGTCGGTGGTGCCGTCGGCGGCTCCATTGCACTAGTTACTGTGGGTCTGGTCTTCATTCTTTGGCGCCGGCGAAGGTCACACAAAACCGACACAGAGGGCCATCCTCAAAGTAAGTCCGTCGATTGCTTTCCGTGCACCCCGTTAACGACCTTATTATGGCGATGAATTCGAATGCGAGCCGTGAGATATTGCCATCGTTGCACCGTTCTTTCAACATCAGACTTCATATCCCATGCCAACGAAATTGGGGCATAGCACGACCGCCTCCACTTCCAGCGCTGCCTCTTCTTCCACGAGCGCTGTAGTTGATCCCCATGGTGGTATCCGATTAGCGACTGGGCGGATCATATATCCGCAGGATATTCCCCCAGCATATTGACTCTGTACATATACTTTCAGGTCACTATACAGCCTCTGGAATGCTTTCAGGGTCTGAATCACATACGCTAACAAGAATGATTCTCAAAAATGAACTGTCCTGCCCCTGTATTTCCTTCTGCGATTGACAAGCTCCAAATGGGCCCACATTCATCCCAAATTCAACGACAAGTCTCGATCCAATGTTATCGAACGGCTGTTAATCCGCCGGAGTGTCTGTCAAGCCGAAATGGAGGTCATATGGAAGATGCATGCGAAAGTTCGCAGTGCTTTTCCAGAACATATTTAGCGCGCTAGAAAAGGAAAAATAACTCAACACCATCCTGCCGCCCAAACACTAGAAGCGGTAAAACGTCTTGCGCGGGTAGCAGATAGTCGTCTGGGTGGTACCCGGCATCCCACCCATTCGGGTAAGCCTCCTCGGTTGTAGCCATCGTAATAGTTTCACCCTGGCCTGCAGGCAAGCCGTACCATGCCGATACGCGGGTGGGATGACCTACATTGATTGAAGCGTCAGAGTAAGTCCAAGTTGACTCTCGAGCATGAGTTCCCAAAGCATACCGATGTATGAAAATACGACGCACGCCATCCGCTGCCTTGAACATACCAAAAACCTAACCAGCAATAGAGCTTCACAAGAGTAAGCCACTCGAGAAGATGTCACAACGGCGTCATGGTTGAAGACGAACGCGCGACTTTGGTCAGCCGCCGGGCGAGAGAATTTTGATCACCATGACGAATCGTAGTGGAATTGTCTTTGAGAGCGTGCGGAGTTCAGGAAATGAAGCAGCCATAAAAATTCAACATAAGCCCCTATCTACCGCATACTTGCTGATCCGTTGACTTCCCCATTTGGTCTTTGGTCCCCCACTCGAGCTCAACTTATTGCCATTGATTCTCTGCTTTTCTATATGTCCAAAATCTTGAGATCATTCAGACAACTGCTGCCCACCATCGACCTAAAAAGTAACGACATGAACGATTGTTCATTGCAGATCGTACATGTAAGATTGTATATGGTACAGTACAATTATGCATAGTACAGGAGTGAGTGGCGGGTATGTCTATTCAGCGAGAGATGTAGGTTGGTTAGGTTGAGTCCGAAATAAAATACAATCCATCAGGCCGTGCAGACCCGTACATAGACAACGCCCGATTAGCCTCCCATTGTCGACATTGCCAGCGACGACACCTTGTGCCGCAATGGCATGTGCGACGGGCGGATGCTGGGCGACTGCGACGGGCGAATAATCGGCGACTGTGACTGCAACGGGCGTATATGCATATTCGGCGACCCCGCGCGCGAGTGCGTGTCCCCATCGGCACGCCGGAAATACATGTCCATATCCCTAACGTCAAACTCAGCCGACATGGGAGACAGCTCCTCGGGATAGAATGCAGCAGGCCCTGACGGCGACTGCGTTTCTAGAGTGGGCGGTGGCTTTGCGCCGATGCGATACGTGCGCCGTCGTTTGCCCTTCCTCGCTACACCCACACCCGCGCCGACAACGGGCGGCCTGGGCGGCCCGCTCCGCACGGCAAAGTGCGCGAGCTCGCGCGTGTACGGCGAGAGTGTGTGGTTCGAGTGCGAGAGGGTCGCAAGCGCGTGGATGGAATGCGCGTTCGATGTGAGGGGGGCGGTGAGGGGTTCATGGTATGCCAACTCGGAAGACGGAGGCGTCGTCGAGAGGGAGAGGGAGTGGGACGGCGAGGGGGAAGTGGAACGCGAGGAGGTGGGTGAGGGTGGTGAAGCGAATGCGGCGGAGAAAGGGTTATGCGGGAGTTCGGGGCGGGTAGGTTCTGTGACGGTTTGAGGCTTGCGAATGAGATTGAGAAGGCTGGGACTGGGAATGGAATATCCGAGGCCGCAGGATAGTCCCGCCACCCACGGCAGGCATCCGCTCATATTCGGGCTCCTCGCCTGCGGCACTAACGCTGCTGGGCGGTGTCTCACCCCACTCCAATACATCGTAAGTGGTGTCCAAATCATCCGTCGTTACCGACATCGACTCCGGCTCGGACTCGGCGAGGTCGGCGAGGCCGCGCGCCGGTGCGAAAGGTTTTTAAACCCGCGGAAGACGCCTTTAGCAGGTATTCCATCGGGTCGGAGGCCATAAGTGGGGTCGAACGGAGGCTCGCCATCAACGAGGGGGGGAGGGTGTAACGGGGACAGATGGTGAAGTAGTTCTACGGGAAAGGTTCGTGCGGCTGATGGAGGAAGTTCGAGGCATCGCGGGAGAGGCGGAGTTGAAGACGTTCACGTTGTGTCGAGTTAGACTCGGCGGGGCACTGCTGAGTGTCCCTCGAGCCCCGTAATTCAATGCACCGACGTTGCGTTGAGTGAGGCCTGCTGTCGGTGTCTCGACCTTGGCCTTGACCCACTGCTGGCTGAGACGATGTATGATTCCGGGGAGGTCCTCGCGGAACATCTGGCGCAGCTGGCCCTCGATTTCGCGCTGGATGAACATCTGGATGACAACAATGGAGTCGAACGTGCTGTTTATATCCACGCTCTGAAGGGGGTCGGTCTTGAAAACAAGAGTGATGCCTTTTTGTTTGGATACGACGAGAACAACATATGAGCTGAGCTTGAAGTGTGAGAGACGGAGGAGCATGGGTACGACCAGGGCCTGCTTTGCGGCAAGCATCCCGCGCGAGCCGGTCATAAGGTGGATATCGGGCTGCTTGTGATTGAGAGGGTTAGCCTGCACTTTGGTCTTAAGCACCAAGTGCGCGTCTCCAGCGTATGTGAGCCTGAAAATTCCACGGAACTGGTCCATAGTCAGGTCCCCAATATCCCGTATTTCGAGTTCGGGCGGCTGGGACAATATGAATTATACGTTCTGCAACTAAGCGAAAAATAGTGACCTGGGTTCCCATCTCGAGCTCAACTACCTCAATTTTATCGGCGATGATTGGAGGCTTGTTGCCCTTGTTGAGAGCGGTATTGAGCATCTGAATAGCATCGTAGTGGAATTGGTCGGAGAAGCGGGGCCAGTGAAAAGTGAACGACATAGGCTCATCGTTGGGAAGGAAGAGCAGCCGTTTTGTTGCCCGCAACGACCCGATCGGGTTCAAGAGCCTTGAGAAGAAACAAGGACAAGCAAAGAATTTCTCTTAACTCCTATCTTTTGCTTTGTCCATGGCCCTGCAAACTGGAAAAGGCCTTCTCCTCAAGGCAGACCCTATCGCTGCCGCATTCCGCGATGAGGTCAAACAGTCCCTCAGTCAAGCGACGCGTCGGCCGCGTCTTGTTGGCATTCTGGCAACATCTTCTGCTCCCAGCAAATTCTATGCCGAGTTCACCAAGAAACAATGCGAAGATTTGGGTGTGGAGTTCATTCTCAAGAAGACTGGAGCAGCCGATACGGGTGATCTTGGTGAAGGCGAAGGTGTCGAGGAAGCCATCATTGAAGCAAACGAGGACGAGAATGTCGATGGAATCATGGTGGGTATCGGTCCATTGGTCTGCTTTTTGAAGCACAAGTTGTGCTGCACAACTCGAGACCCAAATTACGATCCCAACTTGTCGCGTTTTTCAACATACAACCAACGCGAACGCCCTGTCGTCCAGTGGTCAGAGTTGGGCCGCAAGATGTGCTTCAAATCCAGATGTCTAAACATTTTTGTGTCGTACTCAAGGGTCTATGAAGGTTTACTACCCAATATTCGGTCCGCAACAGGTTGGTCTGCTGTGCCGCCCTCAGCACTTGAATAACACCATTTGTCCAGGACCACTATCTCCAGCAGGTACGCGTATCTTATTTCAAAAAACGCGTCGATTGACCATGTGGTAGGTCGTGTCCCCATACAAAGACGTTGAGGGGCTGCACTTTAAATTTCACTACAATCTGTACCACAAGTAAGGCTCTTTGCGCCCTCCTGCCCTGTCCTCCATGTAACCAACGCCAAACCAGCATCCGCTTCATCCAGCCCCAGTCCCTGATCTCCTCGAGCGTCCCCTCCACCGCGTCCGCGGGCGTACCCCTGGAAAGCGGCGCTAATGCCAACTCGGAAGAGCCGCCGCCGGGGACGGTCAAGTCCATCATCCCGTGCACGCCGCTCGCGATCGTCAAGTGCCTCGAGCACGTCGGGGTGTACAACAAGATTCTGCCCTACGGTGACCGCGCGTACGGGCGCACTGTCACCGTCATCAACCGGTGCGCGTCGTTGCGAGCGCGTTACCTGCATAGGTTATCTTATTTACTTTCTCGCCTGTAGCTCGGAGGTCGTGGGCCGGCCCCTCGCGGCGCTGCTCGCCAACGACGGCGCGCGGGTGTTTTCCGTTGACATTGACTCGATCCAGGTGCGTCCCTTGCCCATCTTGGAGACGCGATTAATCCCAGTTCAGGAATACACGAAACGACCCCAAGTTGCGGGGACGTCTTCGGCGGGACGCTACCACCCCCCGGCACGTCGTCCACCCCAGCACCGCGTCCCTCCAAGAGTGTCTCGCGATCTCGGACGTCGTCGTCTCCGCCGTCCCCAGCGCGTCGTACAAGGTCAAGACCGCGTGGCTCAAGGACGGGTGTGTGTGCGTGAATGTTGCTGCGGATAAGAATTTCGAGGCGGATGTGAGGGATAAGGTGAGGGTTTTTTGTTTCTTTTGTTTTGGCGTGCACTGATGATTGTGTTGCGACTTGGAGGCGTCGTTGTACATCCCTGCGGTTGGAAAGGTTACAATTTTGATGCTGTTAAGAAATTTGTGCGTATGGTCATCTCATCTCATTCCTGCCCTCTAATGTTTTGGAAATAGATTGCGGTTGCAGCAATACAAGGCTGTATAATTGAATAGACGCGCGACGCTGTGCTGTTAATGTTCTGAGTAAAATTATGTCGCCACAAACCTATGTAGTTGTGAGATCCAGATGTTTTGCACTTGACATTCACCTTGATCCAGATTCGATGCGTGTCCCATCTTGGCCCGACCCACGCTTGGCTCCTGGTCCAGGCGTGGTCCAACTTCCAAGGAGATATTCGCGGTGATTAAACCCCGAGTCCCCCAAATTCGAGCATGCCGAACCGTTCCATCCCCACGTCGTGGTGAGCTATCAATGTTACCACCCTCGGCACGTACGCGTCGTGGCCGTAGTACGGGTGCCTCACGATGTCCGGTCCACGTTGCGATGTACATGTAATGGCCGAGTACCCAGACCGGCGTCGTCGCTCCTTGTGTGAATATGAATGTGCTGCGGAGTACGGGATAGGATAAGGTACAAGATAAAGGGTTTTCGTTCATCTGTTCTTCGGCGGCCCGGGGCTGATGATTCTCCCCGAGGGTGTCGCTGTATATCCGTGCTGTGGGAGACTGCGAAATTTGGGAAATTTGTGAGCGACCGGGTCAATCTAATCTCGCTCTGGGTCTGATCAAGCTCGCAAACTTTTCAACCCAGATTGCAGTTGCAGCAATATTGTCTAATTGAGATTAGATACGAGCGCGACGCTGTGCCATTAGTTCTAAGTATTATTGATACAAAAAGATTTGTTGTCGCGACACCCCATTCTGATTCCGAAAAATATCATCGGAAGTGGGCCTCGGTAATGTCGCGTAAGCTAGACGGCGTGCTGGCGCCCGACGGGGTGACGGGGGTAGCAGGGGTAGCGATGCCCGACGGCTCGTCTTGCATAAAGCGGACTCGTTGCCGGTGAAGCTGCAACGTGTCGTTGGTCAGACTCGATGACGTGAAGTAATTATAATTAGTGGGATAGGGATAGTGATACTGACCTGTGGCAGCTTCGGGATGAGGACGAAAACGAGCGCGGAGATGTTTACGGCGAATAGCCAGGGATTGTAGTTTGTGTAGTGCGTGGACGCGAGGAATCTAAGAATAGGTTGCGTTAATTGAATTACCGGAATGCAAGTCTTGTGCCGACAGAGGACTGGAGCCTGAACCTGGACCTACAGCGTAATAGGGACGATGAAGAGCCATTTCTTCGCGGGGGTGTATTGCGCGCCGTCGTCGATTTGCTCCCACAGCGTTAGGTCGTCGTATGCGCCGCCGTGGAGGTCGTTTTCGAACGGAATGCCAGTCACCCAGTGGAACATGAGATACGAGAGCTGCGTGCATACTTTTCGGTAACAGGTCAAAGAAAAAACCGTTGGGCACGCACAGCGAGATAAAAGAGATTAACGAGGGTCCAGCTAATTTCCTGGGTCATGCCGGGGACGGTGTCGATTACGAGTTTGCCAAGGCAGATGAGGACGACGTGGATGAGCCATGCGCCTGTGTTAAGTTCACATCGGGGCCAATTGCACTGGAGGGGTATTGGCGCACCTTTTGCATTGACCCAGTCAGCGTTAATATTAACATACGCACTTCGATCCAAAACTTCTTCGAGTGAGCCGTCGCCGACCTGCTCGACCTTGACGATGCTGCCGCTGCGGGGACGAGTGCGGGCGCGGGGTCCAGAGACGTCTATACCCAGTGCCGGGAGCTTGATTGCGGTGGGACGGTTCATGAAGGAGTTCTCCCTGAGGGTCCCTCGCCGTTCCAATAAAAAGGGCGAATGCACAGCCACTGGCGCCAGTCACGCTTTCCTTTCCGCTTAACCGCACTCCGGAAGGAACAGAATGCCGGAAAGACAGGCGTGATGGTGGACACTTGTCCACCCGACTGTCCCGTGGACAAATCTCTTCAGCATTTTTTATGAAGCAATTCGGATCCTAGTACATTAAACTCACTCCCTGTTGATACAAGCCTTTTAATGAATTCCAACACAATAATTGGGTACTCATAGCCTTTGCCTATATATCTGTATCAGCTACAACCTCTCTGCCCAGGAACAAAAAACATAGTTCTCTTGGATGGACTTCTATCCAGAGACATCTCTTCAAACAATGACCTTCAAGCACTATTATTCAAATTAATACTCTTCACAGGTCTTCATCCTCTGAAAAGTTTGATTGACAATCCCTTCACAACATTACCTTCACGATAATTATTCCAGCCATTATTCTTCAACGAACACCTTGAAGCATTTTCCCTTTATGTAAGTTGCTTGAGGAGATGTCTTGAATGCGAAGGTCTCCTCGCTTAACACAGGAGAATAATTGATGCAGAGATTGTCGTTCACCATTTTGCGTCCTGGCAAATCCCTGGGGGGTAATCTCTCCAGGGGAATCCCTCCAGGATAATTGGTCCAGATATTGCCCTTCACCCCATTCCATCCACGGACGCCTTTCAGAGCCCTACGTCCAGAGGTTTCCTTATCTTATCCTTGATTGACACTAGTATCTTGATCAGATCTTATCTACTTGCCTTCTCATGTCTCAGCCAACTGCCTCAGAGGTTCTGCGTCGCTTACAAGGCCACTCATCCCTCGCAGATCTTGAATTCAACAAAGTTATACGATTCTTGGATCTGGTTAAGAGATTATGGCAGGAAATTATTCCACCGCAGAGTTCTCGCCCAGATGTTCTGCCGTCTACCATAGTCCAGTTTCTCTCTGCTGTTCTGGGTCTCAACGTAGAGCTAGTTGAGCTCTGTTGGATTGCATTTGGAGATCTTGGCGACACCTTTTTCTCTGATACACTGGGCTCTGTGGATGACGACTTCCGGGTTCATGGCAATAAGCATAATCTAGGTCTACGATCTCGTGCTGCTTTCCACCGTTTCTAACTTTAAATAGGTGCACAAACTCTTGGGCCTCCGGTGTCATTTTGCTCTAGACCTAGTTGCGACCATCGCAAGCTGACCAAGGAAAGCTTGGTTGAGGCGAGACTGTATACCCTCCATCGAGGTATACTTCCCGTGTTTTCAAAATCTCTCAAGTGCCCACGTCAGTAGTTGTTTCAATTCTGATGCTCAACAGTCTTAAGTTTAAAATTCTAGAGTGTTTAACACGATATTATAACAACTATCATGTAGCAAATGGCCCAAATCCTCGGAATGTTTACTACGACACCAACGTGCCATCCATCATCCATGTCACAGACACCTGCTTCGTCGAGTCCAAGCTCTGTCTTTACTTTGAAGCCCAGATGGCGATTTCCCAGTGCGTGGTTGAAGCTTGAGTGGCATTTACGCCGCAACTAAAAATATTCGATTCAGTACGCCATGTCAAGCCATTGCTCAAGTATATAATATTGCCCTTGGAAATTCATTGGCTATCCCCAACTCATCCCGACTCCTACATCAACTTGATGGGGAATTAGTTCTTGAGGCCTTTCTATTTCACGCTATTCTTCGGGACAAATCGCGGCGCCATGAAATCCTTTCTGTCCCCAATGGAGGTTATCAAAACCATCGGCTCGATGAAGCTCTCGCCGAAAGAAATTACAGAATGGCTGGCACAGGCCAATGGCATTGGAGCCATGCCTGTGACGGTTGCATGAAAGTATATCAAGGCGAAGATGGACTCTGGTGTAAAGTCACTTTTTTCCCCCATTTTCCATGCTAATAAAGCAACATCACAGATCGCATGACAGCTGGCGTTCATGACGGTATCACTGTACGCCATCTTTGTTGCAGTGTGCATGACTGCACAGAGCCTCTACCCAATCAGAAGTCTTTCTTCTGTCATACTCACCGGGATCTCGTGAAGAAATGTTGTATCTTCAATTGTGAGAACAAGGCAGAACCTGGATTTCGAACCTGTGCTATTGCAAGTCATCGTAATTTCCAACATGAAGTCAACGAGCGACAGTCTGCCATGTTCCAGCTTCACTCTCGTTTGCGTAACACTGGAGTGGCCCAAGTTCCATTAGCAGGATCTACTGTGAGACCATTTTTGTCCTCTCCATATACAAGGCGTTAAAATTCATTACACTCAAGGCACCATCTTCACTCACACCAGACGTCGATGTGCCTCGGACTACTTCTGAACCAGTAGTGAAGGGTAAATTATCGCGCAGTTGGACTCACAATGAACAATTGTTTGTTCGTTGTTGCGGTGTTATTATATCTCGAGCCACTTTCTTTGGTTCCGAAGGAATTTCTGGCGTTAAAGTGGGTCCCATGCTTTCTCCTGGGATTGAGTAAAAGCAAAAAATTCACCCTTTCACAGGATTTTTTAAAGGCGACTTTTCCAACTGAATACCCTGGAGCAATACCATCTTACATATTTTACGACAACAACTGCCAATTTTTGAAGCACTTGCGGAGTTTGGGAGATAAATATTTCGACAATGTGGGCTTACCTGTGTTAGAGATCCGGGCTGATCTACGCAGTTCACAGAACCCCGTATGCTTCCCTAAGCGTGTGAACCTAGTGAGTAGACTGGCCGCTGGCCGGTCGATACCCAAGAGGCTGAGATGTCCTAGATAAGAAGTAAGTGCGAAACGTTTACTTATACCTTTGAGACGGTAGGCGAGGCGGTTAAGCAGTCGCAGAGGGCGGTGAGAGCAGCAGAGGAGGATATGAAGAGTAAGATAGTGTATTCAACCAGTACCCGCGGTTTATATACACGGTGAGTAACTATGAGAACGGAATATGAAATATAAGTATGTTCGGTATCCGACACAACGAAGGAAGGTGAAATAACATTAATGAGTAGTTAGGAAGCAAGGAGGGATCGCAGCAGGAAGAAGGAATTCAAATAGAGAAAGAGATGAAATAGGTAGATCAAATGGGACGTACGATCGTTGAGTTGCAACGATGCCGGTATCCATCACATATCCCCCCCACTCAACGAGCGTGTAGTCGCGGCTAGAATCCCCACCTCGCAAGCTGCTGTCCAAACTCGGCGGCCGTCGTGTGAACGCGATGGGTAGGCTGGTCGTGTACGACTCCGGATGCAACACGAGGAACGAGCGCGATTTTGCCATTGTCTTCGAGCGTGAAGAAGATCGAGAATGTCTGGATGGTAAAAAGGCGTGCGCAGGCGTCGTCTGCACGGCGAATATAGGCGTTAGCGAGTAGGATCTGGTCAAGCCATGCGTCGATGCTCTGGCTTCGATAATCGTGCGCTCCCGCAAGCTCCAAGAATTCTGCCTTCTCCATCTCGATTCCTGCGCCCGGGTTGCAAAGGGAATTCCCACCCAGCTGTCTCGCCACAATCATTATCTTCCCGAAAACAGCCATTCCGAATCGCAGAACCGTCAGGAAGTCTTCGACGTGCCCCTCGATCTCCTCCTTCGATTCGAAAATACGTTCGTCAAGCTGCCAACCCCGCGAGAGGAATACGAGGATGGTGGGGAAGGGGATTCCGAGCTGTTGAAGGGCCTGCGAAGGAACGGTGACGGGAATCGCGTCGGGAGTGAAACCGCGTGCATCGACGGTATGGTCGTTGAGCGCAGTCGAGATTAGTCCCGCGCAATAGATGAGGCGTTGGGAGAAAAACAGGCGGAAATGATGGCGAAGGACAAAGGTTCCGTCCTCCAGGCAGCGGTAGGTATTGTGGGGGCGGACATGCGCACAGTCACGACCCATTCCGCTCAACATTGAGCCAAAATTGACGGAGAGGCGGTCGTGCAGCGGGATCTGCAGAATGAGCCGTTGTACATTCGCGATTGTGTGCGGTAGCTCGGGCGGAGCGACAGCAGTGGGAATGTAGATGTCGTCGCTAGCGGCGTCATAGCTGCCATCGTCGCTAGCAGCATCGTCGCTGGAATCGTCGCCGAAGATTTCCCTCTCAGTCGTAGGTGAAAGGAGAGGAAAAGGGGTATCTCGTGAAATATCAATGAGGAGTTTTCCCTCGGGGCCTCGAGAAACGTCGTCCTCAGTGAAGTAATCGTTGGGGAAGCAAATAAGGTTGTCGTCGCCGGCGATGGACATTGTAGAAGAGAAAGTTCTGGGATAAGAGACGAGTGGGATGATTAGTGGACGGTGATAGAATGTAGGGGGTATAAAATAAGCTGTTGCCGATTTGAAAAGGAGAGGTAATCAGAGTTCAGGAGTGACAGGTTCCCGAGTCAGGTTGCCTGGATTAATTCGTTGGGAATCGATCCACACGCCAAGAACTTCAGGGGCGTTGCGGAGTCCGCGCTTGGTTAGCCATTCGTCGTCTTCCGGCCCAAACCCTTTCCAACGAACTTTGAACTGTTGAACCTTCCTACCACGGATCTTGCGCCATCTCTCTGCAATAATTCGGTCGATTTCAACCTCGGGGAGCTTTTCAAAGTCGTCTCGTTTGATTGATCGAGTTGGCCGATCGCCAAGTTCAGGAGGCGACTGGTTGTAGGGTTCCAGGTGAGCAATGTTGATGATGGGGTGGATACCATAGGAGACGGGTAGACGTAACCGATATGTTACGGGACTGATTTTCCCACTAATCTCAAAAGGTCCATCGTACTTGAGGAGCAGTTTCTTTCCTCTGCCCTTTTCTTCGCGGAGAAGTTTGAGCGAATGAGGATTGATAACCACGAGATCTCCTTCTTCGAATTCCTTGAGGATGCGTCCCTTATTGTAAGCACGTCGCTGGAATACTTGTGCAAGGAGCAAGGATTCTTTGGCTCGGGATCGAAGGGCTTCAAACTGCTCTACAATTGCTCCGGCTCGTTCATCGGCAATGGGGGCGAGAGTCGACGTTTTGAGCTGAGATTTTGACGTGATCCGAATGATTGGCAGGATCGTCGATATTGACAGCGGCCTTTCTTTGCTCCGTGACAGGATCACTATCTCCATCCCCCCCAGCGTCGACTTCTCGTCTCACGGGTTCCACTCCTGTTAACAATGTCGCTGTTCTGGGCTGATATCCACGCAACAAATAGGCAGGAGAGAATCCCGAGCTTGAATGGGGAGTCGTGTTGTAGGATAATGCAAGAGCCTGCAAACATGATTTCCACTCTGATTTCGAGCCAATGAACGCGCGTAGGGCCGTCTCGACGAACTGGTTCAGGATCTCTGTTTGGCCATCGGCTTGTGGGTGATAGGAAGTTGTCAATGCCCTTTTTGAACCCATTAACCGTGTTACTTCTTCCCAGAACAAATGGCACCAGCGTGTGTCCCTGTCTGCAATGATCTGCAGCGGTATGCCGTAGTGCGTTATCACATGTTCAAAGAACAGTAGAGCCGTCTCCACTTCGTTGATATTTGTCCTGCAGGGAATAAAAATTCCATACTTGGTTAACTTGCAGACAATGATCAACACCGCATCGCAGTCGTCTGACATTGGTAACTCCGTTATGAAGTCCATGGTCACGACCTCGAATGGCTGCGAGGGAATCGGAATTGGCTGGAGTAGACCAAATGGTGCATGTTTCCTTGGCTTGGTTTTCTGACAGATGTCGCAGGTGCAAGTGTACTGTTTGATGGTTCGCGACATCCGCGGCCAATAGTAAGTCGACGCGATGCGATTGTAGGTGCGATGATATCCCGCATGAGCTCCTTCAGTGAGTCCGTCATGAATGTCAGAGACAATTTTGGTGCGCAAGTTTTCTGGAACGCAGAGACGATTATTGCCATTCCAGTCTTCAAAGTAAAGAAGTCCGTCGTCGGCAAGTTGGTATTGGGGAAATTGGGGGTTATTCCAGTTGGATTCATTTTTCCATGCCTTCAGCACATTGGAATAGTGAGCATCCTTCTCATAACCATTGAGCCATTCCGCCTTTTCTGCTGCTGGGAGGCTAACCAGAATATTGTAAGCCCGCGAGGATAAGCCAATATCATCTCCGGTAAGTTCATTACCCTCGTGATTGGTGTCAGCTTGAAATAGGTCCGGTTCCTCAGGATCTTCGAGAACTTTAGAGCTCTTGTCTGCAACAGATAGTAACCGTTCTTCAAATCGAGGTCCAAGTTCGTTGTACATGTTCCGGAGTGGATCACAAGATGAGAGGGTTAAGAGCGGGGTTTCATCCGATTCAGGTCCCACCTGTATTGGTACCCTTCGCCGGAGCTGAGAGATGGGATCCACATTCGAATGCACACGGCCAGCCCAATGGATGATCTGTAGGCCAGGGTATGCAGCGAAAATAGTTCCCCAGGTTAGAAGGCGGCGGTTAACGTTTTGGAATGTCCGACTCCACGTGAGCGCAGCATGGTCTGTGACTGCAGCGAGTTTTTCACCTTCAAGGAAGACCTGAAACTTGATAAGGGCTTCCTTGAGAGCAAGTGCCTCGCGCTCAGTGGGAGAATAATTTCGCTCTGGCGATTTAAGAACTCTCAACCAATACGAAATGACCCGTTCAACATAGACCGTCGTGTCTTCAAACTCTGCAGCCCATTCGCCCAGAGGTGGAACGTCATCAAAGCCTTTTATTGACAGAAACGAGCTGAGGAATGGATTCCTTCGCGTCGAATGCCTTTTTGAGTCACTCGTAAACCTTGGTTCCTTGCAAATCACGAATTTTGATAGGCTGAACTTGTTGCAGAATTCCGGCCACTCCGTAATCGCAGGCATCCGAGTATACTCAATATGGCCGTCCTGGAATCGCATATCCACGAACAGGTGCGTTTGTCAGGACTAACTTGCACAATTCAAATGCTTCCTTATGCAGTTCCGTCCATTCCCAACGAACTCCCTTTCTTCAACAGACCGAACAATGGTTGCGCAATCCACGCGTAGAAGGGAATGTACGACGAGAAGTAAACCATCATTCCCAGGAACGTCTGAAGTTCCGAGACATTCTTAGGCTCTTCCAGCTGTTGAATAGCATCCACCTTTTCCTTGTGCGTGGATAATCCTAATCTCGAGACTTTCTGACCCAGGAGCATCAGCGATTGATATCCGAGATGGCATTTTGCAGGAGACAGGGTGAGGTTCGCCTCTGCAATCGCTCCAAAGACGGCATCCAAGTGTTTGACATGGTCCTCAAAGGTCCGTGAGTAAACCACTATGTCATCGATGTAGACCAAAGCAAATAACCATAGGAAAGGTGCGAGAACCGTGTTCATGACTCGTTGGAAAACACTGGGGCCGTTTCGATAGCCAAAAGGCATTCGTTTGAACTGCCACAGGCCACGATGCGTACGGAACGCCAATTTCTCTGCCGAGTCCGGGTGCATGGTGAGCTGAGTGAATCCAGCAAGTGCGTCCAGAGTAGTCAACCACTGAGATCCTTCCAAGGTTTGAAGGATATCCTCTTGGCGTGGTAAAGGAAACTCGTCTGCGACCACCATCTCGTTCAATTTCCGTAGGTCAATCACCATTCGAGGCTTGCCATTTCTCCAGACGGTAAAGACCGGTGCGGCCCATGGACTTCGGGATGGTTCTATGACACCAAGCTCAATCCACGAGTCCATTTGCTTGTCAATTACTTCGCGCTTGGCCGGCGAAGCAGGGAAAGGGGGAAGAGAGACCGGTTCGGCACCAGGTTTCAATGGAATGACAACCTGTTCCTTGTAGGTTCCTAATCTTCCATCAAGGCCGAAAGCTTTCGCATTCTTGATGACTACATCTTCAAGCATTTTGCGTTGCTCAGGAGTGACTGCTTTAGAAATGTCGATCTGTTCCAAGAGTTTGGATGAGTCAACGAATTCTGGCGGCGTTTCAGCAGTCTTTGGTCCTCCTTCAACCGGTTCTTCTGCGCCTGGATCGTCTTCTCCTGTCGCATTGCGATGCGCCTTGGAGGAGATGTTTGATTCAGAGCGGATTGCGCTAGATTCGGCGGGTACCGGAGTAGCAGCAGGGGACGACTGAGTCTCAACCAATTGCCGAATAAAATTGGCATGAGCTTCAGCACGCTGCTTTTGGATGGGTGACATTTTTGAGGCTTTGTCGAGCCATGTGCGAGGATTATGAGCAGTACCAACGACCTGGCCTTCAGATACGATAACGGGAAAGTCTGAGAAGTTTGCGATATGGAGAGCGGGTTTATCCTTGGAGATGAAAGTGTCCGCACTCCCATAAATGTCGTCAACATTTCCGCAACTTTTCAGAAGTCTCTCGACAATGAGCTGCTCGCAATCCTTTGGAAAATGAGTGGAGACTTTGACCAATTTGCTGGTTTTTGCCGGAATAACAACTCGTTCTGTGCTGAAGACCCGGCCATCTCGTTCCTTCTTGCGGGAACGTTGTCGGAATTTCTGATTCCGGCGATGGATAGCTGGCTTGGAATTCTTCTTTGCACGAGCTCGAGCGCATCTGACTTCAAAGGCATGGCCATTTCCATCAATGAGCGGCGGCGAAGTGGAATTTTCCACAGGAAGTCGTCGTCCAGAATCTCCAAATTGAAGGTAAGTTGAACCTTCTTCACGAATGATGGAAAGCGAGTATTGGTCCGCAAAGTCATTACCAAAAAGGAAGGGTGTGGTCATGTCATCTACCACGTAGGCGTCAACATTGAGTTTAACAGGACCGTCTTCAGTAACAAAGAACAAGTCAAGGTTGACATAGCCTGAAATGGATGAGGTTTCTGTGACTTGGATCAAATCGACCTGATGTCCCTGCTTAATTTTCGGTGGATTGGAAAGCGAGTTTAAAGCTTTGCGGGAGATCAAGGTAATATCCGAGCCGGAGTCGACGATGATTATAATTGGGTCAGTGGTTAAGCTTCCCACGGTTGCAGTGGCCTCCGTTGCCCTTGCTCCAAGGAACGTACTGCCAGGGGGTCTAGCCATATGCTTCCGAAGCTCAATAAGAGGCTTAAGAGCACAAGCGTCTGCAGAGCTGACCACGCGATAGCTGCATGCTCCAATCTCCTTGGCTAGCCGTCTACGTGTGCGCCCGATTCAATGGAGGTTTAGAGCATGGTGCTGGAGTTGAGGTTTCAGATTCGTCTTCCTCGACTTCAGTTTCAGCGTGAGACAAGCCAGGGGAATCATCGTGACTTGGGGTATCAAAAGGTATATCCTCCGCAAGAGTATCGCGAATATTAGTGGTGGGTATGGCGTCTTCAACTTCTTCAAGGATCACAAAAGGCGAGAGAGGGTGCAATTTGGAAAATGGATTGTCTTCTTCGTCATCAACTTCTTCGACATGCGCTCTTCGCGAGTTTTTAGGCTCGCTGTTCCCCTTCAGTGCCGGCCTAATATTCCCCCCACTTTTCAAGTCAGCGCTGGCTTGGAAAGTAGATGGCCCGGTAGACTGAAGGGGCTGGTCAAAATCCTGCTCGTCGGCCGAGGAAGCTTCGTCTAAGCCGTAGTACAGCTCATCGTATTCCTCCTGCGCAGTAATGTCTTCGGTAGTTGCCACAGCAAGGTTTGTCCTGGCAAACTTGTTGCTTTTGAAGGAGTACTTGCATTCATTATCCCAATGATTCCCACTACCGCAGTGACGGCACGGTCTAGCACCCTTGGACTCGGGTGTAGCTTTCTTGGATATGTTATTGTCGTCCTTGGGGAACTTTGGAGGTGGCAAAGTAGAAGAGATGCCAACAAGGTTGGTACGAGCAGTAGCGTTTGTCTTTTCAAATGGTTTCCGCCGGTCAAAATAGTCTTGTTTCCCATAGTCTTCCGATTTGTTCATTGGCAAATCCAACAAGGTATCTTCGTGGAAGACAATTGCTGCATGGAATTCCACAATGTTTCGATATTTCTGGGTGTCCAAGACTGTACACCAGGACCGCGGCGCACCGTTCATGACTTCTGACATGATAGCTGAATCCTCGAAAGAGTAGACCGAGTTGAGAAGCTCCCGTTTGCGAATAAAATACTCGCTCGGTTTTTCTTTACCGTGTCCGGTTTGGCGATAGTTGGCCCGCAATGCTTTAGTTCGGGTCTTATCAAGCCATTTGCTGGACAGGAAGAAGTCGGCTAGAGCTTGTCTCATGCTCTCCCAATTTTCGCGAATTTTGCGTTGATAGTCGAGGGGAAGACTGAAGTACCAGTCTTGGGCGGTGCCGGTAAGAACTCGGGGCACAATTTTTCCTAGCTGCTTCCATGCTTTAGGCCCATCCTCAGCGATGAGATTGCAACGTTGAATCCAACGTAACAGAGTGTCAGGATTCCCATCCCATTTCGAACATCCGAGTCCTTGAGACGCATGTCGAAATAGCGACCGTTATCTTTATCATCATCGCTACTATCATTCCCCAGGAGTACCCTTCGATTTCTTGGCAGGTCTGCGACTGCCCCGCGGAATGCCATGTCTGCGGTCTCCGCCTTCATCGTCGGAGCTTGAAGGATCATCATCTGGGTTACCACCTGCATGACCAGGGCCTCGAGGGGGCTTTCCAGGTCCTTTGGGATCAGGTCGAGGCCTTTTTCCACCGTCCTTTCCTTTCTTGCCATTGTTATCATCCGAATCGCTTGGGTCGCTTTCAGGATCGACGTCGCCGGAGGCCATTGGTTGTGCCCTAGACTGTCTCAGATGACTGCTTTCTGACGGCCGGGAAGAGTGGTTTGGGATCCGGAACCCCAGATTTGAGAGATGAGGTGGTAGTTCACGATTCCGTCCATCGGAGTGGATACCCTCCGGGAGACGGTTGCGGATTCGCTTGGATTGATGATGAGATTGCATGTCCTGATTAAAGCGAATGCGTCCAAAGGCTTCGTGAAATTTCGATGGTGGGGTGGAGGATTTGCCAAATGCTTCTCGAGGTGCAGCAGTTTGATGAGGAAGTACAACATCCTCGTCTTCGCTCTTGTCGCTAATTTCCTCGACACGAACCCTGTGCGAACTACCTCTGGCTGGACAAGGAGTTGTTACAGGATGAAGTTGAGCAAAAGATTCATTAACCGAGGAATTGGAATTTCTGGCATCTGGAATAGAACTAGCCCTTTTTGGCTTCACCGAAATACTACGACGGTGCTCGTTGTAGTATTCTTGTATTTCTTCATCCGGGGACCGAATCTCGTTGGTGGTGAAATCAAAGTGCTGATCCAGATTGGCCAAATAATTTTCCACTTCGACACGGTAACAAATACCGAGAATTTCGTAGTCATTTGCTGCGTAGAAGGCTAAAGGATCCTCACTCCTTCCCCAAGTAGGCATGGATGGCATGTCGGCATTGAAAACCTCATAGGCAACTTTCGCACGGTTGCGGAGATCATCCAGCTGCTTCCACAAGGTCCAATACGGTGCCTTCTGCAATCGGTAAACCGGTCCTCCTTTGTCCACGAGGTGCCCGACTTCCACCGACGTAATGACAGTCTCGAGAGTGGTGAGCTCATTCCGGAAGGTACTGACAAACAGTTTGCGTGATGTAACCTTCGCGTTGAGAAGGAACCACTTTGCAAATCCGTTGGCTCCAAATTCCAATGCCAACGAACGACGCTCAAGGACTTCGGGATCGCCCTTGAGGATGATGGGGTATGCTTGGAAAGTTGGTAGATTAAGCGTTCCCTTCGCAACTCTCTTAGCAGGATCGAGTGAATTCGTGAGCACGGGTCCCGCATATTCCTCCAATGGGTACGCATCGCTAAGATTGCCAACATTAATGTCAATCATTGGTGTAGGCGAAGCTGCTCCCATGAACAAAGGAGGAGTCTTGCGATCGGAGGGAACGGGCGAGGGAATTGGATGAGATGGGCCAGGCGAGGTAGACAGTTGGTCATGAATATCAGTCCGAGGAACATTCTGTTGAATTTCATTTCCATCTGAACCCACATTTTCTTCTCCCGACCCTACAATGTCCTCCACAGCATCAGAACGAGCAGCCGCAGCAGCAGCTGTTCCTTTCTTCTTGCCTCTGCTTCTTACAGCAGTCGCCATGATGAACAAGGTTTGTTGATAGAATGGTGAATGTAAAGGGAAAGCGTGTGAACAGGGTTCCCAGTTTGTCCACCAATGTTAGAGATCCGGGTTGATCTACGCAGTTCACAGAACCCCGTATGCTTCCCTAAGCGCGTGAACCTAGTGAGTAGACTGGCCGCTGGCCGGTCGATACCCAAGAGGCTGAGATGTCCTAGATAAGAAGTAAGTGCGAAACGTTTACTTATACCTTTGAGACGGTAGGCGAGGCGGTTAAGCAGTCGCAGAGGGCGCGTGAGAGCAGCAGAGGAGGATATGAAGAGTAAGATAGTGTATTCAACCAGTACCCGCGGTTTATATACACGGTGAGTAACTATGAGAACGGAATATGAAATATAAGTATGTTCGGTATCCGACACAACGAAGGAAGGTGAAATAACATTAATGAGTAGTTAGGAAGCAAGGAGGGATCGCAGCAGGAAGAAGGAATTCAAATAGAGAAAGAGATGAAATAGGTAGATCAAATGGGACGTACGATCGTTGAGTTGCAACGATGCCGGTATCCATCACAACCTGTGGACGTCTTCCACTTTAAATGCAAGCACACCATTCGGGATGGTTTCTGCCAGGTTAATTGCAACCCTGCTCGTTTTCGAGAGCTCATCGGTGAAAATGGGAAATGGGTTTTCAATTCATCTGCCGCCGAACAGGCCAACGTCTGGTTTGGGAAATTCCAGAATACAGTTCAAGAGATGCCAGTCTTGCGGTAACTTGTTCTTCTTACTTTCAAATCATCTGGCTGACGTTTTCCCTTTCCAGTTTCAATTTCTTCCTGGATGAAATGATTTCCCTTCATAATGATAAAATTGTCGAGGACCTTACCAAGGCTGGACGCAAGCCCCATTTGCAAGAGGAGGCTTTGTTACGGGGCGCTCAGATGTAGTTCGTTGTGATGACCAAGAAAAATAATTCATTCAAAACTATTTATTAACTGTGCGTATTCGTCATCATTGGGAAGCCAACCATTCCCATCCCGTACCCATTGATCACCATATTTATCTGAATGTAACACGAGAGAGAGTCGTATGCCTTCAAAATGAAGGTTGAAATGCGTTATATCACAGGATGGGAAAATGAGAATATCCCAAGGATGCAGGCGGAAAACAAAACCAGGCTCATAAAGACAGAGCTCACCGCCAGTCCATTCACCAAAGGGAATAACAACACAAAAGAGTTTGTCGAAACGATCTCGATGCGCACGAGTTGACACGCTGACATTGATGACGAAACCGCCGAATGGATACGCCAGACTGCGTTCATTGAGCGGAAGCTGGCTCACAAATATCTTGATCTCGGCGTGCTCTTCAGGCATGAATCGTTGGATCTGCAGTGTAATTAAAGCTAAGCTGTTAGGACAAATTATTAGAAGCAGAAAGACGCACATGGTACTCGGTAATTATAGTGATGAGATGAATCATCTCAGCCAGCAAGTCCGACTCTTCAGGATTGTTCTCCGCTTCTTGAGAGAGATATGGTGCCCTCTGGGTGTGATTGACTTGGGTTGTTCCGTCTTTTTTGCACATAGTAGGGATGGACATTCTTAGGAGCGCCGTGACCCTAAATTACATTAGGTGAAGAAAACGAGGGGGAGGTAAAATCACGAACCTTCTCAGCGTAACGATTGTAATAAGAACAGTGCCATGCCAAAAAACTGTACCCGAGACGATTAGACTTGTCTGTATAAATTTCGCCCGCCATGATCGAGGCGAGTTGGTGCATTATTGTCGTTTCGAGATGGGGCAAAAGCTCAAGGAGGTTGGTGGCAACCAGCGCCAACAATTTATTGTTTTTATCGCGGAGATGTAGAACTTTTCTGGAAGTTTTGAGCATCAGCTGTTTAAATGAGAATTGAAAATCAAATCAACTTACCCCTCACAGACCTTCATGGTATCTATGAGGAGATATGCATTCACTTTCCGCACACCACCAGCATGCAGATTGTTGATCTGTCAAAATACGAAGGTTTCAGGGCTCAGACCCCATCTGTATGGAAAATGCGTACCGCCTCCTGGAGTCCAGACGCACTCTCAACCTCCACTGCATTCACTGCCTTGGCGCGTTCGGATTTGGTGAAGGATTCGAGGTTTTGTCTGGTTACTGGGTTGGGGGTTTTCCGTAAATCCAGCGGTGAGACAATCTTGATCTCGTCGGCGATGCAACTGCTATTGATACTGAAGGGAGACAAAGGAGGGACGGGCGCCAGAGTCGCGCTTTGTATTGCACTTTTGAGGACCTGCCATACGGGGTCAGGATCAGGCAGGTGAAAGTATCTGTTTGACGTCTTAGAAAAATAAAGGCAAATATTTAAAGTGTACTGACTTGACGTCGAAAGATCGTAATTTGCTCATTGTTGCCTCTGTGTCCCGGAAACTCAAGACTTGAGGGTCTTTTCCGGGGAAAAACAGGCAAAATTTTTGCGTATCGAGGGCGCTGCTGATCTGGGCAATCAAAGCCATCTGCGGGGCTATGACAGTGCGTATAAGCTGACCACAGGACGAAGTGAGCGTAAAAGTCTCATCGGCTTCTACATGATAGTCCAGTCAATGACAGCTCTTCACTGTCCTGGATCGTCGGGCTTACCTGGAGGACAGCATAAAGTAAAAGCTACGGTGATTATTTGGCGCACTGAGTACCTGAAACAAATCATATCTTTCATGCCCGCCGCAGCGAACATGGGAATAATATATAACGAACCTGGACAGAAGAGTCAGGTCCTGTTAGAATAAATCAAATAGGTACTTACAGGCGCTGGCCAAGTAGATCAACCTTGTACCAGCTGAGTTCCATTTGGAAATGGTACGATCTGTAATTTTCGGGTCGTTGCATTCAGCCGCCAGCTCGCGAAAGCCCACTTTGCCTCCTGTCGGTTGTTGCTTGCGCCTACAGTCAATACAAGTTAGCAAAAAGAAGACATGAGAGAAGACAACCACAAACCATTGGATGTGCAGCGCCAGTTCCACATATGAAACCATCTGATGAAAATCATTCATCACAGCTGCATTCTCCAAAGCTGCGCATCTACGAGCAAAGGGAGCACAGGAATTGGGGGGCGCGGGGTTGGGCAATGAAGAGCGAGAGGTTAGAGCAAAATCGAGGGGTGAAAGCGCCCGCAAGAGATCAATCAGCTTGTTCTGAAATTCAGGGGATGTTGTCACGTAGGACAGACGGACAATAGGGGCTGAGGTAGATGCCGAAAGGGGAGGTGGTTTCCCGTTGGCGTTCCAGCTAGCCTCCTGCTCTTCTGCTGTATCTCCCCGCATCTCACTCTCCAGATGGCGTTGGACGTCGGCAATGGTCTTTGCCGCAGACTGAGCAGGGACCGCGTTAGCCGGGTGCGATTGGCGCCGCGGGACAAGGCGATGTGCGCCTGCGACCACGTCCGCGACCACGACCGCGACCACGTCCCACGACCGCGAGCACCTCCCCTGGCCCGAGCTTCTGCAACGTAGTCCTCCTGCTCTGTTCCACCGTTATCAGGATCTTCGTCCCCTCCTCCCGCCGGAGCAGCGAGGGTTTGCTCCGTCGATGGCTCCTCTTGAACACCACAAAATCTCTTTGCTCGTGTATTGCCTCCAGTTAACTCGAGCGCGTCGTGATATCTTTTCTTGGAGGTGTCACAGTTCTTCTCCGGAGACTCGGAGCCTACGATGGTGGTAGATGGAGATAGCGGGGTGGGAGAGGGCGCCTGTGGTACGTGCAAGGGGGAGAGGAGTCGGATCGGCGGACATAAAATAGCACCGGCTCCAAAAACGTCTTCAGAATCTGAAGCAGACGTCTGCACAGAGGGACAACAGAGGGCTTTGATCGTGGGGAATGGGCAACCGAAAGGGAGATACCGACAAAGAGAGTCGCTCTAGACAGCAGCATTAACTCTAGGGTAATTTAAATATAAATGAAAGGGTGTACCTCGGTTCCTCTGGCAAAAATCGTTTTCTTTATCTGCCACTGGGGTGCTGCTGAGGTTGCGGAGGTTGCGGCGAGGGAGACCACGGAAAACACGCGTCGCTGGGCTAGTGAAAATCCCTGGAGTAACGCGTGAAGGAGGCGGGGAGTTGCTGGAGAGGATGCATCGCTGTGATGAGGCAAAGGTGTAGCGGTGCACGGGGAGACCGTGCTGGCCAGCGGAGATGCCAGAGAGACGGAGACCGGCTCAGCGGCGTACTCCTGCTCCTCGGCAGAAGGCGATTTTTCTGCATAATCTGTAACTCACAAAGATCCTTAATCTAGATGGAGGGTGGAGTCTTATGAGAGGCCCGCTTACCTGGAACCAAGGTAGTAACTCCCATTTGCACCTCCTCGTCCAGACGCACCCACCGCAAATTGAGTTGTTGGCCTGCGGCTGCGATTTGGGCTCGAACGCGGGCAAGCGCGCCTTGTTGCCCCTGGGACGCGCCTTGTTGCCGCTGGGACGCGTCGGAGGGGGGGAGAAGGTGGTGCAGAGTCGAGAATAGTACGCCAGCATCGTCGTCGTCGATTTCGATGAGCATAGCTTGAAGGTTTCGTAGACCGTAGCAGAAGACCCAGAAAGAAAGCCTAAGACCGGAAAGCCGATTACGGCCGACTGAGCCGAAATTTCACCCCCCAGGGGGGAACGCGACGTGACGAAGGCGCGTGAGGGGTGACCAGAGTCACTCGAGGGGAGGAAGTCGCGTCGCGTCGAGAAGTGTGACAAAGGGAAGTTGCTGCCAAATAACTTCTGGACCAAACAAATCACAAGTGATCTCTCCTCCTTCCACCTGCGACATTCCCGCACGAATACGACGACCACCCAGACAACAAACGCGAAGGCGGGAAAAGGACCGCGACGACGGGCAGTCTTTCAACTGCAGGAGACGGAATAAGCGCCGGGATAACAGTAATAGAGCCTTCGGAGGTGGCAAAGGTGCGTAGCCTCCTTCCAATTATCATTGTTCTTTCTTTTTATAACTATTATTCTACCCAGTAAGTACGCCGGCTTTCCCCTTCATTCATTTAAATCTCAAGGTCTAAAGCGTTCGCCGAAGATGAGCACCGCCCCATATCATCAGTACGCGTGATACGGTCAGGGGGCAATGCCCGTACCTCGTCCTCCAAACCCTCATCCCCACCTCGAGTCCCATTCATTCGAGCACGCGGACCGCAAGCGCAAAGCCGCCGCTCCTACCAATTCCTCTCAACGCCGAGACACTGTCTGTGACGAGGGTGTCAGTGGTCCCGTCGTCTGGGAAGCTATACCGTCATGTCCGTTGCTGACGAAGCCCCCTCTGCATTTCGACGACGGGTGTCGCTGAGGATGTGGCCGCGAGGGACATGACCGCCAAATGCTAAGGTGCGTGTCGCACTACGAGTTGGACCTGGGCTTGCGCTGATGGTTTTGCTGTACTGTTTGCAGAGGTCTCTCCTACGGGGGCTGCGGCTGTACCCCAAGGCAATCGTGCGCGGAGTGTATCCTCATTCTTGGTGAGGGATACGACTTTTGTTTTGCTGTCGTCTGTGCGTTTTGTCCCTTTTCTCTTCCCTTTTTTCTGACTCACTCTCGCCGACCGAAAATACAGGCATCTTCCCCAAATTCAACCAAAAATACGGCAACCAGCTCCCCGGCTCCTCCACACAACAGCCTCCAACCCTTCCTTGTACTCCCTATTCCCTCTCACTCAGCTGCGCTCCTTGTGCGTCACTTGCCCTCTTTGTTTCTGAAAATGTCACTTATCGCAACTATCTGAACAGCGTCTTCGTTTCCCGCAGCCCCAGGCTTGCTCGCCCTATCTCCACGGAGCCGCCGACCTTGCCTCCACCGTCTCGCATCGCACTCGGCGATATCTCGAACCGTTGCGCGACATCTCGAACCGTTGCGCGACCGCTCGGGGCAACGCCCTTTATAGACGAGCGCATCTCCTCGTCTTTGTGCACACCTGACCCCACGTCTCCCTCCGTGACGTCCGCAAGGCCACTTCGTGTTCGCTCCCGTAGAAGAAGGTGCGCAAGCCCCAGCGGGCGAATGGCGAATCCGGACTCGAACAACGCCCCGGAACAAGTCCCTCTGCGGCCGTCCCCGTATCTCGTCCCCGCCTCGAGGTCCATGCGTCCGCCCCATCCTTGTCCCCAAGAACACACACGAACCCGACTCCATCTACTCGAGTACGCTCGTGCTCGCACGCCTTTTCCGCATACGCCGGGCTGATGGTGTCCACCAGCGCGCACATGAATGCCCATGTACCCGATGCAGGAGCGAATGCATATAGTGCAAGTGGAACGCCCGCGCCCATTTCCCAAGGTGTGTCTACTCGTTGGCCTTTTTCCCTTTCTCATTTGCTGAGTTCCAGACCGCCGCGCATTTTTAGCCTCGTGAGGTCCATCCTACTCAGCAGCAGCCCCATCATTGCGACGTTCTACCGTTTTTCGCCGGTCAGCGTCCCAGTCCCTCCAGGTCGTTAATTGGCAGGTGTCTCAAATTTGTCGATCCCTTCTATGGCTACGAATATATTGACTGACGCACGCTTCATCACGCATCTTTTCGCATGTTCCAGCTTCTCCCCCCTCAATCTACACTTTCACGGATGAAGCTGCCTTATTTTATTCCCTATACCTCCACCGTACCCACAGTACCGAGTCACAAAAGTAATACAATTTGAAAACACAATTAATTTTCAACGGCTACTTGAAAAGGGACCATTATGTTTCTTGCAGACATGATGGAGGCTACAGCCCTCTCCAGGAGAGCTGGTATCGCGGGGGCGGTCCGTGACTCCGACATAAGAATAGAAACAAAGTGGGACAGGTGGCTGTACAAGACGGATCACCAGCACTTCTTCCAGTTTCGTACCTCTCTCTGAATATATCTTTCTCGGCCTCGAATACGGAAAGGTCAAACGGGGATTTAGAAGTACTGAGTTTGTACCACAAACTTGTATATTCTTTTGAGCCTCTTACTCGTCGCCGTCGCCTTCCTCCTCGTCCTCCTCGTCCTCATCGTCATCGTCATCCTCTGAGGGTTCTTCCCCTTCCTTCCTCCCGAACGCCTTGACTAACGTGCGCAAGGACTTCGCCCCAACTTTGACCTTGGTATCAGCCAGAAATTCCTCGAGGGCTTCGAGGATCTGCTGGTCCCCAGTTTGTTGGAGCTTAGCGCGTCGCTTGCGTATGGTGTCCGCAGCCTCCATGGCTTCTTCAACCCAGTTCCAGCGGCGATTAAAGAGGTTCGCAAAATCTCGTTGAGTAAAAGCTTTGCCTTTTTTGTTGTGTGGGCCACTAGTACCAGGTACCCGCCCTTTTTGGTGCTTGGCGACGATATTCTCAACGTCACACACCCAACTGACCATAGTAGCGACAGTGCGGGTCCCACGAACGTTGGACTTTCCATCTTCGTTCTCCGAGGTACGCATAGCGATCACGGAGGCGCGCTTGCCATACTTATCAATCAGGTATTTTGCGCCGACGGAAAGAGAAACGGGGGGTGGTTCAACACGGGGCGGTGGCGTCGGAGTCGTTGGCTCAGCAGCAGGCTCAAGAGCTTTCTGTTCCAGGTATGTCAGCTCCCTAATCGAATTCGGGATGATACATGACCCTTGCCTTGTGTGGAAAAACGGACAATAGGATTCGTCTGGCATTTTCAGGTCCGACGAGAGGGATGGAATGCCTGGACAGTGGGATCTCGGGATGCCAATGGCCGTTCTTGAAACCCTCAGAAGTCCAGCCATGCTCGAGGTAAAGGAGAGTGACTTGGTCGGTTCCATAGCCCGGTAGAGCGTAACTTATGGCCACTGGATTGTCTGAAAGAGTGAAAACTATGACTTGGACTTCACATCGCAATGGTAATTAGTCTCTTACCACATTTAGTAGGTGCCCAAACTTTGAACAATGTCTTGAGGACATCTGATGTGTGCACAAGACAAGTAGTTGCCTCCTCAGAGGCAATTTGGCCAATAGACAAATCAACGGGGACCGTTTTATAAACATGGAACGTCTGGCGATTGAACCTCTGCATAACCACCAAGTCTTGGTCAGCCTCCTCTACCTCAGGATCGGGTTCAGCAGCTGAGAAGTCCACTACGATAAGTTTCGGATCGTTGATCTTGCTATCAACCTTCGCATCTAGGAAACAGTGTCAAGTGGACCAGGGCTCTAAAGCGAAGGTGAAACTCACCATAAATAATGAATGACCATGGTCTTGTCTGACTCCAGGATTCTTCATAACTAAATCGTTTGGTCTGCACTACGCAACATGGTGAAGTCACATATTGAAGTCATTGATGTCAAATAACTTACCAGGTACAACCTCGTCTGCATCCCCGACCCTGGCGTGTGTTACTTGTATGCCTTCCTGTAGCATGCAGAATGTGATCAAATGGCTAGGTAAATTTTTCGACACAATTTTGCGTACTGGGATAGCAAAGCGACCACTGGCCAGAAGAGATGTTATTAAAGTCTCCAGTGGGTGGCTTTCCTGGCTGCCTTCTGGCAAATTATTGACTATGTCCCAGTCCACGATCGCCGCAGCTGGTTCCTGAGTGAGCATAGACATGGGCTTAATACGATGCAGTGAGATAGTCAACAGAAAAAGAGAATGCAAGCACGCTTAGGCTCCTGGTCAATCTGATGAGGGATGCGGATCCTTGTCTGACTCCCGGAACCATCCGGAACTGTACAGAAATCACGGTACAAAGACGCATAGGATAATTCAAAACACATAGTATCTAGGGAGAAAATGCACGCCATTCCCCACCAGGTGCTCTACCTATCTCTACAGCTTTGGCCAAGCGGACATTCTCCTGTGCGTCCTTCCGTATAGTGTCCCATGCTCCCTTGTGCTTATAATATGTACTGGACGCCCATTTATATCCTGCAAAAGCTACGGCAAAATTTTCAGCGACAGTGCTCATTCTCTTATCCATAGTGCGTTTTTCAGCCTTCTCCATGGTATGAAAACCACGATCCATGTCACAAGCCCACTTAAGGGGGAAACGTTTTGGTGTTGGGGTTTCCGGGACTTTGGAAGAACTGCCGAAATATATGAGAGAGTGAAACACCAGGCGTGCAAAAATTTATACCTCGGAATTGAAAGTCCTTCCTCGTCGTCACTGCTAATGTCACTATTAAAAAATTCAGAAAGTAAATGAAGTGGCGCGCAGATATTGACGTACATGACCTGATCATAGCTTTTTACGTTTTTGGTTTTCGTGGAGATAGAATCGACACTGAGATATTCAGAGTAAATAATAAATCAAAAAATGAGAGACTTACCTTGAATGACGCCCAATTTTTGCAGGTGAAATCTCGTCTTCACCAGACAGGGACAGGCGTCTTTTGGGAGTTGGTGCAGGAGCGAATGGTCCCCCGATGCAGACACTCACATCTAGGGATCTAAAGCAGAGGATATCGTTGGGCTGAACCCGCTGAGCATTTGTTGTGGTGACCCAATCCGGACCGACCAGAACTACATATGGGTTACACTTGTCCTGGCCAATGACGGCAGCAATGGCGGCGTCGTCCTTGGGATGAAAGAAGTTTGCTGGAGGGTTGGGTATTGTACACATAAACAGTTTGGGGGGTTCATTGTCCTGATACAAGTTGGAAGGACAGGTACAGGAAAATAAATGAGCGCCGACCTTAGTAAACCAATAACACTTGATTTGGCGGTCAGCCATCACGATATGATTCTGCCTGAGCTCGATTATGAATGTTGGTAACCGTGAAATCCCCGTGCCGGAGTTTGGCGGCATAAGTGGGAGAGATGGGTTTGGCGTAAGCCTTGGCGTAAACAAGGGGCTGCTCTGGGGTGCCGCCTGGCTGAGACGGCCCTGAAAAAAAAAAGTTGGAGCAGTAAGCAATAGGATTTTAAGTCAGACTCACCAGGCTGGAGCCTAGAAACGTGTTCTACGGGCGGCTGATAATGGTGGCGAGGCGCAGGGCAGCGTATAGACATATTGATATTGAGACAACAATTCTTGCAGAGCTTGCCGATGCAGGTGACATTTCCAGCCTGTCCACAGCCAGAAGCACAAGGGGCAGGAGGTTTGCGGCTGGGAGATGGGGTTGGGGAAAAGCCTGTCGCCTTTGATCGAAGAGGACTTGAAAACGTCCCTCGGGTCGGGTGCACATTGTCCATTTGACCGCGCTCCCTGGGTGAGCACCAGATAAAGCCGTAACAAGCGCGGCCGTCGTCAAAGTCGTTGTCTGCACACTATTGTAAAAAAGCATGAGCGATTTGCAAAGATAAGAGAATATGGGCACACCGTCTGGTAGATCCTGCCTTTGTTGGCAGGTTCGTGGAAGCCAGTGCACTCTTTGGGAAACTGCAGGTATTGCCTCCTGCAAACTCGACAAAGGTCGCTTGTGAGTGGTCGAATTGGCATACAAAAGAGAAAGGTTTACCTGACGATTTTGGAGACGGGATTTGCCGCAGACAGTAACGTCTATATAGTATGTGACTCCCACTCTGATCTCATTGTGGTGGCTGGCAAGATACTGGACGAATATGAAGGGAGGGAGTATTGTGAAGGGAAATGAGAGGAGTACCGACCGGAAAATCCCATGACAGATCGTGACTTGGTCAAAATAGGCAACTGTGCGTTAATCTGGCTGAATCAACCAGCTTGATGAGATAATTATGCAGGGGATCTGCTGGATGGAAGTCTCTGGAGGTATATTGCTGCAGTGAATCTCGTGGACCTAGTTTCTGGAGGTATACTTCTGCAGTAATTCTCATGGACGTAGTTTACTGTAGCCGAATATGTTCAACAGATCAGCGTCCACGAAATTACCTGAAGTGGTTTAGCTGGATGGAAACGATTGGATATCTTCACAATCACGTCTGCATGTGGATGGAACATTCTTCAGCAGAAGGTCTGCATGACATTACCTGGAGGACCGATTCCGGAGGGAAAGTTCTTCACGAGGGAGTCTGCAGTATCAGTGATTCAGTACATTTCCTTCAGCATTTCTGCTGGTCAGGCTTTGCTTCACAAGTTATGCTGTAACCGCAATACTAGAAACAAATCGCTTCATGGAAGGTCGTGGATGGAGTTGTCCACCATCATTTCGTACTTGTCCACCATCACTCCCATCATCCACCATCAGACCTCTCTTTCCGACGCTCTCCGAAGGAAGGAAGGAAGTGGATTTGCACCGCAGCGGTCCCAATAAGGAACATAGTGGGTCCCGTAACACATACACGACGCTTTCGCGGTCACTTGTCCTTATGGTACTACTGCACTGGTGCACCCTAGTCCCCGAGGGAGAGTCCAGCCTTGCCGCCATTAGGTTCACCGCTCCAATCCGCGTCTCTTTCATCCGTGTTTTCCCCACCGGCGCGCGCCCATTCGCCCAACACTCCCCCGAGCTCGTCGCGTCTGTTATGCCCTCGTTCTGGTGGTATAGTTTCTGACAGTAATTCGTATAGCTGCACGGAACCCGATGCGTTCTTTCTTGATGTATTTTTCAACGCACACCCGACGTCGACCGAGAGCAAGGACAAGCAACGCGCCGCGAACGCGTTAGTTCCTACTTCGATCGCGTACGCAGGCGGCCAGGTTGACTTTTCGGTCGACATGGGTACTGAGGTGGGTGTGCACGTCTATTTTCAATAGCGCGACATGGAGAGGCGTAACACTCACGCTAATGTGTTTATAGTACGCCACGCGTCTGATGATCGTGAAAGGCTCATTCCAAAGTATCTCAATAGCCATCTACGGAGAAACCGTCTCGGAGCCTGTCTCGGATATTCCTGTATACGAAGCCAAACCTCTGCCTTCTGTCGACCCGCGTCCTCTCTCCCGCGCTGTCGACCCATCCAGCATGCTCGACCCCACCCGCCTCGCAAACCAGCTACTCTCTTTAATCCCCGACTCCCCGCCCCTTGCTCTCGTCATCCGCCTTATGTTCTGTCTAAAACCGTCTAACGAAGACTGGGATCTCCCGGAATTTCCGTACCTGCATGCGGATCTCGATGCAGAGAATGAACCCTTCGATCTGGAAATGGCGCTACTGTGTACAGCTAAACCGGTACGAGACGATATTTCGTACGAGTCTCTTTCGGCATTCGCGAATAAGGTCGCGGAGTCTATCGGGCCAAAGGTCCGTGTGTATACATAACTGCTGCGCCGGGTTTACCAACGTACTTGCAGAGCAGTAATCAGGCTTACTTGGTCGCGAAATTGCTTTGTATCTCCGCCCCGCAGCATCCTGACATGGCGAGGACACTCCTGGTTCGTAATTTAGCATTACTTGGACTTTACTCAACCGGCATGTCCAGCAACAAGTCGATCTCGATGCGGTATTTGATACCCGGACAATGGACGAGTCGACGCTCCTCCGCCTCCTGGACGCGGTGTCGAACGCGGACATCGCGCGGTACTTTAGCGGTAGCTGGTTTTTAGCCGAGCTCGATAAACTTCAAGCCAGTCCAACGACCGAGAAATATTCTAAAGCCGTCGCACGTCGCCTCAGCGCGCGCATTCGCCGCTGGGACGCCTTTGAGGATGCACTCTCCAACCCTGCCGGCGACTTTCGCGAAACGACGGAAATGCTCAAAGATGTTGGACGAGAAGAACAGTCAATCGGGATCTGGCTTGAGACCATGCTCAACCACCCCAACCTCGCAGCCAAGCTCGCCGGGAACCCCGTCGCGACCGACCCCCGGGCGGCCCTTCCCCGGCTTTTCCGGGACGCCACCGCTGGCGTGACGCACGACGACCTGATTGCATTCGTCCGGGCGTTCGTCGGCGTGGCGAGTGTATTGGCCGTGTGGGCCTGGACAGACAGCCTTGGGAATGACGAGTGCCGCGCCCAGACGCTCGCAATCGTGCGGTTATGGCAGAACGTCGATGGGTATCGCGAGATCGTCAACCATCTCCTTCTCCTGCGGCAGCTTACACGCCGGCTCGAATGGATCACGACGGACAACATCCCCCCACGCAAGTCCGGCGTCCTCGCGGAGCAGATACTCGCGGACCTGACGAGGGAGCCGCACGCGATCCTGCGGGACGACGTCGTGCGCACGATACTCTCGCTCGATCCCCCGTTATCGTTCATCGCCGAGCACGAGCGCCTCTCGATGCGCAAGGTCGCGCTCGTAGCCGAAGACGGCCTACCCGCCGCGATCGAAGAACTGACATTCTCCAGCTCGCACCCGCTCTCGCTAAGGCGCTTGCGCACCATCCGGGTGTCGCTGGCGATCATCCAGCGCGAGCTCGAAGACGCAGACGCGGACTCGGGCGGCGAATGGCGCATCCTCGAGGCGCTGTGGGACGAGAGTGCGCACGGGTTCGTCGAAAGGCTCGTGGACATCTTCCTCGGCGTTGCGGACGACCTCAACGCCCACTTTGTTGTCCTAGAGCCCATGCCCATGAACCAGACGCTCGTGGGGCAGCTCTTCCGGACGTCCGACGACCTGCTCAGGCTGATCGCGCACCTCACGCCTGCGCTCGCGCTGACGAGCCGCGCATTGCGGAATCTGACTGCCAGCATTGCAGATGTGTTTGCGTGCACGGATGCCGCGATGGCGCTGTTTTCGTTGCAGTCTGGCTCGGCGGCAAAGGATTTGCGGCAGACGTGTCTTGACCTAGTCCACAAATTCTCAGAGCCTGCAGTCTATGCGGAGCCTCGCAAGCCTGGCGCCGAGGTCGTCCTAAGAGCTCTACTGGAGCACGGTGTTCAAGCGCGCGGGCGGGACCCGACAAGCCACTTCCTGCAGGTCTTCACGCTGATTGACCACATCCTCCCGCACACTGCGTACGATGACGACGACCCATGGGTGACGCTGGTCCTACCAAACGTCCTTTCCGAGTTCGGGGCGTTCTTCCGTTTGCTCGATCCAGGGAATAAGACGCACCTCATCAATCGGCTCGTGAAGCTGGATGCGGGGGTGATCGGGATAGGCGAGTGGCTGTTCATGGAGGAGATGAAGCACCTTGAGCAGACGCTCGAGGCGCTCAGACACGGAGTGGCGTCGCGCGAGCTCGAGCTGACGAGGCACCACCAGGTGTTCCTCACGCTTCGGTTTATCTGCAACGTGCTCGATGCGTCGTCGAGTATATCCGAGTGGTGTATGTCGACGATCTCCTCCGTGCCCGAGGTATCGCAGGGGTTCGCTGCGTGCCTCACGACGCTCCTCGACACCCACTTGGTCTCGCCCGTGCTCAACGATGTCACGCGCATCCTTGCCATTCGCGCCGACGAGTTTGATCCCGATTTGAAGTTCGCGCTTGTACTGAGTAGTTTACGGGCGTTCCAGCACGAGCCGCTCGTTCTGCTGAACGTCCTGAAGGAGCTTCCCGCCGACTCCGACGCGCACCACCGGGAGATGCTGAGGCTCGAGATAGGGCAGACACTGTCGGCGATTGCGCGCACGGAGATGATGCCCGCGAAAACGGCACAGACCGTCCTATCCATTCTCGTCTGGCTTGTGGACCAAGCAAGCTCGAAGATGAACACCCTGTGCGGCATTTCCGTGGTCTCACTGTCTCATCTCTATGCCAAGCTCGAAGAGACCCTACCCCGTTCCTCTATCGCCGCGCTTGGTAGCGTGAAAATCTCGATCCGGCTCGATGACGACGATGCTATGATCCCCGCCTCGGTCGAGCTTCCCGGCCGGCTGGAATTGTCCCTGCAAGACATCGAGAGTCTGCTGCATCCCGTGGTGTCGCCGCCCAGCACACCCAAAGCCACCTCGAACACACCGGATATACTGGGAGTGATGACCTCGCCCACGGCCCTTCTACGTTCGCCCGCTGCGACGGGCCTCACCAAGACGTACGCCAACAACGACTTTAGAGTGCTGCGCCAAGCGCCGTCCGCACGGCTAAACACCAGCAGATTGCCGAGTATGCATGGTGCGTGACTCTTCACTTTCACTTTATTTTTGGGTGTTCTCATGGAGGATTTTGTGCACGCAGTCGACGTAGGTATCCATGGTCGCTCGACCTGATCGCCGCTGACGATCGTCCGTTTTATCTTATTCTTATCCATATTCTTGCCTTGCCCATGCCCCCCCCCACGGCCTGAAACGTTGGCATGGTGAAAATTACATTACAATTCAAAAACAATATAGGACTTTGAGCTCGCGTCTGGGTCCCCGTTGCTCGATACTGGGTCCTTCCAGACCCAGATGCTGCTCCAATTCAATACGCAATAATTAAAAAACACTAAACAAAAGCAAAACCGATAATGCATTTGGCAAGAAAGAAATGCATGCAAGCAATGCAAGAGTGAACAAGGTGGGTGCGTCGAGGCAGAGTTGGCTGATACTGCGTTTAGCGACGTCAACGGATCGTGGCTTTCGGACCGGCGTCGCCTATGGAATTGACTTATGATTGGCGAGGGGCAGGCGGAATTTACGGGGAAGGGATGGAGTCATAGTCGAAGACGGACAACAACGAATATGTATCACTGGGGTCAGGCATCTGTAGTTTTATGTACGCTTATTCTTGTATTAAATACACAGATCGGACGTTCGAATGGCAAAGGAGATTGACGAAAGCGGAGAAGAGGTCGCAATACAGCTAAACGTCGTATACATTCAATATATGAGAACAGATGGTGACGAGGAAGAGGGAATACTGGCTATTGTACAACATTAAGTATTCACACATTAATGTCCAGCTCCGTTTAACTTTGGCATCGGGGGTACCTCGGGAACGGGAGAATCCTCACTGTCGCGAGTGTCGTCCTCTTCTGCGAGGAGTTTGGCCGCGAGCTAATTTTGTTTAGTTGGATATAAATGCCCAAGATGAAAGTAGCACACCTTCATGGCCTCGGCCTCGTTAGAGTAGTGCCTCCCGCGCGCACGAACGAAAGCAGCGTGTTTGGCGGCAGCTGCAAGAGAAATATAAACATCGGCTAGGCGGATAAGGACTGGCGTGTGGACACGAACTTTCTTCGTCCATCTCCTCATCGAGCTCAACTTCTTCGCCGGTCTCTCTCCCATCGGCACGAATCTCCCGTCTGGCTTCATTCGGCAGATTGAAGCTTGTACTTCGGCTGGACGCGCCGCTTCCAGAGCGCCCAGAGGCACTTCCGGAACGCCCCGATACAGAACCAGATCTTCCGTTGCTGGAGAACGAGGTGCGCCGTGAGGAGGGGCCAGAACCATCCGCCCCAGTTGGTGAGGGCGACATGACGGGTGATGTCGGGTTGGATCCATTCGTCCAAACGTATTGCCCATTTAAATCTAGATTTGGGATCTCTGCCGTTCGTCGATAAGCTACGGATACCCATGAGACGATGATATCGAACCTCCTTCCACCGTGTCGGTCTCCGCGTTGTATCTCACGTACGGAGTCTTTGGTTCCGTGATCTTCATGAGACTATCCTTCTGGATTTCGGTGAGGGCGAGGTTTTCCTCATCCCACTGCAAACTGCTAGGAACAGTTAGACCGGAGGATGCGTGCAGCCAAGGGTTCTGGACTAACTGTCCACCGGTCCCCGAAGTCTGAGGCGTATTCTTCAAAATGCCCTTCGGTTTGGGATTACTTGCGGAGCGAGGCAAGGGGGGAAGCTGGGGGTGTTCCTAAGGCTGCTAGTCAGTTTCTTTTTGAATAGGACCCTTGGCATACGTGCCTCTTCAGACATGGTAGTGGTACAGAAGAAAGAGGTTGAGGAACGAGAAGAGAGTGGCAGATTTCCAAATTTAGCGATTCACCTAAACTTAACTCCAACCCTCAAACACGCAGCCTTGCGTCGCCTCGCCTTCACCTGTCTGTTTCACAAGCTCAGTTCACTACCGCCTGTCTCTTCTTGGCCGACTATCGACAACCAATCTACATCGATTGTCTTGAACCCAGTTGCCTAAAGTATGACGAGCTTGAACAATCTACCGAGCTCCACAGTCAGCTCGGCCTGAGGTTCTCGTGGTGCAAGATTCCAGAGTCCTCTGTGAATATTTCTGCAATTTTAACACGACCAAGGCGTGCTACGGACCGCCGCAACAGACGCGGTCTATCTCCCTGGCGAATCCGGGTTTTAACTTTCTACGGCGCTTACCACTGTCTTCTTCTAATGTGCGGACCGTTCTTCCGATCCACCACCCTTTTCGAAACTAAATACTCACGCCTCCTAGTTCAGACTTGGAAATGTCGATTTATATTATCCGTCTCATTTACAATGTAAGGAATGTAATCTCCGTCTTACATTGCACCAGGCAAAAGCTTTCTGCACTAAACCTTGCTAGCAATAAAGGCCGCCGCGGACTGGGCATCTTGGCCGTATGTCCTAAATGGAAGTTGCAGTCAGAACGGTACCAGGAAATGAGAACAATGAACAAACAAGTGCGGCGGAAGAATAAGGTCGCCGTGCGCGCAGATGTTATCCCCAGTATGGCAGATAATCTTCGTGTTGGCTGCGTCAACACCAGTGACGGCGTCGCCATTGTCCGGATCACCCTGCAATAAGTAAGTCGACGAGAACGGACGTCGCCTGGAAAGCACTCACGAAAATGACAGCAGCATTGATGCGCGAAGACACGTCGGCAGAAAGCTGTTTGGCTGAATTGTGAACGAGTTGGCCACCTTGACTGTACCCAACAGTAACAATAGCGGCCTGCAAAATGAATCGCGTCAAAACACGCAGTTGAACGCGTTTTCCGATTACGTACGTTGGGACAAGATGTAGCGGCATTCGTCAACTATTGTTTTATTCCGCGTAAGTCACAATTTTCAACGCATCAAAAAAATCCTACGTCTGAGGCCATGGTCTTCGAACCCTGGACGTCTCCGCCCTCCAAAAATCCTGGAATGTCCGCGGGGTAATCCACACCCTGGAATGACAATGACTTTCCGCTCAAAGCTGTTTTAAGAGCGGCTTGGAGAGGTGGCCCAGCCACAAGTCCGATCGGAGCTGGCTCCGTCGTCCCGCGAGCAAAAACAACCTTTCGTGCCGTGAGCATTTTTGTCCAGGTTGAAAAAACATTGTGAAACGATGTACCATAACATCTGCGCAAGCCGCCCGTCGCTCGACCACTGGGGCCGCGAGAGCAAAAAAGACCAAGAGAAACAAAGGTAAGGAAAGAAGAGAACATGGCTTGAAGTCGAATAGAAGGAGGTGGAGGTGAGGTATTTCATTCTTCGCAAAGTCCTTTATAGGAGCACACTGCACCCGGCTGTGTCGCGGGTGCAGTTAATATCGAGCGGAACCACAGGTTGCTACCTCGCGTTACCGGAACCCCTCTTTACTCAGAGCTTCGAAAACCAACGAGGTGTCTTGGCTGTAGATCCGAGACCTTCGCACGCTGAACTGACTGAACATTTGTTATAGACGCTCGAGTGCGCCCAAGGTGCGCCTAACCTTTTCAACCCACGCCTGGGCAAAAAAACCGCCGTCGGATGTTCCAGTTTCAGTTTTTTCTAACCAGTATCCATACTCTCTACGATATCTTCGGGGCGAAAGAGAAAATGAGTGAAGGTCTGCTAAGAGGCGGGACCGATTGCTTCCAAATCTTGCTGAGCTCAGTTAGAGGGTGGAAGCAGTGTCGGTAATCTTGTCATAGCGGTTGCAGTTAATTATTATTGAGCGGGTTCAAACGTTGCTAGCCGAGGGCGTGGCACGATGGACTGGGACTTGGAATACTCCCGATCGGAAAAGCAAACAGACCACAAAATTCAAATCATCTGATCCGAATCATCCGCGATTTTTCGACACTGAAGTAGGATCTTTGGAATAGAAATACTATAATATATACAGGACTGCGGCCCCAAACAAATGGAGCTGTGAGGAATCGAGAAAAATACAGTGCCATTGCCAAGGCACAGTTGCTTCACGATCTTTTCCTGATCTTCTGAGGAAGGGATGCCCGTGACGATCAACAAACATTCCACTCTGGTCCGAAGATTTAACAGCACCCATGAGACGTTATAGGCACTGTTCCGTTGTACTGGATATAAAATCCCGAATAGCTTGTCAAACATCTTTAGCAACGGTTGCCGTTAGCGAGAGCCTTGGAAGTTGAAATCACAACCGTGGGAATATCGGGAGCAGATTGAGCATCGTTGATGATCCCCAAGATCAAAGCAGTCAAATAATTCCTCTGACTCAAATATAATTGTGTGAAATCCGGGGCTACAGGAAAATGGGACTCTACTGTGTAGTATCCTTCATGGCGCACTACATATAAACGCACATTGTAGTTTTCTTACGCGGAAAACCGAACCGTGGGAAAACGCTGATAGGGAGGTAGATTTGCTGCCATTCAGAGAGTTGCAGGCTTCGGGGATGGATATTCACATTGGCACAGAAACACATTTTGTCGTTTAATATAAGTCCCGTTCCTCCGTGCTGCACATCTGCCCATCCGGATGACTCGGTTGGAAGGAGGTGGCGGTTAAACTCAGGGACGTATTCGTTATGACTGTACCTCCATGGCGCCGTCCACATTTTGCCCTTGCGATTCTCTCGACCATCCGCGCTCCTCCGTTTTCACCTGTGCTCATAAAATATTATACATTCCGATCCTTCTTCACCCCCGAGCCACAGATATTACTCTCCGATAATGAAATGTACATTTTTGGGTTTCAAATACCATCATCGTACCAAGTGTGCCCTGCTACCAGCGTAAAATGAATCAAGATTTTGTACTAATTGATCACGCCATTCGTGCGCCACACTTTGTGTAGTGAAATAACAATCTTCCTCTTCCTGCGTCTTTACAGTCACGTCAGCGGTCAAAGAATGGCATAATATGCAGAAATAGCAGACCTTGTTTACACAGCCGACCGTTTTTCCGTTCCAACCTGAATGTAAACGTCCATCCCGGATGCTTTCAACTTTCTGAACGGGAGAAGGAGATTTTCGGGGTAGATCATACAGAGATATGCACCGCGAGGCGTTTCCCGAACGACGTGGAATGACTGTAGCTGTGCGCACCCTGCGAGTATGGCTCTCCGTTTAGTGATCGGCCCAGCAGCCACCCGCAGAATGTCGCCCACGTCCGCCTCGCGGTCCTCAAACCGACAACCCGGGAAAGAAAGTTTCTGGAGTTGAGGCAAGAAGCTGGGGACTTGGCCGAAATAGTCGAAGAAGAGGTCGATAAAATCGTCATACGGGTACCAGATCTCGAGCTCCGTCAGACCTAAGGTCGTGAAAGGAGTGTCAATCTGAAGTTCCGTCCCGCCTGGCAAATTGAGCGGGCGGACAGCGAGTTTCTGCAACGGGGGTGACGAGCGCAAGAGGAACGAATTCAGCTCGACCTCGTCGAAGTCCTCGACACCCTGGATTTCAAGGGTCTGGAGAGCCGGAAGGGTAAGGAGTGTGAGAATGTACGGGCTGGTCGCCCTTGCACCCAGGTCGGACATGGATTCGAACAGGGTGAGATGCCGGAGGTTCGGGTGAGAGACAACCTCGAGTCCGTCTGCACCACCGTTCTCTGGCCCAAACACTGAGAAGGCGCATTCGATGATGGTGGGCATCAGAACCAATGCCTCCAAGCAATATTCAACAGAGTATAATTCGCCCGTGAATTTGGTGAGCTGCTGCCACGGAAGTGCGATGAAGGATGGTGGGATCTCGCCCATCAATACTTCATGCAGCATGGGGACATTGTTGAACATCGTGACTGGGTCATTTTCGTCGTCTAAATCCTCCTCTTGGGCCAAGAAGCGGATCGAAAGCTTCTGGAGCAGCGGCAACTCGAGAAAGTGCGAATCCATGGCCCAAAAATCCCCCACACCCGTCTGCAGCTCCAGTGAGCGCATTCCCTGCGAATGCTGCTGGAATGTTTTCATGAAATCGTGGAAGGCGCCGATTTCCACCAAACAACCGTGGATACTAACGGAGAGAGGGCATTTGCGGGCACGCTGGAACCAGGTTTTCACTATCTCATCCAACTGTAGAAGGCTATTAGCACGATAGATGAGAAGTGAGGTCCAAAGCTGAGGCGTGGCGATGGCAATCTGGCGCCACGCTCGGCAGATATGCGTCAAGAGCAGTGGGGCTTCCTCCATGTTAACAACGTCCCAGACCCTCTTGGCGGGCAAACAGTAAACGAAAATTTCGGACGTGATTTCGGGCGGCAGAGTCAAGACTGGATAGATGACAGAATCCAATTGCGACTGCAGTTCCCGCAGGCGCGTCCGCATGTCGTCCAAAAGTTGTTCTTGGCGGGCTATGGCCGAGGCCAGATCAAACACTTGCATTCGAAGAGTGCCGGCGTTAGACATTATTGGTGGATCGAAAGTTGCTAGACAGTGCGAGTGGTGTGTGGTGGTCTGGAATAAGATGTGTTAAGTCACGCGTCACAGACGAGAACCACCGGAAATCCAAAAAAACCATATATTAGGGAAAATAAGTCCAACGGCACTGTCCATTGATAACACTATATCTAACTAAGAACTATCTGTGGTCCGGAATTCTCTATTCGGGCAGTGACCGATAAGTTTAGGACCACTCGCGCTTCCCTTTGCCAATCTCTCCAGTCCTTCCGAAATTCCTGCAAAACCATTTATCTGGTCTCCTATCCAGAAGCCAGCATGAATTCTCGTGCCTACTTGCATTTGGCAGGACTTCGCGAGGATCAGCTAATACAGCGAGCTCGGGTCGCAAAGTGAACAGTCAGTGTTTGCAGCTCACTCGCCTCGCACTCTGTCCCCTTTGCTAAAGCCCAGGAAACTTCGCCAAGCTCTTGGATTCTGTCGACGATGTATCCCCCAAGGACGGCGGGATATTCATCCTCGTCCCAAAACATCATACCTATAGCGACAGGGACTGGACGGCTTCGGTTTTGCGCCACGGCTGTCCTGCAGGCGTAATTTGTGAATGAATTTGATCCACCAGTAGACGGCCCTTGCTATAGGACGTTTTTTTTCGTATCACTCGTTTAAACCGTGGTGGAAAGTGGAGAATCACAACCGTGGGAATAACGCAAGCGGACTTCAGAATTCCTCGAATTCCTCGAATTCAGGACAATCGAATTATTCTTCGACTCGAAAAAGATTCCCGTCGATGATTCTTTGAAGAAAGTGAAACTTGCCGCAGTGATTTCCTCTGAGATGCGCCACTGTTCTTATCGTCGAGAATCGAACCATGGGAAATACTGGTGGTGCTCGAGGACAATGTAGGAGCTATATGTTGGAAGGGAGACTGGGATTTTGAAACTCCAGATTTTTCTTGATAATGATTTCTTGACTGGATAAAATTACAAGGTGTCAACGTACAATCAGAATAACGGTTGCTGATAGTGCTCAAACGATCTGAGAAACCTTTCCACTTTTGACGTCGTAAATCCAACCGGTGACTGTTGTCTCCGGCAAGATAAGGGGATCACTCTTTACCCAGGCCACATCCTCCTTGACAGACTCCTCCAAGTTTTTGAATTCCAAGAAATCGATGGCGTCGACTTTTGCGGCTACGTTCGCGTCCCCTTTGGAAGCATCCTTCACGATCGAGCGCACGTCGTCGGAGACAAACGTCAACATGCCACAATCTGGGCAGATTTTTCAATTTGACCGCGCCTGAATATTCTCTACGGCATACCCGTGTGATGAAACACCGCTATCTCCCGTGTTCCGAGAAGTCGCTGAGAAATTATAAGACTGCGGAGCTCGTCTTTCCTGTCACGAATTTTGGTTCCAATCCGGCATGTCCAACTTGAGTTCATAACACTCACGCAACACCACCGGCGTTCCTGATGACATGTGCGTCTCCCTCCTTTATTCCCAGATGCGCGGCCGGGCTGAGATAAGAAACATTTATTGGTGAGATGAGCGGAAACAATTCGCAAGTGCTCACTCAAGGCGGGCATCCATGCAGGTGACTTGGAACTCAGTTTGAGTACGCACAACTGGCATGATCACGACAGAATTTTCAGAATTCACCTATGATGAGCTTTTTGGCGGGCGGGATGGCAAGGTTGCCTTTGTCACCAAAGCTGGCGACGTATTGTTCATTACGCTTCACAAATTCAGTGTGTTGAGGGGACATTTCGATCGTGGGATGCAATGGTGCACATTTGACCGTCCTTTATATATATACATAGCACTCCAATGGCGAGCGATGACGCGATCGCCGGTAATCCAATTGCAGGCATTCGCTGTGGCCGCAATTGCTTGTAGATGCATCAAACTTGAGCCGGAAAAGTATAGATCGCTACTTCTTGCGGAATAGGTGAATGAGTACGTAAAATTGCAACATCTGGGGTCGAAGAATGGCCTTGGAATTTTATCTTATTAGTTACTCAGGATTTTACCGGCCGTGTGAAACCTTCCAACCACGCCAATGTCTCAATGACATGGGTACGACAGGAGAGATATTTATGCTTCAATCCGAATACCGTTTTAAAGTAATTGGGTCGCCAGCCACCAGAGGAGATTCAGGAACAAAAACCAAAACGCAAAACTAAGACGGTCAGGTCCGGACTCCGGATCGTCAACGTTCGAATTAAACGAGGGACAGAGATTTATATTCTAAATTGTCGCCCAAAGACAAGCAATGAGCCCTGCGAAGACTGTCCCAATCTCAGCCCTGTGATCTGAAAGCCCCGCATTTTTAGTTTGTTGCGGCGGTGCGGCACCACTACTTCCAGTAGGGGCGGGCGTAGACGAGGGAACAGAACCAGCCGAGGCAGACCGAGCGGAGGACGTGGAAGGAGTGGGACGGTCACCAGAAGCTGTGACAGTCCAGGTCGCTACCAAGGGTTGCACGGCCGTCGAGTGGGCGATTCCAAATTCAAAGTCCACGCAAGATGCGGCCGTAGTGCCCATGAATTGACATTCATCCCCCACTTGATCTGTGTTTCCATTGAGAATGGCCCCGGGATTAGCGAATGTCAGCGTATATCCGGCTGGGCCTTCAATCAGGGTAGCTGGTAGACGGACATCAAATAATGCTCGAGAAAACAAGTAAATAGTGCAGACCTGTTCCGGGGTCATGAAAGCTCTCTGAGAAATGAATCAACTCGTATGTGGTCACATCACCCTCAACGCCGGCGACGGATACGGATTGGAAGTTTTCGAAATTGAAAAAGTCTGCGGCTGCCAAAATGGTAGCTTCAAAATCAGGAACCGGGATTGCATGAAGTCCTAAGTTCTATCTCAGCAATAGTTTGCCAATCTTATCAAGAGTTAGATACCTGGTAAAGCCGCAAGTATGGGGAAGAGGAACAAAATAAAGTGCATGATTAAAACGAGACTAATCCTGTCAATTGCAGGGAAATAGCCTGGAGGAAGAAGTTGAACGATACCATTTCTTCCTCTGCAACCCCGATATTTAATTTCTTGGGCCGTGTTCGGATCCCCGAAGCTAGTTCAATGCCGATGCAATATAGCCTTCGTATCACCGCAGTTTATAGAGGCCTTTGTCAGGATCAGGGGTCTGGGTGTGATAGTTGCCCGAGTTCTGACCGAGGTTCTGGCAACCATGAGTTGTTGTCCAGACTCGCGGATGGTCCATAAAAGAGAAGCAATTGGGACGATGTACTTCGGAAGGCCGTCAGGACTCGGCTCCACGCACAGCAGCGAGGGGCGCTAGTAGATCTGTATTCCATTTTGGCGGTTTAACATGCGAAGAGTAGCAAATGTGGTGGGATTTGTGCTTTCTTCTGTGGACCTGTGCGTGAGTTCAATATGCCAAAAAGTCATTCGAGTCTGACAGTTATATCGGAATGAATCACAGAAATCCGACCTTAAATGGTACTTGTCCATTTATAGTGAGCGTAGCCAGTTGAATTTGAATCGTACTATCCAGATTTGAACCTCCGTCAAACCTGAATTGAACCGAACCTCGTTGACCTCAGGGTTCAATTTGGGGTTACCATGAGCGTCCCGAGGTCGGGGTTTGAGAATCGGAGTGACGCTATCCCGATGCTGAGAAACCGTGAATGAATGACCGGAAGCCAACGTTCGATAGTCTTGTACAGACCTGCACAGACCCTTTCAAAGAAGGGAACATGCACCTCGTTCGTAATACACAAGGCTCCGCCAGACTGCCAGACGTAGAGCCCTAATTTTTTCCTGTTTTTTTTTTTGGAAGGGTCGATGCACGGTGTGGAGACGGGTGCAGACGGGTGCGGGAATTGCCCGTCTGGCGATCCAACTGTCCGGAGGTAAATAAATAGTGAACAAGCCGCTTGTGAATCTTCTCGAAATGGGATGAAACAAGCTCAAAGATAAAGGTGGATGTTGTTTTTGCATTGGAAACTGCACGGCACCAGCTGTCCAGACGGGAAGGGCACATATAGACTGCTGTGAGAACTACTGTGGCACAGACAGCGTGGCTCGAAAGGCTAACGAACTTCGACATCGGAGATGATGGTAGTCGAAGGAAAGAAGTGATCGGGTATTGCCTCCTGTCTGACGATCCAACGGTCCGGAGGTAAATATAACGAACAAGCCGCCGTTCCTCAATCTTCTCCTTAGTAGAACGCTAAGACGGACGTTACACTGCGAGTCAACTTGGAAAGCACTTAGGCGAGACGCGAGGGTTCATGTGAAGCATCTAGACCTGAAAGTACTCCAGCTCGGAAGGAAGGGAAGCCGTTGCGGCACCACTGACGGATCGCCACTGAAAATGATCATCACTTTGTACCCCTTTCGTCTTCTCTTCTACAACACACCTCTTAAAGATTGTCGCGTCGCGTGTTCAGTCGACCAGCCAACAACGAACTGTCATATTTCTCGGCAGTTCAATTCATTTCCTGTTCTATATTCCCACCCCATGGGCGTCCTCTTGAAACTCTGGTCGGATGTTGCTACAGCATTTTTCAACACGGTGTCTATCTTTCGAGTAGTCTATTTTGACGATTTTCCCCTGCTCATCCCATCATCGCTGCAGTGGTGGCTACATGCAAATTGAGAACTTTCAAAATTCAAGCCTCCCAAAGCCATGAGGTCCCCACCCACCACTGCAATGTCGTATTGTTTTTCCACGACTCCAGGCGGAATCTCCAGATCAGCGCCCATTCCGTCTTCTGGGCGCTCGAGCTGATGGTTAAGTATATCTTTTGCTAATCTCTACAAGCGGAGACATCATGAGGCAATAGAACTCGGTTTTATTATAAGAATCTGGTTTCTCATTAGGCGCCGAAAACGAACGCGCTTTCTCCACCATGCCTATGCCAAAGCTGCTGAAGAAGCTCAGCAGGAGGAGCTTGAAGGGGAACGAGAGCGAGGCTGAGACTGAGACTGAGTCTCCCCCAGCGCTGCCACTCACCGAATACGATGAAGATGGTCATCGAAAATACTCGCCGCCATCACAGCCATTTCCAAGCGCCAACTCCTCCCCTGCTATGTCGACGCGACCGAGTGGCGACTGGTCACACCAAGTAGTGCGCTCTATGTCTGCTGGCACAGTCCAATCCGTCCCCATGAATGGCAGCTATGCAGGGAGTCTCTCGGCGCACAGTAGACAGGACTCTCAGTACACATCTTCGCGTATCTCATACGCGCCCCCCAGCGGCAGCCCGCCGCCACGATCCCGTGCCACCTCATACGCCGGCAGCCGTCCGGCCTCTGTAATGGAGAGTGAGGCTAGAGCACGGGTATACTCGCCTTCGCAACTGGGATATCATCTTCCATCTAGCAGTCCACTCGCGGCGTCTCCTGGTGCACCAGACACAGAACAACCCCAGGTTCCAAATGACGACTTGTCCCGGGATCTTGCGGGTGCTTGGGCAGTCGCCAATACGGCACCTAAAGTATCTCGGGTCGATCAAGTGCTTCTGGTAGCGGGTGGGTCAATAACCACCGTTGATGATTTAGTCTGATCCCCCGAACCAGAAAACAAATTCACGCAGGCCCAAGTGCAGGAAGGCAAGGCTGCGGCCCTCGCAACCGGAGTTGTTGCAGGATTAACGGCTGTGGGTGGCATGGAGGCCATCGAGCACGGGCTCAACACGTTTATGGAGGTGCACTCAATAACTTTCTCTCGAGGCCAACCACTAAACCGGAGTAGGGTATTCCCGTTTTAATGAACGCCTTGGACGAGGTGGCCAAGCTGCATCCATTCATCGGCGTCGCTGTGATGGCGTTCAAGGCTGTTTGGGCGCTGGAACAAAAACGAAGGGCCAACGATAAGATGATTCTGTCGCTTCATATGGAGATCAAGGATATGATGGGTGTCCTGACACAGTGCGCGAAAATATTCGTACTCCTTGATCTCGTTAACGGGTTAACAGACTCAAGAATGTCAAAGATCCAGAGGAGGTCGCTCCCGACGGCACCACTATCCGTGGGCGCATGCAAGAAATTGTCAAAGGAACGGCAGAGGACATCAAGGCCTGCGCGAACGCGTGCGATACGTACACCAAAAAGAAGCTGATCGTGAAGGTACTGAAGGGTCCGGTCTGGGAGGGAAAACTCGTTAAATTCGTCGGCATATTCACGAAACGGCGAGGGGAATTTGAGTTTGCGCTGTCGATCCGTCCGTATCCCTTTTCCTTCTCAGTGAAGTAATCTAACGGTTCTCACAGACGTGAGTCAACGCTTGTCCTCCTCAGTGAAGCATCCTAACGGCGCCTGCAGACCGCGCTTGGTGTGGATGCTGCGAACCGGGCGATTAGTGCAGTAGACAAGACCACACAGGAGATGAACGCCAAGATGGATATGATGATGAAAATGTTCCAGACGTTTATTAGTCCCGAGCAGAAGGAGATGGCGAGGTGCGTTTTCTGTTCTCTGCTTTCGGTCGTCGCTCAAAGAGTACAGACTTGTGGAGCAGAAGGGCGGGCTGCAGGCGTGCCAAGAAAACGACAAGGTTCTCAAGGAGCTCAACGAACTCGAGAACAAATCCACCTCAGCACAGTTACAATTGGGACCGACGAGTGCGAAGGGTGCTGCAAGCACGAGCAGCAAGGGCTCCGGGCTAGAAGATCTCAAGGATGAATTGATGACGGATCCCGATGCGGCCATGGAAAAGAATCTGACTGCATTTTCCCGCAAGTTTGAAGTTCAGACCCGCCAGATTATGTTCGTGACGTCTTGCATTTGAAACGATAGTCTGACAACCCATAGCGATGAGATGAGTCGCATTGTCGAGCGACAGGGAGACCGCATTATCGGTGCTGTGACCGCTGGACCCCACGACAAAATCGGTAAGTGATTGTATGTTATTCTGGTCTGGTCTGATCGACCAATAAATCTAGTTGACCCTGTAAGTGATTGTGTGTGATTTTCACATAATCTGACTGACGGCCAAATCCAGGATGTTTTCAAGGTATGTAGAATATTGAGGGGGCAACGAGCTGGTGACTGATGAGTTCATTTTCCACATAAGGTCTGGAAAGAGATGGCAAGTATTTATTTCGTAATTTTCTTCTTTTGATGCTGAACATGTTTAGGCTTGGAGAGGCAGCATAAAATCAAGATATTTTGTCCTCGCTCTCAAAGACCACTATCAGGAAGGTACAGAAAACACCGCCGAGAAAGCCGATACATCCAGCGAAGACGACTGGGCCCTGCACTACCTCACCGTCTCCAGGTTGCAATCGATATCCGAGGCCTTCGACGATGACGCTTCTGGATTCATCACAGTCGCTGAAGCGAATACATTTACAGCGTCTCGGCCAATGGACTGGAGGCATGTCATCTTCACAGCACGTTACCGTTTACTTACGCCCAGAATCAAGTTTGAAAAAGTGGTTATCTTTTTGGGCAATCGGTACGTACTATGCTGCAGAATTTCCAGAGCAATTTTAACTCCGCGTTAATGCTCAGGTTGGCACCAGGTTCGTTAGTATTCAGTGCATGGTCTTTTTCTGACATTGCAATTACCAGTCGATGAATCGCTACGCCGCAAAAATTCGAGAGCTCCTGGCCAAAATGTTCGCAGTTCGACTGAATGTCTTGCCGGCCAATCGCGTGTCGGTTAACAAGTACCTCGAATCGATCTACCATGGCATCACGACTTTAGAGTCGGCACTGGATCCATGCTATATCAATGAAAGTCTTCAAGAAAAGTTCAATAGTTATGTTGAAGCTGAAGAAGCACGACTTCGCGGAAACCTGGAGGCGATCAGATATGACATTGACGCTCTCAATACGCTCTACCTGATCACTGGCCAAGGCCGCATCGAACGCGTCAGTCCTCCCATTTCTCAAACGGAGTACACTGACCCGGCCCATAGTTCATCTTGCCACTCATTTTCCTTCTTCTTGAGAGGGACTTTCAAATTTTGAGGGCGTGTCAAACCAAAGTGCTACACCCGGACGAGTTATGGGATGCGGCGGATACGCTGGTACGTCCTTCCCTCCCCCCTATCTTTCCTTTTTGTGTTTCCGTTGTGATTAAATGACCTTCCAGCGGTGGGTGTCGGTCGCCGCACGAGAGAGACTAGACGTGCTAGAATGTAAAGCGTATATTTTTTCTCCGCCCATTCAATTTGCCCACGCCTTCCTTCCAGCTAGTTTCAAGCAGCAGAGGGCGGATTTGAAACAGCAATTCAAAACCTTTGCACACGGCCTCGTATGCCTTTCTCTTTCTTTTGGAGTAGCACTGCCTCATGATTCATCCCGCTTGTAGTTCCAGTACATGCATGATCCCAGCGGTCTCTGGGATCCGAAGCTGGTATTAGCACACGAAGACATCGAGTACCCTTACGACGACAGTCTTGAAGCTCAGGATGTCGACCTCTCTAAAATCCTCAACTACCCTCTTGGCACGGACAGGCTGGATTTTGATGCTTATCAGCCTGCACCCCGAGCTAAGAAAGTCGCCACTCGACCGGCTCCTGCCCTCAGGTCATTACTGGGTACCTGGAATGGATTTACGTACTCGCAACGGGGTTGGTTTTGTCCTTCCTTGTGCGATCAGTTCTAGGCTAACGACAAACAGACGGGACGGTCCCGTCTTCGGGGATGTTGTCATTTGAGGTACTGCTCTTCTCGATCTCGGCGCATCTCGTTCCTCATTACATCATCCACGTAGCTTTCGGCAACCGGAAACCTTACATTCGGCGCTTCTGCACAAAGAGCAAACATGACAGAATTTAATATCTCCGGCGAATGCAACGCGCAGCATCTCGATATTGTCAACTTTTCATTCAAGCAAACCTTCCCTGCCCGGTTTTCGCCTCTCTACTTTGCTGGGTCTTGGGACAGCTCTACCCAAGCCCTTTCAGGAACGTGGGGGGAGGAATCCGACCCTCGTACCCATCCCGGTGTTTTCATCTTTAAGCGAATGCTTCCCGAGTGCATGTGCTTCTTTCCTCCACCGACGGTGCTGAAAGAAAATAGCTCGAAAGCCTTGTGGCGGTTCGCAATCGATGCTGTGGTTCATGGGGTCCGCAGGGGAGCATGGTCTTGGTCGTACTTCGAACAACGAGCCCGGGGTCGAAAACGCTTCATCGAGCTTTACATTCGCAATACACGTTTTGGCAGACCCTTGAGTCGTACCGAGGAGGAGGAACTTGGGCTGCTGAAGAAAAGTTTCACCACTGCCGGTCAGTTGTGTTTTTGTCTTCCTCCCTTACAATGCTTAATGCGTTCTAAAAGATTCCCGTTTTTATCACTCCATCGCTGAGGATCAAATCAGGAAAACAACTCACCACGAGTAGGTGACGGTCCCCAGGAGTGAATGGCTTGTACTCACTTGTTTCCTCAGTGTATTCTGCGATTCCTGCAAAGGACATATCGGTGGTTCCCGAATTTCGTGCCTCAGTTGTCGGCTTGAGGGCACGTTTGACACAGGTCGGCAGAATTTTCTAACGCATTGAACGTCGTTGCTCATTCGTTTCGATTTCACAGTGGACTTTTGCGACACACCAAGTTGCATGTCTGCCAAGGTTATCCCGACAGGCTTGACGGTATGTCATGTTTTGAAATTTGTGGCATACATCTAACGGTGCCTTCAGCGTCCTCACTTGCCCACGCACGATATTTTCAAAGTCCGGCGCGTTCTGCACGTTCGTAGCTTCGGGTCCACATATCGCGCCGCCCAGGCGGCACTAAAAAAGGCTCGAGAGTTTTTCCCCAACCCTGAAGACAGCGAGAAAGGAGAGCCGCAAAAGCCCACGCGGAATCCCCCTCGATGTGCAGTTTGCCGTCGGCCGGCTACACAACCATGCTGGTTCTGCGTTCAGTGTGAAGGTATCAGCGCCTTTAATCCAAGACCCATCCGTATTCTGACGAATACAATTCCCAGAACCCAGTTTTATCTGCATGGGGTGTGAGGCGAAGAAAAAATACTCCTTCCCTGGGCATGACTTCGATACGCACGATCTCGTCCGATGTTCAGTACAGGTCGAGACTGCGGAGGTCGCACTGGAAGAGCGACTGGCAGACATTGAAGCGCGGCTTGAAAAACACGAGGCGCACATCGACGAAAAGCTCGAGTCTATGGAGCAGAAGATGGGGGAACGGTTATCCCGACTTGACCAGAAGATGTCGGAAATGGAGAGTCTGCTTCGCGAGCTAATATATACACTGGGTCCGCGGACAAAACCGTCTACGCTACCGGCTTACCCACAGAAGGCCCCAACTTATGTCGAATCGTATCCATAGTTGAGGGTTTTCTTTTAGGTAGTACATACATAGATATCTCATAGCATTTTATGATACTATATGGGGACTGGGACTGCCTCGCTCATCCTGCCATCCACATCCAAAGCTACAGTAAATCTGCTGACGAAGGCGTAGCTTCCCGCCGTAGAAACGGCCTCCACCATCTGCTTGGGGCTCAAAAACCGAGCAAGATTATTGTAGATGTGGGTCGGAACGTGCACAGACGTGGTAATGGCGTCTGCAAATGCTAACGCGGCTGCGAGACTATCGCCAAGAATTTTTTGATCGGTCAGGGTGACTACGCCCGCCGGAGCGAAACGCAATACTTGCAGCTGGCGAGTGGTTAAGCCTTCGGCACGCCCCACAGATTCATGCTGGCCCCTTAGAACTGTGAGTCTGCAGGCAGAAAATATGGAGGAAGATGAAATACCATTGATACGCCGCCTTGTTCAGCACTGCGGTTCTGAGAATCTATAGTCATGTCAGCGTCGCAACACCTAAGCTGGAAAATGAAACTAACAAAGAGTTCCCGCATCTCGCCTGGGATCGTCAAATTCTCTCTGATCACAGTGAAAAGCTGATTCCATCCTTGGGCAACCAGAGGGGCATTCAAACTAGTGTTCGTGCATGTTAGTAGGTTTATATTAAGAAGAAGGTGCATAATCACAGTGCGCCATCCAAAGCCAGTAACGTGCTGTTCGCCCGTCTTGCGCGAATGGTGTCCGCGATCTAAGCACTCTCAATGTTATAAGTAGTCTCAGCGACACAAAACGTACCGGGTCGGTTCCAGGCAGGGGAAACACATACGGCACACGCGCGGGGAGGTTCTCGTCGCGTCTCTGCACGTCCGCCGCGGGAACTGCAGACCCGCGCGCAAACGCGAACAGAGTAATGAAGAGTACGAACAGCAGCGAAAGTGCGTTGCGGGCCATATAGTGCGGTGCGAGTCGTCTCTCCGGCGGGCTTCTCTCTTTTTATACCGTGCTGGTGAAATATATTCGGCGCCATAAGCTTACCCATGTGCTCCCATAAAGGCTGCAGATCAACTGCAGATGGTTTTCGGCTAATATCCTTCTGAGTATCGGCTATGTAGTAGGCTATGGTGATCACCGTTGCGACGCATGCCAAGGCTTGCTGATTTCACACATCCACAGAACACTTTTTCGAGCGGCAGCGGAGGGCAGTGGCCAGCAGAAGAACAGAAGGTTCAGGGTAACGGTAGCAGAACCTGGCCAGTCCGAAAATCCGAAGTGAAAGTGAAGAATCTTAAGGAGCAGTTACAAAAGCCTCTGGTCATGGTCATTTGGGAACAGAAGAAAAGCCCACGAGGACCAGCAAACGGACGCACATAATGCGGGAGGGAACAGGCATTTGGGTAACACAGAAGTCCTGGGGAAAACTTGGCGAATTGGAAGATGGAAAAGAAAAGCCACGCGAGACTGACCACTAGCACGTGTTTCGGTAACAGTCAAAGCGTTCGATAGCAAACCTTTATCGAGTTATTCCCAAAAAAAAAAAAAGCATCGATGAACTTGTTTATAATTTGAACGTATAAACGTATGAAAGCCCACACAATTCTTTGAGGGATATTCATTTGAAAATAAGATCAAAGCCTTGTTCCAGAAGGGCCACCAATCCACTCGAAAACTCTTGGCTGACGCGATTTCTTCTGTCAGCAAAAACCACCGTTTTCAAGGAAGCGATACGGGGAACATTGGCGTCAAAAACCCGTGAATCTCCGGTGGGCTTCCATCGAGACCTGATCATGCCTTCCAAGGCGCTGTCCAATTCATCCGAAGACGCATCTACGGGATGACCCAAGGCCAGGGTCACAAGGCGGGGAGCCAGAGGATGAGGGTCATTTTCTTTGACCTGGAGTCCGTGGACAAAGACATCGTCAATACCGAAGACATTGATCGTGAGGTCAGTGACAGCTGGGGAGTGTCGAACGAGCGCGAGAAGATTTTCAACAGCAACCGCAGTCTCCTGGGCCGTGAGCACGATCTTCTCGACGCTCGGTGATCGAATTTGAAATTCAGAAAACAAGGCCGTATCCCACATCACAGTGTGGTGGAGGGGGTCGTTGAATGAGAGGTTGAGGGATTTTAAGGCAGGAAGAGCGAGGGAAGGGAAAAGGTGTCCGAGTGCGGTCGCAACTAAACCATCCACGTGCAGTTCTAGTGTGTTCAAGAACGGGAGCACAACAACGGGCGGCGCAGGGGACACCTCCAAAGCGTCCCATGAGCATGACCTGATCTTCATCGACCGCATACTAGTGCATTGCAACATGATATCCCGACAAGCTCCAAAGCTGAGGCCGTCTTCGAGGGTGAGAGATGTCAACTGTTTCCAGGGAAAGTGGAAGACTTCGATTATGTCTGGCTGGTCTGCTCCGTGGGTCCGTATTCCGACTTCACGGAGACGAGTGGCAGATAGGAATACATCCAGAGATTTCGTAGGTGGCCGCAAATCGCGATTCTCAATGGTGAATTGTTCTAGTCCTTCAAAATCGCCTGGGTGAAGATCACCGAGAGGACAGAGGTAGGGTATGTCCCAAATGACATGCCTCCATCGGCGGGTTGTGGAGAGAAGGATTCGGAAGAGTTCCGTTTCCTTGAAGCCAACGCCGGGATCCAAATTCCCGCCAGCAGTGCAATGGAAGTAGATTGTGATGGGCAGGGGGTGTGACCTTTCGAGCCAAGCCGTCGTCTGTTCCAATTCGAGCCTCGAGGGTCTCTCGCTAACCGAGAACCTGAACCCATCGACCCACAACTGAGGCGCACCATGGGCAATTTCCCTCCAATGATGGCAGACCTGGGAGACCCTGTGTGCACCATCCACGATCTGGTCGGTGTTGTCCGACCCCTGGTCCGAAAATAGTTCCGGTGGAACCACAAGATAGAAGACTTTTATCAGCAGCTCTGTTGGGAGCTTTCCGATGGGCGAGACTGTAAGCTGCAGAGCGGCTAGTTCACTGATCTCTGCTTCCTGCAAGCGGACCAGGTTCTGAATTTGCATCGCTCGATTCGCGATTTGCTTTTTTTTCGCCTCTACGAGACCTTGTATGTGTGCTTGATTGATATACGGTCCCGCCATTGAACGGACTAACAGCGTCGAACGTTCCTGGATGGAGGCGGGAGCTGGCAAGCCGAAATTCGAACTAAGGTTAGGTCATTGATGACTTAGGCTATAATGATACGGCACTAGTGCCAAAAAAATCCAAACTAGCCGTGAATACAGTACATAGATGGCCGTCTACGTTCTCTACCTCGTCTTCTTCGTCTCGCCGGCCGCATCCACATCCGTCGCAAGCACCTGCCCATACTCGTTCACACGCTTCGGGTCGATGCGGTATATCCATCGCTGCAAAACCGCATCGTGAGCAAAAACGCAACAATAATTATAAGAAAATCGCACCTGGTATAAGAAAATGAGGAATACGACGTCGTCGCGGAAACACGCAAGCCGGTGCAGGAACGGCATCTTGATGCAGAAACTGGTATTTGGCAGTCAGGGTCAGTCAACGGAAGGACGAAGGATGAGGGGTCGACGTACGCGAAGAAGTCGTCCACGACCGTCGAAAGGGTCTTGTATATCATCGCCTTCATTGGCATGTGCGCGACGCTCTGTGCGTGTCAGTTGTTAGTTGCCTATCTCAAGTCAAGGGCGGTGAAAAAAGACACACCTTGAGCTTGTAGTTGATAATCAACTGTGGCACGAGCTGTGCAAAGCCAAACATGTACACGAACGACGTGAGCGTCGAGATGACGAAACTGTACCACCCGCGGTGCGACTCGTAGATGAGCGAGTACACGGTATAGCCCGCGAGCAGGGGGATCGCGACCCAGGAGACGTATTTGAATGCGAGTTTGTCATACTCTTGCGTCTTCTTCTCGTCTTCGCTCAAGACGTGTTTATCTGGCGACGACGTTGGTGGGAGCAAAACCAGTAGGCGGGTCGCTTCACAAACCTTTGATGTCGAGTTTATAAGGGAAGCGGGAACCCGCCGGGGCAGCTATCACGCTGATATCGACCGCCTTTGTGATCTGTGGAAGGGGTGTTGGTAAGAGGAGCAGTCAAGTCGGTGGAGATTTTTAGCACCTTCCACGCCTCGATTAACACACCCGTCCCCGAGCCAAACAAAATCATCCAGCTCGTGTTCTCGTTGTTATCGATGAGGTAGAGGAGGATGATGAACTGCACGAATACGTTCGTGATGATTGTTCGCACAGACACGCCGACCATCTCCTTCTTCTGCCTCCAGTGCGAGACGTCCGACTTGAACGCGAGCATCTCGAAGCTGCAACAAGTTCAGTAAAGCCCACGAGGTGAAAAGAGTAGACGTTGCTCACACAACATGCAATATACTGACGAGCCCCGTCAACCCGAGGAACCACGGGTTGGTCTCGAGCAGCATGCGCTTCACCTCGTCAAGCTCCGCCGCCGCCCCTCCGCCCTGCGTCTTCGCCGCCTCCTTGAAACCCTGCGTCATCGACGCGAAGATCTGGAACTTCATGAACGACATCGGCTGGAACACAATCTGCAGCGGGAGCGTTGGCGTCGTCGAGTTCAGCTCGACATAGTGCGAGCGCAGGTGCCAGAATTCATTCGGGAAAATGATGGGCTTGTAAAACCCATGCGTCCCCGTCTCGTCGCGCGCACCGGGGAGAAGGTGCACGTCTAGGGACGCATCGCGGTAAGGATATAGCGTAAAGAAACGTTTAAAGCACGCACGTTCTTGGATGGGAGGTGGGAGGGTGGCGAAGGGGATTACGGCTGCGTCTGAGACGAGTGCGAGAGTCACGTTCTACCATAAGAGTCAGCCTAATGTTGGAGAGGAGGTGAAGGGAGCGCACACTATGCCAGTGGGCCGTAATCACGTCTGGCTCGACCTGAGAATCGAAATCAACTTTGGAGCCGTTGCTTTACATTCCAAACCCACCTCCTCTGGTTCCTCCGTAGCATTCGATTTGAGGAGATTGTGCTCCTTGCGAATTTTCAGTCTCAACAGGTGCGGCGTCAGAACTGAAATATCGTAAGTTTCGGGGCGGAAAAACGTAAAGGTAAGCCCCACGTTTGCGGACGTGGTGGATGTTCTCGGGGTTGAATGCAGAATCCCGGGGATCCGGGTTCGCTCCGTCTTTTGTGAGGAATATATCCGCCCACAGCGAGCCGTTGTTTAATACACTCTGTCTCAAACGATTAGACTCAAGGACCAGATAGCAGCATAGCACGCACTTTAGGAAAGTTAATGTTGTATTCCACTACCCTCGCCTCATTGTAATCTCCAAAAGTCAGGTTTTTCCAGATGAAATTGGGCAGACCCTCATCCTGGTCCTTTCGATAGCCGGAAGTCCACTTCGACGAGAAGACATCGCCGATGGGCGACGTCGAAAGAAATACATGCATGTCGAGCGGCTGGCCGAGGGGCCACGCGAGGGCCGCCTGTACCGGGGGCAAGGTGCGCGGGTCGACCGCCGGAGTGCCATCAGGCACCTGCGCGGCCTTTGGTGGCGGCGCATTGAAGAAATATTTGGAGGCTACGTGCACAACCGCTGTGAATAGCCGCTCCTCTACGTCCAGAGAGCGCGAACCTACCTAGCTGCGAGATGGTCCATATTATGAAGGCTTGCTAAAAAATTGGAGTGCAATATTAGAGGGGAGAGAAATTAATTGGGGCTTGTAGACCTACCTGGGCAACTCCAAATAGTTTCCGGAACGTCGACTCTTCTTGCTGGGCCGGGCCTTGGGCTGCAGGAACAGCAGCAGCAGTGGACATGGTTGTTCCAGCTAAGTCCGTGCCTGGACTTTGCCGAAGTAACTTCCGAATTCAACAGTCTGCAACAAACCTCTTTGATCTCCATGTTCAACGCGCCGCATCCGAATGTCCCCTTTGGATTCAGTGTTCAATTCGTCTGCTCCTGTACTTGGCTTGAACCTATGGGGCAGCTCAGCCGTGAACCTCGTCCCACTAAAATCGTCATTCAGACCTGTTCAACGACCTTCTATACTTAGTGGGCCAAGACGTGTCCGAGAAAATAGTCAAATCTGGCCTCAAACAGCCACTCGTCTTAAAGGTTTCGACCTGAAAAAAGCTCTTTTCGGAGCGGGTCATCACGTATTTAGTAAAGAAAAAAATCATCAAAAACAATTCCGACGGCCGTCAACGACGTACAAGACAGATTCCGGACTTCATCAGCGACATCCAGCACTGCACTGTGCGCAGTTTTAGCGTGCAGTGTTATACTCCCACCTCGCCTTGACCGAAAAGTTCTCCAGATCTCATCTCCAAAAGCCATTTTTGGTAAAAGGCTCTGGCCGATTTGTGGTCTCAAAAAGCCACTTTTTCGGACAGGCCTTTGGAGGGGCTTCCCGAGGCCTTCCATATATAGTATTGGTCAATAAGCCCTTGGTTGACCTTCAAAACATGACCAGAACTTATGGTATACTTTGCAATATCCGCCGAGGCTACTCGAATTCGTTTAATGGTTTATCATAGTCAACGCTCCTGCTAGCCGGTTTGCCAGTGGTGATAGACTAGCAGCAACACCTATTCTTGCCGTTGGCGATGTTTTTCCCTCTGGTTCTCACCTAACTGACACTCCGACCCGGCTCTTTCTCCATCTGCATTTGTTGCTACCACAATCTGCCGAGGCTGTCACAACCAACTCGGTGTCTGCCTCTGTCCCGTAACTTTCGGCCGCCCTTGTCTTCAGTGGTCTAGGCCTTCTCCACTCACTTGTATTGCTACCGCAGACAAGCAACCCGCATGGTCACCCGCTACAAAGCATACCCACCATACATACTATGTATGTAACCCGTAGCTTTCTTCTCGGTCCGCATTGCCCGCCCCCAGCACCGTCAAACATCTAGAGATGCGGATACGGCGCGAGATTATCTACAGTCCTATTCCGGGCCCGAGACTCGTCTTCTTTCTATCTTTGAACCCGATCGCCTCGCCTCGAGTTTGTAATCAGTACTGCGGCGTTGTGGGGTTTGTACTTTCTTGGCCACCCTTGCTGCAGACCATCAACTGCGATGTCGATGTGAATCTCATTTAAAGGTCTGCTCGAGCGGAAATCTCCAGCTACATTTTCTCCCGGCTAAGCAGCCTGCCAGTAGCCTGCCTGCCTTCAAAGGGCGTCAACGGGATCCGCGAGAACTGGGGTCAGCCCTTGTTGATCTTAGATGTCCTGCGGGCCGTCAGACATCCCACCGTGGGGTGGTGTAAAGGTACTAGCACGCGGTGATTGCTCGCGTGCACTGCAAGCTCCGTGTTGGGCTTGGAAGAACAGATAACCTGGAGATAACCTGTGAAGCTTACAAAGGTTGACTCCGCGCACCGACATCCGAGAACCTCAAGTTGCTGCCGGCACGCTCACCTGTGAACAAGCTTTGTGAGTTCGCCGCCCCCGCGTCGGTGTTCGGCTTCCGCCGGGTTCAATAAATGGTTGCGCCGAACAAGTCTTACGGTCAGCTTACGGTGATGATTGGTCCACGTTCCGATTTTTTCCTTTTTTGCGCAACTGCGCGAGCAAGGATACTATTAGACTGCACTCACACTGTATCATATGTAAAGTTGTGAAACGGATAAAAAGGGCGTGTGGACGGAAATGAATCATGTTACCCCGTGTCACATTTAACCGGGCAAACGCTCGAGGCTGGGCGGCTATTTGCGTGTTGACTGCTCTGCTCGTCGTCGTTGGTGCCGCCTCTGCCATGCCCGGGACCCTCAGCCCTGCCTATGCATGTGGCTGTCTCAATGTCCTTATTACCCCTGTCCCCCATGGTTCCCAGCAGGGTTCAGAGCCTGTCTCAACACCAGACTTCAGTCAGGTTTATGTCGCCGATGAGGGCATCTCAATCGTGCGCACCTCTTTATTTCGCTCGGGGCCATGCATTCATGTTTTTTAATCATTTTTTTAAAGGCGCACCCGCAGGTTACTCTGCGAATCCGGACGCGCGGGGAGTTAGTGACGTCGCGGAATCGACGTGCGCGCTACACGTCTTTGACCTGCCTCATCTGCCGGGTGCTAGTTTATCGCGTCCATCAGATTGTCTCTCTTGACGCAGACGGTCGGGATGGCCCTCTTATGCCCACCGAGGACTGGGTCGAGCAGGATATTCTTAAATCCCCGTCTGGTTGGATCGAGGTGCACAGTCAATGTTTGGTGAGTCATTTTGCCACCCTGGTCCAGGGAACGAGTCCTCTTTTTTTCTCGAGCGTGTACATTGAAGGACTGATTTTTTTTCTCCTTTCTTTGTGATATAGACGGGAGATGCTATCGCGCGCGTCAAAGCATCACCTCAATATTCTGCGCTCTTTTCTCTCGCGATTCCAATCGAATCCTCTCCGCCTACGTCCCCGCAGCCCCCAGCGGAGGATGGTCCTCAAACGTCCTTTTTGGCGCATCTGCCGCCGTTATTTCTGCCCCCTCCATTTACATCTGGACACCCAGTCTTTGTCCACCTCGCAGGTCTTGCAAAAGAGGAATCGGAGGCCCAACGTGCGGCTGTCGAGCACGAAATGGCCGAAATAATACGGAGTAAAACCGCCCAACTCGCGCGTACCGAATCCCGGCTCAGGCGTCAGGTGGAAACCGTGTGGCGTAGATTTCGCGATGGCCTGCAGTCCGTCGAGCAGCTGGACACGAGCGCTTCCCTCGCTTCGCCCCGGTCCCCCCATTCACCTGTCTCCCGCTCGGTATCAGGCACGCCAGGGAGCCCCACGATCTCCGGGACGCCCACGGAAGTTGTCCGCAACTTTGTTCCGCTGCCAGTGGCGCCGACTCGTCAGGTACGCCCCCCGGCGATATCCTCCCTCTCCGCGTCCCTCGCGACCACGGGGTTCCACCACCCGCGCGCGCAGCGGGAGCCGACGTCTCCCACGCGGCCCGCTTCGACCCACTCGAGCTCCAGCCGCACGCTCTCGGGCAGCTCCATCACCCTCGCGGGCTCGCCGCGTGCGCAGGCGAGCACCATTGCCCCGGCGCGCATCTTCGAGGACGGCTCGTCCGTTCTTCAGTTCCCGCGCGCGACAGAGGACCTCAACACCGCCGCGAGCTATCAGTACTTCCGGGACCTCGATGCTGACATGGCGCGGAACCGGCGCGAGCGGCTAGAGCGCGTTCAGGAGGGCGAGAACGTGTCTACCACGTCGCCTTCTGCTGCAGCGCCACACCGAGGCGACGCATCGGAGGCTTCGCGCCCCGGGCCGAGCACCGTGAATGCCAACGGGAATAAGAATGGAGTCGAGACGCCGCATCACGATGAGAACGTGCAAGAAGTAGAAGCATCCAACGTGAGAGACAAAGGCAAGGGAAAGCAGCGGAAGGTGACCTTCCAGTCGCAGCCTGCAGTGGTGACTATCTCGAGGGATGTCACCGCAGAGAAGGAGGAAGAAGCTCGACTCGCGCGGAATACTGGCGAAGGTGTGTTTTATTCTCCGACTAAACATGATCTGCGTGCAAGTACTGATTGATTCTACGTATAGAAATGATTTTCGACCTTGAGCCGGATGGCAAGGGGCGGAAGGAGGCTTCGGAGAGCGTGGTTATGGTCCTCGTGGACCAGCCTGCACAGCCGCGTATGTCGCAGCCCCGGAGATCTTCAAGGTTGAAAGAGCCAAAGGACTCGTCGGGTTTGCCGCAGTCTTTCTCGGGCTTGCGGCCGGTGTCGCTCCCTCTGCCGTCGCACCTGATCCCCCTTGAGCGGCGCCCCTCGCCTCCAGAAGACCCTGCGCCTATACCAGAAGAGGATGTCGAGGAGGAGGAGGAGGAGGAAGAGGAGGTAGTGGATGAGCTCGACTCGCGTGACCAAGAGATACGGAAGCTCGTTGCCGCAGATACCCCGAGTCACCGCGGCCGGTGGAAGAAAGACAGTGCTGAATGGAAGACGCTCGTCAGTCCTAACAAATACGCGAGCGCAGACGACGATGAGGAGTATGACGACGTCGGGCCTCCACCCCCGACGCATGTGAACGGTAAATTTTTCTCTATACATTTGTTCCTGCGCAAACGCTCAGGCGCTATTTCCAGGATCAAGCCAAGCAGGAATGCCCAGCTCCATGCCCATCAATATCCGCCCGATCGGCAACCCGCGTGCGAACCTGACCCTCGCGTCATACCGACCACAGACAATGCCACCTGCGCCGCAAGAGGCGGAGCCCGAGCCTGCCGAGCCCTTGGTCCCCTCGAGCTCTATTCGTAGAGCCGTGTACGCCGAGCGGGACCTCCAGCGTGCGAGAGATCCCGGAGCGCTCGACTTTGCTGCGGATGGCGATTCGGTCATCGAGGAGGAGGACGAAGAAGAGGCGGGCGAGCACGACCACAACAGAGTGACCGTAGTCGGGAGTGCGCCCATTGACGGGGAAGGGACGGTGAGCGGCGGGCGAAAGCGTGCGCTCAAGATTCTCCAGGCGCGCAACGACCTCCCCGACTCGGGGATGTGGCGTAGTCTCGCGTCATAGTATGCGCCTGGCCGCCTTGTGCGTCGCGGCCCGTCTGCCCGCTGTTTTCCTCGTCTGAGCCCTCAACTGGTTCATCCATCTCAATAATTTAATCCGTCGTCACAAATCGATTTCACGCTGCTGCTGTCGCGTATGTATACGTTCTATCTTCCTAATTGCTTTGCTTTCATATACATTCATACCTACGCAGCTTTTGTCCCAACCCATCCCATTGCATCTTGCCTCGTCCAACCCATTGTATATACAGCCCGCTGTCTGCTAGCTCCGTAACCCTACTTAACTATATACATACGTGTACCACTAATGCGTAGTGTACCTACATTTTACACCCACCTTTCAAAGGCTAGCTAGCTATCAATCAACTTTTCGTTGCATTCTTCTATGTGGATAGCCTCGCGCGACAACTTCAAACGGAACGATGGAATGCTATCGGATGAGCGGGTGTATATTAATTTAGTGGAGCAGTAAATCCAAGCAAGTATATATAACTAAGTACGTGTGGCAACCAACTGTGCCTTTTTTTTTTCACTTTTCAGAAGCCTCTTTAAGGCATCGCGAACACTGGCAAGCGAACTTCCACCCGCGCGCAAGCTCTTTCCTCCTCCTCTGGCGGCACTCGACTACGCTCTCGCCGGGCCGCTGCGAGACGTCGACATAGGCGATGCTGAGTGCGTCGCCTTTTTTGAGATCCTTGTTGGCGATGAGGTGGAGCTCGGACGTCCCCGACGAGAAGGACGGGCGTGCATTGGGTGTACAGGAGTGGGAGAGGTACGTGGACACCGAGTAAAGCGCTGTCCCGACCTGGCGTGTGGTGCCGTACGGCGTGCGCGTCAGTTCAGCGTCTTCTGGGCGGAGTGTGGATGGGGGCTAGGGCAAACCGAGCCGTAAGAAGATATATAGCCAGTAAAGAAGAGAATGCGCACTCGGTCATCTCTCCCACCGCCGAAGCACACACCGAACCCGTTGAAAGCGATTCTGCCGAGGAGCGATACATGACTCTCCTCAGAGATGAAAGCGTCCAGTCCAGGTAACGTCGCTTTCAGCAGAGCAACTACAAGCGAGTACTCCTCTGACGGCGGCTCGATCGGAGTCGACGACCAGCGTTCTACGTGGTCCTCGATTTGATACTCCCCGCTGTCCGCCTCGGTGTAATCACCCGCGTCTTTGCCCGGGGCTTTACCGTTTGCGGCGGTGAGCTGTCTAGCGATAAATTTGGTCATCAGCAGCGGGCCCACTCTCTTGTCCTTATTCAGATACGCGAGAAGTTGGACTTGAGCGGCCCGTCGGGCCTCCAGTGCCGCTGGTGTAGGTTTGAGATGAGACAGCTCCAATACTGCGGGCAGCGGAGGGTCAAGGGTGAATAAAAGAGAAAACCACTGGCTTTTGGAAGCAACCTGGCAGGGTTTTCAGAAAATGTATAATCGATTGAGGATAAATCCAAGTGACCTGGCATGGTTTTGAGCAGAATGCGAATTTTGTGCTATCGGAAGAAAGCAGAGACAAGGATCCCAGGGACGGTTGGATCTCTCTCATACAATGTGTGCAGTAGTGCCCGGAGAGTTGCAGATCATAATCCAGGCATGTAAGCATTGGGTACTCCTGGGTAGATTCGCATTCGAGTTGGCCATGAAAACGCAAGGCGAGAGAACCTGCCTTGTAGATGATCTCGCCTGCCGCGACGTCTTTAGTCAAAACTAATACTTTCTCAGGACCAGACGTTTCTGAGTTTGGAGGACGGGTCTGAAGGGTAACGTTCGTGGATTTCGGAGGAAAGACCTCTTCATATGCTGAGATACCGTTGCCTCAGTGCCGGATGGTCATTCTGAACTTTTAGACCAGGCGTACCTCCGATCTTTTCCCCCGAGCTATTGGATGCGTCCCCAAAAAAATGAATATATTAGAACAGCGTTCTTGGCCAGTAGAGATATGGGACGGGAGATGGGTGTATATGGTGGCTACATGGCATGACTTTTTGCCTCACTGTCTATGCGGAGGAAGCAGGGGTTTGGGATCCCGGATCGGTGACCTTGTCCCATTCCTGCGATGACGTCTCCGACGGAGGCCCTCTCGTCGGGCTCGCATCGCCGACGTCGTCGATGCCCAAGTCTTGTACGGGGGAAGAACTCACGTCGAGGTTCACCAAGGCCAAAATTATCTTGGGGAAACCTAAGTTCACGAGCGAGAGAATAGGCACAACACGAACCTTAACGATAGCATCGGGAACTGTCTTTTGATAGATGGAAAGGAGCTCGGGAGGTGATGGATACACAGAAAGTGCCCGGTAGAAGGACAAAGCAGCAGGAAGATGGAATGGCTCGCCTAGAAACCCGTTAGATGGCGTGCAGATACGCAGAAAGCCGAAAACGCGCCTCTAGCGGCAAGTTGCTCGCCCATCGCAACCTGGGACATGAAGTAGTTTTCTCTATCCGACTGACTTGCAGGTCGAGGCTCGGTTTTGATCATCTTCAATGCCTCGCGCAACTCTGCCTCCGAAACTTCGGTTGCAGCGGCCAAAGCTTCCCTGGATTGCGCTAATGACTTATCGACGCGCTTCTTTTCTTTTCCTGCGGAAAAGGGTCGGAAACACACAGAGGCAAAATTGAAAGAACATGCGTATTTTCTTTCTGAACTCGGGATCTGTTCGCCGTCTGTAGTCGAAATAGACTGCATATGCAATGATTCCGCAGAGCGAGATCCCGGCAATGGTGAGAACGGTGTTCGTTCGAGAGCTCATGTTGGTTGGTTGGAGACAGAAAACCGTAACGTCATTTGTTGTTTCTGAATCAAACACAGACAAACTAAGCTTCACTCTTGCCTCCATCTCAATACCAGCCATTCGACTGGATGGCTGGATCTGCAGGCAATCGAAATTTAACGAGCAGAACTCGGCACTCCACTGTTGAGATTTTTCCAACACCTACAACTATAAACATACAAATTCTCCGAGGACTGCCACCATTAGGGTATCGCATTGCGCCCCGGCTGTGGATAGACTCAGGATAAGTGGGCTCCGGTTCTCAGGAGAGAACTACTCGAGGCTCGACTTGGACAGGCTTGGCTTCAAAAATTACTCCCTTACTCATCACAATTCAACTACACTGCACTCCGACGACGTGGAACCCGGTGGAAGTTTCAAAATACTTAACCAAACTTTTCGGAACCCTTCCCTCCACCACCCGTCGATGGAGGCACATCTTTCGCGGTATACCTGCCTCTATCTCCTGAGGGTTATTCGCCCCGATTTACAAGTTGAAGCTCTAGAACGGCTCGCCAGTATTCCGTATATTTAGCTGCCAGGAATCCATGGATATGCGATCCGTCTCCGTGAAGATATATTTACTCCCGGGTTCCCGCCGCCAGCGAGATGTACTGAAATCTTTCATGCGGAAACAATCGACACCTCTCACCCACTAAGACGACCTCAGACCCGAAGACTGTCGCTATATCATACTGCAATTCACGAATATATATTGTCGATTATCCGTTCCTGCCAGTGGGATGCTTTCAAGACATTTCTTTTGCCGACAGGTTACTCTTGAATGCGCTAGACTTTCACTTACCTGGCTTGGTTGCACGAGGAATGAATCATTTTTCACGTGTTTGGCCCTTCCTCTGAAATCCTTCGACAAGACATCGTAGAATGTGGGTTTGTTTTCCGGCTTTCAAGACCGATCGTCCATCATCGAGAGGATAGCATTGACGGCCAACGGACATTGGGTTTTGGCTCTCTGTCTACCGACCCCAAAATTGGGTGGAGATAGGTCTAGGCCTTCGGAAAATGTCTGGAAAAACATGATTAGGTCTCGTTTATAACTTACTGTGGATTCACTGATTTTCAACGCCAATGCTCTCCGCATCACTTCTTTCCGAGGATCACCATCCGCGAAATTGGTGCGCAAGACGATGGCCTATAAATTTTGTCTAACGATTCCTTCTAAACACTTTCTCAGGCAAGAGTGGCGCGATCCCTAGTGGTGAAGAGACTTGATTCCTCTTTTAAAACATCCCAAAACGGTTGCGATTCATCGCTTTGACCGGGTCACGCGAGACACGTGCCAACAGTAGCGAAAACTTTCATTGATTTCTAATCTATAGGCCTCGCGCGTAGACGCGAAATGAGAGGTCCGCACGTGCTCCCAGGCTTTCGATTTCTAATCCAACTGGCGCGTCAACGCGGAATGCAAGCTTCACACGTGTACGCCGACTTTGGATTTCTAATCCAAAATTCCCGGCACCGGGCGAATCCTAAAGATTCAAAGGCATGCCGCAAGGTGACGCGTCGACGCGGCCAATAATGGGGATTTAGGAAGGATTGCTATAAAAATCTCCTTTTCCCTTCGCGAAAATTCAACCTCAATTCTTCTCCAATATGTCCACTCAGCAAGCTATTGTCGTCAATTCTCCCAAGGCGCCGTTCCTCCTCGCTTCTCGCGGCATTCCTGTGCCCGCGAAGGGCGAGATCCTCCTCAAAATAATTTCTGTAGGCCCCAATCACATCAACTGGAAGCAGCGCGCGTTCGATTTCTTGATCGACGAGTACCCCGCCGTTATTGGCAGCGACGTCGCAGGCACGGTTGAGGCGCCGGGAGAGGACGTTGAGGGTTTCAAGAAAGGCGACAGAGTGTAAATCCGGAGCCAAGTGTCCAATTTTCTGCGTACTAATCGTAATTCTTTTTAGATTTGCCCAAACTCTGCTTGGTGGATTCCAGCAGTAAATTATCCTCCCTGTAGTAGTCCTCATTCCTGTAAGTGGCGGCTTTGAATAATGGACCGACATGTTATCAACCTCGATTCAGATTCCACACAACACGAGCTTCGATGAAGCCGCTACTTTTCCTGTCACCTTCAGCACGGCCTGTGTAGGCCTGTTCGCTCCGGTACCCATCGGCCTCGCGCTCAATCCCACTTTTTCGTGGGACAAACCGCAGGAAGGTGAATCTGCCCTTGTAATCGGCGGAGCAACGTCAGTCGGTCAATTCGGTGAGGGATTTCTTTACCTAGACTCCTCGATAATACGGAACGGTCCTCACCGTTGCCAGCCATCCAAATCCTGAAACTCCTTGGATTCTCGAGGATCGTCGCGTACGCCTCGAAAGCCCACTTCGACCATCTTCAACAACTGGGCGCCACCGAATGCATTGATCGCGTCGAAGTCCCCGCTGAGTCCTTGGCTACTGCCCTAATGGAGCCAGTAAAGGTGGTATATGACATCGGGACACTAAATTCAACCCTAAATCCGGCTTATGACTGTGTCGTTGACGGCGGGAGCATCGTGACTGCCCTGCCGGCAAGCACGCTGGACCGCGATTTGGATTACAAGAAGGTGACACTGGTCCGCGTCCAAGGATATATTGCCGGCCCAGATCTTATGCCTCCCAAACGCAACAATGTCGCCGGGTATCTGCCGACGGCAGATCACACAAAGTTTGGGAAGCTCATTATCAAGAACCTGCCTGAGATGCTAGAAAAGCAGGATATCATTGTATGTTTTATCTATGTCCCTTCCTCGGGACTTGAGGGCTTACCCTCGTGCTAGGCCCTTCGTTATAAAGTCCAGCCCAATTTTGGAAGGGTTGGAGACATTGCGAAAGGGAAGCGTGAGCGGCGTGAAACTCGTAGGCCACCCGCAGGACCCAATCGCCTAAATTCGTATGGAATATCATCCCAGCGAGACAAAGGGTATGATTGAGCTGTCCATATTGTTGCTTCAGTATCATTCTTAAACATTGCACCCGATCAGTTTGTTTGACCGTGACCGAAGAGTGACATACCCATCTTTCTTCGAACCTTCACCGTGTCCGACTCTCCCCATGCCGAACGCCACACGGCGAGCCCGGGGTCCTACATCTCGGTCAAATCCCGCCTGAAAAAATACATTCGAGGAACACAGGGGCACTTGCGGAACCCACCGGCCTGGGATACAAACATCTCTCCAGTTTTCACTCTACCATCCGAAATCACGTCGGACATATTCGTTCTCTGTATGCCAGCCACGAGTGGGACGCACATTGTGAATGCAAGAGAGGCCCTACTGCTCCTGACCCATATCTGTAGCGCATGGCGGCAGATTGCCATTCCTACCCCCGCTCTGTGGACTACGTTCGACCTCCATGTTTCTGACCCCAGGTTTCCGTTGTCCAAGATCACAAAAACGTGTTTAAAGCGTGCTAGATAGTGCCTTCTGTCTATGAGGCTTCTGGGATCATTGGAAGACGGCAGAAAGTTTCCCAGTTTCGTCGAAACATTCTAGTGGCACTCACGGAGAATAGAGATGAACGTACGTCTGAATGGCCTGCTCAGGATGGATTCGCGCGCTCTCGACTTGGAACTACTTCGGACGTTGTACCTCCGTTTCGACCTAGACTTCGACGAGAGCTGGACCTGGCCGTGGACCGTAGCTTCATTCGATGGCTGGAACAATTCAAAGCATCCGGATATCAAGATGGTCGGCAATGTCCCTCTCCTCCGCGAAGTGCTGGTCTCTGAGGCGCCGCCGTCTTTATTTTCGCTTCCATGGCAGCAGCTAACTAAATTCATGGAGGAACTATACAACGAAACCAAATGTTTGACGGTATTGCGCCTCACACCTAACCTTGTTGAATGCGCGTTCTTGGTGTATGACGACGAGCTCAATCTCGAGACATTGTCTCATCTGAAACTCCGGCGTCTCACTCTATTCGAATCTATATCCAACTTCGGCAACTACGCTTCCAGCGCGAGCATTCTCGCACGCTTTACCCTGCCGGCTATTCAACGATTCGAAATCTGTGGCGTGGAGGAATACGACCAGAGAATTCTCCATAAATTTATCTCGCGCTCGTCTCCACCGTTGCGGACAGTCATCGTGCACCCAAAATATTTACCGACTGAGCTTTCGCTTGAAGCTCTATTCACAGAGCTGGGACTCACGGAATTAGAGATCTGACACCCTTCACCGTCCTTCCTATCTGCCTTCTTTACTGCTTTTACCAGTCGTGCCATTCTCTTGCCACGGCTACAAAGCCTCTCTTTCTTGGACTGTCGCGGCCCCAATGCATCCGTGTCCGATATCGTGTGCATGGCAGCCAGGCCAATATTGGAACGAAGGGAGATTGCGGGATGCGCTCAGCTCCTTTCGTTCCGCGTGGTCTCGCGACCTTACCCCCTTATCAGAATCCACGCCGAGGAGGATCCCGTGCCATACAAAGAGTTGAAGAGGTCGGGCATGGACATTTACATTGGAACTGAAAAAGTCTCGGACATATAATAAGGTCTGTTATTTTCACACATTATTCTGTGATATGTCCATTGGAGATTTCATACATATATCACGACGCATTAGAGTCATTGGTTGAGGAAAGAACACTATGTACCTGATAAATTTTCAACATGAACACCCTGGGAACAGTAGCGAGATCGTACTTGAACTGAGCTTGAACACAGACATCACAGAAAGGAAATGACCAAAAATTCTAGACATCATGTCTCTAGAATCCATTTATTCAAACAAAAACTCGGATGGCATTCCGACTTCTTAGCTCGCTGAGGACTGGTCAAAATAATGTCGATCTTTCCTAAATTGGGAAGTAGAGTCAGCGGATAAACGTCATGCCTTGAAGACGTCCGTGAACTACCGGGTGGGTGAACCAAACTACGAGGGACAAAACAGGCGTAGTTTTTCCGTTCTGCAGATGAATCTGTTACCATTGGGTGTTATTATCATTATTTGGCATTATGTGAATTTTCAATCAAATTATTCTATGCAATGTCGCAGTTGGTTTTTTTTTTCAACCAAGTTTCTCACGCAATTTTCTGAAGAAAGCTGGCACTTGTGACGGTACCGACGCCATCTAATGGAGCGTCGGAAAGGCTGCCGAGCTACTTTAACGCTTATGACCTGTCGCGCGGCGTAAAATGTATATAAAGCGTCAATCTACCCCTACGACTCTCAACTCGACCCACCATGTCTACTCAGCAACACGCCATCGTCGTTGAATCTCCCAAGGCTCCGTTCTTGCTTAGTACTTGCGACATTCCTTCGCCGGCCAAGGGCGAGGTGCTCATCAAGACCATGGCCGTCGCCCTGAATCCCGCGAACTGGATTCAACGCGAGTACAATATTCTGGTGGATAAATACCCCGTTGTTCTCGGGAACGACGTCGCCGGCGTGGTCGAAGAGCTTGGCGAAGGTGTAGAGGGTTTCAAGAAAGGGGACAGAGTGTACGCATGCCGCCAGGCATCTTTGCAAGGCATTGATCGTGATTTGATTTAGGTTCGGTGCAGCCACAAAAGGCGGGTTCCAGCAATACACCACGGTTGCTGCTGCAGGATTTCTCATACCTGTACGTCATTAATAAATTCAGATCACTTGGGATGCCGCTGAAGCTGAATTGGATTTAGATCCCAGAAAATATGAGTTTTGACGAAGTGGCGACTATTCCGATGGCGTTTACTTCAGCGTGTATAGGCTTATTCGCGGCGGCGCCAGTCGGTATCGGGCTGAACTCCACATTTGCGTGGGACGAAACCCACCAAGGTGAATCCGCGCTCGTAATCGGGGGAGCGACGTCGGTGGGCCAGTTTGGTGAGCAACTCCCTTTTCTGAGCCTTGTCAAGTTCTCACTAGCACCAGCCATTCAATTCTTGAAATTCCTCGGATTCACGCGGATCGCCGTGTACGCATCAAAGGCACATTTTGAATATCTTCGCCAGCTCGGTGCAACTGAATGCATCGATCGCGGGGAAGTTCCCCTCGACTCTTTGCCCACTGCCCTGACGGCGCCAGTCAAGGTGGTATACCACACCATAGACCTCGCGGCGCTGAATACAGCGTACGATTGTGTGGCGGAAGGTGGTAGCATCGTGACTTGTCAGCCGACGGCACCATTGGAGCGGGATGTGGACCGCAAGAAGTTGTTGTTCGTTCGCTTGGCACCGAACCCCGCCGTGATGGAGCTCTTTAAGAAGAGCCAGCAGCTGATGATCAAGAACCTACCGGAAATGCTGAACAAGGGTGTTATTACCGTACGTTGAGGGCCTTTCCTTTGGTTTTCTTTTGGGGCTGAAGACAAATTGACCTAGGGAAATCGGTACGAAGTGTTACCAAACGGTGTTGCTGGAATCTTGGGAGGATTGGAAAGGTTGCAGAAGGGAGGTGTGAGTGGTGTGAAACTTGTTGCCCATCCGCAGGACCCAGTTGCCTAGAAAGTTGCGACCCTGAGTTGAGGGGATTATACCACTCTAGCCATCCTCAGAAAGCTATTTATTGTCCTGTGAACTGATGCTGCGGAAACTTGAAGGGAGAAGCACAGATGATAAGGCATGAGCAGGCTTAAGGCATTTTAAGTCCGCTGAGGGGTAGTGAAGACGACAGTGACCAGAGACCAAGAGACAGCTGTCAAGTTGACGGTTGTGCGGAGACCAAATTTCAGCGCAAGTCCCATCTCGTATGTCCGTAGTGCAAATGCACCTTAAGTCGAGTCGTTAGAAAAGATCCTCCTCTGGCTGTATGGCGACTCGGGCCGGAATTACGGACTACGGACGTAAATTAATACTGCGGGTTCCTTGATCGTGGTCGCGGTTTATGAGGGTTTATGAAAAAATCTAGTATCCTTGGCGCCGCTATTCAAACTGTTTACCTACTGGTGTGTATCCTTCCCAAAAGAAATGCGGTGCCTGGTTGTGCGACTCGGAGACGCCGAGAAGCAAGAGATTTCAGCCCGAGACCCATCTCGTATATCATAGTTGAAATCCGAGAGGACCACATATCTGGGACGAATTCGAAGGAATTTCCATACACAGCCCATCGAGGTCGGCCAGCGGAACCAGACGTGCATCGTGGCTGGTGGCAAGGGCGGATGATTGTGGCTGTGTTTTCCCGCTTGTTTCCTCGTTCCACCTATGAACGGCTTTGGGGGTGTGCGCCGGTTTCTGGCGTCTGCAACGGCGACAGCGTCGCCTCCTCCTGCAGACCCACCGCCTCTCAAGCCAGGTGCTCCGACGTGGCCTCCACAGTCGCCCACAGCCGCCACTACCCCATTGTCTCCTACAACCGCACCCTTGTCGCTCCGGAAGGACAAGCAGGACGAGTCAGAGACTCCCAGGTCTCCTGCTCGCGTACAGAAACCTCTTTCTAATGGTCTGCCTTCGAATCCATCCCCAACGAAGCAGTCGCCGATCAAGCAACTACCGTCGCCACTTTCTCGCGTGCCGCCAGCTACCATGAGGCTATCGACGTCTAGGATTGCAACGCAATCTGCACTCAATACCCGCGATGAATTGCTCATCAGTCTTTTGGCCAGCGAAGCCGTCGTGGATAGCCGCGATTTTGAGATTTTGAGCTCGGAGGAAGTGGAGGAGCTCAAGAAGGTGCGTGCTTCTATCCCTATTTCCCATAAAACTCAGAAAGCTAATTCCTATTCTATAGGAACAACAAGTGCTGATGTCCCGTCAAGGCGCCATGACCAAGAAGCTCACTCTCGAGACCAAGATTCCGGGACGCAGCTTTATCCCTCAGTCGTGTCAACGCAGCCCATAAAAAGGTGTCCAAGCAGTCCGAGGAGCAGCTCGAGGCTGCCAACAAACGCGTGGAGGCCGCCGAGCGTGAGCTCCACCGCGTCTCGGACCGCACCAACGACATCCACAAACGTCTGCTCGAACACCGCGCTGGTGTCCTCAGCTTCTCCGTTCGCAGCATGGAGCGCAAGATGGCACCGGCCGATAGCAACAACAACGACTCGGGGTACAACACGCCCTCCGGCACGCGCAGCCCGACAGGGTCCTCTGTCAGTGGCGCCACCTCTGGTCGTGGGGCCGCCGCGCGCTTCGACGGCGCACACTTTTTCGCGGGGCACGAGAACAGCGTAGTCCCGACGGGCAAGGACCCAGCGCCCGCGTCCGTACTGGCGCTTGAGGAGAAGCTCAAGAGCGCAACCGATGCGCTCGCGGCGTCAAGCGCGAAACAGGCTGAGCTCGCGCGGGAATTAGCGGCAGCGCGTGCAGAAAAGGAGGCCGTCGAAGCCGCGCGCGCCGAAGAGCTACAGAGCGCGCAGGACACGATCGCGGCGCTCGAGCGGGAGCTGCCGCGGCTCGAGGGCATGGACGAGGAGATGCAGACGCTGGCACAGGAGAAGGCTGCGTGGGAGGAGGAGCGGGCGGCGCTGATGCGCGAGCGGGAGGAGGAGCGCGCGGCGTGGGATCGCGACAAGCAGGAAGCAGAGGACGAGCGGCTGGAGGATCTCGCGAAGGCTGCAGGACGAGACAGAAAGGATGCGAGGGGAGGATGCGATTGCACTACAGCGGGCACAGGAGGAGCTTGACGACGGTGTGTCGACATTGCGTGCGCTGGTCAAGCAGTTCGGCATACCATTGTTCTCGCGGGACCCGACCCTTTCGGCGCTCGTGTCCGCGCTGGAATCGCATGTACAGGGGCTCTCCACGAATGTCGAGGCTCATGCGGCTGCGCAGGCGGAATGGGAGGTCCTGCGGCGCAAGCTGGAGGAGGACGTGCGCAGTGGGCTGGACAAGCGAGAGGCGCTGTCTCGCGAGGTCGAAGAGGCGCGGCGAGAACGTGAGGATGCTCGGAAGGAAATTCGGGCCATCGAGCTCCGCGTCCAGGTTTGTCCCCTCTCCGTTATTTCGTGCCATTGCTAATTCCTTTCAGACCGACCGTGCAAATGACACCCTCACCCCGTTGCCTTCCCCAAGCCCCAAGGACTTTACAGGCGATACCAAGCAGCTTATCGCCTTGCTGCAGCCTCTTTGGGCCATCCTCCCCTCTCCAGAAGCGCGCGCGGCCAAGTTCGGCCAGCAGCGCTTCCGCGCCGGCTCGGGATCAGTCTCACCGACGCCGCCCATGAGCCCGAGCCCGAGTTCGCTCTCCGACCTCGACGTGCGCTCACTGAAAGCCTTGTACGACCCGCGCACGCCGTCGTCGCCCACACCTGGCGCGAACGGCGCCTTCTCCGTCGAGGCGTTCGCCGCGCGCGTGCAGGCGCTGATCACGGACGACCGCGCGCTGATCGAGCGGCTCGTGCGGTTCGCGCAGGCGCACGACCTGCTCAAGAAGAACGCGGAGCGCGCGCAGAAGCTCGCGCAGGAGGGGAGCGTCGCGCTCGAGACGTACCAGAAGCAAGTCCGGACGCTCGAGGAGCGCAATATGGATTTGGCAGGGAAGGTGTCGGCGCTGCAGGAGGAGGTGGGACAGCTGCGTGGGGCGGTGGACAGAGCGCAGGCGGAGAAGAGGGAGGTGGAGACGAGTGCGGCGGAGCAGGCGGCGACGGTCCGCGCAGCTGCAGGAGGCGAACAACGCGCTGAGCGCGAAGACGTTGGCACTGGCGGAGGAGGCGGCGGCGGCGCCCGAGGCGATAAAGAAGCAGCTCGAGACGCAGCTTGCGGAGACGCGCGCGGCGCTGGATACCGCGCAGGCAGAGATCGAGCGTATGAACATGTCGGAGCAGGGACAGCGCATGGCGCTGCTCGACGAGCTCAACACTCTCCAGGAGGAGAACGGGAAGCTGCGCGACCAGATACGCGCTATCAAGAAATGATTCCCTACGTCCTTCACCCATTTTTTCATATGTACAGTAATTTCTCTCTTGCATCGTCCCCTCTCATTTTGCATCTTACTCAACACCTCACTGTCGTTGCATTTGTTGTGTTACGCTAAACATATTATTGTGCTTGTACCAGTTGATAGTTAATTATTCCCACCAGTTTTGGAGCATCATTGAGAGGCCCAGTTGCAGGCCTGAGTGCAAAGAACGAATGAAAATGGGTGAAACCGGAGTAGGACAGGCCGTGGAAGGTTTGATTGTGGATCCCCACCGCCACTGGCTTCGACAGAGGCTTTACGTAGCTTTCTCCATTAGGGTTCTTATTCAATGGAGGGATAATTCCGAGAGATCCAGAGCTATTCAGAGTTGGATTATTGTAGGCCCAGTGGTGTATCTAAATTTGGTTAGTGTAAGGGCTAGTGAATCAATAACTTTGGGATATCTAGACCTCCAAGTTGGTTCCATATAGACCATGAACCCAAGCTTTTCGTCGCCAAGGTGGCGAAGCTGTAAAAGGCGTCGGATCTCCTTTCTCATGACAAATGTTAAGGTCGAGTGTTCGAATCCCCTTGGTGGCGCGTGGACAAGGCTTCGTCTAGGCATTGGAAACTTTCAGAGACGCGGGGGCCGCGACCCGATACTGGGTTTCACAAAAACCGGGACATTATATTTTTTCCCTTTATTTTTGATCCTAGCTTTCATTTCTTTGCATCAGGGGTTACCGAGAAATTTCGAGCTCAAAGTCTTCCTTGTCTAATCCCTGCCTATGCCTGCGGCCGAGCTTTGATGACGCCGTGGCTAACATGTACCGTCACACACAAAAACTTCCTTCGCTTACTCACAAACTTGAACAACCATGATTGAGCTTCCTTCACGAATGTTAGTGTTGTAAAGGTCGATCAGATGATCGGTGGCCGCGTTATTACAAATCACTGAAATTTCCTGGTACAAACACGAGTTCAGTGACGCGTATTTTGGTATTCTACCTCAGCATACCTGTTGAGAAACACGATATGGATATGCTGTCCCATGAATAGATGAGTGGAAGGTTGAAGAAAGGCAATGCCGAATTTTGATAGCTCACCGAGAAGCTAGTTTTGGTGGAACGTGGACATAAATTGTGATTCTATCATGGGAGGTCACTTCAGATTGAGATTTTGACATACTTTCTCACCAAAAATTTGTCCACAGAGATGGTGAAGAGTGGCGGTCATTGGGGGAATTCAAACTCCGATGAATATATAATAATAACGCAGCCACCACTACATTCGCGCGCTTAACTACAGACTAACAATCATGGTAAGTCATCGCTATTTCGCCTGGATTTTCTTGCCCCAACCATACTTGTATCTAGTTCACAATTGATCCGATGACGGGAGAAATCAAGGCTCAATGGATTAATGGGGACGGCTGTGTGTTATTCTTTGACACCAATTTCATACACCTGTCTGTGTCTTTGTCCAGCAAAAGCCGACATCTTTACTTTTTCTTACATGGGGTTTCCTGTCTTAAGTTGATACTCTTCATCCATCCCCGCTGTGAATGGCTCTTAAGTTCGACGTTCCGTGATGACACTCACCGACATCACGAACGACAGCGGGCGTTGAAGCTGAGCACAAGGTCATTATTACTATAATAAGTGGATTTTGAAATACCAATTACCAGCACCATTGGACTGAACGAACTAGAACACACACCCGCAGACGAATTCCAAGTTCAACTGTGGGAAAGTTTTAAGCATCAATTGATCAATGCCAAACCCCTATTTCCAGCTTTCATCATAGCTAGAAATTGTTCCAATAAAACGCCATGGAAGTATTAATAATTATTGAGACATCGAGAGATTATGATGAACACACGGCAAACTAGGCATTCCAACCGATGAAAAAAAAAAATGCACATGATACACAAGTGACATGTCCCAGGACAGCAATCATCCAAAATGCACAGTACTATTCCACTGGCAGTTGAGAAGCAAAAAGGCAAGAGCAAAGGGAGTTCGATGTTGAGAAAGGCAAGTAGATGTCATATGTCGTTCTTCAACTCGCTCCAGGAAGGCAGACCGAAAAACCCTGGCAACTCCTCCCACATTTTTTTCCTTCCGGCAGTCACATATTCGTGCATGTGGCGAGTGCAAGACCCACAGAACTTATTGTGGTCCATACCACTCGGTTTCGTCAACGCCCTTATGTTGGCGCGATCCATATACCCAGTGAGAACATTCTCCCGCAACGTGCGACATGTGCCCCGTGACGACAAACAGTCGTCGAAGTCCCATTTCCGAGCCCATCCGAGTGTATAGTTTGGCTGAAATTGTTTTAGAAAGAGCTTTTCACGAGCAACGACGCATCTGCGCAAATCGAGGGGCGACAGAGAAGCCATCGTGTCATCCTCCCTTGGAATGCCGTCAAACAGCTCAGCCTGTCCAGGAGGTCAGCCACATGTATTTTTGTAAGTTAAGAGTGAGTGGAATTTACTACACTGAGCGAGCGCACCACACAATAATATGCCGATGGGAGGACAGTCATTATGTTGTTCTCACGGGCCAGAGTTACCACGTCGACCATTATGCCACGGTACGGCTCAATGGTCTGCAATTCATGCTCCACGGCGTCGTAGTCCTCAATGGTTGTCGGGTATTCAAACGTCAGGCGCTCTACGACAGAATCAAACAGATCCTTGCAGTCGTACTTGCGGCCAAGCCGGACAAGAGCGCCCACAGCCGCAAGCGGTAGCTTCTTTTGGCTAAGAAATGTCCTATGGATATAGCAGTCCATAGTTAAAAATGGCCCAAGGAAGAACCTCTGAGAGGATGTACAGACGGGGTGTAAAGGGCATTTAGGAAGTATTCAACGTCGGCGAGGCTATCAGAGAGCTTTATGACAGGGCATCCTTCGACACTATGCTGATCGAGCGGCTGAGGCAGCCCTTGCATGTCGCGGAAGACAGATGAGTTCCGTATAAGAACGCCCCAATGAACACGAAACTGGTGCGTTTCGGCCTGCAGAACGACGCTACCATCGCTGTTCCATAGTTCTGAGCGGGTTATAGCCACATTTCCGACAGGAGGCGAGGACATCGCAGTGTGAGAAAGAAGGCTGATTGGCCCGAAGGCGGCTGATCAAAAATCAAAATGTGATCTATATTGATGACGAGTAGGTATCAATTGAGTCCTCCCGACTATGTGATATTTTGGCCAAAAGTTGACGCGTTTATTGCTTGCTCGTAAGTCGTACTCGACGTCGAAAGGTTGTTGGCCCAAGATTATCGACGCAGTTATCTACACTCATCGCAAAGCCTTTTCTCAATTAAAATACAAGTACAGCAGCGTATTGGTATTAATTTGAAGTACAGTACCGTCCACGATCTTAAACTCTCTTATCCGCCAGGTGGCGCATCAAATAACCCCAGACCAAGCCCCAGCCCAAACCCGCCTGGCGCTCCGCTTCCGTTGCCGCTAAATTGCCCCCCCACCAAACACGCTCCGCCCCCCACAATCCTTCGTCCCAGGCGCTACTGTCCCAGAGCCCCGCATTGTCGTTCGTGTTTTCGCCCCACAGCTCGTCGAGCTCGGCTTCCCACCCCGGTCGCGAAACAGCGAAATCAAAGTGTTCCGCCCATCCCGAACCCTCGTCTTCGCGGGAGCCGCTTCCCACCACCCCCACCCTCCTCGCCACTCGCATTCGCACCGGTCCTGTCCTCATCCCCGTCCCCGCGCTTACGTTTCCCCGCACCAGAACGAGGCCTCGACTGCGCACTTTCGCCCTCCATGAGCCGCTCGAGCGCGCGCGCGCACCGACGCGCGAGCTCCCACGTGCCACCCATGGACGCGAGCGCCTCGCGGCAGTTGAGCAGGTACAGTTGCGTCTGCAGCGCGCGCGCCGTGCCAACCCCGCCTCCCAGACTTTGCGCGCTCCTCGCAGCCGCAGGGGCACGCTGCAGCCCCGCGCGCGCAGCGGCAAACACAAGCCACACTACGGGCGGACCCGCGAGCGGCAGCAACGGGCGGTACTTGTCGAGCAGCACGTTGAACGTCGACACCGCGTCGTCTGCCTCTGCGTCTGTACCGTTGGCCGCCGACCCGTAACCGCCCGCGCTCGAACTCGAATTTACCGTGCCGCCAGGCTTTGAATCCGAATTTGAGGTGCCGGAGGTGCGCGCAAGCATCCCTACCGCGACCTGGTACAACATGTGTGCCTCGAGCACCGCCCGAGGGACGCGGTCACCCCCTAGCGCGACACGGAACCGCTGAGGTAGCCCGCGGTGCCACGCCGCGAGCTCTGCGCGTAAAAGGACGTGCGCCGTGTTACCCCCATTGCTTTCCGTTGAAGAACTAGCTGAAGGAGGTGCACCGTACCCGAGCGCAACGCAAAAGTGCACGCGTGCGACAATGCGTACGAGTGCGCGGGTCTGTGCAGCGAGCTCTGCGTCTGCGGTATTCTCCGCGTTTTCAGATGCGGCTGTTGCGCTGGCGGCGGTGAGGGTTGCGTTGGCGTTAGTAGAGGAAACGATAAGAGTAGAGTTAGGGGGCACAGAGGTCGTGGTGGAGGCGTTGGAGGTTGGGGGCGAAGGGAGCCCCGCGTTCGCGCCTGTGGCAGCCGACCCAGGAGCCAAGGCGAGGGGGCCGTAACGCCTCTGCGCTCGCCGGTGCACGCCCGAGCTGGATGCTGAGGAAGAGATCGAGCATACTGGCAACACCCCAGAGACCCCGCTTCCACGCTTCGTCATTCGCGTCCCGTCCTTCGCCTGGTGCCGTGGCCCTCGACTCACCACCAGTTATGGAGTCGAGACCAAGCTCCACGGAAATCCGCACCGCGGCACCAATGCTGCGCCATGCGAGCCCGTCTCGCGCACGGCCGTGGTCGCGCAATCCAAGGAAAAGTAAGGTCTGCACGGCGTCAGGCTGCACAACGGCGCGGCGGAGAGTGGACGATAGAAGGGCGGAAGCGGATTCATACCTGAACGTCGAGATGAATAATCGTGACGAACAAGAAGAGGGGAGAGACGCACCACAAATCCGCAGCGACACGCGTAGGAACAGCCGGCGGCGCAAGCCGCGCGGTGTACGCACAGAGAGCGAGCAGGAGCATCGGCGACGTCTCGAGCGCAGTAGGGGATGCGCACTGTGCGGGGGAGAGAATCGGAAGTGCGGGGTGGACGGTGGCACGGTATGTGTCGAGCAGCGTGGCGCGCACATGAGCTGGGGGGAGGTCTGCAGAAGGCAGGGGCCCAGCAACGGAAGAAGGTAAAGAGAGGCCGGCGAGGATGGGGGATAGCGCCTGTGGGAGGGATGCAAAGGCTGGGGAGGGGGAAGCGAGGGCAGCAGTCCGCCAGTATGCGCCGGTGTACTGAGAAGAGGATGCCACAGCTTCGGCGTCGGCGCCTGAGTACCGAGACGAGGGCGGGGGGAGGGTCGGCCGGGGGCGACGGGAGGAACATGGGCAGCGGAATGGGCATGGAGAGCTGGCCGCTAACGCGGAAATCCATGTCTGGGGCATGTTCATGATAGTCTGGTTGCTCGTTCATCGGTGGAAGGTCGCTCGGTCGCGGGTGGTCGGTTGACATTATAGTGCGCTCGAGAACGTCATGTGCATGCTGGTACTGCTCAGTTATTGGCGAAAAATCCGGCATTGCGCTGCGCTCAAATGATTCGTTCGTGTACAACGCGACGGGGGGCGGGGGAAAAGGCGACGGCGAGCGAGGCGGTGGCCGCGAGGGCTGCTGTTGCGGCTGCTTTCCTGGCGATGGCTGAGATTGTGACGGCTGTCCAGACTGCGATAGCGGCAAGAGCGCCTTCGAGGCAACCGACTGGTTCTCTGCGGGCGAAAACGGTGCAAAGACCGACGCGAGTTCGTGTATCGCGTGCGACGCATCCGAGTCCGTCCAATTCCGCTTGTAGGCGTCCCACACATCCTGCGTCGTGTGATTTTTCGACTCTGCCACAAGAGTACACACGACGTCGTGCAGCGTCTGCGCAGTTTGCGGGCCAGATGTCTGTATAAAGAGACCCAAAAGAGTTTCGAGCAATGCCACACGGGTTTCGGTGAACCTCAGATAGCCAGATGGCGGGCCTCTACGACGAGGTTCACGCGAGTACGAGCACTCGAGTCCAGTCTCGGTACAAAAGATACACGGCTCCAGCCCATCGCACTGAGATCCGAAAATCTCTAAATTTCTGCGGTTTTCAAGTTCATTATTTTGCTCACCTTTTTACGCTTCAATCTGCATGTGTTACATGCTGGGAAAGGTAAGCACGGTGAAACGAGCACTGTACCTACATACCTCTGGAGACTTTCTTGTTTTTCTCTGGCGGAGGCGGGGACATCCCCACACGGGCGTCGGAGACGAGTTGTTCCTCCAATCACAACAGGTTACGTCAGCGGGCGGTGAATCAATAATCCACAGCCAAAATTTATGAGACCTTCCTATTTTTGCTGTTTGTTTTTACAATCACAGGTCAGGCTCAAGACCGCGAATTTCCCACTAAAAAATGGGAGTCTTCCTAGCAAGATCTATCCAGACAACGGCATAGTACAGGTACATTAATTATTCCACTTTGAAGATTTCACTCCGAGGCCGGGGGTAGCGCCTTCTTCAACCACGCCTTCAAATCCTCGAGCTCCTGCTGGTTCGTCGAATGGCCGACGCCGTCATAAGAGTTGTACGAGAGACCCTTGAGCTCGCCTGTCGAAGGCGCGACTGGCGTCCGAATTTGCTCTATCACAAAGTCCGCCGAACGGCGAGCCAATTCAGGCTTGACCAATGGGTCATCGGCGCCTTGTCCCCAGAAGATCGGAAGAGAAGCCGCATGGTCGGAGGCCATCTGTATTTCCACAACACTTGCGTCAACATTGGATAGATAGTCGAAGGAGGGAACACACAGCTTTGAATCTCTCGCGCAAGGGAAGCCAGCCACTCAGTACGGCGAGGCCCGCGAGTTTTCGCTCCGCTGTGAGGCCAGTCAGCAGCGTCATCGCGCCGCCCTGTGAAAATCCGCCCAGCACAATGCGGTTGGCAGGAATACCGGCGTCCACCTCAGCCGTGATGAGCTGGTTCAGGGAATGCACCGTCTTGAGCATCCCAGCCTGGTCCTCCCGAGAGTCGAAGCCGAAAGAGAAGATGTCAAACCTAAGCAAGGTGTGCATATCTAGTTCGTGAAAACCAAAATTTGAAGGGTGATTTACGCGTACCAAGAAGGCATGACCATCCCGCCGTTTGCCGTAACAGACATCGAGGGGCTGAACTCTCGTGAATAAATGCTACTAATATTGGAGGAACAAGACCGACGCGTGTGGCAGAACCCATTTTACATGCGGCATCTCACTCTTGAACATGTCTGCGACGGGTTTCCACCTTGACCGATCGACATACGATTTAGCATCGAAGAATGCACCAAGAGACACTAGTTTCTACCCGTTTCCCGTGTCGCCCAGCCCGTGCACGAATATCACGGTCGCGGTGTGCCTGCTGAGCGCCGGCACCGTAATAAATCTGAGCGGCGCGATTGCTGCCATGGGCTTTGCTAGTTGCGCGGTGAGGTAAGCGACGCCTGTGTATGTGTTGAAGTATGCGATGGCAGCAAGACCGACGACGATGGTGGCCGCAAGAGGAGTAAACGCAGAAAGCACTGATCGAAGTGGAGGAACCGGCATTTTCCGGAAGAGACTCGGAGATCGGCATTTCCCGGGCGCTTGTGCTTCTGCAACAGCTGTTCGACCTTCATGTTGCCTTCATGACAGGACTTGGGAAGCAGATGAGTATCACCAAGTTAGAATTCCGATTCTCGTCGAGCACTTTTCATGCTAATAAAGAACACCACAGGCACGATTGTTTTCAAATCCCAGCGCCTTCCTGAATCCTCTGGTTCTGAACAAAAAATGGTTGCAATCGACGACCACTGTACGCGTCTCGCGGATATCGCCACACAAACCGCCGAACAGTGATCAGTTTACCTGGCGACAACCAAGAGCTTCACGCTCATGTGGCGTAGGACCCCAGAAATCACAGCACAGATTTTTGGTCATTGTCTTCCACACATTGACGACTCCGGTTGAATCACTTCGGGACGAGAAAAACTCCTCCCCGCACATCACTCCCGACGCCCTTGCCAGTATTTGCTGTGTCTGGCGAGACACCGCCCTCGCCACTCTCTCGCTCTTGTCGGCGCTTCACCTTCGATTTAGTATCATTCCCAATCGTATGGCCTCCGAGCCAGGGCTGGTGGAAGGTTTGGTGGATCAGTGGTTCGGCCTTGCAGGACGACATTCCCTATCCCTCATCTTGCATGCTAGTAGAGAGGAAGACACCATTCAACCGAGCTTCATGGGCGGCGTCATCCGCCATTACTCCGATCAACTTCGAAATCTCGAGCTGGACGAGTTCACTCCTGGGTTCTATGAAAATTTCTCCACTCGAGATTGCGACGTTTGGCATTAGTTGCAGAACTGCCTTTTCGGATCCCGATGCTCCACGCATCAAAATATTCAATAAAGCTTCTCGGTTTCACGACTTCCGTATGAGATTCTGTTTAGGGTTCGCAGTTGGTAGCCTTGGGCTTCCGTGGTTGCAATTGACGAAATATGAAGGGCCGATATATGACTTGTAGATCTTCAACATCGCTACAGACCTGGCCGACATTGCGTCCTATCTCGTCGCAGATGAACCTTCGGCTCCGTGGGTAACACACTCTCCACCCCCGAGTTAATATCCCCGTCCATAACGGTCATGTCAACCATCTTCAGCCTTTCAGACTTAAATAATCTTTCGTCCCTCCCGAACCTCCGCGCCCTTCGATTGAAATACGTGGGGATGGATATAAACTATCCTCAGTTGGTGGCATCCCTACATTTACGATCCGATAGACTGCGCTCCTTCCGGCTCGTGTGGAATTGGCAAACCTTGAAAAAATTGTTGGGAACGCACGCGCCCTGGTCCGACGCTGTCGCAGGAGATTTCTTCCAGTTGAGAAAGGCAAGTATGGATATTTATATTGGATCTGAGGACAAGAACTATACAACCATCAACGGGTAGGTTTCTCGCAAGTTATCGCTGCACGTACCAAAAAGCTAACATTTTTCTCACACTGTGCATAAGCTTGTTTGGAAAGAAAGCTGAACCATCTTCAAAGTCATTCAATGGCTACTCGCGTAGCTTGCGCAGGGGTTCGCATATATCACAATTGGTGGAGCGCAAAATAGGGATCAGCCAAATTACGGTCAATTCGTTGAGCCTGTCGTGTATGATGGTGCTTGATGAACATTCAGGCACTAGATTCGAGCTATTTGTCTAACGGATGGTTCTCTACTTCTTTTTGTGATGATTACCTAATCATTCCTAATCAGGATTTCGGCGGTTGTTTTATTTGTCTTTTGATCGCATCCGTTGAATTATTTCTTTACTTAAATACATGCTTCGTTAGTATTTTTGCGTTTCTCTTCAACTTGTCACGGCATCTGAATGCTAAATTCTTCATTCCAGGGCGAAAACAGTCGAGGTTTGAAGGAAGCGCGCAACTACACCATTTCGTGCGTTTTCAACTGGTCTTAAGGTGCCGAGAACAAATACAATCAGGTTGATTGTGGAATATATATATACCAAAGATTGACTAGGGTGTTCGGTTCCTCAATAAAATAATCTAGCTACAAAGTCTGTCGCGGAATGCACTAAAGTTGGGCATTTAATTATCCGAGTACCGTTTCTCGTCTTCGAACGGTGGCGCTAGGAAGGCGTCCGTGTCCTTCATTTTGACGGGAACGTAGTTACGCGTTATCCCGGCCTTCTTTCCGTTTCGGATGAAGTTCAGTACGCCCAGACAGAGGAGGACCAGCAGGATGAGCAGGTTCGCGGCTAGAATACCAATGATGACTGGGCCGTAGTTGAAACCGGCTGAGTTGTCGGAGGCCAAAGCGGCGCTAAGGAGGTTGCTTGATGCGACGTGCGGGCACGAGGATGCGCAGCTCGGCCCGCTGCTGCAACTCGGCGAAGAGCCAGAACCAGAGGGGGACGGCTGAGGGCCACTGGGAACGGATGCCGCGGGGATGGCATGGTAGAAATCGAATGTCTGTGCAACTGCTTTCGAACACGACGCAACCCCGATAGATGCGGTCGTTCCGCTCTCAATCTGGGCGCAGAGGCCACTGCCAACCAACTTGATTGTGCACCCCTTCCCCATCATTCCCCCGCCCTCAATCAAGACCTTTGTTCGATTCGCATTCTTGGCACTCGACCTCCCAAATCTGGGTCCTGTGCAAACGAGTCAGAGAATTCGTGACGCGCATGAAATTTGAACGCACTCCGAAGAAGTGTCGAAGGGACTCAGAGTCAGCACTGGCATTCCTCCTCCCGCTCCACTGAGTGCATTCACGACCAAGTCAGTGTGGCCGATTTCCCTGGGAAAATATATAAAAGTCCGATGTGAAGAATGATGGTAAAGGACATACTCGAAAATGTAAGTGGGTGGGTTGGGTCCCTGGGCTGATCCCAATTGCTTAACACGCCATTCGGCGGTCTTATCGAGCGGCAATTTCCCGAGATCGCTACGGAGTGCCGTCCCAGAGACAGCTGAGGATACGCCCCACTCTTTGGAACCGGCGATGATGGACACGCCGAGGCCACCAACATCAGGAGCGCAAGTGCCACCACTGGACGAGGGGCTACTAGGCGCAGGCTTGCTGCTCGAAGAGGATTGGCTCGGCTTGGAGCTCGGGGAGTCCGGTCTGCCCATTCCGGTGTTGAACGTAGGGAGCCAGAAATCGAACGTCTGCAGACTTGAACCCGAACATGATATAGCCCCAATCGGCGCAGACACTCCACTCATCAACTCGGCACAAAGGTCACTGGAAACCCGCTTGATTGCGCACCCTGCGGCGAGACGTCCACCACCTGGGCCTGGGTTAGATGCGACGTCGGGGAAGCATTGTTGGCAGTCTATCTCCCATCTCTGGGTCCTACAACACGAATAAGTCAGCAGAGTGCTGGGGTAGATTGAATTCAGCGCACTCAGAAGAAGAGTCCATAGGGCTCAGTTTCAAAGCCGCAGCCCCTCCCGCTACACTCGGCGCATCTACAACCAGGCTGTCTTTGTTGATGTCCCTGAGATAATTTGTCAAGTTCTGAACTGTTGAGCGCAGATAGGAAGATATACCCAAGAACGTAAGTCGGCTGGGATGATCCTATTTGCATGACACGCCACTCCGCGCTCGAATTGAGCGGAATTTGGCCCGAAGCGTGACTGAGTGCCGTCCCGGCGACATCTTGGGACACACCCCACTGCGAACTCCCCGAACTCGACGAGATGATGGAAACCTCGAGGCCGGTCAAGGTAGGATTGCAGGTACTCTTCGATGTGGGGTGAAGTTCACTCCAGAGGTCGAACGTCTGCCCACCCGCGCAAGCCGCAGCCCTGAGACTCCCATCCCCTTGATATTTAACGCACCAATTGTCGCTCAGTGTGGAGGTGGGACGCAATCTGATCGTGCAGCCGCTAGCGATCTGGGCGCCGCCTGGAGCCGAGGCGGCGCCAGCAAAACACTTGGAACAACTGATCTCCCAGCTTTGCTCCCTACACAAAAAGGAAAAAAACATAATCAGCAATGGATCACCACCAACGGGTCGTGTAGTGCGCAGTGCATACCCTTGGTAGTAGTTGAGATCTTTTAGATGCAGTTCTCCGTTCGGGAAAGGGGCAACATTCATAGCAACCACTTCCACGTTGGCGTTGTTGACTGGCCTGGAAGTCAAGTTAATACTATGATGACCGGTGCACATACGCCAACATACCTGATTGAATAACTGGGAGGTGATGAGCCTGCCTGTTTCAATTGCCATTCGGCACTGGCGTTGAGGGGGATGAGGAAAGACGAGACGGGTGCATTGGTATAAGCGAGGAGTGCCTGCCCGTCCATGGCGACTGAGGTCCTCCATTCCGTTTGACCAGCGATAATTGATATGGCGGCGCTTCCAATATCAGGAGAGCATGGTTGTTGGTCCCGTCCATTTGCAGCGGCGAGCCATGGTTTGGAGATGAGAAGAAGAATGGTTGGCAGAGTAGCTGCCGAAAAAAGCATATTAAAAAGGTGAGAAGGAAGAATGGGAGGCAAACCATTAGATTGCTTGAGTTAAATAGCGCTAGACCCGATGCCGAGATATTTTTCGCGGTTTCAACTTGTCGCTAGGACCGGAGTTCTAGTGCACACTGCACAGCCGCGGCGATTAAGGGCATTCGGGTCATGAAACTGAACTGGCTCTCGGCGCTAGAGTTGTGGTACCTAGTACCGACGCTAGCGGCCAGCGCAAAACGGCATAAACGGTCGGAGCCTCTGGGCCGGCATATCCGAACACTAATACGCCAAAGACTTGGCGTCCCAGATGCTCGCTTAATGCATTCCAGAAAAACAGCGCAGGTTTCATCTAGTTCAGATCATTCATCTCCAGATGATCCTATTGGAGAGTTTTCACAGGATCGCCGAGCCGAAATCCAAATTGTCAGGCAGGAATCAAGCAGGAAAATGAATTATTTTCCACGCAAAGATTGTCATAACCGAGGGAGATGATCTCTTGGTGCTGCAAGAGAACGGGCATATGGTCGGACAGAGGATTAGAGAGCCCTGGGACCAGACCTTCGTCGACCAACTTGCGACCAGTCGTTGACCGAGCAAGAAGATTCAAGAAACTTGTTACTTATGTTTGCATCTGCGGCATCTGATTCGGCAACGGCCCGGGCCGGCAGGCGAGTCTTTCCGTTCTTCCAACTTTCCTGGTTGATTCCCCCAACACTTTGGCAACACCAGTACTGTCTTCGACAGCCGACTTCCTTTTATACGTAGCTCCGAGGGTATAAATGCGCAAGGTTACTCCTATATGTCTTACGCAATCTTTCGGAATCTTCCCGAAAATAACCGTTTTCGAGGTGGCAGCTCTTGGGCAGCTCTTTCATCATGATTCTTTGGTTTCTCTTGCGATACCCTATGTTCCGCGATGAAAACTAGATAATCCAACTGTGGGTGTAAAAAAGAGCCGGCTCTTTCCGGTTTGGATGCAATGGATAGCTGGAGACTCACACTTTGCCAATGCGCGTAACCACGTGTGCGTCCCTCCGTAAGGCTATGTCGGCGAAAATTACATCGTAATGATCAAAGGGACGGACTGTGTGTTTCGAAGGCCGCACAACGGGTACACGCCTGGTATGTAACTCACCTTTGGGCTACTTCTACCGGCCGTGGGTTTCTTGATTAGTTCGTGTGTTTCTTTGCGTTCCTGTCACTGGTGAGTCTTCGACTAAGGAGCCATGTGAGGCTACGAATCGTTACCGTCGCTGGTAGACCGGAGCCGGTCTGTTCGTGAAAAGTTTCGATAGACTATCGACAGCTTGCTTTATAAACAGGCTGGTTTCGGGCCTACGTCGCTAATAACGATTGGTTGCTGTCAGGGACGTCCCTTCGCTGACATTACTCTTCGAGAAAAGGAGCGTAAAACATCTCGGCCGTGAGGGAGGTCAGTCGTGACCGTAATGCCGCAAACCTCTTGAACACACCACCGCCTATTGCGCCGCCTTAAATCGAGTGTGATGCCCCGCCTAAGCCAGTTTGCCCGCACCGATGAGCACAATATCACAAAGACTATTCAATCACAGTTTCTCACTCGGTACTTATCATTAATTTAAATCCACAAAATTATCTCCGCCATGGACAAATTGATAAGCTTTTTTTGCATTCAAACTGCAAGTCATTGAATAGTATCCCAGGCCCTGACTCGACGAACCTGGATAAATCCAACTGCAATCAATTCTTCAGATATGTACGGTGTTCGTTGAATTTCATTGGACGGCATTGTGTCCGAATTATTTATTAAGCAACTTATTTTCGCTTTCGCTTGGCGTGGATTATCAAATCCTTCCTAAACGGGCCTCAGGTGGTTGTTTTGTTTGTCGTTTGATCGCTTCCAAGTTCCTGCTTCTCACCCACAAGATTTATACAGTTGAACTGATTTCAATGTACGACTCCTTGTGGTAATTTAAAGTTCATACATGTTTCACAGGATCACCATTGGTGTATTTACCGTCAAGCCTCCTGACAGTACTTAAGTTGTCCCAGTTTAATCGCTCGAACTGTGGTTTTATTCAACCAAAATACTTGCACATCGGGTATCTCAAACCCCTTCACAAAATTTCAATGTGATAAATTCCAATTGTCTGAAAGGCCGGCTTTAAGGGGGTGCTACTCTTTCAGTGCGTCTGTATGTTTGATGTGAAATGTTTCACCTGACTGGTTTGTAGAGGTCCCTCGCCTATTCACACTCTATGCTGTTCCCTCGTTCGTTCTGGTATGTACAACAGCAACTGTCCATCGGAAATCACTAAATTCATTGATGAGGCTGTGATAATATTCACAATGACCCTGCCCAAATGCGGGGCTACGATCTTCTCTCTGGGATGCGGGAGAGCACCGGTGACCGAATTGTTTCTCAGAGATGGTGTCTTTCGGTTCTTGGCCCTCGTCTGTGCATCTGTGTCCTGTGCTCAAGGGATTTTTTCTTCAAGTGGTCTCGATTGTAGAGATCGTCCTTTGGGACAGAGCACGTCCAACACTGGCTCAAATACCCGTCGTTCCTGCCACTTCGTCAGTACGTCTCTAATTGTTATTTCATCGCAACTCACCAAACTCCAGATTAATCGCCGTAATTGGGGCTCTCATCGTTTTGAACATCAAGCATGTTACCTCAAACGCGGATGCCGCTGTGGTAACTACAAATTTAAACGGAGCCTGAACCGGCAGGTGGGCCGGTCAGGCGCGCTCCTGCGGAACGCGTACCGTGGTATCCGAAGACTGCAGACACCAATAGCCAGAAAATAAATACCGTGGTGGACTCGAATCGCGTGTAACGCAGAAAATACCCGCATCGTCAACAGCCTTCACCAGTCTGGTGATCAAGAGCAGCGGTGTTGTAGACAAAACGAAAATTTAATCATAGTATGCAATAACAAGCTCTTCGTCGGCGGTTGAATAAGTTAATGCCCCGCTGAAAGATGACATATGAACGTAAGTCCCTCGTCCAGGAAACCCCGCCGTCTGGCGGAGCGCAGAATCTCGAACAGGAGGGAAAACTTTGAGTCCGCCGTAATCTGTGCATTGACCGAGGGTGTGTCCCGAGAGCGATATGCTGACTGGTATAAAATCGGCCAGCATTGGAATCGACGATAGGAAATGCCAGGACACCCCAGTGCCATGCTTAACGAACTCGCAACTGCATAATGCTTTGGCGTGTTTGAGGGTGACATAGTACCAGACCTTGAATCGTCCCCGCTGCAACGGGTTTTCGTAGATCCAGACCTCGTGGTCGTGGAATAGGGTGCCCGACAGAGTAATGAAATCGTCTACACCTATGGAAAGGTTTCCGAGACCGACGCGGGGAGGGGGCTCCTCAGTATCATTTAGCTTCCAGGCAAGCGAGTCCAAGGAGCTGACCGCGAACCGAAATTCAGTGCGGGAATCCTGCAGTGAAAGAACAAGATAGCCTGGGGCAAGGGCTATGGCTACCAGACGGGCGCTGGTTGGAACCAGAACACGGGAGTTCGTCCGCCAGTTAATGAGATGGACTTCATTTTGATAAAAAGATGCACTGCGACAACATCGCCACACACGGTACAACCACGGTAAGGAATATCGCCGTTAGAATTGGGGATACGGCTAACGAGCTCAAGATTGGAGAGGCCCGTCTGGGGGTCGAGAGTGGTTATCTCGACGAAACTAGGATCGGGTCAATGCACTTTAATGTTTGCCGAATTTAACATACATACTTTGTTTTAGATTGGGCCCAGGTGCGGTGGCACCTCAAAATAAGAGCTCGGCCGTCGTCCAGCAGGTCTGCCTCGAAAACCAAAATCCATGCATCGTCAATACTGGACGTATGCATCCAGACGAGTCTGTCCTCAAATACACTCCAACATTCAAGGGAAGGGCAGGCCCAGCTCTTGAAAAGCACGTATTTCCCACCTGGGAGGAGTTTCTGCTGATTGCTCTACTGCGCTATCTCAGGGCCCCGAGACAGCCTCTGAGTGCAGAACAAATCGCCTAGCTTCGACGGCCGCCCCAGAAGCCCGAGGACGCTGCAGTGGGGGCTTCCGGACGAATTTCCTGAACAGGTTAGCGGCGTGACGAACAGTCTTCTCCATAGCAGAGGGCTCGGGATACGTCTCCGACCACGATCGTGGTCCACGCAGCATTCGTTTCACTAGGCCGATGAGCTGCTTCGTGGAGAGGTCCTTGAGATATCCATCATCCGGCTGGCTGTCAATGAAGCCGCGTTGGACAAGTTCCATAACCAACGAATACCAGACAGTGGTTGTGAATGCGAGGTGGTGAAAGTATTTACTGGTCTGGAGAAAATGAGGAGAGGTTGAAGTTGAAGATAGAACTCACCGCACTAAGTGTGACGACGTCCACGACATCGCATTCTTCGAGAATGAGGATAATAATATCCTCGACGAGGTCGCGCAGGCCCAGTTTTCCTGATGGTCAAACTTGAGGATTCCATGTTGGTGGATCGGAAGAAGGCGCGGCGGCGTCACTGTCACGTTGATTGTCGAGCCTCGATCGACCGACCGTGCCAAGCCCGACTCCAAGGTCTCCTTCCCGCTTCAAAGATGGCCACGTTCAACCTCCGAAAACGTCTCGAACAGCTAGAAATGCAAATCGCTGAAAACAAACGACTTCTGCGTCAGTTGGAGCAAAATCGTACCGCTGTAGAGCGCGAGCTTCACGCGACGGCAGTGTTTCCAGTTGCCACCTTGCCCAATGAAGTCACGGCGGAGATTTTCAATCATTGGACCCCTCATTTCGATGTACATAAAATTCAAGGCTATTCCAGATCCGCCCCTTCCATTGCCCTTGCGGCCGTTTGCCGTGCGTGGAGGAACCTCGCCCTTGCAACTCCGTCACTCTGGTCGACCCTGCACTTTCGTTTCGATATCATTCCCCGCCAGGTGGTTTCGAAGCCCGATGTGATAGAGGATTTTATTCACCGTTGGTTGGCCCGTGCAGGAGTCTGCCCTCTGTATCCCGTCTTCGATGCGCCGGCGCGCAGTCTAAGTGGAAGACGTCCAGCAGCTTTTCCATCGAGCCGCGTTCGGCCTCTTGTCCGCCGCTTACTCACGTCGAGTGCGATACCTCGAGCTGAATATCGGCCCCGACGGCGACATCCGGGAGTTGGGGCTAGACTTGTTGTCATTCCCGCTCTTAGAGCATGCCACCCTTTGCTGTGAACACGCGCCAGATCCCGAGGCAGACCTTCCTCGCAATGTCTTCGGTTACGCCCCCCGGTTACACGATCTGTGTCTGCGATTCCCCGGGGTCACACCTACTTTTACCCTCCCGTGGTTGCAGTTGACGAAATTTGATGGCGAACTACGGGATTTGGAACTATTCACGCTCGCCCCAAACCTCACCCAAGCGACGTGCCGGGGATACGACATCGAGTCTTCAGTGCCAGTCACTCATCATAATCTGATTTCCCTCACTGCAGGCTCCGGTATCATTCAGCATCTCACCCTTCCTTCTTTACAATATCTATATATTTCCCACTCCGACTCACTTGAACTATTTCTAAAACGGTCTTCACCTCCCTTAGTCTCTCTGTCCGTCAGAGGAGACGAGGACTCTTTTCGTGAATGGTACCCCTGCATACCCTTCATTGGCCGCACCCTCCGAACCCTGGAGATAGCCCACGTTCCGGTAGCCGTCATGTCCTCAATTTGCCATCTGCACACTCCTTTCCATGGTACCCCAAACCTCCAGAACCTCAGTTTCAAAGCAGTTGACGGCGGCGTTGATCTTCCTTTCGTCGTTCGATTTCTATATTCACAACTCAAACAACTGCGCACATTCCGACTCGTCTGGGCATCGAGTCCCTTCATGGATAACGAAACAGCGGATGTAATCAACGATCCTGAAAATGAAACAATTGACACAGTCAGCGGTCATCTGTCTTGGCTATCGAGTAGGGGCATGGTCATCTATCTCGGGACTGGGACCAAGAACTATGCAACAATGGAGTACGTTTCCGACTTGGTACTTACAATTTTGTTTTGATTATGTCTTTAGCAATGTTCCCAAGAACGTTTTGTAGATTATGACACGTGGTGATTCATACTTTTGAACGTGTCGGGACGTCAACATAATATTGAACTGGCGAGTAGGTGTGGCGGGAGTCGATTGGTCGTCAAGGGTATAATATAATTCATTGGCTCGGTATCGTTCACGATGGTTCAATGGACATCGTGGCAGTGTGTTATCAGAAACATTTCTTGAAACAAGTTCTCAATATTAATGCCACTTTTCCACGATCCTGCCTAATCCGGCCGCGGGCGGTTGTTTTGTTTGGACTTTGATCCCACAAGTTCCTGGTCATTTCTTCCCTTTTCTTCGCCGCCTAAGCAATGGATACCGTCGCACAAAGAAGCGCCGTCGGCGTTAGACTCCGACCAGCCTGTAGCTCAGCCCTCCAAAAGCTCGTTAAAAAAGGCCGCGCGAAGAGAGAAAAATCGCTGCAACGAAGCTAGAACGGCGCGCGAGGGAGAAGCTTGCGAAAAAAGAGAAGAAGCGTATCAAGGCGGAGAAACGCGCTGCAGGGGAGTTGGATTCAGATGACGAGCCGCCCAAGCCCAAGAAGCGCCGCGTCGGGCCGCCATTTGGAGGGAGGGTGGTCGTTGATCTCGGCTTCGACGAGAAGATGACGGAAAAGGTTTGTATGAACATCCAAGTCTCAGCGCTCCGCTCAATCTGCGTAGGAGGTGCAGTCGCTCTGCTCTCAGCTTGGTTACACGTACAGCGCGAACCGGCAAGCTGGGAACCCCTTCGCGCTCATCTTCACTTCTCTAAACGGCAAGAGCCTAGACCGCCTTGAGTCTCTGGGAGAAGCGAGCTACAAGCGTTGGACAAACACCGAGTGGTGGCTAGAGGGCTACGAACGCCTTTGGGAGGAGGACCCCGCCGTGAAGCAGTCGGTCGTGTACCTCACGGCTGACTCGGACGAGGAGCTCACGGAGCTCAAGCCGGACGAGACATACGTTATTGGCGGGATATGCGACCACAACCGTCTCAAGGTGCGTTCTATCTCTGTTTTACTTTTCACGCTTTGCTGATCGATATGACAGAACGAATGTCTGAACAAGGCGCAGGCATCGGGAATCCGCACCGCGCGCCTTCCGATCGGGTCCTACCTCTCCGAACTCCGCACACGTAAGGTCCTTACCGTGAACCAGGCATTCGAGATCCTCGTCCACTGGGTCGATACGCGTGATTGGGAGTCTGCCTTCCACGCCGTCATTCCCAAGCGCAAGTTTGAAGAAAGCAGCAAGAGCAAGGAGAAGGAGAAAGAAAAGAGTGCCGAGCAGGTCGACAGCAGCAAGGTCGTAGTGAGTGTGGAGGAGCTGGAGGATCAGGCCGCAGCGTCATAAATTTTGAGCGTATATCTTGCATATTGTATTTTGGCACTGAACGCAATGTATTTTTAGCAAGACTGTTATCCGCCTATTGTCGTACAACAAGCTTGACGTTTGCCTGGATTATGGTAGTAATTGTGCGCCTCGCCGCTCTGAGCGGGTTATCTTTGACAGTCGAAGATAACCCAACGGGCAAGTGTGCGGCGGCTAAATTGACAAATCTCCATCTGAATACCGTTCGCTTACTCCCCGCCCGTCAGCCTTTGTACCGGGGACTCTACGCAGGTGACTGGCCTATATTTGCTTAACGCAATGGGAAGCGGAGGCGGAACTAGGACAGCATATATGCATGTGAAGGAACGATGAAGCAGTTCGAGTATGTATATTCACTTGGGAAGGCCTCCAATGTGGAAAGACATACAAACCTTTGTCTAGCTTGTAGTGTATCCCCGACGCCCCAATTACTCTTTCTTCAGATAGCCTGCTGGAGTGGATCATCGACTCTCCATCGAATGGGCTTGAAACTTCCGCCATTGCTTTGAAGCGCCGAACACGCCGTCAATGCAACCACCAAGTCCACCTCCGCCACGAAGCTCACATAGTCACCAGCCTTGCTCTTCGGTGGATCAACGCGCAATTCTCCTGTCTCCCCGTCGACAACCACATTCATGAAACAATTGAACGCAATTGGGATCGCATCCTCCTCGATTCCCCACGGCGCTAGCGCCTCGACGAAGTTGCCGAAACAGCCCCGGTGTGGCTCGGCATCGCCATAAATAATGCGGAAAGTGTCTTTTGAGCATGGCGTGAGTAGGAAGTCGTGCCTGCCACATGTGTCGGCGGTGATACGGAGGAGGACATTAGAGCGGTTTGAATAGAGAGGATCTGGTTTGGTCAGGAAGATGCGGGAAGCGTAGTCGAGAGTGCGGCCGGAGGAGATGCACTCGCGTGGGTCGGCGGCGGAAAAGGCGAGCAAATCCGAGACTTGACGGCCGAGCGGGTCGATGACGGTCAGTGTCTGCCCAGCGCGCAGACTGAAGGCAGTCCCAGTTCTGGGCGCAATTTCGTGGTCCACACCCACAGGTGGGTAAAAGGTGTGCATGGTGGTTTGGAAGCAAGCTGGAAGCTGAGTCAGATTTAGAACCCGACACATGTGATTGCGTCGCACGGTTGAATTTTCTAGGTCTGGATTTGCGTTTTTTCTTCCTCTTCCATTACTTTAAGTTGATACCCACGAAACAGAAAACAGTCAGTCGTAACAGTCGGTAAATCGGACCAATTTAGGGAGTCGCTAAAAACGAAAGAATGCGGCACGCTTTTAAGAGTCTGGTTACTAGAGACTACGCCGGTTCTGGAGCACTGTCTGTGAGGGCCCACGGTGAGCACAGCTTGGGTGACCCCTCCGTGAGTCAGCCGACTCTGCAGGTTGCCCAGTAGCTCTATTCCGCAACAGGATTCAATTGGGATGCTAATGAATGCGTGGAGTAACTCATTCGCGAGTACGTCTTTTGTTACATCGTCATATCCTAGGCACTATGGAAATCAGTCCTTGACTTTTCTAGACGCGAGTGGACCAAGAGGATAAGTTGACGCACCGAATGTGATTCACATAATTTTTGGTGCCAGATCCGATGCAAATATCCATACCGTCAATGGAAAATGCGGCCAGGTGGCCTATAACGTATTCATCGCGATCGTCATGAACGCAGACCTCGCCGCTGCGGAAGGAACCGGCCGGACAGTTGAATCGAAAAGACTGGAGTTTGGTCAAGTCCGGGGAAGTGGATCTGTGGCGTAGAAAATCAACTAGATCCTTGTAATTCACGTTGGGTGAATCTACAAGACTGAGTGCTCGGAGATGCGGAAGAGGACCATACTGGTCACCTATTGAGCCGAGGTGCAAGAGATCGTGCAGGAATGAAGTCGATGGCCCTGTTATCTCTAGTTCCTCCAGTGTACCGCCAATCCGTGAGACACACTCGTCCCATTCGTAACAGTACATTTGGCCGTAAACATTCACGGAAAGGGTCCGCACCGGTGGCTCCGAACGGTGGAAAAGCAACGAGAGTGATTCCAAGTCGAGGATCTCCGTCGACGCTGAGATGTGCAGCGAATGAAGAGCAGGCAGAATAAGGCTATCAAGCAGGTTATTCGCAGGACCCTGGATAGTGACGGACTGCAAGTGTGCATGACATATCATATCGTGGTCCCTCAGGTCTCCCACTGCACACTTGACTTCAACGAGGTTCGAAGCCACGCGGAATAAGTCCAAAGTATTGATTTCACCCTCGAATTTGGTTAACTGCAGCGAAGGGAACCCGTAGTGGGATGGCCTGACGCCATCCAACAATTGGACCGTGCGAAGTTCGGGTGCGTTGAAGAAGACATCGATATGACCTGTAGATTCCGCGTCTATGGCACCCCCAATCGCTGCACGCTGAAGCAGAGGGAACGCCACAGAGTCCAGCCCTAGCTCCGCTACGTCAGATTGACTGCAACTAAGCTCCAGGTACTCCATTCTGTCGGCGTATCGCTCGATGACGTTGCGCAAGCGACCTGCAGAGAAAGCGATGCCATGGGTTGCATGTAATATCACGGAGAGACGTAGGGGTCCGGCACGTCCTACCCAGCAGTCTATTGAGGCTTCTAATCTCCCCCGGCTGTTCCAGGACATGAGGGTCGATGATGTCGAAGCGAACCGCAAGTGTTGTCCAAAGCACTGGTGTTGCGAACGCAATATCTCTCCACGCACAACATACACCCACGAGCGCTGTCGGCGCCAGCGTACCACGGATGAAGGGATCCCTGTCGCCTCGAAGCTCCTCCATCGACGGAAGGCAGTGGGTAAAAATTTCAGTCGTGATTTCGGCGGGGAGGGTTAAAACAGGAAAGATCGAAATGGCCTCCAGGTCGCTTTGCACAGCAATTTTATCGCGCTGAAGAGTTTCCAGGACGAGTTTTTGTTCCAGGATCGCCACGTCAAGCTCGATGAGACGCCTGCGGAGGTCGGCGGCAGACATGGTGGTGGTTCAAGTTCAAAAACCGAAACACAAGAACAAACAATCCCACGCGGCGGGCCACGCCACGCGAAACGCAACTGTAAGAACTCGGTTGTGTTTCCGCAGCGCGCCATCGAACAGTAAAGTTCTCCTGCGCCGGAGCACGCTATGCCACTTCATGCTGACGCGTCGATGCCGTTTTGACAAATGTACCTCCACAAGTCGCAGATTCGACGGTTCTCACTACCCGACCTTTATATAACCTGAGTCCACTGGCGGCCAGCTGGACGTTATCAATCCCCCCCATGTCTACTCAACAAGCTATCATTGTCCAGTCCCCCAAGGGGCCGTTCACTCTCGGTTCCACCGGGATTCCTTCCCCCGCGAAGGGTGAGGTCCTCCTCAAAATCTGGTCTGTTGCTCTGAATCCAGGGAACTGGAAGCAACGGGAGTACGACGTGCATGTCGGTGAATACCCCGCTGTTCTCGGCAACGACATCGCTGGCGTGATAGAAGGGCTTGGCGAGGACGTAGAGGGTTTCAAAAAAGGGGACAAAGTGTAATCGTCGGGCACGCTCTAACATTCCTTAAGATATTCATGGTGTTTCAGATTTTCTCAATCTTTGGAAGGCGGATTCAGGCAGTACACGACAGTTCCCGCCGCAGTTCTCATTCCTGTACGTGTTATTTTAATCCATCGAAGTGTTCTCAACAGGCTCGATTCAGATCCCGGATACAGCGAACTTTGACGAAGTAGCCACTTTCCCCGTCGCGTTCACCACTGCTTGCGTAGGGTTATTCGCTTCGGCGCCCATTGGCATCGGGCTCAATCCCACCTTTTCTTGGGACAGGCCACAGCAAGGTGCATCCGCGCTTGTAATCGGCGGAACCACGTCGGTGGGGCAGTTCGGTGGGCGACTCTCTTTCTCTATTGGACGTCACAATTCTCACCAGAAGGATATAGCCATCCAACTCTTGAAATTCCTCGGCTTCACACGGATCATCGCATACGCCTCCAAGACTCACTTCGACTATCTCAAACAACTCGGCGCGACCGAATGCATCGATCGCGTTGAGGTGCCCATCGAGTCTCTAGCCGCTCATCCTACCCTGTCACCACTCGTCAATGTGGTATACGATGTCGCAGGCGCACAGAACGAAGCGTTCGATTGCGTGGCAGAGGGGGGGAGCATCGTGACCGCTGTCTGGACCGCGAACCTGGACCGAGATCTGGAGCGCAAGAAGGTAACATTGGTTCCAGTCATGGGATTTCTCGCTGGCCCAGATGCGATGGGGTTCAAACGGGACGATGTCACTGGATATGCTGCGACACCTGAACATACAGCGTTCGGGAAGCTGATTATTAAGAATCTGCCTGAGATGCTCAAGAAAGGCGCCATCACTGTATGGTTTCCATTCTACTTTTCTCTCGAAACTCGATGACCTACATCGTTGTCAGGCGAACCGGTACGAAATCCTACCAAATGGTGTCGCGGGAATACTGGAGGGAATGGAAAGATTGCAAAAGGGTAGCGTAACCGGCGTTAAACTTGTGGCTCACCCGCAGGAGAGTGCCTAGCAATTTATGGACTCAGTCCGCTAGTAAGCGGTGGGAGTGAAGAATGCGGATTCGCATGCAATAGTTGCAGTACCAACTCAAGTCTTTGTCTTTCTATTCAGAAAATAGATTTGCGATTTGTTCACGAAGCCATTAAAGATGGCAAGTCCAACGGCGCTTTTACGGCTTCAAAGATAATCATGAACGGTTTGGGATTTGCCAACGGCAAGTTTGAAAATAAGATTGAACTCCAGAGTTGAACAACGCCGAGATCGCCGAGCCCCATTGACTCGCACATCCCCGCCTCAAATCAAACAGAAACGTAGTCCTGAGACTTGCGGACTTGAATGCGACGATTTACCAGCACAATCTAATTCAAATGCCAAAAGAACCTAATCTAATTGACGCAAACGAAAGATTTGGATTAGGAGTATCCGTCTCTGAAGAAGCAGTTTCCACCCCGCGGCTAAGGCCAACGCGTACTATAATCACGGTAGGCACGATATTCTGGAGGAAATAATTCAACGAAGTTTCCCAACAACAGTAAAAGCACTTACGACGATTTGGGGCAAGGCACCAGAAAGTAAGCTGTGGATCGCAGACTGTGTAGCCTTCAGCACATTGCAATAGTACATGAGGGATGATACCGAGACTCACGGTACCGGAAGAGTGTCTAGTAGGGACAAGCCCTGTTATTAGGAATGCGATGACAAAGATGGAATAGATGGCCCCAGATTCTAAACTGTCGTCGATATGTTGGGGTACACACACAACCAGGAAGTTAAGAACAGACATCATGGCAGCGGCCGCATTGTAGGCCTTGTCGCTGGATTGTCGCAGATTTCTCCGAACATCTCGGCCGGACCACCATATCCGGCCAGCTGTGTGGTGTGAGTCAAGAGGCCGACAAGGGGGAAAGCTGTGGACGTGTCGCACCTGCTAACGTCGTCAACATTGTGTTTGTGGCCACAGAAAGGATGTAAACAATCGCTGGATTAAATGCTACGGTGTAAAACAAGTTGATTTGGACCGCCGAGATGTATCCTAGAACTATACCGATGAGTGTCGCAGATAACGGATGGTTGCGGTCGTACATACTGGTTGTAGCTGCGAGCATAATAACTGGCAGAATGGTCACGAATTTCCTTTTTCCCCAGATGACGTAGCACCGACGGATCTAGTTTGAAAGTTAGTGGACGACAATTGAACTGGAGATTAAATGGACCAAAAGACTGTCGGTCAATGCACTGCGTGGTTAGATTAGTCGAGTCATAATGGAAGACCATCCTAAAATTACTTAACTTGTTCGTTATCAAGAACATGTCTTGGGCAAAACTAATTCGGTTGGCGACGAGAGCAGTACGCAAACGAAAGTTGCCTTCCACATCCAATCTCAGAAGCTGCAGCACATAAACCGATTGTACCAAGTACAAAACCACCTTCAGAAAGAGGTCACAAATGGGCGCTTGAAAAATGGACTCAAAACCACCTGAGTGGTGGAGAGAACAAACAGCGCCGACATGAGGATGATCATGGATCGACCGCCGGAGACTTTGTTAAGACACAGATGTCGTATTGCCAAAATGAATAGTGCGAGGAACGCCACTGCGAATTTCACTTCCTTGAGTCTGGTGTAGAAGATTAAGAGACGGATTCACCATAGAACACCAGTCCAAACTTCAACAGAGTGTAAGTCAGTACATTTGAATATTCGGACACAGCGAATAAGATATTCACCGCCGTTTGATACAGGACCTCCGTAGCCTGCTGCCAGCGACGCGTGAAATCGACTGCATCCATGCAGAACTGTGACTCCATGCGAATAGGAAGATCCAGGAAAATGGCACTGGATTGAGGGTTCGAGTACAGGTTCATAGGCGATTCAGAGTTGGGTGATAAGAATTCGTCTTGGATTGAGTGTTGCGGTGCCTCGGACGCCTGATCATGATATAGAGCTCACGTCCACTGGCAGCACGTAGGCAGGAGCGCGACACTGGTGGGAAGCCGAACATGCCGCGGTGGTTTGACAGAGCGGAGGAAAAGTCGAATGCGGTTTAGTTTGGGTTCCAACTTTCAAGCAAAGTCTCGGCAATCCTTGAAACACGAAACACAACCACACAACGCGCTTGCTTTGACCATGACCTCAAATTTCGCGTTTCGCCCAATTTATTAGTAGGCTGCTTTTAGACCGCGCGTGCTGCAGGGGAATCTGATCTCTTGTTGCAGAGCCGAAATCGTCAACAATCCATCCTCTACAAACTTCAAGCATCAATAACGACCGGTAGGCTTAGTAGACTGTAGTCATATCTGCCACAGAGCTTCGCGCACGTCTTGTGGACATTGACGCGAAATAATGCGGCAAAGCGAACTTTTCATGCAACTGCACGAGAGTCGCATGTCGGTCGAATCCCAACTTGACGCTATTTACACTTCCTTCCTTCCTTCCTTCCTTCCTCGTCTACCCTTGGTCTACCCAGTCTTGACATTGCCGGTCGAAATCACTTCGGAGATATTTATCCACTGCCTTCCCCCCGTAAATGGATAACTACCACCTTTCCCTGGCACCAGCTGACGGAGTTCACTGGTTGCAATTTCCAGCTCCAATAGTGCCTAGCTGTCCTTCGTCTAGCCCCGAATCTCGAGCGATGCACATTTTCCATCCAATTATATTTCGAAGGCTCTAACTCTGAGCCACCACAATCTGTCACACACTCCAGTCTAAAATTCCTGACCGTTTTTCAGGACTCGGAAGGGGATGACTGGGGCGCCGCATTTAACTTCCTTATATTGCCTGCTTTCACTACTCTCAACCTCTCCAAAGTCGAACTCAGCTCACGCATGTTCGAGGACTTCCTCTCCCGATGTTAGTCCCGAACGTTGGTGCAGTTTCTCCGCTTGGGGAAGGGTCGTTCCGCCTTCTGGGTGACGTGGAAGAAGTTACATCTGCTGTACCGCGACTCGGACTTCCAAATGGACTTCATGGAAGCGTTCAGCAAAAGCGAGGACCGGCTCTTCCCGCAGCTGTCTCGTTTTCTTTCTCTATCGACCCAACTCTCAGCATAACGAGGTGGCGCTCGCACTCATGGAAAGGAGAAAGAACGGTGAATACAAGGTGTCGACTGCGATGATGCTATCGGTGCCCGAGGATGTTGCCCTCCTCAGTGTTGGCATCCAATTTTTTTAATAGTAGTCGACGCTTTTGTTAACAGCGAACAAAAATATCAAAGTCCGCGCGTACAGCAAGGTCTGAGAACTAATCAGTCAAAGTGCCTCGAAGTAGGTATGCGACTCACCAACGCAATAGCATAATTAAATCCCAGTGTAAATAGAGTTCCATGTACAACCGCCCCGAAAAAGCCACTCATCACCCGAACTGAATCAAGCCCAAAAACCACAGCAGCACCAGTATCACGACGTTGCACATGAACGCGTTCCAAAACCTATCCCAGGCCCGCTGATCCGCCAGAGCCAAAGAATAAGGCGAGCGCGGGTCGTAGTAGGGATATGTTTCTGCCGTCGCCGGGTTAAAGAGCGGCGTAGGCCCAGAGGACGCATTGTGCCTCTGAGGGTGCAGATGCGGGAAGGAGGAGGGCGAGGGAGGTCTAAAAGCGCTGGGAAGCTCGGGGTTTTGCGGCTGCACGACTATTGGGATTGGACCACCATTTGGCGTTTCTGGTGGAGAGCTGTACGCCGGAGGAGGGGAACGGGCGCGAGAGGGTTCCCCGTTGACCTCGGGCCGATTGGCATGAGCAGAAGGCTCCGGGGCGCCCTTATTGTCCCCTGGCGCAACTATCATCCTCGTGGTATCGGAAAACCTTGGTACGCTTAGGTAATTAATCCAAGAATTTACGGTTAACGATAGCAGTAAATTATCCGGTAGCTGGAAGGAATGTGGCTAAGCAGCAGGGTCCTCTAGACACCCGTAGGCGCATTACATTGATAGCACAGATAACTAATAACATCGATGCAGCAAAGAAAACAAAAGCCTGCTCGCCGCAGGCTATCCCGTATCCCCGTCCTTCGCGCCGTTTTTCGAATCAGGGAGAGGGTGTAGTCGGTGACGGCGACGAGGACGCCAACGCGGAGGAGCCCAAACCAAACTTGACCTTCAGCTTCTTCAGCGGAGGATCGTCGCCCAATTTTGCGGACCGTGTCACCATCCCGCCACCCCCAGCACTTTTTTGCGCCCCGAGGTCAGGCTTCTTCGCCTTGGCGAGCCGCTCCAGCATCTCGTCGTCCTCATCGTCGTCCCCGTCCGACCGTCGCCGCTTCTCCCCAGACCGCGCATGGCCCGGTGTGGGCGGCCGCGACGCCGCCGATTTTGTCCGCACGAGCGCCTCAAGCATGTTATCTTCCTCGTCATCGTCTGAAGGGCGTTTCAGCGGCGGCGGCGGGCCATTCGATGACGGAACGTCCGCGTCTGGCTTGGACGACGGGGCCGCGGCCGCGGACGACGAAGGTCCACCTGGGAGGAGAATTTCGGCGCCGAGGTCGTCGTCGTCCTCGCCATAGTCCATCAGTTGCCCCAGCGACGGCGACGGCGTTCGCGGCGTGAGATTCGGCTGGAACGCCGCCAGCGCGCCGCCCATCGCACCGACACGCCGTTTCCGCTTGAGCGTCGGCATCGGCGACGCTCCGCGTCCACCGCCCCCGCCGAGGCTGCGCACCCACTGCTGCTGGCTGATCGGCGGAATGTAGTCGTCGTCGTCCTCCTCCGTATTGAAGTAATCCTCCTCCTCCGCATCCAGCGCGCGGACCTGGCCGGGCCAGCGGGTGTCTAGAGGTCTGCAGAAGAAGTTAAACGGCGTCGGTCGCAAATGGAGCAAGGAAACATACTTTTCTGATTTGGATTCCTCCGGCGGCGGCTCGTTGTTGATCTCCCATCGCTGAATGAAGAGCAGAAAGCGCTCCTTACCGAGCGGTGTTTCTGCCAATTTCCGGATGACCCCCTCGTGGTGCATCATGCAGAATTTGATCATATCCTTCATGTTTTCCTGGGCACAAAAATATTAACGAGTGAGACACACTTAAGAAGACCACCCACCTTCCGCATATAATCGAAATACTCCTGACACGAACAGCTGAGAAGGTTATCTCGCCTTGACTCGCGGAGCGTCAAGTCGAGTATTGGTTTCAGCGCGTCGTGCTTCATCACCTGGGTATGCAGGTTCGCGTTGTTAAGCTTCAGAAGATATCGGAAGATCCGGAATGCAGCTAATCACCGAAAGGCAATCAGCATCAGCGCACAACAACAATATAATCACCGCGCGCAATATGTACACACCATGCTGCAGATGCTTGTCCCGGGCCTTAAACAATGTGGGCACACGCGAGAGAATTTGTGAGGACGCGACGAAGAAGTAGCCGCGGAAGTTATGTCCCGAGATAAAATTGTGCAGTAGGTCACAGAGGTACGTGAAACGGTTCGTTTCTTCCCGCGTTAATAGTAGAACAGGGTCTATACGATGCAACGCTAGCGTCAGGAGGCGCAGAAACGTGGAGAATGCACTACGCAACGCACCAGTTGAATTCCTCCACTCCGGGAGGTCTATCATGGGTTTGAATAAAATGTTGACACAGTCCCTATAAAAATAGTCCATGAAACGCTCCGTGCCAGGCTCGTCTCTGCGCGTCGCTCGCAGGCCAACGGGCTGAGGGGAGAGGTAAGCTCGTCCAGTTCAAAAAAACGTCAAAGGATTCAACTCACGGACGCCTCGGTTGCCGGCCCCGTTGCAGGCCCCGGCCCAATCTCCCCAGGTGGCGGTATATCCAGCCACACCTTCATCGCGTCGCCCATTTGGCTCTGCACCGCCAGATCATTACTCCTCGCCACGATCCCACACACCAGCTCCGCCAGTGTCTCCGCCTTATCCGCCCCCCCTCTTCCCCGCTAGCCTCTCCTTCTCAATCGCCTGCACCTGCTTGAGTACGTGACTCCTTACGCCGAACGCATCGTGGTCCAGTAGCGCCGCGAATACCTCCCCGCCCGCGCTGATCACCGCGCGCGACTCGGCGTCCTTCTCCGAAAGCCCGAGCGCCCATTGGACGCCGAAGAGCAGCCCGCGGTCGACAAGCGTGCGGAAGAGTGCCATGCGCGCAGGGAGCTGCACGTTCTTGCCCATCGCGCACAGCTGCTGCATCAGGAAGACGACTTGCCGCCGCAGGCGGATCTCGTCTTCGGTAAGGTCGTCCGGCGGCGCGAAGGCGTAGGAACCCGCGCGCTTGGCTGCCGCAGCAGTGATCCCGTTGGTCGCCGGGAGCTCGTTGGGAGACGGCTCTGTCGCCGATGTCCCATTGCCGTTCACAGGAGCTTGTGCTGGCAGGGTCGAAGCCCTCCGCGGCCCGTTGTCCGTCAACATCTTCTCATCGACATATAGTCGGACGACCTCCCGCAGGAAGGAGTGGTCCTGCTGGACATGAGTGATGATGTCGATCTGGTTGAAGATGATGCACGAGTTGAGGACGTTAAAGGTCGAATCATCGAGGGCGCGCGCGAGGACGACGTCCTTGAGAAATTGCAGCCGGTACGTGTGGTGTATCTTGCGCTGCATCTGTACGTCCTGTATTGGTATCGGCTCGTGAAAATGCGACGCGTTCGAGAGGAAGTCGCGGTAGTTCGCTTTGTGGGTCGGGAACTCGGGATCGTACTCGAGCATTCCTACGACGCCAGGGAAGAGATCGTCGGAGAGGATATGTTCGTACAGGTTGTGGTCGTTCAGCATGACTGGAGAGAATAAGGCGTCGAAAAGAAAAAAAGGAGGATTGCGCACGGATTGTTTGCGTGATGCTGCATAAAGCATGTAGGTTTTCTATACTCTCGAGATCTTCTGCAGTTTGAAGGACGTCAATCAGTCCTTTGAAATATTCCTAGCATGGCTCAGCTATTAATTTTTGGGACAGACAAGGCAACTCACCTCCTGCATGATGTATTCACATAGGCGTTCCTTTATTTGCGGCTGCCGAGAAAGACCTTTGATAGCCCGTTCGATATCCGCGATGATACCCAGTTGCGGGGTCGGGAGTTGACCTCCGCCGCGGAGGTTCGTCGCCGGCTCTGGACCGGTGACGGGAGACGAGGAGACGAGGGTGTGCTCATCGGAGCTGATGTGTTGTTGGACATCGCAGATGAAATTCCAGACTTCCGAGCACCCTTCGGGATCTTGGAAGCTGAGCGCGTAGTCGGCGCCGTTGGGCTCCGTCCAAACAATGAGAGTTTCTGAGAAAGGTGAGAAGACGATGCCAGGAAAAGGTAAAACGCACCCTGCTGCCGTTGATAGACGTCGGTGCTCCGTATTGGTGTAGATAAGATGATGTCGGAGTAATTGCGTTCGGACCGCGCGATGAGATGGGCCTGTTCCGAGTCATCCTGAAACTGGCCAAAGCAGAACGCGGTGCCCTGGTCGACCCAGCGCTGGCCCACGAGCTCATAGACCTGGACGAGATGAGAATTGACACACGTTGGATTGCGGGGCATACGTGCCTTGACGCGTTTCATCTCTTGCTCTTGGCCGTCCGGCATCCACTCCTGACCGTCCTCCACCTGCGCGCCGGCGGCGTCTGACCCTGTGTCGGGGTCGGACGTGTCGAGGAGCATTTCGTCCGGGTCTGTGCGGACGAGATCGCTCGTGTGCACGGTAGCCGGTTCCTTGTCATCGTGAGCCACTGAGCCATCGAGAAGGATTTGTGGGGATATTGTGCTGCTGGGCGCGACGGTGGCATTTTCTTCGTCGTTTTCGGTGGCCGGAGGGGGGAGAAGAAGGGAGCGTGTCTGCGGATGGCGTTGGGTCGGAATCGGCGGGGCCAGCACCGAGGACATCTGGTGAGTTTTGTGTGTCTGCCTGCTGGGCGACGAGGGCGTCCATGGCCAGGCGTTAGAAAAAGGGAGACTCCTCAAGGGGACTCGGAGACTCCAACTTTCGCGTGGCTTTGCGGTCCGGACGAAAAACGAACACAAATTTAAACAAACAACCGATAGCGGCCCAATTAGGAATTACCAGCGTTTGAGCTATGAACTTGCAAAATCCGCCTCGGAAAGCGTAGAGAAGGTTTTCTCAGGAGCGATTGACTCAATTATTAATACGGCTCAACCTTACGCCGTCCAGATCACTGGTCTACGGCAAATTAAGAGTAAATTTACATTGAGTGGTGCCAGTATGTTTCCTATTCTCAAGATTCAGGATGAGAAATTGTAAGTATCCTTACGGAACGCAAGTTGTACATCCAGCCCATGGTTAAACAGGGGCACATGAAGCTACACCCCTAACTCGGGTGGGTGTATCATACTTATCAGATCCTCACGTGTGGGTAGACATAGATGACCTACCGAATTACCGATGATTTACACAGTTTCTAGTCCTAGATTCAATACAAATGGTGATCCCTTCATTCGCTAATGGGGTCACATAAGCCCCAACGAAGATCTCATCATCGAGGAAGGTGCCGTTGAAATAGTAAAGCCGAAAAGTTTGGAATTTTTGCAAACCCAGAAGCAGATCTGTTGAGCGGGAAATCCACGAGAACACTGTAGTTCACGGAGCGACGAAGGCTCGGGATTGGAGACGTCCAAGAGGATGATAATTCGAGTATGGTGAACCGAAGCCATCCGACGGCCATACTACCTCGAGACTCGAGTGTACCGCCTATACGTGAGGCCCATTTATCCCATTGGTCATAACTATAATCGTCAGCATTTATAAACAGGGTCCGCGGTGGTGGTGCCGAGCGGCCAAAAAACAATGAAAGTGATTCTAAATTGAATGAATTTCCGGTGTCTGAGATCCGTAGTAAATGAAAAGCCGGGAGGATGAGATCATAAAGGATTTTCACGGGACTTGCGCCAGCATACGGTGCCGAACAGTGAGGGATTGCAAGTGCGCACGAAATATGATATCCATATGCTCGGCTCCACAACACACCTGAGTTCAATAAGATTTGGAGCCGTCCTGAATAGGTTCAACGACTCTATTTTGAATCTATAGTGTGATGACGTGAATCTGCCCAACAAATGCACCGCGCGAAGGTGGGATGCATTGGAGAAATCCTCGACAAAACTCACCAATTCCAACGCTGCGGTGCATCGGGCGATCCCAATCGCCGAAGTCGAGAGAACACCGCAGAGTCCAGCGCCGGCTGAAGTATGTAGGGTTGACTGCAGATGAGCTCTAAAGACTCTACCCCGTCGGTGTACCGGTGTATAATGTTGTGGAGGCGATCCGCAACAAAACTTGCAGTGTTGTCATGGGTTGCATGGCAGATGAACACCAAAGAGAGGCAGGAGGGCTGCACGTACGCGTCGTGGCCACCTGTCTACAAAAGCTTCAACTTTCCCCGGCTGCTCGGCGACACGATGGGGAATAATATCGTTAGTGTGGTCCAGAGCTTTGGTGTCGCGACCACATGTCTCTCCACGTGCGGCATGCAGCAAGGAATATCGTCGGCGCCGAGGCATCACCAATGAAAAAGCTTCTGTCACCCTGCAATCTCTCGACCGGTGGAAGGAACTGGGTGAAAATCTCGATGGTGATTTCGACAGGCAGGGTCAACATAGGAAAGGTCGAAACGGTGTCCAGCTCGCTCTGGACAGCGATTTTCTCTCACTAGAGGGCATCTAGAATAAGTTTCTGTTCGAGAATAGCTGCGTTAAGCTCGATGAGACGCTGCGGCAGCCTGCTGAGGTCAGCGGTGGACATGGTGGTTCAAGTTCAAGAACCGAAACACAAGGACAAACAAACCAACTTTCAACTCAAACCATCATGACCTCTTGTCCACCAACCTTGCCGCCTGAGCTGGAGTGTGTGTTTTTCGAGAGATGCGTGCTCTCTCGGCCTGTCTCCATTCCCAAACTCATGTTGGTCGTTCAGCGCGTCAAACACTAGGTCGAGCCTTTCCTTTACTGCACGATGGCAGTGGGCAACGGCTACAGGCCAATTAACGGATTTCCCGTCTACCCAGCCAATGCCGTGGCTTCAGTCGTCGGCGCCAAGGCCCCCGGGTTCTTCGATGGCGTGTGCAATCTAATGCTTTTCGAGTACACTGCACCCGACGTATTGACAACTTGGATCCTTGCTGCCTGCACGGGCTTTGAGAATTCTGGAGTAATTATGTTGCCGATGAATGGATTCCTTTGCTAGAGTCACTCTGCCTCAAACACCTTCGTGCACCCTATGAACCTGGGATTTTCGCGCTCCCACCGACCCACCGCTTCTCGCGCCTGACGCATCTCGAGGTCCAGAATGGACGACACGGCGTGTACCACACTTGCGGCCCTCCCGCACCTCACGCATCTGTCGTTTGGCTACTTAGGCTTTCTACCAAGTTGCTCCCGGTTGCTGCCATCGTGCCCGACGCTGCTCGTACTTATTTGCTTCGCACAGTTATTCGGTCAGGACCGGGCGCACGCTGCAAAACTAGCTCAGGACGTCCGTTTCGTAGTCGGACGCAAATACAATTATATTGACTGGTACCTCGGTGCCCAACACCGCGGTAGCAGGGATTGCTGGAGTCGAAATTTCATTGCCAAGCGGCGAGCTGGGGAGATAGATCCCTTACAATACGTGCTGAGCGGCGACGAGAGAAGATACTAATACATGGGATATCTCGTGGTACAAACTAAAAGTACGGCTTACTGCCCAGTGCCGAACCTCCACCATCGATTTCGAAAGCCAGGCATAAACTCCATTGACAGGAAATTTGTAAATTCAGTTAACTTCCTTTGAGTCCCACGTCCTTCGTGAACAAAGCTTCTGAGTCGACGACAGTTAAATAAACCGGATGTTCTTTCGGAGGGATGCGTCCTCTGGCGCCCACAGCATCATCGCACATGACAACTTGTTGTCCTCGTACTTCCTCCTTTCTTCCAGGGCACCATATACATCTCTGTGCTTCGAGCTGGGGCGATGGATAAAGAAACGGCGCAGCTGTGGGAAAAAGCCTGTCCTCGCTGCTGCTAAACGCTTTGAGGAAGTCCGCCTGGAAACCGGATTCGCCGCAGCCCAGATGGAGCTCCTCCAAGTCAGGGAGAAGGCGGAATGACCTTTCCCAGGCAGAGAAAACGTCTCCACGGTCAGGAGAGACCGCAAGTGTCCGAAGTGGCGCAGAGGACCGAGAGAGGAATTCTTCGAACGCGTGGGGGCTGATATCGGTGATTTGTGAGACATAGAGGGATTGGAGGGCGGGCAACGTGACGAGCTTGAAAATGTCGTACGCAGGCCAACTGTCCCCATCTGAATCAGGACGGAGGGTCAGGTGTTGGAGGCGTGAGTGTGTCAAGGATTTCAATGGCTCCGAGCCATTAAACGTTACAGAAATGCTGCATTGCTCCAGATCTGGAGCTAAACGGAGAACCTCCAGAAACTGGTCAACTTGGAAATTATGACCACTGAACGTTGTAAGCTGGTGCCACGGGAAGGGGGCATTTATCTCGATCGATTCAAGGGGAGGTCCAAGGAGTACGAGTTCGCGAAGTTGTGGTGCATCGCTGAAGAACGCGAGCCAGAGGTCATAAAGGTCCGTGTTGGGCACTGCAGGGCCAATCACGAGACGTTTAAGCCGAGGAAACGTTCCAGGAGTGAAATCCAGTGCTTCATCGAAGGTATGAGAGTCCTCTTCTTGTTCCAACCCGTGCACTTGAAGAGATTCCAAATGATGGCTAATGCATCTGATGAATGCCAGGTCGGGCTGGAACATGGTATCTTCGTCGGATACTTCGGGCAAGTGCCGGAGAGTCACTGATAAAGGATTCCCTCGTGCGCGCCGAAGCCAGGCCGCGGCTACGTCTACCCATTGCGAAGAGGAAGACGACGACGGCCCTGGTGATACGCCGTTTCTCAAGCTAGTCACGTTGATATCTAAGCTAGCCCAAAGCTTCGGTGTAGAAAGTGCGATCTCTCTCCATCGTCTGCATATCTTGAGAAGCACGAATGGCGCGTGTGCGAGCGTGATTCTCGCATTTACGAGGGGAAGGCAGTGGACAAATATTTCCGACGTGATCTCGACCGGCAATGTCAAGACTGGATAGATGAGAATGGAGTCAAGCTGGGACTGAACGGCTGCGCGGCGCTCATGAAGCTGCTCGAGAATCTGGCTCTGCTGAGTGATTTCTCCTTCAATCTCGGTGAGACGTGCGCGTAGGCCTGCAGCAGACATGGGTACTGGCTGCTGTGTCGTAATAGAAATGGCCCGGGGGATCGAGAGCACTGGTCGTAATTGATGCGTCCGGTAGTACGCGCAAAGCTTGAAGAACAAACAGCACAATCTCGACTCTACAAGTAACCAATTTCCCGTCAATAAAACACCGCGGGTTGAGCGCTGAGCGGCGGGTACGAACCGCTTGTGCCCAAATACGAAATTCAAGATCAAGGTATAGAGCAAACGCGTTATGTGGCGATGTTTCGTGTTTGATAGCCGCGTTCACCCAAAAAAAGCAGTCACTGCAAATTTATGGCGCAAACTCGTCTATTACACTCCTCGGTTTTCGGAATATCCCTAATGGTTTATAGTCCACATTCATTCCGAACGCTCTAGGTCCGCCGATCTGGATCCCTCTCGGGGTCGCAGTCCATTTTTCGGACGCCTGAATTCCGATCACGAGCACCAGGAGACCATACCTATATTCTGGGGTCCCAATCGCCTCTCCGCTCGACGCATCGCACACGCAGATTAGATCCGGCACGCTCGCGATAACCTCCTCCTTCCCCTTCGACATCAATAGCACTCGCCATGATGTTCTCGTTCTTGAATGGGATCTTCAGCAGCCCACTGAACTCCATGGCCGCTCCAGCACCACTCACATCGGCCGCGCTGATCACCACCTCTCCATAGACGTGTCCCTTGACAGTCTTTCGCTCCACCGAGATGATCTTACCTCTGAACAGCACCTGCGCCGATTCGTTTCCGCCGACTTCCTCAATGATTGCGTCGGCGACCGAATCGATCTGATTCTTGGAGCGACACAGAGCGACGGCGCGCCCAATACGCCAGGCAAGGGAGATTGTGTTCTCGATGACGTATGCCTTGGTATTCTTGCCGCTGCAGGGGCCTTTGGCGCAGGCGACGTGGCTACCCATCTCCGAAAGCGCAGCGCGAAATATCCGCTCGATGAGTTTCTCCGAGGTGCCAGATAGTAATAACTGGGTCAGATACTTGAACATGCACCACATAAGACGATTGGGATATGCGTACCATATTATTCCCATTCCCATCTGCAATGGCAGTTGGCAGGAAGTGCGCCTTGTCGCCTCCCACCACAACAGGGGTAATTTGCCAGGAAACCGGATACGCGCGGCCCATCCAATCGCCGTCGACGGTGGGCACATTCAAGTTGTTAGAGGCCCCGAGAATCATCCCCTGCAATCCATTTCCTCCCCCGATTTCCAGCGCTATGACAGCGTCCGGCTGGTAGCCCAACTTGTCGTAAACCATACGCTGCGCCTCCATTTGCTCGTTCGCGGGCAGCTTCTCGATACTCACCGTTGGCGAGCCTTTCCCGCCGCCGCAGGCTACGACCGCTGAATCCTTGAGATCTTCGGGCGAGATGACCCGGACGACTGATCCTTTCCTCATCATCTCTCTCAGGCGCACGAAATGAGGATATGGGGTGCCGCCTCCGCCTGTGCCTAGAATGTAGCACCCTGTTGAAATCCACTCCAAATCGACCTCTGAGATAATCCACTCGCGTTTTGCGGTCACCGTAGGCTTGTACGAAGAGATATCTAACGCGGGGACTTCTGCGGCGAAGGGTTCGTCAGATGGTTTCTTTTCAACGACCACGTTCTCGATGAAGCTTTCGTCCGCATCTATTGATGAACGAGTGGTGGGGATCGAAAAGTCGAAGTCGCCGATGGCTTTGACGATTACGCGTGCTTTATTTGCAATATACTGGGAATAGGACTAGTCAGTCATGGTTCGCGATACGAGAAAGAGCAAGTACATTGAGAGGAATCACATCCATTTCGGCGATCTTAACCGACTCTCGTATGGCCCCGTTTTCCACCGCTTTGTCCACAGCCATCTTGGATATATCTTCCAAGACAGCTTGCGTGGTTCTGTCAGCTGTGCTCACCATGGTGTCAATTGTCCCGGACACTCTGGCGATCGCTGAAACCAAACACGCTGTAAGTAATGGGCTTTTTTTCCCGCTCAGCTTTACCTGCACCAATGGCATTCGCAACGCCGGAATACTCCGGTTTGACGACCCTACTCGCTCCTTTCAACGTATCTGGAGCAAGGATTGCGCCGCCACCGACCAGGAGCACGGGGATGTCGGCGTCAGAGGTCTTCATGCTGTCGATGACGCGCTCGAGCATCTGGGTTACGACGGCGGTGTACTCCGGGATCTCATCCTTCACCGCCACAGGTACGAGGCCAGCGTCTCCGATGCCAGCGAGACCCTGCGATGCGACAGCGTAGTCCGTGGCAGTTGCTACGTCTCCGCCAAACACCAAGGCGCGCCATTGGATGTGATGGCCCACTGATTCTGGTCCGATTGCCAGCTTTCCAGTGGTCGAATTTCTCCGAACGATAGATCCCCCACCCAGGCCGATGCTGAACATTTATTGAGCACCCCACGAAAGGAAAGAAAAACAAGATAGCTTGGATGCACCTTTTGACATCTGGGCATGAAAAATTCATCCTCACACCAGAAATCTCCGTAACTGCGGCAGCTTGCCTAGGTAATCCATTGGCCAGAAGCATGCCAACGTCGGTACTGGTCCCGCCTACCCCGTTCCAAGTAAGCTGAAGCCCTAGGAATGTAACCACACGCACCAATGTCAACGACCAGCATGCTTTCTTTTTCCGTCTGGTTTTGCACTAGGAACGCGGCACCGCACATCGAATTTGTGGGCCCACTGGAGAATGTTCTGATGGGTAGCCGTGCGGCTAGCTGAGCCGGAAGAATTGTCCCATCGTTTTGAGTGATAAAAAGCGGACAATGAAGCTCAAGCCGCCTGATAGCGTGCTCAAAAGAGTGTATCGTTGATTTGGCAAATGGTAGAATGGAGGCGTTGAGGATTGCAGCATTTTCACGCTCAATGAAACCCAAGTTGGCGACTGCATTCGGCTTCAGAGAGGATGAAGAGTTGAATCGTGTCCATACCTTCTTTCGATATGACGACGTCAGCTTCAGTGTGATACTTGCGCACCCATTCCGCAACTCGTTCCTCCTGTCTATGTTCGAAGTCGGAGGGAGAGAAAATACCGTTAATGACGACGGATGTTATGTTCTTCTCCTTGATAATTCGGCACTCTGCGGCAACCTGAGACTCATCGATGTTGCTGATACATTCGCCGTCAATTTCGAGACCACCGTCTACGAAGCCACAGTGCTGGCATATGATATCTCGCAAATCTGCTGGCCAGTCGATTGCAGGGTACACGTCTCGGGAAAACGGCCCACAGAGACGAATTACAGCGACTGGAGCGAGTCGATTTCGGTCCTTTTCCAAGACTGCGTTTATGAAACTGGCTCCGGTCGGTATATGAGGATTTACAGCAAATTACACGAGCATACTGTGTAGTTCCGATAGTGACACTGGTAACCTCCTTCGCGTCAATTTTCGCCGTCTGTAGCAAAGTCGTGATGACTGTCTCTATTCCTTGGCTTGGGTTCGACGTGGTCGGGGATTTGAAGAATGCTTTTATCGAGTCTTTACTGGCCAAGGAAGTCGTCGATGGGTCAAGGAGTACGCCATCTGTGTTTGTGCCCCCAACGTCGACTCCGACGGCATATCCAGGCATGATTAGGTGACGATGAGATTGAACCGAAGCATGACGGAGTCGGGTACCCGTACCTCGGCTTCAAAGAAGAGAAGGAGTCTGAAGGACGCATCCACGGTATATACGGCCCGCTCTGCCGACAAGCGATTCCAACCACCACTGCTTGCATATGTCGACTGCAGCCCTTCGTCAACGTCTCGCCGAGCTAGACGCCGAAATCACCCAGCAAAAGCTGGCTCTCACTGTCTTGGAACAGAACCTGACAGACGTACAGCGCCAACTGTTCGCTACCGCGATCTTCCCCGTTTTGAAGTTACCCAATGAACTCACATCGGAGATTTTTGCTCTGTGCGTTCCTGCCATCGAGGAGCTGAGGGAAGGCAAATACACTCGTATGTCTGATGTATTAAACTCCCTGGCACCGACAGTGTTTCTGGGTGTATGCCGAGCATGGCGAGACATCGCGGTCGTGAGGCCCGGCAGCGCTCTGGGCAACCCTCAAGATTCGCTTCGATCTCATCGACAAGGATATCGTCAACGAGCCGGGGAAAGTCGAAACCTTTGTCGAACAATGGCTGCAACGCGCGGCTCGCAGACCTCTCAATTATATTCCATTCCACCAAAAGTCACTATGCAGATCTCCTTCCTGGTCATCGCCTACGCGACGTCATACACCGATACGCTCACAGAATAGAATATCTCGAGCTCTATTCGAGACACCCACTACACCAACTCGGACTCGATCTCGCAGCGTTCCCTCTCCTCAAACGCGTCGCGGTCGGAGATTTCTTTGCTAGACCGAATACTCTAAATCCTTACAACGTCTTTGCTCATGCACCACAGCTTCACACGCTCTTATTACCGGATGAAGTAGTCCTCCCGTTCCTCAGAGTACCCTGGCAGCAGTTGACACGGTTCGAAGGGGGAGTTGACAATTTCCAACTATTCAGAACAGCCCCAAACCTCATTGAAGCGAAGTGCTCAGTGCAGGACGTGGACGAAGCGGATTTTTTCCCAATCACACCAATATCGCATGCATGCTTGCAATCCCTCACTCTCACTCTCACTATTCCCCCATGGCAAGGCGGAATAGACATCCTTTCGTGCCTTACCCTGCCCGCTCTCCGATCCCTCCATATCTGCGACACAATAGCACCCATCGATGACCATTCAATGTTGTTACGCCGCTCGGCGGTATCGCTGCGCACATTTTCTGTCAATGTTCACTGCGATAGGCACGGGAAATGGGCCAAATTCTTTTCGCGCTCAAACGATACCCTCGAGAACTTGGAGGTCTTGAATCCGTCGGAAGAATTCCTGAAGGGAATTTTACTTCCTGACCCCTCAAGCCGGGACTTGTATCGTTTCCCGCGCCTCCAAACCCTCAGCCTCATAAATCCTCCGGACATCAACTACACGGTGTTGGCGAACTTCCTGCGCAAAAGATCTACTTCCACTGAACTGGCCAAATTGCAATCATTCCGACTCGAGTGTTCTTCCGATGCCTTCATGAATGATGAATCCAGTTATCGTGTTGGGATCGACGACCTGAGCACTCTGGCGAGGGGTGGGATGGATATTTACATTGGGATTAAGGACAAAAGTTATGTGAATCACGTTCGGTACGTTCGAAAGACACCTACTGCGACACGGCTGACGATGCTAGCAGAGTGCGGGTATAGGATTTGACTTGCGAGGAATATTCAGTGTGCGATTACTGCTTACCCATTAGGCTAAAAGTTCAATCAATTCACCGAGGGTTCTTTCCTTTTTGTTCGTTTGAATCAGATAATAGAGGATTCATAGAAGAGAGGTCAACTATTGGTGCTGGAATCCTGGTAGAACTCTACTCCTCCCAGGCGAACGCCGGACTGGATCTTTGGTGAGTACTCGATGCGACTTAGGTGCTACAGCCACAGCAGGGTCAAGAAAAAGAGGTCGGACCAAGGTCGAAGTGAGTCCAGCTGGAGGCACAGATCCCTCCGTAATCAAAGTGAAATCTTAGAAATACTCGATGTTATCAAGACAAAGAAGATAAGATTCCACATTGCACATCAAATGAGCGCCGGTGAACAAAGACAGTCTAAATATGATTTCACTCAATTGTAGCATCGCTGGTCCGAATTATGAGATGATCATCGGGCGGGAAAGCCAGAGAACGTACCCAATTGGAAAGTAGCTCTTTTCACAAGTCCCCAGATAAATGACCATGCCTGACTGTGCCAATCGGGACAGATGACCGCTGATTGTGTCATACCTTTCGTCACCCGAAAGACCACCAAACGTCTCGCCGTCTAGGAACCGCGCTGTTGTCCAGAAGACTTTGAAGGTGCGGAGTTGAGTGGACCGTGAATATAGAAATTTAACTACGAAATCGAAATCGAAATCGCGGTTGACGTCTTTGAAAATGAGTGTCCGGAGGTTCGGAAGATCGTCGAAATTCTCAGGATTGACAAAGGCGTACGCAGCATCGTGCCGTAGCTCGAGGCTCTCCAAGGTGCTGGGCAAACACCCGTCCCAGTTGTTGATAGTGTGGGTACGGTCCTCATCAAAAGAGAGGGAGAGCAACGGTGGGGAAGACCGTGATAGGAAATCCAAGAGCGAGTCGTGACGCAGTAAGTAGGAGACATCGAGATATTGTAGGGCTGGGAGAGTCAGATAGTCCAGAATATCCGTCCCACTCTTCCATGTAGTGAGGCATCTCAAGTTTGGATGCGTTATCACTGGGGAATCCCAGTTGTCGGGAGCGAATATGCATATTAATTCGCGGAGGTTGGGGGCTAGGGTGAAGAGGCTCAAGTCCAGAAGCACGCCGTCAAATTTCGTCAACTGCAACCACGGCAGCGAAAAATCGAGAGGGATATGAATTTTGGTTGTGGTTTCGGGTGGGGATAACAGACGTAGGTCGTGGAACTGGGGTGCGTTTGCGAAGACGCTGAGCGAAGGGTGAACATCGAGGTCGCAGTAGCAATCGAGCGTTACGCCCTGAAGTAGTGGAAATGATATGGAATCGAGTCCTAGTTGGCCGATATCGCCTATATCCAGGTAAAGGTGCTGCACTTGATGGGACCAGTGATGGATAATGTCTCGCAATCGGCTGGGCGTAAAGAATCCCTGGTCGTAGGACTCAAAGTGGAGTGTCAGTGGGTAACGTCCCGCACGGGTCAGCCACCGATCGATGTAGCCTTCCACCAAACCCGGCCGCGACACAACCCTGTCGGGAATATCGTCGAACCGAACATCCAGTTCTGACCAGAGTGCGGGAGTGGCGAGGGCGATTTTTCTCCACGCACGACAAACGCTGGCAAGGTCAGTCGATTTTGTGCCTTCCCGATCCTCGGGAAAGTACAATCGACCAAAAACTAGACGGCATTGGAGGAAGATTTCTGTTGTGATTTCTATAGGCAGCGCCAAAACGTCGGTATACGCCGTTGCGTAAAGCTCGCGTTCGACGTCGGATCGAGTTTGCTCGAGTTGGGCCAGCGCACGTCTTTGCTCGACAATCTGCGCGTCGAGCTTCGCGAGGCGTTTGCAGAGATGTTTCTGAGATGTGCGAACATCTCTGCAAACGAGCGTCAAGTTTGCGAAACAAGATTGTGGCAACACAGGGCAAACAAACAACCGCTCGCAGCCCAATTAGGCAATTCACGCCATTCTGATTGCCAAGATTCACACAGAAATCATATCCAAAAATCACGTTCATCGTAATACATATACAGATATAGCATCCACCCCCCTTCTCCAGCGGCTAGTAAAAACAAACGGGATGGATGCGACGGGGTGAGTGCGCGAAAACAAACAACAGTGGTAGTGCGGTAAGTTATATGGATGGGGGCGAGGCGCGAAGGTGATATATATAATGGATATTGGATGTGAATATATGGAGCGCGGGCTATGGGCCGAGATGACATGAGAAAATGAGGATGAAAATGAGATGACTGAGTGAGATGAGATGAGAGGAAGGACGACGCGTGAAAGTGTAGACGTGAAATGAATATGGATATGGCGTGGCAGCTACTGTACGTGAGTGTATATGTCGGTTATAAGTACGTTGGAGTGGTGTAAATATATCATCGGGCGCGAGGCACGGGGGTCATAGATACGATAGATAAATGAGCAGAGGAAATGGAATGAGATGTGGATTGAATGGTATGGGTGGTGGATATAATAACAAATGGCAGTGGCATGATATGATAGTCGAACAGAACAGAGAGGAAACACAGAGAATAACAGAATGATATCAGAACAGAACATCAGAGGCAGGGGGTCCACAGCGGGAGGGAAACCAAGAAGCAGGAGTGGAAATGGGACACAACAACATGCGGATGGATGGGGGCGGTGTTACACAGTGACATTGATTTGGGAATATATATGCGTGCGTTTGTGCGGCGTGCGGGGTCGTGAGGTTGCGTGTACGTGTGCATGAGCGAAGAGGAAAGCCAGAAAAAGAGGAAACCAAATATAAAGCGAATCGAAGGGGAGCACGCGCCTGCCTCTAACGAATGGCGTCGGCGCGGGGGTGGGGGGTGGTGGATGGTGAATATTACACGTGCGTCGTCGGTCTGGACGAATGCGAATAAGTTACGCGAAGCGCGAGGACTAGATCACTGCGCCTCGCCCTCCGGTGCCTGCTGCTGCGGCTCCGGCGCAGGCGAGTGCGCAAACGGCGAGAACGCGCCGTTCAGCCCCGCACCATGCGTAGGAGTTGGTCCCTGCACCGCAACCGCCCTGGGCACCGCGCTCTCCCATCGCCTCCCCCATGCACCCTCGGGCGCCGCGCCAAAGAACCTCGGCGCGGGGTACGCTGCGACAGGCGCATCGTAAGACGCAGGAGGCGGCGGCGGCGAGGTCAGCCGCTGGTGGAACGCCGCCTCCGCAGCAGCCATGCTCTGCTGCCCCTGTTGTTGCTGCTGTTGGAGCGACGCTCCCCCGCCGCTGGCGCTCGTCGGCGTGCGCACTCCGAGCGGATTCTTGCTATACGATAGCCGGATCCCGCCGCCCTTGATCAGCCCCCCGAGCGTGTTTCCATACAGCTCGTTCAGCGTCTTGGTCGCGTAGCCCACATCCTCGAACTGCGAAACAAGTCGTCAGAAAAGTACCAAAACAAGGGAGGAAAAAAACCCACCTCGACGAAACACATCGGCCCATTCCCTTTGGGACGGAACGACATCTGCCGGAAGCCCGCCTGGCCACTAAACAGCTCCCTGAGCGTGCCCTCCAGATACTCCATCGTCGGGCCAGCGCCGGGACCCCCGCCACTCGCACCAACGCTCGCCGCACTCGGCAGCGCCGGCAAATTCCCCACATACAGCGTATTGATCGGCGGGTTCTGATCCACCGCCCTCCCAATGCCACTGCCGCTTCCACCCGCACCGCCAGAGCTCGAGCTCGCGGGGCTCGCAAGCTGCGGCGACCCGCCCCCGCTCCCCGCCGCGCTCCCACTTGCACTCGCGCTCCCGCTCGCACTCGGCGCGGAGGGGATGCTAATGGGCGTGTGCGCGTTCGAGTGCGTGTTCGAGTGGACGCCAGGGTGGGCGAGGGAGTTGGGAGTGGGGACGTTGCTGCCGCCGAGCACGCCGCGCACCGCCAACCGTGCCATCCCACGCTCCAGCTCCCCTGCGCTCGTGCTCCCCTCGCTCGCACTGCTCTCGGAGCGCTCCGTCCGATGCGCCAGGTGTTGCGCGGGGTGGTACCCTTGGTGCTGCTGCGGGTATCCGTGCTGGGGCTGTTGCTGCTGCTGGCCGCCGTACTCTTGCTGTTGCTGCTGGCTGGCCCTGCATAAAGAAGGACGGCCCCACATACGCAAAGTGCTGCTGTTGATGGTGCTGATGGGCCGTCTGATGGTACTCGTTGTGGTGATGGGGGTGCGGAGGCGGCGAGGAAAACGCTCGCGGCGCCTCTCCTGCAAACGGCGACTGCGCACCATTGACGTACGCGTCGTGCGGTGGTGAAGGAGACCGCCTATTCATCAACCGCGGACCATCCCAGGGACCCTGCGCTACCTCCGCTGCGTTGTTGCTGGCATTGTTGCTGGCGCCGTCCCGGCCGCCCAGCGACGTAAACGCCTCAAACGCGCGCCTCTCCCTCGCCCTCGTCCTCTCTCCCTCCTCCCCGATGATACTCCCGGTACTCGAACGTGCCTCCTCCGCCCTCTCGCGCGCGCCCCTCCCCGCACCCGTCCCGACCGCACCACCCCGCGGCTGGAACCCCATCGCATTCAGCACGCTACTCTGCCTCCTCTCTCTCTCCCTCTCCCTTTCTCTCTCCCTCGCAACATCATGCTCCATCTGCGCCTGGACGTTCGCGGGGTGATGCTGATGCTGCTGATGAAGCGAAAGCGGCGCCGGTTCATCCTCATCACTCGTCAACGGGTCCGCCGCGCGCCACGCCGCCGCCATCCTTGCCCCATTCGGTCCATTGGCGCCGTGCCCATTTATATGGGCGAGCGAGGGGTTGAGGTTACTTCCCGCGGGACCGGGGCCGAGCGCATTACTGGGGTTGGGGTTGCCGAGCGTGTTACTGGGGTTCGCGGGGCCGGGTAAGCCCATCGCAACAAGGGCGCCCGCCTCGCGCTCGCGCGGGCTCAGCGGGTCCCCGCCAGATGGGGCGTACATATCGTTGAGGCCGCCCATCCCGCCATTCAGACCCCCACCAACGCCATTCATCATTCCTCCTCCCATGCCGCCATTCACGCCCATCGCGCCGTTGATGTTCATAGCGCCTACACCAGGCATCGGGCTCACCCCACCCCCACCAACGGGCCCGACCCCACGCTTCGTGTGCAAATTCTTCTTCGCCATCTCCGCCTTCAACACCGCGCCCTTGTCGATATCCACCCTCCTCCCTTGCAAGACGTCGCGCGCGCCCAACGCTTCCTCCCGCGTGCGGAACTTGGCGAACCCGATGATCTGCTTGCGCGGCGGGAGGAGCGGGCCCCCGTTGCCCCCATTGACGCCACCTAGGCCTCCGGGGGTGAATTGCTGGGGCGGCTGCTGCTGCGCGGTGGGATCACCGGAGTCGTTGGGATTGGAGGTGGAGGACGACTGAGCGGGCGCCGGCCAACTCGCGAGCCCATTCTGGCCCTGGTCAACCACCACACCACCTTGGTTGACCGTGACGAGGTTGTACGGATCGTTCGCGCCCGCTCCCGCGCCGGCATAGGCGTTGTACGTCCCCGCGCCGCCCAAGGCGTTATTACCGCGCCCGGTTTGGCCCTGCTGCTGTTGGGCAGCATTGGAGGGAGGGGAGAGGACGCCGCCGTATGCGGTGTATTCCTTGTTGGGGATCTTGAGCGTCGCGGCCTCGAACCCGGGCGAGAAGGTGAACATGTTTTGGAATTCACGTTCCTGAATTTAAAAACGGGTTAGAATCGGTAAATAATGGGCAAAACAATGAAAAATGAAAGGAAGAAGTTGAAAGGACGTAGCATATACGGGTCAAGGGAAAGTGAAGGGGGCGGGAATGTGGGGTCGAAAAATGGGAATATTGAGGGCATAAATACGCGCAGACATCCACGTCCTCGTCTACGTGTACACGAGCGTGTGGGCGCATGCACGGCATTTACGATGGAATGGAGGGATGGTCGGGGGAGGGGAAAAGACCGAAGCGGATGCGGGGATGTATGCTGTACAATGTACACCAAACAGCAGGCATGCATATTACGCATACCCGCCTTTTCTCGGGATAAAGTAAAGGATGGCATGTATGCGCGCATACGTGGTACAAACCAGCGTATATGCGCGCAAACATGGATATATGCGCGCGTACGAGGATGTATACGGCGTATCCAGGGAAAGGATGGGGTTTGGGGAGGGATGGAAAATGGTGAATGGGAAAGTGCCGCATATGCGCGCATACATGGTCAAAATGTCCATGTATGCGCGCGTACGTGGACGTATACGAGCGCCCAAGGCCATGGGAAGGCGAACAGGGAAGCGCGCAAAGGCACCGCAGCTGTGGGGCATCTGACTCACCTGCATATCCTCGGGAAAGCCAACCACAAAGATGGTCGAGATGTCCTCCTGCATGCCGCCCATGGGGCCCATCATGCTCGGCGGGGGCAGGCCCGCAGTGCCGTTCATCGCACCGATAGGCACATGAGGGCCATACGGGGTCTGGGAGTGCATACCGCCGCCATTGACATACGGCGCGGCATAGCCGTTCAACTTCTGCTGCTGGCCCTGCTGCTGCTGCTGGGGGTGCTGGGGTTGCTGTTGCTGTTGCTGTTGCTGGGGGTAGTCGAGGGGGGGATAGCCCGCCTTAAAGTCGAAGCTCGCGCGGGGGTCATACGGCCCCAACACCGGCGACGTGAGCTGGGGCGGAAAGCCAGCGTCCTGAGGGTTGTAGAACTGCCCCTGGGTCGCGGATGGGGGCTCTCTGTAGTGGGTGCGGGGCTGCTGCTGGCGGGTGGCGTTGGGGAAGGCGGTGAAGGGCGCGCGGGGGTAAAACTGGTTCATTTTGAATTGGTCTGGGTGCTGCTGCTGCTGGTCGAGGTGGTGAGTCGCAGGGGGCTGGAAGGGGACGCGAGGGCTGCCGTGGGAGGAGTCGTCTGAGGTACCGGACTCTGCGGGCTCGGCGTCGGCCTGGGCGTCGAGCTGGTCGAGTAAACTCTTGTTGAGGAAGCCCTCGTCGGACGGGGGGGCGTGCAGCGCGGAGAAGGGCATGCGGGCCACGCCAGACGGGGCCAGGGAGGAGCCGGAGGGGAGCGGGATGTTCAGGACGGTGAGCGGGGATGGAGCGTGCCGGATAGCAAAAGGGGGCGAATCGATCGTATGCGTGCGGAAGTATGATTTGGCCCGGGGTCAAGGGAGGTTTGTACACACTCCACAACAAACGCACGGGCCACCCCTTCCGGCATCTCGGCACCACACAATGGGTGGTACCCACAAATCTCTCCCAGCAAGAAACCAGGCGAGCACATACCGCAGTCCATTGTTCTCCACATAGCCACCAGAGACCCTCCCCCATCTGGTGGCCCGTTCGCCATTGTCGTCCTCGTCGTGTGGCGTCCTCATCGCCATCCATCCTTTCAGCGTCTCCGGTCGCTCGCTGTGCCCCTGATACTGCTATCCATCGGGGCTGCAGCGCGCAGCGCAGCGCCGGCGCCCATCGAGCCAGCGTCCAGAGTAAAGCATCGCAAGTCGAGTCGTCGATGGAGGGCAGTCACACTGGTGACACCCACAAGCAATGCATCAATTGACACACGTCTTGATCTAAAAGTAATTAAATATTACCCGACACAAGTCCGCTGAGAAGGCCCGGCCCATCCGAGAAGCACGACCTTCGGCTATCGCACAACCTACTTTGCTCGTGAAATTTTTAAACAGCTCTTATTCGTCGAGGTTCTCAAGTAGAGGTATGTATTTACGCGTCTCTCTTCCTCGAACGCGTCTCCTCTCGTCCACCACCGTGTCTCGGATAAATTTTTCTCTTGTACCTTGTCATGTGTAGATGGAGATGTGATTCCATCGGATACAAACTCTTCCGTGTCCTTCTTTCACCACGCCACGCGTTTCACGTCCGCGTGTCTTTTTATTCGCGTCTTCAATTCCTTGAACTCTGTGTTGAACGCGGTTTGAACCTAAAGGCAACACCAGACCAAGTCCACGCGACACTCGCGCGACTGGGTCTCACCTGCCAACTACCACGCGCTTTCTCCATCCACAGCTCCCGAGCAGATTCATTTGCCAAGCCGAGGTCCCCGAAAGGAAACCGGAATTACCAATTAAGTACCGAGGACAAGACGCTAACCAACCAGTCAGTCGATAGTTCAATAAAGCTGAGATGTGAGAGCCAATAATACCACCAACGAGTAACCAACCCAACCAAGGACGAACGAACGAGGTCAAGAAAGTATAAGACAGAGTTCGAGGGTTTTCTCTCATTTTAGCGCCAGTGGCCAGTTGAACGAGCACCGCATCGCGTTGAGTGGGGAGGAGAATCGAACCGCTGAGCCCGTAAAGAGATGAATAGAGACCACGAGAGAGGAGCAGCAAAGCGAGCAGAGCACAACAAAAAGAGCTTCAGAGCAAGGGATGAAATCGAATCGTATTGTAGCCTCCAATCGGCCTGTGCATCCCGAAAAGAAACAGACTAAGCCAAATCCAGTCGCAACCAAAAGGACCCGGCAGTAAACCAGCGCAGAACCGGCGAAACCCGAAACCCGACTCCCGAGGCGCTCTGTGTCCAAGTTCTACACTTGACTGTATCCGTATCGGGCTTGGCTCACCACACTGGGAACCAAGTCAAGTTATTTAAGTATAGTGAACCCCGGATGAACGAATGAATAGCCGTACGTACGTACGCCCGTGTCCAGTTCGAAATCAAAGGAGAATCGGAGACAGCTTTATAGCGACCCATAGCGACGGCACAGACAGATGCTAGATAGATCGACGGACGTTTAATTGAGATTCATGCCAGACCACGTTTAAGGGCGCCAAAGAGAGTGATTAGAGGGAAAACGAAAACGAAAGTGTAGCCGTCGACCAACAAACCAGACGTGGACGAGGATTAACAGACAGCCAGGAAGGACCCCAAGTTCGAGAAGTCATATACGTAGGAGCCGACGAGCCGAAAAAGAGATCCAAGTGGGAGTTGGTCGAGAGAAGAAAGAAAGGGAGGAAGTGTGCATGGACACGGATGACGACGTTTTTCGTGCAGTCTGCGCGTTGGAACTGATGCTCGTCTGTCGTCCATCTGATGCTGTGGAGTAAATAATTGGTGAGTGCGCATAAATCTGGAATGAAGAGTGCCAGGGAAGGACGATGAGGTAGATGTAGAAGATTGGCCAGGATGGTGTAATTAATTGAACGACGTCGGACTGATAATCAGGGGGCTCGGAAGCAAAAGGGAAGGAGATTAGGGTTTCGAGGCTTGAGAAGAAGGGAGGTGAAAAGGGACAGGAGAGTAGGATGATAAGACATACTGGAAGGGAAGGGAAAGGAAAAAAGACGAGAGGGTCGGAATCTGATTTATCAGAGCAAGGAGAGAACGAGCAAGACAGGGAAGGATTCCCAAGGAAGGAAGGGGGGAGCAGTCACAGATCTAGAAGGCCAGTTACTAATCAGCAAAAGAAAAAGAAAGAACGCGACCTGAACAAATAGGACTCTGAAATGTCCGGGTATGGTCGCCAGATGTACGTTTCTCGGTTTGGAATCTGGTAAATCAAGAGGGGTGAGTGTCCCGGATCCCTACGTGTAGATGTAAATAGAGTGTATCTCGCATGAGGATCATCGGAAAGTGGGAGTCGATGTATGGAGTGCGTAGTGTCTGGATCAGGAAAATCGGGACAGAAGAAGCTAAAGGAAGCGGCAAAGTACCTGAAGGCGGAAGACGACAAGGAGAGCTATGGGGGCGGATTAAGGAGGATGTATATGCATCATGGGCCCGGGAACGTGAGAGATAAATAGATCGATAGCAGCGAGAAGAAAAAAGGAGGATGAAGGAAGGTATGGAATAATAATACAGGATTTCGTAGGCCAGAGGCGCATGCTAGGTTCAGTGAGAGATCCAGATTCAAGACAGCGACGAGGCTGCCACTGCAGTGGCAAGGACTATCAATGCCTGCCAGACCATCCATCCATGGCTACGCAGAAACATGCAACCTATGAAGTACTCGGCAACATACGAGCATACCTTCCAGTCAACCAACCTGTCGGCGAAAACCAGCTACGAGAGGACAGATTGGGTGGCCACCCACTGCGGCCATGGATCCGGAAGGGTTTCGGAAAGAAGGATCATGATTCAAATGCCGGCAGATGCGTATGATCGACGCCAATTAGTCCAATGGCCGGTTCGATTTTTTGGGTCGGATAAATTTTGGAACGGAGAATAATGAAGGGTCTCAATTTTAAGAAGGGCTTTCATCCTGTATGTATTAAATGAGAACTGATTCAACTGAATTAACTAATTTCGACAATCTCCAGTTTCATCATCCCGCCTTGAAGCTTGAACATCGCGCAAGCCACAAGGCCAAAATAGAATAAAATCACAGGGTCAACATTGGGTGGAGTACTGGGCCCTTGGAATCGAGGAATTGTCGAAGCGTGGACGTGGTACCATGTCAGCTTAATTCCGACGTCGACGCCAAAAGGATTTTCGATCTTCAAACACTGCCGGCACACACACAGCACAGAAATCGTTGTAAATACGGGCATGAACAGAGCTAGATGCGTAGATATCATCAAGAGATCGGTTCCAGATGGGCCTCGACAATTTCACCGACCCGTGGGTCAGCTTTGTTCAACGCCTGGACTGTTTCGCGCTGGATGTTCGGTCAGTTCAATCGAATCTTCCGTTCTGCCACCTACATACCCAAAGTGAAGCTCTGAATTGGAGACCTTCGGGACTCGCAAGAAAATCACTTTCTCCCGCAATCTGACACGCCGTGATATACTGCCCATGAAGCGACTTCGGCTCAGGCGTCACGACGGCATGAACGATGGTGCGGCTTCCCTCCTCCGTGGGTCGCGCCACCACCCGTTTGAAAGCACCGACAAGGATTTTTCCGGTTAGCTTGGATTCAGTCTCACGAGTGAGTCTCGAGTGACAGAAGCCCGGGTTGACGTTCATCACAGAGACAGAACTGTCTTTGGGAAGACGTGCTGCGAGTTCGTCCGCAAACATAAGCAAAAGTGCTATACCTCGTAGTCAGATATTGTGGAAACTAGAGTCGTCAATGAACATACTTTTCGTAACATCATACCGGTTTCTCATGACACTGCAGAAGGTAACAAATAAATATTTAATTTATAGAAAATGATTTGTCTACCCAGGGGTGCAATATGCAGGGTCGTTTAACGTGTCGAGGATAGAGTCCGCCGGAGGCAATTTTGACTCGTTCACAAAATGATGACCGTCGCTGGAAAGGAATATCACTCGGGAGGGCGTATCCGGCGACCCATTCTTGATTAAATGTGGTAGAAGAAGAATACAGAGCAGGGCGTTGGAGAGATAATTGACCTGCAGGCTACGGAAAGCTTTTAGTAATATTGACAGACGAACGACAAGAGTCACAAACGCGGTTTCCCAACCATCCTCAGTTTTCACGAACCTCCTCGTGGCCATGGCTGCGTTTCCCACAAAGGTATCGACATCGATAGCCTCATCTTCGACCTTTTTCACTGAAGCAAACGAAGTCAAGTCGAGAAAGGTCGGGATGACACCGGCAGCGCCATTGCTCAGGGAAAGGAGGGCGGATGGCAGACCAGAGACATCGCGGTGTGTGAGAAGCAATTTTCGAGGCCGCATGGATGCAAGGTGAGTAGCGGCGTAAAACCCTAGCCCGCTTCCTGCTCCAGTCAGAAGGACGGCACGTTTGGAAAGATCCCCAGTAATTAGAGGAATTTGGCCCCATTGTTCACGGAGGAATCGAGTATAGGTCATATGCACCATGGTGAACGTCGAGAGTAGCTCGTGGCACGGTGGGTCCAAGTTGAAGCTTTTTTGAACGGGGATCAAGAATCGGAGGAATGCGAAATTTGCCGCACAACACTCATCCCCGAGTCGCTGGTTCAACGCCGACTACACGGCCACTAAGTCGAATCAAGTTTTGAGAACTCTAGCGCCACAGGCCGAAGCCAGTGAAAGCGGACAGCCGAGTACATGGTGGACAACTTGAAGTTTGAAGCTTGAATGGCACACGGATCACACGGCCCGGTATCAAACTGTTCTTCATGCGGGTTTCACAACGGTTTCAGCGTCCATCACATCGCGCAGCTTGAAGTCGCAAGCCTCGAGGCCTAACCAAGACCATCTTTCCACCATTCTTCCCCATCGCAATGTCTAGCGCCATCCTTCGTCAACGTCTTGTTGAACTTGACGCGGAAATCGTCCGGCAGAAACTAGCCCTGGCTGTCCTGGAGCAGGATAGAGCAGACACACAGCGCCAACTTGACGTGACCTCAAATTTCCCGATCTTGACCTTGCCCGTCGAAATCGCGGCAGAGATTTTTACCCAGTGCCTTCCTTCCATCGAGGAACTGCGAGAAGACAGGCGTCTTCTCATGTCCGAACAATTGAATGTACAGGCTCCTACAGTATTCCTGGGTGTATGTCGAGCATGGAGAGACATCGCACTAGCAACGCCAGCGCTCTGGGCAACTCTGTACCTTCGCATTGATATCATCGACGAGGACGCCGCAGAGGAGCCCGGGAAAGTCGAAGCCTTTATAGAACGGTGGCTGGAGCGCGCGGCGTTCCGGCCTCTGTGGCTCGGCTTTCAAGCCCACTGTTCCGAGGGAGAGGGTTATCCGGACCGGCCCTTCACCCCGAGTCGCTTGCGCGATGTCATCCACCGATATGCCCAGAGAATTGAGTACCTGGAGCTCGATTTCAGCCAACACCAGATGCGCCAGCTAGGGCTAGACTCTGTAGAGTTCCCTCTCCTCCGGCGCGCGACACTTGGAGATTGGTACGGACCCGAACCGGATGATTCGGATCCTGTCGAGGTCTTCAGCAACGCTCCCCAACTTCATGATCTCCGCTTGATACACGAAGGAATATTCTCCTATTATTCCCCCTCTTCTCTCCAATTGACCAAATTTATTGGCGAGATTATCGACATGCAGCTCTTCAGTCTGGCACTGAACCTTACGGAGGCCAGTTGTTCCGTGGAATTTTTGATTTCAACCCCAACATCACCGATATCCCATTCATGCCTGCAATCCCTCACTCTCCTTATATCATTCGGTCAAAGGAAACCCATCGATATTCTCCGACATCTCCAGTTACCTGCCCTGCAATCCTTGCATATATCGGAAATGGAAGATACCGAGTACCCATCCCTGGCTCGCTTCCTCGCTCGTTCGTCACCGCCGCTGCGAACTCTCTCCGTCTGCGCTGACGACGATGAGTTCGAATGGGCGGAATGTTTTTCGTATGTGGCCGCCACACTCGAGAATCTCGAGGTGGTACACCCTCTAGATCGTGTCCAAGCCGCTATCTTGAACTGCCATATCCTTTCCCAACCAGAAATCTATCCTCCTTTCCCCCGCCTCCAAACCCTCGCTTTGAAGACTACATCCGGAATAAATTATTCGTCCTTGATCAGGTTTTTGGATGAGAGAACAAGACGACCTGAATTCGCCGCATTTCGGTCGTTCCGCCTCGTCGCTCCTGGCGGCACTTTTCTCGATGATGTTTTGGCGGCTTGGTCCGCCCCTACTGGCAGTTATCGTAACGATAAAGTCACGGGCCATCTGGCCAGTTTGGCAACAAACAGAGGCATAGACATTGATATTGGAAGCCTCGATCCACACGAAGTCGTGAAAAGGTATGCAGTATTTCGGTGCGTTCTGACATTATTCCCTAACTAGGAAGAACGCTCGCTGACAGGCCACTAGTGCGGGACGAGGATAAAATGAATGGAATCAGTTTTTGCCATTATATATTCATTTACTCCTTTACCCGCGAATGGGCACCTTGAAGTACTACGACAGCCGAACTGAAATTGGTAGAGAATCCATTCTCACGGTTGAATCTGACCACGGGCAGGGTTCAAATACTATATTAGCCCGCGGTCTGCTGGGATTAGCCACAATACGGAACTGAAAATGGAGAGACGATGAAAACTGAGATTCATGACGTCTGAAGGGGGTCGGCATAGTGTGCTGACGTCCAGGTCTACAGACATCTGCAGACGGGGGTCGTACATTGCCTGCATAGACCAAGTGTAGACGTCCCCCCGGAACGTAGTGAGTCCGAGAAATACGAATCTGGAGAGAGATGGATCGAGATTTGGGTGGACCAAGGAGCAGTAGCAATAGCACACCGACAAAAGACCTACTCAAGTTGGGCTTTGCTCAGCCACTGCTGATCACCCGAGTTGAAGTGCGCAGACTTCAAGTTCATCTTTCAGTTTTCTTGACATTTGGAGGTCGATGTTGCAGTTCGACGAAAGTTCAATCGGACAACAACAGCACCAGTCCCACCGCGGACATCTCCTCAGTAGGGGTCTTGCGAAACCCGAATAACAGTATGTATACGACTAAAAACCACAAAGTCACCAGTGTCTGATGTACATGATGAAGACCTTGAGAAAGATGGGCGGCAAACGATCAGCTTATGTTGGCGAAGGCGTGTCCAGCGAGGCCTCCCAGATGCGTATCGTATGGTCATCAGAACAGGACGCAAACATATGTTCGTTGCGCGGGTTCCAGGCAACGCAGTTGACGCTGCCCTCGCCGTGTCCCTCAAGCACCTTGAGTAGCTTTCCTGAATCGCGGTCCCAGACATACACATTGCTGTCTGCACCGAAAGTTTAGTATGTTGAATGAGAAATGATAGAAAGATGATACCCTCGCTCCCGCTGACCACCAAATTACCGTCGCGTCCGCCGAAACAACTTCTAATAATATCTTTCGACTGCCGTTGGCCAATGTAATTCTGCACCAACCGCCCCGAATTGAGATCCCAAAGCTGAATGTCCTGCGAAAAATATCAACCAAAGTGACCTCTTAAAAAAAGAAAAGAAAAGAAACTGACATCCGGAGAGCGGCTGACGAGCGCATACTGCGAGTTTTGCGATACGCTCAGGCTCGTCAATTCCCCTTCAGATAGTATTGACCTGGTTCAGAAAGAAACATCAGAGATGCAACTGATGCGAGAGCGGGCAGAATACGATTCATTCCGCTTCGTCGCAATGTCGAACACGAGAAATCGGTGTTGGCTTGGCGGGGGACTCTGTGCTGGATCGCTCTCGGCCCGTGGGTCCACCGTCGACGGAGCATGCATCCCAATGACCGCGAGTTGCGTTAAGTCTGGGGTGATAGCCACGTCTGCTATGCGCACGGGCAGAACACCCCAGATTTCTCGCCGTTGACCACCCGTATTCTGTTTATACAGTGTAAGCACGCAACCCGTATAATGCTGAAGCATACCCAGAGGACGATCTTGAAGTCCATCCCGGCGGACAAAAAGCCTGAATCATCTGGAAGCCATGCCAGTGCAGTGACTGGCTCCGAATGTTCGGCAAGCGTCCGTATACATACCCCCATCTATAGGTGACACAGGTCTGAGGAACGAAAGTATGTTTTTTAGACTCAGGGAAGGGTACATGCCTTTGTATCCCACATTTTTATGTAGTGTTCCGTTCCAGTGAGCAGTATTGAGTTGTCCAGCGACCAACTCATAGATATCACTGGGAATGGGTGGCTCAGCACATAGCGTTTCTCCCACCGCCGTAGCGGCGCTTCCGTCTCACGGTCAGACTACCAAGCTGGGTCAGTATTGAACACAAAAATTTAGGAAGAACACACGCCGATGCCCCAAATAATAACACACTTGTCACTGCTTGCACTTGCAAGGAAATTTCCATCGCGACTCCATTCCAACAGCCAAACTTGGTTGGTGTGAGCCTGCAATACTGTCGCTGATTGGAAATCCATCTTGAGTTCGTCGGCAACTGCAGACATTTCGAGCTGGCGCGGAGAGGAAAAGCTACGCCTTAGATCACGGTTGTTTAGCGCTGGCGCCGAGCTGAGAGCGGTCAAAGAAGAGCAAGGAAGGTAAATTTAGCGCGTGTCACGGTGGGCGCCTCTCACATCCCGCGTGATTTTGTAGCGATATCTGCCATTTCTCACGGCGCCCTGGCTAAAGTAGTAGTTCGGCGAAGAATTTGAAAGGCTGCAGACATGGCATTCAGAATTTATTACTTGAGAGAGGGAGTGCCCTTGGAGAGGCCATAAAGCCGATTAAAATATTAACAGATCACGAGACTACTAGCTATAACGCCTTTTACTGTACCATTTCGTTCAATTCGTATGTCACGGGTCACAGGCCCCAAAATTTACGAAAATTTTCGTACCTGTCACAGGTCACCGAGGGCATGTACGAATCCTCCAAACAGGTCACAAAATCGCTTGAAAATCGCTCAAAAATCCACTTTTCGCCTCCCGCGCCGCTTGGATGCCAAGCGGTACCGGCTGGCATTTTTGACGTGTGCGGAAGCAAAAAGGTGATGGTTCCCGTCAACCCTCCTCTCACCGGTCCGTTTCTCTACATCTCTCTGGCCACATTCACTCGGGATCTACATACAAATTGCAACAATGCTCAAAGTGTGTAGCACCCTCTGGAAAGCATCTTGGGAGCTAGGAAGACTCTGTTGGCAATTTGCGGCTGATTTACGAAAAATTTCCTGGTGTCACACTCTCCTCGACCTAAGTACGAAATCTCGAATTCGTAAACGCGGGTCACAGGTCACAAGTGGGTACGAATTGATCGAAATGGTACAGTAGGTTTGAACTTTGTCTCTTCCATCATGGCCACTGTTCTCCTTCGTCACCGGTTGAAGGAACTCGATGTCCTCATCGCTGAGCAGAAGCGGTATCTAGATGAGCTGAAGCAGGAAAAGTCAGACCTGGAGAGCACGCTGTATGCGACGGCAACTTTCCCGGTTGAACAGCTCCCTGTCGAAATCACGACCGAAATATTCCTTCATCTTTCAGTCTTCCGGACCAGACGTACTGTCACGGATTATCATTCCGGACACTCCAAACACCTCTGGCTGTGGCTAGTGTCAGCCGCTCCTGGCGAGAGATTGCCCTCTCGACAGCACCCCTTTGGTCGAAGATCGCTTTCGAGATCACCGGCAGAATGGATCCAGACGTGACCGAGACATATGTCAGGAAGTGGCTCGAGCGTGCCGCTTCTCATCCGCTGTCCCTCGAGTTTACTTTGGGCCGCGACATGGCTGATATACTTGATCAAGAGTGGACGGACGACGTATTTACGCCGCGTTGTCTCCGCAATCTCGCCCACACATATTCCGACATAATTCAGTGTTTGGTACTAGATATGCGCCCCTACGACATACGCCAACTGGAGCTGGATTCTCAACTATTTCCTATACTTCGAAGCGCCGGGTTTGGAAGTCGCGGTGACAGAGATTTAGGTCCTGCCGAGATCCTACTGTGAATATTTTCGGCAAAGCACCTCTATTGCACGAGCTCTGCCAGCCGACCTTTTCTATATCCTTCTATATCCTTCCATGGTCCCAGTTGACAAAGTTCGTCGGCGAATTGGATACCATAAATCTCTTCGCATCAGCTCCCAATCTCATCGAGGTAGCATGTTGTGTCAGGGATTACATTCTCCCTCGCGCAGTCCCAATAATCCATACGCGCCTGCAGTCGCTCACGCTGGTAGAGTCGGAAGAGGGTGATAAATCTGGGGATATCCTCGAGTTTTTGAAGCTACCCTCCCAGCAGTGTTTGAACATTGCACGAAACTTGGACACGACGTACCCGACACTTCATCTTTTCCTATTGCGCTCGTCTCCGCCCTTGCTCAAATTGGCCATCCGCCTCGATAATCCCCGTTTTCATGCTTGGGATGCTTGTTTTGCTTGCGTGGATTCAACACTCGAGTACCTCGCGCTGGAGTGCCCATCCCCAGAAATTCAACTTTCCCTCTTTAATCCTGACTATCATCGCTTCCCAAACCTCCAGACCTTCGGTCTTTTCTCAGAACAAAAGTCGCGCATCATGTATATCGAACCCCTCGGATTCCTACTCAGATCTCCCAACTTATCTTCATTCCGACTTGGCGCCCACCCTGGTACCGACAAAATTCATCCTAACCCCCTATCTCAATCGGCATTTTGCCAAATTGGTCGATCGAGGAACGAGTATCACTATCTCGAAAATTTTTTGCCCTGTCATAACCCCACCCGTCCGTTTCAGCAATTCGGAAAAATATACACACTTTGCTGACCACCTCTATGACCCCGAATAAATTCGCTGCCCTGCCTCCGTTTCCATCGAGCGGTCTTCAGAATGTAATTTCCCCATCCTAGACACTAAACCTTTTTGGACCTTCTCAAGCGCCTCGCATGGTAGTTTTGCCCGATTCCAACTTCCGTTTTCGTTGTTCCACTCGCAATATTTTCCCTGTCTGCTACACTATCTTGGGTGAGATACTCATAGTCATGTACTTTTACTGTAACGTAAGTAACTGCAAGTGTTGTATAATCGGGAACATCCTTTCCTCGAGTGGTTCAGTCGCAAGGCGCGTCGAATCTGACACAATCTCGCCAACCTTATCGAATCTGAATTCATGTGAAAGAGCACTTCACCCTAGGAGGTTTTTATATGTTCAAGTGGTGTCGTGGTTCTCCGTGGCCCACGTCTTGCGGCGCCAAAACTCGGTGATGTCCTGTCAGACTTCAAAAGGCTTCAGACACACACAATCTTATAAAGAGAGGGATACAATAAAGAGTGGTATACTAGCACTGGATCACGCAATACACCAAATTGGCCCACCTAGAAGTCGAAAGACACTTTAAACACGTTAAACACAGAATCTGGACCTTGTGAGAAATGGAAGGTCTTGCCCCCGTCCGTCGAATACTCGGGATGCGCCATACTACCATAACCGACCCCCCACCCATTCAGTAACCCGTACTCTGCGCTCCATGGCCCCCACGGAGTGGACGAAATGTACATGTTCGTGAAGTGCTCGAATGCCGTGCAGATGATCACGTATCTATTCAGATACGCGTTGAAAAACACCGATCCGTACACATTGCACGAGAATTTTCCGCCCGAGTTTGACGTAGTCATTCCGTACGCGGTGGTAGTCGCATTGGGGATCGTTCCGGGCGTAACCCAGGTAGACTCGCTCCCAGCCTTGAGGAACGCGTATTCCGACGCAGAAAAAACTGCGTCAGACGCCTTCACCCGTCCGATGATGATGCCGGACGGCCCGCCGATGCTGTAGGTGTAGATGAAATCGCCGTCGCGCAAAATCGCCAACATCCCCAGCGCCAGTGCGTGCGGCCCGGTTAATAGGGGGCCACGGCGTGTCGCAATGGGTTTCTGGGCACCAAGCGTAACGGACACGACAGCGTTACCGCGGTTCCCGAAGCTACCGTCGGAGGCGCCGCGCCAGATCTCCCAGGCATAGGCGACGCCATGGGTAGAGTTTATGACGGCGACGTTGGACGTGTCCATTCCGAAAGCCGTTTGGGGAGAAACGGGCTTTGGGTCGCCCGACCAGGGCTTTATGAAGTCGTTGGCCTGGACAAGAGAGATGCCCGTTGTGTTCACGGTCATCACGGAAGAGGTCCCATAGAATGCAGGACCCTGAAAGAAGGATTTAAATTTCCTGATATTTGAGTTTCTAGAAGACGGCCTTACCATAGAGAATCCGCAAACGGTCCAACCACCTTTACACTCCATATCTCCACAATTCCAGATAACCTTATTCCCCAACTTCCCTGAACGGCATTTGTCACCTTCGAGTCGTTTGGCTTGGAGCGTGTCGGTGAATGCGAGGTTTCCGACATACTTGATGCTCCATTTTGTTCCATTGTCGCGCTTGAAGGTTGCCGGGTCAGGTAGAATACCGGTCGCCTGAGGAGATGCATGTTTGGCGGAAGAGGTAGCGGCAGCCGTAGCCTTCGTGGAAATGGCTAGCATGCCGGAGTGGTAGGCGGAGGTCTCGAAGGTCGTCCAGGAACCATTGGACAGCAAGCAGCTTGCGGTTCCACCTGAATTGGTGGTACAGAGGTCCGGGGTGCCGTTGCCATCTAGGTCGTAGCGTTTGTCTGACGTCGCGAGTGCTGTTAAAAAAGACAGCGAGAATAAAATAAGAATCAAAGAGTGGGAGTGCATCGTAGGTTCAATGCTGCGGGAATGAGAAGATAAAGTCCACAGCTCGAAAAAGGCCTTTTATACCTGCATTGATCATGGAACTTTTGCTGCCGAAACTGAACGGAGATTAGGAACGGCGGAAAACTGTGGAAACAGGAGGTTTTTGCAATGTAGAACAACCGGGAGATGATTAACGAGTAACTTTTGTACAGCGTTCAACATTGAAAGATCGTCGCCACTGAGGTTGTTGATCCGACGCCAGGTGCAGCCAGTGCGCATTTCCAAAGATTTGGGAAGCACCTGGAAGGGCATTGAAAGATCATGCCTTTACGCCTTACCTAGTAACCCACCGTATGTTGTCAGTATCTGATCTGTCTTGGGACAACCTAGGCATCAGATTCCGATTCAACACAGCGCAATACACTTGAGTCTAGGACATTTTAGCATCTTGGATTCTGCGTATTTATAGTCTTCGAGGATAATGCGAACAAAATTTCTGCCCTGAAGGTATGACAGAAACATCCGCGTCTAGTGAATGCCGCACCTGCAACGAAACCTGCCACGGCGTGTAGTGCGTTTTCCACACAGTACAACAGCTTCCGTGTGTAAATGAAGATTTATTACTTCCTCTGGACGGCAGATGCAATGAAGCATTGGCGCATTTAATGATCCAAGGCTGGGCGTGCGGTCGCAAGATTTTCAGCTAGCGCGTCAATAGGTACGCCGAAACTGTCTCTGCTGTGACTTGAGTCCCAGGGCAACAATTTCCCTCCGGTTCAGTCAGAAAGCCCGTGGTGTTTGAAGGACATGGTGGGCGAAGGAAAAATTCAATTGATGTGCAATCACCTCGAGTTGATCCGCACCTCCCTTTCATGTTCGCTCATAAACGCGCCAGCACGGTTGCAACAAGAGCTTTACCGAAAATGGATCCGAGAACCCTGCATCTCCTCGAAACAGCAGAAAAGGAGCCGCTAATATGGATGTGGGATCTGGGATTCAATATGAAAGCTGTTTCGCAGTGTCGCATCGTCGGATCGCAGGTAAATTCAGGCCAAATTTACTGTAACGGTGACCAAAACATCCTTTGCCCCATCCCAAGTTCGTCGAAACTTTTCCGACGAGTCGGGACGGTGCTCAATCAATACACCGTGTAGATCGTGAAGTTGGGGAGCGTTGCTGAAGACCTCCACAGGACCCGAATCATCTGGTTCGGTCTGTACCAATCCTCAAGGGTCGCGCGCCAGAGGAGAGGGAACTCCACAGAGTCTAGCCCTAGCTGGCGCATCTGGTGACGGCTGAAATCGAGCTCCAGGTACTCAATTCTCTGGGCATATCGGTGGATGACATCACACAAGCGACTCGAGGTGAAGGGGCCGTCCAGATGACCGTCTTCCTCGGACGGTTGGGTTGAAAAGCCGAGCCGCAGAGGCCGGAACGCCGCGCGTTGCAGCCACCGTTCTATAAAGGCTTCGAGTTTCCCGGGCTCCTCTGCGACGTCCTCGTCGATGATATCGATGCGAAGGTACAAAGTTGCCCAGAGTACTGGAGTTGCGAGCGCGATATCTCTCCATGCCCGGCATACACCCAGGAATACTGTAGGAGCCTGTACATTCGATTGTTCGGGCATGAGAAAACGCCTGTCTCCTCGCAGTTCCTCCATGGAAGGGAAGCACAGGGTAAAAATCTCTGCTGTGATTTCGACTGGCAAGGTCAAAACCGGAAAATTCAAAGTGGCGTCAAGTTGGCGCTGTGTGTCTGCTCTATCCTGCTCCAGGGCAGCTATTTTTCGAGCCAAGTCCGATTTTTGTTTCAGGATTTCCGCATCAATTTCCACGAGACGTCAACGAAGGACGGTGGTGGACATTTGAAGGGTATGAGGGGCTAAAACCAGGTTCAAATTCAAATCGGTGAAGCAGGACGGGCGAGTTTCAGCGAGCGGCCCTATGAAGCTTCAGTCAAAACTCGTGAAAGAGAAATCTCGCGAGAATCCTACGCTTTTTCACGCCTGCAAAATCTTTCGGATAAGGCTCCGATTTCTCTTGACTTTATGGGAGTCCGCGAGTATGTTCAGGATCAACAGTTTGAGCGTGAGAACATGGAAACTGGGACAAACATGTTCGACTGAGAGCTATCATCCTCAATGAGCCTCAATTATATTTCCAGTCGCTCAACGCAGTTATTTTGCCTGCATTCCCTTTCCCTCGCCCCCCGCCTCACCCACAGCGGCCAGCGAGTGGCCAGCGGCGGTTCCCAATTATGTACGTAATAGCCGATAATTACGGCCGATTCCCCATATTACCCTTTCCCTACTTTGCCTCCCCACACTTATCCACGAATCGCCCACTATCTTCGTTCGGCGTCTATCACTGCCTAAGACGCGCGCGCCAATCGCCCATGAGTTCGCCCACAGCGCGCGCAAGATATCAAGATATGCTCACTTCACGTCCACATAACCTTACCTTCTCCCATGATATCTCGCGATGAACAGCATGTCAATGAACCGGAGAATCTCAACGGTGGCTCGGGCTCTCTCCAGATCGCTGCACGCATATCCAGGCACACCGTGTAGAACGTGCCTATGCGAATTGATGCGGCGACTCAATATTCGATCCCAGCCCGAAATCGGTACCACTACAGCTTTCGCAGCCTTCCCGTTCCCACCTGCGATAATGTCCTCCACCCTCCAGTGCGTATCCGTATCCTGCATCGTCTTCCTAATCGCCTGCGATCGCTAATCGCAGGCATGGTGTGTTGTTGCACAGGCCCGACTTTGGCGTGAACGCGTGTCAGTTCCCCCCGCTCCCGACAATCCAGCGGGAAGACATCCGCCTGCGCGTCTTCACGCATCGCAGCTACTACGCACGGTCGGCGCACGTCTTCGAGGATCGCCCCGACGATCCGAGTCCCGATAATGAAAAGTAAGAGCGTCGTATACCCATCGATCGGCTCTAACATTAAATCTTAACGTTAACCCCAGATTCGAGCACCTCGGCGACTCGGTCCTGGGCTTCGTCGTGACGAGCCTGGTGTCAGACATGTACCCCAATTTGCGTGTGGGTCCGTCGACGGTGGGTCCTCTCAAGCGTGGCAGTGTGGCACGACGGCTTTACTGAATATGGCAATTTAGAAGGTGCGCGCGAAGATAGTAGGCAACTCCACCTTGGCGGAAATGTGTGTATAGAGATCTGCGAAATGAAGTGACCTACATGCTCATCTCGCGTCTCGCGTCTCGCAGATCCGTCAGGTATAAGCTTCCCGAGCAGCTCCGCCTCCATCCCGCGCAGGCCGTCACGCTGTGCGCGTCTACCAATGTCCAAGGTACGCTCCGACTCTTTTCTTTTCTGTGGCATGTATACTCACGATCTTCAACTCGAAGCTGACGTCTTTGAGGTGAGTATGTTATGCCCGATATTTTCCCCCGCGGTTAACCTGCTGTACTCGTAGTCCTTTATCGGCGGCCTGTTCACCGACCAAGGCATCGAGGCGTGCCACGCCTGGCTCCGGCCTTTGTTCGGGCCCTACGCCAGGGTGGCGTACGACGCTGTCCGAATGGAGCACGGGCTCCTGCCCGTCTCCGTCGGCACCTCCGCAGTTTCGCCTGCGCACAACGGCACAGGCTTGCAACCGACCTCCCCGGCGCCGTCCTCGCACAGCAGCGGCGCCGGCGACGGCAGCATCACCACCGGGCACCTCGCGCTCTTCAATCAGCGCTTGCAGAAGGGCGACGCGCGCGTCGAGTGGGTGTACTCCGACCAGCACCCCTTCGGCGAGTCGAACGAGCTTCACCCCGGGGCGGCGGCTGAGAACGGCAACGACAATGCGCCAGACCGCTTCGCGCGCGCGCATGGGAACAAGAGCACACCGGTGTGGTCCGTGCAGGTGCTCGTGGATGGGGAGGTCTACGGGCGCGGCCGGGGAAATACGAAGAAGGCGGCCAGGAACGAAGCGGCGAAGCAGGGCCTCGTGCGGATGGGCGTCGCGGTCTGGTAAGGCTCCGCTTCTCTCTCTCCTTCCCTTCCCACCTCCGGGTATATGTGCGTTGGGTTTATCTCACTCGGGAATCATTCTAGATGCGGCCGCGGCAAGGCTCGACATGGTCTCTCCACACTTGCGCCGGCTGGACCGTAAGGTCCATTCTGCGTTGGTGTGCAGAGGTTGTGGGTGGAGCGGTCTCAACTATATATTTATAGAATCTTAACCGGATGAATGGATGGAGGTCTCTATGTATGTAAATAATTTTGTAAATCCGGGCCTTTGGTCAGATGGCTTTTTTTGGGTTATATAAGAATACACGAGTTATCGCCTGGATTAGGCTTGGAAGCAGTCGATCTTGACAGCCTTTGGGTTCTAGTGTGCAGGGTTTTGACAATGACACGTCCGACCTGACGCTACACGGCCCGTCCGCTTACTGAGTGAGTAAAATCCACCAACTGCAGTTGGTCTCGCCATTAGATCTAGAACTTCTATTTCCCATGCAGCAACATCGCATACATAGCAAAAGTACAGCGGTATTGAGGAATGTGGGACGGGGGACGGTAATGGGAATGAAAACTGTCGTTGCAAGGCAGGGCAGGTGTGGATAAAATAAAGTAGAAACGGGGTAGGTAACACCCCACATTAGAATTAATACGGCGCGCCGGTCGAGTAGTAGCGGTAGCCGAACCATGCCGCGAGGAGCGCGAGGGGTGCCCAGTACATCAGGCTGCAGGGACAGTCAGTCAGTTGACAGAACGCTAGGTGATAGCGGAAAGCGCACTTAGAGCCCTGCTCAACCGCCGCGGAAGTGACACGGTTCGCCTGTGCGGCTGCTGCACCGGATTTCAGCTTGAGCTCCTGCGTGTGCGGAGAAATCGTTGTCAGTGCCAGCGAGCGGCCGGGTTTTGCGGTGGATACGGATACGTACGCTGTTTTTCTCAAATTCGCCGACGAGCATGCCGGGGAGGAGCTCGCGCGCCTCGTCGGAGTGGCCGACGTCCTCGAACGCCTCGGTTGCGTCCTGGCCTGCAGACAGTTTAATTTCAAACCTTTTTTGTGGGATATTTGAGGATGCGTACTGGCTTCAGCGAGGATTACCTCGTCACCACCTGGGTGCTATAGATAGCGGTTAAAACAATGACCAGGGCCCACGCAGGTAATAGCCCACCTCGTCCAAGAATTTGGTGACATCGTACACTGTAAAATGAAGGTCAGACAAAACGGCGGTGCCTGATTGGACAAGTGCAAGATTATGCACCCTTTTCGTGGATGAGGACGTAGAGCTTGTCCTTTGTGTTGTTGGCGCGCAGCTCGGCGAGGGTGACGGTTTTCTTGTCAGACATTGCGGGAGGAGAGGAGGAAAATTCGGAGAAAGAGAAGGAGATGGTGGTGGTCCAGGTCCGAGGGGTAACGGCGCTTACGATTACACGTCGACCATCAGGCCATTGGTTTTTTTCGTATTTCTCACGCAATTTGACGCTGCGGGGCGCGATGTGGGTCTAGCGCCAACAAAGTCGAGGGACTGGGTGACATTGGGACGAGTTACAAGTAATTGAAGGGGAAAAAGATGTGTATTGCAATGCTAGATACACGGACATGATACAGTACAAAAATACAACGACAACTGGAAATGTATGCTCGGTTTAGTACTCGAAGGACCATGGAGGAACTGCTAGCAGTTGGACGTTCAAGCGTGGACCAAGACTCGGTCGCTCTTCCACTTCACAAGTAGAGGTAACGAAGGCACTGGAAGCCGTGTTCCTAGGCATTAGAGAGTGGGGGGTGAAAGAAACGGAGAAGAGAAAATGGAAGGGGAACAGGAAATGGAAGGAAAACTGGTGTAATTGTTGTGGTAGACGATAAGGAGCAATATGAAAAAATTTCGTTAAAAAGCTTGACGGGTCGGCCAAACAAGTCATCACACCGCTTCGGTGTTTGTGTCGGACCGGAAGCCGTTATTTGGTCCGCGTGAGCATCGTTCCTCGGCCGCCGAAATTCTGAATAACGAAGGAGGCATTTAATAATGTTTTGCCCAATTACCAGCTCTGCATCCGAAGCGGTCGTTCTCAAAAAAACAAAGTCGGAGAGTTCATCAACCGGGATGAGAAATTTTCAACTATGGTTCAATTAAATCGCTCGACAAAGGCCGACCAGGCTCTCGAATATACTGCTAGTGTATATGATTTTTCATGGTAGTGCCGAAATACATAGTTTGTGCCTAACTACGGATGATCGACATAGTTGAAGGTACGCTGCCCGTTTGCCACATTATCGTCACTCGGAAAGCCTATGGGCACCCTTCTGCAACACGTACACTCATGGTCAGGGATGTAATGCGCCACCGCTCTGATGGTACTTCCGAACGCCCTACCCGCGGGCACATTCTGCAGGAACGCGCAAATTGAGCCGTCGTAGGAAATGTGGTCTTCGTTGTTGTACCAGTCGCCCTCAGAGACTTCCCAGTAGATATCTCCGACCAGTACGCTCGAAACGTCGTTCCTGCACACGATAGCACACGCGCCACTGCCCCGGCAGTTGATGCCGAGATCTGCGACGGGAGGGGTAACATCGGTACCATTGGTGAAGGCGCCGGGGTATGCTTTTGGCGCAGTCGAAATTGTGACAGCGAAGGCGACGAGTGCGAGTTTAAACCTTCGAAATATCAGAACGGTTGTTGACAACATAACGAATTTTTCAAGCTCACATGATTCTTGAAGAGTACTCAAAAGTTTTGGCAACCTTTTGTGAGTGGGAATGCTCCGATATAGAGCATGAACCCACCCTTCCAAACTTGAATAGAACACGAAGATGGTTTGAATTTCTGCCAATCCAGATAATCAGAAGGCTTATTTGATACCCCGCAGCCCAAGCACAGCGCACATCAGAATGCGGACCTTGCACTTGCCCGAGTGGACCGGCGAAGACAGCCACACCTTAGGTAGTAGCTGCCAAATTCGGTATTCAAACCTTTTTTTCAAGGGTTCCTTTCAAAGATGGGCTTGGTTTTTCGGACCAGAGTTCGTCGCCAAGCGAGAAGAAGGAAAACAATTCAACCATGGTTCAACTTAATCATCCGATGGAAGCGAGCAACTGAACGCCGAAAAAAACAATTCGAAGGCCACTCAAATCTTTTATGGCGATGCCGGTGTTCTGAAAGGAGTTTTACTCAGTCCACGTCCAGTTCAGATAGTTTGGCTTACAATCAAGTCGGTGGCTGGTTCCGAGTCGAGCGTACCCTGTCTTGAGGACGTCCCGAAGCGTCCCGACTCCTTCGCAGCTCTCGACGAACTCGGAATATGGGCAAGAATCTTGCTTTCGAGCTCGTTAACTTTGGCCTATCATTCCGATGAACCGTCGGATACAATAATGCGAACGGCTTTCAATCAAAAGATTTCACTCCGCTGTTCAAGGCGAACTTTGAACATACAAATGAATCCCCGAAAGTCTGAACACAGCACCTCCATGGGGTTCTCCGTTCCAGCTGAGTTTCTGTTGGAGTTTGTGCCATAAGAGGCAACCCGGCATCATGGCCGAGGCATAGCCGAGGTATCGAGTCAACACAAGTCAGTATGAGTCAAGAGAAGAATATCAGAGAACAGAGTAGAATATATAGGAACATTCTAGTTACTTTGGAGAATTAGTATCACACCAAAAATTGTCAACATTTGGTCAAACCGAATCTTAAACCGAGAGCTAAAGCATCAGTTTAATATTCAGTCAAACTGAAATTCAAACCAAACCAAGTACTATTGGTTCAAATTTCAGCTTCACTAAAAATCAATGAATTGGCTGGGCTTTCAGCTAAGCTGACAGTAAGCCAAAGCCCAATCCATCGGTTTAAGGATTGGCTGGACTGAAATCCAAACAAATACCACTCATTTCGGTACAAAGTATAGTTCAACTGATACCATCACTGAAACAAAATATATTAGTTAGATATCAATCGTGCCAATATCCAAACCAAAAAAGAAGATATTGGTTTTCATCCTAGTCTGCCCAAAACATCTAGGCTCAATTTTAATTTCGGTGCCAGCCGAAACTTGAACTGAAACCATAGGGTTCAGTCATGCTGAAATTTGTTCAGTGGACTTTCAGCATGACTGAAACCTGTGGTTTTGGTTGAAGATTCAAGTTGTGCCCAAATTCAAACTGAAATTAGATGTTTCAGTTGGACCAACACAAAAACCAATGTCTTATTTTTCAGTTTTTGTATTTGTAGGACCGATACCCAACCAATATGTTATGTTTCAGGGGGGGTATCAGCTGAGCCATTGTAAATACCAAAATCTATAGTTTTGGGTTGTATTCTGGTTCAACAAATCTGTAAACCAATGGATTGTGTTTTGGTTCACTGTTGGCTTGACAGAGACCTCAGCCAATAAATTGATTTGTGGTTAAACCAAAATTTAAACTAATAGTACCTAGTTGGGTTTGAATCTTGGCTCAGCCAAATGTTAAACTAACACATTAGCCCTTGGTTTAAGATTTGGTTCGACCAAATGTGGGTAATTTCCGGTGTGTATATAAGTAGCAAAGATTCACTGTATTCTGCAAGTGTTTGCAGAGCTCAGTCAAACACTAATATATTCTTGGATTCTTACTATTGAAACACTGTCTGATTCCACGAGAAATTACAACAGTTTCAGCACGGCTCCTGTTGTACCAGTGGCAAGTGTAGTGGCGTGAGGGTAGAAAGCAAGAGAGAGGTGCAGATCAACCCGAGGTGATTGCACATCAATGAATTCTTACTCCGCCCACCATGTCCTTCAAACACCACGAGCTTTCTGGCTGAGCCGGAGGGGAATTGTTGCACCAGTCTCTCGTATTCCGCGCATATCTTGGCCCTCGAGTCACAGCAGAGACAGTTTCGGCATACCTCTTCTTGATTCGCTGCTGAAAGTCATCTTGCAACCGTATCCCCTGCCTTGCATCATGAAATGCACCAATGCTTCATTGCATCTGCCGTCCAGAGGAAGTAATAATTTACCCATGGAAGCTGTTGTGCTATATGCAAAACGCACGACACGCTGTGGTGGGTTTCGTTGTAGGTGCGCCATTCACTAGATGCGGATGTTTTTTGTGATCAGGATCTTTCATGTTCTGCATACCTTCAGGGTACAGATTTTGTTCTCATTCTTCTGAAGGTTTATAAGATACACAAAATCAGAGATGCCTCAGACTCAAGCGTTGCGCGGTATTGGTTCCGAATCCCATGTTGGTTCGTCAACTCAGATCGGATGTTTGAAATACACGGTGGGTAAGTAGGGAAAGGGAGACAGCGTAATCTTTTGGCAGTAGCTTTCTATGTGTTCCTTGAAACTTTGAGAGTGCACACAGATGCACCTGGTGTCGGATCAATAATCTCGATGGCTACAATCTTTCAATGTCGAACTCTACTCATAGCGTTGGATATGCCTGGGAGATCTGGCGCGGTGCCTCCGACGGTACTAGTAGTTTTGTGGACCGCGGCAACGCCGTCGCGTCTGTTACGTTGGGCTCTACCAAGCCCATCACAACACGCATCGGGCCCCTCTTGACGGGTCTAAACGCTATCCAGCTCGGTCTGCTGGCGATCCTGCGCGACGGGGATCTTATCTACACCTACAGTATCGGCGGGCCTTCGAACATCATCGTCGGACGCGTCGCCGCGTTAGATGCAGTTTTCTCTGCGTCGGCATACCATTTTCTCGTCGCGGGGAGCACATCGACGTGGACAACGCCTTCTAACATCCCTAATGCTGCGACTACGACGTCCGGTATGACGACCACAACTCAGGCGGGAAATTCTCCTGCAATGTATATGGGTCGGTGTTTTTTAACGCGTATTTGAACAAATACGTCATCATCTGCATGGCGAATGATATACTTGTTTCTGAGTTGAAGTACACGGTGCAGATTCGATGTTCGACGTGGAAAAAGCTTGTAGGGATACAGAATAGAAGATACATGCCAATCCCAATGCATGACCTTCAACCGAAATGCCAAAACTCGAGCAAAAGTTGACATCCGTTCCTGTGATATCCTTTGTGTTCGTACCGTCAGATCAATTGGTTTCATAGATGAATGCGAACGCACGTCAACACCTACGATCCACTCCTCGTCCATCATAACCCCGGTCCAGGTGGTGGCCTCTGGAAACTTCTTGGCCACATACCCAATTCCTGAATGCGCCTGCTCGCCAAACAGCGCCTGCTCGCCAAACAACGCCAACTCGTCCACAAAATCCAACTCGGATGAAGGCACCAAGGCAATGCGGTCAGTTGCGGGCTTTTCCCCGCCGTCCTTTACTTTCGCTTGCTTTAGGAAAGTTTTCTTCACCGTGTATGGGTTGAAGTCGAGCAGGAGTATAGCACGGTCGGTCGTGCGGAACACACAACGTTGCCCGCACATTATCGTTGGCCACTTGCCAGTGAAACCTTCAGCATTGAGAGACCGGCAGTTAAGCGGGCCCCAATCTGCCCACAAACGTTCCTGACCACGGTCTCGACTGACGGTATTTGTTGCAACAATGCACGCCGAGGAATGATCAAAAGGACGTCATCGAGGAAGGCATCGCCGTCGGTTGAGTAGCGCACAATTTGGAGCACAACCAAGGAATCAATGAAGGAAGAATGGAATGGCAATTGCGAAGCTGGTGTGTGGTAGCCCTTGGGATTGCTTTCGACGCTTTCTATGATGTATTCATAGTTGTTCGGGAGCTGCGGAAGTTTGAGCGAGATTTCTGGGCCGGCAATGTCCCCTGGCACATCTGGAATGGTCCACAGTTCAAGTGCTCCTGAGTTGACTGCTAACAATACAGTGTCGGTTGTCAACAATACGGCGGCTGCATAGTTGTCGGCAAGGTCCTAATGATTGCTTAAAAAGATCCACTAAAGTAAATTCCATCTACATACCATTTGGAGCTGACCTTTCTTCCAATCGTATACAAGAACGCGGTTGGGGCGATCCATCCCCATGGATTGGATCAAGATGACCACTTTGGGTCCACAAATATCCACCTCAAAATGTGTGAAGCCCTCCACGGCTGCATGGAGAATTATGACGGGTTCCGAAGCCCCACGGTGGGCGGAACGGGTGGATGTTTGGTAAAAGCGCAGCTTTAAAACTGCGTCGGACGGGAGGGGGTGATTGCGGCCGAGGGGTGCGGTCCTGTAGTTAAATATCGCATTAAATTAGTACACTGCGACACGGTGACTCGGACGTACGATGAAAGAACGATCAAAAGATCTTCCTCGGGCACAGCAAGTCCGGCCGCGAGGATATATTCATCTAATTCAAGACGCTCCCAGACCGGCGGAGTTAGCTGTCCAATCGAGGCCACAGAGATCCATCTTAGAGCCCTCCTCGAAGACTCTGCAAAAGCGAAGATGCCGCCAGACAACGCATAGAACGTGCTGTCAGTGCCGATATTAGGGAAATTGTCCACCAGAATGGTACGAGTAGAGGTTGGGAGCAGCTCCGAAAAAAGCCGTCTTACGTTTTTGAAGGGCAATAATTCGGTCCGCCGAGGTTATATTCGGGTTCACGAAGGGATTGTCCTCGACGCAGGCGGCTTGAATGGCCAAACGATATTCAAGCAACGCTGACCCGTCAATAATCGACTTGACGCGTCGATTAGTGGCAATACACGCGACGAGAGTCGATAAATCGTAGGAATAAAGGATCAGAATCAATATTTCGGGCGGGAAGTCAAGGAAGTGGATTGGCATGGTCCAAGAGAAGTTTTGACACAGCCATCATATTGGCCCTCATTTGGTCGCGCTTGTCTTTGGACGGTGTGCCAAATAATGGTTGAAAACGTATTCAACTCTGTAGTGGAATCGGGAATTCTGGCCGGTAATCATTCCAAGTATTCCAGCCCAAGAATATACCCCGGCTCGACTTTCAGGTCGCAGACTCCTGGTTCAATCCTCAAGTTTTGAATTCATGGTTCAACTGGACCTCATTACAGCTTAGCGAAGCTGTACCCGAATACACGGTTTATACATAACTACGGATGGGCGACATAATTGAAGGTAAGCTGCCCATTCGCCACATCGTTGTCACCCGGAAAGCCTACGGGCACACTTCCACGGCACGTACACTCATGCTCGGGGATGTAGTGCGCGATCGACTTGAGGGTGCTTCCGAACGCCCCACCCGCGAGCACATCCTGAAGGAACACGCAGATATTGTCGTCGCAGAAAACCTGAGCCCCATTGCTGTACCAGTTGCCGTCAGTGACTTGGTTGATGTCCTCAACCAGTTGGTTCATAACGTTGCTCCCGCAGGTCAGGGCATCCGGCGCTACCTCGGCAGTTGATGCCGAGGTCTGCGATGGGAGGGGTAACATCGGTACCATTGGCGAGGGTGGGGCCGGCGTAGGTCGTTGTTGCAGCAGTCGCAACAGCGAGGGCGATGAGAGTGTGTTTGAACCTCCAAAATGTCATGACGGCTTTCGACAATAATATATAAGCATTTTTAACTTTACATTGTTTTAAAAGCGACGCCCGGAGTTGGTTTATGACTCCGAGAGGTGTGATTTGAGAGAATCTGAATCAATCAATTAGACGAGTCAAACAGAAGCCGGGCAGAAATTGTACCCACCTTCGACAGCCGAAGTGAATTCAGAGGGAGTTGAAATCCTGGAAATACAGAGAATAATCTGCAGGCCCTTCTATACCCCACATCCTAAGCATAGCCCACGTCAGGATGAGCATGCACTCGCCCGAGTGGCCCGGCGAGGGCTCCTTACCTCAGGTAGTGGTTGTCAAATTCGGTCTCCAAACATTTTTCAAAGCACTCCAAACTAAGAACTCTGGGCTTGGTTTCTTGGACCAAAGTTCGCTGCCAAGTGAGAAGAAATAATTCAAGCACAAATTCAACCATGATTCAATTTGATTGCCCGATGGAGTCGCAAGACTCTTCAAGTGAGTATTGAGGGTAATTCAGTCGTGGCCATTAAAAGAACAATACTACTGGAGTGTACAGCCCAGTAAGGTAGAAGTGGGACTGGCTTGGGTATTCCGAGTTTTCACGCTTTGCGCCATTCGATCTCGGCTGCAACCTGGAGATAGTCGACAACAGATTTCTTCTGATGCTCCATCCGCGATGGCCCACATGTTTTGTTTTTTCCGCGCAGAGGGTATCGCTGGCGGAGATGGCGGAGGTCTCTGGGGTAGTCACAGTTGCGACAGCAAGGGGCGTGAGAGTGAGTTCAATCCTTCAAGATTTAAAGGTCAGAACCGCTGGGGCGAAGATAGATGCATGTTGAAAATTCACATTATTCTCAAGTTGAAGAGTGCTTTTTCTACGACAGGGAGGGTTCCGGGAAAGAATCTAAATCATGATCAATTAGAGGAGTGGAATACGAGCCAGAAAAAAAACAATGAACCCACAGATCGTAATCGGACAGAAGTCGAGTTCTGGCAATCTAGAGAGCGGAAAGACCGATTTTATACCCAACATCCTGTAGGGCCACCGAATAAAAGACGCTCCACAGAGTTGCATACACGAGTTGCGCTCCACCGATGCTACCGGCGGAGCATACCTGCCTCAGGTGGTGGCTATTCATAGACTGACACTAGTGGCGGTGTTCTGTTAACGGATTTTGTGAGATTCGACAAGATGTTGTTGTACATATTGAACTTGTGTCTCTCGGTGAAAAAGCTCACCATATGGGATGTCAAAAAAATCAACCATGGTTTGATTCGATTAGCTGATGGAACTGGGCAACCGAAAGCTGAAGAAACAATTAAATGGCCCCCTTCAAGTCTTTTCTACCCACGCCAATATTGCCGAAAGTGCTAACAATACATTATTCAGTACAGGTCCCGTTCGATCGAAATCCGTTTTGACTGACAATTAGGTGGAACGCTTCCTTGTTCCAGTCCCGGCTCCTTCGCAAATTGTCGACAGACTAAGGCTTTCAAACCTGTTAAATTTAGTCCTGAGTCGCCGACGGACCGTCGGCGATGCAACAATAATGCGAAACCACTTTCAATAAAAATAGTCCAGTCCGGGTTTTTAGGCAAAGGTTCAACATTGAATGAATGCCGCGCAGGTGCGGTCTCAGAATTCATTGCACCTTTTTTGAAGTCTGGATTCCTCGAGAGTAAAGGGAGTAACTCGGTAGTTGCACCATTGCTCTTGCAAGCTTGTCAATGAAGGATACGACACAGAATAGTCCTCACTGTTCAAAATTCAACGTGCGTCAGGTAACATGACCATCTTCAGCATGTACTATCCGGAGCATACGGCACAGAAACTCTCCAATCCCAGTCAAACATTCGAAAGAAAGCCGTGCACGCCTAGCCGGGATTTTGGTAGTGGACGCCGAAGATTTGACCGTGATCAAACACATTTCCACCGACAGTCTCTCATAGCCAGACGCTTCAACAAGATCAACCTCGTACCTCAGTTTGTTGAAAGATATAGACCAGAATTGGAGAAGGGAAGAAATTATCACAAGCATTTTAGCAAGACGCTTGTTGTTTCCGTCCCACTTAATTGTCTATGGTGGCCAGAAGATCGTACGGAATCGTACCTCGCCCAACCTCCCTTGAATCTTTGCAGTACCTGAAATCAAACGACCTTGTGTTCCAGGCCTGTGGAACGTCCAGGTAATCGAACATTTTGCGCTCGACGACACTTTCGCTAACGGCGTCGAGGAAGATCGTAAAATCCACGCGCGAGCGAATGTATCCACCGTCCAGTCGGTCTCAATGTTAGATTGTGGCTGGAAGTCGAGGCAAAGGAAACTTTTCGCCGTGCGTGATTGGGTTGCTGGGAAGATTCCGGAACCTTGAGCAAAGTAATGTGTGCACTCTCCTTGGAAATTTATTGAATTACGAGCGACCATCCAGACTTGGGCTCGAAAGAAAAATATCGAAAATTGACTATGCCTTGTTCAAACCACTGCATATTTTGCGAGGCACCATTATCGCAGAAGACGAGTAGGATGCGCCCCGGACTTCAGTATCATCTACGCGTTTGGACGAAGGTCAGCTGTCCCGCAGCCCGCGTGGCGTCGTACAAGTGGTTCGAGTTAAAATTTTTCTAGGGAAGGCAACCTCGAGGCAAAAAGTGAGAACTCCGAGGATATTGCGCATTTTTAGGAGGACCAGGGACATTAGCATGAAGGAAGTCGGAAGGGCCACATTCTTGTAGAACGAAAACAATGCCGTTTGGACAAAGTCACAGCAGCAGTATGGGTCCAGCGATGATATTCGGAAGATCACCTCGCAGCAGGAGAGCTGAAAGCAGATGAGCAGCAGAACAACGTGAGCGTCAACTTAAAGGGTTCGCAAATTTCCTCATCAGATCTTTCTCTCCGTCTTCATGGCTACCTTGCTCAATTTCCTCAAGCCAGTGGCCTACGCGTCTCGGAGTCACTTTCCATGCGCTCCAGTATTCTCCTCATGGCCAGTATTACACTCGTAGTGAGCTCATTTGAATAGCGAAGCTTTTCTACATGACTACGGATTAGCGACATAGTTGAAGGTGAGCTGCCCATTCGCCACATCGTTGTCATCCGGAAAGCCTACGGGCACACTTCCGCAGCACGTACACCCATGCTCGGGGATGCAGTGCGCGATCGACTTGAGGTGCTTCCGAACGCCCCACCCTCCGGCACGTTCTGAAGGAACGCGCAGATATTACCGTCGCAGAAAATATGGGCCTCGTTGCTGTACCAGTTGCCCTCAGTGACTTGGTTGATATCCCCAAGCAGTTGGTTTGCAACGTTGCTCCCGCAGGTCAGTATGACGGTCAATGTGTTACTTTATTCACGAGGGGTAAAACATCTTGGTTTTTTTGGTATAATGTCCCAGATTTTGAAGGATATAAACATGAAATTGAAGGAGCACAAAATCTTTCCCAAAGCTGGCATATAAACTTTTGAACTTTTTCCCTGTAGATAATACTTTCTTGACATTTTTACCACTACAACTTTCTCGGCACAATGAAGTGGCTGTGTTGATGGCCGCATGCCGAACTCTGCTGAACTTGTGCACCAATATGTAGCGTATTTCTCCCACAGCACGTGCTAATTCTGGTGAGTTCAGAGGTTCCATTATAGCAATAAGGCCACTGCCCACAGTGACCTTCTGTCCTTCGAGAGGGAATGCTACAAGTTCAACTGGGTGCGGCCCCGGGGGCCATCAGCACAGCCACTGATGGGTGCCGAGAAGTGCCGTGAAAGTTATAGAGGTGAAGATGTCAGGAATGTTTTAGCTTTTTCAAAAGTATCCAGAAAAAGTTCCAAAGTTTATGTGCCAACATTAGGTAAGATTATGTGCTCCTTCACTTTCACAATTATATCCTTCCAGAAACGGAACATTATACCGAAAATCAAAATATTTTACCCTTTCTGGATAAAGTAACACGTTGACCGCCATAGGTCAGAGGGCCATCAGCAAAACCTGGGTCGCAAGGTCCCCCTCTACGTAGTGCTACGTAACACTACGTAAACTTAAAAATACTGCAGAAACTACAGGCCACCACAGCGACTACGTAGCACTGCGTAAAGTGGGACCTTAACTACAGGGCACCCAAGGTTTGCTAATGCGAGGGCATCCAGCTTACTAGAATCCATCTAGATTCTATCAACACAAAAGTTTATAGAGTTCATGAACAAAACATTTAGTTTTAACAAACTGCAAAGAGTTTGAGGACGATTTTAATCAAAGACTTTTTACCCATCATAAAAAGATTAGGGTCGACAAAAAGGGAGCAAAAAACGGCACAAAAAAGGGCGCAAAGAGGGTGCAAAAAGGGCAGGTGTGAATAACCCTATTGTTTCCTCAACAAGAAAAGTTCTAAAGTGTTTTTACACCAGAATTTACAGTTATGTTCTCAAAAACATGATATTGTACGCTGTTTTATTAAAGTAACACATTGACCGCCATAAGGTAGAATTGGGACTGGCTTGCATATTCCGAGTTTTCACGCTCTGCACCATTCAATCCCGGCCGCAACCCGAAGATAGTCGACAACAGATTTCTCATGCTCCATCCGCGATGTTCAACATGTTTTGTTGTTTCCGCGCAGGGGGTATCGCTGGCGGGAATGGCGGAGGTCTCTAGGGTAGTCACGGTTGCGGCAGGGGGCGCGGGAGTGAGTTCAATCCTTCAAGATTCAAAAGTCAGAACCGCTGGGGCGAAGATAGATGCATGTTGAAAATTCACATTATTCTCAAGTTGAAGAGTGCTTTTTTTCTGTGACAGGGAGGGTTCCGAGACAGGATCTAAATCGTGATCAATTAATAGAATGGAATACGAGCCAGGAAAAAAAAACAATGAACCCACAGATCGTAATCAGACGGAGGTCGAGTTTCTGGCAATCCAGAGAGGGCAAAGACCAATCTTATACCCAACATCCTGTAGGGCCACCGAATAAAAGACGCTCCACAGAGTTGCATACACGAGTTGCGTTCCACCGATGCTACCGGCGGAGCATGCCTGCCTCAGGTGGTGGCTATTCATGGACTGAAACTAGTGACGGTGTTCTTCTAACGGATTTGGTGAGATCCGACAAGATCATCATGTTGTCGTACATATTGTACTGGTTTTCTTTCAGTGAAAAAAAAAAAAAATCTCACCGAATGGAATGAAAAAAAAAATTCAACCATGGTTCAATTCGATTGGCTGATAGAACTAGGCAACCGAAAGCTGAAGAAATAATTAAATGCCCCCCCTCGAGTCTTCTCTACCAACACCGATATTACCGGAAGGAGTGCTAACAATATTTTATTTGGTACATGTCCCGTTCAATCGGTTCGCGGGCACGCTTTCTTGTTCAAATCCCGGCTCCTTCGCAAAGTATCCACAGACTCGGAACATGGCAAGGATTTCCTTTCGAACCTGTTAAACTTAGCCCTGAGTCGTTACCAAGTAATGTTTAATAAGTACTGGCTTTGCAACCTTGTCAATGAAGGGCACGACACAGAGTCTTCCTCACTGTTCAAAATTCAACGTACCTCAGGTACATGGCCATCTTTAGCCTGCACTATCCGGAGCATACGGCACCGAAACTCTCCAAACCCAGTCAACCATTCGAAAGAAAGCCGTGTACGCCTTACCCGGGATTTCGTTGTGGACGCCGAAGATTTGATCGTTTTCCACCGACGGCCTCGGGTACAGACCAGAATTGGAGAAGGGAGAGATATTATCCGCGACTGCCTAGTCGGCCAGACTAGGTACTCGGCCACTTGCAAAATATGAAATGTCACGGTGCATATCTCTGCTTCCGGGCACTTGTACGGTAGAATACAACTTGTGAGGATGTTGTATGTCGAGTTTGGACCCAAATTGATGCGGCTATCAAAAACTGTGGGACGTTTGCTGTCAAGGTGGCAGCGTGTGAACATCATTTCTTATCTCCGAACGGCCCTCGCTCTCAGCTTTTGCTCCTTTCTCCACCAATTCTTCACCGATTCGCAGGTTTCGGGGCTCGTTTTTATCCCTGAATTCTGGGTAACGAATTCTACGCATTAAATTCACGAGGAAACTTTCTCCTCGCCTCATGGACCCGTCAAGGATATTTTGACCTGATTCTAGGTGGCGAAATCCGGCCACCCCTCTAGCGATCTATCCGTGTGTGATACGGACTCAGGATTGGGGATATTTATTCTTCACAACTATCTCAGTATTATCTCACATTGATTTGGCTCTTAGCTGCCTGAATTCCCCTTCATAGCCGGCCGCCACCTCAAACCCCAGAATTTCGCTTGCATGGAAAGATGTATTTTCTTGAAGAGTTATGGGTATGTGGGAGACGTCCTGTGACCATGGGTGTGTCAAATTACATCCTATTGAGACTTTTTTACCTTCACTGGGGTCCTCGATAGCTTCTATCCCTTGTAGGGCACAACTTTCCCGCCGCACCTTTTTCTCACCTACTCAGGTCGGCTTCAAAGAGAAATTATTTTCGTCTTCCTATAGGTCATATGTACACTTTGAGTGTATATAATTGTACAGTGATATCCTTCGAGTCATTTGGGTCACAGTGGGGTGAAAGGAACCAGTGAAAATGAGCGAAAGAGCCGGGTGGCCGACTGGGCCGTCCATTGCCCCTTTGGGACTTCGCCGAAAAGAAAAATCAGCGAGGCATGGTATCGCCATGTAAATTCGCGGAAAATATCTGTGCTCACTCTCAGAATGCATAACCTTGGTTTAGAGCCCATAAATTCATACCTACCAACCTCCATGGGCATAATGAAGCTAAATTATGCTAAGGTGGCTGAGTACCCAGTCTCTGATAATATATCCCAAGCATCTCAGCAAGACGCTTGTTGTTTCTGTCCCACTTGATTGTCTACGCTGGCCAGAGGATCGTACGGAGACGTACCTCGCCCAACCTCCCTTGAATCTTTGCAGTACCTGAAATCAAAGGACCTTGTATCTCAGATCTGTGGAACATTCAGGTATTCGAACACTTTGCGGTCGACAACCTCTCGTTAACGGCGTCGAGGAAGATTGTAAAATTCACCTGCGAGTGAGTGCGTCCACGGTCCTCAATGTTAAATTATGGCTCTAAGTCGAGGCAAAGGAAAGTTTGCGCCGTGCGTGGTTGGGTTGCTGCGAAGATTCCGGGACCTTGGATCAAAGTAGTGTGTGAACTTTTTTCGGAAATTTATTAAATTATGAGCGACCATCCAGACTTGGGCTCGAAAGATAAATCGAAAATTGGGTATACCTGTGGTTCAAACCACTGCATATTCTGCAAGGCACCATAATTGCCAAAGACGAGTAGGATGAAACTCGGACCCCTCTACGCGTTTGGGACGAAGGTCAGCTGTCCCGCAGCCCGCGTGGCGTCGTACAAGTGGCTCGAATCAAAAAATTTCTAGGGCATTGAGGCAACCTCGAGGCCAAAAAGTGAGAACTCCGAGGATATTGCGCATTTCTAGGAGGACCAGGGACAGAAGGAAGTCGGAAGGGCCACATTCTTGTGGAACGAAAACAATGCCGTTTGGGGACACAGCAGTATGGGTCAGCGATAATATTCGGAAGATCACCTCGCAGCAGGAGAGCTGAAAGCAGATGAGCAGCAGAACAACGTGGGCGTCAACTTCAAGGGTAGTCTGCCGAGAACAGCCGCAAATTTCCCCATCAGATCTTTCTCTCCCGCCTTCATGGCTACCTTGCTCAATTTCCTCAAGCCGGTGGCCTACGCGTCTCTTCCTTTCCTTGCGCTCCAGTACTCCCCTCATGGCCGGTATTACACTCGTAGTGTCATCTACGTCGGTGCTTTGGGCTTTGTCGCGACAATTAGTGTCTTTTTCGCCGCTGGGCTATCCCTCGCAAATCGACGCTTCGACGTGAATTATGTCGTGGCACAAACATTCTATGCAGTCGCTGGGACTCTAATAGGATGGCGCGTCGAGGTTGAGGGCGAGGAATGGCTACGCGACTCGAAAGATGGCGGCGGACGGCCAGCCATTCTTATGTGTAACCACCAGAGCATGATCGACATTCTACCTCTAGCTCGGTGTGTAACATGTCGTGGTGCTCTTCGTGTCTAATCTCAAGGGTAGAATTATGCCGAAACGGACCTCCATCATGTCCAAAAAATCGCTACGATTTACTCCGCTCGGCCCGTTCATGCTAATGTCGGGCGCCATCTTCATCGACCGCGGAAACTCGGCACGTGCTAAGCGCTCTCTCGACGCCGCCGTGAACGTCATGCGAAACCTGCGCGTCTCATTATGGATGTTCCCCGAGGGCACCCGCCACAACAGCCCGACACCTGACCTGCTGCCTTTCAAGAAAGGCGGCTTCCATCTCGCCGTCCAGGCTGGTCTCCCTATCATCCCGATCGTCATCGAGAACTACTGGCACCTTTACCACAAAAACGAATTTGAGCGCGGGGTGGTCCGTGTCAGAGGTGTGTGGGCGACTCTGGTCGCGGCTTTCCAGCGTCTTACGCGTCTACAGTGCTCCCACCCGTACCCACTGCTGGTATGTCGACCGAGGATGTGCCTGCTCTCGTTACCCTTGTCCGCGAGCAGATGCTTGCTGCCCTGATCGACATCTCCTCCAAAGCACCGGCCTTTATCCCGGAGAAGTCTATCGCGCCTCCAGATCCCGCATCGATGTCCTCAGTAGCGGCTGTCGTATCGGACGTTGTGGATGACCACACCACAGCGATGCCTGAAGATGCGGTCTTTGAGACCAAGCCTACGACGAGCAAGGAATCGCTTGCGAGCTCTGCTTTCGAAGGCATCACAGGGAGCGACAATGGGACGGAGACGGAGGAGGACGATGAAGGGATGGTTCTCGTTGGTCGACCGACGTGACACGACACGGACTCTTTCTTTATATCATTTAATGGATCGCGGACGGGTAATCATGCCTATGCAACATACGATGCGTGCGCCTGTGCTTTGAGTAGAGCTAGACGATACCTTCCGTTTTGTATTTACGAGCGTATCTACGAGCGTTTCTGTAATCGAGTTTGGGCTTGTGGCGAAGAAGAGTTTTCAGAAATTTGCATAATGTGCCGTGCTGGATCGTGAAAATTTCATTATCATGATTACATGACACTACTTCCTCTCACGGGTCGATTGACTCTCTGCGTCGTAGTCTGTTACTTTGGTGTTGGTGATATTAACTGCAACAGTGCGCAAAGGCAGGCTCCCGATCGTCTGATGAGAGTCTGTAGTAATGTCGCTTGGATGCGCGCTTGATTTGACTTGAAACCGCAAAGTTATCCGTATTGTGATAGCGTTAAATGTGATACCCTGCCAGAGATTCGTTGAGCTCGGAATACGCTGTAAGTCAGTTGAGAATACGACACGAACGACGATAGGCGTTATCGCCTCCAGCGCGATAAACTGTGCGTTGCTGATGCCGGCGTACAGGACCAACAGAATTATTTCACCATGAGACAGAAAGCGGCGAACTCAACCATGATATGCAGAATCGGAATGAGGTTGCCCTGCCCGAGTCGATACGAGGCAGACTATTTATCGGTGGCCGCGATACGTCAAGCCATGAGGCCAGTCGTGATAATGTTTTGCGCTACTGCAAGGGAATAGAACGTCTTAACCCATGCGCCGAGGGAGCCGTCAAGGGAGCCGTCGAGCACCGCGGTGCCCGGGTGAATGTTGGAAAATATGGCGCAAGTCATGTATCCGGACACTAATGAAATGGTAGTCAATGTTGTCATCCAGGTTCAAGTGAATTTAGATTAATGTTGCCGCGACTCCAAGTCGATCAAATCAAACTTTGTGTATAGCCACATTGTTTACCCCCAAAAGGTAAATATCTCATAGTCAATAAGGAAGGCTCATATAGGTCCATAATATATCCAAATGCCTTGGCAATCGGATTTTTGGTTGTGGAGAAATTCACAAATCATTGTTTGACTCGACTCGACTCGACTCGACTCGAGTCGATCAATAAATCCAATATTTCTCACGAACAGTGCGGTATCAGCGGGAACCCTTGGTATATGTTATACATCCATTATGCCCCTACATACTACATATATAATCATTGTAGTTATACTCTTCAGTCAAATGTTATTTGCGATAAATTGAATTGGCCGACTTGGAGTCGCGGCAACATTAATTTAGATTGGATGTACCTGTACTGCTGAAAACCATGAGGAAAGGAACGCAGACGACCAAAAAAATTCCGGTTCCGTAGCACCCAGCAGCGATAAACCTGAATGAAATTTATGAGGCGAATAGCTAGTTGCAAAGGAACTACAACGCACTGTGACAGAATCCCTGAAAATTCTTTGCGTCGCATAGATGACATCCTTGAAAACGTGGTTCCATTGTGAAAGGATGCCCAGATAACTAACTGGGCCTCCCGGCAGTGAACTGTGGTCGTGGTCGACATATTAACGCATCAATCGCATGCAGTTTGTAGCTATATCCTGAACTTAGAATATGGTCGGATTGGCAAGGTATTTTTTTTTCTTTGCAAATGTGCATCGTGGCCAAGATGAAGGTGATGATCCCGACTGTGAACATGGCCTGAGAAATTGGTTCATTCTGGTCTGTAAGAAGCGAAGAACAATCTTACTCGACTATGCGCCGTTTGCCGCTTTGATGTCTTCAGATTGATTGCAAGGGAAAGCGTAAAAATGCATACGAAGAAGCCTGCCGGTGGAAAAGAATCGCGAATGGAGGTAGTGAAGTTGGAAAGTACTCGCACCATACATATATCAAACCCTTCGACGGCCAACAAGCTCAAAAAATCATTCAATAACAGTGTTTAAAACTTATTTCAAGCCAGATTGAAACAATAAACGCGCGATCCAGAGAAAACGGCGCACTGGCTGGCATGTTGGGAATATTGAAGGAGAACAGTGGGAATCTCACCGTGACGTTGTCTTAAATTCATTCACGACGTCCCAGGTCCGGCGTGTTAGGTCTTGACAACATTACGTATCTCTGGTTTTCAATTGTGGAGGGAGGTTCAATGGTGGAGAGGGAAAAGCGGTACCCAAAAGGAGAAAACCGACAAGTTCACACTGTCAAGAAATGGAGTAACAAAATTGAACTGAATTATGACGGGCTGTCGACACACCTGAGAGAAAATATGCCCTTCAAATGTTCGGCCAGGAGTGTCAATAGACCATACACCACAGATATTCTGGCACCATGCCCATTTTGCCCATTCCGACTGGTTGAATGGGTTGAGCGGAACTTGGGATGGTGTTGTACACGAATCAGACGCCTTGGGAAGACCGTTTCTGCGGTCAGATTCACATGTTTCGCAGAGTCTGCCTCGCGGAGACGATGGCTTCAAAAAATTGATCACAGTCGAAGAGCCCACCGAGATGTTAAACAACTTGTTCCCTCAAGCTTGGTTAAAAACCCAACATGGATCGCGGATACGTCACGAAATCCCACTGGCAGGCAATTTGTATGGTGTCGTTGTACATTCCGAGAAATGTCGAATGCCCGGTGGTAAACCACTACTTATTACCCGTGTGGTCTGTTAGATTCTGCACCCGAACTGGTCAATGATGCGCGCTGTTATGTATATTTTTGTCAGCCGTCCGATTCAGTTGTGGAGAATCCGTGGTTTGTCGCAATGAGCAGGCCCTCAGATGCATCCGACGCCCGATGGTAGTGACACAGCGAAAACTTATGTAGTTTTCAATGGGCACTGGGTAGGTGAACCACCAAACTGAGGTCAGAATGGAAAAGGTTGTCAGCACTGACGGCAGTGCGAGCGAGAAAAGGACCAAGATTGAGAACAGAACCTCAAGACCGCGAGGTTTGCGAAGGTGGAAGTTGGTGTTGAGAAAGAAGGTGGTCTTGCTTTGCTCCTATTTGGCACTTGATCGCAATTCGGCCCGAGGGCACTTGCGCTCTTCCAACATGTTGACTGGGACTCAAGGCGACCGCGGACCTGTCGCAAGATAGTTGAACATGACTCAAGATGATTTGCTAGCCTTTCTGGGGCACACCCGGCGGCCGGAAATCGAATGTTCACAACAACCTGACGACTTCTGATGTCTTCAAGTCTACCTCTTTTGCGGGCCCCTTCATATCTGCTTGGACGGTTATGCGTCAAGGAGTCCAGTACCAGCCTCTGTAGGGGGCGACACTTGACGTAGAGCGGCCTCCGTTGCCGACTGAGTTGAATGAAGTTTTGATCCTGTTCAACAATTCCATATTTTGACGGCCTCCTGATTCGTTCTGACCTTATAGTGCATTCCGCTCCCGCGTAGGTACTGAAATACCCGACACATCGTACTTACTTGAGCTCACCTGTGCCATGATACACCGGTTATGCGTTACGCTCAAAATGATTTCCTGCGCCAGTCCTCGCGTTTTGTTGGCCAAGAATCCTAGCTTTGAACTTCCCGTTGCTGGTGAGCACATATTCTTTGATCCTACACCTAAAATCGACCTTGATGTCAAATTGAATGGCGGATATTTAACCAAAACACTGCTGCTCAAGTAAGTTCTCGCGTCGAGTACCCTGATATCTGACCGTGAAACCCTTGCGTAGCCCCGAACCCTACATGCGTGAACGCCTGCGAGATCCCTCAATCTTGGGTTGCTCTACGCCAATGATCGTGGGCTGACCGTAAGTCTACCCTCCATGCGCGTCAGCTTCTTGCTGAATAGGACCCAGACTTGTAGGGTTCGGGTTGGTTCTCGTCCTTCGTTCCGAAAAGGAGGGATTCAACGCCGGAGATTACAAGTATGGCCTCACCCCATGGGAAGCATATACTGTGCAGCCCTACATGGAGGGTACGAATCCATTTTCCATCAACCCAATCCGTCGACTTAAATTGAATCAGCCCGTGCTCAATACAGCAAAGACTACCCGGTGTAGACATTTGATATGGATTCGTCTTATAGCCTGTCTCCGACCCACAAGGCGCCTTCCCATGGATGAGATACTGCAGTTGTCTGGGTGCCACCGGCTTGACCGCATCCATTGGTTTAGAGCACGTCGCAGATGCAAAGGCGGTACGTTTACGTTCAAATGCAGCATGTTTCGAGTCTGAATACCTGCGCAAGGCCAGATGATTTATGTTTCATCTGGTGCATCCGGAGTAGGAAGGTGCCTGTGCGCTCCTTAATATCGGGCCAGATCTAAAGTTCTCACTGTAGTATGGTCATTCAAATTTGCAAGATCAAGAGGTGTCGTTACGACTTTTTACTATGACTTGAAATTCTGACGAATTCTGCATCTAGGCTCAAGGTCATTGGTTCTGCGGGTACCGATGCCAAAGTGGACTTCATCCGTTCCATCGGCGCGGATGTGGTTTCTGACTACAAAACCACACCCTTCGCAGCCGCGCTCCAAGAACATGGGCCCATTGACTTATTTTGGGACAACGTTGGCGGAGAGCAGCTTCATTGAAGCCGCCCTCGAAAACATAAATAGTATATGGGGTCGCGTTATCGTGAGTCTTGCGACAATCATCTGGATTTGCAATGCCTGACGCAGTTGCAGAGTTGCGGCGCAATCGGCGAGTATAACATTCCCCGCGATCAACGATATGGATAAAGGTTTATATTACCAAGCTGTAGTCTCCAACTCGCTTTTGACGCCAGTTTAGAACATGAGCATCATGTTAAAGCGCAGGATTCGTCTTGAAGGATTCATTGTGGCTGACACTCCGGAATATAATGCAAAATTCTTTACTGAGATTCCTCCGCTTGTTGCACAGGGTCAAGTCAAAGGGCAGGAACAACTATTCGTCGGGCTGGAAAGAGGTCCGGACGCATTTTTGTCCATGTTCAACGGGATCCCCACGGCGAAGCTTGTGGTTGTCGTCGACCCAAAATATGGAAACTTATAAAATACTGTACCTATATATTTGGGAGTATATGTAGAAGAACACGCTCTTGTGTTCCAAGCGCCCATGGGCGCAATACCGCATGCTGAGTGCACCTACACTTGATACGGTAAGCCGGCCTTCCCGTTATTCTTTTTGACCTCCATTGCTGTCAGATCTATCCCATTCATAGTGCGTACATTCAACGCCGTCCGACGTTCGCGTTCAGGCGCGACGAATCGCTCCCGAATCGCGACGCCACAGATCTTGCAGAATCTATAGTTTTTAGTTAATTTGGCTCTTGAAAGATGGAACTAAACAGAAACCCGTGGTAAGTCATCCGTCTTCCAAAAGTATATTCCGACATGGATTCTAGTCCCTTGAACGTCACTGCAGCCTTGTCAGGATGTATCCAGAGTGCCGCGTCCTTGCGATTATGTGAACATCCACCGTCACGATGGTCTCGAAGACAGACTCACTCTCCAACATATGCTGCAATTGCATTCTACAACCCTAGAGATTTTTTCCGGGTTCAGCAGCGCGTAAGTTACTGCGCCGCAATGGCAATTGCCATTGTACACGGTTGTTCCCTCAGGGACAGGGCCAGTAGTCAACGACTCCGGGGCGTGATAAACTGGCTCCAGAGCGGCGCCATCGGTAGGATGCACCTGCAGCGAATCGAAATCCACATCTGCAAGCGTGCGAATCTGCGGATAATCAATACACGAATTAAATATCAAGTGCCGTCGTACGTTTATAGCAATGGACTTTCCATCGACAGCATTATGTACATGAGCCATGACCGATGTTCCGCATATAGGACAGAACTATGTGGGTTTGCACACGGATTCCACCGAAAAATTAGGGCAAGAGACTCGCCTTGTGTGTTTTCGATCCGAACGTGTAGTTCTTCAGCGTACTGTCTTCGCTGCCTTTCACGACAGAAAATGAATCGCTGGTGGCGGGAAACGTCCATAGATATCCATTCTAACATGGATGTTGATTAAGTAACTGGCAATTCCATTGAACAGAGGACCAAGACAGGACGTACCATTGAACAGACGCTGCAGTTACAAGCCTCAGCCTGCCCGAGCTCCGGCGTTTTAAGTATGAACTTAAAGGCACCGCAGTGGCAGTTACCTCGATAACTTATGAGCTCAAGAGTTTCTGTTTCCGACATGACGGCTCAAAGCAAGCTCAAGAATGGCAGTGGATGTTGGAGTCACTGTGCGATTGCAGGACCGTTGTCCGGTCACCCACAATTAAACAGCACGAACGATCCAAACCGAATAATCGACCGTTGGTGCTCTCAAAGAGGGAAGCCGCACTTCGACCTTGGACAGGTGAGCAACCCAGTCAGTCGGTCGATCGATCGAGGCCCGAGTCGCCCCAAGCCGAGTCGGAGTCGGCCCGTCGGGCCGATCAACGTGACAGTGACGCCGCCGCGCCCTCTCCGACTCCTCCACCAACATGGAATCCTCAAGTTTGACTATCAGGAAATTGGGCCTGCGTGACCTCGTCGAGGATATTATTATCCTCATTCTCGAAGAATGCGATGTCGTGGACGTCGTCACACTTAGTGCGGTGAGTTCTAACTTCAACTTCAACCCCACTGGCACTCCCATTTCTCCAGACCAGTAAATACTTTCACCACCTCGCATTTACAACCATTGTCTGGTATTCGTTGGTTATGAAACTTGTCCAACGCGGCTTCATTGACAGCCAGCCGGATGATGGATATCTCAAAGACCTCTCCACGAAACAGCTCATCGGCCTAGTGAAACGAACGCTGCGTGGACCAGAGTCATGGTCAGAGATGTATCCCGAGCCCTCTGCTACGGAGAAGACTGTTCTTCGCGCCGCCAACCTGTTCAGGAAAGTCGTCCGTAAGCCCCCACTGCAGCGTCCTCGGGGACCAGTCGTCGAAGCTAGGCGGTTTGTTCTGCACCCAGAGAAAGCCGCGGGCCATGAGTGGAACATGCAGAAACTCCTCCCAGGTGGGAAATACGTGCTTTTGAATTGTTGGGCCCTCCGTTCCCTTGAATGTTGGAGTGTATTCGAGGACAGACTCGTCTGGATGCATACGCCCAGTATCGACGATGCACGGGGTTTGGCTTTCGAGGCAGACCTGCTGGACGACGGCCGAGTTCTTATTTTAACGTGCCATCGCACGGGGGCCCAACCCAAAACAAAGTATGTATGTTAGCCTCAACAAATATGTAGTGTGGCCGGGACCCGCCAGCTTCAATTTTCGATGGCATCAAGGCGCCATCAGTGGTTCCCGGTGATGCCATCAATATATCCCAGCCCATTGTACTCCAACTGCCTCCAACTCATCCCGCAAACCGGGTAGGAGCATATTCCTGGTTATAAGACCTCCTAGGCCTCCCAGAGATGGTCTGGCTAAGGTCACAGATCCCTCTTCATTTTCTAACAGTCAGATGCCACCAAAGTCACAAATGTCACAATGGTCACTCCGCGGTCAAGTTTGTGCTCAACTTGTCCTCAATGCATAACACATTCAATGACCGTAAATGCCTTTCTAGCCACATCCTCTTGACCTGGAATTCTCCAGGATTTTTTTCTGGGCCTTTGCTTCAGTTTTTCTACTATTTAATTAACATCTGCGCCATGCAGATATATTTTGAACTATGTTCAGTTTTTCGACTTCCAGGGCCACAATATTGACTCAAATTCCTGGTATTGTTGCCCTGAAGGCCTTCCCGTGAGTTTCTCTCATATTTTACTGCGAAAACACGCGAGCGACGCGTGAAGAGACGCGCGAGACCTGAACAGTCACAAATGTGACAATGTCACATTTCGGTGGCAAAGCCCAAAAAACCTGTTGAATTGAAAGTAAATGGAGTTGCCCCTGTTGCATAGTTGCAATTATGGGAAATACTGCAGGTATACTGCACCTGTTCCCCCAAAAGAGAGGGATGTAAGAGGTTTCTCACAACAATGGGCCAGTGGCCGGCCGGATTCTTGATGAAGTGATGGCCAGCTCGCTTAGCCTTACTAAACGAAGCTGGCGGGTAACGGCCACCGTAAATATGAGAAGTGCATTGACTCGATCCTAGTTTCGTCGAGATAACCACTCTCGACCCACAGACGGGCCTTTCCAATCTCGAGCTCGTCAGCTGTATCCCCAAAAAAGTTCTAACGGTGATTTTCCTTATCGTGATTGCACCGTGTGTGGCGATGTTGTGGCAGTGCATCTCTTTTACCGAGATGAAGTGCTTCTCATCAACTGGCGGACAAAATCCCGTGTTCTGGTCCTAATCGACACCCTTCTAGTAGCCATAACCCTTCCCCCAGGCTATCTCGTTCTTTCACTGCAGGATTCCCGCTCTGAATTTCTGCTCGCGGTCAGCCCCTTGGAATCGCTTGTTTGGGAGCTAAATGATACTGAGGAGCCCCCTCCCTGCGTTAGTCTCGGAAATCTTTCCATAAGGTGTGGACAATTCCATTACTCTGTCGGGTCACCTATCCTACGGCCACAAGGTTTGGGTCTATGAAAGCCCATTGCAGCGGGGACAATTCAAGGTCTGGTACTATCCCACGCTCAAGCACTTATGCAGCTGCGAGTTCGTTAAGCGTGGCACTGGGGTGTCCTGGCGTTTCCTGTCGTCGATTCCAAGGCTCGGCAGTTTTATACCAGAGAGTATATCGCTCTCGGGACACACCCTCGGTCTCTGCGCAGGTTATAGAGGATTCAAGGTTTTCCCTCCTGTTCGAGACTCTGCTCGCCACCAGACGGTGGGGTTTCCTGGGCACGTTCATATCTCGTCTTTTAGCGGGGCATTGACTTGTTTAACCGCCGACAAAGAGCTTGTGATTGCATACTACGATTAAATTTTCATTTTGTCTACAACACCGCTGCTTCTGATCATCAGACTGGTGAAAGCTGTTGATGATGTAGGTATTTTCTGCGTTACACGGGATTCGAGTCCACGGTATTTGCTTCCCAGCTATTGGTGTCTGCGGTCTTCAGATACCATGGTACGCGTTCCGCATGAGCGCGCCTGACTGGCCCGCCTGCTGGTTCAGGCCCCGCTGTAGTTGCCACAGCGGCATTCGCGTTTGAGGCAACATACTTGATGTTCAAAACGATGCGAGCCCCAATCACGGCGATTAATCTGGAGTTTGGTGAATTGCGATGAAATGACAATTAGAGACATACTGACGAAGTGGCAGGAACGACGGGTATTTGAGCCAGTGTCGGACGCGCTCTGTCCCAAAGGACTATCTCTACAATCGACACCACTTGAAGAAAAAATCCTTTGAGTACAGGATACAGACGGAAATTTCACAAAGAACGCACAGACGAGGGCCAAGAACCAGAAGACACCATCTCTGAGAAACAATTCGATCACCGGTGCTCTCCCGCGCCCCAAAGAGAGGATCGTAGCCCCGCATTTGCGCAGAGTCATCGTGAACATTATCACAGCCTAATTAATAAAGTTATTAGCGACTTGCGATGGACAGTTACTGTTGTACGTACCAGAACAAACGAGGGAACAGCATAGAGTGCGAAGAGACGAGGAACCTCTACAAACCAGTCAGTGAAACATTTCACATAAACATAGACGCACTGAGAGAGTAGCACCCCCCCTAAAGCCGGCCTTTCAGACAATTAGAAGTTATCACGTTGAAGTTTTGGGAGGGATTTGAGATACCTGACGTGCAAGTATTCTGGTTGAATAAGCACAGCTCGAGCGATTAAACTGGGACAACTTACGGTCAAGAGGCCTGATGGTAAGCACGCCAATGGTGATCCTGCGAAACATGTAGTTGAACTTTAAAGCACCGCAAGGAGTCGTACATTGAAATCAGCTCAACTGTATAAATCTTGTGGGTGAGAATCAGGCAAGAAGGGGAAACAAACCGCGGCCGGCGATAAGAGGTATCACGAAGTAAAGTAATTTCTTGGTTCTTCCGTACAATATCCAAACACTACATACACTGGATTTGAAGGACATTTCCTTTGATTGGAGCTAAAGAACAAACCGTAGAACCAAAATAAGATCGGCAGAAATGATGATGATGGTGCAAGTCACCATCTGTCCCTGTAAAGGTCAAGCCGAAGAGGTATGTTGAATGTAGAGTGCGGTGATGCGGTAGTGAACATACGAAGAAGAAATATTGACACCTGAAGCAATTCAAAATTTAACGGCGGTACTATTGATTTTTGTGTTTTAATGCTTACACCTGTACAGATATCAGCGTTCGTCTATGACAGGAAGCGGAGGTCCTTACATGGTCCGAGGTCTGAGTTCTCAACATGACTGGGTGCAAGTTTGGCCAGCTTTGACGTAACAAAACTTACTTACAACTAACGTCGACACTACAGAAGGGCATTTCAGTGATCAATCGACCCAGTTTGAATTGCATCTCGTACGATAGGACTAGAAGGGTGAAATAGCGAATCTGGAAGCACCTCAGTAAGCCGGCCGCCCCGAAAGAAGACCTCGAAATGATACCCAGATCTAAATGGAGTCAGAATTTAAATTCCAAGAGAAGGGCGGGGAAATAGCTCACATAAGATATGTTTGAGAGGCTTAAACGCGTTTTCCACACCAAGTTAACCTATACTCGAGTTAGTGCAATCAGGCAGAGCTTGCAAGCAAAATCACCTCATCTCTGAAGTTTGCAATATGTTCAATTCTGTTTTGTACATGAATGAAGCTCTCAAACGCTGGAGTGACTGGATGCGTACACGACGATCGTCAACCCAGCGACTGCAAAGCCAATGAACGATGACCTGAATGCTCATGCTACAGCACTTACTGGCTAAAGAATTCGTCACCCGTGCGTCAGCCAGAAGCCCAAAGAGCTCACGCTCCAGACTTTCCGTCGAGGTAGCCATTCTTGAGAGACAGATTCCAAGTGCTGGGTTAGGCTTTCAAGCAACGTTCAAGGGTCACCAAATTATATAGCTGAAGTTATTGATCCGAAGAGTAGTTCATTTGTGAAGGTACCCTACGCCATGGGCCCTCGTCGGTATTAGGGAACGTTTCACGGCGGGACCGAGAATCATTCAAATTTAATACTATACAAGACCTGGCCAGGGAGCAAGAAATTACAGGAACGGTATTGCCCATCCTAGTGGTTCAAGACGAGGGCAGCTTCCCTTATATCGCAAGGTTCAAATCCAATGCGACTTGGGTCTCGACCGGTATGGGCTTTGGCTGCTCCTATGGGAAGTCCATCCCAGGCACGAACTGTCCTGGCGCTCGGTTCAGATGGTGGCCACTCGTTATTGAACTTTATAGGGTGCCTAAGGGTGCCAGTACTCAGGTACCCGTCTCGGGAGGCTGCCGACCGTGCATAAAAACATAGCGTGATTGAAAATAGGTAGCAGTGTGTGCTGAAATCAACCGAAAGAATCCAAAATTGGTCCACACCGACATTAGGTCGCAGGTAAGTAGCTGAACCGATCTGTGACTGAAGAAGCCGAGAAGATGATCAAATGTCCTTTTCCAATTTAAAACTCAAGGCTAGCTAGCGCCTAGGCTTTTCGGCCACCGGTCATAATTGCTCAAGTATCACAGTGGTGGAGCGGAATCGAGGTTGTGGGAAGTTTCCCGGACTTCCCACGCCCACACAGGACCCATTATTTCTGCTCAAGTACTGTTTAATCTACACTGTTAGTACACGATATAAAGTTACAACAACAACGACAAAGCTCAATTGAGCGACAGAGCAAGCAAACCAGCCAGCACAGCGAAATAACATTCAATCATATTGCGTCAGCTACGAGACGGGTCAGCAGAAAGAAGGGACATGTCGAACTCAAGTACTCACATCCAGAGTTAACGTCCGCGAGCTGTTCACGTCTTGATCGCGATATATCCCAACCAGGGAATTGCCGCGTTCATAGAGAGATCCTTTCAGGCTGATGACGATGAATTGGAAAGCGTCGGATGCCTGGCTCTGGATGTAATTCGCGATCTTCGCAACATTCGTGTTGTCGAGTGCGGCGTCGACTTCATCTAGGACAAAGAATGGTGCAGGTTGATAGCTAGGTTCAAAACAGTCAGCAAGTCAAGTCAAATGATTGGTAACATATTTATTTCCGCACCTGTGGATGGCGAACAAGAGCGCCAACGCCGCGACGGTCTTTTCTCCGCCCGAAAGTTGCTCCATGTCGCGGAATCGTTTCATGGGCGGCATGGCATGGTATTTAATACCACCAGCGTACGGTTCCTAGTGAGAACTTGAGATGCCGCTCACTTGCGCGCAAGATGAAACACACCTCACTGTCCTCCAAACTGAGGTAAGCTACACCACCCATCGGCGACGCCTTGCCCTTTGTGAGGTCCTTATACACCTGATCGATACGATCGGAGATGTGATTATACGCCTTGTTGAACAATTCACATCTAGGTGCAGTGTATAAGAAACAAGCAGATCCGATAATGTTCGAGCAGAAGGCACCTTCGCCGTTTAATGTCGTTGAAGGCGTCCCGAGCCGTCTTTGAGTCTTGACGAGCTTTATCAGCCTCTTTCTCTGTATCAGCGAGTTTTGCTTCGACGTCCTCGAGGCTATGAGATAGAAGATATTTAGTCGACAAGCAAAGGTAGCGGATGCCCATACCGATCTATCGCCTTCATGTTCGGCGCCATTCGCTCGATTTCAGCAGAAAGTTTCGTTATCTCCTTGTCGAACTCGGCGACCGCCTCAGCCGAACCGTCCTATAGGAAATCAGAGGTCAAACTCGAAAGATTGGAAGGTGAGCACGTACCTCACGGTCATCGTCGTCTAACGCGTCGAAATCCACCTCGATACCATAGTCTTGGACTCGACGTGGTTGCTGCGTGCCGTCCTCGTTGTCATCGACGTTCATGGCCACTTCTTCACGTAAGTTCTGCAAACTGCGTCAATAGAGGACGGGTGAGATGTCTCCAAACACGCACCTCTTCCATGGGAACATTTTTGAGGTTACCCTGAAGCAAGGGCAGTTTGATTTCTTCTAAACGACACTTCCGGTATATCGACGAACGCTCCAGGGCCGATTTTTCGATCTCGTCATTCTATCCAGGATATCAGCCAAGGCACACGTATCAGAGACGAGAGGCCGACCTTAGACGCAATCTCCTTGAGCGCCTGGTCAAGAACCTTGGACGCTTTGCTCGTCGTCTTCTTGACCTGCTCGACATTCTTCGTCTTCTCCTCGAGCGCCTCCTGCAGGCCCGACAGGTCCTCGCGCAACACACCAATCGCGGTCTCAGACTCTAAAATATCCTCCTGCGCCGCCTCCTTCTGCTCCTCTAGCTTCACGAGATTTGCCTGCTCCGCGTTGATAGTCTTGTCCAGATTCGTTATCCGCTCGAGCGTCCCTTTGAGCGTTTCGTTCTCAAAGTCAGACCTGCCTCGGTTTCAGTAACAGCATCGGGATAGACGAAAGAAGGGGTTCGCACTGATGCGTGAGCCGCGCAATCTGGCTATCGAACCGTAGTCGCGCCTCGTTCTCCCTCTTCCGCGACCTTCAGCTGGCGCTCCTCGTACTCGCGAATGTTCGCAACCTTGATCTTGCGACAGAAGGCAGCGAAGGTGGCATCCTCCGCATTGTTGATCGTCTCCGACAGCTCCGCGATCTGCTTTTGCAGTGTATCATACTTGGCTTGAGTCTACCGAGAGCGGTGTTGTTAAGTTGAGGAACAAATGGACGTCAGAGTTCCCACCTTTTTTAGCTCGGGCGCATTCTTCTTCAGCTCCTTCTCAATGTGCTTCAGTTCGTCGCGAATACCCGTCAGGCGGAGGTTGACCGCGTTCTAAACGAGAATAGGAAGTAGTAAATCAGAACGGCCGCGATACCGATGAAAAACAGACGCACAAGATCGTCCTTCGCAAGCGTGGTCGCCGACTCAATCCGGCCAATCTCGGCGATGAGGTTCTCGTCCGTCTGTCCCCGCGACTTTTGTTTCTGTAAATCACGCAGCTGCGCCATTAGCGTATCCTTTTTTTTCGTTAGCCCTGCAACGACGCAATTCTGTCAGCATCATGTATGGCCTTATGCATACGCCGTCCTACCTTGGACGTCCTTCTCATCCCACTTCTTCCCGCTGTTATGCGTACTCTTCCCACCCGTGATAAGCCCGCTCTTGTGGATGATCGTCCCCTCAAGTGTAACAGCCTTGACCTCCTGCCCCTTCTCATAGCACACATACCGCGCCACTTCCATCGTGTCGCAAACAAGTGCATTCCCGCACGCATGATGCATCGCACGCTCTACCGCAGGCTCATACTGTATGACATCCACCGCGAGCCGCGCTCCCTTGGCGAAGGAACGGAACTTATCGTTGATCGGCTTTGCCTGGATCGTGTCGAGGGGGATGAATGTCGCCTGCCCGACGCGCTGGTTGCGCATGTACTGCGTTGAATTTACACGTCAGATCCAGGCCAAGGGAAAGAGTCAGAAGGAGAGACCTCGATGCAATCTATGGCGATCTTCTCCGTGTCAACGACGATGGCGTCAATGTTCCACCCGAGCACGACCGACACGGCTGTCTCGTACTTCCGTTGCGCAGGCTTGCAAAGGTCCACCACGCGTCCGCGCACACCGGGGAACAGCCGCTGCAGATTAGCCAGGGTCTCCTTCAGCTTCGACTCGCGCTCCGACTCGTGCTTGTCCACACCAGCTTGCAGGAGCTGCCCGAAAACGTTTTGCAGCTGCTCGTTTGCCTGCGCCTCCAGTTGCCTGCCATCGTGCCGAGTCAGACTCAATGTACAACAAATAAGAAGGGATCGCACTTAATCTTCGTACGCTCAGACTGCTGATTATCCAGCTCCTGCCGCGTCTTGGTGAGGTCCGCGTGCAATTGGGTGATCTTCTCGTCGAGCTGTCCGAACGGTATTAGCGAGAAAAACAAACGGAAGCAGGCAACACACCTCTTTCTTGCGGCCACTCTGCGCTTCCAAGTCCGCCGACCGCGTCTCACGGTTTTCCTCAAGCCCCGTTTGCTTCTCCTTGAGCTGCCCCAGTGTCCGGGCGACAGTCTTGTGCTCGCGTGTAAGCGTCTCGAGCGCCTGCCGCTCGTCCACCGCCAGAACACTCGCAGCGGCCTTCAGCTTGCGATACTCGTTCAGGCTCTCTTCCCCCAGCGCCATGTTATGCTGCGACGCCTTTCGCTGGGCCTCTGTGTATCATGTACTGAGCGGGCAATCCAAGAAGTAAAATGGAGACTAACCCTGTGCAGCGTCCGCTGCCTTCTTCACACTCGCAAGCTCCTTCTGCAGGTTATTCACCTTGGTCTGCAGGCCCGCCTGATTCGCCTCGAGCTCCGCCTTCGCCTTGGTCGCATTTCCAAGCTTTCGCTTTGCGTGCGCGATGTGCGCCTCGGCGGTGACGAGGTCGGGCCGCTTGCCGTCGAGCACCTTCTCCGCCTTCTTGATCTTCTTCTCCATCTGCATAACGCTCGTGCGCGCCTTGGCTTGCTCCGCGCGCGCAGCCTCGAGCGCCTGGTCATGCTCCCGCTGTTCCGCGCGCAGGCTCTTTAGCGCCTTGTTTTGTGTGCGGATCTCGCGCGCGTTCGCCTCGATTGCCTCTTCGATGTGGAACAGTTTGAAGAGAATGCGGTGGAGGATGCGTTGGTCCTGCGTAGAGGAAATTAGTCGCATAGTTAACTTTCAGGTCGCGACCATACCCGCTCCTGACAAAGGGCGTCAAAGCGGTCTGCCTCGCCCTTTTGCTCCTTGTACTGCTTGATCTCGCCAGCAATACCGCGTCTTTTCGTAAAATTGAAGGTCGCGTTCTCGGTCGCCCGGTCCTGGGCTTCTTTGGCCTTTTCATATTCGGGCGCGAGTTCCAAGCTGCCACTGATCTGGTCTATGAGGCGCGAGAGCTCGCGAGGCGATTGCGAGGCGACGGCTTCCACGTCGCCCTGAAAGACCAAGAAGTTTTTCGCTTTGACGAGGATGTTGTGGGACATCAGGGCGGCGTTGTATGCATTGTAGGTCACGACTTTTGAGTTGAGCTTGTACTCAGAGGCACCGGTGGTAGATATTCTAGACAAGAGTCAGAACCGTAGCGTACGCGTACGGGAGATTCCTTCAAAACATACGTTCTCCTGAACCGCCACTCCTTTTCGTCTGCATCGACGTAAAGAGCCAGCACCCACGCCTTTTTTGCGGTGCCTTCGCCTTCATCTTCGTTGTCGTCCTCGTCCGCGTCCGCGTTCGGCTCCCTCCTCTTCCTCCCCCTTCAATTCCACTCTTCCCGAGCCGCCTGCCGCGGTAAACAAGATCCTTGAGTTGGGAGCTGCGCAACTGGGCACTTTTGACTCCGAGAACAAAAGATATCGCGTCCATAAGATTGGATTTGCCAGCGCCATTGGGGCCGATCACAGACGTGAAATTTTTGAAGGGTCCAATGGTTTGGTGTCCCCGGTACGATTTGAAGTCGCATACTTCAATCTGGACGAGAGGCATGACGAAACGAGCCTCGACTCGATATGGTGGAGGGGAAGAGGCGCCGGTGTTTGCCCTTGTTATCGCGCGTCGCGTTAGTCACGTTCCACTCTTGACCTCAAACCACCACTATCACCGCTTGAGCACTTGTTTACTCAATTAAATTGTGCGCGATTTCCTTTTCTTGGTAGAATCATGGCTCAGATCCCGAACGGACAGAGTGGTTAGGATGCGCTCGAATGATCTCGCTTCAAAATTTCAGCCCCTATCCCTCGAATTGGAGCGCCATACGCAGGCCTATCCCGTTCTGAGCTTGCCGAATGAAATCGTGTCGGAAATCTTCTTGAACTTCCTCCCCACCTACCCTAACTGCGCTCCGCTTCTCGGTCTTCATTCTCCGCTTGCATTATGTCGCATTTGTCGACAATTCCGCGCAGTCGCATTTTCGACCCCGAAACTGTGGAGGGCAATCAAAATCGATATGGGGGCTACCAAATACGAGCTCGAGCTCTTCCAAACCTGGCTGGCACGCTCTGGCGATTGCCCCCTCTCCCTCAGCCTGGATTTCGAGCTACTCGAGGGGGATTCATTCCCGAAACATTATCTGCAGGCTGCTGTTCTCCATTGTAAACGATGGGAACATGTCAAGATCTGCATGCCCTTCGAGTACCTGGATGTGATCCAAGGAGAAATGCCTCTGTTAAGAAATTTAACATTTGGCCCTGCGGCCGGAGCGCCGGCCAGCCCTTCGGAAACCTTCCCAATGTTGGAGTTATTCGACCACGCCCCGCAGCTGGAAAATGTTATTCTGACGCGATATTTCTTCAAATCTCTCTTCCGTCTTCCCTGGCTACAATTGACTCACATAGATGGACCCTGCCTCTATGCGAGGGAATGTGCCGAGATACTGCGTGATGCGACAAACCTTGCTCACGCCACGTTTGGTGTCTGCTACACATCAAACACCATTCCCATTCCAGTAGTCCCTGTGCACCACCACCTCCGCTACCTCATCCTGAGCCTGAGCGATGGCAGTGACTACGTTCATCTACGGGAATTACTCGACAACCTCACGCTCCCAGCCCTCTGCGCGCTCCAGGTGTACGAGCCTGGTATCACCCTGGATATTTTGAAAGAATTCATTTCGCGGTCTCGCTGTAATTTGGAGAATCTCCGGGTCGAAGACTCAGAGGAAGAGGAGATGACATACCGTGCGGCGTTGCCATTCATTAGAGATATCACACTGAACCCCTGGTGAGCCTTGTTGATGTAGAGTAAGTCTCCTCGGTACTTTGCAATTTTCATACTGTTAACCGAGGATTCTTAGATGTATTCCGGTACAGCGTCAACGTCTCGTTCGAATCATATACGAATTTCTGGGTAACGTCAGTAGGATCGAATGAATGGCTTCATGGTCACGAAACCGTTCACTCCGCTCGGGGATAGCTTGTTGAATAAGATAACCACCTACAGCTGGCCCGCGTTTTAGCACACAGCGCCTTTGGGACAAGATCAAAAGAAAATGACAAACCGCCAGTCCCATTAGGAAGGAAGGTTTTGCCTTCCATCCCGCAGAAATGGTTTAAAAGAACGTACTTTAAGATGTGTGAAATAAGTACCTCTCGCACTCAGTAGGTTTCGGCCAACCAAACGGTAAAAACAAACTCTGACAGAAGTTCTTTCCCATGGATGTTGTTTCATAGAACACGAGTCGCCCATCCTCCAACTGTTTTACAGATCTAAACAGGGCTTTCTTCCCTCCATCGAGCACATATATCTCTAAGGGATTTCTGCTCGGAAAACCCTGGGGATTATGAGCGCATCGCGCGTGCCCTTTCTTGCCGTTGGAAACCCCCCAGCTTCAAAAACGGAGCGCTAGCAGAACTTCGTTCATTCCACCTTGGAATGGACGTCATGGCCAGCATGAAAGGCGACTCAAAGAGATTCGTGGGCCTTTTTTTGTCTACTGACTGACTTGCGACGAGAAGGGCTAGATATTCGAAGTTGATGTCGATGAGTCGAGAGGATGGGTCGACTTTTATGCAGCATTTAAATGGTAGCGCTGCCTGGTTTTACTTGATCCTTTCCCTGTTTTTTCAACCAACAATTGCACGATTCAACATCCCCTCTGTTGAATGGATTGAGTGCTACATGTTTTGCTCAAGCAACAAGTCAGAAAATTCAAGGCATACAGGACCTAGAACCAGGAGAAATTCAATATGAACGAACCACAATTTCGTAACAAGTTTGCCCATTTTGAGTGTCAAGCCCACTGATCTATTGCCACATAATTCTTGTCCTTGGTTCCAACGTGGATTTTCATCCCTACCTGTGCAATTCGGGATAGGTGTCCCCTGATTGTGTCAACCGTATGAACAGCTCCAGGGCCCCCGCTAACATGCATGCTATTCAAAAAGACATTCGTCATCCAGACGAATCTGAAGAAGCACAGGTGGGATTGCTCGTATAGAAAATTAACAAGATAGTAGTAGTGCAGTCCGAGGTCGCACGAAACGTCTTGCAAACGGAGGGACCGGAGGTTGGGGAAGATGGAAAGAGCGATGATACTCTGCCCGCCGGGGCCAGAGAAGAGGGAGGTCGTCGTTTTTGCGGATGGGAGGTGGACCTCTAGGCTCTCGACGGTGCTGCCCACACAACCCAAACATCGAAGCCAGACTGCGAAATGGGGATCGTCTGCACAAATGCTCAAAGTAACCAAGGGCGGCGAAGACCGCAACAGAAATGAATCAAGTGAGTCGTTTAAATCTGGGGCGCCGAAATCCTCCAAGCCGGTCTCGGAGACATCCAAATGTGGTCAAGCAGGAAGAGTGAGGTATGACAGAAGCTCGCCGCAATCGGATCGGATAGTGAGGAATCTCAGGCCGAAATGAGTTATCATATCGAAAACCTGATCTTCTGCTCCCAGCAACTCGAGCCAGCACGTTAGTTCGACGAGATTCAGGGCCACGGCGAATAGATCCAGGTTATGAATCGGGCCATTGTATTTCGTCAACTGCAACCACGGAAAGGTGACACGAAGGGTAACTTTCGATATGCTACGTCCCACAGTTCTGGGTCTGGGATGCCGAATAAATTCGCGGAAGTGAGTGTATTATTGAATACGATTACGGGATGGGAGTGGGTGCTGTAATGAAATTTTGGAACGTCACAATTGAGTGGCGCTCTGAAGGAGAGGGAATTCCACTGAGTCGAGTTCGAGGTAGCGAAGTTGTGCCTCGGTCATGTAGAGCTCAAGATATCGAATTTGGTGAGAATAACGATGGATGAGGTTGCGCATACGCGATGGAAGAGACCCAGAGTCGGAGCGCCCCAACCCGCCATAGCTCGAAATATGAAGGACAAAGGACACTGTCCTGCACGAGCCAGCCACCTGTCGATAAAATCCTCTTACAAGTCTGGTTTAGAGACCAGACGCGGAGGGAGGTTGTTGAACGGAACGTCCAGTATTGACTACAGTGCGGGAGTTCAAGTTGTGAGGGCGATGTTTCGCCATATCCGACAACCACCCGTAAGGACACTGGATAGAACGAAACCAACCCTGATTGTCCGAGGGTGGAAGGCAATAGGGGCGGTCAGAGTAGAGGATTCAGGAGGGATTATGGGTCGGGATTATGAATTTAGTTTCCCGTGAGGATTTGGAAGGGACAGGATCAAAAACACGCACACATAAACAACCGCCGAGAACTCGATTAGGAAGGTCAATCTCAACATAAGTATATCTTCGACACTCAGTTGAATTCTCTCTCGCACTCTGGGAGGGCTTGGTCGAAGCATTTGGTGAAATTAAGTGTCGCGACTTACCCAGACGCATACATCACTTGCGGACTCCAATGTAGAATATGATGAGGTTCGTTGGCTTGACTCCAGTTGGTCCAAATATCCTACTGCGTGAATGTATTTAAGGCTTAGACGGCACTTCTCTAGTCGCCGCTGAGCACGTATTGTAGTGGATCTATCTCCCTAGCTCGACGCTTGACAATGAAAATTTCGGCGCGACTCCAGCAATCCTTGCTACCGCGGCGTTGCGCGCCAAGGTACCAGTCGTAGGTATAATTTTATCTGTGTGCGACTACGAAATGGACGTCCTGAAATTGCTTCGCAGCATACGCCCGGTTCTCGTCGAATAACTGTGCGTCACGGCCGAAGCAATTAAGTACGAGCAGCGTCGGACACGATTGCAACAACGGGGGAGCAACTTGGGAGAAAGCTCAAGTAGCCAAGCGACAGATGTGTGAGGTGCGAGAGGGCCTTAATTGTGGTGCGTGCCGTGTCGTCCACGTCCTCCCATCCATTCTGGACCTCGAGATGCGTCAGGCGCGAGAAGCAGCGGTGGTCGGCGGGAGCGCGAAAATCCCCGGTTCATACGGCGCACGAAGGTATCTGGGCAGAGTAACTCTAGCAGAGGAATTCGCTCATCGGCAACATAATTAATCCACAGATTTTCCAGGCCCGTGCAGGCGGCAAGGATCCGAGTTGTCAATATGTCGGGTGCGGTGTACTCGGAAAGCATTAGATTGCACACGCCATCGAAGAACCCGGGGGACTTTGTGCCGAAGACTGAGGCCATGGCATCGGCTGGGTAGACGAGAAATCCGTCAATCGGTCTGTAGTCGTTGCCCACCGCCATCGTGCGGTAAAGTAAAGGTTCGACCCAGTGTTTGGCGCGCTGAGCGACCAGCACGAGCTTGGGAATAGAGACAGGCCGAGAGAGCGCGCATCTCTCGAAAATTTCTCTCTCCAGCTCAGGCGGCAAGGTTGGTGGACAAGAGGTCATGATGGTTTGAGTTGAAAGTTGATTTGTTTATCCTTGTGTTTCGGTTCTTGAACTTGAACCACTACCATGTTCACTGCGACCTCCGCAGGCGTCTCGTTGACCTTGACACAGCGACCGTCTAACAGAAACTTGCCCTAGATGCCCTCCAGAGAGAGAAAATCGCTGTCCAGAGCGAGCTGAACATCGTTTCGACCTTCCTGTTTTGACCCTGCCTATCGAAATCACGACAGAAATCTTTATCCGGTGCCTTCCGCTGATCGAGGAGTTACAGGGCGACGACGATCCCTTCATCCGTGGTACAGTGGCGCCAATAGTGCTCGTGGGTGTATGCCGCGCGTGGAGAGATATCGCGCTCGCAACACCAAGCCTCTGGGCAACATTGGCCATTCGCTGTGGCATAGTCGACGATGATTATGTTGTGAAAGAGCCACGTAAAATCAAAACTTTTGTAAGGAGGTGGCTGAGACGTGCAGGCCTCATGCGTCTCTCCATAATATTCGATACAACCCACGGCCTCACTTTCTCTCTCCGGTTCTCTTGCGCCACAGCATCCACCGATATGCTGATAAGATGGAGTACCTAGAACTCTGTTGCGATCAATCATACATCCAGGAGCTTGGGCTGGACTCTGCGTCGCTCCCTGTCCTTCAGCGTGCAACGATTGAGGTCGCCCGATCCGACGCAGAGTGAGAAATCCACAATCCAGTCGAGCTCTTTTTCAATGCACCCCAACTTCGCGCCGTCCAATTATTGGACCAGGTTGTGTCCGACCACACGTTCCCTTCATCCCAATTGACGACATTCGACGGCGAGATAGATTCGCTGGTCCTCTTCAGGATAACTTGGAACCTCATTGAAGCCAAGTGTGCAATGAAATCTTTCAACGATGACGCGGACACGGTATCTCATGCACTCTTGCAGTCACTCACTTTCCACGGTAACGCAGACCCCATAAACGTTCTTGATACCCGCGCTTCATTATCTGCACCTCTCAGACACGGACCCCGTCGATTGCGACTCGCTTTCATTGTTTTTTGACTGCTCAGCGCCACCATTGCGGACGCTGTCGGTAAATGTCCACCATCATAGCTATGATTAGTGGAACGTGTGTGCATGGTGCCTTCGCGATACACTTGAGAATTTGGAAGTAGCGTTGGCATCGACTGCCTTCCTAGGCAGTTTTTTCAAACTTGGATCACCATACTGTTGGTATAGTCCTCTGCCGCGGCTCCAATCCCTCCGAGTCGCCTTCACACATTCACGTAGTGTGAACTACAAATCTCTGTTGGATTTTCTACACAACAGATCCACCTCTTCTGACTGTGCCAAGCTCCAGTCACTCCGAATCTACTGTCCCCGCGGTGCCTTTCTCAACGACGAGGTTTGCGTTGACGAGACCTGGGACGAAGTTAATGTCCATCTGACCACATTCGCGATGAGTGAAGGGATGGATATTCGTATTGGATCAGAAACAAAAAGTTACGTGAATCACATCTGCGAGGACCGGTTTGGAAGTCGTACACAAAAGTTCGGACAAAATTTTTCGAAAATTCCGACCAAAAAAAAACCAAAAGTGACCAGCTCTCAAATTTTTTTTTTTTGGCCGCCTAAGAAACCGTGGGAAAATATAAATAGTTCGGACAAAAACTGTTTTGGGCCGGATTTCATGATACGAGTTTCAAACCAATAAACATAGGTCCTTTTTTGCGACTGCACGCGAATCTGACCAGTGCCATACTGCAGCCGTTTAAGCCGGGCGCAGATTCATCAGATTTTGTCCACAGACATGACTATAAATTACTTGACAACCGTCAGCAGATGAGTTCCGCTCGAAGATTTCTGAGAAAACCTTTGAACGACTGCGTGAATCAATCAGAAGCTTCACGAAACCTGCAAGTCAAGAACATGCTAGACGTCATACCCTTCATAGGAACGCTCAGAACATCGTGGCCGAAGGATCAAAGTTGAGTTTTTCATGTCCCGGTATTTCAGAGTGCTTGTTTTTGGTGGCTTCAAATGTTGGAAAATTCTGTCCAAACTTGGCCCCAACCAGCTTTTCAGAGGTCGAATCTGAGGACCGAACGAGCATCACGGGATCCATGTCCAGAAAAAAGCGCCAGAACTTGGTGGAGAGTACCAGCCATCGGGTTAAGTGAACCAAAGAGTCCACGAAACCAACAAAGATCTCATTCACTCCACTCGTTCTGCCACATAAAAACCACTGTTCAAAGCATTTATTCAGGCGAGCGATTATTTTGCCCTCGTGGCCGCGGCTACAAGTTTGACAAGTTGGCGGCTCGAATTGAACTGGATCCGTTGGAGGAAGGGAATGAGTGGGTAACAATCATTGACTTGAAATGAAAGCCATCGAGAGGCAAAGTAAATCATGAAGTTGAAAGACAATAAAATAAAATCCTGCCCTACGCACCAAAACTGACTGAATGAGTACGAGACATAAGTCCCACCCGAAAATCGCATGGCACAGTGTTGTCCAAACTTGCCAGTAAGGATGCGATGAAGACCAAACTTTTGCACCTTTTTCGACGCGGGGAAGTGTTATACGCATGGGGACATGACCGAATATTCATTGACCAGGAAATGAGGCCTTGCCCTGCAACCCGAACTGGCGGCATCGGCGGATTGGGTGCCAAGCCATCGAGCTTTGGTAACTTGTTCTGGTCTCTATTCAAGAGATCAGATTTTGTCAAGGAAGTAAAGAGCGTTGCAGTCGGCACCAATGTGCGCACTCTTGGAGGCCGACGCTTTCACACCAGAAAGCTTGGAATTTTGCACGTCTTAATCGCGGATTCGATACCAGAATTGAAAAACCAGTCTATAATCGGGAGTCCTCTGGACTTTGACAGTGGGAGGCTATTACCCCAACCTCCGCACCCCGGGAGCATTTTTTCAAATACGGAAGCCCGTCCGAAAGTTCCCAGAAGAATGTAATGCGGGTTTCCGTCAAAGTGTTTTGGAGGAAACCGAGTAAGTTGGACCATTTTACCCGTCTAGAAATGCGGACTTGAGGCCTTTTGGATCAAGTCCGGAGTGGAGTGCTGGTCAGAGCCTGTCAAGACGTTCTGTTGGCCTTCGGCCTTCAGATTGCAATTCGCCCTTCAAAAGATACGCGAGGATTTCCAGGGCTTCCAGTTTATCCGATGGAGTAACAGGGAAGAAAGAAGGCGACTGTAGTGCTCTTTGGAAGTTGAGGTATTTTCGCAATTCGCCATCTAAAAAGAGTCCGAGACCGCGGAGGAAGCCTGGACCCATGAAATTTCCCGAGTCCGAGACGTGCAGTGTTCCAAGCGCTGTCCGACCGGAGCATGGAATGGGCAGGAGTAAGGAGAAACCCGGAGTTTCAATATTGTTTTGCAAGGTCCGTTCTGCGGTATCTGGGCCGCCTGACCAGCGGAGGACATGAAGGGACGAGACGAGGTGCGAAATCAAACGTAACACGTTCGTTTGTAGGCGACCCTATTTTGGCCTTTCCCCTCATACGGGGTTGCATCAGATCGTGGAAGCACCCTCTTTCGCGTTTTCATGCTACGATATCGCACTATTTCAAGCTGGACATCCCGCATCTCATCTAGTCGTCTCTTTCCATCCCTTCGCACTCCCACCACCACCCCTGTTAGACGTGGAATAATGACATCCACTAGAAATTTGCCAGGCAGGTTATCCCGACACTGAGAGGGTTTCCATTGACTTTCTGTAGATTGCTGGGGACATCGTGGGGTTAGTACAATGTTTCTGGAAGGCTCTGAGGCGGCACCAGAATGTCGGATCTTTTTGCTAACCATTTCTAAGGCTTCGGCTCGTTTTCCGGAGAACACATTAGCCAGCTTCGAGGCCGCCATTCGTGACGGCGCGGAGGGTATAGAGAGTGGTATTCCTTCTCTAGGGGCCTTTGTCCGTTTTCGTGACACCCCGCGCAGACGTCCATGTGTCGCTAGATAACGTTGTCGTCATGTTCCACGACCCAGGTGCATATTTCTTTGACCTTGGATTTTTTTCGAGGGCTGAATTTTTGTCCAGAGCTCGGCCGTACCACAAACTCGACAGGAAAGATCCGAGAGCGCGAATGGTATGGCGAGGAGGGCATGCAACATATCCGTACCACCAAGGAGCCGCACCAATCCATTCCCACTTTCGCCGAAACCATCTCCCTCCTGATGCTTGTGCGTCGCGTTTCTGTTCTCGTCTCTCTTTCCCGAGCTCATCCCCGCAGCCCGAGAACCAGCACGTAAATTTCAACGTGGATGTCAAGGTGCAAAATACCCCCGCGCGCCTCTTCGCGCTCATGCACGAGACGATCTCGGCCCACCCCAATTGGGAGACGCTCCTCGCCCCGCGCATCCTCCTCGGGCTCTGGCATCCGAGCTTCCTGGCACCCGCGAAGGAGCAGCTCCCGTACTGCCGCCGGTCGTACATTGGCAACTCGCCCACGATCGCGCGCAAGTACTTCTGGAACGACTGCGAGGTGTTCAGCATTGCGTTTGCGGCGCTGACGTCCTCTGACGGCGAGCGGTTCGTTCTTGCTTCTGTTAAGGCTTGCACTAATGTGCGTGCGTCGCGTCCAGATTCCGAAAGGAGTGCAAGGCGGGTGGGAAGAAGCTTATGGTGTGGACGGTAAACGACCCGGATCATATGATGGAGGTGGGTCCCTCTAACCCCGCGGTATCTCTTTTTCGCCGTTGACCAGACTTAGGCGGTGCGATGGGAAGTGGACGTTATCCTAACGGACGTGACCAAGACGTGGCTCGACCTGCGCACTGCGCTTCGATGTACGCCTTCTCTCTCTTTTTTTTGTACTAAGAAGAAAAACTAATCTCACCACAGCTGACTACGAAAAAATCGCAGCGCGCTACAGCCGCTTCTTCCTCTGGACCTCGATCCGCTTCTATCCCCCCGTGCGGTTCATCAGGGCCGTCGTCAACCGCGAGCACCTCGAGAGCGTCGCGGGCCCCGTTCGACAAGCTCAAAATCAGCCCGGTGCAGGTCGCCCTCGCGTATATGATGGCGTGGTGGCTTGGCGTCAAGCTTTGAATGAATAATTTACGAGTAATAATATTTACGACGATCCTGACTTATACATACCCTCGGTAGACATTGATCTTTTTGGGCTTTTGTGGGTAGATAGGTTGTTACTTGGGCATCATCTAAAGGAATAATTGGGTAAATGCAAGACAGTCTTTTTGACCTACAACCAACTACAATGCGGGGGGTCCCATTGTCGCATTCGAAGGTGGGCGAGCCGGTGGTCCCATTGCTCCTCGCCGCGGGGCCACAGCAGGTAAAGAGTTCGAATACCAAGACGAGACGGGGGCATTCCGTGAAGGCGTTGCAGATGCCCAAGGCGCGCGCGTAGCACCTAGTGTATCTGCCGTTGGAGCCGGCGCTGAGGTAGCTAATACAGCTTCGATCGCTGGCTGGGGACTAGCAGGATCCCACTGCAGGAGGCCGCCCAGCGGTATGTGTTGCACCACGACACGCTTTCCGAGAACTTCGGCCTGTTTGATCGAGACCAGATTCAGATTCAGAATTAATATGATCATGAGTAGGATGGGACGGCGCGTACCTCGTACATCTTGAAGAGCCCCGAGTTGACCTTGCCCCAGTTCGGGACACCCGTGGCGATGGAGTGCAGCTGCGAGGAGTGCTCGTGGAACGGGCCGTGTTTCACCTGGTGGATACGCATAATGGACATGAAATAGAGGTTGTTGTCCGGTAAGGGAGGATGCAAGACCGCTGAAACGGGAATCTCTGTTTGATCTGCGTGCCGGGGTGAGGAAATAATGAGCCCACCGCCTAGAAAAAAAAAATAGAGAAACGCACCTCGCAGTTGCCCACTCCCGAAAATGTATCCGAGGAACGAGGAATCGTCTAGCCCCCAGACGCCGTGGCTGCCTGCAGGCTCGAGCTTATATACGTCCTGCAGCCTCCAGCACAGGCGGAGATAGCGGGGAAATACAGTCAGAACGATGTTGCGCTCTTCATCGGGTACAGGATGCAGGAAACGGGTGAGGGTGAGGCAGAGGAGAAAGAGGGCAAATGAAGTTTCGTGTCCTGTCCCGTAATCCATGCGGCCGAACGACCCGAAGGAGGTCAAAAGGTATGGCTTGACTTGCGGGATCACAGCAGCATAGTTGGATGGGAGAAGCTTTCCGAGCAGAGCGTCACTTTCCTGCGCAGTTGTTAGAGATGATATAGCCGAGAAGCACGATTGTTTCCGACCTCCTCAAGACGCTTGCCCCATGTCCGAAACGCGAGATTGCCAAAGCGTTGAGGAGACATCTGCACCGGGATCTCGTCGATCCAGCCATCCAACGAATCCAGCAAAGCCATTATCTTTCTAATAGCCTACCTTCAATCAATTTTTGTCTTGAAGGGTAGAATACAGGCGGACCTCACTTGGGGAAGATTGGGTGGTTGGAATATCCCTTCCCACGACAGATTCATTCAGGCGCCGCAGAAATATGGCATAGTCTTGGTAAGAACGAGATCTCCGCCATGTCTCAACGTCTTCATCTGTTTGGATCTTTAAAGTCGGAGCATCGAGAGCGGGGATATCAGATAGAGGTATTTCTCTGAGTTGCGCTAGCTGGCGGGCCATCTTGGAACGCAAAGCAGCAGAAATTGCCGAGATGATGGCGGGAGCAGGTGTTTCTTGATAAGGAAGGAAGCATCACGCTGTCACAAGGATCGCAGCCTGTGACTGCCCGTGACGTCCATGACATGCTCGCAGTCACAGTCACGTGTTGTGACTGTGTCGCGTCCGACGTCGGTTGACTCCGACAGCGCCACACCAATCTTGACCGCAACCACCATGCCCCTCTACGACGACTGGAACAAGATTGACGATGAGGACGATGACGAGCTTCAGGATGCCTCGGTAAGTTGTGGTATCAGCCTCCAGTTTCGGCACTTGCCACATCTCGCAACGCTCACTCACCTCTAGCACTTGGAGAGCAAAAAAGACGTTATTTTATTCTGTATTGACTGTTCTGAATCTATGCTGGAGCTCCGCGAAGACCCTGTCTACGAGAATGTCCAAACCTGCCACGCCTACGTCGCCCTTGACGCCGCAATGCAGATTCAAAAGAAGAAAGTCATCACCGGCCCCAGCGACGCTGTCGGCATATTGCTTTTCAACACAGTGAGATACATTCGGCATCTATTATTATTAGACTTGTAAGTGATATTGTTCCTCAAGACCAAGAAAGCGGAAACTAGCCGCAACCAAGGCTCGGAAATCAAGAGGAATTGCTATGTGTATCAGCCCATCGCGCCTCTGAGTGCCCCCAAGATTCAAGAAGTCATTCAGTTGTTGGACGCCTTTCGCGAAGATCCTGAGGAGCTGAAGAAGGAATTCCCGCCTCTAACAGATGGCAAAAGGGTCGCAACGGGCGACGTCTTCACGAGTTGCAATTGGGTTTTGCGCGATGGGTTAGCTTTGTCGCCTGGTGTCTCGCACCCACGTTAACCTTCTGCAGGGCTCCGAAAACGGCGTCAAAGAGAGTATTCTTGATTACTGACGAGGACGACCCACATTCCGGGCCCGGAGCCAAGCAGCTGGTGAAATCAGCAAGAACAACCCTCATAGATTTAACGCAATCCGGCGTCACGGTCGAGCCGTTCTTCATCAGCACTCCAGACAAGCCTTTCGATGTCTCCAAATTCTACTCTTCGGTGTTACTACCCAACAATCTCGTAGACGAGGACGATATCGACCAGGATGATCCCTCTGTTCTACCAGAATCCATCTCCATATCCAGGATCGAAGATCTGCTCGCGCAGATGCGCTTCCATGAAGTGCCGAAGCGCGCACAATTCAGCATCCCCTTCCAGCTTGCTAACGGGCTCTCTATAGGCGTCAAGGGGTTCGTAGACCCATCCTGTTCCCTTCTTACCCCGTACCTAACACATCCCCAGATACGGGCTCGTGACGGAGCAGAAGAAGGGCGCGTACAAGTACTTTGTAGATCTGGGGGAGCGCATGGAGGTTGCGACGGTGCGGACGGTGTACGTGGATGAGGACCAGCAAGCGGAGGTGGACAAGACGAAGATGATGTATGGGATGGGCGTCGGAGCCGCTGCGGACGATGATGACGACGACCACAGTGGCGGAACGAGGGTCGTCGGTTCTGGGCAACGGGTACGTCCGCGCTTTGTTTGAAGGCCGGGGTGTAGCCTGGTGCATTTTTTTGGCAGCCATTTTACACGGCTGAGGACATACGGTCGTTCCGGACACTTGGAATGGAGCCAGGTCTGAAGCTCCTCGGATTCAAAGACCGCTCGGAGTTGTTGTTTGAAGATAATGTCAAGCACTCGCTGTTTATCTACCCGGACGAAATGGTAAGTTGCCTACCTGCGACCGGCTAGAAAGCGTGCACGCCACTTACACACTACCTGTCAGACATTTGCCGGCAGCAAGCGCACGTTTAGCGCGCTCCTCAAGTCAATGATAAAGAAAAAGAAGATGGGCCTGGTCCTTTCCCTTACCCGGAGGAACGCGTCGCCTACTTTCTGTGCGCTAATACCACAGGTGGGCTCAAAACTCGTTTCTTGAGATTCAAGCTGAGAATTCCGGCAATCAGGAAGAGAAACAGGACGAAGCAGGGTGGACAGATCCTGCAGGATTTCACTTGATCCCCTTGCCATTCGCTGACGACATTCGCGCCGCCCCAATCGAGGAGGGGTGCCGAGGTAGCTAGCTATCTTAATTCCCCCTAATGACAGAGCTCACCGATTAACAGCGTCGGACGAAGTGAAGAACGCTGCCCGGGCGTGGATCGACAAGCTGTCTGTCAAGAACGGCGCCTACCCGCCGGACTCATATCCCAACCCTGGTCCGTCCGTCCTTGGGCAAATCGAATGTTTATTTATATAACTTGCAGCATTGGCGTTCCATAACGCGCAATTGCAGGCTACGGCGTTCGGCGAGGAATTCGACGAGGATTCGTTTGAGGACCTTACGGCGCCGAAGGTCGACATGATTCATAAAGTCTGTGGCGTCTTCTTTCGGCCTCGACTTTGTCTAACGGAGGCGATAGCGGGCCGGGAAGCTGCTTGAGGCGTGGAAAATTGCTGTTGCAAACGACGAAAACGCATTGTCCGCTGCCCCAGTTGAGAAGGAGAAGGGCACCAAGCGCAAGGCGGACGTCGATATTTCGGAGGCAGAGATCCGGAGCCGATATGCCGACGGGAACCTCAAAAAGGCATGTCTTTCTCACCGTTTGCAAGCAGGAGAAAAATCTAACCATACTTTGCCTTTCATTTAGCTTACTGTGGAGCAGCTCAAGGTTTGTGATCACAGGATCCACGACAATGCCGTATCTCATCTATATGCTAGACTTTCCTCAAGAGCAAAGGGGAGCCTGTATCTGGGAAGAAGCAGGATTTGCTGGATCGCGTCGAGGAATATTTATCGTCCAAGTAGCGCTGTATAATGATGTAATATATAGACTTTCATGTCGATCATGCCGAATAGCAGTCTATCGGAGTGTTAATCCCATGTGGCTGATCCGGAGACTGATGCGTGTTATTTTTGATCCTCGGTTCGTTTAGGGACCTCCAGGCTTCAGCATTAACCTTGTTCCGATGTGCGCTTTAGCACGGAAGTTGACTGATCTAAAATTGCATCATCGGTCCTACAAAATCAGGCAGGGCTGAAAGCCGGCCCGCTTCCTCGTCTTTGCAAGTTGCCGCCATGGTCTCTGCTAGTAGCTCGCTCACCAACGTCCCCGGCGTGACAGACGACTCTGTGGTCCCTAACGCAGATGGAACGTTCACTGAGGATCATCCTGGGCGCGGTCCTTCCGCCATTCCTGAGGACAAGAAGGCAGAGATTCTTGAGAATCTGGAGGACGACTGGCAAGACGATCCGGAGAATCCTAGGTACAAGCTGGAAACATCATAGGAACCGTCTAGAGAGACTAAGACTCGAACCCCCAGAAACTGGAAGCTCTCGAAGAAATGGGCATCCGCGGCGATTGTGCGTGTTATTGAATTGTTCGACGCGTCAATGCTCAGTTGTGGGTGCAGGTCTCATTGTACACCTTCGTGAGCCCGTTAACGTCTAGCATTATGGCTCCGGGTCTGCCAGAGATCGCCATAAAGTACAACATCACGAACGAAACGCTCATAGCAATGACTCTGTCCATCTTTCTGATTTCGTTCGGTGTTGCTGTGAGTCGCACGTCGTGTTGGAATGCCCGGACGCGCAAAAGCTGATTTGTCTTACAGCCCTTGTTTCTGGCCCCACTCTCGGTTCGTCGCTTTCTCTCACCTTCCGGTGATTTATAAGTGGGCTTACCAATTCACTTAGGAAATGTATGGCCGGTATGTTGTCCAGCTGTTCACCTGACGGCCCCAAATGTCTAACCCCGCCCGTTTAACGCAGGAGATGGGTTCGTGGATCATTCGAGATCTCCGCTTAGATGCTAAACTTCCCACCAGGTTTTAAACACAGGCAACCTAGTCACCATCGGGTTTAGTATTGGGTTGGCTACCTTTCCCTTGGCCACACTCTCCGCTGACATCTCTTCAGATGCGCGTTTGCTCCAACCACCGGTGCTTTGCTCGCTTTCCGATTTCTATGTCAGTCACCAACCACTTGTTGTGAAACGTGATCTTATGCCTTGGCAGCCGGCGTTTCTGGCAGTGCGCCCATAGCGTGCGGTGGAGGCGTCATAAGCGATTTGTTCTCCGAGCGTGATCGTGCGGCCGCAATGGCTATTTACAGCCTAGGTCCCCTTATCGGCCCTGGTACTTATTCCGCCTTCCTTTCTGTGTGCCATTTGCTCACGCATTTCTTCAGTCGTTGGTCCTATTATGGGGTATGTAAAAGTCCCGCCATCGAAATCGATTCACTGATTTTTCTCAGGGGTTTTGTCACCGAGAGAGTTGGCATTAAATATGTGTTTGTTATTGTCGCTGGTAAGGCATGCTCGAGCTCTGTATTTCCCGCTCTGAACGTTCTGCAGGTTTAGGAGGTCTCGCGAGCGCCGTTGGCATCCCCATTCTAAGGTAAAACCTTTTTTTTGCAAACATCATTCCATGCTTACACTAAACTAGGGAAACGTACGCTCCCCTCATCCGACTGAGAAGAGCAAAGAAGGTTGCAGATCCCGAAAAGGCCGCCCTCGAGCACCCCGTACTCGTCAAGGAGCACTCGAGCAAGCTTCATTATTTGTGGATCAACTTGAGCAGGCCGGCGGTTCTCCTATTCGGCAGTCCGGTCTGTTTCCTGCTGAGTCTATATATGGCCTTGTGAGTGCCTTCTCCCCTTCTTTCTCCGTTTTACTGAATGCATGCACGTTGTAGTATGTATGGAATCTGTAAGTATGCTCGGAAATGTGGAATCATACTGTTACTAATAAATTTAAACCAAGACTATCTCATGTTTACGACATTCAGCAGTAAGTATTATATACTTTCATCCCTCCTCTCTTCAGCTGATTTCGCCAGCCCTCTTCTCCGGAACATATGGTTTCAACACGGGTACCGGTGGCCTCACATATATTGGATTGGGCGTAGGGTTCCTCCTCGGTATGGTTCTCTCAGCCGGATGGTATATTGTCATACTGAAGTCGCCCGTAGCCACCGGCTTCAGCGCTAGATCGGCCAATGAAGTTTACATCCGTGTCAGTTGACTTGCACAGAACCTCTTCTCAGAAACACTCGTCTAATTTCAGTTTTAGCTTTCGAAAAAGAACGGCGGTAAAGGGGAACCGGAGATGCGCATTCCTGCGCTGATCTTCGGGTCGCTCTTTGTCCCGGTCGGGCTGTTGTAGGTGGAAAGTTTGCATTCTTCCTGCGTAGACTAATAACTGTGTAGCTGGTATGGCTGGTCGGCCGCGGCCAAGATCCACTGGATAATGCCTATTATCGGGTCCGGTTAGTTGCAGATAACTCTCACATTCGGGATTCTCACAGTACTTCTCCGAAAATAGGCATATTTGGGTTTGGTACGTTCGCAACAGTATTCTACCTTGCGCTTCCGCAATCTCGATTAACTCTCTTGGACAGGCATGATGAGCACATAGTACGTATTCATCCAATCCGTACCTTAAGATATTTCGGCTGACCACCGTTCGTCTCTTTTTAGCCTTCCCATCCAGCTGTATCTAGTGGATACCTTCACGTACGCAGCGAGTGCGCTGTCCGCCGCATCCGTAAGCCCATTCGCATTTATTTCTTTCATCCATGATGCAGATGTATTCTCAGGTCTTCCGCTCACTGCTCGGATTTGCGTTCCCACTTTTTGGCCAGCAGATGTTTGATGCACTGGGCATGGGCGGTGGGAACAGTTTACTCGGAGGTCAGTGATCTTGTGCAAATTTTCTTGAGGGCCATGTGTATTCATTCCATCGATTGTAGGACTTGCAATTCTGCTGGGCATTCCCTTGTGAGCCTTCATCTCCATTATTTGGATTCTCAACGTGGCTTCTGACGATTTATTTGCGCGCGCAGCCCCATCTATCTCTATTATCACGGCGCAGCGATCCGCGCGAAGAGCAAGCTTACTCGATGATACATATTCGCCATCGCAATCGCCATCGCCTGGAGCGAAGGCCAGATCCGTGACTGCATAATATTTCGCATGGAGTGGAAAATATCTGTTTTGCTTAGCTTAAGCGATTTTTTTCATGGTGCTGTATCGGCATAGAGTTCGGCGTCGATGAGTGTATAGTAATTATCACTAGTAGCTAGGATAGGGATAGGACGAGGAGGCGGAGGGAAGAGGATGTAGTTTACGTCTCTTAATGTTGACAAAAAAATGATATTCATGATCGATTATTAGCGAGGTGAGGGGGCAGCTGCAAATTAATTGCTATGAGTACAAGTACGGGTGATCTAGTCTAGGGTACGAAGCGTTGGATATCTATGTTATAGAGTCTTCTTGTCGTTTTTTCTTGACCCGCACGAGGACCTGTTCGTGGGCACGCAGAAGGTCTTTGGATTCCTCTGGCGACATCGTCAGCGTTCGCATAGCGCGTTCTAGTTCTTCCCGCGAGAGCACGTCCGTCGAGTCGTTTGTTAACTTGGCGCTATAGGGTTTGCCGTACACGGCATTCAGGTCCGTCAGCGGTGCTGGTACGATTCTGTTGCTGCGGATGAGGCCTTGGATGTACTGGGCCGCGCGTTTGGCTGTTTTGTCGATGTGTTAGGCGCGAGGTAGTTGTAGTAGATGCAGAGAAGGGTGGACAGGCTTGCCTTTCCAGTGGGACCATGACCGCCAGGCGCAGAAATAGAAGGGGAAGTTCGGGATTATTGCTGGGAGTTATTTAGGAATCGCTAAGCTGTGAGAGGGTATAGCATTACTTACGGATAAGCTTTAGTGGGGCGGAGAGTATGGCAAACTGAGAAACTCAACATGAGAAGGAGGCGTTAGCGGCGGATTTTCAGTACGCACAAATATATACAGCATAAGACCTCGATTGTGGAGAGGTATTCGTTCCTCGACGAGTGCTTTGAGGTGATCTAGCGATTGAGGGCCGGAAAGAGCGGTTGGAGGATACAAAAGCGGGACCTGTATTGATTTTAGAAAGGGTGAATAGTTCCTCATGCTGCTACTCACTTGCGTCTCTTTCTCGACGCTGCCCTTTAGCTTGAGCGGAGGCGCTATAGATAGATCAATTGTTTTTAAATTGGACTCTTCAAAATCGAGTCGGTCCATCAATCGTTCTCCCAGCACGAACGCTCTCTTCTATATGAAAAAATGAGCCCGCAACATACCAGATGTCAAGAGGGGCGTTGTACCTTCAGAGTCCCGTCCGGAGCCATTCCAAAACCGGTCCACGTTGTGTTTGCTTTGTGCGAAGCCCACTTCCCGAGGCCCTCCTCTGGCATCCAGCGCGTAAAAAAACCGGGAGGAGATACAGTCTTCTTTATTGTCGGAGGAGCAATTATTTTGTAGCTGTAGAAGATCGGAAGTTTTAACGCGTTCGCATTCGCTCCAGGTCGAACAAGAGGAAGCGCGATAATTCGCAATGAACCCAGCCGCGGGACCATAGCCATTTGACTCAGGAGGAGGTAGCAACTCGGAAGGAGAGAACACAGCACAGTTTTATGGTCATTTCTTGGCCGCCGGACGCGTTGGTCTTCGGCCAGAGGCGTTTTGTTTGGTCCTGATCCGCACAACGTTCCAAAATTGATGGCCTTTGCTCGACCCACCACCTCGAAGGCTCCTGGAAATACAACGCGGGGTAATTTCCTGGCAGAGAAACCCAGCATTACTGCTTATTCCTAACCAGGGAGACCTGGTTCTTCTGCGACGACAACTGGAGCCAGGCCAGGCAAAACAAAAGCTGCCACTCAAGGCCGTACACCGAGCGTTAGCTCGACGAGTTCTGAACGCAGCAGCCACTCCGGAGTTTCTGCCAAAGATGCTGCAGCGACGAAACCACTGGATGGCTCATCTCGGCCCAACTCAAGGGCCGCGAGCGCGTGTAGCGATCGGAGCAGCAGGTCCGTTTCGGCGGTAAACGAGCCAGAGCCGCGTCCGTCGAACCTACCAAGTTCTGGGGCTCAGCGTTCGGCCGGGCAGACCAATTCGTCCCCAAGCTCGGTATGAGACGCGTTTTGTCGCGTGAATATCTTTAATTTTCCTGGCAGACGCAGCCCGCACAAAGTGGATCCGCACCACAGCCTACTACCGACTCTCTCCAGGTCGCAGCACAAGTATATCCATGGCTATATATGACATCTACTCTCGAGGCCTGCTTCAAATCCGCTGAAACGGCCGCGGAGGCAAGGGCCTTCCTCACCCCCTTCTTCGAAATACTCATGTCCATTTCTACTTCAGAAAGATCTCACAGCCAGAGAAGCAGAACTCGCCGAAGAAGAATCAGACTTGGTTGACCAACGCGCGCGTTTGGAGGCTGAGAGGAAAATCGAATTTTACGAAGAGCTTTCCACGGACAAGGCAAGTCACTTCATTATCAACATATTCTCTCCTTAACATTGGATATAGTTTGCCACTGCCGCCCCGTCAATAATGCAGGCATTCCTTGCGCATGGAGATGCGTGTACGTTATTGGAAGCGGAGGCTCTACAGCTCGCGACTAGCCCGAATGCTTCGTCAGAGGACGATTATTATTCTCCAATGCGGCCTTACAACACGCTACTCGAAAGATTAGGTAAGTTTTCGTCATCGAAGAATTGTTTCCGTCCCACTAATGTCCCCCGAAGAAGAAAAACAGCGCGAACAGCGCGAGCTTCATGCGTCCATAGTGGCCTTGACTCAGGATGGGTCCGATGACGGCGGCGCGGAGGAGGATGCAGACCCGGAGCAACCTTCTGCTCGCGCCCAGATAATGCATGTATTTTCTGCCTGTCTGCCCGTATTGCAGGCTCGCGCAGCTAACCTCCAGATGGCGCACGAGCTCCTTGAAGGTGCCAAGGAGAATCTCGCGATGAGTATACATTTGGAGAGTTTAGAGGTTTCTGAGTCGGACGAGGAATAGGGTTGCCTGAAACCAGACGACGGATAGATAGCGTTGCGTAGATGTACATCGAGGGGCAGGTAGGGTATACTAGAATTACACAAAATTTCAAAGTCATGCAAGAAAGCTTGTGGACAGCAGTCAGACGAACAAGCCGACAGCACCCAGAACCACAAGAGCGCTAACGGTACTAGCGATGATTATATGTTTGTAGGTTGCCTGCACCACCACAACGTCGTCTTTGATTGCCCCGGGAACCCTCTCATACTGGGCCTGCAAATCGGCGGTGCGCTGGACCAGTGTGGGATCCTCACCGACGACGACCCACACATTCTTCTCGTCCACCCAGTTCAGTGTAGGCTCGAACTCGTCCTTGAAGCGAGGGGCGGCCCACGGCGTGCGCACGATGCTCGTGCAAAGCCCGGACTGCCCAGCGGTGGCTTGCATGCGCGGGAGGTCCGTCGTGCTGACCTTGACGATACTCAGGACGGGGTCACACAGCCGCAGGGCGTGGGCCTGGTCCATCACTTGCGCCATCGGAGACTTGGGACGAATGTTGGGGGCGGGATCGAGATGAACTTCGGATTCCGCGTCGCTAACTGGGACGGCAGCATCGTGGCTACCCAGAATGGTGTTCCCGTCTTCATCCACGAGAACGGTGGGGATCAACGATGGCGCGTTTGAATGCATCGCCGCGGGAGGAGGGAGGTTGACTTGGGGTGTCCAGGACGGGTCGCGCCAGTGTCTTTCCACCGCGATTTCGACGTTGTTCCGGGTGCGATTCCTAGTCGCATTCGCTGGGGTGGTAGGCGGGGTGGCAGGTAAAGACATTCCCTGATCCTGAACCGCGATACAGTTCTCCGCTTTGTGCCCCTTCATGGGCATCTGGCATTTGCGACACCTCCGGGCCCGCTTCTGTACATCTTCAGGCGTGGACGCCATATTTTACGCGTATTTCCAGTCGAAATCTGCTGGTCAACAAAAAAGTGGCCGGGTCAAAGAGTAATAAGTGCTCACCTCCGAGCCAGCCACCGAGAGGGACGAGAACAAGAGTTTGGATTGGAGGTAAGGCAGATGGATGGCTTTATATGACAGAGACAGGGCTGCAGGATCCCCTTGACGACAAAGGAGAAGCGCGCTTTGCAAAGCGGCGTTTGCGCGAGACAAAAGACCTTGACACTTTGTATCCCAGATGGGAAATCGCACATCTTGAGAATAAGGTTCAATTGCTATACGGTCAGCGTAAAGTAGCGCTATTCTCGGCCTAAGTCCGCGACCAGAAAATAATGCCAGCGAGTATGTCGCGAAAATTCGACCTGAAGTCAGTGACTTGGGTTGGAAGTTATAGATTGGATTGAAAGATGGACAAAAACATCTTGCCAAAATGACAGACAGTCTTGGACCTCGAAGGCGATGGCGGTAAGGACTCGAGAAGACGCGTCTAAGTAACTTAAGTACCTCAGAAGAAGATCGAGGAAGGGATCGAAAACCAACAGGCGACAAGTGAGCGGCATGTCGGCAGCCTTTTTATTTCGAGCTCCGACGTTCCGTCATTTACCGTCTCCTTTCGAGACCTGTATTCCGAGTTCTGGCGTTAACATCGTGCGCCGGTAACGAACGGTGAGTTTTCCTGCTCGATAGGTGTGAGCGTTATATCTCGTGTGTTTGCCTCTCACTTCAAAAATGACCTCAAGCGGCCTTCGCGTATGTTACAGTCGACAGGTATGTGCTCCAAAGTTGCAGGAAAGCGATTTTCTTACATTCTTCAGTCCTGCCACGTAGATGCAAATTCTTACCTCCCATTTCTCGCTGCATAAAAAAATACCTATGTTTTACGGTGAAATCCCGGTGCCGAAGGCTTTATCCCACGATAAATTTACACAGCAGACTCTCCCGATAATCTGCGCGCAGATCGTAGGACTGTGCGCCGTGCCCGTCGCGCCGGTTCAACGGGTTCCGTGCGACGGGTAGCCGACCCGTTCTGTCGGGCTCTTCGACTGCATTTTTGACGGCCGTGCCCGTCGAAAACGGTCGTCGACGGGTCGACGGGTCCACAAAACACGCCATACTCGGTCATATGCGATGTATAAGCTCTTTGTAAGGCATGCTTCATGCACAGGTAAGCCCAATACACAGTTTAGGCCACACCTTATAAACTTACTCGGTCGTTTGAGTTTTCAAAATGACGGCCGTCGCGTGACGGACCGTTCCCGTCCAGGTCCCGTCGAAACGACGGCCGTGCCCGTCAACAGGACGGCGCACAGCCCTAGCAGATCTGTGCGCGGGTGCTTTCGCACCTGCTATATTTTGGACCGCCAGCTCAATTCTAGCGGCCAGACCCGCCACAATGCATCTACCACGACACGTACCACTGGCATTGGTAGCACTCCTAGCAGCTGCCCCATCAGCCCACGCAATCCAAGACTGGCTCTACACCCCTTCTCTCCCCTCCGCCCTCCCGTACCTCCAAAACACCACCACCGCCACCCAGCTCCACGGTGTCCAAGTCCTCTACGCCTGGGACGTCCTCGAGCCCGCGCGCAATTGCTACAATTTCAGCTCCATCACCACCGACTTGCAAACCCTAGCCAGCATAAACCCCGCCCTCTCTCTCTGGATCCAACTCCAAGACCGCACCTTCACGCCCACGCACAACCCCGTGCCACCCTACCTGCGCGGCAACGCGGCCTTCTCCAACGGCAGCGTCCCCGCCTGCGACGGCAGCAACTGCACCGGCAATTTCGAGGTTGACGGCTGGGTCGCGAGCCAGTGGAACGCAGCACTACGCGGACGCTTTCAGGCGCTGTTACGCGCACTCGCGGATGAACTCGATGGGAAAGTGTATGGCATTAATCTACCGGAGACGTCGATCGAGATTGACGAGAGCAAGAATGGGTTCTCGAACGTGAGCTATTTCCGGGGCACGCTGGAGAATGCGGCGTTCGCGCGCAGCGTGTTTGCGCGGACGAGGGTGGTGCAGTATATCAACTTTTGGCCAGACGCCTATGCGGACAAGCAGGTGATGGGGGAGGCGTTTTCATTTATGGAGAAGCATGATGTGGGCGTCGGCGGGCCGGATGATATCCCGTATCATGAGACGCAGGAGGAGAACAGCTATCCGTTTATGCGTGAGTATAAGGGCAGGTTGCCGTTGCAGGTGATTGCGGTGCAGGAGCCGGATCTGAGCCAGCTTAACCCGACTACTGGGAAGCCGTTTACGAGGGGGGATTTCACGCGGTTTGCGGAGGAGTTGGGATGTGAGATTATCTTTTGGGCGACGAGCACGCCGTGGTTGAATGGATAATAGGGGCTGCAACTCTGAGCTTGTATTCACAAGGGTGTGTTGAATGGTAGTTGGTAGATTTCATGGTTGGTAGGCCCATCATAATTAACTTACATTTATGCTTATTTCCTGTGCCGTCCGTTTGCCTCTTACTTCAAAAATGACCACAAGTAGTCTTCCAGAGGCAGACGGTATTCAGAACCGGCGCAAACCTTCGCGAGCTCAGGATACCGTCAGATAAGGATATCCCGAGGCACGAAGGTTGAAGGAATTGTCTACTCTGCCTCTGGGAGACTAACCACAAGCGACTCAGTGTCGTTTCCACTACCTTGGAGTGCAACACTTTACTGCAAACATGACCCACAGTCCCTTGTCGACCTTCCGGATAGTGGTGTCTTCCGCTACGCACCCCGATTCCACGATTTACGTTTGTAAAACAAGGGTCCACGCCTAGATTTTCCCTTCCGTGGCTACAGCTCACAAAATTCGAGTGCAGGGAGTTTGAATATCCGACTTGAATCTGTTCACTGCGGCCCCCAATCTCACTGAAGTAATGGGGTGCTTTTTTAAAGACCACTGGGCGCCTTACTCGCAGATAATTCACTCCTGTCTAAGCTCCTTCATAAGAGCAATGCTGCTCTCAATTACCTCATTCTTCCTGCTCTGCAAAATCTCTATATCTCCGACATGGATCCCAATCACTATTATGCACTGGAGTCATTTTTGATGCGGTCTGAACCCCCCTTGGTCTCCCTATCGGTTGCGGCGCACGAGGAGAGTTGTTTTGACGACTGGCACCGCTGCTTGCCCCTTGTTGCGAGCATACTCGAGAACCTTACGATATTCCGCGCATCCGAAGAAGTCATGTTTGGTCTGTTCCTTTACTCCGACGAAAAGAATCCCGATGCTCTCTCAAACATCCGGACCCTCACATTGCCGGACGTGGAGGGCGGCGTCGACCTCTATTACCTGGTGGAGTTTTTATATTAGCGATACCAGAAGCTGAGCTCGTTCCGACTGGTTTGGACACACCCTCCCTTTATGAACGACATATATCGTTTGTGTCCTCCCGGTGCTATCGAAAGAGACACGATCAGCGGCCATCTCTCTGGATTAGCGCAGTCGGGCATCGAAATATATCTTGGGACTGCCCACAGGAATTATGTTTCAGTTGCGTATGCGCCATTTTAATTTCTCAATGACCTGTCTCATGCTTCTTCAGTAATTCTGCAATTGGGTAGAATCATATATAAAGCTTGATCCTCGTGTACATCCGTTCTTCTTGCCTTTTCCTTTGTCCCGGTCCACAAATACATTCACGCATCGCAACGCATGGAGACGATTCCCTTGAACATTACATATTGTCGGTATCCGAACTATGACGAAAAATTGTACATCAACCGTTCAGCTCCATCCAATTCATTGTAAAATAGTACCCTCAAGACACAGATCCCAGTACATTGCCTAATCGAGTTCTCGGCGGTTGTTTACTATGTGCCTATTTTTGGTCCTGCCTTTTTTCCAACTCCGCAACCTTGCCGCGAGAATGCCCACAGTCGACCTCCGTAGACGTCTCGCGGAGCTCGAGGGTCAAATCATCGAACACAAGCGCGCGCTTCATGAGCTCGAGGATGCTCGACTTGCCGTGGAACGCGAGCTCTATGCCTCTGCAGCTTATCCAGTTTTGACGCTGCCCGCCGAGATAACCTCAGAAATCTTCATCCATTGCCTTCCACCTGTTGGAAAGCTCCGGTTCATGAACCACAGAGAAACGGTTCCTCTCATCCCCTCCGCGGTTTGCCGCGTGTGGAGAAACATCACCCTCACGACTCCGGCACTCTGGTCCACACTGCACGTTATTTTGCATGGTATTCCTCACCGACTGCTTTCGAAACCTGGCTTCCTAGAGGGTTCCATCTCCCTCTGGCTGGCCCGTGCAGGAGTTTTCCCTCTGTCGCTCCTCCTTCATGCGGTAGGCCATGATGCACTCAGTCATGCGCGGGATATCGTTCATCGTTGCTCGCATCGAGTGGAATATCTCGAGCTCGACATAGGTGATAGCGGCATACACGAACTGGAGCTAGACTCAGTGGCGTTTCCGCTACTCCGGAGTGCAAGGCTTGAGGGTAATCAGTCGCTAGAACCCACCACCGGTTGTGTCTTCCATAATGCACCCCGGCTTCACGACTTGAATTTGCCCCAAGCTATCGACAACCTTGTCCCTCCGTGGGTACAGTTGACGAGATTCGAGGGCAGGATATTTAACTTGGATCTGTTCAACATGGCCGTCAACCTCACCGAAGCAACGTGCCATCTCGACGACGAGGAGGCGTACGGGCCTTTCAAAATGATAACTCACCTTCGTCTGAGCTCCCTCACTGTGCTGTTGGGAAGCCTTAATATTATAAAGTACCTCACCCTTCCTGCACTGAAGATTCTCGAAATCTCCGAAATGGATAATTGTGACTATCGTTCACTCGAGCCGTTCTTAACACGGTCGTCACCATCCTTGGTATCTCTGTCGGTTCGAGCCGACTACGACTGTGAAGAGCACTGGCATCCTTGCTTGCCCCGTGTGGCCAGCACTCTCGAGAACCTTGTGATAGATCAGGTCCCCGAAGCGCTGATGTTGCGCTTGTTCCATGGCACCCCTGATAAGATTCTCCATCTTCTCCCAAATCTCCGAACCCTCAGTTTGTCGGATGTCCCCGGCGGGGTAAACCTCTATTTCCTTGTCGACTTCTTATATTCACGATCGGATAAACTGCGCGCATTTCGACTGGTTTGGACGTATCCTCCCTTTTTGGACGGAAAATATTATCTCGGCCCTTCAGCCAACAAAACAGGAGACACTATTAGCGGTCATCTTTCCCGATTGGCGCGGTCAGGCATAGACATCTACCTTGGTACTGTGGATAAGAACTATGTTACAGTCGACAGGTATGTGCTCCAATGTTGCAGGAAAACGATTTTCTCACGTTCTTCAGTCCTACTACGTGGATGCAAATCTTTACCTCCCATTTCTCGCTGCATAAAATATCTATATTTTACGGTGAAATCCCGGTGCCGAAGGCCTTATCCCACGATAAATTTACACAGCATGTTCTTCCGATAATCTGCGCGCAGATCGGTGTCATGATCGTCGAGCTCATTGTAAGTCGTTCCTCAAGGAGGCCAGGTTTACTAACGTGGTAGAAACGTCCTCATTGGTTAGTACATACATTCCATTTCACATAATGCCGGCAGTCTAAGAGAGGATGCCGGGTCCTCAACATCATGATCATACAACCACATCCCGTCGGGACCTCAAGCACAAATCGGTACTTGCGAAGATAGCAGTGACGGAGACTCCGCCTACAGAAAGCATCTCATCAGCACCAAAATAGACGCGGCAAAAGCGAACAGCACTCACAGCTTTCTCCGCCTGCTCTTGCATAGCGAAGTAATTCCGATGCAGTCCGCACTCGGTCTTCTCCTTGCCGGCCCAGCGGCCCGCGCGCTCACTCTGCCCTTCGCCGACCTTGACGGTGCTGTGCCAGTCGCCGACGCTGCGGTAGCCCTGGTCGAGCAGCTTGTTGCGCGGAACGTTGTACTCTGCGATGTACCACTCCACGAAGGGGAACGTCCACTCGAAGAGGGGATTCAGCTTTAGTAGGCCCGTCTCGTCGACCTCGAGCGGCTGCAGTGACGCGCGGTCGCCGCCCTGGCTCTGTCGGCGGCCGGTGATGACGGCCTTGACACCGAGGTCTTGATACGCTCGTCGCGCGGGTTCGACCTTGGTTGATTTCGTCAGCTCGAGGCAACACGGAAAGAGTGAACAGATCCCACCTTGATGGAAAAGTCGTACACGTCCTCGTTCGTTTCCCACAGTCGCTGGCCGAATTTTTTCTCGAAATCCTCGACGGTCGCACAGCCCTGGGGTTTGTATACATGGATCGGGACGTCGTACCGCTGCCGGACCTCCTCCACGAGCTCGTACGTCTCTTGGAAGTGGTACAGCGTGTCGAGGAAGATCAGCGGCGGCGGGGACGAGGTGATCTTGGAGAGCATGTCGATTGCGACGAGCCCCGTGAGGCCAAAGGCCGTGGTTTGGTACAGCCCTGGCAGTGACTCGACCGCCCACGCGAGGATGTCCTCCGGCGTTAGAGTGCGGAGGTGTGCATTGATCTCGCTCAGATCTTCCTTTGATAGAGGGAGTTCGAGCATTTTGGGTTTGGAGGAGGAGGCTTCAGCGGGTGCAGACATTGTAAGTAATGTGTAGTAGGTGGTGGTGGACGGGAACAAAGATGTAGTGGCAGGAATCTACAGCTATATAACAACGACGCATATGGAGCTTGCAAAGCAACCCGGACAAATCTCATCGCAACGATTGTGACTGAGCACGCAATTTTTCGCAATCACTAAGCTGAGCTGGCCTAATCGGGAAAATGAGATTCCTGATTTGGGAGGATGCTTATAAAAGCCTTTTTATGCCCGCAAGTTTCGGCCGAACGTCATTTAGGCACTCCACGTACTTGTATGCGTCGTATATATATATATATGAGGACATGGGGTGCACGCCCCAGTGTGGTATTGTCTGGTTCTTCCGGCTCTTCACTTCAAAGTTGTTTGCAGCGGAAAATACAATTGTGCAGAAATTATGATATACATGTGTCATTAGCTGCCCATAAAAATAGAGTTCATGTCTATCGTCTATCGTCTACCCGTGTTCATACCGGGACATCGGGTGCACCACGTCGTTTCGCAGATGCAAGACGGGCTTTTAGCCGCTCCTCCTCCTGCCGCTCCTTCTCGTGTTGTTCAACCTGGGAAGAGTCAGTTTGAGAAAATGACAAACGGACGAAAAGCCAACTAACCACATCCATCCACGAGTGATCTGGTGGCGGCTACAGAGACGTCAAACCGTGCACACGACTAATGACAGGACTATGACGTACCCTACTCGCAGACTCTCCCAAGTTGTGGCTAGTTTTCAAGCCAGCCGCGGTAAGAATTATTCCAATGGTCAGTCCCTGAGCCCACATACGGGCCTGGACGATTTTTTGGGCGGGAGTTTGGAATCTGGTAGCCAGGTTAGCGGGCGTGAGATACAATAACGGACCGCTTACTTGTTGCGATTGATAATAGTACCAGCGGCGACGAGACTCAGTGCCCATCCACCAATGATGAGGGAATATTCATGGCGTGAAGCCCAGTCAGCGATCTTATCGCCGGCGGACAGTGTTTCCCATTTAGTCAGCTCATGCTGTTCTTGTGCTTCCAGAAGCCGTGCGCCGTCTCCTTCCCTGCGTTCAAGCATGAACACAGAATACATGAAACACAATTAATTAGCCAACTCACCACTGAGACTTGTCGTACTCCAGACCGCGTCGTTCGGCTTGAATTGAGAGCGCGGGTGCAGCAACAATCAAGACGCCAAGGACTTTCAGAGACGGTGGGAGACTTCGGTAGTATGCCCATCTGCGGTGAGCGTACATGGATCCCAATGTAGCAACAGTTCCGCCTGCGAGAAGCCCTTCTAAAGCACCTCGACGCGACGCAGCGGTGTGGGCTTGGACTTGTTCTTCAGATGCCAACTGCAAAAACCGTTAGACGAGGCCAGGAAGGGAGGAGACAAGTACCGACCTTCATATTAGAGGAGGGATTGGAGGGTGAATGTGTTGATAGTGAGTTCGACGAGGATGAGGTCGAGGCTCTTTTATGGCCTGCACATTTTTGGCGGGAGCCGCGATTGGCCGACCGGATCCCGTGACGACATCGGCCTGTGTGACGATCTTTCCGATCGTTCCGCTTCCTCCCGACGTGCCTCGGACGTCGATGTTCTGCCCGAAGACGACCTGTTCGATAATTTTTCCCGAGTCATTTGAGTGTTGTATATGTTGTACGCTCTGGAGTGAAGGATTTGCAGGTTCCAAATTTTAGAGGGGCAAAACCATTCTCCTCACGAACACCGATGGTGGCCGTTGCCGGCCGTTGCGGCCGCTTGACATTTCTTGTCATTCCAAGTATATCAGTGGTCTTTGTGCTAAGTGCAGGTCGGATGATCTGTTACTCATGCGAAATTCAATATTAACGAGCTCTAGTGCTTGCGGCACGGCTTGGGATAACTATGCGCGGCGCATTTCACGTGTACAATGGTCAGCGTCAAGTCCAGTTTCTGAGCTTCGCGTTGTTCAGCCCGAAGGTCCAGAACGTCGTGACGTCGAAGGCGTCCTTGTCGGACGCCGAATCCTGACGGACAGCTTACTCATCGGGTAAAACCGTTATTTCCTTTTTGGGTTGATGGATGAGTGTTCGGAATTGGGTTCGGAAGAAATCGGCAGGCCGCGACGTCGTTCAACTTTTACGCAATGGCTGTATGTATTTCCAGTCAAACAGAATACAGATTGTATCTACGAACTACCTAAATAGAATATGTGCTATGTACTGACTACGGGACGAGATTGTGTGTGCTACCAAGAGGGACAGAGGGGAGGAAAGCATTGACGAGCGAGAACAATTAGATACAATTGAGCATAAGCAGACACTGCTGAAAGATCAGAAATGATCAACAGTAAATGTCCACTCTCCCCGCGCGAGGTCAAAGCTCTCAAAGTGCGTGTCCTTCATGTTCTTCAACCGCTTCAGGTGCTTGACGGCGCTCGGATGCGACGCGTCCTTGATCGGCTCCCGTGTCGCCTTGTCCACCGCCCAGCACCTCAGCAGCGAAAGCTTCGCGCGCACATTCAGCCCCGAGCCCGGCGGCGGCTTATCCACCTCGTCGCTGTCGGGGTACACACTGCACTCCTTGTCGTCGAATCGCACCACCTCGCCCAGCAGCGCCCCGAGCTTCGGTAGCCCCGTCAGGTCCACCGGCTCCAAGAAGTGGATCTCCCCGTAGCCCACGCGGCCCACGACGAGGTCCGGGAACGACGACAGCTTCTCGTACCCCGCCTGTCGCAGCGTCGCGAGGTCCGGCCGCACCCAGTACTCCCCTTCCTCCGCGTTCGCCGCCGATCCCGACGGCTCGTCCGCGTCGTTCTGGAACGCGTTCTGCGTGTTCTGCGCGGTGAATCGGTTTGCCGGGGCGCGCGGCGCAGGTATGGGCGAGTCGGTCGGGCGAATCAGCGCAGCGGCGCTTTCCTTCTCGCGCGCGGCGATGCTCAGCGCTGGGCTGAAGGTGATTTTGCCCCGGACAGACCCCGGGGAGCCGGAGCCACCGGACTTGCTGAACAGCTCCGCAGGCTCTACCTTCTTGTCGAGGATGAGTTTCTTGACGCTGTGTCGAGACCCGCTTCCCAGCGATGGGCTCCCGCTGCGCAAGATCGAGTCTGGGGAGTCCATCCCCCGGCTGAGAGACAGGACACCAGGCTTGCCGTTCGTCAACGACATGTTCGAGAAGGCAAACGGATTGCCTGGGGAGCCTTGCGGTGTAGGCGTCGAGGCGCCGAATCCACGCAGTTTTGAGGAAGCGGGCGTGTAGCTGAGCCCGACGCGAGGGATCGGGGAACGCGTCGGCACGTCGACAAAGAAGGGCACCTTCTTTTTCGTGGATTGCTCCAGATTCACGGCATGCGGGCCCGGCGGGAGCATGGAAAACAAATCGGTTGCGATTGGCTGGGCGATGGACGCAGTTAGCGTTCCTTGTGCGCCGGCGTTGCTCGCAGTGGCAGTGAACGAGTTGTTGGAGTTGTTGAATCCGCCGAAGAGGGTAGACCCGCCCATCGAGTTCGACTGCCCGAGAGGAGGAGCCATAGGCTTGATGGCGTTGTTACCACCAAAGAGGGTCCCAAACGCAGGCTGCTGTTGCTGCTGCTGCTGGTTTTGTTGACCGAGGCTGTTGCCAAAAATCCCCGGAGTGGCAGCGGGAGCATTGTTGTTTGGCGCGGTGCCTAACGATGGGAACAACGGAGTAGTAGCAGGTTTGGGTCCAAAGAGGGATGACTGTTGCTGCTGTTGCTGCTGCTGCTGATTGTTGTTATTGAACGCATTGCCACCAAACAGCGGGTTTGGGTTGTTGTTTCCGCCGCCAAATACTGGAATCGTACATCAGACAAAGGTTTCAGAAAAGATGGAGGAAATTTACGAGGGGCAGGATTGGCCGGCTGCTGCTGCTGAGCGTTGTTATTTGCACCAAACCCAAAAGCCGACGTTTGCTGCGCAGGCGCCTGCTGCTGGGTGTTGTTGCCGAAGATGTTTGAACCTCCGAAGGTATTTTGAGCGGGTTGGGCAGCAGGCTGGCCAAAGAGGGGTTTGGGAGCATTGTTGTTGGCATTATTGCCTGGAAAAGATTCAACGGAACGTCCGACTGCACGCGTATGATTCTCACCAAAGCCGAAGCTCGTTGACGGCTGCGCTGTGTTGGTGCCAAACACATTTGATTGCGCAGGCTGCGCGGTATTTCCGCCCAATGGGTTGGCGTTATTGGCAGTACCAAAGGTTCCACCGCCGCCTGTAAAGTAATTTGAGTTGCCGAAATATGATGCACAGAGGGGAAGGACGAACCGAAAGTGCCAAATGCGGGCTTGGGAGCGTTGTTGTTGCCGAAAGTATTGTTAGTGGCGCCTCCGCCAAATATACTGCTTTGTTGTTGCTGTGGTTGCTGCGGCTGGCCAAAAGCACCAAAGCCTGACGCTGGTTGCTGCTGCTGCTGTTGCTGCTGTTGTGGCTGGCCGAAGGCGCCTGTTCCGAACGCAGGTGCGGCGGCGGCAGGGGCGGGATTGCCAAATGCACCAAACCCGCCTGTCGCCGGCTGTGTGGTACCACCGCCAAATACAGAGGTCTGCTGCGCAGGTTGCGCCTGGCCGAATATATTGGTGGCCGGCTGCTGCTGAACTCCACCAAACGCAGCAGATTGACCAAAGGCACCAGCGGTCTTCCGACCCTGAGCATAATCCTGAAGTCGCAACTCCTGTAAAATGGTTAAGCTGCCGTTATGAACAATGATAAGCACCACATACTTCGAATGAAGTGCCGCGATAGGCAGGCATGCAAGAGATGGATTGATAATTGTTAGTTATGCTGGCTTGTGCGGGGTCCTTTTCGGAATACGGAGCGTATGGAGGATTGGAGCTTCCTGTTGAGACAGGTGGTACATTCTCCATTGCATTATTGGCTAGAAACGGGTGAGCAACTTGTAAAAGGAAGACAATCAAAGCGTACCGCCGACAGGTGCACCGAACGCCGTGGTAGTAGCGGGTTTTCCGAACATCGGATTGGTGGGTTGACCAAACGCCGAAGTGGTGTTGGCAGGCTGGCCAAAAGCACTTGTGGTTGTGGTGGCGCCCCCACCGAAAGCACCTCCGCCGCCAAAGGCATTGTTCGTGCCACCGAACGCGCCAAACCCTGTAGCAGGCTTCGCTCCACCAAACATGGGATTTACTGGGTTTGTCTGCGCAGTATTGGCACCACCAAACGCGCCTAAAGAGCGTCAGATCAGACCAGATGGCACAAGGTGAAAAAACGCGTACCGAAAGCACCACCAGTGTTATTGCTCGTGCTCGCAGCAAGATTTCCAAACATGGGATTAGCCTGGGGTTGCTGTTGCTGCGTGTTTTGACCAAAAGCACCGGTTCCACCACCAAAGGCTCGAAACAAAGTCAGATTGTGTATCGACGCGAGATTTTGAAAACACACCGGGTGCGCCGAACGCTGAGGGCTGGCCAAAAGCAGAGGGCTGCTGCTGGGTTTGCTGCTGGTTATTTCCCCAAGTAGAGCCGAACATTGTAGCAGGAGACAAGCCGCACGACTTTTAAGTGCCCTACGGGTTGTGACTTGCCAAAGCGGACGACTCCCGCTGACTCAGCGGGTGGCGGTGCCGGATCGCCCCTATCGCTTCCGGCAAACATACTCACGTGCAGTCAGCCACCAAAATTTTGCGAAAGCCGAAACAGGAAAGACTGCTCAAAACCGGCAGCTCGAGCATCTTGGTCTCGGCCTTCGAATCCATTTCGCCCACACACGGCACTGGTTCTCAATAATTGGCACCAAACTTGAAGCAAATTTTGCGAAATGCCTGATGCCGAACGCACACGACGGAAACCGACATTCAATACCCTTGCTCGGGAAGAAGCCTTCCGGAATCCACCAAAGAACGGCTCAACATACAACATTTTGAATGAATTCGTGCTCCCGCACCTCGAATCCTTTAATGCTCTCTTTGACGACTCGGGTTTACCGTCTGGCGACGGAGATGGACGCGGACTGATATCTCTGGGGCTGGAGGACATCGGGGAACGCGTCGTATTTGATGGGGACGGCAAGGTGGACAACCGCGGCTGGGGAAATCGAATGCGGAGTGAGCGCCGCATCTTTGGCGCGGAAGAATGCTGCTAATTTTGCGCAGTATGGATCGAGTCCGCGAACATTGCCCGTCCAATGGTTCCCGACAAAGATAAACACTCGACGACAAGAAAGGTGTTTCCTTCTGAGGTGCGTTATATCTCAGGTTATATCTCGTATGCTAATTACTTGCAGGCTCGTGAACGGTTAACATCGTATCGAGGTCGGATGACCATTAAACTGTGCTGGACCGACACCCATGGCCAGCGCCAAGAAATGCACAAGGATTGCGGACTTGTTCCTATCATGGTGCGCTCTGTGCGGTGCAACATACGCGGCATGTCCTCCGCAGAACTGGTGAAAAAAACACGAAGAGCCCGAAGAGTTTGGCGGCTACTTCGTGATCAACGGCAACGAGCGTCTCATCCGCTACCTCATCCTTCCGCGGCGGAACCATGTCATCTCCCTCATCCGCCCGACATTCGCCAACCGCGGGCCCTCTTACACCCAATACGCCGTCCAAATCCGCTGTGTGCGCCCCGACCAGACGGCCGTCACCAACTCGCTGCACTACCTCTCCAACGGTAGTGCAATGCTCCGGTTCAGCTGGCGGAAACAGGAATATGTTATCCCAATCATGCTTGTGCTCAAGGCCCTCTTCGGCGCGTCCGACAAAGAGATCTTCGAGGGTGTCATGATGCAGGACTACGAGAACACGTTCCTTACTGACCGCGTCGAGCTATTACTCCGCAGTTTCAAAATGTTTACGCTGAGCACCGGCGAGCAGTGCTTGGAATACCTCGGCGACAAATTCCGGGTCGTTCTCGGGACTCCAGAGGACTGGACCAATCACGCGGTCGGCGCCTGGCTCATCCAAAAATTGATTCTGGTGCATTTGAACAGTCCGAGAGACAAATACCGGATGCTGCTGTGAGTTTTTCTCCGCTGTGCATCCCTTTTCTTACGCACGCACTCCAGTTTCATGCTCCGCAAATTGTATTCTGTCGTCTCGGGGTCATGTTGTGCCGACAACCCCGACTCCCCCCAACACCAAGAGGTTCTGCTTCCGGGCAGCTTGTACGGTATGATCATCAAGGAGCGGCTCGAAGAAACCTTGAACCAAATCCGTAACACCATTACCATCGACGTGCGGAACGGGGTTACAGTGGATTTCAACGACAGTAAGAGCATGTCCCACTCGCAACCGTTTTACTCAGCCCTTCCCGCAGAAAAATACTTCCAAAAAGTTCTGAGCAAAGTAAATTTCGACATTGGCTCAAAACTCTCCAATTTCCTGGCCACCGGAAATCTCGTTTCTCCCACAGGTCTCGATCTGCAACAAGCAGCCGGGTTCACCATTGTTGCTGAGAAACTGAACTGGCAACGTTACATCAGCCATTTCCGGTGTATCCACCGTGGTGCTTTCTTCGCTGAACTGAAAACTACGACCGTCCGGAAGTTGCTTCCTGAAGCATGGGGTACTGTAATTTTTCCGAGCATTAATTTTGTCTCTGACGGCGCTTCATAAGGTTTCTTGTGTCCAGTGCACACCCCCGACGGCTCGCCCTGCGGCCTCCTCAACCACCTCTCCCGAACATGCCGCATCGTCACCTCCCCACTAACAGTCGCCCACATCCCTGCCATCCTCGCCGCCCACGGCATGAGCCAAACTACCACGCAATCCATCGACGGGCGCAAAAACTACTGCGTCCAGCTCGACGGCCGCGTCATCGGCTGGGCGCGCCCCGCCATCGCCACACAGCTCGCCATGAATCTCCGGATATGGAAGACAGAGGGCATCAACGAGATTCCGCTCGACCTTGAGATTGGGCTTGTGCCAGAATCGAAGGGCGGGCAGTACCCCGGCCTGTTCTTGTTCTCGACGCGCGCGAGGATGATGCGGCCCGTCAAGTATCTGGCGAACGGGAGGGACGACCAGGTAGGGCCGTTCGAGCAGGTGTACATGGATATTGCATGCACGCCGGAGGAGATTGAGGTGGGGGGTATCGACGCATGTGGAGCATAACCCGACGAACTTTCTCTCAATATTGGCTAACCTCACACCGTTCTCGGACTTCAACCAGGTACGAAAATCGATTGTGGATGTTGATACGAGGAACTTACAACTATCGACAGAGTCCGCGAAATATTTACCAGTGTCAGGTAGGGATTCAGTCGAATCCAGGAGTATATGGTATTGACTAAATTTCAAGATGGGTAAACAAACGATGGGGACGCCGTCCACTGCTCTACAGCACCGAACAGACAACAAGCTCTACCGCCTCCAAACTGGGCAGACACCCGTCGTTCGGCCTGCGCTACACAACACCTACGCCATGGACTCGTTCCCGAACGGCACCAACGCCATCGTCGCCGTTATTTCTTACACGGGATACGACATGGAAGACGCCATGATCCTCAATAAGTCTGCGCACGAGCGCGGGTTCGCGTACGGGACCGTGTACAAGTCCCAGATCATCGATCTCAAAGACGTACCCGGCGCCTCGAAATCTGCTACTCCGACACTCCATTTCGGTCTCGGGCGCGATATCCAGCGGAACGGCGAGAAAGCGCATTCTTGCGTCGAGTTTATCGACGCGGATGGACTGCCTTTTATCGGCACCAAACTTACATCCGGCGACCCGATAGCGGCGTACATCGACGACACTACGGGAAAGACACGGTTTGTCAAGTATAAAGGCGATGAGATGGGGCTTGTCGATCAAGTGCGGCTTCTGGGTAGGGACCTTTTGGACTCGCTTAACAGCTCTCTTAACATATCAATGATAGGCTCAGACGCGGGTGATTCCGAGCTTCAAAAGCTGCACATCACCCTCCGAATCACACGTTCACCTGTCATTGGCGACAAGTTTTCGTCTCGGCATGGACAGAAGGGTGTCTGTTCACAAAAATGGCCTGCCGTCGACATGCCCTTCAGCGAGAGTGGCATGCAACCTGACGTGATTATCAACCCACACGCCTTCCCCAGTCGAATGACGATCGGCATGTTGGTCGAGAGCATGGCAGGGAAGGCCGGAGCAATGCACGGGCTCGCACAAGATGCGACACCTTTCAAGTATGAGGGTCCTCTGTCGTTCGCACGTCACTCATTTTCTCTGTTTTTAGGTTCACCGAAGAGGACACTGCTATTGAATACTTTGGCGAGCAGCTCTTGGCCGCGGGATACAATTATTATGGCAACGAGCCCATGTACTCCGGGATAACAGGCCAAGAGTTCGCTGCCGACATTTATATCGGCGTTGTCTATTACCAGCGGTTAAGGCACATGGTCTTGGACAAGTTCCAAGTGCGGACCACGGGCCCCGTCGATCCCGTCACACGCCAGCCCGTCAAGGTACGCTTTTTGGTCTTGTATCATCCCCCATACGTATATTGACGCGCCATCACAGGGCAGAAAACGCGCCGGCGGTATCCGATTCGGAGAAATGGAGCGCGACGCGCTCATCGCGCACGGAACGTCGTTCCTGCTGCAAGACAGGCTAATGAATTGCTCCGACTATTCCACGGCCTGGGTCTGTCGCACCTGCGGTAGTCTGATTTCTCTGGGCTACGAAGATATCAGCCTGGGTGAAGTGGCCATGGGGGCGTCCAGTTCGCTTCGGCCATCAGGGCCCGGTGGCGAATACTGCCGTGTATGTCGCGCGGCTGCAGAGGCACAGGATGAACGGGAGCGACAGGCGCTTGCTGCAGGCAAAGCTGCTCCTCCACTACCGCAGGCGGACGTGAAAGTAGCCATCTCATCGCAACACGTACTCGGTCGCGCTTCAAAAGGCGGCGACTTGGACGTCGTCGCAATACCATATGTGTTCCGGTATCTCTGCGCCGAGTTGGCGTCTATGGGAATCGCTGTTTCTCTCGCTGTCACGTAGTCCTAGTAGAGTTGTAGTCGCAGTCCGTATATTTAGCAGATTTTATGTTACGGTAATAAGATCCTTATATCACCACCAAAAATAAGAAAAAAGATTTACATTTCCGTCTTATCCAATCCAGTCAAGCACCAGCTTACTATATACTGTAAAATCCTACGTAGATCCTCGACCCCAAGCACAGATATAAGGAATAATTTACAACGAAAGAAGGGAGGAACATGCAACATGTATTAGTCCATAAGTTACGCGCCGACCTCAGACACGGTCGTCGGGGTATGTACGCGGGTAGACGCCGTCGAGGTCTCCGGCGTACCAAGCGCACCGGAGTATTTGCGGGGCACGGGAGCAGACATTTCTGCAACCGGCACGGGCGCGGTAGGTGTGGCGGGAGCTGCAGTAGCAGGCGACGGCCGGCTCTGACTTCTTTTTCGTACGCCGCTTTCGTGGAGCCGGTTCTGGCTCCAGGCCGCCGAGGAACAGCTCCACGAGCGACAACTCGAGCGTCACCTCAGCCGGGTCGCGCGCCGTCGTGGGGTGCGTCTCGGACGACGACGGCGAAGGGTACGGCACCTCATACGCTGCGGGCTCGATCGGGACGCCCGACTTAGCGAGGAACATCTCGAAGAGGAGGCGGCACTCGTCCGCGCTTGTCGCCTTGGAGAGCAACCGCCGCATGTCGCGGGCGTGGTCCTCTGCAATCGCGGGCGCGGGCGCGCGGACAGGGGACGGTGTAGGTGCAGACTTACGAGGGGTCGTGGGCGACGCCTGTGACGTGGTCTGAACCACAGGCTTCGGGAGCGCACGCTTGGTTGAATCGGCAGCGGCAGAGGGTCTGCGGCTGCGCGGTGTCGCCTGCTCGTCGGCGACGCCATTTTGAGCGTGCCCGTTAGTGGGACGGCTGTGCCCGTTAATGCTGCCGTTAAGTCCACTTCCATTCTGCTCGCCTTTTCCAGGAACAGCGGGCGGGGCCTGTCCATCGGCCATTTGCTGCTCCCAGGTAGGCATCGCGCGGCGCGACGGCTGCCCCCGGCTGGGTGACAGACACCTTGCGCGAGCGCGTCGACGCGGTACCGTATTCCTCCTCTGAGGGTGACGATGGGGGTGAGATGGGCTGCACCGGCGGCGGGCGCGGCGGCACAGGGCGGTTCGCCAGGTTGCCATACGACGTCTGGTGCGCCAACCCAGGGGCCGTGGTGCGAACAGGGGTCGTCGGCGGCATCTTGTTGTTCCCATTTCCGCGCCCAAAGTCCTCCGACGGCTGGCTCCGCGACCGTTCGGAGGTACCCATCGCAAGCTTGGACATCATGCGCTGAAGTCGCCCCGAACCCTTCTTCCCGTTCTCGGTGCCGTTACCCACGATGCCCCCCTGGTCCGGTGGGCCCTGAGCGAGGAAATCAAGCATCTCGCGTCCGGCCACCGACACCTTGGGAACATCAGGCGGGCCCTCGGCGAGGAAGTCCATGAGCTCTCGGGTGGAGGCCGAGACGGCGTGCGGCGAGGTTGGGTTGCGCTTAGGGGTCGATGGCGCCACCTTCGACGGTGTGCGAGGGGCTGGGGCAGACGCGAGCTCTTCATCGTCGTCCGAGCCCGCCATGATGTCGTCGATGTCCATGTCCTCTCTGTTTTTCTGTATCCGACGTGTTTTGGCTGGGAAGCCGCTTGGGTCGAATCCCGTGGGGCCAGATGGGCCCCGCTTGGGCTGCGCGGAAGGCATAGGAGGGGTTGTTTCGGAAGGGGGAGAGGTGACGTTGGAACGAGAGGACTTGCGGGGCACCACCCGCGATGCGGACGAGTTGCTGGTTGAGCTGAAGGATGTGGTGGAAGTAGAAGGAAGATTAGGAGATGTGACATTGGTTTTTCGAGGCGTGGGAGCTGATTTGGATGGCATCTCCTCTTCGGCTTCGACAATAGAATCAACATGGCGTAAGGAGGGTCTTCTTCCGTTAGCGCGTGATGGGTGGGTAGACGAAGAATCCGACTGCTCGCCTTTGCCAAAGGCAAGCGGTGGTGGACGACGATTTCCGCGCTGATCTTTTTCTTGTTTGTACACCTTGCCGAGTGCGAAATATTGAGTCTAGACTTTTTGATGGTAACAGTGATGGCGTACCTCCATCGTCTTCAATCTGTCCGGGGTCAATGAGACCTTCATCGTCGAGTCGGACCTCATCAGATTGTCAAACTCTTTTAGCATCGCAGTGTCCTAACGAGGTAGAAGTAAGACATCGGCAAATGCAGTCGACAGAAAAGTAATTCACCTCGGGTGGAGCCTCGTACGCCATGGTCTGCTTGGTGTCGTCGCTAACCACCGACTCCGACCTCTTGTGGCCATTCTGACTGTCCCCGTCGCGGTCGCTGGAGTTGCGACTGGCCGTTGACATGAGTTTCTTGCGCGCCTTGTCGAAGGACGACCTCGACGAAGAGGCCGCCACAGGCATTGTGGCGGTTGTGGATGAACCTGTGGTAGTATCGGTGGAGCCACGGGAGCGATGCTGGGTGGACGAATCACGTCCTGACGACGGAAGATCTTGATTGGACGTTGAATTCTGAGAGATGGAGGGCCTGTCGCTGCGTGAGAATGACTTGCTGCGTCGAGGTTTGGGTGCTTGAGACAATTGCTCAATCTGCTGATATACTGAAAGGAGGGCGTCAGGTGGGAAATAACAGTGATAGAATTCATGAACCTCTCATGGATTTGAAGAGCGCATAAATAGAATGGTCTTCGCAGAGCGCTACGAATACATCTTGTACTGTCGCGCCAGTTCGACTACTGTCGCGAGCAGCGACGCGCCCGACGTTGGACAAAATGTGCCTTCACAGGAGGTCAACGACGACGGCGTTTCATCATTAGAGAATTACACATACTCGCACATGGATCTGTAAATGACAATCATTTTGGCTTTTAGGGGACTGGCTCAAAAAAGTATATATGCAACGCACTCGAGAATGGCTGTGAGGTATAATGAGGCGGGAGCCACCAGAGCCGGGATCGGTGGAGTGGTCCCCCCCAGCTGGGTCATCTTCTCCTGCAGGCGGGCCACGGCCGTGGAGTCCTCGTCGGTCTCATTGAGGGTAGAGTAGGCTTCGCATTTCAGCCGCAACAGCTGCGTAGCATTAGGTTAGCTATGAGCACCGCCTAATAGCTCGGTGGTGACGCACCTCAAATGCCCACTGCAGATTAAACGTCTGCGCATCATCCTCTAAGACGGCCGGGCGAGGGGTACGGTCCCAATACGCTCGTAACTCAACCTCCGCCTCTAGCAGTGCCTCCTTGCCGAGGGAAGTCGGGAGTATGGTCAGAAGACCCGCGCGAAGCTTGTCGGTGGACAAGGAGCGCGAAGTGTTGAGGATATTGAAGAGAAACTCGTCCAGCAGGACGTTGATTGAGCGGAGGCCCTCTAGCTTCAGCTTAATGGGGCGTATGTCGGAAAGTATTACATCCGCGGAATGGGATGAAATATACGAGGGACCTGGAGTCGATGCCAATGGGTAAGCTGAACGCGGGAAACGGCGAGGACGAAAACGAGCGCACCAGTGGCCTCTGTGGCGGCCGGCATCGAGAGCGTAGGGACAAGGAAGACCACAAAATCGTATGGCTCCCGGTTTCTGATCGCACATCACTGTTGCGATCACACCCACTTCGAATCCTAACTACCTCGCGAAGATGTAAGTATCCCCACTGGAAAAAAATACTACGTTGACTCTAATTGCAGTAGCGTCCATTAGAGTTTATTTGAGCCTGTCTCTGTTTTTTTTCAGAGCTTTTTGGGTCAATGTCCAGCTTTCCGATCTGCGGAAGAGAGGCGCTGCAGTGTTCCAAATCGCGTAGTCAAGATGTCAATGTCGTTGTGTCTATATACCTATTAATATGCTACATTTTATAAACTGGGTCCTTCCAAATCTTGTAACATGTTCTCCACCATCTCCTCGTCCGATGGCACGGCCAAGAGTGGATTCGTCGAGACCTCTAGCATCCCATCACCCCACTCGTCCAATGTTTTTGGTAAAACTGGAGCAGAGGGTAAAGCCACATCCTCGAATGGCTTTTCCACAACAGTCGAGGAAGTAGAGCCCTCCTCCACCGCGTTCTTCTCGTCCATGGGCTCCTCCGGCTCATCCTTCTTCTCGTCCACGATAGGTTTTTCCACGACAGTCGAGGAAGTAGAGCCCTCCTCCACCGCGTTTCTCCCGTCCATGCGCTCCTCCCCCTCTTCCAGCTCGAGCTCATCCTTCTTCTCGTCCACGATAAACTCCTCCTCAAACGGCAGCTCCGCCCCGTCCTCCGGCGGCCACAGCACAATCTGCCCCTTCTCGATCAATTCCGACACTTCCTTTGACTTCAATTCCGCCATCTCCCGGACCCGAGCCGGCCGCGAAGGCAGTGAGGAGTAGTGCTTTAACGACGTTTCGACAAACTCATAGTCCGGTTCGTACGGCACCTTCATCTTGTGCGCAGCGTTGTACCGCTTGGCGTGCAGCGCCGGTGCGGCAATGTTGCGCGCAACCTAAGTCTGTGAGTCAACTTCCGTGTATGGGCGGGGTATATCAAAGTCGGCGCTCACCCAGGGTCCAAGCGACATGTGCCGGTCGTGCGGGATGTTCGGCATTTGCACGTCGGGCGCGAGCGTTGGGCACGAGAGTAGCGTTCCACTTTCACTTTCGAGAACTTCCTTCGGAAACGATTGAACGTAGGACGCCTCCCATAGAGGGACGCGCTCAGGTACGGGCGGGAGGGGCAGGGATGCCTCCTCAGGTACACCCAGACGCGTCGACGGAAGGAGCCGCAGAAGCACTGGCCCTTCGACGCCGAGGCTGTTCTGTTCCGCATGTCTGAGGTTGTTATGTGCCACCAACTCGCGCGGGCTCGAGAAGACCCCATCGCAATCTGACGGATGACCAAATGAATATTGATCGTGATTGATATTAGGACGCGGACGTACCTTGATATGCGCACGGTATCGAACTGAGGACGTGCATCTCCGCGTGTAACGCAAGTTGCGCAGAGCTAGCGAAACTCTCCCCGCATATGTCCCAGAAACACGTCTAGACCGGAATCAAATTTTGATTGTTGCTGATACTTTTGCCACGCTCACCGTCGAATCCTCATCCTCCTGCGCGTGAATCTCATGCAGATGCGTGATCAGATTCTCGAGCGAGTTCAAAAACCGACCCGCAGTCGAACCATTTACACGGCACCTCACGCAGCCGGGTGCACGCCTCCAGCATCGCACCCACTTCCGCCTCATCTGCACAAAAACATCACATTAAGATACCACAAGAAAGCAATTTGTATTGACGAACTCTCGGTATTCTGATACATCCCTACATTAACGAGTAACATTATTCTGTCAGCCTATTCTGTATTTTGTTTTCGATTGGTACTTCATACCTAGCGCACGCTGCCGCTTCAACTCCTTGATATCGATTTCGGGCTCTGGCTTCGGAGGCGGAGCCGCGTCGACCGTCATGGCCTCCTGGTCACGTCGAGCACGCATCTTCTCCAGGTCCCGCCTGACATGGGGTGGCGCAGGCGGTATGAGCACGAAAACGTCGGGCGACCGATGCCGGGGCTGGGGCTGGGGCCGAGGCTGTGGCTTAGGCTGCGCGAGTCTCGGGGGCACCGAACTATCCGAAGGCAAAAACAAAGGTACTCGCTGCTGCTGCACCGGCACCGGCACCGGTACTGGTATCGGCTGCACCACTTGCACCTGCACCGAGCGATCCGGAGGCATGAACAAAGGCAGCCGCTGGAACGGCAGTGGCGGCACCGGCACCGCAGGCAAAGGTGAAGTCGAACGGGAGCTCGACGCTGACGCGGACGTACTCTTCGCCGAAGGCTCGTTCGAAGATATCCGTTGCAAAACAAGAGGCTCCTCCGCCTCCTCTGGCGGCTCCAGCGCGCGCCGCTTCGCATACCGCACGCGATCGTCGTCCCCCGCAAAGGTATGTTTCCCCAGCGCCCGCAAAATGTCGTGGGCGAGGAACCGCTTGTCGGCGTCTTTCGGTGTTCGCCCCGTATGTGCGGGGCCGTTTAGCTTGGCGCCCATAGGCGGTGGCGTGGGGAATATCACCGTTGGCGCGTCCTTGGCCGGAACACCGACGAACTCCTTGTACACTGCGTCCTGCGCCGGCGGCAGCGGCAAGCGCAAGAGCACGTTCACACCCTTCGGGTTGACGTAGATGCCCACCATTGAGTTCAGGAATCGCAGCACCCGTTTGTACGCTACGTCGACCGGAATACGGGCCGCCTGTCCGCCGATCGGGTGGAGAAAATGTATTTCGCCAGAGGGGAACTTCATGATCCGCAAATCTGCGTCGGGCACGTCCATGTAACTCTTCGGAGGGGACGCCCTTTGCCATTTGGTGATTAGAGTTTTGAAATCCTGGAGACCCGGGTCGTGGGCCCGAGCCACCGACGCTGGGGGGATTGCCCTTTCCGGGAAGAACAGTCGTATTCGGAGCGGCAGGTATGGGCCCAGCATTCGAGGCCGGAGGCGGCCGCTGCGCGTTGGAGGCGACTGGTTGCTGGGCTGGGGGCACACCGAGCGGATTCGGTTGCGTCTTTACGGTAGGATTATGCGCAAACGGAGAGATGCCGTAGCTAGGAGCCTGGGCGGCAGGGGTGGACGTCTGCCAAGGGTCAAGATCGTAGGAAACAACCAGGGGGGACGCATGCATACCTTCGGCGTATCCATGGACACTCTTTGCGATGCTTGGGATTGCTGAGAGTGAACTTGTGGGTTGGGCTGCGTAGCAGCGACGGTTGGCGGAGGTTGAGAGGCGGGGGGTCGTGAATTTGACTGCGTTGGCGGTAGCGTCGATGTTTGGCTCTGAGCTGGTCGTGAATTTGACCGCGTCGGTTGATTTGGCGCAGACGACGCTGATGGACGGCTCTGGCTTTGTAACGGTGGTGCAGATGGCTGGCGCTGAGTCTGAAGCTGAGGGTTACTTGTTCTTGGTTGCTCCTGGGACTGGAATATGCGTTCATCCAGCCGCTGGGCTGCTCCGGACGCAGACGAGAGCGGATGGGATTGCGGTTGCGGCTGCAATTGTAATAGTGAAGGGTTCACTGTCATTGGAGATTGACTGTGGGGTGGGGCCTGTGGCCGAGGGGGTGCCATCTGGGTCTGATGGACGTTTTGCTGAGGATATGATTGCGAGCGACTTTGCGTCTGCTGTCCCGAATTCGATTGGGATGTAGGCGGGGCCGACTGCTGGGTATGAGCGTACGTCTGAGCCTGCGAGGTAGCTCCAGATGACCGGGACATGGAGGATGTTTGGGGTTGTGTCTGCGTCATGTTTGAATAGCGATGGGTTTGCGGTTGTGCGCTGTGCAGAGTCGATGAACTAGCGTGTTGAACATCTAAGTGCAAGTTAGCTAAGTAGGTAGAAATAATCATGGGCGGTGGACATCGAACTGTCGTAAGAGCTGCAACAGCTCAAGTTGCAATCTCTTTGTCCGCCTTGTGAGAAGCCACTCACTTTGGGTCGGAAATGGATTCGACCAAGATGCGCCATAGCCCTGGGGCTGTTGGTGGTAGCCCCCGACATAGTTTGCCTGCACCTGGTAGAAAGGGTTGGGCTGGTGTGCGTTGGGCTACGAGAGGGAGAAATCATGAGAAACTAGATTGTTGAACAGAGGAAAGTCGAACAAGGCGATCGGGAGATTGAACCTCCTCAATTCTGGCACTTGGTGCAGGGCTGGCGTGTGGGGTAGACGCCTCTGAGCCGGTAAGAAGGGGTCTAAGATGGAATTATTAACGCGTCCTGGGGTCGTCGCAAACCTACTTGCCGTGTGTTTTCAAGTGCGGCGAGTGCTTGCCTTTAAAGTTTAAGCCGGTGTGTTTCGCGTAGAAACAGAGTACGCACCGTGTCTCCTCCACCTCCTGAATCTTCCTTTTCAAGTCGTTTGCCAGATAGTTTCGATAGCCCTCTTCATTTTTGGCCTTCGCACCATCAAGGAATGCTTGCGCCTGTTCGATTTGACGGAGATTTGCCGCATACGCGTCCTCGGAGAAGATTGGCGTGCCTCCAAAGGCAATGAGCGCCCGGAGGTTTGCATCGGACATCTTGAGTGGCGGTAAAGACTCGGGACGGTCAGATCAACAACGCCAAACTTGCAGCTCCTTTTGCTTCACCCATTGATCAAGTTGAAGGCCACTTCAACGTACTTCAGCCGGCGCTCGTTCGCCAGGTTACAATCTACGACCTTCGACGATTGACTCATTTCCAAGTTCTCAAATTTGCCTGCAGATCACAAAATGGACAGAATTTCTTTCATGGCCTGCAAGGGTGTTTGCATGCGCTTCCTTACACTTGCGCATCGGACGCACCCAAGAGTGGACATGCGCTCAGCCAATGTCCCATTTTCAAGGAACTCGACCGTTGGTTCAACAGGTTGACTGGGCAATATATTCGTTCCGCCTCGGCAAGAAATTCCTACTTCGGACAATGGCGGTCCGTTGAACGCTCAGACGGATATCCCCGTGCTTTCAATTCCCAATGGGCAGCCGCCTTCTTTCGAAGATCAGTTGGGCGGCTTCTCTACACGACCTGTTTGCTCGTAGACCCATGTAGCGCGTCGAGACGGTGCTATACATGAATTTCTCTTAGTTGACTCAAGTAAATTTTCATTCTACACACCGTCGCAGCTATCGCGACCTCGGTGCTAGGCTCGTTTCAGCCTCTCTAATCTACAGGGCGTGAAATCTGAAGATAGTCGTTCAGAATCACGTATACTAGACAAGTACATACCTCGGTGCCTGCCTTGCTGATTACAGCTGAAGAAAAACGTCTTTCACGGTGATCCAAATATTATTTGCGTCCCGGCTCACTCAGCGTGCTCTCCAATGCGAACCCGATATATCGACACTTTCGCGGACGTCTGTTCTCCAAGTGGAACAAAATTGGAGAATTTATTCCCTGAGAACAGCTCCTCGAAGGTGTGCGCTCTATTAGGTGAGTAAGTACCGATCCTTGTAATGGTCCGAAAACACCACTTTCTAGCTACTCATGACGTCCGCTCTCGCTTCGATTCTGCAGCGGTCGAGAGACTGCGAACGGCGATTGAGAAAGAAAGAGACGAGAGACAGGACAAAGAATGTATGTAGACGAAGATGCAATGAATCAGAAATGTGTTCTTGCAGGAAACAGGTTCAAGGGTCAGTGTGAAGCTATCGAGAGTGCAATCTTTCAAAGAATTAAGTCGTATGAAAGGCTGCATATGATCAGTCCTAGCATTAGGTTGTGCTGTCGTCTAGGTAGTATAGTGGTTAGTATGCTCGCTTGTGGCGCGATTGACGTCAGTTCGATTCTGGCCCTGGACATCATCTTTTTGTGTTTTTCTTATGTTGTGATTCCACTTTCGAAAGCACCCACGTTTTCTTCCCTACTCACACGTTTCTGAAGTTCCGGGTTATGAATCACATCTCCGAGCAGCCTTTCTGCGACAGCCATTTTTGATGCATTTGTTAACAAGAGCTCGCATAATACGTTTTACTATCTGTCTTCAAGAAATTATATGCCTTGTCGTCGCTCTACGCTGGCCCTACGTAGACTGTCTTGCCGCCAAAACACACGGTGATTCCCTGTTGGACTTCAAGTGGGCGGGAATCATCCGGGATTCTCAAAGTCAACACCGGCAGAGCACCTGCGATAGCTGTAACGGTACTCGCTCATCGGTCTAGTGAAAACGCGATGCAACACTAATAGTACGACGTTGGCGCTTGCGAACTCGGCGAAAGTTGCATGAGCGCCAAACCTGCGTTAGCCGCCCAGCAAGAGCACAGGATTTTTCCATCAGCAATCCTGTGTCTGTGCATCCAGTGGGGTGCTGCTGGCCGCTACTCTTGGTGCGCTTGATCCTCGAGCCATTCGTTGGGCTTAAGTCGAGCTCTGAGATTTTACGCATTAATGGCATTGTTGATAATATTGACCTCAATCTATCCTCGTACGTCTGTCTTTCTCCCTGTCTTCTGTTCTGCGAGCTAAGAAAAGATTTTCGCCACAGATGGCAGACGCTATAAAAATTCTCGGCAGAATCAGACCCACATGGATGTGAATGACGTTAGGGGCCAGCGCTTCAGCTCCCGCGTTTGAGGCGGCCTGCTGTTATTGACAACTCGGTTGGCTCATGGGCATCCTCGTGCATGTTTTACTGCTGGGAGATTTCAAAATTTCATAAGTATGGCCTCTCAACTTTCGAATCCGAAGTCACTCGCTCACCTACTCTCCCCTTTCTGTATCGAGGCACGTCGCAGCGCTTCCGCCGACAGAAGCTCCCAAATTTACATCTATCATAAGTCCAAGAAAGGCAGGTTATGCTGTACTATGGGGACTCATTATTTAACAGCTCTTCCCGTCAAACGTTCTTTTCTTACTTGTGCTCCTTTCCCCTCTTCCCCTACTAGTGTCAACTTACCGCCTCTGATTTATGCCCAAGGGAAGGAAAAAAGGAAGGTTCACCTTGCCGGAGAAAGGTGCGCATTTCTTCTCCCTTCAAGTCTCACATGGATGAATGTCTATAAGTAGGCCGACGGAAAAATGAGATTGTTAAAGAAAATCAAACGGACATTACCGTTGAAGGTAGCTGAGTTCTCTTGGTCAATTCTCACAATTCTCAACTGCATGGCTGTTTAGGACTAGGTCGACGCAAGAAGGAGATCACCAAAGGAACCCTGACGGATAGTCCGGTGGAAGGTAGACATATCTTCCTCCCGCCAAATTTCCGCTACATCACCGTGTAGGAATAGAATTTATCTACGACCTGCCAGCAACACCCAGGAGGTTTAGGATCAAGAAAAATTCGCAAACGAAAGATCCGATCAACGTTAGCCGGGAATTATTTGAAGAGGATAAATTGAGAAAAAGCACCAAAGATGTCAGACTGACATTTGAAGATTCCAAGGTCCGTGTCCTTTTCGTGACCACGACTGCGGTGGCTAATTGTGGGGTCAAGGTTTTGATAACCTATATTGGTTCTTCAGGGGGCATCTGGGTGGAGTCCAAGAAAGGCGCCTTGACGAAGGATTCGCCACATGAACTCAAGGACGGTGATAAAATTGTCTTCGGAGTGAATGGTGACCCGGGATTCGAAAACGTGTGTCTTTGCCTTTTCATTCAGTACTTTTGTTCACTTAATGCCTTCCCCTCCGCAATGTCGGCCAGGGCTCCGAAGCCGTCCGCGTTAAAGTCAAATTTCTTCCTCATGTGGATGAACCATATCGCTCTCCAAGAGCGAGCCTTGACATTCCGAACCGGCTTGCCGTGTTGCAAGAGCATAAACCGCTAGAAGCCCAATCTACTCGAGTTGCGCCACAGGCCAGGCTACTTTCCACCGCTCCTGTGGAACGACATCGAAAAACGCTCAGTCTTTGTGATGCAAAGCCCGAGGTTCACCCATTACTGTTACCTTTGATGTATCCGGTGACTTTCGCCTTTTGTAGACCCCATATACAGAGCTCGAGCCTCAAGTCAGAATTCCCTGGTCTGAGGCGTGTCATCTTGGGTATGGCGTCAACGCTCTCACCGGAGAGCACACCGGCACTACTGTGTTCAGCGACAACTTGAAGCCAGTGAACAAATGGAATACACGCACTAGCACAAAAATTTCGGCACTTGAAATGGCAGACAGTCAAGGATCTGCAGGATGACTTCGAAGTCGGTGTTGGTGCAACAGTGAATGTTCTGTCCCCTCCGGTCGGCGCTAACGCCAACATCACCAACCTCCTCTTTGAGACCACCTCCACCTCAACCGTCCTCGTCCAGTATAGACATGAAGCTCTTCTGACCTCTGATTCTGTCCCGCATAATCCGTCGGTGCAGAAGGAGCTGGAGAAGCTTAATAGCATGGAGTTCAGAGCCAGATATGGGGATTATTATATCGCTGGATACGACAAAGCGTGTAGTTGCTCTATGATCGTGGAGTGCAAGTGCGTGGGTCACTACGTCTCGGGATCTAAACTAATAACTATCGAAGAACTGACAAGGAGACTGTCACTGAAAACCATACACAAGAAGTTGTTTTTTAACGATCTATCCTGCTGTCGTCTAATCTCGAATCAGGTTGTGGCCCTCGTGGGCAAATATTTGAATGGCGACATCAAGATAGGCGATATCGAAACGGAGAGATCAAGCTGGTCACTACTCAGCGTCCGTGTCGACACCGAGGGATACCCGGACCATCTAAATTTCTTTAACAAAATTCTCGATGTTCAAAATGCACCTCAAATTCTCTCGGAAATAGTGGAGAATACTCACGAGGGCTTTCCTCGTACTGCGATCTTAAAACATTATAGGTATATCCAGTCGCTGAACAGGTATTGCTAGATGTTTACCATAATTTTCCAGCACTCTTCTTACCCTACACCATCTGAGCCGCCGCATTGATCACATCCCCTCTTTGACCTTTGAGAGGGCTCGCGTAATGCGGCACACATATGCCTATCTCCGGGATTGTTGTCTTCTACACCCTGCGCTCGATGGGTTTCGCCATGATCTTCGCGCCATCCGTGAAGTCCTCGAACGCTTTAGAAAACTGGAAAGGTATCTGGTGCTGGCGGCCAATGGTAGTGAGAAAGCGAAGGACGTCGATGCCCTCATGCAGGATCTTCATTCGCGAAAAAAACGAGCAGACATGCTCATCGAGCGATACGACTTCATCCGCAAAATCATGGAGATGGACACTCGCATTCTTCGTGCCCCCACTAATTACGACAAGACCATGCCTTATTATCGTTGGCACTGCGGGAAGACGGACGAGGTCATGGATAATGAAAGCCCGTCGCGGAAGCAGACAATTGACGAATCTTCCGAGCTGGCGAAGTCGAATCCCTTCCTCGATAAATCCTTTGGACAGTGTCACGAAGTCTTTCAATTCCGATGGACGACTCCCGAAACTACCGGCGGCTCCATCATTTCATCTCCCCCAAAAAATATTACTTTTAGCACCCGCCGGGACACACTTCCTCCCCTTCCGCCGCTGAAGAAAAGGTCCTTGCAGACCTACCGGGATGCCGTGGGATGGCTCAGGAGGACAAGACGCATCCCCGAACAACCAAGTATCAACGGGAAGACCGAGGCATTATTAAATACGCCTGGACAACCTAACGGGATAGCAACCGACCTAACCTTCCATCCATGCTTGTCGAATCACAAGCCCGTCTACATCTTGGGATGGACTCTCTCATGTTATTGGCCTGTACAGGGCACGGTGCCGGACATCAGAGTGAAGCATCGGTCCATTCTCTCTGACCGGCTGACCATTTCGGTGCCAAATACGCGTCCAGCTCAGTGGCATTGCACAGTTTTCTACGTCCGGCAGTCGGAATATAACTTTTCCGATTTGTTGAAACCGCGCGACAAGTCCTCCCCATCAAATAGGACACCAAATTGGTTTCAGCGGGTCTTTGGGAACTAGAATCATTTGCCACCGTTGCGTGGAGGAGAGCCAGAAAAAGGACTATTCCAAGTAGTATCGAATGACTGGAAGTTATTAGAATTTATTATAGTTAAATAGTGATCACGTCGTCACCTCACTCGTAGATATTGTCTATGAACTTTTTGTTCGGAACAGCGGGGCAGCAGTAACTCGTGGGTCGAGGCACTTGGTGCCCAGCTTTTCCCAGAGAGATACGAACACGAGTACAGATCTAGATGTGGCTACGGCTCACAGATCGTTACGAACTGGTTCCGTTGAGGAGCGTTTTGCGTGAAACATCAGCGCAGCAAATACTGATTTACAGTGTGATATAAGTGGATCGACAAGAGAGGACATAGGCGAGCAGTACTGGTGAGGGACTCGATTTGAAAAGGACCTCAGGAAATATACATGAAGGAATTAAGCTGTCTCAAGTGGACTTTGAGGGCCCGGAGATCAAGAACGAGACGCAGAGACGATCGATCGCGGCTGTGGACAAAGCTAGTTCAGAATAGAGACTGGGCAGCAGCTGATAAGACTTCTCGCACTCGGATAAGGTCCAGAATTGAAATATGCCGTTATACTAGCAGCGGGGCCGTTGCTCTTGCGCGGATGGCGTATGAGGAGGCGGTCAAGGGTAGAACTAGCAGAGGATGAACTGGATGCAAGCTAAACTTTGGCGTGCATCCGAGCTCGAGGACACGAGCGCTCGGCGAGTGACTTTACAGCAGATAGCCGTGTGCCAGCCTTCTAAAGCCCTTCTTGAATAGATGAAGAGTTCGAACGAACTGGGAGATGAATCCGAATCATGAGACAGAGATGATCGATGATCGAGGCACAACGCACGGCGCGGCCGTGGACAAGCACACACAAGTACAGAACAGACTAGAGCGAGGAGCAGCTGATAGAAGAAAAGTGTGATAAGTTATGACACGCCATATCAGAGGTCGCTACTCTCGCGAACGGCGAACGAGGAGGCGGTCAGGGGGCAGTCAGGGAGGACTAGCAGAAGATTCAACTGGTAGCATGAAAGCTAGAGAATTCGATTCGGAGCTTGAGGACATGTCACATCGCGTTCACAGTGACCGAGGTCGAGTGTAGTGGGAAAAAGAAAGGGGCCGCGGCGGCCATCCAATAAGGCAAAATTCCCTTCTCGGGTCTCGGTGTTTGTTGTGCCTTCTATCTCTCTCTTTCTTACACAACGCTCGAACTCGGGATGTAGAACACGCCGTGACTTGTGGAATGTTCATGTCAATTGGGCGCCTCAGAGCAGAACGTTTGCAGACACTGTCACTTGGGCGGCCGCAGCGCCAACTCTCAGAACCTGGCAGGCCACAGCACAGGGGCATAGCAACTTAGGTTTTGGCCTTGATAATGCGACTGAAGCCCGCCGTGGAAGCGTTCCGACGTGGCGGCGTCAAGATAGAATTCTTTTTTGAGCTTCAATTCTGTCGGTTGCCGGCAGGGAGGAATAGGGACCGTTGCTTACACCTACACGATGGTTTTCGCACGCCGAGGGACAATTGGCTATGGGTATTGGCCTTGAACGGAGTGCAGCTGCTCGCTACTTGGTGAAAATCAAATCATTGTAGACGGTATGCATTCTTTTGTGCACACAGTTGCTCCTGTTCCTCTTCCCCTCGTCTAAAATTGCCACAGACATATTAATAAAGTCCAAATATGTGTCTTTGAGGAAGAATCTCAGATCTCAAGCCTCATGTAAATGACTGCTATCTCTGGCTCTTGCCGGCTTTCCGTCTGAAGCGATCCCCGCCGGTACATACTGCATCGGTGTGATCCATTGGTTCCTGCTTTCTCTCTTGTTCTCGTCCTGGACTTGGATCCTGTGCGAGTCAAGTGTTCGAGCAATCAGTGGCTATCATCTTTGAGATAACTTCCCTCCCTTCAACTCATGGGGCGAAAGCGTTCAGGAGGTGCAACTAAAAATGCCCAGAAGGCTCAAGTGTCCACCGCTCCAGCAGAAGGTACGCTCGAATCTTTCCTTTTGAATACCTGCTAAATGATCGTCTAGATAAAGAGTTTCTGAGTGCGAGACCCAATAATTGTACGATTTCTCGGCCGGTGGATGGAGGGACGAAACCATCCTCTCCATCTCTCCCCAAGACCAAAAATTCTCAAAAGGCGCCGTCATCATGCGCGCCAACGAAGCCATCGGAGGGTCCGGTGTCGCCGCCCTCTACATCGATGTCTCAGAGCCGACCGCAATCACCTCCACCAGCCGCAGGGAAGATTATTACGCCATCCCCGCCTAGGAACATCACGCATCTCCAGTCCTCTATGGTCCAATCATCTCTTCCTGCTCAGCGTCGCACCCCGGGCATGCGCTCCGCGAAGGATAGTGTATTTCTATCACAGCATGAAACACCGCATTCGGCGATGGGCAGGAGTGAGAATGGCACAACACAATCGCCCTTGCCGGCTCTTTCAAAGGCAGGGCAAAAGATGGCTCGCCCGTCCGCGCCTCCGCCAGAGTTGGTCGATATGCAATGCGAGATTACCCCCCCCACGTCCTGCGCCTCCACTTGGTCGACCTTTGGGAGTTTTTGCGACAGAAGGACCGTCCGTGGGGGATGACCCCTCGTTTCGTCCCTCAAACACTCGCAGGCCCCCATCACTATCGCACTCGGAAACACCATCTTCCCTCGATCACACGAGAGCTGATACGACATCATCCTGCGCGTGCCTTTCGAAGGCTCACGGCGAGCAGGGGGGACACCTTCCCGGCGGTGACTCCGCCAACCCTATCTGAGGGTTCCACACGCGCGCATGCAATCCTACAAACATCGGTCCCTAGTCATCTTCGTGGCCCTGACGTGTTGGAAATGCATCCAGTGTTCTCTGATGCAGACGCAACGCCAGCATGGGCTGACGTCCCCCCACCCTCCGAAAACGCTAGCCCGTCGTCCTCATACTCAGATGACTATAAACCACCGTCTCCGACGGCCGATCGCGATGGAATTCTTTTTTACTCGCGAGCCGGCATCACCCAAAGAATTGCACCCCCGCAGATCACGCATACGCAATCCGATACCACTTTGCAGGTGAAGCTACAATCATCCGTTCCCAATGAGCTTCGAAGAGCTACGAGCTTGGAACGGCTCAAGGTGCTTGAGCCACTGGAGGTTCGCCGCCATTTTTTTGGTGCCTTCCTTCATCTCACCGCCAGTTCATTTTGTGCAGACATTGCATACAGATCTTGTGGAACACCTCAAAATTCCGTGGTCGGAAGACTTCAGGCCCGGGTACGGGGTCAACGCTCTTACGGGCGAATTCACTGCTCGCAGCGCGTTCAAGGACTTCAAGATGGTGGAATCATCGAAACTGGGCGAGAGCCACACGACCGTCGAGCACTTGAAGTGGCAGACTGTCAAGGAATTGCGGGATGATTTCGAGATCAGCGTCGGCGCAACCGTGAATGTCTTGTGTCCTCAGGTTGGCGCCAACGCCAAGATCGCGACCCTCCTCTCTAAAAACACTTCCACCTCTACGATCCTTGTTGAATACCGAGTTGATGCAAATTTCGCTGTGGATTACATTCCGAATGTCGAGCTCCAGGAGGGGCTGGACCGGCTCAGCGACGAGGAATTCAGAGCCAAGTATGGTGATTACTATATTGCTGGATGCCAGAAAGGCTATAGCTGTCGCATGATCGCCGAATGCAAGTGCGTGTATCGATTCATCGCTGCAGGCAGAAACTGATCAGCTATCGCAGAATCAACGAAGGGAAGGTTACCGAGGGCCTTCAACGAGAGGTTGTACAAATTTACGATCTATGTCCTCATCGGTCTAAAACTGTTCCACAGGCAGAGGCTTTTGTGAAGGAATGCTTCACCGGCAAACTCAAGTTCGATAACTCTGAATCGACGACCAAACGGTTTTCCTTGCTCAGTGTCATCGTCGACACGGAGGGATGTTTGGCCGATATTTCCAATATGTCTTCCGTCGCCGTTGCGGACGTCCCGCAGACGCTCTCGCAGCTGGAACTACGCAAGAACACTCCCGGTGTTCCTCGCGTTGCGTACCTTTATCATTATAGGTACATCTGATTTGGTCACCTCAGGCTCGCAATCAATTGACATCGATTCGATCTCTAGCGCTCTCCGTTCATGCATGTTGAGCCGCCGAATGCAGGTGCCCTGGGCCATGTTCGACAGAGCACGCGTATTGCGGGGGGGTGTATGCCCACCTTCGGGCTTGTCGGCTACACCCTGCCCTCGAAGAATATCACTCTGATCGTCGCGCTATTGAGGAGGTTCTCAAACACTTTGAGAACCAAAGAAAGTATTTGGTGCGGGCCCACGACGACAGGAACAGGAAGGTTGGGAATATCGATGTCCTCCAAAGGGATCTTTTTACGTGGAGGCACAAAATCGACATGCTTATCCAGCGATACGACTTGATCTGCACTGTCGTGGATATGGACAAAAGCATTGTCCCAGGTCTCCCGAGCCTCGCTCATGACCTGCGTTACTATCGTTGGGACTGCGGGAAGACAGGCGGAACTAAAAGCGAGCAAACCCCGGAGCTAAAGGAGATAAACGTGACCAAGAAAGATCAAGGCTCCGACTCAAGACCATACGTTGCAGTCTCCTTCGGACCATCTTGCGATGCGTTCGAATTCGAGTGGGTGTCTTCCGTAACCCATAATAGCTTGCGGATTCGCGGGAGTTCCCGGGAGAAATTGGAATTTAGCACTCGCAATGAAGCTCTGCCACCTCCACCGACGTTGAAGGGAACAGGCTCAAAATTCCACAGGAAATGTCAGCAAACTACAGGGATGGGAACATTCGATCACTGCTTGTCAAATCATGAGCCCGTCTACATCCTGGGCTGGTCGTTATCATGTTACTGGCCTCGGAATGCCAGTAAGCCGAGCATCGAGGTGGATCATCCGTCGAAGTACATCCTCTCCAACCGGCTGAGCATCTCGGTGGACAATTCCCGCTCGACTCAATGGCACTGCAAAGTTACTTTCGTCCCACAGTCCTTGTATAACTTTCCCCATTTATTATTGCGACGTGGTGGTCTGTAATGGTCGACCTTTGTTACTTGTTGTCACTACACTTGTATTTTTTGGGCATTAACACACGGAATCAATGGAATCGAAGTTATATCATACGTTCCTTTACTGTTTCGATATAATGTCCATGCCCGACGCCTTCAAGTTTCAAGTTCTTGAATGGCAGCAGATCTAGGAAAGCGGATTGTGAATAGTGAACTCTCTGAAGTGTTGACACGGTGCGGAAAGACTGAAGTAGAGGACAACCCTCGAGAGCCCTTCGAGCGGTTATGGGATTACACTCCCCTCCGTCGCTTTGTGGAACGTGGTCCGGCAGCCCAGAAAAGACAGTTTTTGCAACTGGGGCAGGGACTTTGCGTCCCGACCCAAGAATCCCAAAAGGAGGGCAAGGTCGCTTCTCGGATGGGGAATGATCAGGGGAAAGAGTCGTGAACGAAGGTGAAAGGTCGAGAACCCTGCCATCGTATCGCATATTTGGATGCTCAAGCTGTGGGCGCATGGGCAGTATTTGTTGTGAGCGCAAGAGGAAGTCGTGCGGGTTCGTCTTGTGGTTGCAGTGTTTTAATGTTCCATTTGAGATTCAGATACAGTCACAAGGCCCACCAATCCAGTGAAAAGCAGCACTTGAATGCGTGGAGCGGGTAACTAGGTTGTATTGGCTGGGATATTTTGTTCAAATTCGTCAAGAAATAGATCAGTACAGTCTCCCACTGAACCGTTACCATTCCCGGGTCGATGCCTGCAAGCTCTGATTGGCACATCACTTCCGTGAACTCCCCTGAGTTCAGTTCCGGGCCATGGCGGTCGTTATGGTCGAGGGCTAGGGCTGGAAATAAACGACATTCAGTACACATCGTCCACGCAGATTGGGTCAAAGGCTTACCAGTTCCGTGCGTGAACATGGTAAGCAAAGGCCAAGTTGGTGGAACGAAGACGAGGATCACCCGGATACGTCAATTTTACCTAGCCGTTCTGCGGGCTCGTCCTTTCAAGCCACAGGTATCTGTGCGCAGTGATTACGAGATATTGGAGGAGGAAATGTGAATAGGCACACACGGCACTCCGCTGCAAAACAATTAAATTGGCTAAATAACCGACTCTCTTGTCGACCCAATGTAAAGATCCATCCCCGACGCCTTCAAGTTTTTGAAGAGCAGGAGAACCTCTGCTGGGAACGAGTGGACAGCTTCACGGTCGGCCAATAGGACGCGGAAGGACTGGAGCCGCTCGCAATCCAGGGTGTTCCTCGCAGCTATCGCCGCACCTCCAATACGCACGACTTCACCCATGGACGCGCCGTCATATCTTGCCCCGCAGCCCAGAAACGCTAGCCTCTGTAGCCGGGGCAGGAAGGTCGCGTCCCGGCGCAAGGAATCGAAGAAGAGGGGCACAAAGTTCCGTGACGTGTGCCAGATCTCGAGGTCGATGAGGCCGAGCGATGCGAAGGCAGGAGACAGCTCGGGCGCCGCCCTGCTGCTGGTCAGATTAAGCAGCGGGCGAATAGAAAGCTTCCTTAGCGGAGGTGACGAACGCAGGAGGAATAAATTGAGGGCCTCTGCGTCGAAGCCATCCACGTTATGAAGCCTGAGCGCCTGGAGGGCCGGGAGCCTGAGGAACTCCAGGATGCGCATGCTTGCCGCCTGTGTACCCAAGTCCGAGTGAGACTCGAACAGGGTGAGGTGTTGGATGCGCGGGTGGAAAAAAATCCCTAGGTTGTCTGGAACATCCCCGAGTACGGCGAAGGCGCACTCGATGAGCTGAGGCATCAGTCGTAAGGCTTCCAGACATCTCTTCGGGCTATACTGTTCTCCGGTGAACTTGGTAATTTTCTGCCACGGAAGTTCGACGACAGATGGCGGGACCTCCTCCAATAAAACTTCACGTAGTAGGGTAGCACCATCGAACATTTTAATTGGGCCGCGGTGATTTAAAGGATCCTGGTTGAAGAGCAAACGGATCGACAGTGTCTGGAGGTGCGGAAATTGAACAGGATGTGCCGCAGTATCTATTCTCTCCAAATTGAACACCCCGAGGTGCAGCTCTAGCGCGCGCAGTCGGTGCGAAAGCAACCGGAATGCCTCAATAAACTCGCCAAACTGTGGAATGCGCACGTTTGGCAGTGGCCCATCGATTTTCAACGACAATGGGCAGTTTCGCGTGCGCTGGAGCCAGGTTTGCGCGATTTCCGACAGGTGGGGAATGTCGGCTACCGCGCTCAGGCAAAAGGTAGACCAGAGTGCTGGCGTGGAGAGGGCGAGCAACCTCCAAGCTCTACACACATGGGTCAAGAGGAGTGAGGCCTCGTTGGCGTTCACGGAGTCCCGCTCAGGTTGGAAACAGCGCGAAAATATTTCCATAGTGATTTCTGGAGGCAGAGAAAGAATCGGATACACGATTGAGTCCAGTTGAGTTTGCAGGTTGTGCAAACGCGTCTGCATTTCTTGCAAAAGCTGTCGTTGGCGGCATATGGCCGAGGTGAGCTCAGACACCTGCGCACGAAGAGCAGCGTTGTGGGACATGGCCGCGAAAGGACTGTACGGGGATGTTACAGTCCGGGTGACAGATGTCAAAAAGTGCTTACGCACGGCCGAAGTCTGAAAGGGCTTGCTTCGAACCGTCAAGTCGCCAAAGCCGACATGGTTCGTTTCGACGTGGCCAACTCCAAGCCACCAGCCTCGTTCCATGGCTTTCTCTAGCATCCCCCCAGAAATATGCGCCGCCATATGCAGCGAGGTCGTCGACTCTCGCACGCTTGCGCTGCTTTGCAGAACTTCCCGCGACTTTCGAGATGAAGCCCAGCGCCTCCTCTACCACTCAGTGGACTTCCGTGGCCGCCTGATGCGCGCCGTAAAGTCGTGGGCCCGTGCCATAGAGAAGCACCCACACCTCGCCGAGCGTGTGCACACGCTCGCTCTGCGCCTTCCCGACACGCTCACGTTTGAGGTGTCGGACGCCACTAAAATCGGGCGCGCCCTTGCCAAGTGCGTCAATCTGAAGGAACTGCGTATCGTCGGCGACGTGTCTGCGACCGGACATATTCATAACTGCATCCACGGATGGATGATCAACGACTGTCCGTTCCGTCTGACAAAATTCGAGAATCTGTACTTTCAAGACCGGTGGATCGAGGGTTTTTGGCAGAAGCAAACGGAAATCCGTGTGCTCTCGATTGCTCACTCCTCCGCGTGCTTCACAGACCAGAATCTGTTGCCCGAGCTCATCGCCGTCCGGACGACCTCTATGTCAGACCTCCCGGAAGGGAGAGCGCTGCAGCGCGTTGAGACGAGGTTTCAGAGGGATCTCTTACCCCTGGTGCAATACAAAGGGACGCTCACGACACTGAATCTACGGCGGGACTGGATGATCGACCTGGACTTTTCTATTGGGGTCGCGCTTGGGGCTGTTGCGGAGTTGTTGCCAGACCTGATGCATTTAGGTATCGTCGAGCGGTTCAAAGACGTACGTCTGAGCCTTCAAAATGCCTTGATACAACTAATTAACTGTCCGATATATTTCCAGTACCACCTCTCATTGCTGGACGGACTGTCAAAGACGACGTTCCAACAATTTACCTCACTCAAAACGTTCACTCTCAGAGTGCTCAATGTCGATTGCTTCGTCTTCGATAATGTCAGTCCGTTCAACATGAACGCCGCGGCGGATGTGCATGGTTTGGCGTACGAGATAATGATGGCATGTCCGACATTGCGTCGAGTCGCCGTTGGCGCTGAAGGGCCGGCGAGTGTACTAAGGAGAGTTCCCGGGGGTGAGATTCACGAGGAGTCTGTTCAGCTTTTGGATTTCGACGCCTTCTCTATGTTTTGGAATTCATGAAAGACTGTTGTTTCTGTAGATTGCATACAAGGCAAGATATTCAGAAGTTGTCAATAGAATCAGTATTCTCTGCCTTCTCCCTGCGGGGTGTCGAGCTCGTCGAGCAGCACCATGTGTCCCTGCCTGGGCATGTCCATGAGCTCTATCTCGTTTTGAGAGGTCACCCGTCTGCGAGCTCCTCCTGCTCCGCCAGCGCCAGCTTCGCGCTCAACGCATTGTTCACTTCCCGCGGCTGCGCAACCCTCGCCCCCTGCTCCACCACGCTCCTCTCCGTCCACAACCCCTCGAGCGCCCCGCGCAGCTGCCCCACCTCTTCCTGCAGCGCCGACACATTCTCTGCCAAATCTATATCCAGCGTCCGGACCTGTTTCTGGTACGTCTCGGGCGCGACACTCCCCTCTTGCACGAGCGTCTGCGCGAGAGACATGAAAATATTATTTGGCAGTACACGGGAAACGCACTAGGGCGCTGCACTGTAGTTCTTGTCCTTAGTCCCAAGGTAAATATCTAGGCCGTCGCGCACCAGCTGCGAGAGGTGGCCGCCTACGGTGTCATCTGCCTTGATATTCCCAGAACCTGCGAGATATTTGCTGTCTAAGAAAAAATCCGGTCTCCAGAGGAGTCGGCACGAGCGCAGCGTCGAGGATCGTGAATACAAAAAGTCGACCAGCTTGAAGAAGTCTATGCCGCCCTGAATATATTCAAAACATACGGTTTGGAGGTTCCGGAGGGAGGAAAGGTTCTGGTCACCCGACCAGGTGCTCAGGATGGACGACATGACCGCTGAGGATGGAAATTTAAGCTTGAGGGTCTCGAGGGAGCCGCCTACAAGAGGTAGGCATTGGTGCCAATCTGCAAAACAGGACTGGTCCCCCGGAACAGTCAGGAAAACCAGGGGCGGAGAAGACCGTATTAAAAACGGTTCGAGGGAAGTATGGGTGTCCATTTCGGACACATCAAGATATTTCAGAGCTGGAAGATCGAGGTATCTGAGCGCAAGCATGCCCGGCCCCATTAGAGTGAGGGACCTTAAGCGGTCATGTACCACTGGAGAAGGCGGTGGGACGAAATCTGCCTTCGTGCATGTTACTTCCGTGAGGTTTGTAGCCAGAGTGAATAGCTCCAAGTTCCAGATCGTGCCCTCAAATTTCGTCAATTGCCACCATGGGAGGTTGAGGCGGTTAGTCGGGTGGGAAAGGAGCCGAAGGTCGTGGAAATGTGGTGCGTTCCTAAAGAATCTGCCAGGAGGATTAATGTACCTACAACGGAGCGTCGCTGCCTGGAGAAGTGGAAATATCGCCGAGTCGAGCTCCAGCTCACGAATATCGCGGCCGCCCACGTCGACGTCAAGATATCGCACTTGATGGGAATACGAATGAATGACGTCCCGCAAACGACTGAGCGCAAAACGTTCAGCACGTCCAACATCAAAGATAAGTGACAGAGGACAATTTCCCGCTCGGGCCAACCAGTGGTCGATAAAACCTTCCACCAGGCCTTCCACCGCCGCAGCGTCGGGAAGGATTGAATCGAATGGGACCCGCAGTGTGGACCAAAGTGTGGGAGTCGCGTGGGCGATATCTCTCCACATGCGGCAAACTGCCATAATTCGGAGGATAGGAGGAGCCATTTCTCCAGACCGTAGGTCATGTACAGGTGGGAGACAATGGTGGAAGATTTCCGCCGGGATTTCAGCGGGCAGCGTCAAAACTGGATACACCGCGGTGGCGAAGAGCTCGCGTTCTACAGCAGCTCGATTTCGCTCGAGTTCAGCCAGAACTCGTCTCTGTTCCTCGATTTGCGCGTCGAGCCCCGCGAGACGTCTACGGAGGTCGATTGTGGGCATTTGACGACGAGATTGTGGTTAGAATCAGTGCATGACAACCTTGAAACAATCCATCAAACCGCTAGGAACTAAATTAGGAAGGAGAGGAATTTTGCTTATGTGCGCTTCCCAGTATTCGGCTTGAGCAGAGACATATTTGGAATGCACACCGCAAGTCAATGTATACTCAAGGACTCTGATCCCAAAAGTGCCTATTTTCCCTGCAAATGCTTCATGCGAACTTTGATTCCAACTAACCCACAAGACATATTTCGAATTGGGAGAAGAAAAAAGCCAAGTCAGTAAGCGAAGCGCTCCAGTTCGATGTTCTTACATAGTACGGGAGTGTATTTTATCAATTAAAATTGTCCAACAGTAGGCGCAATCATCCACTCATTCGTCGAACGTTGCTGAGAGACCTATCAAACATGCGCAGTGTTCGTAGCGTCCAAAATATACTAGTATTGTGTCAGACCGTTAAATAACACATGCCGACATTCGTAAAAATTATTCACTCACCTCATCGAGAGCTACTGGCACATCTACGCCCTTCATCCTTCCCAAAACATGGAGTGTGACTCAAAATCGAAGGCCGTCCCCGCCTCTGCATGGAGCTCACCCTCGATCAATCTCGTGAGTACGCAGGTTAGCTCCTGCCCTGGTACCACCTCAATGCCGATGGCGGCTTGCTGGAGCGTAGGACACGCATTCATTATCGCCATCCCGAGATCTTCAATGTCCGATGCGACGGCCATGCCGTATCCATCGGTGCTGGACATATGTTGTCCGTACAAGAACCATCCGACGTTCCTTACTTGGAGAATGAATGTTTCGAGCTTGCGAAAGTGTTGTCGGAGGATCGGCGTAGGAGTTGGAGTGTTCACGTTACTTCGATATCAGCGTACGGAGACGCACCTGTTTTGTAAGCTCGGAAATGCCCAGATGTAGTAAGGAAGGCACTGCGGCCGCAATAGCCGCGAGGGTTTGCGAGATAGAAAAGTGCCAATGCTGCCACTCCTCGGACGTTCAAAGTCGTCAAGGTCTGAGAATACTGCGCCAACCGGGAAAAATCCCCGTGGGCCGTGGAGTAGCGTCTCAACTCGCTCCAGGGATCTGTCAGAGGGTAGGTCGCGCAGGCGCGGAATCCCGAGGGCAATAACATTGGGGAGTTGATTTTCGAATGAGGGGATCCTCTGATGTTCATTGAAAGAAATGATGTCGGAGGGGTCAGGAGTTGAAGGAAGTGAAAGAACACGAAGATCTGTCTTTGCCTTCCAAAAATCGCTACATGGGTCTGGAAGGCACACAACGTCGAACTTCTGGAGGCGAAACAGGCAGTCCACAAGTGAATACCGTTATTCCGATGGCCGTTCGAGGCAACCTGGCCAAGGATCCTTAGTTCTTTAACGTTCACGCATCTGCTGAGTGCGTGTCCGATTTTTTTTGGTCTCCGATGGGTCTAGCGAACAGATGTCTGGCAGTTCCAGCGCAAGAACGTGGACGCGCTCGGCGAGATGTACATGCCGCGTGGCGGCTAGTGTCCAGGACATCACGGCGCGCATGTTTCGCCCTCGCAGATCTATTGAGTGTAGAACATGTGCTGTGCTTGGTCAAGAAGGATGCGAGACGTTCTGCAGAGGAGTGAGAGACCTGATAGGCCCACCTCGTCGCATATTACGGCACAAAATTTCCGGGGGAAGTTTAGAGAAGGCCATGGATCGCCGTTTGCGAAATGCCATATAAGTACCCGACGAAATCAAGCAAGACTCGTGGCGGTGTAGGACAAATAGGCACAGACATGCAACCGCCAGGGTCCCGAAAAGGAAGGTTCTGACTTTCAACTTGCAGACGCTGCCACGCTGGAAAAGTCGATTCAACACCTCGAAACTTTGAGACGGAGAAAGCTATTACCGATCGTGCCGGATTGCGCCCGCATCGGGGATCAGAATCGTCCCGGCGCCAAACCAGGCGCTTCGCTCTTGTCCACGACATCCAACGGGCGGCTATTCATGTCACAATCGCCTCCGCCTTCAGAAGGTGATGCAGCAGGAGACGCCATCCATCCTGCTGAACCGCTGGCCGCCGCGGAGCCAACGAATGAAAGGTGGGATATTGAGTCATTTGCGTGCTGTATTGACGAATTTCCAGACCAGGGGAAGCGATCGAGCTGCCAGTAGGGTCCAACAGCGACAACACAAACAGGTACTTGTCCTTTCCTCATTGCCTGTGACTGCTGAAGACAGGGGGACCACGGCAAGGCTCGTTGGTGCGATCAATGAGCAATCTGCAACGTACGCCAGGCTAATTTGTACGGTCTCTTGCGCTGACTATAACCTGAAAAGTTTGAAAACTGCCCTGGAAAGGTGATCATAGAACTTCCAACTCGGCCTCTCCACTTTGTTCATCATTCTGCAGTGTAACAAAGGCTGTCGAAGCGCTTAAGCATCAGCCCCAGTCGCCCGATAGGAAGATAGCATTCTGGACAGCCTACAAGAAACTGGCGGACGAATTCGACAACGAATTGCAGGCCAAATATGGGCAGGATCTGGATACATCACTGATTTTTGTGCGTACCTCATGTTTGTCACCTAGTATATTTCTGCTTAATTTCATTCCAGGCGGGTCTTTTCTCGGCCGTTAGCTCAGCGTTTATTATCCAGATTCAGCCCGAACTCCAGCCTGATCCAAACGGACCGACACTGGCCCTTCTTTCTCTTCTAGTACAGAACATCACCGGTATCCCTCCGGCCTCTTTGTCTCAAGGCGTATCAACGGCGACGTCCCCACCACCGACAATCGTGGTCGTGGCGCAAAGTCTCTTATATTTCAGTCTCTCTGCTACACTCCTTGCCGCACTACTGGCTGTTCTCGGAAAACAGTGGCTCCTGCATTATAATTCGGTTGGTGAACGCGGAACGATTGAAGAGCGTGGGCTCGAACGCCAACGCAAAGTCGATGGTATGCGACGCTGGAGGTTTGACCTTGTCATGCAGGTCTTTCCCCTCCTCCTGCAATTCTCGCTCTTGTTGTTCGCCGTGGCACTTGCGATTTACTTGTGGACGATACATCATGCTATTGCAGCAATCGCTCTCAGCCTGGCAGGACTGGGGTCCATTCTATACGCTACAATGATCATTTCTGCTGTGGCATCACCAGATTCACCGTTCCAGACCTCTCTTAGCTCTCTATTGAAGATCATTCTGGACCGATTCCCCATTCCAAAACATTTACGTCGTTTTATTCGAGGCATTTCAGGTCGTCTGGGTCGTGCCTTTGACCAAACCAATATGGTCTTTTCACAGTACACACGTGCCATTACCCAAATGGCGCCACTGTTACCACTGTTTCATGCCCCCAAACTACCCGAGTCGGTCCCCCCGCAACCTGTTCCCATCTTAGATCCTCCAGACAGTCCGTCAAATGAAGTCCGGGCTGTTCTGTGGGCCTTGGAGGCATCCACTGATCCCAGGCTCATTGAGGCCGCTGCTGAACTGGTTGCCGAATTGCAGTGGCCGGTGAACCTCAACGTTCAGCCTGCACTAAGCCGACTAGACGACACCTTCAGGTTGTGTATTGAAAATTTGTGGAATGTTCGGGAGGGGATGACCAATTGTGCCACCGTCTGCATTAAGGCTTTCTGGATACTCGACATGGTTACTGAGGAGGATCAAAGGACACCACATCTTTGGACATACCGCTTTGCGAGCGTCGAGAATGCCTCTGAAGAGCAAGATTCTATCGAATTTTGGACACGCCGGCCATTGAACCTGGTTTATACACCTGCACCAATAACATTGTGGACTCTCTGGTTCATTGCAGTGCAGAATCTCCCTGAGACAATGCTGAAAATTGTCAAAGGTATATGGGGCGCAGATGGAGATAAAGGGGGTGCAGCAGAGACGCGGTCGATGCGCGTCAAGTCCCGTCGATGCGGGAGAGCAAACAGCCTAATAATAAAGGTCGTTAGCTTCTTCGTTCGACCGTCAGTGGGCAGAACCATATATTAGATGTACCTAATAATAAAGGTCGTTACTATATACGATGTAAGTAAGAATATCAATGGATAGTAAAATATAGAACGTACGCTTCTTCGTTCGACCGTCAGTGGGCAGAACGAAGAGCGTACTCGTGGCAAGGTACGTATGTATAGTAAGAATTAAATATGCGGTGTCGAGCGCGCGTACGCGCACCCAAGCTCCGTGCCGGCTTGCTCCGTAGCCAGTCCTTAACAAAAATCACTCTCAAACATTTCAATCCAAGTGATTCCGACCTGAAAGAATCAATTCTTGCCGACTTCCTGTTTTGTCTTAACTCGTTCTTTGTTCCTACCATAGCCCGAGATCGCACTGTGTTGGACAAAGGGTATGAAACGTTAACCTGACATTTACTGGACTCATTCTAAGTCTGTTAGTGGATCCTCTATGTTGCTCTTGGCACTTCTGTTTGAGAACCTCATCAAGTGCCTCACTGACCCACGCCCCTTGGACCATGGCACTGTAAATGACATTGTCATCGAGGTCTCCCAAATTGCGGATAAAGTATCCTTCAGGGTACATTGGCACATAGATAGATGTGTTGTGGCAGGATACCGGTTTTGTGCCCTGCCTGGTGTCTCGCAGGAGGCAATAATGTCTGCACTCCGACTTGTGGGCAGCGATTGGGTAGCGGATGTGACCAAGGTTCATTTGAACCAGTTGGTAAACATTGACACTACATGGCTGTCCAAGACCTTAGAATTGGTTGGCGGCTTGAACAGCATTCCGAACACCCGGGTTCTTAGTGCCCTGTGGCAAGCACTTTTTCTTTTGCCCAAGACTCGAGAGACATTGTCTACGGTATCCATTCGGGTCCTCCTGTCAGGGCTATCGACTCATGGGGAGGATTCGCGTGCAGCGCAAGTCCGGGCGTATTGTGCTTGTGCTGTGTTGGACTCCGCAGATCATTGGTTCGCAGATGAGGAACTATGTCCGATACTGCAGCAGTCTTCAGTGTGGGCCAATCTTGGGCGTGCGGGAGCGTATAGCAGGTTCTACGTCAGCCTCGGCAACAAACTATCACAGCAGCCTGGGTGGAGAAACATCATCTCTGCCGATCTACCTGGTTGGCTCGAGGCATGGCCGGCAATTATGACAGGCATGTTCGAGTTGACGGAGGAACACCAGGCAAGTTTTCGGGGTGTTCTTTCCCGGGTGTGGGACGCAGATGAGGCCGAAGCCAATGAGTTTGGGGATGAAGCCACCCGCGTGATGGTGTTCAATACACTGACAAGCACTTGGAACCAAGGATGTTTCTCAAAATTGGAGGCAAACTGAGTTTGACATCATATAAACCTTCTCGACAGCACAGTCTCTGTCGCGTTCGCTGCCTGGATGGGGTCGGATGGAGTTGCCGCTCCATCCCAGGGCTTCAAAGATACTGTTTATGTTCGCCTCGGAGAGGCGTTGATGCAAGCGGGGGAAAGAACGAAACATGAATCGGGAAATGACTCTGACGTGCAGCCCGACCTGAAGAACAGCATTAATGGACTGGCGGACCTCCTATCACGGCTGGCGTCATTGATTCAGCACGAGGTCCGGACCCCAGAGCAACTTCATACGACCGACGTGAATTATTGGAGGGATCTGAGGGATTCATGGTGCGAGGATATTCGTATGCTGCGAGAGGGTTTGGAGACGGCAGCATTGGCAGGGTTACACATACCTGAGACTACGGTGACGGAGAAAACGGGTTGATTTTTATCTCGTCTTATAGGTTGTATGACACGATCTCAATATGCACCTGATGTTTAAATCTGCACTCACGAAAATAATATAGATGAACTTATTTTACGAGCAGCAAAACGATACACACCGGTGACAAAAGGAAAGGAAACACCGAGCAGTTTGATTGAGTCGTGGGTACGAGAAAGGAGCAGAAAGACGTGTTATTCTTCGTACGGCGCTATCGGGTAATCCTAGACTAGGTTCCGAGCCCATAGAATTAGGCTTTGCCTTTACAAGGAGCAGAAGGGAAGTAGTCTGTAGTTAAGCGAGCGATCGTGCAACGTCGCCGGCTTATTACAAATCATCGGAGTTTGAAATCTACTGGTGCCTACCCAGCACTTCAAGTAAGTCTATCTACAAACTTTGAGAGAGAGAAAGTATTGAAATCCATATTCTGACCCAACTGCATCCTCAGAACTTCTTCTTTCCCCCCCATTCCTGCCGAATAAACCTCACACATTATGTCAGGATTTGTCATCGATTGAACCGTTGATTCTCGACCTCATGGTTCTTCAACCCTGCCACTTCGAGTTGGCGGGAGAAAACTTTCATTTTAGGCTCGCAAATACTAATGTGACTTCAGAATTGTGAAAAACACATCCTGGAGTGCATCTCGGGCTCTGAAAGAAATTTCTGATTTGTAATAAGCCGGCCAGCGATCGCACGATCGAGGTTATCAACAGACTACAACATGCGAGGTACGAGCATCATTGTTGTAGCGTCTGTCTACGAGAGACTAGAAGGGAAGCGCAGCTGTACTGATAGTGGGTGACATAGCTCTGGAGGCTTGAAATTTAGACTTCAGGTTCTGAGGCTGTAGGATCTGTGCGTCGCCTGGGACGGCATTAGCACCAGATGATGACCAACATTTAGAAGAATATCCTTGGGCTAATTTGATCTGGGTGGCGGTGTGGGACAAATAGACACAGACAGACAACCGCCAGGGTCCCGAATAGGAAGGTTCTGACTGATACGCTGAAAAAGTTGATACAATGCCTCAAAACTACGAAAGAGCATGGCTGAATCAATAAATTCACGGCATCGCGGTGGAAACTACATCGCCATACTCAACAGGTGAACCAGCACACTCCCGGCGACAACTCCGAACAAGAAATTTGGGCCAAATCCCTCATATACCGCCCTCCCTGAGTTCTTTTTTATTGCCAGGTTAGTCGCAGGACCACAGATCCACGAGGCGTTAAAACCCAGGCCCCCGTTGCAATTTCCCCAGCGTTCATGAGTTGAAGACCGATTCGCGGAAATTATGGAAAAAGGAATATTGGGGTCGTCCGCTGCGAAGCCGTTGCTCGGGTTGTAGGCGCACATGGGGATCTCAATATCCGTCAGGTTCATGAGCGTCCCTCCGAACTCCGCACAGCAGTTGGTCACAACAGCGACATTGCTTTTCCAACATCCATCTAAAAAACGCAAGCGTTCTTTAACTCCTCTGTGGAGTGGGACGATTTGTTCTCACCAGTGATGTTGACGGGAAACCTCCTTTCTGACAGGTAGACCGGTTTGAAGGTGGCGGGATAAGAATCTGTTAGACAAGCAATGAGATACCCTTCAGGGACGTGTGCACTTGAGGTGCCACGTACCTTCTCTCAGAGAAAGATCAACTACTCTACAGTTCGCCAACAGAATTAAGGAAGAAATAAGTGTGGCCACACCAAAAAAACCTCATCGCGAAAAGCTTAAAAAAAAGGAAATGGAGAAGAACGATTAAAACGGGAATGTAATCAAGTTCAATGGCTTGCAGCGTATATAACTGCATAGTGAAACATCCTGACCAACCGGGACTCAGAATGAGCCACATTGATTCGCTTCACCGCATCTGTCAAACTTCAATTCACCACTCCGCTGTTGCCCGCACGACTTGCCCACGCCCGTGAGATTTCGACAGCACCAATATCAAAACGGCTCGTCAACATTCGAATTATTTCCTATTCTGAGGGACGAAAGTATCATAGAGGCTACATTTCTCGCATACAACTGTGCGGCCTGATTGGCCGAGGGGTTTCCAAATAGACTTTTGAAAGATTTCCCCAAATGGTGGGGTTTCCGCTGAAAGCCGGGTTTCCAAATAGGATTATCCCATAATTTACAATTGAGCAAACACCGAGAATCGAGATAATTTGAGAAAATGTGGTCAAATTGATCTCAAAAAATGCGACGAAAAACGCGACAAGCTGGATCTGGGTGGCGGTGTGGGACAAACAGGCACAGACAACCATCCGTCAGGGTCCCGAATAGGAAGGTTCTGGTTTGGTTCTGACTTAAGTTGCAGACGCTGGAAAAGTTGATACAACACCTCAAAACTACGAGAGAATCTGCTTCAGAAGGCCATATTACGAGGGACCACCAGCTACATTGCGTAGTTCGATATACGGGCGCGATCTCGGGCTTTTGACTGCCATGATCATCAACACAAGATACACTGTCCCAACAATCATCATGAGGGTCGTGATGACTCGCGTCCCATACTCCTGCTTTGGTGATGGCTTGGAGTTGTCATCCGGTTCATTACTGGCACCAGAACGCCAAAAGAAAACCAACATGAACAAGGTGAAGTAAATGACACCCCTGTATTTCTGGTTCTTCAAGTAATGTTGAAGAATGCGGTTGTTTCTTACCAAATAATCCATGCCAGCGGTAGAGAGAGCATAATCCATGTATTCCAAAGAGTATTCTTTGGCGGATGATTGGCCAATTGCTATGGGGAGTCAAATCATTCGTCAGTTTGGAAACTCTAGGATGCTGAATTCAAACGCACACGTATCCACCCAATTCCTTCTGGATCCGTTTCTAGTTTTCCAAACGTTGCTGACAATATGAATGCATAGATAGCACCAAAAAATAGGCAGACCATGGCCAACTGAACCACAGTGCGGACGACGGGATCGTACGCAGCGCTGGAGATTTGCAATACAGTGAAAAGGAGACTTCAGACAGGTGAGATGTAGCCGGGAAAGGAAGATAAAAAAAAGAAATCGTACCCAAACAGCATACCAGCCACAGTACCCATTTGAGTCCATTCGTTTATCCAGCGCTTGAATAGGGTGGACCCGTCGGGGTAGCAGGGTAAAGTCGGTATGTCCCTGAAATAGCGATCCGGAAGGCCGAATAAGACGAACCCGTACAAGGCATGCAAATATTTCAGGTAGTTTGCCGGTGTTCGAGGCGGATGCGCGGCAATGAGGGAAGTGATGGAAGTAGTTGGTAACAAAGTGTCCTCTGTAGAGATCTGCGGGTCCTCCGAGTCGGGCACGACCGGCTTTCTTCGACGTATCATTTGCACATTCCGCGGCACAGACTGTCTACATTCTGACTTGAAAACGAGTGCAAGACCATATCAATTTCAAAGACTCACCTGGGAAATTGAACAGCTGAAGATATTTGTCCGTCTGGATTTCGGGAAACTGAAGTAGAGTCCAGCTGCTCTCGAGTGCTGTTCGACACAAGAGATGATTCTCCGGCGTTTAGAACATGTTTGCCATGATCTTCAGACGAATCTGAAATCGGAGGAAGCGGTTTGCCGGCGGTATCCGGCGCCGTAGACAAGGTGGCTGGACCGACCTCCATGTCCCGGTATACCTCAAGAAATGTGAATTGGCAGTTAGCACTGTGGATATGTTCATCACATTTGAGCAAGCATCGATCGGCAAGATTTACCATCGTTGGAGATTATCCGGAAGAGGATGTTTCACTGGACTGCTCGTGTTACAACGCGGGCAGCTATCACTATCATCTCTCATGATAGCATACAGATCGAGAGCGGCGAGCACATTTTCAAGATGTTCATGGTAACGATTCACCCAGAGATGCCATGTTTCCCCAGATAGGAGGTCTACCTCGTTGGGTACCCGTATCCCAAAGTTTCTGCTGGATATGAAATAGCTTTCGTCCTTGCCTCTCAGTAAATTTTCGAGAAATGTGCAGAGATCCTGAGTCAGGGAATCAGATTTAGCGCTGGATTTAAAAACAATGCGCACGGTCCAGGATTGGCAGAGCTCTAGAGGGACATATACGTGATGCCCATTGAAATCATTCATTTTCAATCTTTTCTGAGCGAACTCGGGGTAGCGGCGGGCAAGCTCGAAATGTACATCGGAAGACAAATCCTCCATACGGGCGACGGGGAGGGTGGCAAGCTTCTGGCGGGCCTGGTTTCGTTTTGGATGAAACTCCTCGCGAACGGGAAGGAAAGGAACTGAGAGACGTAAGAAAAGGGCATGACAAGGTTAGCAAGGGAGGGCGTGCCTTCCTTTTCGTTCTTCCTGCGAACAATCTCGTCGTAGACGTCGGTGGACAGTTCGTGGAACTGCTGGATCGTGAGCCGGGTCAGTTTCTGCCGGGCGGTTGACCGCAAGTTTGGTGGTGCTGTGGGAGGTTAATAGAAAATAGTAGATCGAGGACTGTACTACGCACGCTTGGCAAGATAGGCCTGGAGATAGCGGTCGAGTTTATGGAAGTGGACCTCTGCGACTGCACGGTAGTCGATGGGGGGCATAGGAGGGACATTCTTGTCGCGCAGGGGCCTATATGATTCTGTGCGGTGGTTGGATATGCCAGAGAACGCTGCGCCCGTCGGCGACGGCACCCTTGAGCTGCTCGATGTAGATGTCCTAGAGTGAAAGCATGAGGAAAGTGTGTTCTTAGGTCAGCAGTAATACCTACAAGGGTTGAAGAACTGGAATGGCGTCGATTTGGGCTTGAGTGAAGGTGACGGGAGGCTGGGAAGCAGGGCTAAGTTGGGTAGGAATGGGACCCGCGGTGATAGTTGAAACGAGAGACAGGCTAGCACCGCTTGTAACGATATGATCGTCTGTGAGAGGTTGATGCGGGTCTTTAATTCCGTCTTGTGTCCAGCAACTGGATTCAGAATATCGCCGAATGAACAATAGAAATGAACGAACCTCGACTGCTCAAAACGTGGATATCCTTTATAAGATTATCAAGCTCGCCCGGCGTCTTTTGTTCCTGGGGATTTTCCTGCAAGAAGTCGGTGCGCTGAGGAAGAGCGGGTAAGACGAGAAATAGCAGAGAATACGGGAGATGTACTCCAATGATGGCTTGTAAATCCAGTGGTCGAGGGAGCTCCGATTCCTGGGGCACATTCGTGCCCGCAATGGGGCTGGCCAGCATGGAGAGCATGGCGGGGAGGGCGTCCAGAGATGTGAGAGCACTCACGTCTTCAATTCACGAGCTTCCGCGAGTTGCGACAGACTGAGGAAGACAACAGGCTTCCACGTGTGTCTCGGGAACAAAGTGGCGTTCAGAACTGTTTTATTTGGTAAAGTCTGTACAGCCGGGTAGCCCTCAGCGAGGAGGCAGAAGGATGGTAAGCATGACTTTTATGGACAATGTGCTGTATGGCTCGCAGGGACAGCCTTAGTGTTTGAACACTTCGTTGACAGGTCAGATTCACATGATCGACCTAAGCGCTATATCTGTAGAGTGAACGCATGCCCAGAACGGAGGCGATATCATAGAGCAAGACACGAGCGCAACCTCATCGGAAGGTCGATTATGTTTTGGATTGAGATGGCGATCAAAAGACACGACGCGAACAAACAACCTGATTAGGAAGTTGGCGCAACAGAAGGAAGACCGCCTTTAAATTCGTAATTCCTGAAGATACAGCCTCGCCTACTACGTGTTTTTCGAACTGATTGAACGTCGAACCGCCTCGACGCTCTGTACAACCAACGCAACGTATGTTGCTCAATAGTTGCCTCGTCCATACCCGCGCGTTCGATTCCTTTGCGAAATCCTCACGGCACCCAGTTGCTCATCAAGATCATTGGACTCCAAAAGCCTGGCCATAGTCAACGCCGTTAAATACGACCTCGCCAGTCTTACCCCCATGCCTGTCGACAAACTGAATGCCCTCAAAATAGAAGGTGATGCGATAAATTTCAGACAGACGGACGTCGAGGAAAGTCGGTCAACAACGGAAACTCTGCATTTTGGCTGTCTGTAGTCCTGGAATTTATCGAGTGATCCCAGGTACGAAGGTTCCGAACGGATAGAATTAGCCTTTTGTCTTTGGGCGTGCCTTTACAAGAGGGCACAGAAGGGAACCACACTGCGGGAAGGTGCAAGGGCAGAACCCGGAGCCGAAGCGAGGAACAGAACATGGATTATAGCTAGCGATGATTTTCGGGAGCGACAGAAAACGCAAGCAGTTTAGACTTGGGCATAGAAGGCGCTCAAGCATTCAGCCGTGCTGCCACATTCGCATTGGAGTGCTGGAGACGATCCGTACTGGTCCCTTCAGATACGGGAGGCGAGAAATATTAAAATCAACGGTGACGATCTTTTGAGGCGTTGAGTGTTATATCGGCGCCAATAATAAGATTAACCTCACAAGAGCCTGTAGAAGGGAAGGGAAGCGCAGCTGTCGATGGGTGACGTATGTAGCTCCTGAGGCTTGATATTTAGACTTCAGGTTCCAAGGCTGCAGGATCCGTACGTCGCCCGGGACGGTGTCAGCACCAGATGATGACCAACACTGAGAAGAATATCTTTGGGAAGGACAGTCGATGTTCTTTTCGTTTCGAGGACTTCATTTTCCCAAGCACATGGGCACCGGTCTCGAGAGTGCGGTATTTGTGCGTTGCGGCTTTAAGACTGGCACGAATGGGCCACAACCAAGACATGAGGACACCAAATTTTAAGAATATAGATGGATAAGAGAACGACGACGGCACCGAGCAGGAAGAGGAAAAGGCAAACTCGCGATTGGTGAGTCATGACGCAAGTCCTTTTTTGGCCTGGCGGGATCTGCGGACCGAAGCATGTGGAACATTTTTACGCGATAGCTTCTCCAGTTCTCTTGCTCCCCCCAACTGCCACTGCAGCCTCGTTGTCGTCGCCGTCGATGGCGAGCAGCCCTCGCCGCACACACCGCAAGCGCATCTCCGCCCTCCGCCTCTCATCGGACACAACCAACACACTTCCCGAGTACATCGGCTGGCGCGAGCTCGTCCCGCCGCCAAAGTACGAGGATCAGGACGAAGCAGACGCAGATGCAGCGGATCTGGCAGACGAGGAGGGCGACACTGACGAGGACCCCGTCGCACCAATCCCGTACATCCCCCCGCCGCCTGTGTCGCCAAGATCACACCAGCACAGACGGACCCACCGCCGTCGGCCATCCAGTCCTCAGCAGCAGCAGGACGTGTTGCTCGATTCATTACTAGAAAGGAGCGTGCACGCACTGGAGCTCTCCAATGCTTTACTGCAGTCGAGCATGACACCCACTTCATCGACGTTACGCGATTTGTCGCCGTCCCCAGCAGTCGCAGTGCCAATGCGGAGGAGTGCAAGTACAAGCACAAGTACAAGTAGGAGGACTAGGATGGATAAATATACGATGCCACCCACGCGCACGCTCTCGCGCGACGACCCCGACGAACCCGCCTGGGCCGACGACCTCGCCGCAATCGCGCGCGACGTGGACGAGCTCCTCGTTTCCTCCTCCCTCCCTACGTCCGTCTCCCCCGTCGCCACACGCAAACCGCCACGGCGTCGTCCATCTCTCGACCCGACCCCGGAATCTTCCTCGGCGTCGCGCCGTTCCTCGACGAGCTACTTCACGCGCTCCGCATCCCCCACCGCGTCCACCACCTCTTTTACCTCCGCGACTTCCCGGTCTACCACCTCGCACACCTCCACCGGCTCGAACGGCGGACTGAGAATGGCACCTGCGGCCCGGCAGCGCCTCGTTGCGCCCGCACCGCGCGCACTAACCCAATACGTCGCCGCGGGAGACTCGTTACGGGACGACGATGGACACATTGCGCTCCCGTCGACGATTGGCCTGCGCGGGGGGCCGAGTGAGTGGAACTCGGCGCGAGGCAGCGATGGGCTGCCGGCTTTGTACGAGCGGGAGAGGGACGGCGCGTATGACTATCATCCAGAGCACCAGCATCGGAGTACGCGGTCGAGGGATTGGGAGCGGGATGGGGAGTACCATCCTGGACGCCCGCGGGACCAGCACGACTGGCGCCAGGTGCGATCGCCGCCGATGGAGGGTCTACCACCTGCTTCTCTCCACCCTTACACATTCCCGAATCCCCCTCAACATCCTACTCACCACCGCCCGAGGGACCGAGAGAGGGAGCAGGATGAGTGGGTGACGGTTGGCGCGCGCGATTGGGCACCGGATGCGGCGTCCGCACTACGCAGCGCCATCGGTCCACCACCAGCACCTTCCCGGTCTCTCACCTCGCCCAGATTGCAGGAAGGGTCGAGGTTCTCGCCGACTCTGCCCAACATCGCGGGCTCCCTACCCTCGCTCGCCAGTCTATCGCCGAGACTGTTAGGCGGGAGGTCCTCGCCCAAACGACGCGGGTCGGCGCCTAATGGCGCAGGGCGGAGTGCCTCTGTATCCCGCAGTTCCTCATCCTCGCGAGGCGGGACGCCCCGGCGTACCTTGACGCCTGCCCCCCACAACAGTCTCTCGCAATCCACACCCGACCTCCGCTTATCTTCCTCCGCCCACTCTCACGCTTCCAGCTTTACCGTCCACCCGAACTCCTCCCAGATCATCGCTTCTTTACCGTCCGAGCATTCTCGGCATTCTTCAGAGTCGGGCAGTGGGAGCGGGGATGAGGGGAGGGCGAAGGAGGCGAGGTGTGCGTTGAGGAAGATTTTGGATGAGGGTGAGTGCGCGTTTTCTGACCATTTCTTTCCTTATGCCCCGTTTGTTCGCTTCTCTTCTGACTCTCTTGAAATATCAATCGAGCGGCTCACTAACACTCCTCTCTCTAGCCCCCCTCCCTCCGGCCCCACCTCCACCTCCACGCAAACAATTCTTCCCGCTCTCGCCCCCGCCCGCGGCGCACACCGCGCCCTCTACCGCCACGGCCTCTGTCTCGCGGTTATTCTCGAAAGGAGGAGGAGGGAGGCACAGTGTGAGCACGAAGCCGCAGACGGAGAGGGTTGTTGGGATTATGAAGGTGCGTGCGGGATTCATTCGTCGAATCTCACATCACTTTGAGATTTTTCAAACGGGTGCTAATGGAGAGTTTGTGTAGGGCGGAAGGAACAGCCTATCCGTGACACCTGTCGCCACGACGCCCACGACGCCCACAGGCACGGGAGACCCCAGTCTGGCGCAAGCCGGGCCAAGCAACTCCGCGCCCACGCCGACGCCGACCAACGAAGCTGGGCCCAGCACGTCACACAGCCGCAACCCAAGCGGCTCCTTCTTCTTCGGCGTCCCCCTCCCGCAACGGCTGGGGATGGGGAACGGGGGCAGCAGACCGGGGAGCGGCACGTCGACGCCGAAGCGGATAAGCTTTGCGGAGTTGCCGGAGAGCTACGCGGCGTCTACCGGCCGGTCCCCGCGCTCCTCACGTTCGAAATCAAAGTCCCGCGCTTCAAAGTCGAAGGGGAAGGGCAAGGGGAAGGCGCGCGCGGACGGGTCGAGCGAGGAGGGTGCGGACGGGAGTGGGGGCGCAACGGGGTGGTTGGCGTGGTTTGTTGGCGGGGTGGGTATGGGGGCGGGGATGGGCGGGGGGATGGGCGCGATGGAGGAGCGGGAGACCGTGGTTAGTGGGACGGGGAGGAGGGGGAGTGGGGTTTGGAGCATGGGGATGGGCGTGGGCGGGAGAGGGTCAGGCGTCGGGGAGGAGTGGGCTGTGTAGCAGTGAGCCGGGGACCAGACGTCCGTCTATCTGCCGGTACAGAGGACTCCCCTTCGACGCGCGAAGAAGACGTGGCCGCTGGACTGCCTTTATTACCCATCGGCTGAAGAGCAGGCGATCTCCTGAGATCTATATACGCGGGGACGAAGACGATTGCATCCCCGTCGCCTTGACGGAAGACGTCGGACCGCGCGCCCTAATTTATCAACTAAGTACTTCCCTCTCTCTACCTCTACCTCTACCTCTATCCTTATATCCCCATCCCTCTCCCTCTCTCTATCTCCTCTTCAAGTTCCTCATCATACTCTCGAGAAACGAAATGACGTCTTACGATCCTTGATGCCACGAACCATGTCTTACATACTGCACATATATACATATATACGTATATATATCTGCGTCCTGTCCTTTCTCTCTTTGTCCGTTTTTGTCTGTTTGCGTACTTTACATACCACGCATGCATGCTATATAGTTGAACTTGTTGTTTTTGGTTTTGGTTTTGGTTTTGAGTCGTGGGTTTGAGGGGGGGGTGAGGATGAGGAAGGAATTCAGGTTGGGTTCCTCTGAGAAAGGAGATTCAGAGGGACGCCACGGAATTGTCGTTTTGGAATCGGAATCATATTACCACAAGTGATGAGCAAGGATAGCCATCGGGCGGGAAGACGAGCTCGTGCGTCCTAACACCTCGACCGTGGGCGGCTACCTCGGGATAGTACGAGATACGTACGCGGGTATTTGGCAGGACCGGCATCACACTGCCGCCTGAGCATTCGCGCTATCTACCCACGAAGTTTAGGATGCGGACGATGATGATGATGCCGTGTCGGGCGCAGTCCCGAGGCTGCTGCATGATTGAGTGCTGGGGCAACGTAGAATGTCCATAGGAATTGGCCATGGTCGGAGATGCGCCGCTCGAGGTGACGGGGCTAGTCTGGAGTCAGGTGGTAGAAAATACGGAGGGGGGTGGGGAGCTATATATGTGACATTCAATTGCGATATAAATTATTAAATATGTTGCAGGTTGGGAAAGGTGGGACGTACGCCGAACACAAGACCATCTTGAAGGGCGTTGTACATGTTTTGGATATACATGGGTGCGGCGGCCGCGCTTCCCTTGGTACGGACTGTGTCGTTGTAGAAGGTACGGCGTTTTTCGGGGCTGCGGTCGGACATTAGAGTAGTGAGGATGTAGTCCAGCGAGGGCGGCGGCTGGTTGAGGCCAAGATGAGATGAGTCAGGTAGGACGGAATGGCGGAGAGGCATACCGGCGGAAGAGCAGGACTTGTCATGGTGGTGTGGAGTGGGAGAGGAATGAGCAAGCAAAAGTGAATAAACGATCAACGACGATTTAGATATTCCATGCATGTAGTACATGTACCAACTTTTGGCCCGGTGGTCCAAAAATTTTCAGGCATCCATTCTCCCTCTTCCAGATGTTGCTACATGGCGGAGAAAGCGATTTATAGGAGAAAGCCTAATCGGGCGCTGGGAGGTTAGTTATTTGGTGCGGTTTGGGACAGTCACATTTGTGACAGGCGCGCGCTGAAACAGAAGCACAACCCCAGGACCATACCTAAATAACACTTGTAGTGTGCTTTGCAGCAGAGCCCACTAACTGCCTCAGAGCACATTACTGTACCCCAATATTTCAGTTTGCAAGGATCTTCCCTTTGGGCTGAAGAAATAAACAGTACGCCCTTGTACTGAGTGTACCAAACCTTGTTGCAAGCTATATACAGATGGTTGGCTTTTTGAATGAAAAAAAAAAAAAAAAAATGCACCCAATTCTTGCTCGGTTGACATGTTGACCAGCTTGCATTGGGCTTGAACCCCGACTTTGTCGGGGTTCGTTGCATGAGCAGAGATACAGAACATTGCCTAATTGCAGCTGAGCATGTACAAGGTACTTACCTTGAGAACTGTAACTCATTGATAAAATGAAATTGCAGTCAGCATGCTAAACAACGAAAATAACGACAAATTGGCACACCAGAGCTTTTTAACGACATTTTAAAAAGGCCAACATGCGAGGATCAAACCTATGACCTCTGCATATGCCCAAAAAAGACCAAAATTTGCATTTACAGCCAAAAAAAATAAGTGATTGCACCATAGGACCCACTACAGTCACGGCGAAATTAGATGCGCCACCCCGATTTGGAAGTTGCCATCAATTCCACTACTTTCTACCAATTCCTCAGCTACATGAGATTGTTTTATTATGAAAACACTGGGATTATGCTTCTAGTGACTGAAATCCAATATATCCCTCCAATTCTTGTTGAGTTTGAAGCAATTTTCATTGTATCTGTACTTTCAAATGGTTAAGCTGAAACCACCTCCAGGCTCTATAAATTTTCTTTCCATGCTAGCTTGAGCTTGGCTACATACATACTAAATGTCTCTAGTATATTCCCTTTCAAAAGGTTGCTATATGGTCCCAGAATTGAGGGGAAACAGCAGAATTGATGGCAACTTCCAAATCGGGGTGGCGCATCTAATTTCGCCATGACTGTACCTAAAGTTAGTGGGGATCCCTCCTGTTCTGTGTCTGCGACCAGAATCAAGGTGAACATTTGTATGTGGGTATTACAGACAGATAATCCTGGCAACCGTCGAAACCGTAGATTGGAAATCAGTGCTGTTGAGAGATAAAAATATTTATCGTCATACCTCCTGATGCACAGAGCATGGAGCAGTCCATGTGTCATTGTCTTCTCCCGTGCCAAGTTGCGTGCATCTGTCAGACGTGTGGCATACATGATGCCCCTGAGTCATTCAATCTTCCATGGAAGCACACGACAATATTAATCATGTTGCACAGCCTTGCCTTCGACTGCCTTTAAATCCACCATCCAGAGCTGGAGTCCATCCACATACAACCATCCTGGTGGCTAATGGCCCAGAATCCCGATGCTGCAAGCACCAAATGTCGCATATTCAAGGACATCATACTGAAGCTTCAGGCCCGAGCTGCGACAGCTGGGCAAATGACTCCATTGTACAGGATGTGCCGTCTGCTTCTGGACCTGGATGTTCGATTGAAAGCCATACAACAACTGGATGAATTCTTGAACAATATTCCGGGACTAAATACCAATGTCCTGCCTCCCCCTCTGATCAGGATAAAAGAAGCACTGGTGGAGCTGGACACAGATGATGCAGGAAACAGGAGGGAAACCACCTTATTGCAATGGTTATCTGGTGATTGGAATCAACACTTTCACATAGTTCAAGACTTTGCAGAACTCTGTATCAACTCTGGCCACATCTTCAGGCAAATGGCACCTGTGCTGAAGGCCTTACTTTCCTCCAATATCATCAGGATTCACACTTTTTACAAGGGCCAAGATGATTCTATCATCTCCCTGATCATTGAAACGAGGGAAGGCGGAGTTTCTTGTCCTATATCTCAAGCTGCAAAGGATGAAAAACACTCTAGAATGCACCTCAAAGAAGTGGCATCTTGCTCCGATGAGGAATGGCACATGGTCTTGGATGAGACATCATCGGATTGGAGAAGTGTATTAGCAGAAATGCTTTGCATTGTAAGCCTCACATACCTTCCTCATTTTATCTCCCTAAGATTTCATGCAGCAAGCATGCCGTGTTGACATTGGGCTCAGTGATCGTAGGCTTTGCAAGACACGGTTGCGTAGCCTTGTTCGTACCCATGGTGTTCTTCCATTTTCCTTCCATGTGTCTGGACTTGAAATGCCACTTCATCCTGTCTCAGGCGGGGGGTTTTCGGTTTGCTGTTTCTTGATCTCTGACATAATAGGTACATAACTATATTATAGGATATCTACAAGGGAGAATTCAATAAAGAAGCTGTATGCATCAAGGTTCTTCATATATTCACCACAGAACTTCAGTTGAATAAAATATATAAGGTGAGATTTATCCTAACCAGATGTGTGATGATTTTTAATGGCCAATCACTAGGAACTGGCACGAGAAGTGTTAATATGGAAGGAACTGTCACATCCAAATGTATTACCTCTTCTTGGCATTGACTTGACTATTCGAAAGCCATCTTGCTGTTTAGTCTCCCCATGGATGAAGAATGGGAATGTGATGGCCTTTTTGGAGAGGTATCCTGATTTCAATAAGATCTCTTTGGTAAATTATCACTCATTTCTCCTTTGTATATGGTGCTAAGACATTATTTGGCAGGTAAGGGATATTACCAATGGTCTAGAGTATATGCACAATTTGGACCCACCAGTTGTTCATGGAGATCTCAAAGGGGTGAGTAGAATGAAAATTGTGATATCCTGCTCATAGTTACTTACTGAGACATCAGGCCAATATTTTAATCAATGATGACGGCCAAGCTTGTTTAGCTGATTTTGGTCTTGCACTGGCAATTGAGAGTCAAGCACTCAGTACATCATCAGCAGGCAGCACCCGCAGCACCCTCCGCTGGTTGGCACCTGAAATTCTTGACAGCTCAAGAAAAGCTGAACACCAGGCTTCACTAACGAAGCGGGATATATATGCATTTGGCTGTACTATTTTGGAGGTATGTCTCTGCTACAGAATACTGACCTGCTCACAAAGCCATAAGTACAGATTTATACTGGAGGTCCCCCATTCCCTAATTTGCAAGATGTAGAGGTTATCCACAATGTTGTGACCAAACGCGAGCGTCCAGAGATCCCATCAAATGCGGTTGCACAGTTGAAGGATCTTCATCCACTGCTGAAACGTTGCTGGCACAACAACCCCCAACAGCGTCCAAATGCCACCAACATTAGCAATGTTTTGCAATTGGAACCCTTGGAATGGAAGAAGGCAGTTGATGGATTGGCATCACCATTCTCGATGTTTAGAAGATTCTCTACACCATTGGGGCGGCGGCCCCCTCGTATATCGCCAACACCACAGTTGCCTTCCATATCAGTCACCTCTCCCATATCACCCACAACAACACAATTCACAAGTGAGAGTGAGAGCACACAGGTGCCAGTCAAGATCCTGCTTCTTGGTTCAGGTCAATCTGGAAAGGTATGGGTGTTGCTCTCTAGATGATATACTCATAGCCTTCTTGCTTAGTCAACAATATTGAAGCAATTTGGAATCATAGACACACACAGCCAGTTCAAAGGCAGGATTCTTTCCAATACAGTAGAGGCCATGCGGTAAATATCAAATTATAGCCTTTCATAATTTAATTGTATTCACACTATCACAGGACAATCCTAAAGATAATGCCACAACTTGATATCACTGTAGATCCCCGGAATGGCCGCTACTATGCTATAATATGTGGTGTTCCAGTGATGGAAGAAAGGCAGTCTCTTTCTCACGGAATCTCTCATGCGATCAAAATGCTGTCTCAAGATCCAGGCGTGCAGAAAGCTATTTCTCATTTTTCTGCGGATTCTGCAGAATACTTCTTCAATTCCATCGAGAGGCTGGCAGCAGAAAATTATGTTCCAACAACAGAAGATATCCTTCACCTGCGTGTCAAGACAATTGGCGTATATCAGGAGGAAGTTGAATTTGATGGACAGACCTTGATAATTTGTGACACTGGTGGCGAGCGCTGCGAGAGAAAGAAATGGATACATTGCTTCCCAGACACCACTGCAGTATTTTTCCTTGTTGCTCTGAATGATTATCAGAAGGTTCTGGAAGAAAATGAGAGTGTCGTAAGTTTTTAAGCTTTCATGCTCTCTTCATACAATGCTAACTCTGTTCTTCAAGAACCGAATGCAGGAGAGCCTCACATTATGGGACAGCCTGATTAATGCAAACATTACAAAATATGATGCTCTCAAGAGTGCTAAATTTGTGAGCCCACTCTTTCATCAGTTTGCAAACATTATTTGGAACTCTGCTTCTGACTCCTAGATTCTTTTATTCAACAAATTGGATCTTTTCATCCGCGATTTCCGGATCAAAACTTTCTTGGAGTACTTTCCGGACTACATCTCTTCGAAGACGTCAACAGAGCTCTTCACAGGCAGCAATGAAGCTCTCAAAGCACTTACATTTTTGCAGCTGAAATTTCTGGAGGCAGTCAGTAGTGAACGGGAAGTATACACATATGAGCTGTCAGCGACAGACACTGATCAATTTCGAGGTAAGCACTTGCCTAGCTATCGGGCTACTATTTACACAGTGCAACAAATTTTCTAGATGTTTGGGATGCAGTCAAGAAAATTATACTCTGAAAGTTTGTTCCACATATCAACAGCTCTATCTCCCTGCTATAAATATTTCGCCATGTTTGTTGGTTTGCTTAACAAAAGAGGGCTAGAATAAAAAATCCCGAGCTCTGCGTTGATGTCAACTTTGAAGATTCTACCATAGAAAATATCAGTGACAGAGCCTATGACAGTCTAGGTGTGCTGCTTTGATGTAGCTCTAAGCTCACTATGAAGTTCTTCCCACCCAGTTTTCAAATTTTATCTGCTCATCAGCTCCCTACTTTCAAAGTACTTTTTTGTGCCGCTTCAACACCTGATTCATGAGATCATCAAAAGCCGATGGAGAAGACCAAAGCAAGAGGCTGCCGTGATGCACTGAAGAGGAGTTATATTTGGTAGGACTGGCAGCTCGCCACCACATGGACATTCATGCCATCTGCCCACAAAATTGAAGATGCAGACAACGATGCTGTGTCGAGCACAGTCCTGATGCTGTATGATTGGGTGCTGGGTTTTGCCATACAGGGCGATGTAGAATGTCCATAGGAATTGGTCGGCGATGTGCCGCTCAATCTGATGGGACCATTTTGCAGTCAGGTGGTAGAATATGTGGAGGGACCCGATGTCAGCGTGCTTGACGAGCGTGGTGGGAGGTGGATTGGGAGGGCTACATAGGTGACATTCATTTGCGATATAAATTATTATTTACGCAGCTTGAACTTGCATTGAGGACGGAGGTAGGAAAAAGAGGAATGTACACTGAACACACGACCCTCTTGAACAGTGTCATACATGTTTTGGATATATGTGAGTGTAGCGGCCTCGTTTCAAGTTCCCTTGGTGCAGACTATATTGTCGTGGAAGATGCAACATTTTTCGGGGCTCTGGTCAGGCATTAGAGGAGCAAGAATGTCATCCAGCGAGGGCAAGAGCTGGTTGAAACCAAGATTAGATTAAACAGGGTGCATTGAATGGCGGGGAGGCATGCCGGCGGAAGAGCAAGACTTGTCATGGTGGTATGAAGGAGAAGAGAGGGGTGAGCAAGCAAAGGCCAATGACAATTTCAAGTTCGATAAATAAACGAAATTCACCGATTCAGGCACTCGTTGCTCTTCTTACAGAATTGTATATTCCGGAGAAAGTCATTTACAGGAGAATTGCCCATTTGGGCGTTGGGAGGTTAGGTATTTGGTGCGGCTTGGCGCGGTCACATTTGTGACAGGCGCGTTGTTGTGGAATGCAAAAACGCGAGGGATAGCGACGGCGGGGATCATATTCTGTCTTCACAGACAATGCGTTTTTTAAGACTACCGGACTTGAGAAGTCTCGCGTTTGACGCGTGGACACGTGCATCAGCTTGGTCAGTATTTCAACGGTTCAACCAGTTCAAGGGTTCAAGTATGACACATAAATATGATTCAAAAGTGAACCCTGAGCACGAATACAAGCCATTCTTCTCGAAAAATTAGAGGCGAGCGGAAGGAAGGCCGTTCATTATTATGAAAGTGCTCCAAGTTCAATTACTCGGTCACAACTTCCTTCATTCTGACCCATAAACCGCCCTAGTCGCAGGTTCAGATAATTTTACCCAACACTGGAAGAAAGTAACAACACACCTTGGCAAACATGGTCAGATGCCTGGCGAGCATAATCTTCTCTGTTGCCTGGGTGCCCTTGGCCGTCTTCCAGCTTGCCGGAGGCTTCGTCGACTCCGGTTGGGCGTCAGGCGCCAGGGTAAACCCCGTAAAGTTCTGAAGCAGGCGGACGAGGAAGAACGACGCCTCGTTGAGAGCGAACTGGACGCAAGATTTCCATGTAAGTAATGAGGAGTCAAGCAAATAAGTAAGCACCTGTTGGCCGAGACAGATCCTGGGCCCTGGTAAATTGTGGTTGAGAGGTAGATTCCATCCAGAACGGGAACAATGCATAGCATACCGGCATTGAAGGGCAGAAAAATGAACGGATTAGGCGTCAGGTACTTTTTGACTCGTTCATCCAGGAAACGGTCGGGATCAAATTTCAATGCTGGTGATGGAAGGAGCTTTGGTTCAATTTTTGAGGACGAAGAGATAATACGTACCGTCGGGACCCCACAGGTCCTTGCGCCGGTGCATTAGAAACACGCTGTAACGGACTCTTTTGCGAGGATCAGAGGTTATTTATACAGCATGTAAGGAAACAGATGAACTGACTTGGTGTTCGGCGTTACATAGAACGGTTTATCTCCAGGCTTGAGGGCCGGTAAAGTTGTCGCTGTCCTCGAAGTTCTGCGACACATCAGTAACGGATCCACGTTGATGTAGATTAAACTACTTACCGAGCGTTGAACGGCACGGCGGGATATAATCTCAGGGTTTCTATGTGATACTTATTTATTAGGAAGAACGCCAAAGGTTTTCAAAGCATACCATTGATGAACGCTCGCAGGTATTTCATGTTGCGCAAATCATCGTAGGTTGGCATTCTGGAGCTTCCGACGGTGTCCAGAATTTCTTTTCGGAGTCTCTCCGCCATGTCCGGGTGTTCTGCAAGCATGTAAACGGCGAATGTCAAAGTCGCTGCAGTCTGGAGGGAGATAAAATGAGCAGAGACACAGACACGGCTAGGTAACGTGTACGCACGGTGTCTCTTCCGGCAACTAGGATATTAAAAATCGAATCCTTGATGACTTCCTTGTCTGATTGGGCCAACATCAGGACATTAACTCGACCGAAGGATGCCACTCACTATCGGTCGCCTCAACCAGATGACTCAAAAATGTAGCCCCCTCGTCGCGTTTACCATCTTCCAAGTCTCGTTCTTTCGCCTTCTTTCTTTCCAACGCTGCGTCAAGAATCGGCTCAATATATGTGTCCGCAGTCTCCCTGTGCGGCTTGACCCGATCTTTCCACATTTCGAGCAACGGCCATTTGGTGGAGAATACACCCCGTTTGGTCATCAACAGTTGGCCATATGTGAATGCTCTGACATAGGTGTTGGACGGATGGTTTACGAAAGCAGGAGAACTGGCGAGGGGCGAGGATTCTGGATACACGAGACCGGCCGACATCGAATCGACGGATTTTCCAAAGAGGAACTCGGTGGCGGAATCTAGCGTAAAACGAGAAACACAGTCCTGGAATCAAACATTGGCTTTAGAGTGGAAGACGACATAGATTTCTGAATTACCTGGATGTCTATGGGGTAACCCTCGGCAAGCCGTTTCTTCATGTGGGCCAAGGCGTCGCGCGTGTGGCTGTCGAATGTCTCGAAATCGCTAATACGCTCTGATTTCGCATTACAAAATGTGGGTGAACGTCGTGTCTTCGAACGTCTTACCTCGATGGAAGAAAGGGCGACTCATAGTTCGATGGAATCTGAGGATTATTAGTGTGTGCAATAGACTTTGCTGATTCGACGCACTTCCACATGTCATCATCGGCGTTGAATACGCCTATGTATTGGTTCGAGAAGTTCAAGATGATAAAGTCGTAAACTGCATACCAGATCCAAGCAAAGATTGACCCGCGCGAGTGGTATCGGGACCTGAAAAATGTCTATGCATGCTTTTTATTTCAATGCAGAGATCAGACATACCCTTATAAAAATGGTCGAAGTCCGTGGCCAGAATAGCCTTAGCGTTGGAGAGCGGTTGTCAACAAACTGAATATATGTTAACGGTAATCTAGATACCTTGACGTACTCCGGTTCGATGGTGAAAATCTTGAGATATGGGACTTGTATGTTACCACCGCTTGAAGAACATGCAATGTAATGATGCTCACCGTGGAGTTGAAAGCAACCTTGGCCGTGAAGGTGTTGCCATATTGCTCGAACCAGTCAATGAGGAAATCACCTACATATCCGATTGAGGATAGACGATAGATGATATGCATTCCGAGATAACTGACCAGGATACTCGGTTTTCGACATTGCCTTCATGAGGCCCCAGCCTCCTGGCCACCTGTCGTATGCTACGGGGGGAGTAACAGCACCGCGGGAAGCTGCATCTCTAGAGTTTTTGAATTCCGTGTAGATGTGAAGAATAATGGCCATAGCAGGCTGCGCGAGGAGCACAACTAAAACCTGACTCCACTGCGGCAGTGGTGGAATTCCCAAGTCGAGGCGAGGAAGGACACGGCTTAAGAATTCATATGCGACGACAGAAGGCAAGAGTGTGGTAGGCAGGAGCTCAGCGAGGTATAGAACACCAGGGGGGAGCTTCATCGTTGCCTCGGTGGGAGAATGAAGCACGTCCGCTCTATTCTGGATCTTATACTAAATTGCTCTTCTGTCACTTCCTTTTGCGTACGGTACGGTGGACTGCATTCACAAAAATAGCCGAGTGAGGCATGATTGCCGTGGAAGGATGGAAGGAGATTCAAGGAAGGAACAAAGTTTCGTAATCTTGCTGACCATAGTTGTCAAATGCCATCAAAGTTGAACACCAGACTGAGTGCAGTTTTAATGAGTCAATACGTGCTTGTAAGGGCACCGTCCGGGAAGGCCAAAAAGCGTGCCGAAAGCTCAAAGACTACCTCGGTGACAGAATGGGTTCACCGAGGCTAGGTTTACCTACCGAGAAGATTATAGGCTGACCAGCCGCGGATGACGGGCCATCGGAACTGTGGGATCCTCGTCGATGGCCAACGAATGTCTAACAGCTAGATATCGATGGAGGAGATATGAGTCGAGTCAAAAACAGTTAGGCAGCAAACGCGAGGTTCCTTCCTCCATTGACCCAACATTGACCATCCAAAGCCTCGTCACTGGTACGGAATGTTGGTCAAGCGTGCTGAAAGCCTCTTCCACACGAATGTACAAGGACGGCGAGAATAATTAGCAGGTTGGCACTCGGTAGCCACAGGTGGACGAAGTTGACCTGGGGACGAAACTTCAAAGTTCAAGTTGGACGAAACGCAAAATGGTGCACTCATAGGCCCCGGGAAGCTCCTGTAAAGGATGGTCTGAAAAAGTGGCTTTTTGAGGTCGAAATTTTGTGATTTCCTTGTCCGAAAAGTGGCTTTTTGACGCCAGAAACCAGCGATCTCTGTCCCAGAAAGTGGCTTTTTGAGGTAAGGTCATGGGAATTCTTTGCAAGTTTGTCCTGTTTCGATTTCGCTATAAGGACCTTGCGACGACTGAGAACCAGTTCTACACAGGAACTTGTGGAATCAAGTGGGAAGTGTACTGTATATTTTTGTGGTCCATGCGAGAGATTTTACCGATTTTTGACCGCTTTTCTTTAGTTTTTTTTCCCTAGTAAACACGTGATGACCCTTGTCCAAAAAGTGGCTTTTCCAGCTGCAGACGCCTCGGAAGAGTGGCTTTTTGAGCCCAGATTTGAGGATTTTTTCGGACCATCTTTTGCAGGAGCTTCCCGGGGCCTGCACTCATGAAGTTGTCTTCCTAAGGCCGGTTATAGGCACACGTCGCGCATCTCTGGTAATAGAATGCTAATCTTCGCCTTGTTCATCTTTCCGAGTCCAAGTTTTTGCAAGGAATCCTGCGCGCAGTTTCAAATTTGCCATGAGCGGAAGTTCGGAACACCGGCGCCGGACGTCCCGAGAGTTAGACGCTTAAGTTAGACGCCTGTTATGCGGTCTGCTCACAGCTTCTTTGGAGCAACACTGAATTTCTGCTGCCTTGCTGCTGCGTTCAAGCTACGCTCAGCTAGACGGGAACCTATCGGACAGGATCGCGAAATAATTTATGGGGCCGAAGCGTGTCGAGGCTGGGGGAACTAAAAATGGCCCTCGCACAAATGTGACGATTCTGTCCATGTAGAGGTCGCGTTCTGACTTCAGTCAAGTATCCGAAGGACAAGACACACGAGACTAAAGCTCCCCCGCTACTTTCCCCGTCAAAGAGCCAAGGGAACCGGTCCATTACACCAGATGTGACCCTCAAGCCACCCGTTACTAACCACCATCGAAGAACGACGAGCCTCCAAGCGAATGAAAAGCCCAAAGTTCTCGATGGTTCCGATGCAGAGACTTCCGCAAAGCAGGTTCGTGTTTTCACTCAACTGCGTTGTTTGAGATGCCCACCGTGCCTTCAGACAGCCCATACGATACTCGAGCAACATATTAAAATCCCGTGGTCGGAGACCTTCAGACCGGGATTTGGGATAAGCGCTCTCACCGGCGAATTCATGGCCCGCAGCGCGCTCCGCCCTTTCAAGATGGCGGAATCGTCAAAGCCAGGCAAAAGTCGTATATCTGTCGAGCGCTTGCAATGGAAGGGAGTCACGGAGTTGCTGGATGGTTTTGAAATGGAAGCTGGCGGAACGGTAAATGTGCTATGTCCCATCGGCGCGAATGTCAAGATCGCGTCGGTTTTGTCCCAGAACAACTCTACGTCGACCATACTTGTCCAGTACAAAGTGGAGGCGAATTTTACCGCCGATTTTGTCCCGGAGAATGTGCGGCTCAAGGATGGGCTGGACAAACTTTCCGACATCGAGTTCAGAAATGAGTATGGGGATTATTATATCGCGGGTTACCAGAAAGCGTACAGCTGTCGTATGATCGTCGTATGCAAGTGGGTGTCTCTGCATATTATTTGCGTTAAGACTGAAAATTGCCGTATGAAGAATCAACGAAGAGACTGTCACCAAAAGCCTTGAACGAGAGGTCAGTTCTGCCGTTTATCCCACGTCTTTTTGACACCGGATATCAGGTTGTTGCTCTTGTAGATAGATATTTCAAGGGTGGAATCAAGATTTCTGATATTGAAAAGCAGACGACCAGCTTTTCCCTCCTCAGTGTCATTGTCGACACGGAGGGATGCTCTGCCGATCCCAGCAGCGTTTTTTCTGTTGCCGTGGCAGATGCACCGCAAACTCTCTCGAAAGTATTAAAGAACGCTCCCGGCGTTCCTCGTATCGCGTTCCTATACCACTACAGGTAAGAACTAGGCATTAACCTCGCCTGATGATCTTTCGATGCTGACAGCACTGATTTCCAGCTCTCTTGATTCATGCAATCTGAGTCGACGCGTGGATGTCCCCAAAGACATGTTTGATAGGGCTCGCATAATGCGAAGCCTATACGCGTACCTCCAGGCGTCTCTTCTGCATCCTGCTCTCCAGGAGTTTTACTTTGATCGTCGCACTATCCATGCGGTACTGGAACAGTTCGAACAACAGCGGAAATCTGTAATGCGAATGACCAAAGACGATAACAAGAAAATAAATACCCTTCAGCGGGATCTTAATTCCGCCAAAAACAAAGCAGACGCGCTTATTCGACGATATGACTTCATCCGCGCCGTCTTTAACATGGACAAGGGGATTGTCTCCCATCCGCCGACTCCCGTCAATGGTCTTCGGTTTTATCGTTGGGACTGCGGGAAGACAGGCGCGCCCAAGAAACTCACGGAGTTCAAGGCGTACAGTCTTGTCTGTTTCGAGTCCTCCTATAGAGCTTTTGAGCTCGAGTGGCAGTCCCCCGTGACCGACGGCTCTTCGACTCTCCGCCACTTGCTTGGTGGCCCAAGTGCTCGGGAGATTATGTCCTTTAAAACCCGGAGCTCTGATGGTGCTCTACCACCCCGTCCCCCTCCATCGCCCAAGGGCCAGAAGCTCGCGAAACCTCGTCCATCAGAGCCACGGCCAGAGACAGAACAAGACCCCGGCACATTCACGTTTTGCTTGGCAGATCACAAGCCGGTTTATGTTCTCGGTTGGTCGATATCCTGTTACTGGCCTGAAGGGAAGGCAGAGCCGACCATCGAGGTGGATCATCCGACGAATTACATATTCTCCGACCATCTGAGCATCTCTATCGACAATTCTCGCTCGACTCGATGGTACTGTAAAGTCACCTTCGTCATAAAGTCGTCGTATAACTTTCCAGATTTGATTTAAACTTTGTTGTATACCTACGCAATCAGCATGAGAAACAGTCACGGTGTATTAGACGTATGCACTGGGAAGACCTTGAAAAGCTCTGAGCAGTCTGGATCGGTGGGCTACGTTGAGCAATGAGCGGCTGAGGACGAATATTGACAGGCGACTTTATGATCGAACTGGGCGAGATGAGAGTGGGTTACAATAACAAATCTGCAATCTTCGCAGAGTGGGATACCGAATTTTCTGCGTAAGTTTCACGGGTGGCGGACACTTGTTGACGAGGATTGAAGATTGAGGAAGGTGCGGCCCGTCCTAACCGGACCCAAAATGGAAACTGATCCGGGCTCCACTGCTCTCCTTTCTTTTTCTTCCTGGACTTCCTTGAAGTCCCTGCTTCGAGTTGTACGACCGGTTTGACACCACTGCGCATACGATGCTCCAGTGCTCTGGTCTTCTTTTTGAATCGTTTGGCGTTCTGGGACGCTGCCTGAAATTGAAATCTTAAATCTTCACATGACGCACAGAGACATGAAGCGGACAACATTTTTCTTCAGTCATTTCAGCAATCATGAGGTCGTGGAATAACTCTCTTCCGGCGGGGAAGGGAAGATCCTATAAATTCTGTCCATCTATGAGGTCTATTCTTCAGGAATGCCATGACTCTCGTTTCCGCCTCGGTTCTGGCTCTCGGCCTTTTCTCTGCATCCACCCATGTGCAGGGAAAAGGCACCACTGACTGGAAGAAAAAATGCGAAGGGTTCACCTCTCTCCCCCTACTATTCCAGAGTCAATCAACGCATCGCTGACCCAAGTCGATTACTACCCGGCTGGAGCGCTGTTCAACGAGACAGACCCAAACACAAGCTTGATGTCGACAGGGTGCGCCCGTTCGAATCATGTACCGCAGGGGATTCGACGCTCACTTTGCACTCAAGCTTCAAGGCTTTCTGTCGCGTTCAAATCAACATCACGACCTCGAGTACGTCGTCTGCAAAGTCAGAAATCTGGTTAGTCCGTTGCCTCTGGTATTTTCGCAAGCTGTTCACGATAAACCAGGCTTCCCGACGATTGGGCTGGCACGTTTTGGGGAACTGGAAATGGTGCCTCAGGAGGAGGGTGTAAGTTCCTGGGCTTATGTGTTGACCGTCCTCGTTAATGCCTGCAGTCAATTGGGCGGATCTCGGCTACGTCGCCGTTAACCACGGCTTTGCCGGACATGCAACGAATGGGGGCCATTCCTCCAACGGTTCCTCTGCAGTGGCTTTCGACAACCCAGAATCTTTGATCGACTGGAATGATCGTGCCATGGTGATATTCCAGTTTCGTGCTGAATTTCTCCCATATATTGAAGATCTTGTGGTCAGCATCAAGGGACGGTAGCCGGAAAAGCTATTACGGCGAAGTATTACGGTGACAGCACTTTTCACTCTTACTACGGCAGTTGTTCTGCTGGGGGTCGACAAGGCTGGATCGAGGCGGAGCGCTACCCCGAAGATTATGATTCGTGCGTCGTCCTTCTAGCTCAGGACTTACCTTCGATTTACCTCTCTGTAGTATTATCACTGGCTCTCCGGCCGTTGACGACGTCCGTCAATCGGGATCCGCGCTATGGGTCAATCAGAAAGTCCTTCCTGTCAACGGCTCGACTTGGTTTAGCAACGAGACCTGGGGCCTCGTACACGCTGAAGTAATGCGGCAATGCGATGAGATTGACGGTGTATGTCCAACCCCTTCACCCCCCAGGACGAAATTCTCAATGGTTTCCAGTTGAAGGATGGGATTCTTTTTGAATCCCCAGCGCTGCAACTTCCGTCCCCAGGTACTTGCGTGTCGTCCCGGGCAAACAACCGACTGTCTCACTGCCGATCAATTGGGCGTATTGCGATATGTCTACGAACCTTGGGTCGACGTGAATGATACCTACGTCTACGCTGGGTTCCCATTCGGAGCGGAGGTTGGCTTCATCACCGGGAATTTCCTCGCAGACGGCGGTCAATATGGACAAGATGGAGACTTCTTCCGACACGCCATCGTTCACGACCCCTCCTGGACCGTCGACCAGATTGACTTCGCTGTTGTGCAACAAGGTGTCGACGAAATCGGAGGGCCGAATGGAAACAGTGCAAGTCACAATTTACCTCGTAACTCCCTCCTAGTACCGACTCCACTTAGGCTACAAATCCCAACATCACTGCGTTCGTTGCCCGCGGTGGAAAGTGAGAAAGTATTTCTACAGGTCATTTACTTCGTGCTAACTCGAACTCGTGTACAGAATGATCCAATATGTGGGCTGGAACGACCAATACCTCTCGCCTTATGCATCAATCCGCTGGCACGACGAGGTCGATACTTTCATGAGCACAAACACAAACTACACGACGTCGGACTACTATCGACTTTTCATTGTGCCCGGAATGACTGTAAGGAAGCTACTTTTTGTCGTCCAATATCATCCCAACCCCTCTCATTAGCATTGTGGCGGTGGAGCGGGTCCCAACTTCTTTGGTCAACCGGACATGTACACTGCGGCCCCCGTCGCCCTGGATCCTGAGCACAATATCATATTCTCCCTGCTTGAATGGTTCGTGCATCTCTTCCGTCTTGGCGAATCTCCCGAATATTCTTGTACAGGCGTCAGAAGGGCAAGGCTCCGGATAGTTATATAGGAACCTCGTTCCATAATAACAATATTTCGCTCGGGGTCAGTTATGAATGGCCAATCTGCATGTGGCCCAAACATACGACGTATAACGGTCATGGTGACCCTACCAAGGCATCCAACTTCCACTGCGCACTTTGAGACGTATGTAGCAGATGATTTAATCCTGAAATGTAATATACTTACCGTCTTCAAATGTTCAAATGTTGCTTCCTTATGTTACCCCCAACAGTCTGTGGGCGCTCCACGGGTGCCGCATAAAAATGATAATTGTAATATCAAACATTGAGAAGCTGTGAATTCCACTAATACTTGACCATCTCAAATGCCCACACACATCCTCCTCATAGGCCTCAAAGCCATCAACCTTTCCAATGCGCAACACCACATCGCAGATCCAGACCTCACGATCCATACCGCCACCGACCTCGCGACCGTTCGCGAGGTCTTCGCAGAAGGAGTACACGAATCATGGAGCGTCGCGCACGTCTTCATGGGCGCTGGCATCGCGCTCGACAAACGCCTCGAGATCGTCAAGGAGGTGTTTGAGCGCAGTACGACGACGAGTGTACATCTGAGGGATGCGGAGAGCGGGCCAGGCGGATTCCTGCCGTTTGTGAGCGACATCTGGGGGGGGCTGAAGGGCAGCGGCGCATGAGGGCGCGACTTGAGCGCGAAGACGGTTGGAACTTGGAAGACGACCGGGGAGATTAGCGTGTAAGGATGAAGCATCCCTCGGTCTTGGGCTTTTGGCCGTAGTACATAATTCAATGCCTAAATGTACGTCTTTAAATGTCACCGGCTTGAACCGACTTCCCCAACGGTGGGCGCTTGGCGGGCGCTAAATCATAATAGGCCCAAAATGTCAAGCTCGGCGGGAGCTATGACTCGTACTTCGGAAGACTCGGAAGTACTACTTCCGAGTCGTCCAGTCTATGGCCCTTTCAACGAATGGGAAACTGCGCCTACAAGACCTCGTTGAAGACGTCCTAATCCTTATTCTTGCGGAATGCGACGTTGCTGGCGTTGTTGCAATCAGTGTGGTCAGTTTCTGCTTCGATGACGACCTCTCCATCCTTATGTAGAATCTCCAGACGAGTAAGTTCTTTCACAACCTCGCGTTTACAAACGCCATCTGGTATTCCTTGGTCACGAAATTGGCTCAACGCGGCTTCATTGACCGCCGACCAGACGATGAATGTCTCAGCGACCTCTCCACGGAACAGCTCATCGATATAGTAAAAGGAGTATTGCGCGGACCCAGCGCGTGGACGGATACGCATCCTGAATCCCGGTCTTCCCGTGTAATGGTGGTGGTTCGTCGAGCCGTGAACGTATTCAGGAAACTCGTGCGCAAGCCCCGTCTGGTCCCTGCGCCGACCGCGCCGCTCGTTGAATCAAGGAGGATTGCCCTGCACCCCGAGATTTCCTTTGGGATGTACTGGGAGAATAAACCGATGCTGCTCCCAGGCGGCAAATATATGCTGTTCATGAGTGGGGCACGTCTCGAATGTTGGAGCGTGTTCGAGGACAGACTCATATGGAAGCACGAGTCCAGTTTGGACACTTCTGACGTGCTTATATTTGACGCCGAATTGGTAGAAGAAGATCGAGCCGTTGTTTTGACGTGCCAGCGCACTTGGGCTCAACCTTTTAAAAAGTATGTATCCCAACTATAACTTCCCCGATCATATGTATCAACTCCGTTCTAGTTTCGTCGAGATATCTACAGTCAACATGGAAAGCGGTGTCTCCTGCCTTGAACTCGTCAGCCGTGTACCCGACTATGCCCATGACTTTCCGTACGTCGGTTGCACCGTGGGTGGTGATACTGTCGCCGTGTATCTTTTCGATTGGATAGTGCTGCTCGTAAATTGGCGAACGAGCTCCCGTGTTCTGGTCCTACCTGACCCCTCTCTGATAGCCATAGAACTGGTCCCAGGATATCTCGTTCTGTCTTTACAGGATTCCTGCGGCGAATGTCGGCTCACTGTTGGCCCCGTTACGCCACTTGCCTCCTGGGAGCCAAATCACAGCACAGAGGAGCCTTCAGCTCACATCACGGCCGCAGATCTCTCCACAAGTGCTTACGATTCCATCACTCTGACGGGCCGCCTATGCGACACAACAAGGCTCTGGGTCTACGAAAGTCCTTTGCGAGAAGGACGATTCAAAGTCTGGCTTTACACCGACAGTCGGGCATTGTGCAGTTACGAGTTCTTCAAACATGCGGCAGGGTCCGGGGTGTCCTTGCGTTTCCTGTCGTTGATTCGCATGCCCGACAGCCTGGGTACTCCCGCCAACGTGTCACTCTCGGGGCACACCCTTCGTTGGCGCAGCGATTTTCGCGGACTAGATATTTTCCCCCCTGTTCCAGCTAGTAAAAAGCACTCGGTGCGCCACCGGACTGTCGAGTTTCCTGCACAACACTACTGTGTTTATTTGTCGGCCTTTAGTGGAGCGTTGACTTATGCGACTGATGATGAGCTTGTCGTTCTGTACTACTATTAATTTGATCTGTTGCTCTGGATATTCAAGCTGAAGAAGGTCCAGTGAGATCGCCAAGACAGCTAACGTGACAAATGAGTAGCACTTGGACAATTACATTTCTCATAGACGGCGCAGCGAGTACACTACTTACAAGATTCGACATTCCTCTAGACGCGGACTTTGATCCACAGTCAAATAAGAAAATTTGTCCCCATGCCACTGCATTTCCATGTCGCGGTGCCTTTCAGGACTTAGACTCGAGGTTATGGTTACATTAATCATAGTAGACAACAACAAGCTCTTTATCAGTCGAATAAGTCAATGCTCCTCCATAAGACGAGAGATGAACGTAGACGCCACACCCAGGAAACTCCACAGTCCGGCGCGGGGAGTTCTTGATGACTGGACCAGGAGAGAAAATCTCAAGTCCGGAATGGGCGCGTGAGCTGAGGGCGTGCCCAGAGTGTGACATGCCGACAGGAGACATAAATCCGTCGGGCATACGAATCGATGACAGGAAACGCCAGGACACCCTCGTCCGAGTCTCAGGTTTCATGAACTCGTAACTGCAGAGCGACCAACGGTAGTCGATTGAGGTATGGAGCAAGACCTTGAATCGTCCCCGCTGTAGGGGGACTTTCGTAAATCCAGAGCCGTGAGCAGGGTATACCGCCCGCCAGGACGATGGAATCTTGAACACCTATCGAAAGGTTTGCAACTTCAATGTGAGCAGAAGGCTCCTCCATTGAATCGTTTGGCTCCCATGAGCTAATTGACGCTAAAGGACTGGCAGCGAGCCGATTTCTACTGCGAGAGTGCCGCAGGGAAAGAAAGAGATAGCCTGGGGCAAGTGCCATGGCTATCAAAGAGGGGTCGGGTAGGACCAGAATACGAGAATTCGTCCGCCAATTTATGAGCAGCACTTCGTCCGACCAAAGAAAATACACCGCGGCGATATCACCGCACACGGCGCAATCGTACGTGTTGTCATCGGCCCACGTACAACCAGGAACACGGCTAACAACCTCGGAGTTTGAAACCCCAGTTTTCAGGTTGAGGGTGGTAATTTCAGCGAAACTATAGGACCAAGTCAATGTTCCTTCATGTGCGGCAAAAATGGCACACATACTGTTTTGGGGGGTGAGCCCATGTGCGTTGGCATGCCACAATAACGATTCGGTCGTCTTCCACCAATTCGGCGTTGAACTCAAGCACGCAGACACTGCCCATACTCCAGATGCACTTGTCCTCGAATACACTCCAACATTCGAAGCGTATCCAATTTTTGAATAACAAGTATTTCCCACCAGGAAGCAGCTTCTGCTTATTGTACCAATGTGAAATCCCGGGGCCCGTGGAAGTCATGGGATGTAAGAGAATCCGCCTGGATTCAAGGAGCGGCACAGAAGCAAGACGGGGCTTGCGGACAAATTTCTTGAACAAGTTCGCGGCGCGACGAACAGTCTTCTCCGCTGGAGAGGACTCAGAATACGTGTCCGTCCATGATTTTGGACCACGTAGCATTTGCTTCACTAGGCCGATGAGCTGTTCAATCGAGAGATCCTTGACATTTTCATCGTCAGGTCCGCTGTTGATGAAGCCGCGTTGAGCCAGTTTCATGACCAATGGATACCAGACAGCGCTTGAGAGTGCGAGATGGTGAAAGTATTTGTTAGTCTGTGTTAAATGAGTTGGAAAGTGTGGTCGAAGTTGGAACTGGAACTGACAACACTTATTGCGACGACGTCCGCAACATCGCATTCTGCGAGAATGAGGACAAGAACATCTTCAACGAGGTCATGGAGGCTCAGATTTCCACCGAGAGCCATGCAGTTCTCGAGTCAAGAGCGCTCAAAACGGGATGACGGTTTGAGCGATAGCGCAACGCCCAAGTCCCGAAGAGGACATATATATGGTTGTGTCGTTGATTGGCTTTGAATCAATTGATATGGACACCGTGACGTTAATTCAACTTTTTAAGAAAGACGCAGAAATGGATCCACCCGGAAAGCGCGACTCAAAATGACTCGCACACGACCGTTCGCCACGACAAACGATACACTTCGATGTCAAATAAGGTGAAATCCAACCCTGCTTCTACGTATGCGCATACAGAGCTAGACGAGTTAAAACTTAACAACAGAAATTTGACATTAATCGTAGTATACGACAACAAGCTCTTTCTCAGTTGAATAAGTCAATGTCCCGCTGAAGGGCGAGAGATACACATAATCGCTACGCGTAAGAGAGTCCACGGTCCGACGAGGAGAGTTCTTGTTGGCCGGGACAGGAGGGAAAACCTCTAGTCCGAAGTGAGAAGTGCATGAACCGAGGACGTGTCCAGAGAATGTTATGCCTTTGGGATGATCGAAGTTGTCTGGCATGAGAATGGACGACAGGAAACGCCAGGACACCCCCGTGCCGGTGTCTTGTTTAACAAACTCATAACTGCGCAGTGTTGTACTGTGGTTAACCTGCAACCAGACCTTGAACCTTCCCCGTTGCAAAGGGCTTTCAGAAGCCCAGAGACAACGACGGGTTATGTAGCCCGGCAGAGCGATGGAGTCGCGGCCATCCACGGAAAAGTTCGCAACCGTAATGCGGGTCGAAGGCTCCTCCTGGGCATCATTGGGCTCCCAAGAGGTGATCGACCCATAAGGGCTGACAGCAAGCCGATATTCACTGCCAGTGCGAGAATCCGGCATAGAAAGAACGAGATAGCCTGGGACGAGTGTTATCGTTATCGGAGAGCGGTCGTCTAGGACCATAACACGGGAGTTCGTCCGCCAGTTGATGAGCAGCACGTCATCCGAAAGCATAAACACCGCGGCAATTTCACCGCACAGGGCGCAATCGTTGTATGGACTATAACTGTTGGAATCAGGGACACGGCTGACGAGCTCAAGATTGGAGGCCCCGGTTTTTAGGTCGAGAGTCCATATTTCAACGAAACTAGAAAGAGTGAACACATTCATTTTTTATGTTGGGCTGTTGGCGCACATACTTTTTCCGAGATGGAGCCCAGGTGCGTTGGCACGTCAGAATGACGGCTTGATCATCTTCCACCAATTCGGCACTGAATTCAAGCACAGATGCATTATCCACACTGGGGTTGTGCTTCCATACGAATCTGTCCTCGAATACACTCCAGCATTCGAGACGCCCCGCATTATTGAACAGTACAAATTTCCCACCCGGAAGCAAAATCGACTTATTCTGCCAGTACAAAATGCCCAGGCCGGTAATTTCGGGGTGCAGGATAATTCGTCTAGATTCAACGAGCGGAACAGATGCCAGCGGGAACTGCAGTGGGGGCTGCAGTGGGGGCTTCCGCACGAATCTCCGGAACAAGTTTGCGGCGCGACGAATAGTCTTCTCGGTGGCAGAGGGCTCGAGATACGTCTCCGACCACGACCGTGGTCCGCGCAGCGTTCGCTTCACGAGATCGATGAGCTGATTTGTCGAGAGGTCTTTGAGGAACCCATCGTCCGGTCCGCTGTCTATGAAACCGCGGTGGGCCAGCTTCGTGACCAAATGGTACCAGACAGTGGTTGTAAATGCAAGGTTGTGCAAGAATTTACTAGTCTGGAGAAAATGAGGAGAGTGTGGTCGAAGTTGATGTGAGAACTTACTGCACTGAGTGCGACAGCATCCGCAACATCGCATTCTGTGAGAATGAGGATGAGAACGTCTTCGACGAGGTCTTGCAAGCCAAGTTTCCTGTTCGTCGACTCGGGGGGAACCATTGCGCCCTGGAGTCAAGCTCACGACGACGTGACGGTTCCGAGACAGTGCCAGTGACGTCGCAATAGTCTCGTTACTCACGGTCGTTGAGAAGACAGTCGTTCTCAAGGACCTATATAAAGTCTGGGTTTTGATGGGTAGCCTCGCGTCGCAACAATTAATGCAACCCGAAAAGGGAATATTTCGATCACATATCTTTGGACCATTAACCTTTGAAGCTTAACGCTTAACTACATCAGGTCTTCAATAAAGATGCAGTAATGGATTCACGATCTTGCAGTGCAACTCCCTGCCGCTCGTAGAACGGCAGTGATTGCGGAAAGCGCGGTTTGAAAATGACACAACGTTCACTGTGCGATAAATGATGCACTCCAAACGACAGAAATGGTTCCACCCCTACGTGAGCACAGTATCGTGTCTTGGCACAGGTGTACAGAACCACAAGTTTGCATTAATCGTAGTATACAACGAAAAGCTCTTTATCGGTCGAATAGGTCAATGCCCCGCTGAAAGACGAGACATGGACATTTTCGATACCGCCATGCTCACGGAAGCCCACATTTCGGGGGCGCACTGAGCTCTTGTTGGCTGGAACAGGAGGGTACATCTTCAGTCCTCCGGAGTTGGAGCACCAGCCGAGGATGTGGCCTGAGAGTGACGTCCCTATAGCGGGAAACAGCTCCACTGAGGGACGAGACCACAGGAACCGCCAGGACACGCCGGTTCCGGCCTCATGAGTGACAATCTCGTAACTGCATAACCTTGGTTTACGACGACCATTGCTGTGGCGGCGTAGCCAGGTGTGGAACAAGACCCTGAATTTTCCCCGTTGCAAAGGGCTTTCGTAGACCCAGACTCTTGTACCGCCGAGTTCGCCCGGCAGAGAAATGGAATCGCGCACATCTATGGAAAGATCTGCGGCCTGGATATGGAATGAAGGCTTCTCTGCGGCATCGTTTGGCTCCCAGGGCAGTGACGCCAAAGGGTAGACAGCGAGCCGATATTCATCGCAGGAACCTCGCACAAAAACGAGATAACCTGGAATGAATGTTATCGGAGGTTTGTCGGTTGAGACTAGTACACGGGAGTTCGTCCGCCAGTTTATGAGCAGTACTCGGTCCAGAGTGAAAAAATACACCACGACGATATCACCGCACACGACGCAGTCATCATATGGACGGCCATAGTCGGAATCAGGGACACGGCCGACAAGTTCAAGATTAGAGACTCCAGTATTTAGATCAAGAGTGGATAGTTCGACAAAACTGGGAGCCAGTCAGTGTTCTTCCATGTTCGGCGAGAGGTATGCATACTTTTTTGCGGGTGGAGGCCAGGTGCGCTGGCACGTCAAGATAACGGCTCGATGGTCTTCCACCAATTCGGCGTTGAATTCAAGCAAGTGAACTCCGGCCATACTGGGCTTGTGCTTCCATACAAGTCTGTCCTCGAATACACTCCAACATTCGAGGCGGGACAAGTTCCTGAACAGCACATAGTTCCCACCCAGGAGGAGCTTCGGCTTGTTGTGCCAGTACCGCATCGCCGGGCCCGTGGCGATTTCGGGGTGCAGGACAATGCGTCTGGATTCGACTAGCGTTGCGTCTACTGGGGACTTCCGCGCGAGTTTCCTTAATATCTTCACGGCGCGACGCACGGTCTTCTTCACGGAAGAGGATTCGGACTGCTCCGACCATGATTTGGGGCCGCGTATTATTCGTTTTACCAGCTCGATGAGCTGCGTCGGTGAGAGGTCTTTAAGATATCCATCGTCCGGTCCGCTGTCTATGAAACCGCGGTGGACCAGTTTCGTGACCAAGGGGTACCAGACAGTGTTTGTAAATACGAGGCTGTGCAAGAATTTACTGGTCTGGAGAAAATGAAGAGAGTGTGGTCGAAGTTGATGCGAGAACTTACTGCACTGAGAGCAAGGACGTCCGCAACATCACATTCTGTGAGAATGAGGATAAGGACGTCTTCGACGAGGTCGTGCAGGCGCAGTTTCTTCGCCGGGAGAGCCATACCGTCGGAGCGCCCCAGAACGAGGTGACGGCTGATACCAACGCCAAAATCCTAAAAAGGAAATACCTGCTTTGCTGAAGGGACCATCGTCAAGATTGTTGTGGTATGAGCGACGGGCGCCTCACGAGAGCTAACATATCGAAGTATTGAATAAATTAGCAGTACGCCAAATTATTTGGAACACGTTTTACATGGTGAGTACACTACAAACATAATTCTAGCTTGGTCACATAGTGTATAGTTCGCAGTCGTCCAATAGAAATGACCGTGTCCCCTTTCGCCGACCGCCACCCACCACTGCACTCTTAAAACCGCCGGAAAACGGCGGCCTCACTTTTTGCCCTTGCCTTTGCGTTGCTTCGCCTTGCTCGGTGAGGCCGGTGCGGCAGCCGCAGGCACGGGCGCAATAGGCGCAGGTGCGGCGGCCCCACCAGTCGGTGGAGGCGCAGGTGCGGCGGCCCCACCAGTCGGTGGAGGCGCCGCGGCCCGCTGCGGTGGCGGCGTCTTCCTCCCAAAGCCATGGAAGAGGTTGATCGCAAACGACGCGACGCTCCCCGAGATGAGGAACATGATCCAGCGCGGGACGCGAACGACAACGAGGTACATCTTGGTCATCCAGATCGCGAAATATTCGAGCACGAATTCACTAACAGACACGTTAGAAATAAGGGATAGAGGCAAGGGAAAGGGAGTCGTACCGGCTGCCGCCTGGGGCAAAGGCTCCGGACCAAGGCGGGGTGAGGACGTAGCCCTCGCGCTTGATAAACTCGCGGAGTGCTCCGTTGGCGACACGCAGTTGGCTGGGACGGTAGAAGCGCAGGGTCTGGCCGCGGTCCTGTAGAATGACAATCGAGGGGGCGCTGTGGGTCTCATTCGTGAGCAGGATATATGCTGAAGACAGAACTACGCACGTCCAAAGACTCCATTTCGTAGTTACATATGTAACATTAAGGTAGTCAATGCGAGCCCACCGGACGTGTGGGAGGTCATCGGCAATGACGGTCTCATTAAAGGCATCGTCGAACGCCTTGTCGATGAATTTTGAGAGTCCCTCCTGCCGCGAGGTCGTCGCCGAACTAAGGGCGGCATGAGAACATGAAATACTAGGAAGATATGAACCCGGGACGTACACCACAATGGCCCAAACGCGCTTTTCCTCTTCTTCCTCGGACATGGGCTCATTTACGACCATGTCGAAATAGTTGTCGTCCGTGATAAGAGGAATTCGCTCGTCCCATGGACTGATTGCTTGCGCCGCCAGCCTCTCTGTAATGTTGATACCCGCCTTTTCGAAGAGTCCCTTCACTGGTTCCGAGGTGAGGATCTTGTTCATGTCCAGGAGACTGGAGAATGAAAAGCGCTCCGCAGGTTTTGCATTTTGTTGTTGCGGGGGGCTACCAGCAAAACTTGGGGAAGCAGGCTCGGCGGTGACGGCCTTTCCCGGAGCCCAGCCTTCTGAGAAGTATTGGGCACTTGCTGTGGCAGCCAGGAAAAGCGCGCCAAGGAACTTCATGGTGGTGGTAAGAGCTAAGACGCAAGCCAAGGACACCGATAGCGAAATTAGTGATGGGAATCAAGTACGGATCATTTTGACTTTACCCACTGCATTTCCGCTTTCCACACTGCTGGCACCGGGTGTGGCGGGCGCTGCTCTACTTAACTACCTCCCTTTTAAGCTGAAGGATATACGGTTCTGACCGGTCCTCAGTATTGGTCAACTTCACCTGGGCGTCAAGATCTGTTTTCTGTTTCCCCAATGATTGGCTTTCGCTGTCTGGTCGTCTGGACGTTATTTTGCGCTCTCAAATCCGCGTACGCGGCCCCCACAGAACGTGTGTTCACTCTTGGATGGATAGAGGATGAACTCTTATCGTATCATATGCAACAGTTCCTTCGGCTGCCTCATTCTACGTGCCTTCTCTGCCGGATATCCACCAGGACCCAAACAACCCGCTCACAATATTCGCCGGCCATCTGCCATCCGACCCAGATGCGTCCAAGTACGACTCGAACACGGTCACTGCACACCTGTACTTCGTGCTGGTGAAAAACCGCCGAACTGCGGACAAAAAGCGCATCATGTTCTGGTTCAACGTGCGCTGCAAGCAAATCCTTGCGTACTCTTTCCGTACTCAATTGAATTCAGGGTGGCCCCGGATGCTCTTCGTTCGATGGCCTCATGATGGAGGTCGGTCCGTGGAGGATGGACGGGAAAGGAGGGTTCAACGTCGCGGAGGGCGGTTGGGAAGAGTATACGACGATGCTATACAGTGCGTCTCTGTTTCATCTTCTTTTTGGCGTGCGCTAATGTCTCTTTGTAGTCGATCAGCCAGCCGGTACGGGTTTCTCATACACCAGCACGGATAAATATGTCCATACTCTGGAGGAGGTAAATTCGTACCTTTTATGCGCGTGCACCGCTGACCAGATGCAGGCTTCCTCCCAATTCATCGAATTTATGCGTAATTTCTACAAAGTATTTCCCGAGTATCACGATATGGACGTATGTCACAATGTTATTAATTTGCGCCCACACTAAACTCTGCTTAGACATACCTTGGCGGCGAAAGTTATGCGGGGCAATGGATACCCTATTTCGGTGCGTGTGCCGTTCCTTTCCCTTTGAGTACGTCTTGAAGGTTTTTCAGCCGACGCCATCCTTAATTCAGATATTGGAATTCCTCTACGTGGGGCGGCCATCGGGAACGGCTGGATTGATGCTCGGCGGCAGTATGCCTCCTACATCGACTTTGCAGTCAAAGTGGGCATCCTAGAGGAAAACTCGGAGGACTGGAAGAAAGCCAAAAGACGCACAGACGAGTGCATGGCCGACATTGCGCAGATTACCTCCCCGGAGCCAATTACTGCGCCGAAGTGTGAGGGGCTATTGCTTGATGTCACGGCTGTGCGGCAAAAAGTGTGCGTATCGTTTTTTTTGTTCCCGATTCCCTCATCCACTCCTAACCCACTCCATTCCAGCGTCAATGGCAGGGAAATGTGCATAAACATCTACGACGTCCGGTTCGACGACACGATGCCGGCGTGCGGCATGAACTGGCCTCCGGACATCAAGCCTGTCACCGATTACCTCGACGTGCGTGGACCGCGCCCTCTTGTTTCTTGAAAATCTAAACGCCTCTACAGCGCACCGACGTCGTACACGCACTTCACGCAGAAAAGCATCCTGGCTCGTGGATCGAGTGCCGCGGGCGAGTGCACCAAGAGCTGCACGAGCGTCTCTCGGACTCGTCCATCATTGTCCTCCCAAAGGTCCTCGAGCGCATCCCTGTACTTCTATTCGCGGGTGACCAGGACCTCATCTGCAACTATGTTGGACTGGAGGCGATGATCCAAGCGATGGACTGGAATGGCGCGAAGGGACTCGGGGTGTGTGCCGCTGCTCCATTTCTAGACTCTCTGCACTCTTTACTAATATCAACTACAGAACGTGCAGACAAAGTCCTGGAACGTCGCTGGCGCCCCCGCAGGGACGTGGGTCTCCTCCCGTAACTTGACCTATGCAAAGGTGCGCCCGATTCTTTTCGAGCCTAGTTTCTAGTCATTGTTGATCCCAAACAACTAGCTTTTTAATGCGTCGCATATGGCTCCGTTCGACGTCCCTCACGTCTCACACGATATGATCCTGCGATTCATGGGCGTGAACTTCTCCGCTATCACGGATGGGTCGGCGAGGATCCCCAGTAGCCTCGGGACCGCGACGAAACCGCTCTTCCTCGAGGACCACCCAACATCAACGGCCACCACTGCGTCCGATACTGGGAAAAGCCCGCAGCAGGCAAAAGCGATGTGGGAAGGTACAAGTCTTTTGCTTCATCCTCTCCCTCAGATGGTTATCTAATATCGCCTTTTTTTCAAGCATACTACAACGCAGGTGCCGCCGCGCTCATGCTGACAGTGATATTCGGCATAATCGGAATCTTCGTGTGGTGCCGGATACGCAAACGGCGCAGCCCACGGCTGCCCGTCAACCAGCACGGCGAGGACATACCGCTGAACCGCGCGGTCGACGACGATGGCGAGGAGGACGCGTTCCGGCAGCGGAAGGGAAAAGGTAAGGAGCGCGCTGTGGAGCCCGCGGCGCCGCCGATATTCGACGTTGGGGAGAGCGACGAAGAATATAAGGATGCGGATTAGAGTACTTGTGAGATATTAGTTTTGTTTTTTGCTTGCAGTAACTTAGCAGTGTTTAATTTATTTTCGACATAGCGGTTCTTGACTCTTCAGAAGAAGTTCAATCGCCATGTCTTGAGTTGAGGTCCATGTAAGTAGTCAAACCGAAGGAGATTGTGGGACCAAAGTATGTTCTTTTTGGGACTTGGGTGTGTTAAAGCGCGCCATCACCACCTCCCTTTTTGACGTCTTGACTGAAGGACGACATGGCTCCCAATGGAGAACTGGGCTTGAATTACCTTGGTACCGACGTTCCCCTTCTCATTCTCGTAGAATGTGATATTGCGGCCGTCATCGCAGTCGCTCAAGTCAGTTGCCTCCTCGCCCACCTTTCTGTCTATCCTGATGACATCTTCAGAGCAGTAGATTCTTTCCGCCCCGCTACTTCCCTGTCGCTTTTAGGATTCCTGGGTAGTGTAAGCCTCACCCTTCTACCAAGCCTCTTCGTGAGAAGTCTTTGTACTTCTTGTATATTGGCTACCACAGCGACTGGGCCGTAGATGACTGTAGCGTACATACGACGCGTTGTGCGTAGGTACAGTGCCTGCTTGTTCCTGATTGGGACCTCTGCAGTAATATATCCTTATTCCCGTGACCTTTAGGTTAGGGTCTTATAGCGCCTGATTTTCAGGACTCGCAGAGTATCACATTTTCGTCAGCGTTTTTCACGTCATCAGCTTTTCTTCCCGCCAAAATGCTTCGGCTTGGATGATGGCCGGGTCAGCCTCATAATCCCGCTTATGTTCTGCATCTCTTTCTCTTGTCATTCGTCTCCGTTTGCTGCGAACCCCATCTACAGTGCTTGTGTCCAAGTGCCAAGTCATGGGTGCCAAGGGAATTTTTGCGGGGCGTCAGATGGCAAATACGAATGAAGGCTCGCACCTGCGGGGTAGAGAGAATTTGAAGGACGGTGGGATGCCGAAGCGCTGGTGCCAACGACTGTTTCACAAACTTCCCAAGAGCGTCAGAACACTACGAGATTGATTTACTGCTCGAAGCAATATCCCATCTGGGTGTTTCTGGAGCAAATCTTGCGGGGTGTGCAATGTCTTTCGTGTCAAGGGTCAATCAGATTTCTGTGCTTGCTCACATTCTTGTCTGCAGATTTCATGCAACTTCCGGATGCAACAAGAGTCCTTTTAATACCTCACTAGGCAACAGTGCAAGACTCGGGAGTAAATACTTTGAGCACCGTAAATTGGCTGAGAAGAATCTGAAAAAAACCTCAATCTTTGGGTTCAAAGCTTATTCCAAGAACCTCTGAGTGCAACGACAAAGGTGCTGCACTCTGTTTGCACCTTGATGATAACTGTGGCAGACAACGCTCAGCTGCTGCCTGCAGCTACCAAAAGTCGGAAAAGTGCAACGTGTTACCACAAGATCTATGATTAAGGTATACAGGTGTAGGTCCAGAATTTTGCGATACATCTGAGTACTCAGTTCAAAAGAAAAATAGAAAAACTTTTTTCAGTTAGATACCTCAGGACACAAGCAGCTGAAGGGGGCGCACTCAACTCTTCGTGACTCCGCTGTCCATATCCCGGAAGAAGCTGGCCCAGAAAATTTTGCAAGATATGTCGCGGGCTTGATCAAAGTGTTTTAGGAAAACTTGCGGAATAAAACCCCCAGCTTGTTTGGGGCGGGACAAGTCATTATATGTAAGTTTATCTCGAATCGCACCAGTTATAATGAATTGCATCGGAAAGAGATGCTACGCAGTCTTGGTGAAATTTCAGTCTTTTACTACTAGGACATCATTCATTTCAGCCTTGGTCTTCATCACGTTTGTGTTGCCCTGCTAACTGCTTCGGTCTTGAACTGCTGTTGCATTTGCATTGCCACACTTTGGCCTGATAATGCAAAGTGTCATTCATTTTTGTTGACAATCAATTACTCACATCCAAACCAGGACTTGAGCAGTTGGATCGGGCAGCCACAGGCAGGCCGCTGAAAGGCCTGGGGGATCCCAATCACTGTGACCTAGGCGTCTGTGGGTCCCGTCACTCGAAGGATCCTGTAGTCATGTGCGCATCTGCAGAGGGGGCGTGGGGTGATATCAATCCTTGTTTTCACACTGTAACAGCAGCAGAGCTTTCTCTCTCTATTCTTTCATGAAAGTCTTGAAATCCTGCTTTTGAATTGCCTATACAAATAAGGCACTGAGATTGAAGGAAATTAATACACCACACCACACCCATCCATCTTTGAGTTGAGAGGTCCTCACTTCGTCTGGATCAGGGCTGTAACTTGAAATTTCAAATCTCATTTTTCTGATCTGGCCTGCTAACTTGAGAATATGAGATGGAAAATCTATTGTCTCTGCCCAAGCGTGCGGGAGTCTCAAACATGTGATTATGAACCATCCCGCTGGTCAGTGTAGCATACCAAGTTCGTAGTGTGTGAACTGGACAATCATTTCCGAAATTGTTGCCAGCCCATAATGTATTGGCCTGACTCAAAAATGTTTGCTACTTTGGCAAAGTAAATACACATGGAAACTGGCGGAAATTTTTCATACGTGCATACTTGCACCCGCAACCCAGAAATTTGACCGTGTTCGGTTCAGACCGATATACAACCAAATCCAACGGTTGATTCAAAGTATAAAATATTTCCCTGAGATGGTCACGGGCTGTGCCGCTTGTCGGCCCTACCCACTTTATCCTTATCCTTATCCTTTCACAAGCTCGTATTCACCAAGACTGTTTGGTATCTCCCTTAGTCACGAAACTGATCGATCGCGGCTTCATAGACAGCGGACCGGACGATGGGTACCTCAAAGACCTCTCGACAAATCAGCTCATCGATCTGGTGAAGCGAATGCTGCACGGACCACAGTCATGGTCGGAAACGCATCCCGAGCCCTCTGCTACGGAGAAGACTGTCCGTCGCGCCGTCAACCTGTTCAGGAGACTCGTACGGAAGCCCTCACTGCAGCCCCCACTGGCATCTGCTCCGCTCGTTGAATCTAGACGAATTATATTTCACCCTGAAATTGCCACGGGCCCGGCGATTCGGTACTATCACAACACGCCGAAGCTCCTCCCAGGTGGGAAGTATGTGCTGTTCAATAATGCGGGGCGTCTCGGATGTTGGAATGTATTCGAGGACAGACTTGTATGGAAGCACGAGCCCAGTATGGCCGGAGTTCACGTGCTTGAATTCAACGCCGAATTAGTGGAAGACCATCGAGCCGTTATCTTGACGTGCCAGCGCACCTGGCCTCCGCCCCTAAAAAAGTATGCATGCCTCTTGCCGAACGTGAAAAAACACTGGCAGGCTCCCAGTTTTGTCGAAATATCCACTCTTGATCTCAACACTGGGATCTCCAATCTTGAGCTTGTCGGCCGTGTCCCTGATTCCGACTATAACCGTCGTACGATAACTGCACCGTGTGCGGTGATATCATCGTGGTGCATTTTTTCACTCTGGACCGAGTACTGCTCATAAACTGGCGGACGAATTCCCGTGTTCTGCTCGTAACCGACAAATTTCCGATAACATTCATTCCAGGCTATCTCGTTTTTTGCGCGAGGTTCCTGTGATGAGTACTGTCGGCTCTCTGTCTGCCCTTTAACGTCGCTGAGCTGGCAGCCAAACGATGCCACAGAGGAGCCTTCATCCCAGATCCAGGCCGCATGGCCTACCAATGATGTGAACCCCATTTCTCTGCCGGGCGAACTCGGCAGTACAAGGGTCTGGGTCCATGAAAGCCCCTTGCAACGGGGGAAAATTCAAGGTCTTGTTCCACACCTGGCTACGCCACAACAATGGCCGTCGCAAACCTAGGTTGTGCAGTTCCGAGTTTGTCAAGCATGAGGCCGGAGCCGGCGTGTCCTGGTGGTTCCTGTCGTCCCGTCCCTCAGTGGAGATCTGTCGCGCTATAGGGACGTCATTATCTGGGCACGTCCTCGGCTGGTGTCGTGACTATGGCGCACTAAGGATTTACCCTCCTGTTCCAGCCAACAAAGAGCTCAGTGCACCCCCGAAATGTGCCCTTTCGTGAGCATGCCGGTATCGACAATGTCCATGTCTCGTCTTTCAGCGGGGCATTGACCTATTCAACCGATAAAGAGCTTTTCGTTGTATACTACGACTAATTTAAAAGAGACGAAGTGCACTATTCTTGAATCCGCACGCTGAGGACAATTATGGTTGCCGCGCAAGAATATTAATATGGATGACACCGAGATATCTGAAGAGCGACTCAGACCTGGTAAATAATGCATGTAATGCCACTGTACTGAATTTGATGACTATTTCTGCCGAGAGGAGAGGATACCTGGTTGAGAACCGAACCCGCGATTGAAAGTACGGTGGAAATTATAAACCAGCTCAGGGCCATCGATACAAATGTTATACGCATTGCGTGGACTAGTCAAGGAATATAAAAATCGTGATGGCAAGCCAGCGCTCTCTCCGAACGTCGGCCATGACGCAAAACTGCAAGTGATTTTCAGTGCCGTGAAAATTGGACTGAAGAACTGCTCCGGCTGGGAATAGTTTATAGTATGTAAATTGCATTGGATAGAAGAAGGCGCGCCTTCTGTTAATTGAAGCGCGAGCACGTTAGGGGCAGATAAACGCGACCTCGATCAGAGCCTAGGGCGTCTTGAAACATGCTGCGAGCAGACTCAACCAAGCAACGGAGATTTCGGAGAGCGAACCGTTCGAGAGCGAGGTAATGTAAACTTTGGGGATGATCAACATATGAATACGAATATCAGAACGACCAACTGTAAGCGAAGCGTTATAGGCGTCCAAGGGTGGTGAGCTGGAAATGGTTAATCCCCAAGTAGCTAGCTTGCACGAATTCTCAGGTCCGGCAGCGAGAAATAACAGTTGGCGCATAATCCCGATGATGATTTATGGATTATACAAGAAAAAGACGCCACACAGAAGACCAAGGCTCATATCCCCATTCGGAGAGGCGCAAGAAATCTAGTAAAATCGGAGGACGCGGGACTGCCGTGCCTGAAGTTGGTTGGATCGCCCTTGAAACATAGGACGACAGCTGTGTAATGAACGGGGCTATGGTCATCACAATCGCTGGCAGAACCATTCAATCACTTCGAAGGCATTCCGGAAGGCGCTGTGCGGGGGTCCTACTTGCCAAGTACGCGGGGCTGTTCAAGGATCGTCTAGAGGGGAACCGTGCCGCGCATGCGGTGCTAGGATTTCAAGCGAAAGCGTTGAACAAGTGTATGATATCACGACAAAACAATTGAATTTATTTCGATTCAGGTTCTCTAGAACGAATTACGGGATCCGACTGGAGATTGTGCACATGAGAATCTAGACGGAACGAAAGAAATTCCGTGAAACGTACCGTCTGGCCTCTATTATGTCCCGTCAGTCGGTAGTCTCGGGCTATCATCATTTCATCCCATCTTTCAAGGCCGTAGCGTGGGGGCTTCATACAGTCAGATGAAAGGGAGTATTTCAAGGAGGTCCATGCGCACCTTGCCCTGGTTTTGGCCACGGAAGGTGAGATTGGTGAGGGTACCCGTTATGCCAAACATGGTGACCATAAGACCTGGTACGACCCGAAAGCAAATACTGTCAGATGCATGTCTGAGAACCAAGGCGTGAAGCGAGACCGAAGGGTATGAGGGCCTCCCAAGGAACAGGCATGGCGTCGGGTGTGTAGTGCGACTTTCTGGTCCACTTGAAGGTTTATTTGGTCGTGTTAGAATCGCCCGAAAGCATCACGTAATAGTTATAAGTCATGAGGGAAAAATACAAGAAAATAAAGAAAATTTGTAAATCAACGGGTACAAGAGAAGTTGGGGAATCTACAGCAGCCATCTGGGATTGCCGTGGGACGGCGGTGGATTTAATGGGAGGGCAACAGTGCGAGAGGCATTTGGATACGACATTTTCATTCCTCCATACGCGGATGAAATGGCAGAGCTGGGAGAACCCGCGAAGGGACCCGACTGCGGTGTGTACTCGAATTCGCCATAGTCGGAGCCCGAAATGGTACATGGAATCATATCGGAAGAGATAAAATGCGGGGAATGGTCATTCATCGAGAATAGCGACGCAACAAATCCTGATGAACCGGTGCTTGTTATGGCGGGCGAAGGCGGGAGATGACTCGCAGGGAGATATTGGTGGGACTGCCCGGAGTACACCGCGAGAGGCGGGACTGTACCCGAAGCATGATAAACGGGAGAACAGTTGTTCGGTGCGATATAAGGAGAGTGATATCCGCTGTACATTGGTGAGGTGGACATGGACGTCTGCGAAGTAGAATAGCCTCCGACTAAGGGAATCGACTGGCCCTGGCCCATGTTCCCAGCCGTCCACGCGGTTGTCGGAAAGTCGAGAGCATTTTGGGACGGAGAAGAAAATGAAAGAGGTGGGTTGTAAGCAAACCCCTCTGCGAAATGAGCGACGTTGTTGACCGGCAGCGTGGTAGGTGGGGAAATCCAATCGGAGAGTGAACCGTGATTTGGGTATGCTCCAGAAGTAGTTTGGGCATCGGAAAGGATATGACTCCCTGCGTGCGGGTCCATGAGTGCCACGGGGTCGGCAAAGGGAGAAGGCGTGACAGAAGGACGATGGACCGACGAAATGGTCATGGGATGTGGGTTGTGTGGAAGAGAAGATGGCACCTCTGCATCAAAATCAAATATGGAGTAGTCGTCCTGGAAGATGTCGGAAGAGGACTCTGCAAATGGGTCTGATAATTGCCCAAAGGACTCTCCACCCTCTATCCAGTCTGCGCTGTAGGGATCCCCGAAAAGGAACGTCGTATCATCCTTCGATAGGCCCTGGGACAGAGGTAGAGATGTAGAATCATGGAAAAGGTTGAAATCGGAAGAAAGGGAATGGGAGGGCGAAGAAGAACAAGTGGACTCCACGACGACTGGTGAAAATGGTAAAGGCGTCGTCCTGTACGCGGGTGGCGGGGATCTCGACGCCGTGTATGTCCCGTTGACGTCGAGCTCGCCCTGCTGCGACCCAGCGGTCGAGGGTTTGATGGCGGGCAGCCAGCGATCACCCCATACTGTCATCTGGAAAACGATGAGAATCATGGATTAGGATGTCGTTGAATGACTCACGTTGTTTTTCATATGCCGCATGCGTTTTGGAATAGCCTTCCGTTGTCTCTTGCGCGGTGGTGACTGCCTGTGAGAGACCTTGGCAGCCAGCGACGGTACCTCCTTGGTGGAGGTCGCCATCGAGCGAGAACCCTTCTCAGAGGCTGGAACATCATGGGAGTCGTCCCACGCAGGGGATCCCCGAGCCTCGAGATCGATCGGTGTGGGCGAAGGTCTTCTCCTTTTCATGACAAGAATTAAGAGAGCGAGTAGAGGTAGCTGGCTAAGCGCCGGAATGACAAAGGTGCAGAAGAATACCAGTTGGTTTGCCGCTGGCTGGTTTATAAAGCACATTGTGGTTCTTGTAGAGATGGCGTCCGAGTTTGTTGTGGACACTGTCAACGATTTATGCGGGGAGAGATCGCTTGAGTGACTCGACGTGGGGGTGAGATGTCGGTAAGAGATACACACCGAATATTCTGATCTTGCGGGGCCTCAATTCCATGGCAGGCAGAAAAAAACAGAAGATTTTTTGCAGCGCTTATTGTGGCGCTGAGGACAAGTCGCAGGTGGGAAAAATCTAATCTAATCGTGTTGGGTCGGGGAGGATCAGTGCAACATCCAAATATGGAATCTCACCCGAACATGAGGCAAAAGCTGTGATGACAGAATATTCCAGGGATCAGCAAAGAAAAAATAGATGGGTGGGACCCACAATACACAGGCGCCCGTCCAGACCGCTTGAGGCAGTGGGCTTAGCAAAACACGTTGTAGGTACGCCGTTCGCCGGATGGAATCCACTGCACTTGATGGAACCTCGAAATATCTTCCTCCAAAACTCGGAACAGAATGCTTCACAACACCAGCCGTCGAAATTGCTGGAAAATCCGACCGGAAAGATGCGGGGCGACGTCCAACGCCCTCTGGTTGACCACGGGATAATTGGCGCCCCGACTTTGCGTAACGGGTGGATCGACGAAGGCAAAGAGTTTGATCTGGAATGCGTCCGTCGAGTGACAAGTATCGCGAAGGCCGAGAGCTTTGGTTTCAAGGGAGGTTAACAGCAGTAGGTGTCCAAGTACCCTACGCACTGCTTCCAGTCCGTATCGGTGAGGGTTCGGAACCGAAACAACTTAGAGCAGCAGAGTCCGAATAGCTCCATGAAACCCGTAGGACTTTCTGTACATTGTGTAACCAAACAAGCTGAAGGTGATTTTTAAGCGCCGACTTTGCCAAACACGAGCGCTGGCTAAGCTTACCAAATAAGGTTATTGATGATTGAAGGTAACATAGAAAGGACCCACCAAATCACCCCCGCCACCACCACACGCAAACCCAACTCTGGGCAAGGATACAAGGCCGCGACAAGGTGACTCATACTACAGCGTCATTTCAGACGGAACAAGACGGCGCAGGGGTGTGAAGCGTTGTGCACCTCGTTGAAAACGCTACATAACGAGCGTACTTTCGTAGCGCTACGTTCTCCGGGGGTGTTCAGACAGCCGTAATTTGATAAAGGGTAAAATAGAATAACGTACCAGTCAAAACCTCGTCTTGAAGATCCACTTCGGACGTGGGCTCGAGAAATATAATGTATATATTTATGTATATGGGCTGATGACCATGACTATAGAAGGTTCGTGTGTTTACAGTTGCGTAGGAGACGAGAGATGCAGAGAAATTGATACAATAGATGAGTTTCGGATATTTACATTGCAGGAGAGACGAAAGAAAGAAAAGTCTAATCACTTCTTCGTACCGGGTCACGGTACCGCCGTCCGCGCGCCAGCTCTACGCGACGGACGAGCATTCGTCAGTCCGTCCTGGTCAGCCGCCGTAACCTTTTGCCGGGACGCTGCGTCAGCAGCAGCACCATTAGCCCGACGGGACGATGCGGTCGCAGACAGGACGTCAGAGACAGGTGGCTGGGCTTTCGCTTTCGGCTGCCGCTGCCGTCTCGTGGGCATGGGCGGGGGGTCAACAGCTGTTGACGGCTCACGAGATGCGCTACGGGTCGTCCGGCGGGGCTGCACTCTACTCGGTGCGGAAGCAACTCTTCGTTTCTTCATGAGGGGCGATTGGGGCTCGTTCACACTCGTATCCCGGTCGGCATCACCCTCATCGTCATCCGAAGTAGCGGAGGAGTCGGCCGCAGAACTCTCATCCTCCATCCTCTCCACGGTCCTGTGAGTGGATATGGATATCGGTTGACTAACCACGCGTCCGCGACGGACAGCAGCCTGCGCGGGTACGAGCTCTCTGGACCGTTTCCGGCCCACCAAAGAATCGGCACTAGAATCACTCGAGACAGAGGAAGTATCTGAAGATATCCGCGAGAGAAGAGAGGGGAGAGGCACGACAGTAGCGGTTGGGGGGATCGACGCTTTGGTTCTCGACCTCGTCCTCGGCGCCATTATGGTAGAGGGCACCGCGGCTGGTTCGCTGCCAGGTGTCCGTAATGTAACGTTAAAATCATCTTCCTCGTCGTCTTCGTCTTCGTCCATGGTGTCGTCCTGAGATGCAGTAGGAGGAGTATTTTGAATCCCTAGAACATTATCTTCGTCGCTCGAGCCTCTCGCAGAGCCGGAATTCGAAAGCTCATGCGGCGACAGGAGCGACTGCCCAAAATCCTGCTGCACCGGTTGGTGAAGCACTGGATTTTCGGGGATCGGGGGAAAACTGCCGGGGGGGCAAACGTGGACATGTCGTGTATGGATGAAAGCGGATCTGGAAGCCGGGACGAGGATGGAAGTAGTGGAGTTGGAGGATAAGCAGATGGAAATGGCGGATATTGTCTCCATTCTTCCATATGCTGGCGCTCTCGCTGAGCTTCCTGGGATTCCAAAGGAGGATCCACCGGCGCAGGATCATCCTCTTCGTCGTGATATGCCGAACGTGGAGGGTGCCAGATTTCGTGACCAGATACCCGCCTCGGGGGTTGAGCGACGCTCTCCGTCGCAAGGTAAGGAGGAGGTGCTACATTTGGCTCTGAAACCACACTATCGGGAGCGAAGAAGTCGGTCCGAACGGGCCCAGATGATCGTCTTCGACCGCCAGCCTGGGCCGGCATTTGATGGGATACCGAGTGCAACGCCTGCTGGACCTCGTTGTACGGGCCACCGTTTGCCTCATCTTCCACAACCGAGTCGCGATGAGCAAATGCGCTGTGCCACCGGGACAGCGCGAGGTGAAAAGGATAAGTCAATAGCAAAAAGACAATGTCGCCAAACATCCGAGCAACGTCGGAGAGGGCGTCCAGGGTGGAGGTGTAGGGTTTTAGCAAAGGACGGATTACGTGGAGGAAGATAGGCTCGGCACCCTGCAGAACAGTTATTGATATGAAATCCAAGGATAAAGGAAACGACGCACCCTCGCACGCGTGAAAATTAGAAATAAGAGGACAAGCGACTTGACTTCGTCGTAAAACGGGATAAACAAGGACACAATCCCTTCGGCCATACGCTCATATATAATAAAGCAGCACTGTTGCTAAGTCAATGAATGAACATTGCGTGGACGTGCGCTGAGGCGTACCCAAACAATCCACACCGCAAGGCATCCTTTCATGTTCCGCTTCCGCTGCGACAGGGCTCGGACCGTGGGCTGACCAGAGTTCCGAGCAGAAGGACGGGGAAGTTTCAAGACTTTGAGACTGTCGTATATGTTCAAGAAAAGCATCATGAGCCGCAGGACGGGAACTATGAGCGCCATGGTAGACCGGCGCGTTCGGTTGAGGTATTGTAATTGGGGTTACACCGCAAGAAGTGATATAAGATTCGAGACTAGGCAACCGTGAGCCACTGTAAAGAGGACAGGCCGACCATACGCTTGAGTTGGAGCTCGTCGTTATTCAAAACGAGGGGTCACGCTTGCCAGCCCGTGTTGTTCTACACCGTTGAATCCAAACAACCATCCATCGCCTAGATAGGAAATTTTCTATCCTCGATCACACGCGAATTATTATTGGGTTTCATATCAGCTAACAGCTACTACTCAAACTTGGGCTTTATAACGTCTCAAAGCTTCATCAACTATCTCCGACATTGCAATAACAGCCTCCTCTTCGCCCCCACGACCGATAACTTGCATAGAAATAGGCGCGTTCTCATACGTGGCCGGATTGTCTGGACAAAAAGATGGTCAAACCATCGCACAATGATGAAAAGCCACATGTAAACGTACATATTTCATAATTCTGGCGATCTTCCGCCGAATAGAACTCTTCTCTCGGCTGCTTCACGTCCAGCGCTGGATCCACTTTCGTTACTGGAATAGCCAACGCCGGGTAGTCGAGCGTATTCAGCCACAATGTGTATGTTCCGGTGCTAATATGGCCTACAGTCAGGCCAACACCCTGAGCAGACAATCTTAACTCACTTCATTAAACCGTGCGGAGGTGCAGTAAACGGGGCGATAGGACTGATGATTGCGTCCACGGGACGGCCGGTTCCGGTCTTACCGACGGTGTCTTCCCAATGTTGCAAGTATTCTTGTCGCAAGTCACGCTTCTTCTTGTGAACCTGCCAGAGCTCAAAGGCCGATGTTCCTGCGGAAGAAGGCCGGAAAGACGGCGCTTCGGCATTTTGATCGAGCGCTATCGATGTAATGATGGGTTCCCCCGTCGGCGCGGTGGCCTTCATGAAATCTTCGGTTGCCCCGGCGGTCATAATCGAAACCTTCGAAAGTGAGAGTGTTTAAACTCCACCCAGCCGAATTGTGCGTGAAGAAGTATGTACTCACGGCGATTGTGCTAATTTCTGCTTGCTTGTATGGCACCCAGTCAATCACTGCGCTCTCATTACACTATCTCAATTAAAAGGATAGGGGAAAGGTTTACCTTCGTGGCCCGCCGCCAACAGCGCGTTTTTCGTCATTTCTAGACCACGTCGGATAGGGGGGTGCGGTACAATTTCCTCGTTGTGCCACATGATCGCGAAACACAACTTCTTCCCGTTTCCGTGGTGGATGAGGTTGTACTCTTCGTCGCTCCACCGCTTGCGGATGATCATTGGATCTTTCTGCCACGGCTCTTTGCTGAAGACGGCTTTGAAAAATGTCTTGATCCCATCGAGCGAGTTGGACAGAGGGCCGAGAACGGACAGTATGGAGTCCTGGCCCTCGAGGCTGTTGACACAGCCTGCATATGGAATACGATTGTACGACGGCCGGAATCCGTACACTCCACAGAATGCGGAAGGGATTCGTATCGAGCTGGAGAACGTGGCATTAATATTAAAACATTGACAAACCATTTGGGTTATACTCACCCGCCGATGTCAGAACCCACTCCTGAGAAAATTTTAGTACGCTAAGGTGAGTGATTTATGTGTAGTACATACCAAGAGGGCTACCCTTTAACGCTGGCACATGCAGTCTTTTAATATCTGTACAATCCATCGACATTACTTACCTATGAGAGCGCCTTCTCCACCCGACGACCCGCCACAGGTAAGGGATCGATTATAGGGATTCGTGGTCCTTATTTCATGATTGTCAAAATCCGGTGCTAAGCCTGAGTAACTGTTGCCAACCTTCCAAAAACGTTATTAAAAGTTTCTGGCGACTGCAAGAAAGAGCTCAGATTATTGTCAGTGCGGCATAAATAATCATCGTACAAGGAGGGTCTGAGGGAGATTGGTCTTGACAAATGGAACAGCACCAAGGGACTCCAGGATATCGAATATGACAGAGTTCTTCTCCGCGGGTTGGCCAACCCAACTAACGTAGCCTGAACGCTTGGGTGAGAAGAATGCCGGAGAATCGCGAGTGTGATGATACCCATCGTGGAGTCGATCCCTTTGATACTTATCTGGTCCTTGAGGGAAATAGGGAGACCGTGCAGCGCCCCGACGACTTGTCCCGTCCTCTTCAAATGTTCATCTAGCGCTTGGGCGCGCGCCAGAGCGCGCTCCACGAATATTTCTGTCAGGCAATTGGTCTTGACACGGACAACCAAGTCAGTCAAATTTGGAAACTTGGTTATGCAGGAAACTAACAAGTTGCTGGGCCACAATCGCACGTTTGTAGAAAGAAGTCGTCACTTGTACTGCAGACCACTTGCTGGACGCGAGATTGGAGAGCAAGCTGGCCACTGAAGACTCGGTGATCTCGAGATCAAGTGCAGACAGGACACTGCTTTCTCGAGGGAAGTCGATCACGATGAGCGTCTCCGCCGAGGGTAGGTCGGAGCCAAGCCATTCCTTAGGAACAGAGTCGAGCTGGTGAGCCTTTTTCTCTGCAGCAATCTGTTGCCAAGTCATGGGAGGTGATACCAGGAAGCGATACCAGGAGGGACAATGACGATGTTTATAGGGATTACGGCCGTCTGGGGGATCGCGGCCGTTTGGGGGATTACGGCCGTTTAGGGGATTGGGCCCAAACGTGAGCGGGATAACGAGCGTTGCTACCTAGGGGACCAAAAAGGACGCCTACGGCGTCCCAGCCCATTGAGTGCGATTACAAGCGCGGATGAGAAGCGTTGTCCAATGGTTGATTGATCCAGTCAAACAACGATACTACACTCAAGCCATTCCTTCGAAACCGAGTCAAGCTAGCGAGGCATTTTCTCTGCAAATTTTCGTCAAAACGTTGGGAGATATCAGAGGGAAAGTATTCCCGCCTTGATTGATATCTCTGACAGCGGCTGCGGAAAGACGAGCTTACCAAGAAGGAAGCCGGTAATCCCGAGTGGCGTCAAATCTGTTGGGTGCAAGAGCGCGTACAAGAGAGGCGCTGTACACAATGGTCGGGATTACGCGCGTCGGCACAACAAGGTCTGGGCTGCTCTGAAGCGAAAAGCAAATCGAAAGAAAAAAAAAACCGAGCTTCGCAACAGAACTTTTTCTTCGCCCACACAGTGATCGACGAGCATCCACAAGCGTTTCCGGACTTGTAAGTGGAAGAGGCTGGAAGAGGCAGTTGGTCCACTGCAGGCAAAAGCGGATCACGGGCCGCGGTGTGCCGTGCGAAAACTTCGGGAAAGCGTTCAGAATCGAAATACAACCTTCAGCGGCCAAGAGGATGACGAGGTTGGCAGGTACGATGGCGAATTGGCGAAGTCGGACGGGGTCGCGCCTTCGCCCCTTCTCGAAAAAGGAATCGCGATCCCGAAATAAAGTAAGGAGAACATACTTCAGCGACGCTAAATGCCAGAAAAAGAACCGCTTAATCAACAATTCACAGAATCCCAAATACCGTTAGCCAACGGTACGATTCATCCGTGCCTCTAGCCTTCCCTTAACAGTCGTCGTCCATTCCGTCTGAAGAATGCCATACACGCAAACATCAGTGGACCCACCCGTCGTCGGGTCCGGCCACGCTTCTCTCTTCGTCCCCTCCAACGTCGCCCCTGCCTTCTCCAACCACCCCCGCATCGCCAAATTATCGACCCCAGTGATGAATTCCGCGCGATGGAACTTTCGGTCCTCGAAGACATACACTAGGACAGTGTGCAGCGCCTCCGTCGCGAGCCCCCCGCGGAAGTACTCGGGGCTGATAAGGATTCCCACCTCGCAAGCGTGGCCATGATCATCGATGCGGAATATTCCGGTCGTGCCGACGAAGGTGGAGGTCGCATCCGCAGGGCCGTTTAGCGCGTGGATGTGGAAGTCAACGAGGGTTTGGTCGGCCGCGCGCGATAGGCGTCTGGCGCGCGCATCGTCGAGAGAAAAGTGCTCCGGGAAATAACGAAGGTAACGTCGCGTTTCGACACGACAACGGAGGGCCGAGACGAAGGCGTCGTCTTCTTCCGATGGGGGTACAAGGGTCAATCGTCCCGACTTGGATGGTAGAGCGACATCCAGGAACATGTTCGACAATTAATGCGTATTGGGATGGTTCGCCAGCGGTCAATCGAAAAGGGCAGAAAGAACAGCTCAGGTGTTCCACTCAAGAGGGGCTTAGCCAATCGCGGCCCGATCAGTTGTCCCGCTCGAAAGGAGTTAGTAGCCAAGAGTAGCAGAAAAGGCTTGGAAAAGAAAGTAGGTACCAGTAAAAGTTGTCTAAAAACCCTATCAGACCTTATTCACAACTAGAAGGCAAGTATACTGGATTATACAGGGCCAAGATTAGGCCAACGAGTGTCGAATACAAAAGGTGGGCTAGCAACTGCGTACGATGCTCACGATATCACGGAGCTTTCGAATCGAGATTGGCCGATAGTCGGCCTGCAGTACGATCATGAATCGGAGCTGCAGCCACGGCAACCTAAATACAATTTAGACGACGCATTTGCACGATGATTATGCGCACTCACCGCAATGGACGCATTCCACGATGGTGCCAGCACGTAGTTGTGCTTTCGGCACGCGACAGACGCACGTCGACCCCTGATAGTTCATGTCCTTGGAAACGAAAAAAGGATTCAGTATTCAAGGTTGCGGAATTTTATGACACGACGTACTTTGGTCTGGATACACCGTAAGCAGCACAACTTTTCGTACCCCGCCTTTTTCCATTTAGCAATCATGCTAGCAATAGCAGCGTCACGAAAGCCAGGCAAAGAAGAGACATAGATAAATAACACACTTGGCATCCGCATATCCCTCCTTCAACAACCAGTCGTACAACTCCTTCGATATTGCCTCTCGCTTGTAATACAACTCGTAGATGTACCGCGAACGCGTATGTGAGATGCGCATTATCGGCCACAGAGATTCGGCTTTGCGTTTGCCCTCGTGCGACTCATTTTCGGCGTCTCGCATTTTCTTTGCATAATCGTCGAGAATCTGCACAAACATACGTGAATACGCGCTACAAAACCTACAAGCACATTCCAGCGCACGGATTCTATCTCTTCAAAGCCCTCCGGCGGCTTCTTCGTCCTCGTAGTCTTGATTTTCGGCATTGAGGATGGTGGTTGACTCCAAAGAGCCTACAACACTTGGCACTGCCGCTTATTTCCTTATTTGGATCCGGCCTCGCCTGCTGCTGTTGAACACGGCTGTTGAACCCGCCTAGGGACTCTACAGCTCCAAATACCCTGAGTTGCTGTTGCTTTGTGTTTTTATATCCAATCTCTTCGAAAAACAGTTGAAAATGAACAGGAACCTGGCCTATTTTACTTGGCACCAGAAAATCACGCGAGTCGCGACTCGGACTCCCTGCTCTTTCCAACCAATTCCAATTGTATTCAGCCAGACAAGGGACAGGAACTGCGTTCAACAGACAACTCTGGGGTTGTATTCAGTTTCTTTTAGGGGGGATTATCCATTTTCACCTTTCTCCTTTTGATTGTGACAACCGCCCCTGGATCACTCCAGGCTCTGATCTTTAGATAAAAGCGGAAAGACATGCCGTTGAGCATACCTTTCTCGTCCTTTAACCCCTACGTCCACCATGGGTGAGTTTGCAGAACAACTCGTCCAAGTCGCGGGGATCTTGAAGAAGAGAGCGGCACAAGAGCAGGTTTGTCGCCTCCGCCCAGTCCAATCAAACTCAATTCTCAATGTTCATTAATGTTCATTGAAATGTTAGGGTGGTGTTATATCTGGCGCAAATCCAGTGGCAGTCGACCTCAATGACCCCATCAAACTCTGGGTCGTTCAAGTCGGTGCGTACAAATGTTCCCCCCAATTGCAAAGCGGTATTCACGAGAATTGGACAGTGATCATCATTGCGATGGTCCAGTTCCTCGCCCTCGGTCTCTCGCGTATTCGCCAACCGCGTGTCATCGCAGAGGTCATTGCTGGTGTTCTGTTGGGCCCGTCAGTTATGGGCCACATCCCCGGTTTCTCAAATGCCATCTTTCCGACCAACGGGATGCCCATGCTGACCCTAACGGCCAACATCGGTCTCGTCCTCTTCCTATTCCTCGTCGGCCTGGAAATAGACCTCCGACTTCTCAAGCGCAACGTGCGCGCGTCCACGGCCATTTCTGTCGCGGGGTTGATTGTCCCCTTGGGGTTGGGAGCCGCGCTCGGTGTCGGTGTATACAGAGAGTTTATAAGCTCGACCGTGAACTTCGGGTATTTTAAGGTCTCCCGCGATCGCCGCTTTACGTTCTGACTCACTCGCTATTCGCAGATATTTCCTTTTGTTCACCGCCGTCGCTATTGGCATCACGGCGTTCCCTGTTCTCTGCCGGATCCTCACCGAACTCAAACTCCTCGATACCACGGTCGGAGTTGTCACACTCTCTGCCGGGATCGGGAATGACGTCGTGGGATGGATTTTACTTGCTCTGACCGTAGCACTCGTGAACGCCTCCAATGGTCTCACGGCCCTCTACGTGCTGCTTGCTAGCGTGGCTTTTGTGCTTTTCCTGCTCTTGCCTGTGAAATGGGCTTACGTGTGGCTCGCGAGGCGCACCGGAAGCCTAGAACAGGGCTCGCCAACCACGTCCATGATGACCATAACATGTATAGACGTTCTCTCTATCTTTGGATTAGGCTGACTCCACTATCCGCAGTGATAATGATTTTGGTCTCAGCCTTCTTCACCGATATTATCGGTGTTCATCCCATTTTTGGTCAGAATTTTTTTCCCCTTAAGTTCCCTTTGCTGACTTATTTTCTAGGCGGCTTTTTGGCCGGTCTCGTTATTCCTCACGAAAATGGATACGCCATTAGTTTGGTTGAAAAGCTTGAGGATCTTGTGTCGATCTTGTTCTTGCCCATCGTATGCCATTTCATTCCATTCTTCGATCCGTTCTAATCAAATATGGGTTCATCAGTACTTCACCCTCTCCGGGCTGAAGACTAACCTTGGGCTGCTCAACACTGGCATTACATGGGGATACATCGTTCTTATCTGCCTTGTCGCCTTCACCTCGAAGTTTGTTGCTTGCGGCGCCACTGCTTATGCCTCAGGTTTCAAGTGGCGCGAGGCCGGAGCCATTGGTTCTCTTATGAGTTGCAAGGGGTACATCCTTTCCCACGGTCTAGTGGACGCTCTTTTGACTATCACTCCTTAGTTTGGTGGAGCTTATCGTGCTCAATGTCGGTCTGTCGGCCAAAATCTTGGACCCTCGCACCTTCTCGATGTTCGTTCTTCACGCCCTTATCTTGACGTTCATGACGACGCCTCTCACCCTCTTCTTCTACCCTGCGAAACATCGGGTGCACGAAGGGGGGAATCACGCCAAGATTGATGCCGAGGTCCCTGTTCTTCGTCGATCTGCGTCCGAGGATGAGGTCAAAACCAAGTTTTCGATTGTCCTGGACAAGATTGAGCAGATCCCGGCGGCTATGACCCTCGCTCAGCTCCTCCAACTCCCGGCATCCCGCCCTCCCTCGTATGCCTCCACTGTCGAGGAGAAAGGTGGTCTCGACGCCCCCACTCACACCCCATGGAACGCTCGTATAAGGATTGCCGCCCTTCGTCTGGTCGAACTTACAAATCGGACATCCGCTGTGCTCAAGTCGCAGGAGGCCGACGTGTTACTTCACAACGACCCCATCGTCTCTGTCTTCCGCACCTTCGGATACCTCAACCGGATAATCGTCTCCGCTGCCCTCTCGGTCGTCAACTATGATGACTTCCCCGACGCCATCGCAACGCACGCGACCGAGTCCGATGCGCAAATGGTCATCATACCATGGTCTCGTGGTGCCACCACGGTTTTGGATGAGGAAGACGAGTCGGGGGCATCTGGCGTCCGGAATCCTTTTGATGGGATTTTCCACAAAACCGCTACCCAGGATCAAACCAGCTCCATCGTATACTCCGATTTCATCCGCAAGGTCTTCCTGCGCTCGCCGACGGATGTTGCACTGTTTGTCGACCGTGGGCTGAAGTTGCATTTCTCTGGGTCGACGGACCAGCATCTGTTCCTGCCATTCATTGGTGGGCCGGACGATCGTTTGGCCCTCGCGTTCCTCGTGCAGCTTTGCGCGAATCCAGCGATGAATGCAACCGTCGTCCGGATTCGCAAGACGGAGTCTTCGGCGTATGAAACAGTGCCCGCGGCGAACACTCATCTCGTGCGTTCCGTCTTCCTTGTCTTGTCTGTATTTCGATTCTGAATCTTTTCGTAGACTATGGCCGCCGCCGATACCGTGTACGGCCAGCACAACACGGAGACCCGGCTCGTGTCCGACACTGCAGACAACCTGTTGTGGGATCGCTTCACGGTACCGTCAAGCTCGCGGGACGACGTCGTGGCCTCAGCGCTCTCCCGGATCTCTTTTAGGACACAGGAGTCCGGGGAGCCGTTGCACCAGATCGTCGAGCTTGTGGATGTTGAGTCGAAGAAGCTGTCGGCGGGCAAAAACCTTGTGGTATTGCTGGGCCGTTCGCGCAGGATGGCGGTCGAGTCGCACCAGGCAGAGCTTCAGAAGCTCATTGCCAGCAAGGGTGCGTCGATCGGTTCGGCGGTGTCCAAGACTGTCGGGGATGTGGGCGCTGCATTGGTGGCTTCAGGTTCGAGTGCGAGTTTACTGGTGCTCCAGGCTGCGGTTACTGCCGCTTGATTTATTACACGATTTATTATGCGGTTTGCTGCCTCTTGATTTATTACACGATTTGTTATACGATTTTTATGCAGCTCAATTTAGACGCCGACTTTGTACGATTTTTATAATGGGAAATAGCCCTGTCTTGGTCACTTTGACGACCGCCTTCTTGGTGCAGTTACGGCTAGGATCGGTCCAGCAAGATTGAAGATGATATAGTTTACGCCACCCCACCCCGAAAAGGAAATTTTCATCTTGTCTTCGTTCACCATCCTCTTGAATCACAACTATTCAGGCTGAATACGTCTAACGTTCTCTGGTATAATGGACAGGAACGTATCACCCGTGGTCGCGCCTCTCGTTGTTGACGTCGGCAAGTTGCTCGCGGTAAATGGGTAACGGTCGCCACAACCCGACTGACAGCAAGAAGGATCCTGACTACAAAATTGAAGGAAAGATCTCTCTCAGTTGCATTGGATTCTTGCTTGTCCTGGGGTCTTCAAAGGTAGCGCCATCCAACACACCACTGGCAGGAGCACACCATCGAAACGTTTGACTGCACCGGGTTCTCGGAACACCGCAGTGGGCGGCCAGTTTATGCAACCAGGACACGGGGCTAGTAGTGTCTCTGCTAGCGTGAGGTGCGTTACGCAACGATTGAGGAACTTGTACGGCAAGCCCTGCGGACGGATGCAATGATGTCCGTCTATAAGATCGTACAAGACACCGAACACTTCTACCAAAATGCTTCTCCCCACCTTCATCCTGCTGTCTCTTTTCTGCGGCGTGGGGTGGTGCAAATTGTACGAAGACATCGCCGATTTACCTGGACTGCACTACGATTTTGTGGTTGTTGGTGTGTGTGTGTGGCCGATATTACTTTCAAAACTTAATCTCCATCTCAAGGTGGTGGAACCGCTGGCAACGTTGTGGCGAATCGATTAAGTGAAGACCCCAAAGTGTCTGTTTTGGTACTCGAGGCTGGCCTTTCGTGAGCTCATCTCGGTACTACCATAAAATACATCTGATCCTCGATTTGCACAGAAATGAAGGGGTCTTATCCTCGCAGGTACCATTCTTATTGAGTGAACTCATACCGGACAGCACCTACAGTTGGAGTGCGTAACCAGTTTTAGAACTCCACCGAAGCTCATATCACAGTGCAGACTACACGACAATTGATATGCCGGGCTTGAACGGTCGCTCCATCCCGTACTTCAGAGGTGAGCGCAAAAGGCGCAACTCTGTGAGAGGACTATTCAACCCCCGCAGCATTCTTTCTTGGAGGATGCAGTGCACATAGTAAGTTGGTTTCGCTCCATGCGACCGTCGTGCTGACTCGAACAGACGGGATGGTCTATACGCGCGGAGCTGCCGACGACTTCAACCGCTACGCAACCCTGAGTGGTGACTCTGGTTGGTCGTGGAACAATATATTGCCGTACTTCCTGAAGGTACGTTTCCTGTATACATCGTTGATTCCAGTTGACCTGGTCGTAGAGCGAAAAATGGAGTGCCCCGGCAGATCAACATGACACGCAGGGTCAATTCAATCCCCAGATACATGGAACGAACGGACCCATCTCGGTCAGCCTCAACGGCTTCTCGTGGTCCACCTTCGAACAGAACATTATCCAAACGACGAAGCAGCTGCCAAACGACTTCCCGTTCAACCTGGACACGAATTCTGGGTCGCCGTTAGGTGTCTGTGCGTGGGCTCTAATATTCTCTTCATTTACATCCGTCACTGACTTGTCAAATCTAATAGCCTGGTTGCAATCGACTATCGGCGGTGGGGAGCGTAGCACGTCAGCGACGGGGTATCTAGCGCCGCACTTTATCAATCGTCCCAATCTGCATGTCTTGTTGCACGCGCAGGCGTCCAAACTTGTCAATGTGACGCAGAAGGCCGGTAAACCCAATTTCGGTGGAGTAGAGTTCAGATATGGTATGCGACATGCTGAGTCCAGGATGATTTGCTCTAACCGCGTCCTCCCGCAGGCAACTCCCTCTATGTTGCCGAGGCATCCAAAGAAATTATCCTCTCTGCAGGCCCCGTCGGCACTCCGCAGATCCTGATGAACTCAGGCATTGGTGACCGCTCTAGTCTCAATGCGCTGGGAATTTCCACCGTCCTTGATCTCCCCAGCGTGGGGAAGAATGCCTCAGACCACCCCTCACTCTCCCTCATGCAGTGGGAAGTGAATTCCAACGATACCTTTGCGTCTATCACGGGTAACGCGACGCGTTTCGCGGAAGGGTTGGCACAGTGGAACACGTCGCGCACAGGTCCCTTCGTTGACTCGGGGGGTCGGCACCCATATTGGATTTTCCCGGCTCCCTATAAATTCGCCTGCCTTTGCTGCCTTTGCGGACCCGTCACCAGGGCCCGCGGCGCCGCACCTCGAGCTCACGTTCACTCCAGGCGGATTTGTATGCGTCGTTTCTCAGCTTACCACATTTTTCACTTACCGAGCCATAGGGAATGCCTGGTGCGAACCTCATGACCATCGGTATCGCGGTTGTCAGTCCAATGAGCCGTGAGTCCTGCCATTTGCGTAGAACCTCAGTGCGTTGATTATGCGCAGGCGGGTCGGTGATGATTAGTAGTAGCGACCCTTTTGCGCCCCCGCTCATCGATCCCGGATATCTGAGCAGCGAGTTTGACGTCCTTGCTCTACGTCACGGTGTCGCACAAGCGCAGCACTTCGTGAGCGCGCCGGTGTGGAACGGGTTTATCGGCGCAATAACAACAGACATCGCAGGGTTGAGCGAAGCGGAGCTCGAGGGCCTTATCCGTAATACCACAGGAGCGAGCTTCCATTTGGTGGGCACCGCAGGGATGTCGGCGCGTGGTGCACGCTACGGTGTTGTCGATCCAGACCTACGCGTCAAGGGCGCGTTGGGCCTGAGTGTAATTGATGTGTCGGTAGTGGTAAGCGGATGACATTCCTCAAAAATGCGTTCGATGTCAGCTAACGGTTGACAGCCTGTTGTGCCGGCCGCACATACTGCTGCAATCGCCTATGCGTTTGCGGAGCGTGGGGCAGACTTAATAAAGCAGCGGTGGTCGTGAGATGGTACAGAATGATTTCGAATATATGACTGTGTACAGTGCCCCTTCGCCATAAATCACGCCCGAGAACTCAGAAGGCTGAAGTAAGTTTTCGTCTATGTCTATACAGATGTATGAATCTACCTCGATCCGAGCAACTCGAGGCTGGATTCCGTCAGTTCAATTTCCCCGCTAGCCAGCGGGTCACCTCACAGACCTTGGGCCCAACCTCAGCCCTATCGTCTTGCTGCCGCAGCGGTGGCCAACTCCCATACCGCTCCCCCTCGGCGGACGCGCCGAGTTGCTCCAGTGCGCGCACAACATGCGACGGCGCATTTGGCGCTTGCAGTGCACAAGATAAGATGATCCCGTGCTTCGCGCGCAGCTCGGCGGTCTGCGACGGATGGTGAGCAACTGTGAAAATATCTCATGTACGGGTACGCACGACGGAGCCCCAGGGAAACCCCTGCTCGATGGAGTATGCGAACTCGGGGGTTTGACCATACAGCCAGTCCCAGCTCTGTGCGAACGTTAACGTATATTCCAGAGAGACAAAAGATAAAGACCTTGAGTTCGGCCACGCCATTATCGACGTATTCAAGGGTGCGTCCGGATCCGTCGTCGTCGAGAGATAGAAGGGTTCGCGCGGAGTCGTCGACATATTGAGTCTGGCGATCAGATGAGTTTGAAGCGATGATTGAGAGGAAGAATAGTACAAACACGGTTGTCTGCCTTGTCGAGCCCATATTCGCGCTGGAACTCGTCCACCACAGCGTTCACGAACACATCGTGTCCAATGTGCGGGCTGGTCTGCTGCAGGTTGCACACGGGCGAGCGTACGGACGCAACACCCTTCGTGATCATCGTGGGCTGCAAAAAAGGATATCGATACGAGCGAGCTGTGTGGAGAGCAGCGGTCCCACCTTCTCCACACGAAGCAAGTCTCCGAGCGCGTCTAGGCGCGTCGAGATGAGCATTGTTCCGTGGTGGTACGCGCGCGCGCTCACGATTTTATACGCGGATCCAGAGACGTGCTTTCCACACCTTGGTCAGCCTTTCGTCATCCGTACGCGACACAGCACGAACTCATCTTGTCGTCCCCAACGCAGATGTCGTTCCGGTCATTCAAGCGCGCACGCTCGACACCGAGGGAGAGGACAGCGCGCAGGACGAGCTGCGAGGTGACCCGACGGTCGAAAGCGCGTCGTGCCAAATGGATTGAAAAATTGGTGTTTCCAAGATCCTAAACACGAGTGAATTTTGAGAACCATCTTTGGTCGATTTCACACACATGATAGACTGTTCCACCGCCGCTACGGCGGCGCACGAGAGGTACGTTGCGGGAGCGCAGGGCTTGCATATTGACCTCCTTCCATGGGTTCTGGTTTCTGCCTATGACGACGCACGGGGTGTTGCGGTACAGAAAGAGCACTGGCTTGTCTGGTGGACTATGTCTAAAGAGCCTTTGCGGCTATGTGAGAAGTGGAAGAAAGCTGGATGAGAGTTCACCGACCAGTCCTCGAATGTGAGGTTGAAGAGAGGGTCGGTGGATTCTGAGATGAATACAGATCTATCGATGGCTGCACCGGGTTGGGGAGTATTTACTGAAAATCCTCTGAGAAAGGATGTTCTTCGGGGGTGTCCTGACTCGGAATCCAGAGAAAATGGAACAGAGCATCGGTCAAAGCGATTTTTGTGTGAAGACGCCTCAAGGTCTACCCAGCAGGATTTCTGACCACAATCGCGTCCAATTCTGTGCCCGATGAGAGTTAAGATGAGCCTGGGCTTATGTCGAGTCGATTGGGGACAGAAGTCTCTCAGATGAAAGGCTACAGTTTGCAGGACGCGGTCAAAGCAAAATGTGCTATTGATTTGATCGCCGAACTTGTTCGCGCAAGTCCGAGTCGTCACACAAGAACTTTTATATCCACCTCGGGATGGACCGAGGGAGCGTCTGTAAAGGATTAAATCACACTGGCCGAAAGCAAAAGGATCGGCGAGACTCGGAGCAGCTCAAGGACATAATCAATTACTTCTGGCAACGCTCAAAGCAAGAAGCAGGGCATATCTCGGTCATGAGTTCGTCTGGATACCTTTCAGGAAATGCCTTCTTCTCGAAGAGCTCTCAGACTCCTGCTCCAGCTCTGGGGAGGGTAAGGTTGGAAAAGTACGCCTAAGTGTATTCCCAATACTCCGGATACCGTCCACCAAATTCCCAGTCTACAATCGACTATATCTCGATATCTACATCAACGCCACATATCACCGACTAACTAGATGTCTGCTGGTTCGTTCCTCTTTCGTCGGTTACATGGAACGACGAACAAGAATGACGACGCACTTCAAATCCGATTTCCGCGGGTAGAGACAGATCTAAGAATTCTCTGGCGTTTCGACGAAGATCACGACGGATGTTGTACTCCACCATTGACCCCATTCATATCTGCCTCACTAATATTTCTATTTTCAATATATGCATCCCAGTGATGAAAGTTCCTGACCGTGAATTGATTCAGTCAACGTGATAGATATGAACATCAGGCTCACACAATATCGGTGGGGGCAGTCATCCACATTGACCGAAGCTCATCGTCAAGAATGCTGCCCATGATGTCCAACGGGTCTGCTTCCGCAAGCAGCTGTTCGACGGACATTCCCGTTTGGGGTTCTAGACCTCCGTCGAAAGAAAATGCTCCAGTGGGGAAGCTGTACGACTGTTCTGGGGCGTAATATTCGTCCGGAACATGCAAGACTGGCAGAGAGGAGCCGGTCGACGTTGACGACGAGGAAACGGGGATTTCAGATGGACGTGACTCATGTTCTTTGTTCTGTTGCAGAGGTAACGGACCGTCAAGAGACCATAGTTCTCAGAGCAGGTCCCACAATCGACCCCCCGGTTGGACCCTGGGCTTCATTTCCAGGGCGTGGCGGTGTGGAATCGAGAGTACTTACCTGGATTCAGCATACTTCACAATATCCATAGCCGAGGAAATATCCTTATTGTTGTCCACTGTGCGACCAGCACGATTTGTCCCCAACATATGTAGAACAAGAATGACTCCTGATATGAACACGGGGTGCTGTTTCAAGCAGGGGTCATATGCAGTGAACATTGAATCAAGAAGCGACATACAGTCACACAGGGTAAAGGTAAGCGTTGTCGCTTGCTGAGCCAAATATCTGCCGTGCGAATGACATTTCTGGCCGCCCTTGCGCAGATGGAAAGCGACGGGGCAGCTAACACATTCACCTTTTGGATATACGGCCGATGTATCTGTACCAAAACGTTGGCAAGATCCATCGAGAAGAGAAACCGAGCCACGTACCGCCGTCAGAACGTGGTTGTAGGTTATATAGAGCGTGGCAGATTGATCAAAAAACTGGTCTTGCGGCGGACATTCCAAATCCCACCGAACTGCCAGTATGAGAAGCTTGAGACGAGAAATAACGTCGATATTATAATTACGACGTACGATGGGGTGGAACGGAATCAAGAAAATTGTTCATAGCGGAGTCGAGCTCAGCAACAGTGTGCTGCTCCCAATCCGGGTCCAAGATCTTCGACTTTTCGGAGCCATACAATTGGTGAGTTGCCTCTCCCAGTATCTGTCTGCCACATTCAGAATGGATAGGCAGTTTCCATTGAAGAATTACTAGCCTCACACAGCCGTACGTGGCAAACGAAGTAAGAGAGCTGAGAGGGGCTGGGAGGGCGGCTGCGTGAGTCCCCGATCCCAATATTCGTCGTCGACCTCGAGTAGAGGTTCAACGTCGAAACTAATGTCTTCCTAAGTGGATAAAAAGCAGAAAATGAAAGCTCGTACTCTTCAGTTTGGATGCCTGATGGCCACCCGTGAAAAACACTCATCAGTCGGTCCAAAGCAAAGTAGGACCTTGAAATTGTCGGTAGGTACGCGAGACTGATCGTGCGCAGTTGTTCGTACCAGTAGGCTCGCTTCCAGAGCTCATATTCAGGGTCTGCATTGGAGCCGTTGGGCTTTCGACGGAATTCTCGGTGCTCGTGAAGGCAGCGAATACCAAGTCCCTGAGTAATAACGATATAGCCATAGCCATTTCGAGTGTTAAAGTAATTTACGAGGTATAGCCACGACATTCGAGGCGAGGATGTTCCAAAGGCATACAGGGACAGCAGCTGGAAATGAAAACAGTGAGAGCTGGTCATTTCTATCGACGCGTAGACGTACAAAATATGTGTGTATCTCGTGTATCGACCGTTTAGATAATAGCTGTGAATTCTGGACCTGAAGGGCAAAGTTAAACCCAGCCGAAAGAGGCGTTTTCCCATCGGCAAAGACTCGAGGATCATTAGAAAACTGCAAATGAGTATCAGTGGGAAAAGGAGATGTGAAATGAGCTTACCCGCGATGCGACAGCCAACACCGAGAGCAACGTGCCGCCGAACTCCATATCCTTCAAGTGCAGGCCTTCTGCTACCGACCGCTCGAATGAAGGGCGATGCAAAATGGGCATGGTTGGGTGTACATTGGTGAAATAGAGAGACAGGAGAGAAGCTATTAGGGCGTCGTCAGGAAAGGCATAGCGTGCGCGTGCGTCATATGCTTCCTTCTCCCACTAGAAACACGGGAATACGGTGTATGAGGGAGAATTTGTGGCTGAGGCTAGAGCCACTCACCGGCAACGTGTCCCAAAATAAGGGACGGCGGAAATGGGTTGATTGCAGTGTTCCTAGGTGCTTAGATTTCATCTGTGGTTTCAGATTGAGTTTAAAAGATACCGGCAGCTCCTAATTTGTGCGCACCGCAGCGGTGTTATTTAAGAGCCTGAAAAAACTTGCCGAGCCGTAATATTTGGTTTTCAAAGATAGTTGAGCGAAAGGACGGCCAAGATCATCAGCGGTAGAATCTGGCCCGTCGGCTGGTTCCGAAGAGGCGGTATCGCCTTCTGTAATGCCATATTGAGAGGTGGATCCAGTCTTGGAGGCACCATCTCCCTGCGGCACGGATTCCAGTGGCTTAGCACAGACGGAACAAAGCGTCGGAGACTGGGATCGTAATTTGGCTTTCAAGGACCGAATCTCCCTCTTGAGATCTTCAATCTTTCTTGAAAAGGATTCAAAAAATCCAGTTGCACACATCTCATAAGCAACACTTACATATTCTTCGGACCACGCTTCTTCGTCGGTTCTACGTACGTGCAGACCAGGCTAAAAGTCTGGCAATGTGAGCAACCACCGTTGGGCATATTCGGGCCATCACCTGAACTGGAATCAATCGCCTAGTTCTGAACTCAAAGAGGGGTTCTTACATCGAACTGCCCAAAATCAGCGTCAACTTGGGTGGCGGTGGACTGACCCACTCTTTCGTTGACGACAAATGTCACAAGCTCGCTGTGGTCTTAACTCTTTCCCAGTGGACTGTGTGTTGAGGGGCTCCATGTAAAGTGCATCTGTAAGCTGGATCGCTTGACAACGTGAACAAACAACCGCCAAAGACCCGATTAGGAAGGAGTTTGAAGGACCTCATAAAAGACGATTTATAGAAATCTATTTGATTTTTTGTACGTGGGTTTAATATATGCGCTCTATCATGGTTCCCAAAACATCGAAAGTGTCTCGAAATCGAAGGCACTTCCCGCCGCTACATGAATCTTGCCGCTCGATCTCATAAGCACGCGAGTCATCTCCTGGCCCGATGTAACCTCCCCGCCAATTGCAGCCCGCCAAAGCGTCGGAGACGCATTCATTATCGCCATACCCAAGTCTTCGATGTCCGTGGCGATTTCCATGTCATAGCTAATGGGGCTGGGCGGCTCCTCGTCAAGGAAACGGTGGATATTCCGCACATGGAGGATAAAGGTTTCGAGCTTGCGAAAATATTGGAGGATCGGCGTTGGAGTTTTCACGTTATGGAGTACCGACTGTGAAAACAAGTCAGCGGCTTGAAGAAGGACGTAGAGACATAATAGTACCTCTTTCTTGAGTTCGGTTACGCCCAGATGTAGCAAGGCAGGCAGTGAAGTCGCAATAGCTGCCAGGACTTCCGAGATAGAAAAATCGCCGTGAATCCACTGTCCGCAGACATTCAAAGTCGTCAGGGACTGGGAGTATTGAGCTAGCGGGGAGAAATCCTTGTGCAGCCCGGTCTCAACTCGCTGCAGGGGTTTGCCAGCGGGTAGGCCGTGCAGGGAGGCGGTCCCAAGGGCAACGACGTTGGACAGCCGATTCTCGAAAGAAGGCAATTTCCGGCAATAGGGAATCGATAGCACGCGAATCTCGGTCTGCGCATTCGAAAAGTCTTCACTCCACCAGTTTGCGAAATAAAGATTCTCAAACTTGTGGAGGCGGAAGGTGCCCTCGGTAACCATCCAGGCATGGATATAATTGTTTCTGTACGTGGGCATCCCACCCGCAAGCCTCAATTCCTTCAGGTTGACGCATCTGCTGAGGGCGCGTCCGATTTTCATGGCGTCCAATGTATCTAGAGTGGGCGCATCTGGGAGTTTAAGTGCAAGAGCGTGCATCCGCTGAGCAAGATGTGCGTGACGTGTAACAGCGAGAGCCCACGACTTTATAGCGCGCATGCCGCAGCCTCGCAGATCTACCGAGAGGTAGAGAATGCGCTGCGCCAGGTCGAGAAAGAGGGGGGACGTTGAGCAGAGGAGCGCGAGGGTGCATGATTCCTCAACCTCGTCGCATATGGCGGCATAGATTTCTGGAGGAAGTGAGGCCATAGGTGCCGCGTCTTCAGGCGTTCGGTCAGAGGAGACCGAATTACGGCCCGCAATCATCTTTGGGTCGACGGAGCATTGGAATAAACCACCGAGCTACGAAACTGTCCGGCGCTATAGTAGGGATTTCGGGATTTATACCATTCTTCCGGTAGTGCTTTCTTGATGTGTATGTCAAGAAGGCGAAATGGATGACGAAGAACATATTGAAAAGGGCGAAAAATCGGGATGTCGTACTCCGCGCACGGAGACTCAGACGCCCACAGTAAAAGTCGCGAAACAAAGGCGAGACGACGCGCGAAATTATTTCCATTCCTCGCAGTCTCGAAATTTCTTGTGCTCGAAGTGATACTGAACCGTTATACTCGTTGTGGGGGAGAGCAAGAAGATTAAGCTTCCCGTGGGAAGTTGAAGTCGGCTGTTTCCGCTGTTCATGATCGCTGTGTCTTGCTTTCGAACAGCACCGCAGAACTGTGGGCAGGAGCAATGAAGAGCAATTTTGTCTACGCCTCAGGCATTGTCCATTGGACACTGCATTGGACCCATACTACACCTCCCCTTTCTCCGTATCCTGCTCGGGGAACTTTTGCCTCATCGCGCGGTCTTTGCCCAACACGTACACTGCGCTGCCACTTAATATCAACCCCATGCCCAGGACGCACCCCGCGGTGACTGGCTCGTCAAACGCCGATACTGCCAGCGCACTTTGCACGACTCCGCGCACTGCCGTCACCACCATGTGCGTGGTTGGGCTCGTCAGGGCAATCTGCATGCACGTTGCCACAGTGAGTAGGAAGCCTGCGACGCCCGTGACAAGTGCTCTTGGCATGAAGACATGCAGCTGCTCAGACGACGCGGTAAGCAGGGGTGCAGACCCCTGCACCAGCACGAGCAGAGCCACCTATACATGTATATGCATTAGCGCGTCGCGTCGTGCGTAGATGCTAACCCACATAGAACATCATCTGCAGCACGGAGCTCATCCACATCTTAGCCTACATACCGCTCTCGTTGTCCCCGCCGCCAACATACCGCTTGACGATGACGCTCTCCGCGGCTGCCATAGCGCTGCTGCAAACACCAAGTACGATTCCCCTCACGCTGGTCAGCAGCCCGCCGAGGTCGCTTGTCGCGCCGACGCCGAAGCCGCACATGACAGCCGCGCACCCAGTGAGCGCCAGTGGCGGTACTGGCCGCGGCGTCAGGAAGAAATGCGAAAGCGCCAGTGTGAATGGTAAAAGCAGGCCTCGCACGATGTGGTAGAAACTCGCGTTGACCGCGGCGAGGCAAAGAGTCTTGCTCAGGACGCCGGCGGCGCGAGCAGACGCTAACGGCACCATTGCCCGCCATGCCTACCATCATTGTCGATATTCTGGCGGCAAACTTGAACGAACTATCATTCGACGACGTACTTTGGCGTGACGCATAGAGATCAGCTACAACAGGACGCCGACGGCTGTCAAAAGCACGACCTGAACTAATGTCTGCAGCGCCAGCAGCGTAATATCAGTACGTTGTCCCTGCCGCCTCGGGATGAAACCCTGATGCAGGGTTGCGTAGTGAGCACCATTATTGGACTCCTCACGTCCTTATGGACTCGAAGCTGCAGATAAACATCAGATACCATGATACGTGAACCCAAGAATGCGCGCACGCGGGTTGCGCGCGATATGGAGAAGGCGAAGCGCGTTGCTGCGCTGTGGTTCGAGCGCGAGATGCGCGACGGGCGGTGGAATCCGTCAGCTTGAGGGCATGAGGGCGCATTCAGAGACACCACTGTCGTCGAAATTTCAAGGTTGACTGCTCTCTCCAAAACTTCATTAAGGATGAGAATAACTGTCTAATAAACTGAAATGTATTGTAATAAGGTTATTTTCAGGGTCGCCGACTTGTTTCTCTGCTCCTTCCTAATCGGGTTCCTGGCGGTTGTTTGTTTGCGCTGCCCTTCTCATACAATTTCAACGCTGAATAGCCACAAAACACGCCGCTAACGTTTCGCTAGTCGATGCGCAGATTTTGGTGCAGAAACGAACTCTAAACGAGGTCTGGCAAACTCGGGCTGATGTTGAGCGCGAGCTCTTTAGTGGAGAGATATTGCCTCGCAACTCCCATCCAGTGCAACACTACGCGCTGAAGTCGAATATCTTCTCACCGAGGCTGCTTCCTGGGATTTCCTATCTAAGACCACCTTGTCTCCTGCGAAGCACTTAGTAAATAGATCAAAGATAAGCTGTCAAAAAACTAGCGCATGCAATTGTCCCTCTTGACTTACTGGTATGACTTGGCAACAGATTGCTGCAGAGAAAAAGTCTCGCCAGCTCGACTCTGTCCCAAAGGAATGGCTCAGCTCCGACCTACCCTCTGCAGAGGCACTCAATGTGATCGACTTCCCTCAAGAAAGCAATGTCCTGTCTGCGCTTGATCTCGAGATCACTGAGTCCTCAGTCGCCGGCTTGCTCTCCAATCTCGCGTTGAGCAAGTGGTCTGCAGTACAAGTGACGACTTCTTTCTACAAACGCGCAATTGTGGCCCAACAGCTTGTTAGTTTGTTCTGCATGTTCAAGTTTCCGAATTTCTCTGACGGACTTGGTTGTGCGCGTCAAGACCAATTGCCTGACAGAAATATTTGTGGATCGCGCCCTTGCTCGCGCCAAAACACTGGACGAGCACTTGAAGACGACCGGACAAGTCGTTGGGGCGCTGCATGGCCTCCCTATTTCCCTCAAGGACCAGATAAGTATCAAAGGGATCGAATCGACGATAGGTACCATTGCAACTATCGTTCCAATGTTCTTCTCAAAGATGTGCTCAGGATACGTAAGTTTGGTTGGCCAGTTCGCGGAAAAGGACTCCGTTCTGGTTGATATCCTGGAGTCCCTTGGTGCCATTCCATTCGTCAAGACCAATGTCCCTCAGACCCTTATGGTACGAGGATTACCTGCTCCATAGTACCAATAATCTTGACTCGGTCTTACAGTGGCCAGAAACCTTCAATCACGTTTTTGGAAGGTCAGTAACAGTTGCTCAGGCTTAGTACTGAACTTGAAGTACCCTGAAAAAGGACCACCAACCCGTACAATCGATCTCTTACCAGCGGTGGGTCTAGCGGCGGAGAAGGCGCACTCATAGGTAAGCAACGGCGATGGACTGTGCAGACATTAAATGACCGTACGTGGCCCAGCGTTGAAGGGTAGCCCCCTGGGTATGTGTAACACGTAAATTTCTCATCTTTATGCACTGAAAAAATTTCCAGGAGTGGGTTCTGACATTGGTGGGTGAGTAAAATCCCGGCGGTATTGTCAACGTTTTAATGCCATGGTCTCCAGCTCGATACGAATCCCTTCCGCATTCTGTGGCGTGTATGGATTCCGGCCATCGTACAATCGTATTCCATATGCAGGTTGTGTCAACAGTCTCGAGGGCGAAGACTCTGTCCTCTCCGTTCTCGGCCCTCTCTCCAACACTCTAGATGGGATCAAGACATTTTACAAGGCTGTCTTAAGCAAAGAGCCATGGCTGAAAGACCCGATGGTCATCCGAAAGCGATGGAGCGACGAGGATTACAACCTAATTGACCATGGAAACGGGAAGAAACTGTGTTTCGCGATTATGTGGGACAACGGGGGAAGCTGTACCCCACCCTCCTGTTCGACGTGGTCTAGAAATGACAAAGGACGCATTACTGGCGGCCGGCCATCAAGGTACACTCCTTCAATCCGCCTACCTGCGATAATTTGACCAAAGAAAGTGATTGACTGGGTGCCTCATAACTCGGCGGAAATGACAAAAACAATCGTGAGTAGTTCATAGAGCACAGTTTTACCCTTCTCAATTTCGCAGGGAGCAATTTGGAATGCTGGGGCGGCGGAGGATTTCGAGAAAGCGACAGCTCCGAGCGGCGAACCAGTCATCGCATCGATGGGACTCCTCCAAGAAGACGAAGCGCCGCTCTTCCGACCCTCTAGCGCAGGTATATCGGCCTTTGAACTCTGGCAACTTCATAAAAAGAAGCGTGACTTACGTCAAGAATACTTGAAACACTGGGAAGACACCGTCAGTCAGACTGGGACGGGTCGGCCTGTTGACGCAATCATCAGCCCTATCGCCCCGCACACTGCGGGACCTCACGGTTCGATGAAGTAAGTTATGCCTGTGTGCTCAGTCCGTCGATCTAACTATGCAATATATCAGGATTGGATCATACACAATGTGGTTAAATCTGGTCGACTACCCTTCTATGGTCATTCCAGTTTCGCAAGTGGATCCGGCGCTGGATGTGAAACAGCCGAGAGAAGAGTTTTACTCGACGGAAGATCAGGAGAATCATGAACTATGTGCGCAACCATCTTTTGTATATACCTTTTTGGTGGACTGACCGTTTTTCGTCCAGATAATCCCGCGACATACGAGAACGCACCGATTTCCATCCAGGTCATCGGTCGTGGAGGCGAAGAGGAGGCAGTCATTGCAATGTCTGAGATAGTTGACGAAGCTTTGAGAGTGGCGAAGTCCAAACTGTAACCATAAAGAATATGGTTTCCAGAATTTCCTAATTGGGTTCCTGGCGGTTATTTGTCTACCCGTGTTTGTGAACTTTTGTTGCAACTTTAGTTTCTTCCAAAACGCCAACAAACTGCACAATCAAACGTTCGCTACTCTGCCTGGCTGATACTGCTGGCGCACGCCCTTAGAGTCAAGTGCACGACGGTGAAGGCAAGTAATACTTTCAATATTGATCGCGTATTTGACGTGAGAACAAAAGGCAGGAACGCCGTGAACAGCCCGAGCGATCACCACCATGACACCGTGTGGCGCTCGAGTAGCCTATATATATCCTCGCGCCTGATGCTACTATACACTCCCAACTTCGCCTACCGCTTGTAAAGACCCGCACACTCGTTTGGTTACGATGTCCTTCGTGAAGGGGCTGGTCACCGTGCCTGCTCAATCCGCACAATGGCGCATAACGGGAAACACCACCCTGCTGCCTTTCAACTCTCTCAAATCTCTTGCTGGATACGACATTTTGCAAGACAATATGCAGCAAAACCTGAACCTGACCGCGGATTCTGCGATGGTTCTGCAGCTGTGGTCCGCGAAAGACGCGTCCAGCGTCAACGGTACGGCCGAGATCGACTTTAACGGTGCGTCTGCACGTTCTCTGCTCTCCTATCCCGTTCTATCTACCACTGACCTCCTCCTATTCGCTCTACTTTGCAGGGGACATGTGGATGTATGGCTTGCTCGTCCCAGGCTGCGGCTCCATGCGCGCGTCCATCGACAACGGACCAGATCTCCGCCTCTCTGACGGCTGCAGCACCGGACCTGCCTCCTCGTCGAGCAATCTCTCTATCGGCGTGTTTGAGACTTACAAAGACCCTGCGGGCAATGCGTCTGCGCCGCATACGTTCCGTGTCTGGGCGTCTGGACTGATACCGTCGTACCAGCCCGGCCAGTTTATGGCGAGTCCTGTGCCGACGCCGATCTACGTGCTCTTACTCGCGTGCGTCGCGTCGCGATCCTACCTTACGGCCGGGGGGCGGTGAACTGACCTGAACTCTGTAGGTACGGGGCCTCCGGGTCGAACTCGACTTCTCTCTCATTTACAATTTCGGGTTCTTCGAGCACACAAACGAGCGCTGGCGTCCCTGCGAGCTCCCAGTCGACAGGCTCATCAAGCGCACCTCCGCAATTCCTCAAGGTTGGATGGAGGTCCTGCCTCGCCATTGCGCTCACCGTTTGTCTCGGACTCTTATGACGAGCTCGTCAGCGCGCTGGACTGGGAACGTTGCGTTGCTCTGGGTCAATAAGTTACAGACGGACTATCTGTCAATCGTTCGTACTTGATATTCCACAGTCTGCTTGAACCTGCTTCAGGAGCAGTTGAATTGATTTTCAGGTAGTACTACCTTTCAACACATGAATACAGCCCACGAGCCCCATTCCTTGGGCTCGTCGCTATGAACCTGAATATCTAGATCCCCAAGTTGCAGATCGATGAGTGGACCGAAGAGGTCCACAAAATCATCCAGTGATTCATCTTCCATGATCTCTATCCCGAAGCGGAATGAGCAAATTGGCGCCACATCCTCGAGGCCGGGCTCATGATGGTGGCGCGGCGTGCGGGATGCGCTCATAGTCTCCAGGATCCTTCGACCGGAAGTTTCCGAAAGATATGTGGCTGGCGGAGGGAACGAAGCGCCCGTCGGGATCTTCCAGCCGCGGAAAGAAGTCAGATGCCTGGAGCAGGTCCAAAGTCATTGTCAGATCGGTGAGGGCTGCCAGTGGGGCGAGTCGGAGAGCTTCCAGCGGGCATATTCGACGTCAAGGGTGGCCAGTTGCTCGGAATAGCACAGGAGAAAGTCCACAAATGACTCTTCGTCCGGCACCCATTGAGAATAAAGGTTTGGAGAGCGGGAAGTGTCAGGATGGAGAGCAGGGAACGGACGAGGTCGATTCCGTCGTTGATCGTTAATGGCGTCGAGCTGGCAAGATATTTGGAGCCGCTGCTCCTTGCGCGTTTGGTCCTGCGCTATGGCGAGATCAAGCTGGTCGAGGCGCGACCGGAGTATGGTAGGAGGATAAGTAGAGCGGCGAAGGTCATTATATACCAGAAAGGGACAAAGGGACAAGCGGGTGGCTCAAGCGGAGACAGTTAAAGCACGTTTTATAAGACATTAGCAACCCCAGAGGGTTTCTATTGAGACTTTGAGGTCAACCCGTGCGCGACGAAGACCGAAAAAGCGAGCTATTCAGCGTTCTTTCGACAAATTCAGCAAAGAATCATAGAACCAAGTCGCGCAGCTCGAGTACTAATCCCATCGTTTCAATTCGTGGACCAGGCCGAGGTGGCCGTTCGAATTCAAGCCGGAAACGATCACGTGTCACTTCAATGTCTCTTCTCCGACTTTTACCGCGATCCCGGCCCTTCGCGCTGCACACCCAACAAAATGCTGCTCTGGGTCTGGCAACGAGACCACTGAGTCGACCACCACCAGGGCTACGACTAGACCACGCTTCCCGAGCCCGGCGGGCGCTGCACACCACCCGGGGGCTCCGGGACTCGACGTCCCCGCGCGGGGCGACCGCGAGCCTGACGAACATATTGGCGTCGGGGGACGCCGCCTGCGGTGCAGGTGCGTGCGGGGTGGCTTTGCGCTTTTCCGTCGGCGCTGACTCGTTCTTTCTCTTTTTAATATCTTCGCTTGCCGCACATCGTCTCCTTTGCTTGACGCTCTCATCTTGCTTCTCTCTGGATCGAATCTCTGTTTTTCGAACGCAGGTCGCCTCCCTCACCCCCTCGGGCATCCACCTCGAGGACGGCCTCCTCATCCCCGGCGCGTGTATCTTCGTGGACGGCAAGGTCTTCCTCTGGGATGTGCCGCCCTCGGTCGCGGAGTGGAGGCGGGAGCACGTGGCGGTGTTTGAGGTGGTCGTGCCAAGGCCGGGTGCGTTTGCCTCCCCTCCCTCCGCCCTTGTTTCGCTTCTGCTGGAGGGTATGTGAGGAGGGTGCTGATTGTTTTCGTGCGCAGAGATATTGATACTGGGCACGGGCTCGGAGATGGCGCATCCCCCGCCGTCGGTGCGGGCGTTCCTGACGGATCTGGGTATCCAGGTCGATGTGATGAGCACTGTGCGTCGTTCTTCGTTCTCCCTTCTTGCGTTCCGTCCCTCTCAATCTCAATCCACTCACTCTTAATCTCATATTATTTTATGTCATTGCAGAGAAATGCCTGCTCGACGTACAACCTCCTCGCGGAGGAGGGAAGGCGCGTCGCGGCCGCGCTGGCGCCGCTGGAGGCGAGGGCGTGGGAGAGGATTCAGATGAAGGGTGCTTAGATTCGGTGCGAGGATGGAGAGATGGCGTGTAATGTGTAGGATACTTACAAAATACAAGCAGGGCTGCGAATGCAACTGCAGCTGCGAAGAGGACAGCAAGAGACTTTATACATTATTTTATTTCTACTCGTCTGGGTCCACCTCTCAACACGACGCGAACGCGACGCGCCTCCCCTCCTTACAAAAACGCGTGAACGCGCCACTCAATCTGGCCGTGCCTTGCGCTTCCCCCGACTTGTGCTTGATTCTGCTGGAGCCGCGGCTGATGGTGCCGGCGCGGGCGCGCTAGTGCTGCCGAACTGCGGCGTGACGCCGTCCTCGTCGTCTTCGAAGGGGGTGAATACGACGGGTTGGAGGTCGCCTGCAGATGCGCGAAAGATGAACACGCAGTAGGGTAGAGAATAACGAGAAACTCACCAGACTCCGCATCCCGAAACTGCACAAACAGCGCCTCCCAATTCGCCACGCCCGCGTCCCTTAGGCTCAGCTTCGGCTCGTCTAACAGCATGTACTCCCCCGTCAGCCGCCCCCGCGCCTTGTCCTTCACGGCCTTGCACAGCTCAAAGTCCTGCACCGTCGTCACGCTCGGGATGGGGGCATCGGGGTCGACGGAGCTGGTGTTGACGTCGGAGGCGAGGGCGGAGAGGACCTCGGCTTTGAGGGCGGCGACGGAGATGGTGGGCGCGACGGTGGTGAGGATGGTGAGTTTGTGGGTTTTGATGAGGACTTGGTAGATTTTGGGTTGGGTGCGGGGGGGCTGAGGACGATTAGACGCGTATTTTACAAGGAGAGGTGCGCACCATTGTTAATTATCGCGTCGGGACGCGAGTGAGTGGCGAAAGGCAAGGCCAAATTGATGCAATCTCAGACCTTCCCCTTTCGTCCTACCACGACCTTGACTTCGTTTCGCGACTAGCCATGGCCGCCGAGCGTGGTTCTCGCGAATACAAGGACACTGAACCCGAGCGAGAGTCGCTTCTACCCTCCACCAGCGGCCAGCAGCATTCTAAAGAGTCTTATGCACCGCACTCGTGCTACTCGAAGCCGCAATTCGGCGTCAACCACCTCCTCATTGCGTTTGTCGCGGGGACACTCGCCTGCTTCTTGGCCCAATACGCAATCTGTGGCTCGAGCTGTTTCTCCTACCGCAGAGACGAGGTTACTCCTAGTCCCGCAGCAACACACGAAGTAGAAGCCTTCGCATCCCCCTGGGCCGGGTCCACCGAGCGACACAACTTCCCCCCGCAACACCGACCAACGCCTTCCCCTCCCTCTTCCCCACCAACGTTGGGTACGCAGGCAAGACCCCCACCGGCGCGGAGCCCGCCGTGATCGCCACCGCCCCGACGTACCCGCTGCACACCGGCGCCGCGCAGCTCGTCGCCCCCGACGCACTCACGCGCGCCAAGGGGAAGAAGTTCGACATCTTCAAGAAGTGGGGCAACTTGAGTCCGTGGTACAGCGTGCCCCGGACGGCGTTTGGGCTCGACTCGGGCCCAGAGGTGCCGGAGACGTGTCGCGTTACGGGGCTGCACTTTTTGCATCGGCATGGAGCGCGGTATCCCACTGCGTATGGTGGGTTTGTTTTCTGAGCTCACTGTGTATCTGTTCTGAGGGAGGTGACGCGTAGCATCGTACGGCGGCCCTGCCAATTTCTCCAGCCGCCTCAACTCCGTGGCGGACAGGTGGACTGCTAGTGGGGACCTTGAGTTCATGAACGAATGGTGCGAGCTGTCTTGCTCTACGTAACGTTTCTGAGCCTAATTCCATCTAGGACGTACAAGCTTGGCGAGGAAGGTGCGACGCGTGAAATATTATTTCGTTTGAATCATGGACTAACGAGTCTCAGTTTTGACGCCATTTGGACGGCAGCAACTCTGTAGGTCTTTATCTCTCGTTCATATTTTGGTGTTGACCGCAACCACGATGTAGTCGACTTGGGCATTTCTATGCGGCTTAAATACGGGTTCTTGCTCAAGGTATGTGTGCCTAGACTATAACATGCAACTTATTCACGCGCACGTAGAACTTCACCGAGGCGAACACGATCCCTGTGTTCCGCACCGAGTCGCAGTACGCGTCACCCATGTTTACCTCGTTTGGCTTTCTAAAAATTTTGCAGAGACCGCATGCTCGCGTCGGCAATGAACTTTGCTATTGGGTTCTTTGGGTATCCGTTCGAGGGGCAGTACCAGCAGAGTATCACCATCGAGGAGGGTGGGGTGCGTGTCTTGTGTTTTCTCGCTTCATCCTAACTCACGACTTCAATTCTCAGTACAACAACACCCTCGCGCCGTACAAGACCTGCCCCAACTCCAACAACCGCCTCATCGCCGACCGCGGGCGGGACTACGTCTCCACATGGGCCAACAAATACCTGAAGAAGGCGGTCAAGAGGCTGGGGGCCCAGATGGAGGGTTACGCGCTCGTCACGGAGGACGTGTATGTGATGCAGCAGTTGTGTGCGTATGAGACGGTCGCGCTCGGGTACTCGAAGTTCTGCGAGCTGTTTACGGAGGAGGAGTGGGATGGGTTTGATTACTCGCTCGATCTCTTCTTCTGGTACTTCCCTTTTTTTTCGACATTTTTCGTCACGAACACTCGCTCACGTTCGCGCAGGTACAACTCCGGTTTCGGCTTCGCCCTCGCGCGCCCGCTCGGGATCGGGTACGTCCAGGAGCTCGTCGCGCGGCTCACGCACACGCCGATCGCGACGCACAACTCGAGCACGAACGGGACGCTCAACGACAACCCGGTGACGTTCCCGCTGGGGCAGAGCCTGTATGTCGATGCGACGCATGAGGTGGTGGTTCTGCACGTGCTCACGGCGCTGAACCTGTCGACGCTCGCGGCGCAGGGCCCCCTGCCTGCGGACCACATCCCGAAGAAGCGGACGTTCAAGGTGTCGGAGCTTGCGCCGTTTGCGACGAATGTGCAGTTCCAGCGTGAGTCGTCTTGCCTTTTTCGTATCTCAATAAAACTAAACTACATAATATGTTCTCCAGTCCTCTCATGCACCTCCCTCCCCGGCCCGCAGATTCGCATCATCGTGAACGACGGTGTCGTGCCGCTCACGGGCATCGAAGGGTGTGGGTCGCAGAAGGACGGGATGTGCAGTGTGGATGCGTTTGTGGGGGCGATGAAGAAGATTATTGGGGCGACGGACTGGGAGTGGGCGTGTCATGGGGATTGGAAGATTCCGGAGGGGTGGGAGACGACGACGGGGGAGCCACCGGCGAGGGGGAGGTAGGTAGTGTGAGTGCGAGAATGAGAATGAGGATGAGGATGAGGATGAGGATGAGGGGTGCAACTAAATAGAGGAGCCGCTTAGTATTTATTTTGCAAGCAACAAGGAGCCTTTCAGCAACGCAATGTAATGGGACTAGATGTAATGTTCGTAGCTCCCCATGACTTTTTCTTTTATTTTCTTCAGAAATTTTTGGAGGCGTGTTTGCACCTCCCGTCGATCGCGTCAAAGTCCAAACAAAAGGCCAGCGCTTAACGTTCACATTTCGGAATGAGCACCACCACGGAGCAGCAGGCCGCCGCCGCGCCGCCGCAGGAAGTCCCCAAGGTCGCGGAGCTCGGGACGACGAGCGCGCCGCTCAAGAGCGCGGCGTTCTTCCTCGGCGCGTATTGCAAGGAGTACAACGGTTGGTACTACACGCCGCCTGCCAGTGGTGGTCAGAGGGAGAGGACGCAACGCTGACGGGGCACGCACAGAGGACTTTATGCTGTGCAAGGCGCAGAACCGCGAGCCGGGGCATTGTCTGAAGGAGGGCCGCCGCGTGACGCGGTGTGCGACTGATTTGTGCGTCTTCGTTTCTTTGTATTTTCGGAGTAGGAGGAGGAGACGACGATGTTTTGCTTTGGGCAGGATAACGAAGATGCGGGAACACTGCCTGGCGGAGTTTGAGACGCATTGGGGGTGTCTTGAGCAGAATAACCAGGTTGGTCGGGTGGTTGGTGGTACGGACCTAAAATATGATGCTGACGCTCTGCAACTCAGCAATACTACCGCTGCCGCCCGGAGGAGCGTCCGCTCAACAAATGCGTGTTTGAGAAACTCGTGCGTCTCTGAATTTTTACTACTCGCGTTTCGTCGTTCCTAACGGGCCGTCCGTCCGTCTGTCTTTTTATACTTAGGGCCTGGCAAAGGTGATTCCCGGGACGCCAGAGGGCCGGAAACAAATACACGAGATCGAGAGCCCGGTGCTGAAGCGACAGCAAAAAGTGATGCACCACCCATCCGTCGACCGTCCACGGTGCATAGATGTGGATTGGATTGGATTTTGTATATAAAAATAAATTAATCCGAACTGGGGATGCGGTCGCGTGCGCGTGCGCGTTTTCATCTCGCAGATTCTATTTTGTTGTTTTTTTTGCGGACGTTCGGGCTCGAGGCTCGCGCGGTGCTCGTATTTCGAGGGCGTGGAGGGCTCTCGTGACGATTTATTCAATTATCTGGCCGATGCTCTCGCGCTACGTTCTGAGTGCATTAATTTCTGGAACCAACTTGGCACGAGCCAGCGTGGAAGGTACAGACACGAGCAGTACTCAGTAGTCTGTTGGCCACCAAGTCTCAGGCTACCGCAGCATGTCGAACTTCTGGACAAGGGCTGTTCCACCCATTTGTGTGGGCGTATGGCAGGCCACGGAACACAACCCATAGGCCGGGAGAAAATAAGGGGAAATAAACCTTAGCCTGGGATGAAAGCAGTCATTGCGCCAGCGCTATTCAGTGGACTATAGTCAAATGTATAAATGTATCCATGCAGACGGAGAAGGCCCTCGAGGAACGGCCAGTACTGCAATTGGGAAGATTAACTAGTTCTCGTGGACGTGTATAGTGTGCGCTAAGTATGGGGCGCATTGAGATGGTGAGAATAAGTTGTGGTATGGAGAAACATGCGAGGGGTGCACATTCCTTCACGGCTTCCAAAACATGGATAGTGCCTCAAGATCAAAGGCGCTCCCCGCCTTTGCGTGAATCTCGCCGCCGCTCAATCGTCTGAGTACGCAGGTGCTCTCCTGGCCCGGTCGCACCTCCCCGCCAATGACAGCTTGTTGGAGCGTTGGACACGCATTCATTATGGCTATCCCAAAATTCTCTATGTCCGCCGCACTGGCCATGTCGTAGCTATTGGGGCCGAACCACAATTCGTCTAAGAAGCGCGCAATATTCCGTACTTGGAGGACAAAGGTTTTGAGGTTGGGAAACATTCGTCGGAGTACCGGCGTTGGGGTGTTTGCGTTAAAGAGCGCCTCCTGGGCAAGAAAAAATGGATGAGCTCGGACAACATCAAAGGCAGAACGGAGAAGCAGAGCAGTACCTTTTTATTTAGCTCGGTTAAGCCTAGATGCAGCAAAGAAGGTACTGAAGCCGCAATGGCTGTGAGGGTTTCCTCGATAGAAAATTCACGGTGTCTCCACTCCCCGCGGAGATTCAAAGTCGTCAGGGTACGAGAATATTGCGCCAGAGGGGAGAAATCCCTCTGGGGCCTCGTCTCGACTCGCTGCAGGGGTCTGCCAGCGGGTAGGTCCCGCAGGGAGAGAAGCCCAAGAGCAATGACCTGGGGCACTTGATTTTCGAGAAAAGCAGGCAAGTTCCGGCAATAGGGCATTGAAAGAACACGAATCTCGGTCTGATTTTTCCAAAAAGGTGCGTTCCAGTGACTCTGAGACTCCGAGTCAATTTCTATGCTGTGGAGGCGGAACGGACATTCGCTCATCATCCACATGTAAATACCGTCGACCCGGCGCTGATACTGAGCGAATTCGCCGAGGAGCCTCAGTTCCTTCAGATTGACACACAGCCTGAGTGCACGTCCTATTTTCACGGAGTCTGATGTGTTTAGAGTGGAGATGTCCGGGAGTTGTAGCGCAAGGGCGTGAACGCGCTCGGCGAGATGTGAATGCCGGGTGACGGCGAGCGTCCACGACCTCACCGCATCCATGCTGCGTCCCCGCAGATCTACGGAGTGGTAGAGAATGCGTTGTGCTTCGTCGAGAAGGAGGCGAGAAGTTTGGCAGAGGAGCACGAGTCCCGATTGGTCTACTTCAACGCAGATAGCGGCACATATTTCTGGGGGAATTGTGAAGAGAGCCATGCCAGTCACTGTAGGACGTCAGCCAGACGAGACAGGCAGATTTCTCGTGACCGTCAGATGCAACGATGCTGTAGCAGTTTCGTTAGCCTCAGGGGACTAAAATGCGCGTCAGGAAGTGAAAAGGCGCGTCTTAGGATGATCGGCAACCGTGACGAACTGGAGGGCAATCCACACAAGTCCAAACAAAATCCAATTTGAACCTCAACCACAACCTCGAATTTTCCGTGGGTTCATCTTATGCGCGGCCGGGAACTGACTGGAGACTTTAACGCTGGGAAATACTGATTTCTCCATCGCACTGTGGCTGGCAGTCACGAATCTTACGACGAGACAGTCAGCCACCCGTCTCGAATCCATTAACTCTTGCAGTTACCACCACCACCACTTCACAATGCCCTCGTCAACCAACCTCATCCTATGTCTCCTTTTTTCTTGCCTTCATTTGTGGCGGGCTCTTCAATGCACATTGCACGAGCTTGAGCCTCCGGCACGTCAAGATCGAGCTCGAGTACGCCAGTGGCATTGTCCCCGTTGCAACCGGTTACTCTCTCAAGACGCTTGTGGCTGTCGTGCTGATCAACGATATCGTCCTTCTGGGCCTCTTCCAGTATCTTTACGGCACTGCGGCGCGCCAACTCGGTGTTACCTGCAAGGTGGCTGCGATTGACAAGATTATCATTCCTCAACGCGCGCGGTTGCTTCTCCTACCACCTGTGCCCTCTCATCTATCCACTGTGGCGCATAACAGCTCACGACTCCCGTTTTCCGTTCCTCAGCCGTTTTGGCATTGGCGTGTCTTGCATCGTCCCAGCGTTACCCTCAAGAGCTTCCCGGACCGGACGGCGGCCAACATTATCCCTAAATGCGCATGGTTACTTCTCCTCCCGCCTGTGCCCGTCAATACCCCCGCCATAATGGGTAACACCTTGCGAATGCCGCCAGCAACCTTCTCCGTTGCTCGCCCATTCTGGCGTTGGCGTGTCTCGTATCGTCCTCCATTCCCCCTCATCGGGAACACCACAGCGCTGGCGCTGGTCACCGGGAGGGTATCGTTTTCGTTGCCGTTTGTCTCGTCCATCACAGGAGGTCGTTTCGGGATTCAAGACTCCAAATTATCATTCGTCCGCATTACTGAGCTTCCCATAACCGGCCTCGGATTTTCGCGCAACGAAGACACGATCAGCAAAGATGGGATCGCGATCGAGGAAGTCGAGGAGGATCTCAAGGATGTGTTTGTCAGCTCGTCGCATCAAGAGGAGACATTCGAAGTGTCGTCTTCTCAAGATATTCCGGTCGATGGCCGTTACTCCCGCCTTCCCCTTCTCCAACACGTCGCCGCCGCCGCTCTTTTACGCAAGCTTCAGTTGAAAGTTGTCGAGGAGCTATGTTATGCCAGCAGCGAAGAGGTGGTTGACGATAAAAGCGTCCAGGGGATTGAAGCCGTCGAGGTCGTTGACAATGTCTCACCAGAAGGTGCGACAGAAAACGTCACTCAGGAGGCCACGGGGGTCGAGCCTGTCGAAGAAATCGAGAAGTTGGTCGCTCCGAACGTCGCCGAAGACACCCAAGAAGAGAACGTCGTCGACGACACCACGCAAACACTCTTCGTCAAGGCCCCCTCCAGCCCGCCTAGTCCCGAAGAGAAAAAGATTGAGGTTGTCTCCACTGACCCCGCATTTGTCGTTCCACTGTTCGAGGAGCTGGAGCTTCCTTCGTACGAGCAATTTGCTGAAGATGCACCGCCGGAGCCACTATTCGAGAAGAGTGCATTTGCACCTCTAATTCATGGTTCGTGTCTGTTCCTTGTTCTCTCACATTCACATTCTTACCATCTGCACAGTCATTCACCGGCCTCCGCCGCTTGCAATTCTTGCAACACATACCCGTGTCAAGCCATGTGAACCCCGAGCCTCCCAGCTCAGCCTCCTTGCCCGTCTCGTCTCGCGCATGCCCGCCCCCGTGGCAGAGCCTATTTCTGTATAGTCTATCAACCGTCCACGCCGGCCACTCCCATCCATCTTTACACGCGACACCCAAGAAGCGGACGGGGAGCTTCACCGTCGCAGCCGCAAACGACATCCGCAAATCGACGTGGACGCACGTAGTTTAGCTGTTGCCGTTTTGTTGCTGGTTTCCTGCTTGGTTTCTTACTTTGTGGTGAAATGGATGATGAGGACTGGGTCCCCATTTTTTATTGTACTATTATATTTATTATGTCCTTTGTATTCTTTCTTTTCCATTAGATGTATCCGAAGAATGCTTTTTCTATTGCGTCCCCCCAAACCGAAGTCAGAAAGAGAATTATGGCGACCTAAATGACTTTGTGTGTCTCTGCTTGTTTGCTCTTCTCGAGAACCACCACCTTGGCTTGACCTAAACGCGTTCTTGGAGTGTATCTTGAACCCAAAATTAAATAAAGGAAACGCCTCCAGCTCACCCGAATCCCTGAGCTATGTCTACCGAACGCGTCCGCGTCCGCGTCAGTCCGTCCCGTCCTTTGTCGTCCCCACTCCGGTGCTTATTCTGAAACCGCACAAAGGGCCTTAACATCTTTCGCCCGATAATTTACGGAAATACCGCCACGGTTCTTAATCCGAAGCAACGCGAGGCGCTCGCTGCGACGGCGCCAGACCACACGCACACATGGACGGTCGCGGTACGCGGCGCGGCGTCTGCGCCCGACCAGGACATCGTCGGCGGAGCAGACGACCTCAGTCATTTTATCAAACGCGTAACGTTCAAACTTCATGACACGTACCCGAACCCGTCGCGCAGTGCGTCCTATTCAAGCAATTATTTCAATGTCCTAAAATCGCTTTTTAGACGTCGACAAGCCGCCTTTTGAGGTGACTGAGACTGGGTACGTGGCCGGGGCGTACGCTCTTGCATTTCAATTGCTCAAAACTTTGTTCTCAGATGGGGTGAATTCGAGATCCAGATTCGCATAACATTCGTCCCCGACGCAGGCGAAAAGCCCATCACGCTGTACCACCACCTGAAGCTCCACCCGTGGACTGCAACAGGCGACCCCGAGATCCCACCACTCGACGTAGCGGTCAAGATGGGGCCGGTGCACTCCTGGCAGTACGACGAGCTCGTATTCAACGACCCGTTCCAGACGTTTCTTGCGACGCTGATCGCGCACCCACCGACACCGCTGGTGCGCAACCGCCGCAAGCCTGTGCCGTTCCACATGACGCACCTGGCGGGCTTCGAAGCGAGTAAGGGCGGCACGCCCGAGTTCACGCAGCAGATGGAGAAGGAGGAGGCAGAGCGGCTAGAGGAGGCTCGCAAGGCCATCGTAGCTGAGGAGGAGCAGTGGCGGCTGAAACTCGTTGAGAAAGAGAAGGAACTTGCGCAGCTTCAGAAGCTTGTAGCGGAGAGGGCGTAATAAGTCTTTGTAGTACTGCGAGGTCTGTATTGTAATAAATAATGTATCCAATAGTTAATTTTGTTCGACACCAAGGAGTATCCTACAACATGCGAGATACGAGTTGTAGTATCTGTCTACGCGAGACTACGATTGTCCTAACGGTCCGAATTTCTATACACAGCAGCCAGATGGCCGGAGTGTTCACATGGTATAAAAGTATGGGTCTCGTTTTCGAAGGATTTGTTTCCAGAAAACACACGAATGCAGACGAAAAGGGCAGCAATGTCAATGGCGGGCTAGGGGGCCCGGGGATGGTAAATCAAATGTTTGCCTCATCGTATGAACCACTCACCTTTTTTCACCCCCTGCACATAGTTGGCAGATCTTGTGCCGACGTAAATGTGCATGCCTCTCTTGGCCAAAGCTGCGAGCCCGGCCAGCGAAGGACGAATTTTGTGGAATTCCTCCGCCATGTCGTATTCGGTCATTTCATCCGTACGCCGCAAATCAACGTGGAAAGCGCGGATCTGAGCGACCATATTCGCGCAAGGATCCCAGCGAGAAGTCAATCCCCGCGCAAACATTTCCACATCCGCGGAATCCAGTATGAACTGGCAGGATTTAAATGATATGTGCTGAATTTGAGGAAGGAATCGCTGCTTCAAGTCCTCCAATTCACGGAAGAATTCATGGATGTATGAAATTTTGCCGTCCCAAAATTCCAAGTTCGTGAGGTGAGCCATACCGCGTAGAGATTCGATACTGGTGGTACCACAAAAGGAAGAAAGTGTGTGTAATTGGGAGGAATGGCGCGACAGAAATGTGGAAATTTGCTCGAGATCATATTTTTCCATCATGCATAGATGGAGACTTCGCATGGCCGGGAGTGCGAGAAATTCAATGAAGGGGAGGTATTCTTTCGAGTAAGAGTTAAAATCCCGCCGAAGAGTGAGAGATTGGAGGTGGGGATGAGAACAAGGGTCCGAATGAAGGCTGGACTGAGTTTCATCCTCTACGAGGGTCAGAGCACATTCCACCAAATTTTCGCCTGATTGAAGTATATACCAAGCGTCCTCCGTGGAGACACGATCGCCGTGGAATTTTGTGAGCTGTTTCCATGGAAAGTCAATCAAACCCCAGGATCTCGTCCAGACATCCTGGAGCCGAGGCGCATCGCGGAAAAGTTTTTTGATTGGTTTGTGATAGCCATGATCCACGTTAATTGCCAGGGTTTGGAGTAACGGGAAAGACGGCGGATTATTGTCGAGTTTGGCTAGGCCATTTGGATCCACTGAGAGCTCTAGACTTTGCAATCGAGGTGCAAGGCGATGGAGCAGGGCCGAAAATGTATCACCTCTGAGGCATTCCGCCCACCTCGGGCCTCCACCAAGGCTCACAAAGAGTGGGCGGTCTCGCGCAAGAGATACTCGGTAAGCAAGATAACGCTCCACATTCCGATTGTACCATCGACCACCATGTTTCCCTGGTCGCGTGGTAAAGTCCAAATTAATCGTTGTCCAAACAGTCGGAGTAGCCAACCCAATCTCCCTCCATGCTCGGCAAATTTGGAGCAGGACAGTTGGACACCAGTGTGGCCCATACGATTGATGAGGCGGCGGAGAGCTACAACGGGCAAGAATTTCCAGCGTAACGTCCAGCGGTAGAGTCAGCACGGGGTATACAATGGAGTCGAGCTGCTGTTGGACGAGAAATTTGTCGTTTTTGAGTTTCTTCAAACGTGCCTCTTCCTTGGCTATTGCCTTGTCAAGCTCGGCAAGACGCGTTCGAAGATCGTCGTTGGGCATTTGGAATTTCATGCCACTGTGCGGAAATATTAATTCTACAGAGGCCATGAGTTGGGCCAAATGGTTCAGAAAGCCACAAAACTGAAGATTCCGGAATTGAAAGGGATAATAAGGAATAGCTGGAGCCGCTCGAAGATCAGAAGTTGATGAAGTTGAAATGCGAGAAAGTGTTATTTGTCCGTGCTAGGTTCCAAGGCTGTTCCGGCGCTTCACAACCGTCATCCGCGTTCAACTTCAAGTTTTCCACTTTACGCGTTGCGCATATTGGCTAGAGCAATTTATCTTCAGGACGCTGGTTTTACTATTGCGCAGGCAATCGAGAAAATGACCTTTAAATCGGCCCGAATCCCGACGATATCGATAAATCCCTCCACCTCCACCTCTTGCCTTTCAAATATAAAGCTGCCTTTGTCCAACTTTTCACCTGGTAGGCCAGCCTGTTGTGGTCAGAATTATCCAGATAATCGCGTCATGTACCTTACTAAATTAATCGACGCGCGATTTATTTTAAAACCAAAAAATCGGCAGTCTGTGGGGATCGCTTGGTTTTGGTGTCAGTGGTTTTCGATGGGACGCGTCCGAGCTGTTCTAGCGTGATGCCGCGGAATATTCAGGCAAGTGCACGGTCTGCACATCACGATTCAACTGATGCGCATTCTAGACCTGAGATTTGGAGGCAGTCGAATAATCCATATAAGGTCGTACGACCTGTGCAGTGTGTCGTAACTGTGCGGGACATTGGACCTTGCAGCGTTGGCCTCCTCGATTCGGGCTGAGAGCTGAAAAGGAGGGCGTCGTACAAGATCGGTTCGCTATCTTTCACCATGTACATGCCTACAACAGCACAATCCGTACATTGTGAGCTGCCCTTTCATTTTTATTTTCCGTTTTATGACTCGGATCCCTTGGCCAGAAAAAAATGATCAACCACGCGTCGTCTTCTCAGCACCGACGTTGCTTTTAGCGTCATTTCGATGTTAGGAACGATTGCGGAAACCTCCATAAACGCAGGGAGCGCAGGACCAATATTCAGGCGAACTACCGAACGAAGCGCCGCCTTGACGCGTGAACTGGAGTCAAGTGGAGTGAAGAAAGGGATTTTCTCCTGGGATTGATAGAGTTTGCGCCCCAGTCGACCTCCTAATTCCTCCTAATGTGGTGCTTGCTGGTACGCGTCGCGATCGAAACACTGCCACCTGTCAACAATAAAATCGTGATGGTTGGAATTTTGTGGCCTCGCTTTCGTTCTCTCTGCTCCGGTGAGGTCGCCTAGGCCATAAATATTTAGATCACTGTTCAAGTCGTTTACATTTCTTTTTTGCAGCTCTCCCGCCTAGGCGATCCTTCCCTCGCCGACCACATCCAGCCCAATCGTTCCATCCAGAATGCACAATCTCCACCTACGACCTGACCCCACTGCACCTATGAAGCTCAGGTAAGGTCTATGACAATCACCTCTGAACCTCATTTGACGCGTTATTTCAGAGATATAGACCTGTCACGCCGCGACGACTGCGTCAACCCCGACCCAGCCAATACAGTTGCCGACCGAATTAACACACTACTCAACTCTTCGGGGCCCGGCTACGCCGTCAAGCTCTGTCAGAATAGGCAGTATATACTCCAAAGCCCACTCAAATTTACCGCCGCGAACCAAGAAATTAGCACTGAAGGCTATCCCACGGATGATTCGCGCGCTACGCTCGTCGTAAACGGCCCTGTATCTAATGGCACAGGACATACTACGGCCGTCGTGGGGTCGTGCTCTACCTGCTCCGGTATCGTACTGCGGAACATACAGGTTCCGTCGCGTTTTGCTGGAGTCAAGTCAGGAGGGTGCTGATTTATTCGATCGCCAGATAAACGGTGCGCGCCGCGGTGCTCCAATCACAGATGGAGGCGCCAATATTGAGATTGGAGGGGGAAATGCCAACCAGACGGTTCAGTTCGTCCGGTCATACGATCCACGCGGATGGTCGTGCTTGCACGTCGCAGAAGGCCCGTTGACTTGCACGAATGCTCTCATAGAAAATAACGACATCGGACCATGTGGCAACGACAACTTCATGCAGTGGGCGGACGGTATCAGCTTAAGCTGCGGGGACAGCGTCGTGCGCAACAACATGATCCAGGGAGCGACAGATGGTGGAATCGTCGTGTTTGGTTCACCCGGAAGCCAGGTGTGCAATAATACCATCTGGGTCACAAATGTGAATACGGACGCTCTCTCTCTTGTTCCATCGCGTGCTCAAATTATTTGTTCAGAACACTATGCTCGGCGGCATCAATATGGTCGACTATTTGCCCTGGAAAGGCAACTACACAAACACAGTCGTCCGAAACAACACTATTGTCGGTGGCTACGCCACGATCTCTGACCCAGCCAACGACAAGATGGGCCCAAATGCAGCCCACGTGTTCATGAAGTAGGGTCCTTTTTGATCGTCTATTTCATTGTTAATCGAGACTTGACCAGGATTGGCATCGCTATTGGGCCGCGCATTTGGTTCGGCGACCGATATTTCTCAAACGTTAGCTTCGGCGGCATGGTCGAGGATAATAAGCTTTCCGGCGCCTTTGGCTATGGCATTGCGATATCCTCCACCCGAAACTTTACCGTCGAGAACAACACGTTGTTTGGAAACACCTCTTTCATCGGCGGCAAAGAGGGCAGCAACTGTTCGAAAACCGCTCCTCTTCCTACCCCCGCTCCCTTCATCTATGACAACACCACGTCCGGGGTTACTCTCCAACCCGACTTTCAGCTTGTCCCCGACGCAGGCGGGGTCGCTTGTATCGCCCCTCCGTTAAATGGCAGTTACTGGCCGTATGGCATCCTTCCCGGAACCTCTACCTCTTCCAACGCGTCCGACTCTGCGACATCGTGGGTATCCCCGCCGTCTTCCAAGTCGTCCACGGCGTCAACGGTGGGCGTCGCTTTGGGCGTCCTTGTGGGTATTGTCGCCCTCGGGCTTGTGACCTGGTTTATTCGGAAACGGGTTCTCAGACGCATCGAGGATCGAAAACTGTATACCGAAACCAAGGAGGTCGTGCCCGGCAAAGGACTCGGGTATGTCAAACATGCCTAGTTTCACGTTCCTTAAATTAATTACATACCTACACTAATCTCGCACATCCCTACGCACCAATACCTGTATAAATACAAAACCTGTACAACTACAATTAAACGACATAGTCTGTCGTTGTATACATACCAAGATACGCGTAGACTATATTTTTCAAAAATTTTCGACAAAAAATAATGAAATGAAAGGCTTATGTAAAGTTTCGCTCCTTTTCGGCCCGCGAATTCGACCTCCGACAAAAGTCAATACCACCACTCCCGAGGCCGCCAGCAGCGCTCGTCCTCTTCATCCAAAACCAAAATGACCACTGACAGAGGGTACAAGTCTTTCTTCAAGGATGATGGGCAAGGATTATTCTGAACGGTGGATTTGTCAGGTTCCTTGGGGTAACTCCGCCAATCGCGACCGCAGAGTCCAATGAGCGAGAAAAAGAGGTTACAGTCACCCTCATGGAGGAGCTCAGACGTCAAAATACATTCGAGTCGGAGGAGGAGGCTCGCAGAAGGTGAGCGTCGTCTCAGCTGTCAGGTCTCTCGATCCCCCGCGCCGTCTCGTCCCCCGTCAGGTCGCCGACTCGTGTACCAAAGCCCCAAGAATCACCTCGTTTATGGCGGTCTCTCGGACGCTCCTACAGGGTTGGCATCTGCGAGATATCGTTGCACTTCGTGCTTTGGACTTGGCATAGATCTCCGTTTCTTATGCTCAACCGCGGCAAGGGCCTCCGTACAGGCCTTGAGTCATGTTCGACGCTGACTTTCGCTGCAATGGCGCTCCAATAGGGAACTTGTGCTCGGCCGCGTCGCTTCTCTGGTAAAAAAATTCGTCCACACCGTGGCAATATCCCGGGGGTTGTCAGAAGCCGCGGCGACGGCCGCGGGGGGCAAGATATTCACGTTTGGCTCCTACCGTCTGGGTGTGCACGGACCAGGATCCGATATCGACACCCTGTGCGTCGTCCCGAAGCATGTCTCGCGGGACGACTTTTTTGAGGTGTTTGAGCCGATGCTCATGGAATTGGAGGGTGTCACGGAGGTCTCAGTACGTCGGGGAACTGTCCTCTGAAATCAGACTCTGACCTCGCGCGTAGGGCGTCCCGGACGCGTACGTTCCAATCATCAAGGCCAAGATTTCTGGGATTCCACTAGATTTACTGATGGCTCGTCTTGCACTCTCGTCAATACCGGAGGACTTGTCTTTGCGGGACGATACCCTTTTACGGAATCTGGACGAGCGATGTGTACGGAGTCTTGGCGGTATGTCCTGTGTCCTTGTTTTAGGACCCGGTTCTTACTCTCCTTCACAGGCTCCCGCGTGACGGACGAGATTTTGCGACTAGTGCCCAACGTGCAGGTCTTCCGAGACTCATTGCGATGTATAAAATTATGGGCTCAACGTATGTTTCTCTCGTTTGGAAAGGACACCACAATCAATTTTCTCCAGGGAGAGCGATATATTCAAATGTAAACGGCTTTCTCGGTGGCGTTGCATGGGCAATGCTTGTCGCCCGAATATGTCAGCTCTACCCTAATGCTATCGCCGGCGCAATTGTCAGCCGATTTTTTATCATAATGTATCGATGGTGCGTGAATGCCTTAGCTTTCAGATCTCATCTAATTTGGCTGTCAGGTCATGGCCGCAGCCTGTCCTGTTAAAACAAATCGAGGAAGGGCCGTTACAAGTCCGAGTATGGAATCCAAAGGTAACGATAGCTCACCGTCCTTTCCTTCCCCCGCAATGACCTGCTCCGGGCTTAGTTATATCCTGCTGATCGGTCACATCGAATGCCGATCATAACTCCTGCATATCCCGCAATGTGCTCTACTCACAATGTAACGGCGTCAACTCAAATGATCATGACAGAAGAATTCAAGAAAGGTAGCACTTTCGATGGCTTTCTATCATGCATAGCACTGATCCACTTGCAGCGGCCGATATAGTTGACAAAGTGATTGTCGGCAAGGCGGCCTGGTCTGAGCTCTTTGCGAAACACGACTTTTTCCATAAATACCGGTATTACCTTCAGGTGATCGCTTCGACGGGCAACGCGGACTTGCAGATAAAATGGTGGGTATCCAGTGCTTCATTCGTGGTGTCTGTCTCTCGTCTGAATGGAATGGCAGGGCGGGAACTGTTGAGTCTCGCATCCGACAGCTGGTCATGAAGCTTGAGTACGTCGACTCCCTGACTCTGGCGCATCCTTTCATCAAGGGTTTCGAACAAACATTGTACTGCCTTACGGACGAGGAAGTGCGGCTGGTAGCGCAAGGTGAAATTTCGGACGCCGTGCTCAAGCGGAAAAAGGAAGACATGGACGGCAACGAGGGTGGAGGCGTGGTACATTCGACAACTTTCTATATCGGTCTCATGATTGAGCCAAAACAAGGTAATCGTTCATCGTCCATTCATTTGTTGCGTCTGCTTCTGATATACTTTTCTCGTAGCCGGCTCCGTTGGTCCACGGCGTCTGGACATCTCGTATCCCACCCAGGAGTTTACTAAACTCGTCAGAGTCTGGGAAAAAGTTTGATGAATCCTCCATGAGTATCGTCGTGCAACATATCAAGAGGTCTGCAAAACGTTGGAGGTGCTACATCCACTTGGCTGATTGACCTTCCGTGAAGCTCCATGCTGCCAGACTATGTATATGATGTAGGAGAACGGCCGCAAAAGCTTGTACAGAAACGCGCCAAGGTGTGCTGAAGTTTTGCATTCGGCTCCCGTTCGCTCACCGTACACGGGAATCTCGCAAGGGGCCGAGCAAATCGAGCAACACGTCCCCGGACATGCCATATACCAAACGACGACGGTCTGTCTTTCGTATCGGTTTAGCATGCTACCTGATCTCGTTTTACTTTCTCACCGCAGGTCCTCCCACCCGACCGACTCTCCAAGATCCAGTGAAAACGACGTGCCCATGTCGCTCTCTCCTGTGGTCGAAGTTGCTGGCGCGTTTGCGCCGAAAGACGCACTGGATATCCGGTCACCGCAACTACCCTTCGGCGAGAATGTCGCTGTCGCAAAGGGTGCATTGTCCGCCCAATAAACCTGGCGTGCTCGGGTGCTTGGCCCGTCTTCCTGCCGCTGTGGATCCGATCCCCGCAAACCGTCGTCGACGTTTCCTCCTCAAGGCCTTCCTCCCTACGAATATCTTGCCATGCCCCCGTTTGGTTATTTATCGTTCATCTTTTTTTTAGGGAGCCGGCGGGACATCACCCATCTTCCACCGCGGAGCCTTGTACTCGGACGCACAGACTCTGGCAAGCGCGCTCCTCCAAGCCCCCTTGCTTCTTTGTTGGTTTCCTTTGTTTTTTCTCGCGTTCCTCCATCATTATTCTTTTTGGTTCCTATTTTTTCAGCTACATTGACTGCCCTGCCCTACTACTTGTATCTTTCACTCAACACATCTCGGCAACACATAAACGTGTATTTTATCTCATTATGCCACTCGGTAAATACTCGTGAAATTACATGGATTTGAAGATAACGACTGTCCCCATACGAAAGGGTACTTCCCATTCAAGACTTCATGATCAATCAGGCGTTCTCGTTCTTTGCGGGTTTCCGTGGACGTCCGGCGTGGCGAATGTAGGTGTCCTGGGTCTTCGGAACTGAGTCCAGGAGATGGCCTGCGCAGCGCTCGTTCGACATATCTGTTTGTCCACCGAATTGACTCTGCCCCCATCCATCGTTTATAGTCCTCTAGGTCGTTCGTTGCTGGCAAACTTGAGTATCCTCTTCAAGTTCGTGGGTTTCAAGGAGCAACCGGTAACGGATCTGTCTACAGGAACAAGGGTTCATGGGTCATGTCTCCACTTGAAATTCAGTGTTCCAAGGGAACACAGAATCAATCTACATTCATTGGAGGGTCCGATCACTATGGAACAAGGCCCACGTCTCTGGCGCGCTCTATGACGGGGGATACGGGCGATGTGCTGGCGGTGGTCGGTGTCTCACAGGCAGGCGTAGCACCCATTCACATGGAGAAATGAAGTGGGGAAAGATCCTCTCGCGAAGCGCGAAGAGATTCAGATTTGTAGAATCGTTGGGGCTGCCGATTGATGTCTGAGCGAGGTTCCGGCGTGTCTGTCACCGAAATCTGAACTGTTCTCAGTACCAAAAAATATTGAAACTTTGAAAGGAGGCAATATTTATGTGTATTTGGCTATTTTCTCTATCGCGTCCCTGTCACGTGTCGCGCTCTCTTTCTTCCGAACCACCACATCCAAGTGGCTAAGCCTCTCTCACGCCCTTGTTCTCAAGAAACGTCGTTCTTAAACTGGGAGCCCACTGTCTTGTCTTGTTCAGCGACTCTGTCTATGCCTCCAGCTCTACGATCCTCTGCGCCGAGCACTCCTCAGGCGTCTGCCAGAACTAGAATGAACATCCCTGCAGCCACCGACCCCGAATCCGCTGTAATTACACCCCGCAAATCACCCCATTGCAAGACATGTGGTCGGCCTCGCAAAGGCCATCCGCTCAGAGCCTGCGACGCCGATTCCCCTCCCCAAAGCACCATACCTCCCGCTCAGAGTCCTCTACCCAAATCCAATAACCTAATAGACGCGTTGGAGGCGATGAATCTCGAGGACCGTGACCGAAAAGAGAAACGGGAGCGGCGAAAGCCCCCCTGTGAAGCCGCCCCTTCCTTCGTTGCCCAGCGTATCTACTTTTACTGCCGAACTATTGGACAGCTTGTTGGCGCCGGGGTTGCTCGATGACGATGGCAGTGAATATGGGGGTGACGATACTGAGAAGCGGGAAGCAGTTATCCGATGGCGAGAAGCTAGCGGTGTGCCTACGGAAGCAGGCCCAAGGGAGAAAGTCTCTATAATATCACGTACGCAGGTTCTTTCGTCCTCGTCGCGCTCTAATTTCTATGTGCAGCTCCTCTCGTCGAGTCATCCATTGATAGCTCTTCGGATTTGCTAGCAGAAGAGGTGACTCCAACCAAGAAACGAGGTCGTGGCACAGTTGGAAAGTGAGGCGACGTTCATTTCGGACGGGAGGCTGATTGCTTGAACAAGTACACTGATTTTATTGCGAACTTCAATGTTGTTTCTGGGAAGTTGTACAATACACGATGCCATTTGTAATTCTGGCTGGTTCATTCCTCCTTTGATCGAAATGATGTCATCGGTCAAAGCGAGAGTTATGAGGGTTGATGGCATTCGCAGATCCCGATCAGTCCAGCACGGAGCATTTTTCACCAATGGTATGCTTCGAAATTCGACTTGTTCTTGCATCCGCTCCCTGCTTCCCGACGACATATTCTGCTTCACCATCTTGATCGGCGTTGCACAGAACATCAGAGAGTTACAGACGAAGATCACTCCCCCGCAAGTTGATTCGCGACATCGTCAAGCGCCTACTAGTGGCGGCGCAGCATTAGCACTCACTCACTGAATCAGCCGTCGGCGAGTCGACGCGTCACCCGCTCCTTTCTGTCGACTCGAGTTGAAAATATCAGGTTTATGACCTGAAAACAGAAAAACCGCGTGCCAATTATTTGAATATTCAAACACCGATCCCTTCTCGGTGTGGTATATCCTGCTCATATTTCATTTCGGACTAGGGTTGTGAACAGTTCAACCTCAATGGCTGTCCCAACACCGTCTATTTAGTGATCCGCAGACTGGAACAAGTCAGGACATAAAGTTCATCTTGGACCCACTATGAATTTTTTTGGGACCAAGCTTGATTCGTCAAAGAGACTCGGCTATCGATCTTGAAGCCAACTTATAGCCGACTTCAATCTCTTATTCCGCCAAAATTGAAAAAACGAAACGAGTTGCCAGGAAAATCAGGGGCACACTCATGCAACCTTCAAGTTTGGCTTTGGAAAATTACAGACCGCTCTGGTATTGGTATTTCTCAAGTCGAATTTCCATAATGCAAGGTAGACAGGTAGGAGGGCGGGCCGCGGCGGCAGAAAATTAAGCCATGGTCACTATAGCGGAACCAAATCCTCACCGGATGTTTCTCTGGCAACTCATATATGTGGTTGAGCTAACGCCCCTGGCAATGGGCATCCCGGGCCCGAAAACAGTTAGGCTTGGGGATCCGCGGCTCCTGAGCGCTGAGCATGGATTTCATTTTGGAAAATTGGATTTTGTGGGCCACGAGTGAGCGGGTAACCCCGCCCTGCCAAAAGAGTTCCTTTGACTACAAGGTACGGATTTGAATTTTGAGGCCTGGACTCACAAAGACAACGATGTGTTATTTCGACCGAACGTTCCCGCAGAGTTTAACAAATTTTTTGAGTCGTTACGCTAGCTCAAAACTAATGACTATGAGTGGAAGCCTGCTTGCTGATTACGACCGTCGATTTGTACACAGGAAATCACAAAGAATATCTTCATGTTTCAACTTGAATTACGGTTCACATTTTCGGCGTAATGTACACTCGTCTGCAAATGGATATGAGCTTGTCCCGAGTCTGTAACAAAATTGGTTTGGGGACGGCAAGTCGCATTCTCGACGGCTCGTGGAGCTGTTTCAACCGCCGATTCGTAAGCTTCATGTCGTATCTCTCCCTGAGTTACCAAAACTTCTGGAAACGCGGTCAGTTGACGCAGGTTTTTGAATTTCTAGGGCTAGCGACTTGAGGATTTAATCCGTTTCAAGCGGTATAAAGAAAGGGCGATTTGATAATCCTCTTCGGTCTTTTTCCAGCAGAAGAACACATGAAACGTGCCTTGATACATTCCAATGTGAATCGGTCCCTGGTTCACGAGACAATCCAATGTGATATCCTGTACATGCGCAAAGTCCTCGACGTGGTGAGTGGAGCACTGGAGCAGGAAGAAAGCTGAAATAAGGTCGATCAGGGCCGAGATACAGGTGTGGAGACCGTTGTGGGGCTTTGGTGAACGCATAACGGAGCGCACCTGAACTAATGCATACATGAATCGGCTAACTTTTATCTCGTCCAAGCGATTCCGATTCTGGAGGTCAAACATTGAAAGTTGAAGCGCTTTCTCGATCTATACAAGTCTTTGAACTTGCGCCCTCCAAATCAACCAAAGGGCTCGATAAGCCTGCATCAACTTAAGGCTTTGCAAATATCGATGGTGCCCGAATATGGACTGCTTGGCTTGACAATGAGATTGGCAGCAGCTAAAATGTCTCTTGATCACCGCGTATCACGGCGGCACATGGGCACGCTGATTGCGGGGAAAATTCCGTACATGACGTGCGGGGGCGCGGGAAAGGCGCGGGATCGCTTCTGTAAAAGTGTTTGATCCTCCTTGAGTTCTGGTCATAGGTTCGAGAGGGAGGCGGGTGTGGGTCAGTGGGTCAGCGTGAATCAGCTTCCCAATGAGTGTTGAAGTCCTAAGACCAGAGTGCGACGTGCAAGATAAAGGATTGGTCAAAGACAAATGACACATGAAAGAACTGAGGATACTGAAGAAATGATGGGCACAACTCTTAGCCAGCATTCAATTGGCCATCGCTTGAGGGATAGCGAAACGAATCCTTGGACAGATGCTCTTGAAACAAATACAAGACTCGAAGAAGCACCAAATACCCCTGCTATTGCCAGATAGTACCTCATCCAGAAATCAACGGAAGTACTTACTTCCACAGAACCAGAACGAAGATCATGATCCAAAAGTCGAGAAGAAGACGAGTTGTTGAAGTCTGTTGAGGCCACAGGACAACACAGACAAGCGCCGCAACGGGCCGGCCGCTCCGCCCCATAACACAAGTCCGTTGGGGAGTTTCATGCTCTACCAACGACAACGTCCACCATGATCAACTCTTCACCTCCGCCAAGCAAGGAGAAGGAGGGGACTGCGGCCTTGACCCGGCAGTCTCTTTCAAACCACTCCACCATGTCTATTGTGTCGCAGACTCACGCGACAGCCGTGGATGTGTGCTCGACGATGTATGGCGAAAACGCGGCGTCTTCTGACACGGTAGAGCGTTTCTACGAGTCCAGTGCTAGTGCGTAGTTCATTCATGTTCCGGAATATTTTTCTGAAGCCTCGTTGTGTTTCCTTAGTGTGAGCAATGTTGCTTTTCTTTTCGCGCTTTCCTAAGAATTTCTGCAGTTATGAAAACCCGGTTTTAACGGCTACGTCGCGATCTGTTATCACGGATATTCATCAGCTTTCCCGACAGCTGAGCGTTATAGACGTTCCAAGGCCGATAGCCCTTGTCTGTACCCTGTTCCGGCTACAGCCTCCACGCGCAGGATTTCTAGCGCGGAATATTGACGACCCTTTGTTCCAAGCCCTACGGGTCTGGACGGAGATTGGCGAAATATGCGAGAACGAGAGTTTCGGTACGTTTGGGCGCCGATAGAACATTCAAGCTCATGCTCAATTGTGACAGACGGACATAGGAAGACCATAGTAGAACATACTCTAAACATACTAGTGCTGCCCGGCATCCACCGCGACGGCATCCATCGGGTCCATCCGTCGTCCGATTCGCTCGTCCCAACTTCGACCGCTTCGCATGGAGTTTCCCATCCCAGTGCTCCAGGCCTGCCCATCCCAGGAACGTCACTGACTGTTCCATCCCCGTTTCATTTCAAACTCCACATCATAACCCGGCTCTCCTTCAACGAGCAAGGGCGTATCACCCACCACCGGGACTTCTGGGACGTCAAGGATGTCATGGGGCTTGTCCCCGGGGCGTCTCTGGCACAATGGATCGGTACCAGGCTCGCTGCGAAAGGACTTACGTACGTAGCGTCGTTCTGGCATGCACCAAGCAGGACGAATGCTGCGGAGCGGGCCGCACAACCTACCTCGGTGCAGGACGCGATGGAGAAGGGCTTGTCCCCCGCGGCGCAGTTTGCCTCGTCGGCCAAGCAGGCCCTCGATCTGCCTATGTCGTGAAGCCACGTCCCGCGTCCGTTATTCCATCTCCGACGTTCTCCCGGCTCCGCCTACGCCTTTTGAGGCTGAATTGGCTAGGGCGGTAACACGAAACCGCTTTGCTGCGGCCGTGTATCGCGAAACGAAACGGCAACTTGGCCAGCGTCCCATGACTCGAGCCTCGAGGCAGCCCCCACGACGCCCTTGTTTCAGAAAGACTCTTGTTTTGGGCAGCGGAGGCTTTCGCCACCAATCAAAGAAGTCGATTACTTGAAGCTGTAGGTTGAAGCGGTGCAAGAAGGAGCTAATAGCTATTTCTAACTGAATCTTCGCGTCTCAGCCATTACATCACTTGTATTGTATGTTATCGTTCAGATAATTGTTTCGAGACAAGGATCGATTGCGTTTTTTGGAGCAGAGCGTCTAGGTGGGGTGGAAATGAAAGGAATACAAATGCAACATGAGGCCTGCTAGACTATTTTCGCGCAGAACAAGAGGTGGAAACAAGGAGGGAGGAAACAAGAGCCGCCTTTGTTCTAATTATTCCTGCTGTGCATCTCGTCATCGCTGCAGAAGAGAATTCTCACGTTCCGGAAGCAATGCAATGCTTCTTCTATCGGTACCTCGCGCCTACCTATAGATGAAATCGGTCAAAGAAGCCTAAAGAAGGTTTAGACCTGTACCGCTTACTTAGATTCGGACAAGGCTCGCCCCTCGTACCATCCTCTGGGCCTTCACACTAGGGCTACCTTGAAGCCGAGTCCGAGAGCCACGCGCATGAAGAAATCCACGGCCACGGGGACGGCAGCTCGGGACCAGATGAGGGAGAAGGCGAAGCGGGCGGCCGTCCGCCATTGACCACAGCTTTCTACAACTTTCCTCAGCGTATGTGCTATGCGCCAGCTTTTCGGATGCGCATGCCATGGTTGAATGTTCTTCCTCGCCACTTCGGGAACCGGGCAGTGCGCTCAACCTCAGCGTGAAACTCGTTCGAATACATTTCGAATGTCCAACAGTTCTAAACCTATCCCTTATGACGCCCGAACCAGTCCACTAGCTGTATTATCTTCTTGTCTAATCCGGGTTCCTGACTGCCTTCCACGCCGTCAATTCAATCTGCACTTAGCATGGTCCGGGCGTATGTCTGCAACACGAAAAGTCCAATTAGATAGCGAAAAACGCGCAGGTGCACACTCCCGAGGGCCCGAAATGCTCTCCATCTGGCTTGGGTTATCGAGGTCTTTTTGGGGCATTCCGCGCGACGCGCAATTGCGTCGTCGCTGCTTACAGACTCACTCATTCGCTGACTTCAAACTACCCTGGGCCGCTTCCCTTCGGGCAATAAAAAAACCGCATGGACATGGACGTGGTGACCCGTCGTACGTCACTTACCTGGTTCCGGGCTGGCTTTGAATATCTAGTCCAGCACTTTGGCCACTGAAAATAGCCTGCCTTGGCTCGTGCTGGCACAAGACAGCAATTTCAGCGTCTAACCCTAGACCGGGATGTCGTACAAGCACATTGCCCACGGTCGGGTCTCCCAGGTGTCCGGTCTTTGCTGGCCCTGCTCCAATTGTCCAAGTCCGTAGCCGTGGACATTCTGGACCAAATTTACGACCGCGGCTGAGCGATCAACACTACCTCGTATTGTTAATCGGAGGGACCCACGCCGCTCTCAGCACTCGGAGGTTGAAACCTGCTACAAGCGAAAACGGATTGGACAGGGCCAGATATCTACTCTGAATCATCGGGACCTACCTCGCGGCCCACAATCCGTTGATCTGGTGCCAGACTCATTGCCGCATTGCTGAATGGACAACTCCTGGTTCAATTGGATTGCTATCCAGTGGCCTGACAAGTCAACCTGGCTATACTTTGTCTCCTTACGCTGTCCTCCGAAACCCTGAAGGCCCACCCACAAAATTGCGGCGTTCATGGGATCGACGCGAAAACGTTCCGTCCCTGAGAGGTTCTACAGGCTGTTACTGGAACGGCTTTTCGAAATTATGCAATGCAAGTCGCTGAAATGACAATGCCGATGCGTGAATGGATTGCAATGGAAACCGGATGGAAAATTGAATATTCTCATGGAAGGACCACAATGGAGGGTCTCGACCGCGTTCTATCGTCACGTTTGGCAGGAAATATCGCCGGTTTCCACGGCCTCTATCCCGCACTTCATCGAAACCTGAAGGGCTGACTGGCTGCAGTGGTACGGTGACGTATAAAAAATTCCAGGCGCTTGGGGGAAGCGCCTGACCGCCCTTTTTTTATATTTACCCCAATACTGAGATGTTGCATTAGCGGACAACGCGGGGTTTCTCACCCTTCCTGTGGCGCCAGACGGCGGCATACGGACGTGCACGTCAGCGAGTCTATTCTTCAATTGAGCGCTCCAGCAGCTGGGAAAGTTTACCCCGCTACGCGGGCCGCACAAGTCCTCGGGCCTGGCGGGCCCCGTAGGAGTCGGAGCGGCCTCAAAGCCGCCTACAATACGCGCGCCGACATCAAAGACATGGAACGTGCCTCGCCCGCTTGCAAGTATTATATTCCTTCCAAAATTGAATTTTCCGGCGTCGAATTCTGTGGGGCCTGAGCACGCTGACGCCGATCCACATGCGCCGCCCATGGCCCAAAAAGGCAGGTTCCAAACCCGGAAAGGATATACAGGGCTGCGTCGGGGTACGGTCCGTGCAGGAGGTAAATCATCCTGAATTCGTCTGTTATTTGAATTTTCCTGGTCGTGCGAAAGTCCGATCGCACACACGGACCCATATTACCGTTTCGAGAAGTGCGTACCACGCTCGCCCTTGGCCACGTACGGCTTTACGTGATGGTGCGCTTTGAAGTTTGGCGGCAGCGCCCTGCAGCGCCTCGCGGGGTACGTGTCGATCGAAGTATGTAATTAGGCAGCCCGCGTAGGCTCGCGTAAGATTAGCGGACAGGCAAGGTACGTACTTCCAAGTATTATTTGAATTGACCGGAGAGTCGTACAGGCGCGAAATGAGGAGAAATGGCGCCGGATTTGAAACGAGTTCCATGAATTTGGCGGTAGAGACAGGGTTGAATTTAATTACTTCAGGTGCATGGTCTTGGAAGGTTCATTTCGGTTGAATATGTGTTCCTTTGCTCACAGAATGGTGCACCAAAAAGTCACCAGAGCGGAAAGAGGGGGGGAGAGAGATAACGGTGGTATCTTATCCGGATCCTGTGTCAGTAAAAGGGAACACTATTCCACGCGGATCGACAAGAACGGCGATATCGAACCGATCGAGGCCGCCAAGCTGAAGGTTGAATTTGTGCGCTCTACGCCGATCCCCTTTGGATTACCGTTCGAGCCCGAACTTCGGCCACAGTAATATTCTCTTTTCAGGCGGGGTCGGTGGGGTCGGTGCCGGAAGACTAATGGCAACATCATAGGGGCATTAATGCGTCTTGAAACAATTTCATTCCGAAATCATACTAAGCGGTGGCCCATAGGTGTATGCTGAGGTTGTAAGCAAGCAGCAACGCTGGCCCTGAAAAGCGCGAGCCTGGCCGAGCGGCTAAACAGAATGCGTTTAATGGACCGTAATTTTTTCTGAAAAAAGAGCCGCTTGAAAAGAAACTAAACGGCGCAAGGTCAACGGATAAATTGGGGCAGGGGATTGGAAGCATCCTCCCGATTCGGAGATGTTTAGGGTTTTAGTGGGAGGCGTTGAGCGTCTGTTTGTTTCCGAACCCCCTGAGAGCCGCAACCATTTAGGAAAGCAAGTCCAAAAAGGAAATTACACACGATGATCGTCGGTATCCGACTTGGCGCCACGGGGCTGGTGTGAAGTTGAGGCGGCGCGCCACCGCACCAACCGTGCACGGCGCCCTTGCGGTTCACACCAATGAAGAAGTGAGAAAAATAAACGTGCGCACGCATCCGCATGACGGACATGTGCGCTGCCGCCGTCAACATGCCGCCGCCAGAGCGCTGCCGAGTGCCGAGGACTCATGCACATGTTTCCTCTTCCACAACAGCTGGCGCCTGCCAAAGACAACTGCGCATCCCCGCACCGACCACTGTGACCATGCGGGGTGAGCAACTTCGCTGTCTGCGGTTTGAAGGGGCGAGGCGGGCGACGTCCGCGCGCGGGTCACACAGTCGCGGCTACGGCCCTGATTACTGGAATCTTTGTGGCTCATCTTGGCTCATCCCTGCGGCCTGCGGTAGCGCAGACACAGCCCGCAATCGCGAGCCAGCCAGCCGGTGGGGACTTTGTCAACAACGGTGGGATTCACGGCATCGTCCTCGCACAGGTTCAAACCTTCAAGGGTTCCCCATTCGACCGTCGTCGGATGCGAACCTCCAGCATCCAATCGTGGGCGCCGATTCGCAGCACGCAATCGCGGTGGATCCCCTCGGGGTCGCGACGCCGCGTAAGATTAAGCAGCGAGTCAGATAGTTCGTATCCCCTCGGGCTCTACGTGTCGGCGACGTCACCGCCTGGGAGTTGCGCTGCTAGCAGTACGGTACCTGCGGTCGTTTCCATCCGCTTACCGTCCTCGGAAACCATTCACGAAACAACGATGAACGAATTCAACCATGTTTCAAAATGGGTGTATTAATTCTGTGAAGCTTATCCTTGAAGTAGCTAGGCAGTCGGTATAAAGGCATTGCTACCCGACGTGCCCGCCAATTTCCTGAACCCAATTTTGCCGAAATAAATCGTACCACCCGTACTTACCTCCCGCAGACAAAATAAACACGTTCGAGGCGCACGTTATCACCCCTCTCAGCTTGGCACCGTTCAAGTTTGGCGACAAATTGGATTAGAAGCGTCAACACTTCCAAAGCGGAAAATCCGTTATCACGTTGTTGGGCCCTGAGGTCCTGAATGCTGAAGCGAAAAAGAGACTCGGGAAAACCCAGCAGGCGTCCCTGACTTCTTTACGCGCGCCCGTGTTTATTCCAATATTGCATTTAACCCAACATGAACATCGCGCACGACGCGCGTGGCGTTTACCCGAGGTGCGCAAAGGTCACGCCCATGCCGCCCCGACGGTATCGCGCTATCGGCGGTACCGTCCTGTCTCGTTACGGTAATATTCCGTTTCGCGTAGCGGATGTTGTTCGAGAAAATGAGGATTTTCCGCGACGGTACCAGTATTGTGGGCGTTGTGCGTGTTAACCATTGCCCAGTGACTGTAGGTGGATCCGAGAGTGGAGATTTGCCTCCTACACTAATTACGGCGAGTAAAGGAACAAGGAGATCTGCAGGACATTTCGGGGACGTTACACCCGTCTTCTTGCACTGTATTATCTAGTCTCCATAGTCTTATCCGATAATAGGTCGCGAAGGTGAAGGAGAGAGTCCGCGAGACAAGTCCCGGGCCGTCAACGTCGCGAAGAGAAAAAAAAAGAGGTCATTCGACTGGTCGCGAGGGAAGGCATGGCAGTAATTCAGAAGCAGAATTTAGAACCACAGAATTCGAACACCGGCGCCTATTCCGCCGTGGCGACCCGGAAGAACTCGGAAGCCCTAGCGAAAGAAGGTGTGGGGGCAATTCGAAAGGAAGGAGATAAGATAAGCAATAAGAATCACCTGCAGAACCCTGCAGAACCGTGGCTACTTCCAGCCGCGGCGTATAGGACGCGAAAGAAGTAAAGAAAGAACCGGAACGGTGTTTGAGTTCTCAGTTCCCGTTTTGGGAAGACGCGCCACGAAAGCAATTCAATGTTACTCCTAGCTGCGGCGTATAGGACGCGAAAGAAGTAGAGAAAGAAACGGAACGGTGTTAGAGCTTCCTAGCTCCCGCTTTGGGAGGACGCGCCACGCGCCATGTCAGAAACGCGAAAGCAATTCAATTTGAACTTGAAATCCCTCGGGAATTCCTGCCTCTTTAGTACGCGATCGACGGAAGGGAGGAACGGACAGAGGAATTCCGTACGCGTCAACCTACCGTAAACCGTTCAATTCAATTCAATCGCCGTCAGCTCATCGTCAAGTCGGAAAAAAAGGGCCATACTGTACAAACTAATTTGGGTTCTCGAACTGCAGTACTAGTCTAAAAAGTGACGCGTCAGCAGCCGTGGTGGGGCAATATAACTTAGCTGAATATTTGTCCCACCAGGAGAAATCAACCGTGCGAGACTGTAAGCAGTATTATACATAGACTGCGTGGGCGGGAGGGGCGGCATCCCGTAAATAAAAACAATTTGGCCTTGAAGAAACAACCAGCAATATGCGCCACCGTCAGCTATGCCGCGGCGCGACACGCGAGTTTTTTGACGCGATTCGATCCTCCGCATTGACTCCACCTAACAATGCATCCCGCCCGATCGTAACCATGAAATAAAACGAAAAATGTGATTGCGCGTCAGGATGCAAAAAAACGGACGCGTCTCCGTGTTCTGAAACTGAAACTCTGTCAAGGTCCAAAGCGGGGGCCAATTACCCGCAGGTAGATATTCCCAGAGAAACATTTGGAACGCAGCTCTAGACCTTTCGATGTGAAATTTGGATTCCATGCCCGAGGAGGAGACGGGTCCGGCAAGAATTTCAAAAAACATTTAGCGGTGATTCCTTCCCGTGTGCCAGGGCCGCCTGCTGACCACTGAGGGCGGCTCCGTGCGCACCCCGAACCCAGCGCAACCTTGAGTTAAGAACCAGCGTACTGTAAGAACCTAAAGGAAAGACGTGGGGTGTAAGAGCCTAAGAGCAAGAGGCTAGAACTTGAGAAGAGCAGAACAGACAAGAAGGATGCCAGTCTCGGCGCGTCTTCGTATTCCTGGGCCCCGGGGTCCGGCCCCCGAGTCTAAGTCACCAGTCAAGAACTGAAGTCGAAGATGCATAAGATAAGAATTGTGGTCTTGGATCTCGAACATTTCGCGCGTCGAATTCAAGGTCCCTATTCGAGTCGTCCAAAAGGTGCGCCCAATCGCGTCGAGGCAAGGCCGGGGTGAAAGAAAGAGCACGTCGAAGGGGGGTGGACAAGAGAGCTTGTTTAACCTCATCCTCAACCTCTTCGCAACCTAATCGACATCGTCGCGTTTAGGTACCGAGTCAATTCAAAAGGCGCGCATAAGTGTAAGCAGTCTAGTTAGCAGTCGGGCCCGACGCCGGTGCCTCGAGGTCTGGAGCCTTATTGTTTCGAAGCCGGGGGTCACGAAGGGAAGCCTCGGGATAAGACCTTGAGTTCTTGCGCCGCTCTGTCCACTGCTGGCGCGTACACGTACTCGTCCCTGGTCGTCAAATAAGCGTGAAGGCGAAGGTCCGAAGGCGCAAGGGTCGATCCTCCAGCCTGGAATTCAACCTTGGACGCGCATCGGAGCGGGTGGGTCGAGAGTCGAGTCGGGCCGCGGACGAGGTCTCGACGCGACGCGTCGCGCCTCGATCCAACGCCAGCGCCTGGATTCGGCCGCCTTGAAAAAGAGAGAGCCAGCCGCGGCGCGGTTTCAGCGCCCGACTTCCCTTCCTTTCCTCACGGTTCGCGCGGCAGCTTCCCTTCTCGTCTCGTCTGGCCTCAGGGAAGAAGAATGACCAGGGACCTGTACGTGTACGTATCTACGTACGCGTCCCTCAGGAAATGAAAGGCCGGGTGCGGTGGGTGGAGCAGGGAGAGGAATATGACTTTCCCAATTCGACGCGCCAGAGGTGGTGGGGTGGAAATTAATGGCCGGTTGCCCAAGGAGAAGAGGAATACGACCTCCCAACTTGGATTCGACGTGTCTCACCTCGGTTTTCAAACGACAGAGGTGGGTGGTGGGTTGGAAAAAAAGTGGTGGAAATTAAGTTAGAGGCCGGTTGCGGTGGTGGGTGGAGAAGCGAAGAGCGAAGAGGAATAACGACTTTCCCAATTCGACGCGCCTCGGTTTTCAATTGCAAACGACAGAGGTGCTGCTGGTGGGCGGGTGGAAAAAAAAGTGGTGGAAATTAAATATTAAAAGCCGGTTTGCCCAAGGAGAACCTTCCCAACTTGGATTCGACGCGCCTCACGACTTTGATATTTTCAAAACGACAGAGGTGGTGGGTGGAAATTAAAAAATTCATATTTAATATTAAAAAACCGGGTGCGGTGGGTGGAGAAAAGCGAAGAGAGAGCGGGCATACGATCGCGACCTTCCCGATATCAATTCGACGTCGACGCGCCTCGCGCCCGACCCTGGCCTGCCCTGCCTCTGCTCCACCAGGAGAGCGTCCGACCGCAGTTTTTCTCGTTACCCCCTCGACGGCGAGGCTTTTTTTCGACGGCTCGGCGATGCAAGGAGAAAGCATTACATAGAGTAGAGCTGGCCCAGCAGACCGCCCGCCCATTCAACTCGGGTCCATTCCCTTTTTTTCCCTCGAACTCAAACTCACAAATCACACCAAAAAAGATACACTTCATCATCCCGGTTTTTCCTCCCGGGTTCCTCTATTCAATAATTTCCTATGCGTGCGTGCGTGCGTGCGTGGTGGTAGGTACATGGGGGGGGAGGGTTACAACAAGTTAGCTAATAAATAATCTCTGCAAGTCCGCGCTATATATGTATATGTGCGATATAGACAGGTTGGGTTGGGTGCGCGGCGCGGCGAACGAATAGTAGACGAAGCCCTCGCCAACGGAAGGGGATAAACAAAGGGGTCGAAATCGAAGAGGGCCCAACGGGAACGACGAAGGATGAATGGAATGAATAAAGATACAGATGAGTTCGAGACGAGACGAGATGAGACGAGACCGAGACGAGAGGGTCGACAAAGTTACAAGAAGTTTTTGGTATCGGGGGAAGGGGGGTAAATGCGACTCGTGGGCGCGTTGGAGGATGGAATAAATATCGGTTGTCGGCGTGTCGCGGTTTTTGATATTTTTTGGAGATGGTGGTGTCGCGTCGGCGTCGGCGTCAAGTCGCGTCGAGGAGGGGGGTCAACAGCAGCAGCGAGAAGGCGGAGCGAAGGAGGCTTACACGACCAACGCCCGCGGCTCCTCCTTCACGCTAACGCCCTCCTCCCACCCCTGCGCCCCGCTCCCCATGCTCGCATGGAAATCCGGCAGACTCCCGCGCCGATACAGCTCCGGGCCCCCCGCGCCGCCCTGCCCCTGCCCCTCCAGCGCGCTCGGCGCCATCGCGGGACTGTGCTGCCCATGACTATGCAGCGACGAGTTCGACGACGAGTGGTGTAGGTGGTGGTGCGCGTGCGAGTGCGACGGCGGCGAGTAGTACAGCCCCGGCCCGCCGAGCCCGCCCGTCGTGTTCGACCGCGGCTTCGTCCGCATCGGCCCGACGCCGCCGCCGTTGTGCGTCGCGAGGTTGGGGATCTCGGGCGCGTGCGGCAGCCGGATGCCGTTGCCGTTCATGTTCGGGGAGGCGTGCGGGTGGAAGGACCCGTTGTATGAGTTGGCGGAGCCCGGCGGGGAGCCGACGTGGTGCGCGGAGATGGAGCCGTTGAGGAGCGGCGGGGAGCGGCTGAGGGAGTCGCGCCCGGGGGAGTTGTGCGAGGAGGAGTTGTGGGAGGAGGAAGAGAGGGAGAGGGAGGGCGGGTGCGGGGAGAAGGCGGGGGAGTTGAAGGATGTGGGCGGGGCGGAGCCGTTCGAGTAGACGGAGACTGCGCGAAGTGTAAGTAAGAGGGAAAATAGAGGGAAAACGAAAATACTAACCCGTATCGTCCCAATCACTCGCGCCGCTGCCACTCTGCGCGGAACTGCCCGTCGAGCTCACAGAGCTCCGCCGCGCCATCGCGCCCTTCTTCACACCGCCATTCGCCGCAGCGGGGGCCTTAGGGCTGCCCATCCCCTTCCCGCCCTTCCGCGCCTTATTCCCCGCGCGCAGCTCGTCGAACCGCAGCGGCCGGGCGCGCAGATGCGTGCGCTCGTACAGACCGCACTTGTTGCAGACGATCTTGCCGGGGTTGAGGGTGGAGCGGCGCCAGGAAGGGGGCTCGGTGGTGTGGCAGTTGAAGCAGCGGCGGCGGAGGTACTGGGTCTCCTTGGAGGCGGCGTCGTCGGTGTGCTGCACGGGGAGACCGTGCGGGGTCGCGTAGCCGTGGTGCATCATGCCGTGCATATGCGGGTGCGCGTGCGGGTGGTAGCTGTGGTGGTGCGGGGGGAGATGGGAGGGCGGGAGGTGCGAGGGGTGGCCGCGGTAGAACTGCGGGGGCGGGGCGTGGTGCGGGTGGGCGTGGTAGCCTGGGTGCATGCCCGGGTGGTGGTCCTCGACCTTGACCTGCGCGCCGTTGTCAAAGTCGCCGCCGTAGCCAGGTGGGGAGTAGCTGTCGCCGCCGTGCAGAGCAGACGGTTCAGCAGACAAGGGCAGCTGGTGGCCTGCAGCGTCGTTGTACATGTTGTCGTGGTGGAGGAAGGGGGGATAGGTCGCAATGTCCTCTGGGCGCTCCTGGCGGGCGTAGGGGAAAGTCGCGCGGCGAATCAGAGTGTAATCCTGCGGGCGCTGGGACTGTTGCTGCTGCTGTGGCGCAGGTGCAGGCCAGTCGTTCTCGACGTACATGTCGGGCGGGGACGAGTGCTCAGGCGAACCCATACCACCATCCTGCTCGTACAGCTCCTGCAGCAGGGACGGACGGCCGGGCGGCGGGGGGAACTGGGTGGGCTGGGTGGTGTGGTGCCCCCACTGGTTGTAGTGGTCGTCGGGGTCATTGGGGTTGAAGATGCGGACGGGGTCGAGGTCAGCCTTGTAGTTTTGGCTGGGGGACGCGGCGGGGTAGGAGCGCATTGTGGGCGGGGAAGGAGTGCGCGGGGCGGCGTCGTCGTTCGGGGAGTTTGTGGAAAAGTCCATGCTCTCTCGAGTAGCAGGTGGAAGCCATTTCCGAGCGCGTTAAAAGAGAGGAATCGGGTGCGGCTCCCAGGGTCACTGCCCGATCTGGAATTTGCGATATCTTGCTGCACAGACGACGCACGGGGTTAGCGACAGACCCAGAACAACGGTACCGTCGATAGTCCGTAGGCAGGGGGGCCAGATGTGGCAGGGGGGCCGGACCCCAGATGCACCGCGGACAGCTTTGCGTCTCCACCTTCCTCCTGTTGCAAGGGCACTGCGTTCGTTGTCCCTTCGAATACTCTGCGTAGAACCTTGCCAGGAATCCGCTGCACAGAGAGACCGCCCCGGCCGGCCGCTGCCGAAGTGAGATCTCGGCGCCACCCGCTTACTCTTTCGGTATGACCACGCCAGATCTCAGATCGATCGCCCTTTTCTGCTTCCGCTTCGTGCACCCACCACGGTCTCACATGGCTCCTTCTCGCGCTATCGCCTCAATGTCTGTTTCACAAATTGGAGGTCCACCTTATCGCACAAGTACTTTATTTCCTGTCTCCGCCACCCCGCGCGTCTATCCTCTTGCTGGTCATCTGCCGCCACTCCAAGATTCAATCCCCCCGCGGGTGGGAACTCGTCCCAAGAAGTCCCGTCCACCGAGGCGGTGCCGCTTCTATGTGGCTGCCAGCCATTAATACATATCCTCTGGCGTCTCTCGCCATCCAATACGAACACCGTACCTTCCCAATGTGTTTTGAACTTAATTCTGCTACGTAGGAGTAGCCATCGTTTCCGATTCAGATGCTGCCCAACTCTACTCCTCGTAATAATACAATCAACACCCCCCGGCCTTCCATTTCATTGACCGTATTCAAAACACGAAATGAATACTCAAACGCAGACGGCCCGCCGCCGCCGCCGTCATCCCAGCGCTCGCGCTCGCGCTCACTTGAGCCTTCTCCCGCTGACTCACTATGACCCATAATTACTTGTGCATGGGGTTTCCGGATACGCTACCGCAGAATTGAAGCCTGTGATTAAAGCTAAGGATAGCCATGTCAAAGGGTTAGCTACGGAAAGGGAGTTGCCATTGAAGAAACGTTAACTCGGTAATACGGAAGATTTCCAAGTCCACTTTTTGGACTCCGACGGACTCCGTCTTCACGTCCACACTCAATTGTAGAAACGCGTCTCCTAGATTCCGTCTTCAGTATAGGCCACCTACAGCAGCGCATACGCAGACCCATACTTCGACTTCGACTCCTTGACAAACATCTACGGCCACGGCCGACGCGGCTTCTTCTCCTCAACCCTTTTTCTCACCCTCTGGCATGCCAAGTTCTGAATCCGAATCTATCTATACAGCACAGTACAGTCACTAGCAGTCAATGAGTCAACCTCCTAACACGCAGAACTCGGTCTATGTATGGGTAGCTGAGCTCTTGCTTTGCCTTTGAAACCACGCACGGAGAACGTGAGCCTCCGAGTCTCCACGCACATGTATGTACATACGCGCCATCGACACCAACGCGCCCAGCTAGACCAACCGCGTCTCAAATCACCCCCATCCCAAACTTGACAAGTCGGCATATCTACACACGACACACGAACACCGCAGGCCCCCACCTATCTACATCTCCACATCTCTATCCTAAACCTGATGCACGAAAAAGATTTCCACCCGTGCGTGCATCCGTGCATCCGTGGGTTTATCCACTCTATGGCTATGCAACTCTGATTTCATGCCCATGGGCAGCTCGGGTCGACCTTGATCGAAAGGATAAACTCAAGCCTGGTCGCCAATCCCGAACTATTATTATTATTCACTGCTAAAGCACGGTAGACGCGGCTCTTTTCCTGGCGGCCTTCCGATGACGGAAAACCTCAAGCCTGGTCGCCAATCCCGAATTATCATTATTATTATTCACTGCTAAAGCGCGGTAGACACGGCTCTTTTCCTGGCGGCCTTCCGATGACGGAAAAGCTCAAGCCTGGTCGCCAATCCCGAATTATCATTATTCACTGCTAAAGCGCGGTAGACGCGGCTCTTTTCCTGGCGGCCTTCCGATGACGGAAAAACTCAAGCCTGGTCGCCAATCCCGAATTATTGTTATTATTCACTGCTAAAGCGCGGCAGACACGGCTTTTTTTTCCTGGCGGCCTTCCGATGACACAGACAGACAGAAACACAGACGGGCTCAGGCGGCTTTGGAATCCATGAGTCAGACTGCAGTCACTCGACCAGCGCCGGCGTCATGACCTCCTGTGGCTCGTCTCGTTGGATTTTTTTAATGCTATCTGCGATAAAACGTAAATTGAACACGGCCCCACTGCGGATGCTCTCTTCAAAATAGCCCGATGACGATGATTTCATTATGGATTTTGGGGGTGCTCGGATACCTTTGAACTCCGAATTCAACCTCTGCGATGCGCCAAACCTCGGTCACTTCTTCCTTCTCCTTGACGGACACGGAGTCTTTTTTTTCTTCCTGGCTTCTCATGACTGGCCCGACTCGAGTTCTTCTACTCTTCTCGTGTCGATGTCGATGTCGACTGGCCATGATGATCTTCGAATAAGTATGACTGAAGATAGCTTCAATTTACGTCCTTCTCCCTCCTGTGGCTGAACGCGTCTTCAAAGTGGATCCCGTCCGTCGAGTTGAGTTGTCGACAAGATGACTCCAATCGTATCCTGGTATGTATGTATGTACAGTATGTGCGTCTCCGATATCTGCGAGTCGGAAGGAGTCCCACGCATGTGCATGAAGTCATTTCTTCGAAATATGGCTTCGATGATTTATTTTATTATTATGGACAATCAGGCCGCAACCTCCAATTCAACCTCCAATTCAATTTCCCGACACCGCGACAACGACAACGGCGGATTCTTTTTTTTGGCTTCTCATGACTAGCCCGATTCAAATTCTTCTTCTCTTTCTCATATCCATGTCGACTCATGGTGATCTTCGAATAACTCAATCTATGTCGTCCTCTCCTCCTGTGGCTGAGGCTGAGCTTCGCGTCTTTTCAAAGTGGATCCCGTCTCCGTCCGTCGAGTTGAGTTGTCGATAGGATGACTACAATTGTATCTTGATATGTATGTATGTGCGTGTCCGATATCTACGAAGAAGTCCCACGCATGCGCATCTTCGAAATATAGCGATGGTTTTATGTATTATCATCGGGAGCTCGGACGGCCAGGCCGACCTTTGAACTCTGAATTCAACCTCCGCGACAACGACAACGACGTTTGACGGACTCCTTTTTTTTGGCTTCTTATGACTGAATTCTTCTTCTCATGTCGATGTATGTCGACTGGTCTGGCCATGGTGATCTTCGGATAACTAAGACTTTGACTGCAGCTTTAATTTATGTCGTTCTCTCCTCCTGTGGCTGAACGCCTATTCAACGCGTCTTCGAAGTGGATCCCGTCTGTCGAGTTTGAATTAAGTTGTCGACAAGACTACAATCTTATCTGCGTTCCCGCAACATCCCACGCATGGGCGCACATGAAATCATCTAATATTCAAAATATGTATAGCTCGATAATTTATTTTATTGTTATGGGGAGGCCGACCTTTGAACTCAGAACCCAACCTCCGCGATGCGATCTCGGCGGATGCACTTTGTCTTCTCTTCTCCACTTCTTCGCCACGGCCACGGCCACGGCCCTCCGGCCAAGTTCGTTCCGTTCCATTCCCACTACTGTCGAACATGGGAGTCAGTCAATACCTGAGACTGCGGCGTCTTGTCCAATTATCCAGCTGTCTATGTTAGTTATCTGCGTCTGCCACATATCTGCAATCACCGCCAGTACTAGTGAACACCGTCCCATCCTGTCCTCGCTCCACACATGTTCATTTTCTAAAATACTACAGCCTCGATGATTTCGATTTCATTATGGGCAACTCGGACTTGGAGAGTTCAAACTCGAAACAACTGCGCGGGCTTCGCGTCGCGTGCACTGACCGCTGATTCAATTGCGAAACCTCGGCGGCGGACGCGCCTTTGCTTCGCTTCGCTTCTCCACTTCTTCGCCACGGCCATTTTTTTTCATCTCCTTTTCTTTTCTCATTCTCACCCGGCTTCGATTCTTCTTTCTCCATACCACGGTCGATCCTACATATACAGAAAAGCTCCCGTCCGCGCGCGCCGCTCGGTGGCGTCATTTGCCGTGGGCGGCGACCTGGCAGTCAAGAAGACTGACTATGTATAACCAACAACAACTCTCCGACGCCTGAGCCCTGGACTCAAGCTCACCATTGATTCCAATCCCAACCTCGGAGAAGCTCTTCCTCCGCTCAGCTTGATATCATCCCCTCCACCTGGAATCACATCTCCAACTTTCGACCTCCACAGCTGAACGTGTCGCATGCATATCTGCGAACACCGCAGGCCCGGGCACCGGCTCCACCCATCTACTATGCATAGTCAAACCTGATGACTTTTTCATGCAGGCGCTCTGATTTCGTTATGGGGGGGGCGGAGTTCCATCCAAGACCGATTGCGATTTTTGCGAAATTCGAACTCCGACTTTCAGGAACAACTTGAAAACAAACCTCGGCGGATGGCTTGTTTTCTCCACCTCTTGGCCACGGCTATTTGTTCTCACCCGGCTTCTCATGTCGACTGTCTAGAAGGTGACGCGGCAACTGACTATGTATAGCTCGTTCTCCTCCAGTGGCCAGCATTAAACGCGCGTCTCTCGGATGCCAACGGCCTTGAAATTATGGACAAGACCACAATCGTATCTGCGTCTCCGGCGCAACATATCTGCGAGATCCCACGCATGGAATGAATGTTCTCCTCAAAACCTCAAGATAAAAGGTTCCGGTAATGATTTCATTATGTCGTTAAGCATGGAGAGTATCTCGGGATGACTTTGGCTCCGGAATACCTCAATTAAACTTGCTCGTCAGTCAGAGGAGGTCGGAGCATGAAATCATTCGAACTCCGCTTTGAACGACCTCGGCGGACGCGCCCTGGCTTCTCCACCTTCTTTCTCACTACTGTCAATTCAATTGGCCTGGGCATAGGTGTACAGGTGACGCGGGCTTCGGAGTCGCAGGTATTCCAAGTCGACCGTGGAGGTTCTGAATCCCATGTCGACTATATGTATTCGAAGGCCGCGCCCGTTCGCGTCACTTGGACCCAGTGACCTCTCCAAGGACGATTGACTATATACAGTACGTATATAGCTCTGCCTTTCCGACGCTTTGGCCTCCGAATTTCTTCACACAAGAAAGCATATACATTCTCGGACAGCTTCTTTGACCGGCTGAAACAATTCAATTCTGGGGTATGTGTGGGCTGGGCATGTGAGCCTCTCCTCCAACTAGCGCTATACATAGACAAAGACTCTGGCCGTGGCCGTGGCCGCCGCTCAGGCTTCGAGCTTACCCTACGCTTGAGCTTTGGGCTCAAGTCTCGAATCTTGATATGATCCCACCGGCGATCCTAATGCAACGCATCTTCTCTTGTTTAATGCGGCCGTGGCCCACCTTGGCTTTTACGCGGGGACGCTGACGCCGACTGTCGTGCCTATATTCGTCCATCCTCGTTCTTCGTGGGATGAACCATTCCGATACGTTCCCGGTTCCTGTTCGCACGCATGTCTGTTTCGTCGGGTCCATTTTGCCCCAGTACTCACTCACACTTCGAGCATACGTATGTATGTATGTATGTATGTACGTCGCCACCACTGGGAGTCTCTCCCCCCCCTCCCATCTCGTTTCGTCTAATTATCCTCTCGAATGCTATCTGCGAACCCAAACGCGAACACTGCAGGCACCGGCACTCGCCCACCCAGCCACACACCCAGCCACCAGCCTATCTATATCCCAATCCATATCTCTATCGATGTCGACATCCCATCCCACCCCCCAGAACCCCACCCATACATATGCGGGCTGGGGGCTGAATCTGTCCATCGCCCATCTCGCACTGGTGAATCTGATTCCTGATTCAAACTCAACATTACCATAAACAATATAAAGATATCTCACGATATCTACCCCGGGCTCGGTGTCTCGGACTCGGACTGCGAACCGAATCTGATTTCATTATGGCGGTGGCAACATCCGGTCACGGATCCGCAATGCAGTGAGCGTGAGCGAAATTTGATCCCTTAGCTCTTCTCTCTCCAAAGTCCGGTCGATGATCTGCTTCGCGGGTTGATGGACAGCTCTGAGGTGACAGCGACTCTGACTCGGACGGAGCTTCCGTCTCCTTCACAGAATCACGGAGGCAAGTGGGGGGAGGAGTGTATTTTTCAACTGCGAGGTTCCCACCGCGGGTTCTCATCACTTCAGCTTATCTGGGGGAGCAAATTTTCAAACATCTTATTATGGGTATCGTTTTCCTCCTATTCGGGCCTCCAGGCCAGGTACCGCGCTATACTCGTATTCGTATCTCACTGTCGGAGATAAGTTGAACTTGGCCTGTTGTTCCTTGTATTTCTTCAATCATGTTGAAAATCGAAATCTCTCTCGCAAGTGAAGTAAGGAATTATATATTTTCCCTTCTCAAAATGGCTCCAGATTCTCTTGCCGGCAAAAATATCTTGGAAGTAAATATGTCTTGGCACCCGCCCACCGGCCAAATCGCGTTCAATTCCAGCATACTTTACCCGGGCTCGTGCGGCGTACCCCCAGGGGTCGCGCCGCTCGGTCGTCCGCGCTAATCCGTTGGTCTTGTCTGTGGGATACTTTGATTTTCTCTGTTCATGAAGACACGGAATTGCCGGAACAGTTGTTTTATTTAGCATTACATCGAATCCTGAACGCGCCTAGAGAGGGCACCAATTACGCTGGTTCCCGAGTCAAAGCCGAATTCAACCAAAAATAATTTGTGAGGCGCAGAGAGTTGGTAATGAGGCAGAGGTGTAAGCAGGGCCTCCCGCTAATACAGCGCCACGAGCGGGATGTTCATCCCGTCGGGTTTAGGGTTTGTTATTTGATTATTTTCCGTTCCTGCCAGCAGTTCGTTGCCAGCGAGAGGGTTCAAATTAAATTACAACGACGGGAGAAGAGTAACCCTTGCGCGTCTACATAGTGTTCGGTCCGTGCATCACGTTCATTTTCGGGTAGTTGCTAGTTGAGGTCTCCCGAGTCCGCCCGAGTTGGCGTCCGTCTTGTGGTAGTGAGGGGAGGGGACGCGAACTCAAACTCAAACCCTGAGGACGCGTTGTTTTCGGGATTGATTGACGGGTTAACGCCGAGTTGAACGCGATCGGTGAGTCCAGTTCCGAGGTGATTGACATCGGATCTGCGTCCCGGTCTCCTGGTTGTCCAAGTTGTCCTTGTACTTTAGTTTCTTCTCCTTGGTGACTTCCTCCGTCTTCTCTCCCGCCGAGCCGACGTCGTCGTGGCCACAGAAATTGTGGCGTCTTATTTAGTTTGAATTGATTCGCATTGCGTTCGTCCTTGTATTGGCCCTTCGTCGCGCCAACAGAACCTGATAGTATGGCCTCGTCTTCCGTGCGCGCACGTTTGAAATCAGACTTAGACTATTTTTGATGTCTATCCAATAGGCGGCGGGGAAAGTGACGGGGACGGACCAGCGCGCCCACCCACTGCCATTGTTGCCTAAATTTTAATTGACGCGTCTGTCCATGAGGAACGAACTCTCCACGCATCGGGGATGGAGAAGTGGAATTTTGAAGACAGGAAGGCACGCGGGGAATGAGGAAGGGGTCACGGGGATTGAGACCTATCGAGGACGCACGGGGAAGCGCCCACCGACGCCCATCGACTGGCGGAAAAATGATCCTGTGCAATGACTCGACGCGTCTGAGCATGATTGAACGTGTCCGCGTCTACTCTCGGGCAGAAGCTCGAAGCTGTAAGCTGTAAGTCCTAACTACGTGAAGTTCAACTCTGCATAGTGCCGTAATTTGAACCCTAAGCTGTTAAATACGCTGGGGAGGTTGCGGCGGCGACGCCAGTGCTGTATAATTATACGTAGACGGAGTGCGTCGTAAGTGCTGTAGGACTTGCCATAACGCGTCTATCTCGTGCCACGGTGGCAGTGGGAATTCGAGGGATTCGTTCATAAATATTTTGGAAAGGAACGCCAGGCGATGCCGTTTGCAATCGAATCCTTTGTACAGGAAGAATTATTCTGGTCGGTTATGAATGCCATAATGCGTCCGGGGTAAATCGAACCATGACGCGTTCTTCGAAGTCATTTATCTCCGGGTGCATAACGTGAGTTTTAATATTATGGGGAGAGCGACGCGTCCAGGCCTATAATATTAATCGGCATTTAACGCATGCACCGATTGAAGCTCAGGGTTAGACTGACGCGTCGCGTCACGGTCGCGGGGGCCTTTTGAGTCCGCGACACCCTCGGCGAATGACTCTACGCCACTGCTTGGGTGGGGAAAGGTAAGACTGAGGAATGGAGTATCCTTCGGGTTTGACCGTGACGGGGAGCGTTCTTCCAAGTTTGAAGTCCGCTCGCTCACTATATGCTATCAGCGCCGCGGCATTCTGGGCACAAGACCTATTTTAGATTTTGTATATTAGATAGGAATCATATATATTTGAGCCCGCGGCGCATTACGACTAGTGGGGATCGCGCAGATCCAATTCGACCGGCTTGATGATTGAATGTATTCGTTCAATTCAGCATGTACACTTTTGATTCAAGTATGATGTTGAATTTTGCGTACTTCAATACTAGAAGTTCAGCCACTCAAACCCCCGAACGACAAAAAGCCGCGTCTACAAAGTTCAACTGAGTGCAAAATTCAACCTCATTGACATGACCACTCACTCCCCATTTCCACACAACACAATTCTAAAAAAAGCTTGCCGAAACGCATTGCATTGGGTAGTACTGAAATGCACACGGTCGCATTAGTCCCTCAGTTTGGCGTTCAAGTCGCGTCCGACTGTAATTGGCTGCTGCGGCCCGGCATATAGAATCTTGAATCAAAACAGTTCCATCAATCCAACATCCAACCATTCAACATTTCCTAATTCGACAAACACGCACCCTGACAGAAACGAAAATCCGCATCCGAGATGCTGCCCCCGGACTCTCAAAGCGGACTTTTACTTGGCTCGTGTTTGTGTCAAGATAAGCATACATGCGGGACAGTGTGAGTTGTTTCGAATTGGCGTCGCGTGTAAACTTTAAATTGCCACGAAGTCGTTTTGTCCACTTGGCGCTCGTGTAGAGGTTCTCGTCTGTTTTCTTGTGGTTGAAAATCCACAGTCGAGATCTAGGCCTTCCCCGCTGGCGTCTGTGAGACGTTTCGTCTTTACGGTTCCACCTAAACGGCTGAATTCCTCATATGCCAAATTACTTCGTGAATCGCATGTTGTCTCGTCCCTGCACACGTTTCTCCCAAGTTCTCAAATTGTTTCGTTTGATTTTGTGTCCGATAGTCGGCCGCAAGGTTATGCAGGGTCTACGGCTGTCTACGGGAAATACAAATCCTAATCGGCAAAAAACGGGCCAGGTAACGATGTTGAGTTGTTGAAAACTTGCCTCGACGGGCACTATTTTTGATTGGCGGGTCGGGCGCGTCCGCCCATCGACGCGGTGCGTACAGTAACTCAGTTCCGGCGATAGCTACATCATAAATAATTGGGCGAGGTGTTCGGTAAGTACCTACCAACCGACGACGCAGCGGGTAATGTAAGGAATTTAGACAATACGTATAACCGACCCAGTACTAATGAAACACATTTTGCATTGGCAATTGCCGAACGTGTCCGGACGGCAGCTCCCACTCGGACCCACTCGGAATCTCTGTCATCACTCGCGGTTCAAGTGGCTGTCTTGCTGGCTGTATCTAGAGTTGAACGTTCAGCCTGACTTCCACTTACACGGGATTCCAAACAAAGTTCAGTCACTGTGCTGGGTAGAAGCGGGACGATAGCACCCGAGCGGGGCGGTATCGGCCGTCGGTTCAACTCTTCAAGATCATGGATTACCCAGGTTAAGTTAGTTGTGTTGTTTCCCCGACGCGCAATGAGTCGACGGAGCTTCAAACAGCGATTAGAGGGCCTAACGCGGTCGCGATATTCGTGAAAAAAAAGGTTCTTGCCAATCGGATATCGAACAACTCGCCGACGGGAATTCAACGAATATATTCAACCACGTCGACAATTTTCGACCGAAGTTTAGCCGCTGCGCTTGGGCATCCACACAACCCACCGGCCATGCTGACAATTATTGGGAAGCCGCGACGCGTATTTCGGCTACGGACCCCTGAACGCCTGCGGGGTCGGGATGACCCAGGAAGCAGCAACCACTGCGGGTTGCCTATGTTTCAGGAGAATGAACACGAATACAAATATGGTTGAGAAAAGACGATTGGTACTAAGAACAAAGTAAAAGTATAATCATGCTTAACAGACAGATGAATTGGCACGGAAAGCATAATGTGTGTGCAGGAACATAGAGTCTGCTGGCCCAGGCGTGATAACGGCATTCGGTGGTACCGGCGACGGCCCCGTCACACCTGGGGTAGCAGCCAAAATGCATCACAGTCTCGGGGTTACAAACGGCGATTGGCGGCGAGCGTGCCAAGGCTTTCCCTACAAGCAATGAATAACTCTCCGAGTCCAAGGCCGATTCGACGCGAACGCTGAGCGAGCAGTTCAACCTTTCTCCCGCAGTTCTCGCCAAACCTCGGAAAGCACGGTGTCCCGACTGGCGTTCGATAACATTAATGAATCAGCGGAGTCGGAGTCAATGAAAGCGCACACTTCTCTTTCGAATTCGCCCATTCATACGCCAGGTAAGTTCTCTTGTGGCGGGCTTCTGTCTCGTCTCCCCGCTCTCAGCCCGGTTCCTCGCCGATGTTCAAGCCCCGTTGACAACTTAGCCATTTTCAACTGGCCGACGTTCAAGCTCTTTAGTAATTAAATGAGCAACCCTGCATCGACGACTGCGGAGTTCCGGAAATTTTGGGCGTTCCGGAGTCCAAGCCCTTGCGCAACCCTGATAAACAGATGCTCTATTGTGGGCACAGAGTATTCTATTATGGGCTACTGTGGGCACGCGCGCGCGAAACGCATGGGCGAATCGGACATAGGCAACACAGAAAAAGGCGCGGAGGTCGAGGGACGATCAGAATGATTGCTCCATGTTTGACGCTAGGATTTGCAAAGCTGCGGGGGGGCCGGAGGTTGCGTGTCTGTGATTTAGTTGAAAAAAAAAAAAAAAACAACGAATGAATGAGAGAAAGATTAGGGAACAAAACCGAAACACGACTGACACACCGGATGCGGAGGCGAATGTGGGAGAGGAGGGAGGGATACCGGCAACTGGTAAGAGGACGAAACGAACAGAACGCAATGGAAAAAAAAAAAGAAAGAAACATAACGCAACTTGTTTCACGATCCAACCAGATACAGAAGACGAAGCGAGTTTGTTTTGGTTTCATTTCGCAAGGCAAAGAATAGCTCAACACAGCAACAAGGGAGGAGAAAGGAGAGAAAGACGCCGACCAATGTTCGAAGATAATCAATACCACACAGAGCTGTGGGCGCGGGACCCACGATCAACCGAAGGAGCGGTGCAGTCGAAATGTCGTCGAGCTGTGCCGGAAGCAGAAGGAATTCGGGACAGTCTATTCAACCACCAGCAAATAAAGTCTGCAGAGCCTTCGAAGTACACAGGAATCAACCGCTGATAGAACCTCTTCCGAAGTACTTAGAAGAGAGGCGGTTTGCAGGGTGACAGAAATCATAGACGCGCACGAGGCGGGGTTGGTAGCGTGCAGCGAGAACACCCGTTTGAGATTGTTTTGGTTCTGGATTCTAATTGGCCAATTCTAGACAGAGCTAGAAAATTTGGAGGAGTAAAGCGCAGGCATCCTCTGAATCCGGAACTGCGGAAAGTGCGATAAGTGATCGAAACGCTTCGAAACGATGGTCTTCGTTTAATTTAAATCACTGACCTACGAAACTTGTGAAGGAAATCAAAACACTTGTCGGTGGAGCTGCAGGAGGCGTAGTACGCTTACAGACTACTGGAACATAGGATAGTTTTGCGTACCCAACACGAGGCGCGGGGATCGCCTCGTGTCTATCTCACGGGGAGGCGTGAGACTCACTGAGAGCAGCTAAATCAGCGGCCATGAGGCAATGACGCGCCCGCTTCAAAGTTGAGCGAAGGCCAACTTTCGCGAACAGTAGACTTGTACGTAGGTCCCTCGGCAGGCTAGCAGCGCAAATCGCGGCGAAGTTAGCAAACTGAGACCCTGAATACGCTTATGTGCTACGTATGTCGGAGAAATGGTCCGAAGCCGATAAGGCCAAATAATGCCTAATAATGCGATACGGCACGGGCCGAGTTATCATGACAAGATAATCTGAACGAACATTATCAGGCAGCGGAGATAAGGACTGATAATGAGACGACCAAAAGATAATGGATTTGGTTCTAAGATAAGATTAATTTCAGAGACAATGGCGGCAAAAGGTTACTACTATCTTATCTCGCCCGATTTATCTCGCCCGATTTAGCATTTTTAACTAAGGTCAGCTGAGAGGGTCGAACCAGCGACCGCACGCAAACCCAAACTGACCAGCAGTACGCCATAACCAACTGCACCAGGCAGCTTTTTCTAAGGTAAGTAAACAAGGCAGCTATATGGTACCCTCACGCCTTGCCCGTCCACAAAAAAAAAAGAGAAAAAAATACAAGCAACCACTTGAAAAATCGACACAAAGCGTAAAACTCCGAGTTCTGCTGCACCACACTCAGACTTTCAAGGGTGGCAGGACATACTCGACTATGGCTGTGCTGGCCGCAAGTTTTTTAAATTGGGGAGCTCGCAAGTGGTTCGTCGAAGGATGAGGACGCGCGACTGCGCCAACGAATCACACGCAGCGAGGAGCCGTACCCTTTGACGAACACCTCCCCACCCGCACTCGCATCACGCCGAGCCCAAATGCAAACGTGCTGACCTCGACTTCGTGCCAGACGTCGATCTTTGCACCGCCGATGGCGAACTGGTACCGTTGGACAAGGATGAGGGCGTGGTAGTCCTCGCCGAGCGTGTAAAACAAATTGCGCAGAGTGTTTGTGAAAACCGATAGTTCCGCTTGTGCGAGCCAGCTGTGTATGCATTAGCATTGCTGTGTAGGAACAATAGAAAAAAAATGCTTACTCCTTGACGCTCCGCCCCTCAGCTACCACGACCTCCCCCCTCAGCCCTCCGAATGTCCAGAGCTGAGGAGCGGCGTGAAATTCATCACCCTCATGCACCCACTCCACCTGCGCTGCCCGTGACAGAAATGAGTGACGCAGGTAACAGCGGGCTCCCGCACCCGAAAACACACGCTCGCAGCAAGTGCACTTGCCACCGGCACGCTGCGTGAGAAGAAGCGGCCAAGTGTGCAGTCCCAGCTCGCGAACGGCACCCCAGGGCCGGAGAGGACGGGTGAGGCGGTCGGCGGCGGCGCGAAGGCGAAGAGCCGGCGGTGTAGCGCTTGACGTTCGATGTCCTCCATCCGAGGCAGGTGGCGGCGGGGAAAATGAGGGCCCAACGACTGGAGGGGAACGTGTCGTCTGAAAGTGAGTGGATGTTAGTATACTCGTAAAAGAAGAATAAATCAGAGGCGGAAAGTCGGGTGTGGATCGTTCATTCAGAGGACTGAGTGCCATAATGCAGTCCAAAAAAATGACCCAACATCGAAAGGTCCCCGTCCACACTCCCACTTGGAAACAGGAAAAGAAAGAAAGAAAGAAAGACTCACCACGACAATAACCCTCTCCACCTCGAACATGCACGGCGTCCCAATCGCCACGTCTCCTCCTCTTGCGCTTGCGCCGTACTGGTGACAGCCCGGATCCCCTGTGGCAGTCGCATCGAAGATGAAACAGTAATTGGAGTTTGAGGAGCGTGTCGATGTGGCGGGGAGAAAAGAGTGGATGATCATGGCCTGATCATGCCAAAATAATCTGAGCCGCCGCCGGATACTGCCTGAAAAGACAAGCCGGTCCTGGCCGGTCCCTGAAAAGGCAGGCCGGTCCCTGAAAAGGCAGGCCGGTCCTGATCGGTCCCTTGTAAGGCCCTTATCATGACGTTATAAGGCCGCGGCCTTATAATGCTATTTATATTTTTCCGACATACACGCTCGTAGTTGACCTTGAAAGACAGAGAGATGTCGAGAGTTGGATCGCTGAGACGCTACAGCCTCGGACAATGAAGTCCCAATGACGCTGAACGCACTTGCCTACTCAGGAAGTGATGATCCCAGTCAAGTCGATGGATGATCTGCGAGCAGCACCGCCCCGTATAATGAACTGGACTGCCCCTCGTAATGAACGACGACAGTGTGAATGGATCTAGATGACGTTGTTCGATACCAGGTGAGTTCTTGATGATGGGGTTGTTGGGAGATCGTTGCTGGATTGGTAGCAATCGACGGGCTCGGCGCCAACTCGGTGCTATCAGCTGTGCTGTGCTGCTTGAGCAGATTAGATGAGGCTATTTTGGGCTTTATAGTACGGGCAAATCGGATCGGAGGGGCAGTGGGTTACCGGGGTTCAACTTAGAAGGATACAAACAACTCAGCACAACCTACAGAACGACAAACGCCGATGTGGATCCCAAGACCAGGAAAGAAACACCAGAAAGCAAGTAAACTAAATCAGTCTGAGGAATTGGAGCACACAAATAGAGTAAAATCCAACCGCCAGTCAATCCTCGGTGCGGTAAAGGCGGTAGAGTGCAAATTCGACGTTCAAGGCATGCCTTGCGAGGCTCCGCGCGCCGAACAACATTGGGTACATCCGAGCCATAACCACGGCTTCACGACCAGTGAATAATCAGATAAGATGTGCGTCTGAACCAAGTTCGCGGCCTCTCCGACCGCTGTAGTTTCAATCTTCTGAGAAGTCGAAGCTAGACCCCGCCAAACCGCGGATCCGCGTCGGCGCAAATCCTCCGCTACCACGCGTACGCGAGTGGTCGTTTCCGAAGCAGAGCATCAGAAAATGCGCCTGAACACAAAGTCAAATTTCCGTTGTACTGTCGATCGAGTCCAATTTTCGACCGCCGACAGAGGAGGTAGGTGCGAATAACAAAAATGGAAGTCGAGTTCGGGTCAAAACGTTAAAATGATTAGGATATCATATCGGCAAGGAAAAACGGTGAATTTGAATGTTTCAACCAAAACCTAGAATATGAGTGGGTATAGGAAGCAATTGGATAGCACTAGTGAATTTAATCCTGAATGGCTGAAATGAGAAAGAGGATGCCTCACAGGACAAGAGTTGGGCAAATGAATGCAAAAGCTTCAGCCGTTGGAGGTCGGGAATAACTTTGGACATGACTTGCTCTTCGTCCCTTCTACACGGTACAGCCCTCAGCCAATAGGCATGAGAGACGGGTGGGTACCGGAAAAACAAGGGATCGTCTAGGAACACACGTCGAATTGAACGGTAGAGACGAAACTAGAACAGACAGCAAGCGAAAAAACTGCAGTGTCACACACGTGTCCAGGAGACCTGTAAGTCCTCACTGAATTGAGGACACCCAAGAGAATTTAGGAAAAGTGCAGGAAGCATGAAATTCAGCCGCGTGATAGTTGACAGACGGTCACTGAACCATCCTTGCCATCATTGAGCAAGTGCGCAAGTGTGCAGCGTCAAGCTTGGAAGTAAGTACCTACTTTTTGATAAGCGGCCGCAGGCGCATGCATTAACATGACTGGCTGTTGAGCACGCCATATATTGATGCGCCCAATCACATTCGAGTTCAGTGAGGTCGCGTACGGTACAGACCCAGGCCATAGTCCGCCCGCACTCTTCCCTCCATCGCGATCGCGCATGTGGGATGTCGGTCACCCGGGGACAAGGTGCACAGAATTATTTGTCTGGAGATACGACTTTCCGCGTCAATTCCGACTGGGACTTCAGGCAGCGCCATCGCCACTACTTGACAGCTTCTACGGTAGAAAGCAGACACTACATAAACTCGTGAATACGATGCCTTCCCGTCTTTTCTCAAAGCCGCGGGGGATCTCAGATGTATATCTAGGAAAAGGCGATGCCATGGACGATTCGTACCAGGCGCCGCTGGCCTGAAGTCGCAGGTACAAAGCTGTAGCCTGTACACATAAATTAATCATGAGCTAGAACCCTTTCAGCTTCGTACCTTCATTTCCGCGCGTCAAGACTGGGTATTTGATCCATCCATGTTCATAACCCCGCAGTTCACTTTTGAGCGGGATAGCCAAGGTCGCCAGTAATGATAATGATCCTGGGCAAAATTCAAAAGTTACTCGGTTCCATATAGGGACGCCGTCCGAGACATAATTGGGCAGTCCCTCCTTGGCAGTGGTAGAATGGAAGAACGAGCGAGCGAATTTGGCGCCCATGTCTCGGCTTGTACATTAAATCCACCTGCGAATTGAGCCGACGTTGCAGTCGGTCCGGAGGCACCGAGTTGTTAATTAAATTGTCCACAAGCACGGAGACAACAAGGAGACGGTGGAGTTGTTGTGGATAGAAACGCAGAGAAGCCTGGGCGGTGTCTACAGACCGTTGCTTTGCAACTCTGTAGACGCTTGACGTCCGAATTCGCGGCCGGGCCGGCTGTACAGGCGAACGACAGCGCTTGTATGCACCTTGTTCGGGAAGGGTTTTGCGGGGTATAGACAGCGTGAGCCGTGAACTGTTTGACGCGCGTTCAAGGTAACGGCTGGAGACGGTTGACGTGTCGGCTCAACTTGAAGGCGGATTGGCTCCCAGGCTCAGCTAGCCGACACTGTAAACAGCTTTGCATTGACTGTTTCAATACATACGCCATTGAGGTGGCTGAAACGGAAACGGGGCATTGAATCGTAGTAGGGCATTGAATTGGTTCCCTCCGCGCCCGTGAAGTGAGCAGAATAGAAGCTTGACGATAAATTCCGGTGATTTTTTCCAATATGCAGCGAGAATTGTGGCGGGGCCCTGGGGAGTCGGGGGAGACTGTGCGGGGCCGACAACTTCAGCATTACTGCCAAATCGGGGAAACCTTTGGTCCACGCGGATCACAAGGTCCTAATCAGGTACCTCCATTCAGTTAGAGGCGACCTATTCAAAGGCAACTTTAAATAAGCAGCTGCATCAATCCAGGTAGACTGCGAAGTCCATGATTAAATGGAGAAAAGCTGAAAGGTGGACAGTTGAAAGGTGAAAACTTACCACGATGACCGGTAAAGGACTCAAAAGAGGACGGCATAGGCAGGATAGGTGAATCTGTTTGGGACGACCGGAAGTAGATGCAAAGAACACCGAAATATCTAGGAACCAGGCCTGGAGAATTCAGAAGCGCTTCTCGGCCTGCATCGGGAAGGAACTGTTTCCAGTCACGAGAGGGGTTCCGACACCGGGGAATACCGATTGTATAGTATGAGGCGACCAGAGCATCCGCCGACGCTGGAAAGCTGGTGTTGGATGAAGCATAATTCGCACTAAAAAGGGAAGGTTTTCCCTTCGCTGCAGCCATGTCTGCTGTCTGAGTCAATCTCTTCATTGAAATGTCAAAGAATACCTATCTTCATAGCCTCTCCGAGTCGTACAGACAGTTTCTCCCCAAAATTGGAAACTGCTTGTCAAACTATACCCCCTAACGATGCTTCGAATGGATGCCAATTCGCCGTTCTGTCGGGATGCAAGAACTGCGCGGGTTGGGCGGGCCCGACGCGATTTTCTCGAGCTCTCTGAAAAGGGGTATTTTTTGTCGACATTCGCATCATTGAATGGCGGCGGACATAGTCGGCGATGAGTTCAGCGACGTCGAAGATCGGCCTTCCCACAAAGTCAAGGCTCAAAAAAAATCCCGCGCCTTAACCTGTTTTGGGCATTCTCTAAAACTTGTATGAGTGTGATGCCGTTTCAAGATCTGATGCGCTCCCATTGAATCAAATGAATTGTCTCCCGACATACCTAAAGCGGAAACTAGACCAACAAGAATACTGAGAGAGGAAGTAAGTATCAGAGTCGGTTTGTCTGAGGCAAGAAGACGGAGACTTGGAAGATGCGAGGAAAATTTTTTGCAGGGTCGGCAGCAACGGGTCAGGCGGGGTGTTCCTGGGATGGACTCCGAGGAGTACTTGAATGATTCTACGATCTCGGATAAGAGAGTGGAGAGAACATCTGGTGCAACAAGCGAGGTCCAGTCAAACTCGTTCGCTATCGAGTCAGTTGGGACGCAGCACCATAACTTTGGTTGATTAAGGTGGTACGAGGAAAGTAGAGAGGAAGAGGACGTCATGACTCCGAGACCCTACCACAACAAGTATGTAGAGGCGGTATAATTGAAGCGCGCCGAGCCATCCTGTCCACACGAGCGAGGTCTCGAAGCAAGGCCAGATGGCACTTTTTCAATTTCTTCACTCGAGCACAGGGAGTTTGACAGAGAATTCGACAAAGAAGAAGACAAAAAGAGGAATAACTCGGAATTCCAGTCGAGTTAACCAAAGTTAGAAATGATACTGTCTTCTGTCTTAGTTTGCTACCGCCGAGAGGTTGCAAATTGTCGGTGGTGAGACCGCATGTCAAGCTAAGTACTATAGTAATCTGTGGGTCGAGTAACGGGTTACAGCGCAGAGGGTCAAAGGCTCAGCGCTCAGCAGTCAGGCTCGAGTTTTCGCCAAGTTTCAGGGGCGGCTAAGGTTGCGGTAAAGGCCAGGAAGACGGAATAGATTGAGCTGAATTAGTCTACTGAAAGGGCCAGCATGCAATGCGTGTTCAAGTAGCCAGGAACGTGGTGGTCAGAGTTCAACAAAGCAAAGCCGTGTTCGGCAAGCGGTGATGGCAAAACATGCCGACACGTGGCCTTCTCCAAGTCGCGATCAGCGTCACGGTCCATACGCTTGACTCCGTCCACTTCTTGAACGCGAAACTGCGCAAGAATGTCCTTTGAACATGCACCTGTTTCGAAAGGAAAGCAATTCCTTTTCGACGCCTTTGGCTCCGCGAATCTTACCCTGGAGTAGGACTCATGGTTGGCGTTGCAATGTCATCCATTCTGGTCGGAGTCTTCGACGTAAAACACTATTTCCACCTTCAAGTAGGTCGATAGTTCAGGTGGACCTCGCTATGTGACGCGCTATTTGACTAGTGACCTCCTTTGACTAGCTTGTACCACATATCTCGCGTCATTACCAAGTACAATCTTTCGGTCTCAAGTTATCCGCAGTTCCAACTTATTCGAACGCGTAGTATTGGCGATTGGGCGTCCACCACCTCGCGTTCTCCAGCTCTAGGTGGGTAGAATATTTTCCGGTTTTCTTTCTCTGAATGCGCTGCATCCAGCGAGCTTTTCATTGCCGAAATCCTACTCTATAACATCGGGATTCAGATAGAACGACAATTTGGTACCCTCAAGTTTGCCGTAGGTCTCAGCAATCTGTGTAAATTACATCTTACCGTTCATGCCAGTCATTTGCTATCATCACGACGCTCCTTGCGACTCTAGTGGAATTTATATCTCTGATTTTGTTCCACCGCGCCGGCCTCAATTACATCCCTTCCGGGACTCACGACTCTCATATTCAGCATCCTCTATCAGTACCACAGGATCGTTCCTTCTGCATACAGCTTTCGTATATTTGGGCTTCCTCTCACGAACAAAAGTTTCACGTATATATTCGCATTGCAAGTGTGTGGTCCTGATCCCACTGTTTTGTACCGATTCTCAAATGCACAAATGCACGTCAGCTCGCGATTGGACATCTCCCCGGATCCGCAGCTGTGGCCCTCATCGGCGTTTTTGCCGGCCAAATATATCGCTCCGACTTGGCCAATTTCAAAGGGTACCGGATCCCTCCATGGCTCGCGTCGTTCTCCTCCAAGTATATCCTCCCTCTACTAGGCTCCCTCCGCCCTGCACGGCGGTCCAACCGCGCGCTCCCGGACGAGGGGGACTCAGATAGTGCAGGTACAACGCGCCTGCAGAACGAGAACGACGAGGTCATTACGACAGCCAGGCGGACGCCAGCTCCATCCACCACGGCTACACAGAGAAATCGTGCCGAAAACAACAATCAAGCAGGTGGGACTGGGACTGGAGGGTCGGTCGTCAGGGAGTGGGTCGAGGGTTTGACGGGACGAAGCCAGACATCTGGAATCAGGATTCCGACAGAAGCCGAGATAGCTCAGCTTTCGACGATGTTTCCTGATCTCCAACGCGACGTTCTGGTGGGGACCTTACAACGAAGGTACTTACCGCCCTTTCTCGCCTTTCACCTGTTGCTCATCGTGCCACCTTAGCCCGAATATCGAGAGCGCCGTAGAGACGCTATTGAGTTCTCAGCGATAGAGATAGTATTTAGGACACTATGTTTTCTATTGCGGAACCGCGGACGTGGGATACAACGACCATAGAAGCGCCGGATTGTTCACATCTCCGGCTCCTCCTCAAAGCCTTCTCCGTCTTCGTCTTCTCCAGTGAACGCAGCGAGCGGAACCGCATACAGACGGATCACCGGCTATAAGATCCGTTCGAAATTAAATACAGATGGGCGTAGATGTATCAAGCCACGACGAACCTTATTGGGATCCTTCACCAGGACGTATTTCCCCTCGGGCATCTTCATGCACAGGTCCGTGACAGTCCTGACAATGCCCCATCCGTTCGCCAGGGAGACGTTGAGTTGCCCCGCAAACTCGGTGGGGCGCATGGACGCTGTGCTCAGAATGACATGGCGAGTGTTGTCCCGTGGATTTGCACGAGAGATGTATCTGAGCAAGCGCGTGAGTAAAGGTTTCGCATAGATTTCATTCGAAGAGCGCAATAAAAGGAAAAGGCGTCCCATGAGAAGGAAGATGAGGGATGGAGAAGATCATCAGACGTACCCAATCTTCATCAAATCGGCGCCAGCCAGTACGCTCTGAACTGTCCATTTGGCCAATTTGCAGCTGTTATTCTTCATCTCCGTAGCAACGACCGCACCACGCTGGGAGTCCAGCTTGGATCTCCAGTCAGGCGCCCCACCGGCACCCTGCGAGCGTGTGTCGAATTCGTTGAGAGCCCGAATGGTGACCAATCCCTGCCCGTCGCGAGGGTTCCCTTGACCAGGGGAGTACGCATCGACCTCAGTTCGGACACATATTTTGATGTCCTCGTCCTCCGTGATACCCAGGTCGAAGACGCGATAGCGGTAACCGCAAGAGGCGAGCGGATCCGTCTCGTCGGGACCATAGAACGGGTTAGGGTGAGCAAAGTCCACAGGCTGTGGGGGTGGATTCTCGACGACGGATTGGAAACCAAAGTTTTGGTTAATGTAGGTCGCCTCGAGGGAGAGAGACGTCGCCGAGTTGATCGAGGGAACCTCGGGCACCGCAGACTTTTCGGTGGGGTTGTTGGGGTTCGGCGGGGCGGGGTCCTGCGGGGGATCCGCGGCGTTTTCATTGACGGTGACAGTGTCGAATGGACCTCCGTCCCGTTTGTCGAAAAACAGGTTATTACCCTCGCGCACGATGACAATGTCCCATGGATAGACGGAGCGCGGCGCGCACATGAGAACACTGAGAATGACATCTGTCGCGTACACTGTGGCAGTATTTTTGGCGGCGAGCTGTATAGATGTTTATAAAATGAAAACACAGGGTTACAATAACGAAACTTGCCTCCTGGATGACAGGGTCGTCCGACGTCGTGGTATTATACCTGATACGGTCCACGAGCTGCAGCGGACGCTCGGTCTTGGTCGTTATACGATCATATGATTTATCGTATGCGAAGAGTCGCCCGTACGAATCACTTCACAGCGAATCAATGGACAAGGCACTAAACTAGACGTTAAAGAACTCACAGGTCGACAGGCTCATCAACCTCTAGCCTCAATTTAGCCAGACGATGGAACTCGATCTCTTCCAGCATTGACCAGGATGGAGAAATAACGACAGAAGATTCGCGAGTGCGATTGTTCTGCCCGAAAAGTCAGACAAGGCCCTTGAAAGATAGTTGCTATCACAAACCTTCTCCCAGTCCCTCCAACCTCTCCGCCCGCCGCGCTGATTGTTTCCTCGTCCAGAGTTGAAGCCGCGACCTCCACGTTGTGCCCCGCCCCTCGCATTGTTGTATGAGGCACCACCACGAGCACCTCCCCTTCCTCCGCGAGAGAATGCGCCGCCTCTACGGGGCGGAGCCGTTTTGTTGTCAACCAGAGAGAACGAAGACTCGTCTTCGACATGGAAGTAGGCGAAAGCGCTGGCGGTTCCACTGCCGAATGCTTGAGTACCATCACGCCGCCTGCCACCAGGTCCGCCACCGCGCGCATTCTGAGTTTGAGGAAGACCGACGGCAGACTGGCGATTGTCAGAGGACGAGTCATTCCAGTCCGCAAAGCGACCCAATTTATCAGATTTTGAGTAGGGCGCATAAGGAATATCCTTGAACTTGAATTGCTCAGGCAAATTCGAAGACGAGGGTCCCCATCCGCCGTCGGGATTGTCGTGAATCGGTGGGAGCGTAAACGAGGCCATGGTGGACTTTGAAAAAAAAAAAGCGAGACAGGACGTGGCAAGTTACTTCCTTTTTTGGTCACTTGGACTTGAGTCTCGCCGCCATGAAGTCAGTTTGCATTCAGCCGCGTACACCGACTGCCGCTAATAATTTGCAGTGTAGTCAAAGAAATTAACAAAATCAACCAGCTCGAGCTTGATCTCGGCGTCAGCGGCGCGTCCTGGCACGACGAATACAAAGATTCGGCCTATATCTTCGTAGGCGGCATTCCTTTCGATTTGACAGAAGGCGATGTTATAACGATATTCTCACAGTGAGAGCCCATCTATCCTATGAATTTTCATCACCACTCTTATGATTCATCTCTCGCCACAGATATGGGGAGGTCATGGATCTGAATATGCCACGCGACAAGGAGACCGGCAAACGGCGGGGCTTCGCGTTTCTCATGTATGAGGACCAGCGGTCTACCGTACTGGCTGTAGACAACTTGAATGGCGCGACGGTCCTAGAGAAAACCTTGCGCGTCGACCATGTCAAAGACTACAAGCAGCCCAAAATTAAAGGAGAAGACGGCGAGTGGGTGGAACCTGACGAGCAGAGTCTTAATGCGAAACCACAACTCGTCATGGGTAAGCTTACACGCACGCTCTACTATTTTCTCAACTGACACGATGTCGTAGATGACGATGATGCCGCATCCGACTCCTCTGCATCCACCGGCGGTTCCATCGACCCCGAAGACCCCATGCGCGACTACTTGATCGCCCAGCGCAAGGAAGCGAAGGCCCTCAAAAAGGACAAGAAATCGAAATCAAAAGGAAAACACAAGGATGAAACGCCGGAGGAAAGACGGGCGAGGAAGGCGCGCAAAGCGGAAAAAAAGTCCCGCAAAGCAGCAAAGAAGGCATCTGAAGGTATACGAGGCGTGGAGGAATTGCTAAATTCGTTGGATCGCCGCCCGCGCCGCCACAGATCCCCTTCGCGAAGCCCTCCTCGTCAGTTGAGGCGTCAACGCTCTAGGAGCGGTTCCCCACGTCGAGATACCCGGGACCACGACTACTCTCGACCTCGTTCGCCCGGCGCTTATGGTGGCTACTCTCGAGATGCCGACCGATCCACGGCAAGTCGGGGAGGTGGGAGGAGGGACCGATCGCGCGAACGCCCGGGACGAGACTAACTGACGCCATATGTATCCGTTCTTCCATTCCAATCCAATATGAAACGTATTGACATCCTATTCCAATGTCCGGTTCCAGCTTGCGCGCGCTACAGGCACCAGCAGCGCCCGAGTTTCGTTTCATTGAAAGACACGGACGGACGGTACTTCACCTTGATCCTCCACCAGACATCAAGAAGCGCGCTTACAGTCAGCATTGAATGTCCCCACCCCTCTGGCCCGCTGGTGAGAACCCTCAGCCTGAAACACTGATGCAAAGAAGCTCTTCAAGCTGAGCCTGAAGCGGGTATGAAAGTCGCATAGCGCAATCCAGAGCCCATCCACGCTATGTCAAGCACGGAAAACAAGCTTCTCTTCAGCTCAGCTGGACCAGACAGCTGTAAGGTTTAAACATACCGCGTGAGAAGGGCGTTCGTGCCGAAAATCAATAGAAACCTGAGCCGCGGCAGCTACATCATCCAGAAGACTGGACGTCCATGCCAAGGCCCGGCGCCGGCATAATGCGGCAATGTCAAGGCGGGGATACCTCGAGAGCCAGCAAAGCATCCAGAAAATGGATTTATTATTAGGTCTGAGGGAGAGAGACGTCACAGGGGATAAAGCGTAGATCGTTGGAATCGGGCACCGGGCAGGCACAAGGACGACAGACATTAAGCTCGCATGCCAGTGGTGCTCGGGTATTACTCGAACTCCGTTTGCTACCAGTGAGCCAGACGGCATGGACACCAGTTTCGAGGGCAGGTAAATGACAGTGGTCCCATTGGGCAGGCCGCCTTGAAAATAATTCAATTATCTCCATGCTTCATACATTGAACGAACGGAAATGGAGGAAGGGAGGAAGGAAACTACGTAGCTGAAATAGAACGGAACGGGCGCGTGGAGACGCCCGTTGCGCCGGGGCGGCGTGAGGGTCGGGTTCCAAATTTGCTGTGCGCCAGTAAACGAGCGAGTCCGACCGCAGAAAATTGGTACATTTTTGACGTTTCTCCTTTGAGCAATGAGAGCCGCGTGTACTTCTGCGAGATAACCTTGAGCTCCGAGGCCGTAATGTCCGATTCTCCAGGGCGGAGGTTTTCTGTAGCGAAATTATACGGCCGCGGCAGAGAACAGTGTGTAAGGTGTTATTGCTATTGAGTCGTTAACAGCTAGCTGAGCGGGACAACGGACCTTATTTTAGCGATGATATAACGCCGAGCTAGTGGTAGGAATCGGAGATGAGTGCTGTTTCTTGTTGAAGGGCTGAGAAATTTCGAAGAATGTAAGGAAGTCTGGAAGAACCACCAATGGCCGCCGATTGCGAGTCACAAGCAAGCGCTCGCGAGACTCGTACCATTGCGGGATGTCATGTTATAATCAACCAGATGTTAATACTGTACCTGCCCGCGGTATGGTCGAGACTCCAGTCAGGACTAATAAGAAGCTGCAGTCAAGTGGGGATACCCCTACCCTCGTCCGTCTGACAGGTTACTTGCTAAAGCTCCGGGCTGGCACAAGCGAACGGTCTATGCAGATGATGTCAAAGATAAGACTACAATTAAATCGCGAAAAACGCTCGACGGGGGTTGCACATGGAGCGGCGCAGCTACGGTGACTGCTGGCAGAATCCTGTGCAGCCCCACCGGTTGCCGTTGTTCTAGGTTAGGAGCTCGATATGATACTTACTGCTTACTGACAGTGGCATTGGGGCACTCGATACAGAGAGCTGTGACGGCCGGTCGTGTCGGGTAGGCACGGTCATTCGTTTGTCAGATCTATAGAAATCCTCGGGCTGGTTTATTGGCACCCAGAGTTGTATACTGATCTTTGAATAGACTATGAAAAAGGTATTTGCATCCGTAGCCTGCGACTGCGAGCAAATTTCAAGGAGATTTCCGATTTAAGCGTGCAGTCACGAGAAAAGAGAACGCGATTCCTTCCCGATCGACAGAGAGAAGTCAAGGGAGTAAAACTTTTGCGAGAACCAGGAACCAAAGCAAGGGAAATCAAACGAGCTTCTTGCACGGTAGTCGTCGGGCTTGGCGGATGGTGTATGCACTACTGCATTAGGTTTAGCTCACCGCCAGAGGAGCCGGATACCTTACGCCGCTGTCGAGTGAGTCGCAACGAGGACACCAGAGGGTTTAAAAGCCGCCGCGTAGAAAATAAACAAAGAACCCGAAAGTTTATCGCCAGATGAGGCGATATATATCGGAACTCCGTGCTTTCTTAATGGTGGTGGTTTGAATTTAAGAGGACGCGATCACATGCTAAGTTCACTGTGATGGCATCATTTTCTTTCGACGCGTGGTGAGCTGCGCGATAAATCCGGGGTATGTTCTACAAGTACTCAGATCTTGAAGTAAAGGATAGCATATAGTGCAGCCCGGGTACCAGAAAAGGCGAGAAAGATCGGGTAGTACTCCGACGCGATCTCTGACTCTTCCTTGACCACATTCAAGCTGTGATCGCGACCAGTCTAGTCTGCCAGCCGTTGTAGTCTGCAACAATGCGGCCCGCGGATGTGTGCAGCTCTGAAAAACCCAGCAGCAACGACATCAAAATAATCCCATATTATCCAGTCAGGCACCGTGCTCGTCTGAATTACACTGACAGCGCCGGCCGCAACAGCTTCCTAATTCAGGACCAGCCTTATACTTACGAGAGTTTGTCCAAAGCTGGATCCGTCACCAAGCGGTATGGTTCCAAGCCGTTCAGACCCAGAAACAGCATAATGCTCTTCCGCCCGATCAGACTGTCAACCAATTCGGCACTGGACAATCTGAATCAGCGCACACGCACCTGCTGGGCTAATCACTCTTTCCGATTGTGCTTCAGCGCCCGCTCCCTTCTCTTCACCTCCTGCTCCTTCCTTCTTGGCATGCGCTCCTCGCTTGTCCCGAATATCCTTGGCGAAGAACCAGGGGGGGGTCCCGCTCATCTGGAGGGATGTATTGCTTGAATTCAACTTAACCCGATTTTCGGAAGGATCGAGGACGGGGGGTGATGCGCGGGACTGGCTGATGTTAGATTTTCGTGGATAAGAGGAAACAAGACCAGCAAAGCTGTCGCCGTTCTCCCCCAAGCCCCACGCTGACTGGCATCGTCTCGTCCCGGCACAGCTGGTGGCGATGAAACTGTGGGGATGGGTTTCCGAGTCATCCGATGCGGAGGTGGGCATACTTAGAAGGCGGGAGCGAGCGAAGAACGCGGGGAGTAGAGTCATTGAAATTGCAGAGGGCTGTATCGCTTCTACGCGTCAGACGGAACATATCAGCACACATACTAACCTTGGATGGCCATAGCCAGTACGGTGCCCACCTACGCCACAGAAAGAGTAACGCGGCGAATCAGGAGTACTGTTCTGGATCGATCCAGGTAACAACCGGTCTGTCTGCTGAGAACAACCACAGGGCTATCGAGATATTAAGATTTAGGTTCCTTCGGTTTGATGTAAACGGTTTCCCATTCCATGACGCGCAACAGAGTTTCGTTGTGGACCATCGGAGAGGAAAGGAAGGTGCAGAGGCTATCCGTTATGACCCGATGTTGCCATCAATCGCTCCGTCATCGAAGTCCGACTGACACCTTCTCACTACACATTGCACAACGCTTCGACGCGTCTGTGTCTCCAACGCCGCCTCCTCAGCAGTCCTTATAGCCAAGGAATCACGCCCACCAAGAAAATGTTCGTGCTGAGGAGTTCGTTCACACTTGCGTCGCGGAATGCCTTCAGATTGCCGAAAAACAGTAACTCCATACGTTTCCTTGTGTCTGAACCTTGGTTTACGTCTGCTTTGCAGCGGTAGCATCATTGCACACCAAGGAAACGCCAATTGATCTTCATTACGCTGAACAAATACCATCGGATGGCAACAAGACTAGAGGAGCGATAGTGATTCTCCACGGGCTATTGTGCGTACATTCAACCCATTTGAAGTGGCAACGCGTCCATTTATGAAACTCCCAGCGGGTCGGCGCGGAATTGGGGCGCCCATTCTCGTACATTCGCGCGAAATCTCAACCGGCCTATTTATGCCTTGGTACTCATGCCAGCAATGGGCTCCGTGAAGTTTGTTCAAGCTGACATTTACCTAGGACTTGCGCAACCATGGTACTTCTGGGCACGTCCGACCAATGACGTACAGCGCAATGGCTGCAGATGTTATCCATTTCATTCGTCAGCGCTCGCTTTCCGATGTTTCGCTCATTGGCCATTCCATGTTCGTGCTCGTACTCGGAACAGACATTTCGTTCAAACTCAGCTAAGCCGACCGAGCCAGGGGCGGCAAAGTAGCCATGACGGTGGCACTGGACGCGGACGCGTCGCTCCCGGAATCCACGCTGTCCAACCTTGTCGTCGTCGACATTGCCCCTGCCCAAGGATCACTTTCGAAAGAATTCAGGGCATATATCGAGGCTATGAAGAAAATAGAAGCTGCTAAAATCTCAACTCGGAAAGAAGCGCTTGATATATTGCACGAGTATGAGAAGGTTGGAATTCCTCCCTAAATCTCCGTTTTTTTTTTTTCCTTCTCGAGCTTGTAAATAACTTTCGACGTGCCCAGGACCCGGATGTGTGCGCCTTTCTACTCACCAACCTAGTCCCTCGACCGCACTCTTCGCACTTCCGCATCCCCGTCGACCTCATCGGACAGTCTATTGAAGAAATGGGGTCCTTCCCGTTCACACCAGAAGAAGCCCAATGGACGGGAAATACGCTGTTCGTCAAGGGCGCGAAAAGCAGGTGTGCTGGTTATGTTGAATCTGCGTTGCCCTGCTTATCATTGACCGTCAAAGCTACATCAACCGGCACAACATCCCTCTCGCAGAGAAATTATTTCCGACGATGAAGATCGAGACTTTAGACACGAGTCATTGGGGTAGGTGTCCTCTTGCTGTGAATGCACACAAGGATGAATCTAACCGACTGTTCCCCTATACAAGTTCATTCCGAAAGGTAAACGTTTCGATCGCCGTAGTCGGGGAACCCTCAAACTGACTGATGTTCACGAACACAGACCACAAGAATTTTCAACTCTCATACAAAATTTCGTTCGACCCCTATAGACCGCTGAAGTCGACACATACTGTAGCTCAACATATTAATCCATTATGCGTCGTTCCTCCAACAGTGCATTCATCGGCGTTGAACCGATGGAGCAAAATCGTGAGGCCAACACACCGAGGATTCTAGTTTGTGGCCGCCTAGGGTGTTAAGCCGAAAGCGCGAGTTTCTATAGCACTGAAATGCGAAAGGAAACACAAGAGTCTAGTTTTCATCTTAGCTCAACTGGCATGCCAAGGTTTAGTGAAATTTGTACCGAAGCTGATGCACAATTTTAGACTGTTCTGGTACTGGAAAATACTCGAATCACAACAGATTTCAGCTCAGCCCCATTATGCTTTGCCTTGGAATAGCACCCTCGAAAACTGGGGAACATCCGGTGTGCAACTTGGTTGAACTCAGAGTCTTTGTCCATGTCAGTTATTGACTGAGCTCGTCATTCGATTCGCAAAGAAAACATCCACTAGAGGAGATAATGATTGGTGAACGTCAAATGTCGTGCCGCGCCTGTTGTACATCTTCGGAGAAAGATCTCCCAAGCTGTCGCCAATCAATCCGTCGTTCGATCCCAGGGAAGCTAGAGATTGCTGCTATAGATCTCTGCGCGCAGGATTTGCCTCGCCTCGACGAGATCCACGATTCTAGATGATCTCGATGATATCGCGATGAGTCGACGGTTTCTCCAAAACTTTAAAAGTTTAACCTGTACACGGCAAACAAGTTGACATGAAGCGAAAGCGAATGTAAAAGTACGATAAGAAATCTAGGTGTTTGGCAGCAGCCATGCAGATGGATGAATGTATCTATGTATCATAGGATTCGCCATTGCTATCGTTTCTCCTGCGCGAGCTGCAAATACGAACTTGGTGACTGGGCAACAGACTTTCAGATTGTCCTGCAATGAAAACCGTGGCATTTGAACGGATTTTATAAGCGTGTCTCAATAGAGCAGCACTTCCGGACTCTTTCGACTTTCAAAACTCGAGACGCGTCGCCTGAAAACATCAAGTCTCGTGATCGCGATTTCCCGTGAGACAGCATCAAAAAATTCTCTCTTCTTTCCGCCCGCCAAAAATGGCAAAAGGCTCGCAGTTGTCGCAACTCAAGTCGGCTCTGTCGCAGGCAGGGGTTACGGGCCACCAGCAAAATGGGAAGAAGCGCAAGCGCACCGCCGGTTCCCAGGAAAAAGACAAGGAGAAACGCGCTGCGAAACTTGAAGAAATCCACAAGAAATTGAACCCTTTCGACACGAAGGTCACGAAGCTCAAGCATGAGGTCGGAGGACGGAAATTGAAGGGCGTTACTGGGAAACCATCTCAAAGCAAGCAAGCGGGCCTCGAGCAGGTTCGTGGCAGTGGTCTCATTGAATATCTTTTGGCATCTAATGTAGCGGCGTTCTGTAGCGGAAGAAAACGTTGCTCGTGGAGTACGAGGAGAAGGGAAGGGCTGGTGGTATTGTTGATCGCCGTTTTGGTGAAAATGACCCTACCATGAGCTTGGAGGAACGAATGCTCGAGCGGTTCACCAAGGAACGGCAGCGCTCTTCACGCGGGACGGCTTTCAACCTCGAGGACGAGGACGAGCTTACGCATTACGGTCAAAGTCTCTCTAAGCTCGATGACTTTGACAACGTCGGCCTGAGGCTGGAGGATGATGAGGAGACAGGTAGGAGGGTGAATATCTTGTGCGCTTCTTACAACTTTTAAAAAAAAACGTTCAGGTCAACTGGCCCCCGACGTTGTTGGCAAAACACATTTCGGAGGGTTTTCTGACGAAGATGAAGATGAGGATGAGGATGAACAGGTACATTTTATACTCTTTCGACTAAGTAAACGAATACTAAATCTTCGCAGCCCGAACGCAAGAAATCCAAAGCCGAAGTCATGGCCGAGGTGATGGCCAAAAGCAAGGAGCATAAGGTTTGTCCTCGATATCCACCCTAGAGCAAGCTAATCAATGTCGCAGCTACGTCGTCAAATGGAACGGGAAGAAGAGGACAACGTCCGGCACGAGCTCGATCAAGAATTCGATTCCTTGCGAGACTTGATATACGCTCCCGATCCATCAGCGTCTGGAAGTAATTCCATCCCACTGGGTCCGGGGGCAGCACCCAAGCCAGTCGAGCTCGAATCGCACGATGTCGACTACGACCAGCGGGTTCGGGAGCTCGCGTTTGACGCGCGAGCAAAACCAAAAGATCGCACTAAAACGGAGGAGGAGGTTGCGCTCGCGGAGAAGGAGGCGCTGGAGAAGGCGGAGAGGCGGCGGCGGAAGCGTATGCTTGGGTTGGATGAGAGCGACAGTGAGGACGAAGATGGGCGGTCCCGGAAGAAGAGAAAGCGCGGTGGGGACGATCTTGAGGATGATTTTGACGACGAAGAGGGCTGGAATGGCATTGGGACAGGGCTTGGGGATCAGGTTCCTGCCGTTGCGGGCGAGGACGCAGACTCTTCGGGCAGTGAAGGAGAAGATGACGGTGAAGAGGATGAAGAGGATGACGATGAGGAATCTGACGGCCAGCAGGATGATGAAGAAGAGTCGGAGGTGGAGGGCGACCACGAAGAGCTCATTGCGTCTGCTAAACCCTCAGCAAAACGGAAATCAAAAACTCGGGATAAGGAGCTTCCCTTCACATTTCCCTGTCCAGCTTCACACGAAGAACTCCTGGAAATCCTCGAGGACGTCGACGACAAAGACGTCCCAACGGTCATCCAGCGCATTCGCGCATTGTATCATACGAGTTTGGCACCGGAGAACAAATTCAAGTTACAGGTGCATATCCTCTTCATTCCGGCTGCTAACAACTCACAACTTGTCCCAGACGTTGACTTCAGTGATAATAGATCATCTGTTATATATATCATCGCCGCCAGAGCCTCACTTCGACCTCGTCTCCTCCCTCCTCCCCCATCTATTCGTGCTCACCGGTTCCTACCCCATCCAAGCCGCCGAAAACTTCGTCTCGAAGCTCTCCCTCATGCACAAGAACCTCCGGCGCGGGCTCTCGCGCGGCGCGCTGGACCCCCAATCGAAGACCTGGCCCGGGCTCTCCGAGCTCACACTCCTCCGCATCATCGGTGCCACCTGGCCCACGAGCGACCTCCACCACGCCGTCGTCTCCCCAACGCGCGTACTCATGGGTGCGTACCTCGGTCTAGCGCGTGTGCGCTCGCTGGCGGATATCGCGAGCGGGCTTTTCCTCTGCACGCTGTTCTTGCAGTTCGAGCAGCTGTCGAAGCGGCTAGTGCCGGAGGCAGTCAATTTCGCGGTCAACAGCGTATTACACCTCGCGCCGCATCGGTACGAGGATGTTGCTGCGCTTCCTGGGGCGTTCCCGGCGCCAGATTTCCGTTCGGAGCTCTGTCGAGGGTTGTCTCTCGATGCAAAAAAAGCGAAGACGAAGGCTATTCCGAAAGCGGAACTCGTGGCCCTTTTAACTGCAGAAGAACCCACGGAGGAGGGGAAAGCGCAGTTGCTGGGCCTCACAGTCGACCTTCTGGGCCGTTTCGCCGACATGTACAAGGGCCTCGAGGGCTTTATTGAGCTGTACGAGCCGGTGCTCGAGATTTTACTGCATATCCGCGAGCAAATCGGCGCAGGAAGTATCCAGGTATGTAACCTCAGAACTTCATCTCTGTGATACACCCTGACGTCTTCCCGCAGGCCCGTTTGACAACAGTTTCGGATAGTATTCGACGCCTACTCAAATTCTCGCGCGAAGCTCGACAGCCGCTCCTTCTGCAGGCACACAAACCCATCCCCATCCCCACGTACATTCCCAAGTTCGAGACCTCCAAGTCCTCGTACCTGCGTCGCCAGGATCCAGATCACGAGCGGAACGAGGCGGCGAAGCTGCGCAACCAGTACAAGCAGGAGAGGAAGGGTGCGATTCGGGAACTACGGAAGGATGCGCGGTTCTTGGCTGGCGTAGAGCAGAAGAAACAGGCGGAGAAGGATAGGATGTATAATGAGAGCCTGAAGAAGGTGTATGGCTCTATACAGACTGAACGCGCGGAGGAGAAGGCGATGGAGAGGGAGAAGAGCAGGGAGAAGAAGAGGGCGGGAAGGAAGTAGATTTAGCTGCAGGGATTTTTGGATATTTTACTTGGATAAGTTACCACTGCGTCCTCTTCAATTGCCTGATGTCTACTTCGCTCATGGTTGAAAAGTACTTGCACTTTCTTAAAGCGGACGGAGATCAAACAAACGGAAACATTTGAACATTGCTTTGTTTCTGAACTAAGTCAAGGCTCGAGTCAGGCTTTAAACAGCTTTATCCCTGGGGTTCTTACCTTGTTCTTCCCCTCTCAGCGGATTCCGCAAGTGCGTGGACACTAGAACGTTTCGACACGCGAGTGCTGACCTCTTGATATCAGACCTTATCAAACCCCTGCCTTTCCCTAGCGCGTTCCCGCCCTCGAATTGACCATAATGTCAAACCGATACCTTCGAACGCGTCTTTCCGAGCTGAATAAGGCCATATCCGAGGCTCAGGCACTGACGAGATGTCCAACAGCAGCTTGACTCCATTGTATACCCAGTATTCACTCTACCGCTGGACGTGACATTGGAGATTTTTGTGCACTGCAATTGCTCTCATCGAAGGTACCCCCTCCGATGCTACTGGTCGCCGACCATTTTTGCAGAACATGGCGGGAGACTGCGTTGACCGCTTCCACTGTTTGGGCAAGGATCAATTTCAACCTGACGGACACTCGTACAGGAAGTTGGTCTGAAGGTCAATGGCGCGGTCAGCATGTAGAGCGTTATCTTGCCCACCGATTGGCTCTTGCGCGGGATCGCCCTTTCTCTATGAGACTTTGCGGAGACTTGGTGAAATGCCTCGGAAGTGGAAAGTTTTGCGCCCTGCTCCATCGCCTCGCACCTCGAGTGCAAACTCTGGAGCTCGAGGTGGAAGCGAAGGGTCTGGCCAAACTTGATTGTAACCCGCCATCCTTTCCATTACTCCAACCATTACTCCAGGAACTGGCAGTTATGCCGGAAGAAGCCGACGAGATAGTCCGGAACCGGTCGAGCAACTTTTTCTCGATGCACCTCGACTCCAGGATGTTTTCATGAGAGCACCTCAGATCGACTTGCCTTGGAAACAACTCACAAATTCGAAGGCGACCGTATCTCTGCCGAGGAGGCTTTGTATGTCCTCCAATCAGCCGAAAATTTGGTGGAATGCACTCTGTCCTTCGTACAAGGCACCCAATGGATTCAGACCCCTTCTGCCATCCTCACCTCCAGTCGCTGAATATTCAGTGTATGAAATCGTGGTCAAAATATCCCCCCATCCTTCCCCTTCTTACACTCCCAGCCTTGCAAAACCTCCATTTATTCAGGATTTCAGAGGTCTCGGACGCCGAACAAATTTCCTCATTTCTGTCATACCATTCGTCCCAATTGCGAATATTTTCCTCCTTTCGCTGCATGGAATTCAACACCATCTACTCTCTACGCCATATGACTCACCTCACGGACTTCGAGTTGATGGATCCATCGCGTTCGTACATCTATAACTTCTTTCGTGAATTGGAAGATCCGAAGAAGACATTCCTCCCCCAACTTCAGCGTATCTCATTTCCCTTCTGCGCGTTTATGCTGGGTTCCTCGGATGCGGGAATGGTAGTGCGTGGGCTGATTTCACGTTGGAATACTTGCCACGTCGGCGTCGCCCAGATCCGCTCCTTTCGCTATGAAGGCTGGTCAGGGAATACTGACATGACAAAGGAATTCCAAAGAAATCGTCCTTCGTTGGCCTTACTGACGACATTGGTCAAGAGAGGCATGTACATCTACGTCGCTACCAATTACCTTGCTGTGTAAAAACGTGAGTCTTATTTTCAGCGTAGGAGACTAACTACTCATTTGCTATCTTTTTAGCCCGCCAACTAACATTTGCACCGACCATTCCTCCATACTATGTGAAAGCTCCGGCTGCGCTGCAGAGAAAAACCGGATTTTGGGGATATTTCGAGGTCTCCTTGGTGTCTAACAAAAATTAACTATTGGATACATTATTACAATACAGGTCTCGCAGTATGTACACTACAAAGACTTATTGCGCCCTCTCCGCTACAATCTTCTGAAGCTGCGCAAGTTCCTTCTCTTTCTCAACGAGCTTCAGCCGCCACTGCTCCTCCTCAGCTACAATGGCCTTACGAGCCTCCTCCAGCCGCTCCGCCTCCTCCTTCTCCATCTGCTGCGTGAACTCGGGCGTGCCGCCCTTGCTCGCTTCGAAGCCCGCCAGGTGCGTCATGTGGAACGGTACAGGCTTGCGGCGGTTGCGCACCAGCGGTGTCGGCGGGTGCGCGATCAGCGTCGCAAGAAACGTCTGAAATGGGTCGTTGAACACGAGCTCGTCGTACTGCCAGGAGTGCACCGGCCCTATCTTGACCGCTACGTCGAGTGGTGGGATCTCAGGGTCGCCCGTTGCAGTCCACGGGTGAAGCTTCAGGTGGTGGTATAGCGTTATGGGCTTTTCGCCTGCGTCCGGAACGAATGTTATGCGAATCTGGATCTCGAATTCACCCCATCTGCGAACAGAGTAGTGGGTAAATGAATTAAGAGAGTGTGCGCCCCACATACCCAGTCTCAGTCACCTCAAAAGGCGGCTTGTCGACGTCTAAAAAGCGATTTCAGGACATTGAAATAATTGCTTGAATAGGACGCACTGCGCGACGGGTTCGGGTAGGTGTCATGAAGTTTGAACGTTACGCGTTTGATAAAATGGCTGAGGTCGTCTGCTCCGCCGACGATATCCTGGTCGGGCGCAGACGCCGCGCCGCGTACCGCGACCGTCCATGTGTGCGTGTGGTCTGGCGCCGTCGCAGCGGAGTGCCTCGCGCTGCTTCGGATTAAGAACCGTGGCGGTATTTCCGTAAATTATCGGGCGAAAGATGTTGAGGCCCTTTGTGCGGTTTCAGAATAAGCATCGGAGGAGTAGGGACGACAAAGGACGAGACGGACTGACGCGGACGCGGACGCGTTCGGTAGACATAGGTCAGGGATTCGGGTGAGCTGGAGGCGTTTCCTTTGATTTTGGGCTCAAGATACACTCCAAGGACGCGTTTAGGTCAAGCCAAGGGTGGTGGTTCTCGAGAAGAGCAAACAAGCAGAGACACACAAAGTCATTTAGGTCGCCATAATTCCCTTTCTGACTTCGGTTTAGGCGGACGCAATAGAAAAAACATTCTACGGATACATCTAATGGAAAAGAAAGAATACAAAGTACACAATAAATATAATGGTACAATAAAAAATGGGGACCCGGTCCTCATCATCCATTTCACCACAAAGTAAGAAACCAAGCAGGAAACCAGCAACAAAACGGCAACAGCTAAACTACGTGCGTCCACGTCGATTTGCGGATGCCGTTTGCGGCTGCGATGGTGAAGCTCCCCGTCCGCTTCTTGGGTTGGTGTGCTGTCGCGTGTAAAGGTGGATGGGAGTGGCCGACGTGGATGGTCGATAGACTATACAAAAATAGGCTCCGCCACGGGGGCGGGCATGCGCGAGACGAGACGGGCAAGGAGACTGAGCTGGGAGCTTGGGGTTCACATGGCTTGACACGGGTATGTATTGCGAGAATTGCAAGCGGCGGAGGCCGGTGAATGACTGCAGATTGTAAGAATGTGAATGCGAGAACAAGGAACGGACACGAACCATGAATTAGAGGTGCAAATGCACTCTTCTCGAATAGTGGCTCCGGCGGCGCATCTTCAACAAATTGCTCGTACGAAGGAAGCTCAAGCTCCTCGAACAGTAGAACGACAAATGCGGGGTCAGTGGAGACAACCTCAATCTTTTTCTCTTCGGGACTAGGCGGACTGAAGGAGGCCTCGACGACGAGTGTTTGCGTGGTGTCTTCGACGACGTTCTCTGCTTGGGTATCTTCGGCGACGTCCGGAACGACCAACTTCTCGATTTCTTCGACAGGCCCGACCCCCGTGGCCTCCTGAGTGACGTTTTCTGTCGCATCTTCTGTTGAGACATTGTCGACGACCTCGACGGCTTCAATCTCCTGGACGCTTTTATCGTCCTCGACCACCTCTCCGATGCTGGCATAACATAGGTCCTCGACAACTTTCAACTGAAGCTTGCGTAAAAGAGCGGCGGCGGTGACGTGTTGGAGAAGGGGGAGGCGGGAGAAACGGACATCGACCGGAATATCTTGAGAAGACGATACTTCGAATGTCTCCTCTTGATGCGACGAGCTGACAATCATATCCTTGAGATCCTCCTTGACTTCCTTGATCGCGACGCCATCTTTGCTGATCGTGTCTTCGTTGCGCGAAAATCCGAAGTCGGTTACGGGAAGCCCAGTAATGCGGACGAATGATAATTTGGAGTCTTGAATCCCGAAACGACCTTCTGTGGTGGACGAGACAAACGGCAGCGAGAACGATACCCTCTTGGTGACCAGCCCCAGCGCTAGGGTATTCCTGATGAGGGGGGGATGGAGGACGATACGAGACACCGTGCCAACGCCAGAATGGGCAGCAACGGAGAAGGTTGCTGGCGGCATTCGCAAAGTGTTACCGATTATGGCGGGGATACTGGCGGGCGCAGGCGGAAGGAGAAGTAGCCGTGCGCATTTAGGGATGATATTTGGCAACCGTTGGATCTGGGAAGCTCTTGAGGTTAACGCTGGCACGATGCAAGACACGCCAATGCCAAAACGGCTGAGGAACGGAAAACGGGAGCCGTGAGCTGTTATGCGCCACAGTTGATAGATGAGAGGGCACAGGTGGTAGGAGAAGCAACCGCGCGCGTTGAGGAATGATAATCCTGTCAATCGCAGCCACCTTGCAAGTAACACTGAGTTGGTGCGCCGCAGTGCCGTAAAGATACTGGAAGAGGCCCAGAAGGACGATATCATTGATCAACACGACAGCCACAAGCATCTTGAGAGAGTAACTGGTTGCAACGGGGACAATGCCGCTGGCGTACTCGAGTTTGATCTTAGGCTGGACGTGCCGAAGGCTCAAGCTCGTGCAATGTGCATCGGAGAGCCCGCCACAAATGAAGGCAAGAAAAAGGAGACATAGGATGAGGTTGGTTGACGAGGGCATTGTGAAGTTGTGGTGGTGGTAACTGCAAGAGAGAGTTCATGGATTGGCTGACTGTCGTAAGGTTCGTGACTGCCAGCCACAGTACGATGGAGAAATCAGTATTTCCCAGCGTTAAAGTCTCCAGTCAGTTCCTGGCCGTGCATAAGATGAAACCCCAGGAAATTTGAGGTGGTGGTTGAAGTTCAAATGGGAAGGACCTTGTTTGCAAGTTGACAGTCGATCAAGGCCTTAAATAAGCTTTTTATCCGCCTGTCATCAATTCCATGGCGTCCTATAAACGCCTGGATTCGCGTCTAGACTTGTGTCGATTACCAAACAGAACTTCAGCAGCTCCTGCCGCTCATCTTGGGACCGTCCTTGACGCGCCTCACTTCCTGACGCGCATTTTAGCCCCTTGAAGGCTACCGAAACTGCTGCAGCATCGTTGCATCTGACGGCCACAGGCAATCTGCGTCTGACCGACTTCCTATGACCGGCGGCATGGCTCTCTTGACAGTGCCCCCAGAAATATGTGCCGCCATTTGCATTGAAGTAGACCAATCGGGACTCGCGCTCCTTTGCCGAACTTCTCGTCTACTTCTCGGCGAAGCACAGCGCATTCTCTACCACTCCGTAGATCTGCGGGGACGCGGCATGGATGCAGTGAGGTCGTGGACGCTCACCGTCACCCGGCGTTCACATCTCGCCGAGCGCGTTCACGCCCTTGCGCTACAACTCCCCGACATCTCCACTCTAGACACATCAGATTCCGTGAAAATAGGACGTGCACTCAGGCTGTGTGTCAATCTGAAGGAACTGAGGCTCCTCAGCGAATTCGCCCAGTATCAGCGCCGGGTGGACGGTATTCATTCGTGGATGATGAGCGAATGTCCGTTCCGCCTCCACAACATAGAAATTGACTCGGAGTCTCAGAATCGCTGGAACGCACCTTTTTGGAAAAATCAGACCGAAATTCGTGTTCTTTCAATGCCGTATTGCCGGAGATTGCCTGCTTTTTTCGAAAATCAAGTGCCCAAGGTCATTGCTCTTGGGCTCCCCCTCTCTGTGGGATCTACCCGCTGGCAGATCCCTGCAGCGAGTCGAGACAAAGCCCCACAGGGATTTCTCCCCTCTGGTGCAATATTCTCAGACCCTGACGACTTTGAACCTCCGCGGGGAGTGGGACCACCGTGAATTCTCTATCCCGGAAACCCTCACAGCTATTGCGGCTTCAGTGCCTTCTTTGCTGCATTTAGGCTTAACTGAGCTAAATAAAAAGGTACTGCTCTGCTCCTCCGTTCTGCCCTTGATGTTGTTCGAGCTCACCCATTTTTTCTTGCCCAGGAGGCGCTATTTAACGTAAACATCCCAACGCCAGTGCTCCGCCAGAAGTTTCGCAAGCTCGAAACATTCATCCTACAAGTGCGGAATATCGAGCGCTTCTTGTACGAAATGTGGTTCACCTCCAATAGCTACCACATGGCGAGTGCGGCAGACATAGAGAATTTTGGGATAGCCATAATGAATGCGTGTCCGACGCTCCAACAAGCTGCCATTGGTGGGGAGGTGGTGCCGGGCCAGGAGAGGACCTGTGTACTCACGCGATCGAGCGGGCGCGAGATCCATGCAAAGGCAGGAACGGCATTCGATTTTGAGGCACTATCTATGTTTTGGAAGCCATGAAGGACTGTGCACCCCCCTTCCAACTATAGATTTTTTCGCCATCGCATGTTCCTCCAGACTTTATCTTCTACAACTTGTTTCACCATCTCGGTGCGCTCCATACTCTAACGCACACAATACATGTCCACGTGGGCGAGGACTAATTAAATTTTTTGCATGGGCCCGATCTGCACAAATTTAAGATCGCAGTCGTCTTCACCTGCATGCATTTGACTAACTACAGTCCACCAGTTCGCAGTGCCCGACAGCCGCTGGCGCAATGACGGCATCTACTGACTAGATCGAAACGACGCTCGCGTTCCTGCGCAGCACAAGAGAACTCATTCATCTTGAGTTGACCTACGTTCCCAAGGCGCTCGCAACGTCGTTTTTCGGTGCACTCAATCCGACGAGCGGTTTCTGCCGCGACTCGAGAGCATCGCGTTCCTGGACTGTACAGAGACGAGAGTGGCTCGTGTGAGATCATTCCCTCCGCGCTGGCCCAGCGAGTGAGTTTACATCACGAAAGGATCGTCAGGATTTGGTCTGTTCGTATCGAAGTGAAGGGTTGGCCACAGAATTTCTGTCGCATCAGCGAGAGCTGTGAAGGAATCATCCCTCCCCTCGCTGCACTGTTTAGAGATTGAAACTATCGCGTAATTCCATAAAATAAATCGGTGAAATTTTAGAACCAGAGACTGCGGCAAATGTGGATTCGAAGACGCGTCCGAGTCTGGTTTTTCGTGTCACGTGTCACGCTTTGACCGCGAGGGAGTCCGAAACGTCCAGCAGCGTCAAGCGCGCCCCGGCAGTTCCAGCTTCGAGCCGTTCATGCGTCAAATATGTCTCCTCCTGCCACCCCTTTCCCAGTCCCGACCTTTGACGATCCGCAAAGCAACGCGTCTCCGCAGGAGTTTCTCGACTTTCTGCGCAACCTGGTAGCACAAAACCTCGATGGGGACCCTGCTGCGCGGATTCCGGCAGCCAACAAGGAGCTTTGGATCACCGTCGTTGCTGGGCTCTCCGAGCAATTCCTCGCGTCGTTTCCCTCCACAGACAAGGTCCAGTGGCATGTTATGCACGAAAAAGTCAAACTCGCTGCAGCCAGTCTAGACGTTATCCGACGCGTGGCAAATCGCGTGGAGGAGATATTCCATGGGCCAGGCGATCTTGCACGACGTACATTCGCGAGGCTGCTCAATTTCTGCAACGTTGTGGACATGTGGTTAGACGTCGAGTTTGAGCAGGTCGAGGGCCTTCCGACGCCGCGGGAGCTGGCAGACGACGCGTTACAAACGACGCTGCTTGTCTTGCGAAGTCTTGGCGGCGCGGTGGTTCACGTTGCGGAATCGAAGGTGCCTCTCTGGAAGACATTGCGCGCTATCCTTGCAGAGTGTTTGGCCATTGTGACGGGCAAGTCCGATGTTTGAGCTCGTCATTATGAACGCTGACATGGCGATAGATCTCATGTCCAGATCCTCAACCTTAGTGTTCCCTGTGGCTATCACCCTGTTCGCCAAGACTCCGGTCCACGATGCCACCATGCAGGAACCACTTAGTCCTGTAAAATGTTCAATGACATGGTTAATCTCTGTAACTGAACTGTGTACAGGAGCCCGAGGATAAATCTTTCACCCTTGTCCTTGAATCCATTGGCGACCTTCCGACGTTTCTCAGCACCACGCTCAACATTCTTGTACAATCCGTTTGCCCCCCTGTACTTTCCCAATGGTTTTTAACAGACCTGACTCGTCAAGTTGCGGAGACAGTGAGCAAAACCTTTGCTTATTGTCTATCTTCGTCTTGCGTCGCCCCTGGAGAAAAGCGCGCCAGTGCGTTGATGAAATTGGCTACTCTTCCTCTCCTACTTTCCTCTCTTTCCCCCAACTTTTCCCAATACATTCCTGATCTGGTCTTCCGACTGTTGCGCCACCGTCTGTTGGATGGGCCTGCTGCAGGCTGGGATATCGTAGATTCCGAGATGCAAAAACTATTCCTGTCCCATCTTTTCGCTCCACCTAGCAAGGTCGACCTATTGGAGGTCACGACCATTCTCAGTACCGAGGCTTGGGGAGACATCGGGAATGATTCAAGGGTACGTCTAGACGATCTGGAAGTCAATGGCGTTCTCAAACTTGCCTCTCAGAGGCTCGCCATCTGCTATCTACGCAGCTCCCTTGCGCATTTTCAAGATGATGTAATACGACAAACTAGGCAGATCTTAGCGGGCCGTCATCTCGACAAGGAGTGCGCTGTGCTCTTACGGGAGCTGGACGATAGACTCGCACCGGTCGATAAAATCGACACCCAGCCCGACGGCATGGCAAAAACGGTTAAATGGCACGAAGAAATAAGAGAATCCGTCCGAGAAATGATCTATCCCATCACTATCTCTTGGATGGATGATGACGAGACAATGAGCGAGGCCGACTTCGCCCAGCGGGCTCTGGACGATATTAAAGCGCGATTCGAAAGGTGCGCTTTAGTTCCACTTAGCTGTTTGCAAGTCTGAATTCGACACCCGCAGGCAGCTCGTTGAAACCGACGCTCCATCTCGCACCGCTCTCCTCGACCAACTGGTCCAGTTTGGTTGTACTGTCTCTGGGTGTAAACAACCGGATCTCCCTCATCACTCCAAGCGGCTGAAGCTGTCTACACTTCCTGCTGGACTTTCTGTCGTTGCTCGCTTCCTAGACGGCCCAGAGGGCGAGGTGCCACCAGCAGTGAAGCGGCGTGCCTATACCGTTCTCAGCGACGCGATGAAGCATCATACGATTACACCGGAACGCGACGGGTTAGATCATGCAGCATACATCATCCTTCGAGGCGTTGTCGATCCTGACCGAAGTGTACGGCTAGCCGCTGGGTGCGAATTCCGGTAAACTATTCGAGCGTCCTTCTGACTGAACGGAACATCAGATCTGCGATGGCTGCGCTCATAGGATTGTACGCGGCCGAGGGTCCTGACGCCTGGAAATATACCCAACCTCTTTTCTCGCAGCTTAACGAAGTTCTGGATGGGAACAAGATTCCGGTGAAAGAAACATTACTGGTCTCCGCGGGGTTGATTGGAAAGTGAGCATCCAGCTATACGGTTTTCTGGCCTCGTTCTGACCTCTCGCCCTAAAGAACAAAAAATCGCGAGGTTTTAGGCCAAGTCCTATGCTTCCTTATAGCGCAAATTGCGAGTTCAAATCCCGTTTTACGAGGAACCGCGTGTATGCAGGTAGGCCATTCGGCTCGTACGTTCAAGTCGTTGCTTGACTCAAAAATCCTTTCACAAGATTATCGCCGTGGCGGAATATCACCACAAATCGGTCATGGCCGTCATGCTCCCCTACTTCGACCAAATTGCTCCTTTCCTGGTCCTGCGAATGTGTACTCAACCGGAGCTCCTGCTCGAGTCGTGTCGAATAATGCATGTTTCGCCGGAGGACTTCATTTCCACCACCCTTCCCCGCACTCTGCCCCACCTCTTTGCTGCTTGTGAGGTCAGAGTAATCGAAGCCATCGGAAAAGCGCTGAACGCAAAGCCTTCAACCCTCCTCCTGAACCATTCCGCCGATATCTTGGCTCATCTTTTTCTGTTGCGTGGGCCTGGGCAGACGAACAAGGCGCTGGCGTGCCTGCTCAATGTTCTCATGGATTCAGCAAACCAGAAGAGCATCGACACCCACAGCGTTGTAAAAAGCTCTATCGTGCAGTTGATCGCCCAACTCGTGATCGTAATGGGCGACGAGGATCCGGATATAGCTAACTCTGTGAGCTCTTTCTGTCCGTTTTTGCCATCAGATTTTGACCGAAAAATGAGGCTATACCTGCCCTCAAGAAAGTCGAGCGGGTGATGGTGCCGGACGGACAGTCGCCCGATTTGACTGCCTTTTTGAAGACCTACATGCTTGGCGTCGTAACATACGTCAACGAAATGCTCCGGGACGGGAGAGGAAAAATATCTGTCGTGATGAAGCGGAAAATTCTGCGAAGTTTAGGACACATGGTCAAGCTCATTGGTTCCTCCATTAGTACCGTGGCACCTCAGGTCTGGTCCTACTACGTCTCTTTCGCGGTTCAATCTAACTCCTGCGCAGATCATGGCTACCTTCCAGACTATGATAGGGATCCCAGAACTCTCCGAAGTCACACTTCAGAGCTGGCACACATTTTTGTCGACTCCCGCACCTCAAGACATTGGGCCTCACGTCGGACCGACGAGCGCGGCTTTCGTGTCTTCTTGGCCGACTTTTTCGCCTGTTGGTCGCGAACTAGCCACCAGATCCCTCGAATATATCATTATCGACATCGGCGCCCAGTTGAGAGGCTACCTGGATGAAGTGATAGATCTGACTTCAATCCCGGAGTTGAGTCGAGCGAGGAAACGGCTGAAACAACTACGGGCTTCATGGCCACCAAAACAAGAGTTGCAAAAGATCCTGGATCGGGCGTGGAGTGACAATCTCACCGTGGCTATTCAATCTCTTGGAGAGCTCAAAAATTTCATGGTCAAGGATCGCAAGGACTTTGTTAGCGGATTAGCGTCGGGCGATATGTTTGATCCACTCGTTGGCCAAATCCTCGCTGCACTGTTCGCTGCAGCATGCCGTGAAGGCGATGGAACTGAAGCTCTCCGACTTTTAGCATTCGAGTGTATCGGTGCTTTGGGGGCAGTGGATCCGGATAGATTCGAAATCAGCGCCAACGGACCCACCATGATAATGACCTCGAATTTCACCAACGAGGACGACTCCATGACCTTTGCGTTACATCTCATCCAGGATCTTCTGGTTGGTGCCTTCCGTTCCACCAGTGATATTAGATACCAAAGCCAGCTTGCGTACTGCATCCAAGAGCTTCTCAAGTTCTGCAAATTCACACCAGCACTTGTCGCGACGGGTAATAACACTTCTGTCCCCGTGAAAGTGCGGAATCGATGGAATAGTCTCCCAAAGCACGTTGTCGAAACTGCTGCGCCGTTACTCGAGGGTCGATTCGCAGTACCGCCGTACACGACGCCTCAGGATCTGATTCATCCGATTTATCCCTGCCATTCAACATATCGCGAATGGATCCAGTGGTGGAGCGTGCATTTGATCACCAGAGCGTCGGGACACACTGCACAGATTATCTTCGGCGTATTTCGCCAAGCAGTCCGCAACAAGGACGTTGTTGTTGCTCATCATTTGCTTCCTCATCTCGTCCTCAACATCCTCATTTCTGGAGACGAAAACGACGCTCAAAACATTCGAACAGAGCTTCTTACTGTACTGGAAGACCAAGTTGACCCGGCCAGCCGCTCGGGTGAAGATAAAAAATTACTCAGCGCCCAGGTCGGTCGATGCGATATTCTTTCTACCATGTCTCAATCGCCGTCAGGTTGTTTTTACTCTCTTGGACCATCTGAACAAGTGGGTCCGGATCGTTCGTCAGGAACTAACAATGAAGAAGCATGAGCACAAGCGCTCTCGGAACGCCGGCGCGAGTCAGCTAGAAGAACAGCTCATGCGGGTTGACTCGATACTGTCCAGTATCAATGAAAACCTGATGGCTAAAGCAGCGCTGAAGTGCAAGGCGTATGCTCGTTCTCTAATGAACTTTGAGCGACAAATTGTTACTCTACGAGAACAGTCGCCCAACAGCCCTGACTTGAACGCATACTACGAGCGACTGCACGAAATCTACTCTCATATTGACCAGCCCGATGGGATGGAGGGAGTGTCGACTCTGATCCTTTCGCCCTCGTTAGAGCATCAAATCCGCCAGCATGAAAGCACCGGTCGATGGACTTCTGCTCAGAGTTGCTGGGAGGTCCGACTGCAGCAGTCTCCCGACAACCTCGACTTCCACCTAGGACTTCTGCGGTGTCTGCGTAACCTCGGGCACTACGGTTCGTCTTGTGTCTTGCAGTAGTCTCGATCATTACACTAAACTTTGTTCAGACACTCTGAGGACACACGTCCGTGGTGTTCTTACCCGCAATCCTGAGTGGCAATCAGTGTTAGCTGGATTCCAAGTCGAAAGCGCGTGGATGGTTGGGGCTTGGGAGGACGTCGAGGACTTGGTTCATCGAACTACTGCGCAGACCTCGTCGATAGTCATCGCTCGCGTCTTGCTTGCTATGCGTTCAAAGGACGCCACTGCAATTACCTCCTCTCTCTCTACTGCTCGGTCTGTATTGGGCACCCCTATCACCGCCGCTGGGGCCAAAGGGCATCGACGAGCTTACGAAGCGGTTCTGGACCTACACCTTGTCCACGAGCTGGAGCTCATCTATAATGCACTGACATCTCTTCCCGCTGGCTCGCAGGGAAATTCACAGCTGAGACAGCGAACAGTAACCCAACTGAACATGTCACTGTCAGCGCGACTGGACTCCACATTGCCGACCTTCCGAACCCGCGAACCCGTCCTTAGCATGCGCAGGACCGCTTTCGCCTTGATGTAAGACTCCCTTTTCTCTGATTCTGCCCGATTGATATCCCGCCCAGATCATCGCCCCGTCAGACCTCCGCCAGAGAAATTGGACGATCCTGGCTAGCAAGTGCCAAGATTGCTAGAAAAGCTGGGCAATGGCAGACGGCATACAGTGCGATGCTCCAAGCCCAGCAAAGTAGCAACATTCGGTTTTCGTTTATGGATAGCGCAAAGTTAGTAAAAGCCACCGGTGAACCATTACGTGCCCTTCAAGAGCTCGAAAACTCGATGCGCGCTCTGGGGCTTCTCGGAGACACCTTTCTTGACCTGACGGCGGAGGATGATAGTGAGAGTAAGAAGATGAAGGCCAAGGTCAGACATGTTTTTGTCATTGCACCCATCTCATACGTTACCTTCAGGCGCTAGTCTTACGCGCGCGCTGGATGAACGAGTCTGAGAGGTTTGAGATCCAGCCCATCTTTGCTACCTTCATGACCGCCACGGAACTGCAACCAGAGTGAGTGACTAACTTGTGCTATGTTCGCTCGATCAACTAACGTGCTTTTAGTTGGGAGAGCGGCCATTTCCATCTCGGTCAGTTCCACGACGAGTGCTACAAGAACCTCTCGCCAGCGGACAAAGCGGCGCGGTTAGTTGTTTCGCTGGTCTCTTTCATGGCTTACAATAACTTTGACGACAGAGGAATAAAGATGAACTGCTCCACAGCCAAGTCGTACGCAAGAGCCATCAAATATGGCTCTAAATATGTGTACCAGACAGTGCCCAGACTGCTCACAATATGGCTTGACCTCGGAGAAGATCGACAGCAGAATAATAAGGAAACGTTCAAGAAGCTGAACGAGACGGTGGCCAAAGCAATCAAAGAAACGCCGGTGTATAAAGTAGCAAACCTCAAGGTCCTTTCTTGCCAATGCTCATTCTTTATCAGTGGTTTACCGCGTTTCCCCAAATCGTCTCTCGAGTAGGGCACGAGAACGACGAGGTCTATAAAAATCTGTCAAAATTGATCGTCCGAGTCCTCGAAGAGTACCCAAAGCAGGCGCTATGGCTATTTACATCTGTGGTGAAGTCGACCAAGGCCAATCGAGAGCAGCGAGGAAGGAAGATACTCGAACAGCTTACCGTGGGTACCCTCATTCGTTCTCCACTCTGGCTGACATCTCCGCCCAAGAACAACCCCAATGCTGCGCGTACAGGGATTTCCAAGCTTGTGTCTGACTGCACGTCCATGACGAACCAACTGCTGACGATGTGTGACGCCCACATTGGGGAGGAGGTGAAAACGCTCAGCATGCAGAGACAGTTCCCGGCTCTCTTCAAGCTCGGACGATCGGACTTGATCATACCGCTCCAAGAATCACTTACGGCGAGCCTCCCGCCCACGTCGTCTCTCGAGTCGGACCATCAGCCTTTCCCGGCGAACGTGCCGACATTTCAAGGTCGGCTGGATGTCCTGCGACTCGCATACACGCTGATTCTTCCCGCGATAGAGTTCTTCGATGAAATTGAGGTAATGCGCTCGCTGGCGAAGCCGCGCAAGATCACGATCAGGGGGGAGCAACGGGCAGATCTACACGTTCCTCGGAAAACCCAAAGACGACCTGCGCAAGGACGCCCGTTTGATGGATTTCAATGCTATCATCAACAAGCTACTCAAGGCGAATTCGGAGTCACGGCGGCGGCAGCTGCGTCAGTACTACGTCTTTCCGTTTCCCCCGATCTGATGACGGGCGTAGATATCCGCACGTACGGCGTGGTAACGCTCAACGAGGAGTGCGGCTTTATCCAATGGGTGCCCAATACGATCCCACTGCGGCCAGTTCTCATGAAGGGGTACGATGCGCGGCGCATCAAAAGCTGGGTGCGGAAACACTCTTTCTCCCGTGTTTACGGCGCGCTGACGGCGTTCTGTCTGTCCGCGTCCAGAGCTCCGAGATGAACGACACGTTCCGCCTCATCAAGGACATGAAAAAGGACGTTGACGCGGCGAAGGAGTTCCAAACCAAGATTCTATCCAAGTGAGTAAAGGGAATCCCAGCGTGCCGCAACATCCCAACGAAACGCGCAGGTTTCCGCCGGTGTTCCACGAGTGGTTTATCGAGACGTTCCCGGAACCGTCGGCTTGGCTCGCGAGCCGACTGGCGTACGGGCGCACCGCGGCTGTGATGTCCATGGTGGGATTCATCTTGGGGTACGTGCCTCCAAGAGTAACGAGCCCGAGGCTGAACGATGGTGCAGGCTCGGCGACCGACATTGCGAGAACATCTTGCTCGACACGAACACGGGAGACGTCGTCCACGTCGACTTCAACTGTCTCTTTGAGAAGGTGCGCGTGGGCGTCGTTTATATCTGTATCGACCTGAAATGCTGGCTGCGAGTAGGGCAAGACCCTGGAGACACCAGAACGCGTACCATTCCGACTGACGCAGAACATCATCGACGGGCTGGGCGTGACGGGTGTGGAGGGCGTGTTCCGCATCGCGTGCGAGGTGACGATGCAGCTGCTGCGCGATAACAAGGATTCGCTCATGAGCGTTCTCGACGCCTTCATTCACGACCCGCTCGTCGAGTGGGAAGATGAGAAGCGCAGGCTGGTGCGTCTCTTCCACCAATTTTTTCAGAGTCGAGATGCTGATGGGTTCAAGTAGGAACGCGAGCCCTCGCGGCGCAACGCTGTCAAGGCGTCTGTCGACTTGCGCTCGCTCGGAAAGAATGCACTCCGCCCGATCGAGCGCAAGCTCAAGGGTCTATACGTCGCGTCGTCGCTCATCAAAGAACGCGCGGCGGACAAAGAGGTTTCAACGGGGAACTTGGTGCAGATGCTGATCCAAGAGGCGACAGATACGGCGAATTTGGTATGCACCTCACTGTTCATTAGGACCAGAGCTGACAGGTACTCAAGGCGAAGATGTATCCGGGGTGGGCGTCGTGGCATTGACTTTTTCTCGTAGTATTTGTAGCATTTGTATCATTAACCGCAAGCATACCCGTTCCACAGAACACTGACAGATTCGATGACCACATGCGAAGAGCCGTTTGAGTTAAGACTGAGGATGTGGAAGCAGTGCGTTCGCGTATGGTTCAAGGGTAGAAGATATCCCATTGATTCGATTTCATTCGCGCGCGCGCGTTCTACAGTATTATGACGATGTAATTATGCCTCTTTCGCCGAGGGTTTTCCCTTTATAACGGCAAGTCAGTGAACGCAAAAGAAAAGTCTCAAGCACGCACATAGCCAGTGACGAGACACCCGATCCCATACATGGTGGAGACCATTCCGACACTGAAGAGCGCGCCATAAACCACTATAGGACCAACCGCCGTGAGCACGCGGACAAGAATACGGCGAATATAGCGCACTGAGGGTGGGCTTTGCGCCTGCAGGGGCGGAGGTAGATTGGCCTTGGGTCGGCCTAGAAATGGTCAGTCGTGGATTGCACGAGGAACAACAATTGCGACCTGGTATTGTTTTTGCAGCGCAAGGACCCTGTTTGGTCCTTATATCCAATGTCAGTAATGCAAAACGTTGGGCAAGAGCTCGCGCACTGTTGTAGATGAAGTCGAGGAGAGCCATCGCGGTCGACGTCGAGGCGGTTAACGGTAAAGGCGAAATCAAACTCCGCTTCAGATTCCGACCATCCGGATCTGTCCGGGTCGGTCTAGATTCCTTCTGCGCTCTTCCGCTCTTTCCCTTCCGACAACTCCTCCGCAAAGCACAATTTTACGCTCCTCCTCTAGCTCCAATTTTCGTAACTTTTGACTTTTCCAGACACGAAATTCGTCTTTGCAAAAATTTCATTTGAGTCGTGTAGCTGGTATGATAATCGTATAATAGGGGAAGTCAAACATGTTTTCAAAAACGATTCTGGACCGATTCTGATGTCGATTCTGACGTCGATTCTGAGGTTCAGAATCGAGCCAGAATCGCCATCAAAACCAGAATCGACAGAATCGCTGAATCGACTCTGGAGGAGAAGCATCCGAGAATCGCGATTCAGAATCGATCCAGAATCGTTGCTCCTGATCTTCGCCTCTCCGGCCCGAGTACACGGTGATGGGCGCACAGCCGCCGCCCCCGCCGCCGCCCCAGCCGCCCCCGCCGCCCGCGTCGGCGCCGCGGCAAAAGTTCGGCCGTCTCCTTTGTCAGACCGGCGCGTAAGGAGACACTTTTCTTGAGTTTCCGCTGCACACGGTCCTTGATCTTAGCTGTAGGGTAGTCGATGCATGAGTAGAATGAAACAAAGAGACTTGATGGCACACGTATTCTAAAAGCAATTATTATTTAAATTCTACTTACTGTTGTCAACTAGAATCGACGGATAATCGACTTCGAAAACGGGGTGGTCAAACTTGGACCGATTCTTGATCGATTCTTGCTCGATTCTTGTGCACAAAATCGAGCAAGAATCGATCAAGAATCGAAATCAGAATCGAAATGTCGGACATGTTTGACTTCCCCTAATGAATGCAGGTAATGATATAATGCCCATATAATGCAGGTACTAAGAGGAGACAGTAGAACGTGAAGTGAATAATGATACAAGGGTATGTATGTCAGGAAGCGAGTGTCGGTGGGCGAAATAGTATCGTGCCCGGAAGCAATCGAAATACAGTCGGAGTGGCTCAGCCAGAGAGATGCGTGGTAAGTCGTTGACGCGTTAACCCCAAAGTCGCAGTGATAGAAGGAAGCGATTTAGGACCACGTCGTGGGTCCAAAGGTTCCGGTCTCGGAGACGAGGAGCGGGACGCCGATCGCATCGGCGGTGTTTTGCCAGACGGTGTTCCCCCCACCAATTGAGCGGCGCGACCTCCTTCGGATACTGCAGGGCGAAGAACATGACGATGAGGCACAGAGCCACACCGGCGTCGAGCGCGGCAGAGAGGATGTAGTTGTAGCGCATCCACCAGCGGAAATGGCGCCTTCGGATAACATAGTTGCTAATTTGGAGCCAAATTAGTAAAAATTCACTGAACAAAAAGATGGAATACGAACAAGATAAAGCCGGTGAGCGCCCAGCCGGCATAGTTGTACGCGGAGGCGGCGGGGATGGCGCCGACGCCCCCAAAGAATACAGGGGCATTGACATATCTCCAGTACGAGAGGGGGTAGCGGCGGGCGAGGTAGTAGAAGGGGATGGGAGCGAGAGCACCGAAGAGGAAACCGTAGAGGAGCGGGTTGTACCTGAGGATAATCGCCTGTCAGGGACATTCGGAAGGTGAAGAAACAGAATACGTACATGCCGCCAGGGCTAAAGAGGCGGGCAGGCCCGATGCCTCCCCAAGTCAAGGACGCGGTAGCAAAAACGGTGGTCGACGGGCAGACAAAATGGTCCGGTGCGTCAGGCGTGCAAATTCCGGCGACGTTGCCGAACATCCAGCTCTGCACGATGGTGACGACGAAACAGGTGATGACAGCAGCGACGAGCTGGATGAGGAACATCATGCGAGGCGGGATCTTCATGTAATGGCCCAACTTGAGGTCTCCGGCGAATGCCACACCCTGCGCTGTGCCCGTGTACGAGATCGCCTTGAAGATGATGTTGGCGACGGGGCGCCCGGGGAGCGCGTAGCCCGCGATCATCTCCTCAACGACCTGGAGCGCGACGTGTTGGTTCGTGATGGCCTGAAGCATGGCGAGCGGGATAGCGGCGATCGTGGCGATGAAGAGGGCGAGCGCGGCGGCCCAGATGGGAAGCAGCGTAGGGAAGATCTCGATGGCGATGAAGATGAAGATCGTGGACAGGACGCCGACGAGGGCGTACCACCAGGTGGGCACCTCGGGGTAGCGCTGCATCAGACGCGAGTGAACGTCGCGCTCGTCCTTGAGACTCGACCGGAAGCGGCGGACGATGTCCCGCCCGAACCACACTGAAAAGAGCGTCGTTAGCGTGAGCGAATTGACTACAAGGATGGAGACATACAGAAGGTGTGCGTAAAGATCGCGCCAAAGGAGGCGAACGACACAAAGTACGCCATACAGAGAGCGGCGGTCATGAAGATCGGCGAGTAGGCGGCGTAGAGCTCGGAGTCGAACTGGCCATCGCGGACGGTCGCGGAGATGTTGTAGGGCATCCCAGTGTTGTCGAAAGAAACATAGGCGGACAAGGGGAGGTACGCCGTGAAGAAGACATTCTTAACTGTTGTTGCTGCGTTAAAAGCTGTTCGCCAAAGATGCGGGAAGGCACTCACAGTACATGATAGGCACGACAAACCAGAAGCAGATGATGACCGATGCGATCGTGTTCATTTCAGACCACCACTGACCATAACATGGTCAGAAAATCGTATTTCAGAAAGAGAAGAAATAGCGCACCGGTGTAACAAGCGGCGAGCCAATGAACGAAATCATAGACCAGTCGAACGTGATCACGCTCATACCGAGACCTGTGAGCGAGCCAAACACCGCGTTGACCTTGACGTTGTTCGGGGCGATCCAGCACACCCAGTTGAACACGCTGAGCGCGGTGAACAGGTACCCGGGGAACCAATACCAGACGAAGCTCGCGGCGCAGACGATGAAGAAGAACCGCTCGCGCGTCATATGCCCGCGGTCGCGCTTGCCGTAGTTCTTGTGTAGCGTGTTGAAGAGCGCAGAGTTGACGAGCGCGCTGGGCCAGATCATGGACGAGGGCCAGACGACGTACTGGCGGAGCATGCCGCCGAGGGAGAAGCCGAAGACCTGCGTGCCGAGAATGAGGAGGATCTGGTACGCCCAGGGGAGCTGCTGGTTGTAGTACATCTGCTGGGTGGCGAGGACGTCCGTGGCGTATGCGCCGATGTAGGCGACATTGATCATGACCGTGATGCAGACGTGTCTGCGCGAGACCGGTCAGCTCGGGATCCTGCAAGGCAGATAAATAGTACGTACTCCTTGATGTTGAAGGGACCGGGGTTGAACGACCAAACGTAGTTCAACGTTTTGAACTGCTTCGTGGGGAAGACCCATTCCAGGAACTTGCCCATGGGGAGGGAAATCAGCTGTCCGACAATGCCAGTGATGAAGACAGATGGCGCTGCCGTGGAAGGTCAGTTTTGAGAAATCTATAATTGACGTGCATGGACTTGCCGCGGTACTCGAACACTTGGTTGATTCCGGCCAGCAAAATCGTCAAGAGTATACCCAAGAACCACTGATGAGCGATTAGCGTCGGTGAAATAGCAGATAGGCAAGGGACATCTACCATGCGGAATGTGTTAACTGGCATCGAAGGGTCGTCTACGCTGGAAACAGCCGCTCTGACCTCTGGATAAGGTGATTCACTGTACCGCGAATGTCAGAAGGCGACCCAACACCCCGCGAAATCAACATACTCGTCAAACTCAATTGCGGTGGAATTTCTTGACCCTGCTCGCGAGGGAGACGAATATCTGTCGGATGATTCGACGTCGCCGTCAGTGTCGGAGGAGGCGTAGGTGGGCCTCTTCTGGTCTGTCGAACTCCTAAGGGAATCGAGGCTGATGGCTTTGGCGAGTGGTTTCTTTAAGTCGAAATTGGGGTCGTTGAGATGTTCCATCATGTAGTCGACATCCTCGGGGACGTCGGGAACGTGCCGGCGGCGAACATACTGGGGCAGCTCCTCGTTGGAGCTCATGTAGGGCTTAAAGTCATCGTCCATAATAGCAGAAGACGTCGTCGTTATCGGTAGGAGGGATGGGGGGGGACCGCGGCGGAGGGGTGAGGAGGGTGAAGCTTTTTTTGCGAGGCGTCCCGCTTTTAATTGTATCGCTTACGGATTCTCAGGCAGGATGTATCTTGAACATCAAATGGATCCGAAAATGGAAGTGTCCCGCTATTGTCCTTTATTGTGTTCAGATTGGGGTAGAACAAGGATAGCGTGCGTCGGTGTGCCTCAGGAGCATCTTCGCGTTATCCCATGCCATTGACAGAAGGTGATGAACCTTGAAAGTCTCGGAAATCTCGGGCACAAAACAGTATTCATTTACAAAATGAAGCTGTTTTTAGGTTCCTTCCGAGTGTTCGAGTTCAAGCTTGTAGATGAGCCCAGCTAACAGTGAAGCAGAGTTCAAAGAGCATGGTATCTTGGCCTGGAGCTCGGTATGGGCAACCAAAAAGACTTGAAGCGAAGCCCCGAAGTGGATTCAGGATGACAATAAGAGCTGCCCAGAACTTCGGATCGCCCGATCTGCGTGACGAGCTAATTGTGTGGTGGGAGTATGTGACTCCTATGGGTTCCTAGGTTGCAGGTAGACACAATAGAGGTCGTAGCCGGACATCGGAGCGCTGAGGGGAGTCGGACACGGAAAAAGGGAACCGGCCCGGACCGGAATATCTTGCCGTCGAGCAGTGATCTGCATCAAATTCGAACTTGCTCTCATCGTTTGTCGTGTGCGGGCGCACTTAGACACACTCCCCGTGCGATATGTATGGGCTTTCTCGGGCGACTGTGCTCTCAACCATAGCCCTCTTCTTCGTCTTCGTGGTTGGATATACGACACCGCGGAAACGCTATCTTCCCATCGTCCTCTTTTTGGAAAGGATTTTTGATACGGCCCTCTATGGATTTCTGTATTTCCTCGTCGGGTTTTTGTTATGGAGCGTCCTCGTATCGCACGTCATTTTGCCGCTGCTTAACGCAGTGCTGGAGAAAGAGGGGGACGAAAGTGGCCCGGACGCAGAGGTTTCACGCCAGCCTCACGACGAGGAATCGCTCGTACCAGAGGGTACCAGTGGTGCAGACGACCAGTCCAACAATGGATTCCGTGGCTACCTCTCAACCGCGGGAGACGTCCTTTACCTCGTCGCCGTCGCAGTCATCAGTGCTGCTTTGGTGCGCCCGAAACGATCGAGCATTCTTCTCGGGACATGGCAGGTCCTGGCAAGAGTTCTACACCATACTGGAATAATAACAGCCATCATTTTTGGCGTACCTCTCGTTGTTTTCGCTCCCCTCCTTATTATTTGGACAATCGTAAAGAGACTCGCCATTGAACCGCACAAAACCTCCTGGTCCTACGCATTGAAGATTTTTGCGCGGATATACGTTGGCACCTTCGTTTATGTGCTGGCGATCGAGGGAATTTCTCTCTTCCAGCCTCGAGAAGCGGTCTTTGGCCACCTTGTCTGGCAAGCGGGGCTTTTGTCTCGTTTATTCAGCTGGACAGGTTTCGCCGCCTACCCTTTCGGCATGCTGTGGTTATTAACGGACAAAACTGCGAGTTACTTTCTCCGTCGGGGACTTTCTCTAGTCTCAGCTACTCTTAAACCTCGCCCCCCAACCCCACTCTTCCACAGCCTTTTTAAATTTATGCGACTCCTCCTCCTCCCAATTGTGATGATCTGCAACAGCTACATCTATGACGCTTCGCATCTTTCTGAGGGGTTGATTTCTGCCCTCATCATCGTTGCGTGGCTGACCGTCGGCGTCCTTGCTGTTTTCGTTTTCGACGTCCTTATCTATTGGACATACTTTTTCTGGTCGGTTCGACGTAGGGCTCGGTCTGAATCTCATACGCCTTCGGAGACTCCGCCCAGGGAGCGGTCATCGCCGACGGATGTCATGGCCGTCGCCCTCGTTGGATTGGCTGTACGCGATCCTTCAGGGAAAACGCTCTGGGATACGATGCGGAAAACGAACCAACATCTCGAGGAGGCTGATCCAGATATATCCACGGCCAGCGAGAAATTGGTGGGAGGGACAAAGGCTGAGGCTACTTCGATGGAGAGAGAGAAGGCAGAGCCCGTTGTCGGACTTTGACCGGGCAATATGTATAGTAAATTTTTGTGGATTCTGCAACGAAATACAACTAGAAGTTAGCTCGGAAGAGGTCCATATCGTGCATGTCAAGGGCGACAAGGAATCGGGTTCCTGGCGTTTCTCTGTTTGCGCCGGTTTATTACTGCACTTTGTTTCCAACTTCGACGTCCCTTTGCTCAATATGCCCACAATCGACCTCCGGATCCGGAAACGTCTGTTGAAGCTCGACAAGCAGATTACCGCGCAAAAAAGCGTGCTGCACCGACTCGAGCAAACTCGGGCTGTTGTAAAGCGCGAGCTCCTCACCTGTGCCATTTCAAGTCCAATTTCGACACTGCCCGCGGAAATCATCGCAGAAATATTTAGCCGCTGCCGCCTACTTATTGCGGACATCTCAAGCTCGTCCTCCCCAAGTGTGACGTCCCACAGCTGAGGCTAGATTCTGCGCCATTTTCAGTGCGACCCTTTCGTCACGCTTTTTCTCGTTCTGGCGGTGTCTTCTGCAACGCACCTTGGTTCCAGGATTTGTGCCTATTCCCCGCTCTCAAATATTTATATAACCCCGTGAGGGGATGGACATATACCTGGGCACACTGGCAGAGGACAAGAACCATGCAGCAACGGGCCAGTGGGTTCAGCATCTTGCATCTTTTGGTGTTTGAATGTTTCTCTACTTGAGTGCCGCTATGGTCGGCAGGAGCCCTGCATAGATCTGTGTTGAGCTTGCGTTAACCGCGGCGAACGCTACAGTCCTTGAACTGCTGTCCAACTACTGATTAATATCGTAATTCGATTTCGAGTCTCAAGAATGTGAACATATTCAGGACCACAGGGAATGAGCCTTGCAAATTAGAAAAGAATTATTTCCTTGGCATTCTCCCGATTTTTTTGTCGTTCTCGTTGCGTATGAAGCTGTGCATGACTCAGAAGCTGTCTCGAGCCATCATCACGAAAGATGAATTCTCAATCACCTCCGCTCAGGATATCTTCTCTCCCAAACGAGCTTCTCATAGCCATCGCGGCCGCGGGCCAGGAGGGTCGTGTCGTGGACTTGCCCGCAGTTTTCAAAACGGAATGGATTATGTCTCAGCTCTCCCGTCGCTTCCGCGACGTTATCGTCGGCGTTCCTGGGCTTTGGACCATTATCGAAGCCAGCCTGGATGCCCTAGGATCGATGGAGATCCTCAAGCTCTACCTCGAGCGCTCCGAACCCTTGGAAATATCGGTGACTTTACAACATCTTGCCCGTCGCAGCTCCGCGAGTCGCGCCAGACTAGAAATGATCGAGCGGCTGCGTCAGATTGTCCCCTACCTCAATCGCATCTGGCGGCTGAGCATCAAGCTTAGGTCAGTGCAGGGAGATCTCGCCTTAGCCCCATTCCGCGATGTCGCTGCACCAAATTTGCGGCACCTCGAGATTGCAAACGTTCATGACGAGTCGAGCAATCGTCCAGTGGAAATGTTCCTATCCGGGGCCCCAAGACTGTGGCGATGGACAGTTTCATCCCATTCCCCGTGTCTCCCTGGACGGCCTCTCTGACGCACCTAGAGTGTCGAGGTGATCATCCCGACCAAGAGGAACGCCTCACGCGTCTTGTCGCAATCACCACTCCCGCGCGCTCACTGGTTCATTTGCACCTCGATCTGCACTGGTTATCCACCGCAGAGTCTCGGTTTGATATTCCATCTTTGAAAACCCTCCACATATCCATTGCCGATGGCGAAGACGAGCTTTACTTGTTACACGTCGTAGACCTTTTCGACGCTCCAGCGTTAACCGAATTCGTCATCGACGGCACGCACGGCGACCAAGCCTCCGTACTCTTGAACTCGACAAATCTCCCTCACTCGTCCTTCCCGGCCTTATCCTCTTTGTTTTTCGTCAATCGACACAACAACTCGTGCTCATGCGAAGCCGACATTTCGCTCTCCCACAGAATTATATCCCCCCCCCACTCCAACTCTTCCCCGCATTGTCCTCCTTGGGCTTCATTAACCAATGCTTCACATCAAACCTCGTCGAAGACATTCTGGGACCAAATTCGCAACCGTGGCCGCTTCTTAAAACCATTACACTGGGTTCGAGAGAAGGCACTTCGGACGTGCGCGGCGTTCTCCGGGATGCTGTGCGCTCAAAACGCCAGTGGGGGCAGGCACTTCCTACATTCAGACTTTCCCCCACACTTTTCTTGCCCGAAGATTGGCAAAATACTGGGGCGAATGTGGAGCTGTTCGACCCCGACGATGTTCTTAGTGCTTTCTGTCGTTGCCAGTATTCATCGGAGTGACGTCGATCTCTGCACCTTTCGTTCCGTTGTTCTGTGTTTTGGGTGCACATCTCGACATGGAGGCTTGTTTATCAGGATAGGGAGATGTCCAGCTGATGCTACGTACTTTTCACGACGGCTTCTCACTAAACAAGTTGAATTTTGATCAATGCAATATAATTTAGCGAATTCTGCGATATAAAAGCTATTCAGTGCGCACAGCTTTTCAAGTGGAGCTGTTGAACAGCTTTCCTTCGCTCGTGTGAATGATTTCTTCACAGCTACATAAAGTGGGCCTGCGAGGCCACAGGTTTCTGTCGTGCTCATGTCGGACTCGAAATCGCCACGAAGCGCAATAACCTCAAGTGCATCTGTTCGACGAGCTGCATCTATCGAAACACTTCCGCAATATACCGCAAAGGATGAGGGCAGCTGGCCCCCATCCGGAGATGCAGAGAACGACCGTGAGGCGTCCCCGCCGCCTATGGACGCAGCTGCGTCGAGTACCCCGTCCAAACGGGGATTATTGGGAAAGCTGAAGGAGAAATTAGTTGTGAGCAAGGCAGATCTCGAGGCCGAGCAGCAGCAGCAGGAAACCACGAAGCAGGAGTACCTTGCGCGGATCGCGAAGCGCCGGGAAGAGATCGCGGCGGAGGAAGAAAAGAATGGCGGACCATTTAAAGGGGAACCGAATTCATTCGGTATGTTTTTTCGATGACCGCGCTGGGCTCAGACACTAATATTGAACATACTACCAGAAGGTCTGCTTCGCTATAGCGAAGCAAACAGTAAAGAGAAATTTAGGTTGACGCAGGCGGGGCAGTGATTTGGATGTTTCTCGGTGGCCACCTCTTAAAACCATTACACTGGGTTCGAAAGAAGGCACTTCGGACGTGCGGGGGGTTCTCCAAGATGTCGTGCGCTCAAAATGCCAGTGCGGACAGGCACTTCCTACATTCAGACTTTCCCCCGCATTTTTCTTGCCCGAATATTGGCAAAATATTGGGCGAATGTGGAGCTGTTCGACCCCGACGATGTTCTCAATGCCTTCTGTCATTGACAGTATTCATCGGAGTGAGGTCGATCTCTGCACCATGTTGTTCTATTTTTTGGGTGCACATGTACTCGACGCGGAGGCTTGTACATGTACTTTTTACAGCTTTTCAATGGAGTTATTGAACAGCTTTTCTTCGTTCGTGTGAATGATTTCTTTACAACTACATAAAGTCGGCCTGCGAGGCGCACAAAGTTCCTGCCGTGCTCATGTCGGACTCGAAATCGCCACGAAACGCAATAACCTCAAGTGCTGTTCGACGAGCTGCATCTATCGAAACACTTCCGCAATATACCGCAAAGGATGAGGGCAGTTGGCCCCCTTCCGGAGATGCAGAGAACGATCGTGAGGCGTCGCCGCCACCTATGGACGCAGCTGCGTCGAGTACCCCCGTCCAAACGGGGATTATTGGGAAAGCTGAAGGAGAAATTAGTTGTGAACAAGGCAGATCTCGAGGCGGAGCGGCAGCAGCAGGAAACTATGAAGCAGGCGTATCTTGCGCGGATCGCGAAGCGCCGAGAAGAGATCGCTGCAGAGCAGGAAAAGAATGGCGGACCATTTGAAGGGGAACCGAATGAGATCGGTATGTTTTTTTCGATGGCCGCGCTGGGCTCAGACACTGATACTGAACATGCTACCAGAAGCTTCGCTTCGCTATTTAGGGTATGATAGTGCAGAGAAATTCTGGTTGGCGCAGGTGGGGCAGGGTTGGCTGCGGTAGCGTCTATTCCGGCGCGGTCCCGTTAAGAAACAACCGGGCACTGTACTACACGCACAGCATCAAAATGTATGCTAAGGGCTACTTCGCAGTGATTGAATGTTTCCTGGACAGAAAAACATACCTACTCCAGTCCCTCTGGGTCTTCTTCCCCATTCCGGCCCAGATCCAGTTTTCGCTTCCTCCCAGGCATCTCCCTCCCTGCTCCGAATCCAACGCCAGCCTTCTTGCGCAGCGCATCCAAATCCTGCTCCGCCTCCTCTGCCCACTCCAAGACCAAATGCCTCCCAAGCAAATGTGTGTGCCGCAGCGCAGCGTAAGCATTCTCCGCCTCGTGTCTCGATACAAAGTCGAGGAACGCAAACCCGCGCGTTCGTGAGTCGAACTTTTTTGGGAGGCGCACGGACTTGAGGTGCCCGTGTGAGCTATAGTAGGATAAACATGAGTGGGAAACAATGACTAGAACAAGAAAGCATACCCAAAAAGTTCCCGAATGTCCTTCTTCGTCGCCTCGAACGGCACATTCTTGACAATCATCTTGGTCGTCCTGCTCTTGGCAGCAGCGCCGCCCTTCCCCTTCTCCGGCTCTTCTGCGCCTCTTCCCGCGAACTTGACGTGCAACGCATGACCATCCAACACGAATCCCTGCATGCTCTTCAGCGCCTTCTTCGCGCCGTCCACGTCCTTGAAGCCCACAAAGCCGTACCCCATGCTCAGCCGCCCGTCGGGGCGCTTCGGGTCGGGCTTCATCTGCACCCGCGCAAACGAGAATGCCGGTAGGTTCCCAAACACCTGCGTCAGCCGCTCCGTCGACGTCGCGAACGATAGATTCTTCACGAAGAGCGTCGTCCCTGCACCCAGCGCCGGCTCCTCGTCCTCTGCGTCTGCGCCCTCGCCGACCGTCTGCTCCGCGATCTTGACAACATGCCCGCCGGCGCCGGTATCCATCGTTTGCCCGACGGGCCCGTTCCCAAACATCCCTTGGGGTCCCTTCTCGAGGTAGACGACCGAATTACCGAGCCGCCGGTACGCGACCGCGCGAAACGCCGCGCCCGCCTCATCCGCGCGCGCAAACTCCACGACGGCCATCGTCCCCGCTGGGGGACGAGCACCCGCGCGAGCGCCCCGTGCGGCTCGAACAGCTCGCGGATCTGCTCCGCGGTGGTGCCGTATGGAATGTTCTTCACGAGGATGATGGTGTCGGAGCGGGCGCGGGAGGAGAAGGAGTCGAGGAGGACGCCCTGTGATTCGAGGTATGTCTTGGTCTCTTGGATGATGTGCGTTTCAGCGAGCGCGAGCTTGACAGCAGCGTTGTCCGACGACTCAGGGTTGAGGATCTCGGATTTGGGGATGCGCATGCGGTCTGCAATGGACGATGCCACGGCGTCACTCTGCGAAGGGCCAGGTTAAGAGCCGAGGGAGCTGAGGAAAGCGCGGCTTACATTCATGTAGAGCATGCTCCAATTGAATTCCTTCCCGGCGGCGGCTTTGCGCTGTGCATTCTTTTCGCCCTTAACCGTCTTCTTCCGGCCCTCGCCCTCCTCGACCTCGAACTTGGGTTTCCGATCGACGGCAGCGAGGATGTGGATGAGCCGGCCCTGGAAGGACTTGCGGTCGAGGCTTTCGTAGGCTGCGAGTGCGCTGGCTGCTTGAGCGAAAGTAACATATGCGACGCCTTTGGATTGTTTTGACACAGGATCGAGCGGGATGTGCACCTGTGGCGGAAGAATCGTCAGTATTGGTCCGTCAATCCAGAAGACACGAGAAGAGAATCAGAAGATTATTTCTACTATCGGTTTCCCTGAGGATCAGCATCCCCGAAGGTCTGATGTCCCTATGTGTTTTTGCATCCCGGAAGTGGGAGAAGGATTAAGATAGTCACCTGAAGTAGAAAACAAGTCAGTTTCGGTAAATGACACGAGAGAGGCGGGAATAAAAGGTCAGAATATATTTCTACTATCGGATTCCAGAGGATCAACATTCCCGAAGGTCTGATGTCCCTATTTATCGTGTCATCTTGCGATCAAAGTGAGAGTCATATTCACCTGAAATGAAAAAGTCAGTGGACGTTCCAAACCAACAGTCGAAAAAAGAAAGAGAGGACAGAGCTCAGAATATATTTCTACTATCGGATTCCAGAGGATCAACATGCCCGAAGGTCTGATGTCCCTATTTATTTTGTCATCGTTGCGGACGTCCACCAGGTAGGCGGACCAAATTAGAAAAACTGTGCTCACCTGAGAAATTTCGCCAAACGGTGAGAAAAACTCGAGGAGATCCGCCTCCGTGCACGAAAACGCCAAATTCCGCACAAATAGCCGAGACGTCTGGAGAATAGTCTCCTTGGTCGGGTCTTTGGGAGGCTCCGCGGAAGTTATTGCAGCAGGCACGGCCGAAGGCTTGAAGAACCATTAGCGATGAGACTTCGAAACCACAGCCCAATACAAACAGGCTGGGGGTCAAGATCCTCGTCATCCGACTGCTCGAAAGCCTTCTCCACAACATCGGCATTCTTCGACATATGACGCTTCATCCAATCCATATCGGAAAGGCCTTCTTCTCGTACTGGCTCGGTGTCCTCGTCCACCTCCATCGCAGGGTCCATGGGCGCTTCGGGCGCAGCTTCGTTGGCCCAAGTTCGACCCTTATTTCCCCGGGGCTGCATGACTTGGAGAAATTCATCGAGTTGTGATTCGCCCGACGGTTTGGGAGGCTGGGGAGCCTCCGCAGCCGGCGTTTCCAGCTCGTTCGGTGACGGCCCTAGTCGAGGACGTTTATTCGGCCGGGGAGCAGGCGCATCTTTTGCACCCTACTTTCACCGCATTAAATAAATTCTTCTCCCGTACGGAAAAAAAAAAGCGCTGCACACCTCGATGACATCGACCTTGATTTTCGTCGAGTCTATGAATGTCCGATGAAACCACTCCTTCGCCGCCAGAGCCTGCTTCTCTGTCTTGTATCCAATGAATCCAAAACGGCGGGAGGTGCCATCTTGCTTCAGTGCGACCTTGGCGTCTGTTATGATGCCGCCTGGCCCAGATTTCTGTTCAAAATGCTCGCGGAGTCGAGCTGGTGTCACATAAACGGGGAGATTCTGGATGAGCAGCCGGGACATCCTGGTTCAGAGGAAAAAAAGTTTTTTTAAAGGCAGCTGCTGACAAAGCTGTCAAGACACGGTCACGTGCGAATGAGCCTTGCTGCGTCCGCCCCGACAATTGTGGAGAGATGAAAGGAAAATTGAATCGAAATAAGATACCTTCGAGTCAGCCACTTTGAGATTTTTTGACCCTTTCCTCCTGTCAGCCACCCACGTTTTGTTTCTTTCCACAACGTTCACTATCCAAAATGGCACTATACCTTACGCTCATTGCAATTAACAAAGGAGTTCGTTGTAAGTTCTCTTCATTCCCATGGCCAACCTGCACTCATGCAAACTTCATAGATGGCCGTTTCCATCAACTCGCCGCGGCGTCTCCTCGTTTACCAAGAGAAACCACCAACCGCGCGGCTACCCGAAGGCTTTGTGAGAACCTCGATATGCCTGCTTTCCGATACTCTTGCTGACCGGCCAGTTTGCTTGGCTGTAGACAATTGCAACCAATGGCAGATAGAGGGAGATCGCTCAGTCAACCCTGTGTACGTCAGTCTCCTTACTACTCTGTCCCGAGTATTCACTAATTTTGGGAGTCTTGAATCGAGCAGACAATTTCCTCGCGCGGCATCCTGCGTACCCTCAGCTCGACCACCGTTACGCCATGGCCTCTCTTGCAGCCGTTGTGTCAATCGATGTTAGGCGGCCCACGGTTCAGGACGTCGAAAATATCGCCACATGTCTAGATCTGGCGGGTTCGGGAGTTCGGTTGAGAGGAAAAGTACAGAGAGCAGCGAGAGAAAGCTGGGCCCGATCTGGTCTTGGAATGTCCCCGTTCCGCCTTCAAGGCCTCATTTGCGCTACCGGTCTATAGACGGACTATGTCGTGGGACTGGCTGCTCTCCCAATTTTTTTCTTATATTTGGGGTTTATGGGAATATATTTGAGGCCACAGGAAAGGTGATTTTGCGATGAGAATATCATACGTGCTGGCCAGGGTTGGCCATCATAATTCCAATTGGATAGCTGCGGGACCGCCGGAACGGTGCGTTTCGAACGCTAGGTATGCCCGTGATTCACCGCAAAGCGAAACGAACCGAAGTTATTTTGATGACAACAAAGCCAGATGGAACGGTAACTTGCAGTGTTTGACCTCCTGTACGGGCGTTGCTGATTATTCCAGGTCTATTCGCCCATAGGACCACGCCAAGGACCGCGCCGAACCTGATTCTAGATATCCGCGCGGGATCCGTAAGCCCGCTGAGCGCGGTGGCCTGAATCATGATGGCTGGAATTCGGGATTCCGATTCGGTGCGTATCGTCCGAGCGATTCAGAAAGGAACTTGGGATGGACCACCATAGCTTTGTTGAGGCTTGTAAATTCCAAGTTGGGGATGGACATCAAACCAGGAACCCCAACTCTTTTGGCCGAACAGCAACCGAACAGCGTTAAATACGGGATTCACTACTTAACCCGACAAAATATTCCGCCAAGAGATGGGTTGTTTCAGATATAGGCACGAGGTAGTCCATGAAACCACTGAAACTTTAATGGCCTTCCCTCCGAGCAGGCACAGTTTTTTTTGCGATAATAGCTCAAACTCTCAGAGTCAGGGCAACGCCATTCTGCGGACATTGGGCGTCTCCAGAATTTCCTCCTGGAGTATGCGGGGATGCAGCATTGGCGATCTGTTGCTGCCTTTAGCCTCATTCATTCAATGAACACGTCCCCGTCGTCGTATTTTCCTCTTGCCGCCACTCAAGCGGCATTCAGGACTGACAAGACTTCACGACTCTTACGATATCGATATCTTCCTACCTCGTTTGGGTTCGTCGAGGTACCGTACCTAAAATTCTTTGCGTAGACCAATATCACATTGTTAAATTGTTAAACTGGTACAAATCTTGGGTCCAGTGACAATCTGGGATCAAAGACTGATCCAAGTCCAAAGCAGACTGTATAGTCTGACAGCCGCATTCACGAGAACCTGGAAGTTGTGAAGTGGAGATTTGAAGACCGGCACCCAGGCTGCATTTAGCGTACTGTATATAGTCTTAGTTTTATCGAGCGAGGTACGAGCTAGAAACCATAACGCGTCTATCAGGAGAGACTAAGTCTTAGTTTGTCCGCACCCGTTGTCTAGATCGAAAGGAAGGAAGGAAGGAAGGAATGTGTTAACCGCGGTGGTCCCTAAAAGGAACATGCGGGCTCTGTACCTACATACACGTGCCTCAACGATGTATGCTACAGACATAATACCCAACCCAATTGATACGACAGAATGTCGGTCAGTGACCACACCCTTCTCACAAAACGAGCGGAGTAAACGGGAAATTTTGAGAATTGACGAGCCGCCCTCCAGGTAGAGATCCTATACGGTACTCCATGGCAAAGATCGCGTGGCACGCGTTCCGGGCTGCAGAGGCTTTGATCGCGTAGTTGCGTGAGAAATGGTAGAGGTGAGCTTTGAATGAGCCAAATACCCACATATTTGGACTCATTTACGAGCTCCAGGATGATGTAGGACTGGGATGGCATGCGGAAGAGGGCTGAATATCATAGAATATGATCCATTTGGACCTGGAAGCACTGACAAAGACCCGTTTGTTCGAGCACCATCCGAAGAAAGAGTTGACCTTGGAATGAGAATGCCGTCGAAATGATAATATTGTCATCCACCTGCTCGGCTTGTGACACTGCGAGCCCATGAAGGCAAAGGTCATCGGGAAGCTCCCGCAGCCTGAAGTCCGCAAAGAAGATGTTCCAAAGGGTTGGGGACTCGGAGATGGTCGAAGATCTTGATTGCCGATTAATGTTGCCGCGACTCCAGACTTGAGCCGACAAAGTCGACTTGGAGTCGCTGATTTAGACCGAGTCGAGTCGAGTCGCTTTATCGACTCAAGTCGACTTCGGTCGACTTCGAGTCTGTCACAACCTAGTTGCATGGTTTGTCGAAAAAACGCAATTGGGGACAAATTGGGGACATGGTCGAATTTTGTGACAGGAGTGACAGAATCACGGTTGATGACATTGCGTGACATTGCCAGGACAGCCGAATTTTTTTATTTTTTCCCTTTTGCGTTTTTTCAACCTGCAGAGTACTTAGAACGAGTTTCTAAAAATTCGTTCAAGAAAAGTCGACTCAAGTCGACTTACTCGACTCGACTCGATTCGAAATCGACTTAGGCCGACTTGACTTGGAGCGACTCGACTTTCCGAGTCGTGGCAACATTATTGCCGATCATGAGAGTTCATCGCCCGATCGTTGTGTTTGATTATCAGGAGCATGTAAGGGATGTTCGGAATAGACGGAACGGTCCAGGAGACCGCCCGAGACAGCCCGAAACTCACATCTCACAAGTTCGCCATACGAATTTGCTGCTGTGAATCATATGAAGATACGCCGTTTGGCCCCAAGAAGGTTGATGTCGGGAGGGAATGCCCTCAGACCGCGTCAATTTCGTGCAATAGCACAATTTTTGTGGATTACCCCTATAAGGGCTGTGAAGAGCCGCCAACAAGCCATCCACCCGAACAGGTTCACTCGACATATTGGACGAGGCCCGTATTGGTGTAACCAACCATGCTGAGGAATCTAGTCTCTCAGAGTAGGCACTTTCAGCCCATGGTGGTGGAAGGAGACAAGTGGCTGAAAGTAAACCGCGTGGGGAAAATGATGGACCTTCGCAGTGACAGCTTGACAGATCAAACAACCTTCTGAACCTCCAACGCGGCCAAACTGGACAGGCAACCTCTTACATCGGTAGGTCTCGGTAGGTCCAATGTCGCTGCTTCGGGCATCCTTACCGCCGCTAGTCCGTACATAAGGTTTCCTCTTGCAACCACTTAGTGGCGTTTAACTGGGCTTGAACTCTGTATTTCCCTCTGCTAGCCGCCGGATGATTATTACATACATAATGGAAGTATAAACGATATTGGGGCCATGGTGTGGTGCGGTTTCTCTGGTTATTGCCGACGGCCCGCGAATGCCAGCTGTTCGGGCGGCCTTGTGCGGTCAATAAATGGAAGGCGGGGTTTAACATTTCGGGGATACAACATGTCGACCGTCGACGGCCTTGATCTAGAGAGGGTTTCAAGTTGACCTGTCCCGTGTACTTCTGAAGATTTGCTTTTCTATAAGATAGAGGTGTTTCTGCGGGGGGATGACAAGTATCTTCTTCTTCCCCCTTCCCTATTGTCTTCCACCACATGACTTTTCCTGCTTTATTCGCCTTCGCTTTGCTCTCCAGCGCCTATGCTTTTGGTCCGGCCAACGTGCGCGTCCTCGAGATCGTCAACAAGAACTTGAATCTAGATGGGTTCTCTCGATCGTACGCACAAGCCACTCGATGCAGACGAGCAAAAAACCATAGTATCTTTGTCTAGCACCGTGGTGGCTGGAGGGACCTTCCCTGGTACTCCGATCACGGCCAACAAAGGTGTGGCGACTCTGCTCAGATTTTCACCTAAACCCTCAACCCGATGGCAGGGGAAAGAATTTTGGTCAACGTCGAGGACAAATTAACCGACAACACAATGCTCCGGAGTACCTCTATCCACTGGTAAGAAAATCGAAGGATGCATTCTACCAACTTCATATATCTCGCTAGGCACGGTATTTTTCAAGATGGTACCAGCTGGGCTGACGGGTATGTGCTTCGTGCTTTGGGGCTGGATTGTGCTGAGACATATATTTTGATAGACCCGCTTTCGTTACCCGTATGTCTTACGCGTAAATCAAGTTTTTTTCTGACACGTTGATAGAATGCCCCATTGCTGCGAATAATAGCTTCCTCTATGACTTCACCCCAAGCGGCCAAGTAAGTAGCTGTCTCTAATAAAAAAACTCGACATATTCTCTTTACTCACCGGTCCGGGCCGCGATTTGTCGCTTTGATTGGGAGATTGTGATCATGTTGTGCATCAATTTAATGCTTTGCTTTCTTTTTTCTCTGTTCTCCATTCTTTTACAAGACTTTGGCTTACATTTCTGGGTTCGCCCAGGCCGGAACTTACTGGTACCACTCCCATTTATGTGCGTGATACGATTTTAATGCACTTTCTATCGGAGCTTATGTTATTTTTTTCAGCAACGCAGTACATAGACGGCCTCAGAGGCCCTCTGATCAGTAAGACCCAGGTGCACATTATTTCATGACGAATCCTAACATTTTTTCTGGTAGTTTATGATCCAGAGGATCCTCACAAGGTACGTTTTTTTCCTACTCTTTCATGATAATGTTTTTGATTTGCTCCTTGCAGCTTCTTTATGTACGTCACAACTATTTCCTTTCCGTACAATAATCGTGATCCTGGCTGGGGACGCAGGACGTCGATAATACTGACACGATTATCACACTCGCGGATTGGTACGCCCATTGGAAATTGGCTTACTATCGAAGTGCGGAGCTGAAATTTGTCAGGTTCCATACCCCGGCACTCAATGCCCCCTTCCCTCTGTTCTTCACTACAAACTTGATCAACGGAAAAGGTCGCTTTACTGGCGGAGTGGGTTATATTCTTTCTTTTGCCCACAAGGCTGAGACTGACCAAAATGACATCAGCCTGCGTCCCCACTTGCAGTTGTCACCGTTACCCATGGTTTACGCGTGAGTTTCAACCTGGGCAAAATCGTCAATATTAACCCTCTTTTGTAGTATCGATTCCGATTGATTTCGATGTCAGCGGAGCCCAACTTTATTTTCAGGTAGAGCCTCTCGCTGCCTACTTGCTCACTCCTGTCGCTGAGCGATCCATAGCATCGATGGCCACAGCATGACTGTTATCGAAGCGGACGGCGTTTCCACTCAACCCGTGGTTGTCGACTCCATTCAGATCTTGTAAGCCATCCTCTATTTAACGCAATGCCATTCATCAGACTGGATGCAGTGCTGGCCAGCGTTATTCCTTCGTGCTTAAAGCAACCCAGAAGATCTCGAACTACTGGATCCGGAGCTTGCCCAATTTCGGCAACACCAGCTTCACCGGCGGCGTAAATTCCGCGATCCTTAGGTACCTCCACGCCCCCATCTGCGATCCCGAAACGAACGCCACTGCGAGCACCAAACCGCTCCTCGAAACTAACCTCCACCCGCTGGTTCCCGTCCCTGTGCCCGGACTTCCCCATGCTGGTGGCGCCGACGTTTTGATCAACCTGAATATCAGCTTGGACTTGTCTGCGCCCCGATACTTCCTGACTGGCGCCGTACGACCTCCGTCTAACTTGCTGAAGCACACTTACGCACTTGTTTCTTCCAGTCCTTCACCCCGCCGACCTCGCCCGCCCTTCTGCAAATCCTCAGCGGAGCCCAGCTCGCGCAGGATCTGTTGCCGACTGGAAGTTATTATGCCCTGCCTCCCAACAAAGTCATCGAGGTCAGCTTCCAGCCTGCTCCTGTTATCTATGAGTTGAATTCTTTCGCAGGTCAGCATTCCAGGATCCGCCGACGTCGCAGCACCCCACCCTTTCCATTTGCACGGCGTACGTATATATATATCAGTTTATCATGCGCTCGTGCTCATATCCCGCAGCACAACTTCCATGTTATCCGCAGTGCGGGCTCCAGCACCTACAACTACGTCAATCCGGTCATCCGTGATGTTGTTAACACCGGTATGTCCAGTTTAGGAATCGCGGAACAGAGACTTAATCTCAAATAGGTACCGCCAGTGCCAACGACAATGTCACCTTCAGGTGAAGAGAATCGCAATGCTATTCTTGAATGATGCTTATCATTCCCAGGTTCGTAACAGATAATGCCGGGCCCTGGTTCCTTCACTGGTACGTCTTTCCTGTGTTTGAGCTGCCACGCTGACATCCATACTAGCCACATCGACATACATCTGGATATGTGAGCATTACTCCGTTTGACGCTCTCTACACCAGCTAACGTGGAAATAGTGGGCTTGCTGTCGTATTCGCGGAGGATATCCCGACTACATCCAAGGAGGTCGTCCCAAGTAAGCACTCCTCCCTCTTTGAGGCGGTTTCTAAATAAATATCTGTGTACAGGCGCCTGGAAGAACCTCTGCCCGACATACGACGCGCTTACGCCCGACCAGTTGTGATCGAGCACCAAACACATTTTTTCATGCCTCAACCGAGTCTCCATTTTCATGCCCCAATCAGGTTCAGGCTCTCGTATCATTGCATCAGTCAATCTGCATTAGTCAACGGACTCCGACTCACTTATTTATTAGCCATGTAAGTAGAAAGAGGCGGATCCATACTTGAATGGATTTTTTTGCAATGACACTCGGGGCTCACTGAAGTAATTGCCTTTTTAAGATGCTAGCGGTAGTTCTGACCTATTTGTCTTGGTTCCCACGCTCTTCCCTCATCATCTCCGCACGCTACTCGTTTCTATGCTCCTGCGTCGAATGATACCGCCGCTGGATCGTCTGGCCATTGCCTCCAGACCACCGCGGCTACTCCATGACAGCCTCGAGAGTACTGAGCAGAAGTATATGCCATTTGAGTAGTCTCACAACAAGACTTGATACTTTTGTGAGGACAATTGTTCACACGTATAAATGAGCTAAGACTTGACGACAAGATTTAACCAAACCTAATGATCCTTCCCCGCCTTCCCTTCCGGCGTACGCGTCTTGAATATCCCCCGATCCCGCACGCTCTGCAAGATGGCATCGACATTCGCCTGCCCTTCCTCCTCATCGCCCATCCTTCGCCTGCCTACATTGATTAAGAATGTGCTGAGCACGCCAAAAACGTCAGGAGCACTCACCCACCAACGCCCAATTACGCGTACTCGGGATCCTCAACACCTCGCACTCTATCTCCCACCCGCAGTGTCGATGAAGCTGCGCAAGCCAGATACGGTACTGTGCGTACCCCGACGTGTTCCCGCTGTCTGCGCCGAGGTTCAAGCTTTCCACGAGCGCCGCCAGCTCATCCGCATCGTCGTTCGTCCCTCCCACAGCAGCGGTCTTCCCGCGCTCGAAGCGCGCGTCGAACGTCCACGCGCAGCACGGGATACTGAGGAACCCGCTCGCACGCGCGCGCGTCGCGAGGAGCGGCGTCCAGGGGGTCAACTCGTCCGCGTGGTTCGCGATGATGAACTGGCCCGGCGCCGTGTACATGTTAGCGGCACCGACAGCGAGCACAATATGCGGGTCGAATGCGTCGACGCGGAGATGCGCTTGGGTGTGCGTGGGGTAAGTCTGCCACGATACGCGCGCGCGCAGGTCGATGCCGAGGCCGGCGTACCCGCAGGAGAGGAGGATGTGGGTGAGGGAGGCCGTTGCCACATCCGAAGTCGAGGAACCCTCCGGGGGGACGTCCCCAGCCGCGCCACGGCTCTTCTGAAGGGACATCAGCAGCAGGAGGCGCGGGGTAGGTGTCTTTCCAGAGAAGGATGAGGAATGTCGCGATGCCTATGTCCTGGTCGGCTTGTTAAGGATGCATCAGCGCCAGAGCCACCGACTCACCTCAAAGACGTGCTTAAGCGGATCGGTGCTTTCGGCCCAGGTATCCACGAGACCCTTGAAGCGTTCCCTCATGATGAGGTAGAGGTCTTGGTAAGGCTCACGGGGAACGATGCAGTCGTGATGCACGCGCTTTTTGTAATTCGTGAGGGCACCCCAGCCGTAGCGATGCAGAGCGTCGAGAAGTGACAAGCCTGTCCGGTAAAGCCGCGACCCCGGATCCATGGAACTATCGCTCGACAGCGGAACAACCTCAATTCGAATGGTCGGAGGAGCTGTCGCGATATGGCGGAATGCAAGGTGTGAGACTGCAGGATGATAGTACGGCAGAGAGCCACCAGAGGGAATAATGGGAGTTAGGACAAGAGTGTTTGCGACAGTATCAGAGCCATAGAGGGTGCAATGTTGTTCCAAGGCTGCATCGCGTCCTGGTCGACGAGGCAGCAGGCGCCTCTGAATATTACGAAGTGGTACCACGCCATCCAATGTAGGAATTGATGTAGGGAAATCCAAAGTCGTGTCAGAGAGGATATCCGACCGCAGTATCAGCGTCGAGTTGTACTCGGGGTGGTAAATTAATTGCGAAACAGCCGTTTCAAACTATGAACTGGGTTCAGGGAGACGGCCCCGATACTTGGCGTAGACTGACGATTTCGGCTGGAAAATCTGCAGGAGCAGAAATCAAAGGCATCCAGTGGGAGCCGAGAGCCGGAATCCCAGAGGCATTTGAGCACGGCGATGGTTCAAACCGAGGGCGGGTCATGAATAGTGAAAGAGTCTTTTCTTTCAGGTTTTCCGTTTTCAAAGATTTTGAAAGGGAGAAGGGTATTCCTCGAGGCGTCGTATCCGTTGGAAAAGGTACGAAACCCAGTACTAGACGACGATGAGGAAGAATGGCTCGAAAGTTTGGTTGATGTTGCAGGAAGATAGCAAACCAGAGCAAACCGCAAGCGGAAGTACTGCAGCCGGTGACTCTTGGGCCGGAATTAGCCGAACTGCTCTGTCCTCGTCTCTTCCTCCAGCTTTTAGGCTCCGGGTATCAACAGAACGCACCCACTCTCTGATGATGATCTATTCCACCTGCCTCCAGCGATCATACTATCATCTACCCAAGTTGCCTTTTCATGAGGCTGAGGGAAACCGGAAGATTGGACAATTTGTACGGAACGACAACTGGAACGACTGGAGCCACATTCCGCGCCATAACCTATCGACTGGTTGATTCACGTTTATCTGACCGTTGCCGGATTGAATATCCGTCCAAGTGAAGTCGTGAAGGAAGCTGTGTTCGCGATTGGCCATTTTCCAAATACAGGGACATACGGAAAATGCCTTGTCTAGCCGCCTTGTAGCCGCCGGAAAGTCATTTTCCGACACCAGCGCCCAGCGTCCACCCCTCTGAACTCGTCTGCCGATTGATCGCTGCTTTTCATGCTGGAGCACGACACTCCCGACACAGTTCTCAACAAGTCACTGCACCAACCAAGTTGCCAGACTATCTACCTCATATCTTGCCATGTCTTGTACGTAGTGACCGTGTTTCTCTGAATTCTGGTGGTCGTCACTCTTCTCGAGTACATCGGCTCCAAGAACACCCCGAGCAAACGCGGTTTCATCACCTCTGGAGTCGAGAGCCTCATCGGCGTAATTATTAGCAAGCTCTTTGAGTCGGTCCTTCCTTGTTCATTCTTCTTGACTTCGTTTCTCTCCATTTAAAGCAAGCGCGCGTTCGCTGACCTCGACGACGACGAGGTGATCGCCCTCCTGCAGCACATCGCTTCGAAGAACAGCAAACGTGCCCTCTCGGACCTCAGCGACGACGAAGTCATCGCCCCCCCTCAAGTACATCGCGTCGAAGAACAGCAAGCGTGAACCTCAACGACCTCAACTAAATTAACGGATTCATTATTATCACGATTTATCATAGGATTTTGAGAGAATTACATTTTACAATAATAATTCTTTGCAGTCGGCAATGTTATCTTTGCATTGTTCCAAAGTTTGACAATCATAATGGTAGCTTTCATTTCTTCGCATCTCGTCCGTAGTTGCTATTTTGGGTTTGATATCTTTTGAGTCTGATGGGCGGACCAACTCCCGCGCCCTCGCGCCGACACTCGGTGAGCGAGCAATAATAAACAATAGATACAAACCGTCGGAGCTCTCTTAAGGATATAAAATCCCACTGGCGACGAAGCGACTCTCGTCGAATATACAATTCCAAATCTAGTATTTACAAAACCGCCTTGTGCATACTGGTGCTTTTATCTACAATTTCAATCCAAATTGGACTACATATTCACCAACTCGATGGCCGTCGACTGGCCAGCTGTAGACTTAGACCCACCAAAGTACTTCTTCACCGCGGACTGCAACTTGGTTTCTTTAAACTCCTGATCGAGCATCTCGAGGGTGAGGCCCTTGGTCTCGGGCTGGAACACAACGCAGACCAAGACCGTCAGTAGCGAGCACCCTCCGAACATGAAGTACGGCCCCGAGGTCGAGCGCGTCAGGAACAGCGGCGTCGAGAACGCGATGATCCAGTTGATCGCCTGGCAAACCGTCGTCAGCATCGACTGAAGAGCTTATGGGGAGAGGGAAAGAGACACACCCAGCCGAAACACTGCGCGAGGCTGGTGGCGGGCGCGCGCGTGCGCTTGGGCTGGATTTCGCTGGCGATGACGCGGATGACGACCGCCCAGCTTGAGATGAAGGCGGCGATGAAGATGTAGATGAGCGCGATCAGCGTGCGCCCGCCTGCCTGAGTGTGCGCCGCGTCGGAGGCGTATAAAATACCCATCAGGAGCATGCAGCCGGCGATGACAGAGCCACCAGTAATCATTTGTGTGCGGCGGGCCCCTGGGTGTGGTCAGCAGAGGCATGGGACGGATGGAAGCGGCGTACATTTATCCTGGAAAAACTGCGAGCAGGCGGTTAGGACTACCATGACGATGCCGGACACTCCCGAGGCAAGGAAAGAGGCGGAGGTGGTGGAAAGGCCGGCTTGCTGGAAGAGCACAGGTGCGTACTATAATGAACAAATGCATTTAGACCGGGCACGACCGACCAGATAATGGTCGCTGACGTATAAAACAGCATCGATCCCACAAGCTTGCTGCATTCCCATGAGAAACAAGCCAAAGAACGTGCGGAAGCGGACGTCCTTGGCCCACAGCTCCTTGGCCTGCTGCTTCCAAGTCTGTTTGGCAGTGTCCGTGCCGGAAGCGGCCTCACCCTCTTTGCGAATTTCAGTTAGCTGAAGCCCAAGTGTGAGGGTGGCCTTCTCGGCGTCAGCGGCACGACCGACACTCAGAAGCCAATGCGGGGAGTGGGGAAAGAACGGGGTCCCGATGGCGAGTAGCATGGCGACTACTGCCTGAAGCCCCAATGGAAGCCTCCAACTGAAGCTGCCTGTGTGTTTGACGCTTCCAAAGCATGTGAAGTATCCTTGAGCGGAAACGTCAGGCATTTGAGGCGATTAGTGAAGGTAGTGTACTCACCTGAAGCGACACCAATAGTGTTGAGGAGCTGAACAGTCGTCATGGTGCGCCCACGCTTGGATGTGGGGGATATTTCCATGACATAGACGGTTATGCTGGATATGAATATACCCTCACCGAAACCTGCAATGGACCGCCCAATGAAGAACTGGGGCAAGGCTTTGGCAGAGCACGCAATGGCACATCCCACAGAGTACACGAACGCTCCGAGGGAAATAGTGTATGTGCGGGAGATGCGGTCGGACAAAGCACCAGAAAATACAGCAGATAAGGCTGCCGTTGCGATCATGCACGAGACAAGCAGTCCTTGGACGGTAGGAGAGACGGATCCAAACTGGTTTTCGAACTGTGGCATCACAATAATTGGGCCGATACTGAACAATTGCATCAAAATCTATAAACGACCAATAATTCAAGAAAGGCGTACCTTCCCGTATCAAAGCCCCATAGGAAACCTCCGAACGCCGTGAATAGTGTAGGCCATACATAGACCGGAATCTTCGATCGCTTGAAGGCCCGCACGAGGGGAGCTCTGCTACTTGCGGAAACTTGGAATTGGAGCTGCGGGCGCGGTTCGAATTCCATAGTAGCTTCAGGGAATACGTGTGTTGAGTATCGTTCGGAGTTCAGCTAGCTTCGCTAAGTATAAGGAGGGTGGGTTTACTAAATCACAACCCCGCAGTTTTAATTGACTCCTTCGGCAGGACGGCGGCTACAATATTGAGCCCGTCGGCCGAACATCCCCACTGTGCGCGTAACAAGAACGTGTTCAGGGCTAAGGGCTCCAGTATTATATGTCGTCAAGTTCGTCAAGATAAGGCCTTAAGCTGTGTATCGATCAACGAGTCCCACCCGAGTATCACGATGACCCTGGAGAACTCGGAGCGTATTTCGAGGGAAAAAAGAGGGGAACTGCCCAGGCTTCAACGGATTTTGCGCTTTCGAGTCAATAGGGACTAGTTGAGACCGGGAGAAAAAAATTGGACTGCAGGTAGTTGAGAAAGAGGTGCCACGGGTTTCTTCTCTTTCTCCCATCAACTCTTGGTTCCCAGTGCAGAGGCGACATTGGATGACATCAAATGAGAGGTGGTGGTACGCTCAGCGTGCTTCGTGAATGAAATAAGGCTAAAGACCTGCCCGACAGGTATAATCTCGATGGAAGCGCGTAGAAAGGGTGAATTCGTGCTCGTAAGTGCTCCGAGTCGTTGTCTGTAACGGCAAGCTTAAATGCCCATAACCTGTGCCTGCAGACCTTGTCTCAGACCCTGCCTCTCCTCCCTTGCGTCGCTCATCTCGGCCATGGCGTCCGCACCGCTCGCGCGACGCGCTCACTGCAGTGGATGCGGAGGGCGAGATCATGGAACTGAAAACCCTTCGGGAGAACGACGATGTACGGCCCCGGAGGATAGGAACGCGCTCTCTGAGCAGCTTGACGCGTATCTCGCGGAGAATCCCGTTGACTTCGAATATCGGGACGACCCTTGCACCTATCCGGAGGCGATGGCGGACTGCCTCTGTCTTCGAATGATAAACATTTAGTTCCCAAGCCCTTCGGCCGCAAAACTGAATAACAGCCTTGTGCTCCCTTGTGGCGGTTGGGAAGGACGGTCAAATAGCAATATCTCTCGGGCGTCTCTTCAAACAGTGTCTCAAATGGCTAATACCCCTCACCCTCCCGTGGGAAGACCGTTTCAAGCTTAGCCGCGCCCAAGCCGTGCCCCAAAGAGAGACGAATAGTTCGGAGTACGGAAAACCTTGTATGGAACGCCCGACAGACCGTCAGCGGATTTGACATTGCGCCTGTTTAACCGCACGACGATTCAGCGGCGAAAGTAGCTCACCACAGAATAAAAGGAACGTCGGAAACCCTCGTTATGTTGTCACTATGTCGACTCCCCCAGCACGTCACTACGCAGAGTTCACTCACGACGAGGAAACAGCTACCGATGTCGACCTCGACCTGAGCACCATCGAATTGAGGGCTGAGGATTTATACGACAAGGAAAAGGTCGACCTCGAGACACTCGTGATCGACAACGTCTTCAAACTGCTCCAATGCGACCACAAGGGTCTTTCCCCCGAGGAAGTCGAGCGGCGTCTCGGTCTTTTTGGGCCCAATAAACTCGAACAAGAGGACCAGAATCCGTTCTTGCAGGTAGACTCTTTTTACTTGTTCGTTCCGTACGCTGATTACGTCTCAGTTCCTGTCATTCATGTGGAATCCTCTCTCTTGGGTCATGGAAGCCGCCGCCCTCGTCGCTATCGCCCTTTCAAACGGCGGGGGAAGCGCTCCGGACTGGGAGGATTTCATCGGGATCACCCTCCTCCTCTTCATCAACTCTGCCATCGGTTTCTACGAGGAGCGAGGGGCCGGGAACGCCGTCAAAGCCCTCATGGATTCCCTCGCGCCCAAGGCAAAGGTCAAACGCCTCGGAACCTGGTCTGAGATCGACTCGGCCGGGCTCGTCCCCGGCGACATGATCTCGTTCAAGATTGGGGACATCGTACCCGCCGATTGCCGTCTCACGGATGCTGTCACTGTGTCCATCGACGAGGCGGCGCTGACGGGCGAGTCCCTCCCGAAAGACAAGAAATCCGGTGATTTTTGTTTTTCGTACGTTTTCATCTATCGTTTCCTTCTTCGTTTTCACTCATTGCTTTTATTTCAGTGGCTCCATTTGCAAGCAAGGGGAAGCCGAAGGCGTGGTGATTTCCACTGGCGCCAATACCTTTTTCGGGCGCACAACTTCACTTGTGGGGTCCGCGGACGACTCGACCGGGCACTTGCAGATGATTCTCGCACAGATCGGGGCCTTCTGCCTGGTCGTTATCGGAATTTTCGTTCTGGCTGAAATCTTCGTCCTTTATGCCGGCTTCCACTACAGCTATCGTCGCGGGCTGGAGAATATTCTGGTGCTGCTGATTGGCGGCATCCCGATTGCGATGCCCACTGTCTTGAGCGTGACGCTCGCTGTCGGCGCGCAGCAGCTCGCAAAGCACAAGGCAATCGTGACGCGCATTACCGCCATCGAGGAGCTTGCGGGAGTGACCATCCTGTGCTCTGACAAGACGGGGACGCTCACCACCAACAAGCTCACGATCGACCGGGAGACAATCATCACGTACACGCCGCAGTTCAGCGCGGATGACGTTATCCTCCTCGCTGCGTACGCCTCGCGCACGGAGAATCAGGATGCGATCGACTCGAGCATTATCCAAGCTCTGGGCGACGCCAGCCGGGCGCGCGCGGGGATCACGCTGCTTAACTTCAAGCCCTTCGACTCGAACAACAAGCGCACGGAGATCACGTACCGCGAAGAGGCGACGGGGCGTTTGAAGCGCGTTACGAAGGGCATGACGGCCAAGATCATCGACCTGTGCTCGCGGAACTGCACTGAGGAGTTGAAGGACAGACTTGAGGCGGGTGTCAACGAGTATGCGAGGCGTGGGCTGCGCTCGCTCGCGGTCGCGTACGAGGAGGTGGAGGGCGATGACTTCATGGCCGAGGGAAATGGGTTCGAGCTGATTGGCCTTCTCGCGATATTCGACCCGCCTCGGATGGACACGAAGCAGACGATTGACGATGCGCTTGCGCTCGGGGTGAAGGTGAAGATGGTTACGGGGGACCAGCTGGCGATCGCGAAGGAGACGGGGCGCCGACTGGGAATGGGTGACCATATGCATCCAGCGAAGGTGCTGAGAGATGGACCTGCGCCCGACTCTCCCTACCGAGACCTGGATCACTTAATCATGGACGCCGACGGGTTTGCGGGGTGCGTATAGCAGGTGTCCTATTGGTGTGCTGCTCATCGTTTTTGAAGTGTTTTACCTGAACACAAGTATGACATCGTCAAGCGTCTGCAGGGTCTGGGGCATCTGTGTGCTATGACTGGTATGGTGCTCACTTTGTATTCTCGACGCACCCACTCATCTTAATTTGCAGGAGATGGCGCCAATGACGCTCCAGCGCTTTCCCGCGCTAATGTGGGCATAGCAGTGGAAGGTGCAACCGACGCTGCTCGCGGCGCTGCCGATATCGTACTCACCGAGCCCGGGTTGTCCACCATCGTCCACGCCATCCGTGGCTCCCGCATCATCTTCCAGCGCATGCGCAACTACTCCATCTACGCCTGCGCCGTCACCATCCGTATTGTCGTGTGCTTCGCCACCCTCGCATTTGCATACAAGTTCGACTTTCCGCCATTCATGATCCTGATTATTGCCCTCCTCAACGACGGAACGATCATGACCCTCTCCGTGGACCGTGTGCTGCCCAGCAACACGCCCGATAGTTGGGACCTGGCGGAGATTTTCAGCTATGCGGTCGCGTATGGGTTGTACCTTACGCTGTCGACGTGCGCTCCTTTTGTCTCTTCCCTTCTTCATATATGCTAAGTGCATGCCAGTGTGAGTTTCGTGATAATCATCCTCGAAACCACCTTCTTCCAGGACAAATTTGGCGTGACACTCGGCAGCTTTCCGGTAGAGCACAACGACTACCAGCTGCATATGGTGGTTTACCTCCAGGTAGGGTCTGCTGTGACCTGTACTTTCTAGCATCACCTGGCTAACCTACCTTTACAGGTCGCCATAATCTCACAGGCTCTTATCTTCGTCACACGATCGCACGGTTTTTTCTTCATGGAGCGCCCGTCCACAGCGCTGCTTGGGGCCTTCTGCATCGCTCAGCTCATCTCGAGTATAATTGCTGCCTACGCGAACTGGGGCTTCACCAAGATTCACCCCATCAGCGGCGGCTGGATCGGCATTGTCTGGGTCTGGGTCCGTACCTTTTCGTCTTTCTTTCACGATAAAGGGAGCTGATCTTGGCGCAGAATATCATCTGGTTCATCCCACTTGACTGGATCAAATTTGCCATGAAGGCCACGGTCATCAAGTCCCTCCGTGAGCGGCGGCTTGCGAAACAGGCGGCGGAGCCTTCGACTGCATTCGACGGCGGGTCGATTACTCGCACTCGGTCACACGCGTCGCGCCATGAGAGCCTTTATGCAAACCGGGTGAGCTTCATCAGACGTGCGGTGCGCAAAGTGGGCTTTGGGCAGAAGGTTTCGGTCAAACCGGAGGAGCTGCAGCGCTTTGGCTCGATCCAGGCGCAGCGCGTTGGTGTGACGCTCGCGAGAAACCCGAGCCGAACTGTTGAGGTTTAGACGACTTCGCGTGATTAATTTCTTTGCGGGTTTTATGATCTGGGAAATTAATACAAATGGTTGAAGTCGGTCTCTCTGGTATAGAGTGAGATCCATGATGAGCTGCGTCTCCGATAGTCAGGTCTGAATTTTGTTTCGCCTCTTTTCCGACATGCACGGCAAAAGCGGACCGGCCCGTTGATTCCGCCGCTCATCAAGCGCTCACCGTGAAGAACTTCACACCCGCGCAGCTCACCAGAGGCTTTGCTGTCACCTTCACTGTACCCTCTATAACCCTGTTCTTTGAATCATGCCGGATCCCTTTATCAAATACAAAGTCCTGGTCACTGGTTTCGGTGTAAAGGTTCTGCTGTCCTCCTCGCGCAGCGTATTGAAATGTCTGTCAGCCGTTTGGGACGTTCAAGGAAAATCCATCCTGGCTGGCAGTCAAGACTTTGCACGAAAAAGTCATTACGACCACACCAGCCCGCGGGCAGCCACCGAAAGGCGCGAAACCCGATTCGATTCATCTCACTTCTTTGAATATTCCCACTGTGTACTCTGCCGTTTTGAACACTCTTCCGGACTTGCACGCTCAGCCCCCGGTGCTGCCGCCCCTTTATACTCCTCCGACCTCCCGCCCGCCCCCCGAGGACGGTTTTGACCTTATCGTCCACGTTGGTGTGGCTGGCCCTGGACCGTTGCGAGCCGAGCGCCTTGCTCACAAGACAGGCTATCAGCTTCCGGACTACGAACGACAAGGCGCCCCAATCATAATCGGGGGAGGCAACGTCCGTGGGTTTGGGAGTCCACGATATGGGGACGAGTTCGCCGACGAGCTGTTCACCTCAATTGATGTCGATACCCTTGTCAAGGATTTGACGAGCGGTCCTAACCCTCTGGTTAGTCACCTTAGACGGTATACAAACTTCTTGCGATTAATTTTATCTCGACAGTCGCTGGAGACCTCCGACGATCCGGGTCGGTTCCTGTGTGATTTTATTTATTATTGTTCCCTCGCCGAGTCCCAGCGCGCTGGGCGTGGGACGCCGGTTTTGTTCATCCACTGCCCGCCTATCGGGCAGAAACTGAGCACCGAGGAAGTGGCGGAAGGCGTTGAGCGGATCATCTCACACGTTTGCGCGCATTTATAATCTGTTTTCTCAATATGGAATGTACATTTTCTTGGGTCTTAACCATCTTGGTCCTGTGGAACGTAATCTGGACTCTGGCTGACTCAACTTCTTCCCGCGAGTGGGTCGTAAAGATGGTGAAGTAGGCCTCAGTGCAAAAGCTGGCATGATTCCCGTTTCTTTTTACTCGATTTTCGTGATCCTGCCACATCTCTACCGTAGATCCCGAATGGTGAGCACCAGATTCACGTTTACATGCTTACTGACGGCTAAACGCGCATCGTTATTACGCCGCATCTACTTGGTGGCTTACTTATCATCGTACGAATTTGTGTCTAACTGGTATTGCGCAACTCGACAGCTTGGCGACTCACCTGTTTTTCTTTAAAACCGCCTATTAACCAGAACCAAATGCAGGCTTTCTCCCATGTTCCTCGCTCTCAAATTGTTCTGCGTCGTTGCGACGGCTTTCACTACCGCTTCAGCAAGCAATATACTCAATGTGAAGCCGTTCCGCATCGACTTGGAAAGCGAAATTCCACGTCTGAAGTCTCTAATTAAAAACACGCGTCTTCCGGCGAAGGATTTATACCCGGCCGCTGGACTCGACAAGGGGCTCCCCCTGGATTCTCTTCGCCAACTACAAACAGATTGGCTTGAAAATTTCGACTGGGGAACACAGCAAGCAGCTTTGAACGAGTTGGTTGCCAGAAGATCACTTGATTTCATTACTAAAATTTTTGCACCTAGGTTCAGTCACTACACCGTCGTTATTGAGGGCCAGACCGTGCACTTTGTACACGAAAAATCCAAGGATCCAGGCGCAATTCCCGTGATATTGCTACACGGATGGCCAGGTCCGCTCAGCAGTGTTTCAATGATTTCTCTTACCAAACGGCTTCGCCGAATCAGGGTCCTTCCACGAATTTTCACCCATCATCAAGCCATTGACTGAATCGTGGACGAGCAATGCTGGAAAGAATGTCTCGTACAACGTAGTGGTCCCCTCGCTGCCGGGCTTTGTGTTCTCTTCTCCGCCCCCCGCCAATTGGACGATGGATGATACTGCTAGAATTTTCAACACACTCATGACCGACGTTCTGGGATACTCCACCTACGCCATACATGGCACAGATTGGGTATGCCTTCACCACTCCTCGCTGCGGCGATACTGATCCACCGTTCCGCAGGGGAGTGTACCAGCGTATACGCTATATAGCTCTTTCAACCTCACAGTCCGTGCAGCGCAGCTCGTCTTCATACCTTTTCTGGCTCCCTCGCCCGAAGAAATAGCAGCCAACAACATTACACTGTCGGACATCCAGAAAGTGGCGGAACAGCGGTCGATTGACTGGGGAACTACCGACCAGGGATACTTCACCGAACAGACTACTAAGGTCCGTGTTGGTTGTGCCTTACTTAAAAATCGATTTCTAACGGTTCCCGCAGCCCAACGACATTGGCCTCGCCCTGTACGACAATCCCGTGGGACAGCTTGCCTGGATTGCGGGACTCATGAAGCGTGGTACGTAATATTCCTTCACTTCTCCGTATCTCACCCACAACTTCGCAGCGTCTGATCCCCGCGCGGGCACGCCGCCGTCTGTGCTCGACAACACGGCCATCCTGACCTCCGTCTCGCTCTACTATCTTACCGATTCCTTCCCTATCCTCTGTCTGGATCTACGCGCAAAACGCCAACGCGTTCCACACGCAGTACACGAAACCGCCAACAGATGCGCCCCTCCTTTTCAGCCAGTACGAGTATAATCCTGCATTCTGGCCGGAGGAGTACATCGCCAAGATTGGCAACCTCGTCTCCTACAAGGGTACCGCCGTTCCTTTTGAGTATCATCACAGACTGATGATAGATGACAGTCCACGATTTTGGGGGCCATTTTGCGGGACTCGATAACCCACCCGCGCTCATTGAAGATATTCGTGAGATGGGATTGTACTTTAAGGCTTAATCAGATTAGGTACATATACGGGGCTGCACACAAGTTGCTGTTGCGAAATTCCTTGTTTCTATTTTATTTTCTCTTTGTTAACCTAATCTCTGAATCAATGGCAGTTTGGAGTGTGTGACCAAATTTCCTTTCTATTTCTTTATGTAGCATTTATTCCGAGCAAACTATTTTAGAGGCAAAGTAATTGTGGCGTCTCACTGCACTGTGGCCCGCGGCTGTGCGCGATGTTGATGGCGTTGTTTGGTCTCATCAAATTGATCAACTTCCTCCATACATATCGCTTTGGCCGCCCAACCCACGCGACACGGTATTCCTCTTCTTTTTCACGTGTGCACGTCCCGATAGAGGGCAAGATCCTCGTCGTTTGAGAGCTCTTCAACGAGATCAACGCCAGCATGAACCCGAGGTCACCAGCGTTGGTGAGTCTGGACCCCTGATCAATGCACAAATTTGGGCCTTTAAATAGAAGAAGAGACACGTCAGTGGCAGTTGACAAGAACGCGCGACACGCGTCAGGGTTTTGTCGCGTCCCCACTGACAGTCGCGTTTGATCTTGACCGTCACCTTCCTGCTTCTAAATCTTTGTGAGCCGTCAACTCCGTTTCCTAGGACCCAAGGAATGGAATGGACGACTCCAACCCTGCCGATGGCCCTTTAATGACAGTATCCGGAAGACAGGTTCGAATTCCGTTAGGCATGGGGTCTCGAGCTGGCGGGCCGCTTTGGCCAGACAGAGTGAAAATCTGACATGCGAATCATTTTCACTTTCACGCAAGCCTTCGATTACACCTCAAATGCATGAAAACCTCATGCGATGACGTAGGGTAAAAGGGATTGTCATTTCTGAAACGCCAGCAAAGCATACTGAATGACGGTTGCAGCAGATTTGATACATTCAGGAGTCTTCTTATTCGCCACTAAAAATCTGCAGGCTCCAGCACATGCGCTACGCCTTCTTTTTTTCTGCAACGCGTGAGTATCAATTGCTCGTTATGTTCAAAGTTCGAATATAGCTGCGAATTCTCCATGGGGTTTTCGGTGTGGGACAAATCATGATCTGAAGGGGAGAAAATGTGTATAAGTAAAGGTGTACTTGGGTCCTGTGATACTTCGGTAGGTGTTCAAGGGTTATTTGTCCTGATTTCAGTTACCGTTTGCCAGTTATTCTTTCTCAGATAGGCAGTTTCCCAGATCTACTAAGCGAAGATCAAGGTTCTTCAATCTTAAATCGAGACAGTTGCGAAAGCCAGTATGTATCCATTCTCATCTTCTGTTATTTTTACACTCATCCATCTCTGTGCTCGCATGCTGCAATGAAAACGGCGTCTTGCTACTGTATTTTTATAGCATTCTAGTTTGCTTCCGAACGCATCTTCATCCTTCAAACGAATTACCGCAACGCCGCCATCCAACTTGGCACGCATCAATGACAGCGGCCCGAATGACTGGAATAGGTTTGTAGCATCTAAACATCACCACCCATCAAACCCCAACCACTTTGTACCTACCTATGCCCGGACCATCCCGACTCTTATCTTCTTGACTATTACAAGTTTCACTCACTCTCTGTCCTACATGCAAAAACCTCCTCTTACCTCGACAGTTGACTCCAAGTCAGCCTCCGATTTGACCGCCGAGACCGAGGAATGGACTTCGTATTTTCCTGGGGAAGCAGTTGGCCCTCGGAGACGTTCTTTCCTGTCTGCAGTCTTTTCTCACAGTCGCAGCCGGTCAGCGGACGCGAGGGATGCCCTGCCTCCATCGTACGAAAGCTTGGTAGCCTCAAATACCCACAAGCGGAGTAAATCATCGAGCAAGTTTACGTCCTCCAGTTGTACGTTTGTGATAACTCTGTGCAGCGGTTTAAATGACATAATTTTAAAGGGCTCAAGAGACCCATGCGCAGCGAAACATTGGAGGATGCTTTAGAAATACTGAGAAAATATGATACGGTTATCCTAGTCGATGATTCTGGATCCATGACTTTGCCCGGCTCCAAAAGAGGGAAGACACGTTGGAACGAAGTAAGGCCGGAATAAAAGGCTTCAACCGTTCTCTCATTCATTGTTCCTCTAGGCTGGAGAGGCTTTGGAAACATTGGCGGAAACAGCGCAACGCTATGATGGCGATGGAATTGATATTTATTTCTTAAATAACAAGACAGCGTCGCTCAACATAAAGGTTTGCCTTCTGAACCAGCGTGATATTCGGCTTAACACCCCATTTTAGTCGCCCTCAGAGGTACGGGCTTTATTCGCCAAAGTAAAGCCTTCCGGCGCGACCCCCACCGGAGAACGCCTTGACCAGATTTTAAAGCCTCGTCTGCGTATACTGGAAGATGCGTCGATCGAACCAGACGGGACACCGACAGACAAGAAATCGGGCGACGAGATTAAGCGCGTTAACATCATCGTTATCACGGACGGTGAAGCCAGTAAGGTCTCTCTTTTTCAAAGCCTATCTTCGAACTCATCCATCTAGCCGATAACCCCAAATACAGTATCATCGACGCTGCGAGTCGACTCAAGGCAATGCCAAATCTTTGTATGATACAGGCATGCCGCTTTCCTTTGAATAGAGAAATGTTATTTGACTCAATTTACCAGCTTGGAATCCAGTTCGTTCAGATCGGAAATGATTCGAGGGCGACTAAAGCTCTCAAGGAACTTGATGACGATCTTCACAAAACGAGGAATATTCGAGTGCGTCCCTCTTTTACTACTGCCTGTGCCGATTATGACCTGGGGCCTGGGTGTGTTCCAGGATATTGTTGACACGACCCCGTATTCAAAATTAAATCCCGTCACCGCAGATGGGTTGATTAAAGTTCTTCTTGGAGGCATTAATCGCCGAATCGACGAACTGGCCAGGTACTAGTCTACTTGGTCGGCTTACCCATGACCAAAACACCTTATTTATGTTTTTCCTCATGACGCACGCTAACCGGGCTGTATTTGTAGTCGCTCGTGGATCAGCCAATTTGGGAAGGCTGATATTATATGCTTCTAGTTGTCTTTCCTCAGATGTCTCTATAAACAGACATTGCTGGATATTGTTTGGGCAGTCCGTGCAGGATTATATACCGCAATCGTTTCCTTACGGCACAAGCGAGTAACGTGGGCCCGAGTACCGTCTTACTTGGTTTCCCGCACTTCGGTTCTTACGTCCCGGTGGAGTCCATCATCTTATCTATCACTTACCTTGAACCCAATAGAAAGCTTCCTAGCCGTGGGCCGAACTTCTCCGGGACAGCGTTATTGAAGACTCTGATCTACTCGAATGGCACCGGGATATCGTGACACCAGTCTTGAGTATTGTCGCACAAAAAATGGCGCTTCATATCTTGAGGAAGACGGACGTTCTGCAAATAATCTGTAAAGCCTGGGAGGTCGACGTCGCGGGAAATGAATGCTTCAAGATCGAGTCGCCTCAACCACGAGAACGAGTAGTTGAATATGTGTTTGAAGTTTGACGATTAGACGGTAAGTAGGTTTCTTACGGGTCGTATAATACCGTGCACAGAGAGGGGTGACCATCAAGAGCCACCATCAAGACACGGTCATTGGATCCACGTCTGGACGAACTCGGGACTAGCGCTCGGCTTTAACTTCAAGTTCGGTCTATATAAGATATTTTATTCTGCGATATTGTTTTCAACTGAAATATGGATCAAGATGCCCGGATATGCGGCTAATTTGCGCACTTCTCTTACGCGGGGCCGCATGGACTTCAATAATCAGACACAGAGACGTCGTACATATCTTCGATGCGGCAGAAACTTGAAGTTTGCCCGCTCTCACAGGGAGTCTGATGCATGGTACCTTGGGCTTCGGCCGTTCGGCGATCTTCTTGGCACACGAAAAGAACCACCGAACACCTAATTGCATCTATGCTCTTTTCTGATTTCCCTGATCGCATACAACGGCGTTAGTTGCGGCAGTAGAATCTGGTTCAAATTGTCCAAATCCGGCAGCTCGGCAAGGTCTGATCTCGGTAGGATCCGAGTCGGCCGGCATGTTACATTTTGTGCCGCCCCTGTGTCCTTTGTTCGTACAAGACACCTATATTCCGGCGCGCAATGAACCCCATAATTCATCACAGCGACGCGTTTATCGATCTTCAGTACATGTTTCTTCTACTAGGAATCGAAAATGGCACCATAAGCGGCGATGCCTCGACTTTCCATGCCATACACCACTCTTCTTGTGAGCTTCGGGTTGGAAATAATGAATACCCCCTCTGCTTGTGCCTCCACCACGAGCTTGTAAGTAATCGTAACCATATCGGGCCGACCCTGCGTTCGGGTATCTGCGTGCTATTTTGTTAGGCTACAGTCGTTGGCACACTGAATAAAAGACGCACCCCAGATCCAAGCATCACGATCAGCCTTCTTTACCGCCTGCATAATTTTATCGCCATACGTGACCAACGGATTGGGAGTGGACCAGAAGATACGCCGTGGCGTGACATCTGCGTAGAAGAGGGAGAGACAAGGACCGATACCACTGCCAGTTGCGACGACGACAATCTTTTTGAACAACTTCGAAGTATACAACAATCCGTGCATCGGATAGCCACGGATCCATAATTTTGTCGGCGGGTTAGCAATGCACTCGCGCGTCCAGTCGCCGGCGTTGGATACGACCACGGAGAAACCTTTTGGTCCGCTACCGTCGTCGTCTGGAATCGTTGCGAATGCGTGCCACTCCAACAAGGGTTTGTTGGAAATTTTCAACCCATAAAATGGAGGCATGTCACGGTATTTAAAGTGGAGGCGGATTGCGTGGCTAGAGAGGACCTCCGGGTAGACATCATGTCGGCGCAGGCGTGCCCACGAAAGAATTGAACAGCTCGTGGAGATGCAAAGCGTCCAGAAGTTCGGTGTGCTGATGAGATAACGCCCCAAGGACGGCGGACCCGCCTCGAATACGCGGTATTGGTTCGCCGAAAAGATGGAGTGCATCCAAAATGTCACAAGCGCAATCCAACCCGAGTACCGGTGCACCGCCTCAAAATAGTCGTGGTACCTCCGTCTGAGATCGGGGTGTGCTGCGGCGAGGATAAAAATGAACATCGTCACGAGGATGTAAGATGTGGTGAGATTGGCAAGAGCCCATCTGTTTGGATCCGCAATGTAGTCCCTGGTAGTTACCGCAGTGTACATAATGTACCAGACCACAGCGGCAACCCCCGCTCCGCTGTGGGCACCCCCGTAATGAAAAACCTTCGCGAGACGGCGGCGAAGCCACAAAGGCGCGCTATGAGGGCACGCAACAGCGATCTCGTATGCGAGGTTCACAAAGTTTTCTTGCCGGAACAGAAGTGTCACCATGAGATTGGCCGAGGCCGCGCTCCCGACATTTGGTGCCAAAGGATGACCGTCTTTTTTGACCACAAATACGATGAACGCAACCAGGTTGACGACGAAGATCAGGGTGAAAGTCTTGCGATAGTAAGTGAATGCAATGTCTGAATGAGAGATTAATAAAAAATAATTGTGACGGCGATTGGGGTTCCATACGGTGCAACCATCTAGTGAGGCTCGATTGTCCTCGTTTCGCCGGAAGCTCCAATGCGGCAGGGTCGAACTTGATAGCCTCACTGACTGCATTCTTTTCAACATCTTCCGAATGGGTCGACGTTCCTGCAGAGTTCGACGGAGGCGGTAGTGTATCGGGAAAAGTGATAGCGGCCTGCGTACGTTCGTTCAGTCAGATACAGTGATAGAATATAGATATGCACACACCTCGGTCATGATCATCTTTCGTTTCTGGGGGGATGGCGGTTGAAATGGAAAGCGCCTCGTACCGTCTATTTAACTCTGCAATTTCCGCCGTGCCGTATCGGTTATGGGGAAATGCGGAGCCAGGAAGGGAGAGACCCATAGGTGTTCATGATTTTGCTAAAAAAAATCTGTTCCGCCACAATCTGTGGCGAATCGGATGTATCCGTGTCGCAATGCTCTGTACTTCTCAAACGTCGCGCGAAAAAATCCGGCTGAAACGTCGCTGCGAAAGATGCCGTGGGGGGGGTTTCTGCTCGGCGGGGATGACGAAAAGGTTCGGCTCCAGTCTGCGCAGAATCGTTGGGCTGGCCTAGGCAGGAACAACGGAGAAAGAGCGGGATTAAGGAGCCCAGGTTCCATTTCGCACTCATACATACAGTGGGATGAGTGATCGCGAAGCAAGGCCTTCAAGAATCAAAACCGGATGAGGGGATTGAAAATCCCCCGAAAGCATCGTGGTTCGAAGATAAGCTCGTACGAGCAGGGGTTAGCGCGCGCAGATCCTTACGTAGCAGCGGGAGCTACCGTGTGGTATACTGCAGACATCGAGGCAAGGTCGTAGGGAGGATCAAGCAACGGATCGTGATGCTGATAGCATATGATGCTTGAACGGGTTCAAACGCCACATTGAGGACAAAGCAATATAATGGTCTTGGAGCGAGCCTGTGCATATATTTTTTCCAAGCTGTGGTGCGGTATAAGACAATTCCCGAGCCTTTGAGTCATATCAAGTGTAATATCAAGTGTAATGAGAGTTTCCTCCTTTTGGATTAGACTTTCTGAACTTCAGATTCCGCGAGGTGAGCCTCTGAGTGAACTGCACAAGACAATTGATAGCGCCAGTGAAAATTGATGGAAGGGATGTATTTTTTGTCCGGAAAGACACGATTACAGACTTGGCGTGTTCGTTCAACGTTCAGCCCCCGTGTTGGCCCGGTTTCTCAGAGGCTTTGACTGGTTATTTCGCGGAACGAACCGGAACCGAGAGTCCGCGCTGTACTGCGGGAAGCTGCGGGTTCATGTAAAATCCGAGAACATAAACAGATGCTGGTGGCAACAGCTGGATTCCCTCGTCCACAGATTTTTTGCAGCGTGAGGTTGTTTGAGGGGTTTATTCAAACTTAAAATGTTAGGAACAGATCTGTACCACTCAGTAGCTTTGAGACAGTTCCGGAACTTCACGCGTACCAAGCCAGCCGATGTCCAACACACGGAGTGCCGGGACGACAGAAGGTAAGCTCGGCCAGGTTCCGAGAAGTACTTCAATATGCAAGATTGTTATCCAATGATGGTAATACAGATGGACATCCGACGACAGCGACGATAGCGATACAAAGCAAGATCTAGAAGGAAATGAGCGCGCATTCGAATTAACTAAACGCAAGCGCGCTCCATGCAGCCGCAGCGCCAACCGCGCTGATCATTACCGCCTTCGCAGCTGTGCTGAGCGTGGGCGCACGGCCGGCAGGCGGCGGTTTGGGCACGAGCGCATGCATCTTCGCCTCCACCTGGTATACCAGGACCTCTACGGCGGCCGCGGTGTGGCCCACGACGAGGAGTGTGTCCGCGTGGTCAAGCGGCAGGGTGCGTGTGCTGAGGCCGCGCTCGGTGGCTGCAGCGCAGACCGCGGGAACGTCGAGTGTGGGGAGAACGTAGACTGCTGCTTTGGCGAGGTGGGTGAGGGACGCGGTGAACGCGGTGCGTTCCTCGCTCGTGAGCGTGCGCATGAGAGGCCGTGTGGCGGGCGGTGGCGTGACGCTCCGGTCATCCATCGGCGTACGCGCGCGGGGGGTCGCAGCGACGGCGGATGCCTGGGATAGCCCCAGATATGGGATGGAGGATGAGAAAGACGCGTTGGGGGCGGGTGGCATCTCGGTTTTGCAAGACACTTGGGATGACTGGGAATACATGAAACTGGGCGTGGGGGTGAGAAGCGTGCCAGGCATGCGCGTAAAAGGCTTTGAAGGTTTCTTCTCGTCAAGTCCCTCGTCGTCGGTTGCATCCTGCTCCGCAAGATCCAGCGCGTTCAGTGCATCTGCGACGCTTCGCGTTGGTGAATCGGACAAGGTCTCGTCCTGAATTGATTCCTCTGCAAATGGGCAGCCTTCCCGAGGATGACCCTTTCGCGGCCGTTTGCAAGTAGTGCAATATCGTGGCTTCCCAGGAGTCGACGACTTTTCTGGTGTCGCCACTTTGGTGGAATTTTGGGTAGTTCGCGTTCCAGCGGGCGATGAGCGCAATGTTGGAGGCATGGGATTCTAGATTCTCGTCGTAGGAGGCCAAGTAGACAAGAGACGCGAGCCGCTCGAGACAAAGAAGTACAAGAAGGGCAGGGACAATAATAATTAATTAATTTTAATTAAAACGATAGCCACTTAACAGCGGACGCTTATCCGATAAGGGCCTCAACTTGACCTCCTACTACCAAGTAAGTGTCTAGTCTTCCCATTGTCAATCCCTCATCTTGCGCGGCATGAACCAATTTTATTTGAAGTATGGGTACCAAACGTTCCTTACCGCTGGCGTGCCACCAGCGGTCTCTTCATTTGAACTAGCGCCGCTGTCAACCAGCAACAATGTCCCCCTCGGGCCACAGATCTCGCGATATCATCTCTGAAGGACAGGCAGAGCTTGATAAGTTTCAGGCCAACTTCTCAGCTCGTTCCAAGGCACGACGAGATCGCGGAACACGTTCGCTAGCACCGTGCTATACTCAGGCTGTCCCTAGCCGAGTTCGTCGTATCCCGCGCGAGTTGATTTGCCTATTTACCTTGACTCTGTTCAATGATGGTTTGGAAGACGACGCCGGGGATATGTAGAATGGACCTCCCTGGTATCTTAGCCAAATATTCCAGTCCTGGAGACACTCGGCGCTCTCGTGCCTCCTCTCTGTTCCTCCACCACTCTCCCCTCGGCTATCTCTCCCAAAGACAGCCGACTACTTTCTGAGATCCAGGTTCAACTTCTACGATCGTTCAATGCTTATTGGCTATTCATTGTCCAAACGTCCGAATTAATGTCGACTCCCGCTTTTCGGACTTGGTCCCCATTGCAATCACTGGCGAAGCTTAACCTTCGACCGACCAGCCGATCCACGTCCTAGGCTCAACTGGCTTGACCCCGTCAGATGTCACCTTGATCAGTTCGAGATAATAAAAGCAGTCGCATCATACCAGATACTTTTCGACCCCCCCGAATTTACGTCAAGCTATCTTGACCGAGGAAGACTTCGTTCTCTCGCCAGAAATCGCCATCCCGTGGCTACAAATTATCCACTACCGGGGATCATACACCCAAGAGCGACAGCTTAACATCCCAGGGCTGCCGCACCGAATTTTGTAGAATGTGCACTCAGTTTCTCAGCCAGAGACCTGGATGCCCCTATTGATGTGGTTACAATACCCCGTCTTCTTCGTCTCTGTTCAGAAACATCCGATAGTCTCTCGAGTCTTACAGCACTAGCATTGGATGAGCTATATTTGATGGCCTCTTTGGAGAATCCATTCTTTCATTTCTTCCTGTACACTCGAAAAGCTAGCCGTATTGCATACCGCGATCGATTCTGCAGTCATAACTGTCCTTGCCCTTACTTATCTCCGACTCGCATACGCGAGCGATGGTAATGGAACTGATTGGTTCGTTTCCCTGGTTCAACAACGGATGCTTCTTCCGACATCTGCCTCAATTTCATACTGTTCGAATTGGGATATGTCGGCCCAACGGGGATCCCTTGGGATCCTTTCTTCGCCATGGCCTGGGGCAAAGGGATTTTTGCCGCTGCAGTGCCGCTGCCGCATGCAACGGCAGTCTCAGCGGCAGTCAGCGGCAGTCAGGTTTGCGTCACACGTTCAACTCACCTCCAATACAGTGTTCCTGGCATCTTAATCACCCAGAGGCATACTCTGGAACTCAATATATCCTGCAGCATCGATTCTGGTGTGTATTGGTCATCGCACGCGACGTTAAGACATGAGTTGTAATTTCTTGCAGCGGCAGTCAGCGGCAGTTGGCGGCAGCCAAACATAGGTAAACACTCTGCAGCGGCACTTAGCGGCACTCTGCAGCGGCAAAATTGGCACTTTGCAGCGGCAGTTGTGCTTGTTGCAACGGCAGTCATTCTTATGTCTGCGGCACTACTGCGGCAATCTAGCGTCTATCTGCGGCACTCATCGGTGAACAGATAGCGGCAATGTCATCTATCCGCGGCACTTCAAGTTTTCAACCCAAGCGGCAGTCTTACTTTCATCTTGCTCTCATCTGCGGCAGTCAAGCGTCTTTCTGCGGCAGTCCGTAACTTACTTCAAGCATTACCATCGAACTGCCTGTCCAATAGCTCGTGGGAACAACTCTTCTCCTGAGCCACCATTGCTACTATCCCCCCGCTACACTGCTGCCTTGACATCGCCTCCCAAATGAATTTACAGATTTCTGTACTCAGTAACCCATGCATGAAACAAGCCTCTGGTGAGCACGAAAGTCCGATTTTTGCGCTCAACTCAACGCACCAACAACTTTGTCTTGCAACCGAGTCGAACCGACCGTTTGTATGACACCGTCAGTCGTCCAAGTTCAACAAACCTGCTGTCTTCTCGACGTCCAAAGGGCGTAAAGCGATGCCGCTTGGTGTTCAACAGCAATACTGATCATTGCGAGCTAATAGTCTGCTGCTCCTTGGTAATTTCTGCGTCGTGCACACGTCTGCGGCACTTCTGCCGCAGCACAGCCACAATGCAGCGGCACTTTTGCATTGCCGCTGCATCATCATCCAAGAATGCATTTTGGGTTTATTGCACCCAACGACTCTAACCTACGAACTGCACTCCCGAGTAAGTCCAAAAACTTGAATTTCTACCTTGTAGTCAAGTTATCAGCAAAGTTGTCGGCAACACAGAAACACCGACCACAGCACGGCAACCGTAGAACTAGGGCAGTTGCCAAAATTCATGCTCATGTAGAGTCTAACAACCCGATTCAATGGTATGGTCACAAAAAATGCCACAAAGAGCATTAATGAGCATGGTTTGGCACTCTCGTATCTACAGCTCTCCAAATTTAATTTCAACATTTGTTGTAGGCTTGCCAATATGTATTTGCCAGAGTCAGCATACTTCGAGAGCGACAGTCACAAGACTATGGTCATTTCCCATGCCCTTAACTGTATTTCATCTCACTTCCACTCGAATTAGACAACTAGTTCAACCCCAGATTCTGTCAACTGCGTAATATTTCTCACCTCTTATTCCTGATCAGAAATTTAAACGGCAGTTGGCATTCTACTATCTGTATCGCGGTTTTTTCGCATGCATGAACTGGCGAAGACTTCGTAACAGTGGTGGATGACTTTTAATAGCTAGAAGGAAGGGCTGTTATGAGTTGCAAGCCTTCCCAAGGAACATAATCATTGTCCTCAAGTAGCAAAACCCGAGCAATCTGTGGCGCTGAGCATCGGCGCCAATTTACACAGGCTGCCCAGACCTTGACGTGTGTTTTTACTGCAGAAGAGTTACACTTGAAGGATGGAAAATACATCACTGGTCAAGAGAGACGGGATTTCAATGAAGTGCAGGTCCAAGCAGAACATTGTATTCACGCACTTACAATTGTCAGTCGCCTCCAATCCACCGTTTTTTTCTTGCCGCAGCCATTAGCTGAATTTCCGATTCAACGAAATCCACCAGCGGAAATTGCACTCACATCAATTTTGCCGGTGCCATATTGAACGGTGACGATGACCATGTCAATAGCTTCAAAGCAGTATCAGAGAAGTGGAAGGTGGTATAATATTTAGTACATCCTGAAAAGAATCTATGGTGAGACAGTTAACATCACCGAGCTACGGTTGAGCGCCTCGAATGTAGGGGAAGGTGAAATACGCAGGAAGAGTGTTGAAGTTATGATCAACACTAGCGGCAATATGTGGCAACGGCGACCAGTTGCGGTAGTCCTTTGGTTACCACGCCACTGTAGTAGGTGACCAGGGTTATTATGTAAGCTAGGTCATGTGCAGTATACCGAGACGCGACCTCACGCCCTAACCCCTGTGTAAAGGTCCAAAATCGCGTGCAAAGCCGTCAGAAAGAACTGAATGCAGTACCCCATATTTTCTGGATGTGCTTTGGCTGATTTTCAGGTCAAACCAGCACAACCACTGAATCACGTCCGAATTCGGCCGATACAACGGGATGATGTGAAAACAGTTTACAGATGGGCCCAAATATTATCCAAATTTAATTTGGAGCCTCAGACCTCTGTTCTGTATCTTCGTTGTCGAAAGGTCGCGTCAGGGAGTTCAACGACGCGTGGAATGAAAGGTCTGTTTGGTTGTGCATCGCGTTCCTTACACAATAGCCCTGGACGCCGCTTAAGTTACGCGGTAACTAACAGACTGTGATGAGCGAGGAACGAGCTGGTGACATCACAGTAACTGTCTAGAGAGACTACAGTTGCGGCGGGTAAAAACTGCCGCAGGTTTGCGCGGCAGTTAGATGTTCAGGAAGCGCTGGTAGCGGCAGTCAGCGGCAGTGCAATGGCAGTGCAGCGGGGGTTGGACTTGTTGCAGCGGCAGTTTGCGGCACTTACATCGGCACAGCGGCACTTTCCCCATGCCCCATGGCCTGATCCCGTTTTCAACCAATTTCTGGTCGTCCCTCGTGACTAAAATGTTTCCTTATTTACGATGCAGGGATCTAATACATGCTCCTCCGGAAGACCTGTTGGGCGGAATACAAATGTTGCAGAACGAAGGATTCAATGCGGCCTTACCGAGCCCTCGTTCCCACGGTTGAGGAAGGATATGGGTGTATTCTGAGGTTCGGGCTGTTTTCTTCTTACTGTAATGCCGCTTAATTTTTACCTGCCTATCTGATCTATCAGCAGCTGGGATGCTTGAGCTCAGGACAAACTGGTAGGCGATTTTGGACGATGACGGTCGATATGCAGCATCGGAAACTTGAAAGCATACTACATTCGCTAAGTGGGCAGTCGGACCGCCTGCGCGCGTAACTGGCGCACTACCACAATGACACTGTAATGTTGCTCTTCGAACACGCCCTCGTGCAAGAGGGGATCCTGCCATATCGGAAGGCAAAACGCGAACCAGGACCAAACCCAACAATAACCGACTACCTTCCACCGCCAGCTTTCTGTGAAACCCAGACGCCGCCCCAAGCTCTGCACGCCTTCTTCGAAGGTGATGGCAACTGCCTGCAGGAGGAAGAAGACAAGCGCGCCTCCGCCCCAGTGGCGTAGCGCCATGTAGTCCGGCAGGTAATGCATGATGCCGGAGATGAGGAACGCGACGTAGAGCTGGGTGTATGCGGACACATTTGAGCCGGGCTTCAGGCGAAGAACCTTATGAGCGACGAACTTTCCATGCGCCGAGAGGAACTGTATCATTATTTTGGTTAACAAGTAGTCGTACGATTGGGATGACCAACGCACCCGGCGCATGGTCTGGTGCCAGACGCGACCCCAAAAATTGCGAACGCTCCAGGCCAACATGATAGACCCCATGAACGGCGGCCAGTCCTCTGGGTCAGACGCGCCGATGCCAACGGAGAGTGCGGCACTCAACGCGTGATTACAGATGGAGATTGCTGCCATGGGTATGCTCCACGCCCAAACCACCTGGTAGCGCCAGAACCAGCCGTATGCGGCCAGACTCGGCCCACCGGTGTAGAGAGCGGGGTTGCGCATGTTGAAAAAATTGATGGCTTCGGTGAGGGCAGCAAACCCTAAGGCCTGGAAAATCTGGGACCGAATGAAGGCGCCGCGTGGGGTCGACGGGGAGGGACGGGGAGGATTTGCGTATCGTTGCTCATGAGCCCAGCCGACTCCGCGCGTGCTGGTGATCAGACTGATGCCCCACGAGATTCTGCGAAAAATCGGGGCATTTTCGATGGGCTCGTCCGCGCGCTGGGGTGGTTTCACCATCCACAGCTCGCGTTGGACGTCAGTGAGCAGGATATAATCGGACGCCGCGAAGAGGTAAGGGAACCATGCAGCGGCGAAGCAATAGTCCAGCGTGGGATGTCCTGTGCTTAAAGACAGAAGGTATGGCGACATGAGGAGAAGGGGTAGAAACAGCAGGCGCCGGTATGGCGATGGTTTTACCACCAAAGCAAAGAGGAACACAGCCGCAAAACAGTAGGAAAGATAGGTCAATTGAGATAGTGCCGCCCTATCTATGGTATACTTCGGTATGACCATGATGCCTTGAAGTCTAGAACCAGAACGCGTAGAGTATTTTATAGTAGATCTGCAATCGCGTCTACGTGGTTCCACGTAGCCAGAGTTTGTCGTTGTGAGGGATACCGAAAGTTGATGTTGTGCCCTGTTGCTCGCAGTTGGCTTTTAATCCACTTTTCCACGTCACTTGAAGTAGTTTCAACGTTCCTCGTCTTCTGTTCAACCATAGGCCTGAATGCCAAAGATTTGAAGATTTTTGGGGACGCATGAGCATGAAGCCTGAGATCGTTAGGACTCTGGAGATAGTATTAAACAGAGGCCGGTGTGTGTCGTTCCTCCTGAACTAGCTTGGATCAACCTTAAGGTTCAACGTTCAACTCGATAACCGCAAGAGGTCAGGCTCAAGAGACGTTTCCGGCGAATAAAGCGTTGCTCCTGTGAGTTTGATGGCCGGCCTCGACTCTTCCTACCACGACCTCCTTTCAAGGCCGTGCCCGAATTTATATCGCCTCACTGCTGGCGTTGCGGACCGAAATATTAAATCCTCCAACTCCGTCGGCCAACACAATTGAGTTGTCGCTCTCAGTGGAACTCTGGAAGTGTGGATCACTGCGGGATATACACTTTTCAACTCAAAGCTTTCTTGTCAGGCATTTACGCCCGGTACGTACCTGAGATCTATATAGCAAACGGGTTATTGGAGCTTAAACCTCGAACAAGCCACGCTATGGGTTTCGACGTTCGTCTCGCGCTGTCCGCGAGGGCATGTCAGTCGTGCTGGGCTTGACCCGACCGGACGACGTGCCAGCCAATTATTCAGGCAAGAATACCAGCAGGTCTGCTGATCGTCCGGGCGAATTATGGCCGATAGAAGAAAAAGGTTATCTTTAGACCACCAATCCCTCATGGTCTCGAAAAGTTCAGGTCTATTCCTCGATAATGAGGCGGTCTACGACATCTCGGTTTTGGCCATCTAATTTCGCCCTTCGGTGCCAAGAGAAGCCTCGTGTGCAGGATGTCGAGGCTTTTTCATCTCCGAGAGTTGCGGTCTGCTTGTGACTAGAACGACCATGCCGCAAGAAGGGGATCGGCGTTCTGTGTTAAGGGTTAAAATTTTTGTGCGCCTCCGCCTTTATTCATCCGTTTATCTCATTTTTTGTGAGTCCCGCGGCCGCCGCGACTCTTACGAGCTCTCTTACGACTATGGTTCTGATCTAGCCGTAGCAGTGATCGCAATTTCGCCCTCGCTGCCAAGAGCGCGCAGAAAGACACACATTTGACTGCGTTCATCACGTAGCATAGGAACCTCGGAGGTCATATCCGAGATCCGCTTGGACCGTTAATCCATGCCGCGGGAGAAGTTGAGAGGCATAAATCTTGTCTTCCCTCCTTGACGCCTAGAACGCGCCTGGATCGTCGGCGCGCCCCCATTCTGTGGTAAGTGGTCTGGTGCATCCCGCGAACATGCTATGCGAGACGTTATAAAAAGCTGGGTGCATTGTCGGTATCTGTACTGATTCCCACTTTTTCGTGGCTGCTGTCCCACTCATTTCATCGCTCTCGCACTCATCCTCACCATGTGCACTTCGTCTACTGCTTCCGACCCCACCTCCCGCCGTTGCGCTCAGGACAGCCAGAATGATACCTCCATCACCAAGCCGGCATACCGCGGCGGACCACAATGCTGCCATTGCGGCGCCCGAGGCAACCACTCTTCGTCATGCCCGTTTTACAATCCCACAACAGGCGCGTCTCGAACACAGGGTTAGCATATTCATCAACGTTCGCTGAGCGTCTTCTAATTTCTCCCTCTGTCACTTCAGAAACGCAGCCTGAATAAATCCCGCTTCTTTTGTATTTATTTGCCTTGTCCTGTCTTTTGCGCTGTGCGTCCTCTCTTTTATGTTGCCGGCATTCGAACCTAACCGATTTCCTCTAGTGATTTAATCATCGCATTACTCGATCTGTTTTCGCATTGCTCTATATCCGTTTTGTGTATACCCCATGCAATTTCCTGTACCTGCAGAGCAATGTACAGTACTGTATAGTAGATTTATGCACGAATAGAGGTAGACAATAATGTACCACCACTTTTGACAGGAGTCCTGACGATCGAACTGCCCTCGTTCGACTAGATTTACTTGTACTGAAAGCTCTGTGAGCCAGTCGCTGAAGAATTCAACTTGGATGCCAATATTCTCAAATTCGATCCACAAACGGAAGTTGGCACAGAAAATTTAAAACCTCCCGCTTGACATATAATGGTATGTCGTTTCACTTCGATATTTACCTGCACTGATAAGGCTCCGAGACTTTCAAGGTTGTAGACCGCCAGAAGCTCCAGCCCTTTTGTTCAAGCGCATCTCTACAATCCACTACATGGGGCACCTCAACTAACGAAACCAAGTCCGTATTGTATGTCGCCGCCACATTGCGCCAGACACGCCTACAAACCCCATGGAAACAGCAATCGCATAGACGCCTGCACTCTGCACTCCTCTGCGCCCCGCGCGCGCCTGTAAGCTTTCCTGCGAGGGATCAAGCAATAGTATTGCGAGCGTAACCAAGAACATCCCCGCGAGGACGTGCACCATGGAGAGAAGGGAAAGTATGCGGACCGTCCAGCGCACAGGTGGGTACTTTGCCACGAGGTCTTCGTCAGGAAGAAGGAGCATCGATGCTGCTGCAGCTCCGACAGCCCCGACAATGAACAAGCACGCAGACCAGGATATGAGCACGAGATCTCCTCGCGTTCCAGAGAAAACCGTGGACCAAGTGATGGAGGCACCGAAGAACGCGATCCCGATGAGGGCAGTAAGGTTATTCCTGAACATGAATGTATTTTATGGTGAACAGAGCTGGATCAAACAAGCTGGGTACGCACCTATGTGAATTGGACGAGCTGACAACAGTCAACGGATTCTGAGGCTGGTTGATTGCGCGTCCCAGGAGACGACCCGGGCCAATATCTTCCGAATGGAATGGGAGATTGACTGGCTCGTCGCCGGTCAAATTCCTGCTGTCAAACCGGACGCCTCCCGGTTCAAGAGTTGGTGTCGTCCGGACATTTGTCGCCGGCTGTGCTTCTGCTTCAGATGCGGAGAGCGATCCCCTGCGACTAGTGGTGCGATCTGATTCCGATGTACCGACCTGATGCCGCCATCTTACAGCCTGTACTTGCTTGAGGGTGACGATTTTGTTGACACAACTCAGTGCGAACATGTGGCATAGTTCGACGGTTTTGAGCTGCCGCAGAAAAATATTCATTTTACTAGTACGGAGAATAACAGATGAGAGCCGTACCTCCTCTATCGGAATATGAAATTCTGGGACGGAAGAATCTACTGCCCTTGCTGCTGTCTTTGAAAATCGGTGAGGATACTCCGCAACACGAGGCACTCAGGATCCATACCATTACGCTGACGAGGTCGGCTTGGCAGCTGCCAAGCATTTCTCCAATAAAAAGCAAACCTGCGAGGACTTGGGGATCGCTCTGCACCACAAAATCATTTTCGGGTCCACGTTGAGAAATGAAACACTGACTGTGTTGTCGGAGAGCTCCGGAATCTTTTCTCGGACGCGAGTGAACTCAGCTTCCTTCCCGGAAAGCAAGTTAAGGAGCGATCAAAGACGCGGCAGTTGTGATGTTTTACCAGCCAATCGATGCGCGCTCTTAGCTCTGCCTGACCCATGCCCGCGAGATGTCCCAGTGACTCCTGGGGAAAGTCCTCGCAATATTTCTGCCACTTGAGCGCCCACTGCTTCTTACATGCCTCCAACTCGTCAGGATCAACGTCTAGGTCCATTACGGTGTCAGGCCCTTTCAGCCATCGACCCAGCTTGGTCCAGGCCTTGTGCGCCTTGTCTGACCGGCTGGTCTGAAGAGGACACACGGGTGAGCGAGTGACGCTTGGGAGCTCCAAAACGTACTTGGGACACGTCAGGGGGAATGGTACCTCTCTCCTGTATCTGGGACGGTCCGAAAGAGTGAGTTAGGATACAATAGAGAGTCCAATTTGCTTACGCCGTGCGGCTGCCATGTATTGCCCTTTTCCATGCGAGCGGGTTGCAGGAACCTTGGTGGGAACTATAGTGTGGTAAGGCGCCAAATCGGGTATGTCGCGCCGACACGTATTTTCGGTGAGAAATGGGCGCCTATCCAGAATTCTGCTGGTACCCATCGCCGCCGGCGAGTCAAACATATGAAGCGTAACGGCAAATATCGCCGCGCGCGGCCTCTGAGCACCGTCAGGTGTGCAGTGGTGCTCACCCGGACATCGTCTACGATTTTGAATGTTGGTAGCACGCAAGAGCACGCAGGATGTGCGGCAGTCTTTTCAAGAACGCCTTTCGGTGTCTGATTCCATTGCAGAATTACGGCTTTCCGAATCTCAACGCTTCTCGATGCTGTGGTCCCTCATGATGTCGGCAGATGTTGTAGTATATGTGCGATAGTGGTATGGGACAAGGAGGTCGAGAGTTGTGAGGGTGAGTTCAGGTAGGCGATAGTGATGAGGAAAGACCCGAACAGCATGAGAATCAGAGTACGGCTGCTGCCGAATAGGTCCCGTTCAGAAACAGCCTGGGCCCGTACAAATCTTGGGTCCAAATCTTAACCGTTCAACGTACCCAACAATGCCCGTATCCTCCCAACCATCCTGAATTCTCAAGAAGTCTTCGACGAAGCCTCGCAGTAGGTCCGAATCTAACCAAAGAATGCTACTGCTGCGAAACACCATCTAGATTTCCGAGTGCAGTCTTCTTGATTTTTTCAGCAAAAATTTATCTTGCCTGCTTGGGATTCCTTAGCACAATTCAATTCGGACACCTATCGGGAGTTGTGAGGTATAACAGAAAGGCAAACTGAATCTGTGGATCTTCGGAGTGAGGGAGCAGCAAAGTGGGTGCAAAGATAGAAACGGAGGGAATGCAACGATACTGGCGCCTGCCGAACTCAATACTTGTCCGAATAACTCGGAGTAGACGAGATTGTGAGGTAAAATTGTGGCGCCAATCAGACAGACGCCGGCGATCAGAAGCAAGATTTCTCGCTTTGACCGACCTTCGACCACCTGATCGATAACTGGGTAACGGCGCACCATTCACCCCGGCACAGCTTTCCTCAACTATAACGCACTGTCACACATAAGTCACCAAACCAATCCATTCCCATAAACCCTCCGCGTAAAAACACACACAACACAAGCCCTACGATCGGTAGAAGTGGTATACTGTCCGAGCCCGTACATAAAAAGAAGCCCGTACGAAAAACAAGATCAAGCCATCATGGCCTAAAGAACCAGAAAGAACATCACGATTGTATCCAAACCAGAAAGTTCGTAAGGGTAGGCTCTCGTGTCGTGAGCCGGTAGGTAGGTAAAGAGGGTCAACTGTCTGAGAGAACACAAACTGAAGCCGATCAGAGCAGGGCGGCGAAGACGGCCCCGAGTGCGGCAAGGGCAACAGCAGCGGGGACGCTGTTGGGGGCCGCGGCGCCGGTAGGCGCAGTCGATGGTGCGGAGACAGACGCAGAGCCGGAGTTGGAGCCCGAGGCCGAGCCAGAAGAGGTGGGCGGCGAGGACAAGGGCTTAGTGGACGACGCAGTAGTAGAGGGCGTGGTCGCGGGCGGGGCGGTCGTGGGCGGGGTGCTTAGCGCAGTGGAACTGCTTGTCTTGCTAGGGGCCGCCGACTTGGACCCGGTACCGCTGGCGGACGTAGACTTGGAACCAGACGACGCGCTACTCGAGCTGGTGGCGAGGCAGCTGGATGACCCTGCGAGGTGTGTGTTAGCAACTGGAGGGAGAAATTAGAAGGAAGGACAGGACGGCCATACCAGCGGCGATGGTGAGGGGAGCAGAGTTCTCGGCGAGGCCAGTGTTGTCCTTGATGTTCAAAAGGACATTCGTGCCGCTAGGGGTTGTGACTTCCCAGGTTATGGAAGTGTTCGTCAGGCCCGCCGCTGAAAAGACAGTCGATCCGTTGTCAGTGTCAAGGACGCTACGGGAGGCGGTCAGCGGGCGCCGGGGAGGATGGAGAACAATGTGCGCACCTCTACAAAGGCAAAGTGAGGCGGGTCAGCGAAGGGAAACGGAATACGTACCACGATGTAAGGCGCTACATACAAGGTCAGCGATGACTAACGTAGTGAGGTCAAGACATACGAGTGCCGCCCGTCCAACTAAGCAGCGTAGGTTCGCAAATCACTGCAGAGACTTGAGATCACTGGTAAACATATATGAGGACTGGTCCGCACCTGGCGGGCTTGAAAAAAAGTCAGACAATGAAGATGCGCACAGACACGTGGGCGGACATACGGGAGGCGTGAAGATTTGGAGGGTAGTCTGGGCGACGACCACGCCAAGGACAGAGGCGAGCACAAGAAGGGGTGCAAATGTGGATCTCATTGTAGCCTAAGGTCTTACGGCAAAGAGTTTGCTTTTGCGGAGCGGAAGGGAATGGAGGAAAGCAAGGACTACCGCTGCCATGTGGGAAACATTTGCAGTAACATAAGGACGGAATGATCCGAAAGATACCATCACTTCCAGGAACTGCCATATCAGTTGAGGTTCAAATATTCAGTGTTGCTCGAGGCAGATGCTTCAGAATTTGCGTCGGCTCTACAATGAATTGGGGGAAAAAAAATAATTTGCAACATAACACGCGCAAATGCTGAGAAAGTCCGAATGATTTACCTTTTTCTCGGACACCAATTTTGAGGCATGACGAACGCTTGGGAATGATTCGCAGCAAGATTCACAAGTGCTATAGTCTTTTAAAGTTGAGTAGAAGGCAGTGACCCGATTGAATAAAACTCTTCCGGACTGGCGTCTTATCCTCAAATACATTGAGAACTCGGATGCCAGTGTACGCCTCCCATCTGTATTCATCACTTGACAGAGCCTGTAACTAAGACAAAATTTTTGGCAGAGTGCGGACAGTGCGAGGGGGAAAGTGTCATGTGCGATCCGGTCAAAGCGAGAAATCTTGCTTTTGATCGCCGGCATCAACCTCAGGCTGATCGGGGCAACTAAATTACCTTTTAAGTTACTTCACGAATGTTCCAATTCCAGGTTGTTTTACCTTTATGTACTCGACTATCCCTTATTAGGTAGCCCACTGAATGATGTTACGGAAGGCCAAGTAGAAACGGCAAATGCTGGCAAATGAATAGCCCTTTGAGCGGTAGACGTCCTTCTCTATTCCTTTATGTTTCCAAGTCCGGCAAGTTGATTGGTGCACATTCTACTTTTATCTTCCCTAAAGCTGTTTTTTGGGGGAATCAGTCTTTCGACAGAACTGTTTTCAACGAGCCAGGACAACGGTGGTGTTGGATTAAACCAGCATCTAGGCTGGGTCATCAGTCAGGGCAAGATAATTTATTACAAGAAACGGAATTGCGGTAAGTTGCGCAATGCATCAACTACAAGCTTTAACACCGAAGAACCAACGCTGGATGGCTCCGACAAATTGATCTATGTGTCATACCCGCCCTTCCGTCCATTTCGGGCTAAATGTGCTCTTGCTTCCTGCACTCACCCTCCATTTCTTCATGGCCAAAAAAAAGGTCAATCTCGAGTGCAAGCACCGTGCCGGGCCTAGTATCACGGTTTGGGATAAGTGGCAGCCAGCATGTGACGCCTGCGGCCGCTCAGAGTCGTCCCTCGCAAAGAAACAGCAACTTTTGTCCTGCTCTGGGTGTCTTCTGGCCAAGTACTGTTCTGTATGCTGTCGTTTCATTAGACTATCCGCTCTCTTTCAACTTTTCCCTATAGAAAGAGTGTCAGAAGAACGACTGGAAAAGCACTCACAAAAATCGATGCCATCTCTTCGAAGCGGATCGCAAATTGTCGACTGTTTTTGCTAAGTCGCTGGGACCGGGGTGCGTTGAATTAGGACTTCAATCCAAGAAAAATACTTAAAACCTTCTTTTAGAACGATCAACGATCCTAACCTTGGTATTGCGGATAAAGTTATTCAGTGGTACGCGTAATTCGAGTTTACACGACATCCATTCGTACGTAACACTCCTTCGTAGGAATTTTCTGAACGTCCACAACCACATGATGATCGCTTGCGCGGCGCTCAAGAACGACAGAAAGATGGCGGCTATGGCGAACGTTGGAATCTTTCTCCGACTAGTCGAAGAACGCACAGGTTCAAAGTACGACAACCGCACCTTCATCATCGAGCGTGTCGCATTATTGCCTCGCGAAGATTCGGACGCATTTGCCAAAGAATCGCCTTGGAGATTCGGGAACACCCCTGCAACTAACGATTACGGGGAGCACACCAAATTGCTCGTTGGCTCATACCTGCTGCCAAACGGAAAAGAGAGCGAAACGCAACTGTGGGTCATTCCGACTGCGCCTGACGATCCTCGGTTCCCTCGCTTTGCGGATGTCGTCCTTCCCCCAAATTTCGACCTCCATCGCTACATCACGCACGTCAACCGCGGTGTCACTCATTTTCACGCTTCGTTTTGGGAAGTGCCGCGCGACATCTCGGATTCCGACCTCGAAGCGGCAGAGCCCCACCCCGCGTACCCCTCATACGAGTTACACCACCACCTCCTTGTTTCGGGCCTCAAAGGCCAGGATGTTATCGGTATTGAGAATCCAGATGGGAATAGAACGCCGCTTTTTAAACGTGCTATGAGCGGACATGTTCGCAAGTGTGCACCTGGGGAGACGGATTCTGACGGGCCTGCGGAGTACAAGAAGTTGTTAGCGGACCCCAGCAGAATGGTTAAGAAAATTGCGAAATATCTGGACATGATGTCCGAGTTTCAAGGTGAGGTTTTGTCGGGGTTTACTTTTTTTTTCATAGAAACGAAGTTTGGCTCACATTTCATTCACTTTGAACGTAGAAACGGTAATGAAGCAAGAAAAGAAGTTTCCTCCCGGCTCGGAGGCCGAATTTTAGAAGCAGAAGTTTTCCGACGCACCTGAACGCTGAACGCTAAATAAGTAGTAGTTGATGTCCGCATCTGACAGGCGAAACAATCTTGGGCCGACTCGACTGAATATATTTATTGATGAGCACAAAATTGTCTAAAATCTCAGTCCAAAGCCGTAGCTATGGAGCACGGCGGCCCTGGGGAATATAGTAACACACGGCTGGTGTAAGAGCCTGGCCTTCCAATAAAATCCCTCTGCTATAATTGGGTGTATCTATCCCAGCGATTTTTTCTGCCTTATTGGCGCAACGATAAATCTCTGATTTGAGCGAGGTGCAATTGCTTCATCCTTTGTGCTATTTCGACATGCACAGAAGGAAATCCTCCTTGAAGATATGACCTATGCCATCCACAACACCAATATGGCGCGAAATATATGCTTTCGTGGTTTCTTCCCCCCCATACCGGCTCATCGTGACATAGTAGGACATCTTGCCCGAATTTTCAACCGTGGGAATTTTCATGTTATCACGGGCCAAGCTGTTCAATCCATTAAAATGGATACGGGGATAATCCACGGAGAATAATCGACCGGGCTGCGATCACGATATCAGGCACTTGATATCATTTTGGCAAAAATCGAGCGGCCAGGACAGACTGAGCATGTCGGGAATATGACTTCCGACCCCAAACATCGCGGCTACGAAGTCAAGCTGGAAGAAAAGGATTTTCCCCATAAATTCATCTGCTGTGCATTTAACTTAACATCTTATATACGACTTCGGTATCGAAAGGGCCGCCGCCACGGATTTGATCTATGAGTAATATCCACCCTTTCTATTTGGGCTAAGGTCGCTCTCTGCTCGCCACACTCGCCTTCCGAGTTCATTTTTACGGTACAAAAGAAAGGGCTGACGGGTATGAGAATCGTGTCAGATCTGCTATCACGATTTGGGATGAGTACTGGTGGGAGCCAGTATATGACGCCTGCGGCCGCTTGGAGTTCTCCCTCCCAAAACAACAACTTTTGTCATGCTCTGGCTATTTTCTAGCCAAGTATTGTTCTGTATGTTCCGATTTCATTCTCTTTTCTTCTCTTAGAGAGACTGTCAAAGACAGGGCCGGAAACGCCTTCCCAAAGATCGATACCACCTCTTAAACGGACCGGAAACTGGTCTGTTTTTGCCAAATCTCTGGCTTGAATTCCAGGGAAAATATCCAAAAGCCCTCTCTTAGAACGATCCAAGACCCAAAAACTGAGTCTGGCGCATAAGGTTATTCAGTGGTAAACCCCCCATCCCCCCATGGTCTTCTTGCACGACTACTACTCGTAATGATCCTTTGCAGGAACTTTCCGAACGTCCACAATGATAGCAAGAGGCCGGCGAGCGGCGGGTCACAAACAGAAACAGGAAAAACAAGATGGAGATTCATTGAATTTACAGACATAAGGCTCAATGTTCGCTCGGTCGGCGTGCGCCGACCAGCTCACATTGAGGGTTGTGTAACTTAGCGCCGGAAGACTAAATAGACGCCATCAGATGTGTTCCAAAAATGGTAATAAATGCAAGTCATGTGACGAAAAGGCGACATTCTCGGTCCTCCCCCCTCAAACTCCCCCCAAATAGGCACATACAGGATAAATCCTGTTTGTGAACCACATGACCATTGTTTGCGCCGCCCTGAGAAACAACAGAGAGTTCCCAACCGCGGTGAACGTTGGAATGTTTATTCGACTTGTTCGAGAACACATGAGCTCGAAATAGGACAGTCGCAGCTTCGTCATCGAGCGCGTCGCATTGTTATCGCGCGCGGAATCGGACGGAAACACAGAAACATCATGATCCTTCCAACTTATGATCACGGCGAACACGGCAAGCTGTTCGTCGGATATTGCATGCTTCCAGATGGCAAAATGGCCGACACCAAGTTGTGGGACATTCGAGTTCCGAACTCAGCAGTAACTATTCTTCCTCACAATCTTGACCTCAATCGCTATATCACCCACGTCAATCGCCGCGTCACTCACTTTCGTGCGTCGTTTTGGAATCTCCCGCGCGCGACATCTCAGATTTCGACCTAGAGGCAGCGGAACCTCCTGACGAATACTTCTAAGTACTACGTTTTCAAACACATCCCCTTCCTTCCTGGCCTTGAAGGGAAAAGCGTCACCGGGATCATGAGCGAAGATGGCAGTCAACTACCGCTGTTCAAGCGGGCTGCGAGCGAACGCATTTGCATTTATGCGCCAGGAGAGACGGATTACGATGGACCCCTGGAACACAAGAAACTGTTAACCGACCCAAGCAGGATAGTTATAAAGCTGGCGGAGGACTTGGAAACTTCAATGCGAGTTCACAAGTTCTTTTCTTTATCATTGTAAGGCAGTGAGTGATCACGACCTATCCTTGATTCTGGACAAGGTACTAGAGATGACAGAGAAAAGGTATCCTATTGGTTCACAATATGTATTTGAATTTTCGCCACTAAATTCTTGGTACCACTCAATTACAGTTGAGCTGCGAACGATAGACACCTTTTGATTTTCACAAAAAGTTCGGCTAAGTTTGGACCGAGCAACCGCTAACCCAAATTTAGTTTGAGGGATATCATTACACAGGAGTCCAGAGACGACGGCTCATAAGTGTATGCTGAGGATGTGCTCCACAGCTACTAAATGTAGTACGGTCCGAGCTTAGCCGAACTTTATGCGACAATCAAAAGGTGTCCATTGTTTGCGGCTTAGCTGTAAACATTGTGTTTCAGATATATAGTTCAGATATATTGAGCTTATAATGATCCAAATTTTACAAAGATGCACGAATATAACAATTGAGTTTCAAATCCCTGAGGTGCCCGACGAATGGTTGAAAAGTGTGATAAAGTTTAATCCGAGTACGCCGCAATGGCCTTGTTAAACGCCATAGTGATATTCCTTATGATGTTGAGTGCAAGGGGCTTGAACTCGGGCTGCAAGCCATCAAACATTAAATAAAAACAGACCATTGAAGAGAACGACTGGGCGACGCACTGGTGCCCCGAGCGTGAGGTTCGCGAGGTACAAGCTGTTCGACACGTTGTACGCGATGAGGTCTTTGAGGATGACAGGGACAAAACCGTTTGTGGCGGCGAACGCTTCTCGTGCGGCGACAGTCTTATTAAGAACGTCGAGGATGACTGGGATGTAGCCACCCTCCGCCATATTGATGAATCCGTCGGCATCGTCAGGTGTGGCGGCCCCGTTCTGCGATACACAGAGCTGAGGAGTTTGTGAGTTCCAACTATTTAGACGAAACAAATGAAGATAACATGCCAGCACTCACAGCGACGCGTTGCGCGTGAATGTGGACACTGCTTCAAATTGATCGTCGATGTTCTAAAAAAAATAGAATAACAGTCTTAGTACAATGCGAAACAGCGGCAGGGTGCGCACGATGGCTGCGTTAATGTTGCCAGGGGTAAAGAAAGATAGTTCTGTGTCGATATTAGCGAGGTCAGTCGTGATGTTCATGAGGTCCGCCTCCGCGGACTCGATATCGCGTTCGGAGTACAGGAAAGCCGCAGATACGCTAACAGTGAAGAAGAGGAGCTGGAAGAACAACATGTTTTTGAAATGATCATGCCAAGTCCGCCGTAGGCTCGTTGAATAGTTCGTCGTAGAAAGATGACCCAAGATACAGCAGCTTTTGCCAGGGTCAGGAGGAATGCTGAAACAGATTTACGAGTAATGGGAAAAGAAGACACAGTTTGAAGGATCCGATCATCCTAATAGAATTCAAGTCAAGTCAAGTCAAGATCATGCAAAATTGAACTTGACCGGCGTGGTGTTGAGAGCCCTTGCGGATGGTGAGAGAATGAGGCGGATAGAGAAGTTAAGCGGCATGCAGGATAGTTGTATCCCGAGGAATTCCGTAGTGACCAGTCGAATTCAAGAAATTGGAGGAATTCTTGGCAAGATATGAAGTTTCGTGGTTTTACGACACTCGACCGAAAGCCTGAGCATGGTGAGCTCGCCGACAGTGATGGACCTGTGTTGATATGTCATGAAGATTGATGCAATCCGCTGAAACTGGGTGAATGATTGCAAGCATCCAATGATAGACCAGCTAAATTAGGGCTGAGCCTTGAATAGCAAGCATCAACGTAGAATGAAGTTGATGTTCGTGAGGTGAGTTGTGATTGAGTTTTGACCAATGACTTGAACAATTCTGAGTGATTGTTCTGAGCGCGGATAGCTATGACGGTTATTATCGTTATTTATTCCCAAGTCGAACAACGTGGTTTTGATGCTAAACCAATTCTTAGCGTTCGGGCCGGTTTGTTCCGACTGCCTAAACGGGAAATTACGCATCAACAAGCCCCTATACTGCCGAGCATTGAGAGCTTTGCCTCTGCAATACCTCTAGTTATGAATATCGATCCACGAAAAAGGTCAGGGAGGTAATAAATACTTTCCCTAATAATTTTGGAAGCATGAACAATCCATACCGACATAATTTGGGTGAAACATCGCAAAAATTCAGGCACTCTTAGTCCTGTGCTGCGGCAGTGGCCTCAATAGCACTCAAAATGGTCACCATCACTTGTTTCTATGCTGAAGCGCCCAATGCGCTATGGTTCTGGATCATGTAAAGGCGGGTGGCGACGGAACTCGGGGACTTACGCGCTAAGAAGCGCACCAAAAAGTGTCAGCACTAGAGGCGGCGAGCACGGACGCTGACAACCTGCATCAGCAGACCAAGACGTTGGACTTGATGTTCTCATGAATCCACGATCTTGACCTTCATCATGCCACAAAACCAAACTGTACGCACTTGGATTGCCTCTGAAACCATGGTCTTATCACCCAAACTTGGAATAAGTAAATAACGAAATCAACGGTCATAGATAGCAGTTTGTGAACACAAGACATGGCTTTACGAGGCAAGAGAGCGGGGGTCGGAAAGGGCCCTTGAGAGGAAAATAAGTGCACACTCGTTGTCGAGCACTTCCAATGCCGCTAGCGCTCCAGCATGACTCATGAGGGAAAACCAAGGAAACGTGAGAAAGTTGCACTGCCCGAGGATTCGCCTTCAATCAACCAAGGTACGAGGTTCATTTGATTGAAGTGTCTGGCTCTCGGAGACTAGGATTCGCCCGGAAAGTTCCGATGCACAACTTGATCAAAACGCCTCTGTTGTGTCTGGGCGCCATTACGGTTGCAGCCGCAGACGTAGAGGTAGAGTCTTTACTTGCGGACCCGAACTTCACCGAACATACTTGCCGCGTGGTTTGGTTTACAACCGCTTCACTCCGGAAGAATCGGCAAAAAACTTGCTGATTTTATTATTATTCAGTGATCGTTGTGCTTCCGCCGGACAAAAGACAGATGCTCTGCAGACATCTGAGCGCAACCCCCTTCATGAATCCCTTTGACAGATTCCAGTGATAGGCCCCAAGAACCAGCCAGTTTGGAGGATTCATATGACATATCAGTGGTCGTCCCTCAAAGAACTCACATGCAGCGTCTCAGGGCGCGTTCATATATTATCATCGTCACGGTGCACTGAAATCCCTCAAACAGTAAACATGACCTCTCTCTTGCCCGCTGAGTCCCAGCTGCTTGCACAATTCCTCGAGTGCATCTTCTGGGGCCTCAACATCGTCACTCTTGGCTTTTGTCTCCAGGCACTTCTCAGAACGCAAAATCGATGGAAGCGGGCAGAAGAAATCAGCAAGCCGATGCTTTGTGTTGCGATTTTCATGGGCTGCGTCGCGACTTTTGATATGTGCCTCACCTTCGTGATCAACCTCAATGCATTCGTATTTTATGACGGTCCCGGGGGACCGAAAGCCGCCTTCGACAATACTTCGGGCTGGCTAGACGTCATGGGGGTGCGTTCATTCTGTGTCTATTCAATTTTTCACTGACGTTCGCATCGATTGCCCAAGACGGTGGACGTCATCGTACAGACCGTCCTCGGCGACGTTATGCTCATCTACCGCTGCTGGATTGTCTACGGTCGCTCCTGGCTCGCCATTGCGGTCCCAGTTATCTTCGCTATCGCGGGCCTTGTATGCATTGGTTTAACGATATTTCTCGAGATCACCCTCCCAGCCGCCTCGCAATTTTCCAGTCCTTATAAGCAGGTGGTCATTTCTACATGGGCCCTTACAATTTGTATCAATGTCACCACGACTTGTATGTCGGCTTCCTTCTCCGACGCAATGCTACTTCTCACAGAAGCCCAAGCGTTGATACTTTGGCGTATATGGAGAGTCGACAAGCAGAACATTGGGCTTCATCTGAGCCAGAACTCAGCGTCTGCGGCGTCCAAAAGCCCATACCACAACGCACGACGCATCATAATCGAGTCGGGCCTTATGTACACCATAGTTGCTACTACGACGGCCATCGTGTATATTTGCGGTAGCAACGCGTTTGCTCCTCTCACTGGAATCGTACGTCGTTCGGCCACTCTTGCACCTCCAACTCGTAGGTGCTGATTTACGTCGGCTAATCAGGATGTTCAAATGATCGGTATTGCATTTAACCTCATCCTAATCCGGGTGCATCGGAATCGTGCTGCCGCGTTGAAGCCTCACAGTGTCTTCGGACAGCCACCTGCGTCGACCTTGCGGTTCGGAGTTTGTCCGGAAACGTCCCTTCCGAGTGATACAGCGCTGGGGGACATGGAATCCAACCACAGCCTCGACTCCGCAAGGTTCGGAGGTCGCGAAGGGAATTCAGACGTCTCAACGTCCTTCAGTGGCCGAGAGAAGACAGGCCGAGCTGGGGAAGAGAAAAACGATGTGTGCTAAGTAAATTTCGATGTATTTATTCAGCCGGATCACCGGCGGTTATCTGACGCACAATCGCGAATCTGGATCGATTGAACGGTGCCAGTAAGCTTTATTGTCTTCGTTTAATCTCCGCTCGGTCTTTTTCGGACTTGAGAATTGCACATTGATGCATCCGCAACGTGTTCCTCACGGCATCCATGAATCGGTCTGAGGGGGGCTATAATAGGGAAAATATGGCTAATAAACTCTTTCATATTCTGAAGTCCGACTTTGTTTTGGGGTATGTGTGCAGCGGAGAACGATACATTTCAGCCACAGAAAGCGGGGGCATCAAAGGATGGGCTGGCCGACTGCAACATATCAGCACGCCGGATTATCTAACGTGCCTGCTGTATACCATGCTCCAGCGCTTGGCGCGAAGTGTGGCCACATTCAACATGCCACACCTTTAAATATTTGCCGAGATTGGTGAGGCTTCTGATCCCCCACCTATCGTCTACTCACATCCTTTTCGTCTTTCGTCTTTGACCTCAATGCACCAAGAATTCGACCCCTTCAACCCAGACCCTAACTCTGAGTCATATCTTCCGGACGCCGAGAACCCTCGTCGGTCCAAAAGGAGAGTTTGGATTCACGGTTCCAGTGAGTTTCTTTGTTCTGCTTATTTCCGGGTGCCAGGCGATTGAAACCGGGAGCGCACAAAGGTTTGAAACCGAAACCCACAAAGAAAAAGGGAGCACGAGCACGGACGGGGGGATATCGATGTGCCCCATTGCCAAGCGGGTCTGGCACAATATCTGGATATGGACCAGACGGCGGGATCGACGGACCAGGGCGAGGTACCAATCTCTTTGACGGCATCTACCAGCATTTCTAACTTAATTGATACTGCAGGCCCCTCTCGTGCTGGCATCTTGGGATGCCCATTTGCCGCGAATATCCGAAGACGACGAGACGCGCCTCCGAATTGGCGTGGCCAGCTCAGATCCTGGCCACGCGAGAATGAATAGTGAGGACTGTCACCAGCCTCCCAGTAGTCCACGAAAGTGGTACAAGTTCCATTAGAATGTGCCGACCGCCGGACGTGTCGGCAGTTCCTAGAAGATTGTTGAAGCATGGATTATAGATTATACCCCGGACTTAGATCTTCCTGGACGGAGAGTTTCAATGCACTTTGGGCGCAAGAAGTTCATTACATCTGTAATGTAAGAGTAGGCAATTGAAGTTGGGATTGTGGAATTACGTGCACACGACTCGCCGTCCTATGTTCCACGTACTAGTAGCTGGGGGTCTAGTTTGAGCTGTAGGTGCGAGATGATTCTTGTAGGCCATTGTGGGTTCTTGATGGGTACCGGAGAGTCAACTGCTGAAGGCGAAAGAAAATCATCTGCGGCAAACCTCTACCAGAAAATCCTTGTGGAGGTCTGTTCCCGGACTTCAGTTAACTCGACCTGCTCTACACGGTTGTAGGCTTGTAGTTGTATTCCTGCTTGAAGGCCGTCTCGCAATGAGGCCAGTTAGTCGCGAGGAGTTTTCGAGCTATTTTCTATGAAAATGTAGGTCAGATGCTAGGGGATGACTTCAGACGTGGGTGCGTGGGCAATGACAATGAACCACGATTTCATGAACGACACTCGAGTTATCCGGATGTTTCCGGCGATCGTGGCATCGCGGCCTGCAGGTTCTGATTGATGTTGAACCTTAAGTCCTTCAATTTTTGAATGTTATCCAAATTCGTTCCTTGTCCATATTTACCATAGGTTGAATCATACATCGGACCCTATCATCCATCGAGTCAACATAATGTTTGTGGCTATCAGGTTTCGTTGGCGAGACTTTGGGCCAAATTATCTTGGGCCAACCCCACCTCTAGGTTGGTACTACCTAGTTTGATTTTGGAATCAGGCGCAACTTAGCCTTTTCCTTGGGGTTCCTTGGAAGTTTTATCTAGAGTCCAAGGCCTGTTCAACATATAACGGCTTCGGTTGCAATTCGGTTGATCGACTTTCCCACGGTTCGATGTTTCACTCTCTCCTTTCGTTGGCTAGTCTCAATCTGTCTATGCATTAAAATATTAATATTAATTATGCCACGCCGCCTATCCACGTCCGCGGCTTCAACCGCACAAATACACTGTTCGACAACAAGCCATCCATTCCTACCACCGGCCTCAAAATATTAGACTGGCGGTGGTCGCTAGTCAATTGCATTACAGGTATAACGTATAATGATACACCACGCCCTTCGTTTCCTCATCCACACCCTTCACCTGCGCCTGTATAATGCTTCACCTCCGCTCCGTCCTTTAGTACAGGATGGATACAAACGGCGATATCGATATCGATACAGATTTGCATGAGCCTACGCCGCGTGTTCGATGCCTCACCCCAAGCCAGGCGTACGCCGGCGTCAGCCTGTGTCCATGTCGAGCGCGAAATCGAATGTGACGGGGAAGTGCTCGGGGTTTTCGATGAGGTCGCGTAGGATGCGGCGGGAGTTCAGTCTGCGGAGGGATAAGATGAGCGAAATGAACGATTCGGTAACTTAGTGGTAGAGCTGGAATGGAAAGCGCGAGACGGTGACGTACATGCTCAGGAACGAGTTCACGTAACCTGGGGAAAGCATTCAGTTATTTACATACAAATATTAATGGAGAGGGTAAATGAACGCGGGAAGGGAAGGAATGGAGAACGCACAGTTACTGAGGAGAAGGTAAGGCACGAGAAACATCCCGTTGCTGGGGCAGACGAGAAACTGGCGGAGTATTAGGTGATAAATTATTTGCGCGACAGAGAAACGACATACCAGGACGAGGAAGACCGTCGCATCCACACTGCGAAATATAGATTCAGATCAAATCTCCGACGTGCGAGGAAAATAAACAAATTGACTTGGAACAAAATGAAACGTACCTCGTCAACAGCCCGACGTTGACCACCAGAACCGTCAAGGTCGTGAGGAGCGCGCCGAGCCTTCCAGACGTCATGTAAGGATTCTAGTTTTCTGCGTAGAAAAAAGAAAAACCAAGACGTCCACGCACCGGCATCCATCCTGATCTCCGTCGTCGCCACACCCTCCGAGACCCGGGTGCTGCTCTTCTTTACTCGCCTCCGCAGTCGCAGATACGCTCGAGCCCGGGCCCGGGCCCACACGCCACGAGCCCGCGAGGCCAGTGATCCCCGTTATCAAGCTTCCCCGCCGCGAACCGTTAAGCGGCGTCGGCGGCTCCGCGGTGCTGCTCCGCGTGGCCGCTTCTTCCGTTGCGGGAGACGGCGGCGTGCTCGCGGTCGCGGGCAGGCGTCGCTTGCCGATGAACGAGAAGAGCTTCCCGGGTTTGAGGCGGTGGCGGTGGAAGAGCCACACCTGCGCGCTCGCGATGAGCAGGTCGCACGTCACCGTGGACGCGAGGATGATCCCGGCGGCGAGCTGTGTGGCGTCGATTAAGTTAGTGGGATACATAACGCGGAAGGGCAATTAATTGGACGAGCCGTACATTGCTGACGCGCGTCTCGTCCCATCGCGGGTTGCGAATTCTGCGTAGGAAAGGAGAGAAAGAAAAGTCAGATTTCACACGCGTAGGATAGAGCGTAGCAGAATACGTTTTGGCGGTCATGGCTGAGAAAAAAAAGTCAAAGTCAGTAGGCTGCAAAAAGGATATCACGGAATGGGGCGCACCTGTTCCGCTTCCTTTTTTCCGGGAGGTTAACTTGATGACAATTGATCGAAAGGTGAAAAAACACACCTAGCGCCACGAACGCAAGAGAAAGCTGGTTTTATCGTCAGCGAAAAAAATTCAGTAAAGATACGCGACGATCATACTATTGAGGTCGTAATGTAGGCATTACCGGCGCTCACTGCACTGAAGATTACTGATACTGACAAGATGAAGGGGAAATGAAGAGATACGAACAGCGCCAAACACGATATGCGTAAATCCTGGAGAGGAAATCGTTACTCTAACGGAAAGAATATACATGCGAGGAGAAACGCACATTTGAACTGTAAATGCGACGACGGACTGGCCCAAAACGACTCAAGCAGGGAATGCACAAGAATTCGCTCATAGCTACCGTTACGGCCATGGAAGCCTGATAGCAGAGCATGAGTTTCATTTCAATACAAAATAAACAATAGGACTCACACTGAATGGTCTGGCAAAAGCCGAGATTAAATTTGGCAAAAGGACATAGCGGAGGAAGACGCACCTTGAAACGTACTGCAGTGCAAATTCGTTACCGCGCGAGCGGATGGTATAGTCATAGATCGAAGCGAAAGCGAGGAAAACTTGAGATGTGTCGAGGAGTCTGAGCGGATTTAGTCTGAGTATGGCCGCAAATCAAAGAGCCAAGTAAATACAAGAGCAGAGCAACCTTTCGAAGGTAAAGGGCCAAAATAAGCAGTGCAAGACGAAAGATCGTCGAAAGACGCGTACGATGAGCTTCATGTGTCGTGGGTCGGTCATATATGTGCGGTAGTACGATACTGCCATTGTGAGAGTTATGCCGTAGAATCTAGAAACGCGAGTATCAACAAGGAACACCCTGAAAGAGGGGCTGAGCGCGTACATCGTTGCGAGCACGACGCCGACGAAGTGGGCTGCGAGGAGAGGCTCGGCAGTCGGGGAGAGCATGGTTGGCGCAAGAGAGGAAGAGGGAGGAAGCAAAGCGAAGAAAATCAGGACAGGGCGCCTCATTTCAGCGAAGCCGCGCTCCCAAATGGACGTCACGTTCCAGTAAGGTTTAAGCCCTGTTGTGCCGCGGACGAAAAGTGGCGAGAAGCGAATGGTCCAATTTTGGCAACTTCGATGCCTCGGTCGCTTTTCTTCCCTGCAGCATTATCTTTTCTTTTACGCCTTCCCTGCCCTCGTCCCCATGCCTCCTGACAATGACATGACATTTTGAATATTCGGACCGGTCCTGGTGATTCTCTGCAGGGCCCGGACCCACGGAAGGTTCTTGCAGGAAGGCCAAATGCAATATACCTATCCGACGTCCCTTGACAGATAGCTTCGACCGCCGCACCATCGGGCCAACCTCCGAGCAGGGTCCGACGCGCCTGTTAATTAACGATGACTTCAAACAGCATCAACGCTCTTGAGTCCGTGAATACTGGAGCTTTGCAAAAGATAATAGGCTTCATCGTTCGATGTGCATAGATGAAAGAGAACTCCGCTAGCCAGAATATTAATCCCAGCACTGTTAAGACACAAAAAAAAAAGTACCCTGCATATTGCCCTGATAGGATATCTGAATCCTTGACTTTTGAATGCCTTTGGTGACAGAAATGACGCAGGAAATTGAGGCGGCGGCAAGCCTCATGTTGACCCTTGTACGTCAAAGCGCGCAAATAGCACTTGCCTTGATATTTTAGTCGGATTCAAGTCGTAGGAGTGCTGTCAAAGTTGAGGATCCAGCCGCCACAGATGAGGAGGGAACCGGACAGTTGTGGGCTGAATCAATTTGAATTATTCGCATGAAAGTAACAAGTCCGAGCCCATGGGTCCCGAGACAAGCCAAAGGACGGTTGCTAATCCAGGCTCAAACCGTGGACATGAGATCAAGGAGATGGACATAGATCAAGCGCAAGGCGCTAAAAAATGATCCCAACAGCTTGCCCGTAACCGGAAGCTGCCGGCCGACGACAACAACTTGCCTTCTGTTCAGATGTTTTCCCTAGCCTCCACAAGCCTACTGCCATCGTACACGATCAAAATATTTCGAACGTTGCATCCCTCTGGTCGGGCCATGCGGTCCTGAGCAGGCGTTATACTTTTTTTTGCTGAATTTCACCTCCTCGAGCGCCGTCGTGGTTTCCGTCACTGTGCCCCGTATGCGAGGGTCAGTCTTCTCTGGATATTTTTTTTCTGGCGAATCGTCAACATTCGCCAACGCTCTCAAATTCTAGCTCAAATGGTACTCATTTGTAACTTATTGCAGCCAACGATGACCTGAACGCAACAAATCTCTCGCCGGTTCAAAATCCGCGCACGAGGCGACCTACATCTAGCTCTATGCGACTGGAAATCAATTATGCTTCCTACTCCTCGGTTCCCCAGACATCGTACGCCGGCAACAACGACTTCCCGTCAAGCTGTTCGATCTCCAATGCGGCCAGATCCAAATCGTTCATCGTGCGAACGTTCAACGCTGATTTATTGTCCTGGTGAGTCCCAACGAACCGCTCGTACACTGAAACACCGCAGATCTTGCAGAACCTAGTTTATACAGGTAAGGGATCCATTAAAGTGTTGACAAGAACTGGCGAAGTCACAAACCCATGGTGCGATCCTCCCTTTGCGAACGTATATTCGACCGCTGATTCCAGGCCTTTGAATGTAACTGCTTTCGACTCAGGGTATATCCACAGCGCCGCGTCCTATCTTACGCTTCTGAGATCATCTGGCAAAGAAAGCAAGGGGACTGACCCTCCAGCAAATGCTGCAGTTGCACGATGCCGCCTCGGATATTTTCTTCCCGCTCAGCAATGTATACGCGACAGCACCGCAGTGACAATTTCCATGGTAGGAAGTGGTTCCTTCAGGGACAGGTCCTGCAGCTACCGGCTCAGGGATTTGATACGGCGGTTGCAGAATCGAAGCTCCGTCGAAAGTGTTCACCTTCACGGAATCGAAATCCACATCCTCGAGAGTTCGGATCTGCGGCCGCATCAGTGTAAGTCGCGCTACACTCAATGAGTTCGCTCCCGTACATTAATTGCCATACTTGGGGCATTGACAACGGTGGAGTGGGGCATTCGAACCTCCATTACAGATGTTCCGCAGCTAGGACAGAACTGAGGTTAAAGGCTTCTCTCAGTCCTCGTAATCGAAATTTAGTCAATTGCGGAACGGACCTTGTGCGCCATCATCTTCTTTCCGAACAGGTAGTTCTTCAGCGTCGTGTTCTCATCGCCTTTCACAACAGTGAACTCCCAACACTTGTCAGGCTTCGGGAACGCCCACAGATACCCATTCTAAGGCAAAAAGCAACCGTAAGTGCAAATGAAGGTGATATACTTGGCGTAGCTACCTTGTAACACATGCTACAGGTACACGCTTCTGCTTCCTTGATCTCCGGCACCTTCAACTTAAACTTGAAGGCACCGCAGTGGCAGTTGCCTCGATATTCGACGAGCTGCGGAGTTCTGGACATGGGGGCTTGGATGAGTGGGTGCTGATCGTTATCCGCTTGCCCCTGGGTTCTTTTTATACTTTATGCCTTCCTGATTACTATCAAAAACCGTGTGAATTGTGGGGTTCGCGCGATCCACGTGATCGCGTTCACATTCCCACGGTTTAAAATTCGCCGTTACGGTGTTGCCCACATACCTTCGTCTGGCGCGCAGTGTTCAGCGTTCTCCGGGGATACAATGCTAATTTGAGCGGAAATTTACTTCACATCGGAAGATTGTTTTTGTTGATGACGCGATGCGCGAACACCGGAGATCCAGTCTCCGGGACAAATGCGCCAATTTTATGCGAAGAGAACGTCAGGCTCGACTGCGTTAATTACTTTCGAGTCTGACGTGCTCAACGACTCCCATGGCCAAGATTCGATTGGGTCCCTCAACTCAAGCATAAAACTGATACCGATGAGATATAATGCATTGCTGTTCGTTCAATTCAACGTGTGAGTCGCAAGTGAACAAATACAAGCTGAAAAAAGAAATCCAGCCTAGCTGCGCTCGGCGAACGGTGGGTTTGAAACCAACTGTATAAGTTCTTCTTAGCTGGTCACCGGCTTCATTTTCTGAACCACTTCTTGAAGCAGCAAATTCAACCCTGACATTTTCTTGCTTGGACATCGTGTGATGTTCCTTTGGGGAGATACATGTCTGCGGACTCCAGAAGGACAGTTTGGAGCATTCTATGGTCTTAACCGCATTTAATCGAGTGGTCCCAAGAATATTTGACATGTAAGAACTATTGGAATATTAATACATACTATCGATGCGTGTATATACATGTCGACTTTTCAATCTTCATTAATAGAAGAATTTCTTTCTCAAAAGTTCAGCATCCGAACCGCGGGGATACTTTCCTCTCTCACCATGGTCATTTCTACATGCAAGAAGGGTATACAATGAGTCGACGCCTCTGCGAGAAGTAATTAGATCAACGACCCACCGTGAAACTCGTACAAAAAGTTCAAATCTTTCGCAATTTTTTTTAACCATCCTGCTCAGGTCCGCTAACAACTTCTTGTACTCCGCAGGCTCATCAGGATCTGTCTCGCCTGGCGCACACATGCGAATATGTCCGCTCATAGCCCGTTTAAGTAAAAAGCGGGGTTCTACTCCCGTCTGGATTCTCAATGCCGATAACATCCTGGCCTTTGAGGCCCGGAAAGAAGGAGGTGGTGGTGTAAACTCGTAGGAGGGGTACGCGGGGTGGAGCTCTGCCGCTTCGAGGTCGGAATCCGAGATGTCGCGCGGCACTTCCCAAAACGAAGTGTGAAAATGTGTGAAGCCGCCGTTGACGTGCGTGATGTAGCGATGGAGGTCGAAATTTGGGGAAGGACGACATCTGCAAAGCGAGGGAGCCGAGAATCATCAGGGTTAGTCGGAATGATCCACATCTGGGTGTCATCCTCTTCGCCGTTCGGTAGCACGCAATATCCAACAAGTAACTTGGTGTGCTCTCCTCTATCGTATGTCGAGGAGGTATTTCCGTATCTCCAAACTGAACGGTCTGCAAATGCATCCGAATGCTCGCGAGGAAATAATGCGACACGCTCGATGATGAAGGTGCGGTTGTTGTACCTTGAACCTATGCGTTCTTCCACAAGTCAGACAAAGATTCTAACGTTCACCTTGGCTGCAAACTCTCTGTTATTCTTCAGGGCCACGCAAGCAATCATGATATGGTTGTGGACGTTCAAAAAGTTCCTGCAAAGGATTGTTACGAATAGTCATCCCGCAGGAAGACTACTAGGCTTGTCATTGAATAACCTTATCCGCGAGACCGAGGTTGGGGTCGTTGATCGTTCTAAAAGAGAATTTCAGGTATTCTTGGAATTCAAGGCCTATTTCAACGCACCCTGGTCCCAGAGATTTGGCAAAGACAGTCGACAATTTACGATCCGCTTCGAAGAGGTGGCATCTATTTTTGTGAATGCTTTTCCAGTCCTTCTTCTGACACTCCTTCTATAGCGAGAAGTTGAAAGAGAGAGGATGAGTCCATAAAGCTGAACGTACAGAACAGTACTTGGCCAACAGACACCCAGAGCAGGACAAGAGTTGCTATTTCTTTGCGAGGGACGACTCCAGGTGACCGCAGGCGTCACATGCTGGCTGCGACTTATCCCAAATCATGAGTGCTGGGCTGGCACGGTTCTCGTATCCGAAAGTGTCTTGTCCTGGGGCCATGAAGAAATAGAGGGTGAGCGCAGGAAGCAAGAGCACGTCTAAGCCCGAATTGGACGGAAGGGCGGATATGACACAAAGATCAATTGTTCGGGTCGATCCAGCCCTCAACCTCCTCGAAGGAGCTCGAGGAGGATTTTTGAAATATATAGCGCATTGGGCGTGCCATAGCCTCATTTTATGATGAGAATTTACTTTGCTTACTGGCCTTGATGTTTGGAGATGGAGGATATTTACTAACACACGGGTTTTATCCGGTCTCTGTCTCTGTCTTCGAAAGACTACTTCAGCCCTTGTTTACTTCTTCTTTTTGGGCCGATAATCGGATAAGTGTCGAATTGGGATATAGCTAACGTTTTTGCGACTCCCAATTAGGAGTTTTCTCCTTCACGCCTTTGGGGGTTAGAGTTGAAAGTGAATTTCGCTTGGTTTTGGCGCCTTGACAAATGGAAAGCCTAACTGAACAACGCGTAAATGAAACTATCACACAGCTCCTCGGGAATGTCGCGTCTCTGTCCAAACAAGCTGTTTCACCCCGGGATCGTGTTCAGGGAGTCGTTATAAATCCATTTTCACAATTTAAAGTCGTCTTAGCTCGCTGATAGCCCCGTCCAGATGTCGACCACCGCTGACTTATTCGTCCAGATATTTCTCTGCGAGCCTGTCTCAAAGAAATTGGCTTTGGCCGAACTTGGAATGTTCAACTTGGAAGTTTGCTTTACAACATGCGAGGCACGAGCATCTCGTTGTAGCGTCTGTCTATGAGAGACTAAGTTTGCTCTCAACTTTTGGAACTTGAATCTACATCTCTCAGTTTGAATTCATAGTGGAGCGCAAACCAAATGCAGACCTCAAAGAGACAGCTACTACGGACGTCCGGTTGCTTTTAAATTAAAATTAAGTAGTTCAACCAAAGTTCAACAGTTGTTGCACGTTATTTGGTTTCGGGCCGAGTTATTGCCGGAGGGTTTGCTGAACATCTCAACGTTTGAGCGCCTCTTGTCAAAACCACAACTCGCACCCAACCACTCGGGGATGGCAGCCCAAATGGCCCCGACCCTCTACATCCGTGCCTCCAATTCTGTGACATACGCCTATCGCAACATCAACCCTACCAGGTCCGCATCTCCACCCCTTCTTATGCACATCCATTTTCGCGCAAATATGGATTTTTGGGACCCCCTCCTCCTTAACACCCTTGCGGCGGCCCGCCCCTGTTATAATATTTGACCAATCCGGCGTCGGACGCTCTACCGGGTCCGTTCCCCCCTCATACCAGGGCTGGGCCGATTCCCTCCTTTCCTTCGCCGACGCGCTACAACTGAAATCATTTGACCTTTTGGGATTCTCCATGGGTGGTCGCTGCGTGCAAATGGTCGCTCTCACCCAACCCGATCGTGTGCGCAGTCTCATCCTTGCCGGAACGGACTCCAGCGCACCCCAGGACGGTCGGACGCGGGCTGCGCCGCCTGCGGAGCCTCTGGAGCGACTCGCTAGTGCCGGGCCAGACGAATCTGCTGCGAAGGACGCCATTTCCTTCTCGTTTTTCCTCCAGGACGCGCGCGGGCAGCGCGCAGTGGATGACTACTGGTCCCGTGTCCACGAACGCCAAGCACCTGGAGAAGAGAGGATTCTGACTTTATTAGATCGCAAGGGTGGCACGAAGCCCCAGATAGCCGCAAGCATAGCTTGGGGGAAGGTTTCTGGTCCAGGCGTGTCGTGGCACCGCTTGCATGAGTTGAAGATGCCGGTGCTGGTACTATTGGGCGAGGATGACGCCTTGATTCCTACGCCTTGGGGCAGGCATCTGGCTGAGCGAATCCCGGGAGCCGAGGTCAAGGTATATCCAGGCACCGGCCATGGCTTTATCTGGCAGAGCGCGGAAGAGGTCGCGAGAGATGTCAATTCGTTTGTCGTGCGCGCGAAGAATGCGGCGAAGCTTTGAGTTTCTTTGACCGGAGTCGCAACACGGTACCTAGATTTAAAGGTGTTATGTTACATGCTCTGAATCTGTTTAGTTTTAGCCACGACCAAGCCTGAAACAGGGCGAACATCCATCAAATAATATGCCGCATGGATTCCGTGCCAGGGAGTCTCCGTAGCTTTCGAAATGCTATACACTTGAATTCACAACTATGAACATGCTCAATATTTGAGGTAAGATCGATCCGGCAATGAATTCGCTGGAGCTCGATTTGAACTCAAGGAAACTGGATTTTCTGGTTCGCATGAATTCTTTATCGTCTGTTTGTGATTTACACGGGCATTGTAGGCACCAGCCACGCTACATCTTTTCCAAGACGCTCTGATTCGAATTGAGGGCACATCTTTCGCATTTATGGTCGATCGATCGCGAAATTGTGGGAAGGTTAAGCTTCGCCTCTTATGTGTATGTCGCCTTCCGAGCCAATTCTGAGACTCTGTCTTGGCACTAAGAGCAAGGGCTTGACGGATCTAAGTCTGACACCTAAGACCTCCCCTATCTTGTGTCTTGCCTTCACCCACTCTTTCACTTGACCTCTCTATTTAATGCCAATTACCAGGATATTTCACCGGGGGTACGTGCCATTCTAGCTTGCAGAGGATATTCTAACGTCGTCGCAGCCTGTGTTCAAGCAGATCAATAGTCCTGACATTGATTTGCGTTGCCTTTATGGGCACTTGCTTTGTCCTTTCTACGCCAGAGGCTCCTTCCTCTCCTCAAACCAACGTATTCCAAGTACTTGATCGTCCGTCGAGTATTCTTCGACCGCCACCCGAGTTAAAAAATCCTTGGTCCTCAAAAATATTGTCACCTGAGTCTGAGCCCAGTGATGCTCTATTTCCTGTCCTCGATCACCCTAGTGCGGCATGGATACCCCACAATCAGCGAACCCTCAAGGAACTTTTCAATTGTTTGAGCACTTCTCAATGCGGCCGAAATCAGACTACGGGTATGTCTGTACGTTTCGCGCTTTAGGATACTTTCTAAATATTCTCCAAGTGGTCATTCTTGCTTCGTTTCATTTTCTCCTGGAGAAGGAGGGTCATATGGCTGGCGAAGAAATCTGGGCACGATCCACTGTGCGTCTTGTCTTATTCGTGCTTGAATCGGGGTTAATAACGCGCCCACGCTCTTCCAGATCAAGGCGCTCGCAAATATGGGGTACACCTACCTCTATAGCCCTCACATCGAGTGGACCATACAACTATACCAGATGTTCCCAGACCTTGTCAAGGCCATTTTAGTCGAGGGCGAGGATTCGAAGTATTGCTTCGAGGACGTGGACTGCATTATGAACAGCGAGAACCCATACGGCCTACCAGCATGGAAGATCTTCTCGTTCGCCTTCTGGGTCCAATCTGCCAATCCGTTGGGCCACAAATGGACTTTGAGTCCTGAGGACGTGCGTTTTGTGTCATGTTCGCTCGCTACCCTGACACCCGCTGAACGCACCTATAGTATCGACTCGAGCACAGCTGGAATATACCGAACACGTGCGTTTCGTTCAATTTCGCTAGCCTTCCTGACGCCCGCTGAACGCACTCTAGTTATCTTGGTTACAGCGTCGAGCCGGGCTGTCTGTCGACGCCGTTCATCCCTCACGAGCAACGCAAATTTCCGCCGCAGATATACATCCTGGCCAAGACATTGGAATACTTCAACCCGAAGGACCATGCGTGGAAAGCCGACTTTTACGACGATGCTGCTAATGCAACGGGCGCGCAATTCGTTGTGGGTGCCGTGGGCTCTCCTCCGGGCGATTTCTCCAAGAGCATAAAGAACGTTGGGCTGATGCCCCAGAAGTGGTTCTACCAGAACCTGGCGCAGTCGTCGGTGCTTGTCGGGATGGGACTCCCGTGGACGTGAGTACCCGATTACCTTTCTCTCAACAGCAGCTAAATCTGCGCAGATCACCTACGCCTTACGATGCACTGTGTCTCGGAGTGCCTTTCATTAACCCGATTGTGCAGGTATTTAGCCTCGTTCGTTCATCTGCACCAGATAATAATAATCATTCACCAGTGGGACCCCAAAAATAAGACGAACCGCGACCGGTGGTTTACGCAGCAAGGGTCTCTTAAAGTTTTGGACCCACCATATGTCTACAACGTGTTCAAGGGCGACAAGGAAGGGTTCTTGCAGGCGATCAAGGACGCACTAGCCAATCCCATCCAACCGTAAGTTCTTCTGTTGGCGCTCCTTCTCCGGATACTGAATCGACACGTTGCAGTTATATATTAGACCGCATGCGCATGAGTGCGATCGAGGAGCGGCTTGGGAGGATCCTCGAAACGGATTGGAAGGCCGAGGCGAGAGTTCTGTTAAAGCAACGGCAAGAATCGGGGAAGGGGAAGGTAAGGCGAATAAAGCACACACTGACCGTCTCGAACCGACTAATGTATCTTTTGCGCAGCTGTTTGAGATAGAACTTTGAAAGGGTCGCTCCGAGTCTATGATTGGTGTTTCCCACTTCATTGGAAGTCAGGTTGTTATAGGGCAGAGGAAAGTTGTATTTATAAGTACTTGTAGATTTGTTATTGCATTTGGTGTCTGCCTTCCGGCTATTTTGCTCGATTGTTTAGAGATGAATCTTGAGATTTAAATCGTCCATTAGATGGAAAACTTCTCCATAGTTCGTTCGTTGCAGTCTTCCGTCAAGAAAATATTTCAATCGTCGCACATCTACTAACGTAGGAAGAATTAGCATTGACCAATCCGCATAAATATTGATCATACCTACCAAGAACTTGAAGCCGTCTTGCAGGCTTTTGGGGCCCAATATTATAATTTTCCATCCCAGTTTCCTCTTCAAGGGCGGCGCCGAGATATCCCTCCACATTGAGTTGAAGTGCATCGACGTCGGCTGCACCTGGCCAAAGCTGAGAAAAAGATCGCACCGCTACCCCTCCCCCCTTTTTTGTTATACATCTCGACACCAGCGCTTCGACCAAGCTCTCAGGCTCACTAATGTATGAGAGCATTCCTCCAATTCTAGCATTTAAAGCTGCAGAAGGAACTTGGGATCTTTAGTGCGATTCAAGCCGCCAAGAAAATCTGCCAAATATTGGAGTCCAGGCTGGTGAAATTTGATATCTGTGGGAGCAATCGTGTCGGTGAGCGATTGCACCTTGAAGGAATTTCTGGCGACGTCAAGTTGATTAACGATGACGATCGAAATATAAATCGAAGGACGAGAGTTGGGGATCTGGTTCAGTGAAGATATAGCTCGGAAATCAAAGCTTCAACATCAAGGAAACCTTGAACGAGACGGGTCTGAAGGAAAAAAATGCTTTATTTGGCCTTGTATTTTCCCGCGTTCTTCTGCCGCCATCCAACATGCCTCCAGCACTTGCCTCTCTCAGCTCTGGGAGAGGCTAGTCCGACGCGTCCTCGGTGATTGTGCCTCTGAAATGCAACTCTGTACCGTCCTACAATTGAAATCACAGCGCCTATCGCTTGATCTGACTGCGATGATAAGTAGAAAGGGTTCAAATGATGCCGACGCCGTCTGCTAGGGCGACAACTCAGATTGCGCAACGATGAACTCTTGCTGCGCTACGCTTACATGCCAATTCCTCGTCTGCTCAAGCGTCTCAGTCGAAAGAGTCTTCGGAGTGACGAATCTTCACCTCTTGCAAATGGGGAAGTAATACCACTTCCCCCAAGACGGCCACCAGCTGCTTCTATCCGGTAAACGCACCGCCTTCCCACCCCATTTACAACCAGCCCCCTGATGAGACGCCTAATTATCCGTGGGCTGCTCCGCGTCCCTACACGAGCGACACGGGTTTGCCACTGCAGCAGGTTCCTCCAGCGGTCAAATACTCCAACCGCAAGCCGCCCGTAATCAATTCTATCGGAGATCTGGCACCTGTCAAGGTGCATAAGGATACCTTGATGGAGAAGGTCGCGGCTGTAGCCACCGTTTCCGCGGTTGTGGTGGAGGCTGCGGGAGGTGTTGAGGCTATCGAGGAAGGCGTAAACACGTTTCTCGAGGGTAGCCAGGTTTTGATGAACGCGCTGGGGGAAGTGGCCAAGCTGCATCCATTTAGTGCGTCCTGCGATCTTTGTTTCTCTCCGTACTAATTTTACCGTTTAGTCGGAGGTATTTCTTTTTTATTGCGCCTGATATGAAAGAACCTCACCATTTCGATTCCGCAGTTGCCGTGATGACTTTCCAGGTTAGTAACACTTTCGACGCTTTCTTCTTGTATTTCTTACGATTACCTCAAGCTGTCTAGGCTCTCGAAGTCAAACGACTCAAGAATGATAAAAAGGTGCGCTTTCTTGTGGTTTCCATCTCGCTCGTCTAAGCTAATATTCAGATAATCGCCCTCCACGTCGAGATGCGGGATATGATGGCTGTTCTCGTCCAGTGAGCATACCTTCGCTTTTCTCATACGCATGCGTTCACATTATTCAGGTTAGGAAGCATCAGGACGTCGAGAAGGTCGCGCCAGACGGAACCACCATTAAAGGCCGACTCGAGGCATTGATCAAGCGCACGTCGGACGACATCAGAGCTTGCGCCAACGGTACGTTCGGGCCTCATTCACTATGTCCCACCTGACGTCTCCTCCCAGCGTGTGATACATATTCGAAGAAGAAGCTCGTTGGTCCGTCTCTTTTCTTGTGTCCTTCTGCTCTTGATCACCGCCGCAGTCAAGGTACTGAAGGGCCCCATCTGGGAAGGCCGGCTCGTCAAGTTCTGCGGCCTCTTCACGCAGCGGCGGGCGGAATTCGAGTTTGCGCTTAGTCTGTATCAGTCCCTCGGCGTCGATGCGGCCAACAAGACTCTCGGCGACGTCGACAAGACAACGCGGGAGATGAACGACAAGATGGAGTTTATGATGCGCATGTTTCAGGTATGTCGGCGTCTTGTCCCGTTGATCTATCCCAATTGCTCACATGCGTCCCGGCAATTCGCGTCTCTTGAGCAGAAGGACATCATGAGGTCGTGGAGAGTAAGGGCGGCATGAAAGCCTGCCAGGAGAACGACAAGATCCCGAAAGAGCTGAATGATATGGAGAATGCCGGGAATCATCCGTCCGCGGCGGGTCTGGGCGGCGGCAAGTCGTCGAACCCCGCCGATCTGGAGGATCTGCGTCTTGACCCCGACGCTGCGATGGAGAAAAACGTGGCTGTTTTCTCCCGTAAGTTTGAGGTGCAGAAGCGGTAGATCATGTTCGTCGTCGTGCCACTGCTGCCGTTTCGTACTGACCTGCGCTTCATTTCAGCGATGAGCTATCGCGTGTTGTGCAGCGAGAAGGCGATCGTGTCATTAGCGCGGTGACGGCAGGGCCACATGATAAGATCGTCGACCCAGTTCGTCCCTTCGCCTCTTTCCTCTGTATCGCACCACTCATTCGGAATACATAGGATATCCACCAGCTGTGGAAAATGACTTCGGCCCTTCCAAAAGCGAAACGGGACCTTGACCTTCCCTAGGGATGGCGGGGCTCTGTGAAGACAAGACACTTCGTCCTCGTGCTTCGAGACTATTACCAGGAGAAATGGGCACATACGGGCGAGGAAGCTGAGAAAGCCAAGGCCGCCAACGACGCGTGGGCCCTCAGCCATATCAACGTTGTCTGGCTCCAGCCGATCAGCGAGGCCTTCGACGACGACGCCTCTGGATTTGTAACGGTGGGGGGAGGTGAACACCTTTACTGCTTCGCGGCCGTTAGACTGGAGGTCCGGTCCTTCCACCAGTCTTCAGTAGATTCATCAACTTCTTCACAGTATCCTACACTGGATCGCGTTTTGGTTCATCGGATGGCACCAGTCGATCGCGGTGTACAAGACGAAAATCCGGGAGCTAATAGCGAAGATGTTCGCGATCATGCCGAGCATCCTCCCCGCGAACAGAGCTTATGCCAACGAGTACCTCGATCTCGTATGTCGAGGCGTCACCAGCCTGGAATCGGCTATCGCGCCATGCTTCATCACCGGGTCACTGCAGGAGAAGTTCCGGAGCTATGTCGAGGCGGAGGAGAACCGGTTAAAGGACAACCTGAGAGATGTGTGGTTTGATATCGACGCGCGGGATATGCTCGAGCTCGTCATGGGTCCGGGGAGGATAGAGCGGATGAGTGGATCGCAGGTATCCGCAGATGCATGCAATGATACTAATTCCCCGTAATTCCCAGTTTGTCATGCCGCTTTTTGTACCTGCTTCTCCAGCGCGATTTCGAGATCTTCCGGATTGCATAGACGCGTGTCCTGCACGCAGACGAGCTCTGGGACGCCAAAGAGACCTAGAAATATGTGATCGAAGCTATGGAGGAAAGGGTGAATGCTTTGAAATGTACTTTCCATCTTTTTATCATCTGAGTCTCCCCAACATTTGAGTGACCAAATCCCTAGCCACCTTCCAGCAGCAGAAACTGGATGCGAACCAGCAATTCAAGTTGTTTGCGCATGGCATCGTCAGTACTCCCTACTGTTCTTCGTCCTTGCGCTCAATATGATTATATGAACGAGCCCCTTGGCCTCTGACAGCCATCCATCGTTCAGCAAGTCAGTTTTCCTTTACTGTCCGTGTAGCCCTCCTAATTGTGCACTAGATGGAGTCCCCAGATTATCCCTTCGACGACAACGAAGAGGCGAAAGATGTCGACATTAACGAGATCCTCAGCTACCCCGTCGACCAGGAACACCTCGACTTCACGCCTGTGATACTCCATCTCCTACCACGACGATGCCATCCCCCGCCTCCTGTTCACCGCACCTCCGCGCCCTACTCGGCCAGTGGAACGGCTTCGATTACTCTGCTGCTCCCTCCTCCGTACCCAAAGGCGGGCCAATCGCCATGCTCCTCGTACCCACAGCCATCGAAGACGACTTTCACTCTGACGCCGCCGGTGCGCATAGCCACTGGCACGAATACACCATCGACAGGTCGTGCTGGGTCGAGCCCGCCACGGGTACGGTGCACTTCACCCTCAAACGAGCGTTCCCACCTCGACATGGGGCGCAATACTATTGTGGGACGTATGATGTTAGGCAGAGGCACTCTCGGGGACGTGGGTGCTAACCTCGGATGAGAAGGTGCACGAGGGCGCGTTCCTCTTCAAACCCATCGCGCAGGAGGGTATGTACTTCTTCCCCTTCCCACGCGCGCTGCAGGCGAATAGGTGCGGGCACTATGAAGCTTCGCAGGCTCGGCGGCGCGGTAGCGAGTGCGCCGGCAGAGGTGGGCGTGGGCGCACTTTTTGGAGCGGAGGAACAATCGCAAACAATTTATCGAATTATATGTGAGGAATACACGGTTCGGGAGGCTGTTGGCGCCGGCGGAGATTGCAGAGTTGGGGATGGTTGAGAAAACGCTAACCAGTGTGGATACTATTCTCTTGCGGAGCATAAGATACAGATCACGACGGGGCATGCGTAAGTCTCACGGGTGTTTCGTTTTTTCGTTATTCTGACCAGCCTTTTCAGCGAGACCTGTGTGCGTTTTGACCGAAGCTGATTTACAGGTCTCCTCTTATCTTCCACAGGATGTTTGCGACGGACCCATCAGTGGGGCACGCATAAGGTATGCCATCACCGTTTATCCTACGGCTCTTTGAGTTCATACGACGAAGTTATCTGCACTGCCAGATGAAAGACACCTTCAATACGATCGACTTCTGCGCCGAAGATCCAACGTGTATGCTCCAACCTGTGGGCGACGACGATCTCGAGCGACCGCACGTCCCTGCCTCGCATGACTTATTCAAAGTCCGACAGGTCGTGCATGTCTGACAGTTTGATCAAGCTTTCAGGGACGTGAAGGAGGCGCTACGCAAGGCGCGGTCGTTCTTCGAGGATAAGGACTCGATGACGACGAGGGACAGGGCCCGCCGAGCCCGCTGCCCGAGCTGCTTTGCGCGGAGTGCAAGGCGCCTGTAGCGCAGCCGTGCTGGTATTGCGTGCACTGTAACGGTACGGCATGGCGTTCCTCTCTTTACGCTGAGGGTTGAGGTTAAATGTTTCCAGACCCAAGCTTCATCTGCGACGCATGCGATGCCAAAGATGCAGTCTCCTTCGGGACTCACGAAATGCAGAGACACGACCTCGTAGGGGTGCAGGAGCTCGTCGACGATGTGCCGCTGACGACGGAAGAGCTTGCGGAGTTGGATGCGCGGTTCGCGAAGCATGAGGCGGCCATGGATGGGCGGTTGCGCCGCGTCGAGGAGCGCATCGGGCGGCTGGAGACAACGGTAGATGGCAGGTTGTCGCGGGTGGAGAAGTTGCTAGAACCCATATTGGTGAGCATCGAGGACTCGGAGGAGTGACCAGTGCCGTGTGGATTATCGACGTATTCAACGATTAATATCCTGGTCGTAATTTACAGTGAGTGGATTTGTGAAATACTGCTGTAAATGTGTTGTTATACGACGGCACTTTTGGCTGGCACAGAGCCACGGGAATATACGGCCGAAGCGGTTCGTGACTCCCCCTGAGTCTTTCCGCTTCCTCGCTCTAGTCTGTAGTTTACCGCGCCACTCAAGCGCCACTGATGTATGGAAGGCAGGGTTGTTACATAATCTGCGGAGTTTAAATTCTGTCTGCTCTATTCCACACCTCCAGCAGCTTCCTCCGCCAGAGTTTGGAGGCAAAGTAGGTTATATTCGTAATTCAAACCCATTCGCCAGTTTAGAGTATTTTATTTCATTCATTCTGGAGCTGGAATCAACAGCACCCTTGGTAAGCTGCTGTGCCATCACAATTTGGCATCGTGATTCTCCAAGTTTTTCGCCAAGAACCTGGAGAAGAAACAACTCGTTCTGGGAAAGTGAGCATTAATTTCATCTAAAAATATGAAAACGCGTCCCCAAATCTGCAACAATACTCGAGAAATTTCTGATTACATAACAACCTCGACCTCCGATCAAGGATCAACGATGGTTAACAAAGTTACTTTGACAAACTAACTTGGCCTTACAAAAGTTACTTTACTTTACTTGTGGCAGACAAGTAAAGTAAAGTAAGCAAAAGTAACTTGTAAGTAACTTCAAGTAACTTCAAGTTAGAAAAAGTACCAGCATACTAGAGTAATTTAACAACTCTAGGGGTCATAACAAGTGTCAATTCACGCTCTTGCAACTATAACTTGACGAACTGGGCGGGATTTGATGCCATCTGATGGCACAAGTTACTTTGTCTGATCGCATTGATCTAACTTGGCAGCACAAGTTACTTCCAAGTAACTTTAAGTAACTTCCAGTAACAGTAAGTAAATGTGTAAGTGGATGTAAAGAAGTGAACTGAAACAAGTCTATGTCTTTTCTTCACCCATATCTGAGCCATTCAGCCTTCACAACTAGTGCTTCAGCTTTCCACACCCTACAGCAACCAATCGGTAATCATTGCACGTCCCAGGCTGTGCCAAGATGCACCCTATATTCAAACTCAATTTTCTTTTCACAGAAAATGCGAGTTTGGCCATCCCATGCTATTGCCTCGGCTAGTTTATCATTCGGGATTAACACAACTAAAATCAAAAGACATCAGTGAACATCTGCAGGCTCAGTGTGCCTGTGGTTGAATCTTTGTTTGTGTTATTATATTATTTTTTTCCTCCAAGCAGGACTAGACTTTCTAGACTTCCTTAACAGTTCAAATTCCAACATAATGCTTCAAAATTGTTGACACTGTTAAACTTATTCACAGTTGGAACTTGGCAATACTGTTTTGGCTTGGTCCTGACTAATGTATACCTCTAGATAGCACCAACTAGGTTTGATAGTAGTGAGGGAACCTCATTTCCACAAGAGACTCTTCAAAACTTACGAAATGTAGGGACCCACCACTGTCAAACCATCGGCCCGTTGACGGCCGCTGTTTCAATGGCCACTGTATTGGAAACCTGCCCTGTTGCCGTCCTGTCAAACATTTTTCTGAACCCTTTGATAGAACAGGTCGGCTACCCGTCAGATGGAACCCATCAAACCGGTGCAACAGACACAGCAAATATCGACAATGATGAAGGTACTCATGGTGACTCCGGTGGAGTGAGAATGATAATTATTGATGTGTAGAGTATGCTTGAGGTGTTGGAAAGCGTCTACTGGGGTCTTTACATTATCTCATCAGAACCGTACAAGTTAGTTGTCCAACAAGTTAGTTTTGTCAAGCGTGGGAAAAGTAAAGTAAAGTAAAGTAAAGTTAGCCCCGCCAAACCAAAGGGGCCATCAAAGTTAAAGTTAGCTGTAACAAGTTACTTTATTCACTCTCAGGATCAACGGGAGCTGACAGACTACAACATAACGAGGTACGAGTTAAAGTGTTGTAGCGTCGGTTTATAAGGGACTATCCTCGCCCTCTTCAAGCGCCAGGGTCCTGGCAGGTTCTCTTTGCCTTGTAAACTTCACTTCTCGCTCAGAAGTTAACCGTCCAACCTATACACAGACCAAGGTTTTTTTATTTCTATTTTTTATTTTTATTTTTTGGACTATGGTCGAAACGATTTGCAGCGCATCGATTGGATTCGTACCACGGCGACAGAGCCGGCCAGTTGGCGTCCGCCTCGAATTCCACAGCGATACATCCTCGTCGTAAGGTGGTGCCCGCGGTGTGGCAAGCGTCGCTCAGTTTCGCCGTCTTATCTCCAACAGTCTTAATTTGGACGACGACACGCATACAACACGTTCCGACTCCTTGTCCAAGTCAGCATCTCTACGATCCTTTCCTCGAGTCGTCCGCCTTCTCCATCGTCTGATCCGACAGAGGTGCATACCGCATCATCCTTTGCTTCGGTTGGTCGGTTTTGTGTGTAGACATCACCGGTTACTGGCATACATACTACATCAAGATCCACATTTGCACTTTTCGCTCTGCGTTCCATAAAGATCCGCGCTGGTCATGCCCCACCAGACTAGCGAATCTAAAGAAGTCAATTACGTCTACATCTCTCAAGTCTCTGGTGCGCACGAACTTGGTTAGCACGCCAACAGGAATATTCATTTTGCATAGGAGGTATAGGAGGCACTGGGGGAAGCGGTGGGCAAGAGGGTGGCGGTGGGGGGGTGTCGGGGAGGGCCCCAATTTCCGAGCCGCCAACATGCACCTTGTGATACAGAATCAGCTGTCGGACACGCGTCTCCGACCTTCACCGGAAGCTGGCAGGTCTGCAGGAGGGAGGCGCGAATTGCCTGGCGCTACGAGGAATCTGCGCCATATGACGGAAGCCACATCCACACCACGCGGTGCGTTTCAAATGAAATTGTATTCTTTTCTACTTCTCATATCGATTAGAACACTCTTCTCGCCCAAGTCCGTCATTGATGGGTTTCAACGGTGAAGACCGGGCCTCTGGTCGTGTTTCTTTGTTGAGGCAGCCTATGCTTGCATTTCGGAAAGCCATCCGTTTTTCTGGCTCGTCTTCGTATCAGAAATTCTATTTCGGCTAACCATGGGCCTCCTCAATCCGAGCCACGGTTTCCGCACCCCATCAATCAAGCCGGCCTCGGCGAGTTCTCGAGTCAACCGTCCCGGGATCACCAGTTGAATTGGAGCTCGGACGAGTCCTTTCCCGCTTTCGACCGTTCACGCCTTCCCCAGCCTACACGATCCATACTTGGCGGAACATTCATCACTGCAGAGACCGTGAACCACCGCCAAGGGGAAACAGGAATGAATATTCTGCACCGCGCTGTCGCGCTTGAGGCACTCTACGATTCCGCCGATAGCTTTCCGCAGCCGAGATGTCATCCCGAGACACGTACAAAAATGTTAAATGATCTATACAACTGGGCGATCAAGGATCACGATAGCCGTGATGAAGATCATAACGAGGACGAGGAGAATACAGCCGATTCTGACGAGGAAGAAGACGAGAAGGACGATGAGCAGGAGCCGGACATTCGCGTCTGCCGGCCAATCTGTTGGTTGCACGGGCCTGCTGGAGCGGGAAAGTCCGCCATCATGCAGACACTATGCCAGCGATTGCAGAATACGGGTCGGCTTGGAGGAGCCTTCTTTTTCAAACGGGGCCACGGGGCTCGAGGCAGCGCCAAAGTTCTGTTCGCGACGCTTGCGTATCAGCTCGCACTCAACAATCGCAACTTGAATTCCCCGATTTCACAGAGCATGGAGTATGATCCATCCATTGTCGGGAGGTCCATGGATGTCCAACTACAAAAACTTATCGTCGAGCCGTGCTGCTGGCTCATCAACTCCCCCCCCTGATTCTCCTCATTGACGGTCTGGATGAATGCGACACTCATGGCTCTCAAGCGGAGATATTACGGTTGATACGAAACACTGTCTCCCTGCATCCCCAAATTTTTCGATTTCTTATTGCTAGCAGACCGGAGGCCCATATCCATGAGACCTTCGACGACTCATCCTTTGACAAGATCCTCGATTCAGTAAATGTCCACCAGTCCTTCAAGGACGTCCAGAAGTACTTCAACGACCAATTTGCTCGTATCTATCATGAACATCCGCACACTATGGTGAATGTTGCTACTCCGTGGCCATCACCAGAAGTTATTGACCGTCTGGTTGAAAAATCCTCTGGATACTTCGTCTATGCGTCCACTGTCATCAGATTCATTGATGACAAAGATTTCCGTCCTACAGAGCGACTGGCGGCTGTTTCAAGTCTCACCCCTACCGATTCCGAGGCACCTTTTGAGGCTCTTGACCAGCTGTACATCCAGATTCTATCTGGAGTTGCCTTTAAATTTCGCTCCAAACTGCTGGATATTTTGCAATGTATGATTGTCTCCAAATGGAATCGGAATTCCGTCCAAATCGACCAAATTCTTCAGTTGCCGTCTGGAGAAACACAATTAATTCTTCGTCGCCTGCACTCTGTCCTCAAAATAGAGAAAACTAGTGGCATTTCTGCACATCATGCATCATTCTTGGACTTTCTACAAGACCCGCAAAGGTCATCAAATTTTCATATCAAGCCGGAAAACTGCATGAACGTAGCTCGTGCCTTCCTCAAGGCACTTTCTGATGAAAACCACTGGCGCAATAATTCCTGGTGTGTGGATTTACTCTCCTAACTGCTCGTTCTCTTATCACTTCCACTTCTGTAGCTACCTGACCGGATTGGACTTTGTTGCATGCATCAGCTCTGTCCCACCTTCGGCAGAGCTTGCACCTCTGATTCACAGATTCAATCCAGATTTCATCTGGTCGGATCCCAAGACTTTGAATACACTCACAAACGAAATCAACAAGGTTTTAACTTGTTTACAAGTGAGTCTGACTGTGTCAATACACCTTTGGTAATTAAAGTAATTCACAACACAGGCAATTCAACCTGTACTCGAAGATTCAATCCAGTGCTGGCAAGGCCTCCGATTCATAAGACTGTGGGACGACTTGCATAGGGTATTGAGCCAGAGGTTTTGCCACCTCAAAATTCATCTCCTTTTGCTATCCAGTGGTGCACTTCATGCACTCCAGACCAGGATGTGCAATTTCTCATCAGTGTCCGTGGAAGACTGTGGTCAGTTTGTGGCTCGGTCTCCAGAATTTGTCCGGATTTTCCAAGCCGGCTGGCTGCTCAACATTTATTCTACCCCATACCTGGTCAATTTCAGATATTACACACGTCTTCTATTGGATCTATCATGGGGTCAAATCATCGCTGCTCATTCTGCCTTGTACTCAATCATAGGTCGAAGAACCCCAAAACAGATTTTTGCTGGTTCGACCGCGATATTTGCACTTTCTTTGAAACTCTGCGATATTGGCATAGCAATCAGCAACTTGGCCCAACGTTTTCTTAATCTGATTCAACGAGTTGGTACTGGCGACATACCCTTGCATATGCGGTAAGTTCACAATGTTACCTCATGAATTTGGTTGGACCACTCATTCACCGACGACCGTAGTCCTTACGTATCCTCCACTCGATGGGGTGAACTCATCAGATGTTCTCCACACTCAAGCCGAGAACTTCTGCAAGACCTCCACAAGTTTGTTCCACCCTGGGAGTCATTCCCCTCATCCGAAGATGATGATGGACCAAGTTGTCTCTGTTCCGTCGAGTTCCACGATGTTGTACAATGGCTCAAGGTGATTCATTCGCTCGACAACATAATCCAGTACTGATACGCAACTCCAGGGACACCCAAATCCGCCATTGGAACTCATAGAACGTTGGCAAAGTTTTCTAACAAAGAGTGAAGACTTATGCACACACCGTGCCGAGTGGGAACATTACGAGGCAAGGTGGCAGAAACGCGCCGAGTTCGGCGTGACTGACTCGAATGAAGCCTCTTCGCCAGTTGACGAAGAGGAATTTTTTCGAGCCTGGGAGGAAGAATTCGAGAATACCTCCCTTCCTGGCTATCTCGAGGACATCGGCTGGTGCTTAGAACCCCTTCGAGATAACCAGGCTTGACAAGGCAGACAGTGGGAATCGGCCATTTTTTTTGCTGTATGCTCCTTGGTGAGCGCGTAATCAATTCAACATGTTGTGTGTACTATGTAGGGTGAAATCAGACGGATTGAAAGGCGAAGACCTTGGAGACGTCAGTCGCGCGTCGCGCTGTCGAGAGCTTCGTCGCAATATATTTTTCCATTATCCATAGTTCAGCAGTCTCAAGAGACGGGTTCATGGCGGCACACTCAAATCATTCGGTTCGAAACGCGGACAAAAAATAGAGAAACCCGTGTTGCATAAGCGCATGGCAGTAAAAAAACATCCTTCCGGTTACAAACAGGAAGGACGAGGGGGGCCGAACTACGCACTCGCGACTCCATTGGTCCATTGGTTAAGACGAATAAACGAAGTGCCAGCCATACACCTAAGACGGTTTCACTTTTGAGAGATATCTACAAGGCCGAGATTATTATTGCCGTAGACGTTTAAGAGTTGAGGGGAGAATTTTGGTTAGGATATGCAACTTGAGATACGATGAGTTGGTTGGACGATATGTCTGATGTTTAATTTACTTACAAAGAAGGGTGCGATTTGATACGGCCCAAGCATTGGCGTGGGGGACTTAGAAATTTGGTACTTACAGCAGTACGAGAACAGATCCTTTGACCAAAATGAAGATAGAAACCGCAGCGGAAGAATTTTGTTGTATACATAGGCAATTTACAGCGCTCAGCGCTAGATATCTTCCTTACGGTCTCGGTTCTGGAAAAACACAATCGCGAGGTCAGTTTCGTCAGTGCAGGGGGAGTTATGAAATGAAAAGCAAGGAAAACGAGAGAAAGAAACCAAGAAACAACTCACGGCTCCACTGCACGCTCAAAATCAAATTATCATACCCCTTCCCATGCACCTTTTCTATCGCCTTCTGCGCGACCGCCCTATCGTCAAAGCTAACAAATGCGAACCCTTTCCCGGCGCGCGTCTCCCTGTCGCGGCCGATAAACACCCGCGCGACGCGCCCGAAGCGGCCGAACAGCTCGCGGAGGTCGTCCTCCTGCGTGTCCTCGGAGAGGTTCGTGACGCGCAGGGTTGGGAGCTCGTCCCGCCCGCCGCCCCCGCCCCCGCCCGAAGATGACCCAGGCTGGTCGGACTTGCCCTTGTTGCGCAGGTGTGGGGGGGACCCATTTGCCTTGGCCGGAGGCTGCCGGTAGGCCAGAGGGCGCTTCGGCGGGGGCGGTGTCGTCGTCTACGGCGGTGGTTGGGTCTGTCACGTTTAGCCCAGATGCAGTTGATAGGGGACTGAGACGCACCGAGCTCGAGCCCCGCGAGAGCTTCCTTGTGTGGGCACTTGGCGGTAAAGTGCTCGCCCTTGCACAGGCGGCAGACGACCTTGCCCGCACCAGCCTTTGCGAGTTTGTTCTTCGTGCTCTCTTCCTCCTTCTCCGGCTCGGCGCCGTGCTTTTGCAACGTCACAACTCCGACACGAGACCCAAGGAAAACATACCTTATTCCCAGCACTAATCTTCAGTGCAACGTTCTCACCTACGGTCGTCGTGGCACGATCGGGGCCAGCAGGTTTACCGCGCTCCTGTCCAAACTTGGCCCACTTGAGGCGTTCCGCGACGGTGTGGTCCACGACGGACTTTTGCAGCACGCGTTTGCTCCGGCGCGTTATCTGCCGCTACGTTAATGTATTTGGCATTTTCCGTGAAGACAGTCTTTGCACCTTGACCTTCTTCCCATCCTCGTTGATAGTGTACTCGATTGTCGTACGGATGCCGTTTTCGTCGACAAAATCTTCGTTCTTGGGGCGCTCTGCTTGATGCTCGAGCTCAGAAAGAAATGACTCAAAAGCGCAGCCTGACCAGCCTCATCCAGCTCATCTGCCCAGGACGTTTTGGGCTCAGTTGCAGGCACTCTGCAGGCTCGAAATTAGCGCGAAGAAAGGTGTAAAAGTCTCTGGACGGACGCTACAGGCATTTTCGGGGAAGTCGATAGTGGTCAGAACGAAAAAAAGTGACTGGCGGGCGCAAGTCGGGACCGATGGCCCGGCAAACTCCGGTCTCTCTTTTGAACGTCGTCCGCGTCTGCCACTCGGTTCCTACGCATATATCCTGCACGCGGCCTTCATCGCCAACGTCCTTCGCCCTTTGCTGTCCTCCCCTCACTCCTGCCTTGACTTCTCCTTCATTTGTCTGTGGCACGCCGCGTTGCCACCCACCCTGGCGCTCTCTAACCCTCTTTAAGCGGTGATAGTCCGAGCCGACGAGGACACATGGAGAAAGACATATCTTTGAGACACTAATCTACCGATAATCATTCCCTCTGTGTGCCAATCCCGTCGTATCACTAATTAAACGAGGTACGAGTTGAATAGTGTTTCTCTGGCCCTGGCTTCTGGCTTGAGATTTCCTAAGTCAAGCTACGAGTTCAAAGGGTACACACAAACTCGCAAGTGAGGGCAATTCTCCCCTGCGAATCCCGGGTTCAATGTAAGATTTGAATCTATATTTTTATTACTCCGGATGAATCCTTGACAAACGCGAGCTGCTCGGCGGGATTGGCTAGGCCTTGCCTATTTGGGACGATTCATGTCGGATGGGCAAGTTCGAATAGTTCGATTGGAGCTGGTAATCCTTGTTTTTTCAGTTGGTAAAATATGCATGGAATGCAGAGATACTCATATAACCCTCACAACGACCAGGAAACACGAAGTACTAGTCTGTGAGAATTTGCGCCCAAGCCGTGGCTCAAGCCACTGGCTTCGGCCTGGCCCTGGCTTCTCCTGGCTTTGGCCTTGCTTGAGCCAGGTGAAGCCAAGCCAAAGCCATGGTCTCTGGGCCAAGCTAAGCCAGGGAAACACTACACGTGGTGGCGCGTATGCGACTCGGCTTTAGAACCCAGCCGTCCGCCCGTCCTAGCTGGGCTCCCCACGTGGCGTTAGCGGCGCTATAAAAATTCCCTTGTTTTTTTTTTGAGTTCCCGTGAACCCACGCATCTATGGTGCATTCTCCCCGCTACCATTGGCCACCTTTTTTTTTCTCCAGGTTTCTCAACCATGTTCGGTGCGCCTCCCGCAACGGCGCATAGCGCCGCGCGCCCAACCCTCAAGTTTAACCTCGAACCTTTCGGGGTCTCCACCAACGTCATCTTGCCTTCATGCATGTCAGCGGTGCTCGCGGCACTTCATTTTGGATTATGTTATTCGAGTTCCCGCGAACCACTGTATGCGTCGAGGTACATCTTCATTTTGCCATCAACTCATACTCATCTTCAATTCAGAACCTCCACCCATCGTGTGCGGCGGCGCGGCGGCAGGGCCGCGTCGCCATTTAACCTCCCAGACCACTGCTTCAGCGGCGCTGTATGTATTCACTTCCCCTTTCTGCGATTCTTCATACTGACATTCTCTATTCAGAACCTCTTCGCGTGGTGTTCCGAGCGTACTGGCGGCGCTACACTCAATCTTTTCGATGTCAAGTCCGACTGAGACATGTCTCTTTCCCTCAACCCATGTTTGCAACATCATGTCGGCCTGCGCGCCGCTCGCAAAATTATGATTTGATCTTCCGGGTCCCACGAGCGGGCTGGTATGTTATCTTACATCATCTTTGCCCGCAGCCCTTCAGCTTTTCTCCAGAAACCTCTGTCAGTCGTGTTAGATGAGTTTCCACACCTTGTGCACCGCTCTCGAATTCTGGATTCGATTTTCCGCGGTCCCGCGAGCGGACCGCTGCGTTCCATATACGTTCTTTTCTGTCTCCACCCTATTGCTTTACGCTAACATTTGGCTCATCCAGTCTCTGCCAACCTTGCTCGCAATCGCCTTCTCGGCACCTTACAAGTTCAAATTCGATTCTTTGCGGCTCTGCGGCTGACACACGACATATCGCGTTCCCGCAAGCGGGATTTTTTATCTTCCCGTTGCTCGGACCTTCTTTCATGTGTCTTAACGTCACCTTGCAATTGTTTAATATCTAGGCTTACCTTGAGATTGTAGCCGCAAACCTTGATTTTTTTTCTTTCTTCTCACTGCGCAGGGCCTCAGCGAGTCTTAAAATCAATTCAACTCAAAGTTGAACCTTACTTCCGTTGCGGGGTGTTCAAACTCACGCACCAAGTTCCATTAGAAGCCCCGAAACCTTGAATTTTTCTCCACTGCGCGGCTGTTTCAACCAAACGGGAGTTGAACCTTCATTAAAAACACTGGCCTTTCTGTGTAGTTCAATTTTCAATCGCTGCGGCGCCTCGCTTGACTCCAGCTCAACTTAGTTAAAACACGAACTTTCTGAATAGATCCAAAATTTCTTTCTGCGCGGCCTGTTGTCTTGGTGCGTTCAAATCAAATTATTTCCTAATGCTTCAAGTTGGGAAGTAGGGGAAACGCACCTATTCCGCGCTGATCTTGGGCCCAATGTTCTCACCTACGGCGGTCGTGGCGCGGTCGGGGCCAACAGGCTTGCCGCGCTTCCCCCGCTTGAGGCCCTCGGCGAGGGTGTGGTCCATGGCAGACTTTTGCAGCACGCGTTTGCTCCGGCGTGTTATCTGCCGCCACCTTGATACATCTCGCTTTTTTTTTCTTGCAGGGGGCTATTCGCGTCTTGACCGAAGTTAGTGCAGCGGTCAGACGGTCCCGATGCCTGGCCCTGATACAAGTAGTTTGATCTTCATTGGATGCTGATCGAGCGTGGATTAAACCGCGTGAAACTGTGAAACATTACCGCAAGTCCATGTTGAGTACTCACCGGGAAGTAGTAGTGGCCCTGTTGCTGTCACACACACCAACACCGTTTCGTAATTCTAGAGCAGTAAACTAATAATACATGCGCATTTACAATACAAGAACCAAATATTCTTGTCCGAGCAACAAACCCTAACTGTCCAAAACTCTGGAATGGAGCCCCCATCCTTTCGCCGAACGGTCAACGTTCCACCTTTTTCGTGGGCATCCTACATTGTGGACCAATAGGATTTCCCCCCCTCGTCGTGCGTCTCTACAACGCGAGTAATCTGTATCTGTCCCCCGCCAAAACTGTGGGAGTGGAACGTCGGTGGTTGCTTGCCGGATTCAAGGGGCGTGTTGCCGGCGTGAGTGACCGTCATGGAGGACAGCGTAAATTCCTGTGGGGTTATGGGTCCCGAGCCCCAACTCAGCCCCGTGGTTGATGGTATGAGAGTCTTTCTTGAATCACGTCGGCAAAAGACGAAATGAAGGATTGGCTGTAGAGGGTGAGTTACAGAGAACGAAATGGAGTCCAGTTGGGGTGGAATACGTACCCTTGCGGATGCGAAGATGAAGAAAGCTCCCACCCCACATGAAGCGACGATGATGTCGGGGACGACGGCGTCGAATGCAGACGTTAAGGCGACTATTCCTGAGACAAATGCAGCCCCGACGAAGAACGAAAAGAGAATAACGCGGATCGCGAACATGAACGAGATACTGCCGGGGTCTGAAGTGAATCGTTGTCTTTCGGTGCGCTGTCGGGTTCGAATTAGCTTGACGGAAGTCCAGGCCGCAAGGACCAGTGAGATGAATGTGAATATGGCGCCAAGTATAGATGAGGTTGATTGTCTGAATGTCCGTTTAGAAGAATGTTCAGCAGTCGAAATCCACTCACGGTGCGTCCAGGTTTACTACACAGTAAAACGGAGAGCCCCGGAAAACCTGGTTCCGGTGTTGAAGACCGGACTGTCAATACATTAGATCGCGTCGATTGCCTAGGAACCGAGAGTAGCAACGCACCACAATCCCAGCGATAAACAATGGAATTGCGGAGATGTAGGGAAATGAAAGCAACTGTGCGATGAATAACGTTATAATTTTGAAATGTCTTTGGCAAATGAACGCACAAACGGAGTCCAGGTAACCCATTCAAACAGCTGTCGATAACGGGGATGCCAGATTATCATGGCGGTTCCCCATACCTTGGCCACAAGCGCCAGCGCAGCTCCGGCCATGAGTGGGGTATTGGACATCGTCGCCGACGCGTTGAAAAGACAAAGCGTGAATGGAGGGTGCGAATCTCGAGCGTGGCCCGTCCATATGAGCGCGCTGGATGTACTGGAGCTGATAATGAAGATGACCTCGAGATTGAGAAGAGTTAGGTTGGCGGTGGCGTCCTGGACGAGCAGCGTTACTGCCACAAGGGCAACGAGACTGCATGCCGCGAAAATGTTGAACGTCGAGTAGACAACGAGCTGGGGAATGTAGTCCGAAGGGTCGACGACTGACATGATCATGGCAGGAAGAGCCTGAGCGCGCCCAAAGGCGGCGCCTGGAAGTATGAGACGAGATAAATATACGTGAGATTGGAAAAGAGTTTGAAGCCATGGTAATTATGGCCGGTTGCAGTTGCCTATGGGAAATAGGTGAGGAAGGGGTGAAATAATTCGTCCCAAAACGTTGAATGGGCTGACTTATACTGGGTAAGTTCTTTTGAAATTGGGTGAGCATCATGACACATTGGGCGGGACCCAGAGACCGTAGGAAAACAGAAGAATCGAGGCAGGCAAACATCTACCCCACTCTGGTTCGTCTCACGCCACTAACCCTTCTGTGCCAGTCTGGTGCAAGTGGGTGGCCAACCACAATAATATTCGGTCTTCCGGTTGCAATTTAACTAGTTTTGAAGTTGAGAGAAGTTCCGAAGGCTCGACACGGATCAAAAATCCGAGACAAGTAATGACCCCGTTCCTTGAATTCACGACCCCGTCGTGCGTACCTTCATCCGAAAATACTTGGCCGACATGGTTGTGGGAGGCTCATGCATGCTAGACTTTCCAAAGAAACCGCGGGTGCTGACGGAGATCATGGGTCCGCTGGGCTTCAAATCCGACCGAGGTCACCGGTGACCTGGAACTTGGCCCAGAAGTTAGAACCAGTCAAGGCTGCTATCGTTGCCATCGATGCTGGAAGCTTGTAGAGTTCGAGAAGCCGACAATGGACCGGTAGGATCGGGAGTGTTGGAATAAGGGTATGAGAATTCAGTAAATTGATGGCTGTGAAACTGATTTGGTCTTATTGACCATGAGCTTTCGGCTTTCGGTCTTCTTTTCGAATCGCTGTTATGACTCGGAGACCAGCCAGCAAATCGATAGTCAACTACCCAATGGCTTAAGAAGACTTGCCATCTTTTGCACTGGATCGCGGCCGCGACACGGTCGCATCAAAACCTCGTTTCCGAAAGATGATTCAGAGCTCGTTTACCGAGAAGCTTTAATAGATCTTCAGAACGACCTCAATGGACAAAACTCTGCCTCAAGGCCTTAGCAAATGTCCCAAACCACTTCCACCAGCGCCATTCGTGTCTTTCCTGACGTTCCATCTCCCCCTCGCACCGTTGCGTTATCAATCTTGGATGCCAGTGTCGGGAACTTCGGCGCTGCAGCTGCAGCATGGGTCTACGACGCGCCGACCGAGCAGCAGAAGCCAGCCCTGGATACGGCTCAGTTGAGGCTATCGCTGGTTAAGACGTTAAACGCGTACCCACAGTGGGCTGGTCAATTGCAGTACACCACCTACATTCACGGCGGCAACCACACCTCGCGATCTCGTCGCCTCGAAGTGTCCTATGGGACTTCTGCGGATCCTGGAGTGGAGTTTGTCGTGGCGAGCAGAAACGCAGATATCTCCGATGTCTTTCCATCCTTGGAAGACCGTACCTCTGGCCAAGGCGCGTTCGATGCCTCGGCATTGGGCTCCTTGGATCTGTTGCCCAGCAGCCCGGCCCTCGCGTCGCACAGTAGCGGGGATTTCGCGGGCCTGCCGTCTCTGATAGTGCAGGTGACGAGCTTCAAGTGCGGCGGCGTAGTTATTGCGCTCAAGTCATCGCACCCGCTCGCCGATGCCCAAACGTTAACGACGTTCGTGAACGACTGGGCAGCGATCAATCGTGCGCTAGTGCACAACCTCACTCCATCCGTACCGGTTCCCAGTTTTTCGCCTGCCGCTCTTGATCAGGCCGCTCTGGGCGACATCGACGCGGCAGCACCCGACGCGGAGATCCTCAATATCGCGCACGAGCTCCCCATCCATCGATACGACTGGTGGGCGTCCGCAGAGGGGTGTCCCGCCGGTGCCCTCGAATCGACGAAGATCCCACCTCACCTCGCGTCCCTCACCGATATCACACTCGGCCCCGCCATTCCTTGGGACGATTGGGACCTGCAAGCGCCTGTGCGCAACTTTCTTCTGTACTTCAGCGCGGACGAGCTCGCGCGCATCTGGGCCGCGGCCGCCTCACCCGGGCAGATCATCAGCCGCTTCGACGCGCTCCAAGCGCACCTGTGGGCCGTGCTCATCCGCGCGCGCGTCCCGCAGATGCCCGAAGAGCCGTTCCACTTCAACGTCACCCTCGGCGTGCGCGACCGCGTCGCCCCACCACTCGCCCCGCACACCCTCGGCTCGCCCATCGTCCTCGCGCGCGCGAGCGGCACCGCAGCGAGCACCCTCCCCGAGCTCGCGCGCACGATCCGCGAGACGGTGGTGCCGTTCACCCCGCAACGCGTCGGGGCGCTCCTGCACGAGATGGCGTTCGACGTCGACGCGCGCCGGATGTGGGGCGGGTTCATCGGGCGGCGGAATACGATTGTGACGTCGTGGATGCGCCTTGGTGTGTATGAGGTGGATTTCGGTGGGGGGAGGCCGAGGTTCGTGCATGGGGTTATGCCAGCGATGGATGGCGTTGTGCAGGTTATGGAGGCGGGGCCGCAGACGTCCAGGGGAGGACCGTGGTATCAGGATGGGGCAAGCGTGTCGGTGATGTTGCCCAAGGAGGTTGTAGAAAGGATGCTGGAGGATCCGTTGTTCCGCAAGTATCGCTAGTGAATTATAGAATGAACAGGATTACGGCTAGACCTAGAGCTGTTACTTAGCCTGATAAAATAAAATACTATGGAAGCCCATATATTTACAGCCTGCGGCTCTTTGCTCCAGGCCACCAAATTCGGTCTCGCGCGGGCGCTTCGGTCTCTTTAGCCCTTCTACCTCTTTGCGCTCTATATTCTACTTTCTACTAGCCTATGCAAAGGCCTGCCCGGACTAATTGACTCATCTATACGATTCACTTACGCGGCCTTGACGCTATCATCTTCCACCATGAGGTCGTTCACCGCTGGCCTCATCGTCCTCATTGGGACTTTATCTGCAAGCGGAGTCCGATTCGACGAATCTCAGTGGCCCATTCGCACTCCATCGTCCTGGAATTCTCAAAGACTATCGACCCCGTCGCGGCCCCTGCAATGGGGCGACATCAACGTGATTTCGACCACGGACACGCATGGGTGGTGAGTCCCGCGCTGAGGCGACTCGGAACTAGATGTGAAGACGCGTGTAGGCTTCTGGGGCACCAGCATGAGTCGTTTCCAGAGCCCAATTACAGGTGCGTTTCCTGAATATTCAATTGAGTTCGAGCGGGGGATTCACTGGACAACGTAGTGGCACCTGGGGCGACTACGCGGCGTTCGTGAGCCACATGAAGGAGTTGGCGGAGGTTAGAGACGCGTTGGGAGCTTCAAACTTGTTTCTAACGCGCGGTATAGGAGAAGGACGTCGACCTACTCTTGGTTGACTCGGGCGACTTGCACGACGGTTCGTCTCCCTCCGTGCAATGCGTCATTATGGCAGTTCTTTAACGGCAACGGCAGGAACGGGCCTGTCGGATGGATTTCCGCCTGGGGGGCGTCGATGCTCAAGATGTGTGTCCATTTTTATCCTGTCTTGTTATTTCTTGTGAGTCTGAAACGTCCCCACCGGTAGTCCAACGAATTCTTCAAGCAAATACCGTACGACGTCCTCGCCATTGGAAAGTGCGTCCTCATCAATCTGTTTCGCCGCGCTCACACTTACGCTTCCTCTGCCCCACAGCCATGAATTATACATCTACGCGAATACCTATGACATGTTCGTCTGTCTCCCCTTCAACCGAGTCCCTCGATAAACCTTACGCGATTTTAGGCACAAGAACTTCGCGCAGCACTTCAAGGGCCGCTACCTCTCCTCGAACGTCAATATCACGGTGTTCGACGCGAACAACCAGAGCGTCAGCGTGCCCGTCGGGAGTGCGTCCTTCATCTTCTTCGCCTTCGACTGCTGACGCGCGCGCCGATAGGCAGATTCCGCAAGTTCACGACGCGCAAGTACGTATAACCCCCTCCATAGCTGTGCATGCAGCTAATGGCGAGTATGTAGGGGCCGACGCGTCACTGCCTTCGGCGTCCTCATTAATTGGGCGGGCAACGATGTGAATACGACGGTGCAAACGGTGGAGGATATGATACGCGAGCCTTGGGTGGGTATTCCTTTTTCTCTCCGTCCCTCCCAGCTCCGTAGTCCTGATTATACGATTCTCTAGTTCGTCGATGCCATCGCCGAAGAACCGGACGTCTTCCTTCTCGTTGGGTGAGTACTTTGCGCCAGTGGATCGTACTCAGCTTTAATACGCGGAAAGCCACATGCCCATTGCACGGGATCGATGGCCCATCGTCTTCAATGCGATCCGGGACGTGCATCCCACGACGCCGATACTGATTTTCGGGGGTATGCGTGTGCACTTGCTAGCTTCTGTTCCTTCCTTACTGACGTTTTCCAGGCCATCTGCATGTCCGGGACTGCTGTCAGTCCAATTCATTTTTGGGTACTCTATTCTCTACTTATGAGCACGCTTGCAGTGCAGCTCGACGGGCGCTCGATGTCGCTTGCGAGCGGGAGGTATATGGAAACGCTTGGTCCGTGATTTATCTGAATGCGAAATCCACGACTGACCAATACTGATAATCGCCAGGCTGGATGAGTACGCCCCATACTCCTCCATCCTCATCTTCTCCGTCTCAACCACCCTCATCGTACTGTACCAGGCGTCGACCTCGATGGCGGGAACAGTACCCAGCCCCTCAACTTCAGCCGCCGGTACCTCGATGCTAACCTCGTTACATATCGAGTGCGTGTACTCCTACCTTTCTTGTCCTCCCTCCTTCCTTTCCTTGACTGCGACTTACCATACATTGTGCTGTATATAGTACCACACGAATCGCACAGAGCAGACGTTTGACACCGCCGAGGGGCGGAATATCACCGAGGGCTTGCTGGAGCTCGAGGAGCGCTTTGGACTGAAGTATCAGTATGGGGTCGCGCCGCAGGATTATACCATGACGCGGTACGTATGCCATCTGTCTGCTTTACCGGTGCTGCAGATCCGACTGACGCTGGAGCGAATCGATTCAGGTCTCCGTACCCATCGAACGGCTCGATATTAACGATGGTTGTCGAGGATGTGGGTGGTGCCTCCTTCCTTCTTCCTAAATCAGCAGCGGGCTAATGATACACACTAGGCCGTACCGACAGCGCTATCCCTGAACACCTCGCGCGCAGGCATTCCGTCTCTCCTCATCATCAGCTCCGGCTCGCAGCGCTTCGACATCTACAAGGGTCCTTTCACGAAGAACGGTGAGCACTGCAGTCTTCTGTATTCACAAAACCTTGACCATGCCAACAGACCAGCTCACCGCCTCACCGTTTGTCAACCAGTACATTTACATCCCGGACGTGCCGTTCAGCGCTGCCATGAAGGTGCTCCCAGAGCTGAATCGCGCTGGTGCGGAGCACTTGTGGCCAGGTGAGGCAGAGACGGCACACAAGGAGGAAGGAGAATCGCGGCAGATGAGGGTGTGGTGGCATGAGCGGGAAGTGGAGAAAGGATATCTAGAGTGGGTGGAGGATATGTACCGGCGGTACTACGAGAGCCCGAAAATGGCTGCGGAGGAGGAGGGGAGAGAGGACGCTGGGATACGTCACTGCGGATGTACGTCGTTTCCTTCCTCCGCCTGTTTTTCTCAGCTAACTTAGCTCGTCAATAGGCCTGCCCCGGTATCGGCGACGACACCCCGCACGCACCCCTCCCTGCCTACCCCATCCCTGACTTCATCGCCTCGCGTGCGCCCGACGTCGGCGGGGACCCCACCGCGCCCATCGACCTCATCTTTGTCGACTTTATCGAGGCGCAGCTCATCCGGACGTTGAACACGGTGCAGACGTCGCGCATGTACTCGCGGGCGGACACCAGAGTGTATAGCCCCGTGAGGTCGAATGAGGTGTTGGGGTTGTTTGCGGAGGTGGCGTGGAATTAGTTGTGATCTATTGGGCAAGAGTTGTTTTTTATTTTTAGGGGAGCGACTTGGACTCGCTGGGTGGGTGTAGAGCATTTAGATTGTAACGCCGTTTGATCCAAGGCCAGTTCTGACTAGACAATTATACAGGCCTTGTGAGGATTTTTCGAAAATTGCTAGGGCACACTGACTTGCTTTCTCGTGATCCGAACTCCGTCTTAATTTCCTAGGGCTTGGACTGAATACATAGACTTGGGGCTAGTTTTCCCAATGTCGTTTTCCCGACCGCTTTCAACTTGACAGTCATGTATCTTGCTGAGCGGCGGAACTCTCGACCACACAACACGAGATTCGCGGCATCTTCGAGGTGCAGATGAGGTCTGTCTTTCACGCCGTAGGCAGACAGCTAATTCAAATCAATTATTGCGCGAGTAAACAACCAGTAGATGATAAAACGACTGAAAGCACCATCTTTGAGTCGCTTTCTTTTCCACTACCTCAGAGCCTGGTCAACCTGACCAGATTGCAAAGGCGACCCCTATAGTATCCACTCAACGTCCTCGTATCCACCGTCCAAAATCGCGGTCTCTAGTTCATCCTCCCAGGCTCGAACTATTTCCTCTTCGTCAAGTGGCACATGGGTTTTGTTCAAGTCAACCACGCTGAAGTTGGCGCGTTTCTGCCACCTTTTCTCATAAGGATCCCACTCGTCACAGTGTGTGCATATATCTTCACTCTTGGCTAGATAATTTTGCCAACGTTCAATGAGATCCAATGGTGGATTTGGGTGCTCCTGGGGTGTATCAGTACTGGATTATGTTGTCGAGTGAAAGAACCACCTTGAGCCACTGTACAACATCGTAGAACTCCACTGAGCAGAGACAATCCTCGTAACTAGATGAGGGGAATGAATCCCATGGCGGAACAAATTGGTAGAGCTCATGTAGAAGTTCTGGGCTTGAGTGGGGAGAACATCTGATGAGTTCACCCCATCGATGCTCAAAGATGTCAGAACTACAATTGTGGGTGAGTGACTGGTCCAACCAAATTCATGAGCTAACAATGTGCCCTTACCATATATGCAAGGGTACATCACCAGTACCGACTCGTTGAATCAGACCAATGAAACCTTGGGCCAAGTCGCTGATCGCTTTGCCGATATCACAGAGTTCCAGAGAAAGCGCGAATATTGCAGTTGAACCAGTGAAAAGCTGTTTTATGGTTCTTCCACCAATGAATGAGTACCAGGCAGAATGAGCAGCCATGACTTGATCCCAAGACAGATTCAACAAAAGACGTGTGTAGTATATGACCGGCAGAGGATCGCCAAAGTGAATATGGATCAGCCAGCTGGCTTGCAAAATCTGAACACATTCCGGAGACCGAGACATCAACTGTTGAAAGTCTTCCAGAGACACCAATGACAAACTGCACATCCTGTTCCGCAGCACACGAAGTGTGCCACTGGATAGTAGAAGTTGGATGATATGGGAACCAGACGAGCACATCCAACGCAACCCGTCCCACAACAGAAGATATTGGTGGCCTTGCAAACACCAGATTAAATCTTCTGGTACAGGCTGAATTGCCTGTTTTGTAAATCCCTTCAATGACCAAAAGGCATATTGACACAGTCGGACTCACTTTTAACCAAGTTAAAATCTCGTCAATTTCGCTGTAGAATGTATGAAAATCCTCCCAGCGCTGGCACCAGATGAAATCTGGATTGAATCTGCGAATCAGAGGTACAAGCTCTATAGAAGGTGGGACGGAGACTATGCATTTTTCAAAGTCAGATATGCTAAGATTGCTACACAAAAGATGATGAGAGAATGGGTGCCTCAGGAGTGAACCAACACACCAGGAATTAGCATGCCAATGGCTATCATCAGAAAGTCCCTTGAGGAATGCACGAGCTACACTCATGCGGTTTTCCAGCTTGATATGAAAATGCAAGGATCGTTGGGGATCCTTTAAAAACTCCAAGAATGATGCATGATGCACAGAAAGGCGTCGAGTTTTTTTAATTTCGAGGACAGAGTGCAGCCCGCGAAGAATTAACTGTGTTTCTCCAGATGGCAGCTCAAGAAGTCGATCGATTTGGAGAGGATTCCGCATCGACTCGGAGACAATCATACACTGCAAAATATCCAGCAGTGTGAAGTGAAATCGGATGGGAACTCTGGATAGAATCTGGATATACAGCTGGTCGAGAGCTGCGAAAGGTGCCTCGGCATCAGTGGGGGTGAGACTCTGAATGACTGCCAGCCGTTCAGTTAGACGGGACAATTTGTCGTCGATGAATCTAATCACTGTGGACGCGTAGATGAAGTAGCCCGAGGATTTCCAAACCAGACTGTCTACAACCTTTGGTGATGGCCACGGAGTTGGAATGCTCCCCATTGTATCCCGATGTTCTCGATGGATTCGAGTGAATTCATCAGCGAAGTACCTCCGAATATCCTCGAATGACTTTTCAACATTAACAGAATCCAAGATCCCATTGAAGGAAGGGTCGTTGAAGGTTTCGCGGATATGTGCCTCAGGCCTGCTGGCAATGAGAAATTGGAATGTCTTGGGATGGTGTTGAACGGCGCTTCCAACCAATCGCAATATTTCCACCTGCAAATCCTGAGTTTCGCATTCGTCCAGACCATCAATGAGGAGAATGAGAGGGGGGGAGTCGATGAGCAAGTGGCATGGTTCAACAATCAGTTTGTACAATTGGACCTTCATATGTCTTGCCACAAGAGACGGATTATCCTCCACAATCTGGGAAATTAAGGATCTCAGATCCCGATTATGCTCTGCCAACTGATAGGCAAGCGTAGCAAACAGAACTTCGGGATTTCCTCGAGTCGGGTGGTCCCGTTTAAAAAAGAAGGTTCCTCCCAGGCGGCGCGCATCCTGCAATCGCTGACACAATGTTTGCATGATCGCGGACTTTCCCGCCCCCGCGGGCCCATGCAGCCAGCAAATTGGCTGAGCAGAGTCGGACTCCTCTTCAATCGCCCAATTGTACAGGTCCTCCAACATCTTTGTACGTGTCTCGGGATGACATCTCGGCTGCGGAAAGCTGTCGGCGGAATCGTAGAGCGCCTCGAGCGCAACTGAGTGGTGCAGAATATTGATTCCTGTTTCCCCTTGGCGGTGATTCACGGTGTCGGCAGTTATGAATGTTCCACCATGTATAGACCGCAGTGGCTCGTGAAGGTGTTGACGCTCGAAAGCCGAGAAGGACTGGTTTGTGCTCTGATTCAACTGGTGACTCTGGGGCCGAGTCGAGAAATCACCCCCGCCAGCTTGATTAATTGACTGTGGAAACCGTGACTCAGATGAAGGAGGCCCATGGTTTGCAGAAACAGAACTTCTGGCACGAGGGGCCAAAAAACGGGTGGCTCTTCTAAGTGCAAGCATAGGCTGCCTCAATAAAGAAACACGTCCAGACGCCGGGTTTTCTCCGTTGAAACCCGCCAGCGAAGGACTTGAGCGAGAGGAGAGTTCTACTCCATATGAGAAGTAGAAAGGCTGTGATTTTATTTGGAACGCACCGTGTGGTGTAGATGTCGCTTCCGTCACATTCGTCACAGAGTCAGCGAATTCACGGCTGGGGCCTCCAGAACCATCAGCTTCCGATCGAAGTCGGAGACGTGCGTCCGGCAGCTGATTCAGTATTGCAAGGTGTATAGTGGCGGCCTGAAAATTGGGCCCTTCCCCGACACCCCCCACCGCCGCCCTCTTGCCCGCCGCTCCCACCAGGACCTCCTGTACCTCCTGCGCAGATTAACATTCATGTTGCCATGATAACCAAATTTCTCCGCACCAGAGATTTGAGAAATGTAGATGTTATTGACTTCCTGGGATTCACCAGCCTGGCGAGGCATGGTGCGGATTGTTTGACCTGGAGTGAAAAGTGTTGATCTTCATGTGCGCTAGCTTTCATCAGGCTTACCTACTACCGGCAAAGTCTACACGAGTGACAGAACCGACCGATTCCAAAGAATGGATGTTACGGCCGCTCGTCTCTCGTCTCGAATGATGTAACAGACGGGTGAACAGGATCGATAGCGAGCGACGGCGACTCGGAGAGATAAGTCGAGACGTGTTGTGTGTGTCGTCGTCCGGATTGGGACTCTACAGGAGCGATAATGGCATACAACCCGTGTCCCACCTTACAGTATACGCAATGGGAAGGGGGAAGACAAAGAGATGATGCATCGATGATCACCGAACGGTTGCCGAAAGGCGACCTGTGACAGCCAGCCATGATACCGTGACGGATCCTATCACAGCCAAAAACCAGTTCGTAGAAAATCAGTGGCAAATTAACTTCGTCCCGAAAAAAAAAACGCATTAGTTGTAGACTCGGAGTGTTATTGAGGCAAGAGAACTCACTAGTGACAATCGGGGACTCAGAGATCAGAGAGGACAGTCGAACAAGTAGAACCAAAGTAGAACAAGGGAAAATATAATCGGAATCCGAGATCACAGTCAATTGTTCGGGCTCCCCCGTTCGGATCGCTCTTCAATAGTAGAGGGTCCGCAAAATTGGGACAGGTTCGACAGGACAGGGACCGCGAGGGTTGCAAAAGTTTCAAGATTTGACGCAGAGTGCCAAGCGCCGAGTTAACCTTCGCGCTGGTGAAGATGAACAAAAACGGTCAGAAGAAATCAGAGGCTGAAGGCCCGAGGAGGACCCTGTCCAACTGCTCTCTGAATTTGATATGCTTGAGTGGCCGCTGCGAGGGATGATAAGCGAAAGAAAGCAAAACAAGGATAGCACAACTCATCAATCTTCCGTTGGGCACCCGCCGTCGACGAATGGAGTCACCAGCCTCTTCGCGGGAATGCTCTCTGCGAGCGACATGATCATGGTCGTGGTAACCCTCATGATACATTGTGGAGATTCATCCCAGAGGATCAGCGGAGAGGAAGACTGTCAGACAAAATTTTTGATCGAAAAATTGAAGAAGGTCAAATTCAGCTCAGCAAATGTCGAGTGCAAGGCATAAGATTCAGAGAAAGGCCCACAAATCGTGCAGAACGCGTGTAAGGCGAGCGTGTGCAGAGGTTGGCAAAAGCAAATGATCAGTCGCAGATACAAAGTCAAACAAGCCTCTCTTCTTGGCCAGAACGATGACCTCAACCGTGGCACTACTGTGGCCAAACAATTTCAGATCCAGGAGTCTATTGCTTGCTATGGACGTTTCACAAGAACTTAAAGTCTCCGACCGTCAACTCCTCTCGAGTCTGCTAGGGTGTTTCTGGCGCGACTTGCAACCTTGGTTACAGCATTGCAGGTTCACGCGTCGACCGCGTTCTCGACAGCTGGATTCTTTCCTGGAAAGCTCCGGGATAGGTGTTCAACAATTCCGACAGCCTTTGGGGGTTCAGTGTGATTCTGCCTTGCCTTCGACCTGGATTCATGTACGCTTACTACCTCACTCAGCATTAACAAGTCATCGATACAGTACGAGATACAGACGGGCTTCGATTTGTGCTCAAGAAGGTCAAACAGGCCGTCCATCCTGATGAGGGAAATATCGGACCCGGAGCTCTCGACGGGCTCTAAAACCACTGCGCCCCCCCTCCTTGATGTTTTATATCCTCCCGATAAACCCGACTATATCCTTCTTGTCATGAAGCTCTTGAAAGAATACGATGACCCGCATTTCAATGCCGTTGGAGAAGCATTTGATTTTTCCAGCAGATATTCGAGGTCGGTGAATTTCGACTTTTATCCCGTGTTCACGTCTGATTTTTTCGGGGCCTGAAATTTATACATGATATTACCCATCGGTGCTTCTACATTTCGCGGCCCCCTCGAAGTTATAGCTGATGGCGGTTGTAGGGATTGTTCATCGGATAACATCATGATGGAAGGCAAAGCGTATGTATCCCGATGGATTTCACCCACGATTCCACAGCCAAACCCTCGCGAGCTCAATTTCGTATTTACCGTGCGCCTCACTAATCCTTTGATCCATCATATTTATTGACTAGACCTGCTTCCTTTCATAAGATTCGATTTTTATGGTCCGCTCTCCAAGTTCTAAATTTCACTGTATTTTCAAGTCAAGGTGCGTCCCGCTGACTCTGACATCCTTGACACTCCTACTGACTTGGTTTCTATCTGCGGGTTCGTTGCTTTCACCATGAACTTTGAACCCTGACTGACTAGTTCACCCAGATCTGACCCCCGCAACTATACTTTCGGAACGGTGAAGCCTTGAGCCACGGTGGGCCGTACCCAGGTACGTTTGTCATCAAGATGGTTCAACTTGACCTTCGGTAAGTTGCCAATCATTAACTGACTCCAGCTCGCAGCTACGAACCAATTTTCGCGTTTCCCGGCGGAAACTATGGATGCATCTTGAGGTATGTCTGTGCATTCTTTCCTTGACCGGCGGCTCATTAATTGGGGCTTGCGCACTTCTATGTTGGGCTTCTATGCGCTTCGAGGCCCGTTACTTTGAATGGAGTACTTCAAGACAATAAGTTCCAGTTCACTTCGCTTCACTTCTGACGTCCCTTGCTTAGGCGTTGATTATTTTGGTTCGATGCCGGTCTTGTCAATCAGTGACTTCGACGTCAACATTACCTGATTCAGTTTTTAGTTTACTATGGAGGTGCGTGAACTTGTTGTCTATTGTTCAGTTACTTGCACACTCTACTTCACCATTGAAGGCCACGGCGCGCGTTTCTATTCCGAAACTGCGGATATATTGAAGTATGTTCGTGTATTCGATATTGTTTTGACTGACGGCTCGTGAATTGGGGCTTAGAGAAATTTCCTTCAGTTTCCGTACGGGCTTCAAAACCCGTCACTTTGAATGGATACTTTAAGGTACTGTAGGTTGGTTTCGGTTCCCTCCACTTCGTTTGTCTGACTGACCTTAATTGCTTAGATGTTGGCCTACTACGCTCACCGAACGCAGGGACGCCGTTACTGCGACTGTCGCGTGCCCTCTAAGCACGTCCACTTCTTCAATCGCATTTGCACTGGATTCATTTTTCTGAGTGCCTAGGTTTTTAACTGGGTTATCATCTTCCCCTGAAGATCGAAACTATCGCAGGTCTATCGCAGTTTGCCTCGAGGCACGCTCAAGTATTTATTCTAACTTTGTGCCGACTAACTCTTTCACGCTTTAGACTGTTGTACTTAGTACTTGGTGGGTCGGGTTGAGTTGTTCCGCTCATTAGCCTTACTGGCATCCCTTACGTAGCTGTTGGCGCGTGCTCGCTGGAAGCCTGAATATCGTTACTATGCCGGTATATTACCAGGTACGTTTGTCTCGACTGCATTTGAACCCGGCCTTAATCGACTTTTCTTACTACAGTACTCGGGTCTCGGACGACTGTGTCTTTACTTTGGGAAACCGAAACTATGGCAGTTTGACTCGAGGTATGTTCTATTCATTTATCTGAATACATATCCAACTGACCGAAGTGTTACTGAGTCTCTTAGTATAATTGAACGAACACGACACTTTGACTTGAGTTCAGTTAAAATCTTCGCAAGTAAACTCGGTGCGCTAACTATCTGTTCGTTCATTCATTCATCCACTCGTCTACTGACTTTACTTCGCAGTCAGCGACCTTCATGTCGACCCTTTCGTTGTTATTCATTCATTCAGCTAATATTTCATTACTCAGATTCTTCGTTGGACACTTCACCAGTTGAGTAAACTATCAACACGCTGCTTCATCTATTGACCCGAGCGATAGCTTTTGCCATTAGCATTGAGCCTCTAGGACAGTTAATGGACTGCATCGGTGAGTGCTCCGCTTTATGTTATCCTTGTAGCCTTGGCCGAGGTTGACTTCATCTCAGACTGCTATCAACCTTGCGGTTGATTTTTCCTTTTCAAATCGGTACGAGTCTTGTTTCCCTTTCCGAGTGTTCCGAAGCTTACACATCTACTAGTACCTATCTTTGTGCTCTCCTTCACTTTCAACCCGACTTATTTGCAACACAAAACAAGCTATCAAACATTTACTGAGTTTAAAGCGCCAGTCCTTGAAGTTAAGCATCAACACACACTCAAAGTCATCTTCGGAGCAACACAATCGATTCCCATCATGAGGGCGTTTTGTTCGATATCGTGAATGCTGCCGCAGAGCGTAGGCCTACTGGGCTCAGTGCTGTCCACTTTAACCTCCGAAATTATTGCATGACTGAATAATATGCGTTACCACGGAGTTGAATGGCCCATAACGGAGTGAAGCAGTTCAATCCCATGGGGGGCACCATTCGGGACGGGGATCCTTGCTGCTTGTATTTCGGTGACAAGGGATTGGTAACACTCCGTCCCGGCGTTTACGGTTGTGACATCTATGCAGTACGCTTGGATTGCACGGGGAACGAGGTGAACGGTGGCAACGGTGAGGGTTGGGAGCTGGAAGATGCGCGTGGTGAGAGCCGGTTTAAGTCGCCGAGAATTTTAAAGACCAAGCAGCAGCATGAGAAAGCGAAACAGCACGGCGAATTGATGTTGCGACGTGACGGCGGAGGTGTGCGTGGAAGGAAGGGCGAGGAATGGGCGCTTTTGAATTTGTTTTCTCTGGGAGTGAATAAGACCACTTGGGGAAGGTGAGAGATCGAACGGAGGATGTGGCTTGGAATGGAGACATGAGTCCGTCTCTGCGGGTTCGAGGGCCACCGGGTATGGTTGCTTTGCGACTCTGACTGTGGCGGCACATCGCGAACGCGGTGCAGACTACGTCCTGGGGCGCAGACACATACCGACGAGCCACCCTCCGCGTACTGCAGAATTAGTACAGGAGGTGCATCCGTGGCCCTTTTTGCTTGACGGGCGACATGCATGCTCGACGTCAATGGAAAGTTTGAGTACATAGATATTTGTGCTCGCTTCCCGCAGTGCCCGAATGTATTGGGATCGCAGTCCAGTCGAGGTCAAGAGAATTGCCAATTGATTGGCATTTGTATCAAGGTCTGTTCACGAGGGATTTCACGGCCATGCACGAGGAGAAGGAGCCGGACGCACAGAACGGTTGTGGGCCTTCAATGCAAATCAACCACAGCCACTGTCCCGAGGGCCGACACTCACCCTTCAGCCCTACCATGAGGTTGTTCACCGCCGCTGGCCTCGTCCTTGCTGTGAGCGGCCGCCACGGGGGATTGGGGCTCGGGTGCGAATCGGGATTCGGACGGGGCACGGTGGAGAGCAAAAGAAAAGAGATGTATTCACAAAGTACTAAATACTTACACGCGTACTGATTAGCCGGTAAGATTCTCCCTGCCGCTTCATTCTGATTCCCTTGGTAGCGACTTTGAGCTGAAATGGAAGAGTGTAAGTAATGGCAGAAGCGAGGCTTTGAGACGAGAAAGACGCACACAGCGTAGTACTCCGAGTCGGCACACAGTGGCCGCGATGAGTCCTGTTGGTCATGCATCTTGCGCGCGAGTGGAACGAAGCGAATGCAGCCAGTAGCTGGGTAGAATAGGAAATGGCATAGCAGGGTCGATTTCTCGAGCGAGTGGGGCACTGAGGTTATGTAGGCGCCCTCGCTTCGCGACACAGCCACTGCCCAGAATCTGGGCGGCTAATTATACTTCTCTTCTGTTGTTCACCACCATTCATCTAGTCCTTGCTCTTGCTGGCGCTCTATCCACAAACGGGCTCCGAGTCGACCTGGAAGCTGGCTCCGAGTCCCAGTGGCTAATTCATATTTTATCGTCCGGGAATATTCGAAGACTATCGCACCCGTCGCGGCCGCTGCGATGGGCGACATCAACGTGATTTCGGCCACGACACGCATCCCGTGCCGAGGGACTCGGTATCTGTGCTTGAAAACGCGTGTAGGCTTTTGGGGCATGAGCATTAGTCCCTCCCGGAGCACAATTACAGGTGCATTGCCAATTAAGTATCGAGCGGGGCTTGACTGACTGGACTGGACTCAGTGGCCACTGGGCAGAGTACGTGGCGTTTGTGAGCCATATGAAGAAGTTGCCTGAGGTCAGAGACGCGTCAGGAGCTTCATGCAAAGCTTGTTTCTGAAGAGAATTGACTCGAGGACTTGCACGATGGTACGTCTCCTCCGTGTAATGACATGGTCGTCTCTCTATTCCCCTCCTCTGAATCCTCGACAACGCGAATGTCAGGCATATGAACTTCGCTCGGCACTACAACAGCCGCTACCTCTCCTCGAACGTCAGCATCACCGTCGTCGACGCGAACAGCCGGAGTGTGAGTGTCCCCATCGGGAGTGCGTGCGTTCTCTCCTTTTTCGCCTTCCACCGCTAATTCGCCCGCCGATAAGCAAGTTCCGCAAAATCACGCGGAAGTCTGTACAATCTCTGCCTGTGCTAGGACACGTCATCTAACGGCGAGCAGGGCCGACCAACGCGTCACGGTCTTCGGCAGCATCTGGGCGGGCAACGATGTGAATACAATGGTGCAGCAGGTGGAGGATATGATATGCGAGCCTTGGGTGGGCTTCCCCTTGCTCTCCCTCACTCCTGGCTCCATACTAATGGATATATTTGTCTCAAGTTCATCGACAACATCGCAGAGGAGTCGGATGTCTCCTTCTCGTTGGGTGAGTGTCTCTTCCCCTGTCTGATTTACGGGTACTAAGTGGGTGCTGACAGCCACATCGCCCGGGATCGATGACCGATTATCAATGCGATCCGGGACATGCATCCCACTACGCTGATTCTTATTTTTGGGGGAGTATGTGCACTTGCTAGCTTTATTGTGTAGTGACGAGTGCTGACTCGATTCCGTTTGTTTCTTAGGCCATCTACACGTCCAGGACTGCCGCCAGTCCACCTTATTTTGCGATAATCTATTTTCTGCCTAATGAGGACCTTCGCAGTGCAGCTAGACGGCCGCTCAATGTCACTCGCGAGTGGGAGGTAAATCTTCTCAGAACGCGAGATATATGACTGCCGCTGATGATCTGCAGGCTGGATGAGGGCGCGTCGCCCTTCCTCAACCTCAGTTTCTGCGTCTAGCCCGTCCTCTTCGTCGTACCAGGCATTGACCTCAATGGCGGGAACAGCACTTAGCCCCTCAGCTTCAGCGGCCGATACCTCGATGCTTATCTCCTCACATATCGAGTGCGTCGATCTCACCCTCCCTTCCTCCCCCTTCCCTGGACTGCGATTGACTATTTGCGGCATGTACTACCACACAAATCGCACGGAGCAGACGTTCAGCACCGCTGAGGGGTCGAATACACCGAAGGTCTGCTGGCTGGAAGAGAGCTTTGGATTGAAATATTAGTATGGGGTCGCCCACAAGATTATACCATGCCGAGGTTCGTGTGCCAACTTCAAGCTTGATCCTTTCCTGCACCTCCGGCTGTTCAGCGAATGGACTTTTTATAGGTCCCCGTACCCGTCGAACGCTCTTTATTGACGATGGTCGTGGAGATGGATGCTCATTCCTTCCTTCTTGGTGAATGAGCAATATGCTAATGCATATGTACTAGGCGGGTCCCACGGCGCTCTCCCTGAACAACTCGCGCGCGGGCATCCCGTCCTCACTCATCCTAAGCTCGGGGTCGCAGCGCTTTGACATTTATGAGGGACCATTCACAAAGAGCGGTGAGCTCTCACTCGCTTTTTTTCTTGTTTACTGTCTCGACTACTGAAATTCTTATTGTGAAAACAGACAAACTCATGGTGTCGCCCTTCGCCATCGAGTACGTCTACATCCCGAATGTGCCCTTCGGTGCCGCTGTGAAGGTGTTCTCCAAGCTGAATCATGCTGGTCGGAGCAGCTGTGGCCGGACGAGCGGAGGCTGAGACCGAGGGTGGGCGGGAAGAGGAAGGGGGATCGCGGTACGAGCGGGAGGTGGAGAACGGGTATCTACAGTGGGCGGAGGACATGCACCGCCGATACTACGAGAGCCCGAGAGTGGCTTCAGAGGAGGGGGAGAAGACGCTGGTATGTCATGGCTGACGTACATTTCTCGGCCTTCCACTTCCAGCACGAAAGCTAATCCTACCTCACCAACAGGCCTTCCCTGACATCGGCGACGACACCCCGCACGCACCCCGCACGCACCGCTCCCTGCGCACCGCATTCCCGACTTCATCGCCTCGCTCGCGCCAGACCTCGACGTCGATGGGGACCCCAACACCACCACGCCCATCGACCTCATCGAGGCGCAGCTCATCCGGACGCTAAACGCGGTGCAGACGGCACGCGTGTACTCGTGGGCGGATGCGAGGATGTATAGCCCAGTGAGGTCGAATGAGGTATTGGGGTTGTTTGCGGAGGTGGCGCGGAATTAATTATAATTCATGGGGTGGGAGGTGTTCTTGATTTTTAGGGGAGCAACATGGACTGGCTGGTGTGGGGATAGAGCATTTAGAAGCAGTACTACCTTTGATTTAAAAGCCAGTTCTGACCATGCGAATAGAGGCCTTGTCGGGATTCACAGATTCCTGAGGCACAGCCACCTCGCTCTTGATCTGAACTTCCGCTCAGTGACCTCATCGTCTCAAATTCCTTGGGCTTGGACTGAATGCATGGACTTAGGACAAGTCTCCCTCAGTGTCGTTTTTCTCGATGAGTTTTAACTCGACAGTCATGCTTCTCACTTATTGGTGGAGCTCTCAACGGCATGGCGTCTTCGGTCACAGATGTGGTTTGCCTTCCCTCCAACCTCCATGCCATAGCAGATAAAATCCAAATTGATTATTGCTCCAGTAAACAAAAATACTGAAAATCGCAACCTATGAATCACTTTCCTTTCCGCTCCCTCTGCGCCTCGTCAACCTGGATTACGAAGGTAACCCAGATAGTATCCACCCAATGTCCTTGTACTCTTCATCCTCCACATTCTCCAGAGCATCCTCCCAGGCTCGAACAAATTCCTCTCCATCAATTAGCAAAGGAGGTTTGTTGAAGTCAACCATGCCATTATCTGCATGATTCTGCCACCTTGCCTCATAAGAATCCCGGTTGGCATGGTGTGTGCATATCTCTTCACTCTTGGTGAGAAAACTTTGCCAACGTTCAATGAGGTCCAATGGCGGATTTGGGTGTTCCTGGTGGGGTATATCAGTGCTGGATTATGATCAAGCCAAAGAACCACCACCTTGAGCCATTGCACAACATTGTGAAACTCAACTGAACAGAGACAACCTTCCCCAGATGTATCAGATGAGAGGAATGACTCCCAGGGTGGAACAAATTCATGAAGCTCTTGCAGAAGTTCTGAACTCGAGTGGGGAGAACACCTGATGAGTTGACCCCATGGGTAGCAGAATATGGAATAACTACAGTTGTGGGTGAGTGAGTGGTCCAGTCAAACACATGAGGTAGCATTGTGAACTTACCACATATGCAAGGGTACATCACCAGTACTGACTTGTTGAATTAGATGAAGAAAATGTCGAGCCAAGTCACCAAGTGCTTTTCCAGTATCGCAGAGTTCCAAAGAAATTGCAAATATCACGGTTGCACCAGCAAAAACCTGTTTTGGAGTTCTTCCACCTATGATTGAGCATAATGCAGAATGAGCAGCTATAATTTGATCCCATGATATGTCCAATAGAAGACGAATGTTTTCTATGAATGGTTCCAAATAGATGCTGAACAGCCAGCTGGCTTGGAAAATTTGAACAAATTCCGGAAACCGACCCACAAACTGTCGACAGTCTTCCAGGGACACTGATGAGAAATTGCACATCCTGTTCTGGAGCACATGAAGTGCATGAGAGGATAGTGAAAGGAGCTGAACTTTGAGTGAATAAAGTTCTGACTGCTCCATCAGATCCCAGTTCAAATTTTCCCACAGCAGCATGAATCGGTGGCCTTGCCAACAGTGGACTAAATCTTCAGGAATAGGGTGAATTGCCTGTGTTGTGAATTACTTCAATGACCAAAGGTATATTGGTGCAGTGGGACTCACTTTTAACCAAATTAGAACCTGCTTAATTGGGCCTTCAAGGTCCCATCTATGGGAATGACCATTCTTCCAGATGAAATCTGGATTTAAATTGTGAATCAAAGGTAAAAACTCTGCTGAAGGTGGGACAGAAGTTATGCATTCAACAAAGTCGAATCCACTCAGGCAGCTGCACAAAGTGGTGAGAGAAGGGCACTCAAGAAAGCAATCTGCATACCAAGAATTGTCACGCCAGTGAGTATCATCAGAAAGCGCCTGGAGGACTGCATGAGTGACATTCATGCGATTTTCCAGCTTGAGATGAAAACCTGATGATCGTTGCGGGTCTTGTAGAAACTCCAAGAAGGATGCATGATGCACAGAAATGCCATCAGTATTTTCAATCCTGAGAACAGAGTGCAGCCCGCGAAGAATTAACTGTGTTTCTCCAGATGGCAGCCCAAGAAGTCGGTCAATTTGGAGGGAGTTCCGCCTTGACTTGGAGACAATCATACACTGCAAAATATCCAACAGTGTGGAGTGAAATCGGATGGGAACTCTGGATAGAATCTGGGTGTACAGCTGGTCGAGAGCCTCAAAAGGTGCCTCAGAATCAGTGGAGGTGAGATTTAGAATGAGCGCCAACCGCTCAGTTGGACGGAAATATTTGTCATCAATGAATCTGATGACGGTGGCTGCATAGACAAAATATCCGGAGGATTTTTCAACCAGACTTTCTACAACATCTGGTGATGGCCATGGTGTTGGAACATCCGCCATAGTACTCCAATGTTCATGATAGATGTGAGCAAATTGGTTGTTGAAGTACTTCTGGACATCCTTAAAGGACTGGTGGACATTGACAGAATCCAGGATGTTGTCAAAGGATGAATCATTGAAGGTCTCACGGATATGCACCTCTGGTCTGCTGGCAATGAGAAATTGAAAGGTACATGGAAGCATGGAGACTGTGTTTCGTATCAACTGTAGTATCTTGACTTGAGAATCACAAGTGTCGCACTCGTCCAGACCATCAATGAGGAAAATCACAGGGGGAGAATTCATGAGTGACTGGCATGGCTCAACGATAAGTTTGTGCAGTTGAACCTCCATCTGTCTTGCCACAACAGATGGACTATCCTCCACCGTCTGTGAGATCAAGGGTCTCAGATCACGATTGTGGTCTGCCAGCTGATAGGCAAGTGTAGCGAATAGAACTTTGGGATTCCCTCGAGTCACATGGCCCCGTTTGAAAAAGAAGGCACCTCCGAGCTGACCCGCATCCTGCAATTGCTGGCACAATGTCTGCATGATGGCGGACTTCCCAGCCCCTGCAGGCCCGTGCAGCCAACAGATTGGCCTGCAGGTGTGAATGTCCTCCTCTTCTTCATTGTAGTCACTATCATCTTCCTCCTTGTCCTCATCATGGTCGTTATCATCTTCCTCCTCGTCATCTTCGTCAGATTTGTCTATACTCTCCTCGTCTTCATGACCTTCAAGCTTGTCATGATTTTTGGTCGCCCAATTGTACAGGTTGTCCAGCATTTTTTACACGTGTCTCCGGATGGCATCTGGGCTGCGGGGAGCTGTCGGCGGAGTCGTAGAGGGCCTCGAGAGCCACTGCGCGGTGCAGGATATTTATTCCTGTGTCCCCTTGGCGTTGATTCACAGTCTCTGCAGTGATGAATGCTCCGCAATGCATAGTTCGTGTCGGATGGGGAAGGTTTGGACATTCAAAGGCGGGAAAGAACTCATCCGTCCCCCAATTTGACTGCTGATTCTGGAACGATGGAAGGGAGAAATTGTCAAGGCTGGCTTGATCAATGGGGTACTGATAGTGGACGGGATGCGAAAAGTGTGGATTGATTGGAGGGAACTGGAGAAAGGTGGAAGGATAGATACTGGAAGGTGAAGTTCCTGTATAGTTGAATTGCGGTGCAAAATGACCAAAATTATCTTGTGTAAGCATGGAGTGCGTGGAAGAAGAGGCGTGCGAGTCAGAGGAAGGGGTTTGTTCATTGAAACCCGCGATTAAAGGACGTAGGCGATAATCTATTTCATATGAGTGCTAGGACATGAACGAGTCACCTGAAACGCACCGTACGGCGTGTGCCTGGCTCCCGTATGATGGTGCATGTTCCTCGCAGCACCAGAAAATGCACGGCTAGCTCCTTCAAACCCGCCAGCTTCCACCGGATATTGGGGACGCGTGTCCGGCAGGTGATTTTGTATCATAAGGTGCATATTGACGGCTCGAAAACTGGGAGCCTCCCCAATACCCCCACTGCCGCCCCGTTCACCGCCCCACCCACCGGCACCTCCTATGCCACCTGTGCAAAATGAATATTCAGGTTTGCGTGCTGACCAAATCTCCGCACCAGAGATCTGAGAGACATAGATATTATTGATTTCCTGGGATTCGCTAGCCTGTCGCGGCATGGCGATCGTTAAGGAGCGAGCGAAAGGCGTAGATTCTAATTACTCTATTTCAGTGACTGGCAATGCTCATACGACGGATGGCAGAACTGACCGATTGACGATTGAATGAATAGCTGCTGGGACGCGACACTCTTCTCCTGGCCTAGACGAGGGAAACGACGCTGGGGAAAGGATCTATGGGGACGGCGAGAGGAAACGAGCTGGAATGGTGTGCGTGTCGTCGACCGAAACAGGACTTGTGGAGGTAACGCGGCGCACGTGAGGGACGCCGGCCTGCACCCTACAGATTGCAATGAGGAGGATGCGTCTTCGCAGTGGACTTGAAGACGGAAGACGAAGGACTGATCACTGGAAGACACAGCTTAACACAGCCGTGCCGTGACACAGATCCTATTGAAGCGCGCGAAAATCGTTTCGTGGAAAAGTTCGTCCTAAAAATACGGGTTCATGTTCAGTTGTGTATGGCTCGGACTGGTATTTCTGAGGAAAAAGAACTGCCCAGTGAAGGCAAAGGGAACCGGTGATTTTCTACTCGAGAGTGCAATTACTGTGAACGATCACAGTCGCTCTGGCCGTCGGCAAGGAGAATTCGCCGACCATTCATGGTCCGATAAGCTGGCGATCTCGTTCGTGACAAGATCATCCCACACTGTCAGCGTGAACTCCGTTCCCACTGGGTTGGTGAGAGGAAGAACAAGCATGACAAGTGACTACCTTATGGTGTAATCGAGGCCCAAGATCCTAGTTATTTTCCGCCGTCTTCAACAGTGGAAAGTCCGCGATATAATGGACCACGTTCGCGAGGGCTGTAAGCTTTTCAAGAGTTTGGCACAGGGTGAGCATTAAGATCAGGCTGTCGAAGCATAAGCTTTGGCGCCCGAATAAGGCGAGAATGGTCGACCAGGTGCGGGATTGAAATCCAGCTGCTCCCTGAGTTGGGTATGCTCGAATGCCTGCTGCGAAGGATGACGAGCAAAACGGGGGAAAAAAGGCATACCACAGCTCACCAGCTTCACCAGGCAACAAAATTAGTCACCAGCGTGTCTGCAAGAATATTACAATGCTATTACGCGCAGTAACCGAAGTTACTCAAGCGTTGCTCTAGTGCGCATGGTAGGGCGGCTTCCTTGAGGTCGCGTTGCTTTGAACCGTGTGGGCAACTTTTGCTTTTGATAGAATAAAATAAATTTGTGGTGGCCGCGGAAGTAGATTCTTGAGCGGTATCTTAGTCCTCACGACTCGATACGCGTACGAAATGCCGTTCGAACACTGATACGGATACCTTCAAGTTCTGGCCCGACGGCTGAATTCAGTGGACCCTTCACAAAGCGGGTGTAGCCCCTGTGGGCCGGGATGGCACGGTGCAAAGTGTTGAACGTTGAATTATTCGTGTCGAAGTTGAGAGGATCGCGATCGGGAGCAAAGCATAAGACCCGGAAAAAAAGTCTGGACTCGGGAGTGTGCGTTAAAAGGAAGACTGAATCCGGATCAACACGGCACATCCGAAATTAGCCGACAAAATTTTGATTTACACCACATTTTTCTACAACACTGTGCATGGACCATTCCCGCCAAAGGCAGCTCCGGTCAAGGTGCGAACAGTTCCTCCAAGAAAAAAGCGAGATGCATTACAGCTATTTGCGGAACTTAGGGCGCCGATCAAAATTTTTGTTTTAACATCGAAAATTTGCCTCCCAGTATTTTCCTCATAACTTTGTCAATTCTCGTCCGTTTTTCTCGGTACTAGGCGCGTTCGAATGGGGCATCCGAGGCGCACATTCCTATATATAAGGTTTGGGTTTTCAATAAATTTGAACTTTTGAGCCTCCGTACCGTGTACGCAACAATGCGTTGAATTGAGACGCGTCGGACGCGTCCAGAAGGTACTAAACAGTGTTTTGAAGGCCCTCGAAGCTTGTAGAACCTCTCCGAAGCCTTCGGGACGTAATACGGACGCTCGGAAGGCGGATCAGTATTTGTTTGGTCAAGCTGGCAACATCTTTCTTTCGTCCTCGTCGTCCTCTGCCCTCAACCGCTTCAATAGCCATGGTCAGAAAGAGGAAGGCATCTGAAACCCAGCCCGAAGCTCCAGAATCTAATCCAGCTCTGATCGAAGTCGATTCTTCCAAAGAGGGTAGTGACATATCTCTCTGATCTTTTGTCGTCCCACTTCTTTTGACAAGGTCGTAAAGCACGCGCACGGAAGGCCCCCGATCCATCGAACGCTGAGGACGACGTCCCAGAGCAACCTTCTCCACCCAAGAAAAAATCCAAAAGCAAAAATAAAGCAGTCGAAGAGGATGAATTTGCGGCTCCACCTGCGTCCCAGGAATCTGAATTTCCCTCTACTCTTTCTCCTAGTGCGCTTCTCCCATATATCAATCATTTATAAAGGCTAAATCCCTGCCAGAGCCCGCGACACGAAAGTCAAAAAAGAAGAAATCAGTAGAAGAGCCCGTACTTCCGGAATGTCGGTATATTATCAGTGCGCTGTCTCCATTTCTCATGTCGTTCTTTCTATAGATATTATTCTCCTTGTTCCCACTGTTCATGGCGCCTCTCAATGTATTTCCGTGCCATATCAGAGCGACTTCGATGATGCTTCTCTCGCTATTTTTGACGCCGTGCCTTGCTCTGACATCCCTGTGAAACCAACCCTCTCATATCGACTGACTCCTAAATCTGGCAAAATTTTACTGAATGACAATGAATCTTGGTCATCTTTACGCGCTGCCGCTGTTGCGAGGCTAAACCAGAAAAAAAAGAACCCAAATGACTATTTTGAAGTCTGCCTGGCTCCGGATAATGTGAGTTCTCCGATATCATGAGTCTAGACTTTCTCACATAGCGTCAGTATCTTGCCTCCGTACAATACCGAAATAACCCCAAGTCTGCGAAGAAAGGCGGCAAGCGCGCAAAAGATGTCATCGATCTTGATCACAATTCGGAATCAGATGAAGATGATGTTGGTGAGGAGATTTCGGTGATGGAGAAGGAGCAGGAAAAACTCGGTGAGCTTGAGAGGAAACATCAAGGAAAATGCCAGAAGTGTGCTGCGGACCAACCGGAAGTTTGGTGTAAGATCGATAAGAGCGGTGCTCACACTCCGATCACCTATGTTATGCGTAACAGTTGGGCGCATTCGTTGGTGCGTATGGTGGCCCGATATCTCCAGATTTCTCTGATGCTGAACTCTTTCAGGCCCTCGAGGAGCATGGCATCACATTGGACAACCCGCCAAATACACCATTGTTTTCTGCTTTCCACAAAAAGCATAACGATCCTTCTTTGAACAACAAATCGACCACTGCTGCTGCCTCGGGTTCGACGTCGACATCGACGATGATGGATGTGTTCATGATGGGAATGATGGAGCAGTCGAAGATGAATACGGCGCTTCTCGCTACCATCACCAACGGGTCCTCTATCCGTCGTTACCCATCTGCAGGAAGCCCATCTCGTCGTCCTCAGGCGATTACCGCTCCCACCGCTGCCCTGCCTGCTGCCGATACTCATGAAGCCGAGAATGAAGACATCGGAGAATTCTTTGATTTTCTCGACAGCGTGGACTCGCGCCGTTCCGCCGGTCGCTATTTGGACGCACTCATTGCAGAAGAAGTGTTCACCGTTGGTGATATAATTCGACAGGGAAAGGTATATTTGGAATCGTCGGTAATTGGTATGAAGTCTACGCTTGCAAGCTGGGTGGTCGACTTGGCTCAAAAGCGGGTACGGTGATCATTGATATCATATTTGTTCTCGGTTCATACTGTACGCCTCTCAATGCTTGTTTCTTGTACAACTTCCATCACAAATTGTATTCTTGTGTGCTTGGCATTACTGAACCCAAGAGAATGATTCAAATATCCTAAAAACAAATCCTGATTCTAAATTACATGTATCCAGCATGGCGAAACCATCCGCGAGCTGCGTCAGCGGTAATTTGGGCCATTGCATTGTACAGGAAATGATGCCGATCTAGCTTGTTTCCGTATTCAACAATATCTCGAAACTCAGCCCCATGGCGCTGGATCCATTTCTTGATGAAGGAGAACGCCTCCTCAATTGGGTTGAGGTTAGGTGAGTATGGAGGCAAATATACGAGCTTGATGCCCCTGAGACATTGTTAGAATTGATAATAGATTGAATATCAAGCGCACCGAGCGTGGCAAATTTCCTCTACCTCTTCGACGTGATGGATGCTGCAGTTATCGATTACGAGAACGCTTCGGGGAGCTGGGTACGGATTCATCTGCTGAACAACACCTTGAAGCCAGAGGCAGGACGCGAGCCTTCAAGTCGGGACTGTAGGACTGTCTCAGAGGTACAGGACGAGGTGCACGAGGCATCTGGAGGTGTTTGGAGGCGATTGAGGGCAGAGGACGACGAGGACGAAAGAAAGATGTTGCCAGCTTGACCAAACAAATACTGATCCGCCTTCCGAGCGTCCGTATTACGTCCCGAAGGCTTCGGAGAGGTTCTACTAGCTTCGAGGGCCTTCAAAACACTGTTTCGTACCTTCTGGACGCGTCCGACGCGTCTCAATTCAACGCATTGTTGCGTACACGGTACGGAGGCTCAAAAGTTCAAATTTATTGAAAACCCAAACCTTATGTATAGGAATGTGCGCCTCGGATGCCCCATTCGAACGCGCCTAGTACCGAGGGAAACGGACGAGAATTGACAAAGTTATGAGGAAAATACTGGGAGGCAAATTTTCGATGTTAAAACAAAAATTTTGATCGGCGCCCTAAGTTCCGCAAATAGCTGTAACGTGGCGGCAGAAAACGCCCCGGAGTCAACGCGTGCTGCAAAAGTCCGTCGCGTGGACCGCACCGTCACCGAGCGCCTCAAGTGGGCCAAGTTCGAGCAGGACAGTGGTAAACTGGCTGGCTCTGATCATGCCACGACGACCGTAGGTGAGAACGTCGTACTGAAGATCCGCACGAGGAATCAGGTGTGTTCTCCCCTCAGGCTCGGAGTCGCTGTGACGTCGCAAAAAGCACAACACCGAGCTGGAGAAGGAGGAAGAGCGCACGAAGAGCAAGCTCGTAAAGGCTTGCGAGGGCAAATTCGTCTGCCCATTGTGCAAGGGCGATCACTTTACCGCCAAGTGTCCGCCAAGGAGGCATTCATAGGGTTCGGTGCGTCTCAGTCCTCCATTGACTGCGTCTCGGCTAAACGCGACACAGGCCCCACCGTCCCCACTACCACCGCGAACAACAACAACACCTCTGCCTATGCGTACAAGCAGCTTCCGGCCTAGGCAATGGTCCCCTGCACCTGCGCATCAAGGGCAAGTCGGACCAATTAGGCTCGTCTCCGGGCAGTGGCTGCGGCAGGTGGGATGAGCTCTCCAACCTGCGCGTCGAGCCTCTCCAACGCAAGAGGGCGACTTCCGCGTGCTGTTCGGGCGCTTCGGGTGCATCGCGCGTATGTTTGTGGGCCGTGACAGGGAGACGCGTGCCGGGAAGGGTTCACGTTTGTTAACATTGACGATCGCGCGTTTGCACAGAAGGCGATAGAAGGGTATGGTAATTTGATTTTGTGTTTCTAATGAATTGGTTCTATTGAATCTCTGGACGCGATCTTGTTTCCAATATCTCTTTATCCTCGCGCGGACGCCTCTCTAAACAACTAAACACTTTCGCAACAACGCGTCGACTAGCGTAGCGGAATGTTTTGGTATGTTAGACCTTTGGGATGCCAGGGAGTCGCCTTGTTTCCTACGGTCAGAGGCAAGTGATTTTTAGCTAAATTCGAGCACCTCGGAGTCAGTCTGACCGAAATGAAGTCAGACTGGTGATTATCAACCAGAGTTTGAAGGGAAATGAGTATGTTGAACATAACTAGTCTGAATTTGAAGAATTTATGGGAGGTGAGTGGGTTGAAGCGAACTTCGGACATCTCGGACCAGGCCTCCAAGTCAGTTTTTGAAGGGAAAAAGGTGAGTTGAACGCACCTACACGGCTCCGCAACAGAATTTGAAGGGTTTTTAAGGGCGCAGATTCAATTCGAAGAGCCAGTCTTTCAACTTAGAGAGTGCATTTGAACTGGAACTCAAAGGGGCCGCACAGCGAAGAAGAATTGAACTATGAACTGAAAAATTCAAGGTTTTGGAGCTTCGAATAGAACAAGGTGCGAGTTTGAAGGCGCTGCAAAGCAAGTAGGGTTCAACTTTGAACTTGAGACTCACTGAGGCCCCGTCGCAGCGAGAACAAAAAAAGTCAAGGTTTGCGGTGTAGGTTTGAAAGATGGATAGCTAACCTCAAGGTAAGTAAGCATGAATTTTGAAACAAATCGAGCTGAGACTTACAGAGGCAAGCTCCGCGCAGCGGGGAGAATAAATTTCCCGCGAGCGGGACGCCGATACGTCGTGTCAAGGTTCTCAAGACCGAGATACGTCATGTCGGGGCTCGTCACCGACGGCACACTTGCGAGAAGTCGAAGTGCGGCTGTGACGTTTGTGGGATCACAATAGCTTATGTTGGAGCTTGGCGGCGGCGGCGACGGTCGCGGTAGGGCGATACGTCCTGTCAAGGCTCGCGGGGGCACGATTGATCCTATCGGGGTTGGCGGTGAGCGTGTCGGTCATGGGAACGCAATAAATCGACTTTGATGTTAACCCAGATGTAGAATGCATGCAGCTGATACGCATATTGCGATGAACACATCAGCCCGTTCGCGGGACCGCAAAAATCGAATCAAAAGTTCTAAGGAGGCATGCCCAACCACGAGAGCCTGGTGACGGCGCGAAGGTCGACATTGGAGCTGGAACGGAAGATATAATTACGAAAATATGAAGTCAAGGATGTATAGGCATACGTACCACCACGGTTCGTGGGAAGTCCAAAAATGAAATCAAACTTGGGCGCGGCGCTCGATGCAGAAGTTCTGAAAGACAAACATAAGGCTTAAAGACAACAGTGTACCTCAACGTAGTCAGACGCGTAGTTCGCGGGGCGTTGAATAATCAAGTTAGAATTTGAGGGCGGCGTGTAGAGCCGTAGTGAAGTTACAATTGAAGTTGAAGTGTCTGGGTCGTGTCCGACGCGGGGCTCTGGTCCAGGATTAAAGGTAAGCATAATTTGAGTGGGGCAAAGGTAGTAGATGAGAACATACTGTAGCATAAGATGGTTGACGGGCTGAGTCGCAAATTGGAATAGCTGGCATGGTGTAATGTTCATTCAAATCTCCCATTGCATGGTTGCATTTCGGATAAATGTGGCTGATGGCCGGAAGCCTTCCGCGGAGTCGGGGTTCAACATTAAGTGTCCCTGAGATTGAGGTGGATCATTGCCTATGGTTAAAATTCAGGTTTAACGACGAGAATGAGTCAGAGGAACCCGAATGGAAGCAGCACTAAAGGTGTGGCGGAAAAGAACCCGGAAATAGATTGAAGACTGAAAGAAATTGAGCACTGAATTTTTGAGTTCGTCCGTCAGAGGACACCGGAATCAGGACCCAGTTATAGTATATATTATACCGTCAATGTTCGCGCGCATTGCGCAGGCTGCGCGTAAAGAACGCGAGACGGAAGCGAAAAAAAAAAGTCGAAGTTCAACCACAATTGATGAACTCCACAGCCACAGCTCGTTGACCGCGTACTCAATGCCCAATTTGGAAGGAAGGAAGGAAGGAAGGAAATGTATAACCGCGGCGGTCCCATTGAAAGTTCACCTCTTACACCCAACCACAACATCGATTTTTTCGACCTCCGGAGCCCGGGACCCAGGCACTTCAAGACTTGAAACGAGCACTTAATACATCCTTCCATCGCGTATTCTGGCCTTACCTCCCCGCTCCGCTGGGCGAGAATCCTTCAAATTAAAATACACCCCAAAACGACAGCCGGTTGGAGGTTGGCTTAGAATTGAGATTAAAAGCTTTCCGATGGCGCTATAATGACTCACTAATTTATGCTGCAACACCTTCGCTGCAGAAAGTCTACAGGGAAGGAACAGGGATGCTCAGAAGCGAAATTCACGAAATGGGTTGGGCAGAAAAGGGGATCCCTGGACTGTTGATGGAAATTTGTGACTCGTACTCCATCACCTTTTCGCGCCGATGTACCTCTGCGGAGCACTCGGTATGTGGTTCTCCCGCTATTTTCCCCCTCTTTGATCGTTGATAACGGTCCTCGTTCTCAATTCAGGCCCGGACCCGGTCGCTCCGACTCCGAGCCGCCATGCAATAAACTCGGACTTGTCCGTGACTTCAATGTCGCATCCACCGTTCGCCTCACTAATCCTTTCACCTACCATATTTATTGACTAGACCTGTTTCCTTTCATAAGACTCGATTTGTATGGCTCGATCAAGTTTTACTGGATTATCAAGTCAGGGTGCGTCCCCCTGACTCTGACTTCTTTGACACACTTACTGGCTTGGTTTCTGTGTTGTTGTATCTGCAGGTTCGTTGCGCTCATCATGCACCTTGAACCCAGACTGACTGGTTCACTCAGATCTGACCCACCAACTAAACTCCGGAGCGCTAAAGCCATCCTGGACCGTATCCAAGTACGTTTATCATCTAGGCTGGTTCAACTTGACCCATACTCATGAAGTTGTGTAGGTCTTGTTAATCATTGACTTTGACGCCGTCAACATTATTTGGTTCAATTTTAGTTGACTATAGACTGAGGTGCATGAACTTGTTATTTATTGTTCAGTTTTTTTTTACATATTCACTCTACTTTAGAGTTGAAGGCCATTGAAGGCCACAGCGCGCGATTCTATTCCGAAACTATGGATATCTTGAGGTGCCAATGCATTCGATATTGTTTTTGACGGACGGCTCATTAATTGGATCTTAGATACTTCCTTCAGTTGTTGGTACGGACTTCTAAATATGTGCTTTGAAGCCCGTTACTATAAATGGGTACTTCAAGCTTCGGTTCACTTCGCTTCATTTTCCTCACTGACTTTCTTGTTTAGATCTTGGCCTACGATTTCAGCGAACGCCGAGACGCCGTTACTACGACTGTTGCATTCCTTCAGGCACGTCCACTTCAATATCATTTGAATCTGGTCGCATACTGAATCCATGTTGCTTAGTACTTGTGTTGCTAAACGCGCTATTATCTTCCCTTGAAGATCGAAACTATGACAGTTTGCCTCGAGGTACACTCAAGTACTTGTTCTAACTTTTATGCCTTTCACCCTTTTAGACCATTGTACTTATTCGAGCGCCGTTAATATGAATTCACTCTAAGGCAAGTCAGCCTTCGGTTTCCTTTATTTCCTTTTCTTCACTGACCTTGCTCGCATAGATCTTGGCCTGCTAATATACTCTTCGAACGCTCGAACGCCGTTACTATGCCGGAATAGCGCCAGGTACGTCTACTACTATACAAAAATTCACTTGGTCTTTGTATACATGATGCCTTTCCCCCCCTCAGGCTTTGGACGGCTGTTTCGAGGTTCAGAAGACCCGAAACTATGAAGTTTCAAGTCCATGTATGTCCAAGTCATTCGTCCGAACCCTTACCTGACCGAATGGAGTGTTATCCAGTCTAACATTGCACCATTGATTCGAGCATAGGTACCTCTTCGTTATTTCCGCGTGACTTGGTCTCTTACAGATTTTACTCCGCAGTCAGTGAATCGGTTCAAAATGGCATAATTCTGAGGTGTGTCAAGCGATTCACTGGAACTAATATTTCATTTTTGGGTACTTGCTTCGAGGTTTCAGGTAAACTATCAACACAATGTTTCAGTTATTAACTCGTTGGCCAGAATTCATCTACTTGTATACTTGAATCAAGTATGCACACTTGACCGATGAGCACTTGCAATTGATACTGTCCCCGAGGTTAGCTTCATCTTAGACTCGTATTGATACTGCCGTTGACACCTTCCCTTTCACGGCTTCGAGTGCGTGAACTCTAGTCCAATTCAAGTGCTCCGTTGTCCTTCAAAGTGTTCCGAAAACTTACATACCTATCTTAGTATGTAGCCTCCTTCCTTCTCGCCGCTTCAGCCGGCGGCCAAAAGGTGAATACATGCACGAGTTGATTTTTACTTGAATTTTGACTGAGGCATTTTTGAACGCGAAACCTCGCAACTGCACCGCCTCCATTCAAGGACAAGGCTACTTCGGCACGAAATCAGATCAGCACGAGTGAATTGAAGGTGCGTCTAGTACCACTTTGCTCAATCTTCTCCCCAGGACCACAGCGCGCTAAATCGGCTCGTTCTGCGAATTGGAGTTGAGACGGCGTGCATTGGGCTTCGGGTTGTGGCCAATACTTGAGGTTGAGTAGATGTTGAGTCAAGTGGTTGGGATTTGGGTAGATATAGACAGTAGTTGGCGCACTTCACGGTGTCGCGTGCGATGCCTCTTGAAGGTACGCCGAATTCCGCTTCAGTTTGTATCCGCGCTGACTTTGCGTCGTACAAATTCGCGAGAATTTTCGTAGAGTGCGCGCGACTTTTAGGCGGGATGCGAGCTGGGAGACGCAAGGCAGGTGCAGGTGAAGACGGCCCATCAGCGGCCTGCGCGAGCGAAGAAGGCGCATATGTGCCGCAGAGTCCGTACGTCGAATTTTTTCTACTGAGACTGTGTGTTGGCAGATTAAACTTCAGCCGTGACGCCCGCGATGCATCTGCCATGCGGGGAACGGCGTCGATCGACTCGGTGAGTGCGCGTTGCGCCCGGCCTCCAACTTCGAACACTAACGTTGTCTTGGTAGATCTTTTGAGTAGGTCTGCGGCACCCGCGAGGGCGGCGGCATTGAAGGGTCGAGCTCGGGCACAAATGGCTGCTGCGGGTGATAGGGGTTCGGGGGCGAAGCGAGATTGGCGAGGCACGGTGTGGAGGGCCAAAAAAAAGAGATGTATTATAGAGGACTAATTACTTACACGCGCACTGAATAGCCAGTAAGATTTTCTCTCATTCATTCTGATTGCCTTGCTAACGAACTTTGAGATGAGATACGAGAGTGAGGAAAAAGGTGAGAGATATGAGACAAAAAAGATGCGGTAGGCGCCCTCGCTTCACGACACAGCCACTGCCCAGAATCTGGGCGGCTAATTATACTTCTCTTCTGTTGTTCACCACCATTCGTCTTGTCCTTGCTCTTGCTGGCGCTCTATCCGTAAACAGGCTCCAAGTAGACCTTGAAACCGACTCCGAATCCCAGTGACCCATCCACGCTGCATCGTCCTGGAATTCTCGACGGTTATCGCCCCTGTCGCCGCCGCTGCTATGGGCGACATCAACGTGATTTCGGTCACTGGCACGCACGCACGGCGGCACGCGCGCTGAGGGACTTGATATCCGTGCTTGAAGACGTGTGTAGGCTCCTAGGCATCAGCATGAGTCCTTTCCGGAGCGCAATTACAGGTGTGTTGCTAATTATTGAGTCGCGACCGGGGCTTGACTGACTGAACTCAGTGGTACCTGAGCCGACTACGCGACGTTCGTGAGCCATATGGAAGAGTTGGCGGAGGTCAGAGACGCGTCGGGAGCTTCATGCAAGCTTGTTTCCGAAGAGAATCGATTCGAGGACTTGCACGATGGTACGTCTCCTCCGTGTAATGACATTGTCGTCTCTCTATCCCCCTCCTCTGACTCCTCGACAACGCGAATCTTAGACATATGAACTTGGCGCAGCACTACCAGGCATTATGCCAGGCCGTGCCGACAGGGCTCTCCCTGAACACCTCACGAATGGCCATCCCGTCCCTTCTCATCATCAGCACCGGCTCGCAGCGCTTCGCCATCTGCAAGGGTCCTTTCACGAAGAATGGCAAGTGCAGCACGTCCTTCTATTATCTCTGTTCTAAAAACCTTGGCCGTGCGAATGGATCAACTCATCACCTCGCCGTTCGTCAATCAGTACATCTACATCCCAGACGTACTGTTCAGCGCGGCCATGAAGGTGTTCCCGGAACTGGATCGCACTGGTGTGGAGCGGTTATAGCCCGGCGAGGCGGAGACCGAGACCGAAGGCGGACGAGAAGAGAAAAGGGGATCGCTACAGATGCGTGTATGGCGGCATGAGCGGGAGATAGAGAACGGGTATCCAAAGTGGGTGGAGGATATGCATTGATAGTACTACGAGCGCCCGAAAGCGGCCGCAGAGGAGAGGACATTGGGATATGTCACTGCCGACGTATGTTTCTCTCAGCTTTCCATTTCCAGCATAAAAGCTAATCCTGACACACCCCAGGCCTGCCCCGGTATTGGCGACGACACTCCACGCGCACCCCTCCCCGCCTACTGCATCCCCGACTTCGTCGCCTCGCGCGTGCCCGACCTTGACGTCGGTGGGGACCCCAACGCCACTGTGCCCATCGTCCTCATCTTCATCGACTTTAGCTCATCCAGATGCTGAATGCGGTGCAGACGGTGCGTGTGTACTCGCGGGCAGACGTGAGGGTGTATAGCCCCGTGAGGTTAAATGAGGTATTGAGGGTGTATGCGGAGGTGGCGTGAATTAGTTATAATTTATTGGGTGTTTGTTGATTTTTTGGTGGGGAGCGATACAGACTGGCTGGCGTGGGTATAGAGCCATTTAGATCGTGCTGCTTTCTATTTACAAGCTAGTTCTGACTCTGCGAATATACAGGCCTTGTGTGATTTGTCGAGGATTTCTGAGGCACAGCCATCTCGCCCTTGATCTGAACTTCCGCTGGACCTGATTTCCTCAAATTCCTTGGGCTTGGACTAAACGCATAGACTTGAGACTAGTCTCCCCAAGTGTCGCTTTCTTCAATGGCTTTCAACTTAATGGTCATGAATCTTACTTAGTGGCGGAACTCTGGACGGCACGACGGCGTCTTCGAGTCGCAGGTGTGGTTTGTTTTCCCTCCGACCTCTAGGCCGTAGGCAGACAAAATTCAAATCGATTATTGCACTACCAAAAGACAAAATGACCAAAGCATAACCCGTGATTCACCTTCCTTTCCACTTCCTCTATGCCTCGTCAACCCAGATTATGAAGGCAACCCATATAGTATCCACCCAAGGCCCTCGTATTTTTCATCCAAAGTCACGTTCTTCAGAGTATCCTCCCAGGCTGCGTTTGCTGTAAGCAGTCAGCTACACGTGTTTGTACGGCTATGATCACGGCTTTTTCTTGTTACCCGCTTTTCCGAAATTTTACGCTGCTCAGCTTGCCCGTATGGCGTTACAGATGTTGCATAATTCAATCACAAAACTTTTTCTCGGTTTTCAAAAACTTTTTTTCTTCAAATCTCAGAATACCCTGATATTGGAACCCTACATACCTTGTGGCTCTGGTATACCTGTCCTCAAAGGAAATAGGCCATATCTGGGTGGAACCGGCATAAAACACAACTTCGAACCAGGGGCCGATCTGCAGCACGGCCATCACGTCAATCGTTCTTTCTCTCACGCTTATTCGCTCTCATCTTTCTCGCTCTCGCGACGACTAGTATCTCATGTACTCCGGTGTCACCTGCTGCTAAGTGCTAAGCATTCCTGTGCGCTACCCATCTGTTGTCCACTTGGGCTTGCTGCCTCATCACCCCGTTCTTGCCCAGCCTTCACAAGCCTACACCGATAAAAAAATCCCAACAGTGCAAAGTCCTCAGAATCCATCTCTGCCTGGCTCGCAGTTGGGCAACTACACCCTGGGCTACCAGTCTGCGCTCAAGCAGATGCGTAGCCAAAAGGTGAGCACAGCCCACCTCTGTTCTCTCGAGACTCTTCTCCAGCACCAACGTCACCCTCGGTACCGCTATTGGCAGGCTTTTCCGTGTCGGGTGTGCCGCATCTTTGTTCCGACCCGGATATAACAGTATTAACAAACTTACCTTTCTTGGCTGTTCAACATGTCTTTTTCTCATCTACCGTCTATGCCAGATGCTCAAGGCAGACGACGGCGCGAATCGTCCATCATCCAGGCAATGGTTCCTTTGCACCCACCGGCTTTTGCTACCAGTAATTTTACCCCCGCCTATGCTACTGCGACTCTTTCGACACCTGTTTCTACACGGCAACCTCATTTCGAGGAAGGCCGTGCTCTCCGGCCTAATGCTCCGGTTTCGTGGTCCCGTCCGGTCTTGGAGGACTTGGCTGGTCCTTCCAGGTGGGCCCCACGACTCAGCCTTTCACCAACTCTTTCTGAGTTCCATGGTCATGCTGGAATGGAAAGCATTATGGAGGAGCGGTTGGAAAACCTGCCCTCCGGTACGGAACATCATTCGGCATCAGGTAGTCATCATAGTTCTCTTCATCAACTAGGCTCACCACATCCATCGCAACACACCCCATCTGGAACACCCCTCGTACCTCCGTTGACCGGAGTTCCGGTTGTTCCATTAGTTCCGGTTCCTCCGGTTGCTCCCGCAGTCCCAGCAGTCCCTCAACCGATGGCTGCTACCCAAGGTGTGGATCCTAACAACCCTCCTATTCCGCCGGCTAGACCTCCTACCCCTACTGGAACTGGTCTGGCAGGACCTCCGGCTCCTGGGGGTGGTGGAGGTGGCGGAGGAGGAGGAGGTGGTGGAGGCGGTGGTAACGGTCCTAATAATCCTCCGGATCCAAATCAACCTCCGATTAACCCTCCAATTCCTCCTGCTGGACCGCCTGTACCTCCCGCACCTGGAGGTGGAGGAGGTGGCGGACCCGGCGGAGGAGGAGGTGGTGGTGGTGGTGGTGGCGGACCTCCGCCACCAATCAATCCGCAAGGACCTCCTGGTCCCCAGGGCCCTCCTGGCCCTCCGGGATTTCTGGTTTATATTCATAATGCCCAGCTTGATGCTGCTATGCAAACCTTTGCAACCGCCATGACCGCCTTCGCTCAGAATGCCAATGCTCCTCCTTGTTCCACCCGGAGCACTCTCAAAGCTCCGGATACCTTCAATGGATCTGATCCATCGAAATTTCACTCTTTCCTATCCCAGATCTACCTTCACATTGCGGAACGTCCCCAGGATTTCCCCGGTGACGACGAGAAAATTCTCTACGTCCGGTCATATCTCCGGGGTACTGCACAACGATGGTTTGAGCCTGGCATGTATGTCGGAGCTCCCATTCCGCTCTGGGACGGAAACTTCCGTCTATTCATCGAGGAGTTGCAAGCCAATTTTGGTCCCCATGATCCGATTGGGGATGCGGAACAGGCACTTAAGGCATTGGTCATGAAATCGTCGGATCGAATCGCCACTTATCAGGTCGATTTCGACAATTATGCAGGAATTATTGGGTACAACGACATAGCGCTCCGTCGTTTCTTTTACGATGGACTTCCGCGCCGGATCAAGGACCTACTCGCGCACACCGACTACGACAACACTCTTAATGGTCTTAAACTTGCTGCACGCCGGATTGACGCTCGCTATTGGCAGCATCAAGGGGAGCTAGAGCATGAACGTGCTCAACAGAAAGCTACCTCCGGCGGATCCTCCGGCAAAACCTCCGGCGACTCCGGTTCCTCTCCGACCACCTCCGGTAACACTAGCGGAGGTAAGGGGAAGGGCAAAGGCAACAAGCCCCAGAAGCCTAGGCCCTCCGGACAATCCTCCAGATCATCCTCCCAGGCCGCTTCGGGTAACGCAGGCCAGGCGTCGACTTCAACGCCGGCCAAGCCCAAACCGTATGCCGACAAGCTCGATAAGTCCGGTAAGCTAAAACCGGAGGAACGCGAGCGGCGTATTAAGAACAACCTCTGCCTTTTCTGTGGAGGTTCCGGCCACAAGACTAACGAGTGCAAGAAGCGTCCGGGCAATCAAGCCCAGGGCAAGGCAGGCTCCGTCTCCACTCCGCCTGCTCCCTCTGCTGACGCATCCTCTTCGTCCGAGTCAAAAACATAGTTAGCAGCTCGGATACCTCAGCACCGAGCCCGAGTTGTGTTGACTCCGAGGTGCTTCCAGAGGTTTGTCTCAACGCTTCCGCTCTTTCTCCGAACGCTTTATATGTTGATCTCGATATATCTTTACTCTCTGCAGACTATATCTCTCCCTCCGGTTCTCTCTCTGGACTCCTTTCGGAGGCAGGCCAAACCCCTGTCTTCGTCTCTAGTAAAACGAATTGCCGGGGGATTCAACTTCCGCTTACGAGCACTCATTGACTCCGGATCTTCCCACTGTTTTGTGTCCACGAATGTCTGCGAATCCAATGTTTTTACCCCGTATGCGGTGTCTCTGGTTAAGCTCCGGTATCTTGACGGCTCTTCATCCATCATAAACCGACAGCTACAATTGCTCCCTCGGTTTCCCTCCGGCGATGTCCAGTTAATGGAATTCTACGTCACCCGTCTCAATTCTCCTTGTGATCTGGTATTGGGATACGATTGGCTTGCCCGCTTCAATCTGTTGATTGACTGGCGCAGTGCCACTATCACTTTTCCCTCAGTTCCCTCCGAGTCTCCGGTGTCGACACCTCCGGAAATTATTCTGATCCCTGTTGCGGCTGCTCCTACTATGGACGAGATGGAACCTCCGGCATCCCCGGCAGACCCTCCATCTACACCGTTGATGTCTTCGCCAGAGTTTGGTCCTTCAATGGATGTCCCCTCCGATCCTTTAATGGATGACATCCCTGAGGTTCCAATGCCTCATCCGTTCACCTCCGCTCCGCTTGTTTCACTAGTCTCCGCAGCAGCATACAGCGCCATTATACGAGACAAGAGTACAATCCAGTATACTTTGCATGCAACCTTGACCGATGAAGCCCAGGCTTGTCGTGCCTCGGCTGAGGAACCGGATCTCTCCGGTTTACCTCTGGAATATCACGACTTCGCAGATGTTTTCTCTGAGGAGAAGGCATACAATCTTCCTCTGCACCGCGAATTCGACCTCAAAATCGAGACTATCAACGGCGAGGAACCTCCAATCAGCCATGTATACTCCATTTCTCCGGCTGAACTTACCGCTCTCCAGGAGTTCATTGACAAGAACTTGAAGGCGGGATTCATTTATCCATCTAGTTCTACTCATGGAGCTCCGATTCTCTTCGCTAAGAAGAAAGACGGGAGTCTCCATCTTTGTGTCGATTATCAGGGTCTTAACCGCATCACGAAGAAGGATCGTTATCCACTTCCTCTGATTGCGGACCTCCTCGATGCTCCGGGAAAGGCATGTATTTATACTAAACTCGACCTCCGGCACGCTTACCATTTGCTCCGGATTGCTCCGGGCGATGAGTACAAGACCGCATTCCGCTCCCACTACGGCTCTTATCAGTTCCGCATCGTTCCGGAAGGCCTCACCAACGCTCCGGCCGTTTTCCAACGCTTCCTGAACACGTTATTCTCCGATTTGCTGGACGTCTATGTCATCGTATATCTCGACGATATCTTGATCTACTCTGACGATCCGTCTGCACATACGGCTCATGTTCGCGAGGTGCTCTGTCGCCTCCGGCGAAGCGGGACTATGCTGCAAACTGCCGAAATGCGAGTTTAGCGTCACCACTTGCGAATACCTCGGCTACATCCTTTCGCCGGAAGGTTTCCGCATGTCTCCGGTCAAAATCTCCGCTATCACGGAGTGGCCTGTCCCCCGAAAAATCAAGGATATCCAGTCTTTCCTTGGTTTTTGCAACTTTTACCGATGTTTCATATACGGGTATTCCCAAATCACCGTTCTGCTCACTCGACTCACTCGTTCGAACGTCGCATGGGATTGGTCTCCCGCTTGCCAAAATGCTTTCGAGACTCTCAAGCGAACATTTACGGAGGCTCCGGTACTTCACCACTGGATCCCCGGTCGACAAATTACTGTCGAGACGGACGCCTCCGACTATGCCATTGCTGCCATTCTCTCCATTATAGGGGATGACGAGCTCCTTCATCCCGTTGTGTTCTGGAGCCGGACCTTAACTCCTCCGGAGCTCAACTATGACACGCACGATAAAGAGTTACTCGCGATTTTTGATGCTTTTAAACATTGGCGCCACTACCTCGAGGGAGCTCCACTCACTATCGACGTTGTCACGGACCATAAAAATCTCGAATACTTTGCCACAACAAAGACGCTTATGCGCCGGCAAGTTCGATGGTCCGAATATCTTTGCCATTTCAATATGGTAATCCGGTTCCGTCCCGGAAAACTCGGAGGAAAACCAGATGCTTTGACTAGATGATGGGACATCTACCCTAAAGAGGGGGATACGGCTTTCAGCCAAGTTAATCCTCAAAATTTTCGCCCCATTTTTACCTCCGATCAACTCACTGCATCCCTCTGGACGACACTACTCGAGGAAGTTGTTCTCCGAGCCTCCGTCATTATGGACGTCAACAAGCTCCACAGCAACATCAAGTCCCATTATGCGGACGATCCCGCCACTGTTGACGGACTTACCTCCGCAACCTCCGGCACTTCATCGCATTGGTCTATAGATTCCTCCGGTTTACTCCGCCTTTACAACCGGATCTATGTACCTCAAACCTCCGGCAACACTCCGGATATTCTCTGCATACGTGTTTTACAACATAAACATGATCATATACTCTCTGATCATTTTGGGCAGAATCGCACACTTGCCCTCGTACGCTGGGAATACTCCTGGCCAGAGATGCGGACCTTCGTACACGACTATGTCAGGTCTTGCGTAATTTGTAAATGCAACAAGGCCCCACGACATAAACCTTATGGACTCCTCCGTCCACTTCTGGTTCCCCTCCGTCCTTGGCATTCCATTTCTATCGACTTCATCAAATTCCTTCCTTTATCCGGCGGGATACTGTGCCAAGTTGTAGGGGAGCAACGGTCACGGTCACAGGCCGTCTGTTGCGTTGCTTTATTTCTGGCCGGTCACTGTCACAATGAGGTTGGTTGCCTCGAAAAGATCGTGACATACCAAAGAAAATGTTGAAAAAAATTCCGAGTCCTAGATATTGTCCAAAATCAGCCTGAACCAAGTAATTTTGCAGCTGGTCTTATGGGTTGACATTGTAAGCCTAGAAACCACCTAGAGTCTCTGGCCAATACCAGAATAAAATATTTGATGGTTGCCTTTTCATGCAACGGTCACGCTCACGGGCAGGTTCGTTGCCTGAAAAAGAGGCAACAGAGTTGTCACAGTCCTCGGGGTGTTGCTCCCCTACAACTTGGCACAGTATGATGCAATTTGCGTTATAGTCGACAGGGCTTCAAAACAAGTTATTCTCTTTGCCTGTGATCGATACATAACCTCCGCCCTTCTAGCTAAGGCATTCCTTACACATGTCTTCGCCAAACACAGAGTTCCGTCCCATGTCACTTCCGATCGTGGCACGGAGTTTGTCTCCGCGTTTTTCCGTTCCTTGGGGGAACTACTCAGCATGAAAATGCATTTTACCTCTGGTTACCATCTGTCAGCGGACGGACAGACGGAACGGATGAATCAAACCCTCGAACAATACATCCGGATGTACTGCACTTATCAGCAGGACGACTGGCACGAGCCTCTTCCGCTCGCGGAGTTCACACTCAATAATGCTCCGAACGCCTCTACTGGAGTTACTCCGTTCTTTGCCAACAAGGGTTATCATCCCTTGATTACTTTCTCCGACATCGAAGTCTCCGATCCCTCCGCTCGTGAATATGTGTATGACATTCCATCAGTTCAGGAATACCTCCGGCAGCAACTCACTTTTGCTACGGAGCGTTACAAGGAGATTGCGGACAAGAAACGTGAACCGGAACCCATCTTCGAAATCGGAGATGAAGTATTCATTACTGCCGAGTTCATTGCAACGACACGTCCGACTGAAAAGTTTTCAGAGACTCATTTCGTACCATACGAAGTTATCGAGAAACCATCCGCTGCTTCCTACACCATCCGCCTTCCTAAAGCTCTTTCCCGCATCCATCCCGTATTCCATGTCTCTCAACTCGAGCCTCACTTTCCGAATCCATTCCCCGGACGAGAAGCGGAACCTCCGGGCGCCGTCCATACACTTGACGGCGAGGAGTACTACGAACTTAGCTCCATTGTCAATTCCAAGATCGACCGGAGGTACCGCATAAAACTCCGCTACTACGTCGAATGGTTGGGTTACGAGGATACAGACACCCGTTATGAGTGGGTCTCCGCAACGGACCTGGATGCTCTGGAGCTTATCGCCGCATTCCATGAGCGTTATCCGGAGAAACCGGGACCGGAGCTTATGGATTAACCTCCGTCTCCTCTTCTTCCAATTTCCGACTAATTTCGACAAGAAAATCAAATATACAATTTTTTCAGTGATATATACAACATAAACTAATGTCCTTATTCATTTCTCCGGCTCCGGGTTTTCCTCCAGGGCCTCCGGCATCTCCTCGTCGCTGTCCACCAACTCATAAATGACTTGTTCGTTGACGTCGACGATGCGACGGAGGGCCGGAGGGGTTGGTGGACGGATTGCGATTTCCGTTTCCTCCATCTTCACCCGGAGGCTTTCCGCTGCCGCTGCCACTTCTTCTCCCGCTCTCCTCTTCTCTTCCTCTTCCGCCTTCCTACCCTCCTCCAACAACTTGGCCATCATGGCCGCCCTTTCCGCCTTCGCCTTCTCCGCCTCTGCGCGTTCCTTATCCCTCTTCACCTCCGCCGCCTTCAGCTCCCACCGTTTCGCAATGTTGGCCTGGATTAGTGCCATTTGGTCGGCACTGTCGTTTTCGATCTTGACCGGAGGCTCCGGCTGGACCTCCGGCGTGGCCACCACACTTTCCACAGTCGACAACGGGCTTTCCGCCCGCACCTCCCTCTCCTCCGGTTCTCCCTGCGCATCCACGATCTGCTGGAGCGCAATTCCTACGTCCACCTCGTTGTCGGATACCGCATGACGCCATTCGTTGATGCAGGTATCTGCTGGCGCTCCGTCATCCTCCACCTGCCCATCTCCGTCAAACTCCACCTGCCCATCTTCGTCACCCTCAGCTTCTTGAGCCTCCTCAGTCTCCGTGCTGACCATCGCATCGGAGATGCGTTTGCGGGCCGAGGCCTCGAGGTAATGGGCGGCTCCGACCTCGTTCATTCCCTCGTCAACCAGCTTTGTCGCCATGGTTGAGAGGAAGACTCGGTCCAGCGCCTGGCACCGGCGCATGAGATGGAGCATCTCCCGCATCTCCATCAGCTCCGCCCGCATGTCCCCGGTTCGGGTCCGAGTTGGTTCCTGCGGGCCAACCCACAGCAGAACCTTGCGTGCGCCCCGGGCTTTTCCTTTCCGCTCTGTCCTTCCCTCCGACTTCTCCGTCCTCCGTTTCTTCCTCACCCCTCCGGTCTCCGTCGTCGCTGGCGCCCCTTGGCTTCACGATGGCCGGTCGAGCCTCGTTCTCTGGCAGCAACTGGCATTTCCAGTGCTTGATCTTGCACCGTTGGCAAGCGAGGTTCCGGCTCCAGAACTTCTGGACGTAGCAGGTTGCTCCGTCCTTCTGGCAACTACCGCAAGCTGAAAAAAATCGTCAATCTAAAAAATTTCTCCGGAGAGTGGACGGAACTCACCATCCTCCACCCTCCGTGCCAACCACTCCACTTGTATCTCTCCTTTCCGTCCCATTCGCAAGGTGATAAGACGGCGCGGAACCTCTGTGCCATCCTCCGTCGTCTCCTTGCGTTTGCGCTTGAGGCGACTAGGCCCCAGTTGGCCAATCTCCAGCTCCGTCGCTCCGTCCTCGCTTGTATCATCCGACACCGGCTCGTCGGGCACGTCGTTCCAGTCCGGCGAATCCCTGCGATCGAGGTCCACGATGGCGACGCGGTCGTGCACAGTCAACTCCCGACGCTGCACACGTGCCAGGAGCTCTGTGATTTCGCGGCGGTGTTGTTCAGCCCCCCGAGCTTTGCCCTCCACCTCGAAGAGAAGCTGGGAAAGGCGTACCTCATCCCGCTTTGCCTCCTCCTCAGCCTCCTTGTTCTCCTGCTCCACCCGCGCGATATCCATCGCCATTCCCTCGTCCTCCCTCTCTTGCTCTTCCCTCGAACCCTCTCTCCCTTTGCCTTTGTCCTTGCGCGGAGGTGGGGTGGTGTTTGATTCGTCGGACATGGGGGTAATTGGGGATGGTGGTGGTTGAAAGGAAGAAAAATTTTGTTCTCACGCCACTCATTCCTTGATTCAACATGTCAACGACCCGTGACCAACTATACAACTTTCTCAGCACTCCGTTCCCAACTCCATCGTCTCCGTCATCGTCTCTGTCTCCGTCTCCGTCTCTGTCCAGTACCTCTTCAGTTCCTCGTGGGCGAGGAACCTTAAGAGGGGGATACTGTTACGTCCGTGCACATCTCCGTCCGAAAACCTCCGTCCGGAATCTCTGGATCTCTGGATCTCCGATATCTCCGTCCTCCGGATGCGTACGTCCTAACCTATGGGCCCGCGTCTGATTACTCCCTGTGCATTATGCTATGGTTTGATGCACAATCCTCCGGGGTTTTTACGCAGTGAAGTCTTCTGAGCGTTTCCCCAGAATTACTTATGATCATATGCCCTATGCTCCACATGCTACTCCTTATTGTTGTTATTGTTATTTGACGACCTTATTGTCTTTTACTTACTTCTCTGTCCACATCCAGAAACCTCTGGATTTCGTATAAATATGTAGTCGTTCATGGATGTACTTTAGTTTGTTAATTAACGTGCTTTGCCTCCGCATAGCTCCGGTCTGATCTCCGCTCCTACTCCGTCTGGCAGCCAAGAAGAGGGCGCTCACCCTTATACCTCTGTGGTGATTTGCGTTAGCTCCGTCTTATCTCCGGCTAGAATTCTCCGATCCTCCAGACTCTGGCCTTCCGTCCCTCCGGTCCGACCCGGATATAACAACTGGTGGATGCCAGGAGGAAGGCGGCACTGGTGTTGCTCGCGGAGAGGGAGGGGAGGGTGCGCTCAGGCAGAGGAGGGGTGCCGTCGAATTCACAGCCCCCAAGTGGAGGAGTAGGAGCTAGGGCTGACACCTATTGGGGAGCCGGGCAAGCCAGACGCCTATGGGTGCGCATGTAGCGGTGGGGCCATTGCCAGACCATATGGATTTGAGGTCGCCGTCGAGCAGGGATGGGGCAGGGTTAGAGTGAGAGTAGCAGTGTCCACCTCCACTACCAGGTTTGTGCCCACTGAGCCGTGTCAATGTGGCGACAAGCTCTTGAACCTTCCTTTCACGCCTAGTGACTACCCAGAGTTGGTCCGTGACATGCGCCGGCTGTGTTCCTCAGGCGTCAGAAGATCCATGAGAGAGCTCGAGAGGAAGTCCTCGAGGTCCTTGTTAGAGTCCTCCACCGTCCCTTGGCACCAAGGTCCTGCTCGCACTCGACCGTGATGTCGTAGTCGCCGTTTCTGGTCCCGCTGTGCGTGGAAGAGCACTGTGTACACATATGCCGAGAGCACCTTGTCCGCATGGCTGTTTGGAAGAAGGAATGCGCTGATCCCGCGATCTGCAGTCAACTTGTCGGATTGCCAGTCGTCGAGAAAGATGAGAGCGAATAAGCGTGAGAGCACGAACAATTGATGTGATGGCCGTGCCGCAGATCGGCCCCTGGTTCGAAGTTGTGTTTTATGCCGGTTCCACCCAGATATGACCTATTTCCTTTGAGGACAGGTATACCAGAGCCACAAAGTATGTAGGGTTCCAATATCAGGGTATCCTGAGATTTGAAGAAAAAAAGTTTTTGAAAACCGAGAAAAAGTTTTGTGATTTGAATTATGCAACATCTGTAACGCCATATGCCCGTGCAGACTATCTGGAAAAGTATGGCAGTCAATGTGCACTTTTATTAAAAGGTGATATTTGTCTTGATTTTGTGTAAAATATGTCGAGAGATGTGAATATATGTTTTTCTCAAAGCACAAAAAAAAATCTTCTCCACTTTTTTTTTCTGTTCACTCGAGTTTTCTTTATATATCTTTCTCACTTGGAAGTTATATATATATCTTTCTCGGCACAACTGAGTGGCTGTGCTAGCCGAGTGATGGCCATGGCCTGGGCCAGACTCAGGCATAAGACTAGTATGCACCTCATTGTCTACTGTTGGGCCTGTAGGAGAGTTCACAAGGTGGCTTCCCTCCATGTGCAAGCTAAGGCTTCTCAACAGCCATATGACCAGCCAATCAGGCGCAGAATCTGCAATGGTCTGTCGAGTTCGGCCACGGAAAGGCCATCATTCGGCGGGCACTGCCACTCAGTCATGCCGAGAAAGAGATATATATAAAACTTCTGAGTGACGAAAAAAAAAAAAAAAAAGCACATTGAGAAATATATTCGGGCTTCAAACATTTCCTCAAGCTCGTGAAATATATCATGAAAACAGAGATATATCATGAAAAACAGAGATATATCACAAAAAACAGAGATATATTACTGTTTTAATAAAGGTGCAGACTGACCGCCATAGAAAAGTGTATCGGAGAAAAGGCTTATTATAATAGTGAAGAACAATTCACGGCGTGATGGTAAACCGTACTGTACTATTTCGATCAATTCGTCCCGAGGGTCCGAATTTTGACCAAAACAACATCCAAAAGAATATTGAAAAATCGAGAAAAAGTTATTTCTGGGGTCAAAAAATTTTGAGTGTTCCGCGTTGCTGACGAATTGATTGAAGTAGTACAGTACCTGCATATGTGACTTTTCACTGAAGTGGAGTGAACCTCCATCCCGCTCCATTAGCATAATCCGCCTCCGTAACCGTTCCTGGCGTCTCTGCACTCACAAAACCGACTCTCAGCCGTCCGTTGCTGAGCGCAGTAGAACCCATTGCGTAGAGCATCCTGCTGCCCGGTTGGACAGCGATATTAAGCCTATCGATACAATCGCTGCAGCTCGCGCCTCCGCGCCACGCCGCCGCGGCATCACTGTAGATGTATTCGCTGAGGATATTGCTTGGGGAGAAGAAGTAAACGTGGATCTGATTAACCACGAACAATGAGTAATGAGAAACCAACGTTGATGAACTTGAACTGCTTGCTTACCTCGCTGAAGCTTGCATCGACCAGAGTCGCCGCAATCGGAGTGCCCTGAAGGACTTGCTGCGCCGGCACGAGAAGATCGGACCCACCATTATTGCCAACAACGAATGGGGCAGTAACGGCGGTCTCCTGAATACTGTTGTCGCTATTCTGGAAATACAAGCGCGTTTGTCCGTTGCTGGGAACTACCTGCACTGCGGCGATGGCACCGAAGTAGTTGAAGCCGTTAGTCTCGGTGCTGGGAGTGTGGGTAGTGGCATTCGATGCTAAGCCACCGAGTGTGTAGGCAATGAAGGGAAGGAGCTAAAAATATATGATTTGAGCTCAGAGATCCAGGTTGTGATCTCGGGACTACTTACGCAGATGAGTTTGAGGATGAACATTGGATGATCCAGTAAGCGGGACGACTTGTGGATAAGTCTCCGCACGAGCACACTTTATACGGTCCTAAGCGAGCTGCGTGGATATTCGGATTTCGAATACCTGAATCATTGAGAGCGCTCAACCTGTATTCTCTCTGTCAAATTAGCCACCGGCGTTACCTTTATTCCGTTGACTCGGGAAAACAGGATGATCAAGCTGCCGCTGGTTCTACTACCATGCCATATCTTCCATAGCTATCAAGAATGGAGTTCAAGCTCAGAGAAGATGAATATTATTGCATCTCGCGAAAGCTTTTCTGGGTACCTGGGGCTGATACTAAGAAAAAAACATATGAAAAAAAAAAAAAAAACCATCGAGATGCGCAATTTCGCAGAATGTCATCTCGGTAAGTAAAAGCACTCGACCAGAGAACGCGAGCGTTCAAGCTGCTGAATGTCTGAACCATTCAGAGCGTCGAATTTTCGCCATCGTTGCATTCCTTGCTTTGATTCGGAAAAAAAAACGGACGTTCTTCGCCGAGTTGGCGTTAGGTCGTTCCCACTTGAACCATTTCATATGCCAAACAAGCAAGTGGATATTCGGATTTCGAATACGCAACATCACCGGCCCCCAAGTATCGCCGACCGCGACAGAAGCAACGCAGAAAGTCATCCAAGAAGATGTGAATCCGCTTCGGCAGACTTGTGGACGTCTTAAGGCATCGGTTGGTGATGAAAGCAGGGAATAAGATGGAAGAGTCGGCTTTCAAATTGGCCTTATTTGGTTCGAAAGCCAACACCCCGGGCCGTGACATCCGCATGCCCAGGCCGTCAGCCTCGGAGCCAAATAACCGCACTCGTACTCTGATTCTCAAGCACACTCTCCTCCCCTCACGTATTCCATCTGAATCCGATAGATAAACTTGGGGTAGAGGGCCATGGCTTTGCCTGGCAGAAACTCATGCTTATGTGGTTGTTAGATGCATTCACAGAATAAATCTCAACTAAAATGCCCTCCCAGCTTAGACAGAATGGGATGAGCTTGATAAGGTAACTGGTGCAAACACTGAGCCAATGAGCTCAAGGAGGCTTGCTAAAGAGTTTGGCTATTTTAATAATTTCCTATTGCGTCCAAATCACTGTTGGGTGCTGAGATGATACTTTAGTGTGGTAGGGTAGGGAAGATCACCTTGTTGCTGTTAGTCCCCCATTTTCCAAGATTTGGCTTGTAAAAAGCACGAGGAGTTGTCCTCGGATAAGGTGGAGTGTGGGAAAAAGAGGAAAGTTACCTGTATCGCCACATGTCAGTCATTAGGGTTGTTCACAGTAGCCCTTTTTTGCACCCTTTTTCGCCCTTTTTGCCATTCTATTCATTTTTGCCCGGTTTTTTTTCCCTTTTTCAATTGGAAGTTCAAAAAGGGTAGAAAACCAGAAAAACAGGGTTCTACATGCAGATATAGGGAAAATGAAAAAAAAGGGTGTGAAAAAGGGTGCGAAAAAGGGCTACTGTGAAACCCCCCATCGGGAACTCCCTTTTTCCACCCTTTTTCAACCCTTTTTGACTCCTTTTTTTCATCTCATGCACCCTGGGTGCTTCTATTGTTCCTCAAAGGTTGAATACCAACTTGAATGTTCAAAAAGGACTGGGGTGAATTTTTCTGGATTTTGCAGCACACTTTCTACCAAACCTGAAAAAGGGAGCAAAAAGGGCACAAAAAGGGAGTCAAAAAGGGCGCAAAAAGGGCGTCAAAATGGGCTACCGTAAACAACCCCATTATGATTGAGGTTCACAGCCAAATCCAGCACATGGATTTGGAGCTCGGAATAAAGTCTTCATTGTGAAGTGTAAGACAGCAGTGCATCCTAACCAATTCACTAGTTCAAGATATTCAGCAAACAGTCTAGGCTAACGGGGTTTTTTTGTTCAAATCGACAGTCATGGGTCACGCACCCCTATGCCAATGTCAAACTTCGGTTGCAATCACGTGTCCCAGCGGCCCTTGTCGAACCTGCCACTGGTCACGGCTCAGCCGAAATCACCTGAAGCACACAAAAAAGTGAAAATTCGGTGGAAATGTCAAAAAAACTTGAAAAACAGGTCACATGTCAACCCCTCCCCCCCTCCCTGTCGATTTGAATGAAAAAACCCAGTATCAAATTGTCAGTTCAAAGCTCAATGATGTTTTTTCACCAAAACCCCTCAAATTGACAACCACAACTCGAGATTTAGCCCCTGTTTCTGATGGGGGTGGATACTTTGGAAAGGCCGGCATCAAGACCGGCCGCTTCAGCCACTCTCGGCACCTCCTGTCGGAGTTTTTTCCCAACTCCCAATCCTATACCTAGTGAATCTTCGCTCGTTCAATCAATATGGCCAACATCTATCTGCTTCCTGATGATACCACACTTGAAAGGGATCACCGTGCTGTGGCTGTTCATATATTCATCTCCCTTCAATGAAAACCTGGAGCCCTTGATTTTTCAAGGCATCCCACCTGAGATGAATTTCTTTTGCAATTTCTTTTTTGTTATTATGGGATTGAGCGTGGGATGGCCTCCCTGCACTAACTTTGCACCATACTTAAAGTATTGCCTAATGTTGAGACAGCCGACATGCCGGCGCCGCCCGGCCGGTCTCTTTATTGACATGTCCGCGACAACAAGCCTGAAATACAAACTTGAAATATCCTCATGGGTGTCTGATTCATCATTTTACTGAGAAACCAATTATTCTACTTATGGGTTTTATCATGTGGAAGAGGGAGTTGTGGGTCGTGTCGTATGTGTTTACAGTTGTTTTTCTGTGATCTGAAACAGACTCTGCCAGCCATCAAGACCGGCGGAAATTGCCGCCGCTTTGGCACATCACTGATGCACATAAAGTGAAATTCAGAGCACTGAAGAATACTCAAGCTGTTTTACCTGCAGAAAAATATCTCAAGATGGAAGTGCATTGGAATAAAATAGTGTAGCAGGAGCAAGGGAAATCAATTTTGGATTCACTAAGTGCAATACCGTGGGAACTTATGAAGGTTACCTGGACAGCCACCTACCACCACATAACTAAACAGAATGAGAACAAGTTGAAGCTGAGATCCTACAAAATACAGTACAATGAGGTGTATGACAGGTTTTATTTTTTATTTTCAAATTTTCACTCATGGGATTTGAATGAGGAAATGGTTAGAAGTGATATCAAGGTTTAAAATGGTGATTATAGCGAGGATCGAACCCACACCAGGGGAAAACAATGACCAAAGCAGATGCTTGGTCACAATTTTCATTAGCTTTCAAATCTATTGAGAAGTTAAAAAGCCTTCAAAAATTTCGACGATTCCGATCAAAAGGTTAGAGTGATAGATGGTGACTGACTTTTCAAGAGGTCGCAAAATCCTCATCCCGATTTCTTAAATGGACGACTTCTTATTACATAAGCATTCGTAATTTCATTTCCATACGAAAATCAAAATCAAGAGCATAAGTACGGAGCACTTCTGGCTACCGACTACATGTATAAGCTAAACGATTTTGAAGTTGAACTTGAGTTGAATCCGCGGATACCTTCAGGCTTACCGTACCCAGACCCGCAAAAACCGCACCCGTGTGCGGGTCGGGTCTAAAACCCGTACGGGTTACCCGCGGGTCCCCAAATTCGTTGGAACTTCCAAGATATATAATATTTTATTGTCAAATATAGTGTGGTAAATGCAGACTACTCGACAATCTCATACATTGGAGTTTTTTCTCTGCTGCGCGCTCTTGATGGAGGTTGAATTGGATGCAAACCTTCGTCTCAACGGTTGAAGTTGCTGTCTTGCAGACCTTGTTGATGTGGAAATACTCCAGCTTGGAGCTGGGGTGAAGTGCTATATGCAGCATGAGAATGGAATTGATTTTGAAGCAACTAGTATCGCATACCAACGGCGAAACACTGAATGTCCAAAAACCCGCAGGTACACGGATCGGGTACACGGGTTGAGCATGGGTCTGAAATCGCGACCCGTACCCGTACCCGACCGTACCCGTACCTGCCCACACCCGCGGGTGTACCCACGACCCATGTTCATCCTTACCACTTGTACCTTCCTGTCTCCGCGTTCTCCAGCCCAGCGCTCCATCCTCCCCTGCGTGATAACGTGATCCCTTTCTCGCATGGACTGTTCACGGGCGAGGTGAAGGACATGCGAGTACTGCTGAACAGCGAGTGGTGATGAGGTGGCAACAGCGATATGGAAATTGTCGAGACGGCGGCGGCGGTAGGCATTCTGAGTGGAAGCATATGTGGAATGCCGCTGGGATTGGCATCGAGCGTGGATGCGGGTACTACGGATGTGACTTTGGTCGCAGAGTACCCGCTATCCACATCTCTTGTGCCTTGTCCTTGCATCTGAGAATGGGCCACACATGGGCCACACATGTGCGGGCTCGGGCCCGTGGTAGACCACAGTATGACGGTATTCACATGGGAGATTGCCAAGTTTATGGCCTCCTGATGTATAATTTTAAATGCAAAGTTTTGAATTGTACATCAATTTGGCCGAAATCAAAACTGACTCTTGTACTTTCAGTTCATCTGATCAAATTGAAACTAGTTGAATAAAATTCTACATTCACCTGTAATGAAATGCTGAGTATTAGTTCAGGAACCATGTGAGTTGAAATGCAAACTGAAAGCTACTTTATCATTGTGTTTCAGCCCTCTCAAAACTATCCACTTCAACCTGAATTCCAGCTTGGCTTAGATGTGAACTGAGATTCACTTTCACTCAGGCTGAAATCATTTTATTGGCTGGGGGTTTGGATTTCAGTAGTACTGAAATTAATTGTTTCCAATTACATCTCAGCTTGGACTGTAATTAGAGACTTTGTGCAGAGCCACCAGGAGCCACCTGGTGGCTCATCAGGCATGCGGTGCAGAGTGGCTACCCCATTTGGTGGCCCTCCGGTGGCTGAACATGTAATGTAAGAATACCCTATTTTCTTCACTTCTATCAACCTAATGACCATGCCTGTGCAGATGTGCTCTGGGAGAGCAAAAAAGCCCAGAATCGCCAATATATTCATCCCATACCTCATAAATTACCTTTAGTACAGTAGTGAAGCAGATTCAAGTCTCTAAGATAGCATGCTGCATGATAAAGAGTGTGGAAGTAACATACTGAGGCACCTGACTTGCATTGGTGAAACCAGTGGATCAGCCACCAGATGTGGCAGCCACTCGGTACTGCATGCCTGATGAGCCACCAGGTGGCTCCTGGTGGCTCTGCGCAAAGTCTCTATTAATTGTTTCCAACTTGGACTGTAATTAAACCTGACATCTGGCATTTTGAGAGAGCTAAAAACAATAAAGATACCATACCACTAGTTTAGTTTACCATTTCGCTTGCAGTGTTCTGCAATTTGATAGTTCGCAATTTCAGTGCAGCTGAATGGTGATTTTATTCATCTAATATTGACTCTAATATCAGTTGAACCAAAACTTTGTGAATCAGCTTCACTTTCAGCTTATGTGCAGTATAATTTGAAACATCACATTTTGAGTTATACATCAGGAGGCCTTAAATCTGGCAATCTCTGGTGTGACTTATCATTTCTTGTAGGAGTAAAACTCACCTAACAGGTCTGCCTCCGCGTTGGAGGTGAGGTATATATTAGTCGTGTATCCCATTTGGGAAATTTTGATGGCTTCTTTCCCAGCGCTTTGCCTCCCCCATCACCATCATTTCCTGGCAATTTTCCTGGTTGTACTACATGGATTACTCAGGCCTCTTCAGGCTTGCATTTAAAAACTTTCAGCCTAACGTGACTCTATCAACCAAATTTCAACTATTTGTGGCTTCATGCTCTGCTTTCTGCACCTCGCCTGCTGCCTGCACCCAGCTCCTTGCCTCAAATTCTTGCTTTTAGTGAAGCCCTCAGGGGCTCTTGGTTTTCTTCACACTGTTTCCCGTCAACCTAAGCTCGGTTACATTGTGTTCAGATCCTGTGAACTTCAGGAATACCTGCGGCAGAGGCCATCAATGCCTCTGCCATTGCCCCCAATCTTTGTCTGTCTCAGACTGCCTGTACTGTCTACCTCCTTCTGGCCCCCAGCCTTGTATTACTCAAGGTCCTTTCCCTCCTGCAATTCAATCTCAGTAGCCTTGTCAACTTCTGCCAACTTTCAAGTACCTACTCACACTTCCAATTCCTTACCTCTCAAACCATGGTCCAATGTCTACATCTTGTCTAATGTTTTCCTTCAATGTGGGTTCAATTCTACCCTTGCTTTGACTCAGGTAACAAGGTGATGAAGGCAGCAGCCGTCTACAACACTATCTTGTGCAGGTAGAGATGGCCCACTTCTGTTAAATGTATGCCATGATATCCTGATGCCCTTTCATTGATGGGTTGATTTTTGTATGCATTGCTCAAAAAATGATTGTTGACAGCCTCCGACGGCGCTGGAGGCATCAGAGGCCTGTAACATCACACATTCCCCCAGCAAAGCCACATGATAAGGTCCATTGCATGGGCATGAGCACCAAATTTAATTCTGATGTTGGTCAAATGTCCTCTACCGCTACAAATGGTAGGTTGTTAACATTCTTTTTTGAACCTTTGCAATTGTCCACCAATGGACATTAATGTAGCACATGATGATGAATTGAACAGTGTTCAGACACATTTAAGATATATGACCTATACGGCTCATAAGGTGGTTGCACTTTAGAGTGGGAGTAGGCCTCGCTTGCCTCCACCAATAAAAATCAGAAAAGAGTAGATCACTATGAAAATGTTTCCAAATGTCTGGATTACCCTTGTGTATTTAGCGAGAATCCCCACAGCGCTGACGTGACAATGTAATCCATATTTGAGTATCTAGCTCCTGGATCAGCTTGAGATTGACATGCATTTTGTCAGACGCTCACCGCTCACCTTTCTGCAAGTCTCCTAGCCCATTTGGGCGCATGCACTCGTGGCGCGCACACACACAGCCTCCCACTCCCGAGCACCGCAAACCTGCAGTGTTGTGACTGTCTTTCTGAAGTAAGGCGGCAAACACAATGCAAGTGCTGATCTGCTTCTGGATCAGTGATGTACTCTTTTCATAGAACGGGTTATTACTCACATCCTTTTCAGCGACATATTTACTTAGGTGCTCTCTATACTTCAGGGGTTCCATGAATGCACCCCACCGAGGCCCGAGGGAAGGATCATCGATCTCATTATTTCGCATTTGGTTCTTTAACTTGAAATTGGCGTCCACGGCTAGAAGCAGCATGTACAAAAATCTAGGAGCTGGTATATCAGTTACCTGTCTAGCTGCGTGCCCCACATACTTGTATTTAGGGTCCATGTCCTCCCAGCCCTCTGGAAGGTTCCTTCTGTTGTAAGGGCACACCCAATAAATCACCATCATCTCGCCCAGTTTGGTTGCCGCCAAGCCGAGAGTGTCGTGCCCATGCCCAGCCTGCCTGGCGCGTTGCAGGAATGCCCACTGGCACGCCATTCGAATGAATGATTTATAACGGTCCTGAGACATTTTTCGATATTATTGGCTCAACTCGAGAAAAAACCACATACTGGCGTCGTATTCAGCCCGCTTGCCCCAGTGGCGCTCGTGAGATGTTCCAAAGCGCTGACAAAGTCGCTCGCGTTCATGTTCCCAGTGACATTCATCGCCCGGAAGAAATCCAGAACATGGAAGGTGGTGCATGTTTGTGGGTTTGTGATAGTGGCTGGGTACCATGACGTACGGAGGAGTTGCTGGAGATTGTTGGCGTGGTCCTTGTGTTTGCAGCTGCAGTACTGGTAACTGACAACATGAATGCCCGTTGTATCCATAACGACCATCGTGCGCACCGGGGCCACAGGCGTTGGGCAAGGCCCACCTTTGTGGCCGATCTGAAAGATCAGCCCAAGGCTGCGAAGGGTAGTTGCCTCCCCTTGCTCCCAGTGGTCTTGGTTCCATTCCTGTGCATTTTGTTCAAGAACGGCAAATATATATATTATAAGTATCAACATACACGCAGTAAATGGAGTGGGGTGAGTCTGTGATGGCGCAGACAACACAACAGGCATTGCAAAAATGGCCCACATTCACGACAGTGGAAAAAACACTGTTGGTTTGACCCCAGGTCGTATTTGCAGAGAGTGCAAGTCGGGGAGCGGGTGCTGTCCCCAAGTCTGTGCGCCCGGATAGTCTCGTCTAAGAAAAGTTGCGTGTGAGGCCGCCATTCGCTCATGGGATCGACGCCTCAAAATAGCGGATGGACCTGAATGAACGCATTGTGAAAGCAAAGACTTAGATGAGACTCGGGTTTAAGAGATCACTCCTCATTGATCTGTCAATCATATAGGTGCCTTCAAAGTCAGCTATTCCATTCGCAATTCGTATTTACATCGGTATGATACATTTTACAAGCAATATTGTATACACTATATGCGATTTGAATTGTGTTCATGCCAAGTCCTTGATAGCAAATGCCAGCGCCATCATTTGCATCTCCGTCAAACAGCCCGCAAAGACGACACGGAAACCTGCAATGAGTCACTCCACCTCCGGCTTCCCGAGTTTTTTGAAATCCTCGAGGGTTCGGAATCCTTTGTCGCGAAAAATCAGTGTGGACGATGATAGATCGCAACCCGAGACGTCCTTTAAAAACAACACGAAGTTGCCCAGAGACTGAGAAGGACCGCTGGTCTAAACAGACTCAGTCGCGGTTATACCAATGATAAGTCCAAACGCACCGCATTACTATTTCCTTTGGGCAGAGCCGAGGTGGACTGGATCGGACCCGAGATGGGACGCATATTCACTGTCTAAAAATTATCAGGAAAATGACGAGAAGTGGTAAAGCAGGGCGCACCTCTTGAACAGGAGGATACTCGCGCTTGAAATCAGCCCCCCACATGGTCGTAGTCGGAGACGATGTCGTCTTCATTGTGAGCCTTGGCGCATGCTTTGCGAACATGATCGGATGGGATATTGAAGATTCTAGCGATTGCTTGGTGATTACCGGTGAAGTTATAGATGATATGACAGATCGAGCGGCCTGCACGATAGAGCTTCCCACCAGGTGCGCAGTTCTTTACAGGTTGACGTTTCTTAAATGTGATAGCAGTGGGATTCGTGAAATAGTGGTCAGTGTGCTTGCGGGACATGTGCACGAATGGGCGTTTATTACGGGCTCTCGTTGTCTGCAACAGTTCAAGTTGTCAGTGCCATTTACTGCAAGTATGACCACTCGTACCGTGCGGACAGTGACCATAGTCGAAGGAAGGTCCTCGCAACGAGCAGTCAGTGGTCCTGGTGCTGCAGAGGTCTCTTCATCTTTGCAGTGGGTTGGCTGAGACAGAAAACGCTGATTTAGAACCCAAAAGGAATCCAAAAGTGACAGAACTTTCACCTGAGTGTTCGACAACATGGTGGCAAGAAGATTTTTTTTTTACTGTGGTATGCGTGATGGTCACATATATATAGCCAGGGAAAAAAATAAGACAAACGATTGCAATGTTATACGTTATTAAGTAGAAGGATCGTGTACTGGTATCACTCCCTGGTACATTGCCTCCCCAACTTGGAACATGATACACGACCTGGGATCCCCGCTTCCACTCGTCGATGGTGGGTACCACCTGTTGGCCTCGAGTTGAGATCGATTTCCTCTTGGGCCGGGCTCGAATTTTCCACAACTGCAGTACCAGTAGCCCACAGTCTGAATTCCCGTCATGTCCATTATGGACGTCAAGCGCACACCCTCCTGTGGTGAGGGGCACTTACGACCCCCGTGGCGGAGTTGATAGACGAGCCCAAGTTTGCGCAAGCATGTCTTCGCCCAGTAAGGCACTTTGTTGCGCCACACCTAGGACAAAAGATCAGAACCAGCATTCTGTCAAGCTATAACCATTTACCTGAACAAAATGAAGGGGCTTCTTGATGTGGGTGTGCCTGCAGCAGCTCTCGCACATCGCTGATGTCCCGCAATCTGGACAGTAAAATACGCCGCTGCCCTTGGACAGTACAATTCTGATATTATACCCGCAGCGTGTGCAGTCGGCTCCTGCCAGACGTTCTCTTTTGAGGAGTATTCTTCTGTCAAACTAGAAAAAATGAGTATGAGCGGGTTTGAGACGAAAAAGTTACTGAATGTTACCTCTGCCATTGCCTGACAAGGGAGAGCGGGTTCAGTCTTGACACATTTAGTGGACCCAATTCTGATGATCATCAATCTCTGTCGCTAACTAAGCGAACTTGTTCCATGAAACGACCCATGCGTCAAATGTCACGATGTTGGATGGAAATCTCCAACGACCGCAGTTCTACAAGACAAAGGGGGGTAAGTGACCACAGCAGGACTTCTGATCGAAGTTGTTCCTCAAATATTTGTTTCAAGATGCATTGTCCTGGGCTTCCAAATGTTGCAATGAGATCCGGTGATGTGGAGGTGAGATGCCAAAGATTTGCAACCACCCAGGCGAGATGTTGGAGCTGGACGATGCGAGACTGTTGACAGTGTTGTTGTGGCAAGAGACAAGTAGTGAGAAGGCGCCATCACTTGTGGTCAAACAAAATTTGGGCTCCCTGAAAGCGGCCTGTCACAGCATCAAACTTGGGGTAGAGGGCCATGGCATTGCCCGGCAGAAACTCATACTTATGTGGTTGCTTAGATTTTATGCACTCTCATGTGCACTCCTTTGCCCCGCTGATAGTATTGCCAGGGTTCAGTTAGGTTCGGTTCAGACCAAAAATTTCCGAACCTCGAACCTCAGGATGGGTTCGGATCAGCACTTTGGGCGAACCTAGAACCAAACCCGGGGATTCGGTTCATACAGGTTCGGTTCAGGTTCGGAAGGGGTTTGAACCTGAACGAAGCTGTAGAATTTAATAATTTTTCACAGACCCTAAAAGTCTTGAACTTAGAATGGGAACACATAGGAAGGTATTGATTTAGTGCAAGAACAACCAAGACAAATAATGCTACGCATCCCCTTCATCAGACTCCAGGGCATCAAAGTACGATATCATCCGCTTAGTGGCCTCCTCTGCAGCGCCAATATAATTGTTTCATGAGCAGACGAGCGAGTTTGGTCAAGATCACGAGAGGCCTTGCGCTTCAAGGCAGACTCTACGTTGTCAGGATCAAACACGCTGGCAGAGGGATCCGCCCGGAAGAGTGCTGTTGAAAGAATTCTGTGATATTGGTAGCCCTGGTAGAAGAGGTTTTGACGGGCGGCTGAGGATGGTCGTCGTCAGGATCATTGTAGAGAATAATCTCGGAAGCAGGGGAGAAAATTTCCAGCTGGGCCCACTGCACACTGGTTGCTAACAGACATTGAAGCGGATGGGCGAGAGTAGATTTACTGTGACCTTAAATATCTTGCCTCAGACGGAGCAATCACAATTTCTTTTTCCGGCAGCGAGTCACACATATTTATTTGTTGACGGCGGGGACCTTGTGCACTGCGTGTAGGTGGAGCAACCATAGATTTCTTGACAGCGGCAGACAGTGGTGTAACAGTGCCTGCAGAGAAGGTGGAAGTTAACTACTCTTTGTTATCATTTTAGTTGGAATCAAGCAGTAAAAAGGTGAGGTTCGAACAGGTTTCCCAGAATCCAAAATCCTCGAACCTTGAACCGCACCTGGGGTTCGGTTAACCGAATTTTTAGAGCCCTTCGAACCTGAATTCAGGTGCGGTTCAGGTTTGGTTCGGATTCGGGAGCGGTTCTGGACCGCTCCCCGGTAACACTAGCCCTGCAGCCTCGCTTTATAGCGCTCATTTCTTTGGTAGCTCAGGCCTCGGGTACGGGTACCTGTCAATTGGTCTGTGCTTACGAGTACCCACAACCTGCCAAACCTGCACAGTGATATCACACATTCTATTCAAGGAGCAGACCAGAGTGAGGTAAGTAGTATCACTACGAAACGCCGCTCCATTGAATTAAAGCTCAACAACAATCTTCTCTTTCACCATCCCCTTGTCCTCAAACTCTGGTAATGTTCAAGTTATATTATCTGAGACTAGGTACTACACCACCTTAGCTTTCTTTGACCTTGATTCTACACATAAAGTGAGGTGGATACCTGTATATGAGCTTTAAATCCAGGTTATGCATCCTATGAGTGAGCCGAGATATTTCAAGCGAATTTACGTGACAGTTTCATGACCTATCGAGATGTTTCTTTGCAGTAATCTAAAAATGGAAAAAAACAGCCTAGAGGGCCACCCAGCCCAATTGTTTGTGCGCATTTATACTGTCCACCCCAGTGCCCCCTGAATTGTTTAATGGATCAACATAAATCATCCTGTAAGCTCAAACTAGTGTATGGGGACCATAACTATCTGTCTTTCATGGTATTAGAATGGGTGAGATTGCAGTTTGGACTGAATGGCTGATATCATAGAGCACAGAGTGCAACAATGCCCCAAATTAAAGTCCAAATGGCTCAATAGGAAGTGTTAGAACACACCTAATCACAAAGGATGCCCCCAACATACCTGTAATCCCTCGGAAAAAATCCATCTATATGTGCCAATGAATTTGAATGGATTGGGGTAATGGCCGCCTGTGAACGTCAAATCACAGAATGAAAGGTCAAACCAATGCGGGAGAATATTCAAGAATCTGTCTCAAATACAACTGCTAAGTTCCAAGTCTATAGCAAAGGCCGGTGGATTGCTATAGAGGTGGCCCTATTGTGCGGCTCGGGATATGTTCTTGATGAGTCCAAGATATGAAGGAAAGACATTTTGGCATGTTGTATAATTTTACATGATTCACTCGAACCAGGGGATGAAAATGAGCCCCCAGTCTTGGGAATTGGCAAAGAATTGGCAGAGAAATAAGCAAAAGACAAGCCGGAAGGCAGTTCAGGGATAAGAAATGGTGCCCACACACCGGTGTCTTGATGAAAAACCTCCCACAGTATTTGATCGCTGCGTCACCTGGCCTCCAAATTTGACATAGTGTCTTCATAAGTTATATTCCATCCCATAATCACCAAATCTTCGGACTCTACAGCACAACACCTTCTAATATGCAAGTGGCCCACTACCTAGTTTGGCCCGGTGATAATACAGTAAAATCTGGCCCAAAAATGTCTACGGCTTTGGCGTGGGTCATGTCGGTTGGTGCGGGTAAACCAACTGGCATTCGTACCCGTACCCGCACCTGCGACCCATCACAGGTGATCCCACCCGTGCCGATCACTAGAAGTTTCATGAGATCATTGACACAAATAAATTAAAATCCAGAGCGCTGAAAGATACCCAAGCTGTTTTACATCCAGAAAAGCATCTCAAGACAGAAGTGCATTGAAATAAAATAGTGTAGTGGGAGCAAGGGAAATCAATTTTGCGGTTACTAAGTGCGATACCGTGGGAACTACCATGGGAATTTGTGAAGGTTACCTGGACAGCCACCTTTCACCACATAACCACACAGAATGAGAACAAGTTGAACCTGAGATCCATACAAAAATACAGTCCAATGTGTCATAATGTACAGTGGGCTTTCTTTCTTTATTTCAAATTTTTGCTCATGGGATTTGAATGAGGAAATGGCTAGAAGTGATATCCAGGTTCAAAATGGTGATGATAGGGAGGATCGAACCCACGCCAGGGGAAAACAATGACCAAAGCAGATGCTTAGTCACAATTTTCATTAGATTTTGAATCTAATGAGAAGTTAAAAAGACTTCAAAACTTCCGATGATTCCGATCAAAAGGTTAGAGCGATAGATGGTGACTGACTTTTCGAGAGGTCGCAAAATCCTCATCCCGATTTCTTAAATGGACGACTACTTATTACATAAGCATTCGTAACTCCGACTGATGCCGTGACGGGCCGCTTTCAGGGAGCCCAAATTCGGTTTGGCCACAAGTGATGGTGCCTTTCCGCTTCCTGCTTCCTCCTACAACAACGCTGTCGGGGCCAGGCCACATTCGGACGCCACCATCACGGCCCAACATCTGAACAGCCGACAACCAACATCTGAATAGCCGACATCGCAACCTGAGGCGGGTTTACTACAATGAATCTCAGTGCAAAATGTACATAACTCAGTTTTATTTGAGAATAATTGCGTCCACTTCAATTGAAAAGAGAAATGGGACATTCACAGGATGAGGCGGGTGCGGACTATGGCAATCCTTTCGAGTCTATACGTTCACCTAGTTCTGGCCAATTGGAGTGTTTCTGTTATTGTACTTGTTATCCTATGTAGTGTTCTCCGAGTCTCGGACTTAACTGTAGTACTTATCGATTATCCTGCTTGCAATCTCATCCTTTTGCCCTCATGTCCCACAGCGCAATTGAACGGGATGAAGCTGACATAGCTGAGTTGGCGGCCCTGCTCGCCAACATCACGCTACCTGCCCGAGCGGTGCAAGCAGCATGGCCTCCTCGAGAATCGCAGGTCACTGGCAGACCCAGGACGTCGCCCCCGAGATATACGCCCAGTGCTCCGCCACCCCTCGCAGAACTTCTCAAGTGACGCAATCCTCGGCAACGGTCCCTTCAACTCCCCGTAACCAGACTGTGTACAGTTTCTCTAGCCCCAGGCAAAATGGTGTTGCGTCGCAGTGGTGAGTCATTATCTAACATGGTGCCCCCATCCTGGGACTTACGTGCCCTCAGGTTGGAGGCGGCTGCCCACACCCAGGGTGTCCCTCACGGCCGTCCTGTTCTCGTGGCCAAGAGTGTCACACCTAGGAAGAGCCGTAAAGGTGGTTTTGCAGTCTTCCATGGCAAAGAACCTGGGGCATACACTAGTTGGTCAGAACAATCTCTACCCCTTCTGACCCTTGTGCAATGCCAATTGTTCTAGGTCCGTTGCTGAATCACTCGTTGTCGGGGTCAAGGGCTCTATTTATCAAGGATATGTCACTTTCACTGCAGCCAGTGCAGCCTTTGAATATGCTTGCTCCAAGTCTTGGACCCGGGTCTGCGGCTCTTCCTTGACATTGACGCCGTCCCCACCGATATTGATCCTTCAACTGCCGGACCCTGTTGGCTATTTCGAGACCGGAAACCCTCTTCATGGTTACGACGGCGATGTGGACCACTTGGCGGAATCTAAATGGTACATTGTTTACGGCGGTATCACTCCCGGCGTGTATGGGTCGTAGTGCGTTGGCATTTTACCTTCTGAGCCGCTTACTGACGATATCCTCAGCCTCGAGTGCGCTTTGAATACGAAAGGACTCGGGTGTGCCGTTTATGAGTCTGTGTACAGGAAGAACAATGCCGTGGCCAAGTTCCAACTCGCTTTCAAGCGTGGTCACGTACAGGTTCTGCACCACGGTTATTCCCCTTGAGAACTGTTGATATATCTTGTCCCTCATATCTGTGTGCTCCTTTGCAATTGTAATTATGTAGTTGAAATGATAAATTGTACGCCAATGCCTACTGTCCAGCCGTGTATTGAGAGTGTACCCCCTGTTGTGTGATAATGCTCCTTCATTGGTGTCAGCGGATGTTCAGAGCTCAGTGGCGTTAATTACAAACCCCACGCACCTTCGCCACACCTCGGGTGAGCTCTGACCGCTCCCAAAAATGTTCCCGACGCTCATTTCCTCTCAATTAGGCGCTGCCGAAAGATTCGAGAATTTTCGCCGACTCATCGCAGGAGCGGGCCTCAAACTGAAGTAAAACACAGAACAGGTATGTGTCGACCTCATACTACTTGAAATCCGCACTGACCCGCCACATGGGCCCAGATATCCCAGGTGGAGCGCGTGGTCACAAAAACGAGCTTTTGGAAAGCTCTGCTACAGCTGGGGTTTCTGTTGTGACAAGTGTTGTTGAGATGGGCAAAAAGAAAATTTACGGGGTATTTGCTGGATAGGAAATGCGTCGGGGCGCTCCAAGTTGCGTCCAGAGTGAAAATGGCCTTGATCAATTCCTGTATTTTGTCTACTGAATTAATAATCATGTTGAGTGCTCGTTACTGGGCCTGAGACCTCCAGAAGGCTGCCCCCCAAAATTTGAGGTGCGTATGTGAAGTCCCGAATTTCTGCGACATTTGTTTCTGACTTTCAGGGTGCTCGGGTGTAAACAAACATGTTACAAAACCCGGTTTAACACAGAATGCGAATTGCTTAATGAGTGATGGAATGTCTTTCATCGATTTTGGTGTCCTTAAACTATCACATTTCGCCGCTCGTCTCGGTCCACATTCAAAGTGTTTATATGGACCCAATGCACCTTCACCACGCCTCAGGTGAGCTCTGACCGTTCCCAAAAATGTTCCCAACGCTCATTTCCTCCCAATTAGGCGCTGCCAAAAGATTCGAGACTTTTCGCCGACTCATTGCAGGAGCAGGCCTCAAACTGAAGTACAGTACAGAACAGGTATGTGTCAACTTCATACCATTCGAAGTCTGCACGGAACCGGATGTTTCTCTCCGTTCTTCGCTCCCACTGTGTCCGTGACTATCCGAACTTCAATCCAAACTTTCGACTCAAGTTCTAATTTCACTCGTAAATGGCTCCACGAACTTGTTACTGATGTGCCCCTATATAGCGAACTTGCCACCGTTTCCCCATCAAACACCTCTCCGTCTACCATCATGTCGTCCGAGCCGACCTCGAGTCAACTGGAGTATGAGCGAGAACAGAAGCTCGAGAACCTACGAGCCAAGGTGTGCGCACGCATGGCCAAGAATCATGCTTTGCTCAAGCAGAAGTCGGTCGAAGAGCAAGAAGAGGCCTGCACTAAGGCTCGGCTAGCCCAGGCTGAATTTCGACGGTGAAATCGCGTGCGACTCCACATCAAGCAGCGGGAAAGACGTTGCCTGTGCGTTCCCATCCTCCTGCTCGAAGCTCATCTATTCAATGCTTACAGGGTGTATATTGCTGTACACGGGGAAGAGGCGTGGGAGGAAATACACACCAAGAAAATGGCCAGGCATGCTGTGGAAAGAGAGAGGCAGAGGCGGGCAAGAAAGCTGGGGCAGGAGGGTACGAAATGGGCTGCCCAGGTGCGAGAGAAGGTCCTGAAGCACGCCAGAGGGTCTTTCTCTTAATCTGGATCACACATTTACACATTGGAAATCACTTTTTTTTTTTCATGCAACGCTACTCAACAAAGTAGGAAAGTGTTAAAGGAATATAGCGAGGTAACTAACGGGAGTTGACTGGTATGAAGTGAAGAAAGACGGGTTGCAAAGAGATTGCCCTGTGGGCTAACGGTAGTTAACTGGTATGAAGTGAAGGAAAACGGGTTGCAACTACAAGACATAGCACTGTGGGGAGTTGGACATGGTCGTAGCAGATGAAAGGGTCAAGGGTCCAGCAGATGAGTCTGGGTGGAGGGACAGATAGTCGTTGGAGAGAGGTGTCTGTGGGGGAGGGTCATTGTCACGGTGAGTGCGAGCCGCTGCACTTCGGCGCACCAATCTGGTGGCGGTGCTTGAACGCGAATGAGGCGGTCACACGGGGGATGGTGGAGCAGGGAAAAGGTCCAGAAACCGGTGCTCGCGGCGGCGTTGATTTAATGCGATCTGCGTGCAGGTCAGTTGGTGGCCAATGTGAAGGAGGAAAGAGTTATTGTAGCTGCGCATCGGCACAGCCTAATCCAAAATAACACGGCTGTTCATGACGGTATGCGAGGGAAGTGAGTTGCGCAGCATGTAATTAATGGGTGGGGGGATGAAATACAGCCATGGCCTGGCAGGTGGCACGTTTTCAGCATAGTCGTCACCATGAGTGCGACGCCAAGTGCGAGCACTAGCTGGCACTGAAATAAACAATGAGACCAAGGGTGTAGCAGGAGGATAATGAAGGGAGACTGACACAGTTGTTGACTTGAATCCGAAGACTGCGGCATGATTTTTTTATTGTCCTATGGGAAAGTGGGGGTCAAGGATGAGGAGGAACAGCAAAAACAGCCATTTATATATCGCGAGCCGGGCACACAGGTACCATCGAAACAGTATATTCACATGGAGTTGCAGATGGGCAACGGGGAAATGAGAGTAAAAGCCGGTGTTGCGGGTCATAGCGAGGGAATGGAATAGCGGGGAGGCGAGTTATATTTAGGTGTATTTTCTTTAGGAAGTACAAGCAACACGACCTTCCGATACGGTCCTCAGAAATTGTGCTACTGACTACGACCGAAACCGAGAAACTATGCTACTACAAACTGGGGTCATCCACTGAAACAAACTCTGAAAGTCTACTATATAGTCCTGAAATCTCATTCACCCCTGCCCTTCCTTGCTTCTTCCCTCCTCTTCTTCTCTGATACTGACGCATATTTCTCAAAGTCCTGGTCCGATGCCATCCCATTCTCAACCCAGCGATCTATCCCCGCATCCATGCTCTGCATAATGAGATAATGTGTCTCGTCGTGATCCACTAGCATGAATGAATAAGGCATCCACCATGTGGGAAAGAGGCATGTCGAGCCCGCAGGAAAGGTCGAGTAAAGCTTGGACCCCCAGAAGATGATGTTGCCGACATTGGTATAATGCGGGTCGTATGTGCCCAGTGCGGCCAGAGCACATATACTGTACAGTGAGTCCCTGTTGTCCCGCTGGACCGGACTTTCCGTCGCTGCAAACTGGTACTCGACCTCAGTCCAAGTGGTGGTTTTTGGCTGGCGGGGCTCATCAAAGGGGAGGCAAAGTGAGGAGGTACCGTCGCCATGTAGAGCGTCAATGATCCGTACGCTGCGGTCCCACATCTTGGGGAAGTACTTCTGGTACATGTCTGAATACACGGTTTTCAGTTCAGCTCAGCGGTGATCGACGCAGGGATAAACTACGTACTGTTTTGCATGTCGATGACTGCCTGGACGCCGGGGTTGTTACAGAGGAGAGTGAGTTCGATGCAGTTCTCGAGGCTATGTTTGATATTCTGGGGCTGCTGGAAAGAAGTTGGTAAGACACAGTGAAGACGATCATGTAACATGCATACCACGCCTCACGGACCACTGTATACGACCCCATCGTGAAGTGCCTCACCCTCAACGCGAGTTCGGTCCATCTTCAGCCTGGCATCATTCAGCACCGTGGTGGCATCAATAACCACATTGTCCCAGGCGGCTGAGTTGGTTGGCTCCCCAATCATAACTGCGCCAAGGAGATTGTCCTTGTCCACCCAAGGAGTTGTGTCCCTATAATAATAACAAATTTAAGACATGTATGAAGTGTCGGGGAAGGATGAAGCTTACACATTCCACTCGACACAGCGGAATCCGAGGGCCCTCAGATGAAATCTGGAGACGGTGCTGGGCTCTGGCCGGATGTCATACAGCGGAGCGCATGGGTGAAGGTCGATCGGCTTTCGCTTGGGCTGGGGTTTGGTGAGAAACCATAACGGCACCACACTTGCCTCGGGGGATATGGCGAGTACCGACGCTTGTTGCCGCTGACATGCGGTGACCAAGGAGAGGGGGACCAGGGAGGTGATGATGGTACAGCAGACAATTGGCGAGGGGTGTTGATGGTGGTGAAGACAACGCGGGAAGCGAAGGTGAGGATGACGGTGCAAGGGACGGCGGTGATGAGGGCGGAGAGGATGAAGGCGCAGCATCCTCATCGTCAGAGTCGGAGGAGTCTGATAAGCTGAAGTCTTGGTCGGCCAGGTGCTTGTCGGTCTCTCCGTGATAATACGGATCATCGAGTTCGTGCTTGCCAATGCTTTCAAGTTTGAGGGCTAATTTGTTCTTGAAGGAGTAGGGCATTCTGATGACAACGGAGTGGGGCGGGCTGTCCCATGGAGTGCCGGCCATTATTTCTGCAGGGAGCAGGGTGTGAGGACCAGCGCAGATAATTTATTATATCTAGTGTTACTTTTGAGAGCCAGGCACAAGATGGCTGGACGATTCACCTGAGTTTCCCTTTTTTTTTAGAGAATCACCTTCTGCATGAATCGGCTACGAGTCAACTGATGCCGAATGCGCGATTTCCTTTGATACTGTTTTGGAATCTTAGATTAAGACGGGCCGCCAAACACATATCCCCAAGTCTCGATCCAAACGTGCAGAAACTATAATTCCCCAAAATGAGCGATGTCGTCATCTCATAGAAAAAACCCCCACCTTTATTCAATGTCCAGCAACGATTGTGAGCTGATTTTTTTAAAGACTGGCTTGATGTGCTAAATTGTGTTGTTGTCTTCTCCAGGTCGTGCCATGGTCTTGTACAGCCCGATGCCAGTCCTGTACAAGGCACCACATTTGCCAGTCCCGGACTTACAGAGGGGAGAATGTGTGCCCTGGTTGGATCTGGTCTATGCGTGGCCATCAGTCGTCTTGTTTGTTTGAGAGACCATGTCTTCTAACAGACTATCTTAGGTGTTCTCTCTTCCAAAAGGATCTCATCTCAGATTGCAGTGGTACGGAAGGTGAAGGGGTAGAATGTGCATGGTGCAAAGCGGCTGCGGTTAGCTATAGCTACAACTGTGCTTGTCAGTGGCAGTTGTCCCTGGTATGTTCAAGTTTCACGTCGCTTTTGTGCGTTACATTGAGACTTAGTGTTTACATTGTCTTTGCTAGTCGCACAAACTCCTCGGCGCCAAGCTGTGAAGTTCCATAGTAGACGATATACATGTGCATCACGAGACCTATGAATATTTATCTTTCACTTCCCGGGAATTGATGGAAAGACTTACCTATCCTTGACCACACACGCTGCTCGTGTCTTACAATGACTTTCAGCCTCAATTATCGCTACAATTGCGCTCTAACTAAACTACGCATATTGCTTTGAGTGTGCCAGGATCTACTTAGACGAGGTAAGCTCACCTACGGTACGTAGTTTGATTTTTGGGGTGAGACTTACAACTAACGAGGCGTTCTCAGAATTGAAGGAGTGTGAGCGCACAGCCAAAGCGCTGCAGAGGTCAGCAGAGAAAATTCACATGGCCATTGTTGAATACAATGATGCCGCAGAAGTCCTGCAGGCACCATGCAAGCTGTTAAGCTGGCAGGCCGCAACCCATTCGACCTTCCTCGTCAAATCCGAGTCACTCCATGTATTGGAGCCAGATCTGGAATAAAACAAACGCTTCAGTTCTTGGCAACGAATAAGCAGGGCAAGACTTATGGATATGGAATAGATTTGCGGGATGTATTCTGGCCATGTTACTATGTTATTTGCAATCCATTACTCGACTTCAAGGATTTCACGATTCATACACAGCAAAATCTACATTAGAAACAGGTATATGTGTTCGTCTAGCATGTATTTCACTGTCCCTCCCTACTCTACAGACCGTTAATTGATGTCGCGATCTGCCGACCAGGTGCCCAGAGATAACTACACGAACTGATTACGCGAACTTGTTCCACAAAGCGGCCCACGTGTCAAACGTCGCGATGTTGGATGGAAATCTCCGACGACTGCAGTTCTACGAGACAAAGGGGGGTAAATGAACAAGGAATTCTGACCCGAAGTTGTTACTTACCTGGACTGCGCGAATTTGTTTCAAGACACATTGTCCCGGGCTTCTGAATGTTGCAATGAGATCCGGTGATATGCAGGTGAGATGCCAAAGATTCGCAACCGCCTGGGCGAGGTGCTGGAGCTCGGTGAGAAGGTGCCATCACTTGTGGTCAAACCGAATTTGGGCTCCCTGAAAGTCGGAGTTTGATGCTGCGATGGGCCGCTTTCAGGGAACCCAAATTCAGCTTGACCACAATTGATGGCGACTTTCCGCTTCTTGCTTCCTCCTACAACAACGCTGTTGAGGCCCCACTTGCCTTGTGGGGCCAGGCCACATTCGGACGCCACCATCACGGCCCAACATCGCCCTTTTGCCAAGTGGCCATCTGACGCGTGCATCCGGGGGATTGTGTCTGAAGGGATAATTGGGACTTGGCGGCCATTTTTGCAAAGGAAATCATTTTCAAGTCTTTGTACGCTGGCATTGCAACAGATGGGCACACTGACTTGAATGGAGATAGTTAGTACAGGATTGCATGGAACCAAATCTTTGCACGCCAATGGATGCTGCAATTTCGTGTAAGTTGGACACTGCTCCAAATTTTCAGTTGACTTACAGATTAGACGGAAGGTGACCTTCAAAATGTACACTAGGTAGCATCCAGCTCATGCATCCTCAAGACATCGACACGCGAAAGCACGCGATGATGGTTCTGAAACAAATTCACAAGGAACGCGTGAAATTGGTTCACATGGCGGGTCGACTACCACGCTTCCTTCGCCTGCTATTCTACAACATCATGACAATTTAAACTATCCAATCAATTCAGTTCTCCTTAGGGCCATAGTGATTGTTAAGCATGGTTGGGCGACGCTATTCTGATTCATTGAAACAATATTCATGTACATACGCCGACTGAAAGCATGTACAGCATATGTGGACTAGAGCATTTGCAAAGAAAAAGAAAAAGACCAAGAATTAAGTAAGGAACAAATGAGGGAAACAAGACTTTCAGCAAGATGGAACGGCACAAGAAGAAAAGGCATGTACTACTATCACTGTATCATCGCAATGGCATTAATGGCAAGCACAGCGTTGAAATGTTTGAGGGCCTCCATCTGGCTGCCGTGCTTCTCGCTCAACCCCGTCGAGATACCGGTGACAGTGTTGAGGGAGATAGTGGAGTTCTTCATGAGGCCCACGTACTTGCTGCAGGTGATTGAGTACCACTTTTCCCCGTTGTCAGGGATGGGGCACAGCGGACCGCCCAGGACGGCATTGTACAGCGTGCCGGCGAGCCAAGGCCCACCAGACTGGCCGACGGAGCCTTGCGCCGCTGAGGCATGGATGGGATTCTGCGTGGAGACCGCTGGCGAAGGAATTGTGAGTACACGGAGTTTCCGCATGGATAGAGGTCATACCAGAGGGGCTCCCTCTCACGGCTCTCAGGGCGGCGACTCCAGCATTGACACGGTCTGCTGCCTGAAAGAACGCGGTGGTGGCGGCAGCCATGGAGTTGATGAGGGCGTGATTCACTGAACAGGGATGAGGGACTAGCCATGCAGAATGACGGGACACTCACAAATGTCATCGGGAGTGCCAGTGGCATTGAAAGGGGGCGGCGCCGACGAGTTACCGAACAAAGGGGTTGAGAAATCTAACCCTGCTCCCACAATGTGGGGCGCTGTGGGAGCGAAGTAGTAGTGGCGGTTAGTCATGGCTGAGCAGGGAGGAGAGAAGTTAAGAGTAGAAATGAGTGCGAGTAAGGCTGAGACTCAATATATGTGTTCCATAGATATCACGTGGAGCTACATCAGGATGCGAGAACAGGGCGAGAGATCTAGGCCTGATTTGTAGGCGAGACATCCATATGGAGGCACGCTTTGATTAATTTTGATTACTAGTGAGACGCGCAGCCCCAGCAGTGAAACACTAGCAAAGCCCGTTTGTGGTCAACCAGTAAGTGCAATTCTGAAGAAACAGTCTTATTTCACTATTTATTCTTTTGATATCAGGTAACATGCCCCAATCTGCGAAGAAAGCACGAAAACAGGTCCCTAAGGACAAACATCAGAATCTCCAACTGTGGGCCAAAGGTCCCTGTGAAACAATCTTGCAGGCCCACCTTCCGGCATACACCGATGCGCTCACACTGGGATGGCAATATGAAAACGATTATTGCCAGAAAATCTCCAACAAATTCCACGCGTGGATTAGCTGGCGCCTTCTGGACCACGAGCAACCTGTTACCCGACTACGACCCCGACAAAATTCCCGAGGAGGAGGAGCTGAGCAAAGAGGAGGAAGCGCACAAGCGCAAGCGAATTGACCAGCTCAATGCTGTAAGTCAATCTTGATGCTCATTCTGTGGCTGTGATTAATGTCGCGCTGTCAGCGCATTCGCTGCTGGCTCAAGTATCGGGTCCGGCGTATCCACAAACAAGTCCACAAAAAACTTGACCCTCGAAAAGATCCATGGGCCATTTTGCTGGCAAAGCTTTCAGGCCTGCACATGCTGCCAAAGGCCAGACAAGCATACCAGCAATTCATGCATGAGGTCTATGGTATGATAATCACACCAATTGTCGCAGAACGCTGGGCGGCCTCAGCAGCGAAGGGGAGCAGTGTCCCAACCTCGAAGAATCCAAAGGCCGCGTTTCGCGCCTCTGTGGCGTGGGAACTGTTCACTGGCTTGTCCGCAGATGAGCGAGCAGGATACGCTGAGCGCGCAAAGGCAGAGGCAAAGGCTGCATGCGAAGCATATGATGGGGCACTGAGGGCTCCCCCTTCACAAAGCCCAGAAGCACACCAGAAGTGAGTCTTTTCAATGATTTTGTGTACGAAACAATATTGACGAGCAACAAACAGATGTATCAACGAGGTCAGGACATTTCTGACGCTGATTTTGCATGGCGTCATGGAACGAACCGGCCTACACTCGACGATTCTACTCGGGGGGGCCTATCCTGAAGTTGGGAGGTGAGCTGCGCACGATACAGTAAATCGGGTTGATCTTGTATGTATGGAACCTTGTTCATGTCCAATTTCTAGTGTATCTGTTGGTATGAATTGAAAGGCGGCACCCTCCCATTTCCCTCAATGGGCTTGTGAGTGCTGGAACAATGTCCTGATGCTCATGAAAGAGTATCTTCTCACAGTGTTCAGTGCATTAAAATTCGGGTTTCTTTGCGCAATCATGAGACCAAATCTAAATCCAGCAGCGACCGACCAAAAAGAGGCAGCCCTCCCTGAGGATTTGCTCATGGGTGTGAAGTACAAGATCACATAGGACGAATGCAACAAGGACCCAGATCCCGACTCTGACTCCGACTCTGACTCGTCATCCTCATCTTCATTGTCTTCCTCAGACTCGGAGGACTCAGAGGCTTCAACTCAACCGGTCAAGAAGAAGAAATCTAAGTCATCCAGGAAAGCAAAAGAACCCACGATACCTCCGATGAATAAGCGCAGTAAGTTGGCTCAGAGTGGCGAAGCAGGCAGTGACAAGAGAGCAAAGATAAGGGCGCAGGATGAAGCGACTGGGGAACAGCAGGTGGGAGAGGGGAGTATGATGAAGAAGAGGAAGAAGACAACGACAACCAACAGTGAGGAGGGGGGATGGAGCAACTGGGGAGGCGGAGGGTGGGAAGAGGAACAAGGGGAAGAAAAAGAGGACCAATGACGTGGAGGAGGGCGATCGGGTGACTGAGGAGGAGGGAGGGGAGGGGAGTGCGAGGAAGAGGGAGGAAGAAAGACGGGGGCAATCAGAGAAAACAGGTGGTGGGGGACAAGCAGGAGCCAGATTTGCCGCCATCCACCCCGCTCAGAAGATCGGCATGCCGCCGACCCAATGGCAGGGCCAAGACCTCCCCCTACTTTGCAGGCCCCTGCCCCATCGGCCGCACCATTAGCTTCCCCCCATGCTGTGGAGACCCGCCTTGCCGCCAGCATCGCCACCTTCCCCCATGCCATGGAGACCCACCTCACTGCCAGTGTCACCACCTTCCCCCCATGCCGCAGAGACCCGCTTCACCGCCAGTGCCACCACCTTTCCCCACGCTGCAGAGACCTGCCTCACCACCAGCGCCACCACCTTCCCCCATGCCACAGAGACCTGCCTCACTGCTGCCGGATGGGCATCCTGCGCCCTCGGGTACCGTCACATCATACTTGGGCGGTGGCACAACTTCTGGAGCGACAGAGACTCGCTATGTCGCATTTGCGACCAGGGAGGGTCTGGAGAGGACGCGGACCAGCCGCTACAGACCTGTAATCCCCAAAGGCACGCTGGCATGGCTGCAGAATGCAATAGCCTTCCTCATGACTATTCCATTGGGGCCCCACTTTGAGTCACTGCTCGAGGTCCGGGTGTGGACTGAGGTGGTGCATGGCTTCGAGCAAAACCCCTGGGAAGGGCTTCCCAAGGCATTGCAGCTGGAGTTACTCGACAAATGGATCAGAGTGGGACAGTGGCCCAAGAAGGCAGGCATTGATCAGGAAGCATGGCGGAAGAGGTCTTCAATAGAGGTGGACGACCTTGCGAAATTCGCGCGGCAATGGGCCGCCTATTACTGCAGTATTCAGCTGCAATGGCGCATGAAGGATGGGGACAGGCGCTTTTCAGTGCAGGGCGAGTACGGGGAGGAATGGGGCACGTTGGTTACCCCGGGTCAAAATGGTCTTGTCGGTCTGTTGTACTTCTGGGGTTCGGCACAATGAACGCTGGCGTCAATGCCCGAGGGCATCCAAGAAGAGGGAGGCAGCAGTTTTGGATATGTGCTGGTTAATCGAGGGGATCGAGTCATCGCTGACTTGAATTAACATGATTCCTTTCTATACTTCGTTTTCTCACTTTTTTTTACAAGTCGTATTTACAGGATAAGCACCAAGTCGATAGGCGTATTGATTAGGTCTGATAAATAAATATAGGGAATGCAAAAAATATACAAAATATGATGCAAAGTGCACCAGCATTGTGCCAAGTTACTCTAGTGCCCCACGCTCACAACAGCAATGGGTTCGACACCAACGACGGGTTTCAAGGGGAGCGCAATCAAGCGATGTCATGGAAGACTCGCTTGGATACCTGGATGCAGCACCACTTGGCATGACTCTTGGACTGTGCTGCATGTGAGAGCGTGTCAGGTACTGGGCAGGAGATCGCTGAATGACGGTGATACCAACACCAACACCTCACTGATATTTCATCTGTCATGGTGGCGGGAGGGCAGGAGAGCGGAGGTGTCAGTGAGACGAGGCACGTCAGGTATGGGTGGGAGAGTGTCACCGTCACTGATGGCACATCCATCTTGGCGGCAAGGCATCACTGAGACAAGGTGCGTCAGGTACTGGGTGGGGAGAGCATCACCATCTCGGCGGCGGGAGGGCAGCGGGAGGGTGGGAGAGCAGAGGTGTCGCTGAGACGAGGCATGTCAGGTACTGGGTGGGAGAGTGTTGCTGTCGCTGATGGCACATCCACGAGGCGTGTCAAGTAGGGCAGGAGAGCACATCGCTGATTACAGGAGGATGTCGCTGAGTGTGGGCGTCGTGAAGAGCAGGCAGAGACCGGCCTCCATTTCTTGAAGTCCATTTATTGAAGTCTTCAAGTCAAGTGTGGGAGAATATTAGATTGGATTCTGGCAGTAATAAGATTATCAGTATTGGCTGGTTATCAGAATGTGTCGGCTAGTTATCAGAATCGGCAACAAAACCTGCCTGATGGAGAGCCTGGGCAAAGTCACTGTTTTGGAGCAAATCTACAACTATCCTGGACCTGCAAAAACCCGATTTTTCCCCCCTGCGGGGCCCATTTTTCCTGGCAAAGCCACAAACTGTGATGTCTGGGAGCAGCCATGCCCTGGCTAGTTCCATTGTAAGAGGCAAGTGGGCCACTGGCTAGCACCATAACTTTTTGCCTATATATTACAGCTACGGCTCAGAACTGGTGGCTTCTCCCTGGGCCTGTCTTCAACAGAGCTGAGCTCACGAAAACGGTGATCCTAATTGAAGAAGCCTGGAATGGTGACACTGGGTCCAGTGTGGAAGGACCCTGTAAAAGAGGTGTGGGAGATAAGATGCCTAAGGTGCAGGCAAATATAAGAGAGGTGGCCTGTCTCTGGCTTTGAGAGCGAAGGAGAAGGGTGCATGAGGACGAGGTACAAGTATGGGGGGAAGGATGGAGAGTACCCCTTGGATTGAGTGAGACTTGGTACAGTGAGTGGGGAAAACACCTTGGAAGCTACTACTATTCTACCTAAGTCCACTCCCTTTTATACTCTTTCGACAACTTCACACGTTTCCAGGTGCGCCATGCAGCTGCAAAGCGTTTCCAGGGCACAGAAGTCGTCACAGCGAGTTCTGGGGTGCATACTTGGCAGGAAACGAGATGTCTCCGATGGGAGACCGATCGTCTCTGGTGGGATGTGAGGTGTGGTGAGGCCAAACAACCTCGGAAGTGGTTCGGGGCTTCAAGCACAGCCATTTGGTCATATTCTGGAGCATCCAGCAGATACTGGTTCAGTGGAGACGAGTGGTCTCCCTTGGTTAGCAGGTGTGCCGTGTGAAGCGTGAGCATGGTCATGGCTCGGATAGCCCACCTCTCGTCCATCTGCTTGGCATCGTGCATGCAGGTAAGGTCCAGGGGCTAGAGGACTCGTCTTCTCGTCATGTGGAGGAGGAGCAGAAGGCGCGGGGCTGAAGGGTGAGGAGATCCTGCAGCGAGACAAGAGATATCTGTGTGTGTGGGTTGTCTTTATGCAGGACAGCTAGGAACAAAGCTTCCGGTGCCACTGAGGAAGGTGCAGGGGGTCTGTTTGGTGGGGAGACCATCATTCTCGTTGTGAGACTAGTTCCGGTATCGTGGTTTCCCGATTTGGAAGGTGCTCGTCTCGGACTCCAGTTGTGATTGCCATATTCAAGAGCCGCTTTGAGGGGCCATGAGATGACAAGCAGGGCGTAGCATGCTCAGAGACCTCACAACATGCAAAGGATTGGGCAAAGCAGCAAGCAGGTGAACAGAAAGTCAGCGGGAAAAAGGAGGCAATCAGAAAACTGGCAGGAAAGCCAGCGAATGTGCAAAGGATTGGGCAAGGCAGCAAGCAGGCAAACAGAAAGCCAGCAGGAAAGCCAGTGAATGTGTAAAGGATTGGGCAAGGCAGCATGCAGGCAAACGGAAAGCCAGCAGAAAAGCCAGCAAATGTGCAAAGGATTGGGCAAGGCAGCAAGCAGGCAAATGGAAAGCCAGCAAACATGCAAAGAATTGGGCAAGGTAGCAGGCAGGTGAATGGAAAGCCGGCTGGGCAAGCAAGCAATCAACTACGCAGAAAATTGGGAACCCAGCCAGGCATAGAAAATAAATGTGTGGCAACATGCACATGGCATAGAAATAATGGCCTATGCCAAGGCTTTCAGAATCACCTGGGAATATGCAAAACGGCTCAGAAATAGCCCCAAAAAAGCCATTTTTGAGCTGGGCTGGTGCCAGGGGTCCTACCTGCATGATGGGGCAATGGGAAACCCCAAAAGAGTTTCATGCCTGCCTGCGGCGGGTGGGATGTCCCATAAGAAATTAGGCATGGGACAGCCCATTGTACTTTGCCCCAAACATGGGACATCCCATACAGGATGGGGGCCCCACGATAGAATGACCCATCTAGGGTCAGTTAACCCAAGGTGGAAAACTGACCCAAGAGGGTTGTCCCAGGGCTGGTCTGAAGTGGAGGATTTGCTGTTGAAACCTTTACAAACTCTGCCCTGATGTGGACGAAACTATCTGTTAGTCTTCCTCTCATCTTGTATCCAACCCAAAACCACATATATTGCTTGTTCATCAAGGCCATGGGGCATTGTTCTGTACAAATCCTGCATAGTTGAAGTGCTGCAGGCATTGTTGTCAGTCAGATTAGTGAAGATTCGTTATCACATTGGGTTTCAAAACCAGTATTCACATACTACGACTCGGACCCAAACTCACCAAGTGAGCATGCTTGTTCTTTGGGAGTGATAGTAGTTGGTTGTGTGGTTGTTAGTTGTGGTGTTTGTTAGCATCCAACAATAGTTGCATTTCTAGCTTGTAGTTAAGCACACAGTTTCAATGTGCCCTGGGAATTTCTGAGAATAGGTTGGCTCAAGAACTTCCGAGCCTTCCAAGCTCAACAGGTACATCACAAGATGTGGGTACCAGTAATGCTTGAGGCATTAGATATGGGCTGAACCTGAAAAGTCAAAGGCCTCATGGATATGGGGTGCACGACTATGTGCATGGATCGAGACTATGCCAAAGCCCAGAGTTTTGATTTAAAAACCTTAGACATCCTGATATTGGCCCAGAATGATGATGGGACCGAAAATACCAAAGGAAAGATCACTCAGTATGTAGAACTGGGTATGGGTATTGGTCCACATAAGGAATGACAAAAATTCCTTATCACAGGACTTGGCAAGGCCCGAGTATTTATTGGATACAATTGGGTTTTCAAACACAATCCAGAAATCGACTGGGTTACCCAAAAAATATTATTTAGTCCATGCCCGCCTGAATGCAGAATGACTGGTACTGAGTTCGGCAAAGGAGAACACCAGGAAGACCGCATTGAAGAGGGCGAGAGTATTTTATTGGTTGATTTCTCTTACGCAATTGAGTTGTGTGCGAAAGAGACATCTGCACAACAAATGGCGGGAAAAGTGAATGCAGAGCAGGAGGTACAAAGACATAGCAGAGAGGCATCTGATGGAAGACAAGATCCTGGAGCAATATAGGGATTATGTCAAAGTATTTGCAAAGGAATCTTTCGATTCTCTTCTGGAGAAGCGACCCGACCGTGGGATCACGTGATCGAATTGAAACTGGACACAAAAGCCGTCGATTGTAAAATATACTTGTTAACGCTGGTCGAACAGGAAAAACTCAACAATTTTCTGGAAGAAAATCTGAAAAGTGGACGGATTAGGCCATCCAAGTGTCCAATGGCCTCAGCATTTTTCTTCGTCAAGAAGAAAGACAGATCTCTTTGGCTGGTACAGGATTACCATAAACTGAACGAGATGACAATCAAAAATAAATATCCACTTCCGTTGATATCACAGTTAGTCAATAAACTCTGCGGAGCGATGTGCTTCACCAAACTGGATATTTGGTGGGGTTATAATAATATTCGTATCAAGGAAGGTGATGAATGGAAGGCTGCATTCCGAACAAACCCTTGGTGATGTTCTTTGGCCTTGCCAATTCCCCGGCCACATTCCAAACCCAAACAATGATGAACGATATCCTTAGGGATCTCATCAACAAAGGACGGGTCATCGTTTATTTAGATGATATTCTTATCTTCACAGAAACCCTAGAGGAACACCAGATTGTGGTGAAACGAGTGTTGGATGCACTCAAGAAGAATAAATTATATTTAAAACCTGAAAAATGCGATTTCAAGAAAACCGAGATAGAGTACCTGGGCATCATTGTCTACCACAATTCAATGAAGATGGATCCAGTGAAAATTGTGGGAATATCAGAGTGGCCCAAACCCAAGAACGTCAAACAAGTACAATCATTCTTGGGATTTGTTAATTCCTATTGGCAATTTGTCAAAGGATACAGTGACATCGCCAAGCTGCTCACTAAACTCACTGGCGAGGCTGGGTTCTCCTGGTGAGACAAACAAAAGAAGGCGTTCGAAGAGCTGAAACGCTGAATAGCCGAAGATGTAACGCTTGCGTTACCAACGGATGACAGCAAGATTCTCAGTCAAGAACAGAATGGTGAATGGCGACCAGTGGCGTTTCAGTCTCACGCCTTAAACAAGACAGAGCAGAATTATGAGATCTACGACAAGGAGATGCTTGCAATAATGCTTGCCCTAGAAGAGTGGAGGCCAATGCTTATGGGTGCTCAGCAAACATTTGAGATTCTGACAGATCACCAGAATCTACAATACTTTAGAGAACCTGCAGTGCAGGCTGCAGCCAAGCCGCAGCCATCACTCGGCACAGCAACAGCAACGGATGCAGTCGGCATCCATCTCCATTACACCACCATATTATTGTTGAACATGCTGCAAAATTATTGTGCATCATCTAGGGTCCTCTATGACCTTATTTTATGTCTCTATTGAAACCTGCTGTACATGGCAGCCCTGATTTTGATGAATTCTAGTATGTACACTGCCATATGGCTGCTGGGCAGAGGCCTCCATAAAGGCAGTGGAGGCAATTGAGGCAACTGCCACATGCAACATCTTAGTCAAGAAAATGAAAACAAGGTTTAGAGTGAATATGTGATTATGTTGTGCTATTTCTCACTCCTTGGTGCTCGACAAGAGCAACACTGAATGGGAGAAAGCACTTCGAAGGAAGCCACCATATTATCAAAAGATGTAGAATATGCTGCAAAATTATCATGATGCTTCTCTACATCCTTAATTAATGTTTTTATTGAAGCCTGCTGTGCATGGCAGCCTTGATTTTGATGGATTCCAGTATGTCTGCCATGATACGGTGCCAGGGGGAGGCCTCTGTGAACATGTCTGCCACCATATGCTACAGATCCTGTTCTGTACCATGGATCTGTATGGTACTGCAGAAGGCAAATCAAGCATATATTATGGGAACAATTTTCTGTTCCATATATGGTGCATACAGTGAAGAGCTCTGATTATTCACATACTTACTTCCCATATCTGGTGGCCACCACTCTGCTGTGGCAGATGCAATGGCAGGCCAAGTGAGGGTCAATAGTCAACCTCTAATGATATTGTTGTGTATGGCCTGTTACCCAACACCACCCATGCTCCCCAGCTGTGCATGATATTTATATCAATGGACGACCCCCTCTCATTTGTGCATGGTAGCCTCCACTTGGCTGTTTCCAGCTGTGCTGGCTGAGTGAAGAGGGTCCTGGATATCATAACAAAATAAGTTAATTTTCATCTTGCCTACCTCGTGAGACTCTAGCCATTGCTGGATAAATTGCTATAGTAATCTGAACGGAGGAGGATGGTGGTAGGTTCCTACTCCATTTTTTAAATGTTGATAAAAGCTCTTCCTTGATTTAATTGGTGGTATTAACTCTTCCCACATCATCTAGGTTGGTATCTGGCTAAAGGTATGTATTTTCATTGGAACGGAAGCTCACTTGATAAAAACATGGAGGCCTCCATCATATATGGAAATATTGAATGTAGGCATGAAGTTTGTAGGACCAAGCAAGGAATAATGACTGTTGAGCAGCCAGAACCCTCTTGGTGTTGGATGCTGGCCAAAATGCCCATGCAAGCTGAATAGTGGTGCACTGGTAGGTTCCAAATCAATTTTGTCTGACCTGTTATTGCTTCTCAAAGCCCTAGATCACCTGTTGGGACAGCACAAAAAGGTCATTGGCATTCAATATATAGCAGAGGCTACAAGCATGTATTATACTTGCCATAAATGCTATTTACTTATTTTACTGTAATTTGGAGGCCACCACACAGCACAATGCTATTTCCTTATTTGACCATAATTTGGAGGCCACTGCGATGAAAGCACCTGCACAGTGGGGGCAGCAGTGGCGGGTGCCGGTAGCAGCCAAGAAACACGTGATATACCCACCACATGGTGGGTCCTTAGGTGGGCTTTCTTCAAGGCACACACACTGCTACTGGGCAATCCACAAGTCAGTGGGCAACTGGGAGGTGTAGAGAACCCTTACAGTTTCAATCTGGAGCCTATTGAGGGAGTTTGGTTGGTTGTGGCAGGCATCGTCATGGAGGCAGATAGAAACCGCTTGTGATCAGAACTTGAATCCTAAACATTTGAAACTTTGGATCACACTTTGCCAGTTTGGTACCTTCCACCTCACCAGAAATCTCGGTAAAAATTGAGCGACCACAGGATAGAAGAACAAGATGATCTACCTATTCCGATTGGCGGGCACAGGGGCAGAAAAGGCAAAATAAAAAATAAAAATAAAAATTTGTTCAGTGGTGAGTGCATCATACCGACCTCTATGTCCCCAGCACACCTTGCTCAGGGCCTCACTTGGGTCTTTCTCAACATTTTGAGGATGGGGTGTGTTGGAAGTTCCCCCCTGACAATTTCTCCAGGCCAGATCTGGTGCATGTGCGACCACGGTGGGATTCGGAATAGAGTTGGTCACGGGGGTTTGTACCCGGTATATGGTGGGAGATCCCTGACACCGCCACCGCCACTGATGCAGTGGGAATGGTGTACTAGGTTTTTCCATTCAATTCAACAGGGGGAGTGACGCATGACCATTTTTTCAAGTTCAACATTTCAACACCAGCCAAAATTTAGCATGACACCCCCCAAATTTTCGACATTTCCCGCTGAATTTTCGTCTTTTTGTGTCTTTTAGGTGATTTTGGATGCGCCGTGACAGCAGCAGATTCCACAAGAGCCTCTGCGATGCATGACCTCAGCCGATACCATAGTATTTCGTTCAAATCAACAGTCACACATCACGCACCCCCTTGTCAATGTCGAATTTTGGTTGCAGTCATGCATCATGTAGGCATCTGTCAAATGTTCCAAGCGTGACTACAGTCTAAAAATCATCCAGGGGATACAAAGATGGTGAAATTTTCAAAATTTCACGTCATGAAAGTTGGGGTGTCACATTGTTTGAATGGAATACTATGGTATTCAACATCCACAGCTGTCAAATTGAATGGAAAACCCCAGTATCAGGTCAACATCAACAAAGTTGATGAGGCACGCAACCATGAACAGAGTGTTAGTGGTGATATGGAACAGTATAGTGGGAGCAAGTTGGCGGGTGCTGAGGATGATGGAAGCGAGGTGTAATTACCAGGTTTGTCATGTTTTTTCTGTATCTTGAATTTGGCACAGGCATTTTGGACAATTTTTTATATTAAGTATTCGCTATCAGGCATCAAGATAAACTTACGGCTTCCCACTATTCGTTCCAAGACACCTAACCCAAGAAGATAGCTGTGCTCTAAACCGTGACCCAGCTATGGCATCTATGATTGTGCACACAACACCTAGGTTCAGTATTTCAATGTCAGCTGCTGGAATGGCCGATTGACAGGAAGCCCTATGCCTGGATCTTACCTCCTTCTCCAGCTGGAACCAGGTCAGGCTGGATCCATTTAAAGGAAACTCTGGAATCCAGCAAAACGATAGGTTGGTTTGAGGTGATCATTTTGTGTGAAACACACATTGACAATTGCTGGGTTCCACCTGGGTTTTATTTCAGTGTGTAGTACTTAGAGAAGTACAATGAGCAGCAATGAGTAAAATTGGGAAGTAGTATGAAAGACTAATAATGGAGGAAGCAGAGAAGGCTCTGGGTGCTCATTTCTTGATAATAACTGGCTGCTTCGTCTCAAGAGCTGGGCTGTGAGCAAAAGACAGAAAAGCCAAGCTTCATCATCCTATATCCTATCCTATACATGTCCTATACATGAAGGCACAACGGATTTGTGATTGACAGAAAGTCGCATGAGAATTCACGTGATGTTGTCAAGATGTTACTGCCAGCTGTCGAGATCTTGCCCCTGGGTCCCACAGCTCGGAATTCGCCGTGTACATCAGCAAACCCTGGGTCCCCTATGTAGTACTACGTAGAGGCTGTAGTGTCTGTAGTGCCTGTAGTGCCTGTAGTTAGGGTCCCCCTCTATGTAGAGCCCTGTAGTTTTTAGCTGTCTACATAGTGCCTGTAGTTTCCTGTAGTTTCCTTGTAGTTTCTCTGTAGTAAAAAGTTAAGCCATTGGAAAAATCTAATTGAACCAGTTAGTTCACACTTCAATTCACTTATTACTTACTTGTTAACAGTTTATATTGAAGGACTGACTTATTATCATTGACTATCGCATTACATTACAAAGCTTTTTATATTATATTTAAATAAATGCACATTGCTAGACTCGAACTCGCGACCTCATGTTGATGACAAAATGCTAATATATGCAAAATAGCCACTCCACCACAAAGACCACATACGCTAAGGGAAGCTCAATAACTATATGATGCCCCTACATTTGTTCTGTCTCGTCCTCCTCCGAGTTTGAACGTTGAACCCGAATGCGGCATTCAGGTTTGACACGTTCAGTTCAGCGTTTGGATGCATTCGAACGATGAACGGGACGCTTTTTTCTTCACCACTGAGACTTATCAAAATTTCCAAAGTAATAAACAACGAATATATTATGCAAGTAATTACTGGTCGGTCTCGTCCTCCTCCGAGTTGGCATCATCCTCAGCTGAGTACCCAAAGTCCGCATTGAGCTCCTCGATGAGGGCGTCAATGTGCCTTGCAGCGATGGCACTCGCACTGATCTAGCCGTTGTGATACGCACTTTTCAGTAGTTGCAGTGCCTCGAAGAGATCAGTGCTGAGAGAGTTTCGAAGCTTTGTACCGGTCAGACTACCGCTCGGGAACGCCCATCCAGCTGGAGTTGCAAAGCCCTGGATGGCCAGGTAGTCGCGAGCCATGTGACAGAGGGTGAGGTGTGAGGTATTATGCTTGAATATGAATAAGCGATGGGGAAATCGGGCAATACGAACCACTTACACCCCAGTGCAAAACATTATCTGTCTGTTCAAGTGGCGAGGACAGATACCCTTTCAACTCTTCTCTCGGATGCGCCTGAGCCCGCTCAGCTTGTTGGACTGAATTCACCACATCCATCAAAAATGAGCTGCCATATCAATGCAGCGGGGCGAGCTTTGCTTCAACAGGGACCGGGGACGTTTTCATGTCATTATCCTCAGGGTTCATAGCGGAGTACCTATCAAACTATATAATCGTTAGGATGGTCTCCAAAGGAATACTGTTAAAACATACGGCCTCTTCAAAGGCCTTCATACCGGCCCTGTACTCCTTGGCTCCCCAATTGGCACGGAAATACTATCCTTGATGCCAGGATTCAAAGCTCGTTGGGAGTAAGTAATGTAAAGATGTCCGTGGAATAAAACTCACCAAAGCAGATGAAATACGCGCTGGAAAGACCTTTTTTTAGCAGACTTTGCAACAGCTGGGTAATTATTCGGGTTTTCTAGAAACCTGGACCGAGATCAAGCGTCGCCAGAGTACACATAAAGACCCGGGTGCAGGCAGAAAAACCCAGCAGGCGCTGTGTCGGGTTGGCGTAGGACCCCAGATAGTCGACCAAAATGCCTGTTCCGATGCGGGCCCAGTTTGTCGGGACCGAAATCTCGGATTTTGAACGATTTTCTCGGGATTAGAACAGACCTATGCAGAAAATCGGACCAAATTTGTCGGGATTCGTGAGATTTTCGCCCAGCAAGGCCGATTTTTTGAAAATTTTCTTCCGTTGGCGAGGTTTCGTCGGGATTCTACCCGGGATTGGGATCAGGCACTTTGGTTAAATATCTGGGGTCCTGTTGGCGTCGATGGTCAGGAATAAGATGCGAAGTTACCTAATGTCAATCAAGTCATTTTTGCGTCCCGACGGATGTCTCCGACGAGTGATGTCAGCGGTTTTGGAATCAAATTTTCCATTGGGGTTCGCGGTTCGGACGCGGTTCGAACGCGTTCGGCAAATCTCGCAGCCAGGGAACCTAGAACCGAACTCACGTTCAGGTTCAGCAATTTTCCGAACCTTGAACCTGAACCTCGCGTTCGGTTCAGTCCGGTTCAGGTTCGGACCGATTTCCGGGCCGAACCTTCCCACCACTATACATCTTGTGATGGTTGGAGACAAAAGCAAACGCGCACACGTGACATTGTCACGTCGGCCAGATTCTCGTAAATGATGCTGCGTTGCATCGAGAGAGTCTTGGTCTCGAAAAGCTCAGCCATACCGCGGCTTCGAGGAACTATGATGTCATCTTCCACGCCATGAAAAGCACTGGGGCCGCCAAATGCAATTATCCAATGATTTCTCCATAGTGATCTTACGGCTTGGCTTGGCTTGGAAGCCCCGGCTTGGGCTTGGAAGCCCCGGGCTTTGGCTTTGCTTTCCTCAAGCCCAAGCCCAAGCCGTCAAGGAGGGCTTGACTTGGCTTCGGCTTCGGCTTAAGCCGCGGCTTGCCAGTAATTTTCCTCAGTGCATCTGCTATACTTTCATTCTCACTCTATTACTGCCAATGCAAAAAATGCAATCAGATGTCCATATTATAGTCTGGGTCGTAATTATTAAGGTCCTCTTCCAACAGATCATCCCATCCTTTTTCTTTGTCATCGCCCTCCTCCCACCATCATCAGCATCCTCCTTGTCATCGCACCCGGTGTCGTCCACGAGAGCCGACTTACGGAACAGCAGGTACTGTTGCGCGGATCTATAATGCCGTCCGTCAACGAGTTTGTCACATTTTAACACCGGAGTTGTGCCGTCATTTTGTCCCCTCCAAGCCTGCCCGAAGCCGTGGATACGGCTTGGCTTGGCTTTTCAAGCCGCGGCTTGGGCTTCATGGCTTCGCGGCTTGAAGCCAAGCCGTGAGCATCACTATTTCTCCAGCGCCATGTAATTTCCTTCCTTCCTTCCCGTTCCCTACACGCGGCTGATGCGTACACACTCTAGCAGGAAACTAAATCACCACAAGGTAAAAAACGTTGCATTCTCATTCGGTTTGACACAACAAAAATTCGATGATACCCCAAAGCTGAGCGGTAAGATCCTTCAAAGCTGCCTTCTTCCTTTCAAGTCGACAGGTCTGGAAAAGTGGATCAATTTCGAATTTTCAATCAGTGAACAAGGAGACCAACCCCGTGTCCTCCTTCAAGGAAGCGACCAGCCCGGATGAGATGCTAAGGACCCTCGTCACAACCCCCTCTTCAACATGGACCAAGTTCTTTGCCATCGCCACCTGTGTGGCCCACTCTCTGAGTCTGGTCGCAGCGGGGTCTACATTGGGGAGCTTGTCCATGAGATCTCGCACAGCCGAAACTTGTTTCGAAAGTAAGGCGAGCTGTGCGTCCAGGATATAAAGTTGAGATGCGATAGCCAACTCTTCCGTTCCTTTAAAGCGCACCCGGTCGAACTTGAATCGTTCGATTGTAGACGCCACAGAGACGATGTCAGTGTACAAATCATGGATGGTCGTTGACGTTCCCGTCAAGGACTCCAGAAGGCTGGTGGTATCTGTCATGTAGATCGCATCTACAGGGACATCCAACTTCGCCCCAGTCCATCGGACGCAGCAGTCGCCGAAGTGTGTCACGAGCACGAGCATACGAGGCAACACTGACGTACAATTCCGCATAGCAGTCAGCGTCTTTGAGGTTATGTCAAGTATGGCGCTCATGAGTTGCTCCTGGGACTCGGGCGGGACCTCAGGCTCGGAAAAAAGACCGTCGGGATGAGGTGTAAATGAGAAATGCAGGGAAGTCTGAGACCCTGCATGATTTAAACCTTCGCAGCAAGTCTGCGCGCAGCGATTCATGGCTTGACCGTCTGTGTCTGAGTGACGCCAAGAGGTGATGACGACCTCGTCATGGCGCGTGATATTCTTTCTCCCTCGAGGGTATTCGAATCCGTGGCGAGTACGTCTCCTATCCTCTTCCGGCACAAAGAATATTCCCAAAACTCGCAGGTCCCCAACAATTTTACGAAAATCCCTGAAGAGTTCGGCGGGAGGTGATTCGGTGGGTTTTGGCGAGAATTCGAAAGGGAGGAAAGCCTCTTTGGTCTCCAAGTCTTTTCCGGTGTCGACCCAGCACAGGGGATAGCGACGTGCTTTTGGAAGAGGCTGAGTCACTGGTCCGTCTGCCACCATATGCTCTCCATCGACAATATCGCAGTGACGGCGGACTAGACAGATGCCAAATTTCCCCTCGAATTTTCGAAGGAGCTGCCAAAGGCGAGGTATAATCCTATGGCCATCGTTGGAAACGAATATATCGTGTGCGTTGTTAATCAAAGGAAGATTGTTATAAAGCTGTGTGTGGGGGTCCTCGGTCGTCATCGAAGGCTTAACGAAGAAGTAGACTGTAAAGGGGTGAGGGCTGGAGATATGGTCAGCTTGAACGTAAACATCACCCGATTGAATGTCTCCTAACCTCGAAGTCAGTATGCGCGGTAATGCAAGTCTCGTTCTTTCGCAAGCAGCGAAGACCTTGCGAGAGCAGCTTATCGCCCCGGCCTTTTGAGTTCCAAGGGAGTATCATCGATTGTGACCGTTCACTGTTCCAAATTGGAAAAGCCAATCACATGTTCCTTGTAAGTGCGCACCAGACGTACGCCTTTCTCCCGGAAATGGAAATCCCAACCCCAGTTCTCTGGACGTGCGCCAGCCTCCGGTTTTCAGTAGAACTCATGTCAAACATGCGCCATCACCCCGATTGCAGCACCTCACCCCCTTCATAAAATTAAGTCTATCTGTCTGAAGCCGTTTCTCCATATGTACTACCCGATCACTGGGAACAGCCACGCAATAATGAATGATCTCGCACTGCCAGTTCCCGCTGTAAGTACAGTGTTCGCCGACGATCCGTTCAACTTTCGGCGGCTAATTGAGCGCCATCTGCGGGGAGATTGACTGTTGAGGGAGCGACGACATTTCAAAGAAACCTTTCCGCCGAATTCTAATTACGGATTGACGACCGCGGCCAAGTGTGAGCCGAATAGCTGGATTTCGGACGGAGGTTTTCTTTCGCGGATGAATGATGTTGAGCGGGAATCTCCGAAGGAAGTGCCAAAGAACTGGAACCGATTAACCGAAGCAGAAGATTGAATCCGCTGGGAGCGTAGATTCTCTGTAGAATTCGCGTAAGTTGTTGTCATCAAGGTCTCACTGCGTTGAGGCCCCCCGTAGTCAGAGGGTTTGACTACGGGATGTAGTCGCATGGACATTGGACTACATGCGACTACGCCGTGGCCCCCTTTTCCTACATCTGACTACCTGTGCCTACATCTGTAGTCACAGGTTGGCTGCAGCTACCCAGTGATATTGAGCTCCAATTTTGCGTAAATAGTTGTTGTCGACTCGGAGTTAGTACATGTTGCCAATAACCTTTCGTTTGGTGGGAATTGAAGCTTCGATTCCACCACCGCTGCAAGCACCGTCGCTCACTCACTCGCGGATGACAAAGAGATCTGGAAAGTCCATTAATGAGGAAATGAGTGAAAATGTGTGAGGAAAAGCTGTGCCTACATGGGCAGGAAGAGGTTGAGCAAAGTAGGCAGACGTAGTCAGACGTAGACTAAGCTCCGTACGCGTAGTCAGGGTCTGACTACGGGGGGCCTCAACGCAGTGTCTGGGCAGGCTGAAGCGAGCTACGGAGGTTTCCGTGTCAGACAAGCACTGCTCAATTGGTAGCGTTTGGTTCGCGTTTCTCTCTGCTTTGATCAGTTTCCGTGCTGGTTCATCGCCTGCGACTCAATTAGGGACCGTATATACAATAGTCCCAGTACAGTCTGCTAATTCCTGGGGCCCTGGTGTCCTAGGCGGGACCGTGCCGTATAAGTCTACCTACCTTCTTTGGGCCACTAACGCCTGCTTCCAGGTTCCTAGAATGGCATTTATTGATATCTTTGTGTGCCACTTCCTGTCCTATAAATCGAGGCGCAGGCCCACCGAAGTTGCACATACTAGCAAATTCAATACGAGGGGGGCTGTGCTAAAGTCCTCGAAAGTACCCCAACCACTCGGACTCCGTCGGAACCGAAATGCAAGCATTGCGGCACGGAGGTGAGTACTTGCAGCCATTGCAAAAATTCTGTTACTTATCTTACGATTACAGGAACTAACCAATGCAAGATTGCACCAGAATCGCTTCGTTTGCGGTCCAAATTGCAGTCACTTGCTACTCCCCACTTCCCAGGTATCCCGATAAATGGAACGTCTTCATCAACGATACAAAAACCACTAATCTGTCGCGGAAATTGAATAACCTGTTCACATTAACAGCTATTGCCGTACATGATGGGACTTCATGAAATTTGGCCCTGGACTCTCTGCTGTGACATCAAATGGTGGACAAACTTATCACCGAATCCTGTCTGCCCGGGAGGGTCGGCATGATATTCATCGGTTTGTTTACAACACTCCGCTTTTTTTGAACAGGGCCAAAAGTTGAGATTCCCAGGGCTTGGTGTTGAAAGCTGTATTGCAGCAATCAGACCTTTGGCAAGTCCGTGATCTTCTCGCATGTCTTGTACAACAGCACCTCTTTCCGTCCAGATCATTATCTCCCCGATTCCTATCTCTCAATGTTCGACTGCCACAGGTACTTAGCTGTAGATATATGCACAGCAGCATTTTTCCGGACCCTAGTATATATACTGGCTTGAATCCTGTATTCACCTCAGATGTTGTCTCCAACGCTGAGGTGAGCTTTCTGTTGTATTCTCTTAGGTATGAATACAATTAGATGTTGTCTCTAACACTGAGTCTGATTATATTTAGTCTCTGTTTTCAACGGTTGGATTGATGCTACCCTAGCAGGCCTCAATCGGGTCAATCCCTTCATCAAGAAACTCCAGCATCTCAAGGCATTCAACAGAGATGATAATATAGCGTTACAGGTTGAACAGTTAGATACAAACACCCAGGAAATTGCTGCCATTACAGAATGAACAGAAATGCTTCCTCAGCCTAAAAATGCGATATTTTGTGAAATTTTTGCTCAAAAATTACCCAAAGTTTCTACAAATTATGCTGTTGCTTTTCTGAATGTCACATTTTGAGATGCAGAAAGGTGAAATAAAAAACAGTTGTATTGCATTCAAATTGTGGTTAATTACAAATGCTTATGTAATAAGGAGTCGTCCATTGAAGTCAAGATTTTGAGTGCTCACCAAAGGTCAGTCTGAAATCAATGTTCTCCCAAATTTGTCATAAACCCTAAACCCTGTGGCATTGATTCTAATCATTCCATTATACTTTGAACTAGTGTACTTATGCTCAATGGCACAATAATTAATGATCAATAATTCCAGCATTGTCAACTTTCATTAGATGCCTCTAATTGCATACCTGCTACCTCTGATCAATTCTACCATTGAGGTAGAACCATGTTGATATTCCGTGAACCTCAAGTGTGTTCATTTGCTGTTGGTATCCATCCATTTCAACAGATATGTGCTGGTGCAGTGAATAATGATCATAGAAATTAATGATAGATGAAATAAGTACTTTTTAGCCCACTGCATGCACTAGTTTCGGTAGCCCTAGAAAATTACCATGTAAAACTGTTTTAAATGGTTTTAAATTGTTTAGGTACCATTTCCGTTTAATTTTCCCGGCCCCACAAATGAAAACTAAATGGTTGGAGCCTTATGTAAGCCAAATTTGCATCGGCTGAAGGTCGGTCAAAGTCCCCTACACACACCTGAGCTTGGGCCAGTATAGGCAATATAGACAGTTCTCAGTGTAGGTACATACATATCCCATGGACATACCTTGGCTAACTTAACTTAGCACTGGTTGAGCATTCCAGATTTTTGTGAAAAGTTCAACAGTTTTTCACCACTTTCCAATTTTATTTCAAAAATTTTCACCTCAAAATCAAAAAGTAGTGAAAAAGCTTTTAAACTTTTCATACACTTTTTCAGTGAAAAATTCCTGAAAAATGTATAATGTTTTTCACCGGTTTTTTCATTGAAAAATTTGAGATGCTCAACCAGTGTAGAGTTCTTACAATGCAATGACGGACAACTTTATTCAGCCATGACTCGTGTTCCTGATTTAGGAATGTGCTTACTGTACTATTCTGACCAAGTGTTCATCAATTTTGGATTTTTCGATGTCTGAGACAGAAAAAATTCCTTTCGATTGATGGTAATTCTTGCACACATCAAAAAAAGTTGGATGTTGCACTTTACTGAACACTTGGTCGAAGTAGAACAGTATTTTGAGGTACTGATACTCATACTGATTTCCATTATTGCTGTATTTCGGCCCAGCGGGCTACACAGCAGTACTACTAGATAATCTAGCTACGGGGCTGTAGAGAAGTACGAGCCGGTATTCTTTAGGTAACTTTTTAGAAGTAATCGAGAGAGAAAAAAGTGATGTAAAAGTCGTAGGCGTGCAGGTAAAAGTATGGTCGAGAAGTATGGAGACAGGATTGCAAGAGAACAATATGGGAGGGGATCAGGAGCGCATCGCTGGTTTAGGAGATTATATATGTATATGCAGTAGGTATCATAAGCCAGAGAGAAAAGAAAATTAAATACTACTTATCTAAATCATCGAGACAGCGAGACAAATTTAATAACAGCTTTGAGGAGTCTGGGGTGATTGAGGAGAGTGCGGAGGTCGACCGCGCCTAAGATGTAAGCCTCGTAGGATCCCGATTGTTGCGGAGGGTGGAGGTGCTCGTATGCGGTGTGGAAGTGCGATTGCCCTGCTCGTCGCCTTCCCATTTCGGTCTGATCCGCGCTGTCAACCAAATCAGGAAACGCCGAAGCGCTTCTTTTCGTTTCACCTCCTCACTACACTGTTTCGTTTATCTTCACGCTTACTCTCGTCTTTTCCCTCCTAGCTGTGTTTAAGACACTGTGTCTCTCAAGAAGCTATTATTCCCTACATTCGTCCCTAGGCAGATTCGACGGCGATCAAACACCACGTAACCGCTTCAAGCCTCGAAGACGGACTTGGATCTCGTTAGGGCATCGGTAAATATTTAATTAAATTCTTCCTTACAGCATTCGGCCTCTTTCGTACGTACTCCGTAGACCTCCGGACGCGACGCTCATGTTCAACGCCTCTGAACCCTCGGATCGCGCTGGGGATGGACTTCGAGCCGGACTGGTCACCCGTGCTTGGCGCTGTTGGGGGGCAGCGTTGTAGGCCTCACACGCCGGAGATACAGTGAGTCGACATCTAAACCGAGGGCGGAAAAATCCGATCCGAGTTGACAAATGAGGGAGGTGTCAGAGCCTGAGGCTGAGGACTCGCCGTAAGGTGAGTCCAGGATGGTTGACCAGGATGGTTGAGGGCGATGGAGTCGAAGTACGAGGGCGATGACTCCACACTTACCAACAATATTCTATGGAAAGAACTTTTATGTAACTGATTGTCCAAAACCAAATTATTTCCATGTCCGCAAGTAGGAGCCACGAAACCTGGCGGCTGCTTGTTTTTATTTGAATGGTTATCTTCGCGGCGAATTTCATCTGAATCGATGGGGTGCACGTCGGATGCGATGGTGGAAACGGAACACACCCGACAGTCATTGACAGGTTCCCTGGGGTGGAAACCCTGCGATTACCGGCCATTATAGGAACATTCGGACCGTTAGTGTGTGGCATCTACTACTCATTTCTGCCGTGCAGGACTAGGCACACATGCTGCTCGTGCGTGTCACGAATGCACATCCGACGCCGTTGGGCATCGATATGCTCCAATGTCTTATCGATGGTGTAAGGTCCGCCCGAAGCCGCATACACATAACATAATCGACCTCTAAATGCCCATCTTGTGTGTCTGATCGGATAAATCCAAGATTCGCTAAGCAGGATCATGCCGTACTAGTTTCTTAGTCGAGATCAGCTAGCTGTGGTGATATCGAGGTAAATCGGATAGTGATATGCATACTGGTATGGGTTCGTACGACAGTTGATACAATTTATCTACATTCCACTTCATGAAATCAGCCTGCTTCGGAATTCAAACGTCTGGACTCCATTTACTCTTGTCTTTTTCCGTCGCTTATGACGTGCTGTCTGTTACTAGGTCAACGGCAGAATTCTTCATGGTGTGACAAGACATAGCATAGTCTGCAGCTGATGGGAGCAGACTGTCTGCGGTTTTATCTCCTGCCAGCGAATCCACCTTCAAGCTTGTGTTGCTTGGGTTCATATGACAGGTGGTTGGAGCCATTCCTGGATTGCTCTATGAAGGAAGTCAGCCAGGATTCGATGAAAAGCGGATCCAGCGCGGCCTGCAAACCTGTTGAGCTGGAGTGTTCACCCCGAAACGACTATCATTTGGCATGCTTGGCAAGACACTCGAATTCCCATTTGTGATATCGAATCTGGTTTCCCTTAGTCTTTGGCCGAGAACAAACAACAAGAGATAAAAGCTCTGAAAAAGATAGGAGAAAATCGGTTCTGGGCCCCGAGTCAACAACGGCGTTTACTCACGCAGCAGGCCATGATAACGAGGGTCGGAAGAATTGAGTACAGATCTGGAAGGAACATTATAGTACTGAAAATCGCGGAAGCACCGTAAAGTACCCAATATTGCGCCTTTTCGCTGCATTAGGTCCCAGTCTACAAAAAAAAAAATGGCGTACCGAATCCCACAGGTGCTCCAGGGAAGTTGGCTCTGACCGACGTCAGAGCAAATACAGCACCCACAGGAAGAACGAATAGCTCTGTGTAGAGATGATGCTCATGAAATATAACGGTCGATGCAGATATTATTATGAAGGCGGTCGCTAACAGCCCTGTGGTTACTTAGGAATGAAAATTGAAACGATGGCCGAGTTACTCACAGTCTGTTGCCGCCACAGCTATGACAAAAACTTTCGTCGCGATCGACCTTCGGATTTCCAAAAGGAGCATAGCAGAGGGCACTGAGCCAACAGGCGCTGGAGTTAGCTCAACAGGTGGGGAGTAAATCAGGCCTATATCAAAGTTCCTGCTAGCAATCAGACTCTGGGATATATCAGACAAAATTGACATACACTGGAGCTCCGAACGATCTTGCGATGCGAGCACCAATATATCCTCCTGTGTCATGATTTACAGCTTGAACATAAACTGGTGCATAATAAACGTCAAATGGATATTGTTGCAAGCTTGATCGTGCGGTTCCGCGGAGAGGCGTGACCAGAGGGTTCGTGCCAACGATTTTCGAAACCGTTCTGAATGTAGGATAAAATGGTGTCACATCAAAATAACAGACCGTAGTACTGTTGTATTGATATACAGGAAGGTAGGGTGGTAGGGACTTGAACGTTGGGCTTGAACTGTCAAGATAACCACTATTGAAATGTCGCTCAGTAGGCGGCGCGGCAAAAAAAGACTACAATTCTCACTCATTGACGAAGATATCAGCAACAAGCGAAGGCGCATTGGTGCAGTCACCCAGTAATACAGGAAACCAATCAAGTATGAGTGTTCTTTCCAATGGATCAACAGATGAAATTTCCACTGCAAAAGCCAGCGACTTCGAACGGTGAAATCGAGACTGGTTCGGAAATTTGAGACAACTCACAGGAACGTCTTCAGAAGGAATTAATTCTGAAGGAGCCACAACTTCGTTGAGAGGTTTGAGAATCAGATGGGAAACTGCGACGATGAAAATGATGGAGACGATGGTCATAGAGATCATGGAAAGTAACCAGAAACGCGTCAGTTTATCGCTGAGGCTAACCCTCTTCTTTTGGAGTGAGTCCTAGTTTCATGGAGGAGTATTGAAACATGTGCTTGAATATCAGACGCCAATTTATAGGAACTAGACACGTGTTATCAATGTACGGAGCTAGGTGCTTCCGACAAGGGGCAAAAGATGATGTGTGTGAAAACATGGCGATTACATGCCGCACGTGAGCCAATGTCTGATCCAGGCATTTGGTCAGACATGCGCCCAAGGGCGACGCAAGGGTCCGGTTTCGCATTTAGTTGCGAAAGATGGTGTGTGAAAACATGGTGGTTACACGCAAGACGCACGTGGGCCAATGTTTGATCCAGGGATTTGGTCCAACATCCGCACAAGGGCAATGCAAGGGTCCTGTTTCGCGTTTAGTTGCGAACCGCACACGTTGTTCTCCATCTATGAAAAGATCTATACCGGTGCAAGCACCGGTCCCCTACTCTGTTTTGTTTTGCTTTGTTCTACTTCTTTGAAATTAAAAATCAATTACATAGATTGTACGCTCCATTCAGGACAAAATTCTGACAAGCAAGTGGAGATACCATGGGATATCAGATACTTGAGTGGTTCAAGCTAGTGCTGGGTAAGAATCAAATTTTGCCTTGTGAGAAATGATGAATCGAGACCATTTTCCAGGCTCTTTAACGTCCTTCATAAGTCGAAAAATAGTGACATGCACCTAGCCAAGCCCCCTCTGTCACACATAAATTACATGCCTCCCAGAAGCCCAAATGCGAGAAATGTAATTTACATGTTAATAACCCTGTGAGAATTGTCTTGTTATTTAACAGAAGGTTTCTTACACAGCTCTAGTTCGAGCTAACTTACAGTGCCATCTAATTTCCGTATGATTCAAGCCACTCCGAGTCAACAATAGTGAGGAGCATTTGTTCACTTCGTGAGATCTCAGCATCATGTGGTTCTATTGCACCAATCAGAGCGCACAGAACAAATGTGTGTCATCTATGAGAAATCACTGCAGTAGATTTGGCAGGCGGTTTCAAGAAACTCGGACACAGAGTAGGGGAGAGTGACGCCGGACAGTGTATATACAATGAAGAACCTTTGGAGCCATCGCCGATTCGCGGAGAACCGGAAATGTGTGAATATTCCCATAACTTAACAATTGTGTGGAGCTCATGTTAAGTTCATGACATCTCGGCATCATGTGGTTGCATTGCACCAATCAGAGCACACAGAAAAGACGCGCGTCAACTGTGAGCAAATTGCTGTAGTAGATTTGGCGGGCGGTTGCAAGGAACTCGGACACAGAACCCTTCTTTGTTGCACAGGGTAAGGGGAACCCAACCTTGTTTTGCGTGGACAGGTGAATCGCGGGAGATCATCCAAGTCGGCCACTTTCTTCAAAGATCTATGAATATGGCCTGATACTGAAATACACCGCCAAACCGCCCTCACGTTGCCCGCAGCTGGTGTATGGAAAATTTTAACAATTGAAGCAAAGTGGGAAAAAGTAATCGATGTTGAACCTGAGGCAGGGTTAGTCTTAGACTGTGTTCTACGCTGTTCAACTCGGATGAAGTCAAATCAAAGGGATCACAGTCATCTGACACAAATCGGGATATCTTTGCAAGTATGAGGAGGAACAACTTCAGACATTCAAGAGGCATGAGGCAAATGGTGGTAGAATATCTTCTGACTCAGCTTTTCGGAATAGATTCAGGAAGTTTCATGATAACATTCAGACTTTTGGAGCAGTCGCCTATAGTGCTATAGAAGGCATCCAAACCATCTCTAAGGCTTTGTATGTGCCCAGGGTAATCTGGCACTGCCAGGAATACTGGATTGTTCACATTGACGTTTCACATCAATGTTTCGCCAATTCTGGGTGTGTAAAAATATTGAAGAGGTCTAGATTATTGGGGTTTGTGCCTATGCTGAAAGAGAAGGTATCCAAACTGTTCCCAGGGTTCTGTATGCGTTTGGGGCAATCTGGTGCTAAGGGGAACAGCAGATCAACCACATCAATCTCTCACATCAATTTTCAGATGATTCCAGTGGTGTAAAACAAAATTGAAAAGGTACGGACTACTTCGAGTATTGAAACGGTAGCTTAGATGTGTAGGGTTGTGCATGTGCCCAGGGCAATCTTGTGTTGGGGAGAACATTAGATTTGAAGGCTACTGCTGGTACATTGATGTTTGAGTATACTGACAAATTTGGTATGTACTCAAAGGCTAGGAGGGAGAAGGGAGACTGGATGCTTCTTACTCAGGTATTACCAGAATTTTGGTCATGTTGCCAGTCGGATTATAGGCAATGTCAGCAACAGAGGCTGTAGGTGTCAGTTGAGCTCCCTAGGCACTCTGTATGCCTGCAATTGTCCTTGAATGTTGCCTAACCACTAAGACTAGACTTTGTTGACATGTTTTGTTCTTTTTGTTGCTAAAGTAGTTGATTCATGGATCAGGAAAGAGTTGACTTGAGTATGGATGGGTCCGGCATATAAAGCGACTTAAAAATGTTATAGAACTCACCCTGAGCATCCTCAGATTCATAGAACTGAGCGATTGTCAGAATTGAGAAATAATTGAACAAATGGATCAAATTCCAGCCAGTTGTGGTGTTTTTCTATTGCTTGTTCAACTTTATATTGTTTTTGGATGTCAGATAAACCCTTCCAGGAAGGAGTGCGAGAAATGCTGTTTTCTTGCCCTCAAGCCTCCCACACCTCATACTTTGTCTTGTTAAATGGTTCAACTTCGTCTGTGACTAAATCCTCGCAGACAAGCCTGGAAGGTCCGGAAAGCAGTTTACTTTTGAGAGATAAAAGCTAAACACTGTTCTGAGCCTTGCATTGGTCTCTGATGGCTTAGTACTATTGACAACCCTGCTGCTGATAACTGTTGGACTTGTTTGATAAGCCCACCAAGAGGTGAGCGGCTGATAAATCCGCGAAATTGACCTCTTTTCAGACTTAGCTTGGAGTCCCGCCAGATTGTGGGCTTCAACGGCGATCTCGCCCAACTTCTGTTTTGCCGCTGCAAAACAAACTTAGAGTAAAGTAGAACAGGGTGACCCCCCATCTCTTATATCCTTCGAAGAGATATGTGTAGTTTTCATAATATTGGGGCCAATAAAGGTCAGTATTGCTATAATTGTATTGGACTGGACATGTGATCTCGACTGATCAAAACCTATCCCAACAGTCACAATTGAAGAAAAGCTGGAATGGCTGTGGAGCTCAGTCCACAAGGGGTCGGTCCAACAACTGCCTCGCTTAGAGGGGGAGAGGGGTTACAGCCACCAATTTGATTTCGGAGGTTGATTTCAGGGGGTTTCGGCCCGTTCACCTCTTACTTAGTGACTGATGACCCCGGTCCGAGCATTGGCCGAGAGCCAAGTAAGAACGATGTAATGTAGATAGCCGTAAGCAAGATAATGACTCAGAGTACAACAGGTAAAAATTAACGATATAAAGGAATTACGGCATTTAATATAAACTTATCAGGAAAGTTTCCAACATGAATCAACTACACACACTGGAGATTGCTAGATTTCAGGCATCCTGATGCATAATTTGAAACCATGAGTTTCAAATTGCACTGCAGCTGAGCCTAAACTCAAACTGTCCTGGAATTTTCAGTACAGCTGACATTGAAACTGAAACAATTCCACATTCAACTGCTGTGAAACTAATCTGAAATGCTACATATCAGTTTACAAATCAGCCCAGTTGAAAGTGGAGCTGAAACTATTCATTTTCATTACTGGAAAAAGCTCTGTTGATACTCAGCATATCAGTTGTACTGTAATCAGACTGAGAACTTCAAGTATCAGTTCTCATTTTGGTCCATCTGAACAATTTAGTTTCAGTTCTAAGTTCAGCTTAGCTGAAATTTAAATTGAAAATTCTACTTTCAGGCACACTGAAATGGGATTAATCCTGTTTCAGTGCAATGGAAAGTAGATATTTCTGTTCAGATTTTAGCTAAGCTGAAATTAAAGTGGAAACGAAGTATTTTAGATAGACTCAAATGAGAAAGGATACTTGAAGTTTCAGTTGTGATTTCAGTGTACCTGATATGCTGATTATCAGCCAAGTATTTCCTAGTAATGAAACAAACAGTTTCAGTTCTGCTTCCAGCTGGGCTGATTTGTAAATTGATATTTAGCAATCCAGATTAGTTTCACTGCAGCTGAATGTAGAACTGTTTAAACTAATTCTAGTTTCAACACCAGTTGCACTGAAAATTTCTGAATGAGTTTGAGTTTAGGCTCAGCTGAAGTGCAATTTGAAACCTAGGGTTTCAAATTATGCATCAGGAGGCCTGAAATCTGGCAATCTCAGGTGTGACATTTCTCTTTATAAAATTACCCATGTCCATCTGAAGCTTTTCAAAGTCCACTCTAGGGTAAATCAGCCCGGACTTTGGGGTGAGCGCCAAATTAGCGAAAGCATGTGCTCAGAAATAGACGCTCGTGGGAACCAAATTATTAAAATCGAAATTCATGCGAGGCTGTAAAGCGGCCGAGCAGCGTCTTATAAAATTACAACTGTCTGTCTATCCGAAGCTTTTCAAACTCTGGCGGCTTTGTTTGATGGCAGCCTCAATGATGCTTTGATGCTAGCACGATCTCCAGAGCTGGATCCTAGCACCGGCGGCCTTAATTCCGCTCCGGGATGCGTGTCATTGCTCCGTGCAATCACCTCCATCACTTCTCCTTCAGGTATACTCATAAATCTCCGCAATTTTTCCAATAAAATAGCCAGGTACGCTTGCTCCCGAGTGTCAACTCAGCTCAGTTCAACTTAGGTGGACGGCCAAGACAGTTTTGCCAGGTACCCTTGAATGTCAATTCAACCGAGCTCAATTCAAGTCTGCTAAGTGAGCATTTCAAAACAAAATGGGGAGACAATCCTGGGCTGTGAAGCGGCCCAGGAACCATTTACTTATAATAAACACTTCGTAATCCTCCTTAGCCAACTTGGGCAGTGTTGGAACTTAAGGGGTTAATAAAGGCAAGCATTCAAGCTAAGGCCTTAATCTTAAGGTCATTTTAAGGGTGAAGTTAAGGCTGGAATTTTTTTTCTGCACTGCATGAAATATAACCAAGACCAACTACTACTCTTCATAATTGTCCCCTGATCCTGACAATTCTCCCTTATCTGGTTCCTCACTAGTGTGTTTGATGACCAGGAGCTCCATCAACAGTGTCTCATGGTTGAGCGTTCCCTGGTGACACCACAATGAGTCTGATGATCAACGGGTCATGACACATCCTCTCCAAAGAGCTTCAACAAGGGAAGAGGAAGCCAATTTTCGCTTTTTCAACAGGCATGAGGATGCAGTGTATGGATGAAGAGCAGAGAAGGATATTCTGCAAATGTTACATAATGGCCATCATTAACCCTTAATTAAGACTTAAGACTGAAGAGGATTGATGTGAAGGTTTAATATTAAGGGCATCTTAACCCTTAACTTAAGTTAAGGGCTAAGCCTTAAGTCCAACACTGTAGCCAAGTGGGAGCCAGGCGCTTCGTGCCTGGCGAGCGCTTGTCAGTATCAAAATGAATGACCAAATAACGAGCTTAAAATGACATGGGATCAGGCCTCTGCAAGGCAGGTGGCTGAACCTTCGGGAGGCTGCACAAGGACCCTCCAATAACTGAGCAACAGCTTTCCAGACATTGACACACTGGAAAAGGGAATATATCATTATGGGTAAAAAAGCATACCTGAAAGTGGTAATATCAGATGCAATTTTTAATCAACAGAAAGTACCAATTTCAGTATACCTTAAAGAGGAACAGAAAGGTGCATTATCAGGGTGCATTTCAAAAGTTCTGAAAGAAGGACTTTCATTTGCCCCGAGATTTTTCCCATTCATCTGGGAAATGCCGGACCAATGGGGAAAACCTCGGGGTAACTGAAAGTCTTTCTTTCGGAATTTTTGAAAGGGTCTCTGATTTAGGATCTTTCCGATCCTCTTTCAGCTACTCTGATATTGGTTCTTTCCATTGATTCAAAATTGAATCTGATATTACCACTTTCAGGCATCCTTTTTACCCATAATGATATATTCCCTTTTCCGGTGTGTGATCTCGGCTCAGCTGTGGGAAATCAGTGGCAGTCAAGCGGCATCAATGGCTCAGGCATGTGGATGCCTTGCAGGACTGCAGATGAGGAATCCCGACAATTATTTGACACGTTATCAACACATCGGCAGGATTGATAACGCGTCTTGAAGGCAGAATAGTATTGAACATCACTTTGGACTCCATTATCCCTCAATGTCCACTCACAGTGTCTGCCGACAAGCTTCAGATGCCCTTGAACAGGCATTTCTAGTACTGTCCCCCATGTGTCATGCCGACTTTCTCGTTTTCCTTCTCGCCCCTGTCGTGCTTTGTCACTTTAGCCTTTTTGACGTGTTTTTCTGTTCTTTGGCCCTGGCGATGATGAGGTAGGCCTTCAGAATATCGGTTTTTGAGGCCATTTGGATATATAGGTTATTACAGCAGTGTAGTCGACGTGACTTGGACAAGAAGGAAAAGCAAAAAGACAGTGTTAAAACTCCGTATGATTGCCAAAATCACATTAATTGGTTGCTGTCTTGTCCGCGGCAGATCTTGCGGCAAGGAGACGGCAGTCCAATGGAGATGAAGTGATCTCGTGGACATGGCAACTGATACGCTGCTTGGACACTAAACGAAAATGACACATCAACCGAGCAAGATTTTGAGGGATAATAAATTGTACGCCCCACCAAAAAAGCCAGGAAAATAAGAGGGATGGGGATCAGAAGGGCTTTTACCATTTGGACTCAAGAAATCTCCTTGGCGCTTTTCTACTGCTCTGATTTTCAACGATGACCAATTTCAGATGACAAATTTTTTGTTTGTACTTGTAGCAAAAGTGGCCGAAATCCAAGTTCTCCAGGGTAGCTAAACCTCCGGTTCAGCCAATAAATTTTAAGACTCATAACTCTGGTTCGACTTGAATTGCGTCAAAACCTTGCAACTTGCAATATATTGGCAAATGGACCCGCTTAAGATACCACAACCAAACGACGGTGGCCCATAAGTGTTCTTTGAGCGGATGTTGTGGAAGAAGCTCATAAGCCTCAACGCGTCGCACGAAAAACACACAACAACCGCAGGTACGAGGAAATTTTTGTTGTAGTGTCTGTCTACAGGACACTGCGGAAAACACGCCGATGCACACAATCCTGGTTTTATATCCGCGTCTCAAAAATTACATCAGCATTTCTCCACACTGCACGACACCATTCAATTGTCCTTCCTTTTTTTCCCGTTCCCTACATACGGTTGACTTAGATACACCAGTGCATTTCTCCAACGGGAAACGGAGTCGAACAAGCGTTGCAGTCTCATTCAATTTTACAAAACAGAAATTTAGTGATACCCTAAAACGTTCGTGAGCACAGCCTGACCATTTTTCAAAGCTGATTTTTCCTTTCAAGTTTAATTTGCCGACAGGTCTGGAAATGTGGATCAATTTTGGGCCGTCAATCAACGAACTGAAAGGCTAACCCGTGTCCTCTTTCAGGGAAGCGACTAATCCGGACGAGATGTCAAGGACACGCTTCACCACCCCCTCAAGAACGCTGACCAAGTTGCTTACCATCGCAAACTGTGTGCCCCACTCTCTGAGTCTGGTCGCAGCGGGGTCAACATTGGGGAGCCTGTCCATCTGGTCTCCCACAGTCGAAACTTGTCTCCAGAGTAAAGCGAGTTGTGCGTCGAGGATATGAAGCTGAGATGCGATTGCCACCTCTTCCGATCCTCTAAAGCGCACCGGATCAGACTTGAATCGTTCGAGGGTAGACGCCACAGAGACGATGTCAATGTACAAATTGTCGATGTTCGTTGATGTTCCCGTCAAGGACTCCAGAAGGCTGGTAGTTTCCGTCACATAAATCGCATCCACGGGCACATCCAGCTTCATCCGAGCCCATCGGACGCAGCAGTCGTCGAGATGTGTCACGAGCACACACATGCAAGGCAATACTGACGCACAATGCTGCATAGCAGTCAGCGTTTTTGAGGTTAAGTCAAGTATGGTGCGCGTGAGGTGCTTTTCGAAAGTTTCGGACTCGGATGGGACCGTAGGGGATGGATCGTCGGCCTGAGACGATGTAAATGAGGACTGCAGGAAAGGTGGCTTTACATGGTTCGCATTTGAGCAGCACGTGCAGCAAACCTCCCCGGCTATATCGTCTGAGAGACGCCAAGCGGCGACAACGACCTCTTCGTAGCGCATGATATTCCTTCTCCCTCGAGTGTGCTCGAATCCGTAGCGAACAAGCCTTCTGTCCTCTTCCGAAATATAGAATAATCCCAAAACTCCCAGGTCCCCAATGATTTGTCGAAACTCGCAGAGAAGTGAGTCGGGAGGACATTCGGTGGGTTGTAGTGAGAATTCGAAAGCCTCTCCTGTTTTGAGCCAGCACATGGGATGGCACTTGTCTGTGACGAGAGGCTCAGTCACTGGTCCGTCTGCCACCATACGCTCTCCATCGACAATCTCGCAGTGACGGTGGACTAGACAGATGCCAAATTTCCCCTCGAATTTTCGAAGGAGTGGCCAAAGGCGAGGTATAATGCTATCGCCATCGTTGGAAACGAATATATCGTGTGCGTTGTTAATCAAAGGAAGATTGTTATAAAGCTGTGTATGGGGGTCCTCGGTCGTCATCAAAGAGGAAATGAGGAGGTGGACTGTAAAGGGGTGAGAGATGGAGACACGGTGAGCTTGAGCCTAAACATCACCTGAAAGAATGTCTGCTGGGCCTCGAAGTCGATGCGCGCGGTAATGTAAATTGTCGTCTTTCGCGAGCAGCAAGATCTTCCGAGAGCAGCCTATCGCCACGGCTTTTTGAATCCCAAGGGAGTATCATCGATTGTGACCGTTCATCGTTCCAAATGAAGCAAGTCACCCAAAAGTTCTCTGAGAGAAGTGCACAGCAGAGGTGCGCCATTCCCCAGGGGCAAGTGGAAATAGTGTTCTATATTTAAGACAGTACAATACATGCCTTCGCTTCGCTCCGGCGGAGGCAGTTGATATATTAATGAAATCCATTGAACGGGATTGGGGTTCCCTTCAAGTATTATCACGGTACAGGCCGGCATGACTGGAACAGTCTTAAAGAAGAAATAAATTCAGTAGCTATTAATTAACACAAAATATGCAAGGCACGCAATGAGAACTTTCCAACATGTCAACTGCAAACATAATAGGACGAATGTGCTCACTGCTTTTCTGTTTATGTTTTACGGTGGTGATTTAGGTTTGGCAAACCGAAAACCGTGAGACCGCGGATAATCCAGTGATCAATTAGTTTAATCCAACCCAGGCGAATGGTTCATTAAAATATTCGAAACGAACCGACGTGCCCACGTCGACCCAGGGACTGTGGCGCGCATGATACCAGGCACACTCTCAGTGTGTGGTATACATGACTCTATCCATGCTCTATCGAGTCACCTATTTCACAATTACGCACTCATGATTTATAGGAACGCACATAAATATGACGCGGGCAAGTGCAGACACCTTGAACAATCAACTCGAGGAAAATGAGCGACGAAACCTGCCTCAGAATTAAGAAAGTATCGTCATTGCTAGCGCGGTATGCGTAGGAGGCAAAAACTTACAATTCATTCTAGGAACCCTCGTTCAAATTAGCCGCGTTGAGATCTGATACTGCCGAATGGACACGAACAACCAAATTCGTGTCGAGACCACCGAAAGTCAGTGTATCAAAGTGGCCGGAGCCGTGGCCAGGTTGAATCATTCCATGAAGGGTTAGAGCGGGAGTAAGACACAAATTCTTGTCAGACTGCTCGTTTGGGCCATTCCAGAGTTGGAAACATTGAAGCAGATGGAATCAATAACCTCGAGGTGTTCTTGAGTTTAACACGATGAGAGCAGTGGGAAGCGAGACAAGGCTTTAAAGCGTAACTTCCTGCTACAAATCATCGCCATAGATGTCGAGTAGTAAGCAAGCGAGATCCAGAGCTAATTTGCATTTTTGAGAATCCTGCTACGTAGATGAGGAATCTTGGTCCAATCCTGAGACGCTACCTGTTCCTGTTCGTCCGGACTACATGCAACTACCGTTTCGTTTGAGTGATAAGCCATCCGACGAAGCTATCTTGAGGCTTGACTCTTGAAAGCTTTGACGGCGCCAGTATCACTCCACAGATGGATTGATCCAGGCAAGAAGCGGTGTTTAGAGACATGAACTAGAAGTTGCAGAAGGGCGAGGTGATGGGGAAGAATGCAAAAGCTTCTTCGGACACCCTTTTCTTTGGACAGGAAGAAAGACTGCATGATTCCTGAATCCTCGGAGTGAAGCTGCACGGAGCTAGCCTGAGTAAAATCGAAGTTAAAGCGCCGAATCTCGTGCACATGGGGGAAAAAAAGAAGGTTACAAACAGGGCAGTACAATCTGACACAAGGCATCTGCTTAATATAGGAAATATATATTATTCAGCGCTTTGGACGTGCGGTCTCGGCTTCTCAGTGACACTCGTGTTAAACATGTGCCATCGCTCCGACCGCACTTTAATTTGAATGCCGCAGATAATTACATCTGAATCGATGGGACGCATGTTGGACACGATGATGGAAAAAATAACAGATACGAAAGCCATCGATAAGTAGACCTTGCTTGTACCTTGCGGTTCTCGGCCATTATAGGAACATTCGGCCCATTTGTGTGAGGCATCTGTGCTATTTTTGCCACGCAGAACTAGGCATGCATGCTGCTCCCGCGCGTTACGGCGTAGATCTGAGGCAGTCTGACGCCGTTGGACACCAATATGTTCCAGTATGTTTTTGCGATGGTGCAAAGTCCGCCTGAAGCCGCATCCACCTAACACAACTTGCCTGTACGTGCACATCTTGTGTAACTGATTGAATCAGCGATTTGATCTTTGATTTCGTGAATTGCAACAGGTTGGTTAATTTAGTTCTAGAGAGCATTAACATCGTGCAGATAGACTGGTGGCGCACAACATGTGTCCAGTACTGCCACGGCCTGGATGTTGATTTAATAATTCCGGTGTCGCCTTGCCACGGTGACAATGCTACTATCAAGAACGTGTCAGGAATTGAGGGACATATACCGCAACTGACTATAAGTAGCCTCCCTACGAAAATGAACTATCTCGAGTGCCCGGTTTCTGGAACTGTGGCATTCTAGAAAACATGAATGAGGGTAAGAACTTTAACAAAAACCCTAAGCTTCGAATACCGCAGTATTTCGGTCAAATCGATAGGAGGGGTAACGCGTGACCAAAAATATCAATTCAAGATTTCAACAGCGGTCAAATTTCGCGTGACACTCCCCCAAAATTTCGACAATTCAATGGAAATTTTGCATAATTTCGCCACTGGGGGGTGGGAGGGGTCTCCGTGACGGCTTGAAGGCTCAACAAGGGTCCGCATGATGCGTGATCGCGGCCAAACTTTGACATCGACAAGAGGGTGTGTGAAGCCTGACTGTCGATTTGACCGAATTACTGGACTTTTCCATTCAACTCGACAGTCACTGGTAACGGGACCCCCTATCAATGTCGAAATTCGGTTGGTGTCACGTGTCATAGAGGCCTCTGTCGAACCTCCCGAGCGTGACACAGAGCACAAAGTGCCTGAGAGACAAAAAAGGAAGAATTTTGTTCCAAATTTCGAATTTTTTTCTGTGTCACGCTAAATTTCGGCGGCTGTCGAAATGTCGAAATGCCAAAAATAGGTCATGCGTCACTCCCCCTGAAGTCCAATACTACGGTAGTCTCTAACAGTTTCACATTCGTACCTCGCTGTGTTGTAAGATCTAAATACTGCGATTGTTTCATTTCGGCGCTGTCACGGCTCTCCAGATTTGGAACCAACACGCTCATAAAATATGAAAGCCACCCCGCCAGCATGCTCTTCGGATAAAGTAAAAGATTCAGTACTTAAATCTATGCCATTACCGGACTTAGAACCGCGCTCTTCGCTTTCAAATTCAATGCGACCGTCTCCTGGACTCAAAATATCTATGAAAACCCCAATCCCCCATATTCTTGCTGTTCTGTGGATCGTCTCGACTGCAGATGTTGCAGTGGGTCTTTGCTCGAAGTTGAGCGTTGCACTTGCGAGCACATTGTCTGACTATGTCACCACAGACTTCCAGAAACACAACATGTAGTGAAAATTTCACTCCCTGTGGTCCTGGATCATCGTGCTGTCGATCGGGGTGCGTAACTCCACAAAATATCCGTAGCCATAAAGCGGAGGTTTACTAGACTTGTGCAGAGACATTTGCAACTTCAAAAGAGGCATTCCAGCCTGCGAGGATTTGTCCCAGGATTTGTTGTCTACCTTCGCCGGACTGCCATGTAATGATTCCTATCTATGTGAGCAGCTCAACAACTCTCGATTCGCTAGTTTATTAGTCAAAATCAGTAAGCTGTCACATGCCAGGGATGGACGGGATATGCTGTCGTGCGTGACTTCCGCTACGGTCAAGGATGCTCATTTGCCTAACGTGTTGTTCAGCTATTGGAACAGTTTGTTTCCATTACACTGCTCAGAAGTTTGTTTCCTGTATCGACGCTGTCGGCGTAACGGCTACCTCGTATCCTTCAGCTGCGACAGGATTTCTTCCACCATCCACCCCAGTCATTACGGAAAGCGATAATATCAAATTTTCTCCTTCGACGGCTTGGAAGAAGACCACAGATCCCCCTTCCTGCTCTTCTAGCTCGGCGATATGGGCAACCTCTCAGTTGAATGCGTCAATTTCGTTTATTTTCTCAGGTATTCGTGTTCTTGCGGGCCAACTCAAAGCTCTCAACTGGTTTCTAGGTCCCAGTGTCATGGTTCATACAGTGACGTCAAACCATGGTGGTGTCTTCTCAGTCATTCTCGATGGGCTCAATACAACCACCACAATCGACACATATTCAGGTGGTCCACTCGTGCTTCCTCAATGCATGCCGAGTCAGTTCCCGCCATTGATTATGGTTCCGCCAACATTAGCTAACGAAACGGAGCATACGATCACATTGGTCTTTATCGGTGCTTCTCCAAATACTGGAAATGAGACTGATACTGAAATTAACATCCAATTTGACTCCTTTGCACTTCCGATTTTCCTGGCAGAGGGCCAGAGCAGTGGCGTTGACCCTCTCCGCGCAAAACCCGCATTATTCGTAGCGCTATACTCTTACATCGTTAGTACCATGATAGCACTCTTCCTGTAAGACCTATTAGATTACTACACATCATGTAGAGGACACTATTTCTCTGGCAATTTACATGTGCGGCTTTATAGTCTTCATACCTTCCTTTTTCAATGCTTTTACGAATTTGAGGGCTGTGACCTATTCATTCAGGTGATACCGGCTTGTTCTTATATAAAGCACATTTTCGGAAGGGAAAACTTGTTGCAATATAAATCATTTTGTTCAAGATCAGACTTGTGACAACATGCTTCACGCTTTGACCGGTTCCCACCAGTGGGCAAGATCAAAATGCGGATACTGTAGAATTACGTCCAATTTCAGGCCATAGTCGGGAATTGATATATCATCATGCTCTCGGGAGAGATCATTCATGATACATGGTCTAAATGTACATTTATTCCCACGCCCTAAACATCGGTGATTTCGGAGCTTCTAGACCGACCCCTGTTTACCTTATTCTGCGCTAGCCTATGTGCGGTGACATGTGGCTATGTCTGGCTATATGTGTGTATGCCATGATGTACCCAGACCTTTGGTGCACTTATCCTACATTATTTCCCCATCCGCCAACATGCTGTAGACACAGTCTGGCTACCTGTCACTACATATGTCGACCTGCGTCTATGCTGTTGACACATGTAGAAGCACCTCAGCGAACTTCATGATGCAGATTTGGGGTCGCTTTGATGGTAAATTGCCCTGTGTGCATCTACATCAGTCCATGTCAGTTTATATCTATCTACGTCTGTCCACTTACCTTGACAGATGTAGCCACAGGTAGACATATGTAGACCGAATTTGTCTACATGGTGTAGACATGACCCTCTGTCTACCTTTTGTCTACACAAATAGATGAACCCACTGTCTACGGGGGGGTGGGAATGTAGTGACTGGGTCACCTTAGCACTTCTGGCCTCTAGCCGGCACAAGGAGCAGGGCAGGTACATGGTTATGCGACCTTACACGAAGGTATGCATCCTAAGAGTGAGCTCAGCTATGCCCACTAACTTTAGGTGGTGGGTCCTCAGGTGCAATAGTGAAACACAGAGCCCCGCCAGATTTTCACTTTTAGATAATCCCAAGGTCACCCGTTCGATTCCCCCAAATGGATTCTCTGTTTTTCGTTTCCTTTGCCTTTTTTGGGTGCTGACTGATTTAATCATATGACCTTCCTTCGTGTTTAGAGATAACCTGACAGAACAGGTTACCATACAATTACGTCCAATTCGTTTGTCACATGTCACGCACCCCTCTATCGATATCGAAATATGATCGATGTCACGCGTCACAGGGGACCTTATCAAATTTCTAAACTGCGACAGACCCCCCCCAGTGGCGGGAAAAAAGTCAAAATTTCCGTGAGATTTTTGAAATTTTGGGGGGTGTCACGCAAAAATCCGGTGGCTATCAAATTATCGAATTGCTCATACTATGTCATGCATCACACCCCCTATCGATTTGACTGTAATTGTACGGTACGGCCATACTGTACATTGTGATAAGGACTGTGGTGTCGCTATTGAAAGGTAATGTGTTTCAAAGGCAACTGCGTTTGTCCTCTAGGGGAAAATAGAGTCGAATGATAGAGAGGAAGGTCAGTGCTTGGATATGCTTTGGAATAGGTGGGGAAAGATGAAGGATGGATCAGGGAGACAGATTGTCTCCTTGGTGATTTGTGTGTGTGGCAGCCTGTTGTCAGTCAAAGGGTGATAGAGAATGAAAGAATACTTGTTCAGGCTCCCTGTGCTGTGTATGTGTAACAGATGTGCCGGACCGACTGCATCCGTACTCGAGATACCCGAAGGAGTGTTTGATTTAGGACAAGGTTGCTCGCGCACCCATGTCCAGTTGCTATTTGATTCTTATCACACAAAGGGACTTACAATTTTAGATACAAGGTAGAGTACATACATAGAACAAGGTAATTTGACCGAATAGTATTTAGTTAGCTAGTGCGTAGGTAGTTCTTTAGTTTTCTGGAATCCAACACCTCACCCACTCGCTTCTGTGTGACTACTTGGTTTCTTGACGACTCTTGCGGGGTCCTTACCTCCAAATTATTGGCGGACCTCACAGTATGGGAACCTCCTATAACAATGCCCTGTCTGCTTTCCTTGGTGCGCTCTTCCCCTTAGAACCAGCGCAGGACATGCGATGTGTGTTGCACCAACAAGGACACCGACATCATTCGAACAAGGGGCAAGACAATCTGTCTCCTTGACTGCGAATCCAAGTAATTTACTAGGTTAACTTAAGTTCCATCTGGTCGGGACTGAATCAGATCTTAAGTTGCAATTGTAGTAGACTTAAGTCCTGCAAACATAGCATACAGCCCTCCCATTACTGTAGTACGTAGGGTACACCTAGAACTTAAGTTCACAATCTTAAGTTTTCCATGCATCTTAAGTTTCCTTACAAAGAAAAAAAAATTGAAGAAGAAAAATCACCTTTGGTAAGAACTTAAGTCCCTTAGAACTGAAGTCCTGTGTGGATCTTAAGTCCCTTGGAACTGAAGTCCAGCATGGTACTTAAGTTCCCGCAAGCCTGAGGTGGCCTTCCAAGTAAAATTAAGCAACAAGTGACAATGTGCATGGCCTCTCATAGAAGTGATTTCACAGGTGCCCTGGAACAACAGAATAGAGTATGAAAGAGAAAAATTCCAGGTATGGTGTGCCACCCTTCGCCAGACTGAGCTGCTGAGTCGTGGATCAATGCATGTGAGGACCAATGCTGTTATATCCATGCGCACACACTCAGCGCACCTTCTGGATCAATTCTCCTCGCGTCCGGTCGTCCGGTTACCGGTACTTGACCGGAACTTCACTCTGAACGGGTTTTTACACTATGAAGGATTACTGAGCATTTCCCGTTTATCCGGCTTCCTAACTTCATTCCTTTTGTTAAAGGAACTTCTCTTCTATTCCTCAACCGCATCTGGGTACGACTTATTGTTCATACATAAGCCATACTTCTATTACCATATTTAGGACTACAATAACGGACTTTACTATATAAGCCTTGTAATTACTTCTTGTACTTCAGTTTGATTATTAACGTGCTTAGTGCTCTACTTGGCTCCTTGAGTCTCCTCATCCGGATGATCATCCAGACGTCTTATTCTTCATCTGGCCATATCCAGTCAAGGTAGTACGCTCACCCTATTTCATCCAGTGGTGATTGTGTCCACAGCCGACTTGTCCGGTCATCATTCATCCGGTCTGTTCTGGTCAGTCACCTAGGTCTTGTCATCGACTTGGGATTTAACAAATGCGTGTAAAGGCTAAGTCCCAAGAACACACCAGTGCTGACACAAAGTCAAAGTCAGCCTTGAACAGACTCCCAGGAATTGGTGGGGATCAAGGAAGGGGTGAATGGCGAGTGGCATGGATAAAGGTGGAAGTCAGGAGCAAGAAGAGACAGTCGCTTTGATCAGTGGACAATGGAATTGATGTGCAGCTGCACGTGCAATCGAATCACTGTCTCGCTACTGTCAGTGTCACCTGTCATCTCTTCTCTTCCTACCACCATCACCCCCATGCCACCTGTGATCCTTGTTGTCCCCACCCTCTTGTCAGCCCTTGACGAGTCCAATCCACCCACCATCACGTCTCCCTCTACCCACCCGCCCCCCACTCATGCTGAATGGCTCAACGCATAGTGTGTCTCACCACGTTGCTAAGCAGCGAGAACTTTGTTGAAGGAGGTACGTGCGCACCTAGGGCTGGGTATAGGCAACACTGCCGGATTTGCCATCAATTAATGGGAGCTGTCAAACCCCGCCCAGCACTAAAGCTTCGTCCGTGCATCGACAGCTCGAACAATCACTCACAGGCAAAACTTCTAGCAGGAGACTTACCATAAATTTACATTTTGTTTGTAGTTATCAGATCAGATTCTTTTATTTCTCTGTATTATGCACAATCCATGCATCAATTCAAAATCAAGACCAAAAATCGGGAAAGTAATCTGATAACTACAAATAAAATATATATCTTTACCTAACCCGTGCTTGGTTTGGGCCTTGGGGTGACAGTGGCAAGCTGCCAATGTATGAACAAGCCACAGACTTTAGCACATAGGTCACAGTGTGACATACACATCACACCGATATTCAACATGCTCATGGAACGCGAAAACACGCGCCAGCTACACGACAAGCCCAAGAACGCGATGCAAATCGACTCAGCCTGCATCACCGCTGCCATTGACCACAGGATGCGCTTCATAGGGTCCTCAAAGAAGTGCAAGTGAGGGAAAGACAGTATGGCTGCTGCTACAAAGGCACGTTGGGCAGGGAAGCATGCCGATGGGACCCGAGGCCAGGTAGAAGAAGATGGGAACTCAGACAAGGAGAACATGGAGGAGGAGGAGGACCAACCACCATTGAAGAAACCGTGTACCAAGTCCCAGGTGTTGAAGAACACTAAAAGACAGGTGGTGTACCACAAGAATGTTGGCCAAACACTTCGCAGGAAGCTCAAGGAAGCAGAAGGACGTTTGAAGGATGCACACAAGGTGACACAGAGGGCAGAGAAGCAAGCTTAGACGGTGCGGGCAGAGGTGGATGCTCGAGAGGAAACAATTCATGGCTTGAAGATGCGAATCACAGGCTACCAGCACAAAGTCCATGCACTCTCGGAGTAAGTCCGCCATGTTCCTGGTCGCCTCATAAGTCTGTTGAAGCGCACCCTAGCAGCCAATGAGCAGACAGGGGCGGGAACCTTCCAACTGAGGGGAGGGTGGCATGGTCACTAACGATGTCCATGCTGTACTAACGGATCTTGTTGCACTTGAGAATGTTCCAGCAAGTAGGGCTGTTCCTATTTTCTGACGAATTGGTGCGGTTTTCGGCATTAAGGTGGAGGGGAATGTCTCCTGTCGTTCTGTCGGTCAAATTGTCAGTGAGGGTGGGAATGCAGCAAAGCTGCAGTTTGTTGAGGCAACAAAGACAGCCAATGGCAGGTGTCAGCTTGAAATTTCCTGTTCAATGTCTCATCTATTTCATAGGTATAACATTAGCAGGCGACAGCATGACACACAAAAAATGAAACCTATGAAACAAAGTTTGCCACGATGATCAACGACTCTAGTGACAACAACAAATGATTGCAATTCTTCCTTGGGATCAAGATGGCCACAAACCACACGAGCGAAACACAGTTACAAGGCTGGATCGATGACATTGAAGACCTGTATCATCTGGCCCTTCAGAGCAGACTGCTCAATGAAGATGACGGATGGCATTTCTGGAATCTCATTACAGGTTTCCACTCCGACCATGCAAACGACCAGAAGAAGCTGTTTGAGCTTCTAAAGGAGTACAAGATACAGTGCGAGCGCAACTTACGCGGCAAGAAGGTGGTACTTGACTTCTCCATCCCCAAGCTTTTCAGCTTCCTATTCAAAATCACGGAGGAGGCGATTAGCGATGCAGGAGGTTTTTCAGGATGGGATGTGTTGTCCAATGAGGAACAGAAGTCCCTCATTGCAAAGGCAAGGGCATGCATCGTGCGGGACATAGGTGAAGAAGAGTACAATAAACTCACTGGGAAGGAGAAGAGTGACATTGACCTGTTTCTTTGGGCCAGCTGCTGTATGCATAAAGAGATGAATGCGTTCAAGGGCGGTGTGGCTGCAATGCCCGCATTCTGGGCATGCACAGGTCTAAAATGTTTGTTGATTAATCACATTTATTTCTGACACTTTGGCTTACCAAAATTTAGCGCCAATTAAACTCTACAATTGTGACAACGCAGCTGCAGCCAAGGCAGTGGGTACCGAAGCTGCCCAGCGGGCAGAGGACAATACATTTGGTGGAGCCATCAAGCTTGCGAGTTTGTGTGGCGCAATTTTTCGACATAAGGATTGAAAGCATGGGCAGCAGGACACCCTTTGCTTTTTCCTCGACTTTGAACTGGGATTTGTCATCAGCTTCCTGGACACGAACAACACACGCTTTCAGTCTCATGAGGAAGCATGCGCTGTTCTCATTACATACCTCGACCTCTTCATCAAATTCCTCGACTACATCCGTGAGAACAAGCAAAGCTGCAGCTTAAACAACATGGAGAAGAAGGTTTATGATGGCCTTCAAGACATACTGACACACCATGAAATCTGTGTGGTAACACTGTATTATCTCGCTATCAGTGTCCCATACATGTGCGAGATTCGAGGAAACGCACATACTACAGATAACGTTCTGGAGCTTGGAAACCTTCATGAACGTGTCATTAACCATCTGGATGAACTTATCGAGCATCCAGAGTTGCTTCTTTCAGCAGAGGGAGATGTATACATATGAGGCTCTATAGACAGCAAGCAGTGGTCACATCCGGAGGCATACTGGGCAGTACAGCAATATGCGCCACATCTTCCACATCTGCAGGAGCTGTTGGTGGACTTTCTGATGGGTGCACGCAACACTTGGATCTGATTCAGTGCGGAGTTCGATCCTGACGGACCAATTGCATCTGCAACAGCAGAGCAAATTGCATGGGCATGGATGCAAATGACAAATGATCTTTGTGAGGGATCATTTGGAACATTCTGTCAATCTTCCAAAGTTAGCCCTGCCATGACTCTCCATCAGTACAACTCTCAGCAGATGTACAAGTTCAACGATACCTCGGACTACCTTCCTGCTCTCGGGCCCAACAGGCGTGCATTCCTGCAGAAGATAACACGCCAACAAGATGCCTCCGGGTGGCACGTGAGATGTGCCACCAGCTCACACAGCATCGCCAGCAGGTAGCTGAGGAGAACATGGAGAAGGACAAGGCACGAGAAAGAAGGCTCAGGCCATGCGAGATGCTCTGGGGCATGTGGCTCCAATCCTAACCTTCATGGAGCTCACACATCGATTCTCATGACCCCGGGGAAACCCAGACTATTTCACAGTTGCAGCCATTGGTGAGCAGCTGCGATAGCACACGATTTTTGGAGCCCCAGAAGAGAAGAAGAAATGTGGGAAGAAAAACCTGCCCAAGGACACCGCCGTGGAACAGCAGCCCAAAGCTGCTCAGAATAGGGATGAGAAATTCAGGAGATTGGTGCATAGGGTGGAAGCCTATATCAATTTGGGACTGCCTAGAGACGGTTTGGGTCGTTTGGCCCCGTCATTGGTGGAAGAGGAGAATGAAGAGAGTCTTCAGGAGTTGGTCACGCTTGATGATCTTGATTGTTACAACTTGACTACTATCAATAACAAATTTATTCTCTTCACATTAATACATTAAAAGACTTGGAATAACGATTATATATCTTTTCCAGGCTGTTAAGTGCTTGTGGAACAGGCAAGAAGGCATGACGAAGGTTTTGACTCAAAAGTCGCTTAATCAGCGCACGTTCCCACGCACTTCGATTGCCCATACCCACTAGGGCTCATCATTTGTCTGCTTGCTGATCTGCACACAACACCAGTGCAGCGCCATGTTCCCCATGCAACCCAACCAAATCAAAATAATGGAGTAATAAAAAGAAGGATGAGCAAAGGTGTGTTACTCATACTCTTTCCTCTCCTCCCATTCCTTTCCTTTCCTTTGCTTCCCCCATTGCCCCTTGCCCTCCCTCTCCCTCCCTATCTTGGCCATCTGTTCCTCCTTGCTAGCCTCTCCTCACTGCCCCATCCCAGTCGCATCGCACCAAGCACACGTGAGAACAGGGTTGTGAGACAGGAACAACCTGGTGATGTTCTGCATGTGCAATGTGTGTGCTGTGCTCACAAACGCTCATTGGTGCTGTGTGCCATGGAACCCTGCTACTTGGCTTGACCTCAGAAGTCCTCGGCACATGTGCAAGGGGGTAGTGCAAGCATAGCGATGTGCTGAGTTGAGTCAAGATAAACACAGTGAGTTGGACCAAGTGGAGTCCACCGTGGGGGTTGTGGAGTTGATTCAAGTATGCCGGTAGTGGTGTAATCCGGTCAAGCATGCCCATGTGCATGAATGAGGAATCCCCTGTCGAAGAAGTACAAGCTTTGTGCAGTAGTTAGATCTTTGAATACAACAAGATTTGAATCAAGGACTGGTGGGCTGAAACCCTAAGTTTATCGGAACTCAAGTGGTGCGTGGGACTTCAGTTCCAGTATGGTAGAGGATAAGCTCCTGCACAGGCATGCCACACATGGTGACGGAGCTTAAGTTCAGTAGAACTTAAGTCACTCGGCAGTCTCAACCAGTGAAACTTAAGTTCAGCTGATTTTATTTTGTGTGAATCAGTGGTTTGGAACTGGTGGCTTCTCCCCAGGCCTGTCTTCAACAGAGCTGAGCTCGCGAAAATGGTGATCCTAATTGAGGAAGCCTGGAATGATGACACTGGGCCCAGTGTGGAAGGACCCTGTAAAAGAGGTGTGGGAGGTAAGACACCTAAGGTGCAGGCGAATATGAGAGAGGTGGCCTGTCTTCAGCTTTGAGAGCAAGGCAGAAGGGTGTTGAGACTTGGTACAGTGAGTGGGGAAAACGCCCCAGAAGCTACTGACTATTCTACCTAAGTGCACTCCCTTTTATACTCTTTTGACAACTTCACATGTTTCCAGGTGCACCATGCAGCCACAGAGCATTTCCAGGGTGCAGAAGTCATTACAGTGAGTTCTGGGGTGCATACTTGGCAGGAGATGAGACGTCTCCAATGGGAGACCAATTGTCTCTAGTGGAATGTGACGTGTGGTGAGGCCAAACAACCCCAGAACTGGTTCAGGGCTTCAGGCATGGCCATTTGGTTGTATTCTGGAGTGTCCAGTAGGTGCTGGTTCAGCAGAGACGAGTGGTCTCCCTTGGTTAGCAGGTGCACCATGTGAAGCACAAGCATGGTCATGGCTTGGATAGCACACCTCTCATCCGTCTGCTCGGCCTCATGCATGCAGGTAAGGTCCAGGGGCCAGAGGACTCATTTTCTTGTCATGTGGAGGGGGAGCAGAAGGTGCAGGGCTAGAGGGCAAGGAGATCCCAGAGTGAGATGAGAGATATCTGTGTGTGTGCGTCATCTTGGTGCAGGACAGCTAGAAAGCAAATCGTCTGGTGCTGCTGAGGAAGGTGCAGGAGGTCCAGAAGGTGGGGAGACCATCGTTTTCATCACAAGACTAGTTCCAGTACATGGTTTCCCGACTTGGAAGGTGCTCGTCTCAGACTCCAGTTGTGATTGCCATATTTGAGAGATGCTTGGAGGGGCCATGAGATGACAAGCAGTGCGTAGCATGCTTGGAGACCTCACAGCAATGAAGGAGCAACCCCTGGCAAACCGTATTGGACTTTTACCCTAACACAGGGCTACCAGGTAGCACACAGAGGACGATGTTTGGCCTATAGAGTACAGGACAGTATGTAGGTACATAGGCAAATGGATAAAAGAGTGTGCTATGGCAACACATAAGCTATATGTAAGGGACCCACATTGATCTCTGTGAGTCAGACTGTGATGTCCGTGAGTGCATAAGCTTGTACATAACTCCAGATTTCTACAAACCGGTGGCCTCTGAGGCACCTCAAGGTGCTTCCTGGACCTCCTCCCCCACTCGGGGAGGGAGATTAAACAGATGTGGGGAACTTGTCACGTGTGACAATCACGTTCCCACGACCTGGGGATGGCTCCCCAGACCCCTCCTTCTCACTGGCGCTGGCCTCTCTCGCTGGTGCGGCCCTTTCGCTTGTGCTGGCCAGGGGGAACTGTGTTCCACCCGTACCCCCCTTCTTTTTCACTACCACTAGTATTTTCGCTGGCGCTAGCTTTTTCGCTGGCACTGGCCCTTTCACTAGCACTAGCTTTTTTGCTGGTGCTGGCCGGGGGGAACTGTGTTCCCCCTGTACCCCCCTTCTTTTTCGCTACCGCTAGTATTTTCACTGGCACTAGCTTTTTCGCTGGCACTGGCCCTTTTGCTAGCGCTAGCTTTTTCACTGGCACTGGCCACGGGGGGACCTGTGTTCCCCCTGTACCCCTTTTCTTTTTCGCTGCGCTAGCTTCTTCCGCTGGTGCAGGGCCCTCTGCTTATGTCCACACCCCGGATTCTTTGCTGGCCAGTCCTTTTTGTGTGAACTCTGAATACATCTACCACTTATCTCTGTTGTGCCTCTATTGAATTTTTTGAGTTGTTCTTTTGGCATTGTCAACCACGTGAATTTGGTGTGAATGGAATCAATGCGGGCGTGAAAGCATCGGGATTGAGATAAATACAAAATAAGGTACTGATTCTACCATATTCTGTGTGATTCAAAGTGCCTGTGTTTTGTTTGCGACTCAAATGGCTGAAGCCCAGAGTGTGCAGATGAAGTCGGGTGAGTCGGGAGAGTGATTGGAACCGCAGGTGTGTGGTCAAGCCGATCTGCAATCTGGCCGCTGATATGCCCCTCTGCCTCCAGTGTCTCCCGATCATCTCCAAGATCCAACAAACTCTGTACCAGCTGTGCAACCTCATCCTGTGCCCTCATGAGCTCTAAGCAAATTGTTGTTCTTTGATTTGAATGGGGATCAGGTTCCGACTCGGATGATTTGGCTGAAATGGATGGAGGAGGAGAATGGAAAGATGGATCCATGTCCACAGTGAACTCTGCGAGTGGGGATTCAGACTGTGCGTAGAAAGGAAGATTAATGTCTGTGGGAAGATTTGGAATGATATCTGCTGAATCATATGTGTGCTCGGAAAAGAAGGACGAAGTGGAGCTGGAATCAGAAAAAGATACCTCCAAGGAGCTATCAGGATGGACTTGGATAGAGTCAGTGCTGCTCTCGGATGAGAAACCATGGTTGCCATCTGGCGACATGATCAGGTGAACTGCTTTTTCAATGAGATGATTAGCATCCAAAAGATCATCGGTGTGCTTTGGCTCATCGACTTCATCAGCATCCAGTTGTCCCAACAATTCCTTCTCAAAATCATCACTGTCATTGGCATGAGCACCATTTGACAGCGGTGAAATGCTTGCTCGGTGTCTACAACAGCAGTACTAGTATAATCAAATCCCAACGAGCAGAATGCCGCCAATGTATAAAACACTAACCACAACTGCTAACCAGGATCCAACTACTTTCCCCTTTTATGGTTTAGATGTGCCGACGAGTGTCGGGTTTTATGAACTCTTTAAAAAGGTTCAAAGGACACAGATAACTCCGTGTATGTGTGCGATAGATTAGTAGAATAAACCCTTGTTTAACCAAAGTCCAACAAGTGTTATGTTCCAAAAGTGTGATTTAAGCTTCTCAGCTATTGTCCTTCCTAACCAATTCTTATCCCAATTCCTATACCTCTTTGTGGTCCGATAGCCCTATCCCTGGTCCCTTGTCTGTTCCTCAATCTAGTCCTTATGATCCAATTCCCTTACTTCACACTAATCCAGCCAAATGTTGTTGTTGTTGAGGTTACGGTTCAATAACTTGTGCAGACAAAACACTCTTTATATTTGAGTATGCTCTGGGTGACAAGTCCCGAATCTCCGCCTTTGAATCGAACGCTAACCACAAAGGCCTCGCTCTAGCTAGGGCAAAAATCCAGTGCTGTACATGCCAAAACTCTACCCTTAAATACTGTACAATAACTGCTTACACTACTTGCATTACACTATTACATTGGCACGCATGAGAGAAAGAAACTAAATATGGGTATTCACATGTCTGTTAACTGAATAGGATCTTCGTGTTTCAACCCCATCTTTTCGGCTTGTCAGGTTAAAGGTTAACCAGCTACCCAGCTGGGTGCGGTTACCCTTTGTTCCTAAACTGTTATCGTCCCCCATTCAGGACCTTCAGAGTTAGAAAGCGGTGGGTACCCTGATTCCATAGGTACCCTGAACTCCCTAATCCGCCAAGTATTGGTTAAGTTAGGCTTATTGAGTTCCGACGCGCTACTTAGAAACCAAATTGGGATGGCAACTTTGATCGGATTGGTGATCGCCGGTTATTCCCATTGCAAAGCAACTCGATCGCCAGCTATTATTATCACCTGATCCATCACGTCCACGCGTCCTGTACAAAGCCCCCACAACAATGTCCACAATAGCTGCTACTGGCCCTTCCAATCGCTCGGGCGTAAAGGTTAGGATCAGGTAATTATCCCTGATTATAACGAGACCTCGTGGATGCTTAACCAGCCATGGTAAACCTTCATAACCCGTTCAATTTGGGAGCCGAGTGTTAACCAGTAGGTGTGTGTTCCGGTTAACTATCTCTTTTGAACAGTCGGTTAGGGTGTCCCAACGAGTATTATCTCTCGGTTACTATCTGGGACTTAATGTTAACCTTAGATACCCATGTAATTGAGTAATAGTATAAAATCGCAAAATTCCAGTGATTCCGACTATGGCCCAATTCACAGCGTATCAGCGGTTCAGCAGAATCCTGCGGGCGTGGCATCTGCTCAAACACATGGTTGAACCACGCTTCTGCTTGAGCATTAGCTTCATCAACAGTGTTTGGCTTTTTCTTGCAGAGCAGAGTAGGTGGTGAGGGATTACTGTGAACGGGAATTTGGAAGTGAGTATCAGTGGAGTCATGGCGATGCAAGCGGGGTTTAACGACCACGGATGGTACTGCTGGGGCTTTGCGCATATCAGAATAATAATCTTTCAGGCCGCGTTTCTCTGCCCATTCATCAAAGAATTTTGGCAAGACTTCTGTGATCAGAAGCAAGACCCAGTAATCAACACAAGGGAGACAGCCGGAGTGGATGTATGGGGAAAAATACTGGTTCTTGATACAGCCGTTAAAGGATTCCAGATGATTGGTGGTGTGGAGCACCTGAGATATCGGAACTCCTAGTAGATGAGCAGCTTCCTCCTGACCGGAAAGAGACCAAGAGCGCCAGAAGTCACAGGTCTTGAGGTATGACTGCAGATAGCTGAGAAAGGCTAGTGCTGAACTCACCTGTTTTTAACAAATCATCATGCTGCTTTCCAAGGTTCTGGAAGGACGTGATCTCTGCGTTGTATTATGCGTATGGCTTCTTCATAGACACGAATTTCCTTTGAAAGTCATCTTAGCAATTCCTTGAGTCAAGTAGATAAGAATCACCTTTAAATTACGCATCAAATATTGCTTCATTCGCTTGCAAACCACCTGTCGACCTTCACCCTTTGGAATGGGCCACAGATATTTGTTCAATCCATTTCTCCACGCCTGCCAAACATGGAAAATACATAGCAGTAGGAGGATTGTGAAGTGGTTGTTGAGTGCAAATCGCTCGCGGGGATCATTATCAGTGAGACCAACCTGAACTTGGAAGGTTTTGCCATCGCTGTTCTTACCCATACCAGCAATCCAAAGACCAATCATTTCATCCAAGATCTTCCTGTCATAGTCCGTGTGGACCGCTTTCGTGTCCTTCTTTGCTGTGAACAAGATGAAAACAGCTGGAATTCCCTTTCCCTGTTCATCAATAGCCATCATAATCACAAGAAGAACACGACTGTTGCAGAAACCGAATGTCAAGTCCATCAACATGAGTTGTTTGTGTCTGTACTTCCAGCATAACCGTTGTTGTTCAGGTGTGGAGATTATGAGGCTGAAACGTTCACTTTTGCCGGGAACACATGGAATGTATGATAGACATGACGCAGAGAGGCGGGGATTGGGTGGAAGTGGATTTTCGGAGCGGAACCATAGGTCCAGATTATTCTCAGGGGCTGTACACTGTTGTATGCTGCATTCAGCTGCAAGTGTATGATAGAGGGATGAGGTTTCGACGGCCGTTTCGTAACAATGTAGCACATAACGGTAGGAGGCATTGCTGGTGCTATTTGGCCATCGAGTGTTAGCCCATTCACGGCACAACTGCTTCATTTGGGAAAGAGGAAGATGTAATCAGAGCAAGGACAAAGCATATTTGTGGAGTGCAGGATGTAGGGGAATACGGGGATTACAATCCATGGATTCAGTGTCAAGGCATTCAGCAGAATGGCAGAAATCACCCAGGATCTCGTCAATTGTCAACAGAATTGGGTCTAGCGAAATGTTAATTTATGCGGGTGCATGAAACAGTGAAACATACTATTCTTGTCGGATTCATCATGCGTGGTTGTTAGCTGTATCCAGACCCTACAGCCGACGTTTGGCCATCCAATCTCGTGTCTTTCCACCTCTATGTCCCTCTGTGTGATCTACGCCACACTGGCATTGGAACAGTTGCTTGCGCCGCTTGTATTGCTTTTTTTCAGTCCAAAGATTTACAAGTATTGGTTTTGGTTTTGATGATTGTAAGCTTGCCGCAAGCGTCATGGTCAATTTTGTCTGGAATGTACATTCCTAGCTGTGTTAGAAGAGCGAAAGCACGATCTATCAAGTGTCAGTTTCTTGCACCTTGAAGTGCATTGGGATTGTAAACCTTGGTCTTCTAAGGACCTCTGAAAGCGGACAGATTCAGCAGAAATGAGCTTCAAGTGTGCTTGTATGTCGTCGCGTATAGAGTCAGAAATTTTGAGCACTTTTAAGACTGTTTCCATCGAGATAGATTTCTGTGTAAGTGGAGGGACATTCTCTAGCCGTTTTTTTGAGATTTCAGCAAGTTGAGCAGCAGAAGAAGCAGGAGAAGTGATGTCCATCTGGAAGGTAAAAAGACGCGTAGAAAATGCTGAAGACGCGTCGATATGACGGGATGGCGGAAGAAAGGAATGATGCATTTGCTCATCAATTATTCTTGTTCAGCTCCTGATTTGGCAGCTCATAAGCATTGGTGTGACGTTTGCAGTTTACTTTCTTGCCAGAAAATTCTGGGGGGAACCACGTTCCGCCCAGACCCCCCTCCTTTTGCCTGACGGCATGAGAAATTGAATGTATTCACAGCTTATTCCAAAGTTGCTGGATTTTGCATTCATTCTCTGTAGTAAAAACCTTCTTGCACAGGGGAGACCCCCCATGGACCCCCCTGATGCTCGCCACTAGGGCCCACTGCATGGAGCTTCCACTCGCCGTGGGGCCCACTGTGTGGAGCCAAGCTTTTACCCAAAAAACACAAAAAATGGTGTTCCACAAAAACTCACATGCAGGCAGAATCGAACTTGGAACATTTGGAAGGCTGACCAACATGTAAGCAAGTGTACTAGCAAGGACAGTTCCAGAGACCACAGTAAAACTACTTCATTTATTATGTCTAGTATGGGTGGCTGGGAGCGGAGAACAGGTGGCTGTGTTCCCCGCATCAGTTTAAATTCTTGCAATCAAAGAACAACTTTGCCATCCCAAAACAGCTCCCCCAGTTTCACACTGCGTGGCTACCTCAAAACAACACCCACAATGGTTGGCAGTTTCAAGGAGAAGGGAAACGACTCGTGACAGGTCTGGAAAGGGTATAAAAGGGAGAAGGATTTGAAGGAAGTAGACAAATATCTCTTGGGTTCAGCTCTCAGAAGAGCAGTTCTCACAGTCTTACCTCCTCTGTTGTCATGTATTTGTATAAACTCGGAACACACACACACTCTCTCGTTCTCTCTTCCTCTCCCTCTCTCTCTCACCAAGGGTTGGAGTAGGTGCAGTCTAAACCGTCTTTATTGTGCTCTCAGGAGTGTCAAGGATTCCCTTTGCTGTGCACAACCCATCGCAAATAACGTCTGAAGAAGCGCCCTCATGAATAGAGCAAAGTGTTTGCAAGGTACTTCTCCTCTCTCTGTCTCTCAGCTCACAGCAGGTACACCCACCAGGCGAAGATCATTGTTGCCTCACCCTACCTGCTCTCCTTATCACACTCTACAGCACACATCTACCCCCCCTGCATATCCTTGTTACCTTCCAGCTCTACTACCCCCTAGAGGCTGAACATTGTTGCTCTTTGGACCACATACCCTCCAATAGTGACACTGCAGTCATCATCACAATGGCCCTGTGGTAGTTAACAGACCTCAACAAACAAAGTACAAGTTTCAAGTTGAAGTGTCTATCTAGGAGAGACTACAGAATCCTAACTTATGGCACCAGAAAGTGATGTATTACAAAATTCCTTTAACTGAGGACTGTGTAGGACAGTGTAGCACAATGATCAACAAATGCAGCAGTATGCAAGCAGCTTGCTACAATGATGTCAGTTTATGCTCACAAGTATATTCTATGCTGCATAATTACATCCAAATCGACACCAGGTGTGACCCATGACCTGGTTGAACCATTTCGACATATCAACACACCCTGAGATTCAGCGTAACAGGACCCAAATATTTAACACACAGCCAAAACAGTGCAATTCATAAAGGAGTAATATCTCAGCTTCATTTTGAATACTTTCATACTTGGTGTCTATGAGGCAGATGGATTAGTTCCCCAAGCATTTTGAATAGGTTTTACCTGGAATTTTGAAGCTCTACTACTACTGTCAGGGCAACCCCGTGGCCCGAAAACAGCTCAAGTCCTGGCGAGGAAGAATCCAAAGGTTAATTGACAGGACTAGCTAAATATACACTCTGGCACACCTGGCGAGGGAGTATCCAAAGAGAAGAAAGCTTAAGGATTCCCATGCCAGGTGTCGGTATCTACTAACTAGTCAAGCACATGTCCGTAGTGATTGGCAGAGGTCTCAGGCTTGGTTGCAAACCACGTGCCACCAGAAGTTGCTGGGCCAGTCATCTGGTTGTCTGGTCAACTGGTTACTGGCCACTGGGAGGAGCCAGAAAGGCACCAGGAGGAACCGGAAACAGGGGTTCCCCTGACATCACCCCCCGCTTGGAATGCGGTGCCCCAACACATAGACCAGACATGGAGGGTGGGATCATGGAAGGGCAGGGAGTTGAAAGCAGTGGCAGCAATGGAGTGGGTTTTTCAGGGTACTTCTGGTAGAATTCTGCAATGGTGTCTGGAGAGAAGACATCGGAGTGTTTAACCCACTGGTCATGTGAAGAATTGTACCACTTCCACTGGACAAAGTACCAGAGTGACCGGTAGCAGATTTTGGCATCCAGGATCTCCTCAATCTCCCAGCACTCATCACTGGGGGGGGCTCTGAGGACTGGTGGTGGTTTGTCATAACTGGGCTGGCCTTCAAAAGGGTCGTCTTCTGTGAGCTGCTGCTTCACTACCAGAAAGACTGGGTGGAGCCAAGAGAGGCAAGGTGGCAGTTCCAGCTTGTAGGCACCTTGCCCAATGACCTTGACAACCTTGAAGGAGCCAAGGCACCAGTGTGAGAGGCCAGCAGATGGCTAAGTGGTCTGGATGTTCAAGGCATCAAGCCAGACCTGGTCACCAACCTTGATCTCTGGTGCTGGCATGTGCTGGCGGTTGTAGTACCACTTGTACTCTTCCTTGGCCTTCACAAGGGCAGCCTTGGCCTTGGAAACACCAGAGGCAATCCGGTCACAGAACTTGTTTGCAGATTCCACCCTTGAACGCATTCCATTCAGTTTGAACCCCATCTGGGGAAGCCAGCCAGTGTCAGTCATGAACAGGACCTGCTGTGTGGAGGGGTGAATGTGATTGTTGTATGCAAGCTCTGCACCTGGCAGGAGCTCGTCCCAGTCATCCTGCTTGTAGTTAGTGAAAAGCTGGATGAACTGCTCAAGTTCCTAGTTAACATACTCTGTCTGACCATCGGTCTGTGGGTGGTATGCTGTGGAGGTTGCCGGTTCAATGCTGATGAGGCACCAGAGCTCAGTAGTGAACTCTGCAACAAACTGTGGACCCTGGTCGGAAATGTACTTCTGGGGGGTGCTGTGATGCTTCTAGACATTCCAGTAGTAGAGCCAGGCAGCCCCCATAGCATCAAGCTGGGTGCTACACTCATTAAAGTGTGCCCACTTACCAAGAATGTCCACAACCACCATGACTGCATCATAGCCATGTGCTTCTGGGAGCTTGACAGTGAAGTCTACAGAGACCATTTCCCAGTGCTCTTCTGGGACTTCTGTGGGGTGTAACTTGCCAACTAGGAGCTTCCAGAGTGCCTTGGTCCAGCAGCACAGGTCCATCACCAAAACCGGAAAATCTATACAAGGCCATATGTAGCCATATATGGCATGCCCAGGCTGGAAGGGCTGGAAGGCGTCACCTGGCCATAGATGGGAGCCCTATCGCCATGGAAGCATCACCTGGCCAGGTGACCTTGTGACCTTTGTGTCCTTCCAAGGCAATACATAGTGCATGTCGACACCGCCCGCAGTCCCGAGGACCTCTCAATTATCCCAAATTTACTTTGTTCACACAACGAAGTGAGCAAAACAACTGTATTCATTATAGATAACATTTTTGAGAGGCACATGTGTGCTCTTCAGCAGGCAAAGGGTCCACAATTGGACCAAGAGATCAGAACCAAAGACCCGACAGCGTGAGAAAGCGAGTTGTGAGAGAAAGAACTCAGGCATGAAGGTGTTGAGCAAGGGTTCAAGACACAGGCTTGCAGGTTTTGAAGCGTGTTGAGGGCAGTAACGTGCCTTCAGTCTTGGAGTGGGGCTTGATTTTCTCAGGGTTTTTTGTTGCTTGATGAGTCTGTGCTATGTACTTGAGTATGCTTGAGTCAGTAGTGGGGTAGGTTGAGGCTCCCAGGTCTTGAGGAGGTCTTGAAGGCAGAGTCTTGCTATGGTACCGAGCATGGTGTAAGAAACAATCGACTTGCATACAAGAAGGTGCCTGCAGCGAATATTGCACGAGAGATGGAGTTTGGCTTATCAGTGCCGGACACCAGGTCTTGAAGACAGAAGGGCGGAATCTTGCAACCAACAGCAGGCGCTGGGATGGTGACCGGATGCGGTGGACCGTTCTTTGCAGTGGCGGAAGCGGGACAACATGAGGGAAGAGAGCAAAGAGTAAGGGTCTTCCCATCAATCATCAACCAACGATCACGTGCAGGATCGATGGCACATGGACCACATCAAACAATGCATCAACAAGGTGTCCTTGCATTCCGGTGCCTCAAATGACTTGCTTGGCCAGGAACCGGTGTGTGTTAGGCCACTATTTTTCTTTTATGTTGAAATATTATTGCAATCATGATCAAGACCATCATGATCATAGTCCTCAACTGAGGCCCAGAATCGGATGGAGACAGCTTAGACAGAGCTTGCCAAGTTTGCCAGATGAAGTACTCAGGGCATATGAGCCTCTGTCATTTAGTTTTCCATTGAATATATGTTCTATTATCATCACCGTGGCAGCAGTGCCGGACTGACTTGCAACTTAAGTACTTCCCAGTAGGTCAAGGGAATGAGATACATGGCCTTGGATGGAGGTAAGTGCATTGTTTACCTACACAAGCCTGCCACTGCTATGTATGGACACACCTGGCCAGGTCTGCACCATACAAGCAAATACCTGGCCAGATATGCCTATCCAAGGCCATGGCAATGGCACCCGGCCTGACGTACTAAGTCTGGGCATAGCAGAAAATTACGGATTTGGTGATGTCGCAGGTGGCAACATACCAGCCGACATGACAGGACATCTGGGGCCACCAGTAGTTCTAGGAGACAAGCTCCAGTGTCTTGAAGTGACCAGCATGGCCAGATGCCTTCAAGGAAGTGATGCCATTACTCTAAGGCTTGGATGATCACAAGCATCTCCTTGTTGTGGATCTTGTAGTTGCGCTGGACCTTGCTCAAGCTCTTGGAGTAGAATGCGACCAGGTGCCACTTCCCATCTGCATCTGGCTGCAACAGGACAGCTCTGGTTGCAAAGTCAGAGCTATCCGCCTCCAGACAGTATGGCTGGGATTCATCTGGAAGGATCAGAACCAGCTCAGAAGTCACAGTGTCCTTGAGGGCCTGGAATGCAGCTGCTTCTGCATCACCCCAAACCCATGGCATGCCCTTCTTTGTGAGGTCAAAGAGGCCTGGACCAAGTGTGAGAAGGCCTGGATGAATTGCCGGTAGAATTTCATGAAGCCGAGGAACTGCTGCACATCCTTCTTATTGCGTGGTTCCAGCTATGCAGTGACTCTGGCAACCTTGACCAGGTCCATCTCCACATGGTTGTGGGAGATGATCACCCTGAGGTATTCAATCAATGAGTTCTCAAACTTGCACTTCTCTGGGAGCAAGTAGAGCTTATGCTCCCAGAGGCGACAGAGGACTTCCCAGATGATTTCCCAGTGCTGGGCAAGGCCTGAATGGGTGATGAGGATGTCATTGAGGTATACCATGACATCTCCAGACAAGATGAGGTTTTGGAAGATGTCATTCATCATTGTCTGGAAAGTTGCTGGGGAGTTGGTCAGGCCAAATACATTACCAGGGGCTCTTTGAGCCCCTGATTTAGTCTGGATGGCTGCCTTCCACTCATCGCCCTCCCAGATCTAGACATTGTTGAAACCCCACTGGACATCAAGTTTTGTGAAGAACTGGGCTCCCCTCAACCAGTTGATTAAGTCATTGATCAAGGGGAGCGGGTACTGGTTCTTCATGGTCATCACATTGAACACCCAGTAGTCCTGGACGAACCAGAGCACTGTCCTTCTTCTTAACAAAGAAGACTGGGGAGGCCATTGGCAATTTGGACAGCTGGATCTGGCCAGTGGTCAGCCCTTCCTTGATGAAGGTGTCAAGCTCCTTCTGTTCGAAAGGCGAGATCAGGTAGACCTTACAGTTGGCCGGTTTCGCATCTGGGACAAGCTCGATGGCATGGTCCCATGACCAGCACTCCAGAAGAGAGTCAAACGACTCCTGGTTGAAGACATCCTCAAACTCATGGACCCAATCAGGAGGCCCCCTCCCAAGGGGGTGCAGAGTTCTTGGCAAATGCTTCTGCCAGCCATTGAGAGACGGTGCTGGCAGCGCAGATATCTTCTGTGGGGATGAACCAGGTGTAAAAGATCCAGTTGCCCTCCTTGAGTGGGGTGTTGTCCTCATCCTCGTCATCTTCAGAGTCTGGGGTGAGTTTCAGAAGGTCATCATCGCTGTCTTTGTCCATCCGATCATCCGCATCAACAACACAAATGGCCAGGAAGGGGCCAGACCGAAGCTGCCAGACAATCTGGGTGACAGCCTTGGCTTGCCAGTGCTCAGATTGCCCCTCATCATGTCAGGTGATGCAGCCAGAAGGGCAGTGGCTCATCTTGACCTCCTGGGTCTTCCAGTTGATCTCTGGGTTGTGTTTGCAGAGCCAGGAGGACCTGAGGATGAGCTGCTCCTTCCCCAGTCCAGTGACAGCAAGCGTGACCTGCTCACTGTGGTCTTTATAGTGCAGGACCACTTCTGCCACATCCCAGATGTAGCCAGCCTTGTTGGGAGAGCCATCTACATTGAAGACTGGGATGGGCTGTGAAAGCTGGTGGACCGGTAACCGAATCAACAAAGTCAGAGGTCACACCAGTCAACCAGCCCACTTAATGAGAGCTTCACAGCGTTGTCAGTGGACTTGATCTCAAGGGGCAGGTGGAGCAAGTTTCTGCCCAGCGAGGCTGCAACTGTGTACTGTTTGGGGAGTTTGCATTCCCAACCTGGCTTCCAGACACGGGGGGCTGCTGGAGGGGCCAGTTCTGGGGTCTCTACCAGGTGACCATGCAAGCCATCAAGACGGTCTTGATGGGTTATGTAATCATCCAGTTCGAGAGGTGCGTCTTTCATTTTGGCCATTGCATAAGATGTATTGTCAGACTTGTTATACAAACAGGCAAAATGACTAGGGGACATGATCGAGGGTGCACTGCTCATTTGTCACATGCTGGAAAATCCTCCAGAGGTTTCTGCCTGCACTGTGGTGGCCACAGTCATCACCAAGTGGGCGACTAGTTCCTCCAACAGGTTGCCACCAAGCTGCCAGATCACCTCATCAAGGACATCGACCAACTGGACATTGGCCAGTGCATAGCAGTCCTGAGCAAGGTGCCTGGGCTCTTTGCAGCAGTAGCAGCCACAGCAGGGCAAGCTATGGGTGCAAGCCTGGTCAATGACCATCGGGACTGGAGGGGGCAGTGGTGGGGCAGCAGGCCTCAGTTGGGCCACAACAACAGGGGCCAGGACAACCAAGACCCAGCTGGGTGTGGGCAACTGGAGCTGGCACACAGCACATGCAGGGCATTTCCAGCAGCACAGGCATGGAGTTGCAACTCGTACTGCTGGTAGGCCTGGGAACACCATGTTGGGTAGTCACAGAGGCAGTGGTGATGGCATGATTGATTGCCAGGTCGAGACCAGTCTGGTACTTTGCGACCTTCATGAGAGGGTCTTCAAAGTCAGGGAGCTCCACAAGGTCTTCAAAGTCGTCCGTATACTTGAAGACATCCTAGGAGATGTGGTAGGATCAGGATTTGAGCCTATGCAGGGCATGGTCCTGTTCATTTTCCTCGACAAACTGGAGCCAGAACTTCTGGACAAAGGCATCCCAGGTTGCAAAGGGGAAGGGGACCTTTATGGCCTGGCACTCAGCCCAGCACTGTGCCACATCCTTTGCCATAAACAACATGGCAAACCAGATGGCTTTCTCTTCAGAAGGGTCACCGTTCTTGAGGAACACTTCCTGGAGAAGCTGGATGTATGTCCAGACAGCATGCAAGAATGCCTGGTCTTGAGACTGATCACCGTCAAAGACAAACGGGGGGTTCAGTCAGAGGACCAATTTTGAGCAGGGATGGATGTTGGCAAAAAGTCCTGGACCCACAGCTGGAGCTGAATCAGCAAGGGCTGGGGCAGGGGAAACAGCATGAGAGCAATGCATCAATAATTCTGTGAGAGCAGCTAATCTCTCTTCAATCTGGTCCATATGCTCAGCAGCAGCGACATCCATGGCACAGTCTAGGAGAAGAGAGGAGGGGGGCAAGATTCAAGGTTGGGGAGGTCAGGGCACTGGTTGAGTGGTCCAAGCTAGCTACTCCGAACCTCACAATAGAGAATGCCACGAATAGCAGATATCGTGAATATTCATGAGTATACATTCATGAATAACGAATGCTTATATTCGCGAATGGCTGTGGCTGTGCTATTCACACGAATGTGAATATCAGTTTTCAGGAAAGTTGATATTTGCAAATATTTGCAGCTGTAATACACAGCCAAAGTTTCAATCAAGCATGGTAAATTTGGGTCTGTTTAACACATCTCCTCTCTGGAACCAGAACATACTTCATTTATACCAACTAGATCTGTAATTCATATGCAAACCAACCACTTTAGAGACATCTTTACTTTGACAATTGCTTGACAGGTTGAACACAGCAAGTGTGATGGTCAATCAAATGGTTGAACATGCAAGACAAGGGCTTGTATGAGTCTTTGATAATGTTTAAACTCACAAGATAGCATAAAAGTGCTCTCAGCAACTCATTGGTAGCTGCTAAACCCCCCAATTCTCAATGCATTTGCTGAGTATTCATATTCATGAATATTTGCGAATATTGCTGACTAAGCAACAAATATTTGCCATCAATATTTGTAGGAATGCAAATATCTGTTTTGAGGTTTTGGTGAATATTCATATTTGCGAATATATATTCGTGGTATTCTCTACCTCACAATCTTGACCAGTTAATCCCTTAGAAGCTTTCTTCTACTTTAAGGGCAACCCCATGGCCTGAAAACAGCTCAAGTCCTGGCAAGGGAGAATCTGAAGGTTAATTGACAGGACTAGCTAAATATACACTCTGGCACACCTGGCGAGGGAGTATCCAAAGAGAAGAAAGCTTAAGGATTCCCATGCCAGGTGCCAGTATCTACTAACTAGTCAAGCACGTGTCTGTAGTGATTGACAGAGATCTTGGGCTTGGTCGCAAAACCACATGCCACTAGAAGTTGCTGGGCCGGTCAACCAGTTACCAGCCGGTGTGGTAGGGTTGGACAGCTGAGGTGTGGAAACACTTCAGACAAGTGGCTGGACCACTACTCTACACATGGTGGTATTTTTGACATTTTCTTTCATTTACATATCCCAATTCATCAACTCGTCCCTTTACATATATACTCCCTTCACACCGCTTATTTGAACCTACTCACTATATTTTTCTTCCCTATTTTTCGTACAGAACTCAGTTCATTCGCACCAGGCGCTTAACCAGCGCCTACCAGACTTAATGTCCAATCAAAGGCATTCGGGACTCGACAAGTGCAGCACAAGGTCAGCCAAGCACACAAAATATCCAAGCAAGCCCCAGTAGGATAATGGGCATTCATTTTTCATTTTTCCTTCAACATCTCCAAGCCACAAACTCAGATGTCTTGTCATGTAGATGGACTTCGGGTCATAGTGACATTTTTCATTATATAAAAATAGTTTACCTTTTCTTTGACAGGGGTTCAGGAGTCTGGGTATTTCCGAAGTCTAGGGTTCGTAGGTCTCGCATGGGAGGGTGTTGTTGCGGGCCAACACTGGGGCTGTTGGCAGGCAGCCCCCTTTTGCTCCTTTTGCTTTCCATTGACCAAGCTGTTGCATTCCTTTGCATGCCCTAGATGGAGGGATTATTCTGTCATCCGTTCCTCTGGCTATTGCCTTGACATGGGCCTAGAGTACATATTTTTAATTAGTAGTGCAGCCCTAGCAGCCTTCAAGAATGGGCATGCTGGGTGATCAATTATGTAACTTTGTTTGTGTTGTAAATAACGCCACCTCATTGCTTGCCTCTTACCGCCACTCAGGCCTGTGTCAAGAGCTTCAATCTGCGTCGATATTTGTCCACTATCAGCTCAAAACCTCTTTCCTTCTCTCTCATGCATCCCTGGACTCTTTGTGAGGTCCAACCAGCTGGATTCGCTCTAGTCGCACCTTGTCACATACATTGTGCTTTGCGCAGACGTAATGCCCGTGCTCTGCCCAAGGTGTTTCCTTTCTTCTAAGCTCCTTCTGGGAATTCTCAAATGAACTCCAACCAGGCTCCAACTTGCATGCTCAGGTTATTTTGACAGTTACTGTCACCGATCCTTGTTCCTTGACACTATGTATCAGGGGAAAGATTTACCGATCCGACTACTCGGCACTACTACTCCTTAGATATTCCTCATTCACATTCCTTCTATCTTACTCTTCTTACTTACCTCTTTACCATTCTACCAGTCAGCATACCCAGCGGGAATATCCTCCCCATACTGGACCACACTCCGGGAACATTACCCTTCCACACTGGGCGCCAGGAGGAACCGGAAACAGGGGTTCCCCTGACAGCTACAGTCATTAGTTTTGAGCCTGAATTGAACAGTGTTGTTGAATTTTTGTCTCCTTGGTCCAGAAAGTGATGGAAAAAATATTGTTTAACCTACAACATGTTTATGAGCATTTTGTGAACCCCTGGATGAATTTGATATTTGACGCTGTGACCCATGACCTCAATCAAATTTTGACATCAACAAAGGAGTCTGTGACTCGTGACTGTCAATTTGGATGTAATTATATCGTAGCATAAGATTATTTCCTTCACAACCAGACAGGGTCAAGTATATAGACATACCTGTTCATTCATAAGGCATTGAGCAACTAGGTCTATGGTAAAATTAAACAGTGGGTCACACAGTGAACTTCCACTTGACCTATTGTCTTGAATTCCTAGGGCTTCAACTGACACATGGACTTAAGACAACTCTCCCTCTGTCGTTTTTCTCAATGACATTTAACTTGACAGTCATGAGTCTCACTTAGGATGGCACGACATGAGTGATGACATCCTCGAGGTGCAGATGTAATTTGTCTTTCATCCAACCTCCATGCCATAGACAGACAGCAAATTCAAATCAATTATTGTGCCGGTGAGATGGCACACCGCCAAGTATGCATCATCTAGCTATTTTTGCGCTCAAAAACACATATTATAAGAGTTGCAAGGTAGTTTCTGGTAGTACTACTTCTGTTCGGTGATACAAAGGAGAGTCAGAGTGAGCTCTGAGCTGCTGATTGTAGTGTATAGATCAAGTCTAGCATATTCCATGGGCTGCTGGTCATACACAAAGAGGAGATAAATACCCAAAAGCCCCAGAAGTCATCATTCAGATGTTGTATCCTACAATAGAGGACCAACAACTGCACAGAGGAAGTCTTTGGAGAATTACAGAGTACTAGCGAGTGGGTTGAAGGCTAAGGGAGTCGGCCACGGGCGGTTTACATAGGCCACGGGCCGTCCTTCCAGACTGGCATTAGGTCGCAGGGTCGATGCAAGGCCCGTGGGCCATGCTGAAGCAAGCAGAAAGCAGTTAAAGATGAGAACTATGTAGAGAGAGTACATGTGGGGAGATGCGTCGCATCCCTAGTGACAAACAGAAACACATAGAGTGGAGCAATGGGATTTATTCCATTGGACCAGAGTTCAGAGCGGGATCATGGGTACAGACCGACAAGGAACGGACCCACGGGCTCCCTTTGACAATAGTAGTATTATCCTAGAGGGCAGATTCAACTCCGCACCTGGAGGTTCCAGACCTGCAGTTGCAGACGGCAGCCCGTGGCACCTACCATATACCCAAATCAGGACGTGAGAACCATGTGAAGGGTTTCTCTTGGCCTGTGATGACGCATCAGATACGCATGGACATCTTTTGTTTTCTTTTGTTTTCACTCTCTGTTTTTCACATGTAAATCTATATTCCAGTAGTATAAATAGGGCTCGAGGACCCCGTGGAAGGCCAGTACACCACAGCGGACGTTGTTGTGGTTGTTCTCAGGCCAACTCGCAGAGAGTAGTATCTACCTCTGTTTGTAGTGTGTCTATAAATCGAAGTTTGGTTGTTGGCTCTAGTTCAGTTCGAGTTAAGAAGTTAAGCTTCACGTTGTCGACCCCGCGGGCAGTCTTCACATACAAAAAGAGAGGTTTACCTACCTGAGTGGCTTGTTGCTTCGCATCTGCTTCACTAGTTGCATCCGTGGTTGAGATTGCCCTTGGTAACCAACAGGAAGATCAGTTTGGTTGCCAGCAAGGTGCTTAAGCCTTGAAGTAGAGCGAAAGGTACCTGTGGCAGGTTAAGCCAAGGTCTACAACGAGAATTGCTTGTTGTGAGAGTGATTGGAAGCAGGATCTGTGATCTCATTTAGAGGATTTGCTGTTGAAACCTTACAAACTCTGCCCTGACGTAGACGAAACTATCTATTAGTCTTCCTCTCGTCTTGTATCCACCCAAAAACCACATATATTACTCGTTCATCGAGGCCACGGGGCATTGTTCCATACAAATCCTGCATAGTTGAAGTGCCGCAGGCATTGTTGTCAGTCAGATTAGTGAAGATTCGTTATCACATGGGGTTTCAAAACCAGTAGTCGCATACTACGACTCGGACCCAAACTCACCAAGGGAGTGCGCTTGTTCTTTGGGAGTGATAGTAGTTGGTTGTGTGGTTGTTAGTTGTGGTGTTTGTTAGCATCCAACAATAGTCGCATTTCTAGCTTATAGTTAAGCACACCGTTTCACCGGTGGAGGACAAAATGGCCAAAAGTGCTACCTATGAATCACCTTCCTTTCCACTTCCTCTGCACCTCGTCAACCCAGATTACAATTTATGAAGGCGACCCATTCAGCATCCACCCACCCCATGTCATTGTAGTCTCCATACAAAGTCGCATTTTCTAGAGTTTCCTCCCAGGTTTGAGCAAATTCCTCTTCATCAAATGGCAAAGGGGTTTTGAGTCACTGAAGTCAACCATGCCATCATCTGCGCGTTTCTGCCAACTTTCCTCATAAGGATCCCAGCAGTGATGGTGTGTGCATATCTCTTTACTCTTGGTGAGATAACTTTGCCAAAGTTCAATGAGGTCCAATGGTGCTCTGGGTGTTCCTGGCATTGGGTATCAGTACTGGATTATGATCAAGCCAAAGAACTACCTTGAGCCATTGTACAACATCAGGGAACCCAACAGAACAGAGACAATCTGAACCATAATGGTAGTCATTGGAGAGGAATTACTTCCAGGGCGGAACAAATTCATGGAGGTCTTGCAGAAGTTCTTGAGTGGGGAGAACATCTGATGAGTGGACCCCATGGACAGTAGAATATATCAGAACTACAGCCATGAGTAAGTGAGTGGTCCAATCAAATTCATGAGGTGACATTGCGAACTTACCACATATGCAAGGGTACATCACCAGTACCAACTCGTTTAATCAGATGGAGAAAATCTCGGGCTAAGTCACTAATTGCTCTACCAGTATCACAGAGTTCCAAAGAAAGTGCAAATATTGCGGTTGCACCAGCAAAAACCTGTTTTGGAGTTCCACCTATAATTGAACATAAGGCAGAATGAGCAGCCATGATTTGATCCCATGATAGATCCAGTAGAAGACTTGTGTAATATAAAATTGACTGGGGAAAAATAAACACTGAGCAGCCAGCCAGCTTGAAAATCCGGATGAATTCTGGAAACTGAGCCGCAGACTGAAAACAGTGTTTGAGTGATTTGGATGAGAAATTGCGCATCCTCATCTGGAGCACATGAAGTGCACAAGAGGATACTATTTAGGACCAGGTACCTGGCCACCCTACCTAGTTGGCCACTTGAGAGTTAGAAGGCCAGGGCTTGATAATTATGGCTGGGCATAATGTATGAGGAGAGTACAACCTCCCACGAATGTTCAGACCGAATTTCAGCCAAAAGTGATGGGTTGATCGAAAGCTACAGCATCGGCGATCGGGACCCGAAGCGTGGGGACATCAATTTCTTGCCAACGGACTGCTCTTTGAGGGACCTTACTGGACAAAACATGTATTTATGCACTGCAATGGGGCATTTTTGTGGGATCTTGCGAGAAACCTCGAGAAAATCCAAAAATCAGAGTATTTCACGCTGTCTCGAAAGATCTTGAAAGGCCTCGCAAAATCTCGGGAGATTCTGAAACTTTTACGTTGTGATCTCATTTCTTTTGATCGAGATCTTTCAAGATGATGGTCAATCACTCGCAAGATCTTGCTCATATCAGGTGGGAGCAAATGCATGATTATGAACAACAAATTATCCAGCCTCTCTTGTGATCTTGCAAGATCTTGATTGAGCTCTTCATGCTCAGACTGCGTCCTGATCAGCGCTGGATAATGGTGGATATTGTAGGTTAAGTACTTAGGCTCCTGAAGTATCTTCCAAATACAATATTCTCATTGTTGTGAGCCTTTCCCGCGAAAAAATAATTAAATATCTGTTCAAAACAAACCATGATTTTTCAAGGTGGATGCAATTTGTAGATGAATCCTCAACCCTAATGTGTGTCAAGGGCCCATTGAATTCTAAGTTGAAGTTTTGTTAGAATTTGAGCAAGACACAGGCTCAGCTGACGGAGTGAAGTTTGTTTTCGACAGGATGGGCAGGTGGGCTAAGAATTGAGCACCCCTAATCACCTACGTCGAATTGGTGCCATCCCTTATTAAAATAACTATAATTTACGCACATTTAAAATTAACTATTAACTGGATACTATATCCTCAATTGAACAAGAAAACTGGGACAGGCTCCAGGGGTGGAGGCTAAGTTCAGGTTCTTCGTAGATCTCGAGAGAGTGAGTGTTTTTGAAAAATGCCCAAGTGCTTGTGATATTCAAAAATATCTCAAGATCTTGAACAAAAAGAAGGGACCTCAGGCACTTCGAGGGTTCTTGAAAGAATTCAAAAGATCTTCAAAGAGGTGAAATATTGTGATGTCTTGAGCATTTTGTGCCTCCAAATTTGCTAATCTTTCAAGACCTTGTGGGATCTTGGACTTCTTTGAAAATCTCGCAAAGATCTCGCAAAATCTTGCGAGATCTTGCAAGATGTCATGCAAACAAACATGTTCATGCATAAACGGAGGCTTTTGTCCAGTATGGTCCTTCATACTGCTCACCTCACTTGCCATGGCCATTTCTCCGCCATTTCTTCGTCGATCCACGACTTTTGGGACTCGTTCTGATCCCCTGATGCTGTGCCTCTGTCTGTGATACTACTGGATGGGAATGGCTCCCGCTACTCTCCTTTACACACTTAGGAAAGCACCACTGCTTTTCGTGGTCAGCCATGCTGGCCACCATTGTGGTACACGATACCACCACGCTATCAGTCTGGAACCTTACAGAGTATTTTTTACTATCCAATCCTTCATTCTGAGAAGTATTTCGCGATTTTATTTATTTACCTGTGATACCTCTGCCGGCCTTTATCTCAAACCACCCAATTTCGGTCTAGCTAATGATCGGATTTTTTTGAAGAGCTTCCGGCATCTTGGTATAGATGTAGTGCTCATGTATGTCCCAATACTTCCCATTAAACAACCTGGACCTTAATTTGGCTCATCTGGGCATTTTTTCTATCTGTAAGATGCTCGTTCATTTCATGACCCTGATTTCGGGGTTTCACTTGGGTCGGAACCAGATTTTCTGACATTTCGTATGGCTCATATATACACCACAACTGTATGGAATAGTTAATATGATTTCCCTCTATGAGTTAGAGTGCAAGTCGCAGTCATTTAGGAGCACAGGCCATTATTTAGCGGGGTGGCCAACTACCCTGTTATTTGGCCATGTTGTACTGCCGCGCAAAAGAAATTCACTGCGAACTCAAATGTTGGGATACATGGGAACTTAAGGTCTTGAATTATTCCTAGGAAGCATGCCTTCGTTCTGATATAGTTTGGACTGAAATCACGGTCTGCAACAATGACGGATGAGGCATGAATGCTTAGGTGGCCAAGTACGTGGTCTCAAATAGTAGTGAAAGGAGCCGAACTTTGAGTGAACAAAGTTCTGACTCCTCCATCAGATCCCAGTTCAAGTAGTCTCACAACAGCATGAATCGGTGGCCTTGCCAACAGTGGACTAAATCTTCAGGAACGGGCTGAATTGCCTGTGGTGTGAATTATTTCAATGACCAAAAGGTATATTGGTTCAGTTGGACTCACTTTTAACCAGGTTAAAACCCTGTTAATTTCAATTTGGAGTGTAGCAAAAGAATAGGGATTCCACCAGATGAAATCTGGATTTAAGCTGTGAATCAAAGGTAGAAGCTCTGAAGAAGGTGGGACAGAGCCTATACATCTAATGAAGTCGATTCCATCCAGATTGCTATGCCAAAGTCATAAAAGGATATCAATGAGTATTTCAAAAGCAAATCCACACACCAGGAATTATCACGCCAGTGGGCATCATCAGAAAGTGCCTTGAGGACAGCACAAGCTACGTTCATGCAGTTTTCCAGCTTGAGATGAAAACCTGATGACTATTGCAGGTCTTGTAGAAAATCCAAGAAGGATGTGTGATGCACAGAAATGCCATCAGTATTTTTGATCCTGAGAACAGAGTGCAGCCCACAAAGAATTAACTGTGTTTCTCCAGATGGCAGCCCAAGAAGTCGGTCAATTTGGAGAGGATTCCGGTTCTGTCTGGAAACGATGACACACTGCAAAATATTGAGAAGTTTGGAGTGAAATCGGATGGGAACTCCAGATAGAATCTGGATGTACAGCTGGTCGAGAGCCTCAAAAGGTGCCTCAGAATCAGTGGAGGTGAGACTTAGAACAAGCGCCAGCCGTTCCGTGGGACGAGAATATTTGTCATCGATGAATTTGGTTACTGTGGACGCATGGACAAAATAACCCGAGGACTTTTGGACCAGTGTGTTCAAATTATCTGTTGACGGCCAGGGAATCTGAACGCCCCCCATTGTATCCCAATGTTCTCGATGGATGCGAGTGGATTTATCGCGTAAGTATGTCCGAATATCCTCGAATGACTTTTCAACATTGACAGAGTCAAGGATCCCATTGAAGGACGGGTCGTTGAAGGTCTCGCGGATATGGGCCTCGGGCCTGCTGGCAATGAGAAAGTGGAATGTCTTGGGGTGGTGTTGAACAGCACTTCCAACCAATTACAGTATTTCCATCTGTGAATCCTGAGTTTCACATTCATCCAGACCGTCGATGAGGAGAATCAGAGGAGGGGAGTCAATGAGCAAGTGGCATGGCTCGACAATCAGTTTACACAGTTGGACTTCCATGGACCTCCCGACGATGGATGGATCATACTCCACGCTCCGTGAAATTGAGGAATTCAGGTTGCGATTGTTGAGTGCGAGCTGATACGCAAGCGTCACAAACAGAACTTTGGCATTTCCTCGAGTTGCGTGGCTCCGTTTGAAGAAAAACACTCCTCCGAGACACCCAGCAGCATCCCGCAATTTCTGGCATAGTGTCTGCATGATCGCGGACTTTCCCGCCCCCGCAGGCCCATGCAGCCAGCAGACTGGCCGATATGCATGAATCTCCCGCTCCTGCTCATCTTCCTCATCAGAATTGTCTGTATGTTCCTCTTCATGACCTTTGGGACAGTTATCGTGATGCTCGATCGCCCACATGTATAGACCGTTCAACATGTTTTTACATGTCTCGGGTCCAGGATGTCATCTCGGCTGCGCAAAGCTGTCAGCGGAATCGTAGAGTGCCTCGAGCGCGACTGCGCGATGCAGGATATTGATTCCTGTTTCTCCTTGGCGGTGGTTCACGGTGTCGGCAGTGATGAATGTTCCGCCATGTATAGATCGCAGTGGCTCGTGAAGGTGCCGACACTCGAAAGCCGAGAAGGACTGGTTCGTGCCCCAATTCGACTGGTGATTCTGGGGCCGAGTCAAGAAATCGCCGAGGCCTGCTTGATTGATGGGTTGCTGATAGTGGACGGGATGCGGGAAGTGTGGATCGAGTGGAGGGCATTGAAGAAACTTAAGGTGGAAGGGAAAATACTGGAAGGTGAATTATGATCGGGGAATTGGCCTGCAGAATAACGGAAATTATCTTGTGTAAGCATGAAGTGCGTGGAAGAGGCCTGTGTGTCCCAGGAAGGGCTTTGTTCGTTGAAACCCGCGAAGAAGTGCGCGGAGGACAAGGCGTGTGAGTCCCAGGAAGGATTTTGTTCGTCGAACCCCGCGAGTAAAGGATGTCAGCGATGAGAAAGATCTATTCAATATGAGAAGCAGCAAAGCAAGGTCCTGCAAGGAAGAGTCGTGTGGCCATCATCTTGTGCCGCAGGTTCCTTGAAGCCCCAACAAATTCGTGGCTGGGTCCCTCAGACCCGCCAGCTTCCAGAGGTGGGAGACGCGTGTCCGGCGGGTGATTTTGTATCGCAAGGTGTATGGTGGCAGCTCGAAAATTGGGACCCTCCCCGACACCCCCACCCCCACCCCTCTTGCCCCCCGCTTCCTCCAGCGTCTCCAGTAGGAGTCCTAGGTAAAATGGATATTCATGTTCGCGGGCTCATGAAGTTTCTACGCACCAGAGATTTGAGAGATGTAGATGTTATTGGCTTCCCGGGATTCGCTAGTCCGGCGAGGCATGGCCAGTACGGATCTTGATGTTGTGCGCCAACCTTACATCAGTGACTGGCGAAGTCTACACGGGAGACAAAACCGACCAAAGGAAAGAACAGATGATTCTTGTGGCTAAGACGATAGAACGGACGACGATGGGAGAAAAGGATTGGTGGCGAGTCGGCGACGGCGAGAGTTAGAGAGTTGAGAACGTGTTGTCTGCCTCCGAAATAGGACCCGTGGAGGTAACGCGGTGCAAGTGAGAGACGCTGACCTGCACCGCGTGGACCACCCTACGATAAGGAGGACGTGGAAGTCGATTTGAAAGCAAAAGACGAAGGACTGATCACTGGCAGACACAGCTAGACACAGCCGGCCGTGCTACGGATCCTGTTCAAAGCGCACGAGAAATGTATCAGTTCGTGGAAAACTGATGCATCAGTGATTTGACAGGTTTCTTGTCCCCCCTTTAGGCACTTTTTCGCTTGTAGCCTCTTGTGAACAAGTGTCGACAAGCTCCCAAGGCGGGCAAGCAATACAAGGCAGACAAGTAGTTTATTTTAATTTTATAACTCATACAAAAACTCGTGCGAATGATGATCAACGAAGCGATTTACAAAAAAGGCTCGAAAGGCGTCAAGTGAATACGAGAAATGAAAGTCCTCTGCCAAAAAAGCGGAGCCGTAGATGGGGAGAAGATGGGCGGCACGAGCAATACAGTCAAGGTGAATGACCGCAAGGCTTTTGCGGCCATTCCTCTCAAATTCAGGGGTAATGACACACATCTTTGTGTCGTCGTCAGGCCCATTCCCGGCCGGGCCGTACCAATGCACAAGCACGCACGGGTAATAACTGTCTTCATACGTGAAAAAGAAGAGGTGTACACGGCCGACAACCATCCCTTGCATTCCAGGGAGGTCGGCATCCGTCACAACGAAGACAGTGTCGTATCACGGATATTGTCGATGCCAATTGGGGTTAGCGCGAATGCGCTCTCGATACATCCCACCGGCGCCGCACAAGTCACTGGGGGCATAGAATCGGGCGACAGCAGAAAGGAAAGAGTTGATAGGGGAGTTGAAGCGAGGGCAGGAGTCGATGGGGACATGGGATGAAGGGATGGCCGAGTCGGGATTGATTTGATCATAAAGGAACCGACGTATGAGCTCATGCAGCCGCGGTTGGCCGATGTGGGCTGCGAATCGAGTGACGTCCTTAGGGAAAGACCGTTCTGGGAAACATTAGCTATGGCAATGAGAATGCAAAGGGAAACTCACGCGCCGTGCGAGCCAATTCTATCGATAATAGTGATTTTGCAGGGCTATCTGGGGCAACGATCCATCGCGAGGCTCTAAGAGGACCAATGATAATAGGTGAGGAGGCCTGATGCGATTCCTGACAAAATTTTGAGATTTTGGCCTCTAGGCCTGTTCAAAATCCTGACATAATTTTGGTTTTGGCGCGGAGGCCTGGTCAAAATCCTGACAAAACCGCGGCAGCGGAGGAAATTTTTTCAAAATATGGTCCTGGGACCCCCCAAATGGGGCCGAAAATCAGGCCTGATGCGGGTTTCCTGACATTTTTAACGAAATTTTGGGGTCTAGGCCTGTTGGAATCCTGACATTTTTTTCCAAATCGGTCCTGACATTTTGGGTCTGAAAAAATCAGGCCTTTATGGGGATTATCATTGGTCCTGCTCTAAGCAGAGAAGAAGGGCGATCCATCGTGGGTTCTAATCAGAGGGATTTGCGATGCATCATCTAGAAGCCTTCCTTTTTCGGTTGAGCATGTCATGCGGGCGCATGCGATCAAGCGGCGGCGTTGCCCCGTCGTTTTGTGGGCGGGCACTGGGCGCCGTCGGGTGGCGGTGCCCCTGCCTTTTTTGGGTACTTGCCGCCTGAGGCTCCGGCGGGCCAATTGAGGTCCATACATGCAAGAGAGACAAAGTTTTGGTCGTAACCCCTTCCGCAGACCCGCTGGGGCCGTCCCGATGCCAGAACAAACGTTCGAAAGTGCACAAATTTGGCAGGCTGATTTGTGTGCGCATGTTTACATCACAAATTGATGAGCCCCTATCAGCGCATTTTGCTGCTCGCCTTCCCGTTCCCCCACATTAACTAGCCTCAGAATAAAACCCTAGAGTGAAATTTAACTTCGTAACGTGCCTCTAATGCAATTCCCTCACATTCTGACCCTTTAATTCTTGGGCTTTGGCATGGCTCGGCTTTTTCCGGGTCCTGTATCGCGCGCTTTACCGCTCATAGCAGCCCCCAGAAAACCTATTAAAGAACAAAAATCTTCATGAGTCTTCTATTGAAGCGTTGCAGTGGCCGTCTGTGCGACGATGGCCCCGGAACATTCAAAAATGATTCCCCGGGTGCGGGCTGCAAAATGTACCAGCACGCATTCTGCGGGATCCAGGAATATTTTCTCTGGTGTAGTTGACTTTAATACCACGCTTTTCCCTATTTTCCCGCTGTCTCGCAGCATGGGACTTGCCTAATTCAATACTCTGAGAAATTCGACCGATCAGAGTTTGCACTCGTTTAACGTTCTGAACAAATTTTAAACTGATCTGACACCTCAGAAGCCTTAAAAAAAGATGAAACCAATGTGGCACATTAAAAAAACTGCGAAATTAAGGTACCTGAAAAATCAGCCTACGGGAAATGAGCACCGACCGACCACAAGAGGTATTTTTATCTTGGGTTCTTAGGAACAGTAAAGAACAGTCGTACGAACCGGTTCCGAAAGTATATAGGTCTAGAGGCTCAATCTATAATATGCATCGTAATGGAGCAAAATGCGGAATTTACCCATCACAGAATTATGGGTGTTCTCCACGCGAAACAGACGCCCAGTCAATATATTTCTTATGTGTAACAAATTAGAAGAAGTGTATCTGCCACATTCCCAACATCAAGGTAATCCGAGAGGCTGCAAACCGAAAATGAGTCACACTTGCACTTTGATTGTTTGTGCCGTGATCTCACTTTATACCACCGTTTCTAATATTCCAGAAGTGAGATAAATGCCGAGGAACCACGTAGATACACTCCATGGGATGTCGTAAACTAGGTTTAATCAAAATTCTTTGGTGAAAGGAAGTTAATAGGTTTGAACTTTGGATGAGCTGGAACCGCGGTGAGCCACAGTATGGAATTCAGTATGGTTGCGGCTTCAAAATGGATGTCGTCTTTTAAACTTTCTTATAACGGCACTTGGGTACCTCGACCTACATATTTTCGGAAACGGCACGACTCCCTAACCTCTCTAGCAATGAGAAATGAACCATAACACAACTTCTTGGCCTCTATCGTTGTCATTTTGCCGTAGGCTGATTTTTTGCATATGTTGTTTTGGATGTTTTTTGCCACCATTGGACTCGCTGAGGAATTCTACGACCTGTGGCAGTGTTAGATGTCATTTCAAACACCCTACGACGTTGGACTGTGGACATTTATCACCAAACCGGACATTGGTTTGAAAAGCCATCTATTACAAGATGTCGGAAACTCGAACTATATATTCTCGGAACCGGTTCGACTCCCTAACCTCCCCGGCGACGGGAAATGAACCATAACACAATTCCTTGGCCTCGATCGGCGTCATTTTGCCGTAGGCTGATTTTTTACCTATGTCATTTTGGGTCCTTTTTACTATCAGTGGACTCATGGAAAAAATATATGACCTGCCGCAGTGTTAGATGTCATTCCAAGTGCCTCACGACCTTGAACTTTTGACATTCATCACCAAAATGGACATCAAGTTGAATATCTGTTCACCACACCATGTCGGTACCTTAACCTATATATTTTTGGGAACGGTTTGAACCTCCTGACCATCCCCAAAAAGGACCACGGCACCCAAAACAATTTCTTGCACTTGATCGGCGCCATTTCATTGTAGGCTGATTTTCTGCATTGGTTATTTTGGGTCTTTTTCGGTGTCATTAGACTCATTGAGAGCTCCTAAAACCTTCTGCAATGTTGAATTTTATATAGAGTGTCTCTGCTCGTCGCACGACGTCGAACTTTCGGCGTTGATCGCTGTGTGTCACTGTGTCACAGCTGTGACTTTCCTCCTTTCGCTCCACCACGTCGGACGACTCGACCCCAAAAGAGGTCCAACACTCGCTCTCACTGGTTTCTCTTTGCTCGGTAACAAACTAACATACCTTATCATCTGTCTGGCTCCGGAAATACCTCCTCGGGCGGTTCATACATGGCTTTATCTTGGATGTCTTCCTCGGTTACTGTGGCCTGCGTGTCTGCTCTCCTGGCCCCTCAAAGCTCTGTAACGTTCTAGGGGTTACATTATCTTCATTTTAAATACTATCCTCATTGTTTGATATGTTTTCCACTGGCCAATTCCACCCACCACACGCATATCCGAATGCGCCTCGAATAGGCAAATAATCACGTCCGTGGGGAACTGTGGAGCAAAGAAAAAGAGGTGGACATGAAGGGTCGGGTTTGGGGTGTCTTTTGTGCGCAATCCTCTCGTTTTTCTCGAGTATTTGGTGGTATATCGCTGAAATGGGCCAATTTTCGATTCTCGTATCATACGAGGAGGGGCCCACGCCGCTGGAGATGATTCGCCACTCCATGAACATCTCTTCTCACCCGCTGAGCCGCTTTGGTCACACGCAGGGGGCTAGCCTGCATCCGAGCCAGGCTACAGGTGGTGGACCCGCGCAACTACACACCTGCCCATTCCTGCCTGGTGATACGCTGTCCGTGCTGCGCCCAGATGAAAATGCATCGCCTTAGACCCACAGAAGCCCACGGACGCACCCGCGCTGCCTGGTACGGCACTGAGCACTCCGACGACACACCCACACGTCCCACGTGCAGCATGAAGCAACAGCGTCCACGGTGCGTCACTGGGTCGGTTTGGGATGCCTGACTCACAGCTAGTGATGCTGGTGCAGAAGCAGCAATGGCGCACTGACAGCCCAGTACTGAATAAGCCGCTTTGCCGCCTATGGAACCGGGATTGTTTGAGTAAGGCTGCGGCGAGCGCGGGACAAAAGCGATGGGGAGAGGAGCGCTGAGGGAGCCCGCTGCGGGTTCCGTCATCCCAGGTAGCGGGGGCAGGGCACGAGGGCTGGCTAGCATCGTGTGCGATTTTTTTTGTCTTGGTAAAGTAGGACAGAACTTCAAATTTACGGTGTGTAATTGGCTCATTTTGCTTAGCTAATTTGCAACATGTATCGTAGTTGTCGTCCTCACAATTGAGATTTTTTTCGTGATTTTATTCAAGGTTTTTTGAGCTCGTCGTCGAGGACGACGTCCAGAGCAATTGATGGCTGTGTGCCAAATGCGGATATTGACATCACAGCGACGACGCGCGCGAGCTCATCGTGTGTAATAGGGCTGCCGTTGTCTGACTATAAATGGTCAGTGTTCTAATGCGATGGATCAGCCTCCTTCTAATGAGAGCCGACGATGGATCGCCGTAACTCTCTGATGAGAAGGGGCGATCCATCGTTGGCCCAGGATCTGGTGGATTTTGGCCCAGGTGAATCCCCCCCATCATCGTCTTCGTCTTCTTCGGATGGAGGCGGGGGCTCGGGTAGCTCGCCCCGCAAAGTCTGAAGGGCATATGAGGCTGTCAAACCTGCCATCATGCCCTGGCTGTGGAAGATAGTCCGGAGTGCAGCTAGCCGATCGAGGCGTGTGAGGGTGCCGAGCATCTGGCTCAGTGCTTTATAGCGACTTGAGCGCCGCCACGGCTCCTTGACAGACTTAATTGAAGGTCGGTAGTGTAGCATCGAATGTTGTCGGGGAAGAGAAATTGAGACGCGGACGCCTGTGGCGATAAAAATGTCGCGGTGGTGGTGGAAGCGGGCCAGGACGGTGTCGATTTCGTTCAGTGTGTCGCTGGTGAGTGCGTTGCGTCGTACTAGATAGCAGAAGTCCATGAAGGCAGAGATGCACTTGAGCATCTCGGAAGGGACATGGCCGGCGATCGCCGCAAGGTACACCTGTCAAAAGACATGAGAGACATTGTATGACCGAAGAGAGAGCACGGACCTTCATCAATGCCTTGGAGTCATCGCCGGTCCACTGGGTGAAGTCCCGGCCATCGGGAAACCATCGAAGACCAGGAAAAGATGGGGCCGCTGAAATTCGGTGATCGATGTCTGCAATGATTTCGAGCACGCGCGCCTCGCCATGTGTCTCATGGAGGTATTGCATTACCCACTCAACGAGATGGTCCTTGAAAGTCCCTTTGATTATTTGGTGGAGAAGGTCGGGGGACAAGAGTTCGTATATTTCCGCCCGCGGAAAGTCGTGTGTGAAAGGCTAGACCAGTTTTAAGAATATAGTAGTGATCAGAGAAAATACAACGCACCATTACATCGCTCCGAATACCGAAGTCGTCCCACAGCGTACCAGGATCAAAACACATTATTAAAAAATCGGTCTTGCCATGGCTGCGCATGCGTGCACCTGGGGCATCAAGATTATTTGGAGGGGCATCGGATCTGGATTATGTGTTAAAGAAAGCCACGGAGCGATAATGAGTATGACTCACTTTGGACACCAGCCCTGAACTATGCAAGAGAGCCATACTTGCTCTGGATAGTCAGCGATGTAAGGGCCGAGCCCGCATATGACACGGCGGAAATGGCCATCCGGGCATCGCACGACCTCGGGCGTTGTCATCCCGGCCTTCAGCGGCTCAAATATGCGTGCTAGGCATGCATGGTACATCTGCCGCACAAACTTTTGATATGCGACTGTTTTGCGTTGTCATTTAGTAGCTGAGAGATAATCAGAGGCAAAGAGAAAGGGCGTGAAGAAGACACTCACTTTTGGGTATTGGAAGGAAAGCAGCAGATAAGACACCGTTACCATGTACGCGCCGAGCGATTCCCGTAAGATTTCCGGGAGAACTATACACCGGGTGGTACTCTTGATGTCCTGTGCCGACGGAGACAGTAGTTTTGTCGCTACCGCCAATGACAGGTACGAACATTGTGCTGTGGTTGTTTTCATCTTTAGCAATCATGTCCTAGTATGCCGTTCGATGGAACGAAGCCAGGTAAAAATTCACGTACCGCCTGTTTCCATGCCCATTCACCTGACATAAGATTTGACCAAACCCGCTTTCCCTTTGCATTGAATTGGCGATACGGAGTGTAATTGAATTGATCCTTGAAATCGGCGGTAGCGAGCTGATTGTGAAATACAGTCCGAATGTCCCGCGAGCAGAGCTCGTACGTTTCCGTCATCCATTTTGGAGGGGTGCCGGCGGGTCTGGGACCTTGATAGCGAATTTTGTAGACCTTCCAAGGGGTGTCACCGTGCTGGATTGAGTCGATTGTCTCGTAAAGCTGTGTAGTGTTCTTCCAAGGAATGTCTTCACCGTACTTAAGGACCTGGGCTGCCCATAAGTCGAGTGCAGTGTTGATTTCACCTACTGAACTCTGCACCTCCACAAAATGGAAGTGCGCAAAGGCAAAATCAGTCTGTGACTCGAACGGAGCCCAACAATTTGGGGCTTGGCTGTTGAGCGAGGCCAATGGCGGCGGCGGTGAGTACGGAGGCAGGTAATTTCCCTCAGCATCACAGGGTTGGGCTGGACCTTGTCAGGGAGATTAAAAAAAAAAAACATTGAAGAACGCACCATTTATTATGGGGTGCGAGTCGGTGGAATGTTGGTGTTCATCCTCGCCCTCTGATGCAGATGTAAATTGGCGATGGCGGCTATTATAGTGTCGGGACAGCCCACCACTGGAGCGGCATTTCATGGAGCACAACCGACAGGTGTAGGACTGGGACGCGCCGCCAAATGGGAGGTCCATTGTCAAATGTCGACTTGGTTGGTTTACGAATCAGGAAACAAGAATGCAAGACCAAACTTCACAGTACCTTTGTGGTGCCCCCCGAATGAACGTGATCTCCAAAAAATACACTTCACACTTCACAAGTCTCAGCTCGATGCCCACCCCTCGAAAAGCGCCTGTGAAAAAAAATACCAAGCCGCGCAAAGGAAAGGGCGTGAACGCCTCAACCGAGGTACGTTATCTACCTGTACGGGCTGTCAAGATTGTTAATTTTAGAAAAATACAGTGCTTGCACACACCTGGGGAGCTCTCCATTGCCCTCTGCCCCCCCAGCGATGACGAGGCCATCCCCGAGCACTGTGTAAAGCAAAGGCAATCATATGAAGTGCCCGATCACTATTTTCGTATTTTAGTCACTCCTGCAGAGGTCGTACACTAGGAGTGCTTTCCAGATCACTCCAATGGCGGGCTCTCCGGTCACTCCCAGCGGGGCACCTCCCATAGAGAGATTTGGCAGGCACTCCCTAACAGTCGCTCAACCGGATTGATTGTCGGGCACTCCCATCGGCTCGCTTCGGACCGTCAATATTATCTCGGCATGGACTTGCCGCCACCGGCTGCGGCAAGTCTCATGTGAGGGTCAATCCGATGTGCTTCTCTCCTTCTTCCACAACATACCCATGCCTTATCCTCGACCGTTACTGCCTCCCTGCGAACACCGCCCTGCCTCGACTCAGTCCTGTCTGCTCCCAATCGCTCTACAACATTTCTTGAATGGATTTGATCAATAACATCCCCGGTTCCAAGACTTGCACTTCAACGAGCGAGCTTCTTCCCAGCGCACGCACCCTCCCTACGGGCCTCAATCAATGCTATCTGTCTCGTAACCCACTCTTTCTGTGCTCAGATCCACTTCCAGCACAATATAATTGCGACTTTTCGATGCAATAAGCCTATGATCATACTCCCTCATTCTACATGTTGAATAGCCCAGCAGCCGCACACGAAAATACTACCTCGGATATTCCGTGGTGTATATCCTGTGCGGCTATTCCGGCTTTGGAGACCACAACCGGTTGGTTGGTCCGTGCGTCAACGTGCTTCTCGACTTCCTATGCATGTGACCCTTCTCGAGCTTCTCTAATGGCGCCAGCTGCAAAAAGCAAGAAAAAATACTGTGGGTGTTCAGAGGCTTGTGGCCAGCTGCTATCCGAGCGTGGGAGACGCCGCCATTATGCCGCTGGCAATCCCTTACACAGACGGCCATCTGTCTCGCCCACTCCTCCCTCTGACGCAATGAATGTTGACGAGATGGAAGCCATTTCCGATACTGAGCTTCCAGCGGTGTTCCATCTGTCTCCGCCAGCTTCTCCTCGCCCTTGGCGAGCCCCTTCACCCACATGCGAGGAGATGGACATTGATGAAGACAACTCGGATTCAGACGATTCCGATCCACTTGCCTCTGAATGTGAAACGGTCTTGGAGCTGGGTGAGGAGGACGAGTGGTTAGCATTTAATGAAGGTGAAGAACGGCAGGAATGTGCTAATCGTGAGAAGATGGCCCGGGAATCGGAACAAATGCTGGATGCCGAAGATGAAGCTGTCCTGTGGGACATCCGTATGTACCAAAAGATTCTGAAATACTGATTAATTAAAAATTTCCCTTTGGTATAGGAAATGAAACACTCTCTGAACAGGACCGAGACAACATTCGAGCTTTTCAGCTGAAGATGATCTCCAATATGCCGCATCTGGCCTTCGCACAAATGCGGTACTCTTTCCGCCACAAACTGCAAATAAGTTCGCACTATGTCATGATCCATCGCATTGCCATCCTCTCCGGTGTCGTGCCCCAGTGGTATCACTGCTGCAGCAACTCCTGTATGGCATATACTGGCGTGTATTCGGAGCTGACACAGTGCCGCCATTGCGGAGAATCTCGATTTGCGAGCGACGGAAGACCGCGGCGACTCTTCTGCTACCTTCCCTTGATCCCTCGCCTCCAAGGTTACTTCATGAGCCCACAGAAGGTTCAACAGCTTCTGTATCAGCATAATTACAAGCACAAGTCGGGGACAATCGCGGATGTTTTCGATGGAGAGCATTATCGTAACCTTTGTAAGAAGAAGGTCGTTGTTGATGGCAAAAGAGCTGCCCCACAACTATTTCTCGGGCAAAAACGACATCGCATTATCCATCTGCACCGACTCTTACCTTCTATTTGACCGGCGGTGGAAAGGCCCTTCCGCAACGGCTATCCTCGCTAAAAATTACAACATTGTCCCCGAGAGTCGTACGCACCTCGGTGATCTCATGAATTGCGGCGTCATTCCTGGTCCCAAACCTCCCAAAGACATACACAGCTTCCTTGTTCCCTTGGATGACGAACTCGCATGCCTTGCCATGGGAGTCCAGACGTATGATTCCCTGACCCGCACCGTCTTCGACCTTCACGCATATAACCTTTACGGCCACGGTGATATCATTGCTGCCGAGAAAATGCTGAACGTCAAAGGACACAACAGCCGCAGCCCATGCCGTTCATGCCAGATGAAGGGTGTTCGCTGCAACGAAACCATCTACTATATTCCCCTCTCCCTTCCTTGCCGCGAGCACGAGCAACCCGCCACCTGGGATCCACGCAAATTGCCGCTGCGTACACACGCCCATTTCCTAGAGGTCATCCAGAAGATTGACATCGAGGAGGCAAAATTCGCGCACAAAAGGAAGGAGGACAAGCTCGTCAAGGAGCTGAAACTCGTCCCGAACGCCGAAAAACTCGCAAAATTCCATGGAATCAAAGGTTTGCCGGTCCTCCGCAGAGTCGGCTCCATGGATTTCGCGCGCTCATACCCTTGGGATTTGATGCATCTATTTTTCGAGAACATCATTCCCAATCTGGTTTCTTTATGGAAAGGGACATTCAAGGGTCTCGACAGTGGGCGAGAAGATTATGAGCTGTCGGAAGAAGTGTGGGAGGAGATATGGAAGGAAACGGCCGAAGCGACAAGTGACATTCCGGCCGCTTTCTCCCGTTCACTTGCTGCCGGTCCCAGTAAATTCACAGCAGAAGCCTGGTTCTTTTGGTTTGTCTACTTGGCGCCTACACTTCTTCAGGGCCGATTCTCAGACCCGAAATACCACACGCACGCATGCGATCTTGCCGAAATTATCAAGAAATGTATTCAGTTTGTTATCACAACAACCGAGCTTGACGAATTGGAAGAGAATATAATTTCTTGGGTGAGGACTTATGAGCGGTATGGTATTTCTGTCCTTCTTGTGATTTACGGTTCGCTCATTTGTCTTAGTTATTATTATCAGTACAGAGAAGATCGCCTGTGTGCATGCCCACTCGTCATTCATGGTATGCTTCACATTGTTTCTGATATACGCTTCTGCGGACCATCATGGACAACGTGGACATTTTACATGGAGCGGTATTGCGGGTTCCTCAAGGCTGGTCTGCGCTCGAGGGTATATCCGTGGTCCAATTTGAATAATCGTGCGCTCAACTACACATATCTGGAGCAAATCGGCGTCCGCTACGATCTCTCTGATGAATTGGAACTCTACGGCCGTAGACATGGGCTATCTAACTCTGAGAAATCATTCGCTAATTGTGACCGATTTTCTCTGTTGTCAATTTATTCACTCATGTCTTCATTCAGATCCTCACATTGTCTTGCGCTATCCTGTACAGAAAACCTATCAGCCAGATGACGACCTGACAGGTCGAATTGCCGCATACTTCGGATTTGTATTCAGCAAACCCACAAGCACATTCCGTTCTATCTTACCCAAGATCATGCCGAGCTGGGGAAAATTGCGTATTCTTGGTGGAGGTGATTCAATTAGAAGTGCTTCTGCCCCCCAGAAAGGGCCCACAGATCGAACGAAATTCGTCATATGTTCGAGTAAGAATTTTAATTCAGTGAAAATAGCAGTTACTGACACTTGTTCTATTCTGATAGTATGAAGTCAAAGTCTTGCAACGGCATAGCAACCAGACTCGGAACACGGCTCCCAACACCACTCAATGGATTACACAGATCTCGTACGGTCGCCTCGAAGAAGTCCTCGCTTGCAAAGTGCCCAAAGGGCAACCTTTGGGGTGCTTTTTCCCGGGGAAACACGGTTACTTGCGGTAATTACTCCGTGTGCAACTGATGGGAAAGATGCAACCAAGGAGATTGTATCATACAATAGGATGAACGCCAAAATTGTGACTGACATCCAAACCGTCCTTGCAGTTGTTGCTCGTATCAAGACGCGGGGAAGATGGACGATAATTGATCGAAGTCAGGGATTGGTAAAACCGGAATTCGTGCCGTCTGCAGAAACAAATGACCAGCACATAGAGGAAGATTCGGATTTTGATTAGATACATTTTATTTTACCTTTGCTAGTGTCTGGACAATTCAAGTTGCTCAAATATCTGAAAAGCACGATATTTGCATGATTGCGGAGTTTCTCAAAAGCAACCACTTGAGACCAATCGGCATTGGTATCAATAATAGTAGTCTATTATTGCTCATATATCCTGAAATCAGGTATAGAATAATTCCGACCCCCCATTTGGTGATCTGGATGTATTCCAACTTGCCGCCAGCAAGATATAGATTTTTAGTTCGCTGAAAATGGAGTTATGAGGCCATATTTCCAAAGGTCAACACACCTTCAATCCTCTTGACAGAATATCACAGTATAATAGGAGTCCAGGATTATTTTGTTCAAGGATTCTAGTCAGCAAATGGTGAACAACCTGGTCTTGAAGTGCGGTCTTTATTCCGAGAAACTCGGCCAAAATTAATTTGTACTGCCCGTAAAAATTCCCGAGGAGTCTGTTTGCCTCTGAATTACAGCCTCTGTTAGTTCCAATTATTGCTAAGTGTAATTGGCTCCGAAAAGTCAAGATGTGGCCAAGACACGGCGGGAATCAACGCGCTTGTCACAATCACGTGGCCTCACAAGTCACAATCTTTCATTCCACCATCATGGCGCCGCGCGCCCTCACTTTGGAGGAAGAGAACGCGCTTCTCAGAAAGAAGCTGGCTGTCTCAAACAATAAGCTCCGTTCGTACTTATCTTACTCTCCTGATTTGGCGTAGATCTGACCAAGATCTGACCGGAACTCAGAGGCAGCGCTTGCCGCCGGCAAATCCAATGCCGTGAAGAAGCTGATCCCTCAACCCAAGGGGCAAGCTGGAAAGGGGGGCGGGTATAGTCTATGTACCGCTATGCGTTTAGACAAGAATAAACCTCGGTATAACCGCTTAATGGTGCGTTCCCAATGTCTTATTCTGCTATCAATTCTCATCTGGAACAATGCAGCGCCTGACTCATTATTATGCAAATCGCTATCTCAAAACCGGGAAAACGATTAGCAAGGAGGATCCTGCCACTTTAGAGCGCGTCATGATATTTGTGAGTGATAATTGTATGGTTTGATGATTCGGCTGACATCCTGTTTTAGATTCGAAAAGAAATAAAATATTTCCAACGTTTCCATGGCTGCTGGCCCATTCGAGCCTTTATCAAACAATATCTTGTGAATAATAACGATAAGTTCCGGCGTGCGTTGCGTCAGGAGCGCGAGGCTGAAGCGCGAGATCCCGCTGAATGGGACGACGACGACGACAATGCATCGGATGCGGAAGCCGGCGGCGATTGCGATGCAGAAGATTCTGGTGATGAAGATGTGTCTGTTGCATTCGATAACAACAACGACAATGAAGACTTGATGGACGAGCCCGAGCCTGCAGATTACATGGAGCTCGATAATTTAGCTGCAGAGGACTCTGATACCAAACTACCAACGCTGGAAGAGGGTCTGGATGACGGGGACGCTGTTCCGGAATTTGCCACACCTGTGAAGCAGAAACAAGCGTCGAAGGTGCATTCGTTTCACCCCGTATATTTCATCTGTTAATTCCAAACGTCCAGGAGAATGTCGCTCCCGCCTCGAACAACGAAGGTATTTTGGACCTATCAAGCAAGAACAAAGTAAACGCGTTTATCCACGCCATTGTCCACACTGATTTCGTTTCATTCCAATGGGAAAACAAAAGGCAACTACAACTCCAAGTCCCGAGAAACCTGATGTAGTACATGTAGAGGTGAGTTTTGTGATCGCCTGATAATTTACCATTGACCTGTTGCTCAGAAGCGGAAGCAGTTTGAAAGTGTAGAGTCGCCCAGTCCCGCAAAAAAGGTAAGCAAAGCCACTCACGACATTTCTCTAATTTGATGTCGCCATAGAGAAAACCGAATCCTCAAGCAGAACATGTGCTCCTTCTTGTCAAAGCACGGCGTGCCGGCTGGCCGATCGATATTGATTTTGACAAATTGCCTGCACGCATTTCCTCCCTTCACCCCCAGCTTCAATTGCTCTTGACTGATCGTGGTGTTCTCGCTGTTTCTCCAATCTGGTTTCGTTTTCTCGAAAGAATCAATTATCAATTTTTTGCGTTCTGCCACTCCGAGTCTACCCAGCCGTTCGAAGGTCTAAATCTTGGGTGCGGCTAGTAAGTGTACTCTTTACATGATAAATATCTGGGGAACTGACCTGGCTTAGTTTCGGTCCCAAAGGATGGGGCCTCATGGCGTCCGGAGTCAAGTCCTTCCTCGAAAGTTCGGACAGAGAAAAGTTGGAAGCAGATCTATGTTCTGTTATCTGCACGCTAGTTGACACCCTGAAACCCTGGGACGATCCTCTAAGCTCAGACACTTTTATCTCAATTCGCCGTGTTAGCGTAGCTAGTTAGCATTACCATATTCAGCTTCATGTACTTCGTGTAAGAGTCATGTGATCCTTATGCGTTTGCAATAGAACCACTACGTTCTGAGCCAAACGCAAGTTCTTATCTTCCTCGTTACCTCAAGATCGATACGGGCGATACCTCCAGCAGACTTACGCTGACACGCCGGTTCTCCCGTTTTATTCTGATTCCTCATATCGCTGCGTCGCTGATATCTGACGACCTCGACATCAATCTGCGCGCTGCCGTCGATATTCTTCTCGAAAGTGCCGAGTTTGGACGACGTGTCAACAGAGATGATCCCGAAACAACAGAAGAACCCGTGCATCCTCCCCGGCAACGCAAGTCTGTGATACTAAAGGTGCGAGGTCTTAAATTGTTTAGAAACTGCTCTAACACTTGCCGCCAGCTTCCCGACCCCAAAATCGTCACTTTAAACGACTTCAAAGAGGTGATCTTCCTGCTGCTCTGTCACGCTCTCATCCGCTGATCCTACCCTCAGCCGGTGTTCCAGGAGAAGGGAAAACCTGAGGTATTTTCCTTCCCATTGTTGTGTGCCTTCCACGCTCACGATCACATCCCAACTCCAGTCCAAGAAGCAACCGAAATCCACCAAAAAATCGGGACCCCAAACAACTAACGCAGAAGCATCGTTCTCAGAAATACCTCAGAACCTTGTAGAACCTGAGCAAACCCGTCGGTATGGAACTAGAAGTAACAGGAAAAATGCGAACCAATAAACTCATGTACGCCCAACACTTGTATGACCTTTTTTTTCTTTCTTTTCGACCTCTGACTCATTTTCCGCAGCCCAACTATTCCTGCCCGTTTTCCTGCACACTTTCTCAAAGCATCAATACTGTAGCTATAACCACGCAAATTTTCCTTGTGTCTGATGATGTACTTGCTGTTCGTTGTCTGCTGTACCTTTGCCTCGAAGGACTGTTGTTCCCAAATACTGTTGTAGATTCAACCGTGTCCTGTATTCCAAACCCAATGGCATGTATTCTGGCTTCCGCGTATGCAAAAAAATATCTAAACTTGAACTGGACCCCGCACGACTGAGGCCGGACTGCCGGGACCGGTAACATATATATACCGTATAATTACGTTCAATTCGATACGGGGCGTGACGCGTGACACCATATGAACAATTCGATAATTCGATACTAGCCGGACTTTCGCGTGACACCCCCTAAATTTTCGATATTCTGACGGAAATTTTCGCTTTTTTTCGCCACTGGGGGCTCGTCACGGTTTAGAAATTCGATAAGGACCCCCGTGACGCGTGACATCGACAATATTTCGATATCGATAGAGGGGTGCGTGACGCGTGACAAACGAATTGAACGTAATTGTACGGTATACATATATTGGAACCATAAAAGTGGCTTCAAGAAATGATAAATGTATTCGAATGCTATATTGTATTTTTTTCCAGGACGACAAGTCGTGGCTGGGGCAGGAATTAAGCGTAATGTTTTATTCTGAGGAAACAGCTCTGATGTTTGTTGTTGTTTATATCACTAGCCTTTTTGTCTTCTCCTGCCACAATCGCGTCGCTTTTTCTTCCTCCTCGCGTCAATGGTCAATGTATGCGGTTCAAAAGGTATGCATAACATCCCTCCACGTCTGCCCGTCGGTTTGAGACCGTTCTCGGCAGGTTTGAACGCTCTGTGATCACCACCATATTCAAGCCTATCGACGTGTCAGCTCGCATTCTTTCTGCCCTCAAGTCTTTTCATTCGTACAATACGTGCCATACCGAGTCCTTAGCGCATCTAGGCCCACCACGATATCCTCCAACATGTCAACGAGTGTTGATTATAGTGACAGTGACACCGACGAGTGAACGCTGAGCGGTCGCGTGAGGAGGAGGAGTTTAATTGCTGCACGACAGACACGGGTACGTGGAGGAGCCATTTGAGCCCGGGGAAAGTCGTACGTCGCGTCTCTCTGCATCATGCTACTGGAATGCGTGCTGACGAGCGCTTTCAGCGTAGTTGTGTACAAATGCGGCCTCTTCGAGCGTATCCACTCCCGCCTGCGCCCCAAGCAGGTCCCTCACAAACGCAGCTCCCTCACGAACTCGAACTCTACGTTACGTTCCAGGTCGCCCCATCAAGCGCAGGCGCAGGTGAGAGTCTACCTCCAATCTTTTCTTTCTGCCCACTCCCGGTGCCGCCCCGAATAGTTCACGCGCAAGCACGGTACCCTGGCCAGCTCCGTGCTCAGATTGGGTTCGGTCCATTAGGTACAGGCTCAGGCGAGCCGTCGTTTTCTTTTTGGCTGTTTGTCTTTCATCTGTTGTTTATGTGGCGCCGAGGAGGCGGGGCCTCATCGTCACTGCGGTGTCCACACTACATCCCTCTCGTCCAATGAGCGGCGGGGACGCGGGCATCGCGCTGATACTAACACCTCCTAACAGACGTTAAAAATCCAGCCCACCACCCGCCAGGGTACCGGTGGGAGGAGAGAACACGATCTACATGTTGACGGGGCTCTGCGGCAGCAAGCCGTGCGCCGGAACAGTTCTTGAGGAAGCGTGAGTACCCTTTCCCATCTATCTCCTGCCCGTAATTCCTATGCTAACGCACGTCTCTCGCCAGTCCACGACGAACGCCTCGAGGTAGGCCCTCCCTTTAGAATCTATGTGCGAGCTGACATTGTCCTCGCCCACCCGACATTCTATCTGGTTCATGTCTGTGGGTAAGTTGCCCATGTTTCACGGTTGTCGAGACCTTAACTTCCAAGCCGACCACACGACCGTTTATTGGTCCCTTGGCTAGATATCATCGCTAAATTTGTCCAAGGCGAGTCCTGTAACCTTTGTAAATCGTTCTTCCCTACCTCTCCTCACCAACTAGAACTAGGGATAAACAATAAATGTCGCTCCGGCAAGACACGAAATCAAAGGTACGACGCAATGTTGTTCTACCACCATTTTACTCATCGGACTTTTACACGCCATGTATTCCAGCCAACCCTGAATGAGATGAATGGGTTATTTTCGACGCTTGTGGTTCATGATACGTTGATTCGTCCTTTGCTTTTTATCCTACCTGTCAAGTCTTGACATGCCTGTGATGGTTTTAGGTTCGCGCGACTCGATTGGGCGGTGCGGTATGACGCCTCTGTTTGTGCCGAATTAGCCATGACGCCTGCTCCTCGACATTTATCAACAAGATATACAGGTATGACATTGTGTTCTGTGTGTTCGAATAATCGCTCACTTCCATACTCGCAGTTTGATCATGTCGGCGTCCCGTCGGTAGGTACTACCATGTTTCTTTGATCTTGCACTGATTTCATTTTCTTTACGTTCTGGCGGTTTTTCTATTTGACTGTCCACGTCCTCCTTTTACAATGTGTGTTTCTTTCGGAATCCAAAAGCGTACTGACCATTTTCTTGATAGGGTCAATCCTCCATTCTCATTCAAGCTCGACGTTTTCATTACAGGAGTTCCTGAAAATAATGTCAAACACGTTTTTTTTTCGGCGCGGTTCCCAAAAAGGAAATTCGCCTTTGCCTCTTCTCTACGTCCATCATGGTCAATCGCCGCATTAGCTCGGACCTCAAAGAGCGTGCCTTGATCCTCTGGGAGGCCGGATGGTCCCCCGAGGATATTCGCTATGCCTTCAATGTGTCACCGCGCAGTCTCTACCGCTGGCGCACGATCTTCGAAGAATTCGGCACCGTCACGAAACCTCCGTCTCCTCTCCGTGGTCGTGACCGTATCATCAGCTTGGGAGTACTGGACGCAGCCAAAGAGATCTTCTTCCATGATCCTTCTGTTATGCTAGATGAGCTGCAATGGCATCTTGCAATCCATCACGATGTCGCGATCTCCATCTCTGCACTACAAGCGACGTTGGTCCGAGCCGGGCTCACACGCAAAATGATGCAAAAAATTGCGAAGGAGAGGAATGAAGCTGGAAGAGATGACTACAGGGCTTGTATTCGCGATCCCGATACCTTTTCTGGGACGGGACTGGAGTTTGTCACTGTTGATGAATCAAGCAAGGACGAGCGCACGCTTGCACGACACTACGGACGTTCTCCAATCGGGCAGCCTGCAATATACTCCGCATCAATTTGTACGTGACGATCGCTACACCCTCACGGCAGCGATGAGTGTTCGGGGATATATTGCGATGCGTATCGTGGAAGGATCGATGGATGCATTCGAGTTTTTTGATTTCATTGTTGAAGACGTGGTGCGTAAACTGTGCTCTCTTGATATTTCATTTACTCACTCCATAAAGATTCCCGAGATGAACCCGTATCCAGACGTGCAAAGCGTCCTCGTCCTGGACAATTGTAGGATCCACCATACGGATCTGCTACAAGAAGTCCTGAACGAGAATGGTTCGCAGTTATAATATCTCCATGGGCTCTCTCTCACACATTTCAGGAATAATGGTCCTCTATCTACCTCCATATTCTCCCGACCTCAACCCGATAGAGGAATCCTTTTCGACATGTACGTTACATCTGTCTCTAGTGGTGCATGTCTACCCACAAACCACAACAGGGAAAGCATACCTGCGCCGCCACGGAGAAATTATACATGAATCTGAGGATCCAATTGCTGCGCTGTTAGAGTCGACATCGTGCATCACACCCGAGATGGCTGAGGGATGGTTCCGGCATGCAGGATACATTTGGTGAAGTCAATACATACAAATGCAATTCACGATTCGATATTTGTTGAATACAGAGTGTAATAATAATGACAATGCGACGATACGATGCGACAATACAGTGCGATGATTTGAGGACAACAAGTAAAAAACAGCATATAGCAAAGTGGATCAATCGTATTTACCTGCCGCGAGGTCGGCTTTGAAGCGAACGTTGGCATTGTGGACACGTTTCCAGCTAAAGAATGTAAAGCCGATCTTCTTCAACTCTTCATCCAGCGTAGCCTCCGTCTGATCCCCCGGGCGAAAGCCTACCTCCGCCAACAGTGCAGCATCCCCGTCCTCCAGGTTATAATTTTCAGCGAATTGGGCAAGCGAGACAGTGTGGCGTTTCACGGGGGATGAAGGCGCTGAGCGTGAGTGTGGAGCAGAATTTGTGGGTGGTATAGGTGCTGGAGGAGCAGACGGAGCAAGATTCAGGCCAGGGATCAAGGCTTGCGAGCCCGCCGCTGCCGGGCTGCGATAAAATTGATGCGAATAAGAGGTCTGTGAGGGAAACCGAAGAACCAGCGACAGCAGGAGCAGCGGGGATGACAGAGGCGACAGGCGCGGGTGCGATAGCCGGTACAGTCTTGATGCGCTGATTCGCGTCGAAAAATTTGGATACAGGCGGTGTATTCTCATCTGTTTTGCCTTGAGCCTGTTGGTCCATTCAAAAATTATCTGAATATAAAGGAAACAACAAACCATTGCCGATGCCCACACGCCCGACCGCGTAGAATTGAGTTCGTAGTAGAAGCCGGTTCTCGGGTCGTGATAGACGCGTAGATCAGGGAATTGTGGGTAATTGCCGACTGGATACTTCTCTTCGAGCTTAGCGCGCTCGTCTTTAGTAGCCTTATTGAATGATTGCTGTTGGACCCAATTAGTTTTGACGCAAATGATTGAGTAGATGTATACTGAACCTTTTGCGCTAGAATGGAATCGCTTGGAAGGGTCGGCTCAAGCTCGGAATAGTCAAATGAGGGTTCTGGATCGCCTTCCGTCTCCCACGGCTGGCCGCAGAACAAATATTCAGCCGGAAGGTCATGATATAAGATGACAATCGACGCACCGTTTGATCGTCCATGGGTTTTGCAGGCGCCGGCATATACAACAAAACTTGACGAGACCCCTCTGCTTTCTCCTTCATCTCATCCAGCATCGCTTTGTATCCTGCGGCCTTCGAAAGTGGTAGTTTCTCCGCATTCTTGGGTTTTTTCGGCTTCCACACGATTTTGGATTCGTTGATGTGCTCCTTGCGACAAGGAAGCTCGGTAGCGATGGCAGAGAGGAGTGCAGAGTAAGGCTCAGACATGGGCAACAAAAAGGGTCCTTTCTGAATGGTGTCGTCGTCGCTGGCGGCCTTCGAGCCATTTCCGCGCTTCTTAGTGGTGACGGCAGGCAGTTTGGGGATAAAGATGTAGTAGGTGATGCTTGGAGGGGGTTCGTCGACATCCGAGTCGTCGGACTTCTTCTTTTTGCCCTTCGGCTTTGCTTTCGAACTGCTCACAGACTCGGAGCTCGCTTTGCGTTTAGCGCCTCGTTTTTCCTTCGCATCACGGGCTTTGGCCTGCTTTTCCATGAGGGCAGGTGTCTTTACGAGAAACTTCCGTGCAGCTGCAGATAGAGGTCAGTAATGTCCCAAACGAGTCAAAAGCGACGACACCTTCAGGATGTTCTGCCGCAACTGCACGAATCATCCCATTGACGTCGTTATCGTCATAGTCCTGCTGTCCATCCATAGCAATAATATCGTCGTCGGAGCTATTACCGTCCATGTTGGTGTAGAAAAGGAACGAGGGACACAGGAGGACGAGAAATAGACGCGATTGTGGAAGCGAAGAAGAGCCGAGGGCAAATTTCCTTTTTGGGAACCACGCCAAAAAAAAAACGTGTTTGACATTATTTTCAGGAACTCCTGTAAGTTGCCGTCTCATGTTTTGGCAGACAATTTGACTTAGTCTTTCGGAACCAGTACCTTGCTTGAAGTCAAATGCTTTCGTAGGGGCATGGCAATGACAACGGTATGAGAATGGGACCGTTATAATGATGTCTCTATGTAATTACGATTTTTATACATCATGAATATATTTTTATTATATGAACAACTGGCGGGAGCTGAGGACTGGGAGTACCCTACGGAAGCGTGCCCAAAACACTCCAAAGGCGTGCCTATTTGGCCGAAAAGCACTCCGGTGGGAGTGCTTTGGGTCACTCCAAGGGCGGACCCAGCGTACTCCTCCGGAGTGATTTGGGAGCACTCCAGGGGAGTTCTTCCGCTTTACACAGTGCGAGCCAGCCCAGCCATCCCCGAGCCAGCCCCAGCCATCCCCGAGCCAGCCCCAGCCGTCCCCGAGCCAGCCCCAGCCGTCCCCGAACCAGCCCCCGCCCAGCCCCAACCGGCTCCAGCCAAGACCAAGCGTAAAGGTCCTCCTCCTCGCTCCCCTCTCCCCGAGCGCAGCACCCGTGTCCAAAAACCGGGTGCACCCGACATGCCTCGTTCCAAGCGGACGAGCGACGAGGTTGAAGCAGCTGAACAGGAGCTGGCAGCTCTAAAGGCCCAGGTTGCGCAGCTGCATCAAGAGCATGTCGAGGCACTTGCAAGGATGGAGCTCGCTCAGGACGCTGAGGCCAACAAAGTGGCGGCCTCCACAGTGATGTCCAAGTCTCTCAAGGGAGCAAAGAAAGCCAAGCCCATCGTTGGTGCTTCATTTGGACATCGTGAGCAGGAACAAGAGCTTGATCCCGATGGAAACCCACTATTCTTAGAATTTTCTGACGAAGATTTCAACGCGCAAGTCGAGGCGGATGAGAGGATCCGTAGGGCGTTGAAGGCTGAGAAAATCCGCTGGGAGAAGGAGGCGGACAGGTACAACTTAGACAAGTTGCCGGTGCTTGCTCTCGCTCCTGCAAAACAGTCCAAAGTAAGTCTATAGAGTTGGACACAAGGATTGCCATGCTTACCTACCTTCAGGCCCGCCAGAAAGGCTCGGCACGAGCAGCCATTGAGGAGGCAAAGGACAAGATTGGTCAGAAGAGGGCTTTAGGCGGTGATTCTGATCTCGAAGAGGAAGCGTAAGTCACAATTGAGTTAAAGTTTTCCTTTGTTGCCATCACTCATTCTCGAGCTCGTCAGACCCATCAACAAGAAGTTCAAGCCGGTGTTTCCGAGTGGTACTGTCAAGGACTGGCGCAACAAAGTCAAGGTAGTCGGGTCCACTAAACAGAACAAGAAGACTGCTGGGGTGCCGACTGTCGGAATTGGCGGGCTCGATGACGATGATGTCGACGATATGAGGCCTGCGAGTCCAGATAAGAAAAATGTATGTCGCTCTGTATTTTTCCTCAACCACCCCTGAACAAGTTTAGACCATCGAGATCTTGTCAGACAGCGAGGACGAGACTCCAACCAAACCTCGGCCCCAGCCAGTGCCTAAGTACTGGAACGCTCCAACCATCGTCAAGAGCGAAGGCAAATCCCAGCCGAAACTCATTGCAAAGAAGCTTGTGGCCAAGGCCGAATCAATGGCCCAGGATTCGGACGTCGCCAGCCTTCCAGAATTCGCTCGCAGTGGCTGGGTTGGAAAGTTCCTCCCTACCTGGTACCATTACATCAGGACGTGCAAGCCGCCCTATGGCTGGGACATTTGTGAGATTGGCGATGAAGAGCGTGTCATTCAGCGCTGTCTTGACCTCGCTTTTCCTGGAAATGGTTACAAGGTCAGGAAGGGGTGCCCAATTTATGTGACAGTGAGTTCCCGAGTCCCATTGTGTATCGTGAGTCTGAGTTGTATTGTCCTTTAGGCAATGGGTCGGTTGGGTGACAAGCGACACCTGATTGGCGTAATGACAGGCAAAATTGTCGACACTTTCTTTGCGACTCCCGATTATGTGGACAAACCCAAGAAAATAGCCAGGTATGCTGCGTATGCTATCGACAACAACGGCCCGGCTTGGTACGAGTCCCCCACTCCCCGTGGTACTTTCTTTGGCAGCCTCGGCTATGCTGTAAATCCTTTTCGTCTCTTTCTAGTCCGCCGTATCTTATTATTATTGTGCAGCCGCCTACAGGTCTATTCCGCAGTAATTTCGGCATCGTCCCCCTCACCGCATATGTCAAATCTACGGCAAAATCCAAGGGGTATTTCGGGAATCGCTTTGTTAGCGCTACCGCAATGATTTGCGCGGGGGTATGTACCGGCTATTCAGGCTTCAGCCGCAGATCAGCTCGTACTTATTCCTTTTCGCCAGCTCGAACGCGCCTTCAATCAATACACGACTGGCTTCAAGACCCTCAACAGCGAGTTCTCAAAAGGGAAAGTCAGCGAGTACGTCAAGGACTTTTCCAAGGCTGCCAACCGGCTCGAAGATTGGCGCTGGAACAAAATCGCGTCATGCTGCATAGCTCAGATGCAGTCTACAGACAGCCATCTCATCAGTGCCTCAGCCTCCATGAATGTCGACCGCAGCACCATGGCTCTCGGAAGCAGCCCTGTCAAAGGTTCGGATGACGATGAGGTGTAGAACAGCGGCAGACGGCAGCCACCCATTTCTTATTCTTTTTTTTTTTCGCTTTTTTATCCCATTCTAGTCTCAAAATGCCAGAGCGTATGCCATTTACAGCGTGTGTGATGACTCTTTATCCAGTATACTGTCGTATGTATATTCGGATACTATTTAGCTACATTTGTTCCCTTGTGCTCACTTGAATAAATTTTCTTCTCGTGGCACTTGCACAGGCTTGAGGCACTTGCGCATGCTTGAGGCGTCTTGTCAGACTTGCGGCGCAGATTCCGCTGAAAACTTGTCCAAATTCAGACATGGCTTGTCGCCTTGTCTACTTGTCCACTTATTCACCTTGTACGAGCTCGTACAAGCGATGCCAAGCGATCTGTCAAAATCACGATGTGGCAAACTGACTTCATCCTGAAAAAACCCGCGTTTATGGCAACACCGACTGGACAGCTTCGGTTTTGCGCACCGGCCGTTCAGCAGGCGTGATTGGCAATATGGCTTGGCCCTTTAGGGTGCTAGGACCCCAGAGACAAGTCAGTGAGGCCAATATGTCTCGGTCTCAACCACCAAGTGGCGGAAGCATGGGGCGCAATGTCAAGCTTCTTTCACCAACTTCCCACTGTCATGCTGGTCCCTTGAACAACGTCTTCAAAGCAGCCAAGAGCCTTTGTGCAACCGATACTACCGGCAACTTGTGACTATCTACTGCCAAGGGCCAACCCGGGAGTAAATTCAAGCAATCAAGGTCAGTCGCCTGCAACACTTTGCCAGGCACCTGGTTGGTGTGCACTCGTGTCCTGAGATGAGGCACGGCGGGCTTGCGCTGTGATAAGGACCGCGGTGCTATCAAAAGGTAATGTGTTTCGAAGGCAACTGCGTTCATCCTCCAGGGGGAAGTAGAGTCGAATGATAGAGAGGAAGGTTGGTGCTTGGATCCGCTTTGGAATTGGTGGGGAAAAGTGAAGAATGGATCGGGGAGATGGATCGTCTCCTTGGTAGTTTGTGTGTGTGACGGCCTGTTGTCAGTCAAAGAAGGATGGAGAATGAAAGAATACTTGTTCAGGCTCCCTGTACTGTGTACGGGAACCTCTTATAACGATGCCCTGTCTGCTTTCCTTGGTGCACTCTTCCCCTTAGAACCAGTGCAGGACGTGCAATGTGTATCGCACCGACAAGGACACCAATGTCGTTTGAACAAGGTGCGAGACAATCTGTCTCTTCAACTGCGAATCGGCAGTTTGGAACTGGTGGCTTCTCCCCAGGCCTGTCTTCAACAGAGCTGAGCTTGTGAAAACAGTGATCCTAATCGAGGAAGCCTGGAATGGTGACACCGGGTCCGGTGTGGAAGGACCCTGTAAAGGAGGTGTGGGAGATAAGACGCCTAAGGTGCGTAAGGATGGACACAGGTACACCCGCAGGTATCTTGAAGTCTACCTGTACCCAGACCCGCAAAAACCGTACCCGTGCACGGGTCGGGTCTAAAACCCGTACAGGTTACCCGCGGGTCCCAAAATCCGTCAGGTATACCCGTGAAATTCCAGCGTAATGATATTTGATTCGACCTACTTTTATAGTTCCTTCATGCAGGCCGCAAATTCACGGTGAGAGCAATAGAAATTGGACAATTTGCCTGGGGTTGAAGGCCCTCGAACAACCATGAGAACGATATTAATAAAATTTGAGCCATGTCTGAGATGATGGGTCAACAAGCAAGCAGAAAATCGGATGAGCATGAGATGTGTAATGAGTCTACTGATGACCAGAGAGCCAATGATGAGCAAGAAAAACAGAGGAATGTGAGGGAAAAAAGCCGAAATATACCGCTAAAAAACCCGCGGGTACACGAGTCGGGTACGCGGGTTGAGCACGGGTCTGAAATTACGCCCCGTACCCGTACCCGCCCACACCCGTGGGTACAAACCCGCGGGTGTACCCGCGACCCGTGTCCATCCTTAAAGGTGCGCAGTATTATGCGTGGACCAGCTTTGCCGGTCCGTGCCAGCGGCAATCCACTGAACTCCAGTGGACGCAACAGCGGTGTCCACTGGTATCCACTGACCTAGACCGTGGGGATTAACGGTCCACTGGATGCTGTTGGACAGCCCATAGGTCCCCACTGGTGTACACTGGACATATCTCCAAGTTTGAATATAATTTTTCTGGCAAAAACAAGCAGTGGAGTTCAATGAATCTGACGACGATGGCCATTGAACTACACTGAAAATTGTATCCATATCCGATGGACTCCATCATACCATAAGAGAAACAGCCACTGGAATCTAATGGACAACCTGAGAGAAACCACTGGAGTCCAGTGGAATCCACCTGCAAGGCCACTGGGGTTCGATGGACTTCACCCGAAAGTCCAATGGGGTACGATGGACTTCACCTGAAAGTCCAATGGGGTATGATGGACTTCACCTGAAAGTCCAATGGGGTTCAGTGGAAAGTCGTGTGTTTGGAGGCAAAATACAATGAATTTCTTGTCAATGTACAACGGAGTCCACTGGATTCTGATGGATGTCCAATGACTTCCACTGGAAGCCGCCGGAAATTTGTATTTAAAAAGAAAAAAAAACTTAATCAGTGCTGTTGACCATCTCCCAGAACGCCTCGCTAAGACCCTCGTCCTTCTTTTCAACCCTTCTATCAACCAATTCCTTGTAGAGCAGCATTAAAACGTGCACTGAAAAATCGTAATTGATGTTAGACATTTGTCGAAGTTGAGCCTCATAGCCATTGAGCCAGGCATCGAGCTGCTCTGCAGTTTCCCTATTGAATGCACGAGTGGTATGGGTCCGTCCAGTGTCATCAACACTGACCGAAATCAGGTCGGGCTGAGAACCATTGGTTGGGGCGGGGTTACACCAGAGGCGACATAAGATATCTGCAGCCTGATTTCCGATATAGTGCCATGCATCAACAATAAACTTCGTGGCTTGAATCCACGGGCTGTCAGGGTTTTGGGTAACAATGTGGCGGAGAAGATTGCAAGCATCATCATATGCCAAGAAGCTGGGTCTGGCGTTTGGATAGGACTCCCATATTTTGTTGATGATTTTTAGGACCTGCGAAGAGCTCTCTGAATGATAACATTTACCCCAACCAATGGGACAGCCACACGACCACTGCACCGTCTGCAAGCAGTACGTGGTGCCTGCACGGAAAGTGTGAACAACACTGTCACCTGCCACACCATTGAGTTCTGGAAGCTCTGACTGGATAGAAGGACCAGTTCCTTCATGTATGACTCGTTGAACTCCGGGAAAAGAGAGACGACCAAATCGGTGAAGGTATTTCTGGTGCCATTCTTTATGGGATGAATCGTCACATGTAACAGCACTGTCAGAGTGCACAGGGCGCCCACACGGAATTATACTGCAAACATATCTTTTGTCCAGATGATCCTCACAGAAACGGCCATTCTTGTAGTTCACCAGCGGTTTTTCGCAGATGCTTATTGCGCAAATCTGTTTCACAGTCAGGAAACTGAGCTTGCCAAAACATTATCAGCACGCACCCGATGAGTAATAGTCTTGCTGTCCATTACTGCGAGCCGTGTATATCCACGTGCAGAGCCTGGTACTCGGACCTGTTGCTTAGGATGCATCGAGAGTTGGGGGGGAATTTCTTCGGGCGTCTGGTTTGGCTGACACAATAACTTGTCAGCCAAGTCCGAAATTTAGATGCCACAAAGACCTACATGATCTCGCTCAGGGGGATCAACAACACCGTTCTCAGTGGTGTCTAGGGCTGCACCCTCTGCAATCAAATCCGCAGCATATCGCTTCAGATGAGTGCAATTCCGGCACCCATGCTCCATTGAACCTGTGACAAGTCCCCCGTCTTGTCCTACGGCATCCCGGACGTATTCAGTCAAAATATGGGCACTGGAATGGGCAGGAACAGTGAAGGTGTCTTCGAGACCATGAGCCAAGATGAGTCTCCGAGCAAAGTGCTCAAAGTAGAGCCGCTGCGACTGCCGTGGTGTAATTCGGGGTTTTGTCCCAATGGTATCGCTGAGCCACTCCCGCAAAGTTAGCCCAGCCTGAATGGAAGCGAAGAATGGCATTCTCTTGGGCAAGGGCTATTCTTCGGTCCATCCAGATGCCGTGTTTAGAGACCCGTAGAAAGGCCGCATCATATTCCAACTTCTGCATGCGACCAGTCAAAGTTTCACTCTGGCGGAAAGTTATGCAGTCGGGATAATATTCTGCCCCACACTTCGGGCAATATGCCACATAAAGGTCAGCAGTTCCCCAATGAAAACGGCCATCAAGTAGGCGGATCTGTTGGGGCTCGCGGTGACGGCGGAGAGTGGGTGGATGTCCCTCATTGGGGCAGAAAATACAGTTAAGATGGGTGGTACACAAAATAGTGTGCAGCTCTGGGAAGAGCCGAGTGGAGGGATCGTCGGCTCCCAACAAGTGGTAAAGTTGCTCGAGGTCTCCGCAGAGTTTGCGTCCCAAGGCCGGCCCAAGATCAGCTGGTTCGGGGGGAAAGTAAGGGTGTTCATGGTCGCTATTGAATGCCCCGCCCAAAATTGCCACAATACTCCGCAACCAAGCCGTTTCTCGAGGCTGACGGGGCTCTCGGTACTGGTTTAGATGTAATTTGAATAGAGGATAGGTTGCAACGAGGACAGTGAGAATGTAAAAGACACACTGCAGAGAGAATTCATGGGCGAAGTATAAGAGAACCACAAGGAAGTGACCGAGGGTTGGTATCATCACCGTTCCGGAAGAAGACAGATTTCCTTATTGGGTCTTCAGCCTCGAAAAACAATTGCTGGTATTCGATTGAAGGGCACGAGGGATCTGACTTGCAAAGGTCAAAAATGGGTCTTCAAATGAATTAAGCAAGGAACACAGTTGCGGGAAGTGGACAGAGCATATTATATTTATGAGCAGTACAATCCTTACATGCTCAGAAAATTGTAGTGAACAGGTAACTTCATATTACAGCCAAGCAACAAGTTTATTGCAACCGGAACCTGTGTGTCGCATGAGAGCATTGAGTTGAGGGGGAAAGACTCGAAATTGAGTGAATACTCACTCGTTCTTGTCCACAGCCTACTTTGGGAGGGGGGGTAGCGCTCCGGTTGCGACACTGACACACCCGGCTGTGAAACAAACAGTAAAGTGTCATAGGACAGTGGCTCTGTTCTTAACTTTGCCCATACACGTTAAGTTGGGGCAGAAAAGGCCCAGAAATGAGTGAGTATTCACTCAGTTTTTCCAGGCCCAGATTTGGGGAGAGGTCCACACTCGGACGACGACGTCGGCGCACCCGGCGGCGGAGCGGGCGAAAAAAAAGCTGATAAAGCAATAGGGTAGCTTCTACAGTCGCTAGAACATGTTTAATCGAGGGAAAAAGACCCAGAACTGAATGAGTACTCACTCAGTTTTTCCAAGGCCTGGTTTGGACAAAGGTCTGCACTCGGACACCGACACCGACAACCCTGACAGCAGGATGGGCGGGGTAACACTACAAAATGCCAGATGGATTCCTAACGTGGCCCGCTCGCGTTGAATTGAGGGGCAAAGACTGAGAATCGAGTGAATACTCACTCAGTTTGTCTGACGCTGGTCCTGGGGGAAGTGGCAGCTCTCGGACGCTGACGCCGACGTCCCCGTGGCTGGGACAGGAGAGAAAACATCAAGAAACGTTAGAGAAGGTCTCAAAGTAGCCCGCTTGCTTTGATTTGGGGCGAAAAGACAGAAATGAGCGAGTACTATCTCATTTTGTTTGAGGCCTGCTCGAAAGTTTCTTGCATTTGCATTTTAGGGGGTTGCCTTGAGGATCCGAGGGAAGTTGAGGATGATCACGCAAGATTTTATCGTGTGAGGAAAGGAGGGAGGGAGGGATGGGAGGTTGTGGGCGCTGGTGGGTGGAAGGATTCCGACGGAAACCAGCAATTTCCTTTTCCAGACATCAACAACTTTTCTTCTCACCACAACCAAATCATGTCGCGCATTGTACTTGTCAACATAACGCCGTGGGAGTGTAACTCGACGCGTCGAGTTTTGGCAAGGCTTTGCCAAAACCTGGGCTCGTTGGAAAGCTCTTCCCAATCTCACCCTCCGCCCTGCAATTGGTGAATATCTCACCATTGGATTCTTCCTCGACGCTTTCACCCATCTAGACAGTTCTCGAGGCGATGATAACGCTGACAATATATTTGAGTAATGACTGAATATTCCGGTAACGACTGACTAGGGTAAGTAAGGGAACAATAGTAAGGATGGGGCATACACAGGAGCTTCAGCATTCGCGTGGGTGTTCAGGTTGACCCATCGATGTTATCCGAATTGTACTGAGGTTTCTTCGACTTCTTTGGACGAGACGCACCGGCTTCCCCTTCCTCAGCCTTCCGAGCTCTTGCCTTTTTAAGCCGGCGTTTCATCTCCCTTTCCTCCTCCGAGTCCAGGACGCTTGAGCTGTCCGAGTCAGACTGATACATACGCTTCTTGGCCTTCTTCGACGCCCGTCCTTCCTCAGCTTGCTTCCTCTCCTCCTCCTGATGGTTAACAAAGTTACTTTGACAAACTAACTTGGCCTTACAAAACTAACTTTACTTTACTTGTGGCAGACAAGTAAAGTAAAGTAAGCAAAAGTAACTTGTAAGTAACTTAAGTAACTTGTAAGTAACTTCAAGTAACTTCAAGTTAGAAAAAGTATCAGCATACTAGAGTAATTTAACAACTCTAGGGGTTATAACAAGTGTCAATTCACACTCTTGTGACTATAACTTGACGAACTTAGTGGGATTTGATGCCATCTGATGGCACAAGTTACTTTGTCTGATCGCATTGATCTAACTTGGCGGGGCAAGTTACTTCCAAGTAACTTGAAGTTATTCAAAGTAATTTGAAGTTATTCAAAGTAATTGTGATTAAATTTATCTGCATTGAGCTAAAAAGGTACTGATAGGTCAATTGCAACGCACTTGCTTTGCCATCACCAAAAGTGGGAGATCTCGCTGATCATCGGTCATGATTGGAATCATACACCATGCTGCTGGCAGTCTGCAAGCCGTTTGTGTAGTGAGGCTTTGTCTTGTGCGCCGAGCAAGTGAATGGGTTAATGACATTACTCGCTTCACATCCTTACATGTGACCACCCTGATCACTCGAGTTTTTGTTTCCCCTCGCCACAAGCCGACAACTTTCTACATGGCTCTGACAATGTTAAGTGCCTAGTGTAACTTTTTCTTCCCTCAGGAACATATCCCTGACCTCCCGCCCCTTCAACATCGTCGCAAATACCCCCACACCAGACTTCAAGTTGCAGTACAGGAATAATTCTCGTCATGATATCCCAGAAGATCTCTTTAACTTCTTGTGATATAAAATGCCCTAGACAGTGTTCTAAATGAACCTTCTAGATGTGTTTTCATGCTGTATGTCCAAGTTCGAAAGTAACTTGGAAGCAACCGGGTGAACTTGGCAGTAACTGATGCCATCTGATGGCAAGTTCCTTTGGCTGATCTAACTTGGGCAGCCAAGTTAGCAGTAAGTTACTTTAAGTAACTTCAAGTAACTTTAAGTAACAGCAAGTAAACATGTAAGTAGATGTAAATAAGTGAACTGAAACAAGTCTAGGCCTTGTTTCTTCACCTGTATCTGAGCCATTTGGCTTTCACAACAAGTGGTTCAGCTGTCTGCACCTTACAGCACCCTATCGGTAATTATTGAACATCTCAGGCTGTGCCCAGATGCACTTTATATTCAAACTCAAATTTCTTTCCCAGAAAATGCGAGTTCAGCCATCCCTGCATTATTATCTTGGTCAGTTTATCATTCGGGGTTAGGACAAGCTAAAACCCAGTTTCAGAACATTGCCAAACATCTGCGGCTCCAGTGTGCATGTGGTTGAATCTTTATCTGTGGTATTGGATCATTTTGTTTGTTCAGGTGGGACCTAGACTTTCTGGACTTCCTTAGCAGTCCAAGTTCTGACATAATGTTATGGAAGTGTTGGGAGGCACCGTCAAGTTATTCACATTTGGAACTTGGAAATACTGTTTTGGCTTGGTCCTGGCTAACATATATCTCCAGATAGCCCCCACTAAGTTTGAGAGTAGTGAGGGGACCTCATTTCCACAAGAAACTCTTCAAAACTTATGAAATTCAGGGCCCAGCCACTGTCAAACTGTCGGCCTGTTGATGGCCGCTGTTTTGATGGCAGAAAACCATCTTGTTGCTGTCCTGTCAAACTTGTTTCTGAACTCCTTGATGGAATGAGTCGGCTACCCTTCAGGCGGAACATGTCGAACCGGTGCAACAGGCATGGCGAACATCAACAACAATGAAGGTACTCATGGTGACTGATAGAGTGAGAACAATCATTACTAATGTTCAGAGTACTCTTGAGGTGTTGGGAGCATTTCCCGGGGTCCTTGCATCGTCTTATCCGAACCGTATAAGTTAGCTATCAACAAGTTAGTTTCGCCAAGCATGGGAAAAGTAAAGTAAAGTAAAGTAAAGTTAGCCCCGCCAAGCCGAAGGGGTGATCAAAGTTAAAGTTAGCCGCCACAAGTTACTTTTTTCACTCTCCATCGAAAGTGGCCTTGATCTTTGGGTCCAAATCCTTGTCCCCTTTGAGCCACTTCTCTGCATTAGGACCATAGACCATATCGGGGGTAGTAAAAATCCTTTTTGTCGCCGCTGGCGGTACCCTTTTCAATCCCCAAGGCTTTGCCGATGCAATGTTTAGTGAAAGGTCGATTGGCATACTGGCGACTACCCTCGTCCTCGGCTTCCTTGTAAGCTGCAAATGCAAATGAGATTATTGGCACCATGCAAATATCATGCAGGCGATCTCACTTTCAGGAACACGATACGGCGAGCCCCTGGTAATACTTTTCCAATTTTCATTGCACCATTCGACTTTGCTGTTATAGATGTTCCAGCGCTCCTTGCGTTTGTCGATAGTCATGAGTGTATCGGGGAAGCCATTTTTGGGTCCTTTCAATTTGCTCCTCAAGAAGGCCATGAACCCTTTGTCGGTTAAGTTGTCGGGCCAGTCGTGCTCCTGGTCTGAATTCACAGGCGGTATGAATTGGGCTTTCGGCTTCACCTCTTTCCTAGTGTTGGCAAGGTCGAGTGGCTTGATGGGCTTGGTTTGGGGGGAAAGCGACTGCAAATATATCAAAGGTTGTTTGTTTCGCGCGAGCCAGTGTACATACAACGCCCCTAGGCTTGGTATCTTTCCATTCAAACTGACAGACCAAATGATTGTCTTTCTGATGGAGTGTACATTTGTCTGCAGCTGCTAGTGCCAAGGTGGGGGGAAATTCACCCTTCCAGAACTCCCGGACGGTCCCGATTTTGACAGTCCCCATGTCAGTATTCATGAACAGTTTGCTGTCCATGTCGCCTAAATAATTTTGATTAACGGATCACAGCGAAATATCAAGAGCCAAGATTTACCTTTGACGGGGCTGACTCCTGTCAAAGCGGCTGGGACAAGTTTCTTCATAGACGTAATGAATGTCCCATCATCCTCTCCCTTGACCACAGGTATGTTCGCTCTGAGTGCGGGAGGAACCCATACAGTGTCGTTATGAGTTGTGTGCACGAACGTCACAGCAACTGATTTTAAAAATTGAGTGCAGAATCGCGAGAAAGAAAGCAGTTTACGCACTGGCAATCTTAGAGAGATCCTCATTAAGGTCGAGAACCTCCTCCTTAGGAGATGGGGAGAGTGTCTTTCTAGGCGGCTCATCACCCGTTATGCCTTCTCCTTCCGAGCTCGATAGGGAGGAGGAGTCTGATGTAGTCAGTTTTTTGGATAAATTGGAGACTATATATACAACACACCATCTATGAGAGCAGTGGCTCGGTCCTTTCCCGCAGAGCTCCCACCAAGATGTTTGTACTGTGGAGGAGGGTCTGTCTTCAAATCCTTGTTGTGGAGCTTCTTGTTGGCGCTGGAGGAATTGTTAGATGGAGTTCTGAGCACCAAAAATAACTTGCCCAGAGAGCGCACCGTCTGGCTTGTGAGCAGCATCCAAGTCCTCCTTGGCCTTGTTGGCACTTGTCTTTGGACCTGCCTTGCTCACCCTGCCTGCAGTCCCAGAGCGGTAAAAAGTGAAATTTTCAAACCGAGTGTCTGAGCTGAATTTTGGAGTGTTGAGAGCTTCAGAAATCTGTTTTTTAAGCTCAGGGACAGAAATTTTGAGCGGAATTTCGATCTCCAGGGCACGGGCAATAGAGAGCAGGGCTGGTTTAAGGAGTTCTTTGATTGGCGCTGCCTTGATCTCTTCAAGAGGGGGGAGGTTGCTGAGGTCGATATTGCTAGGCATTGTCAGAGATCGAGATACAGGGGAGCTACTGGCAGCCAGTGGTCATGTGCAATATTGATGTGTTTCCAGTTTGTTCTATGTTTGCTGGGAGGTCCATTGGACGCCAGTGGACATGTTCACTGGAATCAATGAAATTCAGTGGATAGGGGTGGACTTTGAAACAACAATCATTGATCTCCACTAATCTAATCTAGTTGTCAAGCACATCACAATGGACATCAGTGGTGGACATCAGTGGACAATGTCCACTGATGTCCTTTGTTGGTCCGAGCATATAACTCAAGGCGTGGGTGAATATGGGAGAGGTGGCCTGTCTCTGGCCTTGAGAGCAAGGGAGAACAGTGCACGATGAGGTATGAGTACGGGGGAAGGACAGGAAGTACCCCTTGGATTGAGTGAGACTTGTTACAGTGAGTGGGGAAAACGCCCCCAGAAGCTACTGACTATTCTACCTAAGTGCGCTCCCTTTTATACTCTTTCGACAACTTCACACGTTTCTAGGTGCGCCATGCGGCTGCAAAGTGTTTCCAGGGCACAGAAGTCGTCACAGCGAGTTCTGGGGTGCATACTTGGCAGGAGGCGAGACGTCTCCGACAGGAGATCAATCGTCTCTGGTGGGATGTGAGGTGCAGTGAGGCCAAACGACCTCGGGAGTGGTTCGGGGCTTCAGGCACAGCCATTTGGTTGTATTCTGGAGCATCTGGCAGATACTGGTTCGGCGGAGACGAGTGGTCTCCCTCGGTTAGTGGGTGCGCCATGTGAAGCACAAGCATGGTCATGGCTCGGATAGCCTGTCTCTCGTCCGTCCGCTCAGCCTCGTGCACACAGGTAGGATCTGAGGCTGAAGGACTCGTCTTCTCGTTGTGTGGAGGAGGAGCAGAAGGCACGGGGCTGAAGGGCAAGGAGATCCCACAGCGAGAGGAGAGATATCCGTGTGTGGGTCGTCTTGGTGTGGAACAGCTAGGAACAAAGCTTCTGGTGCCGCTGAGGAAGGTGCAGAGGGTCCATTCAGTGGGGAGACCATTGTTCTCGTTGCGAGACTAGTTCTGGTAACGTGGTTTCCTGATTTGGAAGGTGCTCGTCTCAGACTCCGGTCATGATTGCCATATTCGAGAGCCGCTTGGAGGGGCCATGAGATGATGAGCAGTGCGTAGCACGCTCAGAGACCTCACAGCGCACCACCCATCTGTCTTCGATGTCCGGGGTGATCGCGCAAGATGCTGCCATCCGTACTGGTAAATCTTACCTCCCTGCGCAGGTGCTCTATTTCTTTGCTAAGACATTCTGCACAGAACGTGCCACCAGTCAAGCGCGAGGATGTGGAGTCAAATCTCTCCAACGACATTGGTGGCTACAAACAGATAGCACAAACCGGGAACTACTTGAGCTACCTCTCGGTCACCGCCACTATTCAAATCCATCAGTATCAAGCCCCCATGTGTTATTCTGATGATTCCGAGTCGCTGGTCCAGTACTAATAAAACTTTTGTGGCTAGAGTAGTCGTGGCCCACGAGACCCACGAGAGCATTGATGTGGATGCCTGCCAGACCCGGGAGAAGCATGAGAAGGACGAGGCTACAGGCGAGGATGACATGAAGGTTGCTGAGGACAAGGAGGACCCTATCCCTGAAATCACAAGGTTTCTCTTTTCTCTTTCTAGCAATGTTTGCTGATCTCCACTGCAGAGAACACTTCGAGGAGCCGATGTAGTTTTGCGCGTCATTTGGACCAGGGCATTCAGCGTTACAAGATGTTTCTCCAAAACCTGCAACAATTGCATGGGTTCAGGAATAACTTCAAGTTTCCCGAGGGCGAGGTTAGGTCATTGACTGCTGCTGGGACGATGGCCATGGGCAACACTGGATTCATGGACACCACTGACAACGACTTGTATGCTTAAAAGTGGTTCTCATCTTCAGTCTAGTGTACACGCATTGCATGAAACGTTAGAATTCTATTGTCAGTCTATAAAGTAGTGTGAACACTGAATTTCCGCCATATACTGGTCCTGAGCTTGAAATCAAGTGTATCTTTTTGCCAAGGTGAAAAAATCTGTCGTTATAATGTATTGCACAGTCTGGGAATATCAAAGATGAACTACATCTAGGGACATGTAGTTAAGTAGGTGAAGTTGTAGAAAGCATTGGGGTCATTAATATCAAAGTCTAGATTGTGAGAGGCATGAGTTCATTAGAGTTGTGGTAGGCGTCGGAGTTATAAGGTAGACTAGTTGTGAGGATGCTAGATAAATACGAGACAAGATAAGCGAGCACATAATATGACACAGAACATATAGTAATGTCAGAGCGAATCTGATGAGTATATCAAAAATTGGGAGAGTTATCGGTTTGTAAAGAAATCGATGCTACCAGTGAGCGAGAAGCTCAGTGGCCCAATCCAGCAGAGGGCGCTCAGGCTCAAATGCTCTGACTAGGATCGCGAGGTCGATTTCATACACAAGGCGCTCCAGGGACTTCGGGAGATGAAGATGAAGCCCTAGAAACACCACAACCGGAGCAACACTCCCAAGAGCAAAGCTCGCTTGAAGGGCAAATCAAAGAAGCGACCGAAACCCCACAAAAGGAGTGGTGTGACAGCAGAGAGAAGGAGGTTATGATATATGAATGGGTCCCATCCCCGGAGGCCTGAATGAGGATGCAAGATGCACAATATCATCCAGACCGGGCCAAACAAATTCCGACATAAAATTATAATGCAGACTGTATGCACTCGGCATTAAGATAGAAGAGCTGAAAGGGACTGCTCCAGCGAGCCCCGGGGATCCTGGAGTGCCCTCCCGACCCACTTGAACGGATGATTGTCAAGCAGACCGTGCCAGACAAAATCGCATCAAGAATTTTGATATGCCTATTGGCATATCCGGCATGGATGGATGGAAAGGGATGGAACCAAGCTGAATGACCTCTTGGTTATAGAGGTCAAGCATGCACCCAGGTACATGCCCAGCACAGAAATTGATAGAAGAAATAGAGGTGACACACCCCTGGAACCACCCGAAAGTATGCCCCCTCGCAATAACTAAATGTTAAATTGTAGCACTCAACGGACATCCGAGACCTCGGGAATGAGGAAATAACATGGACTAGTAAGCCGACTCTTGAAACCCGAAGGAGAAGCCAGTAGAGTCTTGCAAGGAGACAGATTGGTCTGCTGGCAGACTGGATGAAGCTGGCCCTCCAGTGGGCTGAAAAGACTTGTATTGTGAAGACAAGTAGTCCAACAAGAGTCCAGTGGACAAACTAGAAAGAATCCCGTTGAAAAACCGCGTGTGAGACGAGGCCGACCGGGATGAGGTGGATGTCGCGAGCACGAAGAAAAGATGTGACTTGTGACCAAAGTCACCAAGTCAAAGTGCCCGGAGTGATCCGTCCTCCATCAAGTCGTCTAGCCTTATCTTACGCTTATGCTAGCCGCATCAGCAAAACCTGATTTTTGCCGTAGTTGCCGTAGTGCCGGTAGTTGCCCGTAGTTACCGGTAGTTACCGGTAGTTACCGGTAGTTACTGGTAGTTTCCTGTAGTTGCCCGTAGTTTTGGACAATCTATGTAGTTCTACGTAGTTTTCTGTAGTTGGACTATATATTTATATTTTAGCTCTGGTGTATTATAAGTAAGAGAAACTCAAGCCCATACCGGAAAACCATATGTTACCTGTAACGAGCACGTGTCGTGTGACCTGGCGCGCAAAAAACTGCCGCTTTGCGACCACTTGCCCTCATCTGGGTCTTACTCCTTCTGTCACACCTCTTGCTCAAATTTCTCCAAACATTGCACTCGGGCTCTTATTCTATCTACTCTACTAGTACATTGTATCTATGAGGATTGTACGGTATGTATGATAGCTATCATTCATCAGTATAACGTACCACTCCCACTCGTACCGCACCTTGTGCTACTGATGAGCTGGCGATGCTTGCGCTGGCGCTCACGGGTGGCAGCACAGACACGCTCGCGGTGGGCCTGCTTGTCTGAGAGGTCCGAGTCCTGCGGGGCGCGTGGGCAGATGGTTGCGGGAGGTAGTCGGGGGTTTGCGGGTGGCGCCATACGCATCGTCAACAGGGAGACTGGGAAAGGGTAAGGGGGGAGGCCCGAGACCAGAGGCAGCCCTGTCGCGCTCGCATTTGCGGCTCGCAGCGGCAGTAATGGGGATGGAGAACGCGTCTGCAAAGGGGTTTTCCCGGTAGTTGGTGTTCTGCGGCGGGCTCGGGACAAGCATTTTGGTAATCTCAGGCAGTAGCATTGACGTATCGCTGGGCATCGGCGTGGTCGCCTCCATGGTCCACGCGCTGGAGCGGTTCTCGCGAGGCGGCGTGGGGAAGGCGAAGGATTCAGTGGGAGAGAAGGGACGTATGGACATGGGAGTTGAGGCTTCGTTGCGCCGGCATCACGGTCATATGGGTATTGAGCAATTTAGTTGCTGCCGGTCAAAGCGCAGCAGTTCGTGTCAGAGTAGATGTTGGAGTTTTCGATAGAGACAGGGGGGGACAGAGAGGGGGAGAGAATAGGGTTATAGGTGAGATTGGGGACAATGGTTGTACATTTCCAGTGCTGCTGCTGTCGCCTTTGGGGACAAGAGCGGGACCTCCACGAATTTTGACCATGGGCGGAAGTGCGGGGGGATTGTCGTCAAAGGTGATGGAAATTCGCCCACGCAAAAAATAACTGATTAGTGCCGTGAATATCGGGAAAATGCAAAGCACATACATACTGTGACCGAAACAGTATGCTCCGTGCGGAGGAGGCATTGCCAACAGTCGCATCACCACTCTCCCGGCCAGACCATGTGTCAATGTTCGCGCCGGTGATCGACTATAGCGGTGCTGTGTCCGGTGGTGGTGGCAAGCCGCTGGAGAACGAAGAAGAGTGGCAGACGAGGTGGCCGAAGAGGCAGACGCGAACGTGTGAAGGCCGACGCACGTGTCCAAATATTTGGTCACAGTTCGTTTTGGACTTCACTTCTTTGTTCTCTCCCACCACCATCTCACCAGCGACCCTCTCCTCTTACCACCGCAGATCTTCCTCCTTACCTACCCCTCACTATCCCTGTCTTGATCCTCAACGCGCGGCGAATGCTTGGTCCGGAATGTGACGCTCGAGACTGCTGATCGTCGTCGTCACTGGACCAGACATCTTTCCTTCTGAGTGGCCATGTCAGTCCTTCTCTTTCTCCCTGTCCTCCCCCCTTGCTCTTTTCTATACTCATCCCTCCTTTTGTTCCCCAGGCAAACTGAAACTGGTGCCATCACGCCTTTCACAAGGTGCTATTCTTCTTCGTTGCTGCGGGCATCGCTAACCTTTTCTCCCCCAGCTTCCTGCTGATATTTCCCTCACTGTGCTGAGGCGCTAATCATATACTCAGCACTCACCGGCAACTCCATCGAAGATGTCGCCCTCAACCAGGACGAAAAGGCCGTTTCTCTTGGATGGGTGGCGGGCTGATGAGTGGAAGAAATGGTATGAACCTTCTTCCCTTTTCTACTAATCTTTTTCTTTCCTTCACATCTGTGTTCTCCTCCCCCCACATTCCGCTCACTGCCTCCGTGCGCTCTCTTATTCTCATTGTCTTGACCTACTGACTGCCTTACAGCCGGCCCTGCTGCTGATGACCCAGGAGCCTGCTCCGGCCGCGATATCCACAGCCGCATTCAACCCTGCTGCGCTCACCCCCGCCGACATCCATGCGTTTGTGCAAAAGGCCATCGGCAGCAAGGACTGGCGCAAGTGCAAGATCAACCCGCCCCCGACGGATCGGCCTGTGCGCATATACGCCAATGGTGCGCCCCTCCTTGTCCTTTCTTTCGCTTGCGCCCCTTTGCTGATACTGACGTCACACACAGGTGTCTACGATCTTTTCCATTTCAGGTGCGTCCATTCAGCCAATTTAGCGCTTTACCCCATCCACTGACACGCCGAACGGCCATGTAAACACGCCCTCCAACTGCGCCAAGCCAAGCTCTCCTTCCCATCGGTCCACCACCTCGTTGGCGTCAACTCGGACGAGCAGGTCATCGAGCACAAGGCGCGCGGCGTCATGACCCATGCTGAGTGGTACGTCCCCATTCCAGCACCCATTCCTCAAGCTGATGACGTCCTTGCAGCCTCGAAGCCGTGCGCCACTGTCGCTGGGTCGACGAGATCGTTGCCGACACGCCCTGGGTCATCGACCAGGCCTTCTTGGACAAGTACCAGATCGACTACGTCGCGCATGATGAGGATCCGCAAAGGATCGGCACGCTGCCCGCGGGCATGACGACGTGTATTCTTATGTGCGTGTTCTCTAACTATCATTTACGCATTCCATGTGCCTGTAGAACTCCGAAATAGGCAAGGTATTCGAGAGCATTGCAAGTGTCATGGCTTGTACGTCCCCCTCGCACATGCCACCTTAATATTATCTACTCACTCTTTCCTTCTTACCACACAGGTACCCGCCCCGCCTCTGTACACACCCTTCTGTGTTCCAACGGCCACTGTGGCCATTGTACATCCGTATGAGTATCATGCATGTCAAGGGCTTGAGGTCGGAGGTGTTGACAGATTCGGGGTTTGTGGGTTGAGTGGGGATGAGGGGTGAGCGATGACGGTGCGAGTTTTGATGAGAGGAATCCCATTGGATTGTGGGCTGTAGTTTATGTGCATGTCTTAGGCCCTGTTCGGGATCCCCAGGTAGATCCTGTGATGCTCCAGGACACTCCTGTACAGGCCGTCCCAAAAGAGTATCCTGTAGCCAAGGCTGTGCTCAGCCATTTGCCGCGAACAGTCACATTGTGACACCTCGTGTAGATTAATTAGAACATGCGATTGCAACGCGATTGGCACGCGATCTTGGAAGATATGAATGAAGCGGGGAATCAATAACACATCTATCCTTTCCTCTTTCTTCCCCTCTCTTCGGAATGGTTTTTCTACAGCCTGAAACACGCAAAAAGAAGAGCAAACCAGTCCATGTTCAGCATCGAGAGCGCATTCGACAGGCTACAGGCCTTGTAGCCTCACTGACTGCTGCTGCAATTGTCTTTGCAGATAATTCAGAGAGAACACCCATGCATACGTCTGTCCTTACGGGACAGGGATGGGTACATGAATTGTTGGACGGTAGGTCTTTCACTTCTGTATTCAATTCCCCCTCACTTGACCCCCCTATTCACAGGCCACCACGGGCGCTTTCGACAAGCAATGGGCATGTCAAAATTCGTCTTCAAGAAGCTTCTTCTTGCTCTTCGTATACACAGCCATTTTGCACCCACGAAACACGTCTCCTGTGAAGAACAACTTGCGATTTTTCTGCGAATTGCTGTTACTGGTCTAGGAAATCGTGAGCACCAGGAACGCTTTCAGCGCAGTGGTGAAACAATTTCAAAGTATGTCTTCCGGCTGACTTGTGAAATGCCAAGTGGATGATCTGTTTAATAGATGTTTTCACCGTATCTTGAACATGCTTGTCGCCCCCGCATTTTACAGTCGCTATGTCAAACTTCCGGATGCAAATATCATACCTCCTGAAATTCATAATAATCCCCACTACTTTCCTTTTTTCCGTAAATGTCTCGGAGTTGTCAATGGAACACTTCTAGATGGCTTTGTCCCAGCAGCGGATATGGGGCGTTATCGCAGTCGAAAGGGTCGCATCTCCCAGAATACATTTGCTGCATGCCGATTCAATATGCTTTTCTGTTTCCTCCTCACGGGATGGGAGGGAAGTGCCGCTGATGGTCGGGTTTTTGCTGATGCACGCCAGAAAGGATTTGCGATCCCTCTGGGCTATTATTATCTGGGAGATGCAGGCTTTCCAGTTTGTGATGCTCTCCTCGTGCCCTACCACGGAGTTCGGTATCATTTGAATGAGTGGCGAAAGGCAGGAAATTTACGGTAAGTCTGCCATCTGCTTTAATCATCATTTCCTCGCCTGAATTGCCTAGCCCTGCAGATTACAAGGAGCTCTTTAATCTTCGCCATGCACGCCTGCGCAATGTTATTGAACGGGTTTTTGGGGTGTCCAAACGCAGGTTCCGTCTTATGACAGTTGCGCCAGAATACTCGGTGGAGACACAGGCTAAAATTCCCTGTGCACTGGCGGTTTTGCACAATTTTATTCGGCTTCACGACCCCAACGACTTTGCAGATGATGGTCCTGGGCATGGCGGACCACGGAACCCAACGTTCACGCTGAACGAACTTGATGGGGATGATAGACGTCAATTTCCGCCAGAGGAATTAGGACGGTTTATCACACTGGAGGAGAAAGACAGAGCAACTGTATTCAGAGATAATTTGGCTAGGGCAATGTGGGCGCAGTATCTCGAGGAGGGTGATGAAGATGATTAAAAGGAGTGTAAATAGTAAGCTGAATGAGCGGAATTGTATCGAATATATATGACAGAATTATAGGATGATGAAGATGGATTAAAAGGAATGTAGATAGTAGGCCAAATGAGCGGAATTGTATCAAAAATATATGACAGAATTATAGGGAGCAACTAAATATGAGAGTGGGTATCAAGCAACGGTTCGGGCCTGAATCTCAGCCAATAAAAAATTGATACTCATCTCAGTATTATCCTCGATGGCAAGGAGAACATCTGCAACACTCGTATCAGCACGGATGAGCTGGAGCGCACAGATTCTATTTTCAAGGTTGAGAGTCATGTTCTTGATGATACCGACCGCCTGTGTTTGCGCTGGGGAGAGGAGGGACCACTGGGGTCCCGCGCAAGGGCATTGGCGACCTCTTTGAGTGATTCCGAGACTGCGAGCATGGCGTGGCCAGTGCTGGGCTTGCGTCCGTGACCGTCACTCCAGTGACGTTTGCCAGTGCTGGCAGAGTCTGGAGGCAAGTCTGACAGCGCCCGAGTACGCTTCCTGGGGTTTTTTGGAGCCTAAAAAACTTCAGCAACGAACTGCACTTGAGAAACAAATAGTACCTCAACCTCCACTGGCTCCTCGTTGTCAGATGAGGGTCCCCAGCCTGGGAGTGGTGTTTCGTCCTCATCCTGGGACTCAGGACGATAGATACCACTGTCGCCGCAAAGTGCAGGGTCCAATGGGAAGTCGAGCTCATCGTCGTCATGGGTATTGTCAGCATCTGAGGGCTGTTGGCTCGGAGCAAAGGACTGGTCACCGGTCGCGAAGCCGCCATCGACAAGGGAAGCCATGTCGTCATACCATGGGAAGGACTTGTAGCGGTATTTTTCCACCCGCGGGTGAGCCTAAGGAGGTCGTGGTAAGGAGAAATAATGAGCAGGAATTGGAATTTACATGCCTCGACATAATCATTCCATATGCCATCTTCGACGACAATCGTATCTGTCTCGTCATTCCAACCCACTCCTGAGAGACCTCGGAGGGTTCGGAAGACCAAGTAGTCCGCCTTCTCCTATGCCCTACATTAGCTACTAGGCCAAAACTGTCGAAGAATAGACTTACCGCGGTCCACTGTGTCATGCACATTTTCGCAGTTTTTGGCGGCCCACCTGACCCGTTTACACCAGTTTCCGTTCCCGCTAGAGCCTTTGCACAAGCGTTGAATGCTTCGGGTTTCCAAGACGAATTATCCGTCTGGTTTCCCTCGGCTTTCTGGGCAAGCAATGTCGCAATGAGGACCTGCACTGTGAGCTTATTTCAGACGGCGCGAGGCTTGGAAGCCTTGACCGGTTTCCCATTTATGGCGAGGACTGAAGTGCCTGGAGGTGCGTTGTTCTCCTTGTCCCTGTTACGAGCCATTAAAGAAAGTGGGGATGAAGAAAGAGGAAAGAAAAAGAGACGCGTCTCCGTGACAAGGATGATTTCCTTTTCGGGCCCACCTGTACAGGTGACATTTCGTGCCGAACACTTTTTCTCATTTGATTCAATTGATCTACAGCTGTCACCTGTACATCTCTCGTTTGGCTGGGGCACAGGATCTACCTGGGGATCCCGAACAGGGCCTTACTGACTTTTCAATCCATTCTATTTTTTGTTACTTTCCATATGCGTCATTTATATCATGAAATGTGAACGAGGTTTTTTTTTTTTTTTAGGGACCCAACTACAGCGAACTACGTAGAGCTACGTAGAACGGTTTGAACTACATAGAGCTACATAGAGCTACGTAGAATGGCCCCGAACTATGTAGTTCTATGTAGAGGGTACCCTTCCTACAGGAACTACAGGAACTACGGAACTACATAGCACTACGTAGTACTACGTAGAGCTACGTAGAACGGTTTGAACTACATAGAGCTACATAGAGCTACGTAGAATGGCCCCGAACTATGTAGTTCTATGTAGAGGGTACCCTTCCTACAGGAACTACAGGAACTACGGAACTACATAGCACTACGTAGTACTACGTAGAGCTACCTAGCTGACCCAGGTTTTGCTGATGCGGAGCAAGCTCTTGTAGCTTCAGCTAGCAGTAAGTCAAGTTTCAAGAAGTGTTGTACGGAAAGCTATCTTTTGGATGATTGGGAAGAAAAGGCATCGGCATTAGATGCGTGCCTACATTCAATTACCTCAGTATTTGTAGCGTGCCCCCTTTTGGATGGACTGACTTACTTGACTAGTTCATTTTTGTTCGGTGGGCTGCACGGATGTCATCTGGATCATCTCGGGCCTTGCGTTTCCCATTGGAGGAGGAAACTAGGGGCCTGTCGGCACCACTGATAGACATATCAACAGGACAGTCGAAGTTTTCGAAGTTGTCGGCAATCTGGAAATATTTGCAGAATTTACTGCACTGATGGATTTTGGGAAAGTCCTTGCAGCCTGACGGCATGTTCCCTCGGGCAAAAATGTCGCCAAGTGACCTTAAACAGGTATCATGGAAATGAAAGTGAAAGTAAGGGAGGGAACATACATGTCTGACATGATTTGCGGATCAGTCAAGAGTGTATTGCCGCCTGTGGATAATTTACTTGCTTGAAGACAATCACAGTTGACTACCATGCACCTTGATAATCTGAAACAAAGGCTAGACCATGTGTGCATCTAAACTGCCAGTGTTGGCTGAAAGCAAGAAATTGCGCGCAGTTTTGATTTTCGCAATCAAAGAGGAAAGAGTTAGGTGTCGGGGCGTTGTTGTTGATGTATTTCCAAAAAGCCCCTTCCTTAGACTCATCAATGCACTCCTTGATCAGGAATAGCAACCTCATCCTTCCTTCTTCACCAGCCGTGACTTGCTTTCCCTCCGTGGCAAACGCGACTTTGATGAACCGCATCCGTAGAATTTTTGCAGGAGGTCCTGATTGTGAAAGGGAGATAAATCTGAAACACAGACATAGCGGTTGGGCGAAGGACAATATCAACTTGTTTGGGCATACCGGTCGACTTCTGCATACACATCATTCAGAGGGCTCGCTGCCCATACATTGCACATGACTTCGACTGTCAAATCTTGCGCCTGCCTTGGCGATGGATGAGGAAGGTACTGCAATTCTTGAGAATTGGTTGCGGAGAGTTCAAGAATAAATGTACATGAACAATACCGCTTTCAACGTCTTTTTGCTCATAGTATGTGCGTTTTGCACATATTCCTGTACCTGCGTACGGACCAAAGATCTGTGTTGAAGACTTTCCAAATGCTGCCATTTTGAAGCCACCCCGCTTTTGTGCCTTAGGCGTGAGATCAAGGTGGAGAATGACATCAATAGCAGGTGTTCTCAGGAACAACTCAAGTTTGCCAGAATTCTCCAGTAAATCCGACAAAGTACATTCTCTGGCGATACTAGCGAGGACCGAAACTGAAGTGATGTTCACTGGATGCATGTGAGTCCAAAAAAAAAGCGAAGATGCAGTGTGAAAGGATGTACTCAAGCTACCGATTTCTTTGTGGGAGGGGGTTGTCTGCCGGGACAATGCTTTTACTAGCGCTTCCCTCAAAAGTGCAGGGATTGAACTTCTGGTAGCCGAGCTGGATGTACTCCTTATATCAAAACCCGGGTTACCGTCCGTCACCTAAATGGATTTTAAAATGAGAACAGCAAAAATATAGTTTCACATACCTCTGAGTCCAACTGATCGCTGTTGAATTCATTTTCCTTCTCCAATGGTGACCGGGCTATCGCAAAAAATGGGATTAAAGGAATGAGAAAGAGTAAACTAAGCACATACAAGAGAATGAAGAAGTGGTCCGCGATAGCATTAACATCTGGAGTTCGATTCGGGACAATTTCAACCCAATCCTTGTTGTGGAGGGTGCATTGGGTGATGTCCAGATTGTAACCACCGGTATGAACATCCCACTTGGGCCACAAACTGTTCCACGCCATTTCCTTGATTTTGCCAGCCCCGATGGAAACCTTGATCTTGTCCTGCACGTGCCACATGTCCTTTGATGATTTCAGTTTGATGTGAAGAGAAGGAAGCTAAAAGGAACATATGCCAATCACCTCTGGCTTTACACGCTCAGGTTTCCTTGTGACACCCCAAAAGTCGAGCATAATGCGATGGTCAGATGTTGGAGCATAGGCAAGCTGCTGGCGTTGGGATCTGACTTCAAGGTAACTGGCGGTTCTCGGTATATCCATAGCCTGATGACAACGCAAGTGGAACATGAGATGCGCCAGAGCCATGATTTCCAGAAGAATACACTCCGGGCAGTCTAACATCCAGGCCATATGGAGCATAACAATTCGAGTGCCGAGACGGAACAGGAGGCGGGCCCATAGTTGCTCTCAGTCCCGAGGACACAGGTGGTGGCCCGGTTGGTTCACGAGAGAAATGTCGTGAGTGTGCGCCCAGTGGTTGAACATGGCCATGAAAACCGCCTGTGATGGATCAGATTTAATATTGTGGCATAAGATTTGACCTACCACAATTCGCTCAGGCGACATCTCGATGTACTTGATGAACAGCGTTGGGGTCTTGAGGCGGGAAGCCTACAAATTTTTAAGTTCAGATCCATGGGTGAGTTACAAGCAATGACGCCACCTTTCAGTCTAGATGGACCCGCCTCTGTCAAACAAATAGTTAGTATGTGGAAGAATATCCGAGCCAAATATTCACCTGTTTGCGAGACAACATTCAAGTTGCGGCGCCCATTTTTCTTGACCACAATTCCTGCACCCTTGTTCTCGAGGCTCATTCGGGGATGAACCAAGAGAGTCAAATAAACACGAGGCGTCACGGTTGTAGTGATATTTGTCCTCTAAAATCTACGGGGAAATGTTGCAAGGTTTAGTTTATGACGTCTTGAAAATCCCACCACCATCTCTACACTTCACACTGCAATGGTGCTGTTAAATTCACGGTGTTTGACACGGGATTAGCAAGAGCTTACATTGTACCATCCCTAACCATATGACAATGTAGATTGTGATGTCGTGTTCAAATGACAGCAGGTCGTTCGTTGTATCTGAGTGGGCCGAGGACTCAGAGTCAGAGTTGGGGTCAAGGCGAGGGCATCATTGCGACAATTCATTCGATTATAAACAACACAAAACAATCTCAAAATATGCTACTAGTATCACTGTTCCTCATGCGGTTCTAGGGCCTGCTGCAAACACTTGCAAATGAGCTGGAGGAAACAAATGAGAGCAAGCACTGCACCTGGTCCTATGAGGAGTCCTGATCAGTCAAATTGGCAAAGTTAAGGGCCACGCCGCCGTCTTTGGTGCCATTTTCATCTTTGCTCTGAGGGTGCTTGGCCAAACCTCCATAGTACTCATAACCAGCGACTGCATTGTCCCCCTGACGCCGCTCTTTCTGGCCCAGAAGAAGTTCCATTGGTGCCAGAAAAGCTGCATCATGGCCAATTGTAAGATCCTCATCAACCTGGACAATCCACTCTAAAACGATGCAGTACACATCCCAGAAACTGGAAGAAGTGACTTCAGGACGTCCAAAGGACTCATAAATCTCGCAAATTTTGCGAGTGAACATAGGTGGGGTGAGCTCAAAGACGGGATCATCCAGCGGTGCCCATTGAGCTTGCATCTCATCGAATAGTTTGGGTGGAACAATGACCTAGATACTCATAAGTCTGGATGAGTAGAAACAGAAATCCCCTGCCTTGTAGTCCTGGGTTCCATACAGGTGTGGCTTCGCGACAATCAGGTCCAGAATGCCTTGAGGTAAGATTTTGTTCTTGTCGCGACGTCTGGGTGTTGAATTGTAGCGACGAACCCAGGCATCAAGTTCAGCTTGCAGCCAAGGAATTGCGAGCCAGCAGAACACAAGCCTTTATAAAAGTCAGATGGAGATTAATTGTAACAAATACAGGACGGGACTACTTCTCAAGCAGCTTGTCAACATCATATAAACCACGAGCAACTCCTTTGTCCATGATGGTTTCAAATCCAGGTGTAAACTGGCGCCACATCTGAGACCAGGTAGCTTCAGGTTTGATATTCATCTTGTCTTTCATCCACTGGTGCTGCATGGTGCCTTCAAGCAAAGGATCTAGACGCTGGCACGTCACCGTGTGGCAATTAGTGATGCCATAGTTTTCGGTCCCAAGATTGCTCTGCGTAATGAGAGGAATGCCTAACGAAGGATTGGTCAATGGCGAACTGAGAGCGGCATGTAATACTAAAGACGAAAACATGCCTCCAACCTTCCGACCTGCATCGAGATAATAGCTCGTGACAAGTTTTGGGTTCCGGTTCGTCCACCAGATTTTAAGCCAGAGGATAAGTCCAGCATAGGGCTTGATGCCGAGATGAAGGTAAAGCCCAAATCGCTTCCATTTGTTGTGCTGGTCGAAACAAATTATGTCCATGACGCCAGCTGAATAGAATTGCTTTGCGTTTGAAGCTAAATGCATGTCGCTGTATGACAACATTAGGCTCGACTGCCTTGAAAAATTTATTGAGGATTTTCCTGAAATAGTATTGGTAAGCTGGGGACAACTCGATGAGCACTTGAAAGAAATTGTACTCCGAGACTTTTATTGAGTAATCCTGGCGTAGAGTGGCGACCATCGCGCATGCACCCATATTTGGGAATTGTTCTCGTATCTCAAGGTAGAAGGGAGTAATGCTCTCGAACGTGGCAGCTTGTTGCCGGGCCCCTTTCAAATCCAATTTTTTACGAAGCCATTGAACTGATTTTGCACTAATATTTTCAGATTTAATGAGGAGTATCAACAAAGTGAAATGGTGAGCTACAACCTTAAACCAAACTGGCTGCAATTGAAGTGGTCAAGTGAATGGGAAGCTATGTCAGGGTCATTGAAGCCTAGTTTCCAATAATATTCAACCAAAGGTATCAGGTCCTCCTCATCGGCTGTGGGACCGAAATCATTCAGCAAAATGCACTCAGGAACGTGGAATGTTACCAACGACAAGGGAGGTACTGATTCAACCTCTTGACAGGTTGTTTCTCTGAATCCGAATTGGTTGAATTTATAGTGCCCAGATCCTTGGTCAAAAAAGTCCCAGGAGTAGGCTCTGGAGCATTACGCTTGCACTTTTTAGACATGAAGAGTGGACTGTGGTGGATGAGAGACCTCTCTGTTTGGATTTGTTGTATATTGTGTCTTTATTTTTCAACCTAGTTCAAGTTGTTCTGGTCGAGAACTGAGGTGCGCTATGATATTTCCTCAGAGGCCTATACCTTCAACTTGCCCCATAGGCTTTCGTATCAATGCAGGAATTTCCACAGGAATTAATCAACAAAACAATTGATCACTTGGTGGAGACCCTCATCCGTGACAGCTTGCAGACTTGTTCATTAGTTGCGAAATGCTGGACCTCTCAGGCACAAAAGAAACAGTTTGAATCAGTTTATTCGCCAAGTCTGGACACTTCCAAAAAACTCTTGGCCTTGATCACTGAGAGTCCCCACATCGGAGCATACATCAAGTCTCTGGGATTTTGCGTTGATTCCTTAGATGTTGGAACCAGAGATACTGCTCTTGTTATTCTACCGGTGATTATAGAGAGCCTTCCCCACCTCAAAGTGCTGGATCTGTCTGTTGTTGCGTGCTGTGGCCCACCACGCGAGTCAGGGTCATTACACACATCTGTTTTGTCCCATCGTTCAATGGGTTCATATTTGTTTCCACCAGTGTTGATGTCCTGCTTACAGAGTTGTGTCCGTGAGTGCACAAAATATCTATCTGTCCTACCACTCATGCAGATCAGGTCCAAATCAAGTAACGACACTCCTCCTCCGAAACTGGCAATTTATGGATATCAGCTCAGTCATGGATATTTTTGCAACAATGACCCACGTCAGGGACTTGACCATGGTCTGTTGTTATCTAAAGCCATCAGACTTGTTAGCGTCAACATCCATACCCCTTGCACAGCCTGCCCTCACGTCGATAGATACCCTTGAGATCTGTAGGTGTCCCCTGATGCTTGACATACTTCAATGGGTTGCGACATGTCCAATTGCCATAAGCACCCTCAAAATCGAGTCTGACGACAACAGATACCTAGCATACATCCTGGATAATAAGCTGGGTCTATATGTTGCGAATATTTGCCTTGCCTTGGAATCTTGTGAGTTTACGTCTTCTGGTGTTTGCTTTTTCTGACCTTTTTGCTCAGCGGAGGACACAAATGCTTTTCCACGATTGGAGGGACTCTTGGCCTTTCGGTCAGTTCACCTTGAAATTAGTATTTGGGTGTATAGCAGGGACGAACTTGAAGCGATAATGCAAGAGCTCGGGCTCTCTTTGTTGTCTATTTTCCAGCCATTGGAATCTGAATCACGCTTGCATTTGGATATGCGGTTGCAATCGCCATCAAGTGTTCCATCGGAAATCAATAAAATTGTATGGGAAACAATAGACCGGGTCATCGAAGCAGGGAGTGTTACTAGTGCTATGAAGATTCGAAGCCACTACCTTGGTGCAGAGAAACAAAGGTTGGAGTATATCTTGTCCTGATAGTAGCGTTGGACATGGGTCCAGGTAAACCCGCCGGGCTTCCGGGTCGGGTTGGGCGGGTCCGGGTCGCGGATCGACATTTTTCCAGACCCGAAACCCGTGGGTTGCCTCTGGGTACAAGGCACAGGGTGCAAACTCACTGTGAAAACATAGATAAACTCACCATGTAATACTTCTCTGAGTCTAAGTTCACTACCTTTATATTCTTGGCTAAAATGATAGTAAAATCTTGTGCCAGGTGATGCCGGGTCTTGGAACATTATCGGCATAAGCTGCCGAAGATCGGATCAAGCCCAGGCCATGCTAACTGAGACCCATGATCAACCCTTTTTTTTTTTTTTTCCCTCTGCATTTCTATACCACAACAAGTACACTAACTACTAAGACACGGTGCCCAGGGCAATAAGTTAAAAGTGGGAGTGCACTGGATAAGTATGTGGGGGTTTGTATAGAATAGTTTTGAAGGGGGTTTGTGTGCGGGACGCACTCTGTGCAGTAGCGATGGGCTCATCATTGCTTAAGCCATAAACCGTAAACCATAGCACATAGATAGAACACAATAAATATAGGGAATTGGAAGGGCCATGGAATGGGCGGGGGTGGCTTCCGTTGAGATGGCACACCACCAAGTATGCGTCATCTAGCTATTTTTGCGCTCACAAACACATATTATAAGAGTTGCAAGCTAGTTTCTAGTAGTACTATCACTAGTACTCTGGACTTCTGTTCGGTGATACAAAGGAGGATCAGAGTGAGCTCCGAGCTGCTGATTGTAGTGTAAAGATCAAGTCTAGCATACTCCGTGGGCCGCTGGTGAGGAGATAAATACCCAAAAGCCCCAGAAGTCATCATTCAGAGGTTGTATCCTACAACAGAGGACCAACAACTGCACAGAGGAAGTCTTTGGAGACTTACAGAGTACTAGCGAGTGGGTTGAAGGCTAAGGGAGTCGGCCGCGGGCAGTTTACATAGGCCGTGGGCCGTCCTTCCAGACTGGCAATAGGCCGCGGGGTCGAGGCAAGGCCCACGGCCCCTGCTGAAGCAAGCGGAAAGCAGTTACAGAGGAGAACTACGTAGAGAGAGTACACATGGGGAGACGTGTCGCGTCCCTAGTGACAAACAGAGACACACAGAGTGGAGCAATGGGATTTATTCCATTGGACCGGAGTTCAGAGTGGGATCGTGGGTACAGACCGACAAGTAAAGGACCCGCGGGCTCCCTTTGACGATAGCAGCATTATCCTAGTGGGCGGATTCAACTCCGCGCCCAGAGGTTCCAGGCCCGCGGTTGCAGACGGCAGCTCGCAGCACCTACCATATACCCAAATCAGGACATGAGAACCATGCGAAAGGTTTCTCTTGGCCTGTGATGACGCATCAGATACGCATGGACATCTTTTGTTTTCTTTTGTTTTCACTCTCTGTTTTTCACATGTAAATCTATATTCCAGTAGTATAAATAGGGCTTGAGGACCCCGCAGAAAGCCAGTACACCACAGCGGACATTGTTGCGGTTGTTCTCAGGCCAACTCGCCGGAGAGTAGTATCTACCTCTGTTTGTAGTGTGTCTATAAATTGAAGTTTGGTTGTTGGCTCTAGTTCAGTTCGAGTTAAGAAGTTAAGCTTCACGTTGTCGACCCCACGGGCAGTCTTCACGTACAAAAGAGAGGTTTACCTACCTGAGTGGGCTTGTTGCTTCACATCTGCTTCGCTAGTTGCATCCGCGGTTGAGAATGCCCTCGGTAACCAACAGGAAGATCAGTTTGGTCACCAGCAAGGTGCTTAAGCCTTGAAGTAGAGCGAAAGGTACCTGTGGCAGGTTAAGCCAAGGTCTACAACAAGAATTGCTTGTTGTGAGAGTGATTGGAAGCAGGATCAGTGACCTCAATTAGAGGATTTGCTGTTGAAACCTTACAAACTCTGCCCTGACGTAGACGAAACTATCTATTAGTCTTCCTCTCGTCTTGTATCCACCCAAAATCACATATATTACTCGTTCATTGAGGCCACGGGGCATTGTTCCGTACAAATCCTGCATAGTTGAAGTGCCACGGGCATTGTTGTCAGTCAGATTAGTGAAGATTCATTATCACATTGGGTTTCAAAACCAGTAGTCGCATACTACAACTCGGACCCGAACTCACCAAGGGAGTGCGCTTGTTCTTTGGGAGTGATAGTAGTTGGTTGTGTGGTTGTTAGTTGTGGTGTTTGTTAGCATCCAACAATAGTCGCATTTCTAGCTTATAGTTAAGCGCACCGTTTCACCGTGGTTGCATGTGGTTTTCTCCACTAGCTTGTGGGGGTGTGACACGGCCCTATCGTCTATCCTCCATCGTCGGACTCCTCTGGGTTGGGCTCATTGTCGAACAACAGGAGCTCTTGCGGGCGGCGTGGTGTACCAGTCTTGGTGAACGCCCTGGACTCCTCTAAGACTTTTGCCAGGGCAGTAATGCCATCTTTTGTGCCCAGAATTTCAGGCAGGGAAATATCCCTTGAGACACTTCTGAGGAGGTGCCATTGGTCCTCATAGCGGGGGCACACTCGAAGTATATGTTCGCGTGTCTGGAATTCTTCCCCACACGGGCAGTTAACGTTCTTGGATGGAACGAAACGGCTGTAATACTCGCCTGAGAAGCAGTGGCCAATTCAATACTGGGTGATGCAGCCAAACACCTCGCACTTCAGGGACTTGAAGTGTGGTGTGGGTTTTAAGGACGGTGGGAAGTGGTTTGCCATCGTGAAGCTCCCGATCTTTGGTGCTGCTTCCATTCTTTCACCCACGTCTTCTGCACCTTGTCCTTTGCCTTGTGGAGCACATGTGAGCGCATTCCGCCTGCCTCTGCTGCCATTTCAGCCCCTGCTTTGGCTAATGCATCCACCCGTTCATTTCCGGCAATGTTGCAGTGTCCCGGTGACCACGCGATCTCCACCTTTCACCCCGGGTCGCCATCGAGAAATGCACAGATCTTCTTATGGAACACGTGTGAGTATAACTGTCCCGAGCGAGGTTTAGGGTTGAATATTGTTTTAATCACAGACGTGTTATCTGCAAAGAAGTGAATGTGTTTTATTCTCGGGTCATTCTTTGCCAGCGCCACCACCTTACTGGCCCTGAGCAGAAGGCCTGCAAGTTCCCCGTCATACACCTCGGCTCAGCTCCCCAGACCGAGGCTGCACGCGAACACTTCCGTGTCCTCGTGGTAGATTACAGTGCCTGCCCCCACCCTGCGTACATGGTGTAGCGGGTGGAGCGATCCGTCCATGTACACAAGTAAGTGTTCCGGCGAGTGTTTTAAGTCACGTATCTTTGCCTTATGTTTCTCCGCTGCTTCCTTCTTTTCCATCCCCATTGTGCCTGTGATGTGCATTCAAGCTCCAAACAATGCCGCTGTGCGTCTCCAGGGTGTCGTTAGATATGGGAAAATCCTCTCATCATTTGGGCTCGAGAGGTGTGAGAGCCTCTCGAGTTGCGTCGTTTTGCGTAGGTTCACCTTGCTTCGTGAATTGGGCAGGCGGACGGGGAAGGGGCGGAGGAACGGATGGTGCCTTTCCCTTTCTCCAAGAGTCAGGGAGTCTTTGGATCACAGGACTATTGGCACTCAGCTGGTTAAAGCAGATGGCTGCTCACCTGTTTCCACCGTCCATGGCCAGATGGATTGGTGGGACAGAAGCTTCAATTTCAAGCACATTAATTGGGGATGTCCAGAATGCTGCACATATCAGGCGGAGCGCACGTCGCTGTACCCGCTCCAGTTCCTTCTCGTGGGCCTTTTTTCCGGTCCACCATGCGGTGCTGGCGTGTGACATTACTGGTATTACGCAGGCTTTGTAGAGGTGACGTAGGTGAGCTTGGGCTAGTCCCCTAACTGTGTTCGAGAGCATCGTGAGGCCATTCACAGTATTCTCGGCTTGTGCGGCAAGAGTCTTGACGTGATGGTTAAAGTTGAGTTGGCTGTCGAGGTATACACCCAGCCACTTTACGGATTCAAAGACCGTGACCGTGGATTCCGAACCATCGGCGTTCGGGAGGCGGATAGTGGGGCTGCCCTTGTCCTTCTTCCTGCCTGTGTAGTGTTGTAGTTCTCATTTGGCGTTGTTGATCACCAGGCCCCACTTCTCCAGGACAGCCCTTATTCGGGTGTACGCCCTCTGTAGGAGTTGTACATTGGTGTCGAGCAAATACAATGACGCGTAGATCATGCCATCATCTACGTACATGATGAGGGCGATGTCAGTGCAGTCATCCAGGTCAGGAAGTGGGTTCACCAGGGTCGCCTTTAGCTCAAACATCTCCAAGAGTTCCATGCTGTAAAATGCGGCCAAGATCGGCGATATCGGAGAGCCTTGGGGGATCCCATTGATGACTCACTTCATCTCCCCATGCTGTCCGTTGATGCAGACTGCCGCCTGGTGGTCCTCGAGGAACAACGCGACCCATTTTACAATCTCGAGTGGGATGTGCTTCCGGCGTAGTTCGCACAGCAGCTGCTGGTGGTTCACAAAGTCAAAATATCCTTTGATATCAAAGGTGAGAGCTGACATGACCTTCCCGTTGTTCCACGCCGCTTGTATGTCATTTGTAAACGTTAGGATCACATCGGATGTCGAAGTGTTCGCGCAGCTGCCGAATTGGGTGCCTGGGATCAGGTTGTGACGCCCTGCGAGGTACGATAGCTGGCATGCTACCACCTTCTCGAGAAGCTTGCCCATACATTCCAGCAGTTGGATCAATTGGTATGCCCAGGGTTGGGAGTAGTCAGGTTTACGAGGTTTGCGTAGTGCCACGGCAATGGCCTTCCTCCATTCACGTGGGTGATATCCATTGCGGAGGCAGCGCCTCATGAGCGCATAGATTTCCGCATTCGCGTCTTGCCATGCCCATCTGATGACCTTGTACGTGACTTCACTGTCGCCTGGTGCTGTTTTCACGCTCACATCCCACAACGCCTCGCAAACCTCGTCAAGGGTGACGTCCTGGAATTTGAAGTCGTTAGCGTCATGGTTTATGAGGTCCAGGTTTACCACCTTTGCTAGCGGCGGTGGTGGTTGGAACAACTCATCGTGTAGTGCATCGCACTTGTCCTTGTGAGACACTGCCAGGGGTTGGCCGTTCCCATGCGTGATAGCAGGAGTTGGGTAGTTGCATACGCCCTTAGACCACTTGCGATATCCCCAGATGTCCTCGGTCTGGGCCTCTTCGAGCTTGTCTATCGCCCACTTTCTTTTTGTTACCTTGCACAACCTCTTGAAGAAGTTTGCCGCCTTCTTGACCCTGTCCCATAGGGCTCGGTTGCATCTTCCATTTTCAGATATGTATTCGTGCTGCTCCGTTTGCGCCTTCCCCAGGTTATCAGCAGCCTTCTTAAGGTCTTCGTTCCACCACGGTTTTGCGTTCGCATTTGGCTTTCAAATCTTACCAACTTTCCCAGTCGCCTCCCACATCACGTCTGTGAGCGCCTTTGCCGCCGCCTCCAGTTGTTCGTTCGATACCGGTGACTTATCATCCATGATGGGGTCGATCTCCAGGTGGTGGTGTTCCAGCGTCTTGCAAAATGCTTTGCTCCAGTCCTTGGGCCTGACCTCCTTGAGGCTGTATTTGGTACCTGCCACGTTCTCGATCTCTGTTCGTCCATAGTCCGTTGTCCAGCGGATGCCCCGGTGGTCCGAGCCGTATGACATGGTGGAGTCCACCAACCAATCTTTCACGGTGTCGAGGTTCTTGGCCGCCCCGTTCACATATGTAAGGTCTATCACCGATGGTGAGTAGTCCTTCCGGTGTGGGACGTACGTTATTTCCCCTTTTTTGTTCAGCAGGGCGAATCCCTTGTTCGACATCCACTCTATGAATGCCCTCGAGCACGTGTTGCTTTCAATCCCTGCGCAGGACCATTGTTCATGGTGAAGGTTAGTGTCTCCAAGGAGGATGACCAGGCAGTCAGTTGGGAGGTCAAGGTCCTTGAGGTGGACAACTGCCAGTTGGTGACGCTGTCTCTGATCATTGTACACGTTAACATACGATGTCGTTGGTGCGCCCGGCTGCGCGACATTGATGACTTGTATGTCGAGATCTTTCACGATGTCCGAGCGTAGTGTCATAGTGAAGTCGGGGCAGGCACGGTAGTATACCATCACCCGGGGCATACTTCCCACGGGGATGTTGTCCTTTGGAAGGACTGTGGTCCATGCTTCGTGTTTAATTGGTCTGATTATCGCGTTGCCCACATCGTCGGTGCCTATCCTTGCCCAGCTTGGTTCCTGTCGGAACAGGATGTCAAATTTGCGGACGCAGTCGTTTAAAATACCGTGTGTAGCACTCGATTTTTGATTAATGTTTAGTTGGCTGCATCTTAGCGGCTTGGTGTGTATCGCTCGTCGGTTGAGGATGTGTGGGTGTAGGGGTTGTGGGTCGTTTTCATTCATGGTCTGTGCCCAAGAGTTCCGTCATCATCGTGAGGGCAAGTCGTGCCTGTTCTCGGGACATCGTGTTACCGGCTGCAGCCGCTTTGGATACAATTCTGTCGATGGCCGCCTCAGTGTCAAGAGCCGCAAAGCGGTTGGCGGTGGCTAACGGAACCCGTTGTGTAGGGGGGGTCTTGTCAAGGTTGCGAGGACGCTGCTTGATGGTGTGATCGGCAGAGCATAAAACATAGGCCATACCACATGGAAGAAAGAAAGAAGTAAAATGCATAAATAAAGAGGGGAATTACAAACCCCCGCCAGACATATTACACGCTTATACCCCTTATATATTTATGGCCTCCGGGCACCGCGTCTTAGTAGTTAGTTCACTTGTTGCAGTATAGAAATGCAGATGCAAAAAATAAATAAATAAAATAAAAAATAAAAATAACGGAACCCGTGATCGACCCGTAAACCCGCGGGTTTGGGCACGGGTTTTCCGGGTACGGGTCCGGGTTGTAACTTTTCAACCCGGACCCGGACCCGTGCCCAACACTACAGGGTGATAGCGGTATGTCATCTGTTCTTTCTTGCGGGCCGTACTAATTCTCTGAGGGGTGCACAGTGTGGCAAGGCAATCCGAGCGGACGGCGCCAATTATATTCGAGTATGCATACTATTTTAGCCCCTGAAGTGTCCACGCACCCTGAAGTGGAATTTTCCCTGATCCCGTTGGCATTTCGAATCCATTCCCGCCACAAAAATCCAAAAATGGGTTTTCAGACCATAGCTATGTCTGGGCCAAGTTTCAGCCCAATCGAAGTTGTACAGCGCATAAAAGAAATGAAAAGGAAGATTTTTGCCATATTTTCCCACATGCCAAAAAGCCTGCCAAAACCAATTCCACTTCTGGTTCCATCAACGGAAGACTCGTGTCTTTTGCAATTCAGACCCAAAAATTCTGAAAATACTTGTGGTTATAGAAAAGTCATACATATGCTTAAGTACGGGTGCCGAGAGCAATCGGGGTCGAAGGCACAAAGTTATGGCGCGAGATCATCGTCGTGGACACATGGGGGGGCTAAAATAGTACGTAGTTGTCGCCATAGGGAAGAAGCGAGGAAGGAATCTGTGCATTTTTCTTGAATTGAAATGCAGACTAATATTGAACGGAATGGTGCGCACCACACAAACGTTGCGAAATGAAGATCAATGTTTTCGGCGAAAGGCCCGGTATAGCCACCTGTCACCTCAGGCACGTCCATCATATGGAGACGACCCGTCTCCTTGACTTTCGATACGCCGCCGCCTTCGCGTCCGGCGTCGTGCCAGCAGCAGTGGCTTAACCATTGTTCTACTCGCCCGCCCGCGCCACCACCTTCACTAGGACTCGATCTCGTAGAGCTCGCGCTCCTTCCGCTAGGGGCATCCACACACTGCGCCGTGCGCACTCTCGCGGTCATGGACACCGCAAACGCCAGCAATCCCTGGGCCAGGCCGGCGCGTGTAATGAGAGGAGTGGATGTGCAAAGGGGTTTACGAAGTACCAACCTTTAACAGCTCGTTATCTTGCTCTCAAAACCATGGGTAGGGATTCAGAATTTGAATGATATTATTTAATCACCACTGGACACCGTCGAGAACTTCGAGAGCAGCGAGCCCTCGCTCGAGGTATAATTTTGCCTTGCATAATGTGTCTCTGGGGTCCTAGCACCCTAAAGGGCCAAGCCATATCGCCAATCACGCCTGCCGAACGGCCGACGCGCAAAACCGAAGCTGTCCAGTCAGTGTTGCCATACGCGTTAGTTGGTTAGACTCGAACTGTTATTTCTGAGGGCAGACAAGAGACAACTGAGTAGTACAAGGCAATGGAAACCTGCGATCTTTTTAACTCGAAGGTGCAATACTCTTGCGGCAAAGAAACCGACCACTATTAGCCCGTTGACGATCGACCTCTTTTGCGACAGGACCATCCCACAGCATGCATTCCGTTCTGGCTACAGAATTTAATGCGTTGCTCTTGAACAGCAGAAGATCTGTGAAATATTCAGCCATGTTCGACGGGACTATAACAGCAAGGGCTGCAATGTCTCCAAGAATTTGACGCGGAGTAAATGTTAAATTAGCTTCGGTAGAATGTGAGTACGGCCAGAAGGAATCAGATCAAGGCCCGGAGGATGCTGTCTTGAGAATGAGTTCAGCAAAAGTCAAGTGCAAAGCATGAGATTCAGAGCAAGGCCAGAGGTTCGCGCAGAACGTTTGTAAAGCGAGTGTATGTAGGATGGTGGCAAAGCAAATGATGAGTCTACATAGAGTTAGCAAGCTTCTTGCGGCGATGGGCATCAAGTCCCGGTGTCAGTCTGGCAGTCTCCCGCGTCCCTCTCCACAACTGCGTGTCGGAAAATTCAGTACTTACCGATTTCAGAAGCCGACGACCTTACAAGAGACAGATGTAGCATTTTGGCCGATGCTGTTCGCATTCGCTGTTCAAGCTGATTTAAACACCCATGTCTGACTCCGCTTCTATTCTTAAACGGTTGCCAGGCGGACAGGGAGGAGGAAGACATTTTAGACTGCACGAAGATGTGACCATGAGCGTGAAGATCGCGAGTAGAGACTGGAACGTCCGCAGATCCAACGACTGTCCGGGACTCAACTCGAACTGGTCCACTCGTTTCGTGCTGTCAAAGGCAATTCTACGGATCCCAGTTTGGTTGTCAAGATAGTGCAAAAAAGAATCTAGAAGCGATGGGAAATGCAAGATAATATTTATTCCCACCGATTTCCCCGCTGGTCTGGAACATCCTTTAAGCTGAGAACAAAAAGACGCTAAGGTCAGCACTCCAGTTGCAACCAAAAAAAACAAAACATCTCACTCAACCTCAATGCAATCTCCCACCCGCCGTACCCAGACATACAACAACTGTCCCTGCACACCCCTCTCCCTCACAACCTCCGCAAACTGGCGATACCCGGCCGCATGGAACGGAATCTCCACTCCATGCACCCTTGCCTTCCCCGCCTCCTGCGGCCCAACTCTGATGATAACGCTCCGGCGCCGGTCGTACAGGAACGCCGTCCCCCCGCCCTGGTCGTAATACACGACCTTTCCCTGGTGCGGGTCCCACTGGCCCTTTCCCCGCGTTGGCAAGGATGGCGCGGCACATGAAACGCTCGCCGCCGTATTGGTTCCGCGGAGGCTCATCGACGGGCGGGCCGCCCATTTTCACGGCCTCCTGCTCGGAGGCGAAGCCGAAATCGGCGACCCAGTGGATGTATGCGCGCGCGGGGACGTAGAGGGTGTCTTCGGGCAGGGCAGATGGGTCGGCGGCAATTTTCTTGGAGATTTTGCAGACGAGTTTATGCGTGGGCCACTGTGCTTTGGCGCAGTCTGTGTTGCAGTACGACTGGGATGAATATATAAATTAGGGTGGAACTAATTTCCAAGGAGGAGAATACGCACCACCGCGCGACATCTGCAACGAAAAACATTCACGGTTGACTTTGGTGGATTTTAATGTACAACACTTACGAGGAACACATGGTTTTTGCCGGCTTCTTGCAGTTTCCGCATTCATTGTATAAAATTACCTCCTTTCCTGTTTCGATCTCTTCCACAACACTACAGACTGTAAACACTCGAAAAACAAGAAAATCGAACACGCACTCGAATCGCGGCCGCAAACACGGCACGAAGAAGCTCACGCGAGTCTCCTCCTTTGCCTCCTTGGAGATATTCCAATGCGACTGCTGGTCAGCGACCCACTCTTTGTCCAAGAGATCCGCATTGTACGACAAGAGGCGCGCGAACATGCGAATATGCGCTTCGGGCATCTCCTCACCCGCCTTGAGGTGCTTCTCTAGCTCGACTCGCACGTCGTCGTCGGACATTTTAGCAGGTAGAACTTCGCGCAAGCGTGCCTCGAGGTGAGTAAGGAACTGAGCACCGCCCTGCACGTTAGAAGTTAGTGGTCCAGGTCATGGTTGTGATTCCATCCGCAAGCCCACCTCTGGCCGGCCTTCCATGTATGAATATCGCACCACGACGAGGGGAATTTTTGGCGTCTGCATCATGGGGACGAGCGGGGCTGCAGCGAAATCAAATGAGTTTGTTTAAGTAAAATGACCGTGTGTGTGCACGCACCACCCGGGCGCGCGCCGAACTTGGTCTCTTGTGCTTCTTTAAGCTGTTCAAGAAACTACATTGATGCGGGATGTGAATAAGTGTTGCAACTCCGAGACTGAGTTGAGCTGACCTTGGGGCCGGGTTCCGGCCAGGGAGCGCGTTTAACATCCAAGATCTCCATGATTAGCATGATATCCTTGTCGAAGTACACGACAAAAGGGGTTTCCTGACCGCCTTTAGAGGATTATTAGTATTGGATACACGGGTTCAAATATGTGTTAAACCTTCTGCAGTAAGATCGAGAGCGGCGTGGCCCATGATCTTTTTGACACCAATCCAGTTCCCGGCGGGCCCCTGTGGCGGACTCATCGGGAGGTTCTGCACCATTTCGGGTTGCGTGAATGCGAGAAGGTTAAAATGCGTCATGATATATCTGTGTATAGAATAAAATCAGTCAGTGCACGTTGACGAAAGATGCACTTACGATTGCATTCGTTGGGCGTCCTTGTAGCCGTCGAATTTCTGGGCACCCATCCCACCTGCGCGGACTTCCGGGTGTGGCTTCTTCCAGTTCGGCCACGATTCCAGACGAGCTAGCTTAAAATTTGGCACTTTGGAATAAGTCTTATCGGGGAATAGGTATTCGAATCTACGGATGCGATCGATTAGTGGGCGAAACGAAGGCTACTGGTTGCTGCCGGACCTTTGAATATCCCAGAGCGCGAGCCTCAAATTCTCAGTGGCAATTTCGCGCTGCTCCTTGGGATTTGCCGCAGTCTTCATCCGTGGATCGATCTCGTTTATGTGGCCAATCCCCATAATCCAATTCATCGCGTCGTTCGTCGTGAGCGAGGAGAACGCGCCGTTGTCAACGTTGGGATCCGCAACACGCATCTGAGCCGCAAGACGGGCGATTTCCTCGGCGGTGGAGGGCTTGCGTGGAGGCATCTGGCACCAGATGATGGAGAGAATCAAGATGGAGAAAAGGATTTGAATTTTCATATCCGATGCCACGGTGGCGTGACTTCGCTTGTTTCTCCTTACCATCATGTCGCGTCGGGTGGTCGCGTCTTTCGCGCGTCCTACAGCAAGGAGACTGTCAGAATATTTTGTATTGCAATGCGCCCTACTTTATGGTTCAAGATTCAAGCTTCGGGGCCTGAGTTTTGCAGGGTGAAAAATCAAAGAAAACGTAAACAAACTCGTGTCCTGCTAGGTCCCGGCGGGCTTCTGGCAGACCATTCACGAAATTCTTGATTTTGGCCTGACAGGAAAAAATCTATACTTATCTGTCGGCGATGTTCGCGCCTCAAAGATCCTACAAAAAGATGTCGCCCCTTTTTTTGGCTTCTTCGTCGTGTCGTGTTGGTAGCAGCTGAACTCTTATGTGTGCATTAGACCTTTTTGAATTGATCATAAATATAGAAGGTGGTCAAAACGAAACAGATTCAGATATCTTGGCCCTCGGGACATTTGCGGAGAAGCTTTGGGCTTTCCGAGGCATGGCCTACCACCATTTTGAAAGTCGGATGACTTCCAGACTTGAGAAACTTACAAGATCGTCTGCTCCCGCACTACATCGACAGCTCTCACCTCCGACGGGCCTCGCGCCTTTCACGGGCGCGTATGCGATTCTTGCTGTATGCCTGCTCCAGCCACCCAGTGCCTGTAATCTCCATTCAACTCCAGGACGCTCACTCCGATTTTCACCGCTGCCATCGACTTTCTCGTCCAATTCCGCACCAGACCTGTGTAAGTTGGCTTCCTTCATTTTACAGTATTTTGCACCCTAAGGTTGGTTCTCAGTTCAAAGAGCTTGTTTCCCTCGTGAAGTTTTTTTTCGTAGAGAATCCTTGGCATACACCAGTACTGTTCTGATCCTCGAAGTTTTTTTGAAAAAAAAAAAAAACAATTGCAGGTCGGCGTCCTCACGCTGGCGAATATTTTTCTGGGTCTCTTATCTTCTCCACCAAAAAAAGGCCGTTTCTGGCGGTTGCCAGGTTCGAACCCATCGGTTTTACTCAAACAGGCATTTTCGCACGGCACCCGTTCTGACACGACCAAAAAAACTTGGAACTGAAGTCGGTGGATGCGTCCACTTGATTTCAGTATTCCACGCCTAATATGCACTCTTGCACCTCCGCCAATACTGCGTAAAACACTCTCCCCCCGCCCGTTCTCGTGACAAAAGCCCGCACCAAAATCGACGACTCCTACCTGCTTTTGTCTTCGTCCTCTCCTGAGCCCGATGGCCCGCGTAAAGGATGGCTTGGTCCCGCGCGCCAGCTTACACGCTACGCCCTTGCGGAATCAGAGACTAGCACGGAGGTTTCCCTCGAAATCGCCAACGCAATGCGACTGTTTTCGCAGCCGGCGCGTCTGACGAACGTCACAGAGCTTGGGGCTCTCGGGAATCCCTACTTCACCCGAAAGTCTCATCTTCCTGAGATGTTGAAGGCATGTCTGCTTACACCGAAGGGCGTCCGGGGCCTGTTCGAGGCAGATGTCGTCGCGGACCGAGAAGTGATTAAAAAGTGCATTTCCTACTTTTATCTCTCGCTGGTACGTGTCTTACTACGTCCAGGCTCATGTTCCCGCACAAGGCGTGGTTCAACGCATCGTACGCTCACGGTGTGCTCTTCTTGGAGGATGCCGAAGAACCGTGCGTTATTCATGTGTTTTTTCTCTTCACTATCGTTCATATAGAAAACCAGATTGAAGATCGACACCCGCGGGTTCCATACGTGCGTTTTGCCCTCTTCTGCAAGCTCGAACGTTCACTCATATAATTCCAGTGATCTAGGTTTCCTTCGAGCATGCACGGAAATGTACCACAAGCGAAGGCAGCGAAAGCCCAAGGGCCGCGTTCGTCACACGTTCAACTCCGTCGTCGCGCGCCAGCTCGGTGGTCTCAATCTGCTCATGTCCGGCAGCGTAGACTGCGTCGAGTGTGCGTCTTCCCAGCATGCCTCCATCTTTCGTGTTAACACCATTACCAGACAAATATACGGGCGACCCTGGCTGCTACATGAACTTCGTCACTCGACCGCTCAAGGATGGAAAACACATGTAAGGTCCCTCTGCGGTATCTAGGGACTGACTGACCCCCGCGCGCAGCATCCGCCCGAAGACATGGAAAGAGTGGTACTTTCGCGCCCACCTCATGGGCGTGCGCTCGCTCTTCCTCGGGCTCATCGACGAGGCTGGCGTACTGCGGCATACGCGCCAGCTCGCGACGCGCGCTGCCCCAGGCGGCGAGTGCAGCTGCGGACGCACAGTGGGACCCGGAAGTGGACATGCGCTGGGCGGCGCGGGTGCTCGGCGCGCTGCGGGACTACTGTCAGGAGGCGGTGGACCTCGCGGAGGTGGTAAACACGCACGGGTACCTCCCAAAGGCACTTTGGCGCGTGGAGATCAGCCCGCTGGGCGGGGAGGTGCGCGTTCTGGTGCGCGCCCTGAACAAGGAGGAGCGGCAGGGGACGAGGTTGATACCCAAGGCAGTGCTAAGAGCATTTGAGACGGGGTACGAATGATGTGATATATGAGATGGTGGGTTTCTTTTTTTTGGTGCCCTGCGGTTGTTCACTCTTTTCAGGTGGGTAATATAGGGATCGGGGACTGGGTCGGAATGGGGCGTGTGGGGCGCCGAGATAGTCCCATCGACGGACGGGACCGCCCGCGTTCTTTCCCAAATGAACGCTGCGACAATGAGCGATATGGGATCGCCAGCCCCGATATGGTATCGTGCCACGTCAAGCTATCCTTAGACGCCAGTGGAAGATTTGCATCACGATTGTGTGTGTGCTTATTGCTTCATCGCGCACTGCCCGTCTCATATCATCTGTTTCGGTATGGGTTTAAGAGTATCCATGGCCTGCACCCCGTCCCATCCCATCTCACATCTTACGATTGCCCGTCATGTCCGCCGAACTGTACTATTACGACGAGGACGAGGACGAAGAGGTGTGCCCGGATTACAATGCCGCAACGAGTGTCAGGCGGAGGTGCGTATCTTCCGCACTCGTGAGGATCGGCCCGGTCAGCTGATTGGGTGAATTGTGGAATGCAGTAATACGGTGACGACGACGAGCAGCGGCGCGACGTCCAGCAGCGGGGCCAGCGGCAGCAGCGCCGGTAGCAGGAACGTTCACTGGAACAACTCCGCTTTCGATGCCGCTACGCGATCGCTCCCGCCCCTGCGCACATTTACCTCGCACGCCCAACTCCGGCATGCAGCTACTTCTCCTTCCCCTTCTCCACCCCCTACAACACCACTGCGCCTACGACTGCAACGATTCCTCTACACATACACGCTAGTCGCGGACGGCGCGCCACTGACATTTCTACTATCGTGAGTGAGCCGGAAGCGCGTTTCAGCGTTCCTGGCCGCCGGCTGACAGACTGGGCGCCTATGCAGCGTCGAGCCGTCCAATGGCAAACCGACACCGGGGAAATACACCTTGCGCCTTTCGCTCAAGGTGGACGACGTCGAGCGGCCGATAGGCGAGCCCGTCACCCTCCGGCTATCTGTCGACCCGCGCAAGCTCGAGTTTGCCGTCTTGTGAGCGTCTATTCCCATTCTGCTTCTGCACCCTGCCCCTGCCGTTCGCACGCTCACGCTAATTTCCGAATGTAGCATTTTCCCAGGAAAGGCCAACGTCCTGCCGGTGGGGTGTCTGTACTCGCTGCGCGTGTGGCTGAGGGCGAACGGGGTGGACCACCGCATCTTCGGCGAGGACGAGCTGTGGGTCGGCGCGGATCCGGACTTTGGTGCAGTCGAGAACGCGTCGTTTGCGTGTTTGCGGCCCGGGAGTGCGGGCGCCACGGCCGCACCGGATGCGCAGGTGTTTGACGCCGTCGTCGGGCGCGCGCGCGTCCAGTTCGTTATTCGGTGCGTCCACTGCCTCTCCACAACTATAGTGCGCTGATACCTTATCTGCAGGTGGCACCCCCTCGGCGATCGATATTACCGGTACACGATGGAATACGCCGCGGGCGGCGTCGGGAATATGCTCATGGACGACCTGCGCCTGCGCGTCGAGGGCGACCCGCGGCGGGTGGCGTTCCTCGTGTACACCGTTCCCGTGCGGTCCGTCCCGAAGGGCGCGTCGCACCGCGTACGCGTGTGGCTCAGGACGCGCGCCGCCCCGCACGCGCCCGCCGCGTCCACGCCCCGCCCGGTGGTCGCCTCCGAGTCGTGCGTGTACCAGCGCGTGTGGAAGTCGGACGCGTTCAAGATCGGCGCGCGGCTCGACTTTGAGGCGCTTGGGCCGCGGGTCGTTATGGGCGCGATGGCGGGGCCGCCGCAGACGGTCGCGATGGAGAACGCGCTTTCGTCGCCGGTGGGGTACCAGCGGGACGCAAAGTCGCCGATTGTGTGATCGATCGATCGCGGGATGTCTCTCCGTTTTTGTTGTCTTTCATTTTCCACCTTTCTTTGCAGCTTTAAGCTTCGAGGATTTTTTGGTGCTTTAAGTACGAGTAAAACAAAAAAATTAATGATGTACATTAGGAATAACATTGGCTACGACGTTGCCCTCCATAATTTCTCTTCACCTCTTACATTTAAAACCTTGAATTTGATTAATTCTTTTCTCCTTCCCTGAGCCATTCGTCGAGGAAATGCGGTAGAGTGGGCTCATTGGCGTTCACTACAAGTCTTCGATGGGACCAGATATCTTCTCGTCCTCATCATCCTCGCTGCTTGATCTGAGGAGTCGACCCACCGTCCCCAAGTTATCGGACCTGGTGTGAGTGGGCAAGCGAGCAAAGTCGCCCGCACCGAGTCCCCGAATAGAGTGAGATCAAGATAAGTTAACGAACTCGTACAAAGCAAAGAAAAGCTGCAAGTTTTATACTGAGAAAGCTAAGTCGCCGCCATTACACGACCACTTTGGCCTCGAGGAAATCCGACCACTCATTCTGGCCCCACGAGCTCGAGATCTCGTTGGCGACAAGGCCGTCCCACAGCACCGTCGGCGAGACGTGGATCCCGTTCTGGCGGGAGAATTTGACTGTCCTAACGTGAGCAACACCGACCACGGTCCCAAACTACTTGGTACTGCTCACTGGTGTACTTGAGATCGTCAGTGACCGCGTTCCCCGCCGTTCGGGCTATTCTTCAACACGAGAAGGTCCGCAAAGTTTCTTGCGGCGTGCGAAGGGACGGGGATGACCTCCGCCGCGAGGGCCGCGAGCTTTTCGCGGATTTGGAGCGGGGTGAGCGTCGAGGTCGGGATGTCGAAGTACTCGCCCTGGCGCTTGAAGAGGGCGAGGGAGAACGGCCAGAAGGACTCGGGGGCCGTGCGCGCGACCTGGAGAACGCGTTTAGGATTCGAATCGCGAGTTAGACGTGCACCGGAGGACGAACCGCGAGACCGGCCTCATGCACGAACGTAGAGGACGCGTGCCAGGGCTGGACTTGGGGTCTGAAGATCGCTTTGACTTTTCCGTGGTATTTCCCGCCGGGGCCAAGCAGGGGGACGAGGACGCTGTCTATCGCGAGCGAGAATTTGGCGCTGCCCGACGCGCTTCAGATCAGATGCTATCGATATGGCCGCGCACATTCCTACCTGAATGGGCACACATAGTCCACTGTAGACCCCTCAGAAATGCATTCGATACAACTCAAATCCACTCACGGAAAATATCGAGAGTGTGGGGTGCATCGTGCGTTCCAGCGATGATCAAGGGACGGAGACTGGGTTGGAGAGCCATGTCGTTCTGCTTTTTGGGAGTGAATCCTTATAAACGGCCAGGGAGGGGTCACGTATACCTTAGTGTAGCTTAGTGTGCGACGCGTGCGCTGAAGTTGCGTTTGCAAGACGGGTAATGGCGTCCAAGGACCGAAGCGCGTGAATTACCAAATAGGGGTATTTTTATGGGGCTTGATCCGCGCCAGCCGAGTGGGCGCTGAATCTCAAGCAAAAAGGCTGGCCCTGGAATCTCCAGCGCCCGACATGGGAGCTCATTTTCTCGCAAACCGACCAGGGTACCGGCGGAATTCTTGGTTTTTGGTCACCCATTCGGGGCCACATCAAAGCCCAAGTCTTTTGCAGAACAACATATCCGCTCTATTCCCCAGCTACGATACTGGACCTACATCAACGCAAACGGTGCCGTCCGATCCGCAAGCCTCGGGAACGCGTTCGTCGACGCGAGCACGACCATCTGCTTCTCGTGGCTAATGTACCCGCGCATGAAGCCCCTTGTATATCATGTTCGCGACGAGGCACTCGGCCTCCTCGAGCTCGACGTCCTTGATGCCCGATATCCGCAGCGCGCAGTGGAACATCGAGAGCGGGATGCGCGTGCCCTTGGCCGAGGCGACCCACCTAAAGCCACGAGCGCATGAGCGGAGGGGGAAGGGAAGGGAAGGGAGGAAGAAGGGCACTCACACGCGGCGGAACAGCCCCCCGCAGGCACAGCTCGCGCGCCTTCTCGAGCGTGAGAAGGAGGTTGAGCTCGATGAGCCGCGCCTCGCGCAGCTCGAGCGCGCTGTCGAAGGCGGCGATGTCGCCCTTGCGGGAGCGCGGCGACGAACGGCGCGAATATGTCCGCGAGGACGGGGAAGCGGTGCATCAGCTCGTCCGAGGGGAGGTGCCCCCGGAGGATGCGCAGGGGGATGAGGTACGCGAGGATGCGCCTGTGCGTGGTTAGCGACGCCTGCTTGTCTGCGATGTAGATGGACTACACGTACGCCTGGTTCTCGTGCGCGGCGATGTGGCAGTGGTAGAACGCGAGGGTCAGCTCTTGCTCCGCCTTGGCGTACTCCTCGTTCAGGAAACTCAGCATGCCGATGTAGTACCGGTAGGTGACCTGGTGGGACCGCGGATAGTTCTCCAGCGCAGGAATGTCGGCGTTGTTTTCGAGCACTTTGATGATATTTTTGGTGAGCGATATTCGTCTGACTTTGAAGTAGCATTTCATGGCGAGACCGACGACGTAGTAGACGCCCCATTTTCGCGATTCGTCCGGAGGCGAATTTCTGCTCAAGTCAATTTATATACAGCGCCTGCAGAGGTGGCACGCGTACGCACCTGTCTGTCATACAGTTCGAAAACGCCTTGGCCACGATCCGCGCGGCCTCCACCATGCATTCGCTCTGTTCGCTGTGTACTTTTGCGTGCCAGTCAGCCTTGAGAGGGGATTATCACAAGATTGGACGCCAGAGAAGGAAGCGGGTACGTCGTGGGCCAGATCTCGCAGGTCCCGCAGAATAGAGAAGAGCGCGGGCAGGGTCCATCCTCTATTCTCAATAAAAAAATCGGAAGAACAAGCTGCTCCAGTGAGACAAACGGCTTGTGCCACGAGACAGATTGCGATGCGACGTACGAAACAAGCTGTGACTGCTCCTTGAAGGCCTCCCCTGGCCGGAGGCGTGCGATATGGGTGCATATTAGAACATACTGGATTGCAATTTCATCCCAGGGACTCATTATGCTTCCCTTGAAGTGTGCAAGCGTCGCGGGCTGGGAAACGTCTCAGAGCGGAGTGGTGGAGGCGGGGCACCGACGCGCTCACCGTGGGCGAGCGGAATCCCTTTACGAGATCCTTTCCATGCGGGCTCGTCGGACGCAGAAGATACGCTAGGTTTGGTCCGTTTTCGGCGTTGAGGGCGTCGTTGATTTGGGTCAAGAAGGTGGAAAAGTCCATGGGCATTCTTGGTGCCGAAGGGAAGCTAAAATCGTTAGAAATACAATGGGACCAGTCCGATGCCGGTGAATTGAGAAACAAGCCAGAAGTTGACGCGAAAAGCCAGGGTCGTTGGCGGTGGTGGAGGACAGGATGATTACCGTAATCCGATTCCCAAAACGGAACTTGTGAGCCCCTATTTACTATACTGCCACACTACCACCCATGTCTTCCCCAAGGCCAGTCGCTATTCAAGAATACGATTATAAGCTTCGTTCACAAAGTGTGGTATGTGTGGTATGTGTCCCGTTATTCTCCCCTCTTTCCTCCCTAATCAGCAAGGACTTAGGCTGGACTCGAAGGCCCGACTCGGACAAGGCCAGTTGCTACTCAAGAATACGATTATAAGCATCATTCACAGATCAGTGTGGTACGTGTCCTATTCTTCTCCCTCTCCCCTCGCTAATATGAAAGTACCCGAGCTCCCTGAACAGTGGAACGGCGAGTGCATTGCATCCGCAGGCGAGAAGATATGGTTTGACGTCCGCTGTCTCGCAATGCGCACCGTCATAGCCGCTGGCCTCGACTGTAGATCTAAGCCTCCCAGACTTCCCGTCCTCGTCCCTCTCCTTTCCGCCTACACAAGTTTCGTCGAGAGCATGCTGGTATTGCTTCACATATATGAGGAGTACCTGGTCTGGTGTGATCAGGAAGACGAACCAAACCATTGCGCGACGTCGATACTCCGAAAGGGCCGTGACAACGAAACCGAGACGCCCCTTGCCCTTGAGGACTTCTGCAAACAGATTGAAAGGGTGCGGACGAATGCTGCTGCGGTGGCAGACTGTTGGGAAGAGACAGGGCGCATGCTACAGTACGGGCTTGGTGTAGAAACAAAGAGACCGTGGGGTTTGGGATGGATGCTTCGCATGGATTCTGTCACGCTCCCATGGCTAGCGACTTCTCAGCAATACTTGCTTCACATGGACCTCCCTACGATAGTGAAAGATGCTCAGTTCCATCTGGCCACCTTCGCACAGCTGTGCCACGTCCTGGAGGGCGAGGCCAAGCGGTTCGAGTTGGATAGGGCGAGCGCAGTGGGGGCCGGTGTGGATCTACCCTCCGACTCCGTAATACCTCGAACCCTCCGCGCCGTGAGGACGGCGAATTTTCACCTCCGTTCGATGTTCAAGGGTTTTCTTGACATCGGAGTCTGACCCAGAGCCGTCAGTCACCCCAAAAACATCCCTTTTTCCTACGCTAATTTCGAATCACAGAACCTACTCACTTCGTCTCTTGATACCAGTCGACGTCGCTTGTCAGTTGTAACAAATACCGACTCGAGGCCATGTATGTCGGTACAGCACCCGTATGTTCCTGATAGGGACCACCGCGGTTATACATCTTCCTTCCTTCCTTCTTTTCATTGGTCGCTGAGGAGTGGCATGAGAAAGTGGGAGAGTATGCGGCGTCATTAGCGGTTGGAATAGGAAACAGACCAAGTTTGTGGCTCTAAAGTATGAAAATTTAGTAAGGAGACCCCTGATCCTGAAAGAGCATGAGGCATCATTTTGAATTTAGCTACACACGATTCTCAGGTTGGTCCACCCACTTTTCTCTTGACGGCTCAGATAAGTCAGGATAATATAACCCTTTCGGAACGTGCGGGAGTTGTAGGGTATAGATCGGGGGCACACCAGCTCCTGCAATTGTTGGGCAATGTCAACTCGAGGGATGAGCGAACGCTAAATTCTTTCAGTTTAAATGAACCTGAGAGGAAAGAACCTCAACTCGTCGTTGAATGGGCGCTCTAAACTGAGAAAACTATGAGTTCCTGGACAGAGAATTATCGAACACTTGGCTTGACAAACTCGAAGGTGCACAAGCTTCCATCGCCACCTCGCCTCCACCACGCCTTGCACATACTTCTCGATCTACTTCTCGATTCGAATTTCGAACGTGATGACGACTGCTTGAAAGAAGGCAAGCGCCCCACCGCCCCAGTGACGCAGCGCTATGGACTCTGGCGGGTAATGCATGACGATGGACCTGAGAAGGAGAGAGCTACGTGAACGTGGACGCCTTGGAGCCGTTTTCAGTGGGAGAACCGTGGACGACGAACTTGGTGGATTCTGTCGTTCATTTAGCTGCGAAGAGTTTACAAACCGCACTCGGCGCATGTCAGAGGCGACCCCAAAAGTGGTTCACGCTCCAGGCCAGCGTCACGATGATAGACCCCATGAACGGCGACCAGTCCTCTGGGCCAGAGGCGTCAGCCTCAACAAAGAATGCGGTGCGTTACATACTGAGAGCGCCGGGATAGGTATGCTCGAAGCCCAGACCACTTGATAGCGCCGCAACCAGCGGTGAGTAATACGGGGTCCCAAACAGTTGCCCAAGCTCCAGGCCAGCATGATAGACTCCATGGACGGCCAAAGCTCGATACCGGAGGCGCCGGTACTAGCGGAGGATGCGGCGCTTTACATGTTGAGAGCGCCGCCATGTCCCAAGTCCAGACCAACTGGTAGCGCCGCAGCCAGCCGTGCGCAGCAAGACTCGACCTACCGGAGTACAGGACCAGGCTTCGGGTGTTGAAGGAACATACGGTATTCAAAAATGTAGCGAAACCCCGGAATGGAAAATTTTTGGGAAAAAATTAGCAGAGTTGACCAGGAGCAGTTCCATGTCGTAGCATGACCCGCTTAGTTTCCCCCATGCTGTTTAACAGTGTGCTGAAGAACTCAAAAACTCCGAGAAAGGTTATTCCAGACGGTGTCAGAGCACCATTGACAAATCGTTCCAACTTTCCTGATCCTCCGAAATCAGTAAACAATATATGACCGAGGTCGAAAATGTATTTCGTGACTTGGACTTACGTGGATCTTTATTGTTATGACCGCAGAAAAATCGAGGGGCATCGCGGTCGAACCGTCCGTTTTACACCCACGGGAATGCCTATTCACGTTCAATTCAACGGTAGGCACGCGTCACAGTTGCCAATCCTTCGAGTGTTGTCGAATTGAATGACGAGGGGACACGAGTTGGACATGAGAGTTCGAGGCAAGGTTGATGGGTCGGCGAATAAGCGCCTCTTTGATGGCCGGCCTTTGCTTTCAACTTCCACCACTTCCCAGCGTCGTGTTCGAATCTCGAACAGACGCTGCTGCAAAGCCATAGGAAGCCCTACTGGATCACGCGGCCGAGAAATGCGGAGCACTTTACAGTGTTTTTGGTCGAATATTTTCACGCAATGGAGCCGCCGCTCCCGCTCGAAATCTGGAAGTACGGGAACTGTGGATCGCTGCGGGATATACACTTTGTGACCTCAAAAACTTCTGTTGTTTGATAATCTTGGGGTAATACCGTCCGCAACCGGAGAAAGGGGCCATTGGAGCGCAAACCTCGCCGATACCACGCCGTTGCTTCGACCTTCATTTTGTCGTCAGCGATGGCGCATCTTAGGCGCACCATGCGCTCCCCCGATTTTCTCATGCAAGAACGTTAGCGAGTCTGCTGATCCATCCGGGCGGATTCTGCCCGACGGAAGAAAAAAGGTTATTTCTAGGCTATCAATCTCAAATGAACTTTAAATGGCCTGGCGTTACCTTGATAACGAAAAATCCAGGTGGTCTATGGCATCTCGATTTTCGCTGTCTAATCTCGCCTTTCCTTCGGTGCCTCGTGTGCTGATGTCGAGACTTTTTTCATCCCCGAAAGTTGCGGACCTGCCCGCGGTGCATGTACAAGGATCGGCGCTCGATGTAGGGCACGGCTGCGTTCCTCATCGATGCTTTATTACTGAATCTCTCGCCTTCTTTCTTTGCTTCTCGCGAAAATTTCTCCTGCCAATGCTCGGCCGCTACGATTGAAATGACGGTGGTCCCCCCGAAAGTGGTTTTGAGGTTCAGTTGCTAGATGCCGAGACGCACCTCAAGTATTATTCAAGCACACCGCCCACCCGACTCTTCCCGTCGCACGGACAATCTCGGACGTCATACCCGAGATCCGCTTGGACCGTAAATGAATCCACGCCTCTGGGAAGTTGTCTCAATGCTTCTGGGCGTCCAGAATGTGTCCAGACCATCGGCGCAACGATTCCACGGTCTTACGGCCCAAAATAGGATTCACGCATCCCGCGAGCCAGGCTACGGTGCGAAACATTATAAAAGGGGGACGCATGCGCGTTATCTTCGCTCATTCACTCGTCTACCCACTTTCCTGTGGTCATACACTCATCCATCGCTCTCGCACTACTTTCCATACTCATCCTCGTCATGTGCACCTCGTCTGCTGCTGTCGTACCCACTGCCCGCCGCTGCAGCCAGAGCGACACTTCCGTCACCAAGCCCGCATATCGCGAGGGACCTCAATGTTGCCACTGCGGCTGGCGGGGCAACCACGCCTCCTCGTGCCCCTTTTACAATCCTACAACATGCACACGAGCACACGGTCAGTATATTCACGAACGTTGTCGCAAAGCGTCCAGATCTAAATTCCTTCCTTTGTATTTTCAGACTCCCACTCTCAATAAATATCGCCGCCTTCGTGTCGCACGCTTTGTTCTGGTAACCATTATCCTGCACGGTACGTGTTCTTGTTCATATCATTAACACGAACTGATCAACTTTCCCCAGATCTCGCCTTAATCATCGCATCCATCTTGTGTATACTACCTGCAGCGTATTTATTGCGGACTGTATTGTAGGAATATCTGTGTAGACCAGAGGTAGAAAAAATGTACGATAATGCCTCCACTTTCAACATGTTTAGTGACACGACTCTAATGCGGGATCCGGCGCAATGTAAATTTATTACTTGTTTCAACCTGCGGAACCATTTGAACGAAAGACTTCTCCTCAGATGTGATGCCGACCAAATTCATGTCTTCCGCCCGCAGACGACATCCCGAAACTAAGAAGTTGCGTACGCCACACATGAACTTACGCCTTGAAACACGACTACCGAAGCTGTGGAGACATTTTCGAAACTATTCAGCTTCGAGCGTTTGCTCTCAGGGCGTGTCGTCACTGCTATCGCCACATAATTCGGGTTCCAGACTACGAAGTTTGTAGCCAACACCGTGGTAAACCTGCCCAAGCTGCCTTTTCTCATGGATTAGTCTCTCACACTCACACTATAACCGAATCTAGTTCGTGCCTCGCTCATATGTGCAGATTGATATTAAGTTGACGGACGAAACAACGACAGCAATTACGATAGCATGCCAATCAGGACAGCAGATATGTTGAATTCCGCGGCTTAACTTGCCTTTCGTGGAGTAAGAAGTACGCCTCCTGAATGGTTTCATTTAGATCTTCTAGAAGAGTTATGCAAGATGGGTGAATCTCTTTCGTTTATAATTTTGTACTTGGCTTGGGCTCTGGGAATAATTTCAGCAGCATCCGGAACTTCAGGTCCGTTCTGGGTCCACGGTAAGGACGGTTCTTTGGAGCGGAAGCGAATCCTACTTACGTCGCGCAAGAGTGCATTCCAGTCGTCATCGCGGATAACGATGGAGTCGTGGTACCTGAAGGAAGCTATTAATGCGAGAACTTGGCAGGCATACTAAGGCCTGTACTCGACTGAGCAAGAAATCGTCGAGTCTCGTGGATGGATGGAAAAACTAAGATCAAACAGGGTTATAAATATTAAGGAGAAGACGCCTTAACGGTCTCACCGACTGCGGAAACGCCGCGAAATACGCTTCGCAAAACCAAGACGCCCAGGGAACGGGCAGCCCACGCGGTTCGTGCATCGGGATCTTTAACGAAATCGCGCGCACGTATGCTCTCTGTCGCCACGCTTTCCCATCAAGTCCGGTTTTGAAATAATGCAGGAAACGCGTCTGGTGTTGGCGGCTATGAGCGTTAGCATCTTGTGGCCGACAGGTGCATGCACGGCCTGCCAGGGTGAAATTACCGCACTGTAGCGATTCATCAGTGATCTTCTTTTCCGGGGATGAGATATGCGGTACAGTACTGGGTAGCGCTGCGGAGAAAATGACCCTTGCGCCGGCATCTGAACGAAGTTTATGGTTCCCGCGTGATAAAGATTGATGTCGGTAATTTTACAAGTCTCAGGCGCCGGAGAGAAACCTGGAAGCGAACCCATTGCACTTTTTTTTGTTAACTATGGTGTAGACAGGTGTGCGATGCAACTTTTTGAATGATAGATGAGCTCGAAGGGTAGTTTGGTGCCAGCCCGAGCTCAGAAGGATTGAGAGTTCTAGAACGTTGAGGTCGATACAATTGAACTGAAATAAAAGTCCAGAACGCCGCAGTGTCCGTCACGGGAAGGGTTCCTCCTAACCACAGTAGCGCAGAATCGAAAATGGCTCAGAAGGGCCTTGGCTTGATGCTTTCCCTAGACGGTTGGCTTGGTGGTCCATGGAGAAACAAATGGGGAGATGGGCTCTCGTGTTTGGAGCATGGTAACGGAATGTCGAGGAGAATCCGCGGCATATCAGATCTTAAGCTTGTTAAAGCCGATCGCTAAAGTATTCGGAGGCACACCATTCCAGAGAGAGTCGTGTCGCACTGAATCATACGATACTGGTCAAAATCTTTAGATAACCCCAGCGGTAGAGAAGAGGAATCTGTGGAAAGCCGGGGAATTGCCACACTCCACCCGAGACAGTAGTAGCAGTGGTTGTCTGCTGAATGATCTTGCGAGGAACATTTACCAGTGATCATGAGCTCCTTGAAAGTTGAGGACTCCAGGAGCGGACTCTTGAGCAATCGACAAGATCATTGCTGGGAAGAGGACCCAATCGCAGGGATACGCGGCGGCCGTTTGGAAGAAGACATCCCCTATCCAGTTGGCAGTTGTGGCAGGAGCAACAAAGAAAGAACTTGAAGGATATCTCGGGGATTCGAACCGACGGCAATAGTACGGGCCCTAGCTGTTTCTTCAAAACCTGACCGCGCCGGAATATACCTACCTACCGGGACGTTCTTCAAGAGGCGGCGGGACAGAAAAATGGATGATTTCATGCTCAGAATCCAAAGGAGTTGGGGTTATTCAATACCCGCCTACGGACCGAAGGAATGATGACGTAGGGCAGTTCGGACCGAAATCGGCGACAAAGAACAAGAGATCAATTCACTTGAAGACCTTTTTTGAAGCCAAAGGGCGATCAAGGGGGGAACCGGCACTAAATTTTCGTATGTGGGGTCCGAGGTCGACCGAATTTTTTTTTGTAGGGTCAGTTAGAAAAGAGCTTTGGGAAGCTTCAAAAATGTGTTTCAACTTTGTCAGTGTCATTTGGGTCGTGCAATCTGTCATCTCAAATAAGGCAGTTACCCCGATTTGGGTGGCGCATCAGCCTTCCAAAATTTCTCCTCAGCTTCACGCCGGGCTCGCCAGCAATACCGAAAGGAGGAAAGAACGGGAAGAAACAGGTGTGTAACACATTTATTGGTTATTAGTCCATCATGAAGCGAACGTGAAGGACCAGGAAGGACCGCTAATAAATTGCTGAGCCTTGGTCCTCGGGGTGTGATACTTGTCAAACGATCATAACAGATGCCAACGTCAAAATGCATGGGTGCGGCGGCCGTTGGTGCCATTTCCGGATATACCGGCCCGGCATCAGGGGTAGGAAGCTCCTTCCCTATATGGAAGGAGAGGGTTCGGCTCGAGCAACTCGGTCGAAAAAAACTTTTCGACCCTTTCTAATGCCGGTTCCCCTTTGAGGGCGATCACGGTGAGCCACCAGTACTCTTATTCGGAGTGCATGCTTATGAGGGAGTCCACCCTTTCTACTTAGCTAGCTGTCAACCTACTCTCTTATAAACAGACGCTATAACTGAAACCTCGTACCTCGGTTGTTATAACCCAATTATAACCGCACAAATGCACATTCATCGAGGATCCCATTCTTCTCGTAAGTGACACCCTCGACTTGAGCGATCAATGAACGATACAATGTTGTGCGTGAGTACATGCCGCTTACTCGAAGCTCCCTCCGTCTTGGATTTCCTTCGGTTGCCGCGGGTGATCGATGGCTGCCTTTCCCTGGAGGTCTGTACGAAAGAGAAGTTCACTGTCCGACGTGCGGCAGAGACAGAAAGAAAACGCGACGCTAATGAAACGCTACTCATGCCGCTGAGTATATGGGGGGAGAAAGATTAGGAAGACCTCCAAGTATGTGCTGTATGCTTGCCTGCCTTGAGGACTGCCCAGAAAAAGCCAAGACAATACCTCTGGGACTGGCTCCCGGCCATGTCTAATCTCTCCGGCTGGGCAGAGCTAGAGAACGTAAAGCCGACGCTCTCAAGTGGTCTCTCGCCTCCTGTTCATGTATTCCCCTTTCAATGATCCTTGACGTCTAGTAACCGCGGCCATGATCGTGTCGCTCGCAAAGAGCCTTCCCGCGAAGAGGCTAGGAACTCCAAGGACGGGGGCGTCCAACACAAAGATTGGTGAGTTATACCATCCGATCCTTTCTCTTCCTCTTGCTCAACATCCCATCAGACAGCAGTTGGAAAGATTTCTTCTGGGTTCTGGCCATCAATCCTCACCTTCCGGTGCCAGCGCTATTTCAACACTCGTTCTGCGTCAAATTCTTGGAAACTTTGCAGCCCCCGCGGTCCCAGGCCCGTTGAACGTAGCCGATTACTTCACGGAACTTCTGCTGTTGAAGAGCAACTCAAACGGCGGAAACTAACTAGGATCTCGGATCTCGGTTATGCGGGCATGTAGTCCCTTCTCATGCCGAAGTCCCTCTCACCAAGCGTTGAATTCTGTTATCAGAACGGAAGGCATATGTCGCGTGCTGTGGGATGGTCCCGTAGTGAACGGAGTCGGCAGTCAACAGAGCCAGCACTGGTTGTCTCTTTGCTGCAAGAGTGACTGCCCTTCGAGTCAAACAAAAATCGCAGGTTCTGATTGTCTTGTACTAGTCAATTTTCTCTCCTCTGAAATAACAGTCTGAGCCTACACCAACTAACGCAGTTTTTCTCAGGATCAAGTCAGTTTACTATCAGTTTTCCACGAATTCATTTTCGTGCGCTTCGATAGGATCCGTACCACGCTGCTTACACGCTACTGTGTCTAGCTGGCGATCAAGGACGTCCTTGGTCTTCCGCCTTTGAGTCCACCAACACTGCGAAACCCACTGTGGGTACACATCCTCATTGTAAACGTGTGGCAGGCTAATGTCGCTTGGTTACGCCGCGTTACCTCCAAAAGCCCTCATTCATACGACAATACTTACACCACGCATTCCGACTCTGTTATCTCTTGCCGTTGCTATCGATCTTTTACCCGGTGTCGTTTTCCGTCTGTCTCATCGTCCAGGCCGGGAGAAGCGTACTCATCTATCCCTTCAATCTTCAATCGGTCAGTTCTGTCTCGGGTATAGAATTCGCCCGTCACTGCACACAATACTGAGATCCACACTTTTCGCTTTAGGTCAAAGGATCCGCACCATGCCTCGCCAGGCTAGCAAATCCCACGAAGTCAATAACATCTACATCTCTCAAATTTCCGGTGCATAAAAAGTTGGTTCGCCTTGCAACATGAATATTTATACTGGTGGAAGTGGTGGGCAAAGGGGTAGTGGTGAGGGTATCGGGGAAGGTCCTAATTTTCGAGCTGCCACCATGCATCTTGTGATACAAAACCACCTGCCGGACGAACCAGTTGCAAGATCCGAGGGAGGCGAGAGGGACTGAGTTAGCAGGAACCTGCGTCCTGGCATAGCCGCGAGACCTGCGCTGTGATCGTTTCCTTCCCCTCAAACTCTTGCGTGTGGTCGCCGACATCTCGGCACCTCCAAGTCGGGTGAAGCTTGCGTGGTAGTTGACGCAAGCATGCAAGTAGGGCAAGAAGGTCCCGTCTCACGGATTCCACGAACAGGTGCGCACGGAATGGCTCTCCATTCGATAACGTATAGAGTGCTTACCACAATGCCGCGGCGAGCAAATACAGAATAGCGAGGAGAATCCGCGGCATATCAATGAGCTTATTAAAGCCAATTCGAATCTACGCTAAAGTATTCGGAGGCACACCTTTCCAGAGGGAGTTGTGTCGCACTGAAACATACGATACTGGTCAAAATCTTTTGATAATGCCAGCGGTAGAGAAGAGGAATTTAGTGAACAGCCGAGAATTGCCACACGAAACAGTAATGGCAGTGGTTGTCTGCCGAGGGATCTTGCGAGGGACATTTTACCAGTGATCACGAGTTCCTCAGGCTTGAAAGTTGAGAACTCAGCGAGCAATCGACAAGATCATCGCTGGGAAGCGGACCCCGAATCAATCGCAGTGGATACGCCGTATGGAAGAGGAAACATCCCTTATCCAATTGGCAGTCTTGGCAGGAGCAACTTGAAGGATGTCTCGGTGGAACTCACGTGATATCGCGGCTCTTTCGGCCGACGTTCTTCGTTCCGACCCACCACTGCCAAATCTCCTCGACGCCATGGATGTCGATGCACCCAGTGAAACTCCTGTCAATACCACCCCCGACCCAGTCTCTTCTGAGCAGACAGGACTGACACGCGCGGAGGGTCTGTGGTTTGAAGATTGTGGACTTATTATTCAGGCGGAGAACACCATTTTTCGTATTTCGCGCGATTGGCTGGCACTTCAGTCCCCGATCTTCCAAGATATGCTGGCTCTTCCGATACCCGTGGATGCGGAGAAGATGGAAGGCTACCCCTTTGTTCGTTTACCGGACACTGCAGAAGAGGTGTCCGTTTTCTTGAAGGCACTGCTCTGTTACGGGTAAGATTTTAAAATTCTCGACCAGCGACAACGAGCAGTTGATCATGTGCACGTACTTATTCATTAGTTTCTTTGAGGCGCATCCTGCTTCAACAACATTCCACATTCTCGGAGCCGTCCTCAACATGAGCCACAAATACGAGGTTGCCGTCCTTTGGAAGCACGCTCTCACCCACGTCTCCCACTTCTACCCTACAACGCTCTCTGACTGGGACCAGTTGGACGGCAAGTCGAGCGAATGGCAGGACGACCTTCTCGAAGAGCCTGGGGAAACTTCTCCGATCATCGCTTTGGCTCGGCGACTCAGCATAGATTGGATCCTTCCCGCCGCTTTTTACCACGTTTCCAGATTCACCGAAGAGCGCGTTCTTCTCGCAAGTGACACCCTCGACTTGAGCGATAAAATCTTGTGCATGAGTGCATGTCGTTTACTCGAAGCTCCCTCCGTCTCTGACGTTTTGGATTTCCTTTGGTCGCCGCAGGTGATCGATGGCTGCCTTTCCCCGGAAATGTGTACAAAAAGGAAGTTTACCGCTCGACGTGCGGCAGAGAAAAAAAGAAAACGCGATGTTGATGAAGCGCCACTCATGTCGCTGAGGATATGGGAGGAGAAAGATTGGGAAATTCTTCAAGTCTGCCCTGTGTGCTTGCCTACCTTGAAGATTGCCCACCAGCAGGCAAGACAATCCCTCTGGGACAGGCTCCCGGTCATGTTCAATCTCCCCGACTGGGCAGAGCTGAAGAAGCGCAAAGCCGATGCTCTCAAGTGATCTCTCGCCTTCCGTTCGCGTTTTCGCTTCTAATAACCCTTGACGTCTAGTAACTGATTGTTCGCAGCTTTACCATGTTTGTCTCCAAGTCGATAACTCCTAGTCTGTTCAATTGTATCTTGGGCGGGGGTCAGCCTGCATACCTCATTTTTCGGATTTTCCTGCAGTAGGCCAGACTGCTAGTCCGGTGGACGTTAGACATTAGGACTGGGAGGACGGGTGGGGAAGGCTAAAAGACGTAGCGGGACGCCGGCGGGTATAAAAATGAATTATCTTCCCCCCTCAAAATAGCTTCGAGTCTCCCAGGCCTGTCTTCCGGCTGCACTGCTGTTACAGCTATCGTTCTTGCATTGCCCACAGCTTCGCACTGCCTCAGGCTGAAAGCACGCCCAACTACTTGCACTTGCCGGTTTCTGCTTTATCGCATCTCTCTTCTTTGCCTTTCAAGTTGTCGTTTTATCTTCTGCCGATGTTTAGCGGTACTGGATATCAGATACACGGCGGCAGCTTCTACAATGTCGGCGGCGACGTGAACTTACACACCCACCAGCCTCTGACGATTCAGGATCACGATGCACGCTTTCAGCTTCGGGACAGTCATCTGATCGTGTGTTGGCGGGAGTTGCGAGGAACCCCCGTTATACTATGGCTGTGAGGCAAAATCCCTACGGTGCGCCTGGACTTTGACGGATAATCGTCATTTATTATTAACGTTTTTAGATACGGTCTTCCTTTGACATCGCTCACGTCCTTCTTCCTCAGATTCGAGAGCTGGGAGCGACCATACTCTTTCTGCGCCTCAATTTGATAACCTTCTCCCTTCGACATCGTCGTCATTTCCTTGCGGCAATGCTTCCCTCCCTGTTCCCAATGCACGAAACCAACATCATACCATTGATTCCCACTACAATGGATCGACAGTCTTCGGTGATTCTTCAATAGCCTCGGGCCTCCACTCATACCCTGAAAGTACTCACACCTATGGCGTTCCTGAAGACGGGGCCTTTCAAGGCCTCGACGAGTGCACAAATGAGGGCTATCTTGTGCCAAATTTCCACCCTACGATGTCCATCCCTGGCGCGACATTCATTACCGCGCAAAATGTCCACCATCGCCACGGGGAATCAGGAATAATTACCCTCCAACGTGCTATCGCGCTAAGCACTGCACAATTCGGCGGACAGCTTTCCGCAGCCCAAATGTCATCCCGAGACACGAATAAAATTGCTCGACCACCTTTACAACTGGGCGATTAGAGATGTTTCCCGACCAATCTGTTGGCTGCATGGACCTGCTGGTGCTGGAAAGTCTGCCGTGATGCAAACTCTATGCCAGCGATTGCAAAGCGTGCGGCGTCTTGGGGGAGCCTTCTTTTTCAAACGGGGCCACCCGACTCGTGGCAAGGCCAAAGTATTGTTCGCGACGCTTGCCTATCAGCTGGCACTCCACAACCGTGATTTCAAAACCTTAATCTCGCAGGCGGTGGAAGAGGATCCATCTACTGTGGGGAGACACATGGATGTCCAGCTCGAGAAACTGCTCGTCGAGTCGTGTAGATCTCTCCGCGATTCTATGACCCCAATATTTCTTATCGACGGTTTGGACGAGTGTGAAACGCATGGTGCTCAGGTGGAAATACTGCGGCTGTTGGGAAGTGCCGTCCACCAAAATCCCGATGCATTTCGCGTTCTCATTGCCAGCAGACCGGAAACTCACATCTGCGAAATCTTCGACAACCCATCTTTGGCCGGGGTCGTCGATTCAGTCAATGTCGAACAGTCCTTCGAGGACATTCGAATCTACTTCCGCGACGAATTTGCCCGCATCCATTGTGAGCACCCTGATACTATGGAGAACGTCCCGACGCCGTGGCCACCGTCATATGTTCTCGAAAAGTTGATCAAGAAGTCCTCGGGGTATTTCGTCTATGCGTCCACGGTTATCAAGTTCGTCGACGATCATCATTCTCGTCCGACAGAACGCCTGGCGGCAGTTGAGAACCTCACAACCACTGACTCCGAAAACCCATTTGAGGCTCTTGATCAACTGTACATCCAAAATTTATCTGGGGTGCCGGTCCGATTCCGTTCCAAACTTTGCGATATTTTCCATTGCGTCTTCTGCCGGTGGACTCGTTAATTGAACCTCCCCCAAATCAACCGACTTCTGGAACTGCAGCCCGGCGATTCCAAGCTAATTCTTCATAGCCTCCGTTCCGTCCTCAGAATTGACTCGAAAGGCAGCATTTCTGTGTATCATGGATCGTTTTGGGACTTCCTACAGGATCAACGACGGTCGTCGACATTTTTCATCAACTTGGAAACCCAAAATAATGTGGTTCGCGCATTCATCAAGGTCTTTTGGCCAGCAACCCTCATGCTTGGTATGCAGATTTTGAATTACTGAACACGGCGATGTTCTTAAGCATTTTTGGGTAGGCGCCTCAATGGAAAACATTTAATTCATTGCATTACCTCCGTTCCACCTTCGGCTGAACTTGTGCCGTTGATTCGTCGTGTCAACCCCGATTTCATCTGGTGGGATTCCGACTCCTTCGACTCTTATACTTAATACAAGATTGAAGAGGCTATAAGTTGGTTGAAAGTGAGTCTCAGCATACCACTCTCTCTCCCTAAATAATTTAATTTGTTGCATTCATGAAATAGGCACTTCGACCCGCACCTAAAGATTTGGTTCAGCGGTGGGAAGAATACCGTTTCATGTTTGCTTGGGAATCCACACTCTACATCAGCGAAGACTTCCGCTACCTTCCCTTAGGCATGTGCAAGTTGCCATCCCCCGAAGTTCTTCGCATGCCCAAGACCGAGATGCTCAGTTCATTACTGGTCTCGCTATCAGACTGTCGTCAACTTATCGCTAGCTCCGCCAATTTCACCCGCATTCTTCCGGCCCGGTGGCTGCTTCGTGACCATTTCTTCCAGTCAGCCAAACATTCACCGAGCTTATACTATGTGCGACTTCTCTTGGATCTATCATGGGATAATATAATTGCCGCTATTTCTGCCCTGCGATCACTCATAGGTGAAAAACTAGTCGTAATCGGTACATTTACCATACTTTCGCTTTCCCTCGGACTCTACCCCTTAAATATTCCCTCCCTAATTACCGACTTGGCCCATGGATCCCTTCGTCTCCTTGAACAAATTGTTGCCGGAAAGTTGCTACGATCCGTGTGGTAAGTCGAGTGGTCATTTGCAGTTTTGGCTAATGATCTAGACTGCAGGCGGGACATTTGGTCGATCAATAAGGATGATTATCCGAAATGGGGACAGCTCATCAGACATTCACAGTCAAGTGCCGAACTTCTGCACGAACTGCGTCAATTTGTTCCACCCTGGAATTTGTTTCTTTTTTCCGATTATCGAATGGAGTGCTTCAATCCAAATGAGTTCCACCAAGTGGTACAATGGCTCAAGGTGATTATACCACCAGATAATGTGACCAGATATATATTCACTTGTTGCAGGCACTACCAGATCCACCTCCGACCGTTATTAGCTGTTGGGAAAGCTACTTGAACACCAGTCGACAAATATTTAACCATGTCTCGAGCGACGCCTGGTACGAAGTTCAGTGGCTGCGCCACGCAACATGTCCTTTTCCCGTGCCCCTCGTAGCGGACTTGGAGTCGGACGAAGAGAATGTGATTCAAAAATGGGTATTTATCATAGCGGCAATCCCCGCCACGGTAAGAATAGTGTTGCCGCGACTCGGTTCCGTCCGGCTTGGTGTCGACGTATGGGGCGAAGGAGACGCAGAGAATTAGTACTTAATCTTTCGATGTGTTATACGTTGTGCAAATACGGAAAAGATAATGAAATAGCAGTCGGCGCCCGCAACTGAGAGGTTCACAGCATGGAGATCTTGAGATTTCAGAAAATTGTGGCTACAAGCAGACTGTGGGGCATGCCGGGCTAAATTTAGTAGATCTCACCATGATTTCTTGTCTCCGAGTCGAACTTTGAAATTTAGAAATTACAGTTGAGTGAAGCTTATGGTGTGGGTTCATGCGGTGGACTGAAAGGCTCGAAATTCTGTTGGAAACCGACGTTTATCTGGAACCGAAGCGTCAAAAATTAAACCAACTTGTGTGATCGCATCATTTCTAGTTTCCACGGTTCACCTAAGCGCCGTTGTGCGGACTGGCACATATTCAACAGTACAACTCTGCACAGTTCATTGCTTTCAGATTTCCTTAACCCGCGAAACTGCTTCAGTTCGTATCAGTTCCTCTCTTGAACGAAATTCCATATAATTCTCGAGCCATGTTTAATTAGAGCTTTCTGTCAAGATCCCAGGAGCGAGGATGCCCGAGCCGGAGATTAGGGCAGATCACAACATAGAACAGGAAATTCAGAGCCAGGCCGATTGTTTGGCGCTGATTGGCGTGGGAATGGTATCTACGCCACTCGTTCCGATTCCTTTGTTCACTCAGCCCTCAAACCCTACCTCTTCTCCATATTCCACAGTTTTCACTGAGTCATGAACTTCAAATCGATGCGTTAAATGCCATCCCCAAACCCGACTCCTCTGAGCTTAACGCGTGCGGAGGGCTTGTGGTTAGAAAACTGCGGGTTTATCATTCAGGCGGAGGACACCATTTTTCGCGTCTCACGCGACTTGCTCGCCATTCATTCCCCAATATTTCGTGACATGCTGGCCCTGCCGATGATCGTGGATGCAGAGATGATTGAAGGCTGCCTCTTTGTTCGTTTACCGGACGGTGCGGAAGAAGTAACTGTCTTCTTGAAGGCATTGCTATATTACGGGTGAGGTCGCAGAAAGTTTTGCTGAGCGGTAGTTGACTATAATCCATCAGTTTCTTCGAGGCTCATCCCGCACCGACAACATTCCCCGTTCTTCAGGGCATTCTTACCATGAGCCACAAATACGAGGTTGAAGTCTTTCGGAAGCGCGCTCTCACCCATGTCTCCTACTTCTTTCCCACGACGCTTCAGGACTGGGACCAGTTGGACGGGAAGTCCAGCCCATGGTTCAACGACCTTGATGGAAACTCATTTCCGTCCATCATCGCTCTGGGTCGCCGACTCGATATAGTTCCTGTCGCCTTCTACCAAGTGTGCAGGTTCTCATCAGAGCGCTCGATTCTGATGAAGGACACCCTCGACTTGGATGATAAAGTCTCGTGTATGAGAGCATGTAGCTTTCTTGAAGCATCCGCCGTCACCGATATTTTGGACTTCCTTTGGACGCCGCATGTGATCGCTAGCTGCGTTTCTCCTTCGATGTGTACAGGAGGGAAAGTTAGAGCCCATCAGAGAGCAGAGATCAAAAAGAAAGCGCGATGTCAAGGAAGTCCCTGACTTCCCGTTGGGCCTTTGGGGGAGCAAAGATTGGGACAGCCTGAAAGTTTGTGCTGTGTGCTTGTCTGTCATGAGGATCGCCCACCAGGCAGCCAAACAATCCCTCTGGGACAAGCTCCCCAGCATTTTCAATCTTCGCGAGTGGGAAGAGCTGGAGAAGCAAAAAGCGGAGGCTCTGGAGTAACCTCTGGCCTAAGGTTTGTATTTCATATTCTCAAGGGACCTTTGACAACTAAATTATTCCCCGTGTAGGTTGGTCATTTGAAAAAAAAAGAAAGTCCGATTCGTGCTTCTGGTATTGACCATGTATCTCGGTCTGTCGCCGAGCAACTGTATGTGGGTAGGGCACGTGCTACCACTGTTCAAAAAGTTTTGCAATCGAGATTTGGTCCCAAAAAATATTCCTGGAGCATTTTTTTCAGTTAACGCGTTTTGAACGGCTCAGTTATGTCAGATAAGGTTCAGAGAAAATACGCACAATAAATGGCTCCCAGTTTCTAAATTCCGATTCGGGTTTGGAGTCGTGACTTAGTCTCGTGACCGTGACTCCATCACTCCTTCGAGTCTGCCAGTGGTTGTCGCGGCCTGTCGCGGTCCCATTATTCTGTTCCTTCAAGTTTCACTTGCACGACGCACCGAATCTTGGTCGTTTTCTTTCGCCCACCGTAGTCTTTCTACTTGAGTAGTGGCCTCAGAATCGGTTTGCCGGAGCTTTGCCGCACCCTCAGGAGTCAGCCGTGCTCTACCGGCAATCGAAGTTATTGACTACGCGCGGGGTCGACCTAGGCGCTCGGAGAGTCAAGCGGAAGATCCCGTTCTTCCCTTTGCCCACGAATCCTTTAGTTCCCGGTGGAGCCTACTTTCTGGAGACTCTGCGACTCCCGGAATTTTTTGAAGAGGGTGATCCGAAAACCCAGAGAATCTGCCGGGCAATGCCAACAAACGCCGGCCCCACGCGCGCCTACACGTACCCACCGGTGTCTTCTACATGTTCTCGGACAGTTCAAAATCAATCTCAAGCATCTGTAGAATGAGTGGGCTTCCATACGTTAAAGCAACTTGCTCCATACCAAAGAAGTTGACTTTCGATCACCTTGTAAAGATTTAAGGCTTGAAGAGAACTCGCACTGCCAGCACATTCTTGGTCGCACACACGCCTACGCCCACCCGGACCCAGCGGCTTTTTCAGGTTTCATCCAATTGATACATCACCGGTCTTCTGCGGGACTGCTTTGCGGGCTAAACCAACGCGCTGATTTCTTTGGCCCTTCCGTCTTTCATACCGACTCGGACCTGACCCGCACAACGCGCGCCCGGTAATCGCGCAAGATGGGCTCGAGACTCCCGGCGTCGCTTGATTATTCATTGCAGTGACTCCTTGATCCTGTTCGACTTCCCACACTGATTCTCGTCTGTCGGCGAACATTGCATTGAGTCTGTCGAACGACCGCTGCGTATCTGGGAGGCAAGCAACCACCACTGATTAGTCCGACGTCGCAATGGTTCTTCAGTTTGACGGACACTGATAATCCGCAACTCGGGGTCATTCTCAGACACTAGTACAACAAGCTGATTTCAATTAATATTGCTCTCGGCGCTGGCGGACGTCTCGCATCTTCGCCCGCCGTCATGGTGAGCTGGCGCCGATTGCCGACTGCAGCTGACTGACGCGGGCGCTACTGGTACTTGAACCCTGCCACAAGTTAGAACCCTGCCACTGCTGATCCATCTCCGCAACCTGCTGCGCAATCATCCCGTTCCTCAATGCTGGGCGCCCGCAGGCGAATCGTCGTGATTGGCGCACACCGCATTTTTATTGTCTCAGCCTAGGGTCTTGGACCTGCACTTTCCCAGATTTACTTATCTTTATTCTGCCTCCTCCTATCATCATAGATTCTTCCTAAATATACGCCCAGTTGCATTGTTACCCTACGCACCCGCTCCGTCGCTGCCTGTCACTGAGAATTGATTCAGTCTCCGGTCATAGCTTACTTACCGGCGATCCAAAGCTTTGTACTGTGTACTGCGTTTGGGCAGTGCAAATCATCTCACCAAGTCGACAGTCTGCTTCCGCGCTAATACGCTTCAATCTTTTCCTCCTACCTACTCACCTGGTACACCTCAAGCATACTGTATATCCTCCCCTGGGGATTTGGATTGGAGTTTATTAGGGGGTCTTTATGGAGCACATCGAGCAGGATCAACTGCCGACGCTCAGCGGGGACGATCTACCGACTTATGACGACCTTGCCGCACAGGAAGGGCCGAATTCTAGGTAGGTATTTCTGCTTATTTTGCGTTCATTCTGCGGCTACGTTGTGCGTTTCTTGGGCGGGGGTGCGGGATGAGGGGTTCGCGATGCTAGCGGAGAGTACCGTTGGAGAAATCCATCGCTTGCGGGTAGGATGTCTGGATCACGACTTTCGTGTGCTCAATATCTACGTGACGAAGCTCTGTGCATTGTTCGACCGGGTGGCTAAGTGTTGTCGGGTATCGCGCCGTGCCGTGCTCAGCGGGAAAGCCATGCGTCGCGAATCCAGGCGCGATGCCAACCTTGACTTCCTTGCCAATGTGCCTCCGAGCGCGAGACTGCGATGCCTTTCCCATTGCCCTTCATTGCGTTCACTACGCTACAACTATTCGACGATATGCTAAACTTGCCCATATAGATTCGGTCGATGGCGCGGGTGGATCGAGAAGCGGTGAGCGCGCACGATGTAGTCTGGAATTATGGCTTATAACGAGGGGAACGATAGGGCGGCGGAGCGATATATTTCGATTACGCCGGAGGAGCGGCAAAGAAGACGAGAACGGGGATGGGGGAATGAAGAAATGGTGCGTCTAGCCTATCCTTTTGAAACAGCAAGAGAGGGGAAGTATGCTGGCTCAAATTTCCCGTGCTAACCGTTCTGCAGGACGCTCTTGACCCAGAACCCCCAACACCAACAACACCCTCCACCGCAGGCCTCTCCATCCAAACCAAGAACCTCCGCATTTCCACGCTCTCCGAGCCCCCCACCCACCGCGCGCGCTTCGCCGCCCTTACCCCCTCTACCCCCCGTGAGCACCGTCCTACGCCCCACGCACCTCAAGATGCACCACTTCGGCTCGCGCTTCCTCCCGCACTCCACCACGCCCATCCGGTGTCTCCTCCCGCTACAGGCCGACCGCCTCCTGCTGATTGGGCACGACGAGGGATTGTCGGTGCTAGATATGTATCCGCAGGACTGGAACGACAGAGGTGGCATCGACTTGAAGGGGCCGGAGGACGCGGCGGTGCGCGCGATCTGGGAGGGCGAGAGCGTCTTTCAGATGTCCATCCTCGAGCTGGACAATGCGAGTGGTGTGGTGCTGATGCTCGTGGGTCCCGAGCCCGAGTCGCCGCTGGCCAAGGACTCGGAGTGCCAACGCACCATCCGGATGTACACCCTCGCGTCCCTCATCAGCCTCGCAAAGTGGGCTGTCGCGAATAAGGTGCGTTTCCTCTACTTTCTGGCTGAATGAAATGCTGACACGGTTCGCAGGGCGCACACCCGCTCAACCTCGGCACCTTCGCCGCCGCACAGCAGACGCCGACGAAGAAGCACCGTCCCACGAGCAGCATCGTCGCGCGGGGGCTCAAGTCGCTCATCCCACCCGCCGCGAGCAGTTCGAGCGCAAGTAATACCGCGCCGATGCCCGATACCTCCTCCGCGTACCAGACGTTGCTATCCCCGCAGTCCTCCATGACTGTCGTCGGTGCCAGCCCGGGCACGCGGCAGCCATCTATCTCTCCTCCTCCACAACCACGCTCGCGCAACGACCGCCGCCGCGCGCCAACTCGGACGAGAGCAGCTGGGAGCTCGTCGACGACCTGCCGCTGAGGTGGGCGCGGGATTTTGTGCCGCTCGCGTCGGCGGGGTCACGGTTGGTGAATGCAAGCGTGCTGAGCTTTGCGCTATGGACGAGAGATGAAGGCGCGAGGACGGGGAGCCGGGGGCAGTTCCTTGCGGTTGCGACGAAGAATAATATTTTGTTATATGAGACGCCGCCGAATGAGCGCGCGTTTCGGTTCGTTAAGGCAAGCTCTTCCCATGGCGATGGAAGTAATACCGTTGCTAACGTGAAAACAGGAATTTTACACGCCACTGCAACCGAAGACGATGTGCTTCTTCCAGCAGACGGTGCACGACATTGCGCGGTCACCGACGGACGTGAATCACCGGCATCGACGCACGGCTAGCAATAACACCTCCTCCACCCGCGCCACCTCCATGACCGGACTCAAGCCGCCCTCATCAACGACGATCAACTACGGCACGCAGCTCAGCGTTTTCGTCGTCTTCGAGAAAAAAGCTGGCTGGATTCGCCTCGCAGATTCGGCTGTCGGCGAGATGGAGCTTTTCGACGTCGCTGCCGCCGACCCCAACTCTAACAGTCTGGCCCCGCTCTCGCCGCATGCGCGGGCAGTAAGCGCATCCCCGGGCAGCCTGCGTACGCGGCACGGGCACGGGAAGCACGCGTCGGCGAACAGCGCCACGGACCCGCATATGAATGGGGGCAAGTGGCTGCTTCCGATACGCTGCGAGCTGCCACATCGAAGCGTATACATCTTGACGCGCGGGCTGACGAGCCACGTCGTACCGTGTCCGCTACCCGCGAGCGCGGGCACCGCTGGGGGCCTACAGAGTCCGCTCGCGGTGCTGGCGTGGCGCACGGCGCCGGCACATGTCGCGCCCCGCGTAGGCATCGGCGCAGGTGTGCCCGGCGGAGTGCTGCAGCTGACGGCACTCGGGGAGGGGAGCGTGGAGGTACTGGAGGTGCCGCTCGCTGCGCTCGGCAGTGGGAGCGCGCAATTATCACCAGGAATGGGTGGCTATGGGAATGGGAACGGGAAGGGCAAGGGGAAGGCGCGTGTGGACGAGGCGGGGTTGGGGATGGGGGGTTTCACTGGGGCCGACGCGTGCGGAGGAGGACGCGGGTGGGGAGACAGGCTTCCTGTGCGTCGGGGGCCACTGGGATGACCCGCATCAGAGTGCGGCGTACGCCATAGGGCTACAGCGCACCGCGAGCGACGCGTCCGGGCGGTCGTTTGACACCGTCGATTCGGAGGAGGTCATTGCTCGGCTACGGCGTGAACAGGGGATATACGGGTGGTGTCGGAAGGGGCTCGCGGATTGGCGGGTATTTTGGGTGGGTGGGTCGTTCGACGAGGAGGGAGAGGATGAGTAATTCATGGACTTTGGAGGAATGGACGGACAACATAAACATAAAAGACGATATTAGTACGCAATCCTCACTGTATCATGCGCAATGTATTTCTCTCAATATTCTACAAAAAACTTTTTATGGGGAGTTCTTCCCTTGAACACCATCCGAATTTGCAATGATGGCACAGCCAGCAGACAGGGGTTTGCGGTCTTCGCTCTTAGTATCCACGTCCGAGAATGCTGTCTGTCAAGGTCTTCGCATCGATGGAGGGGTTATGGGATTTTGCGTAGTGTATGTATCCATTCTGTCCTTTCTATGTCTCACACTTGCTGGTGGTTGGTAACGGTCCCAGATTCCCCGTAGTCGCTTTGATTTCGCAGGATTGTCCTTTGAGCTGCACGAGCATGAGCACAGTTGGACGCAACCTGAGCTTTTGCAACGGTGGGACAATATTGCCTACGCCTGCGAGGAATTATACCTCGACTTTGAAGGCCTCATGAAGCATCTTAATCGGGCCAAAAGCCGCCGCGAGGGTGACCTGCACCCATATCCTGTTCTCGAGGATCTCCGCTCCGCCTACGTCAAGTTTTTCGACAGCGTCGAGGCTTCGAGTGAAGCTTTCAACAAATACGTGAAGTGGTGCTTGCCCAAGGAACTTCCAATAAACTGCTGTTCCCCCCCGATCGTAGTGCCGCCACGAATGGATTCCAGTGAACGCAAACACAGGACTCCGAGGCGACTTGTCCACTCCCTCTACTCTCGAAGATCTCTACAAACAGAATAAAAGGGTACGCGAGAGCCTCTCAGCCCTGGGTGCATGCTGGGAAGAGACGGGGAACACGATACAATTCCAACTGGGAGTTGACTGGCAGAGGCTCTCGTGGGGTGTCAAGTGGATAATTCATGCCGAGTCGGTCATTTGTACTGAGGCCCCCGATCTGCAGCGCCTGGCACTGCTTGCGGATGTCCCGGTCATTGTGTCAAATGTCCGATGGCATCTTGACCGGTTCGACCAGCTGTACGAATTCCTGGGTGGCGATGTTGAACGAATCGAGTCCGTCAGGGTGGGCGCGCTCGGTGTAGACCTACTATCCGACCCTACGGTGCCCGAAATCGTTCGCGGCACAGCGCCTGCATGATCCTCTCTCTCAACTGGTCAAGCATCACTTGTCGGGCTTACGAACCAAGTGAAACGAGGCGTACTTGCCATTGACGCCATTATCTTACTCCAATGTATGCGCGGCGGTTTTGTAGGGTTTTATCCGTATCATTAAATATCTTCGTCTCTGTGCATTGTAAACGTCCACACAACAGGAGCAAGACATTTACTCCTTTCTGGCTGGGAGTTCCCTTCAAATGAGAGTTTCCTTCAAACTGCCAGTATCAAAGAGACCAGTGGTCCTCACGAATTGTTTGGTTTTTTTCGGTTTTCGAAACGTCAACGGCGCAGAGCTTCTTTGAGTCGATGTTTGTAACAAGGAGCGACTTTTTTTCGGCGCATAGAGGTCCGTCAATTCGTGGTCTGTTGCATACTTCTGAAGATGCGAAATTGAAGCGCTCCCTCAGGCTGGAGGCCGCCAGATTCCTTGGACCGGCGACGGTGGCAGAGAGACAATGACCCAAGAGAAAGAAAAAAAGACGGCTTAATTTTATGTCCTTAAACACAAACAGGTTGCAGGCTTCCTCGCTGGCGAAGCTAAGTAGCCATGCAGTGGTGAATGCCATGGGACCTCTATTCAGAAATCATGCCGGCGTAGGCTCGTTTCAGCCTCTCTAGTCTACCGGGCGTGATATCTGAAGACAGTCGTTCAGAATCACGTATACTAGAGAGGCTGGAGTTTACGAATACAGGCGAACACGAGTCGCCTCGGAGTTTGAAATTGAAACGCCTTGGCAACCGCTAAACGATCAGCTCCATCAATTATCACCCAAAAAGCTCGAAAAGAAAGACTCAGAGCTCCCTCATTACCTGCGATAAAATCCACAAAAAAAATCGGAGCATCTTATATTGATCGAAATTCGTATCTGCCGAAAGAACGGCCTCATTGGGAGCTTTGGAAGGTGCATAGGACATGCCATCATAATTTTCAAACTCCGAGGCGACTCGTACTAAGCTGTACTCGTAAATCCCAGCCTATGCCGGCGGCTCATCTGCTAGTGGGAAAAGCCATCATGATCGAACGCCTCGTGTAGGCGTCACATCGGCTACATGTTTTTTTTGTCAATTTGGGACAGCACAGACAATTCTCCTCCTTCTCGTTGTCTCGCTATAACCGGTTGCAGTGAAGATCGTGCGTGCCTCGTGAATACGCTCCAGTTGTATCTATTGCACTAACAAGAGGAAATGAGGGCGAACTAATTGAATCTGATCCAACCACCCAACCTCTGGCAGCGCACACTTCACTCAAAAACCACAGAGTCTGCGCCATAGACAGTGCGCTGTCGTGAAATACTTTCTAATCTTCTCCTGTTGAAGAGCAGGATTTCTAGCTCGTCGGCCTGGTCCAGTGTTTCTGGTGCCGAAAGGAAATTGACGTCTCGTCGGCGGTGCTGCGTCCTGGAGATCCCCAGACTTGAAGGATCACACCTTTCATTGCGGCTACCAGCAAAATTTACGGGTCGATTGGCTCACTTTGGTTCTCTTTCCGGGAGTAGTGGTCTAATATCGATGTTACCAGAAGCCGCCATCAACCATTCGTCCGAGTTGTTGTCCTACCCAATTTGGGCTGCATTTCAATGGCCACTCCGCCATCGCCATTTCCTTTCCCTGCAGCTTCACTCATACAAACTGGAAATATAGTCACGACTTGGATGACACAGACAATTTTCTTCTCACAAACGGTGGAATTTGGTTCAGTCCTGGTCACATCCCATGTATCCTTCCTCTCCACAAACACTTTCTGTCTGTGCCAATTCTTGCTCTGTCTCCGCTGCTTGTTCTTCACCCTTGTATTTTGTGTCTCTCATTCCCAAACCATCAGATTTACGCATCTGCCATATTAAAAATATCTGCATAGCCTTGTGAGCGCACAACGTCCGCCCCTTTTTAGCCAAGTCCAGCTCTTCCGGTATCCAAATGTTCAGCAATAGCTCCAGTTTTCGGATACAAAACAGCAACTTCTACAACGTCGCTGGCGATGTAAACCTGCAGACCCAACGTCTTCATGCGTGGACAATCGACCATGAGCACCCGCCAGCCGGTGCGGCTCCAGGATTTGATGGGGGGCGAGCTGCAGGATCCGAGCATCAGTGCCCACTTTATAGAATGGCTACAAGACCAGCGAACTATGGTGCGCTCTATTTCCTCCTACGATTTCTTCGTCTCATCTACCTACTGTAAGACACCGCCTCTCGACCAAGATTCGGACATTCCGGTCTTCTCTCCCATAACCAGTCGTCCCTAGTGCAGTGGCCATCAAATTCGAGTGCTCCGTCTGGCAGATCATCTCCACATGCTACCATGGGAGGGATATTCATTTCCGCAGAAAATGTCAACTACAACCACCATGACTTGGAAGGGGGAATAAATATTCTATATCGAGCCGTCGCACTCGAGGCACTCTTCGACTCCGCCGACAGACTTCCGCAGCCCAAATGCCACCCCGAAACACGGACAAAGATGCTGGATGACCTCTGCGCTTGGGCAATTCAAGGGGACGCTCGGCCAATCTGTTGGTTGTATGGACCCGCTGGCGCAGGAAAATCTGCCATAATGCAGATGCTATGCGAGCGATTGCAGAGCGCGAATCGCCTTGGAGGAGCATTCTTCTTTACGCGGGGCCATTCGACTCGTGGGAACGCTAAAGTGCTATTCGCGACGCTTGCCTATCAGCTCGCGATCAATAATCGCAATCTGAAGCGCCTGATATTGCAGGGCGTGGAGGACGATCCGTCCGTCGTGGCAAGGCGCATGGATGTTCAACTACGCAAACTGCTTGTTGAACCGTGCCAGTCACTCACCCATCCTCCACCTCTACTTCTCATAGACGGCTAGGATGAGTGCCAAGCTGAGGATTCTCAACAAGAGATATTACACCTGATAGCAGGTGCTGTCCGCTATCCCAGCACCTTTCGATTTCTGATCGCCAGTAGACCGGAAGCTCATATTCGAGAAATCTTTGACGAGCGTCCGTTTGAGGGGATCCTCGATTCCCTCAACATTGAGCAGTCGTTCGAGGACATCCGGGCTTACTTCCTGGACGAGTTCGTTCGCATCCATCGTGAACATCGACACACTATGGGAGGTGTTCCAACACCTTGGCCATCATCAGAAATCCTGGAATAGCTGGTTCAAAAGTCCTCTGGGTATTTCGTATACGCATCCACGGTCGTCAAATTCATCGACGACAAACATTTTCGTCCGACAGACCGGCTGGTGGCTGTTGAAAACTTCTCTTTCGCCAATGATGAAGCACCATTCGAGGCTTTCGACAGGTTGTATGTCGGAATTCTCTCGGCAGTTCCCGTCCGATACCGCTCAAGACTGTCCGATGTCATGCAGTGCAACATTGTGTTTAACTTCAGACTGAAACCCCTCCAAATTGATTAGCTTTTGGAGTTGCAACCTGGAGATACTCAATTAATCCTCCGTGGCCTGCACTCTGTCCTCAAGATAGACACAACTGATGCCATTTCTGTACATCACGCATCATTTTTAGATTTTCTACAACTTGAAGATCGTCAACGGTCCTCGATCTTCAGTATTCATGCGGAAAACCGTTTGAACGTGGTTCGGGCCGTCCTCGACGCACTTTCGGATGCTAAACGGTGGTTCGACAGTAGACACGGCCCTCTTGCACGGTAGGCAAATCCACCCTCTGCCGCGCATTTTTCAAGTTATTCATGTCTTGTGTAGGCGCCTCAATGGCGAGGACGTCATTTCCTGTCTCAGCTCTATTCCACCAGCCGCAGAGCTTGTACCCCTGATTGGACGGATGAACCCAGATTTCCTCTGGTGGGGCTCGGGCTATTCCGGGATGGGCCTTTGGAAAAAGAATAAAACAAAAAGTTTTGACTTGTTTGAAAGTGAGTAATATTGCTATGCCGATTTTGAGCATTCATATTACTCATGCTGCCGCAGGCAATCCACCCCGTACCTGAACTTTTAGTTCAGCGCTGGGAAGGCTACTGTTTCATGTTCCAGTGGACAAGCTCTAATCTGTACTTTATGCAAGTTGGATGTGGTGGTTCCACGTTGAAGAATATCCTTTCTCTATCTGCTCCAACGCTTGCTGCACTCCGGACCACGATGTCGCCTTTTTCATTGGTATCACTCACAAAATGTTGCAAACTTATGGCGCTGCACCCCAAATTCGTCCACATTTTCCAAGCTAAGCTGTTGGTCGATACTTAATTTTTCAGGCCAAGCTACCGCCCGGCTGACTTCCACCATGTACGAATCCTGTTGGACCTATCATGGGAAGATATCATGGCTGCGCTTTACATTCTGCGTTCTCTTGTGGGTGGAGGAACTCGAGGACAGATCGGTGCCGGCACAATCACCATCCTTACGCTTTCTTTGGAATTCTACTCTACCCTCACGCCGTCTCTAATCACCAACCTCGCGAGTGGGTTCCTTCGTCTCATACAACGAATTGGTGCCGGCGACTTCCCTCCGTTTATCTGGTAAGTTGTTATCGTTATCCCGCAGTTTTCAGCTGGACCAAACACTTTTGAAGGAGTTTTTTCTCACCCCATACCAGTGATTATCCCATATGGGATCGACTCATTAGATGTTCTCCCCACTCAAGCCGGGAGCTTTTGCATGAGCTCCAGAAATTTATTCCGCCATGGGATATGTTCCGCTCCGCCGCGTCGGACTGTCTACATCCCGTTGAGTTCTACCACGTTGTGCAATGGCTCAAGGTGAGCTCTGGGCCAGAAATCAAATATTTACTCAGAAATTGTCAGGCTCTCCCAGATCCTGTATTGGAACTTACTGAACTTTGGGAAAGCTATTTGAACAAGAGTCGAGACATATTCAAGAGGCACACTTCGAGGGACACCGATCCCTACTTCGAGAGCACGTGGGATATATGCCAAGAAGATTTGATAAACTGCAATGAACATACTCCACCTTTCGACGAAGCAGCATTCATTCAATGCTTCCGGGAGCGTGTTGTACAAGGCATATCCAAATAATCTGCTTGAAAATATGTAATCATGGAATAAAATGTCGATTCTTGAGGATGCTTGAGAGGATGTGATGGCCTTTTATAAACAGACGCTATAAAATTTAACCTCGTACCTCGGTTTGTTATACTCACGCGGGTTTCCTTCTTCGCTTCCTTGGGAATATTCCAATGCGACTGTTGGTCGTCCACCCACCCTTTATCTGCGATCCGCGTTGTGCGACAAGAGGCGGGCAAACATGCGCAGGTGCTCTTCGGGTATCTCCGCGGCCGCCATGAGGTATATCTCAATCTCAACGCGCACGTCCCTGTCGAGCATTCCAGAAAGGAGGACCTCCTGCAGCCTGGAATAGAGGTGGACGAGGAATTCGGCGCGGCCCTGCATGTACGCACTTTAGGATAAAATATGCGGGTTCAAAAGCCCTACTTTTTGGCCGGCCCTCCATATACGAGTATCTCACCGGGACGAGCGGAATTTTGGGCGACTGCAGCACGGAGACAAGCGGTTCTGTTGCAAGCCGTTGGTTTGATAGAGGATTACTGCGTGCATACGCACCGCCCGAAAGTGTGCCGAACTTGATCTCCTGCTCTTCTCGAGCTGTCCTAAGAACTAAAACACGGACGATAATTCACATCTAGAATCTCCATCAGGAGCATGCTGCCTTGATGGTAGACGAGAAACGGTGTTTTGAGTCCGCCTTCACATCGGCCAAAAGCAAAAGAAAATGTGAGATTTGAACCCTCTGCAGTAAGATGAAGACTCATGATCCTTTTGACGCTAAACTAGTTTCCGCGGGGCCCATTTAGCAGGACAGTCTACACCGGTTCGGGCTACGTGAACGCGAGAATGTTGAACTGCGATATCTGTAGCTCAAGAATTTTTCCAGCATACGCAGAGCTATACTGGCCAGCAGCGGCAGCAAACTTACGATTGCATTCGCTCCGTGTCCTCGAATCCGTCGTATTTCGCCAACTCGTCTCCGAGAACCTCTGGGTGTGGTTTTTTCCTTCGGCCACGACTCAGTCGGGATAGAATAAAATTCGGGCTTTTGAGTAAGCGGTCCTGGGAAACAAATACTCGAATTTGCGGGTGGGCTGATTAGTTCAAGTTACGAGCGCGGATTTTTGACATACCTTTGCACGTCCCAAAGCGCCAGCCTAAATTCGCAGTCGCAATCTCACGCTGCTCTTTAGGACTCGCCTCAGTCTTCATCCGTCTCGATCTCGTTTATGTGGTCAATCCCCAGGATCCAATTCATAGCGTCGTTAGTGAGCGCAGAGAACGCGCCGTTGGCAGGTCGGCGACGCGCAGTTACGATGCGAGACAGGCGATTTCGGCGGCAGTAGAGGGTCTGTTGGGAGATGGCGCGTCGTGCAGGATGAGCGGAAGCCAGATTGCCTTGCACTTGAACATTTAACGCGGTAGCATGGCTTCATGACGTTCCCTTTTGATTCGCGGCGCGAACATCTCAGGTGCCACTTTGAGAGCAGTTAATAAGAGCAAGTTCGACGACTACACATGTAGCTGCAACAAGTATTGTCCACGTCTTTACACACTTCAAGTAACCAACTTGAGCAGTTTCGCAAAGTTCGGCCTAAACAGAGAGTTTAGTATTTTAAAAAAATGCGCAGAATTAGACTAAAGATTGCTCACGTTCCCAGCCCAGTGACTGCGTCCCAGCCCACTGTCGCCTGTACAGACGCGGACGATATGAGCTTTGGCCAACGTATATCTAAGTAAGTGATGAGCAGAACGTACGTTGAATCCCTCCGTGCCGCAGCTTGATGGTCCGATCAGTACCTTGGCATCTGAGATGGGAGCACGCTCAAACTCACCCGGGGTTGTTTCCAACTGTAATGTCGTTGAACCCACTCTTCGCCTTGGAATAGAACAGGGGATTTAAAAATCCGAGCGAAGGAAGCCCCTTTTTCAGCCGGCCGTCATTCAGAAGCGCCACAAAGCCTGCAAATTATTTTAATCTCACTACTGCGGAGTCCCGCAATCACACGAGTTGAACTGACCTGCGAACGTTGGCGAGGAGGCGGAGGTGCCTCCGATGTGGAAAGCCTGACCGCCGATGAATACGCGGAAGAAATCCGACTGGGCCGCCACGTCCGGGATCGCCTGCACCGGACCGGATTAGATCCTTGGAATTTGCATATGCTGTGGACACACTCTTCCGTTCGGATTGAACAACCCGTTGTAGGTACCCTTGGGAAGCTTGCTCAGGAAACCTTTGACGGCCGCTTCTTGATAGCTTTGGAGTACAAGCATTGGCACGATGGAGGAATTTGAAGGCGAAAAAAAACGTACGATGGCCGCGAAAAGTAGTTGCTAAAGCCTCCGCCGCTGAAGTCGACGGCCTGTTCTGGGAAAAGGATGGTCCCTCCTACGGCAGTAACGCTTTGCGGAGCAATCAATTGGAGGGAATAAAATTGAAGACTCGACCTACAATGGGCAGGACGCGGGGAATCCTACATATGATTCAGTTATGCATGCTCGGAAATGGAAAACGTAAAACAAAAACCTGGAATGAATTGCGTCTGCGAAAACATTCAGTGAGTGTATACGGTGGAAAAAGAAGAGAACATACCCTGTTCAGGCCATCATTCGTAATACATTCTTGGGTTGCGGGATCCGGATCGCCATCCCCGACACCGCCGTCTAAATGAAGTGTCAAGGATGTGAGAGTAAGGATGCACCAAGAATCCACGGACCACCGGAAGAGACCATGAGCGAAACCCCGCGAGCGCCTGCATAACCAATGACAGTCAACTTTTATTCATTCAAGCGATAACAAAAACCCGTACCCAATTGTGCAAAACCGGCGCAAGCACGCTTGGCAAAACTTTCCGGGACTGTTCAAGGTGAGCGGACGGAAATGAATAACGATCAAAGAATGCTCACCCGTCTGTTCGTCATCTCCATACGATGTGGAAATCGACAACGGAGGATTGGGGTGGGACAGCATGAAATCAAGCCACTACGATGAAAAAATTAAGCAGAGTTCAAACTCAACATATTTGAAACTGACGTCGGTGTATGGTTCGTTCGTGTCTTCCGGAGTGCCGATGTCAGGAATGAAAGGAGGCCGGCCCGCCTGCAACGAAATTGAAGATCATCATAACTTTGTCCTGGAGACGAAACTTACCGTAGAGAAAAATGTAGACGCGACAGGAAAACTGAGACCAAACGCAAATTGAGTATCGAGGTCGGACTCGGCGCCGGCCTCGGCCGGATCCTGTGGGTCAAGGCCACCTTCCAAGGAGTCAACAAAAAGAAGGATAGGGCATAAAAACGTCATACCGACAACAGAAACAAAGTTGTACGTTGCATTCACCGCAGCCGCGGCGGGGACTTGGTCTGCGAAAAAGGTCTGCAGATCGGCCCTGTTTGCATAATCCTCCAAGTATCCTGCGATCCCAATAGAATTCCCGACTTTAGCGGACGGGGTGTATCCCACGGCGTTGTAGATTTGCCGCAGGCAAGTAATCGTAATTGTGGTGTTGCAGCTGGCGTCCACGGTAAGTCCGGTAGCCGAATCAAACACCGGAGGCAGATTCTGGGCTTGAATCTGAGGGTCGATTTTACTGATGGAATGGATGGTGGACTTGAGCCTTTTGAACGTCCCAAACATCGTCGTGGGTTGAATCAGCTCCACATGGTCGAGAATATCCTTTGGAAGGCTATAACTGGTCGTCCGGACAATGTATTCACCACTAGCAGTGTGTTTCCAAATGTGATATTTCTGAGGCACAATTATTCGTCGGGAAATGCAAAGCAGTCCCACACTGCCGTGACTTACCGTATCAAGCATTTTCTCCACCAGCTGCACCGGCACCCGTATGGTCAGCCAATCTCCTGCGGCGGAACGTCCAATGTCGGCTTCTTGGATTCCATGAGACGAGAGCCACCCGTTGACGGCGGTAACACTGTCCGGGTGAGGAGCGACGAGCTCCTCAATCTCTTCTTTAGCGAGATGCGCACCATATCGCTCATGGTACGGGTCGCTGATTGCATAAAGATGCTCCTCCAAGACGTCGAAATTGGACTGTGGTAGTCCGATGCGCAGCTTGATGAGATGGTCTGGGGGAGCAGGTCCGAATATTGTCCAGCCACGTGGTGGGACGATCACCTCCTTCACTTTGTGCTCGCAGTCTTTCGACGGCAGAGCTAGGGCAAAAGCAACCAGCGGAAGCAGGGAGACCAGAGAGACCCACATCTTCGAGGACGGAGACTGGCAAACCATAGCCTCTTGCGGGTCTTTATATGCGGCCCATGCGGTCGAGATAAGGGGACAGGCTTCTCGCAGTCAAAAACCACCCAGATTCACATGAACCGCACGAATGATTGGAAGAAAGGACGGCCGTGCGAAGATGGCAATGATCCGTCCAACCTCCGCTTGGTTCTTTCTCCCATACCACGATGAACCCCGGACGCGTCTGCCGCCACTAACGCACACTGGGCTTTGGCTCAGGGATCACCGATTTACCATTGACCTAAATATCAAGCAGAATAACGCCGCTCTCGAGATTCGAATGACCTTTTGCACATTACTTTAGGGTCTTCGTTTTCCAGCACTTCGCCTGGCATCGTCAAATTTCGACATCTGGACCGGAAATTAGGTTTTTTTGCGTCTTTCTAGCACGATGTCGCGCTCAATAGAAACTTCGACAAGATTGAGTTGGCAAGCTGCCAACAAATGGCAGTGATTGAAGCTGAGGGAGCAGTTGTTCATGCCGGTCTGTTGTTGTACGCTGGAGGTCGGGTATACAAATCAATGCAGCCGAATGGAAGAGGATAATATACTCCGGCCCGCATCGCCTGAAGCAGACACGATCTGCAGCAAAACAACGGTTCGCAAAGTAGGCAAAAACGCATTTCTCGAGGCGAATAAAAATGAGAAAAATACCGTGACGTCGTTATAAAGTTCCTTCGGAAAAACACTGACCAGAATGCACGTCCGAAATCTTTTCAGTTGACATCTCTACATCTGCGCCGTGCCCGTAAACTAGGCTTCGTCCTTCGTCCGACACCGGAGAACTACCTCATGTCTCGATAAAACGTATCCAGCATCGAACGACCTCCTCTTCGTCAAACGGCGTAGGCGGTTCGTTGAAGCGAGCTATGTCCACCGAGTCTTCCTGCCATCTGCTTTCAAGCTCGTCGTCAGTGCACTCGGCGCAACAACCGCATACATCCCGACTCTTGGCCAAATAGCTCTGCCAACGTTCGATGACCTCCAATGATGGATTAGGGAGGGCCTGAAATGTTGTGAGCAAACACATATTCATTCGTCAGCTTAAAGCCCACCTTGAGCCACTGCACAACGTGATAAAATTCGCATGAACATGGATGATAATACGTTGGATGCGATGGCAATAATTCCCATGGTGGAACAAATTCGTTTAGTTCACGGAGGAGTTCTGGGCTTGAATAAGAAGAACATCTGATAAGTCGACCCCATTGCAGAAAGTGACCATTCAGATATAAATGGTCAAGCCCGCAGAAGAGTAATTAGTCTGACGGAAATTGCAAGTTACAACAGTTAACTTACCGGGACAAGTGACCCGAACCCCTCCGCTGAACGAGCCGAAGACATCCCCGAGCCAGGTCACTGGTCAAAAATCGGGGGGCGGTAGGGTAAAGGTCCAAAGAAACCGCAAGTAAAGTGATTGTTGCACGAACAACTTGTTTCGGAGTTTTTCCATGAGCGAGCGAGCGCAGGGCGGCAAGAGCTGCCACCGTGTCACTCCATGATATATCTAATAGAACTCGCACATGGTGTAAATTCACCGAGCGATGGGGTAAATAGCTATTGAGCAGCCATCTGGCTTGAAGGATGCGAACCAATTCGGGGCACTGGGTCACAAACCGCCGAGAGTCTGCAAGACACACCCGCAAAGAATCGGACATTTTGGTCTGAAGGACACGAAGCATTTGTGGGGATAAGAAAAGGACTCGATTTAAAATCCGTTCCTCCCTTTGAGTGAAGCCCCATCCGGTGCGTATGTGCCTCCCGCAGGGCTGTTTCCCACAAGCACAAGAAATTGTAGCCTTGCCAGCGCTGAATCAAATCGTCGGGTGCTGGGGAAAGTGCCTGTGACCACGACTCTTATTTATGGAAATAAACTGAGTGGGACATTAACACTTACCATCAGCCAGTTCAACACCTTTTGAACTTCCGTTTCGCACGTGATATGATTCCACCACAAAAAATCCGGATTAACGAGTCGGAGAAGGGGTAGAAAGTCAGCTGAAGGTGGAATAGCGGCAATGCATTCAACGAAATCGTGTGCCTTGAGAGGCCTAAACAAAAATGGTCAGAGAACGGACCCAGAGATCTCGAAATAAGGTTATATACCACGCAAGGGGATCATTGACATCGTCAAGCCAGTGGTTTTCATCAGAAAGAGCCTTGAGGACTGCGCGAGCTACATTCATCCGATTTTCTTTACCAATATGAAAAATCGACGACCGTTGGGGATCTTGCAAAAAATCCAAAAATGATGCGTGATACACACAGATGACATCAGGTGTGTCTATCCTGAGCACAGAGTGTAGACCACGAAGAATCAACTGGACTTCCCCAGGTTTCAGCTCAAGGAGCCTGTTGATTTGGAGGGCGTTAAGTTCAAAGTTGAATGCAATGGCGCACTGCAGAATATCACCAAGTTTGGAACGAAATTGGACCGGAACTCCTGATAGAATTTGGATGTATAGCTCGTCAAGAGCCTCGAAGGGTGCGTCGGATTCAATGAGACTGAAGTTTTGAACAGCTGCCAGCCGATCCGATGGACGGAAATATCTATCGTCAACGAACTTGACCACTGTGGATGCGTAGACAAAATATCCAGAGGATTTTCGAACGAGGCCTTCGAGAATATCTGGTGGCGGCCACGGAGTCGGAGTAGCTCCCATAGTATCTGGGTGTTCAAGATGAATGCGAGCGAATTCGTCGCGGAAGTAAGTCCGGACGTCCTCGAATGACTGCTCCACATTGACGGAATTGAGGAGTACGGACACTGAAGGCTTCTCGAAAATCTCCCGAATATGGACCTCGGGCCTGCTTGCGATGAGAAATCGCACGGCATCTGGACGATTGTGGACAGTGTGTCCTATTAAACGCAATATTTCCACCTGAACAGCACGAGCTTCACACTCGTCCAGGCCGTCGATAAGAAGTACTGGCGCTGCACTATCTCGGAGAGATCGGTAGGGCTCGGTGATCAGTTTGTCGAGTTGAACATCCATCCGTCTCCCCACGACAGATGGATCATTCACCACGCTCTGTGAAATTGAGGGTTTTAGCTGGTGGTTGTTCAACGCGAGTTGGTAAGCAAGCGTTGCGAATAAGACTTTGGCATTCCCTCGAGTCGTGTGGCCCCGTTTGAAAAAGAAGGTTCCTCCCAGGCGGCCCGCATCCTGCAATCGCTGGCATAGCGTCTGCATGATGGCGGACTTTCCTGCCCCGGCAGGTCCATGCAGCCAACAAATCGGCCGTGGAGAGCTGTTTTGAATCGCCCATTGGTATAGGTCGTCCAACATTTTGGTGCGTGTTTCGGGGTGGCATTTGGGCTGCGGAAAGCTGTCGGCAGAGTCGTAAAGTGCGTCGAGCGCGACAGCCCGATGCAGGATATTTATTCCTGTTTCACCGTGACGATGAATTTGATTGACATTTTCCGTGGTGATAAAGGTTCCACCTATGGGCGGTGCGAGACATCGAGAGGATGGTCTCAAGTACGAGGTCAAATGACCTTCATCGATGAAAGAGTGGGCGGGATAGTGAGGACGACCATTAGTCGAGCCCAGATCAGGGTGAGAAGAGTCGCAATTGTGGTCGGGCCGCGTCGAAATATTGTTGACGGTGGTCGGGTCATTGGGATAAGGGGATGTGTAAGGATATTGGTTCCAGTGGGCCGTCGCGGGAAGGACAAGACGATTAAATTGAGGCCCGAAGGATCTGACCGGTCCGACAGACGACTCGATCAAGGAGCGTGGGTTCATTGGGGACGGTTCAGGGGCCTCCTCGCCAGTAGATGAAATTTCTGGCCGCCGCGGACGAGAAGAAACACCTATATGGGACTCATGAAAAAAAAGAAAATATTCACACATTTCAGACGCACTGTACGGTGCTGCCCTCGAAGCTATGCCGTGACGTTGGGACCAGGCAACTCCCGTCTGTCTACGCTCCGATCCTGCGGAGCGGCCGGTGAGTCCCAAAGTTGAGCCAGCTGGCCAACAACCCGGCTTACGACGCAGCCCGGCGTTTTCAATGCGCTGTGCACCTGAACCTCGGCAGGTCGAGCCTGGAAGGGCCTGAAAATTCGGTGCATGATGATCCTGACCCGCCAGGCTGCCGTTAGGCTGTAGGTTGACGTCGCCGCCGACGCTGTAAAAGTTGCTATTATGTATCTGGAAGCCGAAGTTGTTGCTGAACATGAGACAGAGCCGAGAGCAACGTGGCTGAAAAGGTTTGAGGGCGCGAGATGAGATCCATTCTAATAAGAGGTGTACTCGAAGAGCCGGCCGAAAGCTATGAGTCTGTGGCAGGCAATGGGAAAGAACATTGATTGTGACAGCATTGATATTGCAGCATCAATAGCGGGTGGATCATAGCCTATCATAGCTGTCGCTTTTTTATGAGCAAATTTAGTGTTATCAAGTACCGCCTTTCGAGACTAGTAGTTTTACTATAGTTTGCTGCATTTTCTGGAAGCAAGACAACTGATGGCTAGAATTGGAGTGAGAGCCCGTAGTATGTCGGAAAAATATAAATAGCATTATAAGGCCGCGGCCTTATAACGTCATGATAAGGGCCTTACAAGGGACCGATCAGGACCGGCCTGCCTTTTCAGGGACCGGCCAGGACCGGCTTGTCTTTTCAGGCAGTATCCGGCGGCGGCTCAGATTATTTTGGCATGATCAGGCCATGATCATCCACTCTTTTCTCCCGCCACATCGACACGCTCCTCAAACTCCAATTACTGTTTCATCTTCGATGCGACTGCCACAGGGGATCCGGGCTGTCACCAGTACGGCGCAAGCGCAAGAGGAGGAGACGTGGCGATTGGGACGCCGTGCATGTTCGAGGTGGAGAGGGTTATTGTCGTGGTGAGTCTTTCTTTCTTTCTTTCTTTTCCTGTTTCCAAGTGGGAGTGTGGACGGGGACCTTTCGATGTTGGGTCATTTTTTTGGACTGCATTATGGCACTCAGTCCTCTGAATGAACGATCCACACCCGACTTTCCGCCTCTGATTTATTCTTCTTTTACGAGTATACTAACATCCACTCACTTTCAGACGACACGTTCCCCTCCAGTCGTTGGGCCCTCATTTTCCCCGCCGCCACCTGCCTCGGATGGAGGACATCGAACGTCAAGCGCTACACCGCCGGCTCTTCGCCTTCGCGCCGCCGCCGACCGCCTCACCCGTCCCTCTCCGGCCCTGGGGTGCCGTTCGCGAGCTGGGACTGCACACTTGGCCGCTTCTTCTCACGCAGCGTGCCGGTGGCAAGTGCACTTGCTGCGAGCGTGTGTTTTCGGGTGCGGGAGCCCGCTGTTACCTGCGTCACTCATTTCTGTCACGGGCAGCGCAGGTGGAGTGGGTGCATGAGGGTGATGAATTTCACGCCGCTCCTCAGCTCTGGACATTCGGAGGGCTGAGGGGGGAGGTCGTGGTAGCTGAGGGGCGGAGCGTCAAGGAGTAAGCATTTTTTTTCTATTGTTCCTACACAGCAATGCTAATGCATACACAGCTGGCTCGCACAAGCGGAACTATCGGTTTTCACAAACACTCTGCGCAATTTGTTTTACACGCTCGGCGAGGACTACCACGCCCTCATCCTTGTCCAACGGTACCAGTTCGCCATCGGCGGTGCAAAGATCGACGTCTGGCACGAAGTCGAGGTCAGCACGTTTGCATTTGGGCTCGGCGTGATGCGAGTGCGGGTGGGGAGGTGTTCGTCAAAGGGTACGGCTCCTCGCTGCGTGTGATTCGTTGGCGCAGTCGCGCGTCCTCATCCTTCGACGAACCACTTGCGAGCTCCCCAATTTAAAAAACTTGCGGCCAGCACAGCCATAGTCGAGTATGTCCTGCCACCCTTGAAAGTCTGAGTGTGGTGCAGCAGAACTCGGAGTTTTACGCTTTGTGTCGATTTTTCAAGTGGTTGCTTGTATTTTTTTCTCTTTTTTTTTTGTGGACGGGCAAGGCGTGAGGGTACCATATAGCTGCCTTGTTTACTTACCTTAGAAAAAGCTGCCTGGTGCAGTTGGTTATGGCGTACTGCTGGTCAGTTTGGGTTTGCGTGCGGTCGCTGGTTCGACCCTCTCAGCTGACCTTAGTTAAAAATGCTAAATCGGGCGAGATAAGATAGTAGTAACCTTTTGCCGCCATTGTCTCTGAAATTAATCTTATCTTAGAACCAAATCCATTATCTTTTGGTCGTCTCATTATCAGTCCTTATCTCCGCTGCCTGATAATGTTCGTTCAGATTATCTTGTCATGATAACTCGGCCCGTGCCGTATCGCATTATTAGGCATTATTTGGCCTTATCGGCTTCGGACCATTTCTCCGACATATCGCGACAATCGAGCTGTCTCAACCTAACTTCTCATCCTTCTTGTCTTGAAATCAAAATGGAAGCCTTGAGTAATGCCTAGAACTTGGAAACCGGAAGTCAGATATCGGTAATCTCTCGGAGGTTTACAACTATTCAGAGTTCAGTACTTCCAGTGCCCGTAGGCATCATGATCATCATAGATGTCGGGAGGACGTAGAAGGCAACTAAGGCTGGCTCGGAGTCGGGGGAATGCCACAAAATCTGCGGCTGTGTGCGTGTGATGGAGTGGACATAGAGATCATGTAGTTTGGTGGGGAGACACTCGACAACGTTTCGATGCCTTTTCGCCTTTGGGTTCGTGACCAAGTATTCCTATATTTAGAAGGTGCATTCACGTGAGTTTCGGCAGGGTTTCGGCCAGTGATGTGGTTTCATTCTCCGCCTGGTCATTGCCGCGTTCCACACTCTTGTTCCTCTACCACCATGCCACCACGCTGACGCCGCCGCCCTTCCCTGCCCTATCCATCCTTGGCCACTGGTCTTGACTCGCCCACCCCCTCGCCCATGGCGGCCCATCAACTTGCCCGATGTATCATGAGGGCTCAACGCCGCCGCCACCATTTGACGCGTCGCAGCTCGATGGGACTATTTCCGTCGCGTATTTTCTGACCCCGCTCGTCTCGACGCGTCCTGCTGCTGAGTTCGATTAAAAGCATATCCAGGGAAGCATATCCTGGGTTCATCGGCCACTGACATGTTTCTGATCCAGGGTATAATGTTCAAACTGTCAACTCCCGAGAGAATGTATAAAATGTGAACGGTGCGATCCTTTCCCTGCTACTTTCGGATTTTTCGGGATCTTATGATACTGAGTCGTAAGTAATGGTGCACATCTGCACAGAAAATGCCAGTGACTGACTTTGACTTTCATTGTTTCAGTTACATTCGTTTCCTGCCACTCCTTGTTGACCAAATCTGCTTTTGTTCTCTGGTTCTCCTCTAGCCGCTGCATCTCTTGCATTGTCCGTGCCACTCTCCTTTCCATAGACTCGGGGCGGCATGAGCAGGCGACAAGTGATTGTTCTTGCAACCCAACTTGCCGCCGTTGCTAGTGAGTGCACTTGCAGGCCTCGTAGCCTTATCAGGAGTTACTCCCTCAGCGCCTAGACTCGAACCAGTCCCCCAGGTGCGAGATCTCAAAGACACCCAGCCACTGCGCCGGAAGGTTCGGAAGATAATCCCTGGACGGAGATTGCGGAATGAGTTTTGACTTCAACGAAATTTCGATATGTAGCTGTTTGCAAAAGACAGTTTTGTAGCACCTCAAATCCCGAGAGACTGCAAGTTTGTATATGTATATCTATCGAAAAGACTGATCACAAACATTTCCTTCAGAATGACGACTGTCGGGTCGGTGTTAGTCAAATATGCAATGACTTCCTCAGGGAACTTGTAGTAGCGGGCCGGATCATCCAGCCATTGCTGGCATTGGGGCATATAGTGACGAGCGCTCCCGCGAGCAAGGCTACCGACAAGTTTAACCGACTTCCGGTGCCATCTCTCGGAAAAGAAGATCTGTATGCGGTAAGCGTGGAGTTCAGCTGTTCGCCCCTGGTGCTTTGAGTCCAACACTGACCCATTTTTTGAATATATCCGGTTCCAGAACGAAATGGGCATCTGTCAACCACATGCCCATGGTGAGCCGCGCCGCTTCATTGGCCAATTCATCGTAACCATGTTTCATCGCAAATTTGAGAATCTCCCATGGATGCGACGCAACCAGGTCAGGGTTACTTCAAGAATCCTGGTGTTTAACGGTCTCGCGCTAGCATGTGCAGACTCAGCAAACGCACCGAACTTCGGGAAGACAACAGTCCAACGCAGCGTGCACAACATACTTCTCTGCTGCCTCCGCCAGGCCAAGCAAGACTTCAAACTTTAGGTCCGCGAGATTTGGCTGTCGCTGCCGATACATGTGCTGAAACAGAAGATCCAGTACATCGGAGTTGTCGGAGAACTGGATAATATCTTCGTTATGGTCCTTCTGAGGGATTGTCACGCTTGCCGCATCCGCGAAGATATCAGAGTGGAATTCCAGATTCTTGCGATGCACTTTGAAGAGCACGTTGTCGGACGACAAGACCTTTAGATCCGCGTCGGCGGCACAGACTAGAACAGATAACGTTCAGATGAGTCAGCGGACTGCATAATGAACCATACATCGCTCCGATGTCTTTTGAGCATCCATAGTCGCCGTCCTGCGTCGGGGTGAAGGCAAGAGTGAGGCGCCTAGTGCGGGTGCATTGTAAGCAAAAATAAAGCTGTAGGATGAGAATCAGGATAATATTATAGCACAGCTTGGTCCCATTTCTGGAACGTGCCAGGTTGTAGTCTGCGATACACCGACCTGTAGAATGTATCGGGTTACATCACTACCCAACCACCATCGACGAGCTCACCTTCGAGGGCGGTAGATCTCCGGCAGTTGAGCAGCAGCTGGATAGAATTACCGAACAGATATGTACTTACGCGCCTTGAGGCAAACCCATCGGTTCCTCTGCATAGGACCACCGTAATTTTCTTAGGTGAGTTTTTTCTTCTTGAGCGACTCGAGCCCGCTATGAAGCATTTGCAGCCGCGTCGGCGCAGAAAGTCCCAGAACTTCATCGCAGACTCGGAGGTGTGCAATTCCTTACCAAGCGTAGTGCGGGCATCCGGAGTCAAAGCTACGAGTGTATTACTGAGCTGTAGAAGAAAAGGTGTTTGGGGCACGTAGAGTCTCGAGATCGCAGAGATTCAAGTTTGATGATGGTGGTGGGCAGAAGCGTAGTGCAGTCGTTGTGACGGTCAGGAACAAGTAGGTGCGCCAGCTGCGGGCCGCGTCGGCGTGTTGCCGCAAATCGTGTCGCCAAAGGCCGAGTACCGCGGGCTGGGGTTAAGGAGCGTGTACGCTGCGAAGGAATTGACTATTCAAGATGAAGTCTTGGCAGTCCGGTCGAAATATCTTTCCGAGAATTTCAGACTCTTGTTGCAAGATGCAAACGTGTACTCGGAGATCAAAATTGGAAAAGGGGATATACAAAGCCTCTTCCTCTCGACCACGATGGCTAATGAGTTGTACGCCAATTTGCGCAGGCGCCAGCGGGCGATTGAAGCCAGAATTGCCGAATACAAGGCAAAACTCATTGCCTGCGAGAGCGAACTCAAAGGATCCCTGGACAAGCTCCAGCAACGCCATGATTTCGTTTACCTGATCTTGACCCTTCCAAACGAAAACACATCGGAAATCTTCGTGCACTGTCTTCCTTCATCTTCCTACTATATGCCTCCGACCCCCAATCCACTTCGGGCCCCGATGCTGCTGCTCCATGTCTGCAAGGCATCGCGATATCTACTCTTAGGTTGTGGGTCAATCTAAACCTGAATTTGAACCGTCTTTCACTCTTCTTCGACGCGGAGAACTTCGAAAAGTTCCTTGATGATTATATCGCGCGTGCCAGCGCTTGCCCTTTTTCTTTGGATTTCACCCAGCGAGAAAAGGACTCGGACGGGCGGCACATGATCGCCACTCTTCTTGAAGCCTGAACGACTTTCGCCGGACGTCCAGGTGCTAGATCCTCGTGCAGAAATAAAACACTGGCCCGATCATTCCCCCCTTTTCCCTTTACTTCGGAAGCTTTCGCTTAACTTCCCGAACGAGCACGAAGACCTTATTGCGTCGTACGGAACACCTCAGGCTATCTAGACGTTCAGAACAGTACCCGAACTGCGAGACCTTCAATTGTTCGGTAAAGCAGAACCTTCCCTTCTCACAGTTTCCTGGAAGCGGTTGGCAGCGTTCTATGGCGAAGTACTCGTCCAGAGCATTTGCTAATGTTCTACAATTATCACTCTCTCGTCAAAGCCACCCTTGATAAAACCAGTCTGGATCTGGAAAGTTCCACATCTCATCTCAGCCTAGGCTAAATCACTCAAAATTCGGAGAGTAGCAACGAACTTCTTTGCTATCCAGTAACATTGATTCTCCACTATTCAATCATGTATGTACATTGCGTAGATTTTCGTGATTATTCATAGCAGAGCAGAGCAGTCATTTTTGAGAAGGAGAGTCCCATGCATATGTGAATTAAGGGCGTGCTAATGTGAGTGTTAAATCAAGAAAGAAGTCCATGCCGACGCGAATACATCGAATCCAGTATACACCGAAGGAAGGAAGACAGACTCTACTAAGACGTCGCGCTCGACGCGCGCGCGTCCCCGGAGTCGTTGCCCGCCCGGAACGAGCCGCGCGTCGGCGTGGGCGACGACGCAGTAGACAACTGCTGCGAGCGCGCAGGCGACGCCTGCGGCTTGCGTATCACGACAAACGAGCGACCTGTAGGTACGTTCGCCGTCGCCGCTGCGGCCTGCTCCGCCTGCCCCGAGTAAGACGAGGGCGGCGGCGGTGGCGTGCCCTCGCTGTGCGGCCGATGGCGCCGAATGTGGTACCACGGTTTCTTCCGCCTTTGCTGCCCCGCCTCTGCCGACTCGCCGTCATCGTCGTCGTCGTCCTGTTGCTGTTGTTGTTGCTGTTGCAGCACCTTCGCTCGCGACGGCGGGCGCGACGACCCGAGGAGTATCGGTGCATCCTCAATGATCGCCGTCTGTGACTTGGTGCGCATATGCGGGAGCATCGCACCACGCGGGACGCCCCCTGGCCCTGGTGAGCCGCTGGGTGGAGATACCGTCTCGGGGCTCTGCCGCCTTACGACCGTAGACATCGGCGGCGCCTCGTCCTCCGCGCGCGCCGCATCCATCGCCGGCCACTCCAGCGTCGGCGTCGACCCGCCTTGAGGTGTAATTGCCGCGTACGGTGTGTCGATGTGCGCGCGGCCACCGCCCACTCTTGAGAAGCCCGACGACGGCGCGGGCGCCGCGGGTGGCGGCGTGTCCTTCACCGGCACATACCCCGGTCTCGGGAACGGCTGCCACGCGCCCATAATATACCCGCTCTCGTCATCGCTGTCCTCGCGATACGGCCTCAACGCATGCTCAGGACGCAGCACCGACGGCGGCTGCTGCGAATGGAACGAGCCCTTCCTCGAGCTCGCGTTGTCCGCGCTCCCAAGCGGCGGCGGCGGCACATACGTCGACGACGAGTCCGATGCGCGCACAGGGTTCGCCTGGGCGTACCCTCGCGCGCGTGCATTATGTGTGCGGTTGCGGTGCCGTGGGGAACGCCGCTTGCGCGATCCGCAGCATCCGAGCAGGCCGCACGCGCCGAGGAGCCCGCTGTCGACGCTGTGGCTGCTGCGGTCGAAGCCGACGCGCCCAACGATGCGGACGGCAGCCTCGATGATCTTGATAAGGAGCATCAATACAAGCGCGAGATATACCAGCGCCAGGATGACGAGAATCCCGTAGGCCACCCATGCGCCCGAGCCATCGCCGATGGATATCTATGCAAATCCGATGAATGAGCCTCGGTTCAGCCAAAGATGCGAAGAATAGACACACCGCCGGCGAGAGGATAACCAAGAGCACCGCAATGACAATCCGGGCAACACAAAACAAGAAGCTAATCAAGCCCATACTCGCCCCGCTTCCCCACGGCAGCCATATGCTCGTCACCAACGCCGCCGCGACCTCCACCACCAGAATCACAATCGCCTGCGCCGTCCCGCTCTTCTGCCCCACCCCAATGACCACCCCAAACACCAGATTCGTTGCAAAGTGCAGACTCGCAAACAGCTGGCTCCCGTGCCGGTAGTGGTTATACAGCGGCCCGAGCGCGAGGAGCGTGCGCGTCTCGTCGTACAGCTTGTTCGTCGTCGTGAGCGTCACCCGTACCACTAGCGCCACAGGCAGCAGTACGCTCAACACTGCAAACGATAATGCGGCGAGAGCGCGCGCACGCACCGAAGCGTCGTCCGTGGGACGCGTCATCTCGTACGCGGCGAAGATCGTGAGCGGGAGGTGGAACAGCACGAGGATGCGCACGAGATTCCCGTGGAGGACGCTCCCGTGGAACGAGCTGATCTCCGTGCGCATGCGGTACCACGGCTTGCGCAGCGCGCTGCCGCCGCCGCCCATCATTCCACTCGTGAGCGTGGGCCGCGACGACGGCCGGAAGATCGCTGGTTTGGACTCGTCGGTGTTTGCGGCAGTCTCGAGCTCCTTCGGTCCCGGACTACGCGCGCGGCGGGCCGGGTGAGAGGTGACGGCGCCGGTGATGAGGCTGCCGACGAGGTCGATGAACCAGACGAGAGAGGAGATGACGATGGTGGCGGCGACGATGGCGAGGAAGAGGACGATGCAGAGTCCGAAGAGGTCTTCAGGACGAACCCCGATGGTGTACGCGAACATGGACATGCCCGACGTTGCGTTTGGCGGGAGCGTGAAGAGGAGGTTGGGCACAGTGGGGTCGATGAAGAGCGGGGACGTCTTATCGGCGAGCTGATCGCTGAAACCAGACGGGGGATTGAAGGGGAGCGTCGTGAGTGGATTCCAGTGCACATTGCTATTCGCTAGGGTGATGTCTGCAAGACTTCAGAACAACAAAATCATAGCTACAGAGAGAAAAAACTCACTGTAGCTCAGAGTCGCCCATGCCGTCTGTGCCAGAAGGGGATCTGCCCGGAGGATGAGGTGCGAGGTATCACAAAATTGGAACTCGACCCACAGGCAAACGGGGGCCACTGGACGGCGACCATAGCAAGCGCAGCACACCACTGGGTATGGAACAGCACATCCCGCAGACAGGGCGTGCTGAAGCGCATTAGAGCTGGTGACGTTGCGAACCGCTCACCGCTGATCGCACTCGCTACGATAAAGCCGGCGCTTTGCGCGCGAGCCCACAAAAGATCGTCCGGGGCGCGTGATACCGCGCCCCCATGCTGAAACGACACGCGCGACGCCGATTACAACCCAGTACAGGATCGCGAGGGTGACGGTGGCCCAGAAGATGACGCTCGCGGCACCGTATGGCGCGTGTGGGTCGCGTGGGTCAAGTGGAGTTGTGTTGACGTTGACGCAGAGCAGTTCTTGGCTGGAAGGATCGACCGCGCGTAGGCGGGTGTTGAGGGTCGTCAGAGCGCGCTTGGTTCCCCATGGGATGGCGGAAGAGAGAGCAAACGGTCCTGCAGGTTGCGGGCAGTAGTTGGGGGGTTGAGTCGTTCAGCGGTGTGAGTGGTGAAGGTGGCCGTAGGGAGGTACAAAGATATGTGCTGTTTGTCCATACATTGAGAGTGAGTACAGAAGTTGTCGTGAAAAGCGTGGCTGTTGAGAGATTGGATCAGTCAAAAGTAGCATAGGTAGATAGGTTCTCCGATGGAGCGTGTAGATTCTCCGACGCAAGGATAGTTCTGCATAACAGCTCGCAAGTCAGACCCGACTCGAGAACTCGCTCAGGGGACCCTGCATCGAGCGACGCGCGAAAAAAACACCGACCAGATGTGGCACGGCGTAGGTTCCCCGAAACGAAATCAGCTTCCCTGAGCCGTTCCAGAGCAGAAACATGGCTCGAAACGTGGTCCAAGGGACTCTACAGCACACCGAGAGCGGACACGACTCGCCCGACGCGAAAAACGAACCGGCCAAGTTTACTCACCGAGGCTTGAGCTTGAGTCTGTGAACCCAAAAATTTCCTGCGGGCTGTTGCCTATCACGGTGAGGTTGAGGTAGGTCCCCAGTTGGCTGCTGGTGAGGACCTGGGCGTACACCTCGTCTACGGTGAGCTTCATGGAGGCATTTCCGCTGAAACAGTCTTGAAAGGGGATTGACGCTGGGTCAGCCAAGACCGGGCGCAGGAGGAGGAAAGAGAGGAGAGCCAGGCTCATCGACGCTGGCAGGCGACCAAAGAGGCGGCTCATCGTCGTCGATGGCGGCGGCGGCGACTGCGAGGAACGTGGAGGAGGGCAAGAGAGAATAGACGTCACGCGAGAAGATGATGACGGCTCGGGTAACATATTTTCTGGCTTCAACTCCACTTTCCCCGCAATATCTGTAAACTCAACTCGAGTACTCGATAGCTATATAGCTGGAGAATACTACAGATTCCTCAAGACAAAGAGTCTCCCCGCAGCAGATATCTTAATCTTGGCTAATAAATTCAATATTATCCGAAATCCGATCAACCATGAGGATTCTACATGTTTTTCTAAATTTTCATACTTGAAGGAAGGAATGGAGGCCTGATTATCTCGAGACCGGGGCGGAGGAAGTGACATCCATTCAAGCCGTCGTTTTTGAGGCCATCCGATCACACCGAAACAGACACCTTTCAGTTGTAACGGAGAACGAACGACGATGACGCCGACGCCGGTGGTAGTCTCCGTCGGTGATAGAACCACACCTGGATCCTTCGGTACTCCGGCCTGTGTGAAAGAAAGGACAAGTCAGACCGTCGAGAGGGAATCTGTCACCACAAATAGTCTCCGGCGTCCATACAAACGGCGACGGCAGAATTGCGGAGTGGTCTGGGAGGAGAAATTCACTTAGTTGGAGAGGACGCAGAATCGCGTGCTTGGTGCCGCCGCAAGACATGTAGGAGTCCGTGTATTTTCGACATTGTGGCCTAAGTCGAGAGCGGGACTCCGAAGGCCACCGCCACAATTTCTCTTTAACCCTTTACGGATCGCGCTCGCTGCCAGTGGCCTATGGCCAGACCATCACGTTTCCAGGCCGAGGTAGTAGTTAGGCTGAAGATCAAAGATCAAGGTCGCCTACACTGATTGTGGGGACTGCCGTCCGTGCCTGAGGTGCAGGTGGTCCCTCGCGCAAGAACAGCATTGTCCGCACGAAACAGACCGAGTAGTGGAACCACAGACTCTTTCATAAGGCCTGAAGATGGACAAGAATCAGGATTTCGTGTTATTTCCGTTGGTTGCCAATCGTACTTATTGTACAGTCAAGACCCAAGGAGAAAGAACCAAACTCGCCCCCGGAGGTACAGTTGCGAAAAGTTAATGTCCAGAGGCCGGTGCACACGAGTGAGCAAGCAAACTTATCGGGCTGGTCTTGAATCTTGAAGGCGATGTCCATCTTCGAAATGAACGGAATGACGACTCCGATTATTCAGGAAAGAGAAAAAAATCGCTGTGCAGAAATACCAGAAGAGCCCGCCTTACATGTTCAAATCAAACGAGGTACGAGTTGAAGCGTCTGTCAAGAGAGACTACCTTACATGGTGCTTGATGTCAACTTTTGACTGGGTCCTTGCAGAGTCAAACCGACGTGCTCCATGATAACGAGACTCGGAGGCACAGTGGCGCTGCGCCAAGACCGAGGTCGAGAACTTGAAGCTTGTTATGTAAATCATCGTAAAAGAAAGTCGATAATGGCGGCCAGTGAAAGCAACATGAGAGTTCAGTTCAAGGTTGACTCGGACTCGCCGGTGATGCGACAGAGAGGATCAACCCGAGATGACATTCCGGAATATTCCCATCGAGCTATACCTCTGCGAATTTGTAGAAAAAATGAGGCGAGGATTCCAGGAAGTTCTAAAATGTGACCCAATATTATAGCATCGGTCTAGTAAATCTTGCTCGCATCCCTAAACCCAAGACAAAAACACTCGATGTACAAAATGCGTTCATGGCAGTCAAAACCTTTCAATCGGTCAGCGACAGAAAAAATTCCCGGAGAGCAGAATTCTGTCATACCCAACATACATATACACAGCTGCATTTCCTTCGTTTACAGCTTAGACAGATTAACTGGCGAAAGAGTAAGCAAAAAACATCGATGGAAAGACTGAAAGTACCTGGGGTAGAGGGCATATTTCTTGGGTCCGATATAGATGTCCATTCCATCTTTTATCAAATCGGCCAAGTCACGGCCATCCCGCCCATCGTAGTTGATCTGGAGTGACTGGTTCTTCCAAAATTGCCGGAAATATTGCAGTTTCGCCCCTCCGTCCTCGGTCGCTGTACGCCTCGAAATCAACCCGGCGACCAACCACCCATTTACATAGGGGAAAGTGTCCTCAATTTCTAGCACCTGGAGCTGCGGGAGGAACCCGGGATGTTCCCGGTTGCGGTCTAGCATGCGAAATAATTGGTCTATAAATTCGCCGCGTGGGTCGTATAGTTTGAGATTGGTCAGGGCGAGCATCTGGGATAGCGACCGGAAAGGAACTTCTCCCGACGCCAACTTCAGCAAAGATGACGAAGTCCTGGACAAAAACTGGAGTAGATGCACATCCTTCATTTTGCCGTCCCCCATATCTAATTCTTGGAGGGTGGGAAGTGTGAGGAATTGCAACAAAATATTGTCATTACGCTCGACGTCGAGGGATTTTAAGTTGGGATGAGATATGGTGGGAGTATTAGGAACCATGCGTGTGTTGTAAAAGGCGGCTTTGGTGAGAAGTGGCGCCGATCGCAAAACATCAACGCATTCCTTGGAGGAGAGTTGTTCGCCAGTGAACACCGTCAACCTCTCCCAGGGAATGGCGAGAAAGGAAGGTACCACTTTACTGTACAAGTAAAGTTCCCGCAGCTGTGGTGCTGCGCTGAATATCTGGATAGGGCTTCCATGAAAGCCAATCAGGCTCTCGTCGTCGTTATCGGTAAAACCAAGTGTGAGCTTTTGAAGAATTGGGAAAGCGGGGTTACGTTCGGGGTAGTAATTTATATCTGTCACAAGTTCCAGCACTTCGATGCGCGACACGGATTGATCAAGAGTAGTGGAGACCAAGCGCCGCCCGTCTTCGTTTTCCTCAAGGGAGCCCCTGATGTTTACATCGAGAGGGCAAGCCCGGGAATTCATAAGGCAGTCGGCGATGAAATTCTGGGCGTTCTTTGCGTAAAAAATGCTTCTGGAAGATAATCCAGATGCAGGCGCAGATAGACCCACAAACGAGGAGTAGACATCGCAATGGATTTCCATGCCCTGCAGACATGGAGCAGCAGCATAGGTGCATGGAAAGGATTCGGAGTAGAGTAAAAGGCGTCTGGTTCCCAGTCAACATATGGCGGAAGACAATGCACGAAAATCTTCGACGTGATCTCGTTTGGAAGGGCCAAGATTGGGTAAACGATATCATGGTCGCGTCGCTATTGCTGGAGCGCCTCCGCACATTCTTCAAGCTCTCGTTCGCAGTCAGCGATTTTTGCCTCGTATCCGGCAATCGTGCGTTCAAGTGAACGCTGACGCGTGCGCAGTTCGGCATAGAGGTCAGAGTGGGCCATCGATGTCGGCGTACGTGGCGGTAAGAAGGGAAATGGTGTTATGTCTTGCTTGCAAAAGTTGATCTCGGCACGACGGCATGTTCAAGTCGGGCACGTCCGACTAAAATATCATCCAGACGGCCAACGCCTGTCTGTCACCGACTTGTGTGCACGACAGCCAACAGAATGTATGGTCTTGTAATGGACATCAACCCCTAGGTCGAGCATACGATTTTTAGAGGCAAAGCGTCGGCTGCATTTCCGCTCCTATAGAGCACTTTGGAATAATTGAAAATTAAATATAAAGTGCATCTGTGCCTAGCAGAAATAAGATTACCGCTAGTATCGCGCATCACTGCTCCCCAATTATTTCTTTCAACTTCTCCCACAAGGCCTGCCGATTTTTCGGATCCCTCGACCACTTGCCCAGCGGGGTTGGGTTGAGCACGCGATCGAAATACTTCCCCGACCCAAGCGTCCTCTGTGCGTCCGGGGATGCGAGTATCTGTGTGGACAAAGTATTCGGTGAATAATCTATACTCGTTAGAGGCCTCTATGGCGAAGCTCACGTAGACCGGGAAATTCGCGTATTGATCAGGCGTGGTGCCAATAATCTTGAGACCCAACCACATGATGACCTTGATATATCCCGGGGTTATGCTGAAGTTGAACTCCTCAGTCTTGACGAGACCTGATTTGCATTCAGTTGAGGTGCCGTGAGATCCATTGAGAGCCAAAAGAAAGAAAGAAAAAAAGGATTGAATGATAGAAATGATTGCATACCCGGCCAGAGACTAAAGTATTGGTACTGGGGGTAGCGGAGGTTGAGTTCCTGTTTAAAGGGATCAGCGAACGCTGGAATGCGGATGGAAAATGGGGACCTCGAATGCTGAATCGAGCACCGTGCTATCTCGTTGTGACTGGTTTATAAATATTCCCGTCGCACTCGGGCCTTTGGCAAGTCGAGTCTTCAGAGAGAGATCGTCGACGGAAAGATCGTCCAGTGATTGACCCTGGTTGGCGATGGACATGACAATGGCATTTGGCACAAGTCCCCCGCTGGTGGTGAGAAGGTATGCAAGGGCAAAGCGTGAAATAGCTTGCACTGCGAAAGCGGTATCATGTCTGCAAGCCAATCAGTAAAAAGGGCCGACGAACATCAAGTATATTACCCATCGGCGTTATATTTCGTGTTGAGACCTGCGGGTGTGCCGTTCTGACTCATAATCTGGTAGAAGTGAGCTACATTCATCCCTGCGAACCTCCTTCTTGAACGACGCACAAGGTAATCAATTCCAGCGTCCCCAGCCGCCTTTTGGAGCGATGATGCTACTTCTCGCATGCCCTTGCTGTCCCTACGCCGTGGATAATGGCTATGTGAGCAGGCCAGAAGCAATTGCAACTTGAGAACGTACGACAAGTCTCCCTTAATAAACTCGACCACGATTCTGCTCTCCTTCGGTGCAAGCTCTTTCAAAACTTCGAGAACGGCTTTCCCTCGTGTCTCGTTACGTCCAACGATAATGATCCGACTGCAACCAAGTCTTGCAAGCAGTCGAGCGACTCCAGCGCCGATCCCGAGGGTCCCACCGACGACAATAGCCGTCTTGTTTTGTCCGACAAGAGAGACATTTCGAAGACCGGCCGCCGCGTCAGGTGCCATGATGAACGACACAGACACGATTCAACGTGCAGGGCTCCATGTCGAGGGCCTTTTATTGAAGAGTAGACGGAAGGGTAACCGAGGTGCCGCAATTGCGCGTCCTGGCAAGCCGAAGACCACGACAAGAAGTTGGCGTGAATGTTGCTGACCAATGGTCGGTTGGTTTTCCGAACAAATCGATATCCTGAACGTTTGTGAGATGTACCATGTATACCTGGCACCTCGGGCGTGAAACTGACTGCAACATGAGCGAGCCATGTTGATCCTGAGTCCATTCGTTGGTCGGGCTATCTCAGACTTGGATAGCCACTGGCCGTGGCAATTGCCAATCAGAGTCCGAGTCAACTGCCAGACCTCAAGTTTGGATTTCAGGAATGAAAAGAATTGAAATCAAGAAGGGTAGGAACATGTCTGCTGCCAAAAATACTGTATAAGCTTTCAATCCAGTTCGTGTGGAATGAAAGACATTCACTCCGGGTGATCATCTCGGATCAGAAATATCAAGCCCAAAAAGGCAATTCGGAGAACAACTGCCCCAGTGCGGAACTCGCGAAAAATCTGGCTCTGTAAGCAAAAAAAAAAAAGATCTTCAACGAAAGATGGAATGAAGATAAAATCGTAATACGAGGGGCGTGGACGCACCCGACAGAGTCGGTTGCGAGTCAAAAGTTTCCGCGTAATTTGTCTTGTGATTGGTTGGACGAGCTCTGGGCCCTAAATCGCGGGACTGCGCCAGTATTTCTGAATCACGTTGCCCCCAGCATCTGCAGAGGTTGTCGATTCCAGTGAGTACCACATGGACTCTGGAACAATCCTCCGAAGAGACAAACACGCAAAAGAAAACCTTGAAAAAACATAATTTCTCCGGAGATTCAGTCATTGCAGACGCCTGCAGATGCCACTATGGTGCTGCCAAGAAAGAGCCAAGCTAGTTAGATCGCCACGCATCAATTCCATCTTCGCACGGTCGGCCCTTTCTTCTCAAGTTGATGACAGTTCCGAGTGTGCTGTTCGGCGAAACTCGCTTATTTCAACATAAAGCTCTCCAAGACGGCGCGATGATTGCCAGTCTCCGTCCTCGAAGATGTGGGTCTCTCTGGTCTCCCTTCTTCCGCTGGTTACTTTTGCTCTAGCTCTGCCGTCGAAGGACTGCGAGCATAAAGTGAAGGAGGCGGTCGTACCACCACGCGGCTGAACAACATTCGGACCTGCTTCCCCGGACCATCTCATCAAGCTGCGCATCGGAATAACACAGTCCAATTTCGACGTCTTGGGGGAGCATCTTTACGCGATCAGCGACCCGTACCATGAGCGCTATGGTGCGCATCTCGCCAAAGAAGAGATTGAGGAGCTCGTCGCTCCTCATCCGGACAGTGTTACCGCCGTCAACGAGTGGCTCTCATCTCATGGAATCCAAGAAGCCGACATTGGACGTTCCGCCGCAGGAGATTGGCTCACCATACGGGTGCCGGTGCAGCTCGTGGAGAAAATGCTTGATACGGCACGTCATCGCTGCGTAGAATCTGCACATTCTGACGAATAATTGCGCCTCAGAAAAACCACATTTGGAAGCACATTGACAGTAACGAATATATTGTCCGCACGACCAGTTACAGCCTCCCGAAGAGTATACTTGACCATGTGGAACTGATTCAACCCACGACGATGTTTGGCACGTTTCAAAAGCTCGAGTCCACCATCCACTCTATCAACAAGATCGAATCTCAGAATTTCAGCCCCATATTGGACTCAGTCACTGGACGGAGGGTAGATGCCAGTTGCAACTCGACCATCACGATTACTTGTTTGAAGCAGATATACAACGCCGTTGGATACACGCCTTCTGCTCACGTTGAGAATTCCGTTGCTGTCACAGGATATGTACTTGGACTATACAAACAGGGCGGACCTGCAGACCTTTTTCGAAGAGCAAGTTCCTACTGCGGCTGTGGTGAATGCAACCTATAACTTTGTTTCTGTCCCCGGTACGTCCTTCTCCAGCGTCCTCTTTTCTTCGCTGACTCTTTCTTTGCTGACTCTTTAAATGAAGGTGGTCTCGACTCACAAGATCCCAATGAAATTGGCGGCGAGTCCAACCTCGATACCCAATTCGCCTTTGGTCTGAGTTTCCCTATTGCTTCCACGTTTTTCTCCACGGCGAGTCTCAGCTCTAGCCCAGACGCCATACGATACTGAGTCCATCATAGGCCTCGCTCCTTTCATTCCTGATATCAGCAATCCGACGGATACAAATGAACCGTATACGGACGTCAGTTCAGTTAAAATCATCAGATTCTGCGCCGTATAACCTTATTGTAGTGGATTGACTTCTTGCTTTCCCACCTGAATCCCCCGTTGTCGATTTCCACATCATAAGGGGACCGCGAACAGACTGGTATGTAAATAATTCATTCGTTGTTCATTTGTGTCCCGCCGATTTGATTTTCCAGTCCCGGAAAGTTTCGCTAAACGAGCTTGCGCCGGATTTGCTCAACTCGGTACGGATACTTGGGTGCCGCCTACTTAGATGAAAAAAACCATCATCCGCTTTGCAGGCGCTCGCGGCGTTTCACTCATGTTCTCTTCCGGCGATCTGTAACTCCTTGGATGATACTCCCATATCTTTACCATCTCATCTAGACAGAGGCGTCGGGGATGGAAATCCCGATCCCGCAACCACAAGGTGCATCACCAACGATGTCCTGAACAGAGCAAGCCCTTTTCTTATTCAATGTGCATATGCGCTGAGTATTTTTTACAGACGCAATTCATTCCGAGTTCGTATATCCTACATTTCACTTCCGTACATGTCCTCTGAATGCAACGCAGGGTTCCCCGCGTCCTGCTCATAGTGAGTCGGTCGTGGCTTGGATTTTATTCCCTCGCTTGATTCAATGTTTGAAGCGTGACTACTGTCGGAGGGACCACCTTCTTCCTTGAACGGGCCGCCTCGTTCAGCGGCAGAGGCTTCAGCAATTATTTCTCGCGGCCCCGGTAGGTTTCTCTTTGCTTTCGAGTCCTTGCATTGCACCAATCCAATCCTCGCAAGCTATCAAGACGCGGCCGTCAAAGGTTTCCTGAGCAAGCTGCCCAACGGCGCTTATGCTGGGCTGTATAAATCGAGCGGAAGGGTACGTGGAACACCCCTAGTCATCAATCCAGCACATGTCAATTCGAATTCAATTCCAATTCGCTGCAGGCGGTGCCAGACGTGTCGGCGCAGTCGGATTTCTTCCGCACATTTGTCGGCGGCGAAGCATTTGGAATTGGCGGCACGTCGGCCTCCTCGCCGGCGTTTGCAGGTCAGTGTAATTGTGGATGGAACTCTGAGTGCAACAGTTTACTTACGGTTTAAAATCATGTATTTATTTTCAGGCTTCGTGGTGCTCCTGAATGATGGCCGGCTCAAAAAAGGCCTCCCTCCGCTTGGATTCTTGAACCCTCTGTTTTATTCTCTGGCGGCGAGTGGGTTTAACGACATTACGGTTGGAAACAATCCTGGGTGAGTTTTTGACCCGTTTTCACTCCGACAAGTTACTGATCAGGCTCATGTTCAAGCTGCGGCACGCAGGGATTCAACGTACGCATATCTGTACCCTGGTTAATTAACACTGATATCATCCATTTAATCCAGGCGACAGTGGGCTGGGACCCAGTCACTGGGTTGGGAACGTGAGCAGGTTTCAGTACAACTCTGCGCATTTTTTTCTGAACTAACCATGCTTCATCTGGACAGGCCGGACTTTGCGAAACTACTCAAATCGGACACTTGAGCATGTTGGAGCTTGATATACATACAGCCTGTCTCGCCGAAAATAAAAGATAGACCTCCCCTCCGATGGACCTTCAAAGAATGAACGAATTTCCGTGAACCTGAAAAGATTCAAATTCCCCAACGGAGTGGTTTACCCCTTGATTACAGAAGAGTCAGCCCGCCATAAATCGAACCGGAAATTTATTATACCATTTTCCTGGGCCAATATATATTTCCATTCCATTTTTGATCAACTCCTCGAATGTACGAGCAATACGGTTTCCGTAGTTCACTTGAAGTGCCTCGAACGGGAGCTCTGACCAGATCTGACGATAACATCGCAGCTTAGCCGCTCCGTCCTCGGTAACCGCACACCTGGAAGACAACACCCCTACGAGGATCCAGTTCACAAACGGAAAGCAATCCTTGAATTCTAGCACCTGCAACTGCGGAAGGAACTGGGGATTGTTTTTCCGGTTCAGCATGGGAAGGAGTTGAATCAAATATTCGCTCTCTGGGTTGGATAACTCGAGATGCGTGAGGATTGCCATGTCCTGCAACGACTGCAATGGAATTTCTGGAGTCGAGAACTTGAGCAAGGAGGATGATAATCGGGATATAAACTGGAGCAGATGCACGTCTTTCATATCGTCCGCGTAAATTTCCAGGTCTTCGAGGGCCGGAAATGATAGGAATTGGAACAAGGTATTGGCACTATGCCGAATTTCGAATGACTTTAAATGGGAATGGAATATTGTAGGGGTATCAGGTTCCACGTGTGGTTCTTCAAAGACGGCTTTGACGAGAGACGGCGCTAACCGCAGAACCTCAGCATATTCCCTGGAGGAGAGTTGTTCGCCGGTGAACGTTTCTAACGTCTCCCAGGGGATGGAAAGATGGGTAGGTGCCGCGTTACTGAATAGGTAAAGTTCTCGAAGCTGCGGTGCTGTGCTGAATAGCCGGATAGGATTTTCTTGAAGACCGGCAAGGTCTTCATCCCCGCCCGAGAACGAAATCGTGAGTTTTTTGAAGTAAAGGGAAGGGGAGGGGATTTTCGGGGTGGTACGTTATATCTGTGGAAAGTTGTAGGACCTGTATGTGCGACGAGAGTCGATTGAGAGCGGTGGAGATCACGCGCCGCCCATCTTCCACTCGCTGAAGGGATCCTACGAGCTCCAGGGAAAGAGGGCAGGCGCCGATCCGTGCGACATAGTCGGCCACGAACTTGTTGAAGTTCTTGGGGTCGAAAAATAGCACTGGAAGAGTGTTTAAGTCCAGGTGCAGATTGGCCCACAGACAGGGTGTCGATATCGCAATGCGTCTCCATGCCCTGCAGACATGGAGCAGCAGCATCGGGGCATGATGTGGATCGGGGGTTGAGGCCGGTCTGGGGTAGGGAGACGACGGAAGGCAATGCACGAAAATCTCGGACGTGATTTCACTTGGAAGGGTCAAGATCGGATAAACGCGCGGGAATTGTTGGAGCATCCCCAAGCATTCTTGGAGTTCCCGTTCACAAGCAGCGATTTTTGCCCTGTATCCGGCAATCGTCCCTTCAATTACGCCGCGGCGCTGGCGCAATTTGGCATAGAGATCGGAGTCCGAGTCGCCCATGGTGGTAAGAGGCAAGTTGTTATATCCCCTTTGATCTCGGCAAGCGACTCTGCATTAACTTTCAACCAACTTAAAAAGATAACAATTATGGTTCACGGCAGAATATCAACGTATTGCAAGTAAGGCGATTCCATCACCCAGATCAAGTACCATATCGACTCGATGCGAAATTTAAAGTGCAGGCATTTTACTTTGCAGTATGTTCCTCGTTCGATGAACGTACGAGAGCTACCGACCCACGAGAAAAAATAAAGCGGCCAATCCAGGGCATATTTTGGGAGCGTCCAAACTTGTACGCACGGTTCAAGCTCAAGTTCATAATCTGTATTGATACGTTAGGACAGGAGACTCGGATTCCGAGAGAAGATGCAAAGTACCTTGGTTGGTTAAACAGCCATGCACCAGGTCCAGGAGCCTGGGTGTTCCTGAGCCCGATGTAAATCTCCAGCCCCTTTCGAATCAATTCTTCAAGCGCAACACCCAAACCCTCCTCCCTGTAATAGCCTTGAAGTGCGTCGGCTGGGGTATTATACACCCAGAACTGCCGGAAAGACCGCAATGCACGTCTGGAAGACAATGCGTCAACCAGGATGGCGTTCACATATGGCGCACATTGGTCCAATTCGAGGACCTGGAGCTGCGGCAAAAAGTTGTGGTGTTTCGTGAGGTCGAGGAGAGTGAAGAGTTCAGCCACAGATTCGATCAGTGGATCGCATAATTTGAGCTCTGTAAGTGCGCCCATGGCCGAAAGCTCCATCAAAGGAACTTCAAGGGGCGGCGATGTGCCCCATGATAACTTGAGCAAAGATGCCGACAACCCCGATATAAATGGGAGAATTGGCTGGACGTTTTCGAAGTCGTAAAGGCTAATTTTGAGGTTTTGGAGGGTGGGCAGTGTGAGGAATTCGCAACTGCTGTTGTCGCCCAAGAGGGAGATGGTCAAGGATTTTAAGCCGGAATGAGATATTGCGGGGGTGTCGGGATCGAGTTCTGGTTCCTCAAAGTGACATTCAATGAGAGAGGGTGCCATACGCAGGACATCGACACACTCCGTGGTCGAGAGCCGGTGACCGGAGAACACTGTTAATTTCGCGCCAGGAATGGAAAACAGGGAGGGAGTGGCGCCACACTGCATGGAGAGTTCTCGAAGTTGTGGTGCTGCACTGAATATCCGGATAGGATGATTTCCCGGAAGGAAAGCGTTTAGGTTGAGAAGCCTAAGCTTTAGCTTCTGAAGGAGGGGAAAACCCGGCGTGTCTTCGGGATAGTGCCTCAAATCAATATTGAGATCGAGGGTCTGGATGCGCGACGAAAGTCGTTTGAGGATGGTGGGAATCAGGTGCTGCACTTTTTCTGTGTGCTCCCAGCTGCAACCTCCGTTAACGTGTAAGGAAAGAGGTAAGGTGCCGGCGCGCGCAACGCAGTCCTCGATGAAATTCTCCAAGGTTGCTCCTTGAAAAAGGGCCCATGACATACGGCGAAAGTCCAGAGTCAGATTGGCCCACAACTCTGGAGTGGATAGCGCAATGGACCTCCAGGTCCTGCACACATGGAGGAGCAGCATCGGCGCATAACGTGGACTAGTCGTCGAATGCCCGTACGAGAGTGGATCGAGGCAATGGACGAAAATCCTGGAGGTGACTTCGCGCGAAATGTTAGTAAGGATTGGATAGCTGGGGGCGGCCGCATCTAGTTGGCGTAGGAGGGCTAATCGGGTGTATTGAAGCCCGGAGATCGAGGCGTCGACTTCAGCGACGCGCCTGCGCAAATTCGCCTGCGCAGTGATTGAGGCCATGATGGTAAGAAGAGAAAGGTTTGAGACAGGGGGCTTGCCTTATTTGGCGCGTCATATTTGTTTGGGCGGCAAAAAAAATAGATAAATATGCAGAGACACGGAGAAAGGAAATTGACTCTAATAAATATGATAGTACAGAGAATGAGAAAGATTCATGCCTATTTCGCCACCTTCATCAGACCACCCATCCCACTTCCCATCTTCAGCACCTACATCGCCGCGCCAAACACCTAGACAGAAACAGAAACCCAGCAGCGAAACGGCACGGCCAAACTACGTGCGTCCACGTCGAGTTGCGAGTGCCGGTTGCGGCTGCTGTGATGGTGAGGCGTGTCGTCGAGCCAGGCGTCCCCGATCCGGCGACAAGTCTTCCCATCCGATTCCTGGTCTGGTTTGGTGTGTGGGGGCGATGAGGTGCAGGGGATGGAGGGGCGGGCGGAATCGAGGAGGGCGGGGCTTGGGCTATACTATGCAGACACGGGCTCCGCGACAGAGGCGGAGATGCGAGAGGATAGTCGAGCCAGGAGAGGAAGCCGCGATATCCGGGCGCTACAGGACTTGACGCCGGTGCGGGATACATAGTATGCAAGTGGCGGAGGCCGAAGGACCGCTACAATACAAACATGATGAGTCAGGAAAAGGAAGGTGAATAGCAGAATTGCATATACCATAGTCTACGACGTCACGATTCCTTTTCTCGAATAGAAGCTCAGGCAGTGCCCCCTTGACAAATTCTTCGTAAGACGGGAGGTCGAGTTCCTCATAAAACGCGGGACCGGATGTGTCGTCGTAGGTAGCAGCCGCAGTCTTCTTCTCGACCTCGACCTTCTCTTCAGGAGTCGCGAGGCTGGGTTCGGCTCCAGCGACGAGCGTCTGCGCAGTATCGTCCGCGGTCTTCTCCGGTTCCTCGACGGCCATCTCAATCTCCTGGAGCGCGACAAGCTTGATCATCTTCTCGGCCGGTTCGACGGCCCCGACCTCGACCTCCGTCTCCTCGGCGCCGTCCTTGGGGATCTTCCCGCCCTCTTGTATGGGCTGTATGGGCTCTTCGATGCCCTCGACCTTAACGACTCCCGCCTGCTCGATCTCCGTGACTTCCCCGATAATTTTCTCGGCCTCTTTAGCAGCCTCTTCGACGCCCCCCGACCTGCTTGACGGCCTTCTCGATCTCCGCAACTTCGTCGAAAATTGTCTCGGCGTCTTCAGCGACCCCTTCGACACCGTCATCTTCTTCCTCGACGACCTCCTCGATGCTGGCATAGCCCGGCTCCTCGACGACTCTAAACTGGAGCTTGCGTAAAAGGGCGGCGGCGGCGACATGACGGAGAAGGTAGGCGTGAGATTGACGACCAGAGACTAGCGGATATCTGACAGGCAGGTAGATGGCCTCTTCAGGTAGGCTGATGAACGTATCCTCGGTCTTCAAGCCGATGTTCTCCTCGACGCTAGCGCCACAGATGCTAAGCCTGCGCTTGCTGGTCGTCCCGAGTCCGAGGCAAGTCATAGGAAACCCAAGAGCCAGATAGAGGTGAATAAATGACGCCTTGAAGTCTTGTATCGCGTGGCGCCCTCCTGCGGTGAGCGAAACGAACGGCAGTCGAATGGGGGCTCCGTCGGTGACTAGCGCCAGCGCTTTAGGGAGCTCGATGACGGGGGGAAGCGCCATCGGAACGAAAGCCGTAATCTGGGGTTGATACAAGGCACGCCAGAGCCAAAACGGCCTGGGTATTGAGAACACCATCCGGCGGACTGGGAAGCTGACGTGCGCGGGGAGCGTGACGTCCACAGGCGGCATGGGGAGGAGAAACAACTGCGAGCGTTGAGGAATCACGACACGCAAAAGCCACAACGGCCTAGGAATAGAAAACGTCTTTGGCGGAATCCGGAAGCCGCAAGCCGCTGCGGGCGGGGTTCTGAGCAGGATGGGAGAAAGGAGGAGGAGCCTGCGGCGGTGAGGAGTTCTTGGACGATCAGCCGCTGCTGCGACGGTCTTGAGGAAGGCTTGGCAATCACGCTTTCGGTTGTCGAGAATACATGTGATGGCGAGGATAAGCGCCACTGTGTAGGTAAGAACTCCAATAACGGTGCCCAGAGAGAATATGGAGTTCATGGGGGTGACGGTGGGAGGCTCGAAATGCTGGACCTGGACGTGGATACTGATGCGGAATGAACGGTGGACCTGCGCGCAGACCCAGGATGTGAAGCAGAGAACGAGGCAGGCAGTGGATGAAGGCATTTCGACGTGGTGGTGGTGGTAATAGATAGAGAAGCAAACGGGGCGAGGCAAGGTTCACGTATTCGGCGAGGGTGGCTGACAGCCAGAGAAATGTCAGTCACCCAAAGTGCTCCCGTTTCCGAGTCCAAGAGTCTATAGAAGCCGGTATTTTCTTTAGCACTTTGGAGATCTAGGTCTTCCAACTATTCCCCAGTCATACACGCCAGAATGAAAGAAAACTCGAGGTCGTGGTTGCGGAAGGTTGTTTTGCTGTGTGAATTAGTGTTCTCAAAGTTCGGTTCGGAAAATCGGTTCGAACCCGAACCGAACTGAACTGAACGCAAAGTTCAGGTTCAGGTTCAGCAAATGCCCGAACCTGAACCTCAAGTTCGGTTCACGGTTCGGCATCAAGGGAAATCTATTGAACGCGTTCGAACTCCGAACCTGCGGTCAATTTTGAGCTGAAATTTCAACGTAAACTGCGGTCAGTTTGTTGGGTGTCGGCACCATTACCAAAACTGTTTTCATTACACCTGTGACTGCCAGCATTGACCAAGTTTTGACCGGTATTTTCCGGATCCTCTTCCGTTTTAATTCACCCATTGCTCGGGACCTTGCGTCGCCACAAAGCAATGTCACAAGCCCTGCAGGGAAGACGGACATTAAGAGGTGGATCTCATAAATATTCTGGTATATATTCTCTGCAGTCGAGTTGTTTTGATCCCCACCCATCTCTCGCCCCATGTCACACTCTGCCCTTGGCTGCGCTCAAAAGCAGGATGGCTCCCTTCAGGACGCCTCTGAAATCCAATTCTACAACGACGTCGATGACGAGCACCCTATTTCCGGCCCATCTGCCCCCGATACTGCGGCATCCACCCGTCAACTTGCTCCCATCTTCACCCGTGGTAAGCCTGTGGGCATAGTTGCGGGGTCTCGTCGCCCTTCTCCTCATTGTTCTTCTCGTCCCAGCAAACCTTCTGCTTGCGCAATCGACCCCAATAATGCAGAAGCGCCAACTGGCTCCACAAAGCGCAAAGCGCCTGCCAACGCTCCTGTCCCTGCTATGCGCAAGGCCGCCCGACTCTCCGAGGTTTCTGCTACAGAGTCTGGCGATGATGCATCAGACGACGAGTCTGCATCTTCCTCCAGGGATACTGATGTCGAAGGGGACGCCATGGTCGTAGATTCGGAAGAATACCAGTCCATCAAAGCAATGGCTGATGCCGACCATGCCTATGTATTTTTTTTTTTCAAGTATTTACTGCGTAAAGTCACTGATTATTTATCAGGCAACGACCAAGCCCTCCCGTGCCGACTCAACCGCAGATATCAAGACAATTTTTCACCGCGTCAAGAACCACAAGAATCCCGAGACTGGTGTTCTTCAGGACGGCGCTATTTGCTTGGTCTGCACGTAAGTACCTAGTTTTGCAGTCGTACCTCTCAACTCATCCTAATGCATTAAAAGTCATGCTGGAATGAAGGCCTCAACTTGCTTTTTGACAGGCAGCGTGACTACGCTCCGTCAACACATTGCTCGGTGAGTGCGGGTGAATTTATCCTTGGGCATGCATTCAAGATACATGTTTGTTAGCCATAAAAATCACTTTAAATTTTACAAGACTCGGTGCACAGAGCTTGGTATCGAAATGCACGAGCGTGCTATTCCTCAGGCCGTCAGTTCCCAAGGGTATGTCCACCAGTTGTCACGATGATAACTTAACATATTTTCAAATTCATAGCACATTCCGAGCAAAAGCTCTGTAACGCACGATGCTTGGACCTCAGATTCCGGTATACCCGTCTTGAATATCAACAATCACTATATCGATGCTCCAGCGGACCGCCCTAATGAGTGGCAGCTCATGACAGAAGAGCTAGCATTCATGAGACTTGAAGGTCGTCACACCGGTGACAACATCGGTACGGCCATTGCAGCAACACTTGACCACTATGGTCTTCAAAATAAGACGGGGTGGGTTACATCTGATGGAGCATCTGTCAACCGCTCCGCTGCTCGCACCATCGAGAGGATTTTGAGCACAGACAACTGGAAAGCCAAGGAGCATGACGTGATGTAGGCTTGATTTTAATTTCTTGGGTGCGTCAGTTCTCACTATGTTTAGGTGCATGGAGCATGCTGTCCATATCGCCTCCAAGCATTTTGTGGAAACCATCGCTCCTACTCCACCAAAACAATTACACAAGAAGATCCGAAAGCTTCTGAATGAAGCCTGCACCAGCGGTGAGCTCAACTCTGATGAAGTCAACAAGGTGCTTTCGACTCTTGGTGATGGAGGAGATGACGAAGAGTCAGATGTTGAGCCCGATGAGTCAGATTGGACAGCTGGGGATGCACTGGGCAAAATTTTGGCACTTATTAAGCAGGTCAAAGTCTTGCAGTTTCTGGCCGCATTTCTACGCTGATCTTGACCATTTTGTTAGATTCGCATGTCCCCGCAGGCGCGCACATTCTTCAAAAAATGTTGCCGGCTGGTCAGTGTTCCTGAGCTCGAACTTTTGCTGTGGGTGCGCACTCGCTGGGCATCCCTCTACAAGTGTTTGGACCGGGTCTTGAAACAACGCAAGGTACAGCTCAATTTAATTGTGTCGTTCACGAACTGACACTTGCTCATGCAAGGCCATCGAACAGTTTGTTCTCACGGCTGACGACAGCGACAACATGCCTGCCCTCCGGAACAAGGAGTATCGCGACTACCGGCTTTCCCGACCTGAATGGGATAGGCTCCAGATAATTCACGAGGCACTACGAGTTCAATATTCTGCTTGATGGTTGTTTATAATAGTTATTAATGACATTTTTCTGCATAGGAACCTGCGAATGTAACTCAAAGTTTTTCGAGCGAGCGAAACCCGACAGTCTATCGAATTCTTCCAGCACTTGAATTTCTCATCAAACGGTGGGAAACGATGGCAGACCAGCCACGTTACACCGAAATCCGTGAAGCACTCCTCGAAGGAGTTACAAGCCTTGAGAAGTGGTTCAATCGAGCTGACACCACTTCTTCTGCATACTTCATCTGCATGGGTATGTATTCTCATTCCGTCACTTTCACAGCTCTTATGATTGTTCCAGTGCTGGATCCTACAATCAAGGACGCATATTTCAAGGCCCGCTGGGAACCTGAGCGCGTCAAGAAAGCCATGAAGCAATTGGAACAAGTTGTAAGTCGGTGCCGTTTATAAATCCGACAAATATATTTACATTTCTAGTTCGACAAATACTCTGCAGAGGCGCCAGAAGTTTCCCCGCCATCGGCGACTCCGGTTCCAGAATCGACCGCATTTCAGCACTACGGGAGTTCTTTCTTGCTGGATGCGGTGAAATTGGCCCAAAAGACTCAGCAGGTAGTTGCGAATCCCCGCGACGAGTTGGAGAGGTATCTGTCGACACACCTTGAGCCGGCACAGAACATCTTGCATTGGTGGGGCGTAAGTCTTCCTTTCAATTCAATGATTGATAAATTCTGATTTCGGGCGAAATAAGCATGACACTGCATATCCTACGTTGCGTCGGATGGCACGGGATTATCTGGCAATCCAGGGCTCTGCCACTCCTGCCGAGCGCGCCTTCTCCAGTGGAAGTCTTACCGGTACCCGTCTTCGCAACAGGCTGAGCATAGAGTTGTTCGAGGCACTGCAATTGCTCAAGAGTGCCTACCGAAATGGCCACATCAGCGCTTCGGACAGTGCCGGGAAACGTATGGATGCGCTTATTTCAGAGCTTGTGGAGCAGGGTTTCGAGGAAGACGACTTTGACGATGAGGATGACGACTCTTTATACTTTTAACGCATGTTTGGTATTCTGAATGGATTTTTCTCTCTGGTAGCCAACTTCAGTGCAGGGCCGAAGAAAAAAAGAGAAAAAAAAACAGGTTCGGGGGTTCGAACGCCGTTCGAACGCCGAACCGAACGCGATGAACCTGAACCTGAGGTTCAGGTTCGAGGTTCGGCAAAGGAGCTGAACCGAACCTGAGTTCAGGTTCGGCGTTCGAAGAAATAGGCCCCGAACCTGAACCGAACCGAACTTTGAGATCACTAGTGTGAATGTGATTTCTTTCTCAGTGCCGGAGAAGACGGACCGTCCTTCCGGTTTTCCGACCTGTTCCGACCCGTCCCGACTGAACCTCCACTTCCGAGTCCCCTGCTGCTTCGCAAGTTCATCCCTCTCATTTTTTCCAGGAATCTGCTCCCATTCACAAGCTTTAAAGTGTTTACCGGCCTGAGAGACCACTTTGAACTTGGCACGGCCGCGGGCCGCGGCAAGGGGGAATCGGCATTAAAATTTCGGATATGGGGTGGGAGGGGGGGGGGTCCGGGTCAGGCTGAAAAAAATTTCTAGTCAATGTTATAAACTAGCTTCCAAACCTGTTAAAATCTTGTTTAAACAATGTGGGATAAGTCCCAGACGTGTTTTCCATGCCCAGAGCTTGCGCAGAGCTACGCTTCGTACAAATTCCCGATTTGGGGTGGCGGATCACGGCCCAACTACCCATCAAAAATTCCATTTCCTCCTCAGAGTTTCGCGTCGAAAAGAAAGGATGTAAGTAGCTTTTATTTTAACATTCATTTCAGTTAGGGTGCCAAACGAGGCTTCTATGCCGGCATCTGACTGGCCACTCTACTACACATTCGACAACCTCATATTTAAAATGGAGCGGATACCCGCCAGCCTTACCGGCAATGCTCTGGCCGTATTTGCGAGGAACCCCGCAGACTACTTTCTCTTAGACATCCAGCTGGCAGAGCGAGGTAAGCTGCTGCACACTCTCCTGGAGCGTGTTTTCGGCTCCTATTCTTGGAAGTACGACATGCAGTCTACTGTATCCGGAGATTTTTGTACCGCGGTGCCGACGGCCTTGATGCGACAGCGAGTGAGTACGAAGCAGCAAAGACGTGCTTAGGGTGTAGGGTGTGCAGGAAGGGCGTAAAAGTACCATTTACAGGAAAGCCACTCGGTCCGGATACACGGCCCGCCATCAGGGGTGGGAAACTCCTTCCCTATATGGAAGGAGAGGGGGGGAGGGGGCGTCGGCTCAAGGTCGAAAAAAAACTTTTCGACCCTATATCCTTTTTTCGAATGCCGATTCCCCCTTGGGCCGCGGCGTCCTTTGTTGACCACTTGAAGCATGCCTCAAATGCTTGGCAGTGGATAATTCTATTTGGAAACCCGGCTTTCAGCGGAAACCCCACCATTTGGAGAAATCTTTCAAAAGTCTATTTGGAAACCTCTCGGCCAATCAGGCGAGAAGGGGCGGAGTTTGAACCACAGAATCAACCATGTTCGTCCATCCAAATCACAAGAAGTTGGTTGCGTATATTCATGGGCCCGGCTCATCCATCGAGTGATCCGTCACGAATACAGTTTCCCTCTCGGGACCTCTATGACCTGGAATTCCTTGAACTTGCGCTGCTAGTGGTATTACGAATTTGGCTACTGATACCTCCACAGTTTGCAACCAAGCCTACAGTAGCAAATGTCTCAAATTTCCGGTCCATTAGGTGACGCTGGATAAAAGTTCACTCCTCTTTGGAGTTCTTTTTTGACCCTGCAGCAATAGGGACCTTCCGAGTTGGAAAGCTGCAGCTATCAACATGTCGAGGTGCCGGCCGACGGTGAGAAACCCCTGGAAACCGGGGTTTCAAATAAAACATTTTTTTGAACAGGGATTTCCGCTGAAAGCCGGGTTTCCGAATCGAATTATCCCTTGGCAGTCTGTACTTTTTTGCAGCTAGGTGGTTTTGTTCCCGATAGGCGCCCGCGCGTAAATGCGTCAAAAACTTGATGAATCGTGCGTGAACCGCGGCTAGCCTCAGCTTCCCGTTCCCTCTCATCTGCGCGCCGCGTTGGTCACACTCATGAGGGTCACTGGACGCGCCTTCAGGGCTTTCCTCCTTGGCCTCATAGTCTCCAGCGTAGGCGCCATCTCCCCGGTCACCCGCACGGGCCGCTACCTGTACGCCAGTGGCTCCAGATTTTACATCAAAGGGATTGCATACCAAACAACGGGTGCTTTTTTGCGAAGCTACATATCGAGCCTGCTCAGACTCACTTTAGCATCTCCCATGTTCACGCAGGCACTTCCACCTGTGCGCTGTTTCAGGTTCTCATGCCCTTCCCCAGCGCTGACTTTGGTATGCCACTAGTCGTGGACAACCTTGCCGACACAAATGGCTGTTCCCGGGACCTGCCGGTTCTCAAGAAACTGGGTGTAAATACTATTCGCTCATACACCGTCGACTCGACTCTCAACCACGACTCGTGTATGCGGGCGTTCAGTGAGGCTGGGATCTATGTCATGTGCGTATTGCGTTCTCTCTTCGACTGTCTGCTGATCATTGCGATATCAACATAGTGTGGACTTGGCCTTGCGTACGCCATATTGCACTTTATCCAATGAATTTCCCTCACAAATCGCGCAGCACCGGATGGTTTTATTGATCAAAACGCCCCCTCTTGGAACACCGACCTGTTGAACCAGGTATGTTCTCGCCGCCTCAATATCGCTTTGAACAGTAATAAAAACGGTGCTGCAAGTACATCAGAACAATCGACGCGTTCTCCAAATACGATAATGTCCTCGCCTTCAACGTGGGCAACGAGATTATCCTACCCAATGTAACCCAGGCCGCACCCTTCATCAAGGCCGCAGCCCGCGACATCAAGGCGCATTTGTGCGTTTTTCTTTATTTTTATTTTTATTATGGGATTCGGCTGATCCCGATGCCAGAACATCTATCTCTTCGTCCGTGCTCGTGGGGTACACCAGCGAAGATGGAGTTGCCTCCTTTCGCGATTCGATCGCGGATTACCTCTCATGCGACCCATCCGGACGCAATAATGGGAGCGCATCTATAGATATATTTGGACTTAGTAACTAGTGGGTTCTCTTTACTTCCTCTTCCGCCTGCATAGATTAATAACTCCGTGGCAGCGAGTGGTGTGGCAGTGGACCAGCCACAGTATATGATGCCCTCAACTCGGAATTCCAGAATTACAACGTCGTGGCATATTTGTGCGTCTTATGTATGCCATTGGCTCAACGGCCTCCTGACTATGCCCGTGCAGCTCCGAGTTTGGATCGGTGTCTTGTCTTCCTCGCCTTTGGCTCGAGACCGGCACCCTCTTCTCTTCTCCCATGACAAACGTCTGGTCCGGGGGTGTTGCCTTTATTTACACCGGCACTCCCGAGTACGGTTTGGTGACTATCTCGTTAGATGGCTCCACAGTCACCCCCAGTGCGGAGTTTGCAAATCTCGCCGCGCAGTATGCGAAGGTCTCGTTCATAAACAGCCCGTCCCAGTCTTCTGCTGGTGCCTCGAATTTTGGTGCATGTCCTGCCTCCGGGACAAATTTTGAAGCGTCGACTGCACTTCCGCAGACCCCAAACGATAGCGCGTGTACCTGCCTGGCGAACCAGCTGAGTTGTGTATTCAATCCCGCAGCAAACGGCTCCAGCGCGCTCGCGGACACGCTAACAACGCAGGTCTGCGGCCTCCTAGAGCAAACAGGCGCGAACTGCAACGACATCATCACTAATGGAACCACAGGGGTGTACGGCTCTGTTGGAACGTGCGCACCATGCGAGTGTCTTTCTCTTTCCTCCTTCATTCATCCGGTTGACTGAGCCTACAGCGGTCAAGCTGTCCTATGCAATGAGCCAATTCTATGAGGCTTCAGTCGCGCAACCCTTCGGCTTGCAACTTTAACGGGAACGCAACAGTCAACGCGGCCATAACCGCGGCAGCGTCGGCAGCTGCCTCTTCATGTATCTCGAACCCGTCAGCCGTGTTCACGCCCACTGCGCCGAATGTTTCTGCAGGCCCGCAGACGTCTGTTATTATTTTCATTCTGCTAATTTTTGCGGGTATTGACCTATGTATCTCTGTAGCCTAAGTAAAAAGCATCACATCAACGTTGGGGCGATTGCTGGAGGCGTCGTAGGCGGTGTGGTTGTGACTATTATAATGGCGCTCCTGGGATGGTGGTACGTGCGTCGCAGACGAGGATTCACCTTGGAGGTTGAGCCGCGCCTCGATCTTACCGACGCCGAAAAGCCGCCATTCCAGCCCATACCCATCAGTACCCCGCGCGCAGGTGAGTTATCCGCCATAATTGCCTTCTTGATGGATATATTATTGCCCAGGCAAACCCTCGGCCGGTAACACCGACTCGGATGAATTTCGTCCGTGGGAGGAAAATGAGGCAATCACGCCACCACCATCCGGTTCCACTGCAGGTGCAGCAGCTGCAGCGCCTTTTACCCAACGTCTTGGTTGATTCGCGTTCTTTATTTCCTTTAGGGCACTCACCTTCACCTGCGCCAAGTGAAAAGAGCGCAAAACAGCCAATCATCATGCGTTGGGATCCCCCGACGTCACCACCACGCTCCCCGTTAGGTGCGGAGGAGGAGATCAGACAAGGGGCTTCCTTCCCCTCGTCCACCTCGCAACCGGCGGCACAATCACGGGAACGAGAGTTGGAGGAGGAAGTGTTGAGACTTCGGCAGCAGGTTTCTGCGCTCTCTCCTCCGGCGTACTCGGGAGAAAATGATATCGATGATACATAGTCACTGGAGAGTGGTTTATATTTTGACTTGTGATGACATTATTCTCACGGTTGAATTCACGCCGCGAAAGAGATGCACGAATTCGCAGGTAAAATTATCTTGTTCATCGGGTATTCTTGCAATAATCAATGAATTTTCGACTCACAAGCTTTGCCGCCTGTCCTTTTTAGGGTCGTTATTCCACACTATGCCAGGCACACATCAAATGTCGCCGCCCAAAGATGCATAACAAGCGAAACGTGAGTCCACTACAACCTCAAACTAGGGTGGTGACGCAAGATGTTGTTGCTGGCCGACAAATATGAATACAAGATTGTCAACCTTTGATTTCTGCCTGTCAGGACAGCAGCGCTCAGGGCTGAGGGCTGAGAGCAGATATGGTACACATCACCAGACATAACAAAGTCCAGTCAGATTCTTGCTAGCTGTAGCTTTATTCGACCTCATCCGAGAGACATGAAAATGGTATAAAGCGACGAGGCCTTCCAACGTCACATTCACCTCACCTTAACATACAGCTCATCTCCAATCGCACTGTCGTATGAACGCTATGTCAGCGGTCCGGATTCTCGACTTCAGCCGAATATGGCTTCAATCTCGCCGGAGGTGGACGCACCGACCTGACGCCAGTCCAAAACTTCGTTGCCTTCGCTGGACTAGATAATCAGGAGGTGGCGTATCCTTCTTCCCGCTCGTCGTTCTTCAGTGTCCTTAACGAGGGATAGTGGACACTGAGTACTGATGATATTGTAGATGATTGGCAATCATCTACAATATCATCAGCAAGTGCGACTCAATTTTGACATATCCTGGGACCGGGTCGGGAGCCATTGCACTCCGATTGCAGGCCACCGCCCGCTTTCGATCCAGACAGATTGGATTGTCTCGTCGATCCCGCGCAGCCAACCGGACCCTGGAAGTAAGCGCTCATGTTATCGTTGGATTTTTCTGCTTATACTACCCTCGGTCTGGAGCATCATCGAGGCGACTAACAAAGCGGCCCTCATTGCTTGGGATCATCTTCCGAACAGTGCATCCGGCTCTGCTCCGGTAAAAGTATCTGAACTGGCAACATTGTTTGCCGCCTCTTTTTTTTTTGCGTTCGGCACGTCAACTTGGCAATCACAATGTGTCAATCAATTGCCTTTTCAGTCCTTACAGCTGTCCTTTACCTCGCCAATCACTGTATATCAAATCCGACCCTCACTTTCCTCCGTGTAGCACAAATAATCTTCACTTTCACGGCGATACTGGCATTTTTCTCGCGAAGCTTGCAGTCTTCCCAGGCTGTCCCAGGTGCATAGAGAAAAGTGGAAATCGTGAACTAAACTCGATAGAGCTAGATAATTGCTCTCCGTCGAGCATCTTCGTTCGACGCGGCTAAATAATGGAAATGGCGAATTACCTCTCTCCGAAGGAACTGTCCGATGTGCTGTTGTGCTGTGTAATCAGTCTTCTTTCCGCTTTCGGGTACCGTTCTCCTCTCTCGCCCCATCCCTCCCTCAGACCAAGTCGTACCCGTCTGGAGTCTTGTCTCCCCTATGTTCAACAACAGCGCCGGATTCCAGATACACAGCAGCCATTTGTACAGCGTCGCCGGCGACGTAAACTTACAGACCCACCAGCACTTGACGATTCAGGACCATCGGGCGGCCACTTTTCATCCACCGGTGAACTCGACCTTGGAGCTCATGGACGGTCAATCTGCAGAATCACAACAGCGACTCACGACCGAAGACCATCGGCTGCAGCAGCCTGTCCTTCAGCCAGTTATCGCAACTTGGGGACTTACCAGTCGCGCGACAGGATCTGAGCGTGAGTGGACGGGATATTCCAGGTGGCAGCGTCATGGCTCGGCTTCGCGGCCAGCACCATACAGTGGGTCCAAAATCATTGAATAATATACTTTCTAAATACAATTTAGATGTTGCTTCTCGCCCATGTCGGCCAGGAATCTCGTACGATGGTACGACAGATACCCCGGAGCCATTGCCATTAGATCTGCGCTCCTTCACACAGTCGGCCGGCATACTGCCCGAATCTCAATTTGATCATCCTGTGCCTCTGTCATCGGCTCAGGACCGATATCCGGACACCCGCGGCGATGTTTCGACGGGGTCGGACCAGAATTTGAATTACGATTCTTCTCAACTTGATCCCAATGGCAATTATGCGGCCTCGTCTTCTTCGGTGGATGAGGGCCCTCTGGTCCCACATTCGGAACCCTCCCATTCTCACCCACCGTCCATCCACAACGGAACATTTTTCACTGCGAGAAACGTCATTACCGCGCAAAATGTCTATCATAATCATCGCCACGGGGAAGCGGGAATAGATATCCTGCAACGCGTTGTTGCGCTTGACGCGCTCCACGACTCCGCCGAAAGCTCCCCGCAGCCCAAATGCCATCCCGAGACACGCACCAAAATGATAGATGACCTGTATGCATGGTTGACTCGCGCAGACTTGAATCGACCAATCAGTTGGCTGCACGGGCCTGCTGGTGCGGGAAAGTCTGCCATCATGCGAACTCTATGCCAGCGATTGCAGAGCGTGGGCCATCTTGGTGGGGCCTTCTTTTTTTAAACGAGGCCACACCACTCGGGGGAACGCCAAAGTATTATTCGCAACGCTTGCTTATCAGCTGGCTCTCAACAATCGCGATCTGAAAGGTTCGATCTTTCAGAGCGTGAAGGACGATCCCTCTATCGTGGGGAGGCACACGGATGTTCAACTCCGCAAATTGATTGTTGAGCCGTCCCAATCGCTCACAAACTCTCCGCCTCTGATTCTCCTCATCGACGGCTTGGACGAGTGCCGAGACGAGGCAGCCCAACGAGAAATACTGCGTTTACTCGGAAATGTCGTCCGCGAACATCCGAATAGACTACATTTTCTCGTTGCCAGTCGACCAGAGGCCCATATTCGCGAAATTTTAGAGGCGTCTTGCTTCCACGGGATTCTTCGGTCCGTAAACGTCGAACAGTCGTTCAATGACATTCGGACTTACCTAAACAACGAATTTGCTCGTATCTATCTCGAGCACCGGGATACCATGACGGGTGTTCCGGCTCCATGGCCACCACCGGAAATTCTGGAAGACTTGGTTCAAAAATCCTCCGGATACTTCGTCTACGCATCGACAGTCATCAAATTCGTCGATGATAAATATTCCCGTCCAACGGAGCGACTAGCGACGGTTCAAAATCTCGTCACCACTGAATCCGATGCACCATTCAAAGCCCTTGACCAACTATACATTCAGATTCTATCTGACGTCCCCGTGCGATTTCGGTCCACACTCTGCGATATTTTGCAGTGTGCCATCGCGTCCCAATTCTGTCTAGAACCCCTCCAAATTGAGCAGCTCCTTAAGCTGCAGCCCGGGGATGTCTTGCTGATTATTCGTGCTCTGCACTCCGTCGTTGACGTACCTTCAAATCAACCCGTTTCTGTGCACCATGCATCATTCTTGGATTTTTTGCAAGACTCGCGACGGTCGTCGATTTTTCATATCAAGCTCGAAAACCGCATGAATGTAGCTCGTGCAGTCCTCAAGTCACTTTCCGATGGTGATTACTGGGAGGCTGAAAATCTTGAACACCCTTCGAAGCGCTCCAGACGCCCGTTCTGTGATCATTTTCTGTGTAGGCGCCTCTGTGGAGAGCTTTTGATTTCATGCATTACTCGTATCCCACCTTCGGCGGAGCTTTTACCCCTGATCCGACGTGTTAATCCAGTCTGTCTCTTGTGGAAGTGCCAGTGGTATAGAGTAGACACCAAAATACAGGAGATTTTGCGTTGGTTGAAAGTCAGTCTCGCATCTTACCAGTCTGCGCGTTTGTATTACTAAGAATTTTGAACAGGCGATTCAACCTACACCCGATGATTTAATTCAGCAGTGGGAAGACTACTCGTATGATGTTTCTGTAGGCTCACTACCGGGCTGCGTGCAATAAACTATATTGCGGTGAGGCCGAGACTTTTTGAAATATTGCTCAATTTAAATTTTCGAAAAGGCAGGACTGGACTGCCAGTCGCTTGCGGCTCACCCATATATACACAATGACCATACTTCACGAGCTTGTTTAATTACCGCAAATATAGTGAATTCAACCAAACGATCGCTACAGTGGTAAAGCATGCAGAAAATACACTGGCCGGACATAAAGCGAGCAGATGAGGAAAACGGGTTTTGTGTAATGAAAAATGTCTGCTGTCAAAAGAAACGGACAGTCACAAATGAATTGGGCATTTCCTACGGTGGAGTTACTGCCAGTGTCGGCACGGTGTTGTGGTCAACACGTTGATGGTTTGCTTTCGCAATGGCGGTATTGAAATCTCTGATCAAAACTGGCTTGAATTTTCTGTCAACTACAAAGCAACCACAGTGCATACCCAATATCCTCTTCTGTGTTCTCAGTTAAGTCGGTTATCACGATTGTCGGGACCACACCAAAGCTGACACTGGGAGTATCGCACTTGAGTTTTTTGTCAACTACAAAGCAACTGCAGGGCATACCCAATATCCTCTTCAGTGTCCTCAGTTAAGTCGGTTATAATGATTGTTGGGACCACGCCAAAGCCGACACTGGGAGTACGACGATTTGCCTTGGAAATAGCAGTATTAAAATGCCTGATCAAAGAGGAATTGAGTTTCGTATCGTACAAAGCAAACGCGCTGCGTACGCAATTTCTTCTACAGTGTTCAAGTTCGCAGGACAAAGCAAAGGCAAGTCGAGCACAAATTCTTTGTCGCCAGTTGGATTGGTTATCGCTATTTTCGGGACGACCACGCTAGAGTTGGCACTGAGATGGAGGTTTCTTTGAGGGTGAAATGTGTCTTCGAATTCCGCATCGAGAGTGGCCCAATTGGTCTTACTAATGAAGCAGGACTTCAGCCGTTTATTGACTGCAAAGTGAACGCAGGCTTACCGAATAGAGAAGTCTTCTGTTATTTTCGATTTAGTAGCAAGTTGATAGGCCAAAATATCTTGCAGAGTTAAATCTGGGCCCCGGGGAGGTACTACCAAGAGATTATCTACATGAATGCACATTTGGAACAATGTCTGTTTGGCTTGGCTGCGAACATCTTCATTGGAGCTGGACAGCAGAGAATGTCAGGGTTGAAACTAGGGAATGAAGGAACAGACCTCAGCAGAGAAAGGAGTGGAATCGAGGGTGCTAGGTCGGAAATCAAGCTCAAGGTCTTTGCGCCCCGATCACCAACGACACTACAAGCATACCGGAGCACCTCCGTATTCATGGACTCTACCGCCAGTGCAACGATGGTCTCCCCGTGAGAAGTTTGAAACTGAGAAAGCCTGGGATTCCTTGCGCAGCCCTAACTCAAGCAGCGGATACACGGCCAGTTTGATCAGGAACTCAGTCTGTCCAGACCAAGGCATTGTGTCTGCACGTAGATGAGCAGTGCTGGAAGAAGCAGTTCCGAAAGCCGTAAACGCTACATACCAGAGTCGCAAAATGTAACTCCCCCGGCTTGTGGTTCCAGTGAGCGGAAATTTGGAACGGCTGCTTCTATGGAGCATTTAAGAACCATGGCATCACACTCATTCCGAGACTGGATTATCTCTATCAGAGCATAAACAGCGTACATCCGAACAGAGAGCCTCGAGTGTCTACAACTAACAGGTTAGAGGTAGATCTGTTGATTAGTTAGTGCATTGTGTCACCTGAGGAGCGCAAGTAGCCCGGAAAACCATGTAGACCCAACTACATCCAGTGTTTGCCTGGCAATGTTGCCGATTATGAAACAGGTCCATCGGAGACTGTCCACGTCGCCGTCTGCTGAATATAACAGAGGAAGGAGTCGTTTGTGAACGTCAAGCTTCATCACTGCTTCGATTCTCAATGATTCCGCTGAGGTTATACGCGCAAGAGGGACCAAAATTTGCTCTTGAAAGGGACAGCCGTCATGCCTCGCCACATAAATAGATCAGCACGAAGTAAACGATAAACTGTGGGACACACCCCTCAACTAGAACGATGGATGCAACCAGAGTTTCGATGCAATTCGCAGGAATATCGTCCAACTGGCTGATCCTGCAAAGAGAACACGCCACACTTTCCCTCACGCGTGCCATGTCTGAATCGCTCAGGATATCTGCCCCGGCGTGAAGCAGGGTCGCACAGTTCAAAACATGCAGCGCAAGCATTGTGACCGAAACGTCCGGATGCCTGTCCCAGAATTAGACTGAAAAGTAAGCGGGACCATACCTAACCGACACCTACTCCAGCATATACACCAGACAGGATACTGAGTCTTTATCAATAACTAGGGCGGATTGCCAGCGAGTAATGTTTTCTAAGACGAGACAAGCACCAGTTTTGACATCCGGATGATGGTCGGCCATGAGGGTGATCAAGACGCGCAATGCTTCTGAATTGTGGAGAATGTAAGCCCCAAGTCGAGACAGGCTCATGCAGTATAGAAGATGCAACGCCGTTGATTTTACCGATACCTCCGAATGCCTATTGCTCAGAACATGAAAAAAGAAAAACAATCGGGCCCGATCAAAAGACCTACCAGAGGAGCGTTGTCAGTAGCGAAAATGAATACTGGTCGATAACTAGTGCAGATTTCCAACGACCAATGTTTTCCAGGACGAGACGGGCCCCTTCTATTATATCCGGATGATTGTCGGCCAAGAGCGTTATCAAGACACGCAAGGTGGCCGAATCGCCATTGATGATTTTCTTCGCTTCCTCTTCACTGAGCGTTTGTAGATGGAGATGATTCAGAATTGCAACCTTCGTCGATCGAGATATCCCTTGGTATCTATTCTAGTCAGACAGCATTGACAAGCCAGCACCAAAGAAGATATACCCGAGATAGGACGCAATGACATCCAGGGCCTCTTGAGACAGACCATTGGGCGAACGGCGATATCCCGTTATCAGCCTCAGCGCTTGCCGGTTGTGTAGAAATTTGGAGAGCGGTTTTGCGAAAGTATGGATAGAGATGGTGGGACCAGGAGGATTGCTGTCCGACCACCAGCTATGGACGCTCTCTGGAGTTGGGAAGCGGCGTAGTGGGGGCATGAAGGAGGTTATGAGCAGGGTGCAGACTGCAGCGCCTGCGTAAAGGTTCTGTGATCATTCCTGTGCGAACAGCGTGTAATTTAAGACCTCACGGCCTCAGGTGTACAAGCAGTCACTATACTTATCTTCCAGCTGATACATGACGGCATGTATCAGATGGAAATCCTGGACAAACGCCCTGGCAGGAGCGCCGTCAGTTATAACGGATAGTAGTACGCGCGTCGTCGGCTCCCTGGTTTGCTCCGACGACCTCCCCTGTACTTCCTCCGCACGGGGAAGCACTGTAGCTGAGCAAGCCGGGAGGAGCTCGTAAACCAGCGCTAAACCATAATCATTGTTGGAAGCATTGAATTACACCAAAAACAGAAATTCCTCTACAGCTTCTAAGCACCTCCAGAAGAATGGTCACGACGGGAGCAGAGGAGGCAATGAATTGCACTCACCAGAAAAGAGCCTAGATTCCGCGCTTCATATCTCAGCCCTGAGGCTTAAATTCAACCTGATATGTGCCACCTATACACAGTACACCGACAAAGGTAATAAAAAGTACATTAAAAGAGCGTGGTATACCATATAAATCAATCCACCATGGGTATCTCATATCCCCTCACACATAATCCCGCTCTCCACCAGGAGCGCGGTACGTCCGTGCTAGCATCGCATCGTCCTGCTCCCTCAAACTGCGCGCCATCTCCGCCGCCGCCTCTCCACTGGGCACCAGATTCGCGAGGAACCCGAACCCGCTGCTCGGCGCGGTCGTCTTGAGCGGCGAGTGCGAGGCGTCGTGTGGCGGCCGTGAGGCGCGCGAGGAGCGCCGCGAGACGCCGTGGCCGGAGGTCGCGATGGGGGCTGGGGGTGCGGGCGGGGACGCCCCGAGCTCAGAGCTTGAATGCGACGCGCCTTCTCTTGCGGAGTTCGGGCCCTCCGTGTTCAGCCCGCTCCGGAAGCTTTGCACGCGCCGGCTCAGCGCTTGCAGCACCGACCCGCTCTCGAGCCACGCCGCCTCCGTCCTCGTTAGCGGGCTCTGCGGCGGGGCAGTACCATCGGCCTCGTCCTCCGCCGCTTGCGCCGCAAACGTCGAATGTATCGACGAGTCCGACAATCCGCGCCTCCTCAGCGTCCTCTGCAGAAGCGGCGCCAAATAATCCGGCCCCTCGTCCTCGTCCCCGCTTGCGTCCCCACTTCCGGGCTGCCTTACCGGCGTCCCCACCCCATCCAGCACCGCATCGACGTTGCGCGACATCCGGTTCGGGTGTTGACGTCGCACCGCCGCCGCCGCGGGGCTGAGCAGCGCCCCAGGCGGCGCGCGTTGCGTGCGCGGAATGACGACCCACGGGTCCGGCGTTCGTGTGCGCACCGGCGCGCCCGCGAAGATACCCATCACCCCCGGTGTCCCTTGGTGTGTATGCAGGACCCCCGTATTGCTCCCCCCAGCAGTGCCGATGGAGATGGCGGGCGTAGGCGCCGCGTCGATCGTACTCGTCATCGCCCTCCCCACGCCGCTCCCCGCGCCAGAAAACTCGACGTTCACCGTCGTCGCGCTCGCCGCCAACGCAGGGCCCAGCTTCGGCACGAATCGCGGTGGCATCGGCCTCGGCGCCAGGAGCGGGCTCGTCGTCGCCGTCCTCTCCCTCTCTCCGTCCCGCGGTGCACCTGCAAACAACTTGGACAGCGGCGCCATCCACCCCGCGCTCTTCGCATCTCCGCCCTTTCCCTCGCCGGCAGCCGCAGCCGCAGCCTGCTCCTCTGCCTTCCGCGCCTTGTTCGGGTCCATCGCCGCCTCGCTCACCCTGGTAGCACTGGAGGGGTCGAGCACCACCTCATTCAGCACCACCCTAATCTCTCCCATCGCGCCAAACATCTCCCTCAGCACGCCCAGCAGCGACCGCACCTCCCTCCGCCCCGCGCGCAGCTCCTCGTCCGCGCCCGCGACGTTACGCAACTGTTTATTCGCGTCAGAGAGAATGCCCGCGACGGTACTGCGGCTCAGGTGCCCCACATCCGCCCCGCGTATCCCCGCGCGCTTCAACCTATTCGTGAGCGAGAGCGCATCAGCCGCCTGCATCCGCTGCAGTAGCGCCTGTGTGCGCTCCACCATCGCCGCCAGACTCGCAGGGTTGCCGTTTGCGCTCGCGCTCGTATTTGCGGTTGCGCTTGCGCCGGTGTTTGGACCAAGGGAGTCGGAGTACACCGAGGGCGTCGCAGAGGAGAGGGGCGAGTGCGAGGGCGGGTACGGGGAGGGCCCGGGTGTCGGGGACGCGGGCATTGGGTACGGATCAGTCTGCACCCCGCGCGAGCGCGCAAGGAGGAAGAGCGGCTTGTGCGGGGTGCGTTTCTCAAGCGTATCGTCCTGTCCGTCCTCTGCCCCATCGCGATCAAGCCCCATTTCGAAGCTCGCACGGGACGGTGACACAGGATATCGCGGTTGCGGCTGCCCGAAGTACGTCCATCTCGTATCTGACGTCGCGGAATCTGCAGGGGAGAGTGGGCGCCGGGAGGTCTCGGGTGTGAGCGGTTCCTGCAAAGAAATAGATACTCAGCAAGAAAAGAGTGAGACGAAGGCGAGACGACGCACATATCGCCTCGAAGTTCTCCGGTCTCGTTCATTACTCGAACTGCGTTTGAAACCGTAGGACTATACCACACAATTAATATATACCTCGAACTTCCGTAGAGTAAGAAAACTCACCTGACCCACCGCCAGCGCCGAGGGCACGCTCCCCGTGTGGAAGTGCTGCCGCAAATGCGACGGCGTTCCCGCACCACTCCGCGGCGGCGGATTGACCCTCTGGTCTTCCACCTCCTCCTGCAACGCTCTACAATCCCTCCCTCGCGTCCGCCAGCAACGTCTGCAGCTCCGCATTATCGTGCTTCAGCGTCTCATTGTCATCCACGAGACTCTGCAGGATACTGTGTAGCTCCGAGCCGGGCTCTCCATCTTGCTTGACACCAGACGCACCCCCAACAGACCGCTGCAGCGCCTCCAGCCTTGCGCGCGCATCGACGAGAATGCTCTCGGACAACTCGAGCCGGTGTTCACGCTTTTCTTCGAGCGCGTTTTGAAGGCGGCGGACGTCGGCTTGGAGTTTGGCTTTTCGTCACGAATTCAAATGAGCACCCCGGAGTAGACTGAAAATGAAGAAGACACGTACACATCCTCTCCTTCAGCTGTGCGAACCGCCCCTCCGCCAACCTTGCCCTCTGGCTCTCGGCATCCCTCTCCTGCTGCATATCCTCCTTCTCCTTCATCGCCGCGCTCAACCGAGTATCCCACCCGACGGAACGCGCAGCGCTCGCCGTGAGGCGCGAGATGGTTGTTTTGGCGTCCGCGAGCTCAACGAGGATGGTCTTGTTCGAGACCTCTGTGACTTCGTTGTTCACGAGGGCTTGAGTGAGGCGCTGGGCGGAGTTATAGCAAAGACGATTGTGTAGAAATAACGCGCACCTTCTCCAAGGCCTTGTTCTCCTTCGTGAGTTCGTCGAGCCGGTCCTGCACCTCCGCCGCCGCGCCATCCCTGTCCTCTTTGTCTTCGTCCGCTGCCGATGCGGACGCCTCCCTGCGCCGACTCTCACTCTCGTGCCTTCGTACATACGCCTCGTGCCGCTGCAGCAGCGCCTGCCCGACCTCCGCGCTCAGCATCAGCCTGCTCTCCAGCCGTGCCTTCGTTGCGAGCCATGCCTGCACGTTCTCGCAGTCGTCGCGACCGCAACAGCAGAAGTACAGAGACGGCGGCTCAGGGGACGGGACGCGCGAGACATCGTTGAGCGCATTAGTGAGGTCGTCGATGGTGGTGGTGGCGTCGTAGAGGCTGTCGCGGTTCGTCAAGGGCGAGTCGGGCGTCGGCGGGCGGATTGTCGCATAGTCCATGGTTGTATTCCCAATAAATTAGGCTCTACGCGTGTGTTCCGCGTTCCAGTGTGAGAGTAGGTGTGTAATTGTGCTGCGTACTCTAGAAACCGAGTAAGACCTGCGGAATAGGGACCGTCAGACAAACCAAGACATCGTCCCACACGACAATCTCACCAGAGAGATCCGGACGCGCCATTGCAGAGAGAATTAGATGGGAACCAGTGAGCTCAGAGAATACTAATATAATTTAGCTCTGGGACTTACAGAGCGCCCTAATTACGCTAACTGCGCCCAAATAATAGTTGGACTGAGCAACGGTTGTTGGGGGTGGTGGATTGTGCGTTTTTGCAGCGCACAAACCACACCGTAGCCTCGCAGGGCGCCAGCAATGCGTCCAATTAGTAGCGGAGCACAAGCGCAGTGGTGGACGCTATGAGAGCTAGAAAGAGCAGAAATGGGCGTCGCGGACAAGTTATTGTGGTATCCGGTACTCGGGCCGCCGCATTCCGAACCAGGACAGGCAGGACAGAAATTGGAGCCTGCAAAATTTAAAAAACGGTCCTGTGCCAGCGCTGCAAAATCTTTCTCTATTCTCCCGACCAACTGGAATTTTTTCGAACCGCCAGAAGTTGGCGAATCATGTACTTGCGAAGCTTGGCTTTGACCGCCGGTCTCTTGGCAATCATCATGGATAGAGGATCGATTTCATTCATAAACAACATGAAAATACATCTAGAGTAGAATTTGTATGTACACTTTTCTTCTGAGGACTACGATAAACTAATCCAGCCAATGGTGCAGTGTACAGAACGAAAAGGTATATGAGAGGGGAGGGAGATTGAATTTGATCCCATTCCAATAAGCCATAGCCAGATATGTAGGTGAGTGGTAAATTGTACAAGAGATGAGGAGAGAATATGCCAGGAGACAAAAAACGAAACAAGAGATTACGGCGCCCACAGACGCGCCAGAGTGAATTAAGTTACTGCACCATGAGATTCACCAGCTCCGGTATCCACTGAATCACCTTCGTCGCATGTCCTCCTCCCAGCGGCAAAAACACAAAGTTGCTCGCGACGCCCGCCATACCGATGTCCTCTAGCGCCTGCAGGTGATTGCGCCCAGGCGTGAACTGCGTTGCCTCCTCCACCGTGCTGAGCGTCGACGTCGAGCCCCCAACTCCAGGGCGCCCCGCTCCGGGCAGCGTGGAGGCGGAGAACCGGGGCCGGTCGTGCTCCTGCGCCATCCGGTAGATATTCGAGACGGCGCGGATGATGGTGGGATTAGAAGCCTTGGAGAAGACCTCGTGGATTTTCTCTTGCAAGCCATCGTATCTGTGGATGCATATCAGCCAGGGTATAATCAACGGAAGGAAGGGGCACGCACGTCATGGCGACAATCTCGGGATACACCTCCCCGATATCCGACAGCAGACAATACAGCATCTCCGTCTCCGCGTCGTTCCCCTGCGCGCTCGTCACCACCGCCCCAATGAACGACGCAGCCAGTAGTGCCGTCGCTGCCCCGTCAATCCCCAGCAATCCCACCTGCACCCGCGGCGCGTCCGCCTCGTCGTCGATCCCACTCGTCTCCGGCATCGCCGCATCCCCAATTCCGCACTCCTTCAACAACCGCCTATAGGACGCGGGCGTCGATGACACGGGCAGCAGCGCAATGAAGTACCCCAGCGCCTCCGCGCCAAGCACGTCCCGGGACCCAATACCGTTCATCATCTCGCCCTCGCGCACATACGGCCGCATCGTCACGCCAAGCAGGCTCCTTAACACCGCCTCCGCTTCCGCCTTGACGATCGAGGCGCGCATGCCCTTGAAGAGCACCGACGCCAGCGCAAAGGAGAAATTGGTGTCGAACGAGATCGACAGCACCTGCTCGAACTGGTGCAAGACGCTCTCGAGCGGGTCGCGGCCCTCGAGCAGGACGGACGCGACCGATGAGTGGCGGAACATCCCCCGCGTGCGCATGCTCTCCAGCGTCACCGAGAGCAGTAGCGACGCTTCTGTGTAAAATACGACGTGCGAGGACTCAAGGAGCGTCACGGCGAGCCAGAACAGCGAGACGAAGTACCGCGAAGTGTCTGGGAGCGCGGGGACGACCTTAGCAAGCGAACGAAGCATCGTGACAACGATGGCGGCGTCTGTCTCGTTCGCCTGCTGCAGTGCCGTGCGCAGCGCAACGAGCATCTGGTAAAGATAGTCGTCATCCGCCTCCTGCGTCAGCAGCGTGCCCAGAGTCGTGAACGACCGCATTTGCACGGCTGGAGAATACTGGAACGCGGAGGACGTCGCGAGTCCCATCCATCGTGCACGCCAAACATTGAGCAGACCTGCATATGGTTGGTGAAAACGATGAAATAGAACGGATGTATAACGCACCTCTCGACCCGGCCGTAACCTCAAGTATCCTCGCCAGCAGCATCGTCAGCTTCTCCTGCGCGTCTACTTTGTTCTTGTCCCCCTTCACGTTGTAGTTGATGTACTCGCTGCTCTGCGTCAGCCGCTCGAGCCCAAACAGCCTCTGCGACTCTGGCGTCTCCAGGTCTCCGAGCAGCCCAAGGAAATCTGACGCCGGTGCGTCCTCCGTGCGGTTGATGTACATCGCTTGCAGCAGATTGATCACGCTCCCGTACACCGACTTGCGCACCAAAGGCGGCCCGACGCCCGACGTCAGCGTGACGAGATGCAGGATCTCGGGAACATAGAGCATGTTGTGGTTGGGCCGCTGCGTTTGGTAGCCCGCGATGTGGCAGAGCCGCACGAGGGTGGAGATTTCGCCCCAGTTCGGATAGTCTTGCAGCGTACGTGGGGGTTTGCCACCGGTCGTCTTCGTGAGAGACTAGGGGAGAAATGAGCCAAGTAGGGAAATTTTGAAGAGACTACGTACCTTGCGAAGCTTGAAAATCAGCTTGGCCCTCACGCTGATGGACGTCATGGAGGCCAGCAGCAACGCAATGGTCTCACAGCGCGAAGAGCCAATACCACCGTCCGTCGCGGCACGAATGAGTTCGTCGAGAACGATGTCAAGGGATTAGGGGATCCAGCTTCCCGACTTCCGACCAAATGTATCGTTGTGTCCCTGCCGTTAGCTGCGACAAAAATTGAGCGCCATTAAATATGAACGAGACCAATCGACTCACCTCTGGCTGGCTCGTCGACATGTCGCAGAGGACACGTATGGCATCGCGAACGCGCGCGCCTGACCGCTCGTACAACGAGCTAGTCGGGGTGACAAAGAGCACGAGGTTCTTGATCCATGGGCTCATGTACTGGCAACAACTGATCCGCTGCGAAATAGCCGTCTTCTCCATGCCCGTCATTGCCGCCGAGATCTCGGAGACGAAGTCGAGCGTGAGTTGGGGTACGAACTCGGCCAGTGCCGCGCTCAACTGGTTAATGAACGAGAGTGGGTCGCCGGGAACGAAGCCCGCGGCTGAAAGGTCAGTTACAAACTGAACACATAGTTTCGTCGATGTGGACATACATTTGGCTGCGACAATCGAGCTCCTGTCGAAATTTAAGTATTGGCAGACAGCACCAAGGAGTTCGTATCCAGCGCCACGAAGCTCTTCGTCATTCAGGTCAACGCTAAGCATGCCGACGTGCAGCAAAGTGGCTGGGATGTTGGAGAACCGTGAAAAGCGCTCTGCCAGCGGGATGGGGGGTGTCTTTTAACCGGCCCTTTGCTGAGCGGATAGCCTTTACAATGGCTTCACGAGACGGGGAAGAAAAGTAGACAGTGGTGCCTTGTTGAGCGCGTCGGATGATAAACTCGTGCGCGTCTTGTCCTATCGACGAGACGTTATACACATCGCTGACATCCGTCAAGGGAATGATCTCAGTCGACTTGCAGGAAAGACCGGGAGAAATCGGTTGTGCCCGTACCTGAAGAAGGTCAGCACGAGGTACAATTAACGACGGAAGCAACGCACTGAAGTGATCCGGACGTGCGTCTCGCCAACAAGGAGGATGATGGGGAAACGCATCTGCTGCAGTCTCATGGAAATGTCTGCAAATTGTTCCCCAACTTCGTGCTCCAATCGTGCTGGAATTGCGAGCGTCAGATTTGCATCGATATGCGGGTGACAGACGCACAAGGATACTCGAGTTTCTCGACCGCTGACTGTGGAACTTGCGTAAGAAGCTCCGTCACAGATGAATGTGCTTTTATGACAGAACAAAACGGCGTCCCTGGTACAAGGAGTTAGACATCATCGCAAAGAGCAGAGAGTGGCGTACCTGCGGCAAAATTATATAATCTCCGCATGTATTTCTGCGTCAGGGTATTAGAGTTTAAGATGTGAGTGGTCCCAAAACGTGTGCGGATGTCGTATGGTATCAATTCGGCGCAGAATTTCAGCCATTGAAGAGGGAGTTCAGATATTCCGGTGAAGGCCGTGCAGTCTAGCACAACATCGAAAGACCGATTCTGATACATGGGTAGAGACAGAGTCTTGACCGCGACATTAATAAGATAAAAAATACACAAAATCATGACGACACACCTGGAAAATATGGTACATCAAAAGCTCAATGTCGAGTGCCTCAACATCGATCTTGGATAGGCAAAACAAGAAAACGGCGGGTTTGTCCTGGGGGGAGCAGTCAGACGCTGCGTATACGAAAGGAAAAAGACCAACCGCTGGTGTGTCCGTCTCGAGGAAAATGTTCTTCACGGACTCGGTGCTTCTGTGCTGGTGCCGACTCATCAATTCGAGATAATCGCGGTGCTCGTGTGACGACGCCGACGACAGCTTGGGGATGTCCAAAGGCGTGCCGAGCTCGACTAGAAGCCCGCAAAGCTCGTCCCACGCATGCTTACCCGAAACTGCCGACGGGTCGGTGTCGGAAGGTTTCGACAGACTGAGGAGCTCTTTCCCAATCTTATCTGCATGTTTATGGAAGAATCGATGCAGGACGATTATGTCGGTGTCGTCAGACGTCGTGCCCAGCCATTCGTCGGTTTCTTCCTCGGAAGTGGGTGCTTGGTATTTCTACGACGGTCGTAAGCCCCGATTTTTTGACTGGTGATGAAGTACTTACATTCAATTCTGACAAAAACCTAGTGACGCTGGCAATGTTGGCCTGAAGGAAAGTATTCAGAGGAACCATGTGCTTTTCCTTCCCAAAAAACAGGTTATTGGCAAGGTTTTGGATGATCTTGGCTATAACCATCAGCCCGCGGCGGATGACCATATGCTCATCCTTTGACAGCTCTTTCGGTAGCTCGACGTCAATGGTTTCCGGTGCTACGATTGCGGGAGAGATGAATCTAAGAGATGTGAGAAGGCGTAAATAAAGAAACGACGAAAACGTACCGAAGGAAGATGAAAGCACCCATGGCAGAGAACTTCGCCTCTGGCCATACTCGTGACACTACTCTCGATATGTGAGCTGAAATCTCGCGGAACATCCTATGGAGCTGTCAGTTTTAGACCTGGTTAAATGAAGGTCAAACGCACGGAGGAAGCGCTGGGATGGAGGAGGTGATGATCTCCAGGAATGAAGCAGCGACGAACTTGACATTTTCCAGGTTTTGAGCGGCCCTCGCCTCCCCAACATCTGGTTTGTCGGGATCGAGCTCATACGATTGACCGGGCGGCAGCGACGCCATACTCTTGATGAGCGGAATGATGAGGCTGCGCAGATATGAATAGCCGTGCACTTTGGCGAACGCAGACAAGAATCTGGTGCATGTAGAATTACTACGGAACAATGCAGCCTCGTTCTCTGAAACGGAGGATTAAGTAAACTGTCTAAGAAGAGGATGCAGACGTACCAGTGTGTGCGATTTCCCGGTCAATCATATGCTTGAGAAGAGTCATGAGAGTCCCGCGGGTGTCGAATAAGTTGAGTAGGACTGAGATCATCATCTCGACCTCCGCCGGAGGACATGTCTCGCATATAGCCATAACAAGAACCATCTAACATGTATAATCAGTGCCACCCTTGTTACATTGATATGTAAAGACTCACGTCCGATCCTTTTACCAGCTGCATATAGAACGGTCAGCACGCAAACCCCCCAAAAATAAAAGACAATAATTACCTCCGCAAGTCGATTATTCCGTCCAGGGTTTGTGGACCGGTCTTCCACATCAAATTTCGTACCCTGACCAATCACTCGGGCGAACACGATGGCGAAGATCGCGCGTTTCTTAGGGTCAGGATCGTACGCCAAAGGAAGGCATTGTTTGAAACCGTGCTCGGAGTTCGCGGCGACAAGATGCGAGAGTCCAGTGATGACCAACTCCCGTAGCTCGGCTTCTCGCTGGGCTACTCGGTTCTTCTGAAAAACGGTAAGCTTTCGACGTGGGCGAGAGCGAGGAACGAACCTTGCTCAACGAATTAGCTTCTGAAGCGTTGTCGGAATGCTGTAGAGATAATGGTATCAGATATCGTATGGTATTTAAAAACGTATCGTACTACGGTATCCAACTGGCACTCGACAATTCCGCGCAGCAGAAGACCAGAATACTTGTGAAAAAGTCTTGAAACTACATGGATACTATCATCACCTGTCGCCGTCTCGTCCAAAGATTGGATCTGAAGACGATCAAGGAGTTTAACGCAGGTACGCAGGCAAGCAAAGTTGAGATCGTTCTGCATTGGTGTAAGGTCCTGCGACTGAAATAATATTAGATGCTGAAGGGAACGGACTACAAGGGAAACACAAACACTAGGCGCAGCCTGCATCCACTCCATGACTATGTCCAGGATCTTCTGACGAGCGGGATTGTCTCTTCGCAATGTCAGAGTCTCGGGTCGGTCACAAACGGCATCGCAGAGCATGAGGAACTTGAGCCGAAGTCGCGACGCAGCCTGGGGATCGAATCGGGCGATGAACGAGGCGAGGGCGTGCATTGTCGAGCTGATGTCGATTGCCATGAGCTCCTCAGCGTTGGGATGCTTGCTCTCAATGATCAGCTTCAAGACCGCGCCGAACTAGACAAAGAGAGTCAGCAACAAGCTAACGGTCATCGACCCAATATATACCTGATCCACAAACAGCGCGTACGAGTCCGCGAGCTCAGGCCCCTGGCCGACGAGGTTGCTAATCTGGCGAACGGTGCTGCAATCGGGTCAGCAGAGGATCCTCACCATCAAAAAAACAATGATCTTACTCGTCAAAATGTTTCAATAGTCTCGAGTAAAGCCTTGGACTCAATTCCGCGCCAAGCGCATTACGAGCAACTTCGCGTAATTGAGTGTCGTCAATCACCAGCTGATCCGTTACAGTGTGGATAAATTTGGTCACGAGCGGAACGGGGTTCTGTATCTCGCGCATCTGGTCCGGGAGGTACTGGGCAGGAATAACGGACGGCAAAAACTTGAGGTCCAGCCCATCCATTACACACGCCCCGCCAGCGGCGGCCAAAAACAAGGTAAGATTCTCGTAAGCATGCCACTTGTCCTGCGAAGACGTTAGCGTCATCCGACTTGACCCCTGACTGCACCAACCTTGACGATCTGGAGGACAGCATCCCGCGACTCCGGAGCCGCCGAGATCTCTTCGACAGTTTCCTTGATGAAGTTGTACAGGTAGAGCCAGCGCCAATAGAGCTCCTCCCAGACGGCGACGTGGAGCGCAGACGGGAAGGAAAGCAGGCGTATGAGCTTCCGCAGGCGCTTTTGGTGTCCGACCCGACCGACGATCAGGACTCGCGGGTCGCCCATCTGCTCATAAACCAGATGACGCTTCGACGCCATGTCATCGTCGACGACAGGCGCAGACGAGGCGCCGGGAACGCCCTCCAGGTACGCCAGATACCGCAAGCCTTTGGCTGCCAGCTGCGAGACTCTGTTGTCTTCCGACGCCAGCGTCACGAGCAGTGCGAGCTCAACGAGGGCAAGGGCCGAAGTCCGGTGCTCGTCGTTCTGGATCGCCTTGATGTGGACGTTCTGTTCAGTTGATGGTCTGGGGAGGCTCTAAAGGTCTACTGGCGCACGCACCTGATCATTCATGACATGCAGTTTCAGCAGGCGGAAAATCGACGAAGCCCACATTCGGGTCGTTTCCGTGTCGCTCCGCGAACGCAGGAGGTTTGACGCCAAGCAGAAGAGCGCATTCGGTCTATCAAGAATAATAAGGACAGGAGCTCGAGGGTCGGCGCAAAAACTTACAACGTGTATTTCAGGAAGTCCCCTGAGCATCGCAGACAATCCATCCCCGTCCATATACGCTGGGTCGATAGGTGTCTGCAAGACCGAGTGGACGGAGACCACTAGATTCGCGATTGCAGCGTCCTTGACCGAGTTGTCGACCGACGACTCCCACAATCGTATCGTCGACTCCATCCACGCGACTCCGGGGCGCTCAGGATCGGTGTGGTGGAAGGACGGCCTCTTTCTCCAAAGTGACAATATCCCGAGTATCAGGACCTCCCCCCGTCTTGCAGTGGCTGGGGGACCCTCCGTCGGCATTTCGGATACGCCTGCGGTCGCTGCACCCGCCCATTCTGATCGGTTTCGCCCCGCCGCCGGCCTCCGTACTTGTAGATCGACGTTAAGCGCGGCGCAACAGCAAGGATCAGGTTATCCATGTTCTTCTGCCACGGTAACAGCGACTCCTGGAAGGAGGGAGAAGGGAAGGGTTAGTGCAAGGTATTTATACAGAGCGAAATCAGATACCTCTTGCACCAAGGTCAGGCATGCGCACGGCGCAAAGCTTGACGGCGTCCGCACGCTCAGGGAGCAAGCACTCCTCGAACAGAGATATTGAGTCCTCCTCCGGAAGGAAGCGGAAGATCATGGTCAGCGCCTGCGCATAGAGCGCGACGTCGATCTCGTCCAGATCCCAGAACGGCTTCTGGCCAGTGACAATGGGGTGCCGGAGCGTGCTCTGAAATCGCAAAAGCTGTAGTTAGCAGTGAGACCGCGGTGGAAGATGATGGCGTACCTTGATCTCGGGGGCAATGTCGTATGCAAGCAGCCGTAAAGGCACCTCCCCCTCTGGCTGCACGCGGGACGCCATACGACATACATCGACTGCGCACACGAGCGCGACCTCCGAAAGCTTCGACTGGATCTGCGCGCGTCGTATCATGTCCTCCGCCCACATCACGTTCTGAAATAATGCTCAGTGTACACACCAAGACGGAACCAAGGAAACATACCGGTCTTGCAGCCTTTGCACGACCAGCGCTTGCCCTGCCTTAAATCTGGGGATACCCTGTCGGGGGAGATGCTGTTGAGCATCGCGAGGCCGGGCCAGGTGCGCTTGTTCGAGTCTGGTGTCTCCGACAACATGTACAGCAGATCGAACATGCGCTCGGGGGCACCCTCCATCGCGCCGCGCGCCCGGAGAGTCTCATTGAACTCGTCGGGGTACTGGTTAACCCAATTCCATACTGCCACGCGCAGGACGGGCGCAATCGCAGTGTGCTCCTCCTTGATGTTAAGAAGGATTCCAGAGAGCTCTGAGCAATGCGTCAGCACGTGAACAGCGCGAAACCGGGCAAACGTACCCTGCAGGACGATAACTAGCCGCTCCCTGTTCAGCGCACTGTGTGCAAGAAGCTGAAGGTCGATATGATCCGGAGGATTTTTATTGCGGTCGAAATCCCCACTCGCAAAAGTGTGCAGTTTCTGTCGAACGCGGTTGAATACAACCGGCCAGTTGGAGGCGGAAATGTGGTAGATGACGCGTCCCGTGAACTCAGCAAGGAGGGTATTGAGCCCATGAGATGACTTCATCGCGGACCGTGTCGTCTGTTCGTATTTGACGCTCCGTACGTGCGACGGGAAACCCGACTCCGAATCTTGAGTAGCGTGCTTCAAGACACTATACGACGTCTTCAAGTACATCTTGCCTGCTTCCATTTGCACGAGGTCGTCGATGTCTAACGCAGTGACACTAGAAAACACTTCAAAGTCGGTGAAACCGATGTCTGTCGTCTGGTCGACAAGCATAAGGGGGACATCGCCGGTGTGGGTCTGCCGAAGGTAAAGAATCATCACGCTGAGGGATGTATCTTGCACAGTTGTCGTCCAGCGGGGGCAACTCTGAGTAAGCAGAGTTAGAAGATTGTTGGTCCGATGAAGAATGGGGTGTGCGCTGGGGAAGGGGGGAATCGTTGCTTGCACGCGACCGGGGGCGGTGGGCATGGTACCATCGGGAGGCCATTGCGACAGACAGCACCTTCATAATGTAGAGTTGGGACTGTACAACCTCCATGGACAAGATAGCGGGGGTGGAAGGTGGCTTTTTCTCGCCGTTGGGCTGGCCAGAAGTAAGAAAGCAGTGAAAGGGACGAGCACAACACCACGCACAATCGCCAATTGCTCCAAGAGTTCGCTGAGCGCCCATGCAATAATGTCCATAGAATCCGAAGCTAGCGCCACGAGAGCTTCAACGGCCTGCTGCGCAGCAGTGTCTGCCTCAAGTTCATCCAGCTTCATGCCCGAAAGGTTTGGGAGCTGCAAAACGCATTAGATTCAGGGCAAATTGAGTGATGGTGAAAGAGATGTGGCGAGCTTAGTTCGGCGCGCCCCCTACGGTCTCTGCTTGCGTCCACAACATATCCCTCTCTGCTCACTCATCCTGCTCGAGTGACGCCACCAGAATCCACCAAAAGACACCGCAGATATGAAATGAAACTCGCCTTTGATTTTATCCTCCCCACCAAGACCTGCACAATTTTCTGCTGCGGTGTCGCCGCCGTGCCCGACAATAGTGTCGAATGAGAGATGGACCCAAAGTGATTGGACTCCGAGCTTTTGGCTACACGAGTCGAGGATCCCACAGATGGAGTTCCTGCATGTCCTGGGACAGGAACAGACGGTCGGCGGTTGCGACCTAACATCTCAACCCTCCGCGCCCGAGGTTCGAGGACTTCAGCCCCGAAAGCTGAGTCTAGATGATATAGTCCACGGGTATAACCAGGCGAAAGCTGGGACCGCAAAAAGTAGAGATCAAGAAATGTGGAAGGGCTTATGTAACCCATAACCCAGCGACAAGTGAGGGCCAGGCGAGATTTGAAATTTCTCTGGCGCCGAAATACGGATAAATTGCAGTGATATTAAAAAAAATGGGACCTAATTTACGCAGGACAATTTGTGGAGGACAAACGTCAGGCACACGATTACTTTGGGGTATATACGGCCGAAAGAATTTGTAATTGCATTAGGGGAGAAGAAATTTTTATGCATGCACGAACAACGGCGGAAACGCGACGCCTTTGAAGCCAAACAGACGTGACAGGCTCACTGGTTCCAGGACATATATCGCACCTTGAGAAATCAGAAAATCTGGAGAGAGTTTGATTAATGCAAGTTATCCTTGATCAACAGACCGCAGCGAGGGACAAAATCTTTGGAGGGCGAGGCGACATGCGCGGATAAAGCCTTCACGTTGAGGCCAGGATAACAGAAAATAGAGAACATGAGGCTCGAAGGCTTCAAAGATGGTCGCGAGAGCCGAGGCCTTTGCTTCTCGCGGCGAATGTCAGTCAAAAAGGCATCTAGGTAAGACATTTTCGTGCATCAGCAGAAGTGGAAAATCAGGGTGTGGCAGACAAATGGCAGACGACAACAAAGTCAAGTGAGGTGACACCGTGAAATCGGGTAAACGGTTTCTTTTCCACTCGTCCTGAAATCTCCCACTGTCAAACAAAACTAGAACTTTAGGCTTTCAACTGAGATCAATTCTACACTCCCAACGCGTTCGGGTCCTGGAAGAGAATATTCCGTATTGCGACACGACCAGGCCACCGAGCCACCAGCAACCAGATGGAGGGCGAGGAGAAGGAAGTGTATATGGTAGAGACCCAATCTGCCAGAAGAGGCAAAGGAGCCTCAACAAAACAAAGCTGAGCTGTTTCAATACAGGTTTGATTCTGAGAGCGTTTCTTCCTTCCAAGTCATTTTGTCTGGGTGAGCGCCAAAAAGAGATTTTTGAAGGGCCGTTCGTTCCAACTCGAAGTATCAGGCAAGCCACAGCCAGAAATCAGAGTTCAGAGAGATCTGGCAGACGACAAGTCGCAAGAGGCAGGCGTGGAATCAAAATATCGGGAAGGATCGGTGATTGAAGTACACCCAGCTCCGGCCCCTTCCTCACCCATGAAATCATTCCTCAATAAAACCCCAAGCTACGAGCTCCAAAACTGTCCCAGCCTTGAAACAAACGGGATTAACAACGCCGCTGCATCTTGCCCTCCAATTCCCTCGGCCACCAGCGTCGACGGTTCGCGGCATTTGTTCCAACTTGAACTCATGATTTCCTTTCACAGGCCACCAGTGTTTGATTCAGGGACGGACCAGGGCAGCGATACTCACCCATGTGCTCACCAGAAAATCACCAAGGTAATTCGAGGTGCCCTTATCCCCAGGACTCCGATTTTGCTCCGCATTCGGACACGGATAACCGGCTAGACCTAAGCATCGCGATATTCAATGGCTCTCGGAACCGAGATCTGGAGTTCTTGTCTTGACTCGATTCCGGACGTTGCAACCTGTAAACGGATAACCGGTTAATCTTCGAGTCGGACGCGGTTTTTTTGCTCAGTGATTGAAATTTTTTGATATCACTGGCGTGGCTATAAAAGAGGTGCCAGAAACTCGCGATGCATAATCGTTTAGTTTCTTCCCACTGTCTTCTTCATCGGCATGAGCATCGAATTTACCGTGTTCAAGGGCTCCCCTGAGGGGATCGTCGAGAGCAAAACACACCATGACGGGCCTACAGGAAACCAGGTCCTTGTTAAAATTACGCACTCTGGGATCTGTGGTACCGACGAGCACTATAAACACGCCGACATGGTGCTCGGACACGAGGGCGTCGGAACGGTCGAGCAGATCGGGGAGAGCGTCTCGCAGTTCAAAGTCGGCGACATTGTGGGCTGGGGATACACGCACAAAACCTGCGGACAGTGCGAGCAATGCTCGCTTGGTAGGCGTCCATCGCCATTATCTTTTACCACTTTTCTGATTCTTCGGTGTTTGCAGGACAGGACCAATATTGCCCGAACAGGGAGAGTTACGGGATCAACAACCTCCATCAGGGCTCATTCGGCTCCCGCGCTATATGGGACGCGTCGTTCCTATTCAAGATTCCCGACGGCCTCGCGCCTGAGCACGCCGCCCCACTCATGTGCGGCGGCACGAGTGTCTTTGAGGTAATCGAGACCTATAATATCCGTCCCACAGACCGCGTCGGCGTCGTGGGCATCGGCGGCCTCGGACACATCGCGATCCAATTCCTCGCCAAAATGGGCTCGAATGTCGTCGCATTCTCGAGCACGGACTCCAAGCGCGCGGAGGCGCTACGTCTCGGCGCGTCCGAGTTCCACGCGACGCAGGGTGTCACAGAGTTCACAGAGATAGCTCCGCTTGATCATCTGCTGGTCACCACGAGCTCTTTGCCCGATTGGAAACTGTGCGTTAGTCGTCCTTCTTGCTAACAGCGTTCCCATTGACCCCTTCCATAGATTTCTTACCATCATGAAACCCAGGAGCACCATCTACCCGCTTACCGTCACCTTCGATGACTTTGTCGTTCCCTTCATGCCGGCGATGATGACAGGGATAAATATCAAGTTCAGCATCCTCGCGTCGCGCTCGGTGTTCAAGAAAACTCTAGATTTTGCCGCGCGCAATCGTATCGCACCCATTATTGAGCGGTTCCCCATGACGAAGGACGGAGTTGAAAACGGGATGGCAAAGCTGCGTGAAGGAAAGATGCGATATCGAGGAGTCCTTGTTGCACAGTAGATCGAGTTTCAAATGTGTAGAACTCTATATACCTGAATTTATTGTGTTGAATATCAGGTTATTCCTTCGAATAACGTCGATTTTGCGGTTTGAACCAGGATCACGTGCGCTTGGTTGAATCTCTTTTTGTAGAGTCAGAACTCCATTTTCTCGATCATCATCTTGCACCCTACACTCCCGAATATTTCTGAACCCTCTGCACAGGTCATCGAGGTCGAGATGGCGCTCCAGAACGGTCCAGGCGTCGAAGTGATCTGAACCCTCCGCTCCAAGACACACCCGCGGAAGCAAAATGTCTCAGCCCCTATTTCCTCTGGTAGTATAAAATCCCCCGAATCTGGTCTCGTCTTCCCACCGATTTTACCCAAATCACCACTCGCACACACCAACATGTCCCCCATCAACTTCCTCCTCCTCGCCCGGGTCACCCCAACCCCGAACACCACCGTCTCCGCCGCTCCCGAGCCTTCGTCGACGACCTCATCCGACCACGCCAGCTCGTCAAATTATTTCCCCGCCTGGTCGATACCGGTCATCCTCTTATCAGTCGCAGGCGTCGTGGCCCTATTCATCATCTGCATGATCAAGGAGCGGCAGCGGACCCGGAAGCAAGAAGCTGCGAAATTGAAGGTGCGTTGCAATTACGGGTAATTCGAGTCGCCCCCAACTAACCAACCCTTCTTTCTAGTCTCTCCAATTAGCCCCGCAGACCGAGCCCAAGACCAAAAGTGCCTTGAGCTCAAGCGAGACGCTCGTCAATGGCCGGGGCTTGAAGATTGCGTTGCCCCCCGCTTGCGTACACCGCAGCAACAGACAACGTTGCGCCGGGCTTCGAGGACGCGCTCTTCCACCTCACGCGCGCTAACACGCTCAAGAACCAGCGCCGGACCGTGCAGGTCATCGAGAAGCCGCTCGAGACCCCTTTGCCTCCCGTCCTTAGCCCTCCTGGGGCGCGCTGGTGAGCGTGTGGAATCCGCGGCGCACGGCCCTGAGGTGTGTTTCTCCTGTCTATTTTTTCGGACTTTGATCTGACTCCACTACAGGAAATCTCAGGGTCTGGGACGCCCGTGGATAGATTCGCCTGACGAATCGCAAGCCAGGTCAACGTGGATGGCCGGCATAATTGCTTCACGACTGTGGGTGCACCCAGAAAGTAGGAACATTGTGAAATATCCGTCGTTGGAGTCGTCTTACTTTGGGATGCATTACATATCTCGCAGTCGTTGTACACCGCGCCGCTGTGGCAATGAAAATTCATGAATCCTACTGCGGTTGAAAATGAGGGAACCCGAACTTCGTCGACGAAGGGGTCAATGTATAAGTCAACATCGCACTGCCAGCAAGAGAAAGTTAGCGTTATCCACCGAATTTGGATGAAGCATACCAATCTAAACTCGGAGATCATTAAGCCGGAATCGTCTTGTTGAACCAATCGACAGCTTGTTGAAAAGCTTTCTCGAATCCTTCTTTCACCAGCGGATATGCGAAGTTGGGACGTGCGCCAAAACCGTGAGCTGGCCGACATTAATTGAGATTGGTTCCGTGACAACAAGACCATACAATCTCACCAGTTCCTGAAAATCATAATATGTGAGTTCTCCAGGCGCTGAAAGGGAAAAATAAACAGGAAAGTACCTTTGTAAATTTTGAACTCGTAGTCGACATAGTTTTCTTTGCCTAGCCGCTCGCTGTATAAAGCTTGGATCTTTTCTAGCCTCGCGGGGTTGATCGCAAAGTCCTCTAACACAGATATATTCAGTGGCGCTTCGAAATTCAGATAGCAATCTCGCACCTTCAGGCATTGTCCATGCTGTCGGTATCTGGGGTGAGAATTAGTTAGACGAATCCCAGGAACAGCGTGATTACTTTAATAGCTTTAAGTTGTTCATCCGTCGGAGGAGAAGGATGGACGAGAACGACAGAACTGAAAAGGTCCGTTGACCCCGCTACCCGCGTCGCGACGCCGCCGCCAAAACAATAACTGGCCCAATGGAATTGAGATGTAAATTTCAGGTTGGAAAGTGCTGCTCACCCAATTGCACCGATACTCTCATACTTCTTTTCCGCTTGGAGTTTCTTCACAAACTGTCGGCACAGTTAAGATCATTTGAATTTCCAGGCTCGTGCCCAGAACACACCGAAATAGCGCGAGGGTCGACTACGGATGGACGTTCCCTGATCAAGCCCGGGAGTTTCGGCAGAACGGTCCAAACCAGCTTGGCTATACCGAAAAAACCCATCTTGGCACCCGCTCGGTCAGGCATGGGTTCCATTTCCTGCACCGTGAGCGGTGGATGCCCTGCAGGGCATAATAAATATTTACAGCAAGACTCGAAAACGCAAGACGCACCTGCAAAAATATCTGGCACCCAGACATCGCACTTGAGATGATCTGCAAAGCTGTCGGCGAGGATTTGCGAGTTGTTCAATGCGAGCCCGAAGATGTCAGTCAGGAGTATGATAGCGCGTTTGGAAGGCCCGCCAGCGGCAAAGTATGCTGCAGCACCGTCGATCTGGGACATGACGCCTTTGGGCTCCCCCTCAAGGACTGAGCCTCTGAAGCAGTCAGGGCAGCTCATGATCTGGATGATGGTGTGGCGAGAGATGGTACCGTCGCAGCTTTATATCGCAACCGAACAATTTCAAGCTTTTCTGTAAACGTGTCTGAACATGACTCTGACGAAATTCGGATAATTATTCCTTTTTGAGATTTTTATCCGAATGATGGCATTCGTGTCACACGTGTACACACAATTCACAAAATGTTCGAAACGCTCGCTGATTGTTTGCTGAAACCTCGAAATATTGAACGAAAAGCAGCGGGGGACGTGGCTTAAAGACCGGCTGCCGTCGGCTACGCAACGTAGTAACGTAACAACGGCTGTGGGTTCGAATCCCACGCGGAATAATTACTAATACAGGCCAGCTAATTTCAGAACCACAACCAGATCATCCAGATGGAGGTATGATTCTGCAGACCGAGTACCCTTACAAGTTACAACAAGCATCCCCCCCAAAAAAATGAATGAAAAGCAGTGAAAAGCCTAGGCCGTTTGAAAATCACCAGATCAGAACCGGACGCCAGTGGACAGTGTCGACTCAAAATGAATAAAACACAGCCAAATACGAACCATTCCTTGCCAGAACTTTGTCTTCCCTTCGCCTTCGTCGTATATTTCGACGCAGTCTGCGTTAACACCCCGTCAAACTGGAAACGACAGTCCGACGTGACGAACAGGAGAAAGTCTGAAATCCACTGAATCACTTCAATTCTTTTGATAAACTCGGCTCTTGCCTTCCCTTGCATTATTCCACGGGTTCTCTGGATCTTAGTCGAGGACGTTTGTGGCAAATATGGATTTGCCCCAAAATTAGTCGTCGGAACGCCTACTTCCTCCGGACCGGAGACCCGCTTTGATGCTTTACTAACCGATATATCTCAATGTAACCCACGTCTCGCTAGTGCCGCTCAACGCCAGCCACTATGTCTCCGATACGCACCGTACGTGCGAGAAACCCCCCTCTTTTGAGCGTATCTTGACTTTTTCCCAGCAATGGACGCGCCTCATTCGTTTCGTCGCGGCTGAGACGTCGCAGGTGCACATCGGGCAGCCCGTGAACGCATCGCTCGACGGTTTGGTTCCCAGGCGTTCTTGACACGTCCCAAGCTCATCCGGAGTGCAGTGGGTCTCGCCGCCTCTCGCGGTAATGTTATCAAGGCCCACGAGATCGTGGGGTCTGCCCTGGATCCAGCGGCACAGGTATCCAAGACGGTGTTGACGGTGAAGCAGCTCTTGACCCCTCTCTCGCGGGAGGAGGTCAAATACGTACGCTGCCTGGGCTTGAACTATGCTGACCATGCCGGTGCGTCCACCGACTCGTTCTCGCGTAACTATTATTCACCTTGCCGCAGGCCGAGGCGAACCTACCCCCTCCGCCGTGCGTATCCGTGCGCCTGGGGCGCCACAGCGTGCTGATATTTCGTACTCAGCTTCCCGGTCCTGTTCGTCAAACCCGTCACCTCGCTCATCGGCCCCGGCGCGACGATCGTCATCCCAAAGGCCGCGCAACCAGTGAAGGAGCATTGCCCAGACTACGAGGTCGAGCTGGTCATCGTCATCGGCAAGCCCGCGAAGGACGTCTCCGAGGCCGACGCGCTCGACTACGTGCTCGGCTACACCGCCGCGAACGACGTGTCGTTCCGCAAGCACCAGATGGCTGTCTCGCAGTGGACGTTTTCGAAGGGATTTGGTGCGTGCTTCAGATTCTCCACCGTTCTCGTTGGTGCAGCGGCTCAAGCGGCGTGCAGATAACACGAACCCGCTCGGCCCGTGCCTCGTCTCTGCCGCCGCCATCCCCAACCCGCAGAAGATCCCTCTTAAGTGCACGCTGAACGGCAACGTCGTGCAGGACGGAAACACGTCGTGCGTATCGCTGCTTGCGGACCAAGGCCTGCCCTGAAGTTGTGTTACCTGTAGGGACCAGATATTCACCGTCCGGCAGACGGTCGCCTTCCTTTCCCAAGCAACGACGCTCGAGCCTGGGTCAATCATCCTCACGGGGACGCCGAAGGGTGTCGGGTTTGTGAAGAAGCCGCCTTTGTACCTGAAGCACGGCGATAAGATGAGCGTGTGGGTGGGGAATGGGATTGGTACGCTGGTGAATGACGTTGTGGAGGAGGGGAAAAGCGCGAAGCTTTAGTTGTACTAACCTGGAAGTATGTATTTGGTGATTGATCTCAATGGAATTTCTTGCCTTGCTTCCAAGTCCACCAGAAACTTTGTGGGTTCGTCGAACTAAGGTCCAAAGTTTCCATAATCTTCTCAGTTGGTGTCCCATTTCGCCACGACTGTGTCGAGACTGGTCCATAAAAAGACGCACGGACTCAAGCTTTGGGTTCAGGTGCATCTTCAACAGCTAACGGTAGGTCCGCCGAGACCGATATCCACCAAGAGGGAGAAGAAGAATAATTAATTAATTAGTTAATTCATTTCAATGCTAAACAAGATATCCACGGTCACGCACTCGATAAGCTCTAACCGAAACTCCAACCACCAAAACTGCCCAGCGTGTAAACGGCAGAATACCGCCTTATAGCCGCATGGAGGACCGACTATTGAACTTGCGCAGGACTCTGGAAGACACCTTGGATGATGTGCGCCTTGTCCGGCTTCCCTGAAGCCAAATCTCACCCATACCGCAGCTTTCTTCACCACGAACGTCGAGCGATGATAAAACTAGGGCTTTGAGGAGTCTGGAGAAGCTCCTAGCGTCCGCATTTGTCCCAAAATCATCCTCGGACGACCTCGACTATTTCCTTGCGTTGCAGTATACATTCGAGTGCAATGGTGCGTGTGCTGTGCCCAGAATAACTCTTTGGCTCATCGTATGCAGTACCATCTAGGATTCTGAGCTGGATAGCATCATCTACGTTTAGACTGGATCTTCTTACAAATAAAGGGACTGTAGATTGTAAGAAGAATCCCTATCGCAGGTTCACAGCTAATGCACACGAGCAGCCGATGCAGAGCCCGAAGTCGCAACTTTAACGGCTCAGTTGACGCTCGCCCTTTCCATAATACAAGGGGTATGTCTAACACACGCACCCACAAAGGTGTATCTCGGTCGACGATACGCACTTGAGGTGCGTGGCCGCAGCGTGGCACGCGGTTATCTCGCTTACTGCGGCACAGGTCATATTAGATCTCTTTCTCTCCTCGCGACACCTCTCGTCAACGCCGTTCGCAGCCGCGAACAACATCTCTGGCTCGCCCGTGAAGCCTGCACCCGGAACGCCCCTCCCCCTCGCGTCCGTCATCTTGGACACGCTACTCTGCATCCTTGTCGACTCCTCGCCCGCCCTGCGCGTCTTCGAGGCGTGCCACGGCGTGCACGCCGTCGTAAAAATCCTCAAGCGGGCGGGCACCCCGCGCGAAGTCCGGTACGGCTCGTCGTCCCATTCCAATGCTCAGTACTTACAAAAATCATAGGATGAAATGTCTGGAGTTCCTGTATTTCTACTTGCTTGACGAGACGACGTCCTCCCTCCCTGTACAAACGCCCGCCCCTACCGCCCCCTCGACGCCGATACAGCCCAGCAAAAAGCCCTTCCCCAACGCCACGCCCGCGCGTCCGATGTCGCGCTACGGCTCGTCCACGTTCTCGCTCACGTCCAGCTCATTCAACACCAGCGGGTCTTTCACCGCCGCCACCTCCTCACCCTCGACCTCATCTTCATCCTCCTCCTCGTCCGGCTCACGCTCCACCTCCGGCAGCTCCACCAGCTCGTTCTCCTCCACGTCCTCCAACGCGGGCTCGACGCCGCGCTCGCGGTCGCCGAAGAAGCAGCCTTCTGTGCTCGCAGGGACGAAGCAGCCGCAGCCGCAGCCGCAGACGCCGGGCCCATTGCGTCTGCAGCCGCGCGCGCTGCTGATGCTGCGCAAGGACCTCGACTTTGTGCCGCTCAGCCCGAAGCGCGCGGTCGTTGCGGGCGAGGACGGGGCGCCGCTTGGGCAGGCGCGCGGGCGGGCGTGGCGCGGACGCGGTCGCGGCTCGTGTCCGATGAGGATGGGGAGGGGGGACAGGGAGGACGGGGCGGGTGCGTGCGATACCGACGGCGAGGGCGAGGCGAAGATGGATTTGGATGAGGATTTGGAAGCTGAGGACACGGAGGGGGAGCGCGGGGGGCGAGGGACAGGAGGCGCGGACGACGGAGGAGAAGAAGAGGCTGCTTGCTACGATGCTGGGGAATGTCGAGGCGCTGGTGGAGGGGGTGAGGAAGGCGGGGATTTGGGGGGTTGGGTTGACGCGGTGTGGGTGAACATCAGCGTGTATTCTGGGCGTTGTCAATCTCAGGAGGCCTTGGCAATGGGCTCAGCGTGACAGATTCATTCGACATTCGTCGCCTCCCTCAGCGTTAGTGCTTCGGGTTTTGAGATTGTAGGCCTGTATGCGTGGTGAATGAAATCGGTAGGTTGGCGCCTCCAGCTCAGAACGATCATGCCGCCTCTGCGCGAACAGGGCGGGATGGGGGTCGCCGCGCGCTTATGATGCCCACGACTTCTCAGCCCGGAAAGGGCGGCCCTGCAATTTAAGCATAGTGCCAGACGCGCTCCTTGCCTACGCCCGCGCGCGCCTCGTCCGTCTATCGAGCCGTCTCTCGTCTTCATCTTCACCCTTTCCTCAGTCTCGCGGTCCTTCTCAGCTCAACCGCACCCCCAAGCCGATGTTGAAACAGAGGCGGAATTATGGGGATTGTCGTGGACCGAGAGGGAAACTGGAGGATTGTTCTCTCAAGTCGAAAGGAAATGGAATGAACTAGGAGTTGGAATGAACGTTTACGAATGATTCAGAGGAAGAGGCGAATGCATATTCGGTGATAGCCTCTTGGTCTCTTGCGCGGAGCCAAGCGTCGGTATCGTAGAGCAGCGATGAAAAGCAGAAATAAAGTCGCGCAAGCCGCGGAATGAGAGACGCTGGCAATATTTTCGACCCAGCCATTATAAAGATGTTTTTATTCTTGTTACAGTGATTTTGACTTGTCCTCCAAACTGCCGGTTTTATCGACCGACGGCGCGCCCCATACTAGTCTTTTGAGAGACCCAAGCACTCCTGTTCTTTGCGTGGTGTCTTCCGGTGCGGTTGATTCCGGCGTCGGAGGCACCGCGACATCATTATTCCGTGCACTGTCGCTGAGTTTCAGGCCCTTGGGTGCCGAGCCGGTAGCGGACGCGACCGCCGCCGCCATCGCGCGTTTTTCGTCCTCTACCGACAACGCCGAGCGCTTCGCGTCGAGCACTGCGCGTTGTTTCGCCTCTTCGTCAAGGTCGTCGAATACGTCCTGCTTCACCGCAGCCATCGAATAGTAGAATACGCCCCCGACAAAGGTGAGAAGGAGGACGCCTGCCACCGCATTTGGTGTGCGGAACTGGCGCCGTGCGCGGAGAAGACCGGGGGACATTCGCTGGAAGGAAAGTATCGGTATAAAAATTGATTCGGAGGGCGAAAGGGAGGGTACGGACGCCGTTTTTCCAGTATGAGGCTTTCACCTCGCTCCGGTCGACATAGCGCTTGTTTTCAGGCTCCCACCAGGCGTAGCCTCGCGTAGGGAGAGTAGGTCGCATGAAAGCAGGAAGAGGCCAGAAATTACAGTGCCAAACACAAAATTCCTTTCTTGGACTTCGCCACAACCTTCAAAAAATTTCGCTCGGGGACTATTCTCTCCATGCTCGATGCACGCTCTAATTCGTGCGCGACAGCTGGGTTTCTACTTCCCAAAACGCGCCTTGTTAACTCGTTACTATAACACCCCCCGTCCCGAGAACACTGTTTCTACGTTGGATCCCACTCTCCTCTCCCCGAGCGACTATCTCGATCTATCGCAGCGACGATCCTTTACAGTACCTTTTCCGAAGTCTTCCTACAAGGAAACGAGCAGAATTGTGTATTGCACGAAACATGACAGAGAAGATTTTAGAGAAGATCTTCCATTCCCGCCCAAGACTGCCGGTTTCCTCTATTATCATCGAGAACTAGACGCAGCACCACTAGAAGGCAGCATCCGCTTCCGCGTCACCTCAGAAAATTCACCGTCGTCCTTCCTCAACGGACAGGACTTGCTCTTACCATCGGGATCTCCGTGGCAAATTTTGCTGCCTCAATTGGCAGTCCATTCGCGTTATACCAGGATTCGCGACCAGCTGCTCCACGAGAAGCTCGCGACAGAGCAGCAGTTTTCGGAGTGCCTCACCCTGTTCCGGGACCACCGCTTGAGGAGACCAGAGTTTAACCTGTTTCGCCTCAGCCAACAATTTCCGATCGGCTTTTCGCAAGGGATCTACCTTACCATCATCAGCACTCCACTTCACATGCTTGAATTCAGCCGAATATTCACGGCCTTTATTGATCAAGAGGTGGTGCATCCGTGGACCGGTACGTCGACCTTCGCATCCTTTAGCATCTCTTCCAGCCTACGATTGATCTACGCACCCTCCAGGCTCGGCAATCGCCCATTTTGAGGCTTCGACGCGGCCAGAACATGCCAACCGCCGTGTTGTGCACTTGCGGATCGTGAGGGTAGTCGAACCCCTTTCATGCGCGTTTACGGGATACGAGCGCACCGGACGTATCTTGAAGCCGCAGGACGGGCAGTTGTTGACAGTACGCCATCCCCTGAGGCCTCTTAAGCCGCCCGCTCCGTGGGAGTACGACATCGACAAAAAGCGCACCCTGGCTGCGGTCGCATTACGAGCTTTGTGGGATATTACCATGAATCCACGGCCGTGATTCCTTGTCCAATGTCTTACTTGCAGTATGTGCTGCCGCGCCGGCATGGTTTTCCTTGTGCTAATTTTCAGTGCACAAACAGGTTTGAATCTACTCCCGCTTCGTTCTCGAGGTGTCCTTATGGACGATGGGACGACGATCTCCGATGACTCCCCGTGGCCCTCAAGTCATTGTCTCGGAATCAAGGCTTTGAACGATCCCTGCAAGAACCCAGGAATGAGGGGACTTGCCAGCTAGGAGACGCAGGAGGCGAGGAGGCGAGTGAAAAAAATGCCAGAACCACCGCGAAGCTTTGTATGCGCGTAGATAGTCCTAATTGAATGGACTGCTGGTTCACCAGTCGAATATTTGAAGATCTAGAGCGGTATCTGCGGAACCGGAAAGGGCGGACCGTGTTTGTCCGAAACCGAGAAGAAATCACACAGTAAAACAACCTTCCTTTCTTGGCCTCAACCACGACCTCAGGTTTTTTTCTTTCTGGCGTGTACGATTGGGGAATAGTTGGAAGACCTCGATTTCCAAAGTACTACAAGAAAAATGCCGGCTCCTATATATTCTTCGACTCGGAAACTGGAGCACTTTGGGTGACTGAGGGTGGCTGACATTGGCGAATCTGTTTTTCTGAGACTCTGACTGTCAGCCACCCTCGCCGAATACGTGAACCTCGCCTCACCCTGTTTGCTTCTTTACCTGTTACCACAACCACCACGTCTAAAATGCCTTCGTCTACCGTCTGCCTCGTCCTCTGCTTCATATCCTGGATCTGCGCGCAGATCTACAATTCATTCCGCATCAGCATCCTCGTTCAGATCCAGTATGCCGAGGTTCCCACCGTCGCCGCCATGAACTCTCCATTCTCTCTGGACACCGTTATCGGAGTTCTCATCTACACCGTGGCGCTTGTCCTCGTCATCACCTGTATTCTCGACAACCGGAAGTGCGACTGCCAAGCCTTCCTCAAGACCGTGGCAGCGGCTGATCGCCCAAGAACTCCTCACCGCCGCAGGCTCCTCCTCCTTCCTCTCATCCCCCTCAGAACCCCGTCCGCAGCGGCCTACGGCCTCCGGATTCCGCCAATGACATTTTCTATTCCTAGGCCGTTGTGGCTTTCGCGTGTCGTGATTCCTCAACGCTCGCAGTTGCTTCTCCTCCCCCCGCCGCCTGTGGATGTCACGCTTCCCGCGCACATCAGCTTCCCAGTCCGCCGGATGGTGTTCTCAATACCCAGGCCGTTTTGGCTCTGGCGTGCCTTGTATCAACCTCAGATTACGGCTTTCGTTCCGACGGCGCTCCCTTCCGTCATCGAGCTCCCTACAGCGCTGGCGCTAGTCACCAAAGGAGCCCCGACTCGACTGCTGTTCGTTTCGCTCATCATAGGAGGGCGTCGCGCGATACAAGACTTCAAGCCGTCATTTATTTGCCTCTATCTGGCTCCTGGGTTTCCTATGACTTGCCTCGGACTCGGGACAACCGGCAAGAGCGGAATTAGCATCTGTGGCGCTAGCGTCGAGGAGAACGTCGACAAGAAGATCGAGGATACGTTCGTCAGCCTACCTGAAGAGGAGGACATCCATCCGCCTGATGAAGATCCGCTAGTCTCTGGTCGTCAATCTCACGCCCACCTCCTCCGTCATGTCGCCGCCGCTGCCCTTTTACGCAAGCTCCAGTTCAGAGTCATCGAGGAGCCATGCTATGCCAGCTTCGAGGAGGTCGTCGAGGAAGAAGACGGGATCGAAGGGGCCGTTGAAGACGTCGAGAAGATTTTCGAGGAAGTTGCGGAGATCGAGAAGGCGGATGGGGAGATTCAAGTGAAGATCATTGCGAAGGTCGAGGGCGTCGAAGAGCCTATTGAAGATATCGAGAAGATCGTCGAGAAGGGCATCGAGGACATCGAACAGGCGGAGATCGCCAAGGACGGCGTCGAGGAAATGGATGTCGAGGTCGGGGCCGTTGAACCGGCCGAGCTTGTCGCACTCCAGGAGATTGAGAAGGCCGTCGAGGAGCCGGAGCATACCGCGGAGGATACTGCACAGACGCTCGTCGCTGGAGCCGAACCCAGCCTCACGACTCCTGAACAGAAGGTCGAGGTCGAGAAGAAGACTGCGGCTGCTACCTACAACGAGACGTCCGGTCTCGCGCTTGACGAGGAATTTGACCTTCCGTCTTACGAAGAATTTGTCAAGGGGGCACCGCCCGAACCTCTGTTCGCGAAGAGGAATCCCGACATCGTAGACTATGGTATGTGGAATTCATCGCTTCGCGCTCCTTTTATTTTTTTACCGTGCTTTCCTGAAGTTGTCGTCCGGCCTCCGTCGCTTGATTACTATGTATCCCGCGCCGGCCCCAAGCCCTACACCCCTCGGGTGTCGCAGCTTCCTCTCCTCGCGCGACTATCCACCCGCATCTCCGCCCGCGTCGCGGTGCCTGTCTCTGCGTAATATAGCCTAACCGCCGCCCCGCCCTTCCCGATTCCACCCGCCCCTTCATTGCCTGCACCTCATCGCCCCCAAACACCAGGAATCGGATGGGAAGACTTGTCGCCGGATCGGGGACGCCTGGCCCGTCGACGCGCCTCACCATCACAGCCGAAACCGATACTCGCAAGTCGACGTGGACGCACGTAGTCTGGCCGGTGTCGTTTTTCGCTGCTGGGGGTTTCCGTCTGTTTAGGTGTCTGTAAGCGATGTGAGTGAGGGGAATGGGGAACAGGAATGGGGTAGTCTAATGACGAGGCGGCCAAATAGGCATGAATCTTTCTCATCCTGTGTACTATCATATTTATTAGAGCCAATTTCCATTCTGCATGCATATGTATTTTTGCCAGCCGAACAAATATAGCCGTATGACGCACCAGATAAGGAAACCCCTAGACCACTATGTCAGTTAACGCGGACTCAGACCTGTGTAGGCGCATCGCTGAAGTAGACGCCTAGACTTCCGGGCTTAATTCACTTGGGGTTATGTACCGACACCGACGTGATATGAAAGTATTTTAAGGTTTTAAGAAAAAACTTCAAAAAAAATATATCACTTTTGATTTATGCAACATTGAGAACATCATACAGGACCTGTTGCCAGCGCTATTCCACTTCCGCAATATACTTTTGAAAATATCGAACTACCGCCTCCTCGTCTAATGGTTGCGGAGGTTGGTTGAATTGGACAAGAGGCACTAAGTCTTTCTGCCACCTCCACTCCAAGTCGTCATCAGTGTCCATCCCCCAGCGCCGGCATACAGTTCGACTCTTGAGCAAATAACCTTGCCATCGTTCGATGAGGTTTATTGGTGGGTCTGGAAGAGCCTAAACTCTTGTGAATCAGTATCATTGCTGTAACAATCTCTGCGCTAAAAACTACCTTGAGCCATTGCACAACGTTGTAAAATTCAATTGGGCAGAGACAGTCCGCAGGACACCTGGTAGAACAGATTGGACCTTGACAGTTTGGAGGACATGTTGGACAACATTGGCGGGACAAGCCTAAATGCCAAGGTGGAATAAATTCGTAGAGTTGTTGCAGCGAATTTGGGCTAGTGTGTGGGGAGCATCTGAGGAGCCTACCCCATCCCAGATATTCCTTAGTCAGTGATGAAGAGAAGTTACGCCTGTAGTAGGAAAGGGTCATTGATCCACCGGGACCCGCAACATATTGCACTGAACATACCACCAAAACGGGCGGAAATCGCCGACAGCTGCTCGACGAATGAGACGGAGGAATCCACAAGCCAAGTCGCTGGTCACGGAGGGTATGCTGTCAGGGTAAAGTTCCACCGAAAGTGCAAGAATCGTGATTGTGCTCGCAGTGATTTGTTTCCGACTCCCTCTGGCCATCAGTGACCGCAGAGCACAAAGTGCGGCCATAATATCGTCCCACGTTACATCCAATAGAAGTTGTACATGGCAGAAATTCGCCAGGCGGTCGCGTCGACTGAAAAGATGACAGAATAAATAATTGTCGAGTAGCCACCTGGCTTGGAAAAGGCGGACAATTTTGGGAGACCGTGCCACAAACTGACGCAACTCTGCCAATGGCACCAGTAATGAACTGGACATTGTCGTCTGAAGCAAACGGAGCTTCTGAGGAGATAAGCCAATAACCTTTTTCATCTCGAAGCTATATTCCTCTCCACGCTCAAAAAGTGTTAATTGCCGGTGTGGTATTGCCTCCGCCCACAAAAACATGAATTCATAGCCTTCCCAGCGTCGAATCAGATCTTCGGGTACAGGTCGAACTGCCTGCGTTATGAAAGATCTTAGTGGTTGAAATGGGTACAGCAAGTTATTGTCACTCACTCGCAGCCAAGTTAGAATTTTTGGTACTGCCTTTTCGACGTCTTTTCTATTTTGGTAGAAATAAGGCCACCACAAGAAATTCGGGGTGACACGTCGAATTAGGGGTACAAGCTCCATTGTTGGGAAAACACAGGTTATGCAAGAAGCAAAATCCTCCGCATCGAGGTGCCTACACAAGAAGTGAGCAAGTGCCAGGGGACGCTTGGAGGTAAGCCTGCATGCGGCATACCATGCGAGGGGGTTGTTGAAATCGTCGAGCCAATGATCGTCATCGGAAATTTCCTGGAGGACTGCTCGAGCCACATTCATGCGGTTCTTGAGATCAATATAAAATATCGATGACCGCTGCCGATCTTGTAGAAAGTCTAAAAATGATGCATGATAAACAGAAATGCCTTTCGCGACGGTACTTGCGCTTTGGGCTTTGGGCTTTGCACGGAAGGAAGGAAGGAATTGCATGCGAAAGGAGGGTCGAGCATCAACTGCGTCTACCTCGAGGACAGAGTGCAGACCACGGAGAATAAGGCGACTGTCCCCGGGCTGTAGTCCAAGGAGCCGGTCAATTTGGAGGGGTTGTAGTTTGAAGTCGAACAAAATGATACAGTGCAAAATATCGACAAGTTTGGATCGAAACCTGGCGGGGACTCCGTATAGGATTTGGGTGTACAGTTGGTCGAGCGCTTCGAAGGGTGAATCGGAATCAGCTATGGTGAGATTTTGAACGACCGCCAGCCGCTCTGTTGGACGGGAATAGTGGTCGTCCACGAACTTGATGACTGTGGTCGCGTAGACAAAATATCCGGAGGACTTGTAAACCAGTGTCTCCAGAATTTCTGGTAATGGCCAGGGAGTCGGGACGTTCTTCATTGTCTCCGGGTGTTCACAATAGATGCGAGCAAATTCATTTCGGAAATAGGCCCGAATATCTTCGAATGACTGCTCTACATTCATCGAAGCCAGGATCCCAGACAAGAATGAGCCCTGCAAAGTCTCGTGAATGTGGGCCTCGGGTCGACTGGCGATGAGAAATCGAAAGCTGTTGGGATATTGATGGACAGCGCCTCCTATCAAACGTAGGATTTCTCGCTGAGCGCCCTCATCTTGACACTCGTCCAGGCCGTCGATCAAGAGAATATTAATCTGAGTCTTACGACGAGCGGAGAGCGCCTGGAATGGCTCCAGGATGAGTTTGTGTAGCTGAACATCCATGTGTCTCGCCACGGCAGATGGATCAACCTCCGCGCTCCGTGAAATCTTGGACTTCAAATGACGATAGTTGAGTGCAAGCTGATAGGCCAGTGTTGCGAACAATACTTTGGCATTCCCTCGAGTTGTGTGGTTCCGTTTGAAAAAGAAAGCTCCTCCAAAGCGTTTCGCGTTCTTCAGTCGCAGACATAGGGTCTGCATGATGGCGGATTTTCCTGCCCCAGCGGGTCCATGGAGCCAACACATTGGCGGGTTAAGGACGGGTAGAGTTGCCCAATCGAACAGGCTGTCCAATATTCCGGAACGCGTCTCGGGATGACATCTAGGCTGCGGAAAGCTGTCGGCGGAATCGTGAAGTGCTTCGAGGGCCACTGCACGATGAAGTATGTCCAACCCCTTTTCTTTGTATTTCCGATTTTGGTTGACATTTTGGGTCATAATGAATGTTCCACCTTGAGTGGACGGCGCGAAAATCGGATGAAAGGATGGTTCCCGGTGCTGGGTCAGATGGTCACCATCGTCTTCGTCTCCACGATCGTCTTCTGAAGAATCGACCCCTGGATCGTCGGTGGATTTAAATTCAGGATCGGAATAGTCTGTATGGTCGTAATTTTGGTCGGGCCTCATCGAAAAATCGTCGAGGGTTGTGCCATCAGGGTGTGGATACGGAAACTGTGGATTAGGCATCCGAGTGCCAATGCCGGTATAAGAGGTCGATGAGGACTCGCCCGATGGGTGATGCCTGGGGATCGGCGCAAACGAGGCGCTGGAGTTCGATGAATATGATGTCGGACCATTCACGTCAGTTGAGGGGATGTCTAATTGACCAGAGTGAAGAGGGAAATCTAGAGGTCATGAGAGCTTGAACCAGACATAATATCCGCACTTTAGACATACAGTATGGGGCTGGCATCGCATTCACGCCACTATGCGCGTTCCTGGGAACTCCCGCACACTCGCGTTCGGATCCTCCAGCCAACCCATCCTCCAATAGTGAGCCCGAGTGTAGTTGGAAAGCCGCCTCGTGCGGCAGGGCTCGAGGCGCCAGTTGTTGAGCTGGCTGTAGTAGATTTACATCGCCGGCAACATGGTACAGGTTGCTGTTGTGTATCTGAAAGCCGGTGTTGTTTTTGAACATGAGTGGAAGACCCAGTGAATGTAGAGACGAATTCGATTTGGCTCAGAAGGATGGATGCAAGACAAGATGGAGGGGATCTAGATTGAGCGTCTTAGGCGCTCGCGCAAAGCTGTGCGGTGCCAAGGTCCACTAAAAACAGCTGTGGTGTTGGCCAGATTGAAATCACGGAGAGCTGCGCGGCTAATTTAGAAAAGCCTGGGTTGCGGTTGCCTGTTTGAGAGATGGCTATTTTAATTCGGAACAGCCGGAAACCGCCTGGGTACACCGAATTGCGGAGACAAAACAGAGTACGAAGAAAAGAGGACAAGAGATGGTACGCTGCCTTGCAGTGGCATACTGGAGGGTTTAGGCTGATCCCATGAGCAAAAGTTGAACGGAAGATGTACAAACGCCAGTAACTGAATCAAAAGCAGCAAGAGTCTGCAAGATGGTAATTATCAAAGGCCTAATATGCTGAATTCCGATCCAGAGCTCAAGGAAGACGCAAATCAGTGGGACCTGCGGCTCGGGACAAAAGAACACACGACGGCGCAAGAAGGCGTTCGAAAGATTTGAGGTAGGAATATAGTTTGCTGCTAATCGATTGTTTCGAATTCTGGTTCAAAGATCTGGTGCGCTCGTATTGGAAACATTCCTTCAACCAGAAACCAACGTAAAAAAAGTATTGAGCATTCCACGGCATCTAACATGTCCCTTAAGGCCGCACCACACTTCACTCACCTTACATCACCTTACTCTACTTACCAGAGCTCACCTTCACCGGGAGCCTATATCGTTAGTTTACCTCGGACACCACTTACCTTACCCCCTTAGGTTTTCGAGACAGCCACCTAATGCGCGCCATGCGCGCCCGTCTTTCGACGCCCAGCGGCGCGATTGACAGTCTGCCGCCGATTTGATATTATACTACCTAGACCAGTAGAATTAGTTAGAGGTAGCCGGGTAAAGTGTAGAAGTATGCCTACCGTACCATATAGAGTAGAGGGCAAATAACAATGATTCAAAAAAAAAAAAAAAAGCGCGCGATTCGTCTAGAATATGACAAATTGGCTGCCTTCGGACTGGCAGATCATGCCGCAGATGGCCCTGCGTTTGGATAGTAGAGGACAGTAGAGGATCCGGGCGGAAGAGGCAGGGCAAGTAGAGTGGCTAGTATAAAAAAGGATTTCTGGGGGCGAAAGACGGGTACGGATTTTCAGGCTGGTCCCGTAAAATGAGGTTAAGCCAGATCTCATTCAAAGTACACCAGGCCAAACAATTCTTTTCTTGGACTGAACTACGACTTCAAGACCAGAGCCTTCCTTGTTCGACCTTTTATCGCATGGACTATGTAGCAGCCTGTGTGGGCTTTGGTCACAAGCACCTGTGAGCCCCAAATGCCGATATTCAAGCTATATCTTCGACAACCGGAAATGTGACCGCCAAGCCTGCTGCCTTCCTCAAGACCGTCGCAGCGGCGGCTGATCGTACAAGAACTCCTCACCGCCGCAAGCTCCTCCTCCTCCCCTCACATCCCGCCCAGAACCCTGCCCGCAGCGGCTTACGGCTTCCGGATTCCGCCAATAACGTTTTCTATTCCTAGGCCGTTGTGGCTTTTGCGTGTCGTGATTCCTCGACGCTCGCGGCTACTTCTCCTCCTCCCACCGCCTGTGGATGTCACGCTCCCCGTGCACATCAGCTTCCCAGTCCGCCGGATGATGTTTTCTATCCCTCGACCGTTTGGCTCTGGCGTGCCTTGTATCAACCTCAGATTACGGCTTTTGTTCCGACGACGCTTCCTTCCGTCATCGAGCTCCCTACAGCACTGGCGCTAGTCACCAAAGGAGTTCCGACTCGACTGCTGTTCGTTTCGCTCATCATAGGAGGGCGTCGCGCGATACAAGACTTCAAGCCGTCATTTATTTGCCTCTATCTGGCTCCTGGGTTTCCTATGACTTGCCTCGGACTCGGGACAATCGGCAAGAGCAGAATTAGCATCTGTGGCGCTAGCGTCGAGGAGAACGTCGACAAGAAGATCGAGGATACGTTCGTCAGCCTACCTGAAGAGGAGGACATCCATCCACCTGACGAAGATCCGTTAGTCTCTGGTCGTCAATCTCACGCCCACCTCCTCCGTCATGTCGCCGCCGCTGCCCTTTTACGCAAGCTCCAGTTCAGAGTCATCGAGGAGCCATGCTATGCCAGCTTCGAGGAGGTCGTCGAGGAAGAAGACGGGATCGAAGGGGCCGTTGAAGACGTCGAGAAGATTTTCGAGGAAGTTGCGGAGATCGAGAAGGCGGATGGGGAGATTCAAGTGAAGATCATTGCGAAGGTCGAGGGCGTCGAAGAGCCTATTGAAGATATCGAGAAGATCGTCGAGAAGGGCATCGAGGACATCGAACAGGCGGAGATCGCCAAGGACGGCGTCGAGGAAATGGATGTCGAGGTCGGGGCCGTTGAACCGGCCGAGCTTGTCGCACTCCAGGAGATTGAGAAGGCCGTCGAGGAGCCGGAGCATACCGCGGAGGATACTGCACAGACGCTCGTCGCTGGAGCCGAACCCAGCCTCACGACTCCTGAACAGAAGGTCGAGGTCGAGAAGAGGATTGCGGCTGCTACCTACAACGAGACGTCCGGTCTCGCGCTTGACGAGGAATTTGACCTTCCGTCTTACGAAGAATTTGTCAAGGGGGCACCGCCCGAACCTCTGTTCGAGAAAAGGAATCCCGACGTCGTAGACTATGGTATGTGGAATTCACCACTTCGTGTTCCTTTTCTTTTCTCACCATGCGTACTTGCAGTTGTCGTCCGGCCTCCGTCGCTTGCATTCTATGTATCTCGCACCGGCGTCAAGCCTTGCGGCGCCCGAGTCTCCCAGCGTCATCTTCTCGCCCGACTATCCGCCCGCGTCGCGGTGCCCGTCTCTGCATAATATAGCCCAAGCCCCCGCCCCCCGCCACCCGCTCCTTCGTCCCTTGCATACTTTCACGCCACCACCTACACCGGACCAGAACAGGAAATGGATGGGGAGACTTGTCGCCGGATCGGGGACGCCTGGACCAACGACACGCCTCACCATCACAGCCGCAACCGGCACCAGCAACTCGACGTGGACGCACGTAGTTTGGCCGATGTCGTTTCGCTGCTGGCTTTCTTTTTTCCTCCAGTGGGTTGTAGGATGATGTGGGTGCACGGAGGAGGAGAATGGGGGTCGGGTGGCCAAATGGGCATGGATTCTCTTTTTCTTTCTGTACTATTCGTATTTATTATTTACTCTGTGCCTTCGAACGTCTGAGTACTTAGTCCTCGCCTGTAAAAATTCGATTCGAATATTTATTACTCTATTTCCAGCGGCCGATCAAATCTGACCTAGGCTGCCAATGATCACAGTAGCGAGACAGCTCGTCGTATTGACCGCAAACGATCTTGGACGGAGCCTCGGCATCGCCTTCTCGTTCAACCCAGACGGAGTCTCTTGTACTGAACGCTCCGAGTCCTTCCGAGTCCCACAATCAACACCGAAATAAAGACGCGAATGATCCTATGGCCAGATCGACGGGGCCGGTCTGGACCTGGTGACAGACATCTCGTGGTCTCTCCAAGGTTTTTTGCGGAGGAACGGACGCGTTAAGGACGTGCAAATGTGAGTTGAGTAACTCAAGACGACTCGGTCTTTAAGATCTCGAGGCTCTTTTAAATAGAAACAGATTCAAAAACGGGCACCGCGGCATTTATAGTCCGTCGCGCGAAAATACAGCACGGGAATACAGTCAACAACCGCCTGTTGCTTGGTCAGGCCTCCAGGCTCCCAAGAATATCTGCATTCAAATGCAGCGGCTTGACCTGACCGTAAGCCCGAACGTCGGCAGTCTGGTCACGGTCTAGGTTTTACCCCCGCTCCAAACACCTGTCCAACGCGTGTTCCAGCCGTTTTCAAGGCCCTCATATTAATACGCCGATCCCCCCATCCGGCGATCCTCATCACTACTAATGCGTTCTCTACTCGTGCTCGCGGCGTCCACCGTCGTGTATGCTGCGTCTCCCAGAAACGATCCACTACAGATCCCACCCAACTCTCCGGCAAGACCTTCGACTTTATAATAGTGGGTGGCGGGACGGCTGGCCTTGCCTTGGCTGGTCGGCTGGCGGAATGGACCAATATCACTATTGCAGTCATCGAAGCTGGCACAGATGGCACACAATACCAAGACCAAATCACTATTCCTGGTATGTTCACTTTTCCAGAGGACGAATGGGCACGGATTTATTCATTCTGCAGGCATGTCCTATATCAACGGTCTGACAGGCAGTCCGTACGATTGGCAGTATAAAACGACCCCGCAAGCAAACGCAGGAGGCAATACGCTCAGTTGGCCCAGAGGCAAGGGCCTTGGTGGGTCGTCTGCGATAAATGGCGGCTTCTGGTGTCGCGGAAGTTCTGCCGAGTATGACGCGTGGAATACCCTGCAGAACGGACAGTCAGGCGCGCAGGATTGGGGTTGGGACACGATGCAGGCCTCGATAAAGAAGGTATGTTGTCATTTCATTGGTAGCGGATGGGATTCCCTCATTTTTATTTATTTTAGGCAGAGAACTTTACACCAATGTCCGACACAAACGCAGCCACCATGTCGGTCACCCACGATGTTAACGCACACGGCACGAGCGGGCCCATACACGCGAGCTTACAGCTCCTTCCAGTTTCCGCAGCTGGCGGCATGGATACCGACCATGGTTACGATGGGGCTCCCGCACGCCCTCGACCCCGCCAACGGGACGAACGTTGGCGTGTCTTTCGTCCCCTCTATTATAAACCCCGCCAACGGCAGCCGCTCTGACTCTAATTTCGGTTACATTGCGCCGTACTCGGGGACCAACCTCGTGATCCTCACAGGCTACCAGGTTACGGAAATAAATTGGAATTCGACGGCGGCGGGCGCGGCGGTCGCGGGAGGCGTGACGTTCGCGGCAAGCGCGGAGGGTAAGGCGTACACCGTCAATGCAGCCAAGGAGGTCATTCTTTCGTATGTCCCTACCCGCTGTTTTGAAATCAAATGTTCACTCTCGTGCAGCGGCGGGACCATCGGATCGCCGCAGGTCCTCCAGCTCTCGGGCGTTGGCCCCAAGTCCCTCGTCACAGGTCTCGGGATCGAAAGTGTCATTGATCTTCCTGGCGTAGGCGCTAATCTGCAGGACCACCGTGCGCCACGTTTCCCTCTATCGTTCATTCCTAATTATCCTTATTAGTTTCGGCCTCGATTTCCCTGACGGCAACGGACAACAATACATGGGCCGCGCTCAAGTTCGACCAGAACCTGTGGGACCAGCAGTTGGCCATCTGGAGGCAGAACGGTACCGGGATGTGGACGTACTGGAACGAGGCGACAGCGTACCCTGCGATGGGGGATCTCATGGGGAGCAACGCCTCCAACCTGGGTCGGGGGTCTCGACCTGGACAATGCACTCTCGACTTCTGCGAGCGCGGCGTCGATGGATCCGACGGTACAAGCGGGCGTCAAAGCGCAGTATGCGATACTTGCGAACTGGGCTGCGTCGGCGAGTATTGGGCAAGTGGAGCTCATGTGCGTACATGCGATAATTTTTGCTTCTCGACAACATTCAGGCTTATCCTTCTTAACTTGCCAGCTTCAACATGTTCGGCGGCGCCGCAGGTGCCATCGGATTCCAGTTCTGCATCCAGCACGCCTTCTCGCGGGGGTACGTGCAAATCAACTCCACCTCGGCCTTCGACGCGCCAAACATCAACCCGAACTACCTCTCCGTCTCGTACGACGCCGACATCATGCGCGCCGCGTTCAAGTACGTGCGGCAGATCATGGGCACGTCGCCGGTTTCTACCCTGATTGCGAGCGAGACTTTCCCTGGGTCGGGGACGACCGCGGACGTCGATATCGACTATTACATTGCGCATAATTCGGTGACGGAGTATCATCCGACAGGGACGAACTCGATGATGCCGATTGAGTTGGGCGGGGGTGGTTAATACGACGTTGGTGGTGCACGGGACGGCGAATGTGCGTGTTGTGGATGTGTCGGTCGTGCCGTTGAGCGTTTCTGGTGCGTGACAGGCTTCTACGATTTGGCTTCCTGGTTGCTAATTTCTTCCTTCGACGTATAGCGCACACCATGGCGACGGCGTACGGCGTTGCCGAGCGTGCGGCGGACCTGATCAAGGCGACGTATGGCGCACCGATTACGAGCTCCGATAACAGCTCTTCAACGGACTCCGGGCTCATCGTCGGACTCAAATTCGGGCTCGAGCGATCACTCGAACACCAATAGCACTGCCACCAAGTCCGCACTCTCGACAGGCACCAAGGTCGCGATTGGCGCGGCTTCGGGTGTAGCAGCACTCGCGCTGATAGCAGTGCGTTTTCTCTGCATTCACATCTCCTTGCGCTGACACCCATCATCCTTTCCAGGCACTGTTTTTAGTCCGCCGCCGCAACACAAACAAGAGGCGCGCTGCGCTCTCGCGGGCTGCAGCCGGGAAGGAGGACCCGTGGTATGCGGACGACCTCCCGATGCAGCCGCGCGCGCCCTTCATGTCTGCCAACAAGCGGCACTCTGCGCAGCCCTCTGAGATCAGCACGGACACCGCCGTGACGCTATCGCATCCGGACAACCAGCAGCACGTCGAGTACGGGCAGGACCACTACGGCCTGCTCGATCCGCATACTGGGCCGGGCCCGTACGCCGGTGGTTTGATTCCGCCGAGCAACGACCAATTCGATCCGTATGGCGCGGTGCATTCGAATTTAACGACGGCGGACGTGGCGCCGTTGCACCCCCCAGTGTCTCCTACGCATTCTTCGCGATATACGGCCTCGAATTTGAATCACCTTCCTTAGGACACTGAGCTTTCGTGGACTTTTATTACTCATTGGATCGGATGCATTTCATGGACTTGGTACTTATCGACGCTCTGAAAAGAAAATTGTTGTACTGGATCACTAACCACCCTCATTCATACTATACCTGCTATATAGACACCCACGGACTTCTTGTATCGACCTTCCCTTAATATTCGCATAGGTTTTCGAAGACACACCCCCGATTTGGGCATTTCCCTGCCAAATTTGGTAGCCGATCAATCACTCACACTTACCGACTTCCTCCATGTCGCGAATACGCGTTGCGGTCCTTACAGGTTTGTTTTGCAGCTAGATGCTGGTTCAGGAGCTCAACTACGCATCTGGTCGCAGTAAGCGATACAGCCTCCGCAAACGGCAGCGCAGACAAATCTGGGCCGGCGATCCGCGAAATCTTGGGCCAGAGCGAGTCGTTCTCGTGTAATGACCACCTCATCGTCCCGGACGACTTCCAATCCATCCAGAACGCTGTCGAACACTGGTGCGATACCGGGGTTGTTGATTGGATTATCACGACTGGCGGCACGGGCTTTGGAGTGCGTGACCAGACGCCGGAAGTGAGCAACATTGCTCGATTTTCCCCCCGTGCCCTGTATTGAAGCTCTTTTCCCCCAGGCTATTACGCCTCTTATCGAGCGGGAGGCACCTGGACTCGTACATCTGATGATCTCCACCTCGTTGAAGCACACACCGCTCGCGGCTCTCTCTCGGCCTGTAGCGGGAACGATCAAAAGCACGCTTGTAGTGACTCTCCCGGGAAGCGTGAAGGCCGTGAAGGAAAATATGGATGCACTTATTTCAGCGGGAGTGGTCAGCCATGCGATTGAGCTGATTCGTGGTGGGACGGGCAAGGAGGTGCACGCTCAATTGGCGGCCGAAGGCTCGACTCAATCTGTTACGCCTGCGCCGCACCATCATCATCATCATCATCACCACCACGATCACCAAATCCCGCAGCCACGGACTCTATCGCACGACCCGTCTGCTCCTGGTTTGTTGAACTTGAATTTTTCGTTGTGATTTTCGAGAGGTCTGATGGTCAGGCAGCCTCAGCGCGCAATCGTATCTCACCTTATCCTCTGATTTCTCTGGAGGATGCTCTGGATCTCGTGTTAAACCAATATTACAGAGCTCGGCGTTCAAAAACAGTTGGTCAGCTCCATCTTCATCTCCATCTGTGGACTCAGGAATTAATCCGAGTGCAGGTAACTCACGAGTTGAGTGGACATGTACTTGCAGAGGACGTCTATGCTCCTCAAAATGTACCTTCAACTTCAACGACGAGCGTGGACGGTTATGCTCTTCGGTGTGCGTCTCACTGACTTGGTCAACATTCACAGACTGATCATAGACGATCCAGCCACTGATCCTCCCGGCGTCTACAAAGTCCTAACCTCACAAAGTCACAGTATCGCTTTGCCGCTCCCCGCTGATTCTGTGTATCGGATCAACACAGGAGGTCCATTACCTGCCGGGACAGACACGGTAATCATGGTGGAAGACACGCGACTTGTTTCTACTTTCAAAGACGCCGACGGGGCCGATGGGGAGGAGAAGGAGGTTGAATGCTTGGTGCAAGTGCCCAAGGACGAAAATGTTCGCGCACCTGGATCAGATGTGAGGAAAGGCGATTTGGTTCTTCAAAAGGGAGATATCATTCTCAGCGAGGGCGGGGAAATTGGCACATTGTCATTCGTTGGCAGGAAAGAGGTCGGTTTTCATCAGTCTTCAATAGAAGCCCGCCCATTGATTATATTCCAAGGTCGAAGTTTATAAGCGGCCAGTCGTTGCTCTTCTGAGTACGGGCAATGAACTTCTCGATCTTCAGAACCCGAAACCTCAATCCGGCGACGAATGGGGAGGTATCTGGGATATAAATCGACCTTCCCTGCACGCAGCACTGCGGGGTATGGGATACGACGTCGTAGACCTCGGCATTGTACCCGATGAGTTGAGGGTCTGACTTCATCTTTCTGAAAGTAAGCTAACTCATCGCTAGCATCCCTTCTCATGTGGACGCCATTCGAAAGGGTCTCGACACAGCGGACATCCTGTTAACGACAGGCGGAACGTCAATGGGCCCTACGGACCTATTAAAACCAGTTATTGAGCGCCATTTTTCTGGGACAGTCCATTTTGGCCGGGTGACTGTCAAACCTGGAAAACCCACCACCTTCGCGACCATACCCTGTGCTGGCGGTGTCGCGAAGCCAGTATTTGCGCTCCCCGGGAACCCCGCCTCGGCGCTTGTCACGTTTAACATCTTTGTCGTCCCTGCGCTCAGAAAGCTCGGGGGATGGCCTAAAGGGCGGTGTCACTTGGCGCGCGTACCAGTCAAGGTCTGTTTAGTATTTCTTCCCATTCTTGAATCGAGTATCTGACTGGACGAATAGCTCGCGAGCCCAATGAACCTTGATCCGCGCACCGAGTTCCATCGCGTTGTTGTGCGTGCGGATGCGGAGGGCTTGCGGGCGTTCAGCACCGGCGGGCAGCGCTCGAGCAGAGTCGCGAGCCTCAATGGGGCGAATGGGCTCGTAGTGTTGCCGATGAGGACGCCGGAGCAAAGTCGGCTGGAAGTTGACACCGTTGTTTCTGCGGTGATGATTGGGAATATCCTGAATTTCTAATGAAGCAGCGGAAATAATCAAATTCGATGTTGTAAGATAATTGTTTATATGCATACAAGGCTGGAATGCAGGCTAATTGGAGAACAATACGACCCGTGTGTTCCAGAAATTTGACGCACGCACAGGCCAACAGAATTACCGGATTTAGAATCGAACAATGCGGGACTTGTGAGACACCACGCTTGGGGGCGTTACAATTGCCACTTGCGAACAACATCGCGTTTTCATTCCACCACCACCATGTCGCGGTTCGCACAACTACGTGCCCAGCTCGCCTCTTTAAACACCTCCATCACCGAGTTCGAACGGCGCCGGGATGCCGTCCAGGTCGAGCTCGACGGTCTTGCGTATCCCGTCTTGACCATCCCCAACGAAATCATATCCGAAATATTCGTCCACTGTCTTGCACCCCCTCCGTTCGCTAAACCCGATCCATGCTATGCGCCTCTGCTCGTGATGAGGGTTTGCAAGAAGTGGAGGGACATCGCCATTGCCACCCCGGCGTTGTGGGATAGCCTGGAGTTGGATACAGGCCGGATCCCTTGGGAACTGTCTTATGGAGTGCGCATCATTATGGAGAACTTCATCGACACATGGTTCGGTCGCGCCGGGAGCAGGGCCTTGTCTCTCAATCTTGAGGGATGCATCTTTCGGGAGGCGGACAAGTGCACGAGACTCCATAATTCGAAGCACATTCTTCGCCTCCACTCGCCCCGGATCCAGTCGCTCGCTTTGAACATTCGCGCGACCGACTTCCTCAACCAGATGGGAGAATTTCCGCTGCTCGAAAAGCTCATCATCGGATTTGATGTATACGACCTTTACGGCTTCACCAGTTTTCGCCCGTATACACACTTCTCCGATGCCCCCCGCCTACGCGAAGTGACCTTCACCAACAAGGCGAAGCCTTCGATGTTCCTTCTTCCTTGGAACCAACTCACAAGGTTCACCGGTGATGGCCTCTCCGCCGACGAGTGCCTCCAGGTCCTACGGATGGCCAGAGCTCTGGTTGAATGTCGCTTTTTCGTTCACCTCGCCGGTGGACTCATCAGCACAGAAAAAGTGGATCACGATCAGTTGAAATTCTTGCGTTTCTCCAGCGGGCACCGCGTTCGCATCCGGAACGTCGCACGTAGCACCCTCGCCCATCTCCTCGCTCTTCTTCGCCTCCCCCCCCCCTCCAAAACCTAGAGTTGGAAAACATTATCGATTTGGAACATAATCGAGCCGATTTTTTTGAGTTTTTGTCACACACATCATCAACATTGCACCGGTTTTCATGTCCCGGAAACAAGGTCACTATGCTTTGGCCCAGTTGTGTGGATTGGTTCCGCCGGATGCCTCATTTAGTGCATTTGGAGTTGGCCATTGATCGTCCCGTCACAGCGCCGGAATTCGTAGACGACTTCCTTTACGAGTTAGAGGGAGAAACTTTCCTCCCACTCCTCCAGACGTTGCGATTCGTTGATTGCATTCACCCCTTCCGCGGGGGCATAATCCGGGTCCTATCTAAGCGGGTCGCGGGCGAATACCCGGCTTGCGCGCAACTCAAGTTATTTCGGCTGATTTGGCCGCCAGCTTTTCGATGGTGGGACGAAGGTGTCGACGATAACATAGAGAGATTGCGGTTGATGGGGTTGGATATCTATATCGGACCTCCGGAAATGAGCCATCCGTCGTACTCTGAATAGTTGGCGTTTGTTTTTTTAGTGCTGGGGCATGGAGCCGTTATCAGAGATCATACCTCACGTGAATATCTAGATTATAATCAATTTGCAGAATTTTAGTAAATGTGCAATTATTTGATCTTTTATGTTCTTTTCTGAGCGCAAAACTCGAACCACTTTGAACCAAAAACACGTGATCAGTTGGGTCGAAACCGTTGATTAACCGTCGTCTCTCCGAAGAAACAAGTCCCCTCAACAAGCTCTTTCTTTCTTTTGCGAACTTGGATTTATTCTCGCTCAGTCGGCCCGGCGATGATCCCGTGGCACACGAGAAGGCAGTCGGGTCCAGATCGGGTGCAGGTTGGGATTTCGACGCCTCACGTTGCGGTAGCGGAATGCAGGGTTCTCTCGGGACCTCGTGTGCTTCCAACCTCGTTGCAACAACCTATAAATTTTGACGTTCCAAAAAAACCAGTTCAAATCCCAGTTTTTTCGGATTGCATACAATTCTCATTTTCGGAGAATTTTCGGCGCGTGCGTGATTCCATTCGAGCTTCTTTACTGGCGTGCTTATAAGAACATGTTCGCTGTACTTTGCCAACTCTCTCGCCATGATCCATTCCCCGCTGTGGTTGCTCCCCGGCATTGGTCTACTTCTTCCTGGAGCTTTTTGTGCTACCATGGCCCTGCAACCGGTGAAAATCAAAAACAATGACCCCCTCATCTATTTTCATGGTCGGTGGGACTCCTCCCCGGGGACTTGGTGGTAAAAATGATTTTGTGCTTGCTTTCTTTCGACTGATGTCACTATATTTTAGGGCTGGCTCAGGTTTCAAGCTGAACGTCAAGAATTTTGAGTCCTTGGCCTTGAATCTCGGTCCGCACACAACCGCCCCACTCACTTCCGTTGGGGTTTCTTTCGACTACGGAGAATTTATCACCGCCAACATTTCTCAAGGCTTTAACGCGATTCCGATTCCCGCCTCTGTGAATAAAAAGCCTGCATCAGAGACGACAGTTGTCCGAGTGAATGTCGAGGGATGGCAAAACAATCGCATGAACCTTGAGAGTATCACTCTAAACGCGGTACACAGCAAATCCTTCATATTCACGACCTGGTTTATGGATTTTGAATTCAGGGTGCCTCTCTCGTTCCATACATTCCGTCGAAGCTCGCGTTTCAGTTCATTGGGGACTCTCTGTCAGCGGTAAGCTGTACGATTTCACTCAGCTGTAATCTTGAACTTACGCAGGGTGTCGGTGTGGAGGGTCAATTCCTTCCAAAGGGCGTCGACCAGGCTTGGCCGTTTCCTCGTAGGCGAAGCATTCAAGGCCGAGCATGTAGTCGTTGCGCAGCCTGGGGCGGCACTTTCTGTAAGTCTCGACGTATTCTTCATTTCCATCAGGTTCTGACGCCGCGAAGGACATTGTATCATTCGGGAACGAGCATGGTGTTTCGTTCCAATTTTTCCGTGTACGTTTCTCTTTCGCCCATCCGAATGATTCCTGATAGAGAAATAGACCGAGGACACAGGATACTTTTATACAACGGATCACAATTTCACCACGCCCTGGAATTTTGCGCGAGATAAGCCTGCTGCGACGCATGTTGTAATTCATATCGGGTTCGTCCTCTTGCCAATATATCTGTCTGTCGAGAAATTGTTAAACACCGAACGTCATGTTGCAGCGCCAACGACGCAGCACAAAATGTCACAGATGCCCAATTTGTTCAGGTGAATACAATACTTTATTCATGTCCACAGCTTTGATGAGGTCACCTCATTGCAGGTGTATACGGGCTTCGTTACCCGTCTTCGAACAATCTACCAGCATCAGCCCATCTTCGTTTTCACCCCCGTGAGTGTATTTTCTTACTGATCATGGGCACCCAATTTTATAACTTTGAACAGTGGGGCTGGCCAAATCCTGATGGAACCTTTGGAGAGTACTTCGAGGGCCAATATCAAAAGATCGTCGACTTGAGGTACGCGCACTGGAGGCTGTTTAGTTGGATTGCCGCATAATTATCTTCAAAGACATGCGGACGGCGACAAGAACGTCTTCTTGGTTAATACGACCGGCTGGGTAACCTTTGCTGATGTCTTCCCAGAGTGAGTGGATCCTCGTTCACCAACAAAAAAAAAAAACAATCAAACTGTCTTCCAGAAACCAACACCCAAACATTCCTGGCCATCAACATATCGCAGACAAGTTCCAAGCTTGGTTGGAAGATTGGGGCTTAAAGCCGGAGAGTCATTGGGCAACTCCAGCTTGAGCCGCGATGCGGCTTGAGAGAGCACAAAATACATGATTTTATAAACGTTAGTGTCATTCTAGGTCGTGTACCTGAATGTCAGACTCCTATTTCCTTTCTTCTCCGCCTGGCTATCCTCTTCGAACTTCTCCTGCTCGCTCAAAGCTGCGTATGCGCGCTCATGCTTCTTGTTCAAGTGTCGGTAATAGTACTTTTGAACCACCCTAATTGCAGCGATCATCGTCAATTGAACTTGAACACTCAACTTGAACAACCGCGAGCGATGAACTTACCACATGATAGTCGTAAAGCCAGCGAACGCGATGTTTATTGAGTTTCCGCGTTTGAAATCTGCACACAAATATTTATCAGCGGAAGCAGGTGGTAGACGGGATGGGGATCAAGTACATGGCGCGTCGTCTGCCTGGTATATTTGCGATGCCCCTGCGATGCGATAAGCGAGTTGAACCTGTTTAGCAAGGTAGTAATGGTATGTGCTCACAGACTGCATAGATATTCGCTGCGAATATTACTGCGCCAGAAGCCACGGTGCGTTTGCCGACGCTGGCAGTGTTCTCCGACATCCATCCGATATTCAGAGGGTGATTGTAGGGCCAGGAGGCCACAACTACTGCCCCGAAATATCTGATACAATTAAGCGACCAATTCGAGGCGCAGCGGAGCGAGTGAAAGGGCTCACTTTACGCCACGGCTGGCATGATCGGGCATTGCACGAAGAATAATCCACCCGACGAGCTGCCATGCCGCTGCAATATTCGTTTAGATATTGAACACAAGAATGAATTGGAATGGAGACTTGCAGCCAAATGCGCCGTGGAATCCACGCTCTCGCACTTTGTCGGAGTGCCGGATGACGATGACCATAATTATGCATTGGAGAACATATGGCGGAGCGGTCAATGCGTTCGACACGAAGACGTTGAAGTGGAAGGACTTGATGACGGTCGGAAGGTCTAGGTGCCATGAGTCGCACGTACATCAATCTTTCCCTTTAGTTAACTTACAGGTTGCCAGTGGGTTCGTTGGCGTTAGAGTGACGTTTGATAACAGTAGATGGCCCCATAGCCCAAGGTCGGTTGCTGCGTCTTTGAAATCCGCGCGCGTAACTCGTTTCCTGTACGCAGACACTATTTAAAGGGTGTCAATGCTAAGTTTGAATCCGACTCACTCGTATTCGCGTTTTGACAGAGTCGTCTCGGATTACACGCGTAACAGCGATCTGAATCTGGCGAGGCGTGAACCAGGGCTTGAATCCCCTCAGCCCGCCTTGGGTGCTGGCCACGTTTCGTGGGAGATAAAACCTGCAAGGAAGATTAATACGGCCTCGACCAGGAGGTGTGCACTGTCATAACTTACCAAATGATCACGGAGACAAAGACTGTGATGATTCCGTCCTGGGCATCAGTGTCAGCACAACTTGTAATTTTACTTTGCAAATATAGCGCACCACAAGGAACAACCATTTCCATCCTTCCAAGCCCGACCTTCCGCCCAGCTGTAAGAGGCCGCTTGCCATGAGCCCACTGACCGCACTTGCAATCGACTACATAGATGAATGAAAAGGCAAGTCCCTGGGTGAGAAGAACACGCACCTGAATTCCCCAGAACCACCCTAGTCTCGTGGAAAGCTCGGTGCTTTTATAGAACCCACCAAGATAGATCAACGTGGCGGGTATGACGCCACCTTCGGTGACGGCGATGACTGAAGACAAAATCAGCTCGAACATAGACTGCAGGATGGCCGGCTTACAGACTCGAACGGTTAGATATCCGGCTTTGTCCTTGATTAATGCGTGGGACATGGTGACCAGGCCCCATGCGAACATGAGGATGGGAATCCCTGAGAAAGAAATTCGTAAATTTTCGGGGTCAATTTTCATGGTTACACTCACATCTGGCTGGACCGACGATTTTTGCCATCACCGCTCCCGAGCTGATTTTTTCCGTCAAGGAGCGGATAGGATTTGGACGAGAAGGCGTACTCACAAGCAAAATATTGAGAAAAAGACGGCGTAGATCGCGGTAGCCGTGTTCACAGTGTTGATGGTAAAGCCCAGGTCCGCCGGCAGGTTGTCCGAGATGGCATTCGAGTTGTTCGTACGATCCATGTTGAGGACGAACGTCGTCAGAAGAATCCACGGGAATAGGCGCGTATCCAGAATCCGCACGACCTGCGCTTCCTCTTCCACGGAGTAGTCCAAGTCCTTGACATAAGTGGGAGGCTCGCCGCCGACCGTTCGCGTGGCGGTTTGCGTGGCGGTTTGCGTGGCGGTTTGCGTGTCGGTCCAGGCGCCGACTTTCGAGTCCGACTCGTTGTCCCGTTTGACGTGTGCCATGAGAAGGTAAATGGGTGCAGCGGGAACGCGCGCGGTTGATACGAGATAAAGAAGGATATATATATATAGAGATCCAAGTTCACCATCCCTTGGGAAAATGGCGCAATGTCGGGTGCATCGAGACATCATGGCATGCGGATCAAGCACGACAGCATTTCAGGCACAAGAGACTCAGAGAGGCGGCCGGCACCTCATTTTTTCCTACTTGATATTTAGGCTCTGGCGCGTAGATTGGTGGGTTCCACCGGCGTATAGTAACCCGATGGGATAACATGGTATTTCAGGATGGAGTGCGCAGGATGCCCCATTTCCGGAAATGGGCCCGCCAATGACAGCGTCACGAAGGCTTGAGCGCTGAGGGTCGAGGGTTGACAGAATCGAAGCGATGAGCGGAAGAGACAAGGAAGAGATCATGACTATTCATCGGAAGCGGAATGATGGCCGTGACATACAACGCGGGCATAATGGATTTCTGTTGAATTATAGTTTTCGAGAATGGCCATCCTCGGACGACCGCGGCTTTCGGGGTGCCCGGAATCTCCGAGTTTTAGCTCCAATAAGTACAGTATAGTAATTATTAGCCTGCGGGCCATTAATTGGTGTTGAGTTCAAATCAGTGACCGAGCAGCGAGCTGACCTGGTGAATTGTTAGTCAATAAATTCATTGATGTTGTGGCGGACCACTCAATAGCAAGCCTGAGTACAGTATGTACCATGAGACTTGGTCACGAAAGCTAAAATTTCAAATGTATGCTGGTAAAACGCTTCAAGCCATAGGTTGTGAGGGTGGTCATGCTTATTGAACGAATATTTGTTTAAATACTAAGTGGTACCGATATCCTGGATAAACGACTCCCTTGACATTCAATTATTTTCCGGATTTGAACTTCGTCCCGGGCATCTCGGGCAGCTTCAATACCATCCGTGTAATGATAAATGCTTATTTGGGAAGTTCGGCGCATTAGTTGTTGAGAACTAACTATTAATTGTGCTTTGAATCAAGGTCAGCCTTTCGTTCAACTTGCATCCAAACCTATACACACGCATAGACCACCAGGGAAAATGCATGTCTGTGGTCGTGAAACAATAAATTTAGTAAGTAGCTCATGCGCAGAAGCATGGACAAATTTCAGTTTATTGCTTGATGGGAAAATGAGCCTAGTATTGAGATAAATATAAATGCTACTGTTACAGCTAAGTGAGAAACAATTTGGAAACGATACACCCCTTGAATTTCCAGCAAAACTCCGGGCTGGGGAGTCCACACGCATTCCCCGGCCACATTATATAATTTTTCCACCTCCGTGCTTGTAAATGGTATCGGGATCTTTCGGCCGGTCCCGGAACTTCCCGCTGAATTGATCACAACGCTCGCCGGCCGCCGGTCCCCGTCGCGCTTTCCTCTCGCCGTTTTTCTTTTCTATGGCTTCGGAATACGGCGTCCCTCCTTCGCCTACCTTCTAAATACCAGAAATGTTCCCTCTGAACTCGAAATTTGTCAAATGCAGGCTTTCCTGGCGGAACCTAGGGATCAATTGACGCAGGTCGAAGACGAAATTGTGGAACTCGAGAATCGTATCCAGGCTCTTTCGGAGTTGGACAGGTGCAACATTCTTAATATCCCCATTGGAATGAAGTACCATCCGAACGGCCCTGTGCGAGAAATGCCCGCTCGCCTGTTCCCAGGTCTCTGCTCTGCTGTCGACAAATGTCGACAAATGGTTGACCAGGCGGGGAAGGATGTCCCTTGTCTTTGTCCGTCAAATGTTATCCCGACCATACCGTCCTCGGTTTCTGCGGGACTTTGGAACATCTGGTTGGATGGTCTTCCCGGTGGAAGAGTATCACACTGTCAGGTTGCAGACCAGTGGAAGAATTTATTAGTGTCACTCGAACGGATGGAGTCCCGATGCTGAAAAAAATTAGAGGTATACCATCAAGTCCACACGTCGTAAAACCCAACGAGATGGGATCTATTCCATATTCCTACTCTGGGAGATATTTTGTTGGATGTACACATCACGCAGCCCCTCGACCTCCGCTGGGAATAACTGACCCACTTTGTTCTCAACTGCGAGATTTCGTGGGGGTTTGAGGCTGACAACGGATCACGGGGCTTGACCGTTGATAGTGCCATTGAAATTCTCCGCAGATGCCACCGGCTGGAAAGCTGCCAGCTACCTGTAGCACAGCGAGCCGACACCGGCTCCGCGACAACAGCGACCGCACGACTCATTTCTCTGCCTTCGCTTTCGTTGCGTCAAAGTCGTGGCTGTATGCAGCATCTCGAACGTCTTGTCATGGCAAATCCGCTTGCTTTCAGTACTCGCCCTCATGAGAGAATCCCGAGCATCCCCACATCCCTCTCCTTCAAACTTATCGTCCATCCTCCAACAGTGTAAGTGCTTAAACTCATCCTCGTGGGATTGACGACCAACTCCCTCCCCTGACACATTCCCCGCACATCAAAGAACTCCACCTCTTTGGCTACTTGCCCCTCGATATCGATTCTCATCCAGAGCATAGGTGCTATCCTCAATGACTTCCTCGCGCGCTTCACGCCGAATAAACTTCCGGCGGCAGCTACCTCTATCCACATCTCGAGTCCATCGAACTCGAAACAATTTTTATCGTGTCGGATGAGGCGCCCTTCTCATTCATCGAGGGAAGGGCGCTCACCGCATCCGCTTAAAAGCGTGGAGGTCGGATTTTTGTGCTGGGACATGATGCCGTTGCTCGAGTCGGACATCGATGCTGGGCTGCAGGTGTCCATTCACTATGCTAGGCAGGACCGAGCGCAGTGGTTACCCGCTGTGTAATGCGCTGTTGGAATTCGGTCGTAATTTGGTACGCTCTGCTCTGCTTTGTGCCCAGTCGACATTGAACAACCCAAAGTCAATTGCTCCATACAATTATCAAGGCTGATTTTACCAAATTACCGCGTCCGTCACCTTCTTTACGAAGTAATCTAGGGCACCGGGAGCGCAACTATGTCACTCCGAGCGCGACAAGCCGCAAAGTAGCGGCTGCTTTTGCGAGGAAGTGCGCCAGTGGGCGCGTGAGCGCCTTCAGCGACCTTGAGGACGAGGATGTGCTTGATCTACCGAGCACAACGGCGAGCGAGCTCATCGAGTAGAAACGGCGACAGAACGCCATCCCGACGCGCAAGAGCTGGAATGGCAAGCTTGAGCACAATCTTGGGACCAGCCGCCAGCTTGGTTACAGGCCAACAACCTTCAGCGCCTCTGGAGGACGAGATGCTCGATCCACTGAGCCCGGCGGCGAGTGAGGCGGAGATCATTCCCCACAACGGCGGAAGAACACCTTCGGGGCCCGTAGGAGCAAGTTTGAGGAGATCCACCAACTGGAGGAAGCCCACCAGCTTGGCTATATGGTTGGATGGAGTTACTCGGTCATTGTAGACTCATGTATAGTTTGACCTTTTCAAATTTTGTATCGTCGGTCTGCTTGACAGTCATATACCTAGCCTCGAGAAGATACAGATGCTCAAAAACTTGAAACAGATGCTGGTGTGCAGGGCGCGACGCGCCAGAGCAGCGGCCGCAAGGAATGCGTATATGCAATAGGAAGTTGAATGACTTGTTAAAGTCGTTTGCACCTCTTCCAGACGGAAGTCAAGGCTGCAAGAGGGTTCATTGTGACCCGGAGAATGTCGATACACCACCCCTCGTGAAAAGATTGCCGTTTTCCGGCGGAGGAGGGGAGAAGCGCGTAAATCTACGACGTTTCCTGGTTTCTCCTTGGGCAATGGGGGGAGAAAAGCGCGTGAATTTACGGCGTTTCCTAGGTTGCTCTGAAGTAGAATTGACCCTGCAATCCATCAACAGGCGTTTATGTCTGAGGACGACATGATATTCACCCCTGGCTTTTGAAGGATTCCGTGATATCAAGGAAGCAGAACCGACAAAGAAACTCCTTGGGATGACCAACACAATCGCTATGACTCCAGAGCTTGCACATCTGGCACTTGATTGTATTTCCGTGATCCAGGAACTATGCAACGATATTTGGCAGCGAATAAACACGCAGAAAATCGAACTCACCGGAATCACCGCATATACAATCGAACGCCTCGTGGAGGGCCACCATCTCTTGGCAAATAGGGCAAAATTCGAGAGGACTGGGTGCATCATGGGCCACGACAGCACTATCGAGAGTCGTAGTCGCCAGAGTGATCTCTTCGCGGACGTACCCACGACAGCGATGGGGACTTCGTCCGTCCGTCCAAGTAAACCTACGAAGAGGAGATAGATTCATGTCCAGATCCAGTGCAATCCGTCGTGCAACAGTTGCTAAAGACTGCCGTCCACGATTCAATGTCCGCCAGACGTATTCCCGTCGTGGCGGGACGCCATGCTCATCTTCTTGCGTGTTTTTCGATGGCGGCGCTGAGAGCGCGACGAAGTTCTCAGAAACGGAATTGGGGGATATAATATCCAGAATTGCGGGATCCCTGTTGATTTGCTCGTCTATCCGCCCATGTATGAAAAACTAAAGGAATTGAGATTGATGAAGAATGTGAACGCACGATGTAGGACACGATTGGCGGACATCAAAAGCTGAATGCAAATGTTATAGTTCCTGGCCGAGGAGGAGGGCGGTGTTGATCAGCTCACATTTTGACAGACCGTATTGAAGACGGTCCAAGCACTATCTTCCGGGATTTGAGATTCGGCAATATCGCCCTCGTCCACTAGCCGTGGGTGGATGCAAATAACAAAGCGGTCGTCAACATCGAGGAAAATGTCGAAGTTCTGGCGCTGTTAGCTTCCTATATCGATGTATTCATTATATCAACGTACCCCAGCTCTCATCAACCCAAGAGATACACCCTGAGCGGACAGATGGTTCATTCCGGCCTGCAAAATAGAGTAAAACATTTAATGGCGCAGTCCCTCTGAAGGACTGAACGCACAGAAAGTCCTGCAATCTTAAAATTGCGAGTAAGCTTTGACCGGGATGACATGACGCTGTACTACAGACCATTTTAAATCCAAGTTTGATACTCCTCTCAAGGTCGTTTTTGAGGGCCACTGCAAGTGGACCTTCTGCGTTCTTCCAATGCACTGTAACAAAACAACTCCATCGTCTCGGGACTTGGGGTGAAATTTGATAAAATTACCGTCTTCATACGCTATAAAATGAATCCAGGATGCCGACGAAGAAATCCCTTCAATCCGTAGCAGGTTTGGATGTCTGAGTGGTGACTTCAAAATAATGTTAACAGGCGACTGCTCTTGTACACACATCACTTCCTGCGACAGGGCTACCGTTGCTTCCAGTTGCTTCGTTTGAAGCGTAAATATAATGATCCTGAGCGAAATTCTTGCTCACCTGTCGAACGGTTGGACCTCCGTTGAAGACTTTGACGATAACTGCATGGCCGTTGTTTTGGCCAGCGTGGAGCAAGTATCCTGGGCCGCTACCGATCTCGCGAATAAGCTTGAGATGCTTGCCGGCTATGATCTGCTAGAATATTTAGAATCATTATCTTCGACTCCTGCGTTACGAACCGTAATTCCATCTTCCTCTTCCAATCGTCGCCGCTTCTCGACCCGATGTGTTAACAGTGGCAAATCTCGTGCATCTAGGGTTTGAGAGTAAGCCGATAACGAGGTTTTCGAACGACATAGACATTCCTTCAATCTCCTCTCGCCGTCGTTTTGTGCCATACACATTGTAGACGATGTTCCCGTGTACGTTGTTATATACGCCTTCTGCGAGACTGAAATTCGAGGCGCTTGAGATGAACGACATTGTAAAGCCTGGGTGCCGATGGAGAAAGAAGATGACGAGTAGTGGGGAGACCAGGGGAAGTTTACCCAAGCAGTGCTACATCAAGAGGTGAGAAAAATGAGGCGGTGGCATGAGCACTGCCGAGGACAGCATGGTTGATGGGTTCGGAGAAGCTTCTGCAGCGAGACTTGTACCACCGCAATATAGTCCTTCCCATCCTTCGGAAAGTAAATGCAAGTTGCTGTAATCTGAGCTGAGCAGAACCTGCAGCTGAATTGGACTGAAAATTTTCGTCAATTCCATACGAATATCATCACGATGATGCTGAGGATGCGCGGCATTTGTGTTGTCTTTTGGGGATTTGGCGCAGGCGAAAGCCGGAGACGACTAATGGTACTAGTGTGGGAGGGACCTGGCTCGTGGATGTGGCACTGGAAGAGCAAGAAGCGTGCCGGACTTCGGACCGCAATGCCGCAAATGCCGGTGATTGTCCGTGATGCGGCGCCACCGAATTCACTGCAATCCATGTTCCTACTGCATCGAGCTTTGAAGGCACATGTACCTAAATAGTCTGGATAGATTTCCATAACCCCTATGCTCCAATTACTATTTTTTTTTTCACTTTTTCGGGCACAAAAATGCGGCGATTGTGATCATCTTGGCCCAATTGAGACTGACGACTCTTGGGTCGAGTTTCTGGGGTTCATTGCATCTATTCATTCGGCACGCCAGTACTCGTCAATATGAAAGAGATTTTAATGTTTTCACACTTGAAGAGAAGGGACATCGTACGAGCATCAATGTTGTAGCGTCTGTCTACGAGAGACTACATCTCTTGGCGGAATCCATCTCCGGAAGTTCCGACGACAAAGTTTGGGAGCGAGGAAATGGAACCTCGTCGTTCCTTACGACTGTCGCCGTTCACACACTGATGCCGCCCTGTCGCATAACATCCTGAAAAGGAGACAAATCACACGGCGGTAAATCATTCAACTTTCCGCAGTTTCCGTCGCTGTCGTAAGCCGATGGTGGGACAGCAAAAATGAAGGCCAGCTCCATTTTAAATTTTGAGCCTGGATTTGGGTGGAAAACTCCGAGTGCTATGTACGTTCCACTGGATTCAACCTTCTAGTCAGTTGTGGTTTGTGCAATTCCATACGAACACGACGAGTTGGGAAACTCGGTCGTCATTTGCATGGGTAGATATTCATTCTTACAAGCGTACCGATTCATGAAATTCGTGAAATTGCGCAGAATGTGGTACATTATCTTCTAATTTCCCCGTTTATATCACTGTGACGAACTCCGCGGGGAAGAAATGGAAGTTCTCGGAATCGGTCCGATGTGCTCCAACGCACCATTGATCACCGCCTTGTAGTCCGGGTGGGTGAGAACCTAACGAGAGCACAAATGCGTGAGTGGGCAGGGGATGAGTCTGAAATCCAACGTCCTTCGTACTTGGTAATGTTACTCTTGGTGATAGGTATGTTGCGGATGTGCTTGACGATGGGCGGGAAGTGCTGGATTTCCTCGGGGCTGAACTCGCGCTTCGACTTCAAGATGGCGATGGTGTGGACGTAGTCGCTGTGGAGAGACATTCCAACTTTCTGGTGGTGGGAGGTGGGAGGGTTGAAAGTCTAGGTAGAGGTGTACTGAAGAAACGGTACTAACCTGCCAGTATCTATACAGTGGGTCGGGCAGTGCTAAGATCGATGATTCGATATTCAATAAAACCAAAAAAAAACGTGTATCTTTCGGTAGCTTGGAGATGGGCGGTGGGACGAAAAGGGAAGCGTACCGACGGTACCGTGTTATTTTAGTGCAGACTGCTCCTTCTGTAAGTATACGTACGAGATTTCTTGGTGGCTTGTGATTTGATTTCAGATCTCCATGAAAGCATTAAAGAGACCACATCTTCTTGGGGAGTCTGCGATGCGGCTGGGGAGTTTGAGGCCACTTTATCGTACGAGATTGAGCTTTTACTTAAATGATGTTCGTTCTTTTGATGAACGGATGCCATTGAATCGAATGCTGCGTAAAATTTAAACCGTTGTATTCTAAAGATTCAGAATGGCAGGACCAACAGTTGACGCGTTGACGATGGAAACCAGTCAAGCTGCAGATTCCAGAGTTTTGGGTCGAAGTGCGGCGATGTTCGGTCGATATGTCGAATTAATTTTGATTGTATTATTGATGGCACTTATGGTCCCGGCGGCTGAGAGGAGCCATGACGAGAACGAAAGAGCAGGTCTTCAAGAAGAAATAATGCGATCACACAGCCACGCGCCCACGGTTGTGGGGAACGAAAGTTTAAGCTTTCGATCGATGTTCTCACACGAAAAAGCTGCTGTTTCGGGTGAAACTTTCTTTCGAGTTCAAATGAGTTCAGCCACGGAGAATCTCGGAGAATGTGAAACTGTAACGGCTCTCGGAGTTCGGCCGAAACAGCAGCTCTACGGGCCAATTGTTAAGCGAGCGAATTCTTCTAGTCGTCAAGCGACTCACCATGGCTCACGGTTGCACCATTGATAGAACAACAGCGTTGGATATGCCGAAAGGGAATTTAAAAAACCGAGCGAACAGGGTTCTCGATCAAACGCAACCGTTGCACTTGGGCGCGCTTGGTTGGCAGACAGTCAAACTTAATCGTTCCAGATCGTTCCAGCAAGATTTGTGTATTTCAATAATCCGTAGAGTTGTATAGCTATGAGCCTGAAATTGAGGGATGAAAAACAATGACACAAGGTACAGTTCAGAGTATTGTTCTAGTTTATTTAGATGACAGTGGTGAATTCGGCCGAGAAGAAGTGAAAGTGCTCGAGGTCGGTGGCGTGCTCCAGCGAGCCCTTGATCACGGCAAGGTAGTCGGGATGGGTGAGAGCCTAGAAAGGACAGATTAATTAGATATGTTTCGGATAGCCGTAACGCAAGGTAAGGTACCTCGCGGATCTTCTCGTGCGAGGGGCCCTCAATGACGATGACAGTGGTGTACACAGTGTCATTCAATCCGAGCTCGCTGGCGAGCGTCTTGCCGAGGCGCTCAGCCTTATACGACTGAGCAATATGTGAGTCATCATGTCTTGCAGTCCCAAGCTCAAAGAGGGAGACGCACAACTTCATATTTGGTGATGTTGCTCTGGATGATGGGGATTTTGCGGATGTGCTCGATCACCTGCGGCGCGCTCGCGTTGATCTCCTCAGGTGTAAACTCGCGGCGGGCCTTGAAGATGCCGATGGCGCGGACAGCGTCGGTGTGGAGAGACATTATGATTTGGGTTGGGTAGGTTTCGTGAAAGAGGAGGATAGAAAGATGAGGAGGAGAGGAGATAATTTCCAAATTGTAGGGATCAAGAGTCTTTATACCTGCACGCACAAAATCATTTATCTGATCTGATGGTCGTGCAACAATCGAAGCAGAAGAAGCCAGTAGGTGATCTTTCGCAATCATCACGAGATTGGCAATACTTGGAAATGCCACATGCAAGTCCGAGATTGCCTTGATCGCGATGTTGAAACGCCGACCCGGCCAAGAAATACGAATGAAGATGAAGACAATAGAAAGAGTGTCGAGGTTAGTCTGCATGAAAAAGCTCGGAGGACTTGTTTACTTAATCAAGCAGACAGAACAGCCTTCCCCGCAAGGTCCAAGGGTCCGCGTTCGACGGCCACAAGGAGCTCTGCGCTCGAGCCGCCTGGTCCGCCTCAGAGTACTTGGTGAGTGATACTAGGCCTCCTGGCAACATGCTCCAAATGGATGCGAGCGACATGCGCAAGTGTGCGTGATTGGCGAGGTGATCCGACCCATTTCGGTCCAAGGACCCCGAGCCCAGAAACATGGGGATTGATATTTCGGGCCAGCATATTAGGTCTCCGCTAATCTTGCTCTCTGCTTGCAATCGTAGGTGTCTGTTTGGATGTGCGGCCTGCGGGGATGGATGCGGAATCCACTTTCCCGAAATGGCAAAAGTCCATAATACCTTCCCGTAATTCGTGTTGGGTCGAACTTATCTTACTGACGGGAGTACGAAATGATGCACGCAGATCCAATTCCAATCTGATCGGAAACGAATAGAATTGAAAACCAGTTGAAGCCTTTTTACACTCGAGACATTGGAAGAAGAGCTACTTCAATTTATCCTGAGTCTTATCCTTCAAAGACCATGGAGGTTGAGCTTGATTCTGGGGTCCGAGCTCGTGATTCACCTCGCCAATCAGGCCCGTTCTTCGAAACCAAAGAGGGTAGATCGTCAACTGGGGATCCGGCTTCGTCCGAATTTTCCTAACTCCTTCAACGTAAGTAAGTAGGTATATTCCTGCGGTCCCGACGTTAAGAAACAGCCGGGGTCCGTACTACATACATCGCCTCTAAGTTAGCTAACATATATGCTACGGGTATCCTCAGCCACAGCATAACCTGAGTAACCAATTGTCCCCAGGGTCCTATGACATCCGATGTAGAGCAGACTCCTATCGAACCAGATATCGTTCTAAGATAACTTAGCATACATTAGACGCGATGTATGTAGTACGGACCCCGGCTGTTTTTTAAGGGGACCGCCGGAATATACCTACCTACCTTTAACCTCTGCCGCAGCCACCTTGTAGTCCTACGAATTCTCGTGGGATACTCGCTAATTTGGGTCGCGGTGCATATTCTGTGCTCATGTGCAATTTTCATCCTCGCCCTTGTCCGTTGGTCGGTTCCGGTTCACCTTTCATTCCGTCTGACGTCTTAGAGTTTAGACGCCGACATTTTGGCTATTCTCGCCGTACACATACATGGAGAACTTCTGGAGGAAAGCCGAACTGGTTGAGCCGAAGACGTGGAGGCGAAGGAGGCGAAGGAGATGGCGGGGGTTGTGCGGATTTCCTCCTCGCCTCACGTATATTCTGTTTTTTTCTCTTCGATTTCGTTCTTTATCGTTTCATTTTGTGTCGTTCCATTTGTGATTTCCCTTCTGTCTGTTTTCCGCGTGCTCCATTCGGTTGAATAACTGACGAAAAGCTTTCGGCGACTCCAAGGACCGTGAAAACGTTCATTAAGGCTGTTAAGGAGGTCTCTATCTTCATTTTATGAAATTGTCGGAAATTTCGAACTCCGAGCTTGCATGCATCAATTGGCCGTGGACTTCAGAGAAGATTTGTGGACGTTAACTGTCCTAGGATCCACAGCAGTTATAGACCGAGTACAGTCCTCTATGCGATTATCGTCATTGGGGATGTGGCCGACGGTTAATCTGGACAATGGAATCCGACAATGAGTCCAAAATATGCTTAAATGGCGATTTAAACCACCTATCAAACTGCGACGCCCATGCGCACGCTTCGCAGCCTGGTTTCTGGCACCCTTCTTCGTGTTCCCGCTTCCCCGACGGTAAACATGCCCATCGATGAGAACTTGCGCAGATTGAGATGAACGGTTCAAAAGGAACGATTCAGCCGACTAACCATTCGACAGAGCACGTTGAAGACAACCCAAGTGCCATCCCGCTCTTGAAATTCACGCATTAATGTCTTCCGGTTGACGCGGACTAATGCTAATTAAGAAGCGGTCGTCGACATTGAGAAAAACGGCAAAATTCTACTGTGGTTGGAATCTAGGGTTTTAGCAGGTTACTCGTACAATTAGTATGGACACTCATGTCAGGTCTCGTGGACTTCGGCTGGGCTTATCCCAGCACGACAGCCGTACCATTGCGCTATCAAATTTTGCTTACTCTCATGACAGGGTTCCCTTTGGGATGCCATGAGAGTCAGGCACAAGACTATTGTGGACCCCAGGGACAGGCCTTACATGCAAAAATGATTCATCCCCGCCTGTGGAAAATAAATAAGAATGATAAATAGCGTATTCTTTTCGAACGCACAGAAATTTCTGCAATTTGAAGCCTGGTATGAGCCGTGGTGAGTTCAAGGATACCCCAAAAACGCCAAACTATTTTAAACCCAGGCGTGATACTCCTTTGAAGGTCGTTCTTGAGAGCAGCTGCAAGTGATCCTTCTGTATTCTTACAATGACCTAAATATAATATCTCCATCTCTGTGGCATGCGATGGAGTTCATCAACATACCGTTTTTGTATACAATCAAGTGAGACGAGGAACCGGGTGAAGAAAATCCCTCGATCCGCAGCACGTTTGGGTGCCTGGATGGGGGCATTTGTGAGCGGTGTTAACAAACTGGTGCTGCTGTACACTCATCAGTTCCTTCGGAAGAGTCACCGTTGATTCGAGTTGCTTCGGCCGAGTTGGAACGACTTTGATTTGATTTATCTGCTCGCTCACTTGTTGAACGGTTGGACTGCTGTTGAAGACTTTGACTATGACTGCACGGCCTTTATTGCCACCTGCATGTAGAAAGTATCCGGGGCCGCTCCCGATCTCATGAATGAGTTTCAGGGTTCTTGCTTCGAATGATCTGCTGAAATATTCACAACCATGCTTTACCGAATGAACTTTGCGGACCTTGATTCCATAGTCCTCTCCGAATAGACGGCGCTTCTTCGTCCGATGCGTTACCAGTGGCAAATACGATCCATCTAGCGTTCAAATATTGAGTTGCTAGCGGCTGCAGAACGCCTTTCCCCAGACTGAAATGGGACGCTTTAGAGATCAATGACCGTGGACAATCAGAAATGAAATGTGCCCGGGAAGGAGGAAATAGGGCAACTAGACAGGGAGGCGGGGACTGGAGAGGGAGCAAGTGGTCTACAATGGATCTTGTAGCCTTGCTTGAATTGTGGGCGCAAGGGCTGTACTGAGCCTGTGAGCGACGCAGGAGACAGTATTAGGAGCATAGGAGAAAGTCACTATCTTCGGTAACGCGAGCCGAACCATCTCCCCACAATCCACGTCGTACATGCACAGGAAGCAGATGCTCGCAAACATTGAGTGAACCCTCGAAACCACGTTAAATTCCAGTTTGGTGTGATCCGAGTCGGCAGAGACGACAGTGCTCCACTAGCGACGTGCCAGAACGGCGCCGGTGGGTTCAATCGAGGTATCCAATCGTGTGTGCAGACGTAGTGGCGGCCATAGCATCTTGGCGCAGTATTAATATTCATAGGGCTTGATACGGATGCTTTGAAAAATCGAGTGGCAAGGGAAATCGTTCCATTGAATGAATGATCCGGATCGGCGCTTTCATGCAGGTAATCGAATCAGCTTTGTTAGTGAGAACCACAGCGCACATCAGCAAATCCTGGGTCGCCTGTACCAAGGGGTACCATGTCCGTAGCACTCTGTAGCTCTCTGTAGTGCCACGGTTGCTACGTAGTGCTCCATAGCTTTACGTAGTAATTCGGGATTGCATAGAGCTATGAACCAAAATCAGGGTTTGCTGACACCTTCGAGTATACTGGCACTGAGTGCCACTGACGACTCGACGGCCGAATGTTGGCGTGAGGCTGTTCACCAGCGAATAAGGGTTTACGTATGAATGACGAGTGTGTACCAAATTGTCCGGGGTCTGATGTTTAGCAAAACGAGAACAGGTGGACTTTCTGGACAATGATGATGGAGGAAAAAAGGCGTTTACTGGCCCGGCAAATTCGGGCCGGCCGGCCGCTTAAGCAACTTCTCTCGAGACTTCCTTTTCCAGCTTCTCAGGTGCCAAAGTATTCATGGGACGGCATATGTGCGGAGCCCGCACAGCAAAAGAGCTGACGACTTTCCCTAGATCTCTCGGATCTGTCAGGGTCACGGCGGTGCTTCCACCACAGCCTCAGTACACCGGCTTCAGCTGGCTTCAGGAAAACCGTTCCGGCCAGCAAACCCATCCTGGACACTCACCGCAAATCCCACTCGAGTCCTCGCTACCTCTCTGGCTGCTCCAATCTTACACGGGACATCTAATGTTTAGCAACGGCACTGGCCATCGTATTTGCGGTGGCATCTTTTACAATGTCGGCGGCGACGTGAACCTACGGAATCACCATAACCTGACGATTCAGAATTGTCCTGCGGATTTCCAACCACTAGCGGACTCGGTTTGGAAACTCAACGACGCTGGACAGGAAAACTCACCACAGTACCAACGGACTCCGTGTGAGTGGAAGGGAGTTGTCGGGAGCACGCGCCATAGCGCAGCAACGGAACCAGGGCTTTACAGTGCGCTTACAGTTATGTGACCAAGTTTTTTCACATTCTCATGTTCTTTTAGATGCAGGTTCTCGCCATCGTCACCCTGGAATTTCGTTGAATGATGCCCTCGTCGGGGAACGGTCTTCCGGACCGTCATCGAGTGCCTCGATTCCGTCGTCCCGTGGACCGCTCGCACCCTTCCCTTCTACTCCTTACTTTAATTGCCCATTGTCTTCGACATATTCTTCTTGGGTCCCATCCTTGAAACCTTTCCAACCGGATACTTCCCCGCCATCCATTCACGGAGGTACATTTTTCACTGCGGCAAATGTCAATTTCTACGGGTCTAAAAAACGCCGACGAGAGATGAGCAATAGCAAGTCACTTGTCTGTTATGAAAGAACGGCCCCTGCTTACTGCGGTCTCCTTCAGACGAGGCTTTGCCTGCTGAGAAACGTCATCGACGCGAGGAGGATGGAGTCAAGGTGCGCAAAGTTAGGCCGCAGAAACCATTGATTCGAATACTTTGCGCAGGTCATCCGAAGCAAGAACCTCAAGCTCATTTGCGAGATTGGTAGTGGGCCAGGATACTTTCTACATACTGGTCAGAATAAAGGCCACGCGGTTATTGTTAAAGTATTCAATCGAAGTCCAACTGTTCGACAGGTGAGCCAGCACTTCGGTTACGATCATTACGAGTTATTTACATTTTTCTCCGAAGCAACTGGAGTCAACGGTCGCTGTTTCGAAAGGAATTATGTGCGTATAGCTCTCAGCCCATTCTCACCCATGATCGAACTGTCCTCGCTTAGGCATCCGAATGTCCTACGCCTCATGGGTGTTTCTTCACCGACCTCCTCTTGGCACTTTTTAGTTTATGAAAACGGTAAGTTTCCGAGACCTCGTTCATGTGTCCAATAGCTGGAAACTTACTTTTTTCAGTTCATTGGAAGAATGCTGAAGGTCCGCTTGCAGCGGCACTTCAAAACGATCTTACGAGGAGCATCACACTTGGATTTAAAATGGTTGAGTGTTCAGATGTTGTTGAACGTTCCGCGGCTCATGGTACGGAATTTCAGGTTGCAGGTCTCTCTGTGGGTCTCTGAGACCTCTCGCTATTGGTCGTTTGAGCCATGTTATCCAGGCAGGAATGAATCATCTCTGCGTTCAAGGGTTATCGCCAGGTTTGATGGGAGTGGAGGTGAGTTCATATTTCAGGCTTTATGTACTTGAAACGCTATAGCTGATCACCGAAGAATTTTGATATTTTCCTGGACGTCGAGGACCGGTTCCTAATTTGCATCAATCCACGCCCGCTAGAAGAGGTCGATGCGGGTGGAGTTCACGACCCCGAGGACGCCGCTTGGATTGTCTTCAATGGACTTTGCCAAAAGGTTACTTTGGCAATTCGTCGTTCACTTCGGCTGCTGAGTTCTACATAGGTTTTGATGTCCGCCAACCATGCACTCTATCGTACGTTCGTATTTATTATTAGTCCGAAAGCTTTCTGATGGACGTGTTCGCTCACGCAGACGAGCAAATTAACAGGGACCCTGCAATTATGGATGTCATACCGCTCCGTTCAGCCTCTCGGAATGTAGAGGCGCCGTCGCTGCCATTTGTGTTAACGGCGGCACCGCAAAACATTGAAAAAGAGGAGCTGGAGGAGGCTTCCTGCCCCACCACGCCGAGAATATGTGTGGCGGACCATAGATCGTGGACAGCAGTCTTTGGCGACGGTCGCACGCCAAATCAATGTTGAGCTAGATATGAACCTTTCACCTCTTCACAGGTTGACTCGCAAGGACGGGCAAAGTCCGCATCGCTGTCCTGGCTATATTCGTGAGGAGATCACGCTCGCGAGCAGGAGACTCGATAGCGCGGTCGTTGCCCATGATGCGCCCAGCCCGCTGGAAATTTGCTCCATTTGCCACGAGGTGGTCGGCACTGATGAGGAGTTTCGGTGCATCTGTGGCGACACGGGTGAGTGCAATAAATCCACGTCCAGCAACCGCGACTTACTCATGCAGCTCCCGGATCGCGACATACAATCAAGTGTCAGATGTGCAAGCACTGGAGCCACAACGACTGTGTTGGCAATCCGACGAAGGAGTTTACTTGTCGGCTTTGTGTGGCGCAGATCGACATGGCTATTATGCCGGATTTGCTCCGCTGCCCTGACTCTGGCTTTGGTACCACACCCGCCACTGATGGGGCGAAGGATGTAGAGATGTCAATGTCGGTGGGCGGAGACGTGATTGCGGACTTGAATTTATGGAAACCTCAAATACCTCTGCTGGACGTCAAGGCCAGCAGGGAAAGGCGTAGTTTTCGTCCGGCCGCGCTTGTATTGACAGTGTCAAAACAAGGCCGCCGTCATGATTCTGCCGCTCGTCTTAACGACAAGACTAAGAAGAGGGTACCTTATATTTGTGAGCTGTGTTGCGCCCCTGGGGCCTTCATACAAAAACGCATTCGGCAATGTGAGCTTCCATTTCTTTGTGATTGAAGCTTGTTACTGAGAGACCCGACCCAAGATAATACGAATACTTCCATTGGAAGCAATCCGTCTTTTATATGTCAACCATGCAGCATCACTCTCATCAAACCCGTATTGTGCCGGATTGAGTTCAATCCGGGTTCTTCCTCAATTGTGCCTGCAGATCATGCAAATACTCACAATAACGAGGCGTTCATATGCAAACTTTGCAGCGCCAGTTTCCCGGCAAAACACAACTTGCATAGTGCGGTTTTATTTTTGTTTAAATTGGCTTCCTGCTTACACCTGGGTTGAGATCACATGAATGTTCACGATGTATCTAGGCCTTTCGCATGCAAGATGTGCAGTTTAGAATTCGTCACGAATTACGCTCTGCAACACCATGAAGGAAAGTGTAGGCAGAGTCAAAGGTTTGTCTCCATCATCGGTTCAGACAAAACCATTGATGCCCGTTCTTTTAGTGCCCCGCTTTTGCTTGAACATACGCTTATTCCAAATTCAATGGATCACCAAGAGGTGGTCAATCGGTTTACACCACAAGAGACACCTCTGTCATCTACTGAAACGGTCACTGAAATTTCCAGTAACCGGCGATTTGCCGATCCCTGGAACTTCGCCGCGTTTCCCAGCAGTCATTCTACTGAACTTCAACCGACAATTGTTCCGCGGGATTCTGGCGGCGAATTGTTTGGCAGTATAGACGCTGCATACAATGCCTACACTGCTCAGTCTTGGGTGTATTAAACATGTATCTTACCAATGAACTTCATCTCAATTTCTATTTCTCTCCCGCTTCCTGTCAAGTTGGCCACCGAAATCATAGCAATCACAGCGGCCGGTTCCAGTCTCGAAACTGAAATGTCCACAACTTCGAGCCTCCACGACGACAACCCATCAAAACAACCAATCTAGACAATTGACCGAACTGAAGGGAAGGCAAGGAAAATCCATAATTCAAAGGGGGCTGCTGCCAGGAGAGCAAATATTCGAATCAAACGTTTCGACTGCCTCCGAGTCGGCGTCTGTAACTATTAGACCTATATGATGTTAAGATTCCGAGTATCTACCTCGTCAGCCAACCCTCACTTGGCTTCAGTAAGCCAGTCCGAGGTTTGGAGGCAATAATTGAGAGTTGAAAATATCAGGGTGTAGGGAATATGAGCATAGGAAAACATCACTTGTTTTGTTAACTTCATTAACAGATTCAAGCTGTATGATTCCGAAAAATTCATCAACAAATTCACCGTAGGCATTAAATTTGAAAATTAGAGTACGAATTCACTGTCCGTGAAAGCTATTTTCTTGCGGAGTGCTTCCTTGTTTGTTCTTGCTTTTCTTTTATCCTGAAATGGTTGATGCGATCGATTCTTCTGTTGCTGGACTCGTTTAAGCTCGTTACCAGATGCGCAAAAATATGTGGCGAGCACTTTAAGGTGCTCGCCATAATGGTTGCTCATGTTAGGTAGGTTGGTTACGAGCCTATTCTGTTTCGGGGTCGGAGCAGATTGTTCCTTTACGGAGCGACCCAGAATTTTTAATCAGGATAAACTGAGGATTGAAGAATCCAGTAAGCCACAGCAGTCCCAAATTTACTCGACTCCTTGAGCGTTGCACTGTGAACGATTTATAGAATGAATCGTAGTGTAAGAGTAAGAGTACAATTGAGAGGGCATCCGACTTGTAAATATCTCAACAGTAGTATATCACCCATGGGAGTGGCGTTAATGGTTTCCAAGGCCTGGGCTTGATAGAAAAGACCCAGCGTGAGTCGGATACGCTCTCAGTGCTTTTGTTGGTTTGCATGGTGAATCCTAAAGGAGTTGTGACGGTAATGCAGCCGTCAGTACTGGAAACGACTCGGTAGCCAATCGGGAGGAAAAGATTGAAGCCCTGGATAAGAGCAGGGCATCCATTGAAGAGCAGAGATACACGCTGAATGACCTCAGGAGTTTGAATTCTTCGATCCATCAATAGCAGGCCAAGCGGACAAGTACGGAATGCTTGCTTCCGGCTTTTGAAGTCTTGCATGATGGCGAGGAAGCGGTGGTATAGTTCAGATTGGTTGCAGAACTCGCCCTTGATCTCAGCGAGATAGTTGAGAGCATCAGTGAGGCTCAAAGGTCCTGAGGTGGTGTTAATAGTTGAATCTGGGGCAAGTTCACTCTTTCCACGAACTCGATTCCTCGACGGGGCCACCAGCGTTCCAATCGGAATCAGTGCCTCCAAACAACTTTATGGCCATGTCAATGTCCATCTCGTCGAGGTCAAGCTCCATGGGCTCGTCGGGGCTGTTGCCGATGTCGGCCCCCACGCAAAGCTCACAAGTGAATTGCCTCTTCAGCTGACCGACGCAGTCGCTGTGACTCCACAGTTTGCACACCCGACACTTGATAGTATGGCGTGTCCCAGGGGCTACGAGAGTGAGTAACTGTAGGCGTTGAACATCGACTAAATGACACTTACCGGGATCGCCGCAGATGCACCGAAACGCCTCGTCAAGGCCGACAACTTCATGGCAAACAGAGCAAATTTCGAGCGGGCTAGGAGTATCATGGGCCACGACTGCGCTCTCAAGTGTTGTGGTGGCAAGCATAATCTCCTCGCGCACATATCCTACACAGCGGTGTGGACTCACCCCATCCGTGTGAGTCAACCTATGAAGATGAGAGAGGTTCATCTCTAATTCCTGAGAGATCCGGTGTGCGATCGTCGCCAAAGACTGCTGTTCACGATCCATAGTCCGCCAAACGTATTCCCTTCGGGGTGAGACGTCCAGCTCCCCATTATGGATGTCCTGCGATGCCTCCGGGATTCCAAACGACAACAGCGACGACGCCGCTCGAATCTCCGAGAAAGAAGTATGGCGTATGATATCCAGAATTGCAGGATTTCTGTGAATTTGCTGATCTAGCTTGATGACTATGATCAAGTTCTCGTGAGTGGCAATACTCTGGACACACCATGTAGCAAGCGATTAGCAGCCATAAAAACCTACCTAGCGCTCAGTGACATGAATCCGCAGACGAAAGTTAGGTCATTCACTTTATGACACAGAGCATTGAAGACTGTCCAAGCATAGTTTTCCGGCTCTTGAGATTCAGTAGCATCCCCTTCCGCCTGTTGTTCTGGGTGGACGCAAATTACAAAGCGGTCGTCGACATCGAGGAAAATGTCAAAATTCTGGGTTGTTAAGCTCTTTCGCACTCATACAATCCATTATCAACGTACCTCCACTCCCATCGACCCCAGAGATACGCCTTGAACGGAAAGATAGTTCATCCCTGCCTGCAGAGGATGGGTAAATATCAAGTAGCCCCGGGCTCTTGAGACCCACCGAAAGTGCTGCTATCTGGAGAGGTCCACTGATGAGCCGTCGAACATCGGATGATACTAGGCTGTGCAAACCATTTTAAATCCCAGTCGGATACTCCTCTGAAGGTCATTCTTGAGGGCAGCCGCAAGAGGACCCGTTGCATTCTTCCAGTAAACTGTGAAACCAATATCCATATCTTCTTAACGATCCGAGAAGTTTACTAACGCACCGTCTTCATACGCTATGAAATGGATCGAGGATGTTTCCGAAGAAGTCCCTCTGATTTGCAGTACGTTTGCATGTCTGAGACATGGAAGTTGTCGATAACGTCGATACATCGTTCCCATTGTACTCACATGAGTTCTCTTGCAAGAGCCACGGCTGATTCCAGTTGCTTCGGCCCACATGACAACAATTCATAACAATCTAGATCAATCTTTTTTGCTCACCTGCCGACCGGCTGGGCTACTGTTGAAAACTTTGACGATAACAGCTCGACCTTTGTTTTTACCAGTATGAAAGACATATCCGGGGCCGCTCCCGATCTCTTGAATGAGTTTGAGATCTTTCCTTCGGATGATCTGCCATAATATTCAAATCCATGGTCACTGGCAAAGGAACTTAGCAAACCTTGATTCCATCGTCCTCTTTCAACCGACGCCGTTTTGCCATTGGAGGTGTCAACCGCCTCAAATCCGATCCATCTATGGAATTAGGATATAAGGAATGGCGGGTTTACTGAAGAACGAAAAACCTTCTATGTCTCGCCTACGTTTCGTACCATGGACATTGTACATGACGTTGCTTGTGGTAGTACAGCCAACCATGACAATGCCATGCGAGCTCGTGTTCTGAACGGCAACGTTGCTACACCTTATCAGCCACCACAGTATACGGTTTGGACGAACGTCGTCGACGCTCACAAGGTGCCTGTGATATTGTCCGGCTTTGATTGGGCGGATTCTCCAGCGGTTTTCGTCTTGTCGCCCATGGATTGGGAGATATAGGAGGAAGAGGAAGAGGCGCTGGGAGTGCAGAAGAAATAGACCGCGTGTGACGACGTTGGCACTGTGTCTACTTGTAGGGGAGCAACGGTCACGGTCACGGACCGCCCGTTCCGTCGCCTCTTTTCATGCGGGTCACGGTAACGGTAATATGGCGGTCAAAATGCACTTTTAATATTCCGACACTTTTTTGACACTTTTTTGACTTTCCGACACTTTTGTTACCAAATTTTCGGATTTCCGACACTTTTATAGGTTTTGACGTCGTTTATGAAAGTGTCGGAAATGGGCTCATTTTCGCGACACTTTTATTGCCGAGACTTGACTTCCGACACTTTTGTTGACCGATGCAAGATTGCCGACACTTTCATTCCCCGACATTGAATTCCCGACACCTTTATTGACTGAACTCAAATCCCGACACTTTTATTAACCAAAGTCAAATTTCCGACACTTTTATTGAGTTTTTGAAAAAAAGTCAATAGATTCGTATTCTAGCTACTGTACACAGCTGAATAGTGCTCCCTAGCACATACCAGTTTTGAGCCTACTTTCTGCCACGGCTGATTGGTCCCTGTCTTTGAGACTGTATCTCACTGGCACCTCGCAGAGATGCATAGAGATCCTCATTCATCAATTCAATTACAGTGCATCCAGAACTTTACACGGTACGTAGGATTAACTAGCTGGCCAAGAAGCAAATGAGGCAATATGGAACGGTCTCGGAGATGGAGCAGAGTGGGTAGAGTTATAACTTTGGTGTGAATGCTTAAATTTCAAGCTGCGATCTGTCAGTCACGGGTGTAGCGCGACTAAAGATTCACCACGTGACCGTGTTCCTCCTGGATTCAACCATCAATATCCACACCCTGGTAATCACGAGCATTGGTGGCTTTGACATGTCTCTAGTTGTCTTGGATGCTTGGAAGCAGGCTCAAAAACTATTGTATGCTAGAGAACTCTATTCAGCTATGTATAGCAGTCAATAATATATGAACATATGGGCTTTTTCAAAAACTCGATAAAAGTGTCGGGAATTTTAGGTTGGTCAATAAAAGTGTCGGGATTTGAGTTCAGTCAATAAAAGTGTCGGGAATTCAATGTCGGGGAATGAAAGTGTCGGCAATCTTGCATCGGTCAACAAAAGTGTCGGAAGTCAAGTCTCGGCAATAAAAGTGTTGCGAAAATGAGCCCATTTCCGACACTTTCATAAACGACGTCAAAACCTATAAAAGTGTCGGAAATCCGAAAATTTGGTAACAAAAGTGTCGGAAAGTCAAAAAAGTGTCAAATAAGTGTCGGAATATTAAAAGTGCATTTTGACCGCCATACGGTAAGGTCGGTCGCTTGAAAAAAATCGTGACATTCAAAAGAATTTACAGCACTTTTCATTTGTATGCGGAAAATCAAAATTTTGTTTGAGCTGTTGGGCATTGTTTGTACGGGACCCCGGAACCGATTGTTTGAACGATGCCCACTCGAACTATCTCTCGCGACCTCAAGGCCAGAGTGCCTGCCCTGTTCTTTGACCAGGACAAATCCGTCTCCGAAATCTGCACTCTCCTGGCAGTCAAAAAGACTTTCGTCTATACATGCCTCGACAACCACACTAAATACCAAGGGGGAACCGGCATTCGAAAAACGGATATCAGGTCGAAAAGTTTTTTTCGACCTTCAGTGGACCCCCCCTCCCCCCCTCTCCTTCCATATAGGGAAGGAGTTTCCCACCCCTAGCGCCGGGCCGCCCGCTCCGAGTTGAGCGACGCCCCCTATGTGTGTTCATTAACTTTCCGTTAACTTTTCTGCATGTAAAGTATGTTCTCTTGGACTCCTTCATAGATGTTGGTAAGTGAGATACCTTTATGAAGCCTGAAATCTTTGATTTTCTACCATCTAAATTCACCACCCAACCTCTGGCACTCAAGCTCGAGGACCCATTGTCGGTTTGAGAGGCAGTCCAGGGGCAGTCCAGGTTCCTGGAAATGAAGTTCAGTCTCTTTTGACATGCTGGTGCATTGTCTGCAGTCTGAAATGCAGTTTTGAGCTCCTGCATAACTGAGCCTAGAAATTTTTTTCGGCTGACCTCGGGACCCCCCCCACCCCACGTACGAAATTTTAATGCCGGTTCCCCCTTGCTAAATACGGTGTTGCTCACAATCCACACGGCCGTCGATCTGGCCGCCCACGGCACCTCACAGCAGTGGATATAAAATACATCCAGGCTCTTCTGGAGCAGACTCACACCATGTACCTCGACGAGCTCCAAGAAAAGTTGCTGACTCAACGCGGTGTTGACGTCTCCATTGCCACACTGCTTCGAACGCTTCGCCGACTTCATTTCTCACGTAAATGTGTGTCCCCCCGCGCCCTGGAGCGCAATGACACACTTCGGTCGGCATACTGGATCCGGATCGCAGATCTTGTTCCCGACCCGAACATGCTAATGTTCATAGATGAGGCCGCAAAAAATGATCGCACAACCACATGGCAAAAAGGGTGGTCACTCATGGGGACGCGCTGCATTCAGTGCCGTGCATTTGTCCGTGGGAAGCGCTTCTCCATCCTGCCGGTGCTCACATTGGATGGCATCATTGCCCACGATGTGATCGAAGGCTCCGTGAACACGCAACGGTTCATTGGTTTTCTCGAGGAACATGTCGTGCGTACTTCGCCTGAGTCTGGCGCTTGTGCTAACTAACCCCAAACAGATTCCACTTACCAATCCATACCCGGGCCCTCGAAGTGTTCTGGTTCTTGATAATTGTAGTATTCACCACGCTGAGGAGATACGGGTTCTTGTCGAAGATCAAGCACGTCAGTATTTTATTTTGCTTTTCATCTCCGGTCTCAATTCTTTGTCAAGTATGCAAACTTGTATTTCTCCCGCCGTACTCCCCCGACTTCAACCCCATCGAACAAGCATTTTCCTCCATCAAGGCCTTCCTCCGCCGTCACTGGAAAGAGACATGCCTGAGTCTGATTGATCGCGCGTGTCGCAATATTACTCCAGAGAAGGCGTGGGGCTACTTCCAAGCCTCGGGTTATGTTGTATAGCTTCGACAGGACAGTATGAGCTCAGGACGTTTGGATGACAGCTTCTTTACTTACTCACACGATGTCCTCTTTCGAACCACTTGTTTTTTTGGCAGTCCTTCCCGGTGTGATGATGATATTGAGTGGTATCAAATACAACTGAGGTGTGTGAGCTTGAACTTATGAATTCTGCACGGCGTTCTTCGTGATTTGGCTGTTTCTGAATATGAAATTATTCTTCCAATCGACACAGTCAAGATCGACAAACACGTAGAAGAGGATGATCAAGAAGTTGTGCATTGAGTTGGCAGCGCTGTAGAAAGGTCTCTGGCAGGATCTCAATCCCTTGTTGCTTCAGAAAGCCTTCGAGGGTTTTGTAAGACATTGCGGGAGTTGTGATGGAGTTTTTTTGATGCCGTAGTCACATCACTCTCTTTGATCTTTGTTCTCATCCAATATCCCATCTACAATGACGGACCGAAACAAGACCCCCGAGCCTGGCAACTCTGACGAACACAGAGTCAAGATTACGGCGCATGTATTATTTCACATAATTGTCCCAGGCAAAATCACCGCAGCCGGAGCCAAAAGCAAGGCTAAACCGAAGGAAAAGAAGGAGACAAAAACCAAGGAGTTTTATCACACCTTTGAGAGTTCAAAGGAAAATTACATTGGACTACTCACAACTATTCTTGCCAAGCACGGCGAGGATAAATACAACATTACCGAGAAGCTGACCTACGGTATCAAGGTCCAACTGCCTACCGTAAAGTACAGTCTCTGTTCACACACACTATTGAGTTTCTGACCATGTCCGAAGAAAAGCAGATGCTGTCGACATTGATACCGTCGAGGAATACAAAGATTTCGTGACCGGCATCACGGAAGAATTACCGACCAAGATGAGTATCTATGTTGACATGGCGGACATTGAGGCGCGTTGGAGCAAGGCTAGTACAAGGCTTGGTTTGCTGCAAACAACCTGACAGACATTGATATCAGCAGCGCGGCAACCACGGAAGTGATGATGATGAAGATCCCGAACTTTACGACGCAAATGGGCTTTCTGATCTTGAAAGGGAACTCGTCCGGTTCCGTGGAAAGCTCGAGAAAAGATATCAGAATGACCATAATGCTGGATATACATACATCGATCCCAAGACTGGAAACTCGTACCCGTTGACACCGCAAATGATGAAAGAATGGTGTCGCGCTATGGTATGCAATATTGTGATGAGTTTCTGTCTTGTTTTGACTAAAAGACCATCAGTACGATGGAGAGGCGACACTCAACGAGGCACCCGATTTTATTACGAACTTTGATCCTGCAAACAGACAGGTCGCGCTTCATCCAACCCGCATTGCTGCAGGTGCAAATAGGCCAGCTGGCGTCGGCCCTCCACAGGGATTGAGCGACATCGGGCACCTCGCAACCATATTGACGGCTGTCATGGGTCACGGCGGGCAGAGCGGTGTTGCTAATGTCGTCGCTAGTCAGGCGGCTCCGAAAACACCTACACGAAACCTGGAAGAGGAAACCATCAGCTCGCCTGTCCTCCCTACCCCCATCCAAACTACCCAGATTCCTTGAGCACGCTTCGAAGAACTTGGGGATAGCGTCTGCTCCTGTTTTCGAATCCCCGATGCGCCGGAATGGTTTTGGTCCAGATATATTGCATCTTGTGGAAGATCAGGACTTGACGGACATTGGAATGAAGAAGGGAGATGTCATTCGACTCAAGGCTGGTGCACAGTCGTGGTGGAATGGACCAGATGCAAAGAAGAAACGCTCGCGTGCTGATATGGAAGCCACCTCGGCATCCGGGTCGGGTTCTGATGGATTCCCCAATTTTTCACGCGATCCGGCGACTCCTCCATCCAAGAAGGTGTCGTTCGAGCGCCGCTATGATGACGGTGGCGCGACGAGATTCTACGGGCCACAAATCAAACCTGGGTCGGGTGCGAAGAATGTCTTCTACCGGTGCCCCCTCCGTGAGAAATTTATCCCAATCCCTCTTGGATACCAATCCACTGTCGAGGAAGAGTATATTTCGGGTGATGAAGATGCACAGGCAGAGGCAATGGATCTGTATAACCCACCCCTTACAGAGACTCAGCGGAGGGACGATGCAGCAGACACTTTGGCGGGCCTCAATAGGGCATAATTCTTGACGCCGTGCTCCGATTTCTTGACATAGATGACGAATAACAGCAGTAACTACAGAATGCATGTATATAATTGACTAACTACTAGTACGATCTTTGTATATGGCTCATTGAGCGCTGAGTGTCGGTTTCGTTGCCGCAGTGGTTCCGGGGTCCCGTACAAACAATGCCCAACAGCTCAAACAAATTTTTGATTTTCCGCATACAAATGAAAAGTGCTGTAAAAAAATTTGTAAAAAATTCCGCTACATTCTTTGAGCCCCTACTCGTCCCCCGAGTTATCCCCACTAGCTTGGTAATCATCTCCGCTGCCCTCATCCTCACCTTCAGACTCCGATTCGTCGGCTGGTACACCTCCCTTGGTCCACAATTCCCCTCGAGGATTAAGTATATGCCCAGATGTCCTCTTCCGCATTTCCTGCTGAGATTCGCGCCTCGCCATCAGCCTGAACCCCAATTTTGGCCACCCAACGGCCTGACCTATCCTGTACACGAACACGGAGGACACGGTCAACAACCACTGGAAGAGCAACTCCAGTGTCATCGTCAATATCATCTGCTTCTTGGTCCTGCTCGGTATCGGGAACGTCACCTCCGTCGGTAATATCGACGTCGCTATTGATCCTGATATCATTGGGCGCCATCGGCTGGGTGTGCGGACCAAGACGCGCCTTGATCTCGTCTGCGAGAATGGTGTCGTGCTCGAGATATCTGCGCAAGGCCTTCCGTGTCTCCCAGCTGGTGAGGCATTCATAGGAAAGATTATACTCCGGCTTGTCTGGGACGACACACATCTCCCAGGAGCGCTTGATGATATCACGGCCGTCAGGGCTTAATAACCAGTCGTAGAGATCAACACATGCACGAACGGAAGCATCACGCACACAGAGATTAGCAAAATTTCGACCAATCTGAAGTTAGTTGCGAAATGTGGCTCGGAACGGGCGAGGTCAGCGACACCAGAACTCCCGCTGACATGTCCAGTTTCGGGGGAAATATCGGTCTTTACTGGAATGCAACTCGAAACTTCGCGTTCCAGTTGGCCCGAAATGCTTCGGGGTTGCTATATAAGGCAACCCCGAAGCATTTTGGTGCAACTGAAACTCCAAATTTCGGCTTGAACAATACGGAAGTCGAAATTTCGCCCGAAATTGGATATATCGGCAGCAATTCCGGTGCCGCTGGTATCCCGCGTTCCGAATCACGTTGCGTAACTAACTTCGAGTAGGCCGAAATTTCACTAATTTCCGTGTGACGGAGGACAGGATAGGAACTCGAGAATTTGACATTCTCGGGCGTTATTCCCTCGGCAATCTGCTGTTGGTGGCAACGAACAAGATAGTTCAGTTGAGCCTGTCGCAAATGGTGTTTTGCGACGCGCTGAATACCCACGTCTTGTGGTTGGAAGAGGCCGGTCAAATTTCCGGGAACATAAATCAAGATGATGTTGGGGAACTTGTCGAAAATGAAAGCGCGGAAGGGTTTTGAGGTATGGACAGGATAGATGTTGATATAGAGGATGGCTTTCTGATCCTCATCTAGATCGGGGTCGTCCGCGATGACTTGCTGGATGTACGGGTTGATGACGAATTCAATGAGTTCCTCCATTGTTTTTTCCGTTGAGAAGTGACTGGTCCGTTTCTTGCTGTTTGCGAATGCGAAATGGAAGCCGTAATCTCGAGCTTCTTTGTAGCCGTCGGCTTTTTCGGTAGGAAGAGAGCAAGAGGATGCGCCTGACCAGACTTGCTCCAGAGGAACCGGTCCCAAGGGCGTAGTAGCAATACCAAGTGTATAGGCGCATTTCTCGTCATTACCCGACACAGAAACCTGTTTCGATCCGCGGACTTCGAAGGTTTGGCTGGCATTCGGGCGAATATAGACACCAGTCTGGTCGTAGTTAATCAAGAGCTGAACAGTATACATAAATAAATTGTCCCGCAAAAGATAAATGCAACTGACCTTGGCCGGAATATCTTGGTGTTCAATCGCATGGGCTAGGCGGAAAAATGTCCACTCACAGAGCTCTGAAGCGTTCTCAGGGATGTGCTTTGCAGCCCGGGTGGCTTTGTGCGATGTCCAATTAAGTGTGCTATCCAAGGAAGCGCGAACATAATTCTCCGAGCAAGAGAATGTTTGGAGAAGCTGTGGCCGGTGTTTGCCGATTATGGCAATCATCAACGAGCGTGCAATGTGGACGTTTACCACACACCCCGACACGTGCAATCCCTTGAGCGTTGTCACGATCTCTTCCACAATCTCGGGATATGGTGTCAGGATGCCAGTCTGCCCAGTGCCGGCGAGGGATCTGCGGCTGGCGATATTATGCAAGGCGTTGTCGGTAAATCTCTTCTCACCTTTCACAATCCACCTCCAAACAGTCCCACGATGGAGTGTGTTGCCTGGGCCATTAAAAAGAACAGGGTGAGCACGCCAGAGCTCTTGGACCGTCCTCTCAGCAGACCAACCGCATCGGCGAATGGTGGGCTCGATGATTGCCCAAAGAAAAGGGTCAAACCAGAAAACCTTCTTCGCTTGTCCCTGCACTGCGCCACCCCGGGTTCCGTTACGATGCTTTTTCCAGCCTTGTGTGGCAGGACGGGAAAGCGATGCGACATCAGGAATGGTGTGGCTTCCATGGGCGAGAGCATCAGCACCTTGCATCAGCACGGTGTTGGCATTGTGCGCAGGATCAACCTCAGGTTCTTCGGTCGCTTTTGCAGCCTTGAGCTTCGCACGACGCCGCTGTTGCCTAATGCGCGCAAGATCTCGGTCGTGCTGCTGTTGATTTTCTGCCTTCTCCTTCTGCGCAGCTAATACTGTTTCTCGGTGTTCGGCCCCAGACTCCTTCGCCTTTGCCCAGTAGGCAGTCACCTCGCCGGGTTTGGCCTTCTGCCAGCCAAAGGAACCAAGCATGGCCTGCTTGGGGTTCCCTACGACCCTGTTCTTCGATGCTGAGGACTGGGCCAATGTCGACGGGGTGGCAGAGGCAGGTGGCAAGGAAGTTGGTGAGATGGAAGGTGAATTTTCTGACTCAGACTCGTCATCAATAGTAATGACGGCGACCGGTTTGCATTTCTTGGTCGCCGGCAGATTATCTTCGGTGGTAGTGGCCGCCGCTGCAGCTTTCCGCTTTCTGCTCGGTATTTTTGCTCCAGAATCGACTGCGGCAGTGATCAGCCGCTCAAGCCATGCCGCCTGGAAGGTGGTCTGCTCTCCAGGGGACATGTGCTTGATTCCAGTCTTCAGAAATTTAACCAGAGCATTGAGTCGCTCGCTGCGCTCCGTGAATATGATTGTCCTGCCCTGGAGACGGAGGAGGTGAGTCTCGAACGAGACTTCCAGTGCATGGGTGACAGCTGAAAAATGGCCGCCGTCCTTCAGGATTTCAGGGTCAATCCAGAAGTTGTACAAGGAGTGGGACGGTTTTTCAGGCAAAGAGGAAGGGAGATGGCGCAGGAGATCACCGAGGTGCTCGACACGAGAAACAAGGGGCCTGCGGGGGGCCAGTGACCGGTTTAATTGCAGATACTTTGGGTGCCATGATGGCAGATAAATTCAAAAAACTGGACGACTATCTAATGTGTTCGTACTTATGAATTTTAGCTCCATTGTCCCCAAAATTTCCGCTCTCAGGCCTCTCCCAGTGGCACAATGGTGCAGGCATCAAAATGCTGAACCGCTGGTTGCCTCTTTGGGCAACAGTCACGATCACGGTGGCCTCCGTCGCCTGAAAAAAAGGCAACGGCCTTGTCACGGTGTCCGAGGCGTTGCTCCCCTACACATAGACACAGTATTGCTGTGTGCACTGCTCCTCTCTCACGGCCTAATACCGGACACTTGAGTACAATTATAGACCAAATCTCGTCGGGAGAGTCCACTGTATATATCGCGGCAGAGATACATCACACTATAACAGTGAATTTAAGCCTATTAGAAAGCTGTTATCCTCACGGTGGGATGAGCGTTGGAATTTCAGTCATCGGCGATCGTACAGTCAGTTGCAAAATTTGTGAACAGCAGCTGAAGCGGAGATGCAGAAGCCAGAATGCCACGACGTGTTGGAATTCCTATTTGCTCAATTCCTGTGTTTGAAAGTCAGACAAACGCGTGCGCACATGTGTACCGAGAGTCGGCATGCCTGTCAGGTCCATGCTTCTCTTCTAGAACAATTGCATGCGGCGCTGAGGTAGTGATAGGGCATCTTTGATCTTGGCGCGGATGATTAGGACCGGCGTGTTCGAAAGGCTGCTCATCCGAGTCATCGCATGAATCGAATAGGTGTGTCCGAGAAAAACCACGCTCAGTCCACCTTTTTTAGTAACCAGAAGTGTCAGAACCGCGGGGCACTACCAGTGCGCAGTTACCTTGCCTGTCAAGGTCTCTCCAGGGTCAAAATTGAAGCCTGATGGCGACTCACCCCCTTTGATCCGCCCTTTTTTCTGAGATTACTTGCGTACTTTCTGCCGCAACGTGACATCCAGATCGGGAAATTTGATCGTGGCAAATTTATTCGGCGATCTTTGCAGCACACTTCAGCAGCTCAAGGGAGGAAATAGCCAAGTCGCATTGTGCCACATTTTCTAAAGCAAGAAATATAGTGTAGAAGCATTATTCGTATTTATCAGCTAGACAGTACAAAGCGAGTGTATGCGGCTGGTCTGGCAACAATGGCGGGAGGGGATAGCAAGCGGAAGGCGTGGTCAGCAGCAGGTAACAGGTGCCGGAATTGTCGAGCACGAGCGGTCCTTGAGACAACGACATTCTCGTACACAAGTCGAGCATCACGATACTGGACGCAGAGGATGAGAAGGCCTTGAAATGATTGGGCAAGCCGCAATGTCCTTGAGGCGCCGTACTCTCGTGGCGACGGAGAGCTCGGTAAGGGTGGCGAGTGGCCGAGTAAAGGCTGGTCGCGTTCTCACTGCGTGAAGCTTGTGGAGTGTCAATCCAAAGACACGAGCCAAGCGCAACGACATTGGCGTAAGTAACGGGGACATGAATGCGTTCGAGCATTGGTTGGGGTGAAGGAAGCTCTGATATGGAGATCTGAGTGCTATGGCTACTATATTGTTTGTCGATGGAGCGGCCGGCGGGTTTGGCGGACAACGGTGGTGGGTCCGAGCAGCGTGGCAGGCACCGAGGGTGGTGGCGAGAGGAAAAGAAAGCGTGTGGCTGACAATACTGCTGTGACAGTGATTGACGTGGCGGAGCTTGAATGCTCGCCGCCTGTGCCGTGATCAAATTCCCTTATTTAGGTTGCCACGTTGCGGCGGAAAGTCAGGAGTGTCTGAGATTACCCTTTGCACATGTGACTTGGCTTCTCCTGTAGACGTACCAACGACACTCAAGGCTAGGCAATTCCTACCTCGACCCTTCAGCACATCTCTATCCACTACTTGTATGTTTGATCATTCAAGCCCTCCAGTTTATCATCCTCCACAAGCAACATAGAATTGTGAGCTTGTATAAACAGCTTATCGTCGAAATCTCAAAATATAAATTGAAGAGACTCAGTGTTGTGCTTGACGGCGACGTGATGTCTACCAACACATACGGAATGGCCCCTCAAGTCCTTCATTTGTGTCCTCTTTTCCTGTTTTTCCTTTTTCCAAGATGTGAAGCTAACATGTACTTCACTGCCAAAGTCAATGGCTGCTCTTTGTATGTATGCATATAGAGCAAGGAATTTTCATTCATTCAGAATATCCGAGAGAGTCAATCAAATTGCACCACATCCTCTTTGAGGATTGTACACATTTTCTTTGGCGATTGGTTCTGCCATTGTTCTGAATTCTGAACATCCTAGAAAACCAATACTGAAGCCGGCAAGCCTCTCAATCTCTCATCATGGCTTTACAATGTCAACTAATCAACTTTCCAGGAAGCCCTACTAAGAAGAAAGCATGCACTGGGTTCTAAGGTACTGAACTTCTTTCAACATCTTTCATTCTCTCAATACACTAACAAAAAACAAAATGTCTGGCGTAGAAAGAATAACGGAAAATAGAACTGCATACACCTATGTAATATCATGACGCGAAAATATTGATGCTATTCTATTCTCTCAAATTTATTTTTCCAAACAGACATCACGATGCCCATTTCCAATTTGAGTAGCTTAGAGTGACCTCGCAAATGATGATTGCAGAAATTCGCTGTCCATCCAAAACTGCTTTATACTCTTATTTCATCGACATTTACAACAAAATCTTGGACTATCTGTTGCAGAAAAATTTACCCCCTCGACCTGAAGAACCCTAACAAATATTATTGCTTGTATTTGTTTCTGAAACCCTTCTCAGGCTGTTGAACCCAGGCAAGGTCCGTGCCGATGCAGTCAGCACTTTCTAGTCTACAGAATGATCGATATCGATATCTGTACAGATGAGTCAGTGCATGAGTGTGCAGCAGTGCTTCAGAGAATTCGGAATTCCAAGAAAATTTCAAGAAGGCTCAAGTCAGGGTTTCAAAGTCTGTGCGCCAACTGACGAGCGGATTTAGGAACGATTAAAAGCGAGTCACTCAATGACGACAGTGTTTAGCAACATGAGAATGGGTCCATGGATGATGCAGGAGGACAGGAGGACAAAGGAGAAAACTGTGCCGCCCGGCAATTGCGGGCTGAATGGCCATATGAATGGAGATCTCCATCTTGCTTCCATTTTTTCTTCCTCATCCTTCATCCTCATGGTTGATGCGGGTGGCAAGTCCACAGTCAGTCCTGTTTCCTGCATAAACGTCTCTTATGACTGAGATAGTTCCTGCTCTTGGTACTATTTAAACAAACTTGAGCTTGAGCTTTTGCCTTCACTTTCACTTGGGCTTGTGATGCTCCCACGGTCTGAATTAACCCCGGTTTCCTCACACCCCTTGGCCAACCGCTCACTTGCCCACCCTCTGGACCCCTCAACAGCTTTCCAAATGCCATGTAGAGCGCATCTTTGATCTGCACAACCACTCTGGCACACACACGGCATCCCTTGCATCAAACTCATCCGTCTCTACGACGTCTTGCGCTCCGGCAGCTGGGCCAGCTCCTCACAGGCAACGTCATGATTGACTCCGAGTACCTCAAAATCGCTGGAAACCTTGCCGCTCCACTGTCTGCGCGTCTAACAGATGGCAACTTTACCAGAGCAGTCAAGGCATACAGAAGCCTCATCGTTGTGTCAATCAGTCAAGCTGGATGAAAGATTAGACTCGTCACCAGTCTGCCTGTGAATGGCAAAAAAATGTGGCAAGCACTTTGCTGCAGGCAGACTGGTACTTCTTGGGCTCTGCCAAAGGGCTGAGCACAGAGTTTGAAATTTTGGTGGGCACCGATTGCTGGCATCAGGTGGCTGTGCTATCCCATCAATTTTCACTCAAATTCAACCCTCTAGTATGTGCTCCCAATGCACTTAGTAGAAGTTCTAAAGAGACAGATTTTGAGACAAGTCAAATTAAATTAGATATTTCCTTTTAAGTTTCCATAATTGACTTGAATTGAGCTCAGAATGAGGGAAAAGGAAATTTTTCAAACTCCGTGCTCAGGCCATTCACTTAGCCTGAGAAGTACCAGCCTGCCTGCAGCAACATGCTCACCACATTGTTACTGCTTGCAGGCAGGCCAGTCATGAGCCCAGTGGAAGATACCCTGCTAACTGTAGGCACAAGCTTGACAGATGTGGTTATGCCGGGGAATGATGTCAGCATGGGCTTTGCTGGGAAACTTGGTGCTGCGAAGTTTGCATATGAACACCTCGCTATTGTGAGTATTTGTACAATTTGCAGGCAAAATTACAGAAGAAGCCAGATTGAACTAAAATACAGGTTCAGTGAGAGTGGTGCTGCATGGTTGACATATGAAAGATGGATTGCCTCCATTAGGAGTATTTGTGGATGGGTCTCTCAGTAATAAGCTTCAATCACAAAGAAATGGAAGCTCATATTGCCAAGTGTTTTTTGTTATGATGAATATACACTTGGTAGTAAGTAAAATCACTAGGGACATCCGAGTTTGAACAACAGAAGTCTGATCTCATGAGCTTTGAGGGGTGGCAGCAGAAATGTGAGCTGAGCTCCCATAGAGGGATGAAATGCTCGTCATCCATGTGGAAGGTTAGGAATAGATTAGTAAGGGGGTGTCCAGGTAGATCTAGATGCCTCAGGGAGTATTGGCATTGTTGTTGTTGTTGAGAATAGCACACATAGGTATTGCATAGAGGAGAATAGTAGATAAGCGGTAGAGATCGCATAAATAGCACCCATGGCAACTAAAATGACACTGGGCACTCTCAATAACATTAAGCTGTGTCTCCAATATTACACCTCAACTTTGAGGCCTCAGGTTTCTCTCTAGCGGGATATGTCAGGTCCTATATGTACCCATTGGGTGGGTACAGTACCTTCTTCTTCATAAACAAGACCTGCGACAAGCACTTGCACTGTGACGCTTCAGGACCTGTGGCATGCTGAAGTGCTGCCCACACTCTCTGCACCGGTGGTCTTTGGGTGAAAGATGGGACTTGATGTGATCTTTCAATGGGGGAGAGTCAGTACAAGATGTGGAAACAAAGAAGGGACGTGCAATTTAGATTGTGCAAAGCAGTGAAGTCATTTCCACAATATTCGCAAGTTGGAATGCAAGTTGGAGCTCAAGTTGGGCGCAAAGTTGAATATATGAAACCCCCTATTGAAATGTCGAAGCCTTGGTGACTAGTCCCAGTGTCGCAATGAGGATGCAAGTAAGCCTTATTTAAGCTACAAATGGCCACCCTTCCTACAAATATGTGCATCTATTATCAATACCCCTTCTTTGCAAAAGTATCTGCCTTTGAAAAAAAATGATCTGGCGGGCTCAATTTGAATCTAACTACCTCGAGAAAAAGATAGGTTATATATAATATCAAGAAATATACCATGAAGTTTGTAGAGCATCCGGGCCACATTTGAGGCCAGCAAGAATTCAGAAGTCGGATTTTGCTCGAGTTTGATGGAAATGAATTGAGGACAAAGGTATATAGGTGATTTGGTCGATTTTGAGGTACTGCCTCGGCATCTTCAAGGTTCCGTCCTCAGGCTACCAAAAAATCTGAAAATATTCAGGTGGTGAAATCATACTCATCACTTGATTCAGTCTAAATTTTAGCCCAAAGACTCGAACAGCAATCCCATCAAAAAACGTTTGTGGTAGTATTAAGTTTCCATCCCTTCTCGGATCACGGAGTGCACACCCGAACATCTGGAGCCGAGATTATCAGACTTCTCCAGATCCGCTGTCACAACGTGCACTACGGTGTTATTTTCTCGAGTCTCAAGTACCTCCCCTTCCCCTGGTCTCAATTCACCAAGCTCCTCCGGCTGTATCTGCCAGTAATTGGTCTTTTGCTTTGCAGGTCCAATATCTGTTTGGTCGCTCCGTAAACCTCGACGGTCCACGGTGGTTGTAACGCTGTCCCCACATTTACGTGCTCTGGGTCTCCAGCAACCCACAGAGCCATGCGTCGCCAGCCTAGAGAAACCCACACAGTCAACATATATGGTGCGGCCAGGGAAATTGGCTAGGAAACATGGTTATTGATTTCCGTAGGGGGGCGTAGGAGGCAATGGCGGAAGGGGCGAGCAGGGTGGTGCCGGGGGTGCTGGGGAGGGTCCCACCACCAGTATCGAAGCTGGCATCGTGCACATTCGATCCATGCATGGCAGACCATCCATCATTGCCCAGGCCGTGAACCACCACCACCACCACCATCACGCGGAAACAGGGATACAAATTCTGCACCAGGCTGTCGCCCTTGAAGCACTTTACGACTCCGCCGACAGCTATCCACAGCCGCGATGCCATCCAGAAACACGGACAGAAATCCTGGATACTCTGTACAACTGGGCGGTTCAACTATCCAAGTCAACCCGTCCGATCCGTTGGTTGCACGGGCCTGCTGGGGCAGGAAAGTCTGCCATCATGCAGACTCTATGCCAAAAACTGCACGCTGCGGGTCGTCTGGGAGGGGCCTTCTTTTTCAAACGTGACCACCCGACCCGCGGAAATGCCAAAGTCTTGTTCGCAACGCTTGCCTACCAGCTCGCGCTTAACAGTCACATCTTGAATCCGGCAATTTTCCAAAGCGTAGAGCGCGATGCATCTGTTGTGGGAAGGTCCATGGATGTTCAGCTCCGGGAACTGATCGTTGAGCCGTGCCAGTCGCTCACGACTGGCTCACCTCTGATTCTCCTCATCGACGGCCTCGACGAATGTCAAAACGAGAGCACTCAGCAAGAAATAATAAGGTTAATCGCACGCACCGTTGCCGATCCGCAGAAATCCCATCCCCCTCGATTTCTCATTGCCAGCAGCCCAGAGGCCCATATTCGAGAGATTTTCGAGGACCCTTTATCCGAGGGGATATTCGATTCCATGGACGTCGAGCAGTCCTTCAAGGACATCCGAACATACTTCCGTAATGAATTTTCCCCGCATCCATCGTGAACATCGGACGATGCTGAACGTTCCTACCCCGTGGCCATCATCAAAAATTCTGGAAGAATTGGTTTGGAAATCCTCCGGGTATTTCATCTACGCATCCACGGTCAGCAGGTTCATCGACGACAAATATTCTCGTCCGACAGAGCGACTAGCGGTAGTTCAAAACTTCTCGAAAACCGACTCCGACGCCCCATTTGCCTCTCTTGACCAATTATACATCCAGATCCTTTCTAGGATTCCACCGCGGTTTCGTGGCACACTCCGCGATATTTTGGAGTGTTCAGCTGTTCAACAATTGTGCCTAACACCAGTCCAGCTCGAGTCATTACTTGAGCTGGGGGTCGGGGATGTCCAGTTAATTCTTCGGAGCTTGCACTCGGTCCTGGAGGTATCTTCGGAGTCGAGTACAATCTCCGTACATCATGCATCATTTTCAGATTTTCTAGAAGATCAACGGCGGTCCTCAATTTTTCATGTTGATCTGGATAACAGGACCAATGTTAGTCGTGCAATCCTCAAAGCATTTTCAGATGACAACCGCTGGCCCGACAATCCCGATGACCCTCTTGTATGGTGAGTGGCTTTATGAGCTTGGATGCCAATCCTTGAATCATTTCAAATATAGGCGTCTTTCAGCAGACGACTTCAGCGCACACCTCACCTGGCTTCCTCCTTCAGCAGAACTCGTGCCCCTGATTGAGCACCTAAATCCTGATTTTCTATGGGGGAGACAACCCGACGATAGGCTCGACAACCGAATGATACAAGAGATTTTAACTTGGTTGAAAGTGAGTCTTTTCCGTAATGTCTCACTGTGCCTATCTAAACCGTAACGCAGACAATTCGACCCATTCCTGATCATTTAATTCAGCGCTGGGAAGACTACAATTTCATGCTCTTATGGGATGCGACGAATGATCAAGGCACGGACACAAAGTACTTGAATGGAATTTTTTCTCTATCCTCTCCAATGCTTCGGGTACTCCAGACCAAGATGTCTGGTTCATTACCCGTGTCCCTAGCAAACTGTCGTCAGCTTGTGGCTAGGTCTCCTCCTTCCTTCGCGCGTATTTTTCAAGCCAGATGCCTGCTCTTTAGTCATCTATACAGACCTGCCTTGCCCAGCCTCTACCAGGTACGGCTGCTATTGGGAATATCATGGGATGATATAATGGCAGTACTTTCTACTATGCGCTCAATTGTAGGTGGGGGATCGCAAAACCAGATTGTCGCAGGAACAATCACCATACTGGCACTTGTGCTGGAACTCTACCCAGCCATCATCCCCGGCCTCATCGCCGACTTGGGTTGTGGAATGCTTCGTCTCATTCAGCGAACCGGCGCAGCCGACTCCGTCTCCGTCCCATATATGTGGTAAGCTCATTTCTGTAGCTTATGGTGTCGGTTGGATGATTCCTGTCGCAGGAGGCAAGGCGCCCACTGCTTTGTCCATGAAAATTGGGGGACACTGATCCGATGTTCTCCACCCTCGAGCCCCGAGCTTCTCTCCCAGCTTCATCAATTTGTTCCACCCTGGGACAGGTTCCCCTCGTCTGACTGTCCATACGACTGTCTTTGTCTGCAGGACTTCTTCCACATTGTTCAATGGCTTCAGGTCAGCTCAAGCAGAGAATTCAGAATGTGTAACCTTTCACTCACGGCTCTCCAGGCTCTCCCAGATCCGCCATTGGATCTCATTGAACGGTGGCGAGGTTATTGGACGGAAAGTCTGGATAGAAGGTCAAAATACTGTTCGGGATGGGAGACTTGCGAGCGGAAAAAGGTTTTTTTTCTTTTTTTCCTCTCAGTCCTCGCTGACTAGGGGAACCAGTGGATGAGGTCTTTTATTGAGCCCTCTTCGATATTTGACAGAGAGGAAGTGATCCGGCACTGGGAGGGAGTTTTGAGGGGGGAGGAGGGCCTGTTAGAAGAGGAATTGGGGGGAGGGGGATGGTCTGTTAGAAGAGGAGTTGAGTCGATTCTGGGAGGAAGTTTTTAGTAGGGGGAGAGGGTCGGCTGGACTCGGCAGGTAGAAGATGAATACGTGGCCCGGGGCGCCGTGAAAAATAAAAATACTTGGCGGAGAACGAACCAGGTGAAGGCACACGTGAACTAGAACAGACTGACGTTATTAGCATTTGATAACCCCAGTTATAAGTACAAGACATGCCGGCAGAAGAGACCCGTCGAAAAAAAAATCAACCTTGAGTTGAAAGGCAATTCAAATATATATTCGACCATTAACACAACATCTAGTGAGCCTACATGCGTGCCGCAACACAATCCAATCAAAATAGTATCGGCAACTTGATATGTCGCATCGGCAAATCCCTACAACTTCAATAGAAAAGTTGGTGAAAGGGCTGAACCCAAGTGAATTGTGAGCCGGAGCCCCGAAAGTTGATAGAAATACATTAGCATCGAACTCGATGCGCAAAACGCTGAAGATGTACCAGGAACGTGTTTTGAAGCATTTGCTCTTATGAAATAGTACGGATGATCCATCCGATACTTCGAGGTTGCATCCGAAGCAACAGAGGGAGCTGAATGAGAAATCTAGCGTGAAGCTGAAGCGTGAAGGTTCGTGGGATTGTGCAGTGGTAGCGAGAATAAGAACAACTGCTGAAAACCTGCCGTGGCACAGGTGCAGAATACGAGTCGGGGGCAGGGGTTTGAATCAGAGGTGCGGCGGACGCAACGGGCCGCATCTCCAAACCGCGAACATTGAATAATAGGAATACTCGAAACGTGCTAGCTATCTGTGGTTGATTTCTCAGCACAGAACGTTGTACACTGAGGCCCGATGGCAACACTTGTGATAGTCACGGCCACCTGGAGAGGCACAACAGAATGTGCAGGACTTCACCCATCGAGAGGTAACGATAGTGCCAAGTAGTTGGAAGTCGCGCCATGAGTGTCGGTCAAGTTGGGGCTGCGCCTAAATAACACAACAGTGAGGGCGTATCTAGATTGTATTGAAGACTTGAGATATCTTTGCGGACGTTAACTATTCTAGGATCCACAGCAGTTATATACTGAGCACAGTCCTTTATGCGATTATCGTCCTTGGGGACGTGGCCGACGGTAATATCAATCTGGACAATGGAATCCGACATGGAGTCCAAAATATGGCAGTCGAAAAAAGTTGCAGCGCCAATCTGCGTCAATGCAACGTCACTGCGTCGCTTTCCCCCTGCCCTTAAATATGCTTAAATGGCAATTGAAACCACTTACCAAACCACGACGCCCATGTGAATGAGGCCCTGCTTCGCAGCCTCGTTCCTAGCAATTTTCTTTGTGTGTGTGCCCGCGCCCCTTACCGCAAACATGTCCATCGACGAGAACTTGTACGGACCACATCGGACCCAGACACTGTTTGTTCGCGTCCGCAAAGCTATCAACTCCGGCTTCGTGTAGCCTTTGGCCAACGAGGTGCTGGTCCGAGTAGACCCACTCGACTCGTGCGCCCTTTTTCAGCATGTATGAGAGTGAGTATCTGAGCTGTTGCACAGTAATAAAGAGCTCACCAAAGTCACCACAGCGGCACCAAAATGTTTCGTGAGGGCCGACGATTTCGCGACAAACAGGGAGATTTTTGAAAGGGTTCGGTGTATCATGGGCCACCACTGCGCTATCCAGCATCGCGGTGGCAAGCGTGATCTCCTCACGCACATAGCCAGGACGGTGGTGTGCACTCCTCCCATCTATTTGGTCACCCTATGAAGACGAGAGATGCCCAAATCGAGATCCAGTGCAAGCCGGCGTACAACCACGGCCAAAGACTTCTGTCCCAGATCCAACGTCCGCCTGACGTATTCGCGTCGTGGTGGAACAGGAGACAGAACCTCTTCCTCTTGGATGTTTTGCGTTTTCGGGGTCGATCCCGGGCCGAATTCCGATAGCGACCCCGCCAAATCTTTCGAGTGAGAACTGGGGTGCACAAATCCAGAGTTGCAAGATCCCTGTTAATTTCCTCGTCTAGATGTACAGTTACGACAAAGTTGTGGTGAGGGGCAGTCATATAGCGTACTTACTGTGTAGCCACTGAACCGTGGGAAAGCTATCATCGATTAGTTGGTCAGGTATTAGTCCGGAAATTTTCCTCGTTAGAAGAGACCAGCAAGAGCGAGGCAGAAATAATTAGCGCTTGGACTTCCACAAGTCAGGTAGAAGAGAGCGCGAGATTACCGAACCTTATGCGGAAAGCTCGAGTGATGACCCGGACTCACCAAGAGATTGTTTTGTTTCGTGAGCATCGGAAATTCCGCCGTGTTGGAGCTGAAATCTTGGACGGCTAGTATGCGCACAGCGAACGAAGGGTCTCCAAAGAATTGCGGATGTTTGCGGCGGGAAATGTTGAGAGAAAATATTGGCCAAAACCGACCCCGTACCGGCCCACGACGAAGACGCAATAAAATTAAAGCCACCAGGACAGAGCAGGTGCAGGACATAAGACCTCCCCTTCTTCGCGGCCGGTATGTAGAGCAGAGAATCACTCCAAATTTTCACTGTTAAGCTTGACTTCAACCGTTGAGTTTGTTGGTTCGCAGTTCGAAGCTCCGAGTGCGCAAAAGTACATTCGCCGACTAGAGCAGCTCCGAGCGCAAATAAGATAGACTGTGTTGCCCTCGTGAGGAGCCACAAGGTAGATACAATACATGACATCAACGGAGCGAGACGAAGTGTCAGAGCGAAGGTGAGGGAAAGACAAAGATTAGGAGAATCTAGGTGTGTCAAATGAAATTGACAACCTGCGAAGGATCCAGTGGATCGATTTCGCGTCTAAGTCCAGAACTGAGGGCTCTCAGTAATAAGGGAAGTGGGAGAGACGTCTCGGAGCGGAAGAAAGATGAAAGGTTTGATAGACAGAAGCAGACCCCGCCTCGGCGTCACCGGCGCCCACCCACACCTCCGCACTCGTCCCCAACTGATCATTCGCCGTCTGCGGGCAGTCCACGGGCGCGTGCACCACGTCTCCACCGGTTACACCCCTCGGAATAGAGAAAGGGGTCTAATCCTCTGCACATCCGCCTTCCCCTCTTTGTTCCTGCGTTTCGCGGACCAAGGCAGAATAATGCGCACCCATCGCAAGGAAGAAATGCAGCTCTACAACCGCGAGCGCTACAAGCGCCACCAGCGCCACAACCGCCGCATGCTCGAGCACGCCCTCGCAAGACTCGTCCGGAGACGAGGGTGCTGAGATAGGTAGCAGCTGGAGTTAAGTAGGGGGGACGGAAGCTCGGCTGCCTGCATGCGGCGCGCACCGGGGGCGCGAGTGGCCACGAAGGCGAGGACGGCGAGGAAGGCGGTGAAGAAGAGGTCGGCGGAGGCGCAGTCGCGGTAGAGATAGACCTGGGAGGGTTTGTTCCAGACGCTGACCCTCGCTTCCTCGCGCTTCCTTGCTCCGCTGCCAAAGCTAGCCCAAGACCAAGGCGAGGTGAAAACGAAATAGGACAAAGAGGGGAAGCCTCTGACGCGAGGAATTACACGGATGCGACGGCACCCCAATGGCCTCGCGGCAGCACATGAATGTTACGTCACACAGTCAAAAATCTGTCAAATGGACGGATTTTCGGCCGAAAACACTCACTCGAGTTCTACCTTCTTGTTTTTGCTCTCAGAGCACCGAAATAACATGCGTAGCACGCTCCATGGCAGAGTCCACTAAGTCCTAACTTATCCATGGAAATAAAACCAAACATTTTGTAAAGCTTGCAAAATTGGTTCATTAGTGCTTGCTAGGTAACTACAGTCGACACAACCTGCGGCCACGGTGCGAAAGGGAAGGGAGAGGTGGGAACCGGAGGGTAAGAGAAATAAATTCCAATAATTTCTACTCGCTCGGACTTTACTCGCTCACTTATCCACCCCGGCATATAGGATTTCACCGTTGACCGTGGAGGCCTCGCGCTATTGAGGGTCCGGGCACGGGGTTCGATCCCTCACGATGGCAAAGCCCATGTGGAGCAGGATTTCCTTTGCTTTTACACCGCGATCTAATTCCGGTCTCACCTATTCCCCCACGCGGAAATAATTTCAAGCCTGAGTGGACCGTGGCGGGCACCTTTGCCTCATGCCTCCTCTGCAGATAAGGTGTCCGAGGACAGTGGAAGTTCGATTCCTCCCGATGACATACGTAGTGGCTATAGGGTCGGCATCTATTTCTTTGTTTCTTTTCTTTTGCATTGTATTCAATTTTCACTCCCATTTACTCGCCCACGCAAGCATACATCAAAGTCGTCGGGGACCACGGTGGTCACCCTCACAAGAATCAGCTCTTCATCCCAACAAGATGCGGTAAGGTGACCGGGTTTGTCGTTCAGTATCATTGGGATCGCTCGTCGAACTCCAATGATGACAACCCAAAATGCCAACCAACATTTAATTTGTGCTTTGTGGTACAGTACTCAAGAATTTTGAACACCGGCACTTTCTTGAGTTTGATTGTGCCAGAAGAGACAGAGAAATGAATTCAACGGCGCCTGTCAAGTGGACTAAAGGTACTCAGAATGTCTCGACAACATTTTTGACTCGGTCTTTTGCTCGAATATTCACCAGAAAGCCTGGTCTAAGCCATATGATTTATTTCAACCGTTTAAACTGTGTACGAAGTTAGCGAACCGTTTGAGGGTACGGGGAAACTAAACGGAAATATAAACGGTCAAAACCGTGTATGAACGTTTATACACGGAAGTGGTTGGAGCCTAGATAATTAACACCTCTGTCAGCAAATAACCTCTGATACCGTCCCAAGAGCAGTAATATCATCGGCCGGGCTTGTGGGAGTCGACAGTGTCATCTTGAAGGCACCATCCTGTGGCGCCAGGAAAGTCTCAGCCGCATCTCGGCATCGACCCCAAGTCATCCACCACTCGTCTGCATCATCAGCAGCATCATAGCCATACCTATGCGGATGATGAGTTTTCCGGCTTCGGCAACAATAAATTGGTCTAGGACGTACACCAGCCGGATGTTGTCCATCATCTGTTGTAGGTCGCCCTCAAACACATTCTGGCCGGCTGCGTGCCTCGCACGCATCGAAGCATCGCGCGCCGCCTGAATCTCGCCTTCGGGAAGCGCAAGGTGATAGAGATATCCCTTTTCCGTCTGTCGGATGCGAGAGCAACGTGTTTCCCTGCGGACAGGACACTGTTCAGCCTAAAATGTCGACCTATTCCTCTCGTACATGCCTGTGCTCTCGAAAGGCCCGAAAGAACTCAGGGATCCGATCTGGATTCTAGGCTCGTGACCAGCCTGCCACTCGTAGGCCGCCGGAATGCCAGCAGCACTGCACCCGAAGAATACAAGTCAACGTTCCCAACATTCAGCAAGCCCCGCGTAAGCATTCCATCGTTTCCATATTTCTCGTAAATCAGGAATTGAATCAACTACGACACTATTTGCCCAACACCAGTGCAGGAGAACATAGTGCGTCTCAGTTGATGATATCCGTGGATTTAAATACTCAGGCTTTGATCAACAGCATCGTTCAGAAACCGGTTGAACGACGTAGCACAACGGTGGGGGTGGCAAGTCTCGTTTCTGACTTGGTGTGCTGGGCCCAATGACAGGCCATACTGGACATCTTTAGTTTGTGGTGAATACCATAGCCTGGTTTTTGATGTTCCTTCACTGATCTCATTTCAGTAAACAATATTGAATACGGCCGTGGGAGGGGTTCCACCAAGGACTCCTCTAAGGAAAGGGCAGCTGGACAGGCGCTAGTAGCTGTGGGGGATCTTTGTGAAACTTGATGAGATGACTATTGTCCCCTTTCAGTTTCAACTTTCGGGCGTTCGACCAGTCAACAAGCTGTATATCCCTACGTCGCAATTTCATTGGTAATTCTGGCGAAATGTCTCTAAACCAACATGCTTTGAGTCGACATGACTTGCACAAATGATTTGGTCAGCGGTTGCTGAACTGATTCGACCCAGAATTGATTTCCGAAGATTCTGATTTTTTTATTGCTGCTTGGGTTCACTTGTAAAGCAGCGGTGTTCAGGCGCTAGTTCTTTATCTTATTTTTTATTCCGTTTCGATGGTCCTGTGGAGTCGTGCCATGTGTAGGTGATGGAGTACAGCGAGGTAGGTGCGTTGTACGTTGACGCGCGCCTCAACTTCACTCAGGACCAGAGACATTCATTTCAAAGCCAGACACCATCGGTCTTCAAAATCGAATGGCAGAAACCTTGGTCTTTTTCCGCGTATATCGGCCCAGAGCTCCCGTCATCGTCTGTATGATTCAGTACTTTTAAATAAACCTTTTGATCCATACACAACCACTTTCCATTCGGAAGTTGCAGGCTACTGCCGGGCAGTCGAGACCAGATAACTCGCAAAGTGATGATCATCCGTATGAAGCTCTTAGCCTTGATAAGCTGCAGCAGCCCACGATCGTCGACTAGCGCTAGTCATCGACTCGATGTCGATAGATCCACACTTCGAGGTCTCGGCTACTCTGACCTGCTCGACTATGGCGTGAAGGCCAGATAAATGCCGTAGACTGGCCTGCCACATCACCCGGTGTAGTATTCGTACGAGCATAACGGTGTTCCGGGTAACGTTCGAGTTACGGAGTGCGATTTGGGGAGATCGTAAAACTCTGATGGCGGGGGAGAAAGTCTCGTTGAGAGCCGCATACAAGACGTGCATTGGACCTTGCGCTGGCCAGGAAGCAATCGAGCAACGATCTGAAGTTGATGACCCTGAAATCTGGTTCCAGGGACTATAGATAGATAGATATAAACGTAAGCTCTTGGTTGCAGAAGTAGGAAGAAATGTAGCTACATTGCATGCGCGGATGTCTGAAATCGACAGCAGGGAACAGTACTTAAGTTGCATGGCTTGTTCCGCAGCGAGCGACTCTGGTTCAAATTACTATGCACGCCGTCAGAAAAATCGAATAAATGTGTGGACCGCCTACCACCTTCGGAACCTCATTCTCTCACATACTGTATCATTTCGACCAAATGTTCACGGGGTGTCACCTGTCACTGCAAATGTTCACTGGACTCAGTGTTCATTTCTCGGCAATCATGAGAAAATTACCATAAATGGAAGTCCGGCATTTGCCGGACACGAAAATTTTGCGTTTTTTCGCCATTTTTCGCCATAAAATCGCAATGTCACCGTCACCGAGGTCAAATTTGTTCAGTTCACGACCCCCTGTCACCCGTCACCTGAACATTTGGTTGAAATGATACAGTAGTCAAGGCCATCAGCGATTTTCGGTGCTCGACTTTGACGATTTTGACGGCGGATATGCGGCGTATACGGTCTCAGTGGTCTGGTGAAGGAATATTTGATTGTTGTTAGGTCAAGAACAACTTAAAGCTAAAAACAAAAAGGCACGAAGATATCGGTGAATCAGGGCCTAGGGGAACGCAGATAACCGGGGTATGTGTGGACTAATACTTCTAATCTGCGACTTTGTGTCCGGGAGAACATAGTGCAATGGAGATTTTACGATTTTTGAACGCAAAGGCTTTCATCTTAGCCTGCGTCCGAGACCCGACAGCGCAACGTAGAAAACACTAGTGCGAATGGCAAAAGCGGAACGACATCTCATTGGGAATTTGGAGGTATTAAGTAGAGGGTTGGGTTCAGATGGTTCAAGGAATTCACAAGAGGATGCGCGAGGTCCACGACAAAGGCAAGGCCTTTCTAAAAGTTTGAACCATGCTGGCACCATGGAGAATTGTAATTCGGTTTTGTCCCTAGGACTGATCGGCGTTAGAGCGGAGATTGTGGTTGAGACAAAGATGTTGTGCTAACGCCACCATTAGCCGAATGAATTGATACTGTTTCGTCGAGGTCGAAGATCTTCCAGCGTGGTGGAGGTACAGAAGACAAGGGAAAGGGAAAAGTTAGTTGGCTGACTTCGTTGAAGGCGAACGCAGCCTTCCTTCCGACTAGCTTGTGTTGCGTGCAGCTATATCTGGGTTATAATTTAGACCAAATCATAATCGGGGATATATCTGCAGAAGCCGGCGTCCGATACTTGCGTACCACACAGCAACAAGGCAGAAATAACACTGCGAACTAACGGCCGGTTACGGAATACCGTTACAAGAAGTGGCCGGCGTTTGAGGGAAAACCACGACATGCAGGTAATTCCGAGATGCCGCATTCCCCGTGACGAATTTAGAGAGAAAAATGTGCGTAACGAGAAAGAGTGGAATGGTCGGATGATAACTTGAAAATCTTGAAGAAATTGAGTCAAGTGGCCCATGAGGCCGTATCCAAAGCACACTTAGGGGCGTCCCACGTCCGACCGGTGAGATGCCGCAGAAAAAGACTATTGCCGCTGCGCTGTGCATGTGGGAATTATCCCAGTGATTTGGCATCCGCGCGGACACATGCGGTCAAGAAACGGGTTAACAAACTCTACCGTCCGCAACTTTGACCGGGTGTAGTTCGGTCGACTCGGAAATTGAGAATTCGGTGGTATCAAGCAACCGCCAGAGGTTGGGAGGTATCTGACCACATAAGAACTAGGAAATGAGTCGACAAAAATCGACAGTTATTCGCAGCGGCCCCCGCACAAGTTGTGGCACGATATCAGGGGAGAAATTGAAAATCCGGTGCCGAGCGGTGTAAAGGCCGCTGACTGACGTGTGCTGACATAATATTTCTCGGCTCTGAATCAGCCGACGTCCTTCTTCCTCCGCCCACGATGCCCAGCGTCGCAAAGTCAGTCTCCCGTCCTCTATATATCCTCAATTTTAATTGTACTTACCAGTCATTTGCATTAGGTCCGCCTCCCTCGTTACAACCCTCGCCGGCGGCCTCGTCAACTCCTTCCTCACCCTCCAGCTCGCCGGCTCCTGGAGCACACTCAGAGCTCTGGACGCAGAGAGCGAGCTTGACGCGTGGAAATTCGATGGTCTGAGGGTGCTGTGGGCCCTTTTGGGGGTGTACCTCCTCGCTGCGGCGTTTGTGTCGTTTGTGGGCTTTTTCGGCGTGTTGAGGGTGAGTGTCGCTTTCCTTTCTTACTTCTGTCATGTCTCTGCGTTTTTGGTGCGGCTGCGGCTGCGGATGTAGAGCAGCAGGGGAGTGGAGTGTGGAGCACGATTTTGTTGGGCTTTGGCTGGGTGGCGGGCATGGCAGGGCGTGGGATGCTGGTGGCAATGGGCATGTGGGGAATGAGTCCGCCCTGTAAGCGGGGACTATGCTCTGACACTAAAGAAGCGGGGCCTATGGCCGCCATGAGTCAGGATCGACGGTCAATCTCGACTGACCTCGATCTGACGGCTGACAAGACAATATTGGGTCAGGCTCGGGCAAGGGCGGAGAGCGACGGGAGCGCAATTTCTCCCTTGGTGATCACTAGTGACGCCGCCCGACTTTCTGGGCCTTTGGGTGCAGCTCACGCGCGCGATTCCTCGCGTCAGACGCCTCCCTGTTTCCTCATTCCCCCTCACATTCTCGGCTCGGCGTCTCGAGGTTCGCGTTCCCGTTTCCTGCGCTGCGCCTCTGCACCCTTATGTCGGGCGAGGGCCCGCAAGATTTCTGATTTCTGCTGTACATCATCTTGCGGGTCTGGGCGAGCGACGGCTGGAACGCAGGTACCCCCTGGCGACCATCGGTGATGCTACCCGCTTCACGCGCGCGATTTTCTGCGTTGGAGATTTCCCCTCTTCGTCATGATCATATTTCGTTACATCTCTTGTCCTTGGCCTTGGCGGCTGAGCGAGGAGGCTGGGATTTGTAATTGTGGGCGGACCGTGGGTACTTCTGAGACGGGATTCCGTTATTGTTTCGCTGGCGGAGGAACACGCATGTTGTCCGGGCAGCACGGCGTGGTGAGAATGGTCTTCATGGGACGTCTGGACGACCTCTCCAGTTGCGAAATGCCATGATTTTATTTATTCTTATTCCCGAGGCAGCGGGGGCGTAGGCGCCCCGCTGCGACCGACTGCGGTGCGGTCGACTGGCGTCTTGCTTGTCTGGCCTGCAGGTTGCCGGTGGCGCCTTTGGCAACGCCAGTATTTGTTTCTTTTCGTTTTAGCTTTTTTTCCCCTTTTCTGGTCTTCATTCCAGAGCAGTGTCCACTCCGGGTGGAATGACGAGTCACTCCTTACCTTTCGCCGCGGGCTCGAGACGTACCCTTTCTTTGTTGTCGTTCTCATGGATGCGAGCACGAGTATCAGAGGCAGCGGCGCGGGATGTGCACAACTTTTGCTGTCACCGCACACAGCTTCTCTTTCTTCTCTATCTTCTCTCCCTCCCCGCTCAAATCGTGAATACCCATACTCACACTTTCGCAGAACAAACCGTCGCACGTCCGCCTCTACCGCGACTGCGCCTCCGCCGACCTCTTCTTCACCGCCTTCCTCACCGTCCTCGCCTTCGTCGCCGCCCGCGCCCCCGCGCGCGCCGCATGCGAGCAGCCCGAGCTTTCCGTCCTCCTCTCCTACATCTACAGCAACTCCAACTCATACCTCTCCTACTTCGGCACCCCCGTCTCCCCCGACGAGTCGTGCGAGCGCGCGCTCGAGCACGCGGCAGTCGTCGCCCTGGCGGGGCTCGTGGCGCTCACGGTGGTGAGGCTGCATTTCCTGCTTGCGGTCGGCGCGCATTACTCTGCCATGGTGCGCGAGACGCAGACGCAAGGAGGGGAAGGGGGAGATGTGCAGAGGATTAGACTCCTGCCCTTGCCCCGTGGGGTGTCGGCAGGCGACGTCGTATATGCGCCCGTGCACTGCCCGCAGGCGGCGAATAGCTTGTTGGGGACGAGTGCGGAGGTGTGGGTGCGCGCTGCTGCGGCCGAGGCGGGCTCTGCGTCTGCCTCGAGCTCGACATCGTCACTCGTTCCGTCGCCGACGCAGAAGTCATATGCACCCGCGTACGTCGTCCTCCCCCAGCAGTCAGGGAGCCCGGTGGTGCCGGCGTATGCGCCTGCATATGTGCAGTCCACGGAGCAGGGACAGCAGCAGGGACAGGTGCCGCTAGATGCGGGGCTGTTGGACGCGCGGGTTGTGGGGACGAAGAGGGAGTGGATTTGAGCGCACGCCCCGGCCATTCGCATCGACCAACCGACCACCCGAATCGACACCCGCACCCACACCCGCCTCGACACCGACTACCCGACTCGACACCGAAGTCCTCGAACCCGACACTGCATGCATAATAGACCCGTCGTTCGTGTACATACCCCTGCTTGACTCTCTGAGCACACACCCATTTATTCCCTCGTACCTCCCTCTTTCTTTCCCTCGAATTACGCGTTCACGTACCCCACGTCCGTTCGGTTATCGTTGGACACTTTCCCTCTCTACTCTTTTTGGTACGATAGTGTAGCCGCTGTACATGCTGTATGAGTACCTGCATGAAGCTAATTATTACCCCTTACTGGTGCGAAGTCGTCTCTTTCGGCGGTGTTGGGAAGACGAGGTGTCCTTCAAATTCTTCGTTGCTCCCCAGATCTGCACAGTTCGTACGATACATGCTCAGGCACCTTATGCTCGGACCTCGTATGTTCTCCGTGTTTTCCGTTTTCGCCAAAAAAGGAAAGTGGCGTCATACAAACATTTTGGCGTCGGGGAAACGCGGATCGCGATGCGGGAGACTTCGGGTGAATGTTGAACTTGTGGTTGCCTGGTTGGGATCTCAGTCGTCAGGTTGTGCACTCTCGGATATCCATGTCAATGTTTTCACAGGACCAGCGAACTAAATACAGTATCCCCGTTGAACAATTGAAAGTCAAGATAGGGTTGGAGCAGCAATACCGATTTGGCACCATGATTTCTTTTTATTCTGAAACGAGGAGGAACCGGCATTCAAAAAATGGTTGTTGGGTCAAAAACTTTTTTTCGACCTTCAGCAGACCCTCCCCACCTCCTTCATATAGGGAAGGTGTTTCCCATCCCTGGCGCCGGACCGTCTGCTCCGAGCTGAGCCGCCGCCCCTATTTAGTTCTTTCGCTTACAATTTTGACTTTCCTCAATGGATACCAGTGTAGAAAATGTTGGCTCCCACTGTTCTATGTGTTTTAATACTCAACAGACAAATCTGGAGTATTTCAGGCTAATGTGACTCTTGACCTGAATTTCCTGCACTTCACAGTCATCGCCGCGTCAAACTGCGTCAGACCGCGTCAGTGCGCGTCAGTGCCGCAGCAGTCGCGGCACTTTCACCCGGCCCCATATCTAGAGCTATGGCTAATTACTGGCTGGATAATTACGATGTAATTTCATGTGCGCTGATTCACCATCAGACCCGGAGGCCACTTCTCTCGAAAGGAAAGAACATGACTGTTGGAATGATCGCGTTGAAAGCTATAATTCGGCGAGTGGGAAGAAAACTGGTTATTGTCTTTCTTCCGAGGATCGGCCGTTAATCGTGGGTTAGATCATCAAGACCAGGTGTGATTAATAGCAACTAGACACACTGCCCTTGACAGCTGTTGAACCCTGTTGAGCGGAATGCTGTACAGCGTGCAGAAGCACTTTCAACTGGTGATGCAAAGACTGCCAGTACCGAAAACCATTGGCTACGAGGTGAGCACTCGCGGGCTATCGTTGCAGAAGAGTCCTGTCGAATGATAGTTGTTTACCTTCTATTGTCCTGGTACCCGACATTCTTTAGGCGCCGCTTCTCAGGGTGTATTGTTGGTTGCATGGATGTCGGATGATCTTCAAAGAAGCATGAAATCCTGACAAGACATCACTGTTGACCTAGCCTATGCGTCCACCTTCCCACCCATCCGTACCATGCTACTCCTCCTCGCTTTCGTCCATCTTCTCTGCAGAACTGGGACCGCTGTGCCAGTTCCCCAAACCCTCGGCCCTCGAATCGCCGCCGACTCATGCGACAATATTAACAACTGCCGAAAGTTGTTTGATATTATCTGGGGGTGCCTTGCGACAGTTTTTGCCTGCACCTGGGTGTCAGTGCACCCCAATGTTCCCCCGCCGGACCAGAGTGCTCTGGGTATCCTTTGGCAAAGGTTGAAGATGATGCTCGTTACGATCGTCGCCCCAGAAATCATTGTTGGGTTCGCAGCGAGGCAGTTTTTTGCTGCGCGAAACTTATCGGACGGTGCGTTTAACAATCACCCCTGGTGTGGTGGTTCGAAGTCTGACGCTTGCAAATGTAGAGTATGGCTTCTCAAGAACCCACGGGTTCTTTTTCTGTATGGGAGGATTCGTCTCCTCCACGGGGCATCCTATTGTGACGAAGAAACAACTCGATGCTCGCCCCCTCGGGCGTGAATTCCTGGTCGCCATACAGCATGTCAACGTGGAGGATATTATGGATAGAAGCAAAGGAGACGCCCTGTCCAAATTTGTGGCACTTGTGCAGGGGTTATGGTTCACGACACAATGCCTCGCCCGTGTACACCAGCACCTCACCCTGACCGAACTAGAGGTTGCCACATTGGCCTTTGCCTTGGTCAACATATTCATCTGGCTGCTTTGGTGGGAGAAGCCTCTCGACGTTCAGAGGCAAATTGTAGTTGGCCCTCCCAAAAAAGAGGCTGAAACAATGAGCCCACTCCGGGTTGGACGATTCGACGGAGTCGCTGTTACTCTCTTTGGGGTTGAAGAGAGCCATCATTACGATCCTCTATCGTCTACCTCAATATCCGCATTCTGGTCCCTACCGGTGGAGCCCGGTCGTTTTGGATTCATTGGGCCTCTTGGAATCGAAGCTATGGTCGGGTCCATGTTCGGTGCCATTCACTGCATCGCATGGAACTTGGATTTCGGCACTCTAGCAGAAATGCGAATATGGAGATCGGGATCGTTGTTGGTTACTGCAATTCCTCCCGTGATTTTTGTCGGGGTTGTGTTCTTCAGAGTCGTTGACCAACACTACGTTCGTGGGATTGCGCGCATAATCACTACGTTCCTGATTATTTTTTCATTTCCGATCTACGTCTTGGCGCGCTTCCTTCTCGTGATCCTTCCACTAATTGGGTTGCGTTTTCTCCCACCCGGCACGCTCGTGGACGTGAACTGGAGCCTATATATCCCGCACCTCTAGAACCATCCTCCTTCCTCCCAAACATGTCTCCTCTCGTTGCGGAACTTCGACTCAAATTGGACCTTACAGGCGCACTTGTAGTTGTGGACTGGAATTCGTGTAGTGCATCTAGGCTTTACATCCTAACAAATTCTCTGTCGCTTGGATTGCGGGGCGACGATCGCTGGCAAGTTATAGATGACATATGCTATCGAGAATTTACAGACAACCACACTACTAATTGTTTGTAAATTTCAGATATACATATATATCGCTTTCTTGAATTGACTATACTCTAGAAAAGTGAGATATAGCATACTTATTATGTGGTTAAATTTCGTCCTTCGAGTCACGTTTATTCGCGAACCATGAGGGCGCGTTGTTGGTATCCCACTGCGTGGAACATTGAAGTCAACGCTCAGTTACCGTGATAGAACTTGAGAGCGAGTCCGACCATTTGTTGCACAAGGGTAGTACGGTGTACTAGTAGTCTCTTCTAAACAGACGCTACAACATGCCTGTGCTCGTACCTTCTATCAACGGGAAGCACAAAGTGTATGCTAATTTACCTGAGATCTCCCCCTCACGGCCTAGAAAATGGCACACAGGGGACGACGAAGGTGATGGGGCCGAGCGAACTTCCAACCACCGTGACCGTGCAGAAGTTCACGCACTCCAAGCCGGACTTGGGAAAGAACTGCTAGCACGCAAAGACCACAGGGAGTTCTGGGATTGCGTGATTTCGTTCGAAAGCATCCCGATCCACGTCCGAAGAAAGCCAAGGTTTCTCTTCAGGATCTCTCCGACAACTTTGGGGTCAGGTTTAACTACGCTGAGGTCATGCCTGCATCGTTCAACGCTGACCAACTGGCATTCAACAAACGGATGGCTGCGGAACTTCACCCAGAGCCGGCCGATACTTCTCCACGGCAATCCTATACTCGAGATATCACCATCGAGGAAATTGAGTCAATTAAACGACATATCAAGGTTCATAGATTGGATACGGCGGTTGGCTGCGATGGCTTCTCGTACAAGGAATACCTTGCGATCCCAAACGAAAAAATGCTCGAATTTTTCCACCTCTGTATCCAAACCGCACCTCGAGGATGGCTCATGGCAATACTCATTGGAATTCTCAAGAAGGATAAACACGCGGCCGATCCGGCCAACTACCGGTTAATCGCGCTGGAATGCTGTATGCCCAAGATGTTGACACTCATCATCGACCGTCGCATTCGCGAAGGTGCAGAAGACATCGGGGTGATTCCAGTCACTCAAAATGGCTTCCAAGACCACCTCAGGACGAATGAATATTTTTATGCTTCTCAGTATGATAGACACGGCCGAATCCGAGGATGTGCCCCTGTATGTGGCCTGCCTAGACCTCAAGAATGCCTTTCCTCACATGGACCTGCACAGTCGATACGCGCGGTGCTCTTCTCTAAAACAGGTGTGTGGCCAATCCGATACCGACGCATCTACCTTGTGCTGAAGAACCTCTGCTACCTCCTGAAGCTGAGAACCGAGGACGGAAAGCCACAGCAACCCGCATGGAATGCCATCCAACAATCTCTGGATCTTGCTCGGGCCAAGAAGATTTCATGGGCCAATGATCTACGAATTGTGCTTTCTCAACTCTACATTCCGGTAGAGTTGTATATTTCTTCTTATGTTTGTGCTACTACAAAGGAAGGGAGCTAAGAGGTCCATGACTAATGAAAACCGAGGTCCCTTAGGTCATTGGACTCGACAGACCGCGCGCGCGATGCCCTGCTGATCTCCCGCGCAAGGGCTTGCGAAGCAGCAGCAAGGTTTTCGAGCGTCTCGTCCCTGGGTGACGATTTGGGCTGAAAACTGCTCTTGCTCTTGCGGGCACCCCGCTTAGGGCGCTTGTTCGTGGAGGCAGAACGCGAGTCGGCCCCGACGCTTTCGGCGCCATCCCTGTCCTTGTCCTGTGCCTCGCGGGACTCACGCACATGGGTCTTCAGCATGACACTGACATCCGAGCCTTCGTCATTGACATCTGAGCCGTCGGTGTTGATCCCCATCGCAAAACCAACGCAAAGCTGACAAATGAATTCCTTCGGATTGCCAACACAGTCGCTATGGCTCCATAGCTTGCACTCCCGACACTTGATAGTATGTCGCGATCCAGGAGCTACGAGTGTGGTGAGTAGCTGCAACGGTCGAGTCATTAACCGAATTGTGCTTACCGAGGTCGCCACAGATGCAGCGAACTTTTTCGTGGAGGCCAACCACTTCGTGGCAAACAGGACATTCTTCCAACGGACTGGGTGTGTCATGGGCCACGACAGCACTATCCAGAATCGTGGTTGCAAGTGTAATCTCCTCGCGGATGTACCCAGGGCAGCGATGTGCACTTAATCTGTCCGTTTGAGTCGATCTGTAAAGACGAGAGAGGTGGAATTTGAGGTCCACTGTGAGCCCTTCTGCGACCTCCGCCAAGGCTTGCCGTCCGTAATCCATGCTCCGCCACACATATTCTCGGCGCGGTGGGACACTAAGGTCTTCCTCTTGCGTGTTTTGGGATGATGATCCCGAAGTTGTCGCTAAATTACCAAACACGGCACCGGGACGCTTGGGATCCGGAATTGCAGGATCCCTTTTGATTTTCTCCTCTGGATGCACAGATATGAAAAAAAAAGCTGACCGGCAATAAATACGAACGTACTGTGGAGTACACGATTCGCGGACATCAAAGTCTGCAATACAGCTTAGCATTTAAAAACGATGAGGCGACGAACTAACCTTGTCGAGGAGTGCGTTGAAGACAGTCAGAGCGTTATCCCCGGCTCTTGAGGTGCGGCAGTCTCGACCTCTTGTGATTGGTGTGCGTTAACGATAATTGAAAATCGGTCCTTGGGATCGACAAAAATGTGGAAATTCTTGTGCAGTTTCGGTTTGGGGTTCGTAGAGCTGGGTATCACAACTCACCGCAACTCCCATGGACCTTGACCATACCCCTTGCATGCAGAGATAACTGATCCCCGCCTGCGGAAAATAAATAACGATGATCAACAGCTCATCTGTTCATACCCACAGAAACCTCTGCAACCTGAAAGTTTGTATGAGCTGTGGTGGGTCTGATGATAACTTGAAGTCGTCAAACCATTGTAAATCCAAGGGTGACACTCCTTGCAAGGTCGTTTTTGAGAGCGGCTGCAAGTAGAATTTCTGCATTCATGCAATGGCCTGAAATAAAACTAAACTCTGCGACATTTATGAGGAGTTCATTAACGTACCGTTTTCGTATACGATAAAGCGAGACGGGGAGTGGGAGGAGGAAATGCCTTTGATCCGTAGCACGTTTGGATGCCTGATTTGGTTCAATGATGTTAAAAGATGATTGCTGTTATACACACATCAGTTCCTTCGAAAGAGCCACTGTCATTTCCAGTTGCTTGGGAATATAAGTATTTTGCAACAATCGTCACCGAACTCGGTCCTTACCTGTTGAACGGTGGGGCCCTTATGGAAGACTTTGACGATAACAGCGCGATTTCTGTTCCGACCGGCGTGAAGTAAGTATCCAGGGCCGCTTCCGATCTCGCGGATGAGCTCGAGATCCGCGCTTCGGATGATCTGCTGAAATATTAAGACTCTTGGTTCGACTGAATAAACCTTACCGACCTCAATTTCATCCTCCCCTTCCATTCGACGACATTTCTCCTCCCGCGTTTTTGGTGATTCTGCATGATACGCTCAGCAAGGCAAAGGCTCCGTTACGAAGGAAAAAGACGTTCCATCACTCGTCTCTTCTCGGCGGCGTTTTCTTGTTCCATAGAAATTAACATTTGCCGCAGTAAAGAATGTCCCGCCATGAATGGAGGGCGGAAGATTTTGATGAGGAATTCCCATGTATGAGATCGAAGACGATGTGGAAAGCGGGTGGTGATTAAATGCAGTAGTAGGCGAAAAGGGTCTTGGCACTCCGCCAGATGACACACTCGAGGCGCTCGAAGATGGAGAGGCCTGGGGCCGTTCGTCATTTAGGATATCATGCAGAGATTTCCCTGACGGACGTTTGCGTGAACCCAAATCTAGAAGGCATTAGAAGGTAAAACCATGGCCGGGGGAGCATCAGACGCACCGTAAGGCTTTATTCTGGCCGACACGCCTTGGCGCTCGCTCTTGAAAACCCTGCCCCAGTCGCGGTCAGATTCACGGGTTGGAACGTCGAGTCTTGCCTCTGAGAGATCCCGGTTTGTGAAGGCTCGCCGCTGTGACGACGTATTTCCCCGAGCGTCCTCGAGCCCCGAAGTCGAACCTAGTAGTGGCTGGAACCTCGTATGGCGATCTTGAATCGTCAGATTGTGGTAAGTCTGCAGGTTCCGTAGGTTCACATCGCCGCCAACGTTGTAAAAGACGCCACCGTTAATATGATAGCCAGTGCCATTGTTGAACATTATACAGAGAACTGAAACAGACAAAGGGACTCGGGGTGGGACTTGCGGCGAGGACACGAGGAATGTGTACTTATTGTCCGAGCGGTGCTTCAATGGCACAGCCTCAGTACAGCCCGAGAATCGACAGCATGGGAGAAAAGTTGTTATTTTGGACCTCACCGTAGTGGAAATATCTTTTAGGTCAAAGACTCGGCCTTTGAGATGGACGCAGAGATAATTAGTTTCCGATGAAAGGAGTTCGAATGGCCGTCAACAGTTGGCCCGAGGTTTGTTATAGAAAGCTGTCAGCCTGGGTAGTGTGATACTTTGTTGGCAGTCCTCGCTGTCGCACAGCAGTAATTCCAGAATTATTTTCAACTTATAGCCATCCCAGACTCGAGTCGAAAAGTGAAGATCAATGGAATCGGTTGGCCGATACGTGGGCTGCGTGCCTTGAACTCCCCTGCCCCCAGCGTCCTCAGTTGCTGCTGCACTTGAGGGACATCGTGGAACCGCACTCGCGCATGAGAATGCGTGGAAGGGCGGCCGCGAGTGTCGGCGCGCGTCAAAGCTTTCAGAATAGGTTGAATGAGAGTTTGAGCTGGAATCATGGTGACGGGAGGAAACAAGAAAGCGCATCATTCGGGAAAAGTCGGATCGTGATCTCGCAACGCGGCCACCTGACTCCGACGTTTTGCGCCAACAGTCGCGTCTTGCGGCAGACGCGTGCGGATCAGAGCACTATAAATTTCAAGTTTTCCCATCCTGGGTCCTGGAACTCGTTCAGCGGTTTTTGACGCGCCAAATTCCAATCGAATGCTACTCACAGAGATCTTGATTATCAAACCCATACACCGCCAATTTGTCTGGACGTGGCTGAGACGTGGATGCCACATCGGTGATGCATTCGAACTTTGGCTGACTGTGATGTGTGAATCACGTTGTAGCCAGTTTTGGACGGGAATCCCTCCATTGTGGTTCCACCTCGAGCTGTCACACAGATCATTGTTCAGCCTCCAATGCGATGGCGCATTGTGTGTTTGCCGAACATTGAAGCAGCCATTGTTCTTATCCCACTTCGGTCACTGCTTACCAGTGATTTCAATTCACCTCAAATCACCCAAAGAAGCGAAAACAAAAACATAACAATAGATTGGGAAAAAATAAATACGCAATACGATAGTTACAACTCCACTACTTTACTCTTGATTCGTAAGCATTTTGAAGTCTTGAAATTGAGACGTGGACTGTATTCATCTTGCGGGGCGTAGCCTTGAGACATCTGGTGAAGATTTGAAGCTTTGAAGTCTTGGAGTTTGAATGGCAGTGCTTTGAGCAGTCTTGAACTGAGCCAGCAACCTTGCAGTGGAAAGACTTGACTCTTCCGATGTCTTGCAAGCTGAAGAATGTGCAGCTTGGTCTTGATCATTGATGTTTTTGATTGATGTCTTCGTGCACGTTGTCTTGAACCATTCAGTTTGAGATAAGTGGCAAGGGGGACGTCTTGATGGCTTGGGTGGCAATCAGTTGGTCCATCAGTGGTGGCGACGAAACTGCTTTCAAGATGTTGCAAGTGGTAAGACAGTGTGGATGCACGGAAAGCGAGGTAGAGGAAAGGGCATAAGGATAGAAATGGAAGAGGAGAACTGAAAAGAGGGGATGGTGGTGGTCGAGGTGAAAGGAAGGCTATTGCCGCAAATCATTGCCAAATATTTGGACATTTGTGATTTCGGAGGAACAATGGACTTCAATGCGAATCATGGATGCCTTTGTCTGGGAGACTGGACTTAGCGCATCCATGGGATGAAAGCATTATCCAGTGTCTCCAGGCACTGCGACGATACAGTGACACCTGAAGCAGTTGTTACGTATCTGAGTCTCTGGTGCAATTGCCATAGTGCGTCATTATTTTACATATTGATGAGCTGTTTTGCAGGTTGTGCTCTGTTTGAGAATAATGATAATATAATAGATTTGTAGGTGGACACTGAGCTGTTATGGTGGCCGACCGACAGCTGGTCTTGAGCTCGACATCAGGTGGGAGACAGCTTTGAGACAGCTGCATTATTCACATGGAGTCGATATTGTAACCATATCGGGAAGGCGTGGTCGGGCGAATGTATGATAGCCGAACCTTCCAGCTCAGCTTTGACTGACGAATAATTGGCGGTGTAGCGAATCCTGAGAATCAAACACTGCGGCGTACAATAGATTCATGAGTAAGAAGCCCTCATTCTCGAATGCTCAAAGAAATTGATCAATGTCCACACATAATTATCTTAAAGCGGACGCGACTGGACAAAGGTCTTCTTTCAAAGCGACAAGTGCCTTTACAGCCTGTTCTAGTGTATCAAACCTCCTTAGGCCTTGATTTGCTCAAGCTTCTTCCAGAAACTTTCCACATTTTCCGGCACAGTTAAGTCGAGCAGCTCTTCGTTCCTCAGGCTTGCCATCTGAAAGGTATGGAACAACCCCGCACCAATCCTCCTCGAGGAATCATCCGCGTCCGTAGTGTATTTCAAGACAACTATCACCCCACCGCTCAAGATGTTAATTGGCCCGGTCAATGCTGATGCCATCTAGACTGCTCAGCGCCCACGACCTTGGACCCTCCCACCGTGCACACCTTCAGGACATCGACCGCCTGACTGATCTATTCGGCAAACTCGACCAAGCATTTCTCACTCGCCTTCGTTCTCTCCCTCTTGTGATTCCATCCCATGCTCTCGTACGCGCCGCCGCTCCGCTTGACGTAGTTGAAGCCTGCCTTTTCCAGTACCTGGCATGCTTCCACCGTGAAGCCCTTGAAACTCGAGGCTGTTGAGATTAATACCCAGAATGAAATCCTTGGCAACGCGCACCTTGATCTCGCCGCCACCTGCAGGACAAAGTAAATCCTGTTCTCCGACGGCACGCCATACTCTCCCGCCCGCCTTTTCATCCGTGCCACCAAAAACTGCGCAATCAGATGCCTAGTATGTGCGCCGTTTCCACACCATCAAAGCCCGCCTTGTCGAGGTACACGGTCGTGTGCGCAAACCCCTGTCACCTTCCCGATATCGTTGAACGCGCGGCCCTACGTGCTGACATCGTTCCCCGGCATGGCCACATTGCTCGAGCTGATCGGGTGCGCCTACCGTTCGCGGGGTATCTGTCGCCCTGGATGGCTGATCTACGCGACGATGAGGCTCCCGTGCACCTTGACTGCGCTGGTGGAGGCGCCGTCCGTTGGCCGTGCGGACGGCGGGATGGTAAGGTTTCCGGCGATTTACAGGTACTCGGGGTCGATCATGACGTTGCTCTTGAGCTTGCCCAGCCGCCGGAGCCCTAGACTTTGTAGAGATGGATGAGTTCGGTGGAGGGGGGTGCCGCGCGTGTGGAGGGATTGTGGTTGAATGAGGTGAGCCGCTCCGACATAGCGACTTTGAGGAAGCGGTCGATGGTGGGGGTCCGGAGGAAGCCAAGGTGAGCTGTTGGCCAAGGGGCGCGGGGAAAGCCGAGTCGATTCACAGCGTGCATGAGCTCAAGTGAAGGCGAGGTGAAAGCTCAAGTTCGCTACAAGAGGCAGACCATCCGTCGCAAGAGACGTCTGCCCACGAGACGGAATCGACTGTGGACTCGCCACCCGCGTCAACCATGAGGCCTTGAGGACGAAAGAAAAAGGAAGAAGGACCGAAGCAAGATGGGGATATCCGCTCATGCGAGTGATGCGACCATTCGGCCCGAATTTGCCGAGCAGACGCTTTTTTCTTCTCCCTCGATCATCCAGAAAGTCGATCCTTTCTCGTTGAGTCGTGTTGCCGAAACGCTGTCGCCGCAGGCGACTCGCTTTCTAATCTTCATGGATACACTCGTCGGTTGGCCCACAGATTTCAAACCCCCCTTTCGGGACTCGAAAGCCTTCTCGAAATCAAGCTCAGAAGTGTCTTGGAATTTCAAATGCACACCCATGCATTCACACCGGAAATTCCAATGTCGACCCGTTGAACGTTCTAAACGTGTTCTCGTGCCAAACGCTCTCGCCTTGGGTGACTCTTGGGTGCCTCGCTCCCGAATGCTCTTGGATACACCCGTCGGTTTCCATCCGAGTCTGAGCCTCAGGCTTCTTGGAATTTTCTTGGAATCTTTGGGCTTCGAAGCTTTAAGCACAGTCGTGCACAATTTTGCACACACTCAAAAGATCCCAAGTCGAAGGCAGCCGTTTTGCGTTCTGTCAATCCAGTGGGGGAACTACGTCTAGGACAATCTCTTCCTCGGAAAGCTGCAGCCTCATTTTAAAATTTCCTCCTATGCACCGGCTATCGTCGGACTCGTTTCCGCCGTCAATTTGCAGTGTACTTGGACAGATCAGAACTACGGCACCTCGACCAAATTCCGGCCCTGCTGCGACTCTAAATTAAACTACTTGAGATGGAGATGGCATTGTCCCTTGCTTCAACGCCGGCCACTTTTTCATTCCGCAACGGGCCGGTCTCGCTGGCAAGTCTCGAAGTTTACCGTTTTCGTTTGCTTGACTACTCGAGTATTTTGCAATTGAACTGGAGCCGCACAAAATAACTTGAAACCGAAACGAAACGAGTTCGAACGCTGGGACTGCCTGCTTCCTGCGTCATTCAAAAGCTGTAGCCGTCCAACACCTTGCTTCATGCTTTGATTCAAACCTGTACGTTCATGCTGGCAGCTGGACATTTTCGACTCCAAATTCCAGCTTGACTCAAGCTAGCCTGCAAACTGCAATCAAATCTTCTCCGATCCTCTAGATTATTTCTTTCCCTTTTTCTCATCATAGTGCCTCCTCATTCCATTAAGGAAAATCTGGCTGTGCGACATCAGACACTGTATCAGCTCTTTTAATAGCCTTCGAATCTGGTGTCATCGATATCTCTAGCTGTTTGGACTTCCTGTCATTCCACAGATCCCGATGCTTCATTGAGGCTATGCCTTGGGCTGTGCTCCAACCATACTGCCAGCGCGACTTTGAGCTTCTTCGTGTCTCTTCCACCTGCAACGACAGAACCTGCTGGTCGATCGTGTCTCTCGTGTAAACCTTGGCTACGACTTAGACAGTGGACGCACTCTAGAGCTCTGTCTCTAACCATCCACAACGATCATGATTCGCGGAGCTAGCGTTAACATCTCTCAGATAATCTCCGGTGCGAGAAAGGAGTCAGGACACCCAAATCCTTATTAATTCTGTCTAGGAGGCGTAGGAGGACCCAGTGGCGGGGGCCAAGGTGGCGTTGGGGGTACTGGAGAGGGACCCAGGATGAGTTATGATATCAGCGCTGAGCACTCTAAGTTCACCATGCCGGTAAATCTTGTGTTGCAAAACTACCGGGATGCAGCGGGAACGCCTTTCGTGGGGCCGTCTTCGAGTGCCTCAGTTCCCTCATCCGTTACACCTTTTTCTGTCAATCCTCAATTTAACTTCTACGGAACAAGAAAACGTCGCCGAGAAGAGATGAGTGATGGAAGGTCTTTTTCCTTTGTTACGGAGATTTTTCCTTACTGAATTTTTTACTGGACAGAATTACCAACACAGAGGGAGGATAAACGTCGTCGAATGGAAGAGGAGGATGAAATTAAGGTCAGTAAGAATTTCATAGGCGATCCAAGAATCTGAATATCTCAGCAGATCATCCGAAGCAAGAACCTTGAGCTCATTCGCGACCTCGGTAGTGGTCCCGGATACTCACTTCATGCTGGTCGCAACAGAAGTCGCGCTGTCATTGTCAAAGTCTTCCATAGGGGCCCCACCGGTCGACAGGCAAGCGATGAGTTCAGTGACGATTGTTACTAATCAATATTTACATTTGCGAAGCAACTGGATTCGACTGTGGCTCTTTCAAATGAACTTATGTGTGTACAACGGCAACTTTGTTACTAATGCTCATCCCAAATCAGGCACCCCAACGTCCTACGGATCGGAGGAATTTCCTCACCGGGATCCTCTTTGCACTTTATCGTGTACGAGAATGGTATGTTAATGAAATCCATCGCATGCCACAGAGATGGAGATACCTTTAGGCCATTGTAAGAATGCAGAAGGACCACTTGCAGCTGCTCTCAAGGACGACCTTCATAGGAGTATCACCCTTGGGTTTAAAATGGTTCGGCATATCTCGCTTATTGTCAGACCTACCACAACTCATACGAAGTTTCAGATTGCAGAAATTTCTGTGTGTTCGAAAAATACCCTATTGATCATTGTTATTCATTTTCTGCAGGCGGGGATGAATCATCTCTGCATGCAAGGACTATCCTTGGTGTCAATGGGAGCTGATGTGAGTTTTCGGGACAAGTGCTCTTTCCATCCTGAATGCCAACCGCGCAAGAACTTCGATATTTTACTCGATGTCGACGACCGGTTTTTAATGAGCATTAATCCTCACCGGTCGGATGAAATCGAGACCACCGAATCTGAAGACGCGGAGAATACTTGGACTTTGTTTAATGCGCTCTGCCGAAAGGTTCGTCGATCACCTCCTCGTTTGTTCCAGCAACTGAGTCCTGACGCAGACTTTGACTGCCGCCAATCGAGTGCTACATAGTAAGTACGCCCATATGATTGCCCCTCACCACAACTTGATCGTAACTTTATATCTAGACGAGGAAATCAACAGGGATCCTGCAATTCTGGATGCTGTGTCCCCCAACTCTGACTCCGAAGATTTGGCGGGGTCGCTGTCGAAATTTGGTCCAGGATCGACTCCGAGAACGAAAAACATCCAAGAGGAAAAGGTTCCATCTTCTGTCCCACCACGGCGCGAATACGTCTGGCGGACGTTGGATCGGGGACAGCAGTCATTGGCCATGGTTGCACGCCGGCTTGCACTGGATCTCGATTTGGGTATCTCTCGTCTTCATAGGTTGACTCAAATGAATGGAAGAAATGCACACCGCTGTCCTGGCTATGTGCGTGAAGAGATCACGCTTGCCACCACGACGCTGGATAGCGCGGTCGTAGCCCATGACACACCGAGCCCTTTCGAAATTTGCTCTGTTTGTCGCGAAATGGTCGGCCCTCATGAAACATTTTGGTGCCTCTGTGGTGACTTTGGTGAGCGCTTTATCACTGTGCAACAGCTCAGATCCTCACTCTCATACTGAGAACCTGGATCTCAAAATACCATCAAGTGTCAAGCGTGTAAGCTTTGGAGCCACAGCGACTGCGTTGGCAATCCGCAGAAGGAGTTTATTTGTCAACTCTGTTGGTTGCTCCCCTCCCTGAATAGCAGGAGTGACAGCAACAACGTTAAGAAGATTGGGTACCTTGCACTGTTCCAAATGCACATGCAGAAAAGTGACGCGCTAGTCGAGTGGGTGTACTCGGATCAGCACCCCTTTGGCCACTCCTACGAAGCTGGGGTTGATCGCTTCGCGGACGCGAACAAACAGCGTCCAGTGTGGTCCGTGCAAGTCCTCGTCGATGGAGAAGTTTACGGTCGGGGACACGGGCACAAGAAGAAGGTTGCAAAGAACGAGGCTGCGAAACAGGGCCTCATTCGCATGGACGTCGCTGTCTGATAGGTACTTTAATTGCCATTGAAGCATATTTTGGACTCATCGTCGGATTATCCAGATTGAAATTGTCGTTGGCCACATCCCCAATGACGATAATCGCATAAAGGATTGTACTTAGTGTATGACTGTGAATCGAAGAAAGATAGTGTCGTGGTAGCTGTGAATCCCAGGATAATTGTCGTCCACAGAGATATCTCAAGTCTTCTCCGAAGTCCAGGGCCAGTTAATGTTCACGAGCTCGGAGTTTCAAAATTCTTCCAATTTCGTAAAATGAAGACGGAAAGACTTCTTTAACACCCTTAGTGAACGTGTTCAGGCTTCGTCGAGAGAGCTTTCGAGTGGGTTGCCGATATGTACGCGAAGACAAACTGCAGAGAAATCACAAATGGAACGACGGAAGATGAATTGTGAAGGCGCGAACGGAATTGAAGGAGAGAGAAGCACTAGCGAGTGAACATGCGGTAGGACGAAATGCGCACCATCTCTGCTGTCTCCTTCGCCTCCACTGCGCCCTCCCTCGGCGCAAGATTCCGAGTAACCTCCGCACTACAATAGCATCCTAGAGGAGCTAAAGCGTCAGGCCGTTTACGCGCCGATCCGTTCACATTCATTCTCTGAATCCGTTACATTCTGTAGCACTGTGCGCCTTTCTGACAGGTCTGCGCTTTTACCCCTTCCCCTGGTGCATTCCATTCCTCACTCGTCCTCCCTAACATCCTGCAGAGACACTGGAAATAATCTCTCTGTTTTACTTGTAACCTCGTTGAATTCGCTTCACCGTCGTACGACGTGCTCACGCAGTGTATGAGCGCAAATGCGGGTCTGAGCGAAGGGGGAGGGGTTCGTGTATACTGTCATACCTGGGATGTATATGGGGCAGTGAGTGTTGTGTCTTCTGGTGGTGTTTCATCAATGGAGAATCAGGTTGGTGGGGGCGGTGTATGGGATCGGTTTGAATTGGATTTATACCCTGCCCGAGAATACCCCCACCTAGATCATACTGGTTGGACGAACAATGACTTGATTTGGAACAAAATATGAACTCCCGGCTGGAGAGATGTGATAATTTAATTTTGATTTCAGCTAGACTCCACAAATACTTTACATGCGGTGGATCTTTGCCGATGCGCCATTGACAAGAATCTCAACAATGCTGGTTGGGAACATCGCATTGTAGCACTGCCACATGGGAGCTCGGCCCGATCACTGCCCTCTTCTCTTCCTTATCCATGGCGGAAGTACTCGGTACACTGAGCACCGTCCTCAGCCTCGTCGAAACAGCATTGAAGGCGCTTGAATACATCCAAGACTTCCGTCATGCGCCGCAAGAACAGCAGAAACTTCTCTCTGAGATGGACAACCTCCGCCCACTCCTTGCGGAGCTTCAGACCCGTATAACCACCAACCCATCCAGCAGCATCGTCGGGCAAATGCAGAATCCGCTGAATATCTTCACATCCACGATGGAAAGCTTCACGGAGAAGCTACGGCCGGGGGATGGGGCGTTCTCGAAGGTGTCGAAACAGCTGTCATGGTCGATGTGGAGCAAATCGGAGGCGAAGGAGTATCTTGTCAAGTTTGAGCAGTTCAAGTCGCTACTTCAATCCTGGCTAATACTGGACCTCTGGTGGGGAACTTCCCATGCTCCGTTGCCTCGCGCTCTCTGAGACGAAACTTAGGGACATGGGCCAGGATCAACGCAAGGAACACGATGGTGGGTGAAAAAGTATTGAATAAAGAGGTGGATTGACTCACCTGTGCGGCAATCCAGCCATTCTCAAGGCCCTTGATGAGCAACAAGTCGCTAATGAACGTAAGTCTCCCTCGACGGTCGAACTCTCCAGAAACTGAGAACTCTGAGATAGGGATTCTGACGACTATCACTGAAGCCAGGAGGGACCACCGAGAGGAAATTGATTGTAAGGTCCTGAGAGGGTACACAATCCAAAACTGACTTGGTGTGGAAGCTGCGCGCCGGACACAGATCATGGAGTGGATGACGCCACTCAATTTCTTCCAGCGCCAGTCAGATATATTTGGGACGTGGCAAGTGGGAACAGGTGAATGGTTCCTCGAAGACCCTTTCCTCAAAGATTGGGAGTCCGGCTCTGGGGAAATACTGTGGTGTCAAGGAATGCGTGCGCATGTTTCAATTTTGGTCATATCTCACACTCCACTGATATTCATTCCTTTCATCGCAGCTGGTGCCGGTAAAACAGTTCTCTCGTGCGTGCTATATGAACCTATTTCTATCCAGGCTCCTGCTCATATCGTTGAATAGGTCGGTGGTGGTCAATCATCTCGCCCGCAACCGGAACAGCGACACCGGCGTAGCGTGCATTTATCTGAACTACAAGGAAACAGAGACGCAAACTCCTGTCAATCTCCTCGCCGCACTCTGGAAACAGCTGGTCGTGGGCAAATCCATACCTCCTCCAGTTCTCCAACTGTATACGCATCACCGAGATCACGCCACTCGCCCCTTACTGGACGAAGTGCTCGAGGCGCTTCAGTCTGTACTTACTCAATACTCGAAAGTCTATATCATTGTGGATGCGCTGGACGAATATCCCGAAGATCGACGTAATATCTTGCTCAAATATCTGTCACCTGCGATGCTAGGGATGACGACCGTCAATCTTATGCTCACCTCGCGGCCCCACGTTACTCTCGAACCATTCTTTCCCAATTTCCAAGTTTTGGAGATACGTGCAACAGAGGAGGATATCGGGCGCTACGTCGACCAGCAGATCCTGCAATCCTCTCGGTTATCCAAGCATCTTCGAACACGGCCTGAATTACAGGATGAGATTCGGGCAAAAATCATAGAGAACGTTGAGGGAATGTCCGTCTATTTTTCCTCGCTTGCCAAGGCGTGATCTAACCATGCGTCTGCGCAATACAGGTTCCTGCTTGCAAAACTGCACATGGAATCCCTGGTCACGAAGAGCACCATCAAAGCGGTGCGAATGGCTCTTCAGGAGTTACCCACAGATTTGCGTCACACGTATGTCGATGCGATGGAGCGTATCAGCTCCCAAAACGCCGACGATAAACAATTAGCGCATCTCATCCTCACCTGGGTTGCATATACAAAACGGCTGCTTTCCGTCGCAGAGCTGTGCGAGGCGTTGGCCATTGAACCCGCGGCGGAAGATCTCGATGTCGATAACTTATTGGACATCGACATCATTCTATCTGTCTGCTCTGGCTTGGTGATCGTGGACGAGACTCAGTCCGCCGTTCGGCTTGTACACTACACCACCCAGATGTACTTCGACAGCATCCAGCAGAAAGATTTCCCCTCAGCGCATACGGATATCGGGTCTGCGTGCCTCACATACCTGTCCTTCACCCAATTCCACATGCTCCCCGATCCGGCACAACATTCGCTATATGCTCACGCGGTCTTGTCCAAGCAACTCCTCGCACAGCACCCTTTCCTCGCATACGGCCAATATTGCCTAATTCACGCCGTGGGTGCGGCCGAAGTGCCTCTCCGCGACGCGATCATGTCGTACCTTGACCGCGCCTCCACGTGGAAACAAGTTTGGGACTCAGCGGGATATGTACATACGACCAACGAGCCACCTAGTCGATTAATACCGCCATGGAATTATCCGGACTGGCCGCAGCCTGCATCGCCGCTGTGGGTCTCCGCGGCGTTCAACCTCGTGGACGTCGCCCGGCATCTGTTGGCGCATGGGGGAGTCGCAGGACGCGGAGAGTGCGTTGTGTGTAGCGGCATTCTACGGCCACCTCGCAATGGTTCAGCTGCTCGTTGACATCGGTGGCGTGGATGTGAACACAAAGTTCAGGGATGGGAGGTTTGGAACGGCACTGCAAGCTGCAGTGGCGAAAGGACGCAATTCGGAGAGACCATTTCTTCTTGATCAGGACCAAGGCAACGTGATCGCAGAGACAGCAGTTTACGATGGATCGGCGCTCCAGGCCGCGTCGGCACCCGCTCACGAGGCAGTCGTCAGACTCCTCATCGAAAAAGGAGCGGATGTCAACTTGAGGGCCGGGGCGTTCGGGAGCGCATTGCAGGTCGCAGCCTATTGGGACCATCAGAGCCTTCTTCACCTGCTCATCGAGAATGGAGCGGACGTGAATTTTCAGGATGGCGGGCCGTTCGGCAACGCGCTTCAGGCGGCGGCGTACGACGGCCATACGGGCCTCGTGCGGCTGCTCCTCAGTCTCGGAGCGGCCGTAGACTTGGATGGTGGCCAATATGGGAGCGCGTTATATGCGGCGGCGGTCCAAGGCCACGAAGAAATACTTCGACTACTCATTGCCAACGGCGCAGACGTCAATGCGCAGGGAGGCCAATTCGGCATGGAGTATGGCAGTGCACTGCGAGTGGCACTTCACCAGGAAGGCATTGCCAAAATCATAATCCAAAGCGGCGCCGATGTGAACGAGATTTTCCAACAGAGTAGTGCACTGCAAGCAGCCGCCTCTTGGGGACTCGACAACGTCGCTCAGCTGCTAATCGAACATGGCGCCGACGTGAACTTCCAGGGCGGGCAATATTGCCAGTTTGGTAGCCCGCTACAGGAAGCATCATTCACGGGTCATGCTAACATCGCTCGACTGCTGATTGAACATGGTGCAGAGGTGAACGCGGAGGGCCCTCAGCACGGCAGCGCACTGCAGGCGGCGGTGTGTCAAGGCCACGGGGTCATCGTTCGATTGCTGATGGAGAATGGAGCGAGCACAACTTTTTGAGAGCGGAAATTTTGGCAGCGCGATGGAGGCTGCATTGGATGGAGGTCATGATAGCATTGTCCAACTGTTGGTTGAGAAGGCCTCACAGACGAAATTCCATTCATGAGAGTTGGAGGCCGAAAATTAGGTGAAGGCAAGGAATTTCATGTCCGAGGTCGAAGTTTGAAGCTGGGGTTGGTTGCGACTGTAAGCTAGACTCCTCTTTACCAGAATCTCAGATAGTCCCCCTAGTCTTGAACAACTTGAATCTTTCTGTAATCTCATTTCATGGAGAAAAATAGGCAACAATATATACAATTCCACCAAACGTTTATGACCGTTAAACTCATTAGTATCAACATACATTTCTTTTGTCTAGTCAATCTCGGCTCAAAATTTATACCGTTAAACCTTAGTTCACGCACCGATAACCGGGTGATTCCTGGGATCAACGTGGTGCGCATCTGACTTGTAGAAATTTGCTGTGGATGGTAAGCGTGAATTGTGAAGATAAAAGCAAAGTTTTCTTGAACAGCAGAGGATTGCGCTTGGGAGGCATAGAAGAATGGGAGTGGTACATGTGAGTGTGGCCAGTCCAGTTATATATCCAAGCTTGACTGGGGCGAGTGAGTCCCGGAGCCGCGAGTTGCATGGCGATGTCTTGCCTCTTCAGGTGCAAGAAAATCCGACCTAGAAAACGGGGAAGATGAAGAGATTATTTCAGTTGGGGATGCATGGTAAGAGTTGGAACCGAGGAGCTCGATGATAAGCACGGAAAGTTCTGAGATCTTGATATTCAAAATTTGCGACTCGTGTGTTCAATTGCGTCGGTGAGCGGGCGGCGGACATTCACAGTGGATACTCTAATGGTGGGCAGCGAGAACATACAAACCCACGGAAAAGATGGAAATCTAAAGGAGACAATTGCTAGAGCCCCAAAGCTAAGAGTCGCGAATGAGCAAACAAATTTTGAAGTAGGCAACGGTGTTATTTCCGAGCAAAAATACCGCCGGATTTCGGACCGCTGTAATCATGCCGTTGATCGCTCCTTTCCCACATTTCTCACTTCACAGTATATGATAACGGCATGTTGTCCCAACTCTATGGCAGCCGCAGAGTGGGGTTATTTCATTTCACGTCGTTGTAAGAGTGCAGAAGGTTCACTTGCAGCCGCTCTTAAAAAAACAACCTCAGGAGAAGTGTCACGACCGAGACAAAATTTCAGATTGCAGAACTTTCTGTGGATCAAATAAAATACGCAATGATCTTTGATATCCATTTTTTACACAGGTGGGAGTGAATCATCTGTGCATGCAAGGGCTATCATTGGTGTTGATGGGAGCTGATGTGAGTTTTCGTGACAGGCTTTCAACCCTGAATGCCAACCGTACAAGAGCTTCGATATTTTCCTCGATGTGGACGACCAGTTTTTAATGGACACTACCGCTCACCAGTCGGAAGAGATTGAGACCCTGAATCTGAAGACCCGGAAGAGAACACTTGTACTTTGTTCAATGCGCTCTGCCGAAAGGTTAGTCGATGACCGCCTCGTTTGTTCCACCAACTGAGTCCTGATGTAGACTTTGACCTCCACCAATCGAGTGCTGCATAGTATGCTCATATCACTGCACCTCGCCACACAACTGAGATCTTTCAATTCTGGGTGTAAGCTTTGGAGCCACAGCGACCGCGTTGGCAATCCGCAGAACTTCAGTTGATTTGTCAACTGTGTCGGCCGTGCCTGTCCCTGTTCTTGAACAGCAGTTGCAACAGCAACAACGTTAACAAAATTGGGTACCTTACACTATTCAATTTGCACCTTCAGAAAGGGTTCAAGCGAGTCGAGTGGGTGTACTTGGCGGGCCAGCACCTCTTTGGCTAAAGTCTATGCGAAGCCGGAGTTGATCGCTTTGTGGAGGCGAACAAACTGCGTCCGGTGTGGTCCATGCTGAGTCCTCGTCTATGGAGAAAAATCGGTCATTCTGAGGCTTTCATTTCACCGGAAATGGCCTCAGATTACCGAGGCTTTCTTCGCTCGGCAGGGTCCGTTCTCGGTCTCCCGACCGATTTGCCATCAGCCTCTGAACGGCGGGGTAGCCTTACATCTGCAGACCGATAGTCGAAGGGCGTGATCAATCTGCGTTGGGGATCTGCAACCCATTTTGTCGTTGGTTCTTGGTAGACGAGTCACGCTTGTTCTGCCTCCTGTGAAATCGCGGTGGAGGACCGCGCGCAAAAATCCTAGCTCGCGGGTAGTCAGACCGAGATGAAATTCTGGGTCGTATTTCTCAGACGGGCGTTATATATCTGCAGAAGTGGGCTTACATGTCCAACCGCTCAGACTGGTTGCAGACTCTTCTCTGATCGGAATAAGTCGGAACAACATCCATTGCTGATCACTTTGATTAGGCAATTTGATGGCGGCTGTGTCCTGGCATATCAAACAAACAATGGCACGTCCCAGCCACATTTGTTTCTTTCCTCCCCCCACCATGTTCACCGCTCGCAGTCCTCCCATTGTCCCAACCCCGCTTCGTTACACCTTCTTCTTGCCTTAGGATCAAGCCGTGCCGTCGCCGACGCCTGGCGGCCTGCGTCCCGCTTCGAGAGAGTCACAGCAGCAGCGGAAAGTAGCGAATTAATAATGGCCGCGTTCAAACATGCGTACAATGAACAAGTATGTCATAGACCACTTTTCGGCTGAATGTTGTCGAACGGTGTTCTCAATTTATGCCAGATCTTGTCGAATTATATCGAGTCCGGTCGGTTCACAATTTAACTCAGGTTGATTGCAAAAACTCCGTTTCCATATCCCGCCACCTGTGCTTGATGATATTGCTTCAACTCATACGACCGTTCTCCGCCTTATTAGCCTTTTTGAACTTGTCATCTGTTCTCACGCCCATTACTCAACCACGGAACAATCTTACGAACAACGTCTAATTGTTGTCTAATTGTGGACTTGCGGACTTCCGCATCGCATCTGTATATAAAGGATCTGCGCCGTGGGGAAATCGTCCCAGGCACTATGCTCCTCTTCGCACTCGTGATACTATTCCATTTCTGCATCGCGTTCGGCGCATCCTGTAACTGTTCCCCGGTCTTTATCCCTGTGCACGTGGATGTCTTCGTTCCCAAGGACCCGACCGATGTGTTTGCCGGCCTAAAAAGCAACTCAAGCAGTTTACGCCGTGTAGACGACATTTACAACATATATGGAGTCTTCTGTCAGCCGGAAAGCATGCCCACCAGGGACCCAGGTCCGTTAAACTCCCGCCCTCAGGCCTGACAATGAATGATTTTAATCTTCGTTTGTTACTCGAGGTGTTTTGCAGCTTCTTGTGCACGGAATCACATATACCAATCAATACTGGTCTCCTTCAGTGGAGGAATTCCAAAACTACTCTTACACGGCCTTTTCTTGTGACCGCGGCCTCTCCTCCCTAGCCATTGACTGGGTCGGCGTCGGACTGAGCACGCGCCCCGCCAATTCGTCGGACGTGCAGTACCCCACTGTAGCATCCGCTCTCTCGCAGTTGGCGCACCACCTTAAAACTGTATCTCTCCTGCCGGGCGTGCCGCCATTCAGAGCGATCATTGGTATCGGCCACAGCTCGGGTTCCGGCCTGCTCACCTTCACCGCCATCGTCGACGGCACGCGCTCCCCATTTGCCGCCTTCATCCTCACGTCTGCGCTCAGCGACTCCGGGGCGGCGCCCACGGCTCCCTCGCCCCTCATCCCTTCCGCTCGCGACGACACCCCCCTCCGCTGGGGCGCACTCGACCCGGGATACATCACCGCCCCCAGCCGCAGTATCTTCTATCCCGCGGACTCTGCCGCGTTCTCGCCGCGCATGCAGCTCTTTGACGCGTTCACGCGGGACGTCGGGACCGTAGCCATGCTTGCGCAGACGGGTGTGGTTTCGCTTGTCGCTCAAAACTATGCCGGGCGCGTCGCCAAGGTTCTCGGGGCAGCAGACCAGTTTATTTGCGCGGACGACCGGTGTGAGGACGTCGCAGCGTTGAGCGCGGCTGAAGGCGTGCTGTGGCCGGCAGCAAAAAGCTTTGAGCTTGTGGTATTGCAGAACAGTGGGCATGATTTGAATCTCGACTTCTTCGCGCCAGCAGCTTTCCGTACTTTGGTTGGCTTTGTCAACAAATTTTCACGTTGACCATGAATATTCATACATTCTATCACGAGGAATATGGACAGATAATGGGCTCCCATCAATTCAACACACAATCCAAATCAACCCAAGGCAATCTGAGTATCATCATTTTATCGTCTACAGTATAGGTTGAATTCCGAATCCCCAGACTTATCCGATTGGCTTGGCTAAATGGCTTGAGCCGCTTAGCGGAATTTGAAGTTGGCTGGGGTGTGGCTTGGGGCTTGACTTGACTTGTGCCCGTCTGTGAACAGCAGGAGCGACAGCAACGACGTTAACAAGACTGGGAACTTTGAAATGTTCAATATGCACCTGCAGAAAGGGTTCACGCGAGTCGAGTGGGTGTACTCGGACCAGTAACCCTTTGACCAAGACCCCTACGAAGCTGGGGTTGATCGCTTCGTGAACGTCAACAAACAGCGTCCGGGTCCGATGTGGTCCGTGAAAGTTCTCGTCGATGAACATGTTTGCGGTCAGGGGCGCAGGCACACGAAGAAGGTTGCTAGGAACGATGCTGCGAAGCAAGGCCTCATGCGCATGGGCGTCACGGTCTGGTAGGTGATTTCAACTGCCATTTAAGCATATTTTGGACTCACTGTAGGATTCCATTATCTAGATTGATATTACCGTCGGCGACATCCCCCGCATAAAGAGCTAGACTCGAACCAATCCGCGGTGTAAGTCTCAAAGACAGTCGTTTGATCAATCGCCACAGGACGTCCTATTTATCGATTATCATAGATAGTGAAATAACGACTGGTTTGAGTCTAATAAAGATTCTTACTTGTGCATAACTGTGTCAAAGAAAGATGGTGTCGAAGTAGCTGTGAATCCTAGGATAGTTAACGTCCATAACGACACCTCAAGTCTTCTCCGAAGTCCACGGCCAGTTGACGTTCACGAGCTCAGAGTTCCGAAAATTCCTCCAATTTCGTAAAATGAAGATGGAGAGACTTCCTTAACACCCTCAAGGAACGTGTCCAGGATCCGTCGAGAGAGCTCTGGAGTAGGTCGCCGAAAGCTTTCGCCAGTTATTCCAAATGGAGTGGAAGACAGACTGCAGGGAAGTCACAATGGGAACGACGGAAAATGAATCGATAAAGGCGCAAACGGAATTGAAGGAGAGAGAAGCACTAGCGAGTAAACATGAGGCCGGAGGAAGTGTGCACCACCTCCGCAGTCTCCTTCGCCTCCACGCACTCGGCTCAAGGTTCCGAGTAACCTCCCCATTACAATAGTGTCTTAGAGGAGCTAAGAGCGTCAGGCCGTTTACGCGGGATAGCCAGAGTGGCGGCGTACTAAGATATCGAGATTCCAAAGGACGTCAGGCCGAATGAAAGATTCTAACAAAGGAAAAGATGAAAATTGCACATGAACACCGAGTATGTACCGCGACTCAAATCAGCGAGTATCCCACGAGAAGTAGGCTCACAAGGTGGGTGCGGCTTAGACTTCAAGACGAAAAGGAGCTAAGAACATTTGGACGAAGGCCGCGCCGCGCCGTCGACGACCCGGCCTCTTTGTCTCGAAGAACGGGCGTGATTGGCGAGGTGATTCACGAACTCGGACCCTAGATTCGCGCTCAACCCTGCTCAATTTCCGCGGTCTTTGAGGTACTTTAAATGTCTCGAGGGTAAAAAGCTTCGACCCAGTTTCCAGCGCTATTTATTCCTTCCCGATCAGACTGGAATTGGATTTGCGTTTCCCATTCCGTACTCCCGTCGGCAAGATAAGTTTGACCCAACAGGAATTACGGGAAGGAATTATGGACTTCGGCCGTTTCGCGATCGGGTAGGTAGGTAGCATTACACGGCACGGTCCGAATCACGAACGCCGAAAAGTCGGTGAATTCGGTTCCGCATCGATCCCCGCAGGCCCCCACATCTCACACATCTAGAAATACACCTACAATGGTTACAAGCAGCTATTAACAAGATTAACGCAGACCTAATTTGCTGGCTGGAAATACCCACCCTCATGTTCTGAGCTCGTGGTCCTTGGGCCGAAATGGGTTGGATCACCTCGCCAATCACGCCACTTGTGGCCTCGCTCGCATTCATTCGAAGCCTGTTGCCTGGAGGGCCTAGTAAGGCCCAGTATTACTCGGAGGTGGAGCAGGCGGCTCGAGAGAAGAGCCACTCGCCACAGGACAGCATGGTTGATGGGTTCGGAGAAGCTTCTGCAGCGAGACTTGTATCACGGCACTATAGTCCATTTCATCCTTCGGAAAGCGAATGCACAGTTGCTGTACTACAACCTGCAACTGAATCGGATTGAAAATTTTCGTGAATTCCACGAATCTCATCACGATGATGCTGAGGATGCGTGGCATTTGTGTTATCTTGCAATGATTTGGCGCAGGCAAAAGTTACCTTGCTTGACAAGGTTTCTCCAACTTCAAAATTGTTGCACAGCTCGACCCACCCATTGGTCCGAAATCAGTGATGCCATATCTTTCCGCTGCACAGCCATTCAATTCTTGCCGTCTGACGCCCCGATGTAGCAAATACAGACGCCGGCCGCATGGCCAGTTCTGCAGGACGTACCCATAGCCGGGAAAGTCGACGTACCGCCATTTGCGTGTACGCCATCAAGTTGCGCAATTTGTGCGGCGTTTTTCAAGTATAGAAGACTATAACTAGAAGCGCGGGCACAGTGCGGACCAGAGTTGATAAGGCGCCAACTGTCAGTCTCAATTTTCGCAGGTTTTTTCTCAAATGGAAGGAATTCAACAAAAATTGACTTAATTGGGGTTCAGTGAGACCCAAAACATTTACTGACGAAGCACAACTGCAGCATAGATCCCAGTCCCTGATGCCGTCCGGACAGCTCGACCCACTCATTGGTCCGAAGTCAGTGATGCCGCATCTTTCCGTTGCACAGTCATACAACCCCCGAATTCACTTGCAATCCATGTTCCTACTGCATCAAGCTTTAAGCTTTCTGGAGGTACTTGTATTTGAATAATCTGGATAGATTGTTCATATCCCCAATGCCCCATTGATTTTCATCTTTGCGGGTACAAAAATGCGATGGTTGTGATCATCGTTTAATCGAAGCTGGCAACTCTTTGGTTGAGTTTCTAGGGTTCATCATATTTATCCATTCATTGCGCCAATAATTGTCAATAAGAAAGAAGTGTTAAAATTTTAGCACTTGACGAGAAGGAGTCTGTCTCGAGGGAATCCATTTCCCCAGCGGCGGAATGCGATCGCCTTAACTTTTGGACTTTTTTTTGGAAATCGTTCTTCTGGTTCGCTCATACAGCATACTTCCCTGGCATCACGTCGAATGGGGCGGATGGGGCAATACACGTTCCCCGCATCCATTGCTGAACGCATTCTTCGATCGCCTTTCGAACGACAAAGTTCTGGAGCGAGGGAATGGAATCTCGTCGTTACTTACGACCGTCGGCGCTCGCACACTGATATCGCATAACATCCTAAATGGAATAAGTTTAATTGATGGGGAAAGGGGCCAAATCATACGTAACGGTATATTGTTCGACTTTCTACCTACCTACCTACCTACCACAGCTTTCGTCGCTGTGGTGAGCCGATGGTCGGGCGGGCAGACGCAGGTCCATTTTGAGTTTTGAACCCGTATTTGGTTACAACTTGACGCCGACTGGTAAGTTTGTGTCGGATTCGATCTTCTATCTTCTGGCAAAGTCGAACTGATTGGAACATTCCAATTCTAATTGAACACGAAGAGTGTGGAAACTGGGCTGAACCCGATTTATTCGATGACAGAAGTTGAATTCGTGTAACTGCGGCAGGCAGAATGTGGTACATTGTCTCGTCTAGTTCTGATTCCCCCTTTTCAAACTTTAAATCACTGTGACGAACTCCGCGGAGAAGAAATCGATGTTGTCCAAATCTGTCATGCCGTCCAGCACGCCCTTGAGCCCGGCCTTGTAGTCAGGGTGGGTGAGCGCCTAACGAGAGAACAAATGCGTGAGTGGACAGGGGATGCGTTGAAACCCAACGCGCTACGCACCTCCCGAATCTTTTCGTGAGACTTTCCCTCGATGAGGACGACGGTCGTGAGCTCGGCCTCCTTCAGCCCAAGGTCGCTTGCGAGAGAGGTGCCGAGGCGCTCGACTTTGTACGACTACACGGACAACAGTTCAGCGAGAGGAATGAATGAATTACAGGAGATGGAGAGACGCACCACTTCATACTTGGTAATGTTGCTCTTGACAATGGGTATGTTGCGGACGTGCTCGATCATGGGCGGGAAGTTCTTCTCGATCTCCTCCGGCGAGAACGAGCGCTTGGACTTCCAGATGCCGATGGCGCGGACAACGTCGGTGTGGAGAGACATTCTAGCTTTGTGAAGGTGGTGCGAGGTATGAGGGAGGTTTGAGAGTTGGGTGAAGGTGCACTGAAGAAACGGCACAAACCTGCCAGTATTTATACTGTGGGCCAGGTGGAGACCGGCGGCGGTAGGGTACAGTGTTGGCTGCTCCTTGGGTGAGCGTACGAGATGGTACAGCCTTGAGGCTTGTGAATTGAGTTGGAAGCCGATGGCCGGAAACAAAAATCTCCCAGATCTGCTTCTTAGGTGAGCGTACGAGATGAGTCGTGAGGCTTGTGAATGGAGTTGTAAGTCGATCGCGGGAAACAAAGAAATCCCCAGATAACTCCATGGAAGCGCGAGGACAGCAGAACTTTCTTCCCGAGGAGCCTGTGACGCGACTACGAAGGAATTCGAGGCCATTTGCTTATTGATATTGAGATCGGATTCGAGGCCGTCGTAGGAAATTGATTTCTCAGGCCGTCAGCGGGAGACTCCTAGTGTTGCTATCGAGTCGAGTTCGAGTTTGTAACTTGATGACGACTCAATCCCCGAGTTGTGTCGAATTAGCTCCTTTTGGAAGGCTTTTTCCGGTTGGCCACAAGTACAAGGAAAACCGAGATTAAATTTCGGGTGACTCGAAGTTAGTTACGGAACACCGAGTTTCGGGTGTTACCCGATATAGTATATCGAGGGCCCGATATGTGAATTTCACCTTAACCCAAAACGCAGCATTCCGTAACTAAGAGTCGCCCCGAAATTTCGCTAATCTCGGTGTGCATGAACTCGAGGCGTAGAGTTGAGTCGAGTAACGTCACTCGATCCGTCGGGTCGATTCAAACCTCGAGTCCGATTCGACTCGACGGCAACACTAGCGGGAACAGCGCGTGTATGGAACGCAGGAGATTAACGACGCACAACTGACAGTATGAAGATGAAAGCCCGGGATAGGCAGGGCATTGTATCCAAAAAATACATATGACCCAAGCGTGCGTTTCGCCACAGATGCGAGGTAAAGAAAGGTCACAGTCCGATGGGTGTGAATGGATAAGATGCGGGCCGGAATCCGTCCAAGAACGCGAATCGCGGAGGATCATGAAAGAGAAGAATACGCAGGAATATAGACACGAGTTGACGAGCCGAGTCGATTCCGTGCGTGCGTGGACCGTGGAAGGAAGAAGGAAGCCTCGAGATGTATCCATCTCGGAGGATGGTCAGCAAGGCGAAGGTAGAGAGATGATCATGGATGAACGCCGCCGGGATCCAGTAGAGACAGAAATTCCGAGTCCGACGCAGAAGCTTGATGCCAGTCCAGCAGCGCGAATTGATAATCGCAGCATTCGAAATAGAGTGCACATTCATCCGATTGACGATATGCATATGCGCGATTCACAAGACGGGAGACAAAGACAAACGCCACCGAGCGCAGGAGTCTCGTTGGAAGACGTGTCGCCGGAAAATCGGATCACCTCCTTGTTTGCTTTTGCTTGTCGGGTTGCTTTCATTTCTTCCTGAAGCTTGTCTTGTTCCAGGGCCGGTGAGCGCCTCGCTACAACCGCGGCATGCTCCCGCGGACGTGCGGAGAGCGACGGCGCAGTTGCTTCCCCTGGCGACTACTGCTCCGCCCGTCTTTCGGGCGCTAGGGGTGCAAACTCACGCGCATCCTTTGCGTCAAAGGATCTTGGTCATATTTCGTTTCACCTCTTGTCTTGGTCTTTGGCGAGCCATGGCGGCGGAGCGAGGAGGCGAGGACCTGTATTTGTGGGCGGAGCGTGGCCACTCCATTACATTTCAGCACGCTGGCGGGCACACGTCGCGACAACTGTTTTTCGGGAAGCACAGTGGCGGTCTGTCCCCTCTTTCTGGTCCCCCCTCATCCCCATCTAATCTATCTTTTATTCCCTCGGTGTCGGTGGGCGTAGGCACTTGCGCGACTACGGCGGTTTCGGCTCGCGCTCGGGTCTAGGGCCAGGCTCGAGCGTTTCGGTACTTGCTTGTCGCGGCTACACATTTTGTAGCGCTAGCATTCCTTTCTTTTCGAGCTGCTTTTCTTCTACTGGGGGGGTAGGATGACGAGTCACGCGTCCGCCCTTCGCCGCGGGCTCGATACGTACCGTTTTGTCGTCGTTGACTAGGTGGACGAGGAGTCGTGGACGCAGAGGCTGTCACTGTTTGGCGAATGTGCAGTCTTGAGCGTTGACGCGCTTATGTCGTCTGTGGGCTCTCCACCACCTCCCCGTCTCTCCTCGCCCTTGTGATGGATTTACTTTTTTTTCTCCCCACTGCAGTCGTATACTAACCTCTTTGACCTCAGAACAAACCTTCCCAGGTCCGGCTCTACCGCGACTGCGCCTCCGCCGACCTCTTCTTCACCGCCTCTCTCAGCGTCTTTATCCTCCTGGCCGCCCGCGATCCCATCCTTGCGAGCAGCCAGAGCTCTCTGTCACCTCTCCTATATCTACTTCAACTCCAACTCTTACTTATCCTACCTCGGCACCCCCGTCTCCCTGAGGAGTCATGCGAAAGGACGTCTGAGCACGCGGCGGTCGTCGTGCTCGTGAGGCTCGTGACCTTGATCGTCGTGCGGCTGCATTTCCTCCGTGCGGTGGGGGCGCATTGTTCGGTACTTGTGCAGGAGAGGCACCGGAATGGGATGAGGAAGGAGGAGTGCAGAGAACCAGACTGCTTCCTTTTCCGCGGGGTGTGAGCGCGGGCGATGTGGTGTACGCGCCTGGATACTGCCAGCAGGCGGCGAATAGTCTGTTGGGGACGAGTACGGAGATGTGAGTGCCCGTCCCGGGGGTGGAGACTGGATCCGCTTTTACCTCGAGCTCGACGTCGTCACTCGAAACGGTCTTGCCAAATATCTTTTGATGCCTTGCGGATATTTTGCATGGTAATAATCTCCCGGTAGGACGTTAAACTTGTATCTGCAATGACTAATTTAACACATGCTGATTTCGAATCCCCATGTACGCTGGCAACTACCTATCCGGATCCTGGATCGAATTTCCCTCAGCTGCAAAGTCATTACTCCGCTTGGGACAGTCTCTATCAAGGTTCTTGCCCCCCTAGCTTGAACCAATATTTTGTTGCTCGCGGCATCTCTTTTTCTTCTGAACTATAGTAGACCGGCGCACCAGCACAACCAGCGAAAATATCTTAACCTGTGTTTTTAGATCTACCAACTCAATTAAACTCGAGTGACTCCGAGGCAGCGTCAACTGCCCGATTCCCTTCCCCATTTCAACGCCGGCAATGAGCAACAATACTTGCCTCTTTCGCCGCCGAGTGTACGATCGCAAGTTAGATCGTATGTTCAGGTTTTTTTTTTTCACCGCGCCAGGTTTTTTGTCGTGCCCATCTTGAAACACCTGAAACCGAATCTTCCCGAATTCGACCATCTGAAACCTTGGTGAGTAAGATTTTCCAAGGCGTTCAAATCAAGACGGTTATCTTCACAGCTGGTTGTCGAGCCTCGATGGGGCTACCCTCATGCTCACGCTACTAGTAGTGCTGGACCAGTTTGCCTTGATAACCCCAGGCTTTCCGCAGGTACCCAGGGAGGTAGGCAGACGTGGGCGGGAAGATGACGATGAAGAAATCTCTTTCAAAGAGTGGTCGGAGACGCAGTCGCAAATAAATGTTAGCAAAAACGAATGGGCACCACAGCATCATAATCCGTACACTGTTTCTGAAACGGCTGCAGCCGCTCAGAATCTCAAGAACAATTCTCTCTTGATATCATGCCACAACCTCGCTGAAAATAATTGTCGACTACTGTCGACCCATTTTCCGAGTTCTTATGTGGTCAGAGGTTCACTGCATTCAACGGCCTCCTAGGCTTAGTGAGTTAAGATGCGTGTAGGTCTGCACCGCTAAACATTGCTCCTGTGTAGGCAGGCTACACCGACCTAGATACAATTTTGGCAAGATGTGCGTAGTCCCCTACCAGATGTGTGTAGGTCACCGAAGCAGGTTCTGCATAGATAAGTGATGGTCTGTGTAGATGAGTGTGGGTACCTACAGCTCTACTAAGCTATGCTGGTTTTACTTTGGTGAATTTCTAACCCGGAGGCAAAATTTCAACTCTTCTGTGCCGTCCTGCATCAACGCATCAACGCCAAGGCCGGATATTGACATCCCGCTATTAGCTTTTAACTTTCATCTACTCCTGCCGCCTAGGGGTGGCGCAGGGAAGGAAATGAGGCACATCTGTGCGTCCGGACTCCTTCCCTCTTTCCTCCCACCTTCTTGTCCACTGCCGCCCGCACAACACAGCTAAATCCATGTACCGCGCAACTGACGCGTACGGCGCTCGCAGTCGCTCGCATTCATACTTCAAGGAGTTCGATAGTACTCATGGTCTCTCCTTGGCCAACACGGAGCACAGGGGCGACTTCGGGTGTGTATTGAACACACACCGGAATCTCGGTCGAATGGAGCACATGCGTTGACTTGAGATAGAACATAATTTCGTACGTGATGTAACATGGCGTCGGCAACTTGAAGCGAGAGGGCGGCGCCACACGCGCAAATAAACGCGTCGCATGGACACGGCAACGGCGGTGGGCGGGAGGGCGGGGCGGTGTTGGAGGAAATTGGGAGGAACCGGCGTTCGTGTTTAACGGTGTGGGTTGGGACGGATCGGCAGAAGCCGGGCCGGTAGTCACGGGAGAGCCGACAGTATCGACGTGACGTGGCCTCGGCACCCATTTGCCAGTTGTCTCTGTCTACCATCGATCAGCGGATTTCTTCAGCACGAGTTGGTCACAGTTCAACTTTCAACGCCATGACCGGTTCTCTTCCTGGCGATCTGGTCTTCGCGGACCCGTATCTTCCGCTAGAGCTAGAGCGTCAAATCTTCGAAATCGCTGCTCTCTCGCGCCCCAAGGATATCCCAACGCTCATGCGTATTTCAAAGCGAATAAAATACTGGTATCTGGTCAGTCAAATGGTTCGCTGGCAAGTCTTGCTGAAACCGTAGTATTTTAGGGTGGAACCTCTCCTGTACCGCGTAATCGTCCTCTCTCCGCATGATCTGTACCGGTATAGTGGGGTCGAGAACGCAAAGAGCTTCCCCCCGATAACGACTGCCGATCTGCTTTACCACATCACCACCAAATCTCCCTCGTTCTTCGGGTCATCGGTAACCCACTTTTATTTCGATAGCGATATCCCGATATCTACCTTGGACGCCATCCTCGGGGCCTGCCTGGGCATTGACAATCTAGTCTTTGCCCCGGGCACTTACAATGCTCATTATCAGCAGATTCTCGGTCGTCTCCGGTGTCTCCGCCGCCTTGCCACATTCCTCCGATCCCTCTTCCAGGAGTCTGGCGCATTCGACTTTACGGTCCCACTCTTCTGCAACATAACACACCTTGAAATATGGGACAACTACACCGCCATCCAGGCTGAAATCTGCAGAGGCCTTGCGCACATGCCGCGTCTAACACATCTCGCGCTCAACCCCGTGGCCAGTGTTGTCCCCGCGCTGCACCCGCATCTGCTGGCAAACGTGCGCCTCTGCGCAATTGTTTATCTTGTCAGGCATCGACCGAACCCGACACCTCTGGGCGTGGACGACGCCCGGTTCGTGTGTATCGTGCGGGACAGTTATTTCGCCGACTGGTTCCACGGTGCGACCTCGGGGCTCGATTTCTGGGCGCTTGCAGACGCATTCATTGCCGCGAGGCGCGCGGGGAAGGTCAATGGTCAGTATCTCTTGTTGTCCTTGTTTTATTCCTGTGATTTATCCTTTTGTCCCGTGATCAGCCTCAATGTACTGCGTCTCCCAGACGCCCGCTGTAGGCATTGACTACCAACCCTCTTTACCTGGGTTCCCGCTGGTCTACCTTGGCTGACTTGAGTATGATCTGCTTCAAAACCGACTCCCATCTGACATGTATTTGTTTTAAAAGCTTTCTCTCCAGTTATGAGTAAATATGTGTTGTATGCCGGTGCCCGACCTACGAAAAGGGGGGGGCTTGCTTATTCCGAGTTGATGTGACATGTACAGTAACTATTTGTCGAACACATACTTGCCAAGGTCCATTTCATAAGTATCTAATGTAAATTCAAGCTGACCCCGTCATTGCGTATCTTCAGGAGAAGCAGAGGGAAGATGGGAAACAACAGGAAGGGACTCCATGAAAAAGGATCTCTTGAGCCCAACGGGTCTTGATTTCGCACTTTTCTCAGTATCTCCTTCCACTTTGCGCTCGAACTTTTTTGGAAATGTGAGATATACTAGTCGTCTACAAGTGTACCTTAACTTGTCTGGCATTGTGAGTACCCTTTTTCGCGTTGTCCCCATTCGTCTTCGGCACTTCAATTTGCGCAGGTCAAATCGCAAAGAGATACAACGTGAGTAGAAGAGAGATCAGCCAAAAATTGTGACTGCGAGTCCTACATTTTACTGTCGAAACGATTGTTTAAGTAGTTGTTTTTATGGATATGAGGATAAAATGCCATGAAACGAGGTAGACACCAGTATTGTGAAATATAGTCCTTCGAGCTACTGTGGACATGTGGTAGCTGTAGGTGGCCCCGACATTCGAAGAAAATTGGGTTTGGGTTCCGAGTTTCTTAGGTTCAGGATGCCATGAAACCGAGCGAATAAGCTAAGATGTAAAGCAAATTGCAAAAGAAACCAAGGATCAGACCCCGCCATCACAATTGGCATTCACCGGCAACAATTGAACTTGCCTTTTTTGCCCCACTAACAAATCGGTAGGTGAAATAACGGTCTTCAATATGTATGGACAGCTTGACATGCTCTCTTGCCAAAACTACGCTGTTCACGCGTCATTGAAACTAACCCGTGCCACGGCCGTTACGGCCATGTTTTAACGGGCCGTTGGGAAGAGAACCTATGTCTCGTCTCAGTGCTCTTTCTCTGTCGAGTCGTGGCTACGGACATGGGTGGCAGCCCTATCGACATTTCTGTGTTCGACCGTTGGCGCACTAAAAAAATTATGTAGCTCGAGATAATTCAAGCTACAGGTTACATTGATCTGCAGTCTCTGGTATATGTACATAGAGCTACTGTACTACCAAACTTACCGAGTGACATTTAGGCGCACCCAAGCCCGTGCGAACGCACATGCCCGTGCACCGGCATCTAACAGGACAATTTTCCAACGGACTGGGTGTATCGTGGGCCACGACAGCTGTCGAGAATCGTGGTCGCAAGTTTGACCTCCTCGTGGACGTACCCAGGACAGCGGTGTGGGCTTTTACTGTCAGTCCGAGTCAATATCTCTAAAAACGACAGAGATTCATATTCAGGTCAAGCGACATTTGCCATGCAACAGTCGCCAAAGACTGCTGACCACGACTCAAGCTTTTCAAGATGTATTCCCTCCGTGGAGAGACATCACCCTCGCCCTGTTCGATGTTGCGCACAAAAGATGCTGATGGGGGTAACGACTTCGCCAAGTTCTCAGGGACCGAAGCGGGCTGTATCTCATCATCCGGAATTGTAGGATCTCTGATGATTTTCTCGTCTGGAGGGGGTGCACAGTTATGGCCAAGTCACGATGCGTTGCAATGAGATATGAACGCACTATGTAATTGGCGGAGATCAAAGTCTGGACTAGGCTCAGCAATCGAAACAACCATACGTCGCCCAACTAACCTTTTCGCAGAGCGCATTGAAGACAATCCAAGCATTTTCTTCTGGCTCTTGAAGTCCGGCACTCTCGACCTCCCCCCGTAATTGGGTTGAATTGATAACAATTGAAAACCGGTCGTTGGTATTGAGAAAAATGGTCATCTCAGCTCATTGGCTCCTGAAAAGGCCCTTGCCTATAGAGATTATTCAACCTTGCTCGCGGAAATAAGCAACAATGATCGATGACGTATTTTGTTTGACCCACAGAAAGTTCCGCAATCTGAAATTCCGTTTCAGTTGTGGTGAATCCAACGGCAGTGAATTGACTAGACCAACCATTTTGGAGCCAAGGGCGACACTCCTCACGAGGTCGCTTTTGAGAGCGACGGCAAGTGGTCCTTCTGCATTCTGACAATGACCTGAGACTAAATCTCTAGCTTTTTTGGTCGGTAGTCATATGGGGTTCAACATCATACCGTTTTCGTACACTACAAAGTGAGATGTAGCCTGAGGTGAAGAAATTCCTTCGATCCGAAGCACGTTTGGATGCCTGAAACGGGGAACAGTGAATAGATACAACAGGTTGTTGCTGTTTCACACACATATGTTCTTTCGAAAGAACTACTGTCGACCCCAGTTGCTTCAGAACATGAATATTCTGCAAAAATCAACGACCCGCTCGCTCACCTGTGGAACGGTCGGACCTTTATTGAAAACTTTGACGATAACAGCGCGACTTTCATTGTGACCGGCATGTATGGAGCGGCTACCAATTTCCCGAAGGAGTTCAAGATCCTCCCTTCGAATGACCTATGAAAATATCATATTCACAGCTCGAGCGAATGAGCTTTACAAACTTTAAGTCTCTCCGCTGCCACTCGACGGCGTTTTTCGACCGGCTGTCTTGGTAAAGATTCATCTGAACAGTGAATCCAGTCAGCAGGGTTGTAGAACGGGAAAGACTTACCACCGCGAAGTTCTTGTCGGTGGCATTTTCTGGTCATAATGACATTGAGTTGAGGGCTGGAACCAAAAGATCTGAGCTGTCCGCAGGATAAGACGCTCAATGATGACCCTTCCGAAACTGTGCCCGCCGGAGAGACGACGCGCAAATTATTAACACGTTCGTCCGGCACAACAAAGTTCATGGTGAACTGCTTGGCGGTACTTGAACCTGGGTTCCTCTCCAGTCCCTCCATCGCCACCCTGACCCCGTGCGCCGTTCCCACCACCAGGGTCTCCTTCGCCTCCTGAACAGAATAAATAATGATTGAACGACGATTTTGTCTCGCACCAGAAATTGTCTGGGAAACAGTAACTGTCTCTGATTCGCTCTCCTGACCAAACATAGTCGGGGTGGTGAGTGAGGAACGGGCTGGGGACACTTTTAGGAGAGTTTAGGTTGATGTCTTAAGTCCCTCGTACCAGAGGTTGCCTGAATGACGTTGATTTCCTTTGAGCAGCGTTGATGTGACGAACGAAGAGCGAATTGGAGATACTGTCAGGTCAGGAGAGACAAGGTCGATCTTTACAGTCTCTGAGAAAAAGAGAGGGTGAAGCAAGCTTTTGGCATGCACGGTGCATGGTGATTTGGTGTGGTGTTTTTTGCTCTTTTTTGCTGCAGTTTGGCCGGATTAAGTAATGCCGTTTACACATATTTAGGGGAGCGTGGGACTTTAGTGATCCGGAGATCGAACGCCTCAATCTTACCGCACCACCTCGTTGGATTGTTAGTGCGCCACACGCGTCCCCAATCCAATCAATGTTTCACTCCTTGAAACTAGTACTGCATCAACACCTCGCGGGATGAAAATTGGCCACCGATCGCGGTGTAAAGTACCCTCTCTTGCTGCACCGCTACCTTTTATCCGTTGCTCGTCCCAATTTGCACCTGGCATTTTGTCTCCTCATCGCTCGATACTTGCAAGAGCCTTGTCAATCATCACTGCTCTGTTTCAAGACACTTCTGTGGCGACCGGGTCATGCGATGCAGACACACAGATACGCATCGATGATCGGGAAATCCCCGACTCGAAATCAGGTGTACGTCCGTGTGGGCCGACATTGTGGGACGAAACTGGAAATCCCCAGGCCCCCTTCTCTTCCTTGAATATACCTTCGCGCTGCATAGTCAAGGGCAGATACCGTGCCGAACATGCAGAGATGTATCGACGAAGTTCAGTGTTGTACTTGGGACAATTTTGGCTGTGGCCGCTAATCAGGATCCAAGTTACATGATGGTTTCAACCCCATGCACTGCATCTCTGGGCACGAGGCTCAGAGCATATATAAGCCAAGCGTCCAAAGGGTACAATCCGTTTCTCTTTTCTCGCGTTCTTGCTTCATTCTTTCCATTTCTCTCATCCTTTTCATCACCGTCATGGCTGGCCGTGTTTTTCAACTTTTAGTGGTCGGAGGTGGTCTCGCACAGAGTATGTTGCGTGATTTCACTCACGCACGGATTATTTATTGGTGTTTTTGACTCCAACTTAGTTGCTCTTGCCTCGCCGATGCCTGCCCTTCTCACCCTACTGGAGCCAGCCGGACTGACCCCAACGGTCTCCGCATCCATTGCCGGTGTTGATTCGCATGGGGCCACAACGTACATCCTTACCGAGTCAGCCCAGACCGGTACATCTGGATTTTTGACAGATCCATCTAGTTGAACTGACGTGAAGTGAACGCACCAGCCACTGTAGTCGCAGGTCCCGACCATTTCGAGTTCAATGATGGGGCACTTGACCTCGCGTGCGGAGTGGAGGGAACGGGGGAGAGTGTGCACGATTGTGCCGCCTCCGGATGCGACGTCGACAGCGGTTTTCACGCTGCCTACAGCCACCACAGGGCTCAAAACCATGGTGCTCGACGTTGCGCCCACCGGCAAGCCGAACTCGGCGGGAAGAAAGTCATATTCCGGCCTCATGGTGTGGAGTATCATTCCTCTCTCATTAACCTCTCTTTTTATGTGAATATTCTGCTGGAATGGACCAATTGCGCGTGGAGATAAGCTCTACCCCCATGGTTTACCGCGACAGGATTGGGAATTCATTCAATATCCGGATCAGCGAACTATTGATTGAAACACATGCTCGAGAGCGTGCCGTGACTCCCGTACAGTACGCCGAACTTACGGCATGATCGGAATGTTGTTACGGCAAGGTGGAACCATCGTGCGGCAATATAGGTGCCGTACTAGTATGATTGATCACGACGTCCAGAGGGTGTACTCAGCTTGAGGATACACCTCTGACGCTATGCCCGAACTAGCATGAAGCACAACATATATGGCATTATCTCTTTGACGAGTACTTCAATACTTCCGCAACACTACATTTCCTGCATTTTCTCATATTTAGCCGATTTTGGGACAAAATACTCCCAATGCGACGCAGTGGCTATCGTCTCCGTCAGTGGTCAATATCTGTGGGAAAATGCGAAAAGGACCCGCCTACCAGTGGGTCCTCCACAACAGAACTCGTCGACAGTGCCTGTTGAAGTAAGGTTCAATGACTCGGAAATAAAATATTACGATGCATACATGCTGGGTCCTGTAATGAGTATTAGAAGATGATTCCGAAATTGCACAGTAGAAAAGGACCTACACACGGCGGCGGGCATGCGGGCTCCTATAGTGAGTTAGAGCGATGATCACTTGAGAGTGCAGAAGGCACAAGCATTGGGTCCGCACCTGCCCCAGAAGTCTGGTCAACAATCTTGAATGCAGCATAAGATGCGCAGTACTCACAGGCAATTGGCTTAGGAGTAGCTAGCGCTCCCTGCGCCAAGACAAGGAATAGAAGAGCGCTTGAGATGAGCTTGTTAAACATTCTGAGAGATCTGCTTGGATTGACTCGGCCCTTTATATTTGTTCTCGGGAAGACCTATCCGAAGGGAATCCATTGAAAAGCAGAAACAAATTCACTGATATCCCTGAAACTACCCGCGGCGCTCCCGTCGATGTATATCACCGTCAATACCCCGGTATTGGCATACCTACTGAGCACCATACACTGAACAATCTACGAAATTCAGAAGGTACAATGCACCTAATTCAGATGTTACGGTCATTCCGTTCAACTTAGCTCGAATAGTACCAGACAGTTGCACCGGTGCCAGGCCACTGAGTGACGGTATCGATGAGATGCGGCAGTCTCGACCTCTTGTTGTTGTGGTGCGTTAACGAGGATTAAAAAGCGGTCCTCGGGATCGACCAAAATGTGGAAATTTTTGTGTGTAGTTTGGGTTTGGGGCTCATAGAGATGGGTATCCAACGTACTGCTCCCATGAACCTCGGCAATACGCCATGCATGCAGAGATGGCTGATCCCCGCCTACGGAAAATAAAGAACGATAATCAAGAACTTATCTGTTCAGACCCACAGAAAGGTCTGCAATCTAAAACTTCGTATGAGCCGTGATGGGTCTGACAATAAGACTTTGTCAAACCATTGTAAATCCAAGAGTGACACTCTTTGCAAGAACATTTTTGAGAGCGGCTGCAAGCAGAACCTCTGCATTCGTACAGTGACCTGAAATAAAGAAAATTGTACTCCGCGATATTCATGAGGAGTTCAGTAACGTACCGTTTTCATATACGATAAAGCGAGACGGGAAGTGGGGAGAGGAAATGCCTTTGAACCGTAGGACGTTTGGGTGCCTGAATTGGGGCAGTTATCAATGGTGTCAACAGGTGGTTGCTGCTATACCCACATAAGTTCCTTTGAAAGAGCCACTGTCGATTCCAGTTACTTCGGGAGTGTAAAAATTTTGCAATAATCGTCACCGAATTCGGTGCTTACCTGTCCTACGGTGGGGCCCCTATGGAAGACTTTGACGATGACCGCACGGCCTTTGTTCTGGCCAGCATGGAGCAGGTACCCGGGGCCACGACCAATCTCGTGAAGGAGCTTAAGGTTCTTGCTTCGAATGATCTGCTGAAATATTCACATCCTCGGTTCGATTGAATGAACTTTACAAACCTTGATTCCATCATCCTCTTGCATTCGACGACGTTTCTCTCCCTGTGCTGGAAATTCTGTACAGGAAAGCACTCAGCAAGGGAGAAGCTCCGTTACGAAAGAAAAAGACCTTCCATCACTCAGTTCTTTTCGGCGGCGCTTTCGTGTTCCATAGAGGTTAAATTGAGGAACGAAAGTAAAAGGTCTGGAGGATGAGGGGACTGAGGCATTGGACGATGGCCCTTCGGAAGGTGTGCCCGCAGTATCCCAGTAGTTTTGCATCACAAGATTCACTGGCATGGTAAAATGCTCGGCATTGATATCATAGTTCAGTCTAGGTCCCTCTCCGATACCCCCCACCCCCCACCCTGACCCCCGCCACTGGGTCCTCCTACGCCTCCTAGACAGAATTGATAGGGATTTGGGCCTCCTAATCACTTTCTCGCACCAGAGATCGTCTGAGGGATGTTCACAGTCTGAGACTGAATCATAGTCGGTTGTTAGAGGCAGAGAGCGTTCACTGTCTCAGTTGCAGGGAACGTTTGCCCGAGAGACAAAATCGACCGTGGGGGTTTTGCGTGCGGGTTTTGCGTGCGGAAGAGACACGAGCCGGCCTCGTGATCGTACCGAAGGAGGGACGCCGGCGTCGTGCCAGCGTGCATCCAGCACAGCTTCCGTACAGTCCAGGACCCGAAGAGCACAACTGACAGGCAACTGACAGCATGAGCAAAAGTTATTTTCAGCAACACCTGTAAACCTGTTGCAACTTGGTGTCACCAGTCGTGCGTTGCCGTCGAAAACAAGCACCTCTCTTCGTGAAATAAGACCAACGACAAAAAAATATATGTGAACGAACAAAATTTTGAGTTTAGATAGGTTCCAGCCAGTTGAACTTGAAGATTTCCGACAACAACGAAGGTCTTTCATTCTCGTGGTCGCGGTGCGACGAGAGTTGTAAACGAAGAGTTCTAGAAAAGCCTTTCAACTCAATATCCACATCCATAGTTTTCTGCGAAAGGAACGTGTTTAGACCTTGGATCCATCTGGTCGACGACGCTTCTCGACCGGCTGCAATGTCAAAAGCCGTACTACATAATTCCAGTAAGCGTGACTACATTGACACAAAACAAACCTTCCGTTGGTGGATCTTCTCGGCGTCGGCTTTTTGTTCCATAGAAATTGAAATTGACATTTGCCGTAAACACAAATATTCCTTCGTGTACAGCCGGTGGAGGATCCGGTTGGAAAGGTTCCAAAAATGGGACCGAAAACGATGGTGAAGGCAAAGGATAATGAAATTGAATAGAAGAAAAAGGCGCGAGCGGTTTTTCGGACGACGTAACTGAGGCAGTGACACCCGTTGACGGCCGGGGAGACCGTCCGTCGCTCAGGATATCCTTCAAGGAAACTTCACAGCAACATTGACGCAAAGCGGCGTCTAAAAGATATGAGAAGTCGAAAGAAATCTGCGGCGAACTTCAAACGTACCGTAAGGGCCTGTTCTCGCTGCTACGCTTTGACAGCTCCCTCCCATTTGCCCTTCGATTCTGCGCATGCACCCAGGTTCATGTCGCCACTGACGTTATAAAAGATGTCATCGTGATAAGATGGCCAGTTTCATCGCTAAACATTGAGCCAAAGGATGTAGCCAGATTGACAATGGGGGGTTGATGTGGTATGTCTGGCCAAGAATTAGCGAGAGTCAGCCAACACTTCCGCGAAGAGTCTGGTCGCGGCAGTGCTAGTTCCACACCTTCAGGACAGCTCGGGATCCGAGGAGCGGGATAGCATATGGCAAAGAATCGTTATATTCAGTTTGCTGTGTAGGATCGAAGATCTGCTTCCACGGTCGCACATTGCTTCAGCGAGGCTTTTTCGCCCTTGGGATGAACAATAATCTAGGTTCCGATCGAAGGGTGGCAGGCAGCTAGATATGCGGCTTAGTGGCGCGCCGGAAAGCCACCAGACACTAGTACAGTACTTGGGCGGTGTCTGACTGGTGTCTGCTCGCATTCCGGGTCATCGCCCTTCCTCATGCTGTTGCACAGCCGGCTCGTGCGAAGAGTCGACAGTTCTCAGAATATTGACGAGAACCGCTCTCCCGCCGCGGAGGTCAGCGAGTGCGCTCGGTAGTAAGCGGCTGTGCATCCGACAGATAGCTCAGGTATGCAAGTGAGTCGGAAACTCGGACTCTGGCATAGCGACTCGGGAGACCCGTGCGCTCGGGTACATAAGATGAAAGCCGGGGAGTTGTTAGTGCCAGAGCAGGGATGAAAATGAGGGGAGCGGATCGGCTCTTCGAGTTGCTGGAGAAAAAGAATGTGTGGCGCGGCGTGCGACCCGGCATTTGCTGGGCACTTAAAACTTCCGATCAAGCTGTCAGCACGTCAATCTTGCGTCAATCTTTCATTCTCCTTCCATCGACTCACAGTTCCAACAGCACTCTATTCTGTTTATGGCTCTGGAACCTGGCTAGTACGAATCTAGAGCCACTCCCGTGCTGCTCCGAACGTCGCCGACGGCTTACTTCACAATCATCCGCTTGTCGGTACAGGATCCGTTTCAGCATTGTGAAGGCCCGGGCCTGACACTTCGACGATGCCATGTCTCAGCTATACGCAGGAGAAAAGCTGTAAACCCACTTTCTTGGTCAATCTCGAGCAAAATGTGACTGGGATGTGACCGTTCTACCGTCCGTCGCCTGGTAATTTTACGGGACGGTTCGATGCCCTCTCGCTTTGTAGCACCCTCGTCGTTTGTGGCTTGGTTCTCTGAAAGGCGCGGTCAATCATCGGTGTATCGGACTTCACCCGAATCCCCATGAAGTATTCTCAGCTTCACCCCTACTCTCTAATCGATACGGAACAATGCGGTCGCGATACCTCGAAGTATCAAGCCACCGCCGCTCGTATAGGTCATCTGCTAACTGCGCACTCGCGATGCGCCGGGGCTCAGTCAGCTCTGATAACCAAAAATGTGGACATTCGACCAGTTTGGGGACCACAGCTCGTGTGAAACTTCCTTATCGATCTTCCTTTCTTTCTCCCTTCGCCATTCCTACAGCATTCTATTCTGTTTGTAGCTCTGGATCCGGCCTAGTGGGAATCTTGACTTATTCTCATACTGCTTAGAACGTCGCCGACGATTTGCTTCCCACAATGTCGGGCTTTGTCGGCCGTTCGCGGGTTCTTATTCCGGAAGGCTCAAACACTGCTTGTCCTATTTTGCGGTCAATTTCATGCTTCAACTTTACGCAGGACCAAGCCCGCAAAACGCTATCTCCATGGCCATATTTTCAGGAGAGAACTATATTTGTTTTCCGTTTCCTCGTACTTACTTTCACTAGTCCAGACGGTTTGAGTACTATTACAGCGCACTCAGCCTTCAAGAAAAGCGCGGTCAAACCTCGGCATATCGGGCTCTTTTGCCGTGAATTATGGCGATCTCTGCCATTTTAATCGACGCGGAACAGCCGGCGCGGACCATAGTACTTCTAAGTCAAGCCACCGCCACTGTAAAGATCATCTGTGAACTCGGAGTGCCGTGGCTCCGTTACTTCTGACGACCAGAGAAGTCACCCCCCTGTTGTTCCCAAGTAACAATCCAGTCACACTAGGCATGTCTGTGCTCTAACAACTTGATTTGCTCGAATAGATGACCATCTTTCTGATACACCGGTAATCATGACTCACGTCGCCGTTCAATTATTGAACCGGATCTACTTCCCGCGTCTTAAAGTCATTTCTGCGGTACCGTGGTACTGCGACCATTTCGAGCCTAGACTTCCATTCTCCGCCACTCGACTACAAAAGGAAACTTTGCTTCAAAGAAAGGAAAGAAAGGTGTACAAAAGCCGAAACTGACGGGGGGTTACAGCAGCCGAGAAAAGAACAAAATGTCATATTCTTGCTCTCAGGGCCCTGTAGCTGGCTCACTCCTTCCCCCCAATCGATTACTATGAATCGCGAGCGCCAGGTCCGTGGTGGATCCAAGTAAGCACCTCTCAGACCTTTTTCAGAGCGAGTTTCAATCAAGATCTAGATACGCGGGCGCGTTTTTCACGGGTGCCCAGAACCTCGTCGTTGACGGAGGGACTTTTATGAGCGTGACCAATATTCTGCACAATACCGCCGCCCTTTCACCCTCTGGTACGCTCTACCGGCGCACCATACGCAAGTGCTCATGGATCTACAGTTCATTCCCACATTCACCCGCCATCAACGGCCATGACCGGCGTTGATGACCATGGATTCATCTCACCCGACTCAGCCCAAGTGCGTGCCTCGCGGCCTTGTGCTCTCGGTGGAAGGAGGTTAATTCAGATCCAGATATGCTGGCTCTTTTTTCACACATGCGCAGGATCTTATCATCAACGGAGGAATCTTCATAAGCATCACTAATATCATCCACCATCCCGACGCGTCCGATGTGCCTACCCAGGCGCCTCCATTGGGTTCACATTCGCCCCCAGCATCCACTGTCATGGACTGCGATCGGCTTGCCGAGAGTGAAGAACTTACGTTAGACCTAAGGCCTAAAGGAGCCAAGTGAGTCGGGCATAGTTTTCTCCCGATGCGAAGTTGATTTTGGACTTTCCAGACACGCTGGCGCATTCTTCTCCCGCGCACAGGGTCTCATCATCGGGGCAGGGACGTTCGCCAGCGTCACAAATATCGTTCACAACATGCCTGTATTTACTGACATGTTTCCCTCCGGTATATTTCGCCGCATCTTTTTATATCTTTCAGTGATAAATGACCGAACAGAATTATTTGAAGGTCCGCTCTGTGATCTGTTGGCGGAGCAGCGGCTCTACGGAACTGTTGGCCGCTGGGACTGTATACGCCGCATATCCGCCGTCAAAGTCGATCACCGAAAATCGTTGATGGCCCCGACTACGTATGAGAAGGAGGTTTCGAAGATGGTGGGCGGTTCGCATACTTCTTCGATTTTTCTGACGGTGTGCGTAGCAATGGAGCGCAAAGTCGTCTTCCCTACGGTTTGAACCAAAGAAGCACACTGCGGAGAAAGTCGTCCATCTTCAGTATTATTCCCTGGTGTCGATTTCAGATGTCTGCGCATGCAATGTAGCCACGTTTCTTCTATTTCCTCAACCTAAGGCTCACGTTGTATATCCTTAGGCCCAGGATTCCGACGTCATCAACTTCAGATCGTTGGTCGGGGTTCATCTCATGCTTCCTGGCCAGCGCAAGGTCGACTGCACATCTGGGATACAGCACTCAACTTCCCACTCATCACGGTTTTACGATCCGCCCCCGAATCGCGCTCCGTCATCGCATAACTTGGACATCAACAGGGGCATCATAAAGCTCGTACGGCTACTACGCCAGGGGATGGGGTGGCCTCGCGGCTGGGGCCATGTACCCGGCCTTCCCACCCAAGATCTCACGGTGGTGCCCGTTTCACTACTCCCGGTAGCACCTCCTGCATCCAGATCATCCCTTCTGTCCAGCTTCAATCGGGCCAGAACAACAGAGGCATCTAAGTTCGAATCTTCTGCCATTCAGTTGAGCACCACATTGCTGTGCACTGCCAACACTGGGCTGCGGCAGTTTTTCGAGGATTTTACTTTTCTACGATGGGTCCGGATTCTCTGCTATCGCGACAATTCGGCCACTTGAACATCCAATACACGCATGGTGAGAGTGTTTGCGTGCATATAAATATTGTCATTTGAACTACATCGTACAAAGGATGGCAGGAACTCTGGGATGAAACACGCTCAAGAGGACGAAGAGCTGTGTGGTTCTATGTACGGAAGCAATGGTGTTTCGTTGCTCAGTTTCTGAGCTAGGTTTGGGACGTACTGACGGGTCCAGGATTCATTCTGTTTCACGTTTTACGATCATAGAAGACAACGGCGTTTGCCAACCTTTTTCTCTTTATCCTCGACTATCTTGATGATCCGAAGAATTAGAAGCTTGCTAATTCAGATTTTAACGAATAATATCCGCTTGTAAAGTTGAATAGTCTAAGCTTGATCCATTGAAATATTTTTTCGTTTGGTCGGCGTTGGACGTTGCCGAAATATTCCCACGGTTCGGATATGCATAACGTCGGGGTCGAAAATCCTGATTTCCTCGCCGAATGGTATGTCCACTTGATATAGTCCATTTACCCTCGATTAAAACACCTCAATAACTTTATTACACAAAGACGCAAACGTATGCGGATCGATAGATTAGTTTTCACATTCGAGTTGCACCTTAATACTTCCACGATGTCAATACTCTTGAGTCAATTCAGGCAGACAGTACATACCTTTTTAGCAAACGGGAATTCTCTTTTCCAGTTCACACGACTCCTCGTCGCGCTTGTCCGGAACATACGGCGCAGTGTAACACTTGAAATTGGTGGGACCCGGACACAGATCTGAAGATGACGGAAACCCACTATCGAGAGTCCTGTTGTTTCCGGTGCAGCTGCTGGTGAACCGGAAAACACAGCCACCCAGAGAAGCGTTGGTGCAGGGAGCCTTCGTGCAGCACTTGATGTCGTCGGGGTTGTCAGGGCACAGACCGTTGTTGACGGTTCCACCCTTCGCGGTGCACTTGCTAGTCGAGATGCATACACCGGTGCCGGTGGTGAGGCCGCTGCCCGTGCATGGTCCATTTACGGCGGCCTGTGTCGATGCTATAGAGAAGAGAAAAACGAGGAAGGACAAGGCTTTCATAGTGACGGATGTGAAGATAGAGTGAATAATATAAATGAATTGTACTGCGAGTTGAAGTAGGACAGTGGGGGCAGTAGAGACGGGTAAGAATTCGATTTATATTTCACTATGGAAGGGGTCGTCAGGCACCTGCAGTGATTTGTATCATTTATCCATTTCAACATCATTTGATTGTTCGTGGCGACTTCAAGGCGCACATTATGAGGAGTTTAACTGACCTGCGTCGCCTCATGTACCGGCGCCGCACCCGTCATATGGCTAGACTTATATTGATTCTGTAACAGCTTGACGTCGCGATCGAGTCCTGGTGACCGTTTTACGTGCAAGAGCTTGGGGAAGGATCGCTTTTGATAGACGGCGACTATGGCGATCTAAATGTACATTTATTCCTGCCCTATATATATCGGTGATTTCGGGGTTCCCGCCCCAAAGATAGGTGTTTTGATGTCTTCCGCGCCAAACAGATAAGATTGATGAGTGCGTGTGTTTTGCGCGGAAATCAGTGATTTCCGCGCAAGATAGACAGGTTCCGGCAACTTCCGCCCTAAATACGGAAGTCGCCCGCCCTAAATACACGAAAGTCGCCCGCCCTACTTTTAAGGTCGCATGCAAAACTTTGTCCAAAATCTCATGCAATCAATATGAGTGAGTTATGCCAAATAGCTTACAGCTGTTTACTTAATGAATACCACACATCCATTTTTTTTGTAGATAAGAGCTGATTAACTCTGCCGGATTACTTTCCACATTCCTCGGTCATTTCTCAACCGATTTGCTTGAAAGTAGGTGCATTTTGAACCGGTTCAGCAGCGATTTTGATGCATATCAATATCGAGGTTATTTCCAACAACTTCTAATTGGTAGAAATTCTGGCAGGAACTGCTCAACCACAAGCTCGGATTGGCCATTCTCTGCCAATGTCAGTGCGGTTTCGTCGAGACTGGATTACTCTTGAAGCTCAAAAAAAAGGGAATCTGATCTGAATTTTCAAAATTTGTGATACCTGTCATAGACAGGGTCAATATGCTAGTTACTTCTCACTGGAAATAATCCATAGGTCAGTGACCATTTGTAGGCAGGTTTGAAAAGTGTAGGAGGAATAGCCTGTGACTTTATATCCACTTCCACACAAATCCATAAACATGGACATTGGTCTAGAAATGATTGAATAAAAGGCAGTTTGAGTTGCATCCTAGAGCACGCTGGATAATGCTTAAGGATCTGACTTTGCTGGATTACCCATTGAGGTTCTTGTTGGTTGGAAGTGCTGTGTAATCCCTTCAAAACGCACCTCCTTTCAAGCAAATCGGTTAAGAAATGACCAAGGAATGTGGAAAGTAATTTGGTGGAGTTAATCTGCTCTTATCTACAAAAAAAATGGATGAATGCTATTCCTCAAGTAAAACAGCTGTAAGCTACTTGGCGTTGATACGCTGTGGATTGGGCCATAGTTGGAATCACTGAAATTTTGCGATTTTAGACTATTACTCAGTTATATGGTTATCTAAGGTTAATAATAAACCCCAGATAGTAACTGAGAGATAATATCCATTGGGGTGCCATAACTGACTGTTCAAAAGAGATAGTTAACCAGAACTCACACCTACTGGTTAACACTTGGCTCCCAAATTGAACGGGTTATGAAGGCTTACTATGGCTGGTTAAGCTCCAAAGAGGTCTCATTATAATCAGGGATGATTATCTGATCCTAGACTTTACACCTGGGCAGAAAGGCTGGTAGCAGCTATTGTGGGCATTGGCATTGTTGTAGAAGCTTTGTACGGGACGTGCAGGTGTGATGGATCAGGTGATGGTAGTAACTAGGCAATCAAGTTGCTCTGAAGTCGGGGATAACTGGCGATCACCAATCCAATCAAAGTTGCCATCTCAATTTGGTTTCTAAGTAGCACATCGGAACTCAACAAGTATAACTTAACCAATACTTGGCAGATTAGAGAGTTCTGTTGAATTCATGCCAAATTCCTCCAGATCTTCGAAGACAAAAGTCAGTGCTGCCCTCAGTGTGCCGGCAAATGCATTAAGAGTTCTGGATGGTCTTGGAATTTTGAGAGATAACTTGAAGAGTGTTCCATGGGACAGGGTATGTTTCTGTATTTCACTGAGTCACAACTTTGACATGCAGTAAACTGTGCTTTTTGACTCAGAAAGCGGACAATCCACAACATTTCCTTGGCTGATCCCCGGTGCCGACCAGCATTCCGTATGTTGTTCATGAATGTTTTTTGCCTTGAATCCTTAACCGCCACTCAAAGTATATTTTGCCATTGGAGCAATCTGCACAAGGAGCTGAGATGTCTCGTGATCGCGACTGGAGAAAGACCACCAGCAAAATTGCATCTTGGAACCAAAGTTGTATCATGTGATCCAGAGGACGGGACAATAACGCTGGAAAGCAGAGAAGTCGTTCATGCTGACCTTGTACTTGGCGCAGATGGGATTCATGAAACTCATCCAATCTTGGCCTCTTCATGAAACTAACAGGAACTTTAGTCAGCTATCCGTACCCACCTCCTAGGCTATGTCCAGAAAGCATCTGAGTCAGGCTTGTCCTGCTTCCGTGCTGTCTATGAGCCAGACCCGCACTACAACATGCCAGAGCTGCAGTGGCTCATGGCAGGGGTCTCTGGTGCACAAACTGTGAGGGGGAAGGGAGTCTCCTCCTTCTGCATGCTCTTCGTCTTCACATGCTGGAACGGCATGCTTGTCAATTTCATCAGCTATACTGACGGGCTGGAAGTCGGAGAAGGCAAGGCATTCGTCCCTTTACATTGGAGGCATGATTTACTGAACTTGCACCACAGACTGGAAACCGATGGCATCGCGAGATGACATCACGGCCCAGTTTGGGGACTTCCACCCACAGTTTTTGCATGTCTTGGATCTACCCATCCATAGTGAAATTCACAAGTGGAAGCTACATGTGCTGCCCCCACTACCAACATGGATCTGAGGAAGGTCAGCGCTCCTCAGAGACGCAGTGCATGCCACCCTGCCGCTTCTGGGTCAAGGTGCAGCAATGGCAATCAAGGAGGTGGGAGCCATTGGATGCTTATTCCCAGCGGGAACAAGATGTGAAGATGTCCCGGTGAGACTCGAAGTGTATCAGGAACTTTGGAAGGGCAGAGGAGACTTTGTGGAGAGCAAGTCGCTTGAGCAGATGTTGAAGATTCAGAATGGCCACCCCGCGTTTTTCAGTTGTAAGTGCTGATGGTTAAATTTGGGCTAGGCTTACAATTTATTTTGTAGTGGAAGAGATCCAATCGTATCTTTTGCAATATGATGCAATAGAAGCTGCGTGTCAGTGCTATAAGGAATGATTTGGTGACTCAGATAGATCACAGCATTAATTCAAGGATGCTCTGTTGAACAGACAGAACTTGCTCTTTTTCAGATCGTGCAGACACTACTAGTATTGCATATCTTTTATTTGACGAATCCTATATGCATCTTAAGTCTGGGCCCAACAAAGAAACTCGAGCATCACTTACAGTTATGCAGGCCCATCCATCACCTTCCAGTGCATTTCTATCAATTCGTTCCAGTCAGGAAGCCCGAATAACTGTGGCAGTTGGTCCCAAAAGAATTTCTGTGCCTCTTTAAACTGCTCCTGTCCAAATTCATGACATGCGGAGCAAAGGCCCTCCATGTAGTGGAATACCCAAAACCCCAGAGGATTGAGATTGTCGTTGTCGTCGCTCCAGTCTTCAAGTATATCCTGGGCCACAAGGATCAACTCGTTGCAAACTGAGTTACAGGAGGGTCTAGGAAGTTTTCGAAGAAATCGGTGGGTTGCAGCTGTTGCATGTATGAGTTCGACTCTTGCAGCTGAACACATTTGTTGGTCATGAGAATCAAGGGTCTGTGCTGCCATTTCACTTATGTCGGAGTAGCCCGTGATGCAGTAGTATGCAGACAGATGACTCCTGTACAAGAGAGTAAGAGGTCTTCAACTAGTGCAGTGGGCAGAATTATTTTCAGGCAATTGAGCCAGGCAGAACGGCAGAACGGCAGGCAGAATGATGGCAGAATCTGGCGGATTTGACACATCATTATTACTTTCCCACTAGCCATAATCATATTGTGCTACCTAAATTCTACTGATTCATGAGTTCCTCAACATCCCATACACTTTCTACTTCATGTCCGACCATGTTTATGTTTTCTTCATCCACTGTTGTTGAATCACAACGCTCAAGTTGGTCAGATTCAGCAAAATTGACAAGTTCACTGCAAACAATTGTAATGTTGCTGCGACTCCAGACTTGAGCTGACGAAGTCGACTTGGAGTTGCCAATTTAGACCGAGTCAAGTTGAGTCGCTTTATCGACTCAAGTCGACTTGAGTCGACTTTGAGTCGGTTGCAACCTAGTTTCACGGTTCGTCGAGAAAACGCGATTGGGGACCAATTGGGGACGTGGTTGAATTTTGTGACAGGAGTGACAGAGTCACGCTTGGTGGCATTGCGTGACACTGCTGTAACAGCCGATTTTTTTTTTTTTTTTTCCCTTTTGCGTTTTTTCGACCTGCAGAGTACTTAGAATGAGTTTCTGAAAATTTGTTCAAGAAAAGTCGACTTAAGTCGACTTACTCGACTCAACTTGATTTAAAATCGACTTAGGCCAACTTGACTTGGAGCGACTCGACTTTCCGAGTTGTGGCAACATTAAACAATTGAATGTTCTGAGGTTAGAGCTAGCACCTCATCACTCAGTGTCTTTTCCATGTCCTTGTAAGCCTTCTCAACAAGATCTTCCTTGTTAGCACTGTTGAGCAGCAGGATCCATGTGATTGGATTCTCGAGCTCTTTTACAAGATTGGCGTCAATTCCTGGCTCACCTGAAGTGTGCATATGATTACGCTTTTGATGTTTAGCCTTGCCAGCCAGCCTTGCCCACTCTTGAAGCTTGTAAGTAGGGTGACTTCAAATTTTCAAAGGGAGATATATTTAGGAACTGGTACTACAGAGTGCCACCACCACCCCAATTAAGAAACACAGACAATGGGTGAATACTGCTGCCAAGATTCAGGTGCTTTAAATGAATCAGAACAATTATACTTGATGGTGTTTCAAGCTCTGCTGGCCAGAACAATTGCCAAATTCTGCCAGACCAAATCCCTTTGAGCCATTCTGCCTGCCATTCTGCCAATTCTGCCATGTCAAATGGCAGAATGGCAGGATTTTGCCAACAACTTTATCTTCAACCACAGAGATTATCATAATGACCTGCAACAGGAGGAGACAGAAATCAACCCCATGGCAAAGGATGTGGCAATAAATGCAGCCCTTGACAGAATGAGCTCTCACAAACAGGATGCTAGAATGACTGACCTGGCCAACCTCTTGACAGAGGATGGCATACTTGAAGCACTGTGTTGATCAGCCTCTGGGACTGCCCCTAGAATAAATGGCATCCCCATACTCATCATCACAAAACGTGACCATGAATTTGATTATTACAATGGAAATTTGAGGTATTTTCTTCTAAAAACTACATGTACATGTTCAATAGGAAGTATGGCTGCTCTTTGCCTTGATTACAGCCTGGACAACCTCAGGCATTTGGCCATTGATTTCATCACCACGTGATTTTTGACCAAACCTCCAAAATTGCGCAGCATAGTTGTGCTTCATTGGATGGATGAGGCTGGTAGTCACAGAGATGAGTCTTTAAGATGTGCCAGACAGGTTCAATGGCAGATATATCAGGGGAAGTATGGGGATGTTGTGTTCAGCAAGTCAAGCCTTTGTGATTTTGGCACAGTGAGAGGCTGCACCATCCTATTGGAACTGGAAGTTGGGTCATTTCCACCTCATATCATGATAGAACTTTAAGAGGGGACCCTCTAGCACATGATCAATGTACTGGCTCACCATCATCCCTCCTCCCTTGCTGCCAGGGTACTCTAGTATCAAAAGTGGCCCTTTTGCCCCTTTCATCATTATTCCCCACACCATGATACATACTGAGCTTTGTGGCATGGCTGCCACCCAGCATTCCTCCAAAAGTTCCTCCCCAGGTCAGCAGGTGACTTACACTCAGCCTTTCTTGTCATCTAGGCACATGTAAGCTTCGTCAGACCAAGTGATGTCATGCCAATCCTGGGTGGTCATCATTTTGGCCTGTTCCTTCACCCAATGCAGGTGTTTCTGTTTCGTAGCAGGCATGAGATATCAAACCTTCCTTGCTACATGTCTATGATATCCTTCCTCAGCCAGGGTGTTCCAGATGGTGGTGCCCTCACTGACACATGGAATGCTGTCATTGACCATTTCATTGCCAATCTCATGGAAGGGTTTCTGTTGGTTGTCCTTGGCAATCTGGACAATGATAGCCTTCTCAGGCTTGGAGAAGATGGGGGGACATCCACTCTGGGATTGATTCGCTGTTGAGCCAGTCTCCTGGAACTTGTTCCAGAGGTCGCGACCAGTTGATGGATGGGTCCTGTAATTGCAATATGCATGGCTGATATTGCCATGGCTCTGGACCACCCTGATGAACTGATTTTTCTGAGGTGAGTCAAGTTGTTGATGGGTAGTATCCTTAGGCATACAGTGGTGGTTGGTAGTTGAAATCAATGCACGGGGTATGACACAATAAATTAATTAACAGTTACATTTTGTGATGACAAGTAGAACTTTGGAAGAAGCTCCATGAACTCTTTCTGGTGGCCAAGTGCTCACCTGCCCCTAAAACGCCCCTGACCCCCCCACCCCTTCTTTCAATGTCATTAAACTCCTGACCTTGGTTTAAAATAGTATCCAAAACCACGGTGTAGTAGAGGGCACTCAATTTGTGACTGGGGGGATATCCCCAATATGGAAGAAGAAGGACCCCACTGATATTGCAAACTATAGGCCCATCATAGTCCTAAACACAGACTATAAGATCTTCACCAAGGCCCTCACAAATAAACTTACCATAGTAGCCCCTGTGCTGATACACTGTGACCAGGCAGGCTTCATGAAGGGCCAAAATATCATGGATCAGATCTACCTAGCAATGGAGGGAGTCAAATACTCAGAGGAGGAGCTACAGAACGGCGTGATAATTGCATTAGACCAGAAAAAGGCCTATGACAAGACCTCCCACTGCCACCTGTGGGAGGCCATTAAGAGACAAGGGATCCCAGACCTCTTTATCAACACAGTGAAAATACTATACCAAAATGCAGAGACCCATGTCATTATAAATGGCAAGATAAGCTCAGCCTATAGAGTGACAAGAGGAGTAAGGCAGGGAGACCATTCTACTGCCTACTCTTCAATATTGCCATTGAGCCATTAGCACACATGCTCAGATGCTCCACCCTATGGGGTCACTCCATCCCTAATCTCATGAAGAAGGTAGTGGTGAAAATGTTTGCTGATGATACCACCATATATCTGGATGAGGACAATAGCTTTGATGAACTGCAGTGTATCCTCCAGCTCTGATGCCTTGCCTCCAGTGCACAATTCAACATCAGCAAGACAGATAATCCCTGTAGGGTCCCCTGCCTACTGTTCATCAGTGATTGAGTCCAGGAAACTGAATGACAGAGACTCCCCAATTCCCCTGGACATCCACATTGCAAAGGACAGCACATCTGTGTGGATCCTGGGAGGCCATGTTGGAAACAGCATCAACAATTTCACCATGTGGACACTGGTGACTGAGAAGATTGATGCTTCCCTCATACAGTGGGACTGACTCCACCCTACACTAGAAGCACATTACCATATCATATAAATTACAATAGGTTCCATGACCCAGTATTTGACACAAGTGAACCAGATGCCTCAATGTTCTTTAACCACCTCCAGAAGGCACTCAGGGAATTCCCATGGGCCGGGAAAATCCCCACCAGTCAAGCTGGACACAATGATGTCCCATAGGGCAGAAGGTGGCAAAAACCTGCTTGATCTCAAGGCCTGAAATGAGGCACTCCATCTTATGAAGTTGAAATCCTACCTGAACCTTGACCCCAACTCGAGGGCAGACTGGTGTTTTGCTCTGGACCACAGGCTGGCAAATATTGCCACCAACAACCCAAAGTCAGACCCCAAGTCTTCAATCAATATGTTCCTCCAAAACTGGAGGGCAAATGAGAGGAAATGGTCAAAGTGGCACAGGAGTTGGTTGCCAAGCACAAGGAGCAAACCACCTTTTCTGCATCCTTGTCTCAGAGTCTGACTTCATAATTTGGAAAATCAGGAATGAAAGTGTCATGCAGCAGGGGGGTGTTCCTTTCCCCCTGAGTGCCATCCACAACAAATGGATACATGCCATCAACCAGTGGTTGCTATTTGACCACCTTACAAAACTCTGAGAAGTTTGGCAAACAGAACTCAATACAGCCCTTACTCATCCTCCACACCTGGAAGTCGACCCTTGTAGATGAGGATAAATTGCTAGACAATTGGATAAAAATGCCCTGGGTTTTAGTGGGTATCAAACCCCATATTGACCACTCCCCTAGCCAACCTTCAGGTTGCAGGGGACAGAACCAATGACTCAAGTCCCACACTGTTGCATACAGCTTCATGCATAATGCATTTCCCTGGGTGGTAACATCTATCTGTGGATCTTCCTTTTTTTGGAGGGCACTAGCCCTTTATCCTTTACACAGTTTGGAGGCTAACCAATTGTTAATTGTCCAATACTGAATCCATACCACCAAAAAAATTATTATTATTGTGCAAAGTGTTTGCCCACCTTGTGAGACCATTGCAAAGCTTTGTTGTCATGGTCTTGCCTTTGCAAACTGTTTTCATACCACCATTGACACATTATGTGATTGCAATTATCACTGGCAATCAGCGAGATCTCCTGGTTTTGGTGATGGCCCTCTGGCACACTTTCTGAAAATTCTGAAGAGACAGACTTCAAGATACATGGAATCTTGATAGTTCTTTTGCAATTTTTTGAAACTAATTAGAATTGAGCCCAAAACAGCAGAAAAGGAAAATGTTCAAACTCTGTGCACAGCCCTTGCACAACATCCAAAAAGTACTAGTCTGCCTGCAGCAACATGCTCGCCACCTTGTTGATTCTTTACAGGCAAACTGGTAATAAGTCTAGCATGCTCTGAGACAGAGCCCACTAACTGGTTGCAACTTAGATCACTTCTCAAGCTGACTGCAAATTTCAGCCAGGTTCGTTCAAATCCTGGGAAATTTGATAGAATTAATCAAAGCCAGATCAACACATTCCAGGTCCATTGAATGGAGAAATTATATGGCTCAGACTGATGGACAGGACTGTTCAATTTCTATTTCAATTCTCTTAGAAGTCCTGAGGTCCAAGTAATATGGTGGAGATTCACTTGGCCCAAATCTCACTCAACATGTCAACCAGCTCACATTGAGCACCCAACTCATCTACTAATGCTATTTTGAGAGCTGTGCTGGTTCCACTTCTTAGCAGGGATCTGGTGAGCAGTGAGCACTCAACCAAAAAAAAAAGATACAGTTGACTGGCTCATAATGCATAATGCCCATAATATATCAGATTTAGCTGTCCACCAACTTGGTAGGCTGAGATTTATGCAAACTCCTTCATAACACATAATGCATAAGATTTCAGATGATTTATGCACTTTGAGGAGCAATGTGTCAATGTTTTTCTTCTCATTTCATGAATTTTTCATGTCAAAAAGGAGTCCTGAGAGGTCTCTTTTGTTCAAAACCAGCCAATTTCCAGGCTCCTACCCACCCACACGTTACAGGGTTGGGGAAAACAGAATAGCAGGATTCAAAGCTGGATCACAGTAATGTAATACGAAAAGACATCACTGTTAGCCGAGACAATTGCTTCTGAACTTCCAAGGCCCCAAACCCTCCATGGCGGCTGGCGTTTAACAGCTGTAAACAACATAGCCACATTTTGTGAAAATATTCTTTCTCAACACCAACCTCTCACAAAAATGTTGAGGTTGGCCCAAATGACTCCTGAGGATGCTTGGACCCTGCCTGTCAATTTTACAGGGAGGCAAAAGAACGAAAGCAAGATTCGCAGAATTTTGGCTAAGCGGGTGGCTATGTTGTTTATGGTTGTTAAAAGCCAGCCGCTGTGGAGGGGTTGGGGCCTTGGAAGTTCGGAAGCTATTATGTCGGCTAACAGTGATTTGACATTATGTATGACTACAAGTGCTAGGACACGGATTTCACTTGTAACTCCGGCTACTCTGTCTTCCCTGACCCCATAACATGCGGGTGGGTGGGAGCCTGGCCAATTTCACAGTTTGAAGGCAAAACTCTGTCCAAAGTTGACCATTGTACAACCAGGTTCCCTCTTTGGGCCAAATATGTAATGCTCACTGTCTTTATTTCAACATGATGCATACATTTGAAAGGACAAACAACAGTGTCAATAACATTCTCTCTTGATGTTAATGGCTGCTTCTGTATATATGGCACCCTGCAACCCAAAATCTCAGTCAAATTGGCAAAATTGTGACCAATGTCACTAATGTCACACTATGAGAAGAATCCCACAATGCATATTGTTCATAACACATAGAATTTAGGTGTCCACCAACCTTAGGCATTATGAGCCACTCAACCATAAATATAATTACTTGTGAACTACAGTCAATGTTCCCTAACATTTTCACTCATGGTAAGAACACAGTACCTAACTCATCAAGCCTCAGAATTGCTACTATCATATCCAGACATGTTTGTCATGCAAAGCTTTGCATCACAAACAATGCCTCTTGTCCACTCATTAGCAAGATGACCAGGGATTGTGTGGTGAGGTATTAGCATTGGAATAAAAGGCTAACTATTACAGACAAATAGCTACTCTACTTATAATGTTCTGCAACATTAAAAAGATGTGTTCTGTACTTGTAACCAATGTATTTTTCATAATATCCTCCACAATGTCTTCTGTGTGCATAATTAATGTAACCTCAGAATATGCTGTGCTATGTGTTCATCATGCCCCTTTCATGTCTAGTCCACTTCAGATTTAATCACATCACTAGTCAAATCTGACATCTTGTCTATGAGTGATAAGATAAGTGGTCTGGTGGTGAGTGGAAAACACTTTGAAGACTGGGATAAATCCTGAGACGTCATCATTGTCTCATCATGGGCAGAGGAATTGATATCATCGTAATTGATACTTGGAAGGGTGTCAGGTTCTGACACTTGGAGCTCCTCTGCTTCTTTGTACCTTCCAAGTTGGTAGTAAGTGGCAGCCAAATTTGCCATAGCAAACAGGGTGTGTGGATGGTCTGGTCCAAGGAGCTGCTTCTGCTTCTCCAGCACAATGCCTTCAAGTGGCTCTGCCTCTTGGTACCTTCCAAGTTCATGGTATGTGAGAGCCAAATTTCCCATAGCCAACAAGGTGTGTAGATGGTCTGCTCCAAGGAACTGCTTCCGCTTCTCCAGCACAATGCCTTCAAGTGGCTCTGCCTCTTGGTACCTTCCAAGTTTGCGGTATGTGGCAGCTAAATTTCCCATAGCCGACAGGGTGTCTGGATGGTCTGGTCCAAGGAGCTGCTTTCGCTTCTCCAGCACAATGCCTTCAAGTGGCTCTGCCTCTTGGTACCTTCCAAGTTCATGGTATGTGGCAGCTAAATTTCCCATAGCCAACAGGGTGTGTAGATGGTCTACTCCAAAGAGCTGCTTCTGCTTCTCCAGCACAATGCCTTCAAGTGGCTCTGCCTCTTGGTACCTTCTAAGTTCGCGGTATGTGATAGCCAAATTTCCCATAGCCAACAGGGTGTGTGGATGGTCTGCTCCAAGGAGCTGCTTCCGCTTCTCCAGCACAATGCCTTCAAGTGGCTCTGCCTCTTGGTACCTTCCAAGTTTGCAGTATGTGGCAGCCAAATTTGCCATAGCCCACAGGGTGTGTGGATGGTCTGCTCCAAGGAGCTGCTTCCGCTTCTCCAGCACAATGCCTTCAAGTGGCTCTGCCTCTTGGTACCTTCCAAGTTCACGGTATGTGATAGCTAAATTTGCCATAGCTGACAGGGTGTCTGGATGGTCTTCTCCAAGGAGCTGCTTCTGCTTGTCCAGCACAATGCCTTCAAGTGGCTCTGCCTCTTGGTACCTTCCAAGTCCACGGTATGTGGCAGCTAAATTTGCCATAGCCAACAGGGTGTGTGGATGGTCTGCTCCAAGGAGCTGCTTCTGCTTCTCCAGCACAATGCCTTCAAGTGGTTCCACCTCTTGGTACCTTCCAAGTTCACGGTATGTGGCAGCCAAATTTGCCATAGCAAACAGGGTGTGTGGATGGTCTGCTCCAAGAAGCTGCTTCCACTTCTCCAGCACAATGCCTTCAAGTGGCTCTGCCTCTTTGTACCTTCCAAGTTGGTGATATGTGGCAGCCAAATTTGCCATAGCTGACAGGGTGTGTGGATGGTCTGGTCCAAGGAGCTGCTTCTGCTTCTCCAGCACAATGCCTTCAAGTGGCTCTGCCTCTTGGTACCTTCCAAGTTGGTGATATGTGGCAGCCAAATTTGCCATAGCTGACAGGGTGTGTGGATAGTCTGGTCCAAAGAGCTGCTTCTGCTTCTCCAGCACAATGCCTTCAAGTGGCTCTGCCTCTTTGTACCTTCCAAGTTGGTGATATGTGGCAGCTAAATTTGCCATAGCTGACAGGGTGTGTGGATGGTCTGGTCCAAGGAGCTGCTTCTGCTTCTCCAGCACAATGCCTTCAAGTGGCTCTGCCTCTTGGTACCTTCCAAGTTGGTAGTATGTGGCAGCCAAATTTGCCATAGCCAACAGGGTGTCTAGATGGTCCACACCATGGAGCTGCTTTTGCCTCTTTAGCACCATAACGTTCAGAGACTCTGCTTCATTGAATTTGCCTGAGTCAAAGTATATACAAGAATACTTCTCCTGGAACATCGACTTTATAGATGCTAGGTCCTGAATGAGTGACTCTACATGAGACATCAGCCCAATTCTGAACAGATAGGCATTGTCTGTGAGCTGGACTGACATCCCTATGATATCTGTCATGCATTCTCGAGCTATTGAATCATCATCCAGAGTATCCCGGCACCATGAGTGCACAAGTGGATGAATGGACAGTGTATCCCTAATATCATGCTTATCAATAAGAGAATATCCTTGAATTTCAGCAACAATATCCATAAAACGTTGAGTGTCCCAAGTGCCCAAATCTGACAAAAAGTTCTGGAGGAATCCCCTAGCTTCCTGGAGAGTTTGAGCTTCCTGCCCATTACCATTAATCATCCTTGCACCTGCCTGCTCAAAAATTGCCTCTGGAATGCTCTCATAATGTAGCAATGAGCAGAGTTGTAGAAACCGTGCTGCAGCCTTGCTCAACTGCCTGAAGCTAATTTCCCAGGTTGTATACACAGTCCATCCATAATCATCATGAGACTGTGTAGAATGCTGCCTCAGGATTTTGGCACGATTATCTCTGTAAATGGAGAGATACCGATGGAGACAATTGAATTTGGATATATAAGCACCAGCCTGGATAATTGCAAGGGGCAAACAGGAAAGTTCCTGAGCAGGCCCAATCAATGAAAACTTGGTTCAGTTTAGACAACTCTGTAAATGAAATACCTTGACAATTTCTGAAGCCTGCTGAGTGTTTTCAATGGTTTTCTCCTTGACGGCCTTCAGTAAGAGGAGATCAATTGCATTGGTCTCATCCATGTCTCCAACTCTTGAGTGTGACCTAGGTCCATGTTCAGCTAGCTGTGGGTTTCGTGAGGTGATGATGATGTTTCCATGTGTGCATCTGGGGAAAAAAGGGAAGAGATCAATGGTTGGGTCATCTGCATTGTCAAAAAGCAACATCCACTCCTCAATCTCAGAGATCAGCCATAGTAATCCATCTTCCAAGGTATTCCCAATTCTCTGAGAAATGGCTATATTCTTGAAGGCTGTATCAAGAGTTTGGTGAGAGCTGGCATTGATGAAAAACTGTTTTGTAAACCTGAGTAAAGTGGTCAGTAATAATAAATTATATATTGTGTGACAAGATTTACCGAGGTGTTTGATATCTGTTCATCATGTCAAGGAATTTCAAAGCTATCTGTGTTTTTCCAGAACCACCCAGGCCATGGAGAACATATGTCTGTCTTTGCCCAGGATTCCTTGAAAAATACTCCTCCATTTTTTCAAGAATATCTTCCCGGCCCTGGAATATCTGGGAGGGGGGGAGGACATCTGACAAGAGTCAGAGCAGCCTTGGATTGTTTGATTTCTGATTCCACTAAAGGATTCTCAGAATTGACACAATGTGTCTCTATCAGCACTCACAATTCATTTGTTGCTGTTGCTCCAGTCCTGAGCTGTGAATCTGGATGCTATGTTTGCTGAGAAACAGCATTTGGGAGGCAGGGTACAAGGCAACTTACTGATTGTGCACAGTGAAGTTCTCAGCCTCCACAGCCCAATTGATCCTGGAACCTTCCCCAGGACCCCCGCCTCCACCCTGTTGCCCACCCGCTCCACCATGGCCGCCCACACCACCTAGGAAAGATAAAGTACAATGTCAGTATCCTTATCAATCTCGTGAGTTGCCACTCACCATGGAGTTGGATCTGATTGTTAACTGTGTGGGATTCACTAGACTGGGCGGACATTATCTGGCTAGAGACAACAAGCAAAGACCTGGAGTGTGCAGTGTGGATACCACGTTGCAGGCGTAGACTCACACTGTCACCATGTGACACTGCTGACGGAATGACCTTGACAGACACTGCCACATCCGGAGTTACTTTCCCAATTGAGTATAATTGCCTCAAAAACGTCATGCCGATCAGACTCCGCCGTACGAGATGAAAAGCTGCATCCGCGGAGTTTTTTGGCTCGATTTTTTTCAGTCCCGAATTATCCGAGCTACTGAATTTATCCGGGTTTAAGTTTGGGTTAGGAGTTGAAGGCTCCCTTGTTTCATTAGATTCGAATGTAAAATGATTTTGGGGCCAATCCCGCTTACACAGATCCTGGCGGCTCACGCCTTTTTTCAAAGTAAAGGTTGTGAGGCCATCAATCGGCATCAAGATCCCGCAAGCGTCTGGTTGATCGGTAACTAGTGCCGGCTTACTTGGATCTGCACGGCTATCATGGGGAATCCAAGAAGGCCTGGCCGAAATTTGGTTCATTCCCTAAGGATTCACAGGCATGAACCAGTACATCTTTCAGAACTAAATCAGCCGGAAATGGCACTAAAAATCTCTCAAGATTCAGAGCAACCAAACTATCTCCTCTACCCACTCCTGCTGCCATTTCCACTCTGTTGGAACAAAAACAAAAAGGGAATTCCGTGGCTACTCCGGATTCCAGCGCTTCTTGCCTCGAAAATTCACCTATGAAAATCAGTTTATCCACCCAAATCCACGAGATTCCATTCTTCACAGGTAAACCAACAGAAGTACCCATGCGGCCGCCACATTCCAAGTGGACATTGTGAGCCTGTGCGAAGGACTGGAATTAGGTTTCAGACTCTGGAGAGGACAAGTCGATTTAAAATCTGAACGGTTCAACGGACGAAAAGCATTGCTTGAATCGCCCATTTGGAGAATGACAATTGCAGCCGACATCAGCGGCCGTGTCCGGCTCTCAAATGCTGCTCCCAACGACGTTCATCTACACTGGCCATCGACCTCGTCTTCACCGCTCCAAACGATCTGCTGATATCTGCTCCATTCGAGGGTGTTTCAGAGCTCCTAGCCTCTTCAATGCGCGGAATTCTGTGACGAGCATGAAGGAATTTGGCGAAAATCGCAGATAGAGGGCTTGCCTACGGACTCGGGCGTGCGGGGTGAGTTTTTTCTATTCTCCTTTGACTCTAGCTTTGTCACTCTGGCCCTGTTCTGCAAATTCTACCATCTTATCGTACAGCTTACCTCCCTACTTCAGATACAGCTCTTTTCACGATCTGTCGCACCAAAATGACGCGACTTCTTCGTCCTTACAATCGTGTGCCATTCTCATCCAGCGGCCAGATAGACCGAACGATAGTAGGCTGTACATCTCCTCCATCGCCCCAGCGCTCATGCCACTCCGCTACCAGGTCGTCTCTTGAGCATGTCCACAGCCCATCGGCTTTCGTACTCCCGTTCCCAGCCATCGTGCCTCCTTCCCTTTACGCCGTGCAATCCTTTCACTTCGCCCACTGCGCCTCAGTATGCGCACGCCGGAATGCTAGTGGTCCGCATACTCAATCTCGTTCGCCCGCCGGTCGCTGCGGTCACGCATCTCGACCTCCGTGCCCTGTCTACGCCCTCGCCGACGGATGCCACATTCAGGCCGATTCAGGCTCGCGATGCGATAACGCCACGAATAACCTGGCAGCGCTGATCCCACGCGTGCCTCGTGCAGTTTCTGTAGCTGGCGTTCTACGTACGGTGCACCAGCATACACCACACTCCGTCTTCGAAGCTCATACTCCCCTGGCTTGCGGTACCGCCGCTGCTACCGCCGTTGTCTTATCCCGGGATAGATTCGGAGTGGATGCGTCGAGGGTATACAATCCACGGACGTGTAGCGTAGCGCTCTTCCGGTACGTTTCTTTACCTCCGCTCCCCCGTGCGTACGCTCAACGCCTTCATTTTTTTAGATTCCGTACATCCTTCACCATCGCATTCGTTCTGCACGCTGCCTATCCCATCCTCCGCTCGCACGGACTGGCTCATCGTAGGACGCGCCGTCCAGCCGGGGTAGCCCGCATCTTCGTCTTTTCTCGCCTTCCCTTAAGTCAGCTTCGCACCGGGACGGTAAAATGACTTCATACCTATGCCGCGATCGCGCTCGATGCCCCATGCGTGCCTCCAGAGTACGGTCCGCATGCTTGGATTGGACAGCCACGAGGGAATGAATTAGGCGGTCAAAGATACAGAGGCTCTGCCCTTTTTTTGGGGCTACCACTGCCGCTTCACGGGATATTAGCTGGCACGCACTTCACGCTCCGAAGTCTGCGGAGATCTTTCAGCAACGCAATACACCATCCTCCTGAGGTATGAGTTCCATTTCGTCTCTCATGCTCCGTATTCACAACTGCTCTCCTTCTAGACTCCGTTCTCCCTGCATCTCACCTCGGCGCCCACACTCGCCGGCGCACAGGTGCTCATACCGCCGCCCCCCGCCATACGGATACCACCGACCCGCCGCCGCACGAGCCATGTCGACTGTGCCCCAGAGTGGGAGCCGTTGGGCCGTCGTCGAGCTGTACAGTGGCTTCATATGGCATCTTGCCGTTGGAACTTTACTCCGCGGTTTCGCATTACGAGCCTATTCCATATCATCACGGACGGCTTCATCAATGCCTGCCCCGGTCCTATTGGGTCTTTTCGGCGCCCCGCGTCTGTCCCATCGCCTCGTCGTCCACACTTCCTCACATTCGAGGTAGAGACAGATATAGGACCGCGCCCGCGAGGACGGATCGGCCGTCGGTCTCAGCGTCTCGGGAGTGGTAGTGGGAGGAGCGAGAAGCGGGGGAGAGAGAGGGAAGATAACGTCCTATGGATGGAGTGGATGGACGATGGAAGACGAGAATGGCGCGCTCGGCCGGCGCATTCAATCCCCGCCTGGTCATCACCGCTCCCAGTAGCGAGTTCTCTTCAAGCAAGTGTCGACGCCCGCGCCTACCCGAGGGCTTAGGTGCACACAGTCGGGGATCGCTCGTACATAACCTACCTCCACCCCACCCGGCTACACTTTCGCCGTCGTTTCTGCATCGTCCTCGCTCGCGCAATACCCTGTCTTTGCTTCCCTCTCGGACGGGTGATGCATATGGGAGGTAGGGCATCGAGGGGTCGAAAATGTCTGAGTAGGATCGGCGCGCCTTCTGCGCGGTTCGCTCGTCATACGGCCCATGCCTTGCACAACTCGCGGCGCTGCACTCGCAGAGCATCATGGCGGACGGGGATGGGAGGCAGGACCAGAAACCTGGGAGTGGGCGCGCTACGCTCTCAAGATACCACTGTCCTAGCGCTCCTTGTTGTCGATCCACATCACTTCATGATATTGGGAGATACTTCGTCACGACCGTCACTCGTGTTATCCTTGTCTACCCCCTTCTCTACATCCCTGATTCATTGTGGTATAACAATCCACCGACTTTCCATACACACATCTTACGCACATCCTTTTTGCTTACTCCGTCGTGATCGCCATTCGTTACTGGTCCCTCGAGTCCCGATTCGGCAATTGTATTTCCTGATTTGGCCAATTGACCTCTGACCTTCGGGAAAACGTACCCAAGTGTAGGCGAAAGCATCGTTGCCCTTTTGATTGCTACTGCTTTGCTCTCCACCCCTTCTCCCCCACTGCCTCCTTGGCCGCCTGCGCAATTCATGAGGAAAACAAATTCCACTGAAGTATTTCTTTCGAGACGTCCTGGAATTAGACTAGTGTACAACGCACGACCACACTACAGTCCCCCACCGGGCTGATCGGCCTATCCACACCGCAAACTGGCATCTTTTATTTAAGTTTATAAATCTGTGTAGCCACAACTTTCCGTGGCGTAGCACGGGTAACTGCTAGTATGAATGAATTGCCAAAATGTCTAGTTCATTGCTCATGTCACTTGCGAGCTGTTGTCACTTCTTGTGCCAGCTCCCCGGATTTGTTCATGTTCTCCAAAGTGGCTGGCGGCTCTTCGATTTCGTGCCGGAACATCTGCCAAAGCTATACAACATACGACTTCTGTTGGAACTATCCTGGGATGATATAATTAGTGCTGTTTCTGCACTATGGTCACTCGCAGGCGGTGGAACAGAACAACAAATTCTTGCAAATACAACCGCCATTCTTGCACTTTCTGCAGAACTGTATCCTGCCTCCTCCCCAGATAGTGACCTAGCTCGTGGATTACTTCGTCTTATTCATCGAATCGGCGCTGGAGACTTTCCCAGGACAGACTGGTAAGCTCCTCGCAGTCTCTGGCTTCCAGTATCCCATATATATAATTCCAGGAATCGCTTCTCAGAGTCAGACGACCGTGGCTCCCATCCGGCCTGAGGCCGACTCATCAGGTGTTTTCCCCAGTCAAGCCCAGAACTTCTTCACGAAACCCGTGAATTCGTTTCGCCTTAAGATATTTCCCCATCGTCTCATTGTCCATATGACTGTCTCAGCCCGATCGAGTTTTACAACGTCGTGCAATGGTTCAAGGTATGACCGGCGGCAGGTACTAGTGCTACTACTCACTCACGACTTGTTAGTCTTTCCCAACCGCACTCATAGCGCGATGGCAAGGTTACTTGACCAAAAGCCGAGATTTATGCAAACGCTTCGCATGGGCTACTGACGACGATTTCGAACGAAGGTGGCAGTAATTGCTTCCTCAGAACTGCCACTGGGATCTGTACCGAGCTGCTTGGGCCTGCCTTTTCCGCTATCTGAACAGGGAAATATCTTCCATTTCAATTACACAGCTGATTTTATCTGATACTAGCTGAGACCCGTGAATAAATTTCACGGCTAGTACAACGTCAACTCTGCTAGAAATTCTTTTTTATTTTGTTCAACGTGACCTGCCCCGTACCCGTCTGTTTCCATGCACGCACAAGGGCTCTCCAGACGGGATGGTCACTGTTACGACGGGCCGTCCACCTGTCGAGAGCGGGGACGGGTTGGAGCCCTAATTTCTCGGACCCCAAGAAAAATCGCAATAGCATTTTATTTGGGCCAGGCTGAGTAGGTAGATCATCAAGAATCTTTCTTTCACCCCAGGTTCAAATTTCATTTCATGACAAACAGGTAAGGATTGCGTAATTGGCGTTATTTTTTCGGAGGTTGCTGCATATCCGAGTAGCCCAGAATTATATGTCCCGTGCATGCTGGGATACGCACCATTGTAGGGCAGGTGCTGGTAAGCATATGCACTTCATACAAACACCTCTCGTCTAACATTCCTTGCATAAATTGGCTTTCCGCGTGAGCCTGCCGTTTTTCTAATGTTTCCCAGTTGCCGCTTGTCCTTGAGTTTCATTCTCTTGAAGTCACGGCAGACAGGCTTGCAGACTTACTGATGGCGGACCAGGTTCCTGTCAATTTTGTCTTTATTGAACTTGATATTGCATTGGATGATATTGAGCCATTGTGCGCCTTGTGGATTAGCAGTCTAATGAAGCTTGATTCTTGTGTTGTTGAGTTCCTCTGGAACACCGGCGACGTCGACTTAAATTCCTGGTCGAAGTGTTTTGAACTTCGAATTCTTGATGATGTTGCAGAGGCTGATTTAAGTCTTGAGGAGACTTCGAGTATTGATTCAGATGTTTTGATCTCTGCATGTGCCAGTGAGCTTTCGTCTGGGTCGATGAGAAGTGGGTAAAGTGGGTGAGGCGTGCGAAATTGCGCGCGACTCAGAGCATGACCGTGAGTATGGAAATTGGGAAAGGAAGTTGGATGTTCTGTTTGGAATGTTCCTTAGCCCACCCCTGGATATTATGGATATTATATTATACAGACCAGGAATTGCCAAATTTTGGGTCGTTGTAGGTGTAATATTAAACCTAAAATATCAAATTAGGAATATGTTGAGATAAAATGAAAGATAATTCTTATGATTTCAGCTTTCATTCCAGAACTGGCTTCGGTCCAGGCTATTCTTGATCTGATACTTCAGATTTCAAATTATACCTACAGCCACCCAAAATTTGACACTCTTGGATATGTGCACTAGCTGGTTGGCAGCTGCCCCTACACAATTGGGCTCAAATTGGGCTTGGACAAGATTTCCAATTTTTGGGCTAGTGTAGGTGCAATTTGAAACCTGAAGTATCAGATTAGGAATAGCTTTGGATGAAACCAGTGCTGAAATCAATGGTGAAATTATAAGAATGACCTTTTATGTCATCTCAACTAATTCCTAATTTAATATTTCAGGTTTCAAATTACACCTACAACAGCCCAAATTTTGGCAACTCCTGGTGTGATAGATGCTGTCCATCATGAAAGATGGCGTCATCTTTCTGTTCGCTGTCGACATCGACCTCTTCATCCCGCTCCCTCGTTTGGTCAATTCAGCTCACCACAGCCAGGTCCACTAAATGTTTAACAATGGTACCGGACATCTCGTACATGACAGTATCTTCTACTCCGTCGGCGGCAATCTAAATGTTCACACTCACAACCACTTATCGATTCATGGCGATGGGCCCCCAGCTTTACCAACAACAAATGGCTCTACCTCGGTGGAGATTGGAGAACCTACGGGATCCTACCAGCAGCGACTAATCCAGGATAATGTTAGTGCGGTAGAGGTTGCCGGAGAAGACATTGCCGGACTTGGCCGCGAGTGGGTGGGAGTTGCGAGGGAATCGCGGCATGGCAGGGCAGCGAGGACGGCGCCATACGGTACGTCTCATTTCTTTGAAAAACGCGTCTAACTCTCATATTTTTCAGGTCTTGCTTCTCGTCCACTTAATCCCAGAGTTTCGTCCAATAACAATTTGTCCGATGGGCCATCGTCACCAAACTCGAGCTCCCTTATACGATCGCCCATCTCCTTGACTCACATCGTACCTTCGAAATCTTCACGTTCTCCTGACATGGAATCTTCTTCCACTGTTCCAAATCCGCCGAATCAGCGTTCAACGTTATTTAACCCTTGTCACTCTGATCGCACGAACGTGACGAATAATACAACAATCGATTCTTTCCCGAGCCACCAGACTTCGAATGATTCCCAACTCAACGATGACTCCGCCCGCAATGCCAACGGTTGTCCAGTCGCTTTGTTGGACTCTGAGCACTCGCATGGACCATCCTTGAACGATTTCAGTTTGGAAGCCATGCCGGCCATCCATGGCGGAACATTTATCACTGCGAAACAATTCAGTTGCAACCACCACCATGGGGAAGCAGGAATTCATATTCTGCACCACGTAGTAGTGCTGGAAGCACTTCACGACTCCGCGTATAGGTTTCCCCAGCCCAAATGCCATCCCGAAACCCGGACAAAAATGCTGGATGACCAATACCAATGGGCAGTTGAAAAAAACTCATTATGGCCAATTCGCTGGCTTCATGGACCGGCTGGAGCCGGAAAGTCTGCAATCATGCAAACTCTATGCCAGCGATTGTATAACGCGCAACACCTTGGAGGAGCCTTCTTTTTTCAAAAGGGGGCACAGGACTTGCGGAAACGCCAGAGCATTCTTCACAACCCTCGCCTATCAGCTGGCCCTCAACAATCGCGATCTGAAAACATCCATCTCGCAGAGCGTGGAGGATGATCCATCTGTTGTGGGGAGGAACATGGATGTACAACTTCAAAGACTGCTCATTGAGCCATGTCTGTCACTCCCGAATCTGACACCACCGGTTTTCGTCATTGACGCTTTGGACGAGTGTCAAGATGAAGTCGCTCAACGAGAAATACTACGTTTGATGGAGGACACTGTCCGCAGATATCCCAACGCATTTCGCTTCCTCATCTCCAGTAGACCAGAGGCGCACATTCGTGAAATTTTTGGACAGAGTTCTTTCTGCAGAACTCTCCAATCCGTCAATGTGGAACAATCATTCGAAGATGTCAGGGTGTACTTCCGTCGCGAATTTGCACGCATCTGTCGCGAACGCCGAGATACCATGCTCGGTGTTGCAACTCCATGGCCGTCAACAGATATTGTGGAAGCCCTGGTGTACAAATCCTCCGGGTATTTTGCTTATGCATACACTGTCATCAAATACGTGGACGACAATTATTCTCGTCCAGTGGAACGGTTGGCGGCCATTCAACGCCTCACTGTTTCCGAGTTTGACGCACCATTTGCGTCTCTTGACAAACTGTACATGGAAATTTTATCTGAAATTCCGGCCCAACTCCACGCCAAACTTCGGGATATTTTGCAAGCTGCCACTGCCTCCAACTTTAAACTGACGGACCGGGGAAATTGACCGGCTTCTCCAGTTAAAGCCGGAGGATACTCGGTTAATTCTTCGTCCCTTGCACTCTGTCCTCAACATGTCTACAGACTCGGGATTGCAGCGTGGCTCGAGGCAGAGGGTCGGAATTTCTGTGCATCATGCATCATTTTTGGACTTCTTACAGGATCAGCAGCGGTCGTCCACGTTTTATATAACGCTGGAAAACCGTTTGAATGTTGGTCACGCCATCCTAAAAGCCCTTTCGATGGATAACCAGTGGCTCTGCAAAATGAATGACCCGCTCTCGTTGTATGTATATTTCCTCTCGTAGAATCAATTTCTGACTATTTTCTACGTAGGCGCCTTAGCGCAGAGGACATGATTTCATGCATTTCCTCCATTCCACCTTCGGTAGAGCTTTTATCTCAAATTCAAGAGGTGAATCCGGATCTTCTCTGGTGGCAGCCTTTCCGCAGAGACCTACAAGACAAAATCGACAAGCTTTTAACTTGGTTGAAGGTAAGTCTCCGGATCTTCTGAGGCGTGCATTCTCAGATGCTTGTGAAACAGGGAATTCAACCCCAACCCAAAGAGTTAATCCAGCGCTGGGAAGACTACCAATTCATGGTGCTATGGGAAAGGTTGCTTGAACGAGCCATGGTCCCTAAATCGACAGAAGATCGGCATAATTTCATGTCGGTCCTTACGCTATCCGCTCCGATGCTTCGCCTGCTGCGAACCAAAATGTCTAGTTCATTGCTCGTGTCACTTGCGAGCTGTTGTCACTTCTTGTGCCAGCTCCCCGGATTCGTTCGTGTCCTCCAAAGTGGCTGGCGGCTCTTCGATTTCGTGCCGGAACATCTGCCAAAGCTATACAACATACGACTTCTGTTGGAACTCTCCTGGGATGATATAATTAGTGCTATTTCTGCATTGCGGTCACTCACAGGCGGTAGAACAGAAAAACAAGTTCTTGCAAATACAATCGCCATTCTTGCACTTTCTGCAGAACTGTATCCTGCCTCCTCCCCAGATAGTGACCTAGCTCGTGGATTTTTTCTTCTCATTCATCGAATCGGCGCTGGAGACTTGCCCAGGACAGTCTGGTAAGCTCCTCGCAATTTTTGGCTTCCGGTATCCCATACATGTAATTCCAGGAATCGCTTCTCAGAGTCAGACCGTGGCTCCCATCCGGCCTGGGGTCGACTCATCAGGTGTTCTCCACAGTCAAGCCCAGAACTTCTTCACGAAATCCATGAATTCGTTCCACCTTGGGATATTTTCCCGTCGTCTCATTGTCCATATGACTGTCTCAGCCCGATCGAGTTTTACAACGTCGTGCAATGGCTCAAGGTGTGACCAGCGGCAGGTACTGATGCTACTACTCACTCACGACTTGTTAGTCTTTCCCAGATCCACCACTGGCACTCATAGCCCGATGGCAAGGATACTTGACTAAAAGCCGAGATTTATGCAAACGCTTCGCATGGGCTACTGACGATGATTTCGAGCGAAGGTGGCAGAAAGATGCCAACGAATTATCTCCACCACCAGACGAAGAGGAAGTAGTTCAATCTTGGGAGCGAATTGTTGACACCACGAGAGAGGATTTTCTTTCATTGAACGAAGCAGAAGATGACAAGGATAGTAGCGAAAATTATAATCACTGCTGATGGATTCGATAGTAATCCTTTGACCAGACTCGTCACTGGAGGAGGCCTTCAGTCGGAATGAGTGCCAGTGACGTGGGCGAATTGATCTGCCTAAACGATACAATAGTTATCTGGATCTAGCAGAAGACAACAAGGATGGCAGCGAAACTTATACAGAGTTGAAACCCCGATGCGGAAAAGACCCCGATGCGAAAGTTCTGTAATTATGAGCCCAATTTTGGTCATGTCGACCCAGTGTTTTTCTGTAGGACTCATATAGAGACTATCAAAAAACCTATGTATTCGAAAATGTCCACTCAAATCGTTGGCCAGCAGAAAGAATTGAATCCCTGCCAAAAACAGAACCTTGTGTCTGTGCTACAAGTACTGAGTGGAGAAGTCTTCCTATGAGCATGTAAAACATTTTCCAGAGCCCATATTGCGCTTGGGGAAACTTTACTAATGACTCTATCTCCTCCTACCAGCATCTGGTGGTAGGGATGCAGTCAGCATGATCAACGACCTGATTTTTTTACATCAAGGTCCCACACTGAAATGGCCTGGAAAAGCAATGGGCTTCTACTTCACGATGACAGCCTGGAAAAATCCTAAAATATTTGGACATAGTATACACTACATATTGGTAATGTTGTATACCCCAACTTTTGAGGGACAGAGTCTGATATGCCATCGGGACAAACGATCGAGCTTTAAATTTTTCGCATCCGGGTTTTAACTCTGTAATTATTGCTGATGGATTCGATAGTAATCCTTTGACCGGACTCGTCACTGGAGGCCTTCAATCGGAGTGAGTGCCAGCGACATGGGCGATTTGATCTGCCATGCAACAGTTATCTGTATCAGCGCTACCATAACTCGAACTGTAAGGACTCCCTCTACCGTTCAGATCTGAATTTGGTGCACTCAAGGGTTCCTTATATCCACAACTACGTGGCTCCGAACTTCTTGCGAGATCATCCCCATCGTGAATATATTCTCCAGTGAGATGCATGAGCACAGAATTGACTCCAATATTTCTATATCGACCTCAAAAAATTCCTACCCTGAACTACTTCGTTTTGTTTCGGATGTTGCCCGCACATTCCCACGGTTCACATCTTGGTGGTCGTTTAGTGCGGAAGAGAAAATGTGAACAAACACTGAGCGCAACAACCCTCGTTCACCATCGAGATATTACTTCGATTCGTTTGTCCATTCGCGTCGTCGTTCAGTTAAGTTACAACTCTGTCACGAAAGACTACGAGAACACGTATGTGGATAGATATTCTCCGCTCGACATCAATTGGATGGAACGACTTTGGGTGATATTTTTGAGTCTATTGGTCCAGCACATGTAGATGTTGCACACCTTTTCAGCAAACAGGCAGTCTCTTGTCCAATTCACTCGACTCCTCGTCGCGCTTGCCCGCAGCACACGGAGCGCAGCACTTGAAATCGGTGGGACCCGGGCATAGATCTGAAGATACTGAGTTGAAACATACAGATTAAAGAGAAATAGAACTCACTGGAGATGGTATAGTGGTTTCCGGTGCAGCTGCTGGTGAACCGGCAGACGCCGCCACCCAGAGAAGCGCTCGTGCACGGAGCCTTCGTGCAGCACTTGATATCGTTGGGGTCGTCAGGGCACAGACCGTTGTGGACGGTTCCACCACTCGCAGTGCATTTGCTAGTCGAGATGCACACCCCAGTGCCGCTTGCGAGGCCACCGCCCGTGCATGGGCCATTTACGGCGGCCTGCGTCGAAGCCATCGAGAAGAGAAGAACGACCAGGGACAAAATTTTCATAGTGCGGATGTGAGGACAGAGCGAATGAATGTTATGAATTAAGCGGTCTACGAGTTCGAGTTTAAATACAGTGGGGGCGGAGGAGACTGATAAGAATCAATTCAATATTTCACTGTCAAAGGGGTAGTCGCGCACCTGCAGTGATTTATATCATTCATTTATCCACTTCAACATCACTTGACCGTTCTTGGCGACTTCCACGCGCACTTTGTGAAGAGTTAAACTGTTTTATGTCGCCTCATGTGCTAGCGCCGCGCCTCTGTCGTGTGGCTGGGCTTGTAAGTATTGGTTCCGTGAAGGGGTTTGACATCGCGATCGAGTCCTGGTTGCCGCTCCACGGTCAGACACCATTCAAAAGCTCGTGGGAGGACACAGGTCGTTTTGATAGACGAGGCGACCCTTGATTATAATCTGGAATAATCTGGGGACAATAGGCTCTTTCAAGGTATCGCCTTCCAAACATAGCTGCGAAACATACCTGTTTCCCGATCGTTTTTTAACTCTCCAGGGGAAGTCAATGGAAATCTGCTATGGTGTGGGGGCGCCGAAAGATAATTTTCATTGTACAAGATCATGAAAGTCGTGGAAAGTCGTGGTACCTCAACTTCCAGCTGAACTGTTTGATTGAAATAAAACATGGATACCAAACTGACGAACACGCTACCCTTTTTCCAAGCACCACACAGCGAGTCCAGAAGATTATCGGATGCTGAGGCGTTTTCTCGAACCAGGACACGGCGATGGTCTATTCAGACTATTCTTTGTCGAACACGGCTTTTCGGCATTATCCGACAGGTTGATCAGGCATCAGTGATTCGTGTCAATGGCAGTGCAGCGCTTCAACCTCCTCCCATGTCGTCCGCATTCCTGGCCCCGATGTCCGCAGGGCCCAGCATGCAAATACACGGTCTAACCATCCCGAACGATGTCTTGGGGCACATCCTATCGTCCTCGCCGGACTTTGACACCCTCCACGCCGCACTCAGCGTCTGCACTGCGTGGCACCGCGTATTCGAGACGCACCCAAAGTCCGTTCTGGAGGCCGTAGCGCGTAACGTGATGGGCCCAGCGCTTCCACAGGCGGTGCGCTTCATTCGGTATCCGTATCCAGAGAAGTCGCCGAACGACTGGCCGAGCGCGGACAGGGGCGGCGAGGAGGAGGATCCGGAGGCGACGGAGGATAGCGACGATGAGATGGACGGTGGGGCGAGCAAGAAGAAGAAGAAAGCGGGTAAGCCGAACCCGCACAATCCGATGGCGTTTTTGGAGAGCGAGAGCATCGGCCAGCTGAGTCCAGAAGAGCGGGTGCGACTCCAGAAAAATGCCGACATTGCAGAAAAACTAGAGGTCATCTTCAGTCGAAAGTGCGTGTTACCATCCTCACATCTCCTTCGTATTTTTAACCTGAACATCAGGTACAAGAAAGCCAAGAAACTCACCGCGCTCGAATCATACCGCTTCAGGCGCGCAATGTATCGTGTCATGCTCTACTGCGAACTCTTCTACCTCCCACTCAACCTCGATGACATCGACGCGATGGAGGACAACGAACCGGGCGTGTTGGACAAGATCCAGGAAGCGCGGCACGGGATGCTGAACGAGTACTCCACGCCAGACCTGTTCGAGGTCCTCGCCGTTGTCGAATTCCTCAACGTGATTATCTCGGAAGTGGTCGACGAGGAGGACTTTGAGCGTCCGTTCCTTGCGTCTCCCCTCGCATAGACTAAACTCACTTTCAATTCCAGGCCTAAAAGACATCTGTATCGCAACCGGTCCCGCGGTGATCCTCGAGGCGTACACCGCCCGCAGCAGCGACGTCTTCGAAGAGGCGCTGGAGGTCGAGGTGATGACCAGCGGCGAGGACAACGCGCTCTTCGGCGGGTTCTTCTCTACTCCACTAGAACGGATATGGGAGGAACGAGACGAGGAGCCGCCGGCGGATGGGATGGAGATGGACGCGATAATAGAGGAGATTGACCTCCAGCCCGATGCGTGTGCGCAGTGCGGCGCGCTCGTGAAGCCGCTGTGGAGCGAAGCTAGTACGCCTTGCTTTCATCTCGCTCTTTTTCCTAAAGGTTCACGTTGCTGTTGCGTAGACTGGCACAAGCGCATTAGCGTCGACTTTTGTGTCCTCCTCCCGGGCCTCCTCAACTCGAACGAGCTTGAGGCCGAGGCGCTCGTCGAGCTGCTCATGGGGCCCACCGGCACCGCCGACGTCGTCATTTCCGAGATCTACGATTCCCTCCTCACAAAGCCCACTTCCGAGTGGACGAAGTGGAAGAAAGAGGATAGTCTATGCGAGGTGTGCCTCGATAAGCTTCTGGGAGCGCATTTGCATTTGTGGGCGTATGGGAGGAAGGTTAAGGGTGCGTTTTTTTTTCAACTTTTTTTGGACAGATGGGATTGAGATGCGTGTGTAGGCGGCTGGAAGGCGACGCAAAACTGCTGGTATGGGTATAATTGCAAGACGCAGGTGCATAAACCGAACCACGCGAAAGAGAAAAATGTGCGTCATCTGTTGAATTCCCATCTCTCTCTTTCCTTCTCGCACTCCTCGATACTGACTTACTGTCTATGTCGACAGCATCTTTGTACCCCAATTCGATGAGCCTTCCTCTCGGTCGGTGGGTTTAATTTAGGGTGGATGGATCTCGAGAGTATTGTTTTACATTTATTGATATCTATCTAATGCGAAGGGCAATTGCTCATATATTACTCGCTAGTTGTGTGTGGAAGATAGGAGTAGCCAAAAACTGGACCTGCGCTTACATCTCCCTGTTTGACATGACTTCTCTCTTGAAATCTGCCCTGCCGTCCATTACTGAGTGTGCAGACCGCGCGCCTGCTTGATCCGCATCCTACATTCCTGGACGATGAACGCTGCGATGGCGGTGATATGTGCCCGCCATTCAGAAGATTCAGAATCAGACTCCCAAGCCGACGTCCCTGTCTGAGCACCTCTGTGGGTGAGGACGCGTTATTCCGCTAATCTTAATACTAATCAGAAAAAATATCGTCACTAACCCCCAACCAATGTATAGGATGAACCATGAGGACGAGAGTACCATCTTCTGCGTCGATGATATGCCCATGGGTTGAACTAAAAGGAAACGCAATAGGTCAGCATCGGAACACATTCGACGCACGGGCCCTCGTCAGAAAGCTTTAAATTAGATTTCTTAAACCACTTAGTCGGTCGCAATTCCTTGCCCTCGTTAACGTTGAGGGAAGGGAACGCGATGTTGTTGGGAAGGATTTCTTTACGCGTTATGTACGCCAAGAGCTCCCCCGCGGCGCCGCGAAGCTCGGTACACGCGTACGCGTTCTGCACGCCAGTAGATATTTTATACGCAGGACCGGGGACTGAATTTGAAACCTCCAGGAATATTGTAGCGTTGCTGTCCCGACTGAACCTGTTGACAACGGTGACGAGGGTGAGCTGGGAGAGCTAGGAGTCTATGACCGTGGGAGAGAGGGCCCGGATGGTTTTTTTTAAAAAAAAAAATAACTGTTCACGACTTCTAAAGATGCGTCGGACGCGAAGAGAGATCGTACATAAAGGACATTTTGAAAGGTTTGAATAGTTCTCGGGGAGGATCCCGCTGAAAAGTCGTGAGATCTCAGCAGTAGAATCCCACACACCGCTGGAGCATTACAGGCCGTCTAATTTCGAGTCGGACATCCTCGCGCAGAATAGACTAGCAAAGTGTAGTCGACCAAGTGGATGACCCTGGAATGCTTCTGCAGACTGGGAATCATCACCCCACTGAACACTCAAGAAAAAAAAAACGATCGCCACCACGCGTGCATGCAACGCGGTCACATGCCTCTTGAGCTCGGTGGAAAGTCGCCACTCGCTCGAAAGGATGGCGAAGTACTGGATTGGTCATTCGAAGTCTTACACTGGTTCCAGTGATTTTTTTGATCCCACTTCTGTTCACCTAAGTATCCCAAATTTCAATATTTATAATCTGATTCCGGCGCAAAGAACAGATACATGAGATTATGAAATGAAATGTAAAGAGATGAGGAATGTTTCCAAGGCCAAACGTGGGCAATGGGCTGGACCACGACGTCGTGCAAGTCTACGATTGCAGAATCCCCAGAGCGATCAGTCCACTTTTGGCCGCTCTCTCTCGAGCGGAACCTTTACTTGAGCCTATTCCACTGCCGTATTCGATATCGTTTACTGAGAATGAGATCAGATGACTGAGGCATGAAATCGACAGGGGTGTTCAAGAAAAAACCTATGGTGACTTACTATAAACGTAAGCCGTCCATCGCGGGTTGTTTGGGGATCCGGAACGCGAATAAAGATACTCGATCTTGGTTTTTACCCGTTCGGTCAAGAGGCATCCGAAAGGTTGTAGTATTTCGAGGCCCGAGCCTGCACCCACGGGAACCATCAGTTGAGTAACTCGGGCGGCTGGGACATGCGCCTCAAGGCGCCCCCAGCGATCATGATACCGCGCGTTCGCATTAGCCTCTGAATGCGGTCCATTCTCCTCATGCTCTCTTCCTCCACAAATGAATCAAGCGGCCAATCTACAAGAAAACGGTAGAGTGCTTACCCCTGTTCCCTAGTCGGATTGATGCTGGTGACCCTCAGCTGTGCTGCCATAGAATCATTTGCATCAATAGAATGTTGAGACGATTGACTTGTATTCCGTGGTGTCTCCAGTCTCATTCTCGTCGTGTTTGGCATCGATGTTGGGGAGGGCGAGACGGGGGGCGTAGGGCGGGCACTGATGTTTGGAGTCGAAGTTGGGACCGTTATTGTTGGGGAGGGCGAGACGGGGGGCGTAGGGCGGGCACTGATGTTTGGAGTCGAAGTTGGGGCTGTTATTGTTGGGGAGGGCGAGACGGGGGGCGTAGGACGGGCACTGATGTTTGGAGTCGAAGTTGGGACCGTTATTCTTGGTCCATCCACGGCAGTGTTTCTTGGGAGTGCGGATGATTCACCAGCGGAGTAAACAGCGGCGGAGGAGCGTGTACGGACGCAGAGCTCACAAGTAAACTCTTTCTGCGGATTTCCAACGCAGTCGCTGTGGCTCCACAGCTTGCATTCCCGACACTTGACGGTAGCGCCTGATCCAGGATCTACGACAATGAGTAGCTGATGCACGCTACAAACTCTTGCTTACCGGATTCACCACATCTGCAACGAAATATCTCCTGGATGGCTACCACTTCGTGGCAAATGGGGCAAGTTTCCAGCGGGCTAGGTGTATCATGAGCTACAACAGCACTATGCAGCGTCGTGGTTGCGAGTGTAATCTCCTCGCGAAGGTATCCGGAACAGCGGTGCGGATTTCCCCAGTCAGTCTGCGTCAGTCGGTTGACAGGCGAGAGATTCAGGTCCAGATCCAATGCGATCCGGTGTGCAACAGTAGCCAAAGACTGCTTTCCGCGATCCATGGCCCGCCAGACGTACTCTCGTCGTGGGACGGGAAGCTCTTCATCTTTGATGTCCTGCAACGAGGACGCCAAACCAAGTAACGACGACGATGACCAAGCGGAAATCTTAGCGAGGGAACCAGGGCGTACAGCGTCCAGAACTGTAGGATCCCTGTTAATCTGCTCGTCTGCGCGCGAATTTATGAGAAGGTACGGGATAGTTGAAAAGTTGTGAGCATACGGTGTAATACACGATTGGCAGACAACAAGGTCTGACTCAGGGTTAAGCAGCTGAAACCAGCGATGAGTTGGCGGACTAACCTTTTTACAGAGCGCATTGAAAACATTCCAAATTCTATCCTCTGATTCTCGACTTTCGGTAGCATCGCTCTCTTCGAATTGGGGTGCGGTGATGCTAAGTATGAACCGGTCGTCGACGTCAAGGAAAACATCCAAATTCTGTGGAAGCTAGTCCTCGGTATGTGGAAATCCGGTTGACCGACCTACCTCCAGGCTCATGGGTATACCTTGAACAAAAAGATAATCCATCCCGGCCTGCACAAAATAACGACGATCGTTCACAAGCGCAAATTTTTCTGTCACACACGGAAAGTCCTTCGACCTACAGATTCTTCATGAGCCGCGGGGTTCCGGTTACATTATGTATGCTCAACCATTCTAAATCCAAGCGTGATACTCCGGTTAAGGTCGGTTTTAAGGGCCACTGCGAGGGGACCTTCTGCGTTCTTCCAATGCACTGAAAATGTTTTCATCTGCTGGAAACACAACAGATTTCTAACTAACGTACCACCTTCGTACACAATAAAATGGACCAAGGATGTCGACGAGGAGATTCCTTCCATCTGTAGCAGATTCGGATGCCTGAATCCGGCCCGGTGAGCGATGTCAGCATGTGGTTGCTGTTGTACGCACATGAGTTCTCTGGAAAGCGCCGCTGTTGATTTCAATCGCTTGTCTCATTGTTAATATGGTGAAAAAGGTTCTGATCGCAATCCTCACACACCTGCCGAATCGACAGACCGAGACCACGATTGAAGACCTTGACGATGACTGCACGACCTTCATTCTGGCCAGTATGCAAATAGTATCCAGAGCGGCGCCCAATCGTTTGCTTGAGCTTGAGATCTACTCTTCGAATGATCTGCCAAAGTATTTTACAGCTATGATTGGTTGCCGAATGAGTTTTACAATTGCACACCTTGATCCCATCTTCTTCTTCCATCCAACGACGCTTCCCTACTCTTTCGTCCTGCAACATATCTGATCCATCTAGAACTTGGATTGAATCGATAGCCGGCTGGACTGTCAGTTTCGAATGAAAGACACCTGCCTTCAAACTCCCCTCGACTGCGCTCTATGCCATGGAAATTGTACGTGACGTTGCTCGTACTGGTACAGCCCACCATAATAATGTCGCCGGAGCTAGTGTTATGTACGGCAGCGTGGCTACACAAGCGTCCTGGTGTCAGTCACCATATACACACAATCGGATACGAGAGCTCACGAGGTGCCCCCTATAATGCCTAGGTCCAACTGAGTGGCGAGTCCCTCAGGAGGGGTGTGTATCTCGTCGCCCATCGATAATCAGCCGTGAGGTAAAGGAAGAGACGTTGGGCGCTGGCGGTGACAGCTTTACGCACTTAAAACAGGTTCTAAAAAAATCAACTGTCCACGAGGTTTTCAATAGGGACCGTGATGAACAATGCCACAGAGCGTGAAAATTCAGCGCAGTCGGGGATCGACGTGGAGGAAGAAATGCTCATTCACAGGAATCCGAATGTCTTGCCACTGCTTCGCATAGGTACCGAAGCTGTAGCACAAATCCCTGTCAGGCCCATCTAGGTCCGGATAGACGGCACGGGAGTCGTGTTTTTTTTTTGGAGTACCGTTGCACGTTACCCGACACTGAAAGGAGCGGTATACATAATGGAGGGGATATTAGCAAACTAGATTCAGATGAAGAACGCCGACGGCTCAAGCAGCTAGAGGGGGTCTGTCAGAAAGCTGTCAAACGCGGGACCCTTTCGGCGCTAGTGTTTACGACGAAATCAGGATCCGGTAGCGGAGAGATGGTGGAGGTTTACCTATGGTTGTGATGAAACTTGGGAGTAGAGAAGATGCGGTTGATCAGTTCGGTCACGATTTCCATTAGATCAAAACTAGCAGGAAGACTTGCGGGCCGGCGGCTAAATAAATTCTCCTTCGTGGATTCTCTCGTACATATAAGTTGTGCCATGCATTGACTGATCAATTTTCCTTCGTTCAATCAGTAGCTGAGCGGTGCTATGGCCGAGGTTTCCTTGGACAGATGGTAAGCTGCAATGCATCGTGATTCCTCAATCATAGCTTACCATTTCAAAGTGTAGGGGCAGGCAGATTGACCATATTCGCTGCGCACCAGGGAGTAGTCCAACACTTCAAGACGAGGAAGCCGTCCCGCAAAGCGTTCGAGGACGCGTTGTTCCACCAGAGAGCAATCCTTGAATTCAAACCTCTCCAGGTCGGGGAACACATTCTGGCGGCGCCTCTGTTTAGTAACGCAAATCTCCTCTCCAGCGCTTGCTAGCCTTGCTCACAGGTATTTGCTCCAGAATAACCTCCCACTCTTCCTCAAGAACACCAAAGAACTCCGGATAGCACATCTCGTAGTGCGGATCGATTTCCAGTGCCACTATGCGGTGGTTCTGAATGCTCGGCACATGCGGCGGATCATCGTAGCCTGGATTCGGCACCCAAATTTTGAGTACTGTCAGCCTGGGGAATGCGAGGCCGTGCAGCGCCTCGTCGGTTTCGGCAGCGGTGCTGATCCCCGCAAGCGTCAAGTCGGCGCGCTCGATGAAGTTGGCGTAGAACTGACGACGCGCGGGGCCGATGTTGTGGAAAAGGCTTGGGAGAGTGCAGTTGGAGGTGGTGAGGTCCCGCCAGAGATTGGGCATGGACTCTTGATACCAAAACCTGTTGACGAGGCCGCAGGTGGCGAGGTCCTTGTGAGAACAGTATGTGCCATGGACGTGACGGAAGATCAAGTCGAGGATTTCGGGTAGTAAGAGAGCAGTTTGTACGACTGTATCGGTGGCCATGGGTTTTTGTGAGCGGAACGGGCTCCACGTTTTGAGTAAGTAGAGGTCTGAGTCAAGAGTCGTTCCCACGTTACGTGCCTGTCTCGGGATGGCCCGGCGGTACTTTGCTGGCAACACCGCCACCCCCAGGGTTGATCGAAATCGGTCGAGCGACCGATTTTGAGACCGAACGGGTATGGGTATAATTGCAAGACGCAGGTGCATAAACCGAACCACGCGAAAGAGAAAAATGTGCGTCACCTGTTGAATTCCCATCTCTCTCTTTCCTTCTCGCATTCTTCGATACTGACTAAAGGTCTATGTCAACAGCATCTTTGTACCCCGACTCGATGAGCCTTCCTCTCGGTCGGTGGGTTTAATTTAGGGTGGATGGATCTCGAGAGTATTGTTTTACATTTATTGATATCTATCTAATGCGAAGGGCAATTGCCTATACATTACTCGACATTTGTTGTGTGCGGGACCATGTTTGATTCAAGCTCTTTCTCGACTGTCCTGCCAAGTGTGCGGACCGATACTGATCTCGCCTGCTCCTTGATCTGCACCCTAGATTCCTGGGCGATGAACGGTGCCATGACGATGATATGTGCTCGCCATTCAGAAGATTTAGAATCACTTCCATGTCGATGTCTGGAGCACCACTGCTGGTGGGGACGTGCGCTCCTAGTACGCAATTGCATCTTCCCTGGAAAAGTTTATATTCCGTTAACATTGCCGCTGTAGTGGTGATTAGATCAGGGGAAAGATTGTACCGCCAGCCGGTGTACCATGACGACACAAGTACCATCTTCTGCGTCGATGACATGCCCATGGGTTGAACTGAAAGGAAGAGTAATAGGTCAGTATCGGAACATATTCGACGCATGGGCCGTCTTCAGAAAGCTTTAAATTAGATTTTTCGAGCCACTTGGTCAGTCGTAATTCCTTATGGCCGTTAAGGCAAGGGAACCTGATGTTCCCGCCAATCACGCCTGCCGGACTGCCGTGGCGGAAAACTGAAGCTATCCAGTCCCTGTTGCCATACTGAGTAACATGGTATCCGGTCGCGAAAAGAACTCAATGATGACAACAGTCCCAACAACAATTTCTATGAATTGCTATTATTCCGCAGACGAGTACTCAACCAACGTCCAAGTCACTTGTTAATACTCATGGGATGCACGCCAAACGGTTGTAAATCTCCTGGATTGTCGTTCGCTCATTGGGAAGATGGGACCAACAGGCTTTAACAATCTCCCACAAATTGTCGGGGGAGTCCGGATGGGCGCGGAGGACGATTACCGCTTACAACACTCAGCGCAATATTTGCTTCGTTCCTCGTCTTCCCCCAGGGTGGTTCCCCGCTGAACACCTACAGCGTCATCAACAAGAAGCACTCGGAGGAATTTAAGTAAGGCTCACTTCCAACATAAGCATTCCGAAGGAATATACATCACTCTTCGCTGTCGCCTTCGCGCTGGGAAGCCCATACGCACTGGGGACGAGTCTTTCTGGCGCCATCCATCGAAAGGTGCCTCCTCCACTGGATGTCGTCGCCGATAGTACCGTTACCGCCAGAGTGGAAATGGAGACCGGCGACACGGACAATCTACCACTTCTGATAGCTTCGGAACATTGAGCGCGAAGAATTGCGTGAGCAAGGGGATCTCGGACAGTATGCGATTCTTCCTGCACAGTTGTATCCTGTATGAATGACAATCCCAAGTCAGCGATCAACGCCTTGCCGTTGCCGTCAATGAGGACATTTGCCTGGACTTTATATTAACTCGCGAGGTGAGCTCGGCAAATGGTAAATACATACGCCTTTCAGATCCCCATGAATGATTCTGTATTGCGACAAGAAGTGTAGGCCATCTGCGACCTGCTCCATCTGGTATGGGACGTTGTTCACTCGATGTTCCACGGTTGCGTAAAGGACAACGACACACCAGTTTTTTCAATTGCACGCCTTCTACGTCCACAATATATTTCATGATGTGGCCGTGGGCATACCACGGCGTGATTATATAAAATTTGTATTGTTCAACCATGACACTCATGAAGCGTAGGATATTGGGATGTCGAACGACTTGCAAAATGAGTGCCTCTCTGATGAAGCGCTACAGTCAGAGTCAGTCACGATCCGTATCTTGTTTCGATGCCCTGACCAGTTACCTTTTTAACCTGGTTAACCGTGCGGTAGCATAGCCTGAAGCTCTTGACGGCGACTTCACTAGATCCTAAGAAACCTCGATAGATGGTTGCGGACGCCCCGGTATTAATTGGGGGAGTCTTCCCCGATTTCGAGATGATCAGGGCATCGAAAAGAGGTAGGTAGCAGGGTCGCCCTCTGACAAAGCAATATCAGGAATGCGTAATCCTCGTGAAACAGGGCGTCTTCAGAGTTGTCACGCAAGAGCTGTCGAACGTCAACACACTTCCATGAATAGCTCGACTCTGCTCACCGTTATCAAGGCGTGAATAGCATCTATACATATTTGGGCCTTCCTCCGGAAATCTTCCTGCATATTTCGCTTCCGTTTCAATTTTGTTGCAAAAGCCTTGGCGAAGAGGAAGACGCTATATCTCCATTCTTTCATCCTGTGGTTGCTTTAGGACATCCATTACAACACCTATAGGTCAGAACTTACTGCGTTTCGTGCATCTTGTACCTCCATTTTGTGGTAGAGAGTAGCTGACAAAAACGCTTGCGTATGAGTTCATGGTGTTCAATCCATGAGATTGCATCCGTCCTGTCTAGCTCGGAATAAGCTGCCCATGCGTCGCCCAATGTAGAATAAATGTGACTAATGAAAACTGATTGTGAGATGTCTCTACATGGTACAAGTACTGACTGGTCGGCAGGCCGTCCGGAGAAGGGTTTCTCGATCGTCGAAACAAGCGACCGGCAACGCTCAAGGATCCTTTCTGAAAGCTCCTGCTTAGGGATTAGCGTAAAAGACTGCAAATTTGGGGACGGCGCACAATTCGAAAAGGGAAGGATCCATGGATACGCTCGATCTCTCGAAGTTGGGAAAGCGCCAAAGCCTTGGCAGCTCGTCTGTCGGTCGACATGTGCGATGTAGTGCGATGAGCCTGCGTGAGGATGCCAATGGTGGGGATGCTGCGGCCATAGTAGGCTTACTAGCGCCGTAGGTACCATCTAAAATGGGAGAGAAGATGTGATGCGTGGGTAGGTCAGGTGCCGCATTACAGACCGTAGGGGGTGCAATCGGCTTACACCCAGATAACTTTACGTACGTTACGCGCGTAATGCGGAATCATCTCACGCCCAGACGTCGGCTGAACCCACGTCAGGAATTGTGCGTAAGCTTCTTCTGCCTCCTCCTTCTCGTCTCATCTGCTCATCCGCTATGGTTTTAATCAAGCAGGTGCAAAGGGTCTTATTTCACCATGCGCACGGCCCTTGAACCCACCTGCACAGGATATCCTGGTTTGTTATCGTTATTTCGACGATTTCGGGTCAAAGATATCGCCATGAATCCGGATAAATCGTGCTTCGGGTGGTGATTGAATGGATGAAGGATAAACGGTAAAATGCTCGATCTGCGATGGGCGGAAACGAAACGGACTGGCCGTTCTACCCAAACCTGACAGCTGGAAACAGGTATATAAGAGGCCAATGCATTACTGAAACTCATCAACTTGAAGATATACATGGCGATTCCTGAAGATCAACTCGTGTTTTGCACATCACCATAGTCGGTGCGGGTATTGGTGGTCTAGCGGCGGCCGTCGCCCTCAGGGAGAAATGGACACATCGTCCAGGTGGGCATTGTGTATTTGTACTATGGTGTTGAATTCATGCCGAATTCCTCCAGATCTTCGAAAAAGAAGAGGTCAAGACAGAAGTCGGCGCTGCCCTCAGTGTGCCGGCGAATGCATTGAGGGTTCTGGATGGTCTTGGAATTTCGAGAGATAACTTGAAGAGTGTTCCATGGGACGGGGTACGTCTCTGTATTTCACTGAGTCACAACTTCTTTGACATGCAGTAGACTGTGCTTTTCGACTCAGAAAGCGGACAATCCACAACATTTCCTTGGCTGATCCCCGGTGCCGACCAGCATTCCGTACGTCGTTCATGAATGTTTTTTGCCTCGAATCCTTAACCGCCACTCAGAATATATTTTGCCATCGGAGCGATCTGCACGAGGAGCTGAGACGTCTCGCGATCGCGACTGGAGAAGGACCACCAGCGAAATTGCATCTTGGAACCAAAGTTGTATCATGTGATCCAGAGGACGGGACAATAACGCTGGAAAGCGGAGAAGTCGTTCATGCCGACCTCGTACTTGGCGCAGATGGGATTCATGTAGGTCATCCAATCTTGACCTCTTCATGAAACTAACAGGAACTTTAGTCAGCTATCCGTACCCACCTCCTAGGCTATGTCCAGAAAGCATCCGAGTCAGGCTTGTCCTGCTTCCGTGCTGTCTATGAGCCAGACCCGCACCACAACATGCCGGAGCTGCAGTGGCTCACGGCGGGGGTCTCTGGTGCGCGAACCGTGAGGGGGAAGGGGAGTCTCCTCCTTCCGCATGCTCTTCGTCTTCACATGCCGGAACGGCACGCTTGTCAATTTCATCGGCTATACCGACGGGCTGGAAGTCGGGGAAGGCAAGGCATTCGTCCCTTTACATCGGAGGCATGATTGACTGAACTCGCACCACAGACTGGAAACCGACGGCATCGCAAGATGACATCACGGCCCAGTTTGGGGACTTCCACCCACAGTTTTTGCGCGTCTTGGATCTACCCATCCATAGTGAAATTCACAAGTGGAAGCTGCGTGTGCTGCCCCCACTATCAACGTGGATCCGAGGAAGGTCAGCGCTCCTCGGAGACGCAGCGCATGCCACCCTGCCGCTTCTGGGTCAAGGCGCGGCGATGGCAATCGAGGAGGCGGGAGCCATTGGATGCTTATTCCCAGCGGGAACAAGACGTGAAGATGTCCCGGCGAGGCTCAAAACGTATCAGGAACTTCGGAAGGGCAGAGGAGACTTTGTGGAGAGCGAGTCGCTTGAGCAGATGTCGAAGATTCGGAATGGCCGCCCCGCGTTTTTCAGTTGTAAGTGCTGATGGTTAAATTTGGGCTACGCTTACAATTTATTTTGTAGCGGAAGAGATCCAATCGTATCTTTTGCAATACGATGCAATAGAAGCTGCGCGTCAGTGCTATAAGGAACGATTCGGTGACTCGGATAGATCACAGCAGTAATTCAGGGATGCTCTGTTCAACAGACAGAACTTGCTCTTTTTCAGATCGCGCGGACACTACTAGTATTACATATCTTGTATTTCACGAATCCTATAATGGAGAACGACTAGTCTGTAGAGGATTCATCCGCCGGATCCCACGGATCCGGCGGATCCGGCGGAAAAATCGTTAACGATATGGCCAGTCGTGAACGATAGAGTATCTCGTTCACGACGTTCACGAACGTAATATACGTTCACGAAATGTTTGGCCGTTCACGATTTTTTCACCAGCGTTCACGCCACTGGTGTCCGTTCACAACAGGTCAAAACGTTATCAGGTGTTAACATTATGGCCTTCTCTTCACGAACCTTCAACTCGTTCACCAGCCTTCAATTCATTCACCGACCTTCAACTCGTTAACGAGTTCTCCAACCTTTCAAAAGCCTTCAATGCATTCACAAGTTTGCTATCCTTCACGAGCCTTTGAACCCTTCAAGTGTTGTTCTAATTTGAGCTAACCGCGTGATATTTATCTTCTTCTCTTCCACAACGTCGACAGTCTCAAACTCGCTGCAGCGTGTGTGTTGCCTGGTACGGCCAACCACGCCCTTCCGCTGCCCTAACTCTGTGCCTACGCCAGTCCAGTTCAAGCACAGACCCACGGCATCGCGCATACCCGGGCCGCGAAGTCCACCCGGCGCTTTCCCTTCTGCCCCGCTCTTCATCACCTCCACCGGCGCTCCCCTCATGCGTTTGTTCGCCCTGCGCACCCTTGATGACTGCCTTAAAAAGGCTAGCTATGACTCAGCTGAATTCTCCGGCCACCCTGAGGTTCCGCTGCAGCGCCGCTTTTGCGGCAGCAGAGGCGGGTTGCTCCCTAGACCATAACATGCCCGCCCGCGCACCTCACTACCTCTGATAACATCAAGGCAAAGATCCAGGTAAGTATCTTTTGTTCCATCGTAGCCGGCCATTTAGGATGCGCACACACTTGAATGGCCTTCCTCTATCATTCAGTTGCAATATATGTATGTAGATGAAGGAATGAATGATGTTACTTCTATGAACTGGTAATAAACTCTGTCCTTCATTGCGGCGGTTTTGTGTCAAGAAAAAATTATATATATCTTGCGAGATGACTCTACAACACAGGAAACTAACTATTTTTTACAGCACCGTGAAAACTGGACCTTGAAAATGAAACAAGCCCGCCCTATGACGGTTGCAGATCAGCATCCGCTGAATGGACTGAATGGACCATGAAGGAGGTCCTCGGTCCTGAACACCGGTGTGAAGCTTGAACGAGCATGAACACGCTCATGAACGACAGATTATAGATCGTGAAGGCCGACCTGCATCGTTCACGTTCAGTGCTGACGTGAACACCAGATCAAGTGTTGAACAGCGTGGAAGGTCCTTAAGGTTTTTGAGGTGATGAAGGATGGGTGGTGTCATTCAGAGATACAGTTACCTTGAAGGCTCGAGACATGTAAAGGTAATCCGGCATGTTCAAGTTCGAAGGTATCGTTCACGAGGAACACAGCCTTGAAGGAACAAGTCGGATCGGCAAAGACTATCGTTGAGGAGTAGAGTGTTAAGGAGTGCCAGTACAATTAACATATCCCAGAAACGTGAAGAGATGAAAATATCGTTCACGAGGACCATATCGTGAACGTATTGTGGGCTCGTGAACGATGTGGTCGGTCGTTAACGATTATTCCGCCGGATCCGGCGGATCCGGCAGATGAATCCTCTACAGACTCGATGTTCATCTATAATGCATCTTAAGTCTGGGCTCAACAAAGAAACTCGAGCGTTACGTACAGTTATGCAGGCCCGTCCATCACCTTCCGGCGCATCTCTATCAATTCGTTCCAGTTAGGAAGCCCGAATAACTGTGGCAGTCGGTCCCAAAATGATTTTTGTGCCTCTTTAAACTCCTCCTGTCCAAATTCATAACACGAGGAGCAAAGGCCTTCCATGTAGTGGAATACCCAAAACCCCAGAGGATTGAGATCGTCGTCGTCGTCGCTCCAGTCTTCGAGTATATCCTGGGCCGCAAGGGATCAACTCGTCGCAAACTGAGTTACAGGAGGGTCTAGGGAGTTTTCGAAGAAATCGGTGGGTTGCAGCCGTTGCGCGTACGAGTTCGACTCTTGCAGCCAAACACATTTGTTGGTCATGAGAATCAAGGGTCTGCGCCGCCATCTCCCTTAGGCCGGAGTAGCCCGCGATGCAGTAGTACGCGGAGGGAAGGAACCATAAAGCTCCGACCTCGGAGACGGCTCGAAGGGTCACCGTGTCCACGATGATGTCCCCTTCTTTGAAGCGGACATGATGTGTGCTGGCACTTGTGTTTACATCGATGAACTTCGAGAAGTCGGTAGGGTACATCGAGTCGAGATGGGATAAGGCACGCCGAAAAAGATACTGGACGTCGTATTTGTGGGCCAGTCGCATGACACCGATGACAGTAGTAAAATCTACGGGAGATGGAGGGATATTGAAGAAACTTGGAAAGAAAAGGACAATATTAGAGCCAGGGTCTCAACAAACGAACAGAATACGCTCACCTGGAGTCGAATATGGCTCTCAAAAACACCTCTACTTCAGCCGCCGAGTCGTGGAGGCATACAACGGCATGTCCGTCCACTGTGTCGCCGTCTGGTTGGGAAGGTTGTGGGAATGCTACCATATCATGGAATACAGAGGACCGAGCCCCCAGGATGCTGCTGAGGACCCGGAAGAGTGTATTTTCCGCCCGAAGGATAAGGTTGCCATCGGGGAACCAGAGGTCGTCTACGCGTGTAAGGTCGGGCTGAGCATTGGATTCAGACATGAGACGAGGTTAGGTTTGATTTTACGGTGAATGAGCACGTTGGACCTTGCGCTGCAGCTGGTGGTGGGAGAAAAGTGGGCTTTGTTTACAGATCTTTGTGACATCATCACATCCACACGGGACCGTTACCATTCGCGCTTTCCTTTTGCTTCCATCTTCCTCATCTTTCGTTGCTGAAGCCTGCCAACATGGCAACATCCTCGATACCCACATTCCTCAGGATCATCGCAGGAACCCAATTATGGTGTCTTCACCACGAACAAACGTCATGCACGCCTGAGGCACAAAGACTGAGGCGTTGCGGTCCACGACCTTCACTTTAACATCTCTTGGCTCTCCCAGGAACCTTGTTTATTGAGACGAGGACCCAGGAGGCAGTCCAGCCAGAGATCCATATTCCCCGAATCAATCCCGCACCTGTCTGAGTCTCTGACTGAGGAATCCAAATCTGACGCGTCACGGATGCCAACTTTTTTTGATTAAAATCGAAAGATGAACCCGCTTTTAAATATGTTATCTTTTCCATCCGACATGTCGCATAACAGATGCACTTAAAGACAGTTGGTACGTTGTCCATTAAGTGTCTGAGTACCCTGCGCTAATCGACCGCTCTTTTCAAACATGGCTACAAGAGTGTCGGAACCAGACAGAGATTACTTGAACTTTCATAGCTGAAAATGTAAGCCTTTGTCCTTGTCACTGTCGAAAGAATGCGTTGCAGAACCCTCTAATACCTGGGCATTGGCACTAGTATCGATCCTTATCGATGTATTCTTGCCTCCATTTGTGTTACCGTTTGTTGGATTAGCTTAGCGTTCAGCAGAACCTGAACAACACCTCAAAGCTCGCAAGTGAGACTGCGATCAAAGTTAAAACATGCGCACGAAAATTATTCTAAGGTAGCTCTATAATATGCAATTATATCAATTGCGTTGGGCAAAAGATAATATACACCCTTCGCTCCGGGAAGGTCGGTTTCTTTTTTGCTACATTGATCTTCAAAAAATTTCAGGTGACAAAAATCTTATGTGCGAAATGCCAAGTTCTCAGATATCAACCGCCTTCCTGCACATTCTCCACCATCCAACTCGAAAAGTCGCCGTTAAAAGCGCTCAACGCACTTCCGAGGGCGTGTTGTAGCTCTCTTTCGCTCCCCCAGATGTTGTCCCTTTGGCACCTGTTTTTCATCACGCTGAACGTGTTAGGCGTCATCGCGGACAACGAATCCCCCCCTGCTGTGCGCCTGACGCCTCTCAGGCCCCGAACGAGCAACCTCCAGCCACACGCCAACCCCCGGCGCGCGACAGTGATTGAAGGACTCCTTGCACCTCGTGCCAGTTCATCCGGATATGGTCTGTGTTCCACTGGGGTCTGCAGCCCTCTCGGTGGCGACTGTTGCAAGGATAGACACTGTAAGTGTTGACCGTCCAACTCTTTTTAATACAGCATAATCAGGCTGTCCGGCAGAGGAATGGTGTTACGGTGAAGGTTTATGCTGCAAGCGAACAGAGTAGGGCTGCGATGGTTTGGGATGCTGTCCGATTGGAGCCCAATGTTGTAAAGGTCTGTGCACTGACCTGTATTTCGAAATCTCGCTGACAATTTTGTAGGGGGAAGCTGCTGTCATTCGAAGTAAGCTTTTTAGTCTCGCAGTTCTCGGTCAAAAATTTTCAACCTGCTTAGTCAGTGAGAACTGTGTCGACGGTCAGCTAGAATGTTGTCCAAAAGGGAAGGTGAGTGTCGATTGAGGATCTGTGCAGGTCCGTGATTTTACAACTGGAGACTACCGTAGGTCTACACGAACGCGCCCCCTCAAATCCGTACAAGACGGCTGGTTATGTTCCTTGCGCCAACGAGGATTTCTGTTGCCGTATGTTCAATCTCCGAGTCTGAACAAGCATACTCTCACTTTCTTTGATCGTCAGCACCTGGAGATACATTCTGTGAGTGGCTAGTATATTGGAGTGCCAAATTTCAGCTTACAGGAACTGCAGATCGTGATTCCGGCAATAATGCGCGCTGCAGGAATAGAGCCCACCGCCTCTACCTCCTCCGCCTTCACCTTCGCCTCCGCCTCCGCCTCCGCCGCCCCCCTCCGCCGCCGCCCCGACAACGACAACGACACATCACGACACGGAGACAACCACCGGGAAGACCACGACAACAGGTACTGAAACCATTTCAAAATGGCGAGATGTATTGAAACCGACTCTATCCGTATTTGAGGCAATTCCGGGACCACCACACACTCGGTGCATGCTGGAACTACCCTCACTTTGGTTCCCGCCCCGTCCTCGGACTCGAAAAACATGGCCATAGACGTCACCAGCACTTCAATCACTTGGACAGGCGATTGGCTCGCCGTTGATTCCTCTTGCTCCTCCGGAAGCAAGGCGAAATCGTGTTCTGGCGACTTGAAGACGGACGACTTCGCTTCCACCAGCATGTCGTTCTCTTTCGCAGGTGAGCCCCGTTTTCTGTCTCGTTCGCTCAGACATTCACATACTGACAATAATTTACGGGAACCAGCGTTTATGTGAGCGTCGCATCGAAGAACGCTGCATATGCTATCGAATTCAACGGAGAAACCATTACCTACGGAGGGGACCCAAACTCAACTCCGACACCGGCAATTGCACGTTCGGCTGGAGCAAAACGGATTTGTCGATGACAGGCACTCACATTCTCAGTATCTATCTCCACGGCTCTTCAGACTCTACTCTGTAAAGCGAGATTTGAAATCGCCGTGGTCGGTCGAGATCCAGAATTTAGTGTGAGTGATCTGAAAATGCAGATCGGCAATTTCGAGTTTGTTGCTCAACCCATTATCTAGTATCACGCAGCCCGATCCTTCTGTTAGTAGCATCGGAAGCCCGACTCACAGCGCCGCCCCGGAGTCGATCAGTACTACTGTCTCGGGTTCTCCCAGCGCCGGATCCCCAACCTCTGCTCCAGTGTTTTCACTTTACTCACGATCCTCTCGGTGGTGCTGCATTATTACTTTTGATTCTGTCATCGGCTCTGCTTCTGCAAATTTGATACCAAGGTTTTTCGTTGCCGATTCTTTCTATTATTGTTCTTTACCCATAATCTCTCCGATCCATTCACATTCTGGTCGACTTTTCTATTATTCAAATACTTTCCGCGATACAGTGATTGGAATATGAAGCACCAAGTCAGAAAAAACAGAACTATGTCAGTCGGTATTACCAGAGCGAACTCAACTTCTCACAAATATCATAACAATCTTTTCGCGCGTACTCCCCCAAACCTCTCGTGTCGGGCTTCCCTTTCCTTCACCCCTTTCCATCTCGCATTATACTTCCGTAGCCCAGTCCCAGTCTCCCTCGATGAGCACCTTCATCGCAATTACAACCCAAGCCAGACGTTCAAATCCTCCCAAATCCTCTCCCGCCTGCTCGCCCACGCCTCCCGCCGCCGCTTCACACATGCCTCGCAGAACCCCTCCGCCGCCCAGTCCGCCTCGACAAGTGCCTGCAGACCGCACAGCGGGTCGTAGAGATAGTCGTCCGCGATCCCCGACTGATGTACAAGCTTTTGGTGCGCCTTGGCAGAGAGCAGCGGTTCGGTTGTCGTGCATGGTGCCGCCGGAGCAGGAGCAGGCGCAGGAGCCGCGCCGTTCACGGCGACAGGCGCATACGTAGACGCACAGGTCATTAAGTCTTGCGAATACGGAGACATGGTCTGCATCCACGCCCCGGTCAGGTGCTCCCTCGCCGTGACGAGCGCCCGCAAATCCTGCGTCGAGAGGGCCACATCGCGGTTGGTCTGCCCGTATCCCGCCAGCCGCACGAGCTCGTACATCGTGCGCTTGAGTATGGAGGAGACGTCGCACGAGCGCGCGAGGAGCACACTCTCTGTCGCGTGTAAGATGCGCTCGGGGGAGAGATCGGCTAGGGCGGGAGACCACCTGTCTTCGAGGAGACGGATCGCCCAGTCGCGGTAGTCGGGGAAGGAGAGGAGGGTCGCCGCACGGAGGATTCCGGCTATCCGCGAGAAGGATGGGTCCTCGTGAACGTAGATTCTTTTTTTTGAAAAATAAATAAATAAGAGCGTGAGAACTGGAGTTCGATTGCATGCAAGCGAACGAAACGTACATCGCATGGTCAAACGCATCCAGGAGGCGCGTAAAATCCTTCGCTGTGAGAGTCGGGAGCGACAAGATGTACATCGGAGTGCTCCCGTCCTCACTTTCCTCTACGTGTTCTCCTCCAGTCACCTTCTCGTCATCGAAAAGGCCGGAAAACCACGGACTGTGCTTCGCGAGATGGCTTTTTGTGTAGCTTGTACTTTGTGTCCTGGATCTGGATGACGACATTGCCGTCCAGTGCCCAGTGGACCTCGTGTTTGCGCGCCAGCGTAACAGTGGAGGCGGTCTTTGAGCGTTTCGCCGGAGGGGAGCCGAGGTCCGATGGTAAGACTGAGGGTGTGTGTTTGCGCCTCGTCCGTGCCGGGGAAGCAGTTGGTTGGGGAACAGACGGGGATTCGGAAGGTTGCTGGGTCTTGGGCGGTTGGGGACTCGGAGAAGAGCCCGTGAGATCAATTACAACATGTTCGCGGGCGCCGTGGCTCTGTAGTTTTATATTCGACACGGTCTCTTCAGTTTTGATTCGGGGCATTTGCGAAAGGCGAGGAGGAACCTGGACTGACGTAAACAAGCCAAAACTCGAAGATTAATCGTGACCCACCGGCTCCTGACTTCTTTTCTGCGAACTGTAATCGGGGCGTGTCTCTGCGAGGAGGTTCTCGAGAATGGGCAAATCGTCTTCCTCGTCGTCGGACAGCGGCCTGACGTCTTCGACGTATCGATCTTTCACGGGTTCAAGTGGGGGAGACAACTGCGGAAATGCCGAACCAAACGACACTTGTGGATTTCCTGGGTAAGATCCAGATGTCGTCTCGGTGCCGGCATCCTGATCGGCTTCTGAGTGGATGGTAGAAGACGTAGTGACAGGAGTTGCAGGAGAAGTTCCGTCAGAACTGGCAAGTGGATCTGCTGGATCTCCAGCTGCGTCCTGGTGAACGGTGGCACTGGACGAGGGCCCCACGAGTCTAAACTCCGAGTTGTCTTCTGCTGGACTCGGAGGTTCGGTGTTCGCAGCGACAGTAGTCAGCATTTGTGAGACCGTGTCCTGGGATTCAGAAGGGGATACGGCCTCGGACATGAGGGCAACGAGGGAAGCAAAAGGAAGGCGCGAATGGTAACGGTCCCGTGCGGATGTGACGATGCAACAAATATCCGTAAACAAATTACGCTTTTCTCTCCCAGCATCAGCAGTCCCTAGACAGTATACTGTGATGTCGCTAGTTCGTACCGCTAGCATCAGCACGTCCCTAACGCGCCTAATGTCTGAATTCAATCAGCCCGACTTTTTCGGGTTCATAGCAGCAGCATCCTCGGTGCTCCTCTGTATTCCGCGATATGGTACCATTTTCGCAACCATTCCACCAGGACCGCGATACCGGAATGGACACGCCGTTGTCCGCCTCCACGACTCAGCGGCCCAAGTAGAAGTGTTTCTGAGTGCAATATTGGACTCCAGGTGAGCGCATTCTATTCATTGCTGAGACCGTGCGCCTACTTTCTTTTCCTTCATTTTCTTCCAGTTTGTCATGCCTCCTTCATCCCCCGTCGATTTTACTGCGGTATTTGGTGTCATACTCGCGCGCAAATACGACGTTCAGTAGTATCTTTTTCTATGGGCTTTATCCCATCTCGACTCGACGTACCTCACCGATTTTTTAAAGGTCATCCGCTCAAACAATGGTGTCACCAAACATCACGTTCAATTCTGCCTCCAGGACCATCTCACCGTCGCCATGAGGGCCCTTCGAGCCGCCTCCGAATTTGGCGCTTCATGCTTTGTCCCACCGCGTTCTATTGTATCGCTAGCACCTCCTATTCCAGTCCGGCGTACGTTACAAGCATCGATTCCTACGATCAGTAGATATGTCTTGTCGCAAATGCAGAATTTGCGTGCGCGAGGGCATCGACGCATCGATTCCTCAGAAAACTTCCTTCCCCGTCCCGTGCTTCAGACGAGTGCAAAGAGGCCATCTCCGTGGCGCACGAGGTCCTTCAATGTTGGAGCGATAACCGGCATGGCGCTCTGGTTCCTGTGGGACCAGCCGAATCAATCTGCACTCTGAACCCACGTACAGTGATGTCGACATATCATCGTGCTTCCGAGGATGACAGGGTACGAATGAATCATTCTGTGGTTTAAATTGGATGTTTACCCGTTCCAGACAATCTGTGCAATTAACGACGTGGTATCTGCATACCGGAATACCTTGGAAATTGATGCCCGTACTCCACCGCCATCTCCGAGCTATACTCTAGAAAACACGCTACCTGCGAGCCTTGTCCTTCTGCCTCAAAATAACCCCATCTCTGGCCCGTTTCCTGACAAAGGATCCAGTCCTGCCCCATTTCTGGTTGAAGGACCTCATCTTACATTCGCTGGCGCGCCGTTTCCAGAGGTTCCACCCCCCAACCAGTGGTGTGGTGGATGCCGATAAGTTGCTGCTACTGGCGGGCGAGCCGGTCGTTCAATGTGCCGATTGCAGGTTTTGGTATCACTGCAAGTGTGTCCTGCAGGCTGACCCTGATCTCGATCTGGACATGACCGATGAATAGTACTATGAAACATGCCTCTCAACTTATACTGAAAAATCAGCCACATGAAGCGATGATTTGTAAGTTCTACCAGTTGTAACTGCTACATTTTGAACTGAAAATGACACTGATGGGCTGGGTGTGTATCTCATGTTCATAACAAATCCCCAAAGCGTGTTCTATCCAGCTCGTGTTGTGGGTATAACGAGCCCAGGGAGGGCTCGACTGGAGTAAGGCTCCAACTGTTTAGTTTAGGTTTACGGTCAGCCATAAACTAAACCAAAACCCTAAGAAAAAGGTTTAGAAACAGTTTAAACAGTTTATAAACCGTAATATTTGCTATAAAAAAGTGAAGCACAAGATCCGGGACTCCGAAAAGCTGTTTTGAAGTCAGATATTGGTTGAACATCAATTAACAGCATTTTGAGGCGTCAGGACGGTGTATTAAGCAACAGAGCAAGAAAGGTCAAAGCATTTCCCAATCCGGCAATATCAATCGGACATCACCGATCTCGTGCAGGGTTGCCGACGTTGCCGACCTCCAATCACAGCTCGTCATCATGGCTGAACATCACGGATGAAGCTCGGCAGACAAGTCCTCACACTGTGTATGCAAATTACAGGTGCTGTAGGCCACAAAATCATCTTGAACATGGAAAAGGTTTAAACTATTTAGTTTTCATCTGTTTATGGTTTACGACCCCCCGTAAACTAAATGAAAATAAAAACCCTTTTATTGGTTTAAAACTGTTTATAAACCAAAACCATTGGAGCCTTAGACTGGAGTGGTATCAAGATAACCTTTATGAGAGGATGAACAAACTCATTGAGAGAGAATTTGCTTGCTCATGGCAGGAATGTGCCATCGCGGCAGCTGCAAATCCAGATTTGGTGTATGACAAGGTAGGTGCAATTCCGCGCTGTGAATGGAAGATGCTGACAAATCTCAGGACAATGTGGGCGCAATTAAATGACCGCCTCGATTAATGGAAGATGCGGCTGAACTCTACAAATATAAAAATTCTGAAATTCTAGCTACGTTCTTTGATTCCCGTCCTGTTGTCGTTGCTATTCTCTTTCAACCGACCCTTCCGTCCACCCGATCATAGCCGACTACGACAGATAGATGGTACCAGGCCCGCAATCCAATAGTAGTATAACTACCTGTAGTTTAGCCTTGAGTAGGCAATCTGTATTCACGCGGATTTGTACAACTCACTCTCTCAACTGATTCTCATGCAACTCCGACACTTCAAGATTCTAGTGCCTACGACTTTCTTCAACAAGAAACTTGTGGTTCACAACAACACTTGACAGAGTCCTGGACATTTGCACTGTCATATTAACAAAGATCCCATAGAGGACGATGTACAGAGCTCAAACAGAGTTTGACGACCCCGAATTCCTCAACTCACTGCAAGAGCCCGGAATCCTTCCTCCTGAATCAATTCTCATGTAAATGATATTTCGATCTTAGTCTGAATTTCTCTCATTGCAGTAAATGTATCAACTTCAAGATATGAATACGAAAACCCCCCCTGAAGCTCCCCCTTTTCCTCCAACCTCCTCTCCAAACCCCCCCGCTCCTCCATTTCCCCCCATCAGTGTGCCGACGGCGAGATCCACCACAGGTATTGCGGTCCCTTTCGCTCGCTCCACACAATTTACAATTATATAAACCGACCCTCCTTCTCCCCCCGCTCCTCCCACCTCCCCCACTCCTCCCACTCCCCCCGCTCCTCCAGCTCCCGCCGCTACTTCCGACAATAGTATCGCGGCCCTTCCCGCTCCCCCCAAACAATTTATGGTTATATACACCGACCCTCCTGCTCCCCCCCGCTCCTCCCGACCCCCCCGCTCCTCCCATTCCCGCCGCTACTCTTGACAATTCTATCCCAGTCCCTCCCGCTCCCGAAAAATTTATGGTTGTGTATACTGACCCTCCCGGTTCCCCCGCTCCTCCCATTCCGGCCGCTACTCCCAAGACGTGCACCGCAGCCCCTTCCGCCCCCCCCGAACAATTTATGGCTGTATATACCGACCCACCCGCTCCTCCCATTTCTGTCGTTACTTCCGACACCAGTATCTCGCCGCCTCCCACTCCCTCCCAAACATTTGAGGTTATATAGACCGTACCTCCCGCCCCTCCCCCCCCTCCCCCCCCCCTCGCTCCTCCCACCGCCCCCCACTCCTCCCACTCCCCCTACGACTCCCGACATTTGTATCGTGATCCTTCCCACTCCCCCTGAACAATTTATGGTTGTATAGACCGACCCTCCCGCTTCCCCCGCGCCTCCCATTCCCGCCGTTATTACTCCCGACACTAGTGTTGCGGCCTCTCCCACTCCCTTCGCTTCTCTCGCTGCCTGATCCCGCTTCCGCTCCTTCAAAAATCTCAATTTCCGTAATGCACCTGCTCGCTGCTGGATTGGTGCACTTGCAAAATCGTCATGCTGCCATAGCCGCCGCCGCGGCGCGCGCGAGAAGAAGAGCGGTTCGGCAGGGGTCGAGAGCCCGTAAACGGGGTTGCGACCGCGCGGGGTGAGCTGAACAGCATCGTGAGGAAGAATGTGGAACGTTTCATCCAATACGGTCCCTAGTTCTGCCGTGATATAGAGTTCGGAGGAATGGGTGCGGATGTGCCCGACTATATCTTTCGGGATGACACAGCAGCCGCAATAGATGCAAATGATACGAGCGCCGTCGCCGAATTCTCGAGTAATCACAATAGAATACGGGCGTAGGGGAATAGCTTCGTGGGTGGTAACAGTGGGGGGGCTCTGGAACGTGGATGTAACCGCAATATTTGTAACCGTCAATATTAGTGGGCCTAGCAAGTTCATTCTTCGTAGACTCGAAGGAAGAGTGGCCGCTGAGATCAAGGGAATTGGGGCCGCTATTCTTCAGCTCGAGAGACTCTGTTTCACAAATTGAGCGCACGCAGCTCGAAGTCCTGGTTTGAGTAATGGTGTTAATCAATCTTCCCAAGCCAGACAACTGCTTTTCAGGAAGTTTAATATATCAAACAGAAAGTAGTGACCAGATTTCAAAATACTGACCATCATATCCGAATATACCAGATATTTTCAGGGGTCAATTGAAAGTGAGGAGGGGAAGGGTGTCTCGTGAGGGGTGTCCTTGGGGAGTCTACACATATATACGCTGTAACGAAGGCTGTGATACCGCGTGTACACCCATCGTCACTGCCCATGTCGGCATATTATAAGCAGCCGTCTATGTCGGCACCGCTATGCCAACATGAATCAGACTTTTGACACATCTATTGTGGCGTTGTACAAGGACCCCCGGATAGTCATCCAAAATGCCTGTTCCGATGCGGGCCGAGTTTGTCAGGATTGAAATCTCAGATTTTGGGCGATTTCGTCGGGATTGGGACAGGCGTCCGGTTTTTTTTTTCGAGCTTCGTCGGGATTAGCTGAACAGGCCTAAATTTCGGCCAAAATTGTCGGGAAATGCTAAATTTCGCTCGAAATGCATAAAAATATACTATGGTGGTTCCAAAACGGTTTGCGACACCAAATTAAGTGTCTCAAAAGTCGACAGTAGTATCCTCTGGCCCACGCTCATCCTCCTTCCGTGCCCTAGATTTTTTCACCGCTGCGTCGAAAGATTTGATCCCTTTGCAAAGTTCGTTGAAGAGTGTTATATCTTCCACGGATAGCTCGATGCCAGTAGGAGTAGTTTTGGGGGGAGACGACAGACGGCAGAGGAACGTGAATGGTACCAGAAGACGAAATTGATTTGTCTGCAAACTGGCCGTTGCTTCTGTGACTCCGCAAAATTGCCGGTTTAGGTAGTCCTCGTAAACCTGCGTTGCAAGGTTCGAGATCCCACTGAGGTTTCCATGATCTTCGATATTGTTGTGCTTCCCGTGTTTCCCCCCGCCTTTAGAATACATGGCTTGAACTGTCAATTACATCAGTTGCGCAGTTGTATTTGGGTTGCAAGTACCAGACCTTGTGCAACCATCAACCCGTTCTCCGTCCAGACGATGCCAAAATCTCCGATCGCAAGTTTCTTGAGCTGGTTTACACTGTTGTACACCAAAAAATGCGTGAAAACGCCCGAAAACATGGCAACCAACAACCACGGGGCGTCAGATCTCTGGATCTGACAGACTGATGGCAATTCCCCCCCAGATTTGGAAGTAAAGCCGAAGACCTTCAATTTCTTTAAATCTGACCGAAATCTATCGGTTTTGAAGCATTTATTCATAGATTTAGTTTATATAGTGTCCCTAGTACATGATACCACGCATATCTTGAAGGATTTTCATCCAAATTGGGTGCGATTCAATGCATCCGAAAATTCCGAACACTTTCGGACATGTGATGAACCAACCAGAAAGTAGGCACGTGACTGCCACGCGAGTTAATGGATATAGCCGATCCAGAGATCTGATGCCCCTTGCCAACAACGCGTTACAGTTAACGCAGACAATTTTTGCCAAAATTCTCACAACGCCAAAGCGACCTTCGTGATATTGGAGGGGCAATAGGGGAAGGCAAAGTTGATTTTGGTGGCCGATTCACGAGTTGATTCTGAGGCCGATTCTCGGTTGATTCTGAGGCCGATTCTGAGACGAGAATCGCCCAGAATCGGTGTTTCGACTCCAGAGGCGCAACTGCATCAGAATTGATCGAGAATCACCCTAACCCTAACACACTCACTCAATAAGTACGTCATAACTAGAGGAGAAATATAATTAAATTTTAGATATTTGAAATACAAATCTTCTCCTACCTACAACAACAACACAACTAGCTATATGCCTTCCCAAACAGCTACTATGGCTTCAAAGCCTAAAACTACAGCCTGTTATATCCAGTGCCGGAGGACAAGGAGTAGCCTGGGAATGAAAGGACTAGTCCGACATGGATTAGGACGGAGGAGTCTAAGTGGCGGAGATATGGTCATTCTCGCGAACACTACACGGAGACGAAGATGACAGGTGGGTGAGTGATGCGACTATCTGGGTAAGCGTGACCATATGGGAGTAAGAATGAATAAACAGGACAAAATGAGCATTGTGTGGATATGCCCGATGACCAAAGGCAGAGACTGGAAACACGCCGTGACGCAGAGCACGAAGGCGTGGGAAACGCGGAGGATCCAGAGCTGCAGGGAGCTGGAGCTAGTGCGGAGGTGCTGACATAAGCAGGGCCCATGTGATGATGCCGGAGCCGGAGAAAACGCGGAGGTGACGCAATGGCCAGAGGGAAATGTCAGAAGATGTTGTGGAGGTGAAATGAATAAATAACTGATAATCAATTACAGTCAATAATCTGCCGGAGGTAGCTCTGGAAGTCCGGAGCTGGAGCCAGAGGCAAGGCCAGAAACGAGACCGGAATGAATCGGGAGGGCGAACACACTGAGAGCATCATATGATGAAGAGGCGGAAGTCGACGATGATCGAATGGATGATTTGCCGGAGGGCCAGAGGCCCAGAGGCCTGGAGGTAGAATCAAGAGTGCGAGGAAAGAGATAAAGAAGGTATAATGATGGAGCACATCATGTTTGCCACATAACGTTTTATTTTGAAGCTAGTGAAACAGACAATGTACACTAGCTTTTATACTAATTTATGAAGAAGTCCGAATGTGGACGAAGAAGTAAAGGAAAGACAATAAGGACAATAAGTAGTCCTAGCTAAGGTATTGGAAAAACAATAAAACAATAAGAAGGAGCATATGGCATATGAGCATGTGAATGATATGATATCGAAGAAGAACGGAGACATAGGAATGACAAGTAATACCTTTCAACAAGGTATAAGTCACGCTGGCACCGGAGACACAGAGCGTGGGAATCCGGAGGTAGCGTGGGAGAAACGGAGGATCAGAGGTAAAATCTCTGGAGGAGTGGAGTGGAGAGTTACGGAGGAATGAGGAACTCAATGCGGAGGAACTGCGGAATACAGCGTATGGGTCAAGGAATGTGAAGGCATAAAGTGCTGGAGGGAAAAGGATAAGTGACTAGTGATTAGACCGTGGGAATCCGGAGATCGGAGGTCCGGAGGTCCAGAGGTCGGAGGTCCGGAGGTCGGAGGTCCAGAGGTCTGGAGGTCGGAGATCCAGACAAATAGCATCCGGAACGAAATGCGACGAGAGACAGAATGATGGAAAGATATGTGACCATAGGCTCATAATAGGAAGGAGGACCGGAGGGTACCGGAACATGGAATGATGGGAACCCAACCTGGAGGGGAGTGACCGGAAGGGAAGCGAACCCAGAGGATCAAATGGAGGATGGCTGGAGGGATATTGGAGGAAGATAATATATAAAGGGGAAACACTCAGTAAACCTTCATTGCGTAAAAACCCCTGAAGCCCCAAGATCACGAGGAAGTTGAATGAGGGGTGAAGGGCTGATGTTGAAATGGAAAGAAAGGAATTCCCGCCAGGGCTTTAGGGAGTGTATAGGGGTTGTTGTATGCATGACCATAACACAGCCCCAGCCTACAAACCTCCCACTCGCAAGAGGCTCCCAACGGAAAAAGGAAAGGCTCACGCTAAAAAGCAGCAAAAGAAAAGCCACAACAACGATAGCAGTGAAGACAGCGCTGATGACACTGAACCTCCCTCCAAGACTGTCCTGGATGTTGAGTAAGATTTTAATTGTGTTTTACAAGACATCGCTTACCTCTATGGCAGCTGGAAAGTTCACGCAACCAGCCAAAAACTCCTTGAACTCATCGCAGAGGACAAAAACATCAAGCAGAGCTTGTTCCCCCCGTGCGGCCCCAATGCATCCACCACCAAGGGTGGTGGGAAGCCCAAAGTCGATGCTCAGTGGGAGCTAGCCCAGCTCTTGCTCAGTGACAATGAAAAATACAAGGCATCTATTGAGGCTGCCGTGTCGAACCCAAAGGACCGAGTGGGGTATGCCAACAAGATCAAGAATAGGCTGGGCAAGTAAGTAAAACTCACCTCGCAGTGCTGCGGTCCCGTTGAGACATCTTCGCAGCATGGCAAAGATCACCTGAGGCTACGACAAAGAGATGGGTGAGACGGGTGCGGGCATCGAGAATGCTGAGAGCATTGACATGAGCAAGATGAATGCCTTTACTACCAAGTGGGGTACATACCTCCACTTCTGCGTCGTCTCCGTATTCTAAATCCATGCACATCACTAGCGGAGATTTCTGCAAAGTGCCCGTGGTACTTTGAGATGCGCAATCTCATCGGCCAGCATCCCAACCTCATCCCAATCAGCATTGGGCACAGCAACAGCACTGTCACCACTGGGGTCATCATTCTAGGTGCCATCAGTGCGAGCAAAGATGGGATGGAGCAGGAAGAAGAGGAGGATGATGGTGGCACCTCCAGCATTGTCCTTGACAATGGAGACCACGCTCTGGGTGGTAACCTAGGCCCTACCACTGGCAAACACTCATTCTCCGAGTTTGACAATGAGAAAAGCGAATTTGACGATGATGGCGCAGGTCCTGGAAGTGGCGACGACTACATGCCCACTTTGCCCACTGCAGATGAGTCTGGTGACATTGTCCTTGAGGGTGACAAGGGTGTAGACAGGGAGGACGAGAAGGAAGGCAGAAAGAAGGGGAAGAAGGCTCATGCACACCCAAAGAATCCTGTGAAGCCAAGCACATCGAAACCTGCCCAGCCTGCCGCTGCTGCTGCTCCCAAGCCATCGAAGAAGACCAAGATAACTGAGTTCAGCAAGATTGCCCTGAGCAAGGAGCAGATGCGCCAGAAAGCGATGGATCTTGCCTTGCTTCGGATACGAGTTGCTTCACATGCGTGCGATGGGGACAGATGGCCAGTCATCTGCGTCTCACACTGCCAGCCGCTTCTTCAATACCCGCTCTTCCTCCTCCCACTCCTCAGAGTACGCAGCTTCAGATTTCGACAACTTCTCCTTTGACAGCTTCACTGAGAATGTGGTAGCTGGCCCTTCCACTCTCCAGGAGGAATACACTGGCAACAACTTCTCCTCAAACGCCGGAAACTCTTCCCTTGCCGACAACTAATTACATTACTCTCACCCTATATACCCTTTTGCTCTAACATCATTCGCATCCCACCTACTGGTTCACTGTCTTTACTCATCTTTATTCGCCTCTAGGCACCACACTGTCGTTACTCTGTGCATTCTTTTTTCCACTGTCTTTACGGTTGTTACATCTCACTGTCGCTACCCAGTCCTAGCTCCTGTCGCTGTCTCTGCTCCCGGTGGCATTTACACCTTTCTTTGGCTTTGAAAAGACGATGTTTGAGCTGCTCCTGTTTGGCTTTCCCGTGATGTACGCAAACACCAGGCTGAGCTGCCCTTGTGTTCTCCTTGGAGTCTGACTCAGATGACAGGCCTTCGTCGATAAAAGGGTCTGCTATTATGGCTTCCTCGTCATTGTCTGTGCCTCGTTCCTCTGCCTCCTGCTGCATTGCAAATGTGTGTACGCTGACACAGGCCGCAACCCAATAAGTTGCGAATTTGTGGGTTTTTCTGTCTTTGATCAGAATCTGCAGGTTCTTGAGTGAATGGAAGCGACCCTTCAAAAATCCTATAGAGTGCTCTGAGTGGATGCAGACCATGGAAACATGGTTATTGAATTCCGCGTTTCCCGCCTCAAGACTGAAAGGCTTTTTGTAAGGTGCAATCATCCATTTCTCAAGCTGAATGAAAACTAAGCTTTTGCAGTACAATGATAGAGTACAATCATACTGTGTATGCAAAGTCTGCCCAAATAAATTTGTCATCCTCAAGCAAACTCTCGCATTGCTGTGCAAGACGAGTACCCTCCCATGCTGTTGAGTCGTGAGTACTACCGGTAAATCCATAGCTGAAGTTGATTATGTGCAAGTTGGGAAGATTGATGACCTATGCGGAAAGCTAATCAGACTCATGTCAACCCAAATAAAAAGGTATGTACCTGGATATTAAGGGAGTAAGTGCATTTATGGTCAAAGTAGCTCTTGCTGAACCAGAATGGCCAATTGAATAGGGGTATCAAGGTGCCATCCACCATGCACCACCTGTTGCACCATGCCTTGCATGAGTGGGCCTTGACCCAAGCCTTTGCTTTCTGCTTCTCGGCAGCGGTGGGCATGCGCACAGCATCATTCATGAATCCGGGGCAAAGAATGGCTGGTCCCCTTCCCCACACCGGCCCAATTTGCGACCTTCTGGAGGCTCGCTGCATTCCCTGAGTGCTTGAATTGATACAAGGCAATCGCAAGTTGGTCTTCAACAGGCATTTGAGAATTTTGCGAGTCATTTGCAAACACAGGATCGCCCGCAAGCCTGTGCATGAGTTTGTCGAAGGTGTATGGTGACATACGCAACTCCTGGTGGAAAAGATCGGGGTGGGTGTCCTTGATGGGTCCGAGGACATGCCGCAAGAAAACCGGGCCATGGGGAAAGGTGTTGTGTGGTGCCTCATAATGGTGAGCATACATTTCCTCGAGGGTGACGCGTACCCATCTTGTGGAACTGCCACCATGTGTAGGGTCCTCAAGATCGTCCTCCATGTCATCCTCCCACCCCTCTTCATCATCTCTGTCCTCTCCCGACTGCGACCTGGAGCTGTCACTGTCAGACTCATCTTCCTCATCCAAATCCAGATATCCTGCTGGAAACAAGTCCGGCATGTCTTCGTCTCTGCTAGTGGATTTGAAAAGGGAGTCTGCAGAAGATGCTGACGAGTCCAATGAGCTCGATGATCTGTGCCAATCTGAGCCTAGGAGATCTGACCAGTTCCTGCTGCTGCTGCCACTGTCTGACACCCTTGACAGTTGCAAGGACACAGAAGAATCTGAGTCCAGCTTGAAGATGGAGGTCATAGAGATAAAACTGTATTAGGTTTGCTTAAACAATGGGCATTCCAATGCAAAACAGGGTTTGAAATTTGTTCTGTTTAAACAGAGACTGGGTAGCGCTGTTGTGGTCAAAAATAGGTTTGAACACAGTTTAATCAAAACATTGATCAAGTTCAACACAAACCAGTTTCTGTTTAAACCAGTTTAAACTCTGGAAAAGCTATAAATTGCAAAGTGCGAGAATCGAACTCAGAGCCTCCAGGTGTTGAGGAGGAGAGACTCGAACATTAACCACTTCTCCATGGAAGACATGGTAAAGTCATTTTGATGATCAAAAGCAGTACGGAAACTGGAACTAACTTAGTCATTTCAGAACTTGAGATAATACACATTCTGACCCAACATAATCTTTAGCTACAGCTGGTAAACATTGCATGGCACATTGCAAAAAAGTCTTCAAATGTTTCCATCTCGAACCTATGTTGCAACCTGACTAATTGAGCATGAAATTTGAATGATGTATCTAGACTTTTGGACTTTTTTTAGACAACATACCTAATTCCAATCTTCAGGTCAGTGTAAGTTGAACAAGGAGCCTCACATCTGTGGCAGGTGGGCACTCCAGCACAAGCCTGAGAGATAGCTGAGCTGTTTACCAAAAGTTAACTGATATGGAGTTGGTGGAAATATGCCGGAACATACAGGAAGAAATAGGATTCTAGTATAATGCGGTACCCACAGTAGAGCTCCTCATGAGCTTGTGATCAATGGCCTAAGAGCTTGGAGTGATGCCTCATTTGGTTCATGAGATAAAACAAACTACATCCTCTTGACTCAATTGTAGCTTTTGATTCTTCCTGAATAATATTACAAAAGAAGTTGACTTCATACAATATTAGTGGAGGTGGAAGATGTACAAGTAACATTGTGTGGCTTGCAAAATGTATGAATGATTGGGCAAAGAAGATATATGTTGCTGCTGGCTTCGAGCTCTGGGTAACTTAAATTGGGTCCAGTTGCCGTTGTTGTTTTGACCATCAAAATGATCATTTTACTATGTCTTCTGTGGAGAAGTGGTTAATGCTTGAGATCCTCCTCCTCAACACCTGGAGGTTCTGAGTTTGATTCTCGCACTTCGCAATTTATAGCTTTTCCAGAGTTTAAACTGGTTTAAACAGAAACTGGTTTGTGTTGAACTTGATCAATGTTTTGATTAAACTGTGTTCAAACCTATTTTTGACCACAACAGCGTTGCCCAGTCTCTGTTTAAACAGAACAAATTTCAAACCCTGTTTTGCATTGGAATGCTCATTGTTTAAGCAAACCTAATATAGTTACTGCATAGAGATGGACCTAGGGTATTCATCTGCAGCTACTGGTGGTGCCACTGCTATTTCCTCGATCTCCTGTGGTGTCAAGCCAGCCCGAGCCAAGGTATGCTTCAATTTGAATTTCTGGCAGATGGTTTGCTTAAGTTGTGTGGTGTGGTGGTCTAGGAACGTCTTGAGAATGTCCTGAGCACATGTCTGTTGCACTGACAGCCTGGGCATGAATGTGTTGCGAGCAGCGAAAAAATCAAAGGAGGTCTAGTTTTAGCGCCTGAAAAGCGCCCAGCACACGTGATGTATTCTTCTCAGCAACACTTAAATATTGAATTTCACAAGGAGTTATGTCTTGTCATCTGATGTAAAAGCAACATGAATCGTATGCAGAATAGAGGTCAGAATTGGAGCGGTCAAAGTTGATCGATTCTGTTCTGAGAATCGAATCATTATCAGAATCGACCTCAGAATTGCTCTCGAATTGCCTCTCGCCGCTTCAACTTTGACTTCCCCTAATGTGTGGGTGTGTGTGGATTGCTCATGGTTAACAAATGAGTTGGATGCATGTCTCACCTTGATGCAACCAAGCGTGATCTGCGCTTGGTTGTGCCCAAGCTCTCTTTGTTTCTTCTTCCCCCTCTCCACACTTTGACCTCACATACATATATATAGAGCCGGCAACTTGGAGCATGGTGTAGACTCATCGTCTCACACTGTGCTCACAGTAACTTTCTCTCCTCGCATCACTAATAAACTTGTCACCCCACCCTCCATCCCTATTCCACTACTTTCCTTCTACATAGTTCTCTTTGCTACACTCAGTAGTTACATGTCCCTTGTAGCTAGGCTTGAGTCTGATCCCTGATCTCCTTGAGAGCTTCTGGACCCAATAACAAGTTTTTGTGCCCAGACTAATGTTGCCACAACTCAAAAAGTCAAGTCGTGACTTCAAAAGTCGACTTGAACACGGATTCAACTCAACTCAACTTGACTTGATAGGTCAAAGTCGACTCAAGTCGACTCCAGAGCACATTTGTACAGCAAGGTATTTTTGGGGTTCCAGCTTCATTTGCGGCGGTTTCGCGGAAAAAAGGACCCCTGAGAATTGGTTTCGGAGTTTCATACAACAATCCGGACAAAATTTTGAAAATTTTGATTTATGTTTGAGCAGAATCCAGACAAATTTGGGCCTTGTGGCCACCAACTTTGATGTGCCAGTCTGGACAGGGTGGCCAAAATTTGAGAAGGTTGGATACAGAGTCCGGACAAGGCTCACATGGGAAAGGCGGTCCAAATTCATTGTCTGCACTTTGTTTCGTGGACTCAAAATTGACTTACCGGATTTGTTTGTCAAAGCGCAGAGCAGTGGCATGTGTTATGGTCATGCATACAACAACCCCTATACACTCCCTAAAGCCCTGGCAGGAATTCCTTTCTTTCCATTTCAACATCAGCCCTTCACCCCTCATTCAACTTCCTTGTGATCTTGGGGCTTCAGGGGTTTTTTTACGCAATGAAGGTTTACTGAGCGTTTCCCCTTTATATATTATCTTCCTCCAATATCCCTCCGGCCATCCTCCATTTGATCCTCTGGGTTTGCTTCCCTTCCGGTCACTCCCCTCCAGGTTGGGTTCCCATCATTCCCATGTTCTGGTACCCTCCGGTGCTCCTTCCTATTATGAGCCTAAGGTCACATATCTTTCCATCATTCTGTCTCTCGTCGCATTTCGTTCCGGATGCTATTTGTCTGGATCTCCAACCTCCAGACCTCCAGACCTCTGGACCTCCGGATCTCCGATCTCCGGATTCCCACGGTCTGATCACTGGTCACTTATCCTTTTCCCTCCGGCACTTTATGCCTTCACATTCCTTGACCCATACACTGCATTCCGCAGTTCCTCCGCATTGAGTTCCTCATTCCTCCATAAACGCTCCACTCCACTCCTCCGGAGATTTTACCTCTGATCCTCTGTTTCTCCCACGCTACCTCCGGATTCCCATGCTTTGTGCCTCCAGTGCCAGCGTGACTTATACCTTGTTGAAAGGTATTACTTATCATTCCTATGTCTCCGTTCTTCTTCGATATCATATCACTCACATGCTCATATGCCATATGCTCCTTCTTATTGTTTTATTGTTTTTCCAATACCTTAGCTATGACTACTTATTGTCCTTATTGTCTTTCCTTTACTTCTTCGTCCACATTCGGACTTCTTCATAAATTAGTATAAAAGCTAGTTTACATGGTCCTTTTCACTAGCTTCAAAATAAAACATTATGTGGCAAACATGATGTGCTCCATCATTATACCTTCTTTATCTCTTTCCTCACACTCTTGATTCTACCTCTGGGCCTCCGGGCCTCCGGCAAATCATCCATTCAATCATTGTCGACTTCCGCCTCTTCATCATATGATGCTCCCAGTGTGTTCGCCCTCCCGATTCCTTCCGGTCTCGTTCCTGGCCTTGCCTCTGGCTCCGGCTCTGGACTTCCAGAGCTACCTCCGGCAGATTATTGACTGTAATTGATTATCAGTTATTTATTCATTTCACCTCCACAACATCTTCTGACATTTCCCTCTGGCCATTGCGTCACCTCCGCGTTTTCTCCAGCTCCAGCATCATCACATGGGCCCTGCTTATGTCAGCACCTCCGCACTAGCTCCGGCTCCCTGCAGCTCCGGATCCTCCGCGTTTCCCACGCCTTCGTGCTCTGCATCACGGTGTGTTTCCAGTCTCTGCCTTTGGTCATCGGGCATATCCACACAATGCTCATTTTGTCCTGCTTATTCATTCTTGCTCCCATATGGTCACGCTTACCCAGATAGTCGCGTCGCTCACCCACCCGTCATCTTCGTCTCCATGTAGTGTTCGCGAGAATGACCATATCTCCGCCACTTAGACTCCTCTGTCCTAATCCATGTTGGACTAGTCCTTTCATTCCCAGGCTACTCCTTGTCCTCCGGCACTGGATATAACAGGCATGCCAGTAATTGTGCAGTAAGCAAAGTGTACAGGCAATACAATACATTTTTACATGGACAGCATTGAACACATTGAACACATGTTTGTCCAGGCCTTCTTGCACAGCACAGGCCACATGTTCCAGTGTCTGCATTCGGCCTCTGCATCACTGGAGATCTCACACTTTGCCCACCTGCCCACGGGGTCCATCATCATTTCTGATCAGGTGAAGCTAAAGGGGAATATTGCTGAAGTAATGCCAGCAACAGCTTTGAAATACAAGGAGCTGCATCTAGAGCAGGGGAATTGGTTTGGACAGTGATTATTCTGAATACTGTCCAGCGACAGGACAAGGCTAATGTGAATGTAATGACCTCGAGGAGGAAAACGATGTAGATTCATGGCAATTTAGATTTTTTGCGATTTTTTTTTTAGATTTTTTTTGAGGTTTGGCCCCGAATCCAGACAAGATTTTGCCAAAATCCGAGGGTGTGATACGAAATCCGGACAAGAAATTGACAGTTCTTTCACAGGAGAGTCCAGACAAGAGGTTGGGGAGGGCCAATTTTGGTATGAAACCCTGAAACTGATTCTCAGGGGTCCTGCGAAAAATCACAGAAACGTGACAGATGTTACCCAGATGTCACACACTGGTGTCATGACCCATCAAAATTCAAGAAATTGCTTTTTTGTGCTGTAAACGAGTCAGGACACCTTTGGGGAATTTGGGGCATCAAGTCGACTTGGAAGTCAACCCGAGTCGCAGTTCTGACTCGGCTCGACTCGACTTAAGTCAGCTGTGACTTCGACTTCGAATGGCTTGGAGTCGGAAGTCGCGGCAACATTAGCCCAGACCTCTACAGCTTTCCTCTTTCTCCTCTCTCTCTCCTCTTCCCGAGTTCCCGCACAGGAGGTTAACATTGGAATGGCAAACGATATCACGGGTCTTGGACTTCTCAACAGTGGTTTGTGGCCATCCCAGCCTCTAAACCTCATCTGGAGAACACTGCCTGTCTATGTCCCCTGCAAAACACAAAATGGTTCAGGTGAAACTGGTGAGCACATTGTGAGCGAAAATGCTAAAGAACACATGAAACACCGCAATCAAAATGTCAAAAGACTGATGTCGGATCTGAACACAGCCTGAGTGTGTTCTAACCAAAGTTGTGATACTGTCTGAGTTGGTTCATTTCATATGGGGATTTGGGGTGTGACAACTCCATCATGGTATGAACCGGACCTTTCGTATGAGTTGGCTGTGACAGTGTGACTTACGAAAAATTCCATATAACCTTCGAAAACGCCTTGACTCACAATTCCACCACACAGGGCCTCTCCGCACCGGTTTTGGACCAAAATATCGCCAAAAATAGTATTCACCTGAACCTTTCATACGGGTTTCTTGCGACCCTGTGACTTATGAAAATGTTGGAATTCAAAGCCGAGACTCCAATTAATGATGTTCTTGGTTTGGTTTGAAACCAGCAAACCAGCAAACCAAAACCGTGGTTTGTTGAAACCAAACCAAACCAAGGTCATGGTTTCACACTGGTTTTGGTTTTGGTTTCAAAGCCTGTGAAACCAAAACCAATGGTTTAAACCATAGTTTCTAGCTGATAAAATTTCCTGGTACTGTTCAGACTAAGCTGGGAATTCATCTCATCCTTCTCCCTTAACGGATACTTTTACCTACTCAGGTGTCATATGCCGAAGCATTGTGGTAGTTTGCGCGAGCTGCGCCGCGGAATTGATTGATGCGGCTAATGTCTGCTGATCGGCTTGCGGCTCTGAACCTCGGCCAACCATTAACACGAGTTGCTAATGGGAAGCTACCAGGCTGTAGAATTGTGAGATGAATATTCTGTTAACATTCAGTCAAAAATCTTTTTACAATGTGGGCCCCAACCTCTTGGTTGCAGAAGGTGGGCAACCCATGGTTTAAACCTAAACCAACCCAAACTAAACCCTGCTCCATGGTTTTGGTTCTGGTTTTGAGGATTCTGGAACCAAAACTGGCCGAAACCAAACCAAACCAGAACATCACTAACTCCAATATTAGCAGGGAACCTGTTGCAAACGCGCGGGGAATTCTTTGCTATCTACACTACATATATACTACTTTCCTGTAATAAAGGTACGAATTAAGTCTGTCAGATACAGGTACAGGCACAGGAATGAACAGCGGGGACCTACATTGCATTATATAAAAGATAAGAGGGTCTGGCCGTAAATGCATTGGCGCCGAACAAATCTTGGGCAGAATGGGCGCAAATTTGGAGGGAGCAGGGAGGGGGTCGGTATGTACCTGCTTGCCTGGGATTGGGCCGGTGCGGGCTGTGGCTCCCTCCAAATGAGCATATATGCTTTCTTTTACCACACCATTATAAATTTTCGAATAACTATGTATTGCATCAGCCATGGCTCCAGCCAAATCTTTTTCAAAACATGTCAGAAAATGAAAAATGAGAGGGAAAAAACACATAGCTGTCTGAGGTGGTATTTTTTTTCTTATCCGCGTTGTTGCTGGGTACACTGAAAGGCAGGCCGAGATTGGTGTTGATTGGATGGAATCGTGCGCTGTGGACCTACCAAAAGATTCAGGATATTGCTAGGGTGTTGGAAAAGCGCTGCTCAAATTCGGGACAGACATGTGTGATGAGTGTCAATGGTATGTCTGGGTACAATCCAGCATGGACAGGTATCCTATATTCAAAGGCAGGGTTTAAGGAGATTTGGAAGCTTGATGTCAATTCAGACTACGCAGACGGCATCAAAGGGGTGAAGGACGGGAAAGAGCAGCACTGGGGGACGTACACATTCAAGTACTGTCAGAATGAACCAAAATCCACCGGGACATAGCTGCCGTGCGGTGAGATTGGCCAGCAGCACCCAGAGCTCGTGGTGCAATTTGGCCTAGGATGAACAAATGACACACGGATGCTTAGAGGTGATGGTCTAATCCAGCTGCAGCATAGCCATCATTCAGCCGGTTGCACCCAAAACACAGAGTTGGACCGTACCCATTTGTACAGCTGGGCATATACAACATAGGCCCCCATTTCTGAATGGGCATGAAAGACTCCATAGTGGTGATCGGACGAAATATTGCACTTGAATCTAGTACAAACAAGAGGGTCCTTCTTCCAGCCTGAAGGCAGCTGGTCTTGATGATTGATTCAATCTTGTTGGAGTTTGAGCAATCTGGCATCAGGCTGAGGCTGTGAGGCACAGCAAGTAAGTATGAGATCTTTGGAGTCATCAGTAGAATATTGGAGAACACAAGAAAATATAGAGGAACATTCTGGTTACATTGGAATTTTAGTATATAAGTAGCATGGTTGTTTGTGTAGTCTTCAAGTGTTTGCAGAGCTCAGTCAAACGCTAATATTATTTGGTTTCTCACATCTCAAACTTTGTAGGCTGATTCCTTAAGAAATTACAACAAATCTTCAAGACTTGGCCCTGGTTTGGGCTTCTTGTGCCCTCCTGCTCTCGCAGTTGCCTCGCTCAGCAAGCACAGCTTCGGAGCAGATTTCTCATGACCTCCGTGTCCACAATCCATTCATTGTGCAGAATACAGAGAGAACTCTTGGACTTACTAGCTGTCACTGAGGTGAGGTTCATAGTTGACCCTCTATTGCATGTAAGCCAAACTGCAGATGTCGACTTCTGCGGTAATATCTCGACCTCGGCAGCTCAACGTGCGACCCTGTATGTATAAGGGCTTCTACGACTACCATTGCCAGAACACGGGACCTTCATTCAATCAGATGTAACTTTGTTTGTCGTACCTAGGTTCTGAGTAATGAAACTTTGTCAACCGTAGCAAATCCGCGGAGCGCCGCTTTATGAAGTGCAAAACGGAGCGTGAATGATATGTATTGCTGTTGCTCTCAAAGTCTTAGTTTAATGGCCTGGCATCACGTTAACACTCAGTGGTTTGAAATACGATCATTTGCAGTTGTATTGGTGTCGTGCCATTGACATTCAGCCTTGCATCCTGCCAGTTACCGGCTTCACAGCACACATGTATCATGTTGAACAATTGCACAACCTTACACACTTGGAAATCATCATAGCTACCAGAGAGAAGTGAAGGCACATCTTGTGTGTGCACATACAAAGTGCAGCCCACATTCTATCACTATTTTTCAACTATTTGTTTGTGACTTCATAGCGCCGACTCTGGAAAGTCGGACACCGGAGGATCAATGGTGAGACCCAAAATATTGGCCCCAGTTGAGGCTTAGGATTCAGGTTAGTAGTGGCAAAAGATGAAATACAAATAGATGACTGTCTTACATTCCAGTTCTGGAGAAGGATTATTGGGTTCTGGGTTGAACAATCCGAGACTATTGCTCTCTGATACTAATTGCCTCGCTAGACTGGGCGTAGGACCCATGTCAGGATCGGGTTCCCAGGTTTGTGGGTGGAATCCCAGAATTGAGTCACAACCTTCTTTGAGAGGGAGGCGTAAGAGCCATGTTAGAATCCGGTATCCATTCTTTAGATGCAATCAGCCAAGTATGAAAGATGATATAGATAGCCTACCAGCCCAGCTTTGCGGTATGTGCCCACCTTTGCCCGAGGTTTGTGGCCCAAAAAACTCGTCATTACCACTACACGGAGTAGTACCATCTCTAGGGGGAGGTGTAGGAGGCATGTTAGGGTCCGGTATCCAGACTTTAGATTGAATCAACAAAAGTATGAAAGAATGATATAGATAGCCTACCAGCCCAGCTTTGCAGTGTGCGCCCAGCTTTGCCAGGGGTTAGTGGCCCGAACAACCCGTCATTGCCACTACATGGGGCTGACCTATTGTAACACCGAGTAGTAACATCATCAATGAGTATCCGTCCCAGAGCACTGAGATCGGCAACAAAATCTTTTTGTAAAGCACTCCAATACATCACTTCTTCCTGCCCAGCACTTCCTTCCGGCGTTCCAGTCCTTAGCCGACCGTTGGTGCCAAATTCCGATTTCAATTTGTACAAGACCTTGGCAGCACTGCTGATCTTTGCTTTAAAAGCATCATCCACGGTGGGATCAAGATAAGTGGTTTGATGCATCTTATCAACTGCTCGCGCAACCGCATCTCGGAGACGGACCATGATGATGTCTTTGAACCTCTGGGATGTGTCGTTGGTTACATCTGAAGACCGGCCAACGAGCCTGGCACACAAAGCTGTTGAGACAGTGCATGTGATGAACGGGAATATCCGGTGAATGTCCTCTGGGCCCGAAGAATCGAACCCATCCCAAAATTTCACGAGTGCCGTGTACGCCATTACCAAATTCTTTTCATCACCGAACTCTTCACTTTCAGCCTGATCTATATTCCATACACGAGAAAGGACAGACCGAAATGCTCGTCCAAGTATTTCAGCACCGGGATAATCAGACCTTGTAAGCAGTTCCGACAAAGTTGAGAGCCATCCAGGCAAATCCTGCGAGATAAGATTTTTACACTCAGGTATTTTTGATATTTTTTCGCCTAGGATGATGTAGTCGGTCATTCGGACATGAGAGGACACTCCGAGTTTGGTCCAGGCAGACTGCTGCTCAAGTACGTCTCGAAGTGTATCGTCTCGGAACCAGTGATCTGCAGCAGAGGACAAGACCCAGGCTGCCAGGGCCTGCATCTAGTGATTGGTCTGGCTTGGCTTGAAGCCATGAAGCCACGAAGCCAAAGCCATGGCTTAACAAGCCAAGCCAAGCCAAATCTTTGGCTTCGGGACGGCTTTGGCTTTGGCTTGGGGTGTACGAAGCCAAAGCCAAGGGCTTAAGCCTTGGCTTTGAGGGACCAACACAGAGTGGGTTCAAGATCAGTAATTTTCGAATATCACGGCTCGATTGAAAGCAAAAATTTGAACTTTTATTTGAACCTAACCCACACTTTGAATTGGCGGCCGTCGGGAGGTACTATATCCGGCTTCGATGTTCCTTAGCTCAGCGCGAGCTTGCTGTTACTCTCTAATCCTGGCAGCTCAGGCGACTACTGACCTGAAACATCTCCGGCAGTATGAAAAACGAGTCAGTAGACATTTTCCGTCTGTTTCTGGACTTGAATTGCGGGCTGGAGAAAATAGCTGGCAAGCCCCGGCTTGAGCTAAAGCCAAGCCAAGCCAAGCCGGGAAAACACTACCTGCATCCGGCGCAAACTTTGATTAGTTTTGATGTTGAGACTTGGAGGCTCAGCTATTGCCCACAGGATCGTCTTAAGGGAGGCGGGGGTCGGTTTGTCATCTATAGGTCCGTATTGAAAAAGGACTTGGAGAAAGTCACCAATAATGTCAAGTATTATTTGTGAATCATAGCCCTGCTCAAGAGCCAACTCATCCCAGCAGTACCCCAAGCCTTTGTGAACCCATGCAAGCTCAATTGAACCATTTCCTTGATGGGAATAGCCCAAGGAAATGGGGACCATAGGCACTCGTACGAGTTGGATCGCAGATGTCACTGCATGCCAAGATAGATCTGGAATGGAGCAAAAGTGATATACAGCATTTCTGCATCTCTTGTCATCACTCGGTTTTTGCAGCCCATAGGCGGAAAATCGGGCAACCATCCTCGTAATATTCTCAACAATTTGTGGAGACAAAGGCTTGTCATCTTTGACACGTTTGGCAAGGTTCTCAAATAGCAGTGTTGTGAGAATAACACAGTATTCGCTATAAAAAAAGCTTGAGTCATAATGTCAATCAATGGCCATGTATTGTTCTCACCTCTTGTCCATGAGAGAGAGATCACGAGGGGCAGCAGGCACCCAAAAAGAGTTAACGCAAAACAGGAAGTCAGAAAACAGAGTGATTGAGGTCTCCTGAGCTTGCACTGATCTCAGAACAGTTGTCAAGTGTTTCTCCTGAGGGTGCTGGGCTGAAATAAAGCGGAGGGCCCACTGCGCAATGCCTGGTGTGGCCCACCGATCACCTTTGAATTGGTCAAGATGGAACACTCTGACCAGTGCAGAAAGCTCATCGCTGCCACGGGATATGTCAACCAGGTTGAAAGTCCACAGGTCAGTTGAGTCTGCCTCCCATTCAGTCACCATGTAGAGAATACCAAATGCCTTTATGCAGCTGGTTGCCCGATAGTCCATTCCTTCATGGACAATACTGCCATCAAAACACCCTTGAAATGTGTCAGATAGCCGTCTCAGTGAAGCAGAAAGATTGAGGTTGATAGGCCACTGCAGCCCAGGAACTGCTGCAGCAGCAGACTCCACCAGCCTGGGATCTGTAGATGTTTCCAAAGTCCATACAACAGCACTGATCTCCTCGGACCATTCTTGGGGGGGATCAAATATGGGTGTGGGCTTGGAATCAGCATGGTCAGAGTGCTTTGTTTTGTTGAATTGGGGCAGAAGTGGAGGTATGCTGTTCATAAACCCAGATGTCAACTCAGAGGAGGTGTGGCAGGCCTCCAATAGCATAGACAGCGGTAGTGCAAAGGCATAGTGGAGCAGTTCAGTGGCCCTTTTTGTCGGTCGCAGAGGATATTTGAGTAGTGAGACTCTCATGATCAGGGCTACAAGAAGGGCTGTAAGTGAAGACCGGAATGGACAACCCGAAGATGCTAAAGTGGAGAGGATCATCGCAGTGTATAAAATAAGCCCCAGAGATGTCAAACTGATCATAAGACCAGCAATTGCGTGATTAATGGTCCACAGGTATATGGAAAGTGCTGTTGCAAACAAGAGCAGGGAAAACTGGAGAAGGAGGGGGGAATTTGCATGAGAATGTCAAATTTCCAACGCTGCAAGCCATCAAATTTTCGCTGCCGTTCAAGCCCACGTTCTCGAATTGTTCCTTTTTCACCCACAGAAGCGTGGAACCACAGCCATTGTTTGCCCAGAACAGCGAGTAGTGCTGCAAGCAATGTGGAGAACAAGCTGAAATATAAAAAACTCTGCGCAACCACAATTGTTGTCGCCGGCGCAGCCGGGCCAGGCATCTGGATTGTTGGAGTAGTTCCATTACTGTTCATATTATAGATGGTCATCGCTGAGAGCATCTGACTGATAATGTTGGGCTGCGGCTGAAGTTCGGGATGGATTTGAATGATGAATGCCGAGCTGACAGCGGAAAAAAGACCCGCCTAATAGGACATTAGGAACATAATTTGATTTGAAGGTGAAAAAAAAGAATCTACGCACAAAAATCAAAGATGAATCTAAGTCGTTTCCATATTTTCGCTGAAATTCTTTGTCAAACTCGTCGGCTAAATTCTTGTATGCAGTCCAGAACACAGCATTCTCGTCACTCGTCTGTGGTCCTTGAGTACCGGGGCGCTGAGGGGTTTTTGCTTTGAACTTCGATTGCAATGGTAAGGAGGCGGACATTGACGCAATCGACTTGCCACTCCGAGTGGCAAGCGGTCAGAGGTTGCGTGACCCGGCGAATTTCGGAATTGTTCCGAGACTTGGCAAGGTGATCGCAATCCTTGGGCTGCAATTGCAATGTATCCACAAGGTTTGGGAACGTGTTGGCGTAGCTGCCCAAGCCTTGGGAAATTTGGCCACCCATGGAATGCTTTGCCATACCTTGCCAGGCTCCGACAGCTTTGTGATCGACTTGGTGCTCACACGCTATGTCCAAGCGAGTAAGTGTGTTCCTAGTCAATGGTGAATGACCGCATTGTATCTACGGTCTACGGTCTCCTCCAAGTGAATCTACGTCACGGCGAGTGTTCTATATCCGCGGTATGTGTATTAGTACAATATCTGGGTATTCAGTACTAAGTGATTAATGAATTATATTCATAACGGCGCGTATCCCTCCTCGTCTTCTGGGTCCATAAATCCCTCCCCGTCCTCTGCACCTAAATCATCATCTTCCGACCCTGACTCATCTAATCCAGCATCCTCGCCATCAGCGTCGGCTGCGCTGCCCTCGTCCGACTCAACTGTGCTGTCCCGGTCCTCCTCCCCGTCGTCTGAGCCCTCCGCATCGCTAGCAGCATCGGCGCCTCTTGACGGGATGACCACTTCGTCCACACCATCTGCATCAGGCATGCGTGGCTCATCCGGAATCTCCTCTTCCGGCAGGTGTGTCGGCGGCTCCGGAACATCCTCCTCCGAGTCCTCTGATAGGTCCTCTGGCCTGTCCTCGGCTGGTGGGTCTTCCTCTTCGGGTATCTCTACCTGGTAATGGCCCACACCACCACCAACGTATCGCACATACATATCCCGATCAACGAATCTGGGAAAACAGGGATAATGAGTCAAACGGCACGCAATACTAGCTCATACAACTCACATATTAACATAGTGATATCGCCATTCCTTATCGTCGTCATAATCTTCGAAGTCAAGGGCGAGAGAAGCTCCACCCAGCAAGTCGTCTGTCCTGCCATAATGGTATGCCGGTATCAGGTGCGAGCCTCGAATGACCTCATCCGGATTGAGGAAGCTGAACGCGTTTGGATCGTCCATAGGCAGAAACTGAAGGCGGTGGAGACGCTTCGCCTTGAAGCCTGCACGGAATGATGTATCGATGCGAAAGTTGCGAACCCAGAGCACCTCCATTAATGTTGGAAATTGACTAGCGCCTGGGACGTTGTGGACAACATCGACATGAAATACACCGGTAATACGCGCGTAAGCGAATGGATGAGCGCTGCCTTCTGGGGCCAGAGTCAAGATGTTTGCGCGTGTGCGGGGATTCATAGAGTCTTGACCGCGTCGCACGTCGTAGGTGGTGTAATTGACACGAAGAACCTTGTGGCGATAGAAGCGATCGTTTTTAATCAGCAATCTGAAATGCTGTCCAGGTGTGAACTCGTAGCCCGACCCCTCGCTTGACCATTCGGGATGAATTAAACGACCAAGCAGATGATCTTTCAGTTTGGGGAGAAAGTCCTGGGTAGTTTGAGTACGCGAACATTTAAGGACGGTTGTTTCACCGTGACATACCTCAATTGCTGGATCACCCTCATTCTCGCGCAAGAACTCGGTAATGCTGACAGGAAAATTACGGGAATGTGAAATGTGGTGGTGCTCCTCTGGAGCGGTATATGGGAGTGATTCGCTCTCGGCAAAGTCGACGTACGCCCTTTTCTTCTTGGTGACTGTCTTCTTCTTCTTCTTGGGTTTTGGCGCTGACGCGGAGGCAGCCGTCTCGGTTGGGGTGGCCGGTGTTGCAGCGGTTGCATTGGCTTTGCCAACTGCACGAGCAATTTTCAGGAGCGCCTGCTCCCGCCGCTCCAGAAAAGTCATTTGGCGGACGGCTGTGTTTTTATTGGTTCGAGCATAGAAACGTTTGACGCGCCGATGTTCAAGCTCTCCCTGGAACAGATTAGAGTCAAATCATACATCAGAAATTGAATGCTTACGGTTTGAGTTGAGTACGAGTCAGTGGTACCAAGCCAGAGAATTGTGCGCACATAGTCGCCTAGGGAATGTAGCTTATACGTAAGGAGGCTCATTGAGACTTTCTTTTTCTCGGCTGCCGGAGTTCGCTTTTGGCGCGTAGGAGTTGGCTTTGATTTCTTCTTCCGAGCGTTGCGCCGTCCACGTGCAGCTTCTTCTCGGGGAAGCTCCCGGGTGTCAAATTGAGGGCATATATGGACCACGAAATGCCGTAGCTGACGTCCTAGAAATGTGGTGGTGTCGGACAGGCGTTTAATGAACGGGGTTGCGTGCATGCGAAGCTTTCCCAATGCATGCCATTCAGCGCATGTGAACAGTAAATCTAGAACCGTGCGATTGGGGCCTTCTGGGAGAAGACCTTCAAAGACGGGGATAGCGCACTGAAGGTGGTCAACACGGCTCCTCAAATCGAATCCGTGAACAACCAACCTGCAGGAGATCCTCAAAGTTGCGTGCGGCCATTTTCTTCATTGCTGATGCATTGGTGTCGAAACGCCGGATAACAGCCTGACCAAAGGTAGGGACAAGACGATAGCTACGGAATCGGGGTCAGCCACTGGCAGTGCAGAGTTGATATCACAGACCGAGCATTAAGCGTTTGGATGGCAGAACCCCCGTGTGCGATAAGGATACGGATGAGATGTGAGAAGAGAGACTTGAAGACGCCTAGTTCAAACTCGTGTAGGAAGTCTGGGACTAGCATTTTGTAGAAATTAAATCCGAAGCGCGAGAATCGTTCTGAAAAGGTATTCTGGATGGAAATGCAAGAAATAAACTCGACAAATCAAGCGCAGTGCATAACTTACTTTGGTAGGTACAAGGGACGTAGGGTCGAGTAAGGCTTCAACGCGCTTGCTCTTGACTCCGAGGCCGTGCTCGTGAATAAATCGCTGGGCCGACGCAATCTTGGTTTTGTAGTTTTGGTTGTCGACACGCTCGAGCTTTACGCGGTTTTTATCATCGTTCTTGGTTCCGAGTCCGTCGATCTTATCCTTGGAAATGGTGCATCGAGGGCAAGGACATTTACCCATGTTGCGAATACAAGCGAGCAGAACCCTAAATTACACGTAAGATATTAAGGCCAAATATTCGTAAGAAAACCCACTTTTCCGGGTAATCTGCGGAATACGTGAAGATACGGGGGTAGAAGCGGCGCAATACTCCATCATGGCACTCGAGGACAATTCCATGCTCATATGCGTTCATAAAGTCGCCGTCAAATATTTTTGCCCAAACGGCGTGCATCAGTTCACGGCGGCAATGCGCCAGAACGTCTGCAGATGGGCCCTCGCCGGTGAGGTTGGTGAAGAAATCATGAAAACTATCGGGTAGCTGGACAGATCTCGTCAGTAAACAATGCAAGGAGCTACCGAATATTCTTGCCTTTGGAATATACGCCACATGGTGGCATGCACCTGAGCGCGGTTTTCCTCGGATCCATTTTGATAAGTTTCCAAAGAATAAATACAGTGGCCAGAGCGAGGCATTGCCAAAACTGGCCAGATGCGTCGAGTCTGACCACCACATGAGACTGAGCACGACCTTTTCAAGTGTGCAATTCGGCTCGTTTGGCTGAGTCTGAAGTTTTTCATATGCCTCGATCATGGCCTCGGATGAATAGATTTCGTCGTAGATACGGGAGGGAATAGCGTCAGGACCAGACTTGTGGAATTGCCGGAAAGGGGTGAAGTGGAAATGCCGACTCATTGGATCCCGTATTGCGCTCCTGATTACCTCCGACAATGGCCGCAAAAATAAACCTGGCACTGTAAACAGTGGGACCGGTGCAGCGGGTGTGTGAGGTTTGCCGTCTGGGACCTGCATTCGGTGAGCACAATAATATGCAATTCATATATATGCGATACTTGCCTCAATCTCGACTGAAACTTCTGACCACCCATCGCGAACTGTTTCAGACTTCAAAGATTTATCCAGCCGCTCTGTTTCTTTGACAAGATTGAAACACTCGAGGTCGGCAGGATTGAACTCGTCGGACTTCAGGAAATCCACGAGCTTCGTGACCTCCTGGATAGACTTGAGTGGCGATCCGCTCCACATCCAGTTTGTGATTCCCCATGCCGTGGAATTGGGAAACGGATAATAGGGGTTTGACCGAGTCTGGGGCTCGGACGAGGAGTCTAAGCGAAGTGGAGCCATCGCCGCTTCGGAAAGTTGTGCAGACGCGGGTTGAGGAGCCTTGGGAACGTCAGAAAGGTCGTTCAGGGATAGCGTACTATCTGGATCATGAGTGGGAATGCGAGGATATTCGCGATAGAGGCCAAAATTATTCATCGCGGTCTTGATGTTCTCCCACATAAATGCCATCGGCGCTGGGGGAGGGGTTGTGTTGTCATCTGGAGGGGTAATCTCTAAATCGAGCACAGGCGCAGGCGGATCCGGTAGGAGCTGCAAAAGCTTCCATGTCGGCCGCTTTTTCCGCACAGGACGACCTGCCGCGTTTAATTCGGGCTCTGGAGTTGGAAAGGCAGGCTGCTGGGGTACAGGAGACAGTGCGGGGCCGTCATCCATAGGTGCATCCTGTCAAAGGTTATGCATATGTCTGCAGCGGACACAGGTGTGACGCACGGGAAGCTGGAAATCCTGTGGTGAATCAGGAATAAGGGACGGCCCAGTGGCTTCGGGCACAGGCACACTGGCAGTCTGATGCAGTTTTTGCCGCTTCTTCGCCCGCTGAGCTTGAAATTGTGCCATAGGATCGTCTCCGCCATCCTCTGAGCTTTCTTCATTGTACACTTCACACCGCCTTTGGTGATTGCGCAGGCCCTGCTTGTTAGGGAATTTTTCATCGCAGAGACAAGCGAACATAGTACGATGAGAGTGGTAGATGTGCTTGCAACGGACAGGAGAGAGGAGCGAAGAGAATTTGAATTTGGAGGCAGTCACGGTACATTATTTCCTAAATAAGAATACGTGCATCCGTAATCAGAAATCGTCGAGACTTTGAGCATACTACGAGACGGTCAGCGCTGGTGGTCAAGAAAATTCAAGACAGTAAAACATACTGCAATGGCGTCTGTGGCCCAGGCCTTAAGGCGCTCTGACTGAGAAAATAGAGTCAAATCTGCCCATGATTTTGTGATACACGGTACATACCCTGATCATATTGGTGTGGCGCCGGGAGGCGCGCGCAGTATACAAGGCGGCAGCATCGAGGCGCTTGAGTTCATACCACACCGTCATCTTGGGCCAGCGAGTCCACTCCTTGCGATCTTCATCCGGATATGCGCGACTAGTTTCGGCGATCATGGTCGGACTATTCTGTGCTCTGAGGATGGCGTGGCGATGTGACCAGTAGCGGGTCCATTTGACATACATGGCTGGTGCCTGAAAGGAAAAATGTAGGCAGTTTAAAATGGGAAAAGGATCGGTGTACCTCCAAGTACTGCACCCACACCTCCGCAAGTGCCTGATACAGTGTAATATTTTCCAGGTCGTTCCAGGTTACACGAGGATAGCTGAAGACGATGGGAAGTGTCACCGACGCGTCAGATGCCTCAGAAGACGCGTCAGACGCGTCAGAATCCTGGTCATCAGTTGCCGAAGCCGTAGTCAGGTCGTCCACAACCAGTGTTGTATTGCCCTCGGCCATATTAACGTCGGCCATCGCGTCCGTAAAGTCGGAAAACTATGAGATATCAAGAAGTGCTCAATCCCGCATAAGAATCCCGTCTGCGCACCTCAGACTCGTGGGCGTTTGCGACAGCAAACGCGTGGGTGAATGGATCTGTTCCAACGAATTCAAAATCTGCAAATAAAGCATTAATTGCATTTAAGAACACAAATTTATGGCCAAATGAGCCCACTCATATGGCTCTGGGCCCGTGGGCGGTTGTTGAACGAGAGACAACTTGAGATGTGCTTGGATCAGGCCCGATTGGAAATTTGAATAATCGGATGATGCGGCTTCACCGCCCAGCGGCTGCGCGGCAATCCGGTATCTGAATCCTAGGCACATGCGGTCTGCAAATCAAGGGCAAACTACGAGAGGCAGAGAGCACAAGTTAGTAGTAGCATGGACGTGGCAAGAAGAAGTGTGATCACATGACTAGACCTGCTCTCAGAAGCTGTAAGCTGACAAAGTTCTGTCTACAACTTTTGAGTGCCCGAGCGTGCACAGACTACTTACCATTTTTACTGCGTCCCGCCCAAGCTGCGCTCCTGCGCCGCTCTGCGGCGGCGTTGCGGCCGCCGATGACCAGGCCATATGATCTGATCGATCATCGGCTATTGCACAGCCCATGCAATGAGTCAGGAAATCGATAAGACGGGCCCATGTGATGTGTTTGTTGATACGAATGTACGCGTTTCAGGGGCGTCTTAAATATCTTGCGAAACTCAAACCTCCCTACTCCTATCTTTCTTCCCGCCCACATTCATGTCCACTACAGGCGACACTCCGACTCAGCCCCCCGGCCAACTCTGTTACACCCTCTCGCACCCCAGAGGAGATTGCTGCGGCGGCCGTGACCAATCGCCTCAACGCGGAAAATATAGACGGCCCTAGCCGCAAAAGGTGCGCTACTCTGTTCATATTGTGCTTCTGTCTTAGTTGAAGCTATCTCTAGGAAAATCACCGATGACGACGATATTGACGGCGCGGGTAGCTATCGTGACTACGGCCGCACCTTTCTTCGCGTCGGGGACGCGTTCACCCCCCTTGATCAGATAATCCAACATGGGATTACCGTCGAGACGTCGGAGGATATTGATTTAGCGGACATGGATGAAGAGTAAGTTGTTTTTGTGAGTATCTCGATGGCATTGACACGTGCTAGTCAACGCGCAGAGTACGACCGTTTGACTGAAAGCTGGGAAATTCTTTGGAGGATCATCGGCCCTACCTTTCGAGAGGAGATGATCGCGTTGTCCAAGAAGCGCAAACTTCGCCGCAAAGTCGCCGCTGACGTGAGTGTATCAACTCTCCCGGACGCGTCTTTAACTGTACCTTGGCAGATTTCCGGGGGTCTTAATGGATCGCGTGGCGAAGACGCGAACACTTTCAAAGTTAAGGTCGGCCTGTACGTGCAGGAGGATCCAACGATCGTTCTCGATCCCCCCATCAACCCGGCCAGCAAACTCGAGCGTGGCCTCAACCACCCCATTCTCCGCGTTCTTCTCCTGCCGCTGAAATACGCGCCGACTGATGAGTACGTTCTCTAAGTTGTTCGGTGGTTCTTTCACGTTCTGATCCAAATTAGGACCTTCGATAAAATAGCGCGCGGCAAAATCCATCTGACAGCGAGTAATTTCCCTCGCTTCCTTTACAAGTCAGGGGCGGTGTACAACCCAGACGATGTCGAGGACGGTATATTGGAGGGTCACCTCTTATTCCGGGTACGCTTTAATTGATGGCTTATATGAATTCTAATTGTTACATCCGTAAGATGGCCAAGTGCAACCTCCAGGGCCCGTCCTCTGCTCTGAAAGCACCTGGCGCGCGTCGCGGTAACCGGGGGAACGCCGCCAAGATGAATGTTGATCGCTTCACTCCTCGGCTCGTTGCGTACATTGCCTTTCAAGTACGTGATCTATCAATCTGCATTTCGTCTGCTAAAGGTCTCTATCAGACGTACTTTGCTCTCTCCTCGCTTGAGTCATGGCAAGAAGTCCACGACAAGTTCGATTATAAGGAGTTTTACTGGAACATTGTGAGCCTTTTTGATGGTGGCCGGAATTCGCACATCATCGAGCTCTTCAATTTGTACGTCCTTCTCTGCCATTCATCCTCTTCAATTTACTGATAGTATTTTTCAGCCACATCTTCGGTAACAAATTAGGAAAGGTGGGCAATGGCGAAGAGTCCGAGGAGGAGGAGGAGGAGTCGGATATGGCTCGCTTCAAAGCCCAGCGCGCCGCCAAGCGTGCTCGGTTGGCCGCCGCCGCGTCGGGCTCTTCTGCAGTGTAGATTTATGTGTGCTGTTGTATCTATCCTTGTGTAATTTATTTTATTATTTCGATCTTTTTTTTTGGCCAATTATCTGAGGAAGAGAACGAGTCCTAACCTTGGACTGGCACGACAAACCTGCCAGTTTATGCAATGCGCTGAAAGATACGGCACCTTAGGGTTAAAATGCAATGACTTGAAAGGCATCGAAAGGCCGCCACACATTGGGAATGATCACAATGTTCTGAGGATTCCGGAATGGCCCAGGCTTTGCAAGGCCAGCCGGGAGATTGGGCTACATTTTGATCATTGCCTCGATTATCTTACATTCTGATGGTTGGCATATCATTGCCCCGGGCGGCAATCACCCCCACTTTTTCGTGATGTCTCTGTGATCTTCATCGGGCCGCAGAAGGCTTTTGATTTTAACTTTCCCCAGAACGATTGTGATGGTAAGGAAGCCGGCGATGGCAGAATGGTGTGTGCGGGAGGGAAGGAAAGGACTAGGCAATTTGAGCGGTGCTTTAATATATACAACTTCTTGCCCTAGCCATTTCTGGCCCGGGGATCAAGTCGGCTGCACGTTGACAGACACCCCTCACACGTTGACAGATGGAGGAGGAGGAGAAGAGGCTCCAGTCACTCCCATCAAGTCGGACTGGAATAGAGTAAAACTGGGCTCTCAACACCGAGGCCGCCCACACGCCATACGATATGCTCTTGGACCCTAGGTCAGCATATAACACTTTTATTATTATTGACTCTGGGCTGCAATCCATGATGAGCACAGCCGCACTCTACCCACGGAATGATTGTGCCAGGAAACATTAATTAAATTCCACCTTTCACTTCACTGGCATTCCCGACTGCTCGACTGTCTAATTGTCCCACTGCCCGATGAGGAAGAGAAGGTAGGTCCTTACGTCGACCACGTGGTGTCTGAGTCGTGCCGGTGACGGCGCCAAGTCTTGGAACAAAATCCCCACTCCTCCGAACGAGACAAGAGCTCTAGGAATAAAATAGTCAGTAAGAAAATAATGAGAGATCACGTACTGTACGATTTCGATCAACTGGTATGTCCTGCATCACACAATCAAGATGTCAGTCCAACAGAGAGCGCGACCGTCAATTTCATACGAACTTTTTTCGTAAGTCACATGGTCACAGCAAAACTGTACGAAAGGTTCAGTCACGGTCCAAAAGTCACGAAAATTTCGCTGAGTCACGCTGGCGCGGCCGGCTGTCCGAAAGGGTCGTTTCTTACGGGGTGTCACACTCAAAAACCCCATACAACATGCTAGAGAGTCCGTGTTAAACCCTTCGGCTAAGTCACTCCTGAGCACACTGGACACCTCATCGAGGTGGGTGCCCAATCCACCTCGAAGTCAATCCCCAGTGCAATCCAGATGAACAACAGCGACGGTAGAAGGTCCTCGGTTGAAACAGCGTCGAGGATAGTCCATTGCCATTGAATTGTCCTGACTACACGGAAGGGCATCAGGGAAAGCGTTGTAATTCGCGCTCATTCACCGTAAAATCAAACCTAACCCCGCCTCATGTCTAAACTCGATGCTCAGCCCGACCTTACACACGTCGACGACCTCTGGTTCCCCCGACGGCAACCTTATCCTTCGGGCAGAAAATACACTCTTTCGGGTCCTCAGCAGCATCCTGGGGGGCTCGGTCCTCTGTATTTCATGATACGGTAGCATTCCCACAACCTTCCCAGCCTGGCAGACGGCAATACAGTGGACGGATATGCCGTTGTACGCTTCCACGACTCGGCGGCTGAAGTACAGATGTTTTTGAGAGCCATATTCGACTCCAGGTGAGCGTATTCTATTTGTTTGCTGAGACAGTGCCTCTAATAATGCTGTTTTTTGGTTTCCAAGTTTCTTCAATACCCCTCCTTCTCCCGTAGATTTCGCTACTGTCATCGGTGTCATGCGACTCACACAAATACGACGGCCAGTATCTTTTTCAAAGGCGAACAGGAATTCTTTTGGGACGGACTGCCAGAGTTATTTGGGCTTCCTGACTGGAACGAATTGATATAGATGCGCCGGAAGGCGATGGAGGGGCCTGCATAACTGTATGTAACGCTCGAGTTTCTTTGTTGAGCCCAGATTTAAGATGCATATAAGATTCGTCAAATACAATATATGTAATACTAGTAATGTCCGCGCGATCTGAAAAACAGCAAGTACTGTCTGTCGAACAGGATAACCTTGAATTACTGCTGGGATTTATCCGAGTCACCGAATCGTTCTTTATAGCACTGACCCGGCACTTTATTAAGAGTAATTATGTTCAATACATAATTCTCGTTCTTGATCATTCGGAAGCCAGAAAAAAGTGCTCGGTTTTTCATCAGGTCCGAGTAGAAAACTTAACAACCATTACATTTTTTGTGATATACTTCGGCTATTGGAAGTCACTGGTCCCGATGCTGTTTTTCAAATGCATGGTGTTTCAAGTTCAATTTATTCTTGGGTTGCTGATCGATCAGTAAAGTAACCAGTTTCAGTTGTTAGAGCAACAATAATATTTGAATTAATCACTCCAATGTAATGGATAGGGATTGGTCAAACTGTGCAATGATTGGCTGGAAACCCAACTCAGGCTTTAACCTTGGGAGCTAAATCCCCATGGTTGTCACAAGTGGCTGATTGAGGACTCTAGGGAACCAAAATTACTGTGTACTGTGTGACAAGTCAGTTGTGCACTGTCACGCGTTAGGAGTGTGTTGCAACAGAATCCAATTCATCTGCACAAGTGATCGGTCAATCAGTGGAATGTCGATCACATATGAAAACTATCCACATATTTGTTCTCGAGACTGTGTCCTCATCATGTATATTCATTCTGCTTTACAAACCACCTCTAGTGCTGTGAAAGCTCAAAAGCTATATAAAGTTGATTCAACCGTGAGGTTCATGATCTGGGCGTGATCGACATGAAATGACAGTTGCCCCTGTAGATCTTGATTGTTGCCACAATGCTGGCCATGCCATGAGGGCTCCTCCCGAGCTGCGGGCCCACTCTTCTCTCTACTCTGCAGATTCCCTCGTGTGACTGTACAAAAACAGAACATATATATGCCTCACAATCCCAATAATTTTGAGTCTACATGCACACAAGTTGAGCTATGGCTGCAAGTCTGAAATCCAGTAGGTGGATCTGTGTGGAATTGTAGAGCTGATCAGCTGTCAAAAAACTGCATGAACTGAAGAGAGAGTCAATGAATTTGTTACTCCTAGACTAGTTTGAACAGATTTCAAGCATAGCCATTAATTTTGTTACTTAAAAAGCCATGGAACAAAGGAATAACCTCTGATATCAACCATAGTTAACAAGGCTGGGCTGGTAACTGGTGTATGTATGTATTTTGTACACGGTATCACAAGTTCGATGCCGTGCAAGGGGCATTAAATTTTATTCTGCAAATCTAGGTATCTGAGACTCTTCAGGAAAAAAAAAACCTTCAAAATCAACTGTAGGTTTGCCCTCAGATCCATTGGTAGCAAGACTGGGCGGGAATCTTGTGTATGTGTGTGTTTGGTACATGCCATCACAAGTTCGATGCCTTGCACTGGGTATTCAACTTTATTCTGCAAATCTAGGGATCTGAGACCCTTCAGGATCAGAACAACCTTCCAAATCAATCATAGTTTCGCCCTCAAATCCATTGTTAGCAAGACTGGGCGGGAATCTTGTGTATGTATGTGTTTGGCAAATGTCATCACAAGTTCGATGCCTTGCACAGGGTATTAAAATTTATTCTGTGAATCCAAGTATCTGAGCCCCTTCAGGATAAGTATGACCTTTTAAATCAACTATAGTTTTGCCTCCAGAGCCCTTGTTAGCAAGACTGGGCGGGCAATTTGTGTATGTATGTGTTGGTACATGCTATCACAACTTCAATGCCTTAGGGTGCATTCGGTTGGTCCTGACAACGGGATCAGGATCAGGATCAGGATCGGCGACTCGGTGAATAAATTACCCGATGTCAATGGATAACGATAGATAATGCTAGATAATGCCTTGCCGCCTGTATTTTTCGACTTCTCTCCAATCAGACGGCGACGAGGATGGAATGCAGATTGATTAAACTACTCGGGAGCCAGCACATCTTTGTAGTAATCCGGGGCATACCCAAGTTCCATACAAACCCATGTTTTGCGCTCTGGCGAGCCCTCACGCGCCCACGACATGTACTCGTCTGCCATCTGCCCCTTCACAACTAGACGTCCAAGTCGGATTCGGTCAGGGAGCTGGAGCCACTGCTCCTTGTGAACAAATTCAAGTGCGCAAGCACGGCGTTCGGGACTGGAGTTGGTATTGCTGGTACAAAGAACGTCTGTGAGCTCACGGGTTGCGGTGCTCATTCGTTCGCCAAATATGTTGAGAGAACGGCTCACAGAGACTAGCGCATCTTGAGCGTTGACATGCACTTTCTTCCTTGACACTGCATCACCTGCCGATGACGACGCTGATGATGTTGCCCGGCACTTTGCCACAGATGCTGACAGCGTCGAGGGGGTGCTGGACCTGGTTGACGAGCTGACTGAGGTGTTGAGGTGAAGCTGGGGGCTGTTTGAGTCATCCTGATCCTGCGAGTCCGGCTGCGCCATGTGCTGCGTAAGCTGTGCCAGATCCCAGTCTGGGCTAGGGTGCCTGGAGTTAGCCACGGGCTGCTGCGATGTAGAGCTGGCAGCATCCAAAGGCTGCTGCAACTGCGATGCGGCACCGGGAACAACAACATCATTGCCCACCACACCAATGCGTGGCCAGTACGAGTTGTCGCTCTTCGGTTTCGTGGGATCAAGCCGTTTGAAGAATGGATATGGTGGCCAGCCCTGGCTGCGGAAGGGTGTGCACTCAGGCCGCGAGAGAATAAGGCTCTCCCAGACGTCGGCCTCTGTCTGTGTGATGACATTAGCACCAAAGTCATCGTCCCAGGTGCCGCCGGAGCGTGTTTTGAGGTAATGGACACCCTTGTAAATGACTAGGATCTGCCAGGGATTAGCGAGGAAGAGATGGGAGCGGATAGCGCACATCTGCTAATTTCTGATTCACTCCATTTAGCTTTTTGAAGCCACCAACAACAATATGGTCGTTAAGGTGTTCAGTGAGGTCTTTGAGGACTGGCATCTTGTACTTATTCCCATCACTGGGGACGTGGGGCTCAAGAAACTGTGCCATGTTGATGAGGTCGGTGAGGACCCACTGCGCTTTCGCGCCGGTGCGGATCTCCTGGCGTGCCAAGTACGGTGGATGGGCATCGACAGTGATGGTGTCGATATGCCGGTAGCCTAACCCATTGTGCCCAGCCTGGGGCTTCGTCACAGAAGTGAGAAGGATGCGTTGAGGCTGAATTGCCAAGCAGTTGGTAGTTTGTGACAACTGTGACTACACGGCTATCCCGGGATCCCTTGGAATTTGCTGGGCCGCCGATTCAAAGGATTCCGACGGTTTCAGATGGCATCAGTTGATACGGCCGGATTGATGCATCAATTCGAGCTATTTCCTACAAGACTCTCCATCGTTTTTTCAAAGGAATTGATGGGATCGATGGATTCCAACGGTTTTCCCTTGGGATTCCCTTGAATAGGCGAATCATCGGAATTCTTTGGAAGTCGCTTGAATTCCAGAGATTCCCGGGATAGCCGTGTAGCTACCGGACCGTGTTCCCCCGATCCTGATCCTGATCCGGATCCCGTTGTCAGGACCAACCGAACGCACCCTTACACAGGGTATTGAATTTTATTCTGTGAATCTAAGTATCTGAGACCCTTCAGGATACATAAAACCTTCGAAATCAACCATAGTTTTGCCTCCAGATCCGAGACAATATAATTACGAGTTCCTGCCACGCCCCGCGCGGTGGCCATACCCCCCAAGTCAGGCTAATTTGATTTTTCCGACATAGGCCGTTGAATAAGACGAACATTTTTTTCTTTGTTTACAGCGGTGCTGGGTGTTCAGGGCCCAGCCATGCGGTGGTATAATAGCTCGTGCTGACTCGCGGGGCATACTTTTGCGTACTGGTTAACCTTCTTTGTCAGTCATTTTCAGACATGCCATTTTTGCCAAGTACATAAATGGGTCAAATAAATCAGGCGTCACAGACAACACTTAAGCTGAAAATCAACTGAGCTAGAATTGGCGCGTCACCATTTTCAAGACGCCCAAAGAGATTGCGTGTTGTCCTCCACCACCATCTCGTATTGGAGTGCTGTAATCATGTAAACTAGTGACGAGCGAGTTACGAAGGACAAACGTACGGTCTATCTCCCCAGTCCGGCGCTTTGCGATGAAGGCCTCGGCTCTCTCCCAGTTATCCATCCCACGTTCGATTGCCGGGTACCAGTACTTTATGAACCCCGTGACAACGAACCGCACGTCCTGTGCTAGCCTCAGAAAGTTTGCGCGTGTAACCTCAAGTGGGGTTTGACAAAGTAAAACGCGGAGGGTCTTGCATGCTTCTAGTAATTCAAAACAGGCGGGGATGAAGTATTCGCTGCTGAATGCCAGATGCGTAAGGCGAGGAAGGGCGGCAAGATCGTTCGACATCGGAACTTCGATGGCTGGACCCAATAAGTCGATGTGGGTCAACCGCGAAAAAAAGTGGTGCGTGGGCGGTAGCGTTAGGAAGAGACATTCGCAATGGCAGGACAGACGTTTGACGGGGTAGGACTCGATCAGTGGGATCCACGAGCGCTGTAGTGGTGCGATCGTGAGGTTCTCCACGCCGGTACATACTGCCAAAATTGCCTCCACGTCGTAATGTTCTCTACACATCTCAATAGAGATGACCAGACGGCGTACGGCAGCGTGAAAGAATGAAGGTGGCTTTGCACCGATGACGGAGTTTACGACAGCGGCAGTGAAGATGAATGGCCCAACGGAGTCGGACGGTTCACAGAGTACCATGGTACGATAAAGCAAGGGCTCGACCCTAAGTCGCGGTGACTAACTAGTCAGACAGATATTGACCACGCACCACTCCTTGACACGCCGTGCCACCAACATGAGTGTTGGTATAGATGTCGGGCGGGAAAGAGCGTCAAGTTCGAAAATTTCCCGCTCTAATTCGAAAGGGAAGATGTGCAAGGGAGGTATGCTCATTGCGATCGCCTTTGATTCCAGGTGGGTAAGGGTTTCACGGAGAGGCAAGACGAGCCCAACGTTCATGTCGTCGCCAACATTCCGAGCTGCCAATCCAGACGTCGGCTCACGCTTGCGATGCCCTCGGCTGAATATCAAAAGATGTTTATCATTCGGTAAGTATTCAGGCCCATGTGCCATGCCTGTAGGTCTTATGTTCCGGATCGGGACATAAGTCGTGGCTATGCCTTGCACGTGCTTCCTATTTTTTTTTTTTTTTTTTTTCCCTCTGCATTTATATACCGCAACAAGTACACTAACTACTAAGACGCGGCGGCCCACAGGCGGCCTAACTAATATTTTGTAATAGGTATCGGGGTTGGGGTCCGTCCAGGGAGAGTGTAGCGTAGGTCGGAGGGGTTGGTGGTGGTTCGTGCCGTCTATCGTGATACCGGTGGGTGGCGGGTGCGGTGTCGGGACATGGGGATGTAGGAATAGATAGGTACATGAATAATTCATAAGTCCATAAGTCCATAAATCATGAGGGGAGGGGGGGCGTCTCGTGGGTCATGTCCGGGTGTGCGCGCGGGCTTCGTTGCCCTACGGCTCTTCTTCATCGTCCGATGTGTTGGGGTCGGGTTCATCCTCGATGGTCGGGATCTGGGGGTCCCTTCTTGGGCGGCCTGTTTTAGTGAAAGCCCCGGACTCCTCCAGGAATTTGGCGAGGGCGGTGATGCCCTCCTTTGTGCCCAGTATTTCGGGCAGGGATAAATCCCTCAATGCCTCCTGGAGTATGTGCCGGTGGTCCGCGTATAGCGGGCATTCGCAGAGCACATGCTCGCGTGACTGGAAGGCCTCACTGCATGGGCAGTCAACGTTCGAATCGTTCGCCTAAGTATCCGTGTCCCGTTCGGCATTGGACCATGCGACCAAATACCTCTCTTCTGTCTTGGAGGGATGTGAAGTGGGGGGTGGGTTTCAGCGACGGTGCGAATCGGTTCGCTACGGCATAGCGTCCCGATTTTGGCCCCTCTTTCCACTCCTTCCACGATCTCTGCATCTTCTCCTTCGACCTGCGTAGCGCGTGAGACCTCGTGCCGCCGTTTGTCATGCCGAGTTCCACCCCGTTCTTGGCAAGTTCGTCTGCGCGCTCGTTACCGGTTATGTCGCAGTGTCCTGGGGACCATGCTACTTCAACGGTATTCTCCGGGTGTGCGTCGAGGAAGTCGCACATGATTTCGTGGAATTTGTGCGCGTATAGTTGGCCGGGTCGGGGCTTGGGATCACATATGGTCTCGAGTGCCGCAGTGTTATCCGCAAAGAAGTGTAGGTGTCAGGTCGTAGGGTCCTCCTGTGTCAGAGAGCGGGCCCGTCCCGCCACCAGTGCTAGTGCTGCCATCTCCCTGTCGTATACCTCCGCCGCACTGCCAAGGCCGGCGCTGCGTGCGAATATTTCCGTGTCTTCTTGGTAGAACACCACCCCCGCGCCGACGCGTCGTACTCGGTGGAGTTCCTTCGTGGATCTGTCAGTATAGATCAGGACGTGTTCTGGGGACAGCCTGATATTGCTTATCTTTTTCCGGTGGTCCTTGGCCGCCTTCTTCTTCTCTCTTCCTCCTGTCCCCGACACCGTGTACCGGGGGCCAAATGCTGCCTGGGTTCGGCGCCATGGGGGCGTCAAGAAGGGGAAGATCCGTTCGTCCCTCGGGCTGGTGTGGCGTGCGAGGAGGTCCAGTTGGGTCGTCTTTCGTCTGTCCGTCTTGTTGTTTGTGGCCGGGCGCGTTGGTAGCGGGGGCGTAACCGATGGGCCATCGCCATTGCGCCACGAGGTCGGTAACCGTTGGATGATCGGGCTCTCGGTGGGCAGCTTGTTGAACCGGATTGCTGCTCTTCAGTTTCCCTTGGTCCAGCGCCAGTCGGATAGGCGGTATAGACGCCTCGATTTCCAGTGCGTTTATCGGGCTCGTCCTGAAGGCGGCGCATATAAGTCGTAGAGCGTGCCGTTGGACTCTCTCTTAGAGAGATGTGCGCAGGCATTGGGTGACGCCAGCCGCTCGACACCCGCCCGGCCGCACCCAAGAGCTCAACAGCAACGAACGCCAACGCCAACGTTGGTCTGAGAGCGACGAATAGCCTCTACTTCGCGGTGCTCGACGGTCGCGCGCGCTTAGAATCCCCTCCCTCTTCCCCTGGGCCTGTCACGCCCCCTTCCGCCCCTCCTGCAGTCCATGCCCCGGCCCCTTCCGCGGCCCCGTACGCTCTCGAGCTCTTTCTTCTGTCCTTTCAGTTCGGTGCGTCGACGAGGAGCTGTGAGCGCGCCGTCAGTATGAAATCAAAAACAACATGCACAGTATCGAGTAGCAACGCATCTGGAAGGACAAAATAACAGAGGTTGTTGCCACGAATGGAGAGGGCGTGGAGGGACGCGGGGTCGCAGTTGCGTGTGGTGATTTTACAGTTTTGAGATGGGTATTCATTTGCATGTCCACGCCTGAGTTCCTGGTCAGAATTATCCAGAAAAAAGACTGGACACACCGGGGTTCATCGTCGGGTCGACGTACAGCATGCTCGATGTCATCGGCGAGGACGTCCCACCCGCGCGGCCATTTCAAATGCATAACATCGTTTTGACAGTGGCGAGGTCCCAGCAAGGTCCAAGAGGGCAGTATGGACTCTGGAGCGACGGAGACTCGCGTGGAAAAGAAATAAAAAGGTCGGGATGGTCTGCCAGATTGTAGATGTTGCGTCAAAGTGTCGCCAGTAGTACAGTGAGAGGACGAGCACTCGGAGCTGTCACGCGCCGGAGGGAAGCAGCGGACCGGACGACACTTGAAAACCATTGGCTGGCAATGGCTGCCGAACATAGGTATCAAAATTGATGAACCCCGATGGAGAACATAGCCGTTTTCAAGGCATCGGCCGGAAATCAAGTTGGCCTCATTAAAATTCCGCGCTCCTGGCCGCTTTTGAGCTCGGATTTCAAGGTGATATTTGAGCTAGATACATAATAAATCTCTCTCAATTCTCTCCTTTTTCCCTTCTTTTTTCAACTTGAAAAACTTGAAAAAACGCGGCCGCCTACAGACATAGCACATGGGCCAGTATTCAACCTGCGCACTTGTCGATTTTTCTGCTAAAAACCACGGCCAAATTAGGGCTTCGACCCGTCCCCGTCACCGACGGTGACGTCGCTTGTCCCCCGACCACGGCCTGGTAGCGTTTGTCGCAGGGCTATCTGGGGCAACGATCCATCGCGAGGCTCTAAGCAGAGAAGAAAGGCGATCCATCGTGAGTTCTAATCAGAGGGATTCGCGATGCATCATTTAGAAGCCTTCCTTTTTTGGCTGGACGTGTCATGCGGGCGCATGCGATCAGGCGGCGGCGTTACCCCGTCGTTTCGTGGGCGGGCGCTGGCGGGGCGCCGTCGGGTGGCGGTGCCCCTGCCTTTTTTGGGTACTTGCCGCCCGCGGCTTCTGTAGGGCTGTTGAAGTCCATACATGTGAAAGAGACAAATTGTTGGCCGTGCACACCTTCACAAACTAGCTAGGGCCGTCCCGATGCCAGAACGAATGTTCAAAAGTGCTCAGATTTAGCAGGCTGATATGTGTGTCCATGTTTACATCACACATTGATGGGCCCCTATCAGCGCATATCGCTGCGCGCTTTCCCGTTCCTCCGCTTCAGCCAGCCTCAGAATCGAACCAAAGGAGAATATTACCTTTCTGCAGGGCCCCTACTGCATTTCCCTTACAGTCTGACCCTTTATTTCCTCGGCTTTGGCATGGCTCGGCTTGGCTCGGCTGTTTCCGGGTCCTGTATCGCACGCTTTACGGCTCCTGGTGGCCCCCAGAAAACTTATTAAAGCATAACCATCTTCATGAGTCTTCCATCGAAGCGTTGCATTCGCCGCCTGTGGTACGATGGCCACGGAACATTCAAAAACGATCCCCCTGGATGCGGGCTGCAAAATGTACCAGCACGCATTCTGCAGGATTCAGCAATATTTTCTCTGATGTGGTTGACTTTAATATCGCTTTTGGTAATATTTCCTCACTGTCCCGAAGCAGGGGACTCACCTAATTCAATACTCTGAGAAATTCGACCGATCAGAGTTTGAACTCGTTTAACGCTCAGGATCATTTTTAATTTGATCTGAGGCTGCAGAAGCCGTAGGAAAGGCGAAACCAATGTGCCGCAATGAAGAAACTGTGAAATTGAGATACCTCAAAAATCAGCCTACGGGAAATGAGCACCGATCGAACCCAAGAGATATTTTTATCTCTGGTTTCTAGGGACACTGAAGAACAGTAGTGCGAGCCAGTTCCGAAAATGTATGGGTCTGGAAGCTCAATCCCTTAATATGATTCGTAATGGAGCAAAATGCGGCATTTACTTACCAATGAATCATGAGTGTCCCCCTACGCGAAACGGAAGCCCAGCCATTGTATTTCTATGTGTAACGAATTAAAAGAAGTGTTATGTACTATAATACCAAACTCAACGTAATTCGAGCCGGTGCAAACTGAAAACGGGGGGAACTTGTACTTTGATGGTTTGGGCCATGATACCACTTCATACTGCCGCTCAAATGCTCCAGGAGCGAGATAAATGTCAAGGAACTACATGGATACACTCCATTGGATGTCCCAAAGCATGTTCAAGATAAATTCTTGCGTGGAACCAAGTTTGTGGTTCTTGAACATCGGACAAGCGGGAAACTGATATGAACCCAGTATGGAATTCAGTATCATTTCAGCTTCAAAATGGAAGTTGTTTTGAAAAAAAAATTATCTCAGCACTTAGGTACCTCAACCTATATATTTTCGGAAACGGTTCGACTCCCTAACCTCTCCAGTGATGAGAAATAAACTAAACCACAATTTTTTGGGCTCGATCGGCATCATTCTGCCATAGGCTGATTTTTTGAATATGTTATTTCTGGTCTTTTTTGCTACCATTGGAGTCGTTGAGTAATTCTACGACCCACTGCAGTGTTAGATGTCATGTCAGGCACCCCACGACATTAAACTTTTGACACTTATCACCAAAACGGACATTGCTTTGAAATCCCATTTATCACAACATGTCAAAAACTGAACCTATATATTCTCGTAGCCGGTTGGACTCCCTGACCTTCCCTGCGAAGGACAACAGCTCACGAAACAATTTCTTGGGCTCAATCGGCTTTCAGTTTGCCATAGGCTGATTTTTTGCATATGTTGTTTTGGGTCTTTTTTGCGACCATTAGACTCGTTGACCAATTCCACGATGTGCTGCTATGTTGGATGTCAATTCAAGAGCCCACGACGTTGAACGTTTGACATTTATCACCAAAAATGGATATCAGTATGAAAACCCATCTACTACAACCCGTCGGAAACTCAAACTATATATTATCCAAGCCGGTTCGACTCCCTGATCTTCCCTTCATAGGACAACGGCTCACGAAACAATTTCCTGAGCTCCACCGGCGCCATTTTGTTGTAGGCTGATTTTTGGCACATGTCATTTTGGGTCTTTTTTGGTGTCATAAGACTCGCTGTTAGTTTGTAAGACTTTCTGCAATGTTAGAATTCATTTACAGTGTCTCTGGTCGCCGCACGACCTTGAACTTTCGATGTTGATCGCTGTATGTCACTGTGTCACAGCTGTGACTTTTCTGCTTTCGCCCCACCACGTCGGCCGACTCAACCTCAAAAAAGAGCTTCAACACTTGCTCCCACCGGTTCCCTTTTGCTCTGCAAAAACTACTACATCTTATTGTATGTATGACTCCTGAAATACTTCCTCAGACGGTCCATACATGGCTGTATTTTGGACGTCGTTGTTAGGTCCCTGTTGCATGCACAATCTGCTCTTTCAACCTCTGAAAGTTCTGAAATGCTCTGGAAGTGCATCATCTTCATTTGCAACATTATCTTGAAGCTTTACTGTGTTTCCCACACGCCAATCCCATCCACCGTGCGCATATCCGAACGCGCCCCGAGTAGGCGAATAATCACGTCCGTGGGGAGCTGTGGAGCAGAAAAAAGGAGGTGGACATGGTGGGTCGTGTTTGCGGCATCTTGGGTGCGCCATCTTCTCGTTTTCTCGCTTATTTGGTGGTATATCGCTGAAGTGGATCAATTTTCGATTCTTGTACCCGAAGAGGGGCCCGCGCTGCTAGAGATGACTCGCCAACTCGCCATGAGCATCTCTCATTACCTGCAGAGCCTCTCTGGCTGTACGCGGTGGGCTAGGCTACATCCGAGCGAGGCTGCAGGTGGTGAACTCGCGCAACTCCACACCCGCGCATTCCTGCCTGGTGACACGCTGTCCATGGTGCGTCCGTTCACGCATGCACTGCGTTTGGCCCACGGAAGCCCGTGGTCGCACCCGTGCTTCCTGGTACGGCACTGAGCGCTCGAATGATGCACCCATGTGTCGTATGCACAGCATGGGCGCCAGCGTCGGCGGTGCGTCGCTGGGTCGGCTCGGGTCTGCTAAATCCATGCCTAGTGATGGTAGGGCAGAAGCAGCAATACTGTGCTAGCGACCCTGTACCGATTCAGCCTGCTTCGCCGGCTATGGAACCGGGGTTGTTTGGGTGTGGCTGCGGCAAGCGCGGGACGAAAGCGATGGGAAGAGGAACGTTGAGGGAGCTCGCCGCGAGCTCCATCATTCCCAGCGGCGGCGGCATTGCATGAGTGCGGACGAACATCGTGCGTGAATTCTTTTGTTTTGTTAAAGTAGGATAGAAACTCGATTTTATTGTGTTTCATTAGCTCATTTTGCTTAGCTACTTCATAACATGTATCGTGGTTATTTTCCTCACAATTGAGATTTTTTTCGTGATTTTATTCAATGTTTTCTGAGCTCATTGTCGAGGACGATGTCCAGAGCAATTGATGGCTGTGTGCCAAATGCGGATAATGGCATCACAGCGACGACGTGAGCGAGCTCATCGTGTGTGATAGGGCTGCACATTGGCTGACTGCAAATGGTCAGGATTCTGACACGATGGATCGCCTTCCTTCTAATGAGAAGGAACGATGGATCGCCCTAACTCTCTGATGAGAAGGGGCGATGGATCGTTGGCCCAGGATCTGGTGTTTGTCGGACCCACGTTTGCCTTGCATCTCGGAGTTCAGAGTTTGGTCTAAGTAGAATGTCTCGCTTCGCTCGCAAAAAAAAAAAAAAACCTGACGGGTTTTAGTACGATACAAAACTTTTCAATATCATAGTGGGCATGCACAACACCCACCGGCACGAGGTTATCATTTCTGAACGTTACCGCACCGTCACCGACTACGGAGGCGTTCGCTTTTTCTTGAAAATGATCCTAGTTACCAACCTTCGGGCCCCGGTCAGGTCTGAGTTGAGACCCTGCACGCCCCGGCAGTTTCCGTCCTTTTCGAGGCTTCATGGTCGACCTCTCCAGGTTCATCGGAATTCTCCCTTTGCCCATTCATCCAAGCAGATGTTATCAAGGAGTCAGGTCTCGCCGCAGCGTCAAGTTGCCGATTCAATTCATAACTCTCTGAGTCTTGCTCTGACCAAGCCGTAGTGGTCCGAGTCGAAAGTTCTCCGACTCAAATTCGGTTCCTCGAAAGAAACGGGCCGCCACTGCCAGGCCGAGCCAGCCAGTTCACAATCGGCGAGGAGGGGACCGTGATAGCTAAGAGTCAGACCAACAGCGACACAACCATCGTCGACAAGGCGTCTAGCTCTAAGAGCCAAAGTGGCTGTAGGCTCAGTTGAATGCACAGCTCAGCAGCAGCAAGAGCAACCGGAAAGCCACTGATCTGGATTGTGGGGCACCATTCATAGGTGAACATCGAGGATTTTATGGCTTCACGATTAAAGAGACGAAGTGGGTGCGAGGAACTCAGGAAAGAGCCAAGGGGCAACCGGCATTTAAACCGGTGACTAAAGGCTGGTTAGTTAGTCCGGCCGTGAGGCCGGAAAAAAAAATTTTTGACCCCCCAACTTTCTAGCTCTTGGGGCAGATCGAGCATGGTGGCACGAAGAAAAGAGATGCTTACAAGCGCAGCACATGTACATAAAGGAGCACAGCCACTGATCTCTTCATTCGACAGCAAGTCGTTGACTATGTTCAAGATATTCAAAAAATCTTCAAGATATTTCACATCTCGACTTGCACAGATTAGTAAATATGTTCAGCATATCTTTCGGATATTTGGGGGTAGCTTATCGAGTTGTTCTCTCAGTGTGATCATCATTAGACATGCAAAAATCCAAGTAGTGTTCAGATATCTTGGGCAAAGGCGATAGCCCCACTTTTACGAATCATCTCCCAGTCTTTCAATCCTCGTACCTGACCCATCCATACGACCTCTTCGTTTTCCATCATCACACCTCCGGAACCGCGCAGTGGAAGGGCCTTGTCAGAGCTGGAAACCGTATGAACGAACACCACCCCCGCAACGGCCTCCGACTTCGACTCGCTCACCACCGCGCCAGAGAAGTCGAGTGCCCCGAGCTTCCCGTCACGCCAGTTCGTTGTAAACGCAAATTCCGCACCGGGCGGACAGGGGAACATCATCTTGGTTGCATTCGATCCCTCGAACAACCAGCGCAAGTCCGCTCGGAGAGACACCGCATCGGCGTTGTAGGCTATAATTGCACGCCGCATGCGGAGTGCCAGCTCCCCCAGAGACTCTGTCAAAAATGCGCTTAACGGAATGGGTGGGATGGCAAGGTACGAGACCGCATTGTTGATGTATGGATGGGCCAGAGGAGCATCTTGCGCGAAGACCGACCGACTGCGCAGGCTACTGGCGAAGTGCAGGTGCACTGGGGTGTGGTCCGTTGGTGTTCGGCAGCTGTATGCCGTCTAGGGGAAAATACAATTTATCATAAGTTTCACATCGTGGGCAAGAAAGAGGGCAAGCGAACCTTATACCACCACGCCAAAAGCACGTCGGAACTCCCGACATATTCACGAGACCCCTGGGTTTTGAGCTCCTCCATGATGTTCTGCTTCGCCTCGTTGAGAAACGCTTTAGGCACCCGCACGAGGTAGTTGACTTCTTTCGGATCGCGGATGGCACTCAGTACGAATCGCCCCATGAAGGAGAGTTGACTGAACCACCCGAGATCGGACCAGCCACGTAGACTCGTGCGTGTCGGCGTTACCGGCCTCGAACCAGGTGCCGGCACATAATGTGCAAAAGGTTGCGCGTCCCATTCCATGCCGGGGATAGCATCGAAGTCGTCGCCATTGATGACACGAGTCCAAGCGGAGAGGAGCGCCGCAAACCCAAGCAAATCGAATCCCATATGCGGTGCGGTGACGCCTATGAAGGTGAGGTCGTGGAAGACTGAGAAATGGACATGCAGCATAGGCACATTGGGTTTCAAAAATTCAGCTTCGGTTTTGGGACACGTCTTGCTCCGCAAAAACTCGTCCAATTTGGGCACGGGATGGATAGAGGGTTGCGAACCGTTTAGCGTACTCGGTATTTGTGGCCTTCCGGAACGATCGTACAGCTCAGCGTGTTCGTCCACTGTGAAGACGGCCGGGGGTGTTTTAGCATCGAACGTCTCCGGGATTTGAAATTCGTACACCTTGAATAGCAGATAAGTCACCAGAGATTATACCAGTGAATGTGACGGACCCCATTTCTGAACGCAAGTCTAGCCCCGGCTCGAGGAAACTTGTGCTCAATCAATCTCGACATCGATTCTTCCAATATTTTGGTGTCCAATCGTGCGTTGATAACGAGACCAGGGGTGAGGACGTGCCTGTGTGCAGCAAACCGATCCACCGCTGTACATGGAATAATGCGCACTCCTGCAGGCGGGGGAGTGTTTTCATGCCGTGAAAACTGAGAAAAAAGGTAGGAAAGTATAGTAAGGAGCATTGTGAATGAGGATGGTCTCACGTCACTGACGCTATTCCTCATCAGATGCTCTGATCTTATGTGCACATGTGACTTTACTGTCTTCCTTTTCTCCCATGTCGCGCCAAATACAGCTGTTTGTTCTCGACGGAGCGCTCATCTAGCGCTCGGATTCAAACCTCGGCATCTCATTTAGCTTTGGGGCCGGTTCGCTATCAATCACGCGGCCAACTTTCTCGCGCTCAAAGTCCACTCAAAAGGAATCGTTCGCGTAGTGAGGGATCCTACCATACCCGTACACAGCCGTAATACTGGACGGTTATACGGGTCCCGTGACCATTACGGAGCTCCCTCTCGAGCCGACTTATACGGTACGGGTGCAGCCGTACCGTCTACCGTATGACATCTGGAAAGGCACTTTTGCACAACTTTTGCATCATAGAACTTGCCTTTCTATGTAGGTCGGATAGGCCGCGTAGAACTGATACTCGCATAGAAGCGCGTAGCTACGGTAGACACCTAGAATGGTTCCAAAAACAGAAGAATTGATTGCCAGCTTTCAAATTACGGCGAACGACATGACGAATGGTAGGCGAAGCACAGCGTAGATGATAGCATCAAGATGAACCCTGGCCACGTCGTCACTTTTTGTCTTAAACTTCCATCTCCACCTCTCTCCCAGCGCTATTGTTCTCCATCCTCCCTTTCCCTTCCTCTTTGGGCCTTTCTTCGCGCACTTCAAGTCTTCCTTAAGTCCTTCTCTACCTTGTCTTCAAGTTCCGAGTCAGTGATCTCCGCCGATACAATTGGGCCGTCAAGTTGCAAGAGATTTCAAAAGTGCAAGGTTTCTTACCTTCAAAGTCAGCTTCAAGCCTCTAGGCCTGTTGTTGCAAGCTTCACAATACAATCAAGTCAATGCTCATCAATGCCTCCTCAAGTATTCCTTGGCTGCACTATGTCAAGTCATCAAGGCCCTGCTTGTGATTCAAGACATGGACTTTCATACTGCGGTCTAATTCCTTTCTTTGTTTTAATCATGCTTGGTGACATCTACTATCAAACCCACTGCGCCTATGTTACCGTTCTCGTGGCTTTTTTTTTTCGGCATTCTTGTATTCAGTCCGCAATATATTGACATTTTTACATTCCATTGCAATAACGTAAAAGGGGTTTGAAGTGATACGGCAGGATATGACCTGAATGGGTAGGCTCAATCGTTGCATTGATGCTCGGCTCGTTCATTTTAGCCGAACTACTCGATTCTACGCGATTCTACGCGACTCTACGCGACTCTATGTAGCAATACATAGAAAAGGGCCTATTCTCATAGAGGCCGACTTCGTAAGCGGCATATAGCTCTAAGCGGCCTACATAGAGCTATATAGAGTGTTCGGCCTTTCCAGATGATGAGCTCGTAAGAATACGGCCGTATACGGTACTTTTCATTTCGACCGTAGGTTCAGGGGTGACCTGTGACCTCTTAGGTTCAACTTATACGTAGTTCAACCGCGTCTGGGACCTGTGACTGAAACTTTCGGTACATGTTCAGCCAGTATTTTGCAGACAAATTGTGTGGATTGTAGACCGGTGAAGACGTGAAATCATAGGTTGGACTGACTGGAACCTAATCATCCGAGAAGATTTTCCGTTTTCTGAGTCCCTGTAGGACCAATGTAGGACCCAAAAAATGTCACCTACAGTAGTTCAGCGACCTTGGTGACCTGTGACCAAAATTAAATAGGCTCAATTCAACCTCCGTTGTGACCTGTGACTGAACCTACGGTCGAAATGAGACAGTACTTTACGACCGTAATTCCACTCAATATTGTTTGACTATTCTTATGTGTCTCGAGCACACCGGCCGTAGGCCAATGTATTCAAACACCTCTCGGCAAACATTTCTTTCTATTGTTGTGTGACGATAGGCGGGACGTCCCCAGAGGCGGTGCGACGCTCCCATCACCACCGTCAAAGCGTTCGTCGGGGCGCAATAATAGAAGAACAAAAAATTTGGATAAACCAAATGAAAAAATTTTGATTTTTGGACATCTTCTCCGTTATCTGCCCCCACATGTCCATCGTAACACCACTTCCATGTCATTGTGGACGCACCCCGATCCGCACTTTGGCTGATGTAGGAGACGGTGACACCGGAGGGAACGCAGAACATCGCCGAAGCAAAAGGCAGGTGTGGGAACTTTGTACGGCCGTATACAAGCCGTATACAGACGTTACGCGTAATGACCGTGTTTGAAAATTGACACCGTATTTTACCAAGGGGGCACCGGCATTTAAACCGGCGACTAAAGGCCGGGTAGTTAGTCCGGCCGCCAGGCTGCAAAAAAAAAAAAAACTTTGACCCCAACTTTTCCCCAAGGAATGTGCTTCTGGGTGTTTTTTGTAAGCTGTTTCCACCATTCCAGACACTTAGAAGCTCAAGAACTTGGTGTTCCATGCACTTTGGTGCAACAATCCAATAACAATCCATATATGGTATCCGATGTGGTTGTGTTTCCCGTGCACACCTGTTCACACTCAAATCAGTCAATATTTCATTTGAAAGTCCACAGGGCATTTTGAGCACATTTAGAGCAAAGAACTGACTTTCTATCCACATCCGAGCCTTCTTCACAAACAGAACTTTAGTTCTGATTGTGCTCTTGGTGACCAAAAATGTCCGAAAATTAGCATGTGACTGGGGCATCATTGGATCATTCAATAAGTGCACACAATCTTCCGGCCACTTCGGCAGTCTGAAGTTCACACAGTCAATATGAGCTGGTCGGCGCGCAAGCGTCGACCGAGCGAACATTGAGGTGTCTGAAAATTTGTCCAAAGCCTCAGTCCTTTTTATTTAAATTTGTGCGCCGTCGCTTGCTGCCACTCACTTTCATCCAGCAAGTACTTACATCAACTTTGCTCAATCCCATCTCTTTTCAGGCGTGCACAATCATAGTTGTCCAAAAAATAGAAGGCTCACAGGAAAATCATACTGAATTCTGTTTGTGCCCCGCCGCTTGCCGGCCAACTCCTTTCATGAGTTGTGGTAAGTGCAGCTCGGCGATTTAAGCACATGGATAATTACTATATATGGTGCGTGGGAATGCTTACGTAGTTAGGTAGTTCAGGCGAGGGTCCAAGAAAAAAAAAAATCGGCCCTAGTGCACTTTTTTTGAATACTGGTTCCCCCTTGGAAAGAGCATGGTAGCGGTCTCGTGATGTAAAATCCTTGCTACAAATTTGTGTCAACAAATTACGTTCCCACCATTGGGGCAGTCCTAAACGCGCCCTTTCACCATAAAAAACCAAACCTAACCCCGCCTCATGTCTGAACTCAATGCTCAGCCCGACCTTACACGCGTGGACGACCTTTGGTTCCCCGACGGCAACCTTATCCTTCGGGTGGAAAATACACTTTTCCGAGTCCTCAGCAGCATCCTGGGTGCTCGATCGTCTGTATTTCAAGATATGGTGGCATTCCCACAGCCTTCCCAGCCAGACGGCGACACGGTGGATGGACATACCGTTGTCCGCCTCCACGACTCGGCGACTGAAGTAGAGGTGTTTTTGAGGGCAATATTTGACTCCAGGTGAGAGTATTCCGATTGTCGTTTGGCACGACTGTGCATCTTATGCCTTGTTTTTTTCGCCCAGTTTCTCCATGCCACCTCCATCCCCCGTCGATTTCACTGCAGTCATTGGCGTCATGCGACTCGCACACAAATACGACGTCCAGTATCTTTTTCGGCGTGCCCTATCCCATCCATCAGCAAACCCTGGGTCTGCTACATACCACTACGTACCGGCATGTAGCGCCTGTAGCGCCTGTAGCGGCTGTAGTGAGGGGTACCCTATCTGTAGCGCTCTGTATTACGGCCTGAGTTACGTAGTTCGGGCTGGCTCTATGTAGAGCTCTGTAGCTGGCCTGTAGAGCTCTGTAGCTGGCCTGTAGTGCTCTGTAGCTGGCCTGTAGCAGGACTGTACGCCGCCAAAAAAAATACCGCCTGCAATTTCACCGCTAGCGCAATGGATCACATAAATTGCAAAACAAAACACATTAGATTGATAAAAAATAGTACACAAATCGATTCAGTAGTACAAGTCACAATGATGCGATACAATACTGAATGTGACCAGAGTCTTGAAAATTGTGACTGGCGTGGTGGCCTTGAGAAGTGTAGGTTCGAGGCCATAAAGAGTCAACTCTTGAAGTCTTGAAGGACAGCCAACATTGAGGACGGCAGACGGCATTTTGAAGGTACGATACGCAGATGTCTTGAAGCTTTCAAGGCCAGCATCTTGGTTTTTTAAGGCTTGAGAACTTGCAGCTTTGCGATCTCGAGACTTGAAGCATGTTGGACATTAAAATCTTGTGGCGTCTAGAACTTGAATTTGAAGGCCTGGCAACTTGAGTCAAGGTCTTGAGGATCGAAGTCCTGCTGAGTGCCGGACCTAATCCAAATGAGACCGCTCCACTCTGATGGTCAGCGAGACGTCTGTATGCAGAGAAGAACTAAGCAACAAAACATACCCTGTGAACGAAATGGCGCAGCTGGGCACCAGTGGGAACAGCAAGGGCCTGAGTGGCCGGTGGTCAATGCAGTCAGCACATGGAAGAGCTTAGTGTTAAACATGGACGTACCAAGAATCAAGTTCCCTGCTTGCCACCTGTCATCGCTGGTCGCCGCAGTCAATCGCGCCGAGAGTGACGATGGCTTTGACTCTTGAGATCCCAGGAGCACCTGTGAGGCAAGAGGTGTACAGGAGGGCCTGGTGGTAGATGGAAAGAGGAGAGGATGGTGAAAGATGGCGGTCTCGATCAGGACGATGGTGGTGGTAGAGAAGAAAGGGAAAACAAACCAGCGCCAAATATTTAGACATTTTTAACTCATCACGTGGGTGCCACTCCCACACCAACTCTGCCTGTCGGCCTTGAGATGGCCCTGCTTCGGCTGTCCCACTCTCTGCTCGCTCCTCTTTTCCCAAGGTTCTCGATGAGGTCCCCAAGAGACCGTGACTATATCAGCGCGGCAAGCATGCAGGGCATGCTCTCTAGTCTGCGGAAGTGTTCCCAAGCTCATCTGCCGTGGTATAATCGAAGAATAGTTATAGTGGTATACTGGTGTGTCTATTGTCCTCTCATATTCACATCGTATCTCATGTTTTGACAAGGTCTAATCAGGAACTTCAATCAACAAATTCCTCTGAGCACAAATGTCCTTGTTTGCTCCGTGCGTACTCTGTGTGTATTCTTTTATCGAGACAAAAAAGGCTGCATCGATTTTTGACTTCAGGTCGAGCTGTTTACCTGTGTGCCTCACCTCTCATGACCCATTCAATGTGTGCGAGGCATCTGCAGGCACCCACGGGGTGTCATCTCCTTGTCAGAGTGTTCCTTCAGCATTACTGCTGTCTAGTTATTGCATGTGTCACCAAGTTGTGCGATGATGAAGCAGTTGCATGAGAGGAGGCGCAGGCACCCAGCAGCCACTTGGAGTCGGGCTTGCGCTGCTAGTCGAGGCTCCCATTGAAGTCTCAGCTGCCTCGTCGTCGCCATTGCTCCTTGGGGCATTCCTGCTCGTGGTTCTTGACTATACCGTCCTGGCAGCAATGTGCCACCCGCTGCCACACATGCACGCGCTCCACCCACTGCTTGGAGGGGCCTTCCTTTTCATCTCTGTTGGTGCGCTTGATGAGCCCTCTCCCTACTTTTTTTTTTTCCCTCTTCATGTCCTCCTCCCTGTGTTGCATATGTATCAAGTAGGTACCATGTCGTCGCTGTCATGCCATGACGTGGCATTGTGTAGCACATGGTTAGTGTGATGAGCCTAACCTCGGCAGCCATTGCGGTCAGAAATGTGCTGCTGGTCAATGTCCTCGCAGTGTTGCATGTTGCCGCCATTGCTCCTTGGGTGTTCTCGCTCACGGTTCTTGATCACACCCTCCCGCAGTAATGTGCGCCGCCCGCTGCGCACGCACACCTACATGCTCTGTGCACTGCATGGCGGGATCACGGTAGCCTTTTTTTCCATCTGTGTTGGTGTGGTTGGGGTGTCTGCTGCGCAGACGCATCGCATTGACAGACAAGTTTGTCCTCGTCATATTTGCGTGCTGCCACTGCTGAAGAGGGCTCTGGGTTTGCCCTAGTGTATCAATTTGAATGAAAAATGTTAGAGCCACCTCAGCAGGATCACGGAATGCACAGAAGTTGACAAAATAAATTTGCGCCACTAGATCAAGTGGCCACAATGTGGCCACTTTTGGCACGTCCAGTCACAGAGCACGGGTTGTGACTGACCCAGTCACCATGACTTACCCCCCAGACGCATACGCGCTTATTTTTGAGCAGACGCTACATACTACTCTCTTATATGTACTTGATTTCTTACTGTACTACTATACCTTTGATTTTTCGCTACACCTTAAACCAATATCATTTTCTGAGTCTATGATCTGTCAATGCTCAGGAGCTAAAGTTACATTTTGGATGCTCAATTGGTCTGGAAGCTTCAGAGTCTTCAGAATTGAATGGCAGTGGTAGCGTGCAATGATACATGAGGGTTTTCAAGGGGAATTTGGCCAGCCAAACACAGCCCTAGAACTATGTAGAATTGAGAATTTCTCATGGTGCTACATAGAATTGGCCATACTACATGGCACTACATACTGGCGCCTTCACTACAGAGCGCTACAGAGCTGACGGCTTTGCTACAGGGCTCTACGTGATGCTACATAATCGGGCCGGTGCTACAGCAACTACAGGCTTGCTACCGGCGCTACAGACAAAATCAGGGTTTGCTGATGTCTCGACTCGATATATCCCACGGATTTCTCAAAGTTCATGGATGTAAACTCCGATGAAACAACACATGATGTCCTCTTCACAGAACGCACGATAATGCTTCGAGCCGTCTCCGAGGTCGACGCATTATGGATTCTTCCTGCCGCCTACTACTTCATCTCAAGCTCCCTAAGTTATGACAGGGAAGGGGCGACAAACCTTACTTCCCACGAGCGGTAAATATGCCTGGCTGCACTGACCGAATTCTCGCGCGCAACAGCCTCAACGCACCGGTTCCTTAGGAAAATGCCCTCCTCGTCCTGTAATTCAGGCGAGTGCAGGGGATTAATTTCTGAGGCGTATGATACGCTTGAAATGTGGAGTGATGGAAAGGTGGACGTAGAACCTCTCTCGGAATGGGCATTCTACCACGTAGGGGGCAGCCTTTGCTCTGCATGTCATGGATTTGGACAGGAGAAGTTTACAGAGGCTCAAAAATCATTTTGGGACGGACTGCCAGAGTTATTTGGGCTTCCTGACTGGAACGAATTGATAGATATGCGCCGGAAGGTGATGGAGGGGCCTGTATAGCTGTAAGTAACGCTGGAGTTTCTTTGTTGGGCCTAGACTTGCGATGGATGTAGGATTCGTCGAATACGAGATATGTAATATTGCATCGTATTGCAAAAGATACGACTGCATCTCTTTCGCTACAAAATAAATTGTAAGTGTAGCCCAAATATTTAACCATCGGCACTTACAATTGAAAAACGCAGGGCGGCCATTCCGAATCATCGACATCTGCTCAAGCGACTCGCTCTTCACAAAGTCTCTGCCCTTCCGAAGGTCCTGATACGCTTCGCGCCTCACCGGGATATCTTCATGCCTTGGTTCCGACCGTCCATGCCGGGTGACTGGAGCTTTCCTCGCCGCACCAACGCCCCCTCGAGGACAGCATGAAGATCTTATTGCACTCATCCTCGGGCAACGTCCGAGGATCTGCTCAGCATGGCGCATTACGACGCATAGGATGTCAAGCCGACAGGGTCAGTCGAGGATCGCTTGGAGAGTTTGGGTGTATATCAGTGAATTGCGACTCCCCCTTCGTATTGATGAATCATGGTAAGCCAGTCGGTGGGCCGAAACCTTTTTCCACCCCAAACTAGACAAAGAATAGTGAATGGATAGAACAACTGACTGAAGGCAACCAAAGCAATAGAATGTAGGGCAATAAATCGGTCTTGATAGTCGCGCGCAGTCGACGATCCGTCCTGGGTGCAATGAGTTCCGAGTTCGAGGGCAAGGCGTACCGATGGATCGACATGTTATCAGTATTTCGAAAGCCAGGGCTGTTCTCGAAAAGAGGGTGGGTGTGCATGTGGGAGGACAGCAGGAAACGATTTAGCGACCACTGGCACACTGCGGGTTGGGACGGGCCGTGGGCACCGCCGAATGAGAGGACTGTTGGACATTTAAGCAACAGCCATGTTGCTTGAATGTTTCGACAACCTAGCGCACCTATGGAGCCTGGACGAACAGAGAGCAGAAAGCATCGAGACACCACAGCAACGTCGACTCGGAGGGAGAAACTGGGATGGACAGTGCGCAGGTTGGAGGTTTGGAGTCTGTACCAACACAACAGCAGCTCCGAGTCGGATCCAGTCGGGAGGCATGGTCATAAATGCGGTGATCAAAGACGGTCTCTGGCTCTAGACGGACGCAGCCAAGGACGTATTCAGGGAATCCTTGTAACAACAATCAAGATTAAGAGACAATTTACAAAATAACATCTAGAGTGATTTCAATTCTTCGTAAAATCACCCCAGTTACGGAAGAAATACCAACCCAGCGCCAAAAGACGAGAAGGTCACGGTGGTTGAAAGAAAGAAAAGTTACGTGGCTGTGCCCTCCGTCGCTCTTTCCAAAAATGGAGAAAACGCTCCTCTGCCAATTCGTATCGACATAAAGTAGGTAGGCTACACTACATACAACCACAGCCAGACGATACGCAGAGCTGGGTAATAAGACAAATGGCGAACTAGAAGGGTAATAGTCGTAGAAGTAGGCGTAGAAGGCGTCGAAGTAAGTAGTAGGCGTGTCGACGTGGCTAAATCGTATCGTACAAGGGTGCACTAGGCGTGAAGGGTGGGTGGGTATGCATGGGGTAGGTAGTAAGTACTAGAACGGAGAACGAAGTGCGCTGCGCCCATCATCATCATCATCATCATCATCGCATCCGCTCCCCTCACATATTCGCCATACTATTCAACAGCCCCGCCCGCGTCACCCCGTCCGCCCCAGCACCACTGCTGCTCCCCTCGCCCTGCCCATAGCTCGAGTTCCCCCGCCGCGAGCTGCCCGACGACGTCGCTCTGCAGCTGCATCGGCACGAAGATGACCTTGCTGTTGCCGGATTTGGCCATGGCTTGCACTGTACGACGCGCGGGGGCGGGGTGAGCATCACCACCAAGGAAAAGAGGGAGAGGGGGAGGAAAGGACGTACGCGCTTCCAACTGCCGAATCTGCATCGCCGCCGGGCTCGCGAGGATATCCGCCGCCTGCCGCATGAGCCGCGCGCTGTCCACCTCTGCGCGCGCCGCGATGACCTTACTCTCTCCCAGCCGCTTCTGTTGGGCCGCCGAGGAGAGGGAGGCGGAGACTTCCGCGCTAAAGAACAGAAAACACGTTAGTCCATATCCTGCGAATCCTCCCGATGAAGGGAGGGAAGAATGAAAGGAAGGGAGGACGCACCTGAAGATGATATCCTTGATCAAAATACCCTCGATCGCCACACCCCACTTGTCCGCGACGTCCCCCTACAATCTCGGCAATCTCAAACGCGATGGCCTCGCGCTCGGTGACGACTGATTGGACGGCGCGCGCGCCGACGACGTGTCGGAGGGTCGTCTGCGCACGCTCGATGAGCGCCTGCCGTAGGTCGGTGATGCCGAAGGCGGAGCGGTAGGGGTTGCAGATTTGGAAGTAGATGACGGAGTCGATCTCGACGTTGACGTTGTCGCGGGTGCTGCAGGAATGAATCGTTAGCCAGGGTTATATGAGGTGAGGGAGGCGAGACGGGAAGGTAGTGGGGGGCAGTATAAACCGACAAGGACGCGAAAGGGAAGAGGGAGGGAAAAGCATGAGGAGGGACGCACATAACGCTCTGCCGCCCAATCGGGCTAATTTGAATCTTGACGTCGACGATACGCAAAGACTCCGTGCAGACGTTGACTTGCACCAAACCCGGGTCGACGGACTTGTAGAACTGACCGAAGCGCGAGACGAGACCGACGGAGCCTGCATGGGAAGTGTGAGTGTTTGGTATAAAACGAACGGAAAAGAACACGAAAGAAGACGCACCCTGCTGAACCTCGCGGAAAGGGTTGGGGCACGGGCAGCAGGGGATCATACCGCAGAGACCGGTGATGACCCCCAGGCCGTGCATGAGAGAGCCGTAAAGGCCGTGTGTGACCTAGGAAGAAAGAATGTATTAGCTTTGCGCGGGAATAGATCGAAGCTGGACGAGAGCGCTCTCGATTCTCGGGCCTGTGAGAAATCGAAGAGGACCACCACAGATGCCGAGTCCCTTGGCCGCGCAAACCGCGCCAGAGGGTTCGAGGTCGTGCGACTCGCGTCCGCCGTCCCCTCGCTCGCAGCCACGTCTGGGAAGCGAACAAGCGTCCACGGATCTCCCAACTCCTAGTGCCTGCTCCTTCCCCCCCACCTGAGCCGCCCAACTGAGCGTCCAACCGAGCATGGGCCTTAGCCTTCCGTCTTCCCATCCCCGCGCTCCTCTGCTCTTGCGTGCCAGAATGACCGCCGAGAATCTCCGCGCCCACCGACGTGCGCACATCCAAGAAATGAAACCCACCTCGCCAGTACCAAGATCTTGTGCATACGAGGGCTACAAGGTGCGTGTGAGAACCGCCAAAAGTGAGCAGTCGAAAGAGAGTCGCACCTGCATCTCCGACCTCTTCAACGGCTGCACCGTGATGATATGCTTGTTGGGGTCGATTGTCCGCCTCGGACCCGCAGGGAGCTCGTCCGTCACTTCATAACGCTCAGAATCGAGGCAAAAGAATAAGGGGGAAAGCAAAGCGCACCATTAGCAGCATGGTGGTCGACGACGTTCCCGTGTGAGCTGGAGGAGCCCGAAGGCGAGGGGATACGGTCTTTGCGGTCGATTCCGTTCTGCGACATGGGTGTCTGTCGTGTGAGAAGAGTGGCAAGACAAGAATCGGCGCGCCTTATAAGCGAAACCAAACTCACAAGCTCCGCAGCGAAGGCACAGCCACATCTCAAGCCGAATTTCGGCAGGCTCCAAACTCTTTTTCTCTTCTTTTCGCATCGTATCCGCATGCACTCCCGCGCTGCCTTCACTGCTGTCCAAACTGCCACATTCTATACGTTTTTCACCGGCAATTTTGCAAAAATTACCTGAAATGGGTATTGGAGCTGTATTACAGCTTTCGATTGATCCTCATCTTGTCGCTAACTGGGCCTCGAGTTTCAGCCGTCAAGACCTTCCGACAACACCCGTGCGCTGTTTTGGCGGGAGCATGTGCTGCTGCGCGACCCCCGCTATCCACTGATTTCAGGACACCTTCGGTTACCTTGATGTATCTTCATCTACCCTTCGTCTACTTGTGTCTACCCTTGTACACGCGGCGTGAACATAGGTAGCCAAACAGGTCTGTGTACCCTTGGTCTACCCATGTAGACAGACCCTTGGTCTACGCGGGGCCTGAATGCAGCACCACAAAATCACTCCGGTATTATACGAAGCGTCATCTCTGCGCTAATAGACTTGCTGCGCCTGCCACATTCGACCGACCCGTACCCACCCGCTTTATATTAAGATCTGCGCGAAGATCTGCAAGTGACCTCGAGAATATCGGACCCCAGACCCGACAGCTATTATTAATTCTCGACATTCTATTCTTGCCTTGGCTCCGTTGTGCCCGCATGCCAAGAACTACAGCTTTCTCTGCTCTGCGTAAGTCTGCGCAGCAGGATCAGGGTTTAACGTTTGGAATACCCGACTCCAGGCTCCGCTGTGCCCGTCGCTGTATCAACAGCCTTCTGCCGTGTTGCTCTCTTGGCTGCTGCGCTTTATTCCACTCAACTCGGACGCTTCTATCCTCCGTCTTCGACCTAAACTCTCAAATTGCGACTTTAGCTTTCATATAAACATTCTGCCCCACACCCGCCCACACCATCACGCATCACCTCCGTTCTTTCTGACATCTGATGTTCTGTATTCTTTCACTGACATCTCCCGCCTGCCGACATCCCCCCCTGTATCACTCCATGACTCGAAGCGGACGTCACACCAACGTCTCGTCCTGGCTTGCAGTGGGGGGATCCTGAATATTTCACGCGCACTACCGCTAGAAAATAAAGACAGGAGCCCGTCCTTCATTCGTACGCGGCGCGCATTTAGCTATAGGCGATAAGCATGCGAGGAAAGTGGCCCCACTTTCTCCGAGCTTGGCTTGATATGCATCTCTACGGCAACTCAGTCGTTCGCTTGGCCTCTAGACCCCCGACTTCCAACTTCCGACAGTCGTCTGGCCCACTTGATTCAAGCTTCGATTTTCCCGACGTTTGCGTCTGCTGCTCCAGGGTACCTCGGCCGACGCCAGTGGCTCACGCTTAGCAGGGTATTCTTCGTGCTGTGACCTTCCCGAGGCCACTTACGAGCTCAATGGACAAGCTTCCGGGCCCTACAGCGCGTCAACTCCATTTTCACTCCGAGTCGAGCCGTTTCCCATTCGCTCAATACCATGCCCACTAAGACCGGCATTGCGGCCCTCTTGCTCACCATCTGCGGTCAGGGTACGTCGCTGTGATGCGTGTCTGCTAAAGGAGCAGAAACTAATACCAAAACCTATAGTATCAGCGCAGACTCTCTACACCGTTTCAGCGGGACCCCTGGGTCGATGCTAGCATTTCGGTCTCCGTCATCAGCACCGGCACGGACGGGGAAACCATATATATCGAAGTCGCCTCGCCAACGGCCAGTTTCTACGTCACAACGAGCCTGCCTGGAGAGAAGCCGCTCTCTACACCGGTGACGGTGCTGATAGGTCCGTTCACTGGTAGGTCACCTCAATTTGACCAGAAACCTTCGTCGAAAACGCGTCCGGCTGTCGTTTTTAGTGCCCTTGAGCACGGAGGGAAGCGCTGCCGCGACCTGCACGTTCGGCGCAAATGGGCGGGGAACTTATTTTGAGAGTCTCTTGCTAGGATCCTCTACTCCCGTCGGATCGTTTTCGCGAGCGTGGTTCCACTTTATACACTTGCTGAGAGCACGCCCGCGACACCACCTACGTCCACGATACCGACTGGCTCGCCCCCGCCAAACGTAGCAGTGCGGAATGCCGCTTTGCCAGTTATTGGCGTGGTATCCCTTGTAGTCGACGTCGGGGTCCTCTCCAACAACTTTTTGTAGGACTGCTCTCAAATGTACACCTGTTTGGACAGGAAAATCAACCCTTTTCCTTGTTACAGAATTTTGACAATCTGTCTACGCCTGTCTCAAAGCCCTAACACCAAAACTGCAACCAGTACATCTTTGCTGGTTTTCGGGACTCTCATTCACTTTCTGGACTCAATCCTGGAATTCATTTATTGTGGGAGAATCGTCGAAATTCAAAATCACATCAGAATTGTCAGCACACGAGATGAGAGTAGAAGCCGCGAGGTATGTACTGATCCGTTTCGACAAACAAACAACACTCGTAAACTAACCCGAATGTCTCGGAGAGTAAAAATGAAAAGTAAAATATACTAAAATCCACGTCTCGGCTCTTCGGCCCTGCCACAGTGGTGCTCTCACTGTAGCGGAATATACCGTGTTGCGCTTCTACGTAATGTTGCGCTTCCCGGTTCAATACTGTATGCGGGGGTATCCAACCCCGGCCTCTAGCTAGGTCTAAGTGATTTTAAAGACCAGCGGCTTTGGCCTCTATGTCGTAGTCCTGGCTCTTAAGCTCCAGCTCGTTAACTTCGGCCGGGCTTATTGGCCCGTCTTCGCAAACAAAGGTCTCCATCTATAGTGAAAAAAAAAAAAAAAAAAAAAAACGCGTCAGTAAAGTTCTCTGTTGTGACGACTCAGAGACGGCACCTGTACGTGTACGCCTCGGGCGCCGCCGCGTGCAGACGTCGTCAGCCCGCGGTTTCCGCTATGGCCGCGGATGTTGCCCGTGCTCGAACCCGACGGTGCGCTAGGTAGCGTTAGTGATGCGGCAACGCTCGGAGACGGTCAGGGGACTTACTACATCTCCGGACCTTGATGCGTGAAGCTCGTGAGGCGCCGCACGGCGCGGGTAGCCACGATCTACCGCGGGAAGGGTTGATCAACGTCGGGAGGAAGAAATGAATTCATGTAGCTTACGGTGGACGCCATGGCGGCTGGAACATTGAAAATGATGGTCATAATCGAGTTCAGGTTCAGGAACATGAAGATGGTCGCGACCAGGTTGGCCAGGAAGCTAGAGGAAGTAATACTCAAAAAAATGCCACTACACGCGACGAGACGAGACGACTCACGCGATGAAAAAGAAGATGAGGCCGTCTTTGAATATCATCTTGGTTAACTTGCTCTTGCTCTTGCGCTTGATGCCGAGTTTGTAGGCATTCAAAAGGAACACGAGAAGGTCGAAGCACATCGAGTATGTGAAGGTCGCCGCGAGAATAGTGCTGTTCGACGACGTTATGACGCAAGTTAAAGCTTTATCATCCCAGTGAGCCTTCAGGAGGACGCCTGACAGACGAAATGTGCTTTAGATCGCGATTTGGAAGAGCTACATGGACGAGACTTACCCTGGAGGATTAAACTCCAGTGACCAAGGATAATGACGATCAACAGTATTTTTATCCATCCGTTCTGAGACCAGATGGCCAAGGTCCGGAGCGATAGATTAATGCTCGCGAGCCCAACGGCGGCGTCGCCTGCGAATTGGTTGAACGCGTAGATGGCTTGGCAGTTCATTTCCCTGTTATAAGAGTTAGAAAAGCAAGGAAAGAAGAAAGGCGAGACGCACTTGGTAGAATCAAGGGCAACCGCAATACCTGCCATTGCGGCTAAAAGCAGGTATCGGTTGGCGAAATAGAATGCCTGGAAGAAAAATTAGGGAAAGTACAGCAACATAGTTGTGGAATGCGAACCAGTGGCCATCTGAACGGCTTCCGACCAGTGAAGACCTCCCAGTCGAAGGGTAGTGAGATGAGCCACTCCCACCTGAACGGCCTCGATTAGTTACTTGCTTCTGAAGTAAGAAAGTGGCACACGCACCCATATACACCAAGCAGGGCGTGGTTTAGCTTGACGAAGATGCCTGCATCTATAGCGAGCTCAGCTTGTGAGGACCAGTCGGGCATCGGAGCTAGGTCGTTATGAGAGAGAAAGACACCAGAGTAGGAGGTCAAGTCCGGGGGAGATGTATATAAAAAAGCGCTATTTAAAAATTTTGCAAGCGCAGTGTTTGCCGGCTTCCACGCAGTCTACATGGAGGTATGCTGTAGAAGCATGTTCCTGTTCCCATTTGGCAAGTGGAGAGGTGCCGTTGAGGCGCTTAATACTTTGAATCTAAAGAAAATCCTCCGCAGGGTCGAGAGAAAGCTGCTGATCTGCCGATCTTACAGCTGTTTCCGAATATGTTGACACTGTGATAATTTTTCTCGCTGCTCAACTTTTGATCGAAGGCTAAGGATTGCCGGTTTAGGTTGTTCGAACACAGCCGAACAGTGCCGAACCGAGCAAGCGGTTGCTTAGGGAGCTGAGGTTAACTTTGAAGGGGAATATGGAGGTCCTGGGAAATTTTGTTCCCTGACACTTGCGTCTCCGACGATTTCAGGCGGCGATCAAATCTCGACCTATCTAGACTCTCCCTTTGACCGGCACTTCACATTCTCCTGAGTCCTTGACCGCAAAAATGGTTCATTCTATGTGCAACTAGGCAACATCCAGTGATCCCAGCTGTATTCGAGTCTGTGTTCATATCCTTTGGCATCAGCTTGCAAATGTTCTGTGGCAGCGCGCTGTCAGCGCGTTGCAAATTTGCGTCAATTTGAATCCCGACCCTAGAACAATACAGGCCTTGTTCAGGGCATGACGCAAAATCCTTTTCACTGCGCGCAGCTCTCTTATCTATCCTCAGCTTGGAGACCCGGCCCTGTTTTAGATTTCCAGACAGATCAATGCATGGGATGACATGGTGCAGTGGGTATTGTGAAGGTTTTAGGGTATGTAATATCGTACTAATGGTTTCTCTACCGTTGCTCAGCTCGGAAGAAGCTCGGAAGCATTGTTTGCCAATCCAATTTGCTTTTTTCTTCAGGGTCTTCCCCTTGTCTGCATTCCTTCCCTAGGCTAACCCACCACATTATTATGAACACTTTACTCGTTGCTCTTGGTCTTCTCGCAGCCTGTGTGCTGATTCTTCTCACTCTGAATACACGCAAACACGGTGACGTCCAGCGCCTTCCTGGAAGTTTCTGTCTTTAACTTTTGGATACTCACTCCATGGTACTTGCAGTCTTCGACTATCTCTAGCTGGATCTGGGGCACGAACTATTGGCGTTCCAACATGCCGCAACCCAGATGTATTCCATCTGGGCACGCTCCTTCGGCGGGCTATTAAATCAAAGCAGCGCTATTCCATCCGAATATAGTGAGATTGAACCGTGTTACGGGTTATCATGCACCCACTGACCCTCAAAAACGAAGAGTTGCCACCGACCATGCCGCTGTGGCTCACATATTTGCCAACAGCGATCTGTACGTCAAATCGCCGGCCTTTCGACCTCCAATCAAGAATACTCTGGGAAAGGGGCTGGTTTGCGCAGAAGGAGATGGCTGACATCGGCAACGCAAGATGTTGAGTCCTGCGTTCTCGTGCGTCGTCTACCTTGACCGTGAATTACAAACCTCAATGGACTTTAGCTTCGACTCCGTGAAGGAAATGACTTCGGTCATCTACGAGTGCGCCGAGAGATTAGAAACACGTCTAACCAACCTCATCCGGCTGGACTCTGCTCTTGAAAAGAACGGAACTGGCCTCAACATCGTTCCCTATATCGGCGCGTGTACGTGAGTAGATTCGATTAATCACGAATTCCAGCGTCTAATAACAGTTTATATTCCATGATAACAGTCTTAATATCATCGGTGCCGTGGCCCTCTCGCATTCCTTTTCTGCGCACTCTGCGCGTTCGAAGACGTGCACTCGGATGCAGCACAAATTCACGCCTCTTGGGCTAGTCATATCAACACAGTTCTCAAACCGCTCGCATTTCTCGCGCCAATTGTCCTATGCGCCATCCCTCAGGCTGCAGTAGCGAGGGCGCCTTTGCCGCTCATGCAGAGTCAAGGCGTCATTAAAACAATCGTGCGCCGGATAGGGCGCAAGATTCTGGACCGGGAGAAGTTCGCCGTTGACAAGGCAAGCAAGGGCATTTTGACTAGCATCAATCCGGAGAATTGTGGGTCGCAGGGAACAAATCATATTATCAGCATTCTTCTCCGTGGTCGTCGGCTGGGTAAGGATGCTCATGAGAATATTCTGATGAATAAATCCTCGACAACGTACACTTCTCGTGTCATAGAGGTTTTCAGCCAACGAAAACTTGTTGGTTTCGACAGATAGCCACCCTTACGTATGCCCCTTTTCTTATTTTTTTCCTCGAATAACTTTCATTGCAACATGGTGGGCCACGAGACGACTGCTGGCAGTCTCACTTTCGCGCTATGAGAGCTTGCGTGTCAACCCGGCATTCAGGTAATAATGATCTCTGATACGTCTACAGTTTGCGCTCCATGTTTTGTCCAGAACAGGCTACAAGCAGAAGTCCTTTCGTGCGGCGCGACTCATCATACGAAGACTTACGAGTACTCGAGTTTCTTGACGCAGTAGTGAAAGAAGGGTGAGTGGGCCTTGGCTGCACATTCAACCTTGACCTGCGAACAACGTCTTAAGCATGCGACTCCACCCTGCATCGCCGCAAACAGCGGATAGGCTTGCTGCACGACCTTCTCCCATTATTGACCTCTCTGCCCGGAATCGGCGCAATCTTCCGCATTACAAAAGGCCAGGTTTGTCCTCTCACCTCATTTTGAACCATTGAACCAATGCCGCGTATCAGCTCATCCATATCCCCTTCACCCCCATGCACACCAATCCGCGCGTTTGGGGCCCCACTGCGGCGGTCTTCGATCCGCTACGGTGGTTGGAGGTCCGCGATCCTGCGATTCTACCGCATGGCTGGAGCGGGCTTCTTGCATTCTGCGAAGGACCGCGCAATTGTCTTGGTTAGCGGCTAGGTATGCTACCCCTATGTTTTTGCACCGCTCCGTGATCAACTTCATCCATTTAGCCGTTCTGGAGCTCAAGATCATTCTGGTAACCCTTGTCCGGTCGTTCGTGTTCACTGATACTGGGGTCCATGTCGACGAAAAAATATCACCGACTCTACAGCCTGTCGTTGACGGCGGGTGAGGGAATCTGCTTTTGCGGTTGAAACTTATTTGACCGGTTTGACAAAAAATTATTCTGCCTCGCGTTCACAAGCTCAACTCTCTGTTCACCCTCGTTTCATTGATTTACACTACTCCCCGTGTGTACACTTGACTGTAGCAGCCGTTTTGAGATTCATATTAGATTCGTATCCAGACTTGGCCAATGTCGGATTCGAATAATAACTTATAACACTGCGACAGTGCCCGAAGCGAGCTCAGTCCGAGGCTGACGGGCTGAGTGGGCGTCAGGAAGATCAATATCGCTTGTTGAAATTTTGTAACTTCCCGGATGCATGGGGATTTCATTTAACGTGATGATTTCGGACATGTCGGTCCCGGCCGAAACCTTCTGCTTTTGCATTTTCATTGCTCGTTATAGGTTTGGTCAGTGAGGCCTCACGATTCCTCTATGCGCTCTGATACATAGATCGTGCCATGCAAAGCTTTTGTCAACTGCATCCAACACTTGTATCTAGTGTCTCCGGCCTCTTGATTATTAGCTAAACGAGGCCCGGTCTTCCAGACATCCCAATTTGGATGAAGGTACACTGTCTCGCGATGGCACCTGTAGTGATGCGTCGGCTCGTTCAAAAGCTTCTAATTTCTACACGAGGCCAGCCCTGCAATAATTCTCCGGGTGGTGTCGCCTTTGTTACACTAACTGCGACTGGAACAAAGCCATTGTTTTGGTGGGGCCGTTTTACTGCCGTTTTCCGTGACCCAAGTTTCAGCTTGTGAAGAGGCTAGACTGTACGCAAAGGGTTGACCCGAGTTACGCCCACATCATTAAGTTTGACGAGCAGAAACCGGCGGCGGACTTCGAGCAATTTGGGGATTCATAAACGTCGGCGGTAAGGTTCCCGCCATGATACTCGAGAATCGAGGTTGCCGAACGGCTATGGGAGGCCCCCGGCCACTACCTATCAGATCCCTCCGCTTTTCAGCCAAAAATCTCGCTGTTTTACTCTATGAAATTTCACTTTGGCGGTCTGATTTACTCTATTTTGGACCAATATTTAGCCTAAAAAAGTCTTTTCCAGAGATTTCAGAGGCCCCTTTGGAGATGAAGGCTTGATTTAGGTTGGATTTGTGGCGAAATGCGCTCCAGTTAGCCGTCGTTTCGGTCCTCACCAGAAGTAAACTCGACCTACCCTGGCCCTGCAACATTCGAAAAAATTCTCGCGCTCCGCGCGATTTACTTTATTCGGATGGACCCTGACCCGTCTGGAGACTAATTTACTCTATTTTGCGACGGTAGGTGGGGGTAGTTTTGAGGCCTTGATTTACTTTATCACAGAGGGACCTGATAAAATAGTGATCGGAGACCTGCTATGATATGGAGTACGAATCCAGGACAGCTGAGGACAGTTTGAAACCGTGATTCAAAGCCCCATGATGTGAGCAACATTTGTGCATCTGTACTTCCCAGCAAAACATTTCACGCACGTACTTTTGGGTGCATCTATATGTTATCAATATCCTATAACAATTTCTAACTCTATATCGAGTTATTTCAAAGGCCTAAATTTGTACACGGAGATTTGTACTCATTTGAACCTATGAGTAGTTTGAACAGATAAATCAATCATTTGCTTCCAGCAGAATCTTGGGTGTTCAGAGGATGTATAAGAGATGGATTAACAATAGTACAGAACTAGATTGATGCGATTTTTTCACCACTTTTCTCACTGAAAAGCGTGAAATCTTCAGCCAGTGAAGGTCTGATTGCAGATTGTCTGCACCCACATTTAATAAAAGTTTTGGAAGCTGAAGATATATGTGGGGGTTGCTCGAGTCAAACGAGCAACCCCCACATATATCTATCATCGATAACCAAGTCTTTCCTTTTCTGCTTTGACTGGACGAAGATCTCCGACATGACACCTTTACAACTCGGATGCACAATACTCCAGTCAGTTTGGGAGTATAACAAACCGAGGAACAAGGTTCAATTGTTATAGTGTCTGTTTATAAGAGCCAAGTTCAGGAGGGGGTCTCCAGTAAGTCAATTTTCTTCTAAAATACTCTTGCTCGTAATGAACTACACAGGTGTCCTAATTGCGGATAGTCCACACCCACTTTGAATTAGGTGCTTTCGAAAGTTATGCAGTGGTTGCTTGTTTGATTCGAGTCTGGGCCTTGGAATGTGTGTTGTGTTTTTTCCCCCCTCTGGAGTCTTCAACAAAAAGTTCGGATCTCTACAGCTAACGCAGCATCTTTTCGATGCAATGCATGATGCACGAGTTGGGATCGAGACCATTCCTAGGTTCTCATTGTCTTCGGTGAGTCGATTTCTCAAAGTAATCTACTCAAGCCTCATATAACGAGGTACACGAGTGTGCATGTTACACTTGAAGATAAAGAAATTACTTCCTTTCTTGCTCCAGAGCAGCAAGCTTGTTGTCAATTTTTGCAACACCTTGTGCCTGCAATGAACGCTTGAACAGCGGCTGCGCTGTCCTCCAAAATTCCTTGGCTTTGACCAAATCTCCTCGGTTCTTAGCTAAATCTCCGAGGCGAATCATGCATTCTGCCCCCCACGATGGACATCCATGGACGTGAAGCCATCCAGGGCAGCAATAAAGGTGCTTTCTGCGGTTTTTTCATCATTGTCGGCAAGAAATACATCCCCTAGATAGCGGATGGCTTTGTGAAGGGCTAGCTTTTCCTGTTTCTTTGATGCAAATGCTAAGTAGATGAATGCATATGTTGCAGCCCATCGGAAGTCTGCAGATGGCCAAAGAGTAGAATCTCCCATCCGTTGCAAGGAGTATAATGTCAGTTGTGGATCGCCTGTCCAGGACCATTGCAAACATTTTTCCAGGGTTTTCTTCAAGGTTGTAGTTTTTAAATCTTTGTTGTTCCGAAGTTCATGCTCCACCTGAATGGCTTCGCAAATAAATGTCTCTGTTTGAAGATTGAGACTCGTGAACAACTTTCTCGCGTTTTCAAGGTCCGGATTGGCACCGTGTGTGCCAATGGCAGCATCAATCTCCCCTATACCCATGAGCGCGTAGGCATGGTCAACGGGATTATCCTTGGCAGTGCTTTTCTGAGCAATGTACATGTGAAGCTTTCGAGCCTCGGCATATTCTGATTTCCGTAAATGTATATCTGCTTCAAGGTCCATGGCTCGATAGTACATAGGGCTATCAGACAAGCTACAGAGCTCCAGAAGCTGCCTTGCTCGTTGAAGGATGAAAACAGTGCTTCCATATTCGCCAAGGAAAACATTGCAACCAGCTTCAATCCGCAGAGCATGTGCTTCCTCATATAGATTGGCTGCTAGTTGGGCAAGTCTTTGAGCCTTGCGTGCAATTGTCTTTCCAGTATTGTATTCACCAGATATCCAGTAGAAATTCGCAGCATAGCTCAGCATATCAGCATGAGTGTTGATGTGTTCAGTAGTGTTGACAAGTTCAACCACCTTGTCCATCGCTGCTTTGGCCTTTGAATTGTTCCTGTTAGCATAGTAGAATCCTAAGGTACTATAAAACTGGGCTATTAAATAATTATCAGACAAAAAGGCAAGTAGTATATAGAAACAAACATACACTCCAGGACTGGATCATTCAAAACCTGAAATCGAGATTTGGCTTGGGAAACTAGTGGTTCTGGGTCATTGATAGTGCTTTGAAACTGTACCCTGAATTGTTCGGTGATAAATAGCACTTCCAATTTCGGTCCGCAGAGCTGAACCAGTGGTTGTATATGATTCATGAGTGCATGCCGACCACGCCCTGTTTGACGACTGAACATGTTCAAAGCGAATGCACATGCTACACTGTTTCTAAGATCTGGATTTTGTGGTTTTAGTCCCTGCAACAGAATCTGATGAAGATTGCCAAGATTCAGCGCAATCTGCTTGATTGAGCCTGCTGTCTGGAGAGTCCCAAAGTACTTCTGGTAGAGATCCAGAAGTATACTGAAATACATCTGAAGAGGCTTAACCAGAGACAGTGTCACAGGATGGAAGTGCTGGACATGTTCTCGTATTGGCACTAATGACTTCAGGCGTTTCTTGTCATCATTATATGCAAGTGAAGTGCGTAGCAATACTGCCTTGCATGCCAAAATATCCTTGATAGGAAGGTTGCTCTGGAGGAGTTCAAGGTCTGAGAGACCATCTGGGAGAATTGACAGGAGGCGTAACAGATCCATTGCCCCTGGCAAGGAGGTGAATCTAGGACTGAGAAGTGACATGTTAATAGAGGCATCCAAGTTAGATCGCCTATCATAACCATCAGAGAGAACAGAAGTCTTTTCAGTTTCCCATCGTGCCAGCACACTGGCGGCACCGTCGCAGACAACTAAATGAGCCATAAGATCCACCACCAGTGGCATATTACCTGTGAATTCGAGGAGTTTCTTCATTTCATCATTATCGTCATCTGCTATATCAAGAAAAGTCTGCTGAGCTGCAGCGTCGGACAGTGGTTTTAAGGGCGGTAGAAACGGCCGTGTCCAGCGAACTTTAGCTGGATGTTCAGCACCACGCATGGTAATCTATCAATTGATTAGCTCGTGTGATCATTGGGTACAATATGATTACCAGTAATGCTAGATGGGGTATGTCTGCCAAGAGAGACAAAAGTTCCTCAACTCCACCACGGGAAGTAAGGGGCTCCCAGGTTGATTCCAGGTTATCCAAGATTAACAGTGGGGCTACCTTTGCAGATAGTGAACGTATAACAGGTTGAGTAAGATCACTTCCGGGTTTCAGATCAAGATACGCTCCAATGGAGGCAACTAGATCAATGGCCGTGATAGCAGATTCACATGAGACAAATAACCGATGCTCGTATTTGCCGATCACTTCTGGATGGTGCAGAACAGCCCTAGCGAGACTTGTTTTGCCCATGCCACCTGGACCAAGAATCGCAATCCGAGGTGATTGACATTGAAGCATCTTCGCAATTTCCTGGAGTTCCGAGTCTCGGCCATGAAATATCTTGGGCTGGGATGGAATTATCGAGAACGACTCAGAACTTGGGAAACATGAAGGATAAGTCTTTAAATCCCTTGAGTGTTTGTGCACGGACCTCAGTTGGGAGTCATTTAGGTTGTGATACATCTATGGAAACATAGTTCGTTACGAGGACGACATACGGATGAGCAAACGTACAGAGGATGCCTGGTCTGAACTCGTTTCATCGGAAAGGCCGGAAATCAATTCAAGCAGTTCATGGTGCATGTTCTCCGCTTTCTTCTGCTGTTCACTAATGTCGCTAAGGAAATCAAAACCGGATTCAACCTGATTGCGAAGTCAGATTCCTAGATTATACAGTGATGTACAGTGCACACCTTGAAAACCATGAAAGCATCCTGTAGCCCTTTCTGACAATCCTTGAACAAGATGTTCATTTCGCTGTGGCGGAACAAGCTCTTCATTTTGATCCTCTCCTGCTGTCCCTCCACGAAAGTGTATATCTGGTGGAGCGTTCTATAAGACGGTTTGAGTGATATTTCTTCCGGAATAAAATTAGTAATAGTACTCTGTGAATTTGCCTATATGGTGCAACATCGTCGGAGGGAGGTTCCCGGGCGTCTCCGACCGGATGTGGAGATCCAGAATGGCGTATAGCACCACGCGAATATCCTCCAGGAGTCGGACGCAATCCTCTTTGTTTTTAATGGTCTGAAATCTGACATTAAAATGAATTCTTTTTGCTTGTATATCGTACCCGAACTCCAGCAATTAGAGACGCAGTGGTGATTGAGATCGCCGGGACAAATGGTGTGTCAAAGGCATCAGCAAGTTCTTTTAGAAGTGGTATCACCGGCGTCAAGCCGGTAACGATGTTTTCAATACGATTTTCTATAGCTGTGGGCTGGCGGGGCATTGTTTCGAGGGTGAGAGCAAGGAGCAGACCATCACGGCGTATATCTAGTATTCCAAGACCGCACATCGCCGCATTCTTACGGCATGATGGTCACGTTCGGATATGACGGAGCCTACGCCAAGCCTACGCGAAGATCGATATCTTTCTGGGTGTCGGCAAATTTGGCGCAATTAAGATGTGAGTCAAACGTGGGCGCAGAAGGGCATTTTGACCATTTTGACCTCATGGGATTGTGTGGACCGCTCTTAAATTGCGGAGAATAGAATTGAATCGTTTCCTAGCTACGTATCGTTCTCTTTATGTGAATTTCAACTTCATACAAGTTCGTTGTGTCGTGCTCACTGACCTATGACAAAATGAATCCTAAATAACTCCTGACCCGTGGTAAAGGTATCGGGAGGGGAAGCGGTAATCGATAAGGCGGTGGAAAATGATTGTCAAGTCCAACGTACATTCGGACAGGGAGTCGAAGCGTGAGGCATGTCCGCAACGGTGAAGGTATCGGGGGAGGGAAAGCGTTAATCGATAAGGCGGTGGAAGGTGATTGCCAAGTCTAACATACCTTCGGACAGGGAGTCGAAGCATGAAGCATGTCCGCAATCGGAAGTCGTCAGAGATTTACCCCACCTCCGTTCCCATCGTTATCTTGGAATGAGCGTCGGATATAATTATTATTAAGTGCTGTGAGAGAGTGACGATCGTCGGCTGCACTAAGAAAACCCGACCTAAAGGTCAGGGTAATGATGCAATATCAACGAAAAGGGAAGGATATAGTCCACCCAATGCGGCGTTTATGTTAAGGGATCCTGAACAAGCTCTGAATGATAGAGAACATACGTATATAAGAAAGTTCACGCAGTTCGCCGTGAACTGCGTGAACTACGTGAACTCCGTGAACTAACCCGTGAACTCCGTGAACTAACTCGTGAACTGGCGTAAACCGTTTGCATAACATATTTGGCTTGTGTTTGGCCGGCCTGCCGCTGGTGGCATTGACCTCTTTCTGTCTTCCCCCCACATCAGTACGTTCGCTATTCCCTAGTTCTCTCAGAGCCAGACGCTTCAATCAAATGAACCTCGCACCTCGGTTGATTGAAGTCTGTGATTAAGCGCGGGGGTCCGATCAGGGTTCGAGCTTACTACATAATCTTCGCTTAGCTGCCCTGGTATCGTTTTCACTGTGCGGCACCTCTTTCTCCGGTTTCTTGGAGTGAAACTCAATTTTGGAGCATATTTGAGACGATCTGCCTCTTCAAATTTTTTTTGGATGGTGCTTGAATGAGTGCAGGAGCTCAGCCTTCAATGTGATGAAACATCAATGCGCCAAAAACCGATCGATTTGACTCGTCAATAGCTTCGTCCCATGGTACTGAAAAAATATGGAAATATTTGGGCATCCAGAAAACATCTGGGACTTTCCAATGTAGATATATCCATTGTTCAAGAGCTGGGGCAAGGACCTCAAAACGTGATTATGTAATAAGGGCGAACCCTGATCGGACCCCCGCGCTTAAAACTGGACTAGCTATTCCCTACCTTGTGAGTACCTGCCTAGCTCAAAACCGCCTGTACACTGAGATTATGCTCTCTAGACCCCGCCAGTACTTAATATGCCACAAACCAGCCTTCACCGACGCCGCGGTCGTCATGCCGCCCCTGCCCAATCACCAATAGATCCAGTGCCCTGCAACAGATGACGAACATCCCTGCGGGGAATGGATACCTTCAAGACTGAGCGAGGCCGGGGATTCGACTTGAGAAGGTATAGACCTCCTCCATGGTTCCCATCGTATCCTTCGAGCACTGAGGGGGAAAGGTTTCGGTAGCGGCAAGGAAAGACAAACGTGACTTTGACGCGACATCCCACGTGCACTGACCGTGCCGAGTTGAGCCAAGGCTCACGGGCGAGCTCACGCAAAGTTCACACAGTTCACGTAGTTTGTAAAGTTAACGGGTACGCCGTGCACTTTTCAGTTCAAGGATTTACTGGAATGATAAGGGCAGGGTAAGAGGACTGGAAATGTTGAAAAATTCGAACGAAAACAGAGCAAAGAAAGAAAGATAATCGCCCAGGAATCAGCGCCTCATGGTGGATAGAAGAAGAGCAAACACAAAAAATACGATGCATGAATCGGTCCCCAGATCAAGCTTTGACTTCAGATGAACCCGTGGGACACGGTCCCCGTGACACTGCTTCCTCACCCCCCACCATCGATTGCGTCAACTCGGTCCTCAACCTCCTCATGACGGCACAAGCGGCATTGCGCTTCAGCGTAAGGGAATTTGGATCTTTTCTCTGGGCTCTACTATTCTCAGGCTTGCCTACAAATGGTAAAAAAAAAAATGTGGCAAGCATTTTGCCGTAGGCAGGCTGGTACAACTTGGGACCCACCAAAGGGCTGGGCCTGGAGTGAATGATGTCGATCATCGGCATCACGCTGCCATCAATTACCTACTAAATTTGAGGGTCAAGAACTCACCTGCTACATGCTCAATCAAAATTCTGAAGAGACAGAATCTGAGAAGAGGGGAACTGGAGCTGTCCTTCCCTTTGGAGCTTTTCCAATAGATATACTACCCTAGCAGGGTTCTGGTTTAAACTGCATCGTGTCCAACGATGCCCCATGGTTTAAACCGGTTTGAACCATGTTGGTTGAAACCATAACTGTATCTCCTACTCAAGGTGTGTGGTTTAAACCAAAACGGTTCAAACCACGGTTTAAACCAAGGCGGTTCTAACCGTAGTTTAAACCATGGTTTAAACCAAAATGGTTCCAACCAAAGTGGTTTGAGCCACGGCTTAAACCTATGTTGTTCAAACCATGGTTTAAACTATAGCAGTTCAAATCAGTAATTTAGGTTTCAACTGACTTGAGCTAAAGCTTGAGCTTGTGTCTCTTCAGTACCAACCAGTTAGTTACTTTGCTCTCCTCCACATGGTTACCCTACAAAGTGCTGACTATGCATATTTGCCATTCACAACACACAGCATACCATGGCACCCACCTTGGTGATCTGTACCTCAAGATCAATGATTCACCTACTGTGTTATTCAGCTGCAGAAGGTCTCAAGAGTCACTGGTCCTTCATCCTTGAGTGTCAGGCCAAGCCATGAGCCAAGAAGAAACAGGCAAAATGAGAGTTTTTGCTAAAAGTGTAAATAGATTACCTAAGATGAGTAAGCTACAAATGGAAACTTGTGGCTAGTGCTTAAATAACTAAATACAAATGAAACATTTGGAACAATAGCGAGTTTGCGCTGCAGCCATTGGATCCATTGGATGGCTGATTTGCATTGCATAATTTGGTGGCTCCGCATGCCAAAAGTACCCACATATGGCTGTCTGAGCCATTGGACACTAATTTTAGCGGGGTGGAGCCACCCATTTGCACAATGTAAATCAGCCATTGAATGGCTCCAATGGCTGCAGTGCAAACTCTCTAATCACTGCATTCTGGCCCCCCATAGACCAAGGGTACACAGACCAGTTTTGCTGCCTATGTCCATGCCTTATAGACACATCTGGTCTGGGTATGTCTACCATCTGCCTACCCATGCACACGGACCTCGGCCAATGTAGACAAAAGGTAGACCAATGCAGCTGAGGGTAGACCAATGCAGAACAAGAGCGTCGAAGGCGAGGCTAAATTTGTAGAGTAGTGTGAGATTGGACAAGGCGTGTGTACCGGCAAAGACCGAGGTAGACGTAAGCAGTTAAAGGTTGTCCACAGTAGGTAGCTGGAGGTCGGCAAAGGTAGACCGAAGGCGGCCAACCTATGTTGACATGTCCTTGTACACATATGTGTACAAGGGTAGACACAGGTACACAAAGGGTAGACCATGGTACACCAAAGTAGCCCAAGGTCTGTCTACGGGGGGCTGGAATGCAGTGAATATGTGAGTGGATATAAGAGAAGAGGAGCCCTTACATCTTTTCAGTCTACCTTTATTTTGCTGTTGTGACTCTCTTCTCTTCCCATGCATTTCAATATCACAATTTTGTGAAGAAGCATTTCTCGAGATTTCTCCATCTTGTGCAAAGAGGGTTTTAAATGAATTGTAAGGCACAGTCTGAAATGGTTACCTTTCCCTTCCAAGAATTGCATGCTATGAGTGTCGTTCTTCTAAACTGTGGTTCTTTTAAATGAAAATTCCCTAGACAATGTTGAGGCATGCATTCTTTTGGGCTCGAAAATTAATGAAACCTGAGTCAGGTTGATGTTTTGATACTCAAAATTAAAGCTGTTGGTGCTACTTACAGTGACTGTGACAAGTGTTTAAAGATATAACAACAATCATCTACATTACTAGCTGTGAGTTTAAACTGCATCACATTTGAACCACATTGGCTTAGCACTAGTTTGAAACTCTGCAGTTTGAACCTGTGTTATCTGAACAGGGTCCCGGGTCAACTGTGATTACCTGAGTTTCGCCCTTGACTTTAGTTTGACTGTTTCCTTGATCCTTCCCACTTTGGAAATCTCTGTTACTGGGGTTGCAGAGGGGATGTTTCATAGCAGTAAAACTATTTTCTGTCCACCACTGTCATTCCAATCAATTGATGTTTCTGATTTCCCTTGAAAGACTATACTGATTTTTCCAAATGGTGGCTTTCAAATACTGTTGTGAATTACAGAAATCTGGGACATATGTGTCCTTTCCATCCATTTGTGCAATTCCTACTGTTTTATATGATTTCGTGATATCTATCTAAAAGAGAAAATCCGGCCAACCAAATGCTCAACCAATGGTCAAAGGTTAAATAATTCAGTCAGACTCAGTCAACTGCAGTCAAATACAACACTGGTTTGAATCATCATAGCTTAAATCATATGAGTTCAGACCACTTTGGTTGGAACCATTTTGGTTTAAACCACGGTTGGAACCATTTTGGTTTAAACCACAGTTGGAACCACTTTGGTTGGAACCATTTTGGCTTAAATCACAGTTGGAACCACTTTGGTTGGAACCACCTTGGTTCAAACTGCACAGCTAGAGTAGGAGATACAGTTGTGGTTTAAGCCAACATGGTTTAAACCAGTTTGAACCATGGGGCATCATTGGACACAATGTGGTTTAAACCAGAACCCTGCTGTTACTGCGAGCCGTGGGGGCTGCCGGCAACTCCTCAACAGCCGGCACCAACATGTCGATGATATCACGTGACATCTCAGGTCTCAAACTGTCTCTTAAGAATTTCAACCCGGGTCATTATTTTTAAACTTATCACGCGTATTGTCTTCATCACAGGAGCTTTCTTCTATTCCCACCAACTGTATAAATACACCTCAAACTTCGCCGCTTTCATAATTACCCCCGGGTAAAGCGCTGCGCACCCTCACTGAAGCCTTCATCTCCAGCCCTCCATCTGTACCAGAGCTCCCGCTCGGCCCATTGAGGCGAAAGTCCAGGGGGGTCGACATCATCGTGGAAGACGAGTATCCACGCCCACCGACAATATGGAACCGGGCATTCAGAATCACGTAGATGGTGTTGGCATAAAGTTTGGGGAGCACGAGACCACCCGTAACGAAATACAACTTCGTCGGAAACGCAAAGAGGAGGGCGAGATTTATGACAGCGACAACGGCTGGCCAAAAAAAGTAAATATAACATTGTCCTCCCAGGGAGAGTAGTAAAAAGTTCGCATACCGGTAAGGGACCCAGTCTCAACCGTAAGGCGAATCAGTCTTGTAACCAATGCATGCGTTCTGCGAAAGCCGGTATCGCTTTTTGAAAGCTGCGACAGGTGAACTGAGTTGAAAGGACGATGCAAAATAAAGGGAAAGCACACATAGTAGGTCATGCAGACGGCAATACTGATGTCGCTCAATGCAGAGGACCCAAGCCATATCTTTGGCGGATGTTGAGCATCAATTGGAATGAGTCCGGGCCTGCACATACCCCAGCAGTGATTTTACTGTTTGTCAATAAGGTCAGATGACCAGCTATCGATGCTTGAGTACACGGATCTCCTGCACGCAGGGAGTCATACCTATATGCGAAAAGCCGCCCAAGAGGCAGCCACCGACGCTGCTAGCCAGCGAAACCTTCATGCGATGTGGGCGTAGTTAGACAGACGGCGAGGAAAAATAAAAATTTAAACACACAAGAACGATTAACACGGGGACAATCCATCGTTTGGACAGAATGTAAATGCGATACGCGTAGAAGGATTGACCGATGAAAGCCACTGGAGAAATCCAACGTCAAACGAGTATGCGGGGGGAATGATGTGAAGGTAGTACCAAGCCCACCCATGACAGGAATATAGAGCCACGCGAAATATAGATCCGTTATCGCAGCAGGGTCACCGAAACCATACCCAAACGTTTGAAAGGCATCGCGCGTCATGAACATCGTTTGTACCAGCTCGAGGGTATAAACGGTATACACCAGGCATTTGGTGAAGATCCGATCATTTGGGAAAGCCAGATAATAAAGATCTGAAGGACGTTAGAGCTCGATGGAGGACAGGCCTGAAGGCCTTACACAGTTGGACAGAGAGAGTACCAAAGAGGCCCCAATGCAAAAAATATGCAATGATCTGTCGACACGATGAGACAAAACGTTACCGGGAACAATCAATAGAAGAGCTTACCAGTGGTCCCGAGCTAGGTGTAGCGTCAGGTGAATATCAATGAAGCAACTGCCTCTCACAATTCCGCAACGTTGATGGGTGGGGAACTGGTTGACATGAGGGCTGAATGTCGAGGGTATGGATGGTGGAGGACAAGGGAATTTAAATAGGCTTGAAGTTTTCGCCGATGGTATCTTGGGACATTCTTTTCTTAGCCAAAGGGACCTGGACGATCAACCGCCGCGCACGAGAGAAAAATTTTATATACAGCCCATGTTAGAGGACGAGATTACAATTCTTCTAGCAATGTTTAGTCTTTCTAATCGGCTGGATGCCCCAAACTCCTCGAATATTGTGAGATATCTCACTCGCCGCCTCGCAAAAGATACTTGGCATTGATCACGGGTCTTTTGACCAGCAACATTTCATATGCAGCGTGCCTGGAGAAGATTAACAAGCTGATCATGATCAAAGATGTTTGCACTGGATCTTGAGGGCGTACATGATCCGATTTGCGTGATTCCGCAGTAGATGCAGGAGTGCCGAGAGAAGGAAACTGGTTCTTGCGAGTGCATGATTTTTTTGGGTAAGAACCTGAAAGACAGTTGATGACCGAGGAGGACTTTTGCCGGATGGAATCATGGACTGTCTTGGCCCAATTCCCAAGGTACCTGTATGATAGACGATAAGGATGTCGTCAGGCGGGAGATGTTGATAGGGAAATAACAGAACAGAACATCAGAAGGTACAAAGAACGGAGGTGATGCGCGATGGTGGGACAGACATGTTTATATGAAAGACCAGCTGCTCAGTCGTGAATTGAGAGGATTTAGATTCAGCACTGACACAGGCACTGTCGAAGACGGAGGATAGAAGCGTCCGAGTTCATTGGAATAAAGCGAGCAGCCAAGAAAGCAAGATGGCAGAAGGCTGTTGGCCTACGGCTACGGGCACAACGAACAAACTCAGTTACGGAGGAGGGAGAGCTGTAGTTCTTGGCCTGTGCAGACAACGGAGCCAAGGCAAGAATAGAGTGTTGAATAATAGCTGTCGGGCCTGCCGCTAGGAAGGAAGAACGACGTGGAGGCCGTCCTTCATAAGGACGCGATGCCCATTGAGTAGCTATATGCGAGGAAGAAGGCCTTATTTTCTCCGAGCTGGGCTGGGCTCAAAGTACGTCTGTCCATGACACGCATCGCTACGTACGATAGACCATAGGCTTTCGGCAGGCGGGAGATGTCAGCGAGATAGAGAACAGAACATCAGAGGTCAGAAAAAACGGAGGTGATGCGTGATCTGGTGGTGGGGTAGAAATGTTAATATGGAGCAAAAGCCGGATTGCATCGAGAGTTTGAAAGGATTTAAATGGAGAAAAGATGGAGGAATGGCTGTCGGGCCTCGGGTCCGATACTCTCGAGGTCATCGGGTAGGATGCCCAGTTGGCGGCAAGATGCCAAACTCCTATCGCCATTTCAAGTCATTTTTGGGAAATTACTGGTAAAAATGTATAGAGCAGGAGTGCATGCAGTGCAGCCGTGGTGGCTGCGTGGTGGCTGCAGAGTCGATATCCAGGGTTAGCTTATAGGCTTGTGACCAACCTGCCTACAAATGGCAAAAAAAAATGTGGCGAGCACTTTGCTGTAGGCAGGCTGGTACAATTCGGGCTGTGGGAAAGCCCTGGGCGCAGAGTTTGCAATATTTTCCTTTTCCGCTGTTCTGGTTTTAATTCAGCTTGGTTGGGGAAATTTCCAAAGATAGGGCATGCTCTAAATACCATATTCTTGAAATCTACCTCTTCACAATTCTCAAAACCTCTGCATATGTTGAGTACTGAAGCCTCGCTTTTTAGCGAGAAATGATGACAGTACACAGCCACCATGATGCCGATGATCGGCACCCGCCAAATTTCAAACTCCGGGCTCAGCCCTTTGGCATGTCCCAAATTGTACCAGCCTGCCTACGGCAATGCACTTGCCACATTTGTTGCTCATCATAGGCAGGCTGGTAACGAGCCTAGCTAGCTTACATGTTCCCGTAGATCACACGTGAGACACATCTTCCGACATCTGGAAATTTCTGCCCAGCCCATCTGGCCGTACCCGACCTTGTGATCTGCATAAGTTGCATGATATGACGAGGATTTGGCCTCTAAGAGGCGGGAGCTGAACCTTTAGGAATATTAATGCTGACTCAACGGCAGTGGTCTTCATGATCTCATCAAGTCTGAGATGGTATTCGAATTTTGCAGAGCAACAAGTGGGGGCTCCCACCTGTGATGGTTTCAACCAGGTCACTCACATTATCAGAATGGAATCTATTTTTTTTGACACAAACTCGGAGCTCTGGGTAGTGTTTCCGCCTTCAATCTTTTGGTGAGGTTGCATTAGAGTTCATGATTCAGATGAACCGAGACTTGCCGTTGCCGCTTTGGACATGTTTGGTTAGAAGATGCACCACAGAAAATATTTGTAAAAGGTGTCCTAATGCAAGCGAGGGAGACGCCAGGTGGGCAGAGCCAGGCCGCCAACCAGAATGCACACGCAGAGCAGCGATGTGATCAAGAACAAGCTATGAGTCATGATGATGTGTCTACCTGTAGCCAAATAACCGTATCTACATCACGGCTACGCCCGGATGCACTAGTGCAGCAACAATGACGAGGAGGGATTACGAGTTAACAAAGGGAAGGAACAGGAATGCGATGCGTGTTGGTGAAGGCAGCAAGGTATGGGAAAATGTACCGTATAATTACGTTCAATTCGATATGGGGGTGTGACGCGTGACACCCTATGAATAATTCAATAATTCGATAGCGGCCGGATTTCCGTGTGACACCCCCCCAAAATTTCGACAATCTCACGAAAATTTTGGCTTTTTCACCACTGGGGGCGGAGGAGGTCTGTCATGGTTCAGAAATTCGATAAAGTCCCCCGTGACACGTGACATCGACCAAATTTTGATATCGATAGAGGGGTGCGGGATGCGTGACAAACGAATTGAATGTAATTGTACGGTATGGGCCTGTGAGTGTGAGTGGTTTTGACTAGTGTCGCCGGGGTGTGGTTCAGAACCACTCCCAAACCCGAACCCGAACCTGAACTGCACCTGAATTCAGGTTCGATAACCACCTGTATATTCCTGCATGTTTGTCTTCGGTAGACTTGTTGCTCATGTTGTGAACTACGCGAGTATAATAACCCCCCCCCCCTCCTCCGGCAGGCCCTCATCGAGCATGTGCAGACGACGCTGGGGCAGGTTGTTGGTGTGTGGGCCATCAAATCCGTACCAGCTACAGCGATATGCCCTGACTCTCACTCAGTACTTTTATTTTCACTCAATCATTCCGACTCTTTCAGCCCCGGCCGGCCTGTGTGAGAGGGCATCCGCATTACCGGCACACGAAAATGCGGTGCGGCCGTGCAGGAGGAAAATGAGGTGCACGAACATACCTATCATTTTACCCTGACTTATGTCTTTTCACCTCCCCCACAGCGCATGGCACATCTCATCACTCGCTCCCAGTGTGCCCCGTCAGGATAATGTCAGGTGCGTGTGCCCAACTACTCCCCGCGACTAGCTGGATATCCTACATCTATCCAGTACGGGTGCGGCCCCACACGCTCGACTCCGCATCAGTGCTCGCAAGGAAGTAGAGAAGGTACGTCTGCATGCACCTCACCTTATTCTTTTTCTTCTTCCATTACCCTGCGTGCCTGCCGCACCTTCTCGGCCATCAGTAACTCGCGACAATCCAGCGCCACCTCACCATGCCGCTGCGCACCTGAGGCGCTCGAACCAACAAACGCGTGCATGCTGCGCAGCGTCGGAGTACTGCAGCTCACCTTGAATGGCAATAGCACACACTCGCAAATCATGTTGAGCGAGCGCGAAGCTGCGCATGCATGAGTGCCGGTCAGCGGGTGCAATGTGCGCCGGGACGTCGCGTGAATGCTGGGATGCATTCACATGCATGCATGCTTGCTTGAACAACACGTGGAAAAATCACAGAGCACGCTTGTCACCCGAGGCATTGACTAGAGTCAAATTAAAATAATACCTGTGAATCATTAGCTTTCATTGAGGGTATCAGAACAAACCAAATCAGAATAAGTTAAGCCCAGCTTGGGGGACGGCAAGGGCTGAACGAATGGGTTGGAAGGATAGGAATTACCTTGATTGAATACAACTCTGTTTTGGTTTAGTGAAACCAGATTGTCCACAAAGAGAGGATTGGTTAGCGCGAAGAAAATGACGCAGAAGGGGGGTGGACGTAACAAAGTACAGAGGGGTAACCTCGAGTCAAAGTACATGAACCAAAAAAAGCAAGACAGAAGAAATCTAGGTAGCATGAAACGTTAACAATGTGTAAGTGAAATTGAAATGAAACGAGATACAGACGCACCAGTTGATAATTCCACGGATAGATAAATCAAAAATAATGTTGAGAAGAGATAGATTGACAGAGTGGGATCGAGGTGTTGAAAGGGCAGGCACGCACTGGGGAATAAATCTGAATCAATTGGACTCAGAGTAGTCTCGTGCAACTTGAGGGCGGCAAACAACCGATCATGAAGCCTTCTGGATAGTCAAATGGAATAGCAGGATCGGTTACTGGTCTAAGATGCGCACCTCTTCTTTCCAACGCAGACGAAGCCCCCCTATTTTATGGCCTGTGCTCTCCTTTAATCCCACCACATACGCATGGTTTCCTTTGAGATACTAGTAGTCACTTAGCAGTCAGAATAAACATGCAGGGGTTGAACAATACATACCGGTGAAACGGTGCACTTAGAGTCACTCTGGCAGCAAATTTCAAGCTGAGCTGGAGCTCGGAAATAAATTTGATGGCTTACGAGATGTGCTGTAATACGTTCCCATGTAACAATTTTCTTCTGTTTCTTTGCGTTGTGCCGCGTCCCCACCACCCTTTTAGTCTCACAATGCCCCCCCAAAGATGTGGCAAACTGGACCACCAACCCCTGAGAACATCATCAACCTCCTAGCCTGCTTCCATGCACAGTGCAGCCATGCTGGGGAGGGGGGGAATTGGGACAAAACAGTCCTCAATGAAGCTGCTACTCATCTGGCCAGTTTGGGGCCATTGGCCAAGGGTGGGCTGAAGACGGCCACTGCTATTGCCACAAAATGGGGGCAGATGTATGCTAAATTGTTACATGGGAACGTATTACAGCACGTCTCGTAAGCCATCAAATTTATTTCCGAGCTCCAGCTCAGCTTGAAATTTGCTGCCGGAGTGAGTCTTAACTATAAGCTAGAAATGCGACTATTGTTGGATGCTAACAAACACCACAACTAACAACCACACAACCAACTACTATCACTCCCAAAGAACAAGCGCACTCCCTTGGTGAGTTTGGGTCTGAGTCGTAATATGCGACTACTGGTTTTGAAACCCAATGTGATAATGAATCTTCACTAATCTGACTGACAACAATGCCCGCAGCACTTCAACTATGCAGGATTTGTATGGAACAATGCCCTGCAGCCTCGATGAACGAGTAATATATGTGGTTTTTAGGTGGATACAAGACAAGAGGAAGACTAATAGATAGTTTCGTCTACGTCAGGGCAGAGTTTGTAAGGTTTCAACAGCGAATCCTCTAATTGAGGTCACAAATCCTGCTTCCAATCACTCTCACAACAAGCAATCCTCGTTGTAGACCTTGGCTTAACCTGCCACAGGTACCTTTCACTCTACTTCAAGGCTTAAGCACCTTGCTGGCGACCAAACTGATCTTCTTGTTGGTTACTGAGGGCAATCTCAACCGCGGATGCAACTAGCAAAGCAGATGCAAAGCAACAAGCCCACTCAGGTAGGTAAACCTCTCTTTTGTACGTGAAGACCGCCCACAGGGTTGACAACGTGAAGCTTAACTTCTTAACTTGAACTGAACTAGAGCCAACAACCAAACTTCGATTTATAGACACACTACAAACAGAGGTAGATACTACTCTCTGCGAGTTGGCCTGAGAACAACCGCAACAATGTCCGCTGTGGTGTACTGGCCTTCTGCAGGGTCCTTGAGCCCTATTTATACTACTGGAATATAGATTTACATGTGAAAAACAGAGAGTGAAAACAAAAGAAAACAAAAAAGATGTCCATGCGTATCTGATGCGTCATCACAGGGCAAGAGAAACCCTTTGCATGGTTCTCATGTCCTGATTTGGGTATATGGTAGGTGCCACGGGCTGCTGTCTGCAACTGCAGGCCTGGACCTTCTGGGCACAGAGTTGAATCCATCCTCTAGTATAATGTTGCTATTGTCAAAGGGAGCCCATGGGTCTGTTCCTTGTTGGTCTGTACCCATGATTCCACTCTGAACTCCGGTCCAATGGAATAAATCCCATTGCTCCACTCTATGTGTCTCTGTTTGTCACTAGGGACGCGACGCGTCTCCCCACGTGTACTCTCTCTTCATAGTTCTCCTCTGTAACTGTTTTCCGCTTGCTTTAGCATGGCCTGCGGGCCTTGCATCAACCCTGCGATCTAATGCCAGACTGGAAGGACGGCCCACAGCCGACTTCCTTAGCCTTCAACCCACTCGCTAGTACTCTGTAAGTCTCCAAAGACTTCCTCTGGGCAGCCGTTGGTCCTCTATTGTAGGATACAACTTCTGAATGATGACTTCTGGGGCTTTTGGGTATTTATCTCCTCTTTGTGTATGACCAGCGGCCCACAGAGTACGCTAGACCTGATCTATACACTACAATCAGCAGCTTGGAGCTCACTCTGATCCTCCTTTGTATCACCGAACAGAAGTCCAGAGTACTAGTGATAGTACTATTAGAAACTACCTTGCAACTCTTATAATATGTGTTTATGAGCGCAAAAATAGCTAGATGACGCATACTTGGCAGTGTGCCATCTCACCGGCATAGTTTCGACATGGGAAAGAAGGGTGTGCTGCACAGGCAGAGCGACTGTGCAAAGTGAATATTATAATGGAGTTGAATTTTTGTGTGCCTACAGTTATTGATTCGGCCATTGAACGCCGTGAACAAAAGGGCAGAGGGTTGGCAAAACGAAGGCACATAGAATTTGCAGATGCTGCGAAGTTGGGTGGTCGGGGGTTGTTTTGAATGGGGGAGGAATTGAAGTTGGAGTAGAACAGAAAATATGCGAGCAAACGAATGATCGTGACTCCGCGGCCGTTGGTTGGGGCAGATGACATAGAGAAATAGAGGGAAGAAAAGGAAGTTTGGGTGGAGGGGGTAACGAAATGAAATGAAGGGTTGCCGCATCATTCAATATCAAGGCGAAGGTTAAACAGAAGTGAACGAGAATATGATGAACTTGTATCACGGAAGGAAATGAAATGGTCGGGGGCGTGTATGAAAGGGATGACCAGCCATTCGATTTTAACCTGCACTCAAAAGAAAATCTAATTCAAGGGCGTTCAGATGAATGGAAGGGAATGGAACACATACACATTCAAATTTGAGGAGTGAGAACTCACCGGCGAACAAACCCGAGCCCTGCGCGACTCGGAAATAAACAAAGTGATGTCTGATTAAACAAAGTCGCGGTACTGAAGTGATATCAGCTTAATGGCATGTCCAGGATGCCCGAGCAACCACAAGCAAGTTCACAAATCCGAGATGGTTAGATCAAGGCACTGGTTGTGGAAAGACAAATACATACAACATGTTGAGAGGGAGACTAGTTCGATTTCTTGTCCACCGAATTGCTGCAGATACGAGATGAGAGCCAGGTTGGTGAAAGGGAAAGGAGTTGAATGAGAGACAAATGGTTTGGGTTCCGGAAGGCTCCCCGAGGCAGAACAAAGGAAAGAACCAGAGGGAAAACTCACCGGCATGATACGGTACGGGATGATTGGTATTGAAGCCTAGAGTCCCGTTAAATGCGAAAGTGGAAAGAAAGGGTGGGTCAGGAAATGTCTGTACATAAAGTGAATCCAATGCACCTCAAGTTTCCTGGAATCAATGAACTGCAAACTCGATTTGAAGGCTTAACAGAGGCTCAATTGAACTTGACGTGGATCCAAACCATGGTCAGGCAATGAGGACTCACTGAATATAGTATTGATGGGGGAACCTTGATGGGGGGAACGTACCGCGCGCGAACGCGCGGAAAGTTGAATCCTGCTTGGAGTGTGAAGATAATTTCGGGTCACTGATCTACCGGACATTGCAAGTCATTCGGAAGCGCACAGGTGTAGTCCCGACGGCATTCGGTTCAATGGAACACAGCTAGGTGTAGCGGCCATAGTTTCGGCACTCAAGAGTCTGACCTTTTTTTTTCATTTTTCACTTCATTTCGATTCAATTATAGTGCACGCGGGCCCCTTGGGGCCCATGTAGCACTTTAAAATGTGCGTAGAGGTAACTGGCCGCCAGGAAGGTAAGCGGCGGAGTAATGGCATAACTAGCCGCTAGGAAGGTGAGCGGCGGAGTAATGGCAGTATTTAGGTAGATCGTGGAGTATGCTATGAGTGGGAATCGAGTTATTTGGTGCGATGGCGGTATTGGGGTTCGGGACGATATAGTAATGAGGAAGAAAGAAAAAGGAAGAACGGGAGCCGACAGGTAAATTATGCGAGTGTAAATTAGTGGAAAGAGGAGAGTGGCGGTATCACAGAGTGTATGGAAGGAGGCGGTGTGTGCTACGAACGTATTCCAGGACGGGCTTGTGATCGGCTTTCGCGGCGAGGAATTTGAGAGTTAAGCGCGCGGTACCTAGGCGGGCGATGAGTTGAAGGCGTTGGCACTGGAAGGCGAGGCAGGCGAGAGAGAAGTGCGGGACGGTCTCGGGGGCGGAGCAGTGATTGCAGCTGGGGGGAGAGGGCGAGACCGAAGCGGTGAAGGTGTGCATTGAGGCTGATGTGGCCCGTGCGCAATTGGGTAAGGGCACTGCATTGAGGCTAGGTGAGGGATTCTTACATCCAGGCCACACACTTGGAGGGGGCGGTGGAGTCGAAGCCCGAGAGGCGGTGGGAGCGCAAGAGTCGGACCCGAAGCAACATAACCGATACAAGAGCTTGAAACGAACTTGGATTTCTGCATGGGCATAGTCAGGGCCTTCCGTAGAAAGGCAGCCCGGAATCTAGGTCTGAACAAGTGTTCAGAACCACTTGAATGCAGTTGTACTATCTTTGACTAGTTACTCGGCCACCTAAGCATTCAATGTGAATTCATCGAAGTAGAAATGATCCCACTGCCCTGAAAGGTACTTCGTATACCTTAGACATCTTGCGATCAGTTTAAGTCAAGTTTCTCGAATTTACACAATGATTTGAGGGTACAGTGAATTTTCTTTCCGCATCATGCCAAAAATGGCAGTTGATGGCTTAGTCGGCCACCCGCTCAAATGCTCGATTGCCGCCCAGTATTGAATCTCCAGTGCATCCAAATTTTGATAGAGGTCATAGAAGAAGGATTTGATATACTTTGATGGTACTTGAGACATATAGGAGGGGAAATGAATACAAATGGAGTGCCATATCAATCCCTAGTGTTAGAGTTCCAAGAAACAGTGAAAACAAGTCTGGATTGAATACAAGATTCTGAGAAGTATAAATATGAATTCATGTATGTACAGCTAAGTAACCGAATATGTCGAACAATGGGAGATAAGAATCAGGGATACTAATCTGGCTATAAAGGGAGTGCTGTTAAAGGGAGAAGATCACAAAGTAGAATAAAATCAGATGGCTGTATTCAACAGCTTAATCCAACAGGTAAGATGCATGACTGGGCCATTCCAACAACTAGTCCCCACTATTCCCACAAAAAAATCTGGAACTCCTGGACATCAAATTCAGCTAATTTTCTCTTGTGTGCGGAAGTACGAGAGAACTCCAGCAGCGAAAATCCTAATATACGGACTGGGTGAAAATGCCGCGACTGCTGCGGCACTGATGCACACTGACGCGCATTGACGCGGCATTGACGCGGCGGTGGCTGTGCTTTTGCCGCGGCGCGGGGGTGAAGTGCCACGCAGCCTCCATTTCTTTCCACATCCCTTATTCCATTGGAACTTGAGTTGTGGCGAGGTTTTGTATCCTCAATACATCGTTTGGATCACTGAAACCCCGAATAATACTTCGCAATAGATATGGTAAAACCTATCCTAAATTTCGACTAAAATTTGACTAGACTGTTGTGATCAGCCTGGTATAGTTGCCAATCCTGTCAAGATTGTCTTGAGACCATTGTATTTTGAGTAGAAACATTTAAGAATATGTACCATCCACTCACTGCGCAGGGAATTTCCGAATCAATGGATCCGACGGCCAGGTTCCAGATGAACAAGATTTGTCAGTTTCTGAAAGCCAGTTGTGTATTGACCACGCACGATCTTGCAGCTTCATTTCAACCGAACTCTTGCCGCCTTTACCAAGGCCATCATACAGGCCATGTAGTCTGAGAGCAAGATAAAACAATACATGGATCGTTTGACTCCCACTGTGAAGTCCCACAGGCTCTCAATCGGGGGCCTTTGGAATTGAAACCAATTCACTACATTTATTTTCTGCTGGAAATGTTTTAGAATTTCAATCCAGTTTACAATTTGGTGCCATGATTGGATACTTGGGCCGGGATGTGAACATGTCAATGCCATGGCACTCGCGCTGCAACAAAGCGCTGCACCAAAGTCTCAACAGCTCTCTGAGGCCAAGCATGTTACTATCCTTCAAGATCTGAAGCTCTGTTGACAGTTTGGCATGGAGGAGACAGAAATGAGGGCCTCATCAATATAATCTGGAAAAATTCCTTTGTTTCCCCATTTGGATTTTGAATAGTGTTCACAAAGAGATGTTGAAAATATTCTTCTTTTTGGAAAAATCTTCACACTTTTCAAAAAGAAGATCTCCAATGGGAGAACTGCTTGAAAAAGTTTTCTCCTGCCAGAGTGTGGGATAATGATACTATATACCAGAATGGTGGGAGTGAGATGACATATCAAGGTACGAGATTAAATTATTATAGAGTCTGTTTATAAGAGACTAGTCGTAAAATTAGAAAAATATTAAAATCGTCCAAAATCGTCCCTTCAAGTCGTACAGAATACGGGTCATTGAATACGTTCGAAAAATTGTATATAATTAAGCTCTTACAGTTTCTCAGGCTGGAGACGAAGCGGTGCTTGGTGAGATGCTTAACTGTCAGGGACGAATTGTTGGGCCGCTCTTGAGAGTTCTTGTTGAACATCTTTGCCCTGGTCCACAATCGAATAACCATCAGAAGGTGACAAGCCATTCTGGCTCTGGACTGGAACGATGCCGTTTTCCTCAATGATGGGAGAAATTGCGGTGCCATTAACAGCCGTAAGGTTCCCTTGACCCCACTAAAAAGAGAGTTAAATATGGAGAAATCCCAATGGAAATTTTATATACCTGGTATTGGATCATCCCTGCGAGACCGCTCAGAATTCCTTGTTGAAGCCATTGCGCGTATACATTATCTCGCTGCTGGTCAGTGACACCAAAAGGGATCTGGGTCGCCTTCAGTGTGAGATTCCCTGTTTTTGGGTTAGAATAAGTTGAACCAAATGGGAACAAAACATACCAATTTGGTCATTGGCGAATGGTGCAACTGTAGAATTGAATGGCACAAAGGATGGGGCATTGTCTTGCGTTACTAGACCGAACCCAGACAAAGTAACAGGTTTCCCGAACCTAGAAGAATTGAAAATTTGGCGTATCCAATATGCCCAGCACTTACATCTGACCAGAGTCGCCATGCCGTTTGATCCAATCCAACCCGACCTGCAAAGTATTGTTGAATGCAGAAAGGTTTGGATCGTCCGGAGCATATGAATTTTGGTCTGGGAACAGTTGAAAGGAACTGAAGCCGATTTGAGGAATCTATAATCAGTCGTGAGCAAAAGATTTTGCAATAATGAAGTGATGGATTGACGAACATTGAGAATGTCCTCGAAATCAACACCTTCCGATCCATCACTGTTTGGCCAGTCAATACCACCCCTGGAATGGGGCGCTAGAAAAGACTTACAACGCCGAACCCAGTACTGCGTCGTCCTGTTGTCTCGTGGCTGACAGACAATCAGAAAGGCGACGAAAATTTAACTGATCTAAACCTCACGGGTTGCAATCCATTTGCCCCTAACTCTGACGCCCGACGAGGGAGGATCAGACTGAAGCTTCGATGCTCTTGTCTTTTTCCTCGCATCCTTCCTTTCTTGTAAGATGCGCTTTTTTGTCAGAGGCTCAACTTTATTTTGGCGGCTGGAGATAGAAGGCGAAGGCGAAGGCGAAGGACGCGACGGGGACGGAGTAGTTCTTGGGAAAAGCTTAGGGCAGTCCGCACAGAAAAATCCCTGCGATCTAACAGAAATGGAAGTTCAAATAAAATCTTTCTGGGAGTGGAGACAATGAACCCTGAAGAGACGAGATGATTTTCATCGATACTTTGAATGAACGTTGCTATCCGATGGTGCCAACTGGTAATCGTTGTAGTGTTGCAAGATGCCGTTCCACCGATGGACGAATGACATCTGTTATACTTTAATTCGAGTGGGATTGCCTCGTGAGAATCCATACCTTGGGTCATTGGCGATCTCCCTACGCTGCTCGTGAGTTAAGTAATGACTCGACCAAGAACACTCACCAGGCTAACACCGCCGTGCTATTTACATATCGTGAAACAATATGTGACGTATAATTTTCGAAAGCGGCAATAATTGTCTGGATTGTTAATTCTGTTCAGATGTCATATTAATGAATATCGACAGACGTACCTCGTTCGTATAGAAGGAATCATGAGAATCAGCCCCGAAAGCTCGGACATAGGCATCCATCCCTCCATAATCATTGCTCAACGTGTTCCTGGGCAAACTGTTGTTGGTGAGAATATCTCGCTTGGAGAGAGCGCTGCTCGATGCTGAGCTCATGGTCGTGATGTCCAGCGGAAGGGGGTTCCAATTGTTCGTGAGGGAGAGTACAAGAAAAATTCCGTGTTTTTCGGCCATAGATATTATCTGTGGCGGATTTGACTCCTTCATGAAGGTAATGGGGTCCAGATAATGACATACCCTGTCAAGTTTCGGTACTCCCGTGGTTTCATCAAGGTTCATTGAGGTTGTGCCATTGGCCACAAGCTGGAACCAGGTGCCGTTTCTGGGATATGTGAGTTTGTGGACAAAGACACGTAGAGATTGAAATACTCCGGGATTTCGGGAACGTCTGTTAGCAATGGTCAGTCAATCTGTTCGTATAACGAGGGATCAACCCACCATTGAAAGCCCATGTTCGGACCACCGTGATATTAGCAAGAGAGATGTTCCCCAACACACTATCTATGTCTTCGTCTGCCCGTATGTTCGCTAATGTTTTTTTTCAGTATGGACTGACTTGAACTCACCGGAGTTGAGAGCCGACAGCCAGTAAGCATTTGTCCCAATGAACCGGAAATCGCTGCAGATAACATCAGGAAATAACATAACGAGGCTATTGAGGAGACAGTGAACCTATTTTTGACCCGGAAACTGGTGCCTTGAGTGGAGACGAAGTGCGATTTGTCTACAGTAGGGGTGGACTCTGTCTTCCAGCGCGGATTGAGGTTATTCGGACGGAGACCTAGGCTTGACGTTGCTGACACCCTGACCACGCCCAACACGGCGAGCCAGACGACTGAAGGGAACATGGACAGTGTCTGTCTCTGGGAACAGAAGATGTGCGCTGTGTTGTGTGCCGCACACCTATATATGCATATCCGTTCCGTGTGCTCGGCTAAGAAATGCCGTCTTACTTTCGGCGTTTCGGACGACAGGTAACATCATGGACGGCAAAAATTATCGGCCAGAGGCACGGTAGATCAATACCATCGATAAACTTGTGACCGATTATGCGGTGAAATAAGAAGTTCGTCCACGATTGGGCCTAGTATTTGGAAGCTTAAAGACTGCCAAGACTTTACTTTCACTTGCAGCGAAGAAAATTGGACTGCCTGTGGAACAGCAGCGGTACCAGCGGGAATCAGAGAACATCTATGTGGAGGAAGATCGCCCGTTCTATGGCCGCCTGGGTCTAAGTCCTAGCTGAGTTTCACGGCGTCGGGATGAGTTTCACGGCGTCAGGCTGAGTTTCACGGCGTCGGGCTGAGTTTCAGGGCGTCGGGCGAATTTCACGGCGTCGGGCTGTGCTGGGTAGTGGCAATGAGTTGAGCTGAGGCGGGAGTCACAAAACAACGTTAACCTTGGTCTGACCGGTCCGAGTCTGACCCGGACCCGAAACAGAGTAATTTGATGCGGCTTCAAGTTTGACATGTCACAGTTTCATGGAACTGTCACGCCCGCTCTTTGAAACGCGTCTACTGAATGCCGAAACATCCGGTATTCGTGCGATTTCGCCATCAAGCACAAATATTGCAATTCGTGACAAACCGGAGAGTTTATAATTGTCTGGCTTTCTTACTACTGTACCATTTCATTCAATTCGTATGTCACGCGTCACGGCGGCCAGAATGTACGAAAAAAAATCGTACCTGTCACGGGTCATCGAGCGCATGTATGAATATCCAAAACCAAGTCACAAATGGGCCAGAAACGGCGCAAAAATCCAAAATTTCGTGCGCGCGTGACGTGCTCCGTTCAAAACGCCACGGCGCTCTCACGAGTGGAAAAAGTAACTTGTGGGAGCTAATTTTAACTTTGATGGCCCCTTTCACTTGGCGGGGCCAAACTTACTTAACTTTACTTTACTTTTTCCGCGTGTGGCAAAAGTAACTTGTTGACAGGTAACTTGTACGGTTCAGAAGGCAAGGCAGCAGGATCGCATTACAGGGTGCCTAGTGCATCAATTCGGCTCTGATCACTTACTAATTAAAGTACGGCCTCATTCAAATTAATTAATGTATCTTCCCGCAATGTTCTGAATCTAGTTCAGATCTCGAGCATGATCCTTGGGGTCATCATTGCATAAGATCAGGCCAAACCCTCGGACTCCTCTGTCAGTTAATGATGTCGGCGGCTCACACTCAGCGAAAGATCGTGCGAGTACGACCTGTACCAGTCACCAATACATGTTCAACTGCAGGAAAGCCAGGGATTGTGCCTCCTTTTAGCTCTTGGTCGTGTCGACAGTGTCCAATTCAGCGGCGCCAGTTTTTAGAACTGGGGACCAATGAGGACCCACCCAGTACACTGCCGTGCTGGAGAAGCCGTTCGATTGGCCAGAAAAATCAAAAATGCACACTCTTCCTCGTCCTGGGTTGACAAAGCCTCTCACAACAGCAGAATGATCTTCTCCCGATGCTTCTCCCGTTACATCGCCCTACCAGACTGAACCGGACGCCGTTCTCAAATCGTACCAAAGAAACCTGGACACCCGGGGTTGGCATGAATTCATGGACATGGGCGAGAGTTACAAGATGATCCATGTGCTAAGCAGCTAGACGTATGATGCCGTATGGAGTCGAAGCTTCTGCAGGTAAAGAATGTCTTTCATGAAGAGGCCCATTCAAAGATGAATGAGTGAACCTAACGAGATAGAAGGGGACATTGGTGAAGTTACTTACATCGTCGAATAAACACAGTGGTCAGATGAATTCGATCTGTACTGTGCCTCTCAAACCGACGGCGATTCCTGGATAGGGGATGAGGGCTCGCTGCTGTTGTAACTTTCTTGGAAATACTTGTCTGTCTTGGGAACACTTTCCTTGACAAATACTTTATTAGCTCATCTTAAGACCTAGGTGGTTCCGACCGAAAATGAAACTTAAGTTGCAGTGCCTCTTAAGTTCTATAATGGTACTGTATACCCATTCAATATGCTTCCTATGGTGCACTGGACTCGCACTTAATTTCTTGCATCTTAAGTTTAAACTTGCACTCGAGTTCTCGCATCTTGAGTTTTAAAAACTCAAGTTTGGATGAAATACATATGAGTAATAAGTAAAACTATATGAGTTCTTCACCACTTAAGTTCCTCACGACTGAAGTCATGCGAAGTTCTTAAGTTCTATCCCTGGACTTGAGTTTCGGTGCAGCTGGAGTTCTGCCACAAAACTTCAGTTTGAGAAAACAGATGGGAATGCAGATGTTCGCCCAAAAGAATCCTCCGACCTGCACCGGGTGCTTGTCCGTGTGCACAGGCATTGTACCCCGCATGCGTGGATCTGCGCCCTGGCAGGTACCGCCTGACAGCTGATGGTGGCGTCAAAAGCGAAATGGTGTAGTCGCAGTAGGAAGCATCCCCATGCATAGTTAACGATGACACTGGAGACAAAATACAGAAGATGAAAGAAGCAAGGGATGATTTGGGATGGGGATTAGACTGGAAAGGAGACATACATAGCTATTTTCCTGACACGATGGGTGGTAATGGGTCTGCGGGGGTTCGGGTGGCCATGTAGGCGATGCTGGCTCACTGTAATACAAGGAGAAAAATCAGCTTGATTTTCCATAAGAGAGATAACGAATAAAGAGGGAATTTGCGCACAGAGAAATCGACTGACATAATACCTGGTGGCAGACTAGGCATGCAGCGTGAAAGTATACATTGTGTGTTTGGCAATGATGATGACGCAATGCCAATGTCCAGAAACCAAGTGGTGTCAGAGGGAGAGAAAACGCTTGAGGACAGTTGATACGAAATGATGCGGTGGTAGTCGTTCGAGAGAAAGACACAAAGTCACGTTTGAGTGACGGTGACTCAGCACACATCTCCACTGATCTCGCTAAGTTCGCTCGGCCGCCACATTCCAAACGCCGTGACCCGCTGGTCTCATCCTCTTCCTCCCACGCTGCCACCGCCCCCGTCGCCACCTTCTGTCTCTCAACCGCTGTGTGCTCCTGGTTACAGCACGCACCTGATCCCCATCCACATGCTGCGGCACACGGAAGGGCTGAGCACTGCCGGGCCCTGCGCCAACTGCCCTCGTCGTCGCCTTCCACCTCCCGGCCGTGCGCACTTTCTCTCCTTCCCAAATTTGTCCAATGCTAACACGTTCTCAAGTTTCTCCCAGCCCTACAATGCCACTCTCCGTCAACCAGCTTGGGAACTCCAACAAGACCTTCTGCATTGACAACGAGGCTCTATAATCTCAATACGACATTTGCTTCCAGACGTTGAAGCTATTGATCCCGACCAACAACAACAGCAAGAACCTTGTCTCCATTGTCATATCCACCATCGCGCCTCCCTTGTCAGCTTAACTCTGACCTGTGCAAACTCGCCATCAAAATGGGTCAGTCCTTCACATTTCCATTTTCAGGTACTTGCTAAAACATCTCTTCAACTTCCCGCATCTCCACTTCTTCATGCCACATCAGGCAGGATTTGAAAGAGAAGGTGGGTTTTTTCTCCTTCTTTCCTCGCTCCCTATCTCATTCTCACCCCCAAACACCAATTCTCCTTCCTCTTTAAATCATCCCTGTGCCATCGACTACATCACTGGCAAAGTCCTCGAGTGCGAGATGCTGGACGGCGACGAGGAGAACGAAGACAAGTTTGATAAGCTTAAGGAAGATGAGGACGATGAGGATGATGAGGGGGAGTTTGATCAGGTGTGTGCATCGGGTTTTTTTTTTTTTTTCCCTTTCTTTCTTTTTTGGGTGGAGAGGTTGCGCTTGAGGAGCTCGACGGGTTTTGGGGGTGGAACGGAGGCGAGGGGGGCTGTGAGAAGGGGGGAAGAAAGTGGAAGCACCTGCATCTTCCGCACCTGCCCGCACCCACGCTGTCCCTGCGCCTGTACCTGCTGTGCCTGCGACGTTCATGCCCGTTAAGTACAGACCCTCACATGCACCATTTCTATACACCTATTTGCACTCTTTTTCTGCCATTTTTCAGTACATTCCAATATATATTATATTACGAGTTTTTTCTTGGTGTCACAAGAATGAACTTAAAGGTTCTACGTGATTTAAGTGTTGCACAGAGGAACTTAAGCTTAGCAAGAACTTAAGTTCGAGGGTGGTGGGGTGGAGAGCGGGTGTGCCGATGGGGCACCATTGGGCACAGAACTTAAGTAGCCAAAACGGTAAGGACCGGCAGAACTTAAGATCAGCTAATTTTATTTCATTCCTTGAGAGTGCCGACTCAATGAATACGAAGAGGGGTTAAAACTTGGAGGATTCAGTTTAGAGAATGATTCATGTAAGTACTCATATCAAGCTGGAGTACTGACAGGAGCTTGGAGGAATGTTAGACTTTGGGTTTGGGGCACGTGCAGATTGGAAGATAAGACTGAGTTTGGGTGTGGATTATTGGATTAGGCATAGCGTATCTGTGTTGGAATTCTCCATGCTGACGGCCTTGAGCAACGGCAGAGTACGTGGCTATAGGCTAGGGAGAGATGTCTACAAACCTGAGGAGAGGTTTTAATATGTCTCAAAATCCTTGAACTGTAAGAATACTCAGTTCACTCAACAGAACTTGCAGTAGTTGCAAAAATCCACATACCGGGCGTTCACACAGCACTTTTGCTTTCCCGCTGGCTCATCGATGACCTCCTCAGCCTCAGAAATATCTGCATCAGCATCCTCAGCCTCCCCAGACAAGCCGAGCCCGACAATGGAACTACCCTTGGCCACTTTGACCTTACGATTTTTGGCGGTCTCCTTTGTCACGACATGTTGGACAACCTCCTGAGTCAGGATCTCCGAATCAGCTTCACCCATCTCCTCATCTAACCCGCCTCCAGATCCTCCGCAACCTCCTCGTCATCGCCCGGGCAGTAATCGCAAGTGGATTTTTTTGTGTAAGTTGTCCCACAATTCGGGATTATCATTTCAAAGGTTGACGAGGTGCTCATTTATTTTGAAGGATGTCATGCAGTCGTATGACAGATTGAGGCTGCCCTGAACAAGGCACATTGCCCATGCCTGGGAGGTTTTTGCGTGAGTGGAGGGGTTTTGTCAGGTGCATATTATACTCACTTTCAAAATCAATTCCTTGTTTTGAATCGCCTTGTATGTACCCTTGCCAGATCCAGTGAACACTCGCATCACACAGCACCAGAAGCCCAGTATCAAGATCCAACTGCTTGCCATTGCGGCGCTGTTCGAGGAGGGTGTCAACGAGCCATGCGTGGTACCCGTCCTTGACAGCGTGTTTGAATGGACAGTTGAGCCCAACATTGAGGGGCTGTCCAATGCCAGTGCAGCCCCTGGGAACAAAGTTGACAAGGATGTCTGGGTGAGTCTTTCAGAGCCAATCCTGGAACTCGGCTGATCAAGGCTTCTTGTTGTGCTTGCAAAGAATGCATGACTTGCAATAGTCAATGATGAAGGACTGGCATTCCGGCCAAGTATACTCCTGGTGGATGAGGGCAAGAGTCTGGTTCTGGCTGAAATGACTGGCAAGTACGTGATCATGTAGATGTTAAAGAACACAAACCTGGAGTTCTGGCAAAGTACTGGAAACCAATGGAACATAGATGTGCTCGTCGAGCCGGAGCAAGCCAGTTGTGTCAATGGTCCAGCACAGGGATTTGCTGGAGGTCACGGAGTTGATACTGGCGACTGTGGTGGGATTGTCATTGAGATGGTCTTGGATGTTGGAGTATAGCTTCTCAACATCAATAACAACAGTTGCTTGAAGACAGATATCTTTGAGAAGAGTGGCCTGGAGCAATGCAGAGAGTTGATCAGAGGAAAAAATAGGATGAAAATTATGAGGGTTAAGCTGGCCATAGGCCCTATCCCCCTCTTTAGGATAGACATCACATCATCTAGCCAATGCATCAGGTTTACCTCCAAGCTTCCCCAGTCGGAACCAGATGACCATATTAAAGCAGCAAAGGTACTTGGACCACCGGACTTGGCGATGCATAAGAATTTTTGACATCATGAAGTACTCCAGATTCTTGTGGTTCATTACAACATTGACCAGTAGGGCGGAACCTTCAAGATAGTGATGCCATACGGTGAAGGCATCAAAGATCACTAATAATTCCTCGTCGTGTGTGTTGTAATTGAGTTCCAAGGGGCCAAGGGTCCAGGACAGGAAGGTGACCAGGTGAATTTCGCCATCATCTCTGACAATAAAGAGAATGGCGGCAATTGCATAGTTGGAAGTGTCGGATTCGACAGTAATCTGAGTCAAGGAGAAAGCCCAAAGCAGTGCTTATAATCAAACTGAAGTACAAGACAATAGCTAGGGGTCACACCAAAAATGGTAATAGTTCATTAGGGCTAAAAACTCTACCTAATAGTACCAGAATCATATGTAATTTCAGTTATGGTTGAAATGTCCAATTTCAGTGTAATCTGAAACCAGAACAGAAATTTGCTAAATCAGGGTGCATTTCAGATGCTCTGAAAGCAGAAAAATCAGAATAGTACAAAGGTGATCAGATAAAGGTGCTTTCAGCATGCCTTTCAGATGAGCTGATATCTGTGAGGGATTTTTGCTACTGGTTCCATTGTTTTGGTTACTAATAGTAAAAATCCCTCACAGATATCAGCTCATCTGAAAGGCATGCTGAACACACCTTTATCTGATCACCTTTGTACTATTCTGATTTTTCTGCTTTCAGAGCATCTGAAATGCACCCTGATTTAGCAAATTTCTGTTCTGGTTTCAGATTACACTGAAATTGGACATTTCAGCCATAACTGAAATTAAATATGATTCTGGTACTATCAGGTAGAGTTTTCAACCCTAATGAAATATTGCTATTTTTGGTGTGGGTTTAAATACCAAGTACCTAATTGTACTTCTGAATGTAGAAAGAAGTCCATATAACAATAATGTGGAAAACATAGAAGTACACATATGATGGAATCATAGTAAGACAAAAGGAAAGCATATGGTGAGGAACTGCGAAGGTGGTTAAATGGGAAACACTCAGTAATCCTTCATTGCATAAAAACCCGTTGAGTATGGACAGGCTGGTAATCATCAGTATGCTGGTGGCCAGTGATTGACTGGTCGGAGTGCCAGTCGAGGTCGGAGCTGACCAGAATGTAACATTGATGGATGATGTAATGTGGCTGTGTAATATAAAATCCATTTTTTACCAATTGCCTCTGATCACAAATCTGAGATTTTGATTTGGCCCAAAAATTTGGCCACTGGCTATTTCTTGTAGGAAAAACTTTGGAGTATGTTTTTTGAACTCTTTGAGCAAATCTGCATCCAAAAACACTAAACTTGAGTCTTAAATAATTCCAGATAAGGCTACAGCCAATTTGTGGGCTTTGTTTGTCCACAACTGTAGTATATCACCGCATTTGCTAAGACTCCCTCAATGCAGGACCCAGCTGCTGAAAGAGCAGAATTCTCGTCAGGCTTCTCAGTCCAACGACAATAACACCTCTGGCAACAAGTCAAATGGCGGAACTAACTCCGGTTAGGAGTTATCATCAGATGAAGGATCCCAATCTCCTGAAGAAGACAAGGATCCAGCTGAGGCCCAGAAGCGATTTATTGTGGAGGTAAGTTATTTCTCTTGCCACAACCTATAGAACTAATCTGTGCTCTTTCATAGCAACCACAGGTAATCCCTACTCGAGATCCCTCAGTCGAGCTCGATGAGGATGTTGTTATAGGAGATGTGGAGAAGCCCTCTGATTGCCACCGCTATTCGTCTTTGTCTTCAACCTTTGATTTCCCTGCCTAGACTGATCTCGAGAGCGAGAACAACAGCCATCCAACCCCGAGTGACAAGTCGGATGAGAATGATTTATGTCCTGCCAGTCCCAAGGTTTGTTTCTTTTAATATGCAGCTGATTTCTTTATCTTCCTCACAGGCTCCGTGCCGTAAGTCCGCGCAGTAAGCCAAATATGATCTGGAGGTGAGAATTTGCTGTTTTATGTGCTGAATGCTGATGAGCCTTAGAAACCCCTCATCAAGTTGTGTCCGCAGCCTGAAAAGAAGGCCCTAGGCAAGATCAAGATCAAGACTGAACCGCACAACACTCTGGGGTCTGCCAGCATCTCCGATGGTAACCAAAGCGAGTGGGACATCACTGCGAATTGTGTACCCAGGGAAAGGTGACATAAAGCTGATGGATCAGCATCTCATGCTCCAGAATGTTCTTTGACTTGCAATGGAACTTGCAATAGTCGACATCAGCTTTGAGCAGGGTCACCCCCAGACTGCCACGGCTCACAGACCGTATGTGAAACCCTATGTGTTCTAGGCCACACAGGAACTGAAGGCCAACAAGATCAAGACACACATCTGCCTTGACGACTCATTTTCTCAGGCCTTGGCCGACTTGGTGCGTGTTCATGTTCTCAGTCTGTTCCTTCTTAAGTGCATTTAAGGCACTCACCTTTCAAGTGCGTCAGCTTGTGCCCCTGGTGTTTACTTCCAATTGACAAAGGGGAAAAAAAAAAAACCAGCCAAAAAATGAAGAGAATAGCAAAAAGGGCCGAAAAAAGGCTGAAAAAGGCTGTGAAAAAGGGCAACTGTGAACAACCTTATTAAAAGATTGACATTTTGGAATCACTGGAGGTATAAATTCACCTTTTAATGAAAGAAACATGTTATAGATGGTGGACTTGTTTTGTTTAACCCAGTCTTTTAACTGCTGGACAATCTGTGTGCTGTCAAGATTTGGATCCGCTTTTTTTTTAGCTTGCACATGTCGGAAAAACCACTTTTTGGCTTCAACGACTTCAGTCGGCTTGCAGTCTTTGAACGGCTTGGAATGAGTTCCAAGCCACCCAGTGAGAGGATTGCAACCAGTTTCAAGCCGATGCAGGCCGCGCAAGTACAGAGGTTGAATTACGAGGGCTTGAAGGTGTTTCCTAACTGAGATACAGTGCCAAAGAATCTATAAATCCTAATCTATGTGATTCACATGCAGAAACATGTTTTTTGTCTACGCAATCCACCACATAAAACATCTCCTGCGATGCACTTGGCGCTGCACTTTTCTCTTGTACCAGACAATCTGTCCGGGTCTTCGGGTTCCAAGAGGATGTGTGATATGATCGAATCATCGCCAAGTCAATGGACTTGTGCCACGGTAGATGACAATGGAATACCAAATCAAGCTGGCCCATAGCCATAGGATCATCATCGGCGGTGTATAGGATGGAGTCGTACCGCGGGTGGCCATGGAACCAAGGATTGCGGCGTAAGATATCTTTGGTGCTCCTCCAGTCGACCTTGGACGCATATTCAACATATATGACCTTGCATGGCTCGAGCTACATTGCTGCCAGTGAGAATCAGGCTGAGATATGAACAATTATTCGCACACCTCAATGTTGTCTTCAAGACAAACAGAAAAAGCAGGGTGATGGTAAGCAAGATATTCTCGAAGCCGCATGTCAAAATTGCGGAATGACTGATTGCTTCTATACTTCATCTCAAGCCGGTGTGGGATTACGTGAGAATCGGCGGAGCCCAGCTTCCAGTGATTCGTACCGTCCGGATTAGAAGATGGAATCAAGTTCAAATCAGAGTCTTCCTCTTGGCTGCAGCGCCACAGCTCAACCTGCATGTCAAGCTGAGCCATGGTTTCTTCATTTTCATCCAGGATTGAAATCTGCAGGTAATAGCCATCCATCAGTAACAATGAATATCTCCCCAAAAAAATTACCTGATGCTCGGTGTTCTTTCCATTTGTTTTCTCGTACATTTCGCTCACCTCCTGCTGGAAGCCTTCACCTACCCGGGTATTCATGTTCCGACTTGTGCCTTTCGACTCAAAATTCTGGATAGCGTGACTGAGAAAATGCTGCTTGAGGAAGTTCCAATGATTTGCCGTGTCGGTCCGAAATGTCCTAGATGCATCCCAGGTTAATGGCTTTGGCATAGCATATATGACGGAAATACATTGCAGATTTTCTCGTATTCCTGAATCATCTTTCGAAGATGGTCAAGGCGAGTGCTGGTTGTGACTTCAAGCCCAAGCATTGTGCGAATTTTTTGCATGACACGGACCAAGCGCATGAGGCAGGAGTTTGCTGGTAAAAGTTGAACCAAACATGGAAGAGCACACTGAGAAGAAATAAAATTGAACGTTGAATATGCACGAGAAGTTAAATCGAATACCTTCAGGATATCGAGAAATGTTTGGCCTTCAGAGTAGTCTATCTTTGTCGGCGAACATAGGTGTTTCAAATTACGCCAACGAGGAAATTGCCCCTTGCTATATAATTGTTTAGACCAAGGTCAATACACCGAACCGCCTTACTGGTGATTGAACTTTGATGCCAGACCATGAGTCTGCAAGTGCTCTTTGATGACATTCCACATGTGTCGACCCCAAATTCCGCCGTCAAAAAAATGAAGGCAGTCATAACCTGCAGCTTTGTAGGGATCGGAGTGGGCGAACTCCCATAGAAAATGCTGGTAGTTTGGATGAGCTTCATAGCATTCAGAGGGTCCATGTACTCACCTGAAAGTTGTGAAGGCCATACTGTTTCAAATATTCATCTCGTTGCATCTTTGAATTGCATGGAGCCTGGGTGAGAGCACTCGACATTGATTCGGTAGTACGTTCCAGGAAAGTTCTGGAAAGACGATAAAGGTCGTCCTTACCAACTAAGCATTGTGGACAGGGATGGAGTGCTCTGGAATTGCGAATTGCCAGCCAGGCAGCAAGCTCCTCGAAGTCCATAGACTCAATTAGGACCCCAGGATATGCCACACATGATGCCATCCCCAAAACAAAGAGCTTCACCTTTGTGTGAACAACGACACAGAGATTACATGACAAGGCGACAGACACCACAATAAATCAGTCGTTTGATATGATCATACTCCGTCCTCACCACACCACTCAATTGTTTTGGATCAACATGAAGTATCTCGTCTGGCTGATAGAGGCAGATTTCAATAAGGTGGTATGCAGAGATAATATAATAAATTGAACGATACTATTCTGACGAAGCCAGCTAATGCACCTCCACCATTACCAGAACCATTTCGGGTCACTGGGTGGATCCAGCAGCCATGCAAAAGGATGGGATGCATTTTGACTTTAGTAGACACGAGGCCCTTGTCGAGCCATATGTGAAGGCCAAGAAAACAGGATGGATAACGTGGATCGCCTGGAATATCGTCCTATATGTATCCAACATTAAACCAGAAAATGCTAAGATTAGATTGGCACCAATTACATCAACCTCGCGCCCAAGTTTTTGCTGTCCAAGGCTCATCGTAGAGCGGGTTGGAAAATTCGATGACACCATTTAGACACAGATACTTCTCTTGCAATAACCAGGTGCTGACGTCCACCAAAGTGTCATCACAGATCCACCGCTTGATGATCTGCCATGGATCACGAAACTCAACCTCTGCCTCGTATTTCCCTTTGAACTCTTGACCGGTGAAGTTGACCACCAGAGATTCTGAATGAAACTTTATGCCAGTGAGCGAGGTGTATCAAAACTCACCATTCGAATAACTTACCGATACATTGCTCGCTCGTGCAGCGGCCAAAGATTTTTCGACATCTCGATGATTATGAAAGGTGATATGGCAGTCACTTGACCACATGCCACTATGCATATCATGGAGATCTTTGTCAATTTGGTCGTTCGGCATTCGGTGCTTGACAGCATGGAATGTAAACTTGTAATCGGCAAAGCATTTGAAAGGCTTGTATGGGCGATTATCAGGTGTACTGGAGGAGACAAAAGGAGTTCGTGTAGTGGAAGGGGAGCTTTCGAGAGGTAAAAATTTCGGGACCCTTCTGGGCATGCGGGTGATGCTATATGAATATAAACTGGGGAGGGAGATTCACCGTGGGGACCGTGTCAGTAGGGTCTTGGTCAATTTCCATCGGAGTCAGAGTCTGCATCATGGGAAAGGCCAGGAATGCAGGCATCCAGCTCATTAGAACCAGGTGTCTCGACTGGAGCACCCTTGATGGCCATGCCATCTAGTGCCTCGAGCTGCTGAAAATTGTAAGAAAGCTGTGCACAAAATTGGGAGAGAATCAGTGGACACAATCTCCGTGACTCTTAAATTTTTGCTGCTGAAGCCTGTACTGGGCTGCCTGCTTGCGGTTGGTGCTGTTGATCTTGTAAATTTTTTCATGTTGTATGATATTGCTGGTAATAAAGTCGTGACAAAAGTGACATTTCTTGGACTCGGGTAATGTAGTCCTTTTGTAAGGCTGTTTTCGTCACTGTCCACGCTTTGGCGGCATTGGGAGAGAGGTTGGGAGGGAGATCGCAAATAGTGGGTGCGCATTGGTAGAGGTACGCGGTGTCATGATGTGGAGTGCAATGATGTCACTGTTTATTGAGCAGTGCCATTCGCTTGAAATTGGCTTTCTCCTTTCTCTACATACATGAAACCCATCGCTCAATCAGACAACGCTCGGGATCTGACACTACGCATGTGTCGGACTCGGAACCTGAGAGAGAGGTTGCTCGACATCGGTGTGTTGACCCGCGCTGTCGTCTTCTTGTTACTTAACACGGCGAGTCGACAGCTTGAATAGAATTGTGGAGTGGAGCAGGCTCACGTATATATTTGCAGAAGCTGCAGAGCGTTCCCACCACTCTTCTCTTCTTTTCCCAATGTCTGTAGACAGGTCGAGCACTTCTCCTGAACCAGATGCCAACAATCAAGGGCCTCTCGCAGACATCCTCAATCTCACACAACAGCTAACACCGAGCAAGTCCCCGGGGCGTGTGCGGCAGGTGCGTGATCTGCCGACTTTGGCTTGCCGTTATTTACCTTGTTTCGGATCCACCTTGACATCCAAGCCCGGGCTAACGAGGCCGATGAGGACCTCAGTGCTAAGGACCGCCATATCACCGACCTTGAACATCAAGCCATTCCCCAGGGACGACCATGCAAACAGCGCTGGCGCTTCGATCATGCAAAGGACACGGACAAATCTGTTCCGAATCCTGTCACCCTCGAAGAGTGGACCCACGAATCTGGCTGCCGCTTCGTCCTCGATGAGGCCTTGTTCTTTCGTGATCCCGTGGCGATCTGGGAAGTTGAGGAAGATGCCACATTCGACATCGAACATGAGTTCGATTCGAAAGCTAATTTCATTCCAGGCCAGCTTCGATATCTTCTGGCAATGCTTCCGAGCAATGCTCGACCTTTGAGGAAAGAGCATTGGATTATTGGTGCGGTACATGTTTAATCCAATATTGTGGCTCGGAAATTCTGAATATCAGCAAGGTTTTGGACAGAATGGACAACCAGCGATCCTTTATCAGTCATCGCTTGCAGGGGCCAAGCCTCCCGAATATTGTTGAGGACACAAAGCCGTTCACGACATCACGAAGTCGTTTTGACACGTTCGCAGGTCTAATTGGCCACCAACCAGCTAACGACAGCAGCGAGGCCTCTTATTCGCCTTTTAAGGCTGAGATCCTTTACGACATGTACAATGGAACCCTCGATGTGGATCACATCTTCAAGGGCCCTATTCTTCTTAAGGTACATATTTCCAGCTCACTTCGGCTGTTGTTTCAACTTGTTTGACATATCCTCAGATTCACGCGTTGCTTACATGCGGACCCAACGGCGCTAGGGGGTCTTTTCGAAGGCAAATCAAAACGACCGCAGGTCAAGTGCATTGAAAAGATTTACCATATCACGCGCACTTCGCCAAGTGCGATTGCAAACGCCGCTGCGCTGATTCGTAGTTTTGTTCTTTGTTTTTAGAGCGACCGTTTTCTTATTGCATACAGGCCATTTGGCTATACTCCCCTGACACTCAACTTGTTGAATGCGGCGACAAGACAGGCATCGACTACCGAAAGCGTTACGTGGAATATGTAACCCAAATTTGGAAGGGTCTTCGGCAGGAGAAGGAATGGGCCACCAACCTACTGAAGCATTGGGACGGTATCTTATTCCCCCATTCTGAAGACTCTCTTGCCCCATCGCTTGCAGCCAACACAGAGGCTGAAGAAGATGAGATCAACGAGGCCCAGAACGCTTTTGAAAATGCCCCAACGGCTTCAGCGGTGTGTCGTCCTTCAGTCCTGCATTACAATTCCCTTTCTGACATTCTCTCTTTGTTTTAGGACTAGACTCGTCCTTATCAATCAGGTGTCGGGACCATAGCATGACCCTCTGCTTCCAGCACAATATGCTAATGTATTACTTGTCACAATACAATTTTTTAATCCCATTTTTACAGCTGTTTGCAAAATTGATGACAGTCATCTAAAAATAGAAGAAAGAAAACATCTTGAATACACCTCATTGTTTTGCCCATTTCTCACTCAGTTCTCGGCCGATTTGCTCGCGCCCAGGGGCATTCAAAAGCGGTTAATCGGGGCTTCCGAACCATACCTAATATGTATAGCGAAGTCCCAAACTTGGTGACCTCAAAATCCGACCACCTGGTTTGAACCCACAGACAAAAAGATGATTTCTCGGTCAATGCTGGTCCGATTGCGTTGATTCTGCGTGATTCTGAGAGGGAGGATGAAGGCAACCTCAGCAGTGCACTCGGAAAATGAAATACTCCCGAGGCACACCCTTAGGAATGAAATTACCTTCTCAGACTGAGAGTTCAATATTACCAGGTTAACTCACGGCTGATTCAACAGCTGTGAGAGGCAACTGATTCGGCTCGATGTTGCCTTCCGAATGAGTCCTGATCCGTGCTAATCGGGGCGGTATTCGCCGAGATATGGCTCATTACATCCTGGGAACATGCCGGGTGGTCCGAAAAGTGATGTAGGCAAATTTTAGTTTTTAGTATACATAGTGAGCACCATTGTAAAGCCCCGCTCAGCCGCTTTCGAATGCCCCTACACTCAAGCAAATCGGTCGAGAACTGAACGAGAAATGAGCAAAATAATCAGGTGCATTCAAGATGTTTTCTTTCTTCTATTTTTAGACGACTGTCATCAATTTTGCAAACAGCTGTAATGGCGCAGAGTGAATAAGATTTAAGGTGACTGAGTGTAGTATACTATAGACCAAGGCTGATGATAACGGCTTGTGACAGATTTAAATTAGTGCTGTCCATTAATATAATATGAAATAATATATTAACAACAATACAGATATGATATGGCTCCAGGACCACCTACATAATATTGATACAGGATGATATGATACGATATGATATTAATATAATATGATACAGCACTCACTGTATTATTGTATTATTCTCATATTATATATCTGTATGTGGTACACTGAACCCCCCTTTCCCAAGTCTTTACCCTCACTCAGAAATTTGAAACTATCAACAATCAAAGTTCAGCTTAACCTTCTTGGATCTACCGCTCGGATCTCTGAGTTCCTGGTGCCGACAGTGATCCAAATGGCCAAGCCGACATCAAAAGCAGTGCCAAGAGGTTCAAAATGAACTATATCTCCTGTTTTGACCCTAATGGGTATTGATATGGTTCATGAAGTGGTAAAAATGGACTTCAATACAAGCCTCACCCAAACCCGCAAAGGATTTGGTGCACTGAAAGCGGTAGAAGCATATTATTAATATATTGTTAATATATTAGGGGAATTCACGCTAGGGAATTAATTTCCTGTTGGAGACGAAAATACTCAAGTGATGGGATGAGTATTTTCTCCAACAAAAGAAATTCCACCAACGAGATTTAATCTTGTTGGTGGAATAAACACTTTGTTGGAGAAAAATATCTATTGCTTTGGTAAGGTGGATAAAATATATTCAGCAGATGAGAAATGGGGTGATCACGGATATATTCCTCCAATGAAGGTTTTACTCATCCCATCAGTCAAGTATTTCTCGTCTCCAACGAGAAATTAATTCCCTAGTGTGAATTCCCCTATTATGATATGTATTAATACATACGCAGATAATATAATACAGATATGATACGGCCTCAGACCCCATAATGTGATATTGATATAATATGATACGCAAAAATTTTGTATTAATATCATATGTGGACAGCACTAATTTAAATCCACGAGTGGATTGCAACCGGTTCCATGACGGGGATGGATTACAACCGGTTTCATGAACTTTCCCTGTGTGATACAAGCACCAAAAAACTTACAACCTTGTATTGGCCTGAAACCAGCTAAGAGGTGTTTCAATCAAGCTAGGATTTTTCGATACAATCCTCAAAGATCATTAATCCAGTGGTTTTCGTATGAATCTTTGACACCAGTGTCGGTTTGGTGTGCTTTAACTGTGGCTTTGATACCCACACAGGCAAGTTTAACTTGTTCATGTAACTCAGCCAAGGTCTCTTCTGCAGAGCATGTAATTCCTGCCTGAGTAGACTTGTGAATAATTCATAAAACAATGCATGATGTATGGGCTTACCTCAAACATGCTATGAAAACTGGCATTAGTCTGCTTGTGTTTGCTGCACCCCCAACTTTGCACTTGCAACAGAAATGATTCCCCTTGGCACCAATATGACCAGTCATTTCACTCCCCATTGGGTTATTGGAAGGGTCAGTGTTGACAAACACCCGATGAGCCATCACACCGCCAACTTGTTCAGATATAAGTGATGGTGTCCATCCACAATTATCAGTGTAAGGGCATCTCAATCAATCTCCTGTTGCCACTTCTGCAAATGCCAAGCTTCACTGATGGGTTCATCAAGACAAAAATGGAGAAGACTGCATGTCAGGGGATTGGCATAGTCCTGGGGCTCCACTGTCTGATCTGTCTTCCACTCTAAGATACTATATCCAACTTTTGCAATAATTTTGTGTATGTCATTCAAATGAAAAACATTCCCCTGTGTGGATATCCATGGAATGGTTGGAACTCCTCCTTGCTTGTTCAGGTTCCCTTAGACCTTTTGAAGAGCATCAAGGGAGGGAACATCTTGCATCAGGGTTTTGACATTTTGATTTCGCCTTGTTCTCGCTTGTGGGCTTGGCAACGCTAAGCGACAAGTTCACAAGGTTAGACAAGGTCAGAAGTGAGGAATATGACCTCCTTTTTGAGATGGAGGATTGACATGTATCAACAGATCCTATGTCTGCAATGCTCAGAAAATACTCCCGCACCAACAACAGTGTGCGTGAATGCCGATGGTGTTTGGAAAACAAGCCATTGTTAGCTGATTCTGAGCTTGTGAAATTCGGACATAGGTTTGCCATCTTGTGATCTTGCGAGATTTTCAGGCCTTTTTTGACCTTGTTTGACCTTGTTCAAGCTCACAAATCAAATGTCAAAAGTCTGGTGTGTGCCCCACCTTTACACAAAATCCAAAGAAAAATTTCCATGAGTTCAAAACTCATTGGCAGAGCAAGTTGTCTATTGTATCCAACAAGAACACCTATTCAAATTCACTGAGTCAAATTCAGATCTTTGAATAGCAAGAAATCTCATTATTTTAGTTGGATACAGATATCACTTGGCAGTAGTCTTCACATGTGTTTGACTGTTTATCTCAACATCAACCAGATCTTCGACAGTGGGTGGGTCATTTAATATGAACATCGAGTCTACAGAGCATTCATCTGCCGGATCCGGCAGAATAAATGTTGATGGCAAATAACTTTGTTCACAACTGGCTAATACTTTCACGATGTGAACCATATTTTACCCCTTCACGAATTTTTTGCACCTTAACTTGGGCCTTCAACATTAAAATGACACACCTTCAGGCTTAACACCTGTCCTTCGAGATCGGAACAGCCCTCCAGGAAGACATCAAGCGTTCACAGTTGCTGTATCGTGAACGATGGTGACTATCCTTTGGCCTTTCTTCAAATTGTGAATGGTTTTCAGATCCCTTCACATGTGCTTGGGCCATTCAAGAGAACTATCCTCCGTGAATGATGGCAACTATCATTCAGCGTTTCTTCAAATCGTTAATAATCTTCAGATCCCTTCACATGCACTTGGGCCGTTCAAGAGAACCATCCTCCAGTCCACTGATAAAGGCTCGATTGTTCGGGTTGGGCATGTATTTTACCTCCCAAAGCAGTAAAGTAGTTCACTTCAATCTGTCCGGATCATTTATCCATAGAGTTCAAAATATTGTGTTACATAGGCTTTGCATTGAACTCAAAATGGGCTATGAAAAGTATTCTCATCATGTCCCTTGACTTGAAAGCTTGCTTAGTCTACCAGCCACCACGAATCAGATGTGGCACAGGAGGCTCATGTGCCACTCCCACGCAACTTGAGCAGTACATCCCTATGCATCAGGTCTGTCATGCCAAAGTTGTGCTGCAAGGCGCGTCCCGGCAATATGCACGGCACTTGTCTGACAGAAAGGTGGAGATGAGTGGCAGATCATGCCTTGGGCAGCGAGGTAAATGGAGAGAGCAATGGGTATGACTACTCTTGAAGAAAGATGAGAGGAGAGGCAAGTGGCTTACATTACATGTGGTCAAAAAAATAGGTAGGACTGTGCACATAGATTAAGACAGGAAAGAAAAATAGGAAAACTCAGAGAAATTGCATACCCATCAAGTCCGTGCCACACTGTGACACGTGCGCCCAGCTAGGTAGCGAGCTCAACATGGGAGCATTGTAGATCGTGGCCTGCTGTCAAACCCAGGGAGTTCTTGGTGCAGTCTTCAACGATGACAGGAAGGAAGAAGAAAGAGGCAACCATGCACGTGCTGACAATATGTGTAAATATCGCGTATCCAGAAGTTGGAAGATGGTGAAGGATCATGGAACTCCTGAAGGTGACAGCCCCTTGTGAATGGTAAGAGAGTTCGTCAAGGCGGTCGAGTCTTGTGAAGGGATGAGAAGCTGTGAACGCTGTCGGACATCGTGAACATTCCACCACATCCTGAAGGCCACATCAAAAAATAGTGAACGAAAGTTCCTCTTGTGAACATACCCACTTCTGTAAAGTTCAAAGCTGTCGTGAATGTTCAAAGCCATTGTGACTGTCGTTAACAATTTTGCCCTGAGTGTTCTTGGTTCCATTGGCATTCCAGGTGATGATGTGCACATCAAGCTCATGGAGCTCAAAACTTTTGGCCTTCACATAATCTCAATTGATGCACATGGTAGTACACCCATTATAAAGAAGTGCTTGAACTGTGCATGTCTTCCCAGTATCTAACACCATTAACATAACCAGAACAAGCATCTTGTGATGCTTCTGCTGCTTTTGAAGTACCTTCAACTCCTTGGCAAGCTTATCCTCTGACTCACCCATTGCCATTCTGGCCTGATGTTTCAGGCCAAACAGTACCCAGGTTTTCTTTGCTTCTGGTGCTACCTCCTTGACTGAGGATTGAGCCACCATGGCATCACTGCCCTTTTTCATCTCACTATTCTTCTCACTGGTTTGGGTTCCAGGGGCCTTTTTGAATGTGCTCCACTGCTTCTGCTCCTCATTGAGTCTCTCATTCTCAATATTACATTTGAGATTCTCATTCTCCAAAATATGTTTTTTGTCTTTTTCTGCATTAGCTACAAGAAAATTGTGTATACTCTGTGTTAAGCTAGTTTTTTCTACATAATTTAGTTTCTGATCAACAGAGTCTATATTGTGCATGGTACATAGTGGAGCATATTTATTCATAGCCAGGGGCGCTGCTTTGGCTGTAAACAGGGGCCATTCAAAAACCTTTTCCATGGAGTATGGCCATGAGAGCCTTAAGATCATCCTCGCTGTAGTCCTTAGTCTTGATTGATCAGATATTAAACATGGTCTTGCGAGGCTTCAGGCACTTGCACTTCATGTGGCCTTCTTTGCCACAATTGTAACACCTGAAAGGCATGGGATTCTGCCATGCTCCATCCACGTCCATCAGGGCAGTCTTGCTTGGATGGAGTGTCTTTGCCAAATTTAGCGCTGTCCCCTTATTATTTTGAGCCACCAGGGCCTGTGTTCTTTGCAGTAGTCCAAAATATCCTGCCCTGGCTTGTTTGAGCCATCTGGAGCTTCTGCTCCAAGATGCCACTGACGGTGATCAGCTGCTTCTTTAATCCCTGATAGTCCTTGGAGATGTCATCTTCATTGATGAGGTTCTCCAGTGTTTTGATGAGAGATGTGTTGTAGGGGGGTGGCATTGTCATTAGGGTCATACCCCACTTCCTCTGTGTTCAGCTCAAACACTTGAATGAAGTCCATGGCTTGGACTTCCCTTGCCTCATTGTAGTGAGTGTAGTGAGGTGCATGAGTGCCATCTGCTTGACATTCCGGTCTTTGAACATCTTCTTGAGGTCCTCAATGACATCTTTGTGGTCATAGAATGCCATGAGCATGCCTGATTTCAGGTTGTGCTTGCACCAGTTCCACACCCAGTTTGATGCTGGGGCACAGTGCTCCATCTTCTCTGCCTAGCAGGGGGAGTGTGAAGGAAATATTTTTCTTTTCAGAGTTAACCTCTGAATTGTATGCCCATAGATAATTTTCAAGGGCATCAAGGAATGTGTTCCACTTGATTTGTCAGTGCCATCAAAGGTGGGGGGCAGACATGTGGGTTCTCAGGGCATTGGTGGAAATGGTGGTCATGTGTTGGTCAACAGGGGAAGCTGGTCTGGACATTCCTCTGGGCAGTGTTGGTGGTGGAGGTGGCGGGGTTCAGGGTGCAGTAAAGGGCAACAGTAGAGAAGGAGTACGAATGGAGGTAAGACTGGGGAAGGATTGGTATAATTCAGACTCAGACTGAGGTTTGTCCTTGAGTTGGATACATCTGGCATCCTGAAAGAAAGACATAGTGTATGCATCCACACTAAGCAGGAGGTAGGGTTGATGTGGTCTTTTGCTAACAGAACAGTCCCAGGTCTTCTATGACACTCCCAATGACTGCGAGATAACCTTTTCCAAAGATTAGGCTAGTGCTCCTATGACTGCTGTTGTGCTTGGGATGGTCTCCATGTTTCCTGTGGCACAGTCTCTGTCTGTTCAAGTGAACCACAAACGATGGTCACTCCAATTGTTTATTCTTGCTGTGAACAAGGTAGGGGATTGAGTGTTAAGGGGAAGGGGGATGGATCTTCAAGTAAGCGGATAGGGGAGGTAAAAATCCAAGTAGTGATTAGAGGAGAGGATGGAAATGGAAAGAATGTTGGTAGGAGTGGTGGTACAAGCTGTATGAAGAATACTCCTTTATTATGTCACAATCAAGACCTTGTGTCCAACTATAACTAAGATAGCAGATTGGGGAGTGCAGTCTTAGTCTTGAGAAAAGAGTTGAATAAAAGACCAAGGAAATACAAGTGTAAAACTACTACTACATGTACTGTTCTTGAACTGTGTGAACTACCATGTAAATATATACGAAACAATAAATAAAACATGTGTGGTGATCAAAGCATGTCCAATCATAGAGGAGCTGTCATACAAGATTAAATAAATGTGGAGTGTGTGCATGAAATGACCCATAGCAACATGTCCTATTGTCCTTGAGTATTCCATGCATAACTTGTGTGTATATGATCTCATAACTGCCTCATGGTTCAGGTTCATCAACTTCTTTGATGTATCCATGTTTTGTCTCATCTACAGGTGCTAAGGTCTTAGGTGTTAAGATAGGCATTGGAACAATAAGATTGACATTGAATGATGACAAAATGTGAGCATTAGTCATTTTGCCTGGCAAAATAGTGCTTTTAGAACTGTGTTGAACATGCCTAAAATCAAGACAAATGGTTGACATTTGGGACAATTTGTAGTACTCACTGCATTCAGGGCAAAACTAGCTGACTGTTTTGGCTGCTGTGGCCAGCTGTTGGCTAGCAGTCAGCCAGTTAGGCCCAGAATGCAGTGACTTCCTTGGGTGGCATTCATCCTTCTGAACACCTCCTGCTCATCCACCCTTTCCACTATCACAAAAACATCATGACAATTCTGGGGGTGCCAAATAGTAACACCCAAGTGCTCATGGCACCTTGGAATGCCAAATAGAATCATCCTGAGATTTGAGCAAGCAAACAGCTAGGCAATGTGGCACATCAAAATTTGTTTATTTATAGAATTTTTGATGAGTGTCATTAATTTTGCAATGAGCTGTAAACATACCTCCATTTTGAAGATTCAACTGCCTGAGAGCATTTGGGAACATGGCAATCAAAGATAGCATCAATTCCCAGAAATAGGTATGTATTGCACTTCCACCTATGCAACATAGGGTATATAGGTTTGAATTGAACAAAATCCTCTGCAATTTTTATGCTGATGAGTTTAGGTGAACAGCCAACTGAGCATAAACTGTGCACCAAAAACAATGAAAGCAACAATAGAAGCATGAGTTTCTGCTGGGTAAAGCAGTGAGTGGCCTTTAATCCCAAGTATTGCAGACACATAACATAAGAAAATTATACACACAGCTAATGTCATTCCAGATAGTGACTGTGATCAGCTGTCTCAAGCTCATTCTGCAGTGTTTCAACACAAATCAAAGCTTTGTGAAGTTGTTTGAGAGCCATATTCTTGTTTAGCTCACATGTATCTCAATGTGCATGAATGAGATAGAGCAGCGTCCTGAGCAGAGTGAGGAGCAGCAACATTGTGGAAGAATGACAGCATCTCTGTCAGTGAGTGCAAGAACATGTGGCCACTATCACAAACTATGTTTGGTTGCATAATTGGGATATGTGGATCCACTGGAGAGGCTTGCATTTCTGAATTGTTTTTGAGCTCAATTTTCAATCAAAATTTTGACAGTTTTAGAATACTGTATTAGAGACTTTGCAGTGAACCACCAGGAGCCACCCAGTGGCTCATCAGGCATGCGGTGAAGAGTGGCTACCGCATTTGGTGGCTACTCTGGTGGCTCCACTAATGTGAGTTGGGTGTCTCAATACATTACTTCTACACTGTCTATCTTGCAGTGAGCTATCTCAGAGGCTCAAATACTCTACCAAAGGTCATTTCTGAGGTCTGGGATGAGGATATTGGTGATTTGAGGGTCTGCACTGGTCTATTTCTCTACATGGGCAACCTTGTGAGGTAGGTGGAAGAGAAGAAAACAGAGTGTTTTGACATCATATGTTCAGCCACCAGAGGAGCCACCAAATGTTGTAGCCACTCCACACTGCATGCCTGATGGGCCACTGGGTGGCTTCTGGTGGCTTACCACAAAGTCTCTAATGTATACTCCCACTTCTCACTCACTCTGCTCTTCACTGAAACTGGAATTATGCTGCTCCACATATGTCAATCCATCCTCTTGCTGGTTTATCTGCAATATCTCCTATTGTTCTCAATTCTCTGCCTTGTGTGAGCCTGCTTGAACAGCTCCATAGAACTGGCTGTCATGAATAAAAGATCAATGCTGCAAGTTCATGGATGTGGTAATTGATGCAAATGAAGGGCATACATGATATTGAATATGTAGATGTAGTTTATGTTGGAATCAATAGAATAATCCAGTATTAGCAGTGAACCCATTGCAAATGTGCAGGGGATTCATTTGACACCACAAGATAATTACTTGCACTTGCCAAAAGCATTGGCATATGGTGGTTCTCATTGTTCTAGGTAGCAAATGACTCCAAGCAACTTGTGGACTGAAAATATGAGGGAATAGAAGATATTCCTGCATGTTAATGAATTACCATATAAGGTAACTCTAGAGATATAAGTCATTTTTGGCCAGAATTTGAAATCGACTTTTTGCACAGGCATCGTGGGAAAAAATGACCCACATAGGCAAAAAGTACTTGTTGAGTAGTGCAGAATAGCATTTTGAACCATATCAATATCTCATGATTTGCACTCACAGTCATGACTACAAAATGGCCATTTTCATCAAAATTGGCAAAAAATGGCAAAAATCACCATTTTCCAGCCACAATTGTGATCCAAAATCATGAGATATTGATATGGTTCAAAATGCTATTCTGCACTACTCAATGAGTACTTTTTGCCTATGTGGGTCATTTTTTCCCATGATGCCTGTGCAAAAAGTCGATTTCAGATTCTGGTCAAAATGGCTTATATCTCTAGAGTTACCTTATATGGTAATTCATGAACACACAGGAATGTATTCTATTCCCTCATATTTTCAGTCCACAAGTTGTTTGGAGTCATTTGCTACCCAGAACAATGAGAACCACCATATGCCAATACTTTTGGCAAGCGCAAGTATACAAAATTTGCCAGGAATTAATTAAGCTATATCTGAGTGAAGTGAGCCAAGTGAAGGCATATTTTACAAAAGGGAGAGAAAGTAACATATGAGCTGTATAATGTCCTGTGATGTTGAGTCAAGACATACTGTGTGCAACAAGCTGAGCAAGTATTACAATGTTGCATTCTTCCTATCTGGGTTTGCCTCAACTGGGCTAGTTGACTTGACATGCAGTCAGTGGTACAGGTTGACTACTAAACTGGCATTGGTCACTGGCACTGGACTTCAGGATTCTTCTGCAAGGTGTCTCCTCCTCTTCCCCCACATTCTCCTTCACTGTGTTCATCTTGCACCATCCTCCACCACCACATGCATTATCAACTCTCCTTTTCTGCAGCCACCTTTTTTCTTCTTCACTGCTAGTCGGCTCCTCCAAAGCTTAGGGGACATAAAAACAGATTTCAGTAAAAAAAAAACAGATGGCCTCATCACCTGCTGTGTCTGTACCCTCCCATAAAACAAGGGCCAAGGTGAAGTGTGCATTAGATGACAATGCTCATCCCCAGCACAAATGCCAGAGAACAATTCAGGGGGAATCACCCTGACTTCAAATGTTTGACATGGAACAGAAGTTGTTTCATAGAACTCAAGTTTTTCCAGAACTCAAGTCTGGAAGGTACATAAGAACCAAGCAGCACTTCAGTTGTGAGGGACTTAAGTTCTCATGTTTTTATAAAAATGTATGATACTTATATAGCAAACTTTGCTCATTGTAGTGAAACTTAAGATGCTTGAACTTAGGGTCCAAGACTACCTCCAATGGAAGTTGATCTAACTGGTATACACTACATTTACAGGACTTGAGATCTATGGCCCACCCAAGATTTTCATTTAGTTGTACCAGGTCAAACATAAGATGAGCTGATAACATTTTGGACCCCCAGCTATGGTGAGATAGTCCTGCCATCTTTGGTGGGGTCTTCAACAGACACCTCAAGATATCTTGATTTTTTGATCTTTTGAAAAAGCTTTTGAGCTTTGTACTAATGTTGCTGCGACTTCCAACTCCACCTCCCCCAAGTCGACTTCGTGGAGTCGACTTGAGCTGAGTCGAGTCGAGTCATCTGCGTGACTCTGCCCAACTTCCGAGTCGAGCCGAGTCGACTTGAAGTGACTCGGAGTGACTTGAGTCGGTACCCTTAGACCAATTTCTTCCATTTTACATTTTGCAACACTCCAGCACTTATTCGGGGCTATATGTAAGGTTCACAATTTGTTTAATTGCAATTGGAAGCACAAAACAAAGGAAATGGACTACTATAGACAAGTGACTATGTTTAACAGTCTTCACTTGCAAATTAGTAGACATGGGGTAGTTGGACGGTTTAAAGGACTCACTTGTTCACAAGAGAGCTCTGGTTTGCTCAGTTGTATGCTAATACCAGGCTTGAGATACGGGTATTTGCTAGGAGTGTAAATAAATACATACATTAGTTTGATCTCACAGATGCGCTTCAATTTGTAAATTTTTGTGATGGGCAGAGCACCTCAGACGTGCAATTTACCAGGCAGAGGGGATTGATGAAGAGGACGAGAGAATATTATCAGAATTGTCAGTGAAAGTCCCATGCAGTTGCATTGTGCGCTGAGGAGTTAATATTAGGGAATGGTGTATGGGCAATTAAATGACCAATACCTGCAGACTCCAATTGACAGTAAGAGCAATCTATGGGCTATAATAAGTATCAGCCAGAGAGAAAACTGTGTAAGTAACATACCCAGAAGATGCCTACATTTGAAGTCCAGGGATCAAAACGGATGTTCCCCTGTATTTCGGGCAAAGGAAGAGCAACATGCTCTAGGTGTGGAACCAGAGAATTTGGGAGAGGATCAAGGTCAGACATGACTGCAACTGCCATTGCAAAGGGGCTCATCTGAGTCTTTAAAACTATCCTGGTGCTTTGATCATCTGCTCACAGTATACACAAACCAACACTTCTGATCCCTCTTGACCTCAAGAAGTCAAATCCAGAGTCAGGACAGTTTGAGGTGTGTCCAGAGCACTCGACCATTAATGAGAAGACAGATATGAAGTCAGAAAACTTCAACTGACATGTGCAATGCATAATTTTGGGGTCACCTCAGGGTTTAGAAGGCTGAACATTGGCTGGAAACATCGAAGGGGAAATATTTCCCAGTGTATCTTTGATGATGGATTCAGGTGTCGAGAATATATTTAGTTCAAATTTCATGAACCCCAAGATGACCAAAATTCTTGGGTGCACAGTTGATTAGCCTGGTCTATGAACTTCAATCATTTGATTTCATGTCTGCGACAATTGAGACTTCTGATCCCCCTTGAGCTCAAGAAATCAAATCCAGAGTCGGGACAGTTTGAAGTGCGCCCAGAGCACAAGACAATTAATGAGAAAAAAGATATGAAGCCAGAGAACTTCAACTGACATGCACAATGCATAATTTCGTATTCACCTTGGGGTTCAGAGGGTTGAACATTGGCCCGAAACATTGGAGAAGGGGTGAAAGATCTCCCAGTGTATCATCGACAATGGATCCAGGAGTTGAGAATATATTTAGTTTGAATTCTCAGACCCCAAGATGACCAAAATTCTTGGTTGAACAGTTGATTAGCCGGGTCTATGACCTTCAACGACTTGATATCATGTCTACGACACTGGCACATGGCTATGAATTTTGATATCTTGCTGGGAACACCTGAGTGACACTTTGTATCTCCTCAGGCACTGTATGAACTTCAATCATTTAATGGATTGAATGAGTAGCAAGTGATTGAACAAGACCGCCAAACGATTAGATAGGTCAGATGTCAAATGGAAACATAAAGAATAGGCTACTATGAAGTGAGCAATACACTAGCTACTAGCAGATCAAATGTGGTGCTATTTCAGAATGCTAATAAAACTCAGTTGAATAACACCAGTTTTCAGTCGTTTGAGGTAATCCTGGTAAGTTTTAATCGAAGATAGGATGGGTGGAAAGGTCTTTATTTGCTTTCCACGCTTCCCACTGTGCTAGAGATAAGTTAGTACTGGAGTATCTTCCAGATGACCGCATCAGCCATGCCATCAAAATTGACCTGAATAACACCGGTTGTCCGGTTTTTGAGGGAATTTTGGTAAGGGAGAATCGAAGTTAGGATGGGTGGAAAGGTCTCTATCACATTTTCATGCATCCCACTGGGCTGGAGGTAAATTAGTGCAGGGGTATCTTTTGAATGACCACATTAGCCATGCCATCAAAGATAACCTGAATAACACCAGTCTTCAGGTGTCTGAGGTAATTCTAGACAGTGGGTACTGAAGGTATCTTCAGTAGCTTAAATTATGCACCAAAACATCTCGACTCAAGTGACTCAAGTCGACTCAAGTTGACTTCGAGTGACTTCAACACAATGAAGTCGAGTTGAGTCAAGTCGAATATCAGCCAAAGTCGACTTGCCAAGTTGTGACTCGACTTTTTGAGTCGCAGCAACATTACTTTGTACAAATGCTTCTAAGAAAATGTTTGAGGTAAAGACAGAAATTAATAACATTTGAACTGATATGAACATGGCAATGCCTGATTATGAATGCTTGTGCTCACTGAGCAACGACACAATGTCAAGGTGACCATTCACTGATGCAAGATGCAATGCAGTCTTGCCATCATTTGTGGTTAGGTTGACAGATGCTTTGTGCTCAATGAGCAGCCTTGCAATGTCAAGATGACCTGTCACTGATGCAAGATGCAGTGCAGTCTTACCATCTTTAGTGGCTTGGTCAACAGATGCACAGTGCTTGATGAGCAGCTGTAAGACATTGAGGTGACCCCCTCCTGATGCAAAAATGAAGTGCAATCCCACCATGTTTAGTGGCTTGGTCAGCAGATGCATTGTGCTCAATGAGCAGCTGCACAACATCAAGGTGACCCCCTCCTGATGCAAGATGGAGTGCAGTTGCCCCATGTTTGGTAGGTTGGTCGATGGATGCACTGTACTCAATGAGCAGCTGCACAATGTCAAGGTGACCCCCTCCTGATGCAAGATGCAGTCCAGTCCAACCATCTATGGTGGCCAGGTTGACAGATGCATGGTGCTCAATGAGCAGCTGCACTATTTCAAGGTCACCCCTTCCTGATGCAAAATGCACTGCAGTCCAGCCATCCCTGGTGGCTAGATTGACAGATGCATTGTACTGAATGAGCAGCTTTGCAATTCCAAGGTGGCCATGCTCGAATGCAAGATGTAGTGCAGTCTTGCCATCTGTGGTGGCTAGGTCAACAGATGCATTGTGCTCAATGAGCAACCTTGCAATGTCAAGATGACCGTTTTTCAATGTGCAATGCAGTGCAGTCCAGCCATCCCTGGTGGCTAGGTTGATAGATGCATTGTACTCAATGAGTAGCTTTGCAATGTCAAGATGACCATTTTCTGATGTGAGATGCAGTGCAGTCCAGCCATCTTTGGTGGCTAGGTCAACAGATGCATTGTGCTCAATGAGCAGCCTTGCAATGTCAAGATTACCATTTTCCAATGCAAGATGCAGTGCAGTCTTGCCATTTTTGGTGGCCAGGTCAACAGACGCATTGTGCTCAATGAGCAGCCTTGCAATGTTAAGATGACTGCTTTCCAATATGAGATGCAGTGCAGTCCAGCCCTTTTTGGTGGCTAGGTCAGCAGATGCATTGTGCTCAATGAGCAGCCTTGCAATGTCAAGATACCCGTTTTCTGATGTGAGATGCAGTGCAGTCTTGCCATCTTTGGCAGCTAGGTCAACAGATGCATTGTGCTCAATGAGCAGCCTTGCAATGTTAACATGACCATTTTCCAATGTGAGATGCAGTGCAGTCCTGCCATCTTTGGTGGCTAGGTCAACAGATGCATTGTGCTCAATGAGCAGCCTTGCAATGTCAAGATGACCGTTTTCTGATGCAAGATGGAGTGCAGTCCCCCCATGTTTGGTAGGTTGGTTGATGGATGCATTGTGCTCAATGAGCAGCCTTGCAATGTCAAGATGACCATTTTCCGATGTGAGATGCAGTGCAGTCTTGCCATCTGTGGTGGCCAGGTCAACAGATGCATTGTGCTCAATGAGCAGCCTTGCAATGTCAAGATGACCATTTTCCGATGTGAGATGCAGTGCAGTCTTGCCATCTGTGGTGGCCAGGTCAACAGATGCATTGTGCTCAATGAACAGCCTTGCAATGTCAAGATGACCGTTTTCCGATGTGAGATGCAGTGCAGTGTTGCCATCTGTGGTGGCCAGGTCAACAGATGCATTGTGCTCAATGACGAGCCTTGCAATGTCAAGATGACCGTTTTCCGATGTGAGATGCAGTGCAGTCTTGCCATCTGTGGTGGCCAGGTCAACAGATGCATTGTGCTCAATGAGCAGCCTTGCAATATTGAGATGACCATTTTCTGATGTGAGATGCAGTGCAGTCTTGCCATTTTTGGTGGCCAGGTCAACAGATGCATTGTGCTCAATGAGCAGCCTTGCAATGTCAAGATGACCATTTTTCGATGTGAGATGCAGTGCAGTCCTGCCATCTTTGGTGACTAGGTCAACAGATGCATTGTGCTCAATGAGCAGCCTTGCAATGTCAAGATGACCATTTTCCGATGTGAGATGCAGTGCAGTCCAGCCATTTTTGGTGGCCAGGTCAACAGATGCATTGTGCTCAATAAGCAGCCTTGCAATGTCAAGATGACCATTTTCTGATGTGAGATGCAGCGCAGTCCTGCCATCTTTGGTGACTAAGTCAACAGATGCATTGTGCTCAATAAGCAGCCTTGCACTGTCAAGGCGACCCTTCTCTGATACAAAACCCAGCTCAGTCCACCTGTATCCCATGTTGAAGTGATCCTGCTCCAATGCAAGATGCAGTGCAGTCCTGCCATATGCATCAGCTAGATCCACAAATGTTCTGCCCTCAATGAGCAGATGGCGCACCCCCTCAGTGTAACCCATTTTAGAACACATACAAACTGCAGGTGGTATCGGTCTATCCCAACTGACATTTGAAAATAGATTAGAGTCATGCAATCGATACAAAGCAACATATTGGCTGCTTCCATCCTCCAGGAGATGCATTATTGAGGGCAGTAATGCATCCTGGTCCTGGTCATTGCAAAGCTGCAAGTGATGGAACCAATATCCAGCTGAATAAACTGCAATTGGGTAGTCTGGGAGTGTGTCCTTGATCATCAGATGTTTGGCATCTGCAAAAAGGAGGAGATGGCGGACACAAGTTTGGGTAATAAATCTGTGGGAGACTTGTCTTGTAAGGTCAATGATTGTACCAAATTCCTGATGGAATTGTGTGGAAAGCATATAATCCCTCACTGATGAATGCGCAAAGGCAATTGACGGTTTAGACCAGTGACTCTCTTCAATCACAATTAGGCCACCCAACAACTTGAAGATGCCAGAGTTGCCCTGACGTCTATCTGGATAATAAATAGATTTTGCTGGGTTGGAAAAGTTGAATGCAGGGTCATCTAGGCGGTAAGCAATAGCATCTGCCAGCTCATCCAATGTGAGTCCTCTGGCAGAAAACACCAGCCACCGGAGAATTGCCTGGATGAAAACCGTTCTTTTGGGGGTATCTGTTGCCCGGGTCAAGAAACGGTTGTAAATGCCAAACAGATCAGATGGGAGTGCTGTTAGAATTTCATTCCAGTCGCCTTCCCAATCACAACGACCCAGTTCAATAAGGAGACATGCAGCCAAGCGAAACCTGCATGTGCAAGTTAGCTTGAGGACAAATCACAGTGCAACAAAGATGAGAGCACTGACATTCCATTGCTCTTTTGCACAATTTGCTCTGTGACATAATTTGCATAATTGTTCTCACTAGCCCAATTTCCGACCTTGGGAACTTCACTGCCAACAAAGGATCTAATGTCACCAGTGGAAACTGCAGAACCAAGCTCAAAGAAGGTCACATTGTTGAATGCTGATTTGAATTCCTCACGAGGTTGACTAGTAAACAGGAGATGTGGTGCATTTTTGGTGGGATGACATAGGCTGTGAATGAACTCAATAAGAAGCTTCCAATCGGTTTTGCGACATTCATCAAGTCCATCAATGATGATATACGTCTGTTCCAACTGTGAAAGTAAATTCTTGAGGACTTCTTGGAGGTGTCTGTGCTGTGGTTGTATAGTGCCGTTTCCTAGTGTTTTATGCAGCTGACAAAGAGAGCTATAGGGCAAAGGTGACCGTCCAGAGAGCTGCAAGACAATAGAACGTAACATGATGTCCATGCGCTGCCTCTCGTTCCTAAAGTCGAAATAGAAATATGAAACAGCAGACCGATTGGGACAGATCTTGACAATTTCTTCAATAATTGTTGAACTGCTCATGTGAGTATTTTAGAGACAGATTATGTGCATAGTGGCAATATGAATCACCTTAGTACGCTCTTTCCAGTACCAGCTGCAATTAATTAATTAGACATAGGATTGGAACACAATGAAACTGACATACAGATTCCTTTGATCCATAACGAGCCGGGTGTGTCCCTCCATCTGATAAATTGATCATCACGTAGGAGCCAGTGTCCAGTGGCTTCATGATGAAGGCTTTGCAGTTCATACTGTCGGTCCTTTGTATCAGGAGGAGACTCCAGCCACTTGCACAGAACTTCTTCGAGTCTAACCATAATTCAGCTTGCAAAATATTCAACACAGAAAATTTGATTAACCCTTGACCCAGATGTACACTGTTGTCGTTGAGAAAGGACTTCGGGAAAGGAACAGGGAACACTTCATCAACCTACATTTTATTTGTGGAGTGATCAAAAATCACAGTGGGACCTTCCCCTGTACCCCCCGCTGCCGCCCGAGCCACCATTTCCGTTGCCCGTGCCACCCGTGCCGCCATGGCCCCCTTGGAACAAAGTATTGTGATGCTGACTTCCCAATAACGTTCCATACACACCAGAAATGTTGTAATTGAAGGTCTTGGACTCATTGTCCTTGCCAGACATAACGAAAATGGATTGTTGGAGCACCGATCTTCTGTGGGTTAAACACTATGTTAGCCACCAGCAAAGATTATACGGAAGAGAGAGCCGCTGACAGAAAAGGATGAGGAGGATGTATCCCGGTGTAGTGGACGTGAAAGTGGAGAACAAGAGTGGTCACCTCGAGCGCTTCGTACGACAGCATGCACATTCACACGATCAATGTCCGACAAGCAAGGAGTCCGAGCCTTCCGAAGCGGCGACTACGAATGAGCCGGTATGTCAACGGCTCAAATCCGTGGTTCAATTTCATTGGGAAATTAGTCATTCGAAGGGGTTCGAATTACCCAAAATTGTGCCCACTGCCAAAGCCTTCCGAGCCAAAAAAAATGGTCGGATTCAATCGGTCATGCGATCGATTCGTTCTGCGCGGGTAGCCAGGGTGCCTTGTGCAACGTACATTCCCACGTCATGCAAAATTGACAGCGACTGGGAAGCAGAACTGCATAACAGTGTTGCCGTTAAGTATAACTTGCACCGTTACCGATCTGTTTGCAAAAAGGGGCTGTCCGCCCATTCATCTTCCTCCCCTTGCACTAACTCTCTCCTTCTTTGTACACTAGGAGCTATGCTACCCCGGTGCGCCACTTCTCCGTTCCCACACCCACTTCCACACCACCACATTATCGCCGTCAAGCGCGCTCATCGTCCAGCCATGCACGACGTTCCAACTCATGCTCCGCCGTCACGATCATCTTGTCCATCCTCGTTCATAACATTCGCCCTCAACATCGTTCCCAGCGCCTTCTAGTTGTCACACTATCTTGAATGTGCCTCAATGGTGGCTGATGAGAGGATGGTGTCTAAGATTTCTTGAGGGTTATTCCACAATTATGAGGTGGGTAAAATCCCGATTTTTGGCCTAGTTTGAGCTTGGGCCAAGCAACAGCCGCAGAGTCACAATCGTTCGTTTGCTCGCATATTTTCTGTTCTACTCATTTCAGAGTCCTCCTTCCCATTTTTCTGTCTAACGTTCAACTTCAATTCATCTCCCATTCAAAACCACCCCTGACCACCCAACTTCGCAGCATCTGCGAATTCTATGTGCGTTCGTTTTGCCAACCCCCTGCCCTTTTGTTCACGGCGTCCACTGACCAAATCAATAATTGTAGGTACGCAAAAATCCAACTCCATTATAATATTCACTTTGAACAGGCGCTCTGCCTGTGCCGCACACCCTTCTTTCCCATGCCGAAACTATGTTTATTCTGACTGCTAAGTGACTACTAGTATCTCAAAGGAAACCATGCATATGTGGTGGGATTAAAGGAGAGCATAGGCCATAAAATAGAGGAGCTTCGTCTGCGGATGCGTACATTGGAAGGAAGAGGTGCGCATCCACCGATCTTGCTATTCCAATTGACTAACCACAAGGCTTCATGATCGGTTGTTTTCCGCCCTCAAGTCGTGCGAGACTACTCCGAGTCCAATTGACTCAAATTTATTCCCCCAGTGCGTGCCCGCTCATCCCTTTCAACACCTCGATCCCACTCTGTCAGCCTGTCTTCCCTCGACTTTATTTTTAATTTCATCTGTCCACGGAATTATCAACCGGTGCGTCTGTATTTTGTTTCATTTCAATTTCATCTACACATTGTTAACGTTTCATGTTACCTAGATTTCTTCTGTCTTCCTTGTTTGATTCATGTACTTTGGCTCGAGGTTACCTCTCTGTACCTTGGTACGTCCACCCTCCTTCCGCGTCATTTATCTCGCGCTAACCAACCCTCTTTTCGTGGACAATCTGGTTTCACTGAAGTGACTGAACCAAAACAGAGTCGTATTCAATCAAGGTAACTCCTCTGCTTCCGACCCATTCGTTCGGCCCTTGTCGTCCCCAAGGCTGGGCTTAACTTATTCTGACTCGGTTTGTTCTGAAACCGTCATTGCATTCAAATCTAACCATTCATAGGTATTCTATTCGATGCCTCGAGTGAAAAGCGCACTCCGCGATTTTCCGCGCGTTTGTGCAAGCAAGCACGCGTCCTGGCGTTCGCGCGACATCCCCACGCACATCGCGCATCTGCTGGGCACCCCGCGCTGTGCAGCGCAGTGTCTTCTCCCTGTTCGGGACACGCATGCGCAGCTTCAAATTCGCGACCGAAGCCCTTGCTCAATGCGATTCGCGCGACACGAGTGTATGCCATTGCTATGCAAGGCAAGCTTCAGTACTCCGATGCAATGAGTCCGCCGCGCACGCGTTCGTTCGTTCGAGCGCGGTCACCTGCCTCGGACGCACGGCGGTGCTCGAACATCGCGGGTTGCTGATAGGCGGAATCTCGCCCAGCGAGCGAGAAGGCGGGGCGGGTGCACAGGGTAGAGAAGAAAGAAAAATAATAAGGTGAGGTGTGCGGACGCACCTTCTTTGCTTCCTTGCGAGGATTGATACGCATTCGAGCAGAGGGGTACCCGTACATAGATAGCAGGTGAGTCGCAGGGAATAGGTGTTAGGCATACGCACGTGGTATACTCTAGAGGCGGCGTCTGGCAGGGCGCGCTGCATGGGGGCAGCGGTGCGCCGGCGAGTAGGGTTGGGGGGCTGAAGAGACATAAAAGGTAAAATGATAGTGCGTTCATTCACGCAACTCATTTTCCTGCTCTTGTGGATGTGCGGCCATATCGCAATCATCGTGTGACGGTGGATGTGAATGCTCATCTCGCACAGGCATACGCGGTGGGCTGAAAGAGCAGACTGAGTGAGTGAAAACTGAAGGACAGCCCGCACGCACGCCACGCCCCCCACGATCGCCTCGCGCTCCGTAGACCTGCCGCAGAGTCGTCTGCGCATGCTCGATGAGCGCCTGCCGCGCTGCAGGTCGGCGATGCCCTGTGGGCTGGAAGAGCCTAAAGGCAAGGAAATGCGAGAAGACGAGAATTGGCGCACTGCCACGTCTCAAAGCCGAATTCGGCCGACCCCAAATTGTCTTTCTCTTCTTTTCGCACTGTACCCGCATGCACTCCCGTGCTGCGTTCACTGCTGTTCAAACTGCCTCTCCACACCACCCGTGCGCTGTTTTGGCGGAAGCATGCGCGACGGCCGCCATGTCGACCCACTGCGGTATTACACGAAGCGTCATCTCTGCGCTAATAGACTTACTGCGCCTGTGCCTGCTATATTCGACCGACCGGTACCCAGCCGTTCATCTTCGAGATCTGCGGCAAGATCTGCGAGTGACCTTGAGAATATCGGACTTCAGACCCCACAGCTATTACTCTTGTGTCTGGTCTCCGGGATCTGCGTAGGTCAAGAACTACAGCTTTCTCTATTCTGGATCCGCGTTCAAACGGTTAACTCTATTCTTGCTGCGCAGACTTGAATACCGGACTCCAGGCTCCGCTGTGCCCCCCTAGTCGTAGGCCAACAGCCTTCTGCCGTCTTACTTTGTTGGCTTTATTCCACTGAACTCGGGTCCTCTTATCCTCTGTCTTGCTCTATCACGATCTACATCGTCTCAAAATCTCGACGCAATCCTTTCATATAAACATTTCTGCCCCACCATCGCGCATCACCTCCGACCTGTTCTAAATTCTGATGTTCTGTCCTCTCTCTATCCTTCTCTATCTCATTGACATCTCCTGCCTGCCGACATCCTTCATGATATATGTGGCGCATAAATCTAAAAGGAAGGCGGCCCTATTTTCGCCGAGCTTGGGTTGATATACGTCAGACCGTCTATCTATGACACGCATCTCTCAACCGACTTCCAACTTTCCACTGAAGCCTGTTCCACAGGGCTACCTAATTCAAATCTCATTTTCTTGGATTCGGCCGAAGCCAGCAGACAAGCGTCTGGATCCAGTCCCTGCAGTCGCTGCTCGTTGTCCTCGAGCGTCGTCTGCTTAATCTTCAGAAGACCACACAGTTGTAGCAGGAAGCGGGAACCCTCATCGTGCAGCTTCGGGACCTCTCTCTACTGGCAATGATGCCCTTTCATAAGTCTCAGATAAACATGCCAATATCCTGCATCTCGCCTCAGGTTCATTCTGAATCTCATCTTAGTTTTCGCCACCAAGCTTACTTGAAGAAACCTGCAGTTCACTCAAACTTTGAAATGAAAACGAACGTCACATCGTCAAGGCACCTTGTACTACTCGCCGGCGCGGGTGGAGGGTCTCCACGTTCTTGGCTAAGCCTACACACGCCGTTTTCTGTAAAGTCGGCATGAATATTTCGGCATGGTTCCCAAGGGCAATGAGAACGGCCAGCACGCATCACACTTAAATTTAAAATTAGATGACTTATAAGCAAGGCGATGCCGTACCGAAGAAGCAAAAGGCAAAAACAGCAAACGATAGAAAAAAAGGAAGGAAGGAAAGAAAAGGGGAGGGAGAGAGGGGATCTGTACCCGCGACGAGATTGGGACGAGGTGCTGCGTCAAGTGGCTGTAGTTCCATAACGCCGACTTGTAAGATGAATGTGGAGTCCCCGGAAGCAGAAACCGCAAAAAAAAAAAGTATACATGACAGACATGTAGTGTGCCGTCTCTACGAACTACTGCATTCAGCAATCAGATACCTAGGTTCTGGAGAAATAGTTCAATAACAGGTTGAAAATGTATTGGCTACTTACGATCAATGCCTGTCTCGCAGCCTCTTCCCTGGCAGCAGCTTTCGAATCGGCAATACCAATGCCTATATATTGACAATACGTCAGGAATTTAATTTTTCTCGTGCGCTGGCTACCTTTGACCTGGTCCAAGACTTTAAAGGGGCAATGAGCCAAAAAACAGTGTGTAATCCCGTAGGTTTCCGTACCTTTATACACCACAACCCACTTGATTGCATGAGATGGGCCGGTGGAGTACTCGACCCAGCTAAGGATGAACCCTGGTTTCTTAACCTGGAAGTCTGATCAAGATTAATAAGAAATTGTGTGCGATGACAACAACGGGACCCATGAATACAGTTGTTAAGATAAGTGACGGATCTTCCTCCTCCGGGAACGGCGCCTGAGCTGTAGCTGGTGGTCTTGAAATCCATCTCCACTGCGGGAGGAGCACAGAGCTGACAAGTAAATTCTTTCTGCGGACTGCCGACGCAGCTGCTGTGGCTCCAAAGCTTACACGCTTGACACTTGATGGTATTTCGGCATCCAGGTTCTCGGTATGAGGGTGAGGATCTGCTGTTGCACACTAATAATTCAAGCTCACCAGGGTCACTACACAGGCACTGAAATGTCTCGTGAGGGCCGACGACTTCGCGACAAATGGAACAGGTTTCGAAAGGGCTTGGTGAATCATGGGCCACGACGGCACTATCGAGAATCGTGGTTGCGAGCGTGATCTCCTCGCGGACATATCCAGGGCAGCGATGTGCACTTAGCCCGTCCGTTCGAGTCGATCTGGAAAGACGAGAGAGGTGCAACTTGAGGTCAACAATGAGCCCTTCTGAGACCTCCGCCAAGGCTTGCCGTCCATGACCCAGGCTCCGCCACACATATTCTCGGCGTGGTGGGACACTGAGGTCTTCCCCCGTCCGTGTTTTGAGATGGCGATTCCGACGTCGCCGCTAAATTACCAAACGTGGCACTGGGGCGCGTGACATCCGGAATTGCGGGATCCCTCCTAATTTGCTCCTCTGGATGTACAGGTATGAAATAAAAAGCTGACCGGCAATAAATACGAACATACTGTGGAGTAATCGATTGGCAGAGATCAAAGTCTGCAATGCGGCTCAGCAATCAATAAACGATGAAGCAAAGAACTGACCTTGTCGAGGAGCGCATTGAAGACAATCAGAGCGTTGTCCTCCGGCTCTTGGGGGGCGGCAGTTTCGACCTCTGGTGAGTGGGGTGCGTTAATGATAATTGAAAATCGGTCCTCGGGATCGACCAAAATGTGGAAATTCTTATGCAGTTTCAGTTTGGGGTTCGTAGAGCTGTGTATCACGACTTACCGCAACTCGCATGGACCTCGGCCATACCCCTTGCATACAGAGATGACTGATCCCTGCCTGCAGAAAATAAGCAACGATGACTGACAGGTTATCTGTTCAGACCCACAGAAACACCTGCAATCTAACATTTCGTATGAGCCGTGGTATGTCCAACAAAAACTTCAATTTGTCAGACCATTGTAAATCCAAGGGTGACACTCCTTGCAAGGTCGTTTTTAAGAGCGTCTGCAAGTAGAATCTCTGCATTCAAGTAATGACCTGAAATAAAAGAAAAACTAAACTCTGCGGCATTTACAAGGAGTTCAATAAGGTACCGTTTTCGTATACGATAAAGCGAGACGGGGAGTGGGGGGAGGAAATGCCTTTGATCCGTAGCACGTTTGGGTGCCTGAATTGGGGGCAATCGTCAATGGTATTAACAAATGGTTACTGTTACACACAGAAGTTCCTTTGAAAGGGCCACCGTCGTTTTCAGTTGCTTGGGTAATGTAAGTATTTTGCAACAGTCGTCACCGAACTCGGTGCTTACCTTTCGAGCGGTGGGGCCCCTATTGAAGACTTTAACGATAACAGCGCGACTTCTGTTCCGACCAGCGTGAAGTAAATATCCAGGGCCATTTCCGATCTCGCGAATGAGCTCAAGCTCCGTGTTTCGGATGATCTGCTGGAATATTCAGATTCTTGATTCAACTGAATAAACCTTACCGACCTCAATTTCATCCTCCTCTTCCATTCGACGATGTTTCTCCTCCCGCAGTGTTGGTGACTCTGCACGATACGATCAGCAAGGCAAAGACTTTGTTACGAAGGGAAAAGACGTTCCATCACTCATTTCTTCTCGGTGGCATTTTCCTGTTCCATAGAAATTAACATTTTCCGCAGTGAAGAATGTTCCGCCATGAATAGATGGCGGAAGATTTTGTTGAGGAATTTCCATATATGAGACCAAGGACGATGTGGAAGGCAGGTAGTGATTAAGTGGTGTGATACGAGGAAAGGGTGTTGGCAATCCGCCAGATGATACCATTGAGGCGCTCGAAGATGGAGAGGCCTGCGACCGCTCGTCATTTAGGATATCATGCAGGCATTTTCCTGACGGACGTTTGCGTGAACCCAAGTCTAGAAGGCATTAGAAGGTAAAACCATGGCCGGATGAGCATCAGACACACCGTAAGGCTTTGTTCTCGCCACCACGCCTTGGTGCTCGCTCCTTGAAACCCCGTCCCAGTCGTGGCCAGATTCAAGAGCTGGAACGTCGAATTCCGCCTCTGAGAGCTCCCGATTTGTGAGCGCTCGCCGCTGTGACGACGCTTTCCTCCGAGTGTCCTCGAATCCCCAAGTCGAACCTGGTAGCGGCTGGAAACCCGCATGGCGATTCTGAATCGTAAGGTTGTGGTGGGTCTGCAGGTTCCGCAGGTTCACGTCGCCACCAACGTTGTAAAAGATACCACCATGAATATGATAGCCAGTGCCATTGTTGAACATTAGACAGAGAAGTAGAAGAGACAAAGAGGCTTGGGGTAGGACATGAGGGATATCCGATCGATGTATACTTGTCGTCAGGGCAGTGCTTCTACACCGTGACAGCATTAGTACAGCCTGAGAATTGACAACAGCAAGGGAGGGAAGTTGTTATTTCGGGCTTCGCTGTAGTGGAAACATCTTTTAGGTCAAAAGACTCGGCCTTTGAGATGGACGCAGAGATAATTAACCGACTTTCAGGGTCCAGCTTCTGATAAAAGGAGTGCCCATGGCCGTCAGCAGCTGGCCCAAGGTCTGTTAAAGACAGCTGACAGCCTGGGTAGTGCGATTTTTTTTTCGGTAGCCCTTGCTGTCGCACAGCCGTAATTCCAGGCTTCTTTTCAACTTATAGCCATTCCAGACTCGAATCGGAGAGCGAAGATCAATTGAATCGCTTGCCCAATACGTGGGCTGCCGGCGCCCTGAGTTGCTGTGCACTAAATGGTCATCATGGAACCGAACCGAACGTGCGTGTGAGAATTATGATTTCAAGTTGGTGCGTGCCTATCGCTTTCAACACCTCGCCTTCACCTCGATTTTATTTTTATCTATCCACACTCGCCTTTCCTTGGTCTATTCCATTCTATTCTACTCGTTCGATTTTCCCTCGTATGCAGATTTTAATTTCCCTGTCTTCCCTCGATGCCCGATGCCGATTCTTGCTCTTCCCTTTCTCGCCATTTTTCTTCTTCAATTAAACCTTGGACATCCACCTGTTCGTTCAAAGGTCAAAGGTCAAGGCCAGCTGTATTATCGACCGGTGCGTCTGTATCTAATTCCATTTCAATATCTACACATTGTTTCATTTTACCCAAATTTACCTTCAGTCTTGCTTTTTGGTTCATGTACTTCGGCTCGAGGTCAACCCCCTCTACCTTGTTTATTTATTCTACTTACGCCCACCCTCCTTCTCTCGAGTTAACCAACCTTCTCTTTGTAGACCTCAATCTGGTTGCACTGAAGCAAAACCGAATCATATTCAATCAAACATAGATTTATAAATTTACTTAAATAAAAGATGCCAGTTTGCGGTGTGGATAGGCCGATCAGCCCGGTGGGGGACTGTAGTGTGGTCGTGCATTGTACACCAGTCTAATTCCAGGACATCTCGAAAGAAATACTTCAGCGGAATTTGTTTTCCTCATGAATTGCGCAGGCAGCCAAGGAGGCAGCGGTGGAGAAGGGGTGGAGAGCTAACCAGCAGCAATCAAGAGGGCAAAGATGCTTTCGCCTACGCTTGGGTATGTTTTCCCGAAGGTCGGAGGTCAATTGGCCAAATCAGGAAATACAATTGCCGAATCGGGACTCGAGGGACCAGTAACGAGTCGCGATCACGACGGAGTAAGTGCGTAAGATGTGCATATGGAAAGTCGGTGAATTGGTATACCACAATGAACCAGGGATGTAGAGAAGGCGTAGACAAAGATAACACAAGTGACGGGCGTGAAGAAGTATCTCCCAATATCATGAAGTGATGTGCATCGACAATAAGGAGGGCTAGGACAGTGGTATTTTGAGAGCGCACCCACTCCCAGGTTTCTGGTCCTGCCTCCCATCCCCGTCCGCCACGATGCTCTGCGAGTGCAGCGCCGCGAGTTGCGCAAGGCATGGGCCGTACGACGAGCGAACCGCGCAGAAGGTGCGCCGATCCTACTCAGACTTTTTTCGACCCCTCGACGCCCTACCTCCCATATGCATCACCCGTCCGAGAGGGAAGCAAAGACAGGGTATTGCGCGAGCGAGGACGATGCAGAAAAGACGGCGAAAGTGTAGCCGGGTGCAGTGGAGGTGGGCTATGTACGAGCGATCCCCGACTGTGTGCAACTAAGCCCTCGGGTAGGCGCGGGCGTCGACGCTTGCTTGAAGAGAACTCGCTACTGGAGCGGTGATGACCAGGCGGGGGATTGAATGCGTCGGCCGAGCGCGCCATTCCCGTCTTCCATCGTCCATCCACTCCATCCATACGATGTTATCTTCCCTCTCCCTCCCCCGCTTCTCGCTCCTCCCACTGCCACTCCTGGGACGCTGAGACCGACGGCCGATCCGTCCTCGCGGGCGCGGTCCTACATCTGTCTCCACATCAAATGTGAGGAAGTTTGGACGATGAGGCGATGGGACAGACGCGGGGCGCCGAAAGGACCCAATGGGACCGGGGCAGGCATTGATGAAGCCGTCTGTGATGATATGGAATAGGCTCGTGGTGCGAAACCGCGGAGTAAAGTTCCAACGGCAAGATGCCATATGGAACCACTGTAGAACTCGGAGACGACCCAACGGCTCCCGCTCTGGGACACAGTCGACATGGCTCGTGCGGCGGCGGGTCGGTGGTATCCGTATGGCGCGCGCAGCGGTATGAGCACCTGTGCGCCGGCGAGTGTGGGCGCCGAGGTGAGATGCAGGGAGAACGGAGTCTGGAAGGAGAGCAGTTGTGAATACGGAGCATGAGAGACGAAATGGGACTCGTACCTCGGGACGATGGTGTATTGCGTTGCTGAAAGATCTCCGCAGACTTCGGAGCATGAAGTGCGTGCCGACTAATATCCCGTGAAGCGGCAGTGGCAGCCCCCAAAAGGGCAGAGCCTCTGTATCTTTGACCGCTTAGTTCATCCGCTCGTGGCTGTCGAATCCAAGCATGCGGACGGTGCTCTGGAGGCACGCATGGAGCATCGAGCGCGGTCGCGGCATAGGTATGAAGTCATTTTACCGTCCCGGTGCGAAGCTGACTTGAGGGAAGGCGAGAAAAGACGAAGATGCGGGCTACTCCGGCTGGACGGCGCGTCCTACGATGAACCAGTCCGTGCGAGCGGAGGATGGGATAGGCAGCGTGCAGAACGAATGCGATGGCGAAGGTTGTACGGAGTCTACAACAATGAAGGCGTTGAGCGTCCGCACGAGGGAGCGGAGGTAAAGAAACGTACCGGAAGAGCGCTGGGCTACACGCCCGTAGATTGTGTACCCTCGACGCATCCGCTCCGAATCTATCCCGGGATAAGACAACAGCGGTAGCAGCGGCGGTACCGCAAGCCAGGTGGGATGCGGAGCATGAGCTTCGAAGGCGGAGTGTGGTGTGCGCTGGTGCACCGCACGTGGAACGCCAGCTACAGAAGCTGCACGAGGCGCGCGCGGGATCGGCGCTGCCAGGTCATTCGTGGCGTTATCCCATCACGAACCAGAATCTGCCTGAATGTGGCATCCGTCGGCGAGGGCGTAGACAGGGCACGGAGGTCGAGATGCGTGACCGCAGCGACCGGCGCGCGAACGAGATTGAGTATGGTGGGCTGGGACCACCAGCATTCCGGCGTGTGCATACTGAGGCGCAGTGGGTGAGGTGAAAGGATTGCACGGCGTAAAGGGAAGGAGGCACGGTGGCTGGGAACGGGAGTACGAAAGCCGATGGGCTGTGGACATGCTCAAGAGACGACCTGGTAGCGGAGTGACATGAGCGTTGGGGCGACGGAGGAGATGCACAGCCTACTATCGTTCGGTCTATCTAGCCGCTTGATGAGGATGGCGCGCGATTCTAAGGATGAAGAAGTCGCGTCATTTTGGTGCAACAGATCGTGAAAAGAGCTGTATTTGAAGTAGGGAGGTAAGCTGTACGATAAGATGGTAGAATTTGAAGAACAGGGCCAGAGTGACAAAGCTAGAGTCAAAGGAGAATAGAAAAAACTCACCCCGCACGCCCGAGCCCGTAGGCAAGCCCTCTATCTGCGATTTTCGCCCAAATTCCTTCATGCTCTTCATAGAATTCCGCGCATTGAAGAGGCTATGAGCTCTGAAACACCCTCGAATGGAGCAGATATCAGCAGATCGTTTGGAGCGGTGAAGACAAGGTCGATGGCTAGTGTAGATGAACGTTGTGAGCAGCATTTGAGAGCCGGACACGGCCACTGATGTCGGCTGCAATTGACATTCTCCAAATGGGCGATTCAAGCAATGCTTTTCGTCCGTTGAACCGTTCAGATTTTAAATCGACTTGTCCTCTCCAGAGTCTGAAACCTAATTCCAGTCCTTTGCACAGGCTTACAAGAGCATTCCAGAGGCAATTTTTGAGCAGGCAGGTGCAAGGATGATTAATGGTAATGGGCAGGAAGCTCAAACTCTCCAGGAAGCTAGGGGATTCCTCCAGAACTTTTTGTCAGATTTGGGCACTTGGGACACTCAACGTTTTATGGATATTGTTGCTGAAATTCAAGGATATTCCCTTATTAATAAGCATGATAGCAGGGATACACTGTCCATTCATCCACTTGTGCACTCATGGTGCCGGGTTACTCTGGATGATGAATCAATGACTCGAGAATGCATGACAGATATTATAGGGATGTCGGTCCAGCTCACAGACAATGCCTATCTGTTCAGAATTGGGCTGATGTCTCATATAGAGTCACTCATCCAGGACCCAGCATCCATAAAGTCAATGTTCCAGGAGGAGTATGCTCATATATACTTTGACTCAGGCAGATTAAATGAAGCAGAGTCTCTGGAAGTCATGGTGCTGAAGAGGCAAAAGCAGCTCTATGGTGTGGACCATCCAGATACCCTGTCGGCTATGGCAAATCTAGCTATCACATGCCGCCAACTTGGAAGGTACCAAGAGGCAGAGCCACTTGAAGGCATTGTGCTGGAGAAACGGAAGCAGCTCCTTGGAGCAGACCATCCACACACCCTGTTGGCTATGGCAAATTTGGCTGTCACATACTGCCAACTTGGAAGGTACCAAGAGGCAGAGCCACTTGAAAGAATTGTGCTGGAGAAGCAGAAGCAACTCTTTGGAGCAGATCATCCAGACACCCTGTCGGCTATGGCAAATTTGGCTGCCACATACCGTGAACTTGGAAGGTACCAAGAGGCAGAGCCACTTGAAGGCATTGTGCTGGAGAAACGGAAGCAGCTCCTTGGAGCAGACCATCCACACACCCTGTGGGCTATGGCAAATTCGGCAATCACATACCGCCAACTTGGAAGGTACAAAGAGGCTGAGCCTCTTGAAGGCATTGTGCTGGAGAAGCGGAAGCAGCTCCTTGGAGCAGACCATCCAGACACCCTGTCAGCTATGGCAAATTTGGCAATCACATGCCGCCAACTTGGAAGGTACCAAGAAACAGAGCCACTTGAAGGCATTGTGCTGGAGAAGCGGAAGCAGCTCTTTGGAGCAGACCATCCACACACCCTGTTGGCTATGGAAAATTTGGCTATCACATACCACCAACTTGAAAGGTACCAAGAGGCAGAGCCACTTGAAGGCTTTGTCCTGGAGAAGCGGAAGCAGCTCCTTGGAGCAGACCATCCAGAAACCCTGTCAGCTATGGCAAATTTGGCTGCCACATACCGTGAACTTGGAAGGTACCAAGAGGCAGAGCCCCTTGAAGGCATTGTGCTGGAGAAGCAGAAGCAACTCTTTGGAGCAGACCATTCAGAAACCCTGTCAGCTATGGCAAATTTGGCTGCCACATACCGTGAACTTGGAAGGTACCAAGAGGCAGAGCCCCTTGAAGGCATTGTGCTGGAGAAGCAGAAGCAGCTCTTTGGAGCAGACCATTCAGAAACCCTGTGGGCTATGGCAAATTTAGCTGCTACATACTGCCAACTTGGAAGGTACCAAGAAGCAGAGCCCCTTGAAGGCATTGTGCTGGAGAAGCAGAAGCAACTCTTTGGAGCAGATCATCCACACACCCTGTCAGCTATGGCAAATTTGGCTGCCACATACCGTGAACTTGGAAGGTACCAAGAGGCAGAGCCCCTTGAAGGCATTGTGCTGGAGAAGCAGAAGCAGCTCTTTGGAGCAGACCATTCAGAAACCCTGTGGGCTATGGCAAATTTAGCTGCTACATACTGCCAACTTGGAAGGTACCAAGAAGCAGAGCCCCTTGAAGGCATTGTGCTGGAGAAGCAGAAGCAACTCTTTGGAGCAGATCATCCACACACCCTGTCAGCTATGGCAAATTTGGCTGCCACATACCGTGAACTTGGAAGGTACCAAGAGGCAGAGCCCCTTGAAGGCATTGTGCTGGAGAAGCAGAAGCAGCTCTTTGGAGCAGACCATTCAGAAACCCTGTGGGCTATGGCAAATTTAGCTGCTACATACTGCCAACTTGGAAGGTACCAAGAAGCAGAGCCCCTTGAAGGCATTGTGCTGGAGAAGCAGAAGCAACTCTTTGGAGCAGATCATCCACACACCCTGTCAGCTATGGCAAATTTGGCTGCCACATACCGCCAACTTGGAAGGTACCAAGAGGCTGAGCCACTTGAAAGCATTGTGCTGGAGAAGTGGAAGCAGCTCCTTGGAGCAGACCATCCACACACCCTGTTGGCTATGGCAAATTTGGCAATCACATATCGCCAACTTGGAAGGTACCAAGAGGCTGAGCCTCTTGAAGGCATTGTGCTGGAGAAGCAGAAGCAGCTCCTTGGAGCAGACCATCTACACACCCTGTCAGCTATGGCAAATTTGGCTGCCACATACCGTGAACTTGGAAGGTACCAAGAGGCAGAGCCACTTGAAGGCATTGTGCTGGAGAAACGGAAGCAGCTCCTTGGAGCAGACCATCCACACACCTTGTTGGCTATGGAAAATTTGGCTGCCACATACTACAAACTTGGAAGGTACAAAGAGGCAGAGGAGCTCCAAGTGTCAGAACCTGACACCCTTCCAAGTATTAATTATGATGATATCAATTCCTCTGCTCATAATGAGACAATGATGGTGTCTCAGGATTTATCCCAGTCTTCAAAGTGTTTTTCAATCATGACCAGACCACATATCTTATCACTCATAGATAAGATGTCAGCTTTGACTAGCAATGTGATTGAATCTGAGGTGGACTAGACATGAAAGGGGCATGACAAACACATAGCACAGCATATTCTGGGGTTACACTAACTATACCCACAAAAAGACATGGTGGAGGACATTATGAAAAACACATTGGTTACAAGCACAGAATACGTCTTTTTAATATTCCAGAACATTATAAGTAGAGTAGCTATTTGTCTGTAATAGTTAGCCTTTTATCCCATCATTTTATAATGCTAATACCTCACCACACAATCTCTGGTCATCTTACTAATGAGTGGACAAGAGGCATTGTTTGTGATGCAAAGCCTTGCATGACAAACATGTCTGGATATGATAGTAGCAATTCTGAGGCTTGATGAGTTAGGTACTGTGTTGTCCTTACCATGAGTGAAAATGTTAGGGAACATTGACTGTAGTTCACAAGTAATTATATTTACATATTGGTTGAGTGCTCACTGCTCACCAGATCCCTGCTAAGAAGTGGAACCAGCACAGCCCTCAAAATAGCATTAGTAGATGAGTTGGGTGCTTAATGTGAGCTGGTTGACAGGTTGAGTGAGATTTAGGCTGGGTGAATCTCCACCATATTACTTGGACCTCAGGACTTCCAAGAGAATTGAAATTGAAATAGAAAATTGAATAGTCCTGTCCATCAGTCTGAGCCATATAATTTTTCCATTCAATGGACCTGGAATGTGTTGGTCTGGCTTTGATCAGCTCTATCAAATTTCCCAGGACTTGAATGAACCTGGCTGAAATTTGCATTCAGCTTGAGAAGTGATCTAAACCCGGGGCATTTTTATCCGGTTCTCTAGCAGTTTATCCTCATCTACAAGGGTTGACTTCCAGGTGTGGAGGTCAAGTAAGGGCCGTATCAAGTTCTGTTTCCCAAACTTCTCAGAGTTTGTAAGAAGGTGGTCAAATAGCAACCACTGGTTGATGGCATGTATCCATTTGTTGTGGATGGCACTCAGGGGGACAAGAGCACCCCCTGCTGCATGACACTTTCATTCCTGATTTTCCAAATTACAAAGTCAGACTCTGAGATGAGGATGCAGAAAAGGCAGTTTGCTCCTTGGGCATGGCAGCCATGTTGGACCACAAAAGATGCCAGTCCACATCCCAGAATGCTGCTGATGGAGACAGACAGCCAGACAGGGTGCTTATGGAGCCAGAGTTCCTTGGTGAGAGAACAGCTTAATCCTTGGCCTGGGCAAGTGCACTTTGTTACAATGTTAGAATGTGTTCAAGGTCCTCCATCATGTTGCAGTGTTGGCAAATGCCATGTTCCTCACATTCTGGGATGTGTTTCCAGAAACTTTGATACAGTGGGCAGAGTGGAGTGACTTGTAAAGGAAGTTCTTTACTTGTTGTGTGCAGTCCTTGTTTTGGAGGCTGTCCCATATCTCTGAGGTGGAGGGGTGGAAACCAAAGTTCTGGTGGGTCACTGAGGTGACAGTGGAAATGTTGTTTGCTGTAGTTGCACCCTCTGTGATGTTGCACATCTCCTTGATTCTGGCATATGCTTTCCTCTGGGTGAGTGTTTTTAACTTAATGCCATGGAGACTACACACCTGATCAGTGTACAGGTTAATGTCTGCTCCCCTGTCATGTTGCAGACCATCCCTAGCCAGAACAGTAGCGGCTGCTGCTCCAGGGAGTCATTTTGTGGAGGCTGGGAGCCCTTGACTTGGAAGGTTGTGGTTCCTGATCATTGGTGCAAAGCTGCTGCTAGCACTTGCAGCAGTTCTTTGTCTTGTACCCTGACCCAGCTGTTGTCTTCTCTGGTTTGTAGACATTGAGTCATCTCAGTGAGGATGATTCCTTGCGAGTTGTGGATCATCAGGTCTTCATACAGTGGGGTCAACCGGACTCCTTGGAGTGTGGCAGCTATTTCAGCCATCTGGGCTGTCTGCCATAGGGAGAGTAGGAGCCAGAAAGCCAAGTTCTGTGGTTCATCATACCTGAACTACAGACCACCAGCCGCAGTTTTATTGCCCTCACCATCCTGAGAAGCTCTACTGGCAGTAAAGAAATGAAGGGGAATTTGTTGGTTGCCCATGTGCAAGGGGGGATAGGGGGGTGGAGGGATATCCATGGATGTCATCCCAGGATGGAGGGTGAGAATGCCAAAGCCTTCTGACAGGGAGGAGATTTTAAGAGGTGGGACAAAGGTAGAGGAGTCGACCTGTGGTGGGAGATTGGCCAGGGGTGAGCCCTAATTTCTCGGACCCAAGAGAAATTGCAATAGCATTTTATTCAAAGATTTTCGGGCCAGGCTGAGTAGGTAGATCATCAAGAATCTCTCTTTCACCCTAGGTTCAAACTTCACTTCATGACAAACAGGTAAGAATCACGTAAATGGCATCATTTTTTCAGCGGTTGCCACATATCTAAGGAGCCCAGAATTATATGTCCCGTGCATGCTGGAATGTGCACCATTGTAAGGCAGGTTTTGGTAAGCATATGCACCCCATACAAATGCCTCTCACCTAGCATTTCTTGCATAAATTGGCTTTCCACATGAGCCTGCCATTTGCTAATGTTTCCCAGTTGCTGCTTGTCCTTGAGCTTCATTCTCTTGAAGTCATGGCGGATGGGCTTGCAGACTTATTGATGGCAGACCAGGTATTAACTCAGATGTTTTGATCTCTAGATGTGCCAGTGAGCTCTCATCTGAGAGAATTGGATGTAAAGTAGTTGAGGCATGTGAAATTGGGCATGACTCAGAACATGACTGTGAGTATGGAACATTGGGAAAGGAAGTTTGATGTTCTGTTTGGAATGTTCCTTAGCCCACCACTGTATATTATATTATAGAAGATATAGAAGATAGAAGATATATATATTGCTCAACATGTGCATCTTCATTCTGAATGAGTGTGGACCTCAAAGGAAACCATGCATACTGTATCAGTGGACCTGTGGTGGGAGTATAGGCAATGAGTTAGGGGAGCTTTGCCTACAAAATTTGAATGCAAAGATTCGGATGGAAGAGGTGCATACCCATCCACTGGCATCCTGTTATTCCATTTGACTAACCACAAGGCTTCAGTTGTTTGCCCCCCTCAAGTCAAATTTCATCTTCATGAGTCCACATGATTTATTGTCTACAAGACATGCCACCACTTCGCTCTGGCAACTCGGATGATAATAGAATATATATTATTGAAGTTGTGAGTACATGCAATGCTGCAAGTAGGAATGATGAGAGTGTACAATAGGAAAAGAAGTAGACAGATGGATTGCCCAGTTTATCTTCGTGATGTACTCTGGTCCCAGTAGATGAACTAAACTGTGGCGTTGGGGCAGAGCAGACTGTGAGGTGGTGAACAGAATATGAGTCCTTGAAGATAAAAAGATTTCACCGAAAGGAGGTGAAAATGGAATAGAAGTAATTGGTCTGGGTTCAGATTACAGTGCCCCCGATTCTGTAGTATCAGCGAGATCAACATAAGGAAGGTTTCAGAGTTCAAATTGTGCATATAAAAATGAAGGAATTGATTGCATTGTCTTGAAACCGAGCCCAACACAATAATTCAGAACCATGTCCAATTTGCAGTGGAACTCAGTCGAAAATTTGACCCTCCATGAAGTATTGAATGCAGCAGGGAAGCGACAAAGCGAATACGAGTATGCAGCACAATCCCTGCCAGGAAACCTGATTGATTTGAGCCAAATAAAAGAGGTTTTCAGACTTTAAAACAGTGTGGGCACAGACAACGATTTGTTGCAACCTGAGTTGATCCACAAACCATACAAAATCGCTCATTGAGGAAACCATAAAGATTAGGGCAGCACCAGAAGAGACCCGAGATTAGGAGCACTTCAGCATGGAGGTTGTGATTTGACCATGGAATGCGAGATCAAAAGATAGCTAATGGTAAACAAAGATGTTACAGATTGGGCTATCATGTTCCCAGGGAAGAATAATACAGGACAGTGAACTGAAGATGCAGACAGGGGTTAGAGGATTCACAGTCAAGCACAAAAATAAGCACCCACATCATATATCCTCAACTGGTAGGATGATGTGGCTCACCAGCCCAGTACAAGGATCAAATCAACCTGTGCCGTAGCCAGTAGTCACTGCATCTTATCAAGAAAGATTGCACGCAGGTCAGGTGGTTGCTCAAAAATGAAAAAAAGGCCGTGTTGAACAGCAAAGAAAGTTCAGGATATAAGGGGTTACTTCAAGAGCAAGAGCAGAGGAAACCCAAATAGAGAAGGGATACATGGGGAAAGTAGCACAACAGAAAAGAGACTGCAAGCAGGCAGCAGGAGAGAGAGAGAGCCAAGAGCAGTCAAGCTATATGGAGAAAGGAAGTAACAGGTAGTCTGTAGTTAACTGCGCAATCATGTATGCTAGCCGTGTTATTACAAATCTTCGGAGTTTCAATTGGTTTCCCACGGCCTTTCTCTTTACTCTCCCATTGCATCTTCACTTCCACTGGCTTCCTTCACCTCCAGTCACTGCCCATGGCACCTCAGTATCACCAGTACAACCCTCAGGGACAATGGACGATAATTATAATGGTCAAAAGCTTCTGCCCTAATGGAAAAAGGCCTCTAGGCAGATCAGCACTGCAATCTCTTTATGCATGTCTGAGTCCTCGTTGGGGAGAGCATTCTATGTTCTATGGTCATTGGAGACGAAAAATCAATGCTTTTTATCTGTCAAGGCAAGATGTGTAATGTAATCTGCTTCAAGTCTGTGTTGGCCCAGAGTATCTGCATGACACAGCATGGCGAGAAATCACGGCATATGCTCTCCATCACGCAAATACTGCCTATAGTTGTTGATGAGGGGCATTTGATCAATGAATTGGGTGTCAGAGCTGAAGAACGGGTATGGGTAGTAGCCTTCTGGTGAGTCAGCGGCCTTTCCCCGTTCTTTTTCCCTCTGTCTTGCCACCGCAGTATGGATGGTATCAGCGAGGAGCTCGATGGGATGCTCTATTCCACTCTCAGCTGATGGAAGCCTGGATGGGATGTACAGGGACAAGGACGAGGAGGATCTGGTGTGGCAGGAACCTGGCTAATGAGCACCAAGTTGTGCAGTGAAACACAGTGCTCGTATGGCCTGCGTCACAAAGTGAGCACTATGCAAAGATGTGCTGAGGCCAACTGTGGGCTCTGGTCATCAGTGTCTCGTGGAGGAGCTTGAGTGTCCAGCGGTAGTGAGTGCACATCCTGAGGAGGAAGGGACAGCGCTGTAGCATGGTTGTGCTCTCTCATCATTTTCATCCTTACTCCGCATCTCCTTCCATCTCTCACTAACCACTTTCCCTCCCCTCAGCTCTCCCCATCACTGCTGTGTGCACTGCTAGACTCAGCTTGGAATTAGTCTCTCCTTCATTGTGGATTGCTCTAGTCACTCGCATGATCCTGGCATACAGCCTGAATAATGCCCTGTTTGGCGCCAGATCCAACTTGCTTTTCGATTTATCAACACCACAATCTTTTGCATCAAATCAGACGGCAAGATGGAAAAGCGGTATGACTCTGTGACACTCCAGCTTCCCCCACCTTCGCCCACCCCAGGAGCTCTTCACTCGACCTTAGGTGCATATTCTCTCCATCCACTGTTTTCTACTAACCGCCACTGCTTTTGCTCTGCCTCACCCTCCTCCTGTTCTTGCACTGCACCTTTGCACTCAAGTCACTTCTATGCCTTCACTGCACCCCTGCCCACCATTTCCCTTGTACCTTCACCTGCATTCACTCTGTTTCATCCTCACCTCCCACTTCACGTCTGCCTTGATTACACTCCCTCTCTCTCGGCTCGTCCCTCCCTCTACCGTGCCCTTCCTTCTTGCATATACGGATACCTGGCTCGCCACCCCTCCTGCTATAATGCTGCAATGGCAGATGGCGACTACACCCTTCATTTGTACCTACAAGAGCCAATGAAGCAACCCAGCCACCGAATTTACACTATGCTCATGAGTGTATGCCTGCAGGGACGGGGGCCATGGGGAAATAGGAAAATGATAAGTGGGAGTGGGCTCGAGGGGTGATTGGGTTGGTGAGCAACTGTAATGGGGTCTGCCTTGAGGAAGGGGACAAGATGGGTGGTGCATGAGAGCTTTGGGTGGTTTTCTCTACATACTCACAAATGGATGTCAATATACCCTTACTTTAATGTACAGCCTTTTCTCTCTCTTTGAATACCTGGTGGATTGAGTTGAGTTGGATACATGTGAACAGTTGTTGGGACAGATTACCGTTTATTTACAGACACCAGTCATTGTTTGGAGCAAATAGACACATCAATTGAAGTGGATGCAGTTGCAAGAGATGGTAGAAACGTGAGAAGACGCGTCAGTGTTTCATGTAATGAACATGGGAAGCTTTTCAAACTCCGATGATTTGTAATAACACGGCCAGCGATCACTGCTACGACCTTTACAACAGACTATAACAAACGAGGTATGAGTTGATATTGTTATAGCATCTGTTTATAAGAGACTAAGTAACAGTTATAAATTGATGAGCACCGCTGAACGAGCAAAAGCTTAAAGAATGGTTAATTAATTAATCTGGAATGGAAGAAGGCATGAGAATTTGATGGCAAAGTCGTAACTCCTCTCCTTCCGACTCTTTCATTGAAATTGGTGTGCCTACATATGTGTGAGATATAATGACCTTCAAATGATACAGTCATAAACCGGGAAGCAAAACGACATCGTGAAGTGAAACACTAGCAAACAGACAGTCTGTTGGCCATTGCTTCCGACTGGCCTCAGTATTAGTGTATACAACCTGTAAGAGTTCAGTCTAGTTGAGTAGATAAGTGACATATTGGTTTGTGGTGCTATTTGCTAGTGTTTTGCTATCATGTGTATGGCCAAACACGGACTCACCCAATCGTTTTGGCCTCAAAACCACTCAAAACACCCAAACTTGATGCGGTTTTTTTGCGGTACTAAGAGAAAGAGTCTGTTGCAGTAGCTTAGACACAAAAACTTCACTTGAATGCACTGTTTGTGTCTTGTAATCAGCTGATTTCATTGACTGTTTCGCTTCCCGGTTTACGACTGTATTATCTTACAGTGACATCTGGCACCAAATTTCTTGACCGGAACCCCATTTGTGTTGAGACAACATTGATGACAAATGTCCTCCCTTTAATGTTGCCACGACTCAGCAAGTCAAATCACGACTTGGGAAGTCCGACTTATGTCCGAAATCAACTTGACTTAAGTCAACTAAGTCGACCTGAGTCTGTGAGTCGCGTATTTTTGTATAATGTTTCCTGTGAGTTTACAATGCAAAAAAACATATTTGTCACCACTGTTGCACATGTTACGCTGTGTGATAATCTGGTTTCAATGAACCAAAAACAGAGTCAATCGTATTCATTTCTCAATCTTAACCAAGATGAGTCTGAATCCTCCTTGACTTTGCTGTCACCATCTTCAATATTCAACCTTATCCTGACTCGCTGTGCGTCCCAAGCTTTTCTGATGACCTCATTGCATTCAAAGCTAATGGATTCACAGGTATTGTGTTCGACTCTAGTCGACGCCTCAAGTGAAGAGCACGCTCTGCGAATTTCCATGCCTTTGTGCAAGCACACATGCAACGTCCCTGCGTCCATCATGGATCTGCTGGGCTCTCTGCACCATGCAGTGCTGTGTTTTCTCCCAGTCCGGCGCTCACACGCACGCAGCTTTGCAGCCAAGCGTGGAGCAGACACACGCCATTGTTGTGTAAGGCAAGGCAAGTTGCAATACTCTTTGACACTGTGAATCCGCTGCACACCCGTTCATCCATTCATTCAAGCATGGGCATCTGTTTCGGACACGTGGCGGTACTTGAACATTATGGGTTGCTGACAGGCGAAATGGCACACAGTGAGTGAGAAGGCAGGGCGGACGTGTGGGGTAAAGGAGAAAGAAAAAGAATGAGGTGAGGTGGGTGCAGATGCACCTTCTTTGCTTCCTCACGAGGATTGATATGTAGATGGATATAGGTTAGCAAGCGAGTTGCAGGGGATAGGTGTTGGGCACACACACCTGGTATCTTCTAGAGGCAAAGTCTGGTGCATGCGCTACGCAGCAGTGAGCAGTGAGACATGCCATGTGCTGTGGGGGGGGCTGAAGAGACATAAGCCAAGGCAAACAATAGGTGCACTCTTCTTTTTTTTAAAAATTTTTTTTTTGGTGGTACCTCAGAATGGACAATTAACAATAGGTTGGCTTCCAGACTGCATAAAGGACAGAGGGCTAAAGCCCTCCAGTAAACCTGTGGAGGAGCACAGGGAGGAAAGAAGGAGCACCGCCCAGGGAAATGCATTATGCACGCTGCTGCCAGTGGCAGTGTGGGACTCGACCTCACCTATTTCTACCCCTCCTGCCCTGAGGCCTGGAGGGGGGAGGAGGTGAGCTGCGTGGTTCGATACCCACTAAAACCCAGGGCAATTTGGTCCAGTTGTCTGGAAGTTGGTGTTCGTCCTTCAGAGTTTGGCTCCAGGTTTGCAGGACGAGAGCAGACTTGATGGTGTTCTGCTTGCCATACTTGGCATGGTTGATCAGGAGACAGTCATAGGAGAGCCTTAGGTTGATATTGAACAGCCATTTATTGTGTATCTCATTGGCTGTGAGGGAACCACCTTGTTTCTGGATGACAGACTCATTTCTGATTTTCCAGATAAGGAACATGGACTCCAAAATTAGGATGTGATAGAGTCGGGATGTCCCTGGTAGCTGGCGGCCTTTTTCATCATTGAAGGAGGCAAGATTGCAGCCCAGCAGGCTGCCAAGGGAGAGCTCAGGCCAGGAGTTGTGCTTGTGCATCCACAGTTCCTTCGCAAGGGACCAGACAATATCTTGGCCAGGGCGCCGGCATTTGAGAGTAATGTACTCTAGGTCCTCTGTCTCACCACAGAACTGGCAGATCCCTCGTTCTTCGCAGTCTGGGATATGTTTCCAGTAGGAGCCAATGTGATGTGCTGAGTGAAGGGACTTCCAGAGGAAATTCCTGAATTGGTGCGTGAAATCCTTGTGTTCTACACTGGCCCAGATTTCCTCAGCTGTGGGTAGGTAATGGAAATTGTTGTGGACAGCCGCCTTGATTTTTTCCACATTGTCCACTGTGGCCTTTCATGTCACTGTATTCTTTTACTCCTTAATGCCAGCATATGCCACTTTTTGTGTCAGGGTAGATAGTTTGGCTCCCCTAAGAGAGAAGGCTGGGTCTTCATGGAAATCAACTTTTGTTGGGTGCCTTGCCAGATGGCCTTCAACTGCGAGTCTCGTAGCGCTACCCCTTCCCTCCTGTGCATGGTCTGGGCTTCCTGCACTGTGCTTAGCAAAAGCTGTAGAGACTGTCCTGACTCTCAGTTCAGCAGCTAGGGCATATAGCGGGTCTTTATTGGGGACTCCAATCCATCCCCGGTCCTCTGACTGTTGCAGGCGCTTTGTCATTTCGGTACAAATGGTGTTGTTAGCATTGTGGATGACCAGTGGCTGGTCACGAGGGGCTTTTCGGACCCCAAGGAGAGTTGCAATGGCCTCTGTGGCTTGTGTTGTCTGATCTTGGTCATTTGGAACATGGAAAGCCATGTTCCGCTCATCATTGTGGCTAAACCAGATGCCTCCTCCTGCAGTACGGCGTCCATCTGCATCCCTTCTAATCTTGGTACCAGTGAAAAGGTGATGTATCATTGGTGGAGGAGCATTGCCTGCTTGTCTACCCTGTCTCTGCAAGGGTGGTCTCATTTGTGGGGGGCCATCCCCAGGAGCATTAGTAAGAACTCTGAACCCCTCTGAGAGGGAGGAAATCTGGGGGGGGTCTGAAGGCTTGGTCTTCATCTGATTCAGCACCTGGTGGTGGTGGGGGGTGGATCGGAGGGCTGTGGGTTCCGTGGGTCCCACTTGGGTAGGCGAGAGAGTTTGCGCTCAGTTGTGGAGAGGCATGCCTGTGGGTCCTCACAGCCATGGGACTCCCGATCAGTGTTGCAGAGAGTGCATTGGCATAAGGCAGAGGCTATGTGCTCCTCGTTCTGCAATCTGGCAAGGAGGGCTACTCCATCTCCTGTAAGCCGGACCCCATGATTCTTGTGGAGGCAGATGCAGGCTGCTGCATTATTAACCTGGGTCCTACCCGGGTCCTCTCCATGGTGGTGCCACAGTGGCATACAATCCAGAATCTCTTGTGGAGGGTTTATGGTATCAAAGACTGTGCCATACTTCTGTGCACACTTCAACATTCCCTTGTGGTGGGTTGGCCACTTCCTCATGTTTGCCTTCCAAGTTTGGAGGAACACATTGATCATGGAGTCAGTGTCTGTCCTTGAGTCTTTAGTAACTATCTTTTCTAGTTTGTGGTCAAGCATTGGACCCCATTCTGCCCTCTTGTCAGGGTCCAGCTCAAGGTAGGACTTCAGCTTCACAAGCTGGAGGGCCTTGTTTCTTGACTTGAGGTTGAGGAGGTTCTTTCCACCTCTAGTTTTGGGGGCCATCAGCATCTCGAGGCTGACAGGAGGGGATTTCCCATCCCACATAAACTCCCTTTGTGAGCGAAGGAGTTGGTCGAAGACTTGCTATGGCATCTCGTTGACCTGGGTAAGGTATTGTGTCATTGCCCCAATTGTGATCTGGACGATCCAGCATCGTGCTTCGAGAGTGGGGTGAAGGGCACTCCACCGAATCAGTGCAGTGTCAATCTTCTCTAAGACTGGGGTCCACATGACAAAGTTACTTATATTGTTCCCAACATGTCCCCCAAGAATCCTGACTGATTCGCCCTCCTTGGCTATGTGGACATTGCCTGGGATGGCCATATCAAGGTTGTTTAGCTTTCTGGTCTCAATGAGGTTCTTTTGGAAGTCTGGCGAGCCCACTGGGATAATTTCTGTTTTGCGGACATTGAACTTTGCACTGGAGGCTTGGCACCATCTATGCAGGATGCTTTGGAGCTCCTCAAAGCTATCAGAGGCATCTAGATACACTGTAGTGTCATCTGCAAACATCTTGACCACTACATTCCGGACTGTTCAGGGGACAGGGATGCCTTTGAGATTGGATTGACGTAGCATGTGTGCCAGGGGCTCAATCGCAAGGTTAAAGAGGAGGCAGGACAGGGGATCCCCTTGGCGCATGCCTCTGGTGATTCTGAAGGCAGAGCTGATCTCACCATTTATGATAACATGGGTCTCAGCATTTGTGTACAAAGCCCTGACTGTGCTGATAAAGGTCTCAGGGATACCACGCTTCCTCATGGCCTCCCATAGGTACCTGTGGGAGGTTTTGCCATAAGCTTTCTCCTGGTCCAGAGCTATTATAGCGCCATTGAGCAGGTCTTCCTCAGAGTAGTCGACCACCTCCATCACCAGATAGATTTGGTCCAGGATCCTGCGGCCCTTCATGAAGCCAGCCTGATCCTGATGGACTAACTTGGGTGCAATGCAGGATAGCTTGTTGGTCAGAGCCTTTGTAAAGATTTTGTAGTCTGTGTTCAGGACTGTGATTGGCCGGTAGTTTGCTATGTCAGTTGGGTCATTCTTCTTCCAGATTGGGCACATCCAGCCCATTGCAAACTGGGTGCCCTCTATGACACCAAACTTCTCAATGTTGTTGTAAACCTGTGTCAACACCTTAACAATATTGAAGGCTGGTTTGGTCTGCTCATTGCCAGAGTTTGTGTCTCTAGAGCTCTTGGCCTCTCGGTGTAGGTCATGCAGTTTCTTCCAGAGTTCAGTCGGTATACCATTGATGCCAGTGGCAGAGCCAGAAGCAGACTGCTGGAGAGCAGTGGTGACATCTTCTTCAGTTAGTAACTTAGATAGCTGTTGCATCTCTGGGTCATCATGATGGGAGCTCATGCCTTCAAGGGCATGTTGTATTGCTTCATCCTTGGCCTTCACATCCAGCTCAGTCTCGTCATACTGGAGGTCATTGTGGTAGTCACGGGCTATCTCAGCCATCTCACTAGACCTCTTGCTCCCCCTTTCAGGAACAGTGTCAGTGCGGCGCAAGAAGTCTGTTGTGTCTCTTGGCTTATTGTCTTTACTCATCCACACAGTGAACTTAGTAATTTTATCTAGTTCTGTGTGGCAGCGGATCCTGGTGTCAGTACGTCTTTGCTCACGCTGTCTCTCCACAATGTTATTTATAGTGTGCTGGATTTCTGCAACCCTCTCAGCAGGGGTAGACTTCTCCCAGTCTGTGGAGCCATCCCCAGGGTCACCAGCTCCCAGGTTCAGGCCTTGTAATGAGGGGCTTTGTGCTGGCTCTGGGTTTCCCTGGGGGGTCCGTCAGTGTTCTGTAGAATTTCTTTTCTCTCCTCTTGGAGGGTCCTCTTTTTCTTTTCTAGGGCACCTATTGCTACCTTGGCCCGTTTACAGGCAAATTCCAGGATGTTGTCTTTAAAGGCCTTGAAACCTGTCTGGACTATGGTAGCATCATCAGGTGAAGATACAATTTTGGCTTCTAGGTCTGAGCCCAGTTCATTGGTATAGTCCATAAATTCCTTGTCCCACAAGAGGAATAATGGGATGGAGTATCTTCCTTTCCCAATGAAAGGGCTTCCAGGTGCTGTCAGCTGGAAGGAGACCATTCTATGGTCAGCGAGTGTGCCCGCAGCATCACTAATGCTCCAGTTCCTGGAGTGCTTGAGTACAGCAGGGGAGCCATACCAGCGATCAATACGGGAGAGGGTGTCAGAGGAACTGGTGTGTGTGTAGTCTTTTGTGTCTGGGTTCACTGTCCTCCATCCATCTTTCAGGTCAAGGAGGCGCTTGAACTGTGCAAGTGCTGCAGTTGCTGCTGTTGCATCACGTCGGTGGGGCAGTCTATCCATGGGTTCCTCAGTTATATTCATATCCCCACCAAAGGAATCAGGGACAGGGAGGTCTGTTGTCATCCAGAGGTCGTACAATGTGTCCCAGAAAATTTTGTTCTCCTCCATGGACTCTGCTGGTGCATATACTCCCAGTACTGTATGTGTGCACTTGCCATGCCAAGGGATTACAGCTAGGATTGCTCGTCCAGGGATGAGGTAGTGGACCTTCACCCCAGCAGTATTAGTTAGTTCATGGTTAAGTATTATTGCTATGCCCCGTGTGCTTGGGTTCACAGGGTCAGAGGAGTGGTATATGTGCATGCGTTTGCTCAAGGTTTTGTCCGCCTCAATTTCCTCTATTTGTTGTGCTGACAGGTGGGTCTCAGTCACAACCAGAACTCCAATCTTCTCATCATACATTAGGCAATGGAGTCCCCTTCACTTATGGTCTGGGTGTGATATGCTATCATGCTTGCGGCCATTTATGTTTATGGCATGAAGGTTTAGGTGGGCCCAAGTCTTGCGACTAATTTGCGCATTGTTCTGTTGCTGCTGTTCTCTCTTCCTGCTGAAAAAGGATGGGGCATGCTCCTCGTCAGTTGGAATACCCGGGTTAGGTCGGGCTCTGCGAGCCGGTCTTCTCCCTCTCAAGTCTGCAGCACCACCTGGTCCTGTGGTGGGCTGGGAGTGGGAACAGCTGGGGGGCAGGCTGTGTTCCTGCACAGGGTGACTGTGTGCCGCCCATTGACCTCAATGGGTTGGTGTTCTGGCTTTTCTGGCCAGTTTGTCCTCAGACGGGCTGAGCCTGTGGGGCTCGAGACTGGGTGTCTCTTCCCTGGGATGTAAAGAGTGGGCCAGGGATTGGGGTGCGCCTAACATGGGTTGCCCTAGCAGCAGAATTTCTTCTGCTGCCTGTGCGTTCCTGTGGGACAGGCCTTACAAATGCCTGGCTTCCATGCGAGTGGCTCTGGTGCCTCACTTCACTCAGGGACGGTCTCTGGGTCGTCAGATTGCTCCGTGGAGCCCTGAGTCTCTCCAAGCGTCACAGCGCCTCACCACCCGCTGTGTTACTGTCATTGTCTCTTGCCCCTTCATTGTCACCATGGCTGACAGGCAGGCCATCAGGTACTCGAGTGCGTGAGATTGGCCCGTGACCAATCTCTCTGTCTCTCTCATCGGAGCCGTGGTTGGCGGGCAAACCGGCAGACCCTCAAGAGTCAGAGAGGCACATGTCCTTATCTCCGGTGTAGGTTTCTTCAATATTCAGAAAAGCATAATTGTTTGTGGGGGTTAAACAGTACAGTCTGGGTATCAACCATTCCCCAGGTGCAGGGTAGGCCTGACCGGCCTCCAGGGTGAGCGATGTCAGAAGTACTAATCCCCGCCTCCGAATGGGCGGAGGTGCAGGTCATTCCCTAAGACTTCAGCCTCTCGGCACGACTAGCTCAGACCTAAATAGGTCTCCGTTTTTTTAAGAGAACCAGTAGGCTTTCCTGTCCTGCAGGCAGGCAGTGTATTTGGGCCCATGGTTTGTGAAGGAGTGCAGTGGTAGGGGGGAAGAACCAGAGCCCACGGGGAGGGTCCCATTTCGATCCGGTATGTGGGTCCACTTCATTCCTTCAGATTACAGGCTAGTGTCATTCAACACTAGAGGTGGTGGAGGGCGTCTGTAGTCTTATTAGGCCATTCAAGGCTGTAGGCGCTTGTGGGGAGGGACTCCATTCATTTGGAAAGTGTTTTGTTACCCGATCTTCAGGCAGTAGTTCACGTAGGGTTTCCATTTTATGTTGTGATTTGTTTACCAGTGCTTAGTGAGTGGGAGGAGCGCGAGGGGCCTTCTCTGTTTCATTTCACCCGCAGATTCACAGGTATGACTTATAAACAGCGTTCGAGTGAGTAATAGATGAAAAATGCCTAGCCAGGTTGGGAGAAGCTAGCACCGGGATAGGTGGCCTTAGGGTGCTGTTTATTAGTCCGGTTTATTAACATTGTTTTAAAACCAGTCTATAAACGGGTTTTTAAATGACTTGGCTCAAAGTACTGGTTTTTAACTCACAGTGGCTGTGTTAAGGAGGCCAGTTTAACTCGAGTTCGATCGGGAATTGGATGACCGTTGTGTCAAAGAATATCCCAAGAATGTCTTCTAACCGTTGGAGTGAACTGGCTGGCCTAAAAGTCCGGAAATATTGTCAAAATGCTCAATACACTGAGTTAGGCTGGCCCGTAACCACCCCACGTCTATCTCAATTCTTCCAGCTCAAATACATGAGTCCTGCGTGTGGAGGTTGCCTTGGCTCGCGTCGCAGAAGGAACCTGGGTGAAGAATCGCGAGAAACATAAGACGCAGAATTAAAACTGTATATAATGGGCCCAGGAATTATAAACAGCGCCCTAGATGGGTCGGGTATCAAGTCAGGCCGCCAAGTCCAGATTTTACTCGGTTATCCCGGCAATGTCACCGAGTCAGGAGTCGCCCTATTTGAGACGGCTACTTAGAGTGAATCATTACCATTTGAGTAGACTAGAGTGAAAACAGCGGAGTAGTCGGGGCCCCAGCCGTGCTGTAGTAGGCCAGAGGTAAACTTGTCCAAGTTACTTACGGCGAACATCCATTTTTTAATTTAAGGGCTTTTAATGTCAATTTCAGATTGTTCGCCCTGAGAATGAAGCCAATTAGGCTACGACTTATTTGCGCAGTAAAAACAGCAAAATTTAACCATATCGGAGGAACTAGAGAGGACAGGAGAGTTCTATGGAAGTAGCACTAGGGTAGCCACAATGTACAGCGCATAGAAAGGCAACGACGAGTACTAGTTGTTGTCATGGCGGCGGCTGCCCCTGCCTTTGCCGCCACTGCCGTTACCCTTCCCCTTCCCACCGGAGTTCGCCGTGGACTTGCTGCCGTTGCGACCGGGCTTCCCGCGGGGATTAGAGGCCTCGCGGGCGTCACGGCTGATGTCGAGGAGGGGGGCCAACTGTTTCGGCGGTGACGCTGTGATGGAAATCTGTACTTCTACCATTTATTTATTATGGATATTGTCTACTACCTATTTTCGAGCCTCAATGTATTTTTCCTGTGTTTGGAACTACTGAAACTTCAAGTTCGCTGCCATCGTTTGAGAAACTGATGGCATTAGGTATTTTCTCACAGTTCATTTTACTGATCAATGTTTCATCACTCGCATCTGCGCCTGTGCTTGCAGCCGCAAATGCTATACTTAAGGCTCTGCCTTCAAGACAGAGTGAGTCATAGGGTTCTGTGAGTTTGTTCTGACTCACAGAACCCTATGACTCACTCAAGTAGTATATAGGGGGAGTCTCAGCCTCTTGTCGAGACAACTTACTTACTTTGCCAATCAACCCCTGTGAACCACCACTTTTGTGTGACTCTAAGTTGAGCTGCTAGCTCAATCGTGACTATCTGCCTTTACTGTAGCGTTGCTAGACCCTACAGTTTATTCAGAACCCTCTACTTGCTGCAACTTTGCTAGACTTTGCAGCTAATTAGAGTTATTTCATCTATTCGTATTCTCAGGTTGCTAGACTTGAGATATTAAATAGATCTACGGTCTTGAACTTACTTGAAGCTATCAATTAAGTTCCCAACGTCTCGGTTGACTGATTATATAAGGGTTCCTGAACTCAAATATATTCTTTCTCACTTATACACGTGTTACGCTCTCTACTAGTAACTCGCGTATACCCCGTTTCGCTTACAGACGCCGAGGTAGCCGTCAGTGTCGTGCATAGGGCACAAGTTGACGGGGTGATCCGCGCCGTTGCAGATCGTGCAGCGGAGGGGGCGAGGGAAGAGGCGACCCTGACCGCTGACCGTGGGTGCCCGTGTTGATGACGAGGGCTTTGAGGACAGTGAGCTCGTCGAAGGAATCTACACGGCGGGTGGGGGAGTCGAAGTGCAGGTTCCAGCCTGTGATCTCGGTGCGTGCGGACGTAGCCTTCGCCTTGAGTTGGAGCGGGTGGACCCAGAGCGACTGGACGAAGGCGGCGAACACCTCGTCATTGGTCATGTGGGCCGGGAAGGCGTCGCGGTGGGAGCGGACGAAGCGCGCGATGGAGGCGTCTTCAGAGATGACGTGGGCGAAGTGGCCCAGGATGGCCTCACCTTCGCTGGGGTGGACTGTGAAGCCTTGGAATGTGCCTCCAAAGCCGGTGAGGGACGGGCGGTAGGCGTGTAAGAAGACGGTAAGGGTGTCGGACACGAGGGCCCGCATGTCCAGTAGATGTTGTGCGTAGTCGATGTGGAGCCGGTGATCAGCCAGGCGATCGCGTCAATAGGTGCGCTCTTCATGCACCTCATTTCCTCCTCTCGCGGATACACGGCCGCAGTGTAATCATTGCATGCCAGTGGATGCAGATAGTCATCTCGCACATCAGAGTTGTTGGGGCGTGGGCTGAAAGAGTAGAATGAGTGAGTGTAAACAAAGAAGCGAGCGAGAGTCGGTACGTACGCACGCTGTAGTCACGGATTTGACGGCGCGCACACCAACGACCTGCCGCAGCGTTGTCTGCGCACGCTCGATGAGCGCCTGCCGCAGTTCAGTGAAGCCAAGGCGGAGTGGTCGTAGATCACGGATTCGATCTCGAGGCGTGCTACGGAACGCGACTCGTAAGCCAGAGGCACACACGGTATGAGAGAGAGAGACGGGGAAAGGGAAGGTGAGGGAAGTTGGCCATCAACAACGTTCCCCTGCGAGGAGATGCGGTTTTTGCGGTTCCGACATGTCGTATGAGAAGACGAGAATCGGCGCGCCTGATAAGCGAGAAAGCACAGCCACAACTCAAGCCGAATTCAGCCGACGCCAATTTCTCTTTTTCTCTTCTCTTCGCACCGTATTCGCATGCACTCCCGTGTTCCCTTGACCGCTGTTCAAACTGCCTCATCAAACGAGTTTCACCTCCCGACATCACCCATGTGCTGTTTTGGCTGGAGCATGCGACCTGCTGAGCCTGTGCGATCGCAGTGCGCCGACCGCTGCCATGCCGACCCACTCCGGTATTATACGAAGCGTCATCTCTGCGCTTATAGACTCGCTGCGCCTGCTATATTCGACCGACCCGTACCCACCCGTTTATATTCGAGATTTGCGGGAAGATAGGGAAGATCTGCAAGCGATCTAGAGAATATTGGACCCCGGGTCCGACAGCTATCACTGTGTCTGACTCCGTGATCTGCCCAGGCCAAGCACAAACAACAGCTTTCTCCCCTCCGTACTTGAATCTGTGCCTGCTGGGCTTATCTCAGACTTCGACTATCGGACTCTGCAGATTTCTGTTGTGCCCATAGGCCAACAGCCTGCTGCCGTCTTGCTTTCTCGGCAGCTGCGCTATATTCCACTAAACTCGGACGCTTCTATCCTCTGCCTCTGCTCAATCCAAATCCTCTTAAATTATGACTGAGCAGCTGTCGTGGCCTTCATATAAACCTATCTGCTCCACCATCGCGCATCACCTCCGTTCAATCCAACTTCTGATCTAAGTTATATCAGCACATCTCCCCACTGCCGACATCCCTCACTGTATCACTTTATGACTCAAAGCGGACGTCACATCGACGTCCCTCGAGTTCGTCTTCAATTGTACCACGAGCTTGCGGACTCGGAGGGAAATCCCGAATATTTTGCACGCACTACTGCTATAGGAAGCAAGAATGAGGGGTCCGTACGCCACGCGCGTTTAGCTATAAGCGATAAGTATGCGAGGAAGGCGGTCCTATTTTTGCCGAGCGGCACTGAGCTTGATATCGTCTGTGTATGACACGCATCTCTCCATGATTTTCAATCACTCGCTTGGCCTCTAGACCCCCGACTTCCAACATCTATGGCAACGCAGAGCGGCCTGCTCTGTTCTTGGCGCTGTGCAGCGGTCTACTCGCTGATCGGGCATGCCGTCCGATACAAGCTGCATAAGGCGCTGAGGCCCAAACAGGCCGCAAAATGCATTCAGATCGGAGAATGAGGTTCATATGTAAGAATATATTTCATGTACCTGTGATCAACGATAAGGATTCAGATATGCGGAAGGGTCTGGAAAGGCAGGAGACAGACCTAAAGGACATATGGCCGCAAACCAGGGGCATGGCCAGAGAAAGAGGACATGTAGGCCCGGGATACGCCCCAGGGAAGTTATTAGAATGTATGGGTATATTATTGTCCAAATACTTTCATCCCTGGCGAAAAGTAAGGGCCTTTCCAAAAAGATCATGGACTTCTGTTGCACAAAATGGCAGTTTTAATGTAATCCGGGATTCAAATGTTTAGAATGTTCATTACCCCTCGAAGGCATTTAATAAGTGAACAAGAAAGCCCATGCGACGCGCCGGACGCATAGCTTCATCGATGTGACAGATACGGAGGTGATCCACAGGACGTGGCACCGCACCTTGCCAAAATGCCAGTCAAGTCTTCCTTGCAGTTGTGTGCAGTGTCATCTTTGTTTCTTGAGCTATTCTGCTCAGCAGCCAATACCCCTGATTGCGGCGGCATAACGAGACCATGAAGTCGTGAAACGGTGGCTCACACTGTGTAGATCCCGATCAAAGTTCGCGTGACTTTCGGCCGAAACATCACTTTGCCTTGAAATCTTGTATGGGAGGTCCTCAAAGGTCGCGCTTGGTCCCTTGAGGTCAAGTTTTAACTATTTCAACTCTTCAATGATATATTCCCAGGTGGCCGACTATCCAGTGGCCGACAGTATGATTGCGATTAACTACCATCATTACTGTTAAATTTAGAGTGGTCGGAAAAACACTACTATTTAGGAAACTGATATCCACGATGCGACGGCGTCCTGGCTGTGCATGTCAGCTGGCAACAAGGCTTTGTTCTTACCTCCACGTCGATTACCGTGCATATGCCGGGTCCATCGTCTCTAGCAACTGACACTGGCTCCGTAATGCCTCACACATTCAATCAGTACATCTCTGGTATGCAGCAGATTGGTCAGAATACTACAATGATTGCTTATCTTGTACAGGCGGCATGGGAGGCAATGGTGGAGCCGGTCACCAGGGTGGGGGGGCGGAGGTACTGGACAGGGTCCCAGGATGAATTATAACATTGAGACTGTGAATCATTTGTAAGTCAGTTCATCCACTTCTCCAATGCTGTTTCTCATCTGCAGTAGTGGTATCCACATTCACAGCTCAGGACCAGAACAACAACAAATGAATTGTAGGTACTGATAGAGATAAATTGTGTCAATCTTTGAATTTCCTTCAGCCACGGAGCGCACACAAATCATCGATTGGCTCTCACCAATCAACTTCTTTCTCCGGCAGGCAGATATTTCCCAATCACGGCAGAAAGGAACTGGAGAATGGCTGCTAACAGATCCCTGCTTTCAACAATGGGAGTCTGGGTCTGGAAAGACCCTTTGGTGCCATGGAATCCGTGAGTAGCTTACATTTTCTTGTCTTTCTTCATTTTCTCTATGCTAATCTTGTATGAATGTACAGCGGGTGCAGGAAAAACTGTCCTTGCGTGCGCTGATTATTTTGTTATGCCATGCCAACTACTCATCCAGACCCTAGGTCATTGGTTGTCAGTCACCTTTGCACCGCAAATTTCCAGGACAAAAATATTGGTGTAGCTTGTGCTTATCTGAACTACAAGGAAGCTGAAGATCAAACACTGGTCAGAGTGCTTGCTGGTCTTTGGAGACAATTAATTCTTGGCAGAGATATTGGCTCTGCAAAGATATTATATCAGCAGCACCATGAGAAACGCACTAAACCAACACTTGATGAGGTTTTCAATGTGCTCTGCACTACCCTCACAGAGTTTTCAAAGGTTTATATTGTCATTGATGCCATGGATGAATATCTGGAGGCCCAACGACAGACCCTTCTGGAGTATATTGCAATGATGGGATCAACAGTGAACTTGATGATAACATCTAGACCTCACATTTCTCTGGATTCCACTCTACCAAATATTGGCACTCTGGAGATCCGTGCAAATGAGGAAGATATTAGGAGATTTATAGATGCCCAAATCTGCATGTCTTGGCGTCTCAAGAAGCATGTTCAAAACCGAGCTGACTTGCAAAAGGAGATTCACTCAAAAATTACTTGTACAGTGGATGGAATGTAAGTCTCAAGAATTCATGGCAATGAACAACACAAAAAGTAACAAACACACAGGTTTCTACTTGCCAAACTCCACATAGAATCCCTTAGCACAAAGGCCACAGTGAAAGGTGTTCGAGAAGCACTCAAAACTCTACCAAGGACCCTCAATGATAGCTATGATGATGCAATGAGGCGAATCAGTGAACAAAATAAAGAATCAAGAAACACTGCCAATTCCACTCTTGCATGGGTTGTAAATGCAAAGAGGCCACTGACAGTGCTTGAATTAAGAACAGCTCTAGCGATTGAACCTGGCACCAAAGCCCTTGATGAAGACAATGTGTTGGATATTGATATTATCCTTTCTGTCTGTGCTGGCTTGGTTGTGGTAGATGAGCAGGTGTCTGTGGTGCGACTTGTTCACTACACTACCCAGGAATATTTGGAAAGTATCCAATTTCAGCAATTTCCAGATGCACAGACAGAAATAACTCGCTCACTGCTCACATACTTGGCATTTGATGAATGCCTGAATCTGGACTCTGATGATGACAATGAAAGTGACCTCCCTTTTACTGGAGTATTCCCAACACTGCCTAGTGCATGCTGCTGGTCCACCTGAGCATGTACTGAAAGACATGGTCCTAGAGTTCCTGGCTCAGGCCGCACAATGGAGGAAAATCCCGCGGAATTGGGAGTTGCCACCATGGAGTTTCAATTGGCCATCGCAGCCCTCTGTCTTATGGATTGCTGCAGCAGCAAACCTACTTGAAACTGCAGAATTTGTTCTTGTCAATAGGGCATCATGTCAGCAGTGTTTAGAGAGCCCAGAAATCATTGTTGCTTCATACTATGGACACCTTCACATGGTCAAACTGCTCATTGAGCATGGTGCAGATGTGAATGTGCAGGGTGAATACTACAGCACTGCATTGCATGCTGCATCAGTTTATGGGAAAAAAGACATTATTCAGCTGCTCATTGATCAAGGTGCAGATGTAAATGTGCAGGGTGGACTCTACAGCAGCGCATTGCACATTGCATCAGCTAATGGGCACAAAGAAATTGTCCAGTTGCTCATTGAGCATGGTGCCGATGTAAATGTGCAGAGTGTAGATGGCAGCAGTGTATTGTGTACTGCATCACTTTATGGGCACAAACAAATTATTCAGCTGCTCATTGAGCATGGTGCAGATGTCAATTTGCAAGGTGGATTCTATGGCAGTGCATTGCAGGCTGCATCAAGTGAGGGGCACAAACAAATTGTCCAGCTGCTCATTGAGCATGGTGCAGATGTGAATGTGCAGGGTGGAGACTATGGCAGTGCATTGCAGGTTGCATTAGCTAATAGCCACACAGAAATTGTCCAGCTGCTCATTAAGCACGGTGCAGATGTGGATGTGCTAGGTGGACTCTATGGCAGCACATTGCAGGTTGCATCAGTTTATGGGCACCAAGAAATTGTCCAGTTGCTCGTTGAGTATGGTGCAGATGTGACTGTACAGGGTGGAGACTATGGCAGTGCATTGCAGGCTGCCTTAGCCAATGGGCACAAAGATCTTGTCCAGCTGCTCATTGAGCATGGTGCAGACATGAATGTGCAGGGCAGATCCTATGATGGTGCATTGCTAGCTGCATCAGATAATGGGCCCAAAAGATGCTGTTCAGCCACTCATTCAGCATGGTGCAGATGTGAATGTGTAGGGTAGACCCTATAGCAATGCATTGTACTGTAGATACTTGTACGTAGGCAACCGTCACAGTAACAGAGGGGTTGGTTGCATTGCCCAAACCCCGCCTGGTAACAGTAACGGTCAGGCTGGTTGCCTTCAAAAATAGCGTTACATCCAAAAAATTCGGAAAAAATTCAAATTAAATATATTTGGCTACTTTGGACCTCGTCTAAGCCTCCTCAGCTCCATCTGCGGCTTTATTGTCCTTCAGTGCTTTCATATCCATTCATAGCGATCATCCCTTTGGATTGAGTGTCATGTGCCACAGTTGACACTGGAAGCGCAGTTGACGGCGCATTGAGTCCATCTCCGAGGGCATCACAAACAACACTGATGAGTGGAGCATCTGAATCATCGTGATTGTTGTCATTGTTGAGATTGCTCTCAGGAAGGATGTCCTCAGGGCCATCTGGAAGATTGAGCGGGAGTCGGTCAAGGTGGGTGCCACCACATCATTCCTTGATTTCATTAGCAAGGGTTGGATCCTTCTTCAAATATTCACAAAGGGCCTTTCAGGACTCGTGGCTTGTGAGACATTCGTATGAGAGATTGTACTCGGGTTTCCCTGGGACAATGCATTTCTCCCAGGACTAGCATTGAGACTTAGCAATAGTGAAAGAAACACAACAAATAAACATACCCATTTTATAACAGCCTCCCATCAGCTGACTCGAGCCAGGCATAAAGATCCACATATGCGTGAACTGAGGCATCACGAAGGACAGGATAAGAACTAGATAAGACAACATTCTCAGGGGTAATTCCAACTGCAATCTGGCCCTCATAAGAGCGAACAAGGTATTCAAGCATTGACTGCTTGAGCTTGTGCTTGGTGACATGTTGAAGCCCAACATCCTGGGGCTGGAGGAGTCTGGCGCAATTCCCAGGCACGAAACTCAAAATGATATTGCCAAGCTTGAAAACGAACTCTCGGAACAGTTGGGAGGTGTAGACAGGGTAGATGTCGATGTAAAGGATGGCTTTCTGATCCTTTTCAAGGTCTGGATCTGCCTCAATGACTGCCTTGATGTACAGAATGAGTACATAGATGATCCAATCTTGCATTGTCGACTGAGTACTGAAGTGGCTGGTTTTCTTCTCACTGGCAACAAAGGAAGACCGGAAACCATAAGCCTTCACCTGCTGGTAGCCATCAGCAGTCTCTTTGGGAAGCGATAGTTTTGATTTCCCAGACCAGATCTGTTTGGTTGGCAGTGGCCTGCCGCATGAACACGTGGCCATGCCAATGGTATAAGCACGCTTCTCATCTTTGGCAGTCACTGCAACCTGCTTTGCCCCCCTTTGTTCGAATGTCCAGCTGCCATTAGGTAGAATGTAATTCCCTGTCTGGTCATAGTTAATGACCAGACTTGCAGGTATGTGCTCACTTTCGATGGCATGGACTAGCCAAAAGAATGTGCACTCACACAGCTCCCCTGCATTATCAGGAATATGTTTGGCAGCTCAGGTTGCCTTCCTCAAGCTCCAGTCCAGCACACTTTTGAGAAACAAGTGCACAAATTTCTTGGAGCACTTGAAGTTGTTAAGAATGGCAGGATTGCGTTTCTGGATGATTGCAATCATAAGGGGAGTGGGCAATTGGTACGTTCACAACACATCCTGCAGTTCTGAGGCCTCAAAGCATTGTGATGATCTCATTGGAGACCTCAGGATACCTGGCTAGGACTCCGACATGTCTGCTACCCACAAGGGCTCGCCAAATGAGTACATTCTTGAGTGTGGCATCTGTGAACCTCTTCTCTCCTTTGACAATCCACTTCCACAGGGTGGGGCGATGTAGGGTGCTTCCAGGAGCTGCAAAGAGCTGAGGATGGGAGCATTGGAGGTCTTTAACAGCCAGTCCAGGAGACCAGTCATTTCAAATCATGGCGGCAGCGATGAGAGCCCAAAGGGGTGGTACCAAAACACACACTTTGATGGTATGTTCTTCACCACCCCACTCTGTGTCCCATTGCGGCTCTTCTGCCAGCCCTGTGTGGTAGGCCGCGAGACATCTGCAACATCCCCAATAGCTGAGACACCTGCAACCACGGCAGCCCCGTTCATCAGAACTTTATTGGCATTCTGCTTGTCAGGTACGACGTCCTTGGGAACATTCCCCCCTATCCCGTTCACGCTTTCTTTGCTGTCGCTCTCGGTCCTGCTCCCTCTTATGCTCCTTCTTTTTCTCAGCATGTTGTTTCTCCTCCTCAGCTGACACCTTTCACTTTTCCACACCCAGGTCAATGACATTCCTCCAGTAACGTTGCACATCCTCCTTTGTAGCTGGCACAAACTGGAGAGTGGTTTGTTTTGGTTTGCTGATAGGTGTAGGGCAACTTGCAGATGATTTAGACAGACCAGGACAGGGTGGCAGAGATGCAGGTGCAACCAGTACGTCAGAATCTGTGTTGGAGTCATTGATATTGATAATGGGTGGTTTCAATTTTTTAGCAAAGGGTTCTGCAGCAGTGGGTGCCTCCAGTACCTTTAGTTTGTCTCCACACGGTGGAACCATCACACCTGCAGCAACAGTGGCATCAATCAGCTGCTCCAGCCATGCCTTGCAGAAGACATCCTGCTCAGCACTGGACATCTGCTTCACTGCAGTTTTAAGCAAGACAGGCAACAGATCCAAGCTGGACCCCTGCTGGAGAAATTGGACTGGGTGCAGGTGTGTCATGAAGGAAATCTCAAGTGCATGGCTGAGTTCCCCTAGATAGCCATGGTCGTCAAGGGAATCAGGATCAAGATAAAATCGGTATGGCGAGTTGGTGGGATTCTCTGGGAGGGATGCAGGGAGATTCTCTAGCAGTGAGCAAAGGAGCAAAGGTGTTCAATGTGTGAAATGAGTTCCCAGGGAGGACCCATCATGGGCTTGGGCTTGGGATTGCCCTTGGGCGGCATTATAGTTGTGCAGAAAGAAATAAAATAAATTCATTTGCTTTTAATTATCTACAAAAGTTTGTGGACAATTGTGCTCTATGCCACCAAGCACCCATTCCTAATTTTGAAGTCACTTTGGTCAGGGAGCCACCATAACGCACGGTTGCCCAAATTGGCAATAGTCACGGTAACAAAGGGTCTGGTTGCGTTGCTGACAGCCGTTTGGGATGTCATGGTCAGGAGGCTGGTTGCCTACGTACAAGTATCTACAGTAGGCTGAAACATATCACAGGCACAAAAACATTGTCCAGCTGCTCATTGTCCAGCCCTTCATCTCATTCTTGACTTCAACCTGATTCCAGTATCACCTTAGTTCAGCTGTGCATACTTGTGCATACTATTCTTGGCTGAAAAATGTTTTGCATTTTGCAATAATTTTTCACTAGGGACTGAGGTACAAAAATAGTTTTAGGTATACCTCAGTCACTGGCATCCATTTCAATGGCCAACTGGGCCTGGTGTATGGCATTACAGATGTTGCATAAATCATCCAGACAAAAAAAACTTATGAGTTCTAAAGTTTTTTTTGCTCAAGTTTCAGAATCCTCTAATACTACATCCCAGTATACTATGAAGGTATAGCATGCACAATTTTAAAGGGAACAAGCACAAATGCAACTTCAGATGATGTGGGATTAGGCCTCTGTGAGGCAGGTGGCTGAACCTTTGGGAGGCTGCACAAGACCCCTTCAATAACAAAGCAACAGCTTTCCATACATGGGTCTTGACCTATTTATGCAGTTAAATGGTGGTCAATCACATCATCTGATATTCTTTTCAGGCAACAGATTTTCCGGTGTCAGCCCAGGGCTCACTCAGTCAATGCTGCTGTGTCAACCCACTCTCACTGTGCCACATTGTGGTGGAGCGAGATTCTGTGGTAGAATCTATGCCCCAGAAGACTCAACCTTCAGTACTGGAGTATCGTTGTCATTGGTTCCAAGATGGCAGCTGAGACCAGGGGCGGCATGTTCAAATTCAGCTCAAATTGTTACTGCTTTGAAAAATAACCCTCTTACTTATGCTAAATTGGTAGAATGAGTAATGCCAAGAGATGTAAATTGAGAGAGAGGTGAACCACGGCTAGCCCCCATACTCAAGTCTATTGTTATATCCACTGCCGGAGGACAAGGAGTAGCCTGGGAATGAAAGGACTAGTCCGACATGGATTAGGACGGAGGAGTCTAAGTGGTGGAGATATGGTCATTCTCGCGAACACTACACGGAGACGAAGATGATGGGTGGGTGAGTGACGCGACTATCTGGGTAAGCGTGACCATATGGGAGCAAGAACGAATAAGCAGGACAAAAATGAGCATTGTGTGGATATGCCCGATGACCAAAGGCAGAGACTGGAAACACGCCGTGACACAGAGCACAAAGGCGTGGGAAACGCGGAGGATCCGGAGCTGCAGGGAGCCGGAGCTAGTGCGGAGGTGCTGACATAAGCAGGGCCCATGTGATGATGCCGGAGCCGGAGGAAATGCGGAGGTGACGCAATGGCCAGAGGGAAATGTCAGAAGATGTCGTGGAGGTGAAATGAATAAATAACTGATAATCAAGTACAGTCAATAATCTGCCGAAGGGTCCTGGAGGTAGCTCCGGAAGGCCGGAGCTGGGGCCGGAGCCGGAGCCAGAGGCGAGGCTGGAAACGAGACCGGAAGGAATCGGGAGGGCGAACACACTGGGAGCATCATATGATGAAGAGGCGGAAGTCGACGATGATCGAGTGGATGATTTGCCGGAGGGCCGGAGGCCCGGAGGTAGAATCAAGAGTGCGAGGAAAGAGATAAAGAAGGTATAATGATGGAACACATCATGTTTGCCACATAACGTTTTATTTTGAAGCTAGTGAAAAGGACAATGTAAACTAGCTTTTATACTAATTTATGAAGAAGTCCGAATGTGAACGAAGAAGTAAAGGAAAGACAATAAGGACAATAAGTAGTCCTAGCTAAGGTATTGGAAAAACAATAAAACAATAAGAAGGAGCATATGGCATATGAGCATGTGAGTGATATGATATCGAAGAAGAACAGAGACATAGGAATGATAAGTAATACCTTTCAACAAGGTATAAGTCACGCTGGCACCGGAGGCACAGAGCGTGGGAATCCGGAGGTAGCGTGGGAGAAACGGAGGATCAGAGGTAAAATCTCCGGAGGAGTGGAGTGGAGAGTTACGGAGGAATGAGGAACTCAATGCGGAGGAACTGCGGAATGCAGCGTATGGGTCAAGGGAATGTGAAGGCATAGAGTGCCGGAGGGAAAAGGACAAGTGACCAGTGATCAGACCGTGGGAATCCGGAGATCGGAGGTCCGGAGGTCCGGAGGTCCGGAGGTCGGAGGTCCGGAGGTCTGGAGGTCGGAGGTCCAGACAAATAGCATCCGGAACGAAATGCGATGAGAGACAGAATGATGGAAAGATATGTGACCATAGGCTCATAATAGGAAGGAGGACCGGAGGGTACCGGAGGGTACCGGAACATGGGAATGATGGGAACCCAACCTGGAGGGGAGTGACCGGAAGGGAAGCGAACCCAGAGGATCAATGGAGGATGGCCGGAGGGATATTGGAGGAAGATAATATATAAAGGGGAAACGCTCAGTAAACCTTCATTGCGTAAAAACCCCTGAAGCCCCAAGATCACAAGGAGGTTGAATGAGGGGTGAAGGGCTGATGTTGGAATGGAAAGAAAGGAATTCCCGCCAGGGCTTTAGGGAGTGTATAGGGGTTGTTGTATGCATGACCATAACATCTATGAAAATCTCGCAGGATGAACTCCATGCTGATCTTGATACAGCAAGGAGACAGCAGTCTAATCAAGATGAATTGATCTCATAGACATGGCAATTGATACACTGCTTGAACACTAAACAAAAGAGACAAGTCAACTGAGCAAGATTTTGTGGGCTAACAAATGGCACACTAGACCAAAAAATCCAGAAAAACAAGAAGGAGGGAGATCAGAAGGGCTTTTACTGCTTGGACTCAAGAAAGCTCCTGAGCACTTCTCTGCTGCTCTGATTTTCAATGATGACTAATTTCAGATGAGGAATTCTTTGTTTGTACTTGTAGCAAAAGTGGCCAAAATCCAAGTTCTCCAGGGTAGCTAAACCTCTGGTTCAGCCAATTAGCAGGCTGAATGTGCATAGCCTCATGTCAATCATCTTCCTTACATCTTCCCTTGTTTCCAGCAGTTGTCAAGACCCTGTAGGCCATGTGCACCATCTCCTTAAACTTGAACCCACATCCATGATCATCTGCCAAGGACATGACACACGCTGAATGAGAGATGATGAAGGCAAACAAGAATGAGGGAGAATGGGAGGAGAACAGCGATGATAAGGAAATGCTGCTGAGATGGCACACTGCCAATTGTGCATCATCTAGCTATTTTTGCACTCACAAACACATATTATAAGAGTTGCAAGGTAGTTTCTAGTAGTACTCTGGACTTCTGTTTGGTGATACCAAGGAGAATCAGACTGAGCTCTGAGCTGCTGATTGTAGTGTATAGAACACGTCTAGCATATCTCACGGGCTGTTGATCTTACACAAAGAGGAGATAAATACCATATCTTACAATGGAGTACCAACAACTGCACAGAGAATGTTTTGGAATAGTAATGAGCCTCAGTAGGAAGGTTCTGTGGGCAGGTTGTACTGACCATGGGCACCTTGACTAAGTCAGATGTTAGGTCGCAAGGGCAAGGTGGTGCCTGCAGGCCGTGCTAAAGCAGCAGAGAACAGTTACAGAGGAGAGATACATAGAGAAAGTGCACATAGAGAGACACATTGTGTCCCTAGTGACAAGCAGAGACACATAGAGTGGTGCAATGGGATTTATTCCATTGGACCAGAGTTCAAAGTGGGATCGTGGGTACAAGCCAACAAGGAATGGACCTGCGGGCTCCCTTTGACAAGAACAGTATTATCCTAGAGGGTGGATTCAACTCCACACCCAGAGATTTGCCTACTTTTATCAGTACCTCACACACCTCAATACCCTTGCAACAGAGCACAAGTGGGCAGTGGTGTTGGAATACTACACCCTGTTCTTGAACTGATGATGGGGTGACATGCTTGCTGAATCCCATGACAGCTGGGCCACCTACAACATCGGGCTCTTGAGCTCACATGTATACCCCCCCTGCAAGCAGCTTAGTATTGCACCTAAGACACTGAAGTGGCCCACATCCTCAGGTACCAAGCCTTGCTGCAACTTCAACACCAGTAAATGTAAAACCTGTGTGCTTGGAAGCGCCTGCACATCTACTCTTCACCTGGGTGCGGCAAGGATCACCCCTTCATACAGCAGAAGTAGGGATCTGGCCTGACAAGTAGCTCATCTTTATCAACATTGCTATCTCGTCATGGCCCATCTGCAGACAAGCCCATCATCATTGGTCCTTTCACAATGGCTCCCCTTCCTGTTTTACCTCATGCCAACTCTTTCCCTGAGCTCGCACTTCCACCTGCCTGCTCTAATTCTGTCTTCATCAATGCCTCTCCCGTCCCAACCATTGCCTCTGTTCTCAACGAGGAGGCCTGGTCATTTTATCTATGCAACTATCCCGACAGAAAATTTTTATCTGCATTAATTCATATAATTCAGCACAGTGAAAATCTGGGATTCACGGGCCCGTGATAAGACATCTTCACAATGTGGAAGCACAACTTGCAACACTTGTTGCCTTCAATCCCCGAGTCATTTCAACCAATCAACCAGATATATGTTCATTAAGTCTATCATTTTTATTTCCCACCTCCTACACCTCTTTCACCTCTGTTTTGCTCATGAACCACATTTATCTCAGATTAGTCCATCAAAATCCTTCTGCAGATACCCAGCAAATACTTTACACACTTTTCCATCAAGCTAACTCATCCAACATATTTAGGACAATTATTCATATATAGTGGAAATCCTTTATTATTGTGTTCTCAGGCTGTACTTTATATTCTCATACTTACACTCCTCTCATGCCTCACACACCTCACACAGACATTCATTTTTCCTACGCTACGTACCGCCAACGCGATGGCTCAACCACTTTGGGCATCTCGGACTACGCTGGGGATTGACCTCGAGGTGGATTGGGCACCCATCCTCAACGTTGTTGCAGGGCAGTGAGTCTCCCTATACCGTCTTTGCGTAGTTCCCAGAGTGCTGGGATTGGGTTGGCTTTAGCAACAGCTTTCATTCACAGGCTCTCACTTACCTCATTTTGATATCCGTTTCTTTGTAAATCATAGCATCATCTAACTCTCTCTCTTACCGCCACATTGAATCCACTCGTTTCTGAATAACTCTACACGAATCCACCCTTGTTTAAACACACTTGAGCTAAGTTTTCTATTTTATTCACACCTGAGATCCATCTATGGCTACATCCTTTCTTTCCCACTGGTAGCTGTCCCTTCATTTCTTGCTGCAAGACTCAGCACCATTTCTGGCACGACCTGGATGCACCTCAGTCCCTGTGAGGACCAGCCTACTCTTCATCAACACATGTACACAAACTTGAAGTCCGCCTTTGAGTCGCCTGCTACCACTGCTGCTCTGTTCGCAGATATTGCCGTGCAAGTCGCCAACGGGTGGACTGCCGGTCTGTTCCTTGACCCGCCATTCGAGAATTTCCGTTGCTCCCTGTTGGGCGCCATAACCTGCAAGCGTTCCATGAAGGTTCGCCGTATCCACCACCTTTTGTGGCCGCGAGAGGGCTCCGTGAATGATGGCATCCCTGATGTGGAAGCCTTCATTCAGTACGACATGATTGACTGCGCAATCAGCGATATCGTTACTGCTGGTCGTGGCGCTCGGCTTGTGAAGCTCGATCTTGAATCCGCTTTTTGCCACATCCCCGTATGACCCGCAGACTGACATCTGCTTGGTTTCACCTGGGATCACTCATTCTACTATGATTTTGTGCTTGGCTTTGGGTGCCACTCTGCTCCTTACATCTTCAGCCTCTTTGCAGAAGCTCTGCATTGGATTCTGCAGCGCCATCTTCCGGCTTTAATATGCCACTATCTCGGCAATTTCTTGCAAATCTTCACACCTAACATACCTCTCAAAACGGTGGAATGTGCCTTGGAATATGCCCTGGCTCTTGGCAGCCAGCTCGGGCTCCACTTTCAGCCACTCAAAATATGCGGTCCCTCCCCAGAAATTGAGTTCCTTGGCATTGAACTTGACACAATACAAATGGAAGCACGGCTCCCCCACAAGAAACTCGCATATCTCCGGGACTTGCTTGCTGATTGGTCCCATGCACAACTCCGCAACGTTCAGGAACTCACCGGATTCCTCCAGTTTGCATCCCAAGTTATACCCACCTCACACGCGTTCCTCCATGGACTCTATGATTTTCAATTGGAGTTTCATCAGTAAAACTACACATTTCTCTCTGAGGTATTTGTACTCCGGAGGAAGGTCTTTGCACTCTAAGCTAAGGTCTTTGATCTTTGAAACTGGTCTTTTGTGAACTCTGTTACCCCGAGAACTCTGCAAAATTGATGCCCAATAACTTTAGGTAGTGGCTCCTATGGCGCGATCGCTTATTTTTTTTTGGCTGTAAATGCAAAATTTGGTCCTGTTTGGGCCTATGCGGGAGGTCATAGGTTCGATCCTCACATGTCGCCTTTTTTAAAATGTCCTTAAAAAAGCTCTGGTGTGCCAATTTGCCGTTATTTTCATCGTTCAGCCTGCTAACTGCAATTTCATTTTATCAATGAGTTACAGTTCTCCTCTTGTATGTGCTCAGCTGCAATTGGGCAATGTTCTGTATCTCTGCTCATGCAACAAACCCCGACAATGTCGGGGTTCCGAAGCCCAATGCGAGCTGGTCGACGTGTCGACTGAGAATTGGGTGCAATTTTTTTTTTTTTTTTTCATTAAAAAAGCCAACCATCTGTATATAGCTTGCAACAAGGTTTGATATTACACTCGGAGTCCCAGGGCGTAAGTTTATTTCTGCAGCCCAAAGGGATGATCCTTGCAAACTGAAATATTGGGACAATGTGCTCTGAGGCAGTTAGTGGGCTCTGCCGCAAAGCGCGCTACAAGTGTTATTCCCATATGTGGAAATGAGCCTTTTATACCTAGGCAACAATGCTGAAGAGAACAATGTAGAATACACTAGCAAATAAATACTACGTGTTTGACACGTTAGTACAACAACGCACAGCAAACCAGTGTGCATCGAAACACGTTTCAACCACAGCCACGTGTCATGGGTGATGCATCCCGTCACTGAAAGTTCACCCAAAACTCGGGATTCATGAGTTTTCATGGGTGTGTGTTCCACGATCATCAAAGGTAACTCCTCTCCTTTCGACCCATTCGTTCAGCCCTTGCCGTCCCCAAACCTGGGCTTAACTTATTCTGACTCGTTGCTGACTCGGTTTACCCTCATTGCATTCAAAGCTCACGATTCACATGTATTGTTTTAATTCGACTCCAGCCGACGCCGCGGGTGACGAGCGCGCTCCACGATTTTCCCGCGCGCTTGTACAAGCAAGCACGCACGCATGCGAACGCGTCCCGGCACCCATCGCACCCGCCGACCGGCACTCACGCATGCGCAGCTTCCGCACTCGCTTAACGCGATTCACGAGCGCGTGCTATTGCCATCCAAGGTGAGCTGCAGTACTCCGACGCTCCGCACGCGTTCGTTCGTTTGTTCGAGCGCGGGCGCCTGCCTCGGAGGCACGGCGGCACGGCGAGCTGGCGCTCGAACGTCGCGAGTTCGCCCAGCGAGCGAGAAGGCGGAGCAAATGCGCGGGGTAAAGGAGGTCGGAAAGAATTGAGGTGAAGAGTGCGGACACACCTTTGCTGTCTTTGCGAGAACTGATGCGTAGTCGAGCGTGTGACCCAGCACACCAGCGACGGGCAGCCGTATGTAGATAGCAAGCGAGCTGCGGAGAATAAGTGTTGGGCACACGCATCTGGTATCCTCTAGAGGCAGAGTGTAGCAGGGCGTGTTGCGTGGGAGCGAGCGGTGAGACGCGCCACGCGCTGTGGGGGCTGAAAAGACTTGAGCCAAGGTAAATGATAGTTGCGCTCGTTCACGTACCTCATCTTCTCCCCCTCGTGAATGCTCGGCGCGTCACGCACATCGCAATCATTGCGTACCAATGGATGCGGATGCGGCCCGGGGGGTATACGACGCGGGCTGAAAAATCGGCACGCACGCACGCCGCAGCCATAGCTTTGACGGCGCAGGCACCAACGATGCCGCAGCGGCGTCTGCGCGCACTCGATAAGCGCCTGCCGCAGGTCGGTGATGCCAAAGGCGGAGTGGAAATAGACGATGGAGTCGATCTCGACGTTGATGTTGTCGCGCGTGCTACGGAATGCGAGTAGCTAGCCAGAGGCACACACGGTATAAGAGCGGGAGTGGCAAGACAAGAATCCAGGGAAGGCGATGGAAATAGTCGACGACATTCCCGGTGAGATGAGCCTGAAGGCAAGGGGATACAGTCTTTGCGGGCGATTCCGTGCTGCGACATGGGCGTCTGCCGTGAGAAGAGAGTAGAAGACAAGAATTAGCGACAAGTCACAGCCACGCCTTGAGCCGAATTCGGCCGACTTCAATTTCTTTCCCTTTTCGCTCACTTTTCGTACTGGATCCGCATGCATTCCCGCGCTGCCTTCACTGTTCACTGCTGTTCACATTTCCGCGCTCTATACATTTTCGTCCGCAAATTTCGCAAAAAAATTAACAGAAATGAGAGCAATCCGGAAGCTGTATTACGGCTTTCGATTGATCATCCATCTTATCGCCAACTGAGTCGCGGAAGTGCCCAGGGCAGCAATATACACTTAACCCGTCCGGTCGAATCGAGCTGGAAGGACGAGAGAGGTGCAACTTTAGGTCCACAGTGAACCCTGCTGAGACCTCCGCCAAGCCTTCCCGTCCACGACCCAGGCTCCGCCGCCCAGATTCTTGGCGTGGTAGGACACTCAGGTCTTCCCCTTGCGGGTTTTGAGATGACGATTCCGACGTCGCCGCTAAATTACCAGACCGGCTCTCGAGACGGGGTGTGGGGGGAGGAAATGCCTTTGATCCGTAGCACGTTTGTGTGCCTGAATTGTGGGCAATCGTGAATGGTGTTACTAATGATTACTGGTACACAGAAGTTTCTTTGAGAGAGCCACCGTCGTTTCTAGTTGCTTGAGGAATGTAAGTATCTTGCAATAATCGTCATCGAACTCGGTGCTTACCTGTCGAACGGTGGGGCCACAGCGTGCGGATGCGCACCAGCGCTACAGGTCTTTCACATAGCTTCGCTTGCTTTATTGGGTTTCGTTATGCAGTGTATCAGAACGGATTGGGCTGGCTCGATCTGTGGTTGGCTATGGGAGATGAACGTGACTGTTTGGTTGGGTTCACTTTGAGCTGCCAGAGCATAAGCGAGGCTGCTGTGTGGACTCATGCATTCTTGACTAAAAGATAAAAAAGTGACAGTTTCTACTCGCCGATGGCCTGGTCCAGAATCGAAAAGGCCTCCGCTTTGAGAAGACAAACATCTATGATATCCTGGTGCGCAATAGCGCTACAGGTCTTGAGTGGGCCTGTTAAATATTCACTCTTTACTATTGTTACGTCATAATGCGCATATTCCAGAGGCAACACCTCAGTTAAACAATAGGTAAACTGTCTTTAAAATTCAGTTTGCTAACGCCGTTCACTAACGCCGTTCACTAACTGCATTGACTAACTGTCGGCTGCCAAGCTGTGTCAAATATCCTGTATCACAGTGTTCCTGACGCAGAGGTTGCTAAGGGTGGTCCCCCGATTAACGGGCGGTGTTGCTCTGCGATGTATGGGTTGTCAGAAACCATCAGGAATACCGTTTTGTTTTGCTTGAATCCGTTATTGTACCCGTTCTTACATGGTATTGCAATCTGCCTCTCGAGTGCCTGAAATCGAAGGATACGATCTCCAGCCGCATGCGCGATGTCAGCCAGACAATATACCGCCTGTTGACGGTTAGGCAATGCTGCGAGCGGATCAGGCCCCGCCACAACTGGCTAATAGTAAGGATCTAAACAGTCACACGTCAGTTTCAGCCCCCCCGATCGGTATCTAATAGCCCTGGCGGATGGCGTTCACGACGGTTCATCTGGCCGGATCAAGCAAGCGACAATTTCCCCCGAGTGCAAGCTCAGCGTTGCTTATCCTTGTTTCAAGAAACTCTGTGACTTTTCCCCCTAGTATTTAAGATTCCTGATCAGTAGGATTCGTCCCATCTGCCAAGTTCTCTCCCGAGATGTCTATTACTCACCGGCAGATATGCTACCAAAGGGAGTGGGCCGTAGACGACTGTAGCGTACGACTTAGGACCCGTTGTACGTCGGTACAGTGCCTGCTTGTTCCTCATTGGGACCTCCGCAGTAATACACCTTCCTTCCTTGGTGCGATCATGATCAGCTGTGGGTTTTGATAGACTTTGATCCGGGACAAATGGCAGTTCGTCTCTGTCATATGTCGGTGTTGCTTCACGCCGTTGGCTGGTCAATCAAGGGGGACATTGAGTACTGGTATCGCACCCCGGGTTATACCAAGGATATCCACTTTTCTGTCCGAAGAAAGACGCTGTATTCTGTCACGCCAGACTTGTCAGGTTGTGCTACAAAAGCACGATAATCCCGTTCCTATTCTTCATTCACCTTTACTGCTCAACATGAGATCCTTTTCTGTTTTGTTCCTTCTCCTGCCTACTGTACTTTCGACTCCCACAAGCATCGCCGTGCCGAATCGTCCCAGCCCGACTACCGAGGTTCAAGATGGTCAAACGGGCACTCTGATTGTCGTGCCTCCACAAGCTACGGAAACTGGCTCGAAGCGGATCCCTGGCAAGTTTCTTGTCGATGTTTTATTTTATAGTGCTCTAAATTACGTACCAGATCGTGCCCATCCGTACATTGCGCCAGGTCCGAACGACCAACGTGGACGTAAGTTTTGAACGAACCCCAGTGCGGGCTGAACTGATTTTTTGGTTTCAACCAGCCTGTCGTCGGTGACTGTTGATAATTCATAAACTTAGATCTGACAATCATCAGCCGCCCTTAATACGATGGCGAATCACGGTTACATCTCGAGAAAGTAGGATCAATCGTCTTTGGTTCTTTCCTGGGACTGAGAGACCTGCAGTGGTGTCTCCACCTTTGAAGAACTTGTGAACGCAATGATGGAGGCTTTTAATCTGGACGTTCACTTTGCTGCCGGGTTAGCTGCCATCAACATGGTGCGCTACTTTAATTCGAAATACCGGGAGAGCAAGTGGACTCATAAACCACAAGCTTACTCGGGGTAATCCATTCGTTAACAAAATTTCGATCGGCGGAGAGTCTCACCTTGTCCCACCGCTCCCCCACAAAATTGATGGGCCAGTTACTGGCGGCATAGCCAAGCATGGTCGCTTCGAAGGTAGAGCTCATCACAATGTTGGATTGTTGGCTTGTCTCATTATTGTATTAGGGGATGTTTCCTTGACCCGGGCTGATGCATTCATTGGCGATAATCGTCACTTCCAAAACAAACTGTACGATTTGGTACGGTTCTTCCTGCTGGACATTCTGCTGTTCTCATCTGAGCCTTTCCCCATCAAGGATCTGCTACAACTCGGAAAGTTTGGTGATAACGGTCCGGACGGGAACAACACTGTATTCAATGTTCAGACGCTCATTGGAATGGAGAAACAACTCTTCGCATTGGATCAAGCAGCGAACCCCAAGGTCAATCACCTTTACCGCTCGTGATAACTACTAAAGCTGCCTTCAAATCCAGTTTGAATTCGCTGCCAGGCGCATGAATGCTGCATACGGACAAGCAGCTTTTTTACTCAAGTGCGTCGTCTCCTCCTCTCATTCCGCACGTAGTCGAAATTGACTATAAAATCTTTATCAGCATGTTTGCTAACGGTAAAAAATATTTTTTTCCCAAGAGAAGAGCATGATAGTAACATGTTCTACTAGGCACCACCAAACAGGCAACTTTGCCCATCATAGGCTCATTCTTGCGTAACGAAACCTTCCCGCCTAACTGGTCCCGCGCAGCTGCCCCAGTGACAGGCGGTTTCAATGCAGCAACTGTGAACCAGATATTGGCCGCGATTCCGACCCCCCCAGGGAGGAACAACGCGCAGGGCGTCTACGTAGCCGACCCCATTCCGCCTGCCCCGTTCAACAGCAGCTTTGTGCGTGCGCTTCAGTGAAACTCAAATTTGATTTTGTTATTAAGAATTGTCATTGTTATAGGCGTGCATTGCTTACTACAACCAAGCGGCGAACACTCCTGGCGTGCTCGTGAACACAACCGGAATATTCAAGAAGAACGTGGATCTGCTGACGGGCATCTTATTCGCGGCTGCATCTGCGAATCCGGGATGTACTCAGCAGGTCCTTCCCTTCGGTCCTGCAGGGGTATGAAAGATCGCCGGATCCGAGAGATACAATCAAAATCGACGCTCCTTCCACTAAATAACTTACAATCCTTACTCGGTTTACAATCCTTACTTACTCGGCTTACAATCCTTAACGGCTTAGCTTTTGATCACGGCTTATTGTAGACCAGACCCACAAGTTATTTATTTCTCTAAAATTGCAGTAACTATTTATGTAAAATCACATTAATCATTCTTTCTGCTATCTTGTTTGAGCGGTCACATATCCGATTGGGGGAAGTTTTGGTGGGATGCCGAGATGCCCGGGCTGGTGTGAAACAATCAATATTGTTATGTTTCATCGTCCAATTATATGAATGAGCTAGATGATTCCTGATGATAGTTGAACGGGAATAGAACGAGTACAGGATGAGTCACTCTCGCTCTGGAAGCAATTGAGTCATATGCACAGCACCAACAGCAATATAATTTCAGCGAGCGCAAATTATCTGGAATGTCCACAACCTGATGAGTTGTTTACTCAGCATGTTAAGGCGCCTTGATTACACAGGAGGTATTTCCTTCACGGATTTCTTCTCGGCGGCATTTTTCCGTCACATAGAGATGGAATTAAGCATAGATCAATAAGCGAACAATGGACTAACACTATCGAGACTGATCGATGAGAAGAAGAAAAAGCAGCGGTACTTATTAATGACCATGTTGCGCCAACTTTGCCTCAAGTCTGAGAAGCCGCTGCTCCATCGCTGCCGCCCGATCATTTTGCTCGCCCATATGCTGATCCTCAGTGGAAACCCTACCAATCTGCGACTCCGGTGAGTCACGTTTGACGGCACGTTGGCTAGTTCTTTCGTTCCACTCCAGAAAATAGTGGCAGAGCAGCAGAACCAGCGTCCGCGTTTTAGCGCTGCCATGTCAACCCTGAGTTTCAATAATGAGCGGGTAAAGTTCATCGTCGTGTGTACTTGCCTAATCCTTCCAAACTTGACGCATAATCTGCAAACCGAGAACTAGGTAAACTGGGTAAGATGTTCGTGCCTTGAGACATACCTTGGACCTCAATCGCTGATACGGTCCTCCTTCATGTAGTCTATCACTCGATCCGCTTCCTTGCGGACGTCGCCCTTGATATCCTCGCTCAGTAGATGCAACCTCAGATTCAGATTGTTCAAACACTTCCCCTTGTTGTCTTCGATCAATGTCGCCACATCGGTACAATATTCCTTCCGGAGCGCCGCAATTTCGTTTTTGAACGCCAATTGCGAGGCGGGATCTCCACCCTCCCGCGCTTTGTAAAGAGCGGGGCCAGCGGCTTTTGCGGACTGTATATTGTGCGTGGTGGTTAAATCATTCTGGAGCTTGAGGAGCGCGGCACATTTGATGTCGTCAGCCATGACCTCGTTCGGCCCACCATTCGCTCGGATTAATGCATCGATCATGCGGTCCTGTGGGTTACGGAACCTCTCGAAGGTTTTGAAACATTGGTATTGAAGCCTTAACATTAATATCATTAATCTGCACTTAAGAGGACGGGGTAAAATTACTTGGTCATCCTGAAGAGCGCTGTCACGCAATGCGATGAGTAGTTTTGAATCGAAGATTCACTTATCATTGATTTGCTGAAGAGTCATCGCAGTGTTCAGCGTCGACGCGAAGGAAAGCTCATCACGCCGAATCTTGAACGTGGCCTAGCGAGTTGCCGGCTTCTGTTTCCACTCCCCCGCCAGGCAAAACTTCACAATCAAGGATTGCTTTTGCATCGCATCGAGCGCTGATTGATCCTCGTGCTTGATAGTCTGCCCGCTTCCATGGCAGGGTATTACGCACCATCGTACATCTTGTGCCCAAGCTCGGCAAGTCGTGAGGGCAGGGAGTTGCCATCGGGCGTTTTTCGCTCGTCTTCCGGTCTGACCCCGAGATTCGACGTCCTAGTGTGCGATTGAGACAGGGATAAATTCGGCTATGGGGTGACCTCACTCGACGAGGGCCATCATGACATCCTTTATCGCCTCGAACAGCGATGATCGAACACTGAAAGAAACAGAGGTGTCAAATTCAGTGTAACGCGGGGTTTTGGTCACCGTATATGTCGTTATCTCGCCGCTTCAACTCTTGACTGTAAGCAAACTTGAAGGGCAAAAACGCGACTGGACTTGAGAATAAATAGCAATAAGAGAAATAAGATTCCATGCGCACCCGCAACAAATGGATGAACTGTGGACACTACTTCCAGGGCACTCATAAGCACGGGAATGCCGCCGAGGACAATGTTTCCGAAGTCTTGCACTGCTGGGTTTCCGACAAGCGTAGCAGGAGGAAGCGGTACATGAGTCAAGCCAAAGTGGTATCGCGACTCCGCGAGTTGCGCTGCCCAGTTGAAGTTCACATGCGATGCCCGATCGTGATCATTGATCAATGGGAATCCCGTCGAGAGTAGGAGAAATTATATTCCATTCTCGTAGCCACCGGTGAAATGACACGGCCACAGTATGAAAGCCGCATTGAGGGTTCCAATCATGTATGTCACCGAAACGTGTGATGCGTGTGTGAAGCCTGCGCCGGGATCCAGAGTGTTCTCAGGCTCCCAGGGCAGAAGTTGGACCTCCCAAGTTCCATAGATTTCACGGTACCGCGAATAGCACCTGAACGCAAAAGATGAGACTCGGAGGTGGAACCGGGATTGATAAATGATCTACAGCGTGTCAGTATTCGGAAAACCAATGGGGCGACATTAAGAGAAACCGCCCCAACCGAACCTGTCGTTCGAAAAGAGCACGGGCGCAAGATGTGCGGTACCTCTGCGTTGTAGTTTCTGGCCCAGTTAGTAAGTCGCCAAAGCAACACCTACAGCGCTAGCTTGATCATAGCGATTTAGACACCGGGATAATTAGTGTTCACCCGTGCACAAACAAACAGTGGAATACCGAAGGGAGGGAAATAAACGTCCTTTTGAACAAGTGGGAGGTTAATCAAGTCGAGGGTGACTGCCGGGCTCTTGGGAACATACCGAAATTTCGGCAACCAGGGTAAGTAGGAAATTAGGAAAAGAAGAGAGAAGCGCCTTCGAGCCTCTTGTCCGCCAGAATCGCTGCCGGAATTGCTCAGGAATGCTCGATTAATCTGTGCAGCCAAAAAGAATGGCGGGCCGGGGCGTACGCGGCGGGCTGAAAGAGCGAGTATAAGAGTGAGGAAAGACAAAGAAGCGAGCGAAAGCACGTACGCACGCAGTCCGTGGCCACAGATCTGCAGATCTGACGGCGCGCGCACAACGACGCGCCGTCATGCGCAGATGATGAGCCGCAGGTCGATGATGCCAATGGCGAAATGGAAGTAGATGTCGATCTCGACGTTGACGTTGTCGCGTATGCTGCAGAACGCGACTAGTTAGCCAGAGGCACACACAGTATAAGAGCGGGAGGAACGGGAAGACGAGGATGTGGGTCGACGATGTTCCCCTGTGAGCTGGAGGAGCCCGAAGGCAAGGGGATGCGGTCTTTGCCGTCGATTCCGTTCTGTGACATGGTGTCTGTCGTGTGAGAAGAGTGGCAAGACAAGAATCGACGCGTCTTATACTTAAGCGTGAAGGCACAGCCACGCCTCAAGCCGAATTCGGCCGACTCCTTTTTCTTTTCCTTTCGCACCGTATCCGCCAATTGGTTTCACTTCGCAATCCTTGCATTGATATATATTCTGCACTTTCCGAACGGTTCTCGATGCGATGCGCCCGTCTGAAATATTTCTCCGCTGGCATCCTTGCCCTCTCCGTCTTGATAATTCCTGAAGCTCGCTCCTCTCTGGCTTTCCCTATCGGTCGACGCATCCAGTGCCACCCACGTGTCGTACCAACGACGTCGGCCTTGCACTTATGCTTTCATGCCTGTTCCCACCCTCGTCCGCGCGTGCAAATGTTGGGCGAATCCAGTTGCAAGGGGGGTGAGCTAGTATCGGATCACAGGCCCGGATCTGCTTCTCGAAGACTCGTGGTGAGAAAGCGCATGCTGTCTGCATGTTGTCCGCCACAAGGCGACCTTGGGGTGACGACTCTTCTCTTTCGCCTCCGTCCCAAGTCCACTGCTGTGTCGGCCTCATACTCAGGACTCGTCAAGATCCACACTCCTGTCCCTAAGAGCCTTAACACGCATGCTTCGTCAGGCCACCCAGACAATCATCAATTACATCTTTGGTGCGAGGGATACTGGTTAGAGCGCCAGCATCATTGCTCATTTTTGCCCAGGAGGCGTAGGAGGCAGTGGTGGAGGGGGCGGCGTATGTGGTCGTGGCGGCGATGGGGGGTATAGGGGAGGCTCCTGCCCAGAATTATGACATCAGGGCTCAAAATGTCACCGTGAATACCCAGTACGTTTGTCTGCTGTTATTTTTTCCACCTTGCCTCTCCCAGATCCCATTTCTCAACAGCCCCAGTTACCAGAACGACACCTCAGGAATCCATACCCTTTCTCGTGCAATCGCCTTGGACGCATTTTACAACTCCTCGGAGCGTTTTCCTCCGCCCAGGTGCCATCCCGAAACACGCACAGAATTGATTGAAAGGCTTTATCGCTGGGCGACCGACCCGGACTCAGCCCACTCCATCCATTGACTATACGGTCCTGCAGGGGCCGGAAAATCAGCTGTCATGCAGACTCTGTGTGAGCAACTGCAGGAAGCTGGGCGGCTTGGTGGCAGCTTCTTTTTCAAACGTGGCCACAACACTTGCGGGAATGCAAAAGTGCTCTTCGCGACTCTTGGTTACCAGCTCGCTCTCCATCGGCATGACTTGAGAGGCCCGATATCACAGAGCGTAGAAACAGATCCGTCAGTTGTTGGTAAAAGCCTCGATGTTCAGCTGCGAAACCTCATCCTCGAGCCATGCCAATTGACTCGCGGAATGTCACCCTCGGCCCTCCTCATCGACGGTTTAGATGAGTGTGACGGGCACAATATTCAGCGGGAAATCCTGCATTTAATGGGATCCACTGCCAATAAGCATCACCTTGCGCTTCGGATCCTTGTTGCCAGCAGACCAGAACCGCATATCTGGGAGACATTCAAGGAGGAGTCCCTCCTAGGAGTGGCTGACTCCACTAATATTGAGCAGTCATTCAAGGATGTCTGGACTTACCTCCGTGATGAATTTTCGCGCATTCATCGCGAGCATCTCACTGCTATGCAGCACATTCCTACCCCCTGGCCAGCACCAGAGATCCTGAGGAAGCTAGTTCAAAATTCATCTGGCTACTTTGTCTATGCAGCAACAATTATTAAGTTTGTGGATGACGAGTATTCCTGGCCATCCAAACAACTGGACATTGTGGTTCAAAAAATGATTCCTCATGATTCCGAATCACCATTTGCAACTCTTGACCAGCTATACATGGAAATTCTTTCAAGAGTCCCAGCCCGGTACCGTCCCAGCCTCTGCAACATTTTGTGCACGATAACCCACTATCCGGAAGTTTTTTCTGTGCAAGATATTGATGTACTACTTGGTCTCGAACTTGGCACTGTGAAGTTGATTATCCGTCCTCTACACTCTGTGCTCAAAATACCTGCATTGTCGGGAGATTTGCTTGGGGTGCACCATGCCTCATTCCTTGACTTCCTGAAGGATGAAACCCGGTCATTAGGTTTCTATATTGGTTCTGCAGAGCACAAGGCAGGAGTGGGACACTCAATTCTCAAAGTACTTGCATACACATTTGACAATCCGTGGAAAAACCTGGCAGATCTTGGGCTCTGCTGGTATGTGTAGGTGTGTTCCTATTCCGAGCCTATCCTAATTCTGCGATATTTAGGCACCTCTCAGGCATATCCCCAAATTGGATGCAATATATCACTTGCCTTCCACCTTCTGCAGATCTGGTGCCCTATATTCAATTGGTCAATGCGGACTTTGCCCTCCACTCTAGTCACCAATGGGGCAGGATAGAGAATTTTCTGGTTTGGCTCAAGGTGCGGCTTTCTACACCCTGCTGGCTTTCATGAAATTTAGTCCAACAGAAAATTCACCCTGTTCCTGAAGCTCTAATTCAACGCTGGGAAGATTATTCCTTTGTCCTCCAGTACGAATATTCCCAAGAGAAAATTGTGGAGAGTCTACTCAAAGAATATGGGAAACAACATCCAGAAAGCAATGAAACTGAGGTTTTGACCCCATCCCTCAGCACGATATATGCTTTGCATTCTCGGATGACTAGTGAAGTGCAGGCTGTAGTGACGACCTGTCAGCAGCTTTTGTCCCAGTCTCCTGACCTAGTCTGCATCTTGCATGCTGGAAGACTGCTTACTCCCAATCCAAGCTATCTAGCCAATCAATTTTCTTCTAACCAATTGTTTTGAACCCACATTGTGTTAGATCATCATGGGACATTATTCTGGGGTGCATCCGTTCCTTATGTCCATTCATAACTCAAGAATCTCTATTTTTTCACACAATTTTCTTGTTCCTGCCTGCACTATGTTGGAACTTAGACCATCTCTTCCCTGCCGCCATGGTTTCCCGAGACCTGGCTTGCGGATTTCTTCGACTCATGCAGCAGATTGGACGAGGAGAACGGCCCATGAGGTGGTGGTGAGCAGAATCATGTCAAACATAATCTTGGCTGAACATGTACCAATTTTCTGCAGGAACATGTTGGAAACTAGCTTGGGATGTGGTCGTGAATGGGGTTGCCACATCAGATCCTCCCCACAAGGAGATCCTGAGATGCTACAGAAACTCAATCAATTCCTTCCACCATGGGATGTGTTTCCACGAGATAGGAATCATCTCAAACCTGTAGAGTTCTATGATGTGGTTCAATGGTTGAAGGTGAGTTACCGCACATTATTGGTCATTTCTCACTGTTTTGTAGGCATCCCCCAACCCTCAACCCGACTTGATCGACCGCTGGCAAGGATATCTGACTGAGAGTATTGTTCAAAAAAGCAAGTATGACTATTGGCCAGTGGATTATAGTGATAATGCCTTGGAGAAGAGGTGGAAGGAGCATTTGGCCAGAGAGACTTCCTTTCACGGACCGCCTGAGGAAGAGATGATCCAATGCTGGGAGAGTGCATTGAGAAACGCAAGAGAAGAAGACGAGGGTGACGGCAATAAAGACAGTAATACCAGTGACAGCGAAGATGGCAGTGATTACTAGTATCATTGTGCTACAAAGTTCTTAATATTTTATTCTAAGATGATACATTGGAGGGACTTTCTCTAACATTGAAGGAAAAAAATACAAAAACACCATTTTCACCTTCCTTGAGCCTGGCTCCAGAGGTGACCTCCCCCTTCCCCAAAGCAGCATGTTCACAAACAGATGGTAAACTGAGTGACTTGGAATCAAAGTTGAACATCAAAATTGAATTCATCTTCCTCTCTATAAAATTACAGCTCAAGTCAAAAGCATTAGGAAGTTCAAGCAGAATTCTGGCTGAGCATAGCCTGACTGTATAAATTGCAAACTAGTAGTATCTAGCGACTCTCGCCTTGGATTTCTTTGAACCCCTGATAATACTGCGGAAGGGGCACCAATCCATCTAACCTTTGATAGGGAACTGAAATTTCTGGTACCATGCTACTCAAACTTTTGTTGTGTCTAAATTTTTGACTTAACTGCAAGCCTGTCCAACCATGGATCTCAAACTTCATTCAACATCTCCGTGGAAATAATAAAATTCATGCCTTGTGGATGCGGCCTGCTACATCAGTCCTAAAATTGCTACACCAGCAATGCACCAGAGGTCATCCCTCAGGGTCAAAATTATTTGCTCAGATCCATGACAAGAATCTCGCTGAAAATCCCAGACCCATAAATTCCATGTGTCAGGCACAGCATAACGTGACTTCTGTAGGGCCAGTGCAAACACATCATGACCAATCACTTTCTCTCTTGTTTTTTTTGCCACCACACGGCCATCATCCAGATTTCCACTACAATGTCCTCGCTACCTGCATCACCCTCCCCAGTGCCCTTTGCCCTCCTGTACTCGTCATCGGCGTTGTGCTCGCCACTGGGCACACCAGCATGCATGTGGTCCTCGGTGCCGGCAAGCACAACTGCATCGTCACCCGTGCTGCGCCTGAGACTGACAGTGAGGACGAGGAAATACTGTTTAAAGGTGAAGCAGAGGTCAGTCAAACTTTTTGGGGTGGCTGTACTGTTTTATTTTGACCAAATGTTCACGGGGTGTCACCCGTCACTACAGATATTCACCGGACTCCAGACTCCATGTTCAATTTTCGGCAATCACGAGAAAATCACGATAAATGGAAGTCTGGCATTTGCTGAACTCAAGATTTTTGCGTTTTTTTACCCTTTTTGAGCCCCAAAATCACGAAGTCATCGTCATCAAGGTCAAATTTGTTCAGTTCACGACCCCCCCGTCGCCCGGCACCTGAAAATTTGGTCCAAATGATACAGTATTAATTTTGCAGTGGTACTGAATATTTCATGTCCAGGGTGACGAGAATCACGAGTCGATCCTGCGCCTATGCGGCATCCCGCTCTCGGACGGGAAGGTCACATGTTTGATGGCATGGGCCGAGGGCAACACATTGAAAGAGCAAATTTCTTCCGACCCAGATGCGTCAAATTTAGAAGTAAAAGCAGAAGATGTCAAAGAACTCGGGGATGAAATAGAAGAGAGTAAATTCACCACAGCACAGCTTTCCCAGCTTGAGCACATACTCAAGTGGAGTGTGCTGTATAGCATAAACTTTAAGCAGCAGATGGATGATGTGTGCAAACCACACGTGGAGGAGCGTGCCCAAAAGGAAAATGTGAAGGCGAAAGGGATGCAAAAATCCAAGTCCCCAGGAAGGAGAGACAGGCAAAGAGGTGCAAATGTGTGGTTGTTGTCAAGTCGGATGAAGAAGAGGAGGAACACGATGGAGGTTAAGGATTTGTTGAACCAAAATCCAAACCAAAACTACATATTTTAACATGGAATATAGTTCAGCAGATACACCCACCAAAACATAACATATCGGTTGGGTGTCAGTTGTGCCAATACAAAAACTGAAAAATAAGATTTCAGTTTTTGTATCAGTCCAACCGAAACATCTAACTTTGGTTTCAAATTTAGAATAAAATGAATTTTCAACCAGAACCACAGGTTTTGGTTGTGCTGAAATTTGGTCAGCAGATGATCTGCAGACCAAAATTTGAAATGTTCAACCAGTTTCTGTAAAGAGTCAGGGCTTGAATATTTTGCATACATTGATGACTCATAGTTTTCAACTCAATAAACTCAATAAATCCACTTTCTCCACTATTGCATGTTCAGACACATCCACGGACAACTGCTCATTAGATTTGAGCCCAACTCTCTATGGATAAACTGCAGATTGTTTGTGGACCTTCTGTCTTACACAGAGGGTGCAACAAGTTGTGTGCAAAAAGACAGATATTTGCCTAATAAGGTAATTATGGACAAATCAGAAAAATTAAAGGTGGTGGTGCCTTCTGCATTTTCATTGCGAAGGGAATGAGCATATTTGCAAGGAACAGAGAAATTTACTTTTTGGCTTGCAAAAGTGCCTTGTGCCCGCACAGAATGGCTTGTTTTGGGTGTGGGCGTGGATTTTGGTGGCATCACCCGCCCACGCCCAGCATTTCGGCTTGCAAGCCATTTTGTTGGCTTGGCAAGCCATTCTGCCAGTCTGCCATCAGCAAAGTGGCTTGCGCTCATTGCTCAATATCTACAACCCTATGTGGTAGATAAATTCTTGTATGTCCCCCCAAGGTACCTAAGATATCACTTGTCACATAACTTTGAAATTTGGGGATTGCTCGTGATCGCTGTGAGAGATTATGAGGGCAACTCATGCCCGACATGCAGGTCAGTGGGCTTGTGGGACTTTACTGATAGAACAGGCTTCCTAGAATCCATCTATATTGAAAATAACGCAAGAAGTGTCCACGATACGAAGATATTCACGGAGGTGTTTAACTTGCGGGACTTTGGAACCACATATGTGTTGAAGTCTCCAAAGCTGAAATCCACAGAGATTCCTTCATAAAAAGGTTTTCCAAACCCTCTCAGAGTTGACACAACCCCTCTGGACAGTAATTCTAGGTCGTAGCTCTAGGTAGTTGATGTTGGTGGTAGCATGGTTTTGACTGCAACCAACCGAGTGAGCATAACTGCTAAAATATTTGATGTTAACTGCCTTGGTGAAGATATTCGAATACTTTGGAGGGTTCTCAGGCCCGGGATGTGCTCGGGCATTTTGTCTGATGCCATCAAAACGGGCGTGGGCACGGCTTGCGACAAAAAGTTAAGTAATTCATACGATAATCGGGTCAATACTGTAGCAGACAAGTGCAATAGACTTAATCCTGCCATGTTGCAGCAATATATCATTGAATCAACGCCGGGTTGAGCAAAGTTGAACATGCAAATTGGCATCACAAGCTACTTTGTCTGATGCCATCAAACAGGCAGGGCGTGTGGCTTGCGATGAAAATTAGTTAATAATAGGAAGGTGTGGGTGTAGAAACAATTGGAAACCATTAATTTATACGTGCAATGTTCTACACCAAGGAATTTTTGAATGTCATTCAAGTTGCTCAACTCAGCAAACAAAATGGTGCGTGCAAGCCATTTTGTCAAACGGGCATGTGTGGCTTGAAAATTAGTTAAATGTAAAAAGGCACAAATATAGTCAGCCAACTATTGTTCTTGAGAACTGGTAAGCATAGACATGAGTCGGGGCTTGAGAAAAATGGTGTGTGCTCAAGCTAAATGCACTGGCATGCCAAGACAACAAATCATAAATTATTCTCTGTGCATCCTGGAAGCTCACCTGCTGTATTGAGAACCATAGATCATAATGGCGAACTTAAATTAGCTCAGTTGGCTTGTAATCCACAAGACGTCAATGAGCCAATGGCGGCCAGATCATGGTGAGTATTATTATTGGGTGGACTCTTGGTTGGACTTCATTATGAGCCGTAGTAACCGCGATGAATGAAATTGTATTTTAGCTAAAATCCACAAAATACCTATGGGTACATCCCGCATGATAAAGGTTGAGTATAATGCAGAACCTTGATCAAGAGAAATCAACACACTACTTGCAGTATGAAGCATTGGTGTGAGCAAGATGCAAGTCACGCCCGCCGGAACTAAGCGATTATGCACCAGTGAAGTAGCTTGTGCCAGCTTGCAGGGAGAAATACATTCATGAATTCTTTCTGTTATGTTCAGAAAATTATACAGACCTACAACATAGGTATACGTAGAGGAACAATGATCGGTACATGAAGCTCAGTTGCAACTGCGCACAATTTTCTGGCTTATCTCGGGCTTGCATTGTCAGGCTTGGGTGGTGTGGCTTGGCTTGCAACTGGGCTTGTAACTCAGCATGATGGTTTGGGCCTGAGAATAGTGCCCTGTCATTGACAACACAGCGAACCGTTGTACCGTGTGCGTCCCAAACTTGGTACTTGGATTAATAAGTATGGTTTTTTTCTTCACAAGCCATTGTGGGCATGGCTTGACATGCACTTTGGAATTGAAGATAATTCATCTGATCAGCAGTCCGGAATAAAAGTGTTGACTGCGTGAGAGGGACTGAGAGTTTGTTTGCACACAGTTTGTTGAACTGTATCATAAGTCATGCTAGCCAATATATTGAACCTTGATCTGAGTCCATCAACAGTTGTAGAGTATTTCAAGTGAATCGGACACCCATGCTTACTGTATTAATGACGGGAAGGGACAAGACTGATATATTCTCAACAGCGGCAAGAATATCTCCTTATGGGGGGGCAAAGTGGATAAGCCAAGACACGGGCTGATGGTAAGACATTGGTGGTGACTGGAGAGAGTACGGAAGCAATAGGGAAGAAATATAACTCAATTACACACAGTGTAGAAACCTTAGTGTAAACGAGCACAAGTCAAGCCACGCCCGCCACACCTGCCCAGCCCAATTCAAACTCCGCTAAGCGGCGCAAGCCATTTAGCCAAGCCAATTGGAGAAGTCTGGGAAAACAGACAAGAATTGAGCTCAGAAACACTACTCTTGTCAAAAAGTATCAAAAATCCAAAATTTTGACCTGCACCCTAAGTTCCCCAAACTGCTGTAAATACCTATTATTTACACTATGATATGCACTTCAACAATCCTACCAATTGTTTAATGTCTTTTGTGGTCCTGTAAGATTAGGAGTCTTAACAAAAATTCACATCCTTCAAGACAGCCCAGACCCTTCTAATTTGCTGGATGACTGTTCTGATACCTATGCTCAAAATCCAAATCATTATTTGTCCAACATTGAATGAGTGCAGCAAGTGGTTGTGCTATTGCTATCTCAACTTCTTGGCCCTCATATACACTGTACTAGCCCAAAATTGTCAAGTTTTGAGCTGTCCAGCAGCCCATATGTACAGTGGTGGTGAAAAAAAATGCAACAGCGTGTTTTGAGCCTACGGCTAACCCAACAGTCTGGAACCAAAGCATCGACATCAAATTTGAGATTTTTCAAGATTTTGAGACACTTGCCCAGTTGCCATACATCATAACTCCACCAAGGGGAATTTTTCTTTCAGTGTTAAATTTTTGGCACCTTCTTTGAGACAACCTCGAAAGTGAAAACAGTGATATGGCATAAAAGGTGACCTCTACCACATTTTAGTTCACCCAAATTGCTTGTGATTTGAGTTTGCAATGGAGTACACAAAGTGCCAAGTTTTTGCTATTTTGGCCATTTTTTTGAGATTTTGCTCAAAATAACCCATTTGAGAACCCGATTGTGAGTGCAAAACACACGCAATTAGGGTCGCATTTGCAAGTACTTTCATGCCATATAAACGGTTTTTAGTTTCAAGGCAGTTTCAGAAAAAAGTACACAAAATTCACTAATTAAAGAATTTGTCTCGGTTGAGTTGCTATATATGGTAACTAGGTAAGTAGGGGTGCTCAATGCTTAACTCGCCCGTCCTGTCTTGTCGAACAATTAATATTTGTTCAGAACAAATAAACTTCAAACTCCGCCACATTACAAGGCAACCTCTTGTTGTTTCCTACCTCTAACATGCTGCTCAAGCCATGAAAATGATCAATAAATTCCTATATAAGTTCCTAGGCCAAAGATCTGCCCAGAGAAAATTACATGACATTTGTTAACAAACTGAAAACGTCGGGAAGACAAACAGAGTGCAACTCAATGAGACAATGGATCCCATACTGTCTATAACACATTTTAGCTCAGCAGCGCTACTCAAATTCAGTGAATGTGGGGCAGAGGGCAGGCCAGTGGGCCACCAGAAATGCTTAGGCTTAGCGGAGTTTAAAATTTGTTTGTTCTGACGAGCTAAATGCATAGTACTTGGAATTTGATTTGTATGTCTCTGACAGGAATAGGGAGTGACTGGGGGCCTCCCCATGACATGCAGCCTTGGGGGATTCAGTTATGATAAGTGGTGGCCATAGCATGGTCAACCTGAGAGATCTGAGCCACATGTGATTCAGAGATGTTCCACTGGGACAGGAGACTCTGTACAAATTCTTGAGATATCTTCAGAGAATGGGTGTTTTCAAAAAGATCTCGGATGCTTGAGATCTTCAGAGATATTGGAAGATGTTGTGAAAAAAATGTGGGTCTGAAGCACTCGAAATGTTCTTGCAAGATCTTGAGAGAAGTGAGATATTGCAAGATCTCGTGCACTTGGTGTCTCTAAAGGAGGTAATTTTTGAAGATCTTGAGACATCTTGAACTTCTTTGAAGTCTCGCAAATTCCTGTGAGATCTCGCGCGAGATCTTGTAAGATATCCCACAAACAAACATGTCCATACACTAACAAAGGCTTTTGTCCAGTAAAGTCCTTCATACGACTCCTTTGTGGAAGGGGAGAATGCCCGGCTTGTAGGGACTTGAGACGGGTCAGTGATCCGGGTAGAGGTCGAACAAACAATAGAGAATGAATTTAGAATACGGCCCCGAGCCGTAGAGTGCGAAAATGGAAGAAAAATAGAGTACGGGAGTGGGAAAATGCTGCGTGTCGAAGGTGGCGTCGTAAAACGTGATTCGATGGGTTCTGGTGACTATGTAGCTCACTGGCGACGTTCCGAAGAATAGGGGGCGAGGAGCTCGGTGCTGCCTCTGGGTGAGAGCCCTGCACTGGTCGCGGATATCATGATATGAAAGTAAGATTGGATGATGTGGCACTATTTACGATACAAATAAATGCTGTAATGTAGATTACCGACATATCAAAGTAGAATTAAAAACGGAATGTGGAAGGTCACATCCCGGCCGTCCGACCCCTTCACACCTTATTCTTTTCTTTTCGCACCGTATCATGCAATTCCGCGCTGCCACTTCACTCGACTGATCCTCCATCTTGTCCGAGTCGCCAACTGGGCCTCCTGGCGAACGAGTTTCAGCCGTCAAGAACTCCGTGCGATGTTTTGACTGGAGCATGCGACCTGCTGAGCCTGGGTTGAGGTCTCCGTGTAACACAGCAACGAAATCGGGATCGGAATCAACGTCGAAATCCAGCAAAATCCGCTACTGTGATAGAACCTTTGGCCGGGCTGGCGTTCTTCGTCAAGGATATCATGCAGTGGCTCTGTTCCTTCTGGTCGTCGACACACCGAGATCAGACAAGATTCCGTGGGTTCTGCCGCCGCGATATCCGCTCATTCCACGGAAGACCGCGCGCGATTCGGGTCCCGCCCACAGTCACTCTTATTCGACGCCATTTTCGAGGATCGAAGTCGACCTCGTAGTCAGGGTGAGACAATTGATTTTCAAAATATCCGGCTTTATTCTCCTTGCCTGAATCTCCCTTGGTCTCATCCGTAGTTTGGCTCTTTCCGCCGATGCTCCTATGCGTACAGGTTGAGCTGATGAGCCATGGTCGACAGGGACTTGTGTTGTGAAACTGAGATCACAATGTGTCTTTCATCGGACGCTTTTTTAAATTCATTGTGACGCAGCCCTCTTCTGACCTTCTTTCAGGGCTCCGCTGCGTTATGCCGCCTCCGCATCTTGGCGCCAATCCCATGCCACTCTCATGTTCCGAATACTTAACAGAGAACGCCGTCCATCGCATTCCCATTACACCCTCCTTCATCCAGATAGGAATGTCAGGCTCAATCCAAAAAGACCGCGTCTCCGTTATGGCGATTCATACAACGCCCCCCCATCTTACCCAGAAAGACTTCGAGACGCAGCTTGAAGCTTTTTATAGACTCGTTGCTCGCCGTGCCTGTCGCACAGAAGAATATTCTCAAAGCCGAAATGGTATGTCTCGTTTCATCTCGTACTCAATCCACTTACTTCCGCGACAACAGTACTTTCAGAACCAGGAGCTGAATGAGTCCTTTCAAGCCCTGGACTGGAACGTGCACCAGCGCTGCGTTTGCGTGATCAGATATGAACTGGAGGTAGGTGGGTTGCGCCTCAGTAGTACCGGTATTCGCTCATCACCATCATCGTGCAGAGTCAAGACCATATAAATCAAGTACATCGCGCGAAGTTCTGATCACCATCCATATTGTCTTACCCTGAGCTTCCATTCAGATTTTCGAGGATCCTGAATTTCGCAAGGTGTACGCCGGCGGCGCGGATATCGGCTTCCACGCCCAGGGCTGCACCTTCACCGCAGACGTTGTGCATATACGCGATGCGAGCAACGGCACGGCCAGGGTGGAGGGGCACAGGTACAGCATTGGCGTGTACAAGTTCCCGTCGCGCGAGCTCCTCGCGGGATTTCAGCAGCGAATTGCTAGCGCCGGGGCGCTTGCAGCTATCCGCAAGCACCTCGTCAAATGCAGTGCGGTGCGTTCAGCGTGTGCGGACAGTCAGCGCCGCGCCTGATTCCCTCTCCGCAGTGGGTCCCAAACCAGAACATTGAAAACTACCTGCGTGGGTTCGGCAGGCCACCCACTGAGCCGGTCGCTGTTGTAATCGGCGAGGCGGAGGTAGGCGAACTCGATCGAAATTTCCTTGCTTTCTTGACTGGCATTTGATGCACTACGCAGACCTGGGAGCAGTATAAAGAGGTAAGTACGGCAGCTTTGAAATGCTCATCGGCGTGTAGTGGCTCATAAAATTATTCCATCCAGTTCATCGCCGATGCAGAGTTTTCAAAAGTATGCCCAGGATTTGATGGATTCTTTGGGCGTTGGACGAGACGAACAGTATCGTATTTCGGCCAGCTCGGTGATCAAGATCGACCAGGGTCGAGATGCTCACTGAAAAACAAAAATACGATGGGCGAATTGAAAGGAATTTGTGGAAATCGTGCTGCAATACTCACGCGGTGTTTGTTTGCAAATTCTTGCAGTACGAGTTCTGGAATGTTGTGTAAATGGTACTTAGAAGTATCGAACTGTTGATGACTCAGCTACATTCAGTCGCTTCATTTCACCAGGAAACACTCCATCCTGACCCCATACACTGAATTCCGACTAAAGGGATCGTTTACCCAGATTTTGCACCGCAAATGATCGATTCACCTGCAATTCACCTGCCTCCGGGGCGGATTTTTGAACTAGACCCACCATTTGCCCCTCAGGAGTCAGGCCCCCCAGTTTCAAAATGGGCCTTTCGACTAATCACTGACCTGTCACCGACCCACAAGAGGTTAGTCCCAACAGCAATTTCGGCCTCGCCTTTGCATCGCCGATCATCGGGTCATACTGTAGTATTTCGTTCATCTCGTACGGGGGTTTTGGGTGTGACACCCTCATTCGAAACGACCTTTTCGTACGGCTGGCCGCGCCAGCGTGACTCAGCAAAATTCTCGTACGAAAATACCCATTTTGGTCAGATTTAGCCCATTAATATCCTTCTTTCCCCTGCCGCTCGTCGAACGCCGGGTATGTATTGTTCAATTTGCGCATCGTCATTCTGACTGAGTGACTATCTCAAAGGAAAGCATGCATATCCGTGGGATTCAAGGAGAGCATGGACAATACAATAGGGGGAGCTTCGCCCGCGAATGCGTATATTGGAAGGAAGACGTGTGTACCCATCCTATTCATCCTGTTATTCCATTCGACTAACCGCCAGGCTTCAGTTCAAGCTGTTTTCCGCCCTCAAGTCGTATAAGACTACTTCAATTTCAAATGATTTGTTATTTCAAGTTGGTGCGTGCCCATCCATTCAACACCTCGATCCCACTCTGTCTTTCTTCCCCTCGACTTCCAGCGCGAACGGTCAGATCACGCTTCAACAGCGTATCACCACCACGAGCCCGAGAAACCTGTGAGTAGGCTCACTTTTGATAGAAAAGATTACAATTCATTCAATGCTCATGAAATGAAAATAGTACCCAGGCATGCAGCATCTCCTGCCAGAACTGCGAGGACCCCAACTTGGGGTCCTCGCCGCATACGGGTGCTCCATTATCTCTCGTGGCGACACCACTCAGTGCGTTGAAGCTGGAACTACAGCGGGACAACTCGCGTTGGTCAAGAAGTGCGCTGGTTTGAGATATGGCAGCCAGATCTTCGATATGTACGTTGAGACTTTAGCGTGAGGGATAGGAAATAGCCGGGAGAGATTCATGTGTTTGGTCCGGAAGGAAAGTAGCTGTGGCGAACGGAGGCGTTTTGTGATTGATCGTGAATTTCGATAAATCGGATGTTTGTGTGTATGAATCGGCCCTTACAATAAAAGATCCTACTCTCAGTCTTATTCTCCCCAATCTCCGCCAATTTGCGAGGAAGGCGCTCGAAGCAGACGCCGTATGGCGGGAGGACTTTGAGTTTACTTTCTTCGGTGTACTAGTGGCGTTGAATAACAAAGTGACCAGGTAAGGCTCAAGACAGTGAGCGAGGTGAGGCTAGTCTTTCTTGACAGGCGCTTCAACCCATGCCGCGACTTGAGGTGAGAGCGAGAGCCAAGGTCGACTCGTCATCGCTGATAACACCGAGTCGGTGTTAGGGCCGAGTCGGCCGATAGATGTTCCTGATCCGTGTCAGCTGCATCGCCACTTGTAGCTCCTTGGCACCTACCACGTTGCTAGTAGGTTCAGCCCGTTCACGTTCAAGTAGAGCGAGGTATGTATCGGACCGCTATCAGCAATCTCAAGCGGTGAAGGCGGACTAGCTGGCACGGCATGTACTATCGACCCCGACAGCTGGGGGAGGCGGGTATGCTTTCCTTTCCCTCTACCTCCTTCTGTCTCATGTCCCCGTGAATATGGACGCTAACGTCTCTAAGTCATGTTCAACGTATAGAAATTCGACAATGTTTCATCTCAAGCGCTCGGTAGTTGAATAGTACTCGACCATCGTGACATCTAGACCGAGGGGATACCGCAGGTGAACGAAAGGTGCGTATTAGACGGCACCATCGGAATAAATCTACCCTACTCCCTACAGTCTGCGGTATAAAACCCCAGTGAATCAGGTTCTTAGGCCAATTCTTCGATTCACTTGCATTAAATTTCAGTCTTCTCTGTCCTCACCGCGCTTCTCCTTGCCAGTGCTAGCACCGCAGCTAGCGCCGTGCAAGCCCGCGCGGGCACATGCAACCCCGTCGTCACGGGCAAGAAGCTCAACATTGTCAACGGGCAGTTCCAGCTCGGGTACCTCGCCGGCGCATTCTTCCCTAACGTGCCCATCGAGGCGGAGGCGCTCACCATCCCGCTCGTTGCGGTGTTCAACGTTGATCCCAACGTTAGTGGGCTCTTGAGGTGGGATTTTCAATTTTCAGTACATTAAGGGCGCTGAAGCGTTTTTGGTTTTTTTCATAGCATCTCCAACCCTCAGGCTGGGGGCGCGCCTCTATACCCGACCCTGGTGAACAGGACCCAGGTTCTGCTCGAGCCACGCATCTTCGACACTCAGTAAGTAGAATTCCACTCCAGTCCAGTGGATCCTCACCCTCTTGGAACAGCATCCAGCAATGGTCCTTCGCCTGTCGCAACTGCAACGACCCCACGCTCGCGTACGGCTGTCAAGTCATTTCCGCTGCCACAGCGCAGTGCGTCCAGATCGGGACTGCTGTGGGACAGACGGCGAGCGTCTCGCAGTGCTCGGGGTTGCCTTTCGGAAACGAGGCGTTCGACATTTTTATCTCGTGAATTGGGGCGCCGCTGTGCCGGCTGAAGGACGGATGTGGCTTGAATTAGAGTTTAGTCTATTAAGAGTTCGGCCGTTGAATTGAGTGTGGATATATTGTATGAGTCGTTTTTTAACTGAAGGTACGATTCGGCGGACTGCAAAATGCTCTTCTTTTCTTTTCGCGCCGTATCCGCATGCACTCCCGCGCTGCTTTCACTGCTGTTCAAATTCAAACTGCCTCACTCCATACCCTCATTTCTTTTTTGTCAGGTCCTTAGAAGGACCTGACACCGTGGGAGGTCGATATTCATACACGTCCGGTCGGAAGAGTTTACCGGCTGGGGCAGAGGGATGAAAAAACATACTATCGAGTCCCGAAATTCGTGGACGTCTAAATTAGTCTCGAGGTGTCCATGTGACCTATTGAAGAATATGATCCTCAGATTTGTCTGCCATCCGAAAACCAGGAGCTTGTCGACCTTGCAGCACAACAGCATGTCTCAAGGTAGTGCAATTCAACATCTTTTCTCTGCGCCTATCCTATATGCAAAAGATACCCATCACGATCGCCAACCAGAGCTTGCGATACCCGCCAACAAACACAGAGGCAGCTACATTTTCCGCTGGGGCAGGCGTACCTGTGGCGTTGGCGCTGTTGGTTGCGGAGGCAGACACTGAGCCGCTGCCAGTCGCGGATCCGGTACTCGTCGTGGGTGGGACGTGGCCGCTTGTTAATTGCCCGTCCGATGTCGACACAATGCTCATGTTGAAAGATCCTGTCATTCCAGATAGACTATCGGACAGCGAGTCAGAGCATGCGTCGGAGAAAACGGAGGATCACGAACGTGAACGCCGGCGAGAACGACTCTATGCGGAATGACGAGTTGTCGTTGAGCGACTCGAAGACAATGAAGCTGCATCGGGCGTCAGAGGTCTGAAGTAGAACAAGTTCAAACTACTAGCTAGTAGCGGCCGTTGGGTCCAATTGAGGGATCCGGGGTGAAAGGAAGGAATAGGGTGTTAATATCGACGTTATCGGAAATCAGTTGGAGAGTACTCTGGTGGGAGAACATTTTATAAGGCCAACGCCACGGAAGGTCCTGCCAAGATAATCCTAGCCTTTAACGCACATTCAACAAAGGTGATGCGCTAGACACAGTTGCCTTTGCATTACCAAAAGTAGGGAGTCCGGGGAAGTCGACAAGCGTCCACGTTATGTTAGCAGGCTGGCCACCGGTAAAGCCAACCGTAGCACTTGGAGTTGTGAACTATGGTTAGCCAGCCGTGAGTTCGGCGTCACCTGGGTCAAAGCAAAATGCACAGACGAAGGGCCGTGGGGTGGCGCGCACGCCTGCGAACGAGGCGAAACCGAGAACAACGATGGATGACAGAGAGACCATCATAGACATCCAAGGTTGAAGGACGGAGTGAGAACCTAAACCAAACCCTATGTGTAAAGCCGGCGGAGAGGGAGGACGGGAGACACGAGGAGGAGCGGTGGGAACAGACACGGCATTGGACTCCCGTGTCAGATGCGCATCAACCTTCCCGATGTCCCTTCAAGTTGATGATCAGAATGAGCATGTATAGGCGCTCACGAGCCCGAAGGCGAGGATGCGATCTTTGCGGTCCATTCCGTTCTGCGACATGGGTGTCTGTCGTGTGAGAAGCTGTGAGAAGAAGAATCGGCGTGTAAAGACACAGCCACGTGTCAAGCCGAATTCGGCCGACTCCTTTTTCGCACTGCACTCCCACGCTGTCTTCACTGCTGTTCAAACTGCCTCACTCTATATATTTTTTCACCGGCAATTTCGTAAAATTACCCACAATGACAGGCGAGCTGTATAGCTTTCATTTCGCCAACTGGGCCGCCTAGCGAACGAGTTGTAACGTTTCAGTCGTCAAGACCTCCCATCACCCGTGCGCTCTTTTGGCGGGAGCATGCGACCGGCTGCACCTAGGGTGGCGGGAAATACCTCCGAGGACCGGTTAACCAAGGTAAATTGCATACTACTCGTGGCGGGTGTCTATTTGACCTATTTTACCGCGGTAATTTACCCGAAATTTATCGAGGCTCTTGGAAGCTCCTGGACCGCCCAGGACCGTTTTCCGCCTGTTTTCAACTTTTTCGACGGCAACCCGCTCCAAAGACACGAATTCTGGCCCTCATTTCCCCCAAATCAGCTGAAATCTCGCGAAATCTGCCGGCGGATCGCCCACTACTTATCCGTGCACGAAAAAACGCGTACCATGTGCTGTGGAACAGGTGCATCTATACAGTGAGAACTACAGGAACTGTCAAAAAACAGAATGAGCTGGATGTCCTGTCAGAAGATCTAAGCAATTAAAGAAACGGACGGGAAGAGCTGGCGGCTTTTCGGATCAAAGCGTATCCGATGTTCCCACACTCATCAAACGCTCATACCCGACGGTCCCGACCTGGTTCAAATAGCGTGAAATTTTGGGTTCAAGGGCTGGAGTGATGCACAAAATATATACGACACCACCGTTATTCACTATTGTGGGGTGGGCTCGTGACAAGCCTGCCTACGAATGGCAAAAAATGTGGCAAGCACTTTGCCTGTCTACCGCAACATGCTCGCCAATTTCGTTGCTCACCGTAGACAGGCTGGTAACGAGCCTAATTGTGGGGTACCTAAATTTTTGGCCTGGCAGAAGAACATAGCTCGTGTATGAATAGAACGAGCGCTTCCCGCAACAACTGTGCAGACCAGAACACCAGGAATTGCGGGTGCGGGTCATCCGCCAACGGGCTTTTCCCTACAATAAAGTTGACATCCTTGTGTTGAGGTATTATTTTTCCTTTCTGTTCTAGACCTGGAACCACGTAAGGTGGCGATTTGACTGGGCTGCCAAAATTGAACATGGAACTGTAAAGTGGGTGGAAACCTTTGATGTGCCGCCTTTGAATCAAAAGGCGGTACTTGCCATTTCGGGAATGTACCATGTGTTGGGCCTCGGCAAAGAACCGTTACGGAAGGGAGACGCATCACCGTCGCGGCCCTCTTTCTCTCCTACCACCACTACACCACCTACACCTGCCGCTGATGCGTCGACAACGCGTCAAAATGTTGTCCGACACCAATCCAGGCCTGAAATTCATATCAGCGGAGCAAGAATACCTTCCCAGGGTGCCAAATCGTCGCGACTACGTACGTCGCAGCGGCATTCGTGACCTATCCTTACACGTTTCTTCCGTGCTGTTCTCTTCCACGTCGATTATTCATAACGTAACCAAGCTCCTCGACCACGAATGCCTTCCCCAAGACAGAGGTGGGTCCATTCTTAACTGCCGAAGATTATGGTTGAACTCGTGGACAACCTTTGGTTGTACTGTGCAGATTTCCTCGCAAAAAGTGGATTTACCCAAATTCGCGAGGGATGGCACCGTCAAGCCGGCGCTGCTAAGCCCGGAAGCCGGTACATTAGTATTATTTCGGAATGTGCCGTGCTTCCGCACAGGCACGACACATTCTCGATAAATGTACTGCGCTCGATATTGAATGTGCTGTTCATTCGGCGGAATGTACCATGCTTGAAATGTATACGCCATTAGAGTTTCGTTGATCCTGGTAAAAGTTAGCTGCGACACGAAATTGAGGTCAGCGTTTGAAAATTTCCGGAATTCGAAATCTTTTGGGTGGTGCCGATCATCGGCATCCCCGTGGCTTTCCCTACCAGGGTGTAAAAGTCAGCAAGGTTCATAGTGTCTATATAGACCGGATAGACGCCAATAGACATGAGGCATTTTCCAGATGAGGTACGGGTCCGAGTACGGTACGGGTAGCTGGCGTTTAACAACTGTAAACAACATAGCCACAGTTTGCGAAAATATCCCTTCCTGTGACCTACACCTCACAAAAATCTGGAGACTTGCTTTACTGACTCCCGTGAGGCCCTGGACTCCGCCCCATTTTTTCACAAGCACTCAGGGCATCAGGAAAAAGGTTCGTAAAACTTGGCCAAGTGGGTGGCTATGTTGTTTACAGTTGTTAAACGCCAGCCACCGTGCACTCCTGACTTTCCGCCGCAACGTGGCAACCTAAATGTGGAAATTTGATGGCGGCGAAATTCGGCATACTTGATGGCCACTGCTTGCAAAACCCTTTTCCCCTCGACAAGCATACCCTTTCCTACCTTTCCATCGCTTTACTGGTGCAGTGGTTCTACCTCCAGTATTTATGTAAGAATTTACATTTTTGTTGGCGGTTCGATTCTGTGTGAGAACATTTTCTGGCTTTTTTTCCTCGGCGAATATTCATTTAGTTTGCAACAACGCCTGTACCCTGTGGTAAGCAATTGGTATCTTTCCAGCCTCACTTGACTGGTTACATGCCTATTGCTGAGAGTTGGAGGTTTGGCGGTTGTAAGGTATCCTGGTAAAGAGGCACCCGAGCTTATTTGGGACTTTTTGGCCCAGATTTTATTCAACTGCTCCACTGGTGCACATACAAATAGTTAAAACCTATTTGAAAACTTAAGAACAAGCCCCATTGGACAGAAAAACTGTGTTGGGACTTAGAACTTGGAAAATGACATGCCGAAAGTGACGGCCATCAAAGTCTGCCGAAATCCGCCGCCATCAAATTTCCCGATCCGGATGTCACGTTGCGGCGGAAAGTACGCAAGTGCCACCGTGGAGGGGGTTGGGGCATTGAAAGTTCGGAAGCAATAATGTCGGCTAACAATGATTTGTGTTTTTGCATGACTACAACACATAATCCACTTCAGTATACATCTACTCTGTCTTCCCCAACCCCAACCCCGTAACGTGCGGGTGGGTAGGAGCCTGAGTGGAGCCCGTCTAATCTGTCTCCTGCACCTGCACCTGCACCTTAGTACTGTAGTATTTAAATCACTTCGAATGTCACGGGTCACAGGCCCCAAAATTTTCGAAAATTTTCGAACCTGTCACGGGTCACTGAGGGGATTTTCGAAGGTGCAAAACCAGTCACGAAATCGGTGAAAAAGGCCCCGAAAAACCCACTTTTCGCGCACGCGGCACATACAGGCATTTTTCCGTGTTCGAAACCCGGGCTCTTGTGGAATGCCAATTGTGGTAAGTCGTGGGCTGGCAATGAGCATTTCTTTTCGTTCTTCTGGGATCCTCAAAATGTCTGGAAGCCCGCATTGTTGCGACGGTGGCGGGATTGGACCAGGTTGGTGTAAAAAAAATTGTCATGTAATCTGATCATTATCCACTGAATATTGGCGCGATCTTCCTATCTGATTACGCAAGGGGAACCGGCAATCGAAAAACGGATATCGGGTCGAAAAGTTTTTTTCGACCTTCAGCGGTCCCCCCCTCCCCCCCTCTCCTTCTATATAGGGAAGGAGTTTCCCACCCCTAGCGCCGGGCCGTCCGCTCCGAGTTGAGCCGCCGCCCTCTACGTGGGTTCATCAACTTTCCGTCGACCTTTATGCATGTAAAATATGTTCCCATGGCCTCGTTCATAAATTTCAGTAACTGACATACCTTTTTGAGGTCTTAAACTTTTGATTTTTCACCATGTGAAATCCCCTAGCCAACCTCTGGCACTCGAGCTCGAGGACCTATTGTCGGACCTAGAGGCATCTAGGGGGCAAAACAGGGTCCTGGAAATGAATTTCAGTCTCCTTCAACACCCTGGTGCATTCTCTACAGCCTGAATTGCAGTTTTGAGCTCCTGGATAACTTAGCCCAGAAATTTTTTTCGGCCGACCTCGGGACCCCCCCCCCCCCCATGTACGAAATTTTAATGCCGGTTCCCCCTTGTGATTACGGTCAGAGGTGTTTTTTTGGCACTTTCTAAAGGTCTCGGAGCTGCTCCACCAATTTCCAAAGGATTTTCGAAGTTTTTTCGGACGTCACCGCCAAGTCACCCCATTTTCGAAACACAAAGTTCGAATCTTGCGGTCACAGGTCACAGCCCAGGAGAAATGATTTAAATACTACAGCATGGTGTTTTGATATATCACGGCCTCTAATCATCGGAGAGCCGTGATATATCAAAACCGCTAAGCTAGCATTGCTGCATTGGGCCCGTTGCTAGGCAGTTGCTATGCAAAAAAGGAAGGTGTCAAGAAAATGATTTGCATCAAGCCTCCCGCCGAGCTTGCGAGGCTGGTTAGGTTCGGGTAGGTTAGCGGTTAGCTGTTAGGTTCGTGTAAGTGTTAGGATAAAGGATCTTTAAAGAAAAAGAAAATCAGAGGCTGTGTTGATATATGCGGAGTAGCGGTCTGGGTATATCATGCTCCTCCGCTAATTAGCGGGCAGATGATATATCAAAACGCCGTGTACCACGCTCTAGGGAGCGAATGGCTTGTTCGGCCGTGATGAACCAGCCAAACCCTTTGCTGAAGGATCCAAACCCTTTTGAGATGGGGTATTTGCAGGCTCGCAGCGAGTTGTTGTAAGGAGTTGCCTGCACATGGAGGTGTAGATGTTGGACTGAATTGAATGGCGGAATGTGGAATCCCAAATTCATTGTTTCAACAAGAGCGCGCTGGGTCAACTGCCACCTGCAGAGCCAAGCCAGGTCAAGTCGGTCCATCAGCCCTCGGGTGTACGATTGAACCGTGGAAGAAAACCTCGCTGCTTATTCTTCACATCACATCTCAAACAAATTCAGCTTTCGACCCTAGGCCTAGAGGGGACCGACCGTAACTGCGCAACTCCGGATTTTGCCGTCCCACTCAATACCGAATTGATGATGCCAAGATGATGCGTAGGGGAAGTCTCAGCTAGACCAGATAGATGCCGATAGACACCGGATAGACATGAATAGTAGCGAGGTGGTTCCAGATGCTGGCTATAAAAGACGGCTGCTGTATGCCCGTTCTGCAGCAGAGGCATTTGAACGCAACAGCACTAAGTAAACCTCCTGTTCTACTCAAGATTCCGTACTCATGCGCACGACCTTTTGTCGTTCTGCAGACTTCTACCATGCAGTTCTCCAACCTCCTCAAATCCCTCCTCGTTGCCAGCGCCATCTTGATGCCCAGCATCGCTGCTGGACCGACGCCGCTCGAGGCGCTCGCCAAGCGGGATGATTGCTGTGACCCCAACTTCTTCTTCCCGTGCATGCTTGCCGAGGTCCCCCTTTGCGACCCCGACAGTGCGTAGAGTGCAACACTATTCTTCTGTAATTGCCCATTAAGAATTCGATGCAGATATCAACCTTTGCTCCTTCCAGGCTGAACAAGATTGCCGTGAGTGCTGAGATTTTTTGCTTCGTGCAAATTCTGAATTGCACACATCGTAGTTGCGCTCTGCGTTGGCATCCCGGGAGCGACTCCGCCTCTCTGCTCTTAGAAGTTAGAGTACTGTCTTGTCAACGTTAACGAAGTCATGTTGAAATTCTTACCCAATATAAATTGATCCGACCTGTGACACTCCTTCTTTGCGACGACCACCTAATACCTATGTCATTCGACACACGACGATACGCCTCCCAGAACTTTCCACCACGAACCAGCCGAGCTCACCGTGTGGAATAGGCTGCAGGCTGAGTACGTATTCTAATCTGATACATCAGCGTATTGTAATGAGAGCCTATGATACATCGGATTTCTGCTCTAAGCAGAAGTCGTGATGTATCATTCCCCCAGCATCTGGTGCAATATAGTCGGACGCACCAAACGATGCAGTAGATGGTCAATTGATTCGGAGCAGGTACTTAGCATTTGTGACGGAGCTGAGACGAGAAGGAGGAGCCAGGAGAGAGCTTCCAAGGTCGGGCATTTATATTTAGTGCTCGCACTTGAACGATGTAGTACCATCCACGAGAGAACGCAAGATGATACTTACGCCACGGATGAGCAGTTGACAGGCGGGAATTCCACAAGGGCCAAGAGACTTTACCTGCTCGCTAACCCAGATACAAAAAGTCCAAGCTGTCGTGATCACACTTGTACTTGCGTTTCGAGTCTACCCAGGCACCAATGTGGTTCCAACTTCCAACACTGGTGACTGATTCATTTTTAAACTCCTCTTGCTGCAAGAGGTCCCAGAGAGATGACCCGGGAGAAGTACTTATGGTATCTGCCTGAATTCCAGGGATTCGACGGCTCCAGACGATGGTCCAGGGAGAAGCAGAGAACATCACCAGGAGTCGGTCACCCGGTCCGGCATTGGCCGATGAACAAAGGGAATGTGCAACGCCATGGCAAATGTCTGTCCTACGCCGATCAAATGCCATGAAACCACAGCCATGGCACTTGCCCGCAGTGACAGTAGCGGCGATGTTACATAAACTCGGGGCATACCGATGTGAACCGTGAGTGGAGAGTGGAGGAGGAGGAGGAGGATATATTATACTGACGCGATCCTACAACTGGAACAATCGGTTTACTACGAAGCTTGGGTAATTGCTTGTGGACTAAAAACCGCGTAGGTAATCGACGCGGATCCTCGCTATCAATCATAACTCATCCCTAGTGTTGTCAGGGTCGGCTCGGACAGGGCTTGGGCTCAAGAAAATTATGGGCCCAACCCAAGCCCAAAAAGTAGGACCCGGGTCGGGCTGGGCTTGAGATCATTTTCTCAAACCTCCTGTTTTGTGAGTTATCAAGCTGTAATATGTAATGCTTCTTTTACAACGCATAAAGCACCTCCATTGATGGCTGGAATTTTTTAGCCACCAGAAACAGTCCTCCTAAAGAGTTTGATTCGCCTTCAATCCCATCAGAGTACCGGAACATTCGGTCGAGCCAGTTTAAGTCGTCGACACTGATATAGGTTTATGGTATCAAAAGGATTGGACGTTACATGTTCAACTCACCTCCTAGATGAGACTTGCTCTTCAAAATTTATGCTGATAGTATACACACACCCAAGCCCAGGTCGCGGGTCGACAGATCTTCTGAACCCGACCCTGACCCTGAGCCCCCACCTGAGCCCCACTTAGGGTCGGGCCTGGGTCGATCTCAAAAGCCCGGGTCGCGGGTCAGGCTCGGGCTTGAGCCCTGATCCGCCGCCGGCAAGAGTCTCAATAGACGCGCATGTGAGCTTACTCCAAAAAAACTAATAGCAATTCTATCCGACGTCGTACAGATGGCAACGATCTTACGAAAAACCCCCCTCTCCTTCTCCGACTCCACGCAGGCCTGTGCTTAGCTGATATGCCCCGAATCCTTAGAGTACAGTTCCATTCCAAGAAGGGTTCAACGTGTAACTTTGAGTAATCCGTTTAGCCCATCGGCGCTGGAGCGTCTCCACAATATTCCAAGTGTGCTCATCATGCAAATTTCCAGAGACTCAAGCAGTAAGCATGCGTAATTTGCCTCATTTCAATTTTCCTTACCTCTCATCCAGGCTGCAGGCAATGCTGGTAACAGTATCGACTTTGGTTCGGATATCATGCCGCCATTCAGCAAACCATTCAAAATGTGAAGAACAATGCCGCCGAGACGTGACTAACACCAATGGTGCAAGCACCTCAGCTACTGACGTGGGTTGAAATTTTCGAACGCAAATCCAAAGTTAACGTTCTAATGACCAAGTGCAACGGTAGGTCCTTGTTTCTCTGTGTGCACGTAATTAATCATATTCTTGTCCGAATGCATATTTCCTGTACCTCGTGACATGGGTTGCGATCGGTTTGGATAAACAAGGATAGCGAAGATCTACGGAAATTGGAGCCGTATTGGAATAAATAAGGATATGGATCGGGATCTGCGCGCCGCTTCGTCACGTTGATGCGGCGAGCACAGAAAGACACTACACAGTGAAGATCTGCCGAAATTGGGGCTGTAATCGGAGGTCGAAACGGAGATCCATGAGAACGAGGAGAGGATGCAATGTTCGCAGTGTGTTACTTGCCACGCGCCGAAAGATGTGTCGTTGAAAAGTCACAGACACACGCACAAGGCGGAATTTGCGGTGTTACATCGCTCTACAGCCACGAGCAGTATGCATCCACGTATTCACTCGACAGTAGCCGCGGGGAGGATTGGGACGCGGAAAGGTAGCCTCGAACAATGTGGATTGACGTGAGTCGGATTCGAGCGACGAGAAATGCGTAGCCAAGCAATAGCCAAGAGCACAATTAAATGAGGAGCAACAGCCTCGCTGAATTGACGGTGTGGGTCATCGCGGATGCTGTGGGAAGAAGGACCAGATTTCAGATTACGGCGCGCAATAGGTGGGCGGGTCGAAACCTCTTGAAATCAACCTAAGTGGTGGCTGTATCCCCCTCCCCCGCCCCTCTAAGCGAGGCGGTTCTCGGACCGACCGCCTGCGGACCGAACCCCGCAGCCATTTCAGCTTTCCTTCGATCGGCGAATGTCGGGACATCGACTTGCCATTCAAGATCGCATGTCCGGTCCGATGCAATTATTCCATTACTGACCCTCTCCGGCCCCAGAATATTATGAAAACTACATAGTTCTCTTCGGAGAATGGTAAAATGGCGGGGTCTTTCAGCTGTACCTTACACGTAGATTTGTTTTGCGGCCGCAAAGCGGAAGTTGGACGAGACGTCTGTTAAAGCCCAAAATGGATCGGACCGCACTCCGAGCTAACTCCGAAAAGAGGGCGATTCACGGATTTTTTGGCCGCCCTCCTCTTGACGGCGCGCGGGCAATTTGACCGAGTGAACCTCCACATGCGGAACGTCCAATCAAAACCCATCACGTGGTCCGCGATCGGATCGGCAACGGACCGGGGTTCTCGCTGGCGTTTCCGAGTCGCATCAATCTTTCAATCTTTGCTCTGCCCAACTCTGCTTTCGTTCTCTCTTTCATCCAGCTGTATTATGACTGTAGCTGCATTCCTCTTTTACCTCGACTTTCCAATTCGAGATCATGATTACATTTGCGCCGATGTTTCCGCAAATAGCCTAGTACCTCCTATTACTAGCCAGCAGCAGCCCTACCACGACGACGACGACGACCAGCTCGGGTACTCCGACTTTACGCCGCCGCCCCGTGCGTCACATCAAAGGCTTGTCCGAGAAATTGTTAAATCTGGCCTTGAAAAGCCACTCGTCCAGGAAGTTGCGACCTGAAAAAGCCACTTTTCGAACTGGGGTGCCGGGCTGCCTGCTGTAGGCCTCATGCATGATGCATGGCCTGCTACAACGACTGCCTGCGTGCTTCTTCCATGCTTCCAGCAGTACAGCTGGGTATACAGGCCTTCCGGCTGTTCTTCTTCTACAGCCATAGGCTGTGCACCTGGTGCGAGGAACAACGGTCGTTTTTTAGATCTGCATATAAGCAACCCAAGTCTGTTCTCCAGGATGAACAACCAACCTTATGGACCTGAACACCACCCTAGGTGCGCATACCTACAAGAGTCCTCGTCCGAGCTGATAACTGGGTCCTTCTTAACCCAGGCGCTCTCCATATTGGCGTCCTGGTCTCTTACGTGCTTTTCGGGGCGGCGACCACACAGACACATATATACTACAGCCGCTTCGCAGATGATTCAAACAAGTTGAAGACTCTGGTATGCTGAATTAAACAGGTTCAGAGATACATGTCAGCCTCTGACGATGCTACGCAGGTCGCGTTTGTCTGGTACGACTTTCCAATGCTTACGGTGTCGGTGCACTACTAAGGCATCTGTGAAAGGGTATGTGATGCCGCGCACGCGCTGTGTATCGGCCACACACTATACACATACGTGATAACCGATTACGGTCTCCCGGAGCGCTTCGCTGGACCAGCTCCGAAATCTCTCCCCACCGCCGTCCTCATCGCTGGCGTCATCGAATCATCTGGTGCGTACCATGACTCATTTTTGCTCATGATATGAACCATGCTCACCCATCCACGCGCTTCGCTTCATATCCAGTGCAAGGATTTTTCGGTTCCCGAATTTTCACGTTGTCTAAGAGTAAGAAACCCATCATCCCATTCTTGATCTGGGCCGCAGCTGTTGTGCGCCTGGTGGGGTGCATCGTGGTATTTAGCACTGGGCTGCAGATGGGCTCGGTTGCGGACTATGAGAGGAAGTGGGAATGGCTCTTCAATGCCGAGTGGATCGTCAGCGTCGTCAACGATTTGACCATAACGCTGACACTGATGTTCCTGCTCATGCGGGAACGAACCAGTGCACAGAAGAGGTCTGCCCATAGTCCATGCATAGTTTTGCATCACCATTAATCCCGTCGTCTTTCCAGAACTGCCGCACTCGTCGATAAAATCATAGCCTGGACGATAGGTTAGTCAAAAGATTTGTTTCCACATTGTGTTCGCCCTCACACTGGTGCGGCAGAAACCGGGATGTTGACGAGGTTATTGTTCCAGTGCATCCACCGTGACCTGTCATCTAAACTTTTGAATGCTGTAGTGCATCTGGGATCGTAATGCTGGCGACGGTACGGTCCATTATCTTTGCATACAATTAGGTTCATTTCTGACGATTTTGGCCTTTCTGCTTCTCAGTTTGTAACAATGAGGGAAAATTGTAAGCCAATGAATTAGTGCAAAATGCTGCATGGATAACTTACGACATGCAGACGTCTGGCTTGCACTATATGTGATCAACTCGCGTTGTATGTACACTTGGCCGAATATCTTGTTGTTCTGATCATACGCAGTGTTTTCGAACACCCTCTTGGCAAGGTCTGTCGAGTGAAACGCTTTTATGAGGATCGTGCCATAATGCTTTCATTCAGTTTGAACTCTAGAGCGACACTCCGTTCAATGGAATTTCCGTTCTCGATGTCCGCGGTAAGATTGTTTGATATTTCTGGCGTTTCGAATCACTGGTTCAACGGGGTACACAGATTGGCTCGCCTTCAAACGGCATGGGCGTCCAGATAACGACAATAACTCACATTGCATCCGACGCTGACCCGTTCCCTGGCCAGCCTGAGGTCGACAAATGGGTATCTGAGGATGCCAGGACATCAAGCAGGGAAGCTTGAAGCTTGTAAGTAACCCGCTCCGTCAAAGCAAATACCGAGCTGAGTCCAAGGAAAATGAGCAGGCCTGTTGCGTATCAGGCTCTAGAGAAAGTAGTGCCGCCCTACCTGTGACCAAATTCAAACGCGATGTGGATGCCGAGGGACCGCGCTGAAATAATAATATATAAACCGCCGTTCGACTAGCCTTACCTATATTCAGACTCCACGAAATCTATGATAGTTGATAAATTTTAATACCACGCATGCCCAGGTCATCATAGAATGTATCTACTTACCGTAGTACAAAAGTATGGGGATTAAATCTCGTTTTGCAGCTTCATGTATTCTGACTGTGGATACATAGAATGGACGTCTACAGTGTATAGCTTTTCCTTCATCGTCGACATCGGAGAACCACGCTATGCTCACCAGCGTCGGATTCCCGTCAAGGTCGATCATTTTGTGGCAACAGACCAAATGCCCAGCGGTCTGGGTATATCATGCATGAGCCGCAACAGCACTACCGAGGAGCGTGATCGTAAGCGCCTTTTAAAGATACACATCTTAGACTATGTGTTACTAGTACAACGATACAAATCCAGTACAAATGTAAGCAGAGTGAGAACATACCTCAGCCACGTGCACACTGTCTCTTACCATTGCATCTGCACAGACGCCGTATCATATCGCGCACGCGAATTCCTCAAGCAGGGTGTGAGGATAGCCTCTCATTAGCCAATTCGTTGTCGTCTAGCCCAGAAGGCCTGTGCCGACGCCGTGCGCGAGTCAAGTCGGAAATTGCGGGAGCATAGTCGCGCCGAGTCATTCCGAGTCCGAGCCAGAACCCTGAACTCTGAGGTGCAAGGGAAACGCAGGTCCGACAAATGCTACTAAGTAGTAGTCTCTTATAAACAGACGCTACAACAATTTAACTCGTACCTCGTTATGTTGTAGTCTGTCAGCTCCCATTGATCCGTGTTTGGAGGGCGGGGTTGTTACATAATCCCAAAATTTTCGGGTCTCGAATTGCATTTTACGACGTGTTTTTTGGCGGATTTAGAAGGCCTATGACGTTCAGTAACTGGATTTGGTTGACTCTTCCAGCCAGGTCTCTGCGAGAAGAGTAACAACGCACAATGCCGAATTTTGATTGGCCGGCTGCTTAAAGAGCCGACTTGCCATTCCAGCTTCAAAATAGGTCAGATAAAATAATCTTACTGCGCAGATGCCATTGAAATGCCACTTGGAATGATTTTGTCTCAAGACTTGGGCGGTAGAAGCCACTGAAGGTGTTAAATAGGTAGGGCAAATTTCAAACTCCGAAGATTATGTAACAACCCGACCCTCCATACATCAGTGGCGCGGTAAACTACAGACTAACTAAGTAGGCCGTGCGAGCAACTTGAAGTCCAGACGTTACGGCACAACTTTGATGCGTTTGATCTACGCGTACCTGATCCAACCTCTTCTCTCAACCTTCATGACATCCACCGCAACAACACTCATTCTCCCCAATGATGTCCTCGACCGCATCCTCCAACATGTTCCTACCTTCTCGACCCTCCAAGCCGCTGTCCGCGTCTCGAAAACCTGGTACCAAGTCTTCCGCATGCATCCAAGATCAATTCGAAGATGTGTAGCGGAGAATGTGCTGCGCCCGGCGTTCCCTGAGGGTTTGAGGTTCCTGTGTTATGCGCATGATGGTGGTTCAGGAGAAAAGGAAGGGAATGAAGAGGTTGGCGCAGTGATTGAGGAAGAGTTTAAAGGGCTTTTGAAGAATGCGGCGCTATGGTCTTCCAAATCAGCGACCGATGGGCCGCGAGAGCCTGTGCTGAGCACGCCGGCGCCGACGCGTGGAGAACCAGGTTGCCATTCCGCGAGGTGGAGACGGCGCTGACTCCTAACCGACCGTCAAGGGCATCGTTAATGGCCCTACACACCGAGTCAGGGTGGGGTTTCTTGGTGGGGCGGCTGCCCGCGAGCTCTACGATCAAGCGTGTAGAAGGTGCTGTCCGTTGGCCGGGCTTCGCTGCGTCCCGCGTGGGCGCCGAGGCAGGGCGCTTCGGCTTGGAGGCTCGTTGGACCCGTGGTGGGGCCCGGTCAGGTTGAGCCTTTGCGGCTTCAGCGAAAGTGTGGGGGCTTAGTTGGCCATTCTCGGCCGTATTTTGTGCGGGAGCGACGTGCTCCGGGGGCAGTAATATGTCGCGTATTTCTGCGGCTATGGATAGCAGTGCGGTTACGCGTTCCAAAGTGTGCGGGGCAAGCCATTTTGCCTCGTCGGCGTGTTGTCTGAAGTCACGCGCTGTTGCCAATACAGCCGTGAATTCTTCCTGTAACTTGGTGGCCATTACTTCGGCCAGGGTCCGGGAGATAAGGGGTCCATGGACATCAACGTCGTCGTTGTCGTGTGTGGTGAATACAGGTATGGGAGCTGGTGGGCAGTCGTGGTTTGGTTGGCATCCAGGACGGGTGTCGCGTCGGGACCAAAAGTTCTACCCCTCTTGATGACGCGTGCGGAATGTGACTTTGTGATGGGTCCTTGTGGACTATCCCCATCTCCAGAGGAGAGGGAGGGGTCAGGCGACCTCGGGCGCCGAACGCCCGTCTCTAGTGGACGCTTAGGACGCTGCCTTTGCATCCGCCACAGATTTTTAGGTCGTGGGAATTTGGTGGGATGGTGGTGGTCCGGATCAAAAGAGGATGACGTGGATTTCTTAATTGTGGCCGGTCATGCACCACAAACAATCGCCTGCATCAGCCTCATTTCCTGCTCGATTCACGACGTCTTGGGCGCGTTCTGTGCGGTGGATGCCCGGCTAACACATCCACCTTCATTTGGCTCTTAATTTCCGTCGAAATCCTTTCTATTGCGTCCAAGACAAGCGGTTGTCAGCCCAAAATCGTGCCAAATGCTGCAAGATGGCCATCAATGTATCGCACGACCCCGAGGAGCTAAAGCCCCAAAATTTGGCGTGGGTGTCAAGTATGGTAGAGGCCTTCCCCTAGAGGTGCGTATATGATTTTATCGAATTTATTCCTCGCCGCGTGGGTCCATTACATCAAACGTGGGGTTCACGCATGTCCGTGATTAAGGATTTTTTATGGGAGAAGGATTGCATCGCTGATGTAACATGTAGTCCGAGTACGTTCACACGACTCCTTTTAAGCATATCCTAACTTATTTTAACTACCTGATGTTTTCGCCGTCGTTGCGCCGCTTGTTATCAGAGGCCATCATGGTCATTTTGTGGCAGCCACGACATCTATTTCATTTCGATTTCACGATTTTGTCCTGTGTATTTCCTCTTCAATAGGATAGATTTTACCTTGCTGTACTGTAATGTTGCCGCGACTCGATAAGTCGAGTCGCGACTCGGGAAGTCGACTTAAACTTGAGTTTGCATCAGCAATGTCTGGGTCCGCTACGGACCGCTACGTACCGCTACGTACTGCCTGTAGCGCCTGTAGCAACTGTAGTGAGGGTCCCCTGTCTGTAGTGGCATGTAGCAAGGGGGGTAACTATGTAGTTACGGCCCTTGTTACGTAGCAGCCTGTAGCAGTACGCAGCAGACCATTATGCGACCCAAATATATATATATATATATATATTCGCCTCCACATGCTAAGCAGACGAAGCACAAATGCAAGAAATAACCACAAATGCAAGAAATAACTCTTCAATATTGAATATATATACTACAGACATGACTATAAGAATTAATACTTGTATCGCACTGTTCTCGCACGGCCCCCATCCCCAGCGAACCCCAAATCACTCAGTGTCTCCAGCTTCAAGCCTTCGACAGTGGCGGTATTGAGGTACAGGGGTGCAATGGTCACAGCGTCAGGGAGGCGATCGTGCAGGTCAAAGTGAAGGGGGTCGAGGAAGATAAGGGCGACCAAGGAGGGTGAAGGCGGCAGGCAAGGCGGGGGGTGAATTATCTGTGATGACAAAGTGCGTCCAGGGGCAGGACGGGTACCTATCTTGTACTGTGGGAAGAGGAGAGTGAGCAAAGGACATTAGGGCATGTGGGAGGAGGGAGGACATATGAGAACTCTGGAGTACCTTGCCTTTCTCGGAGTCCTGCAGATGTGCGAAATGGGTCAGTAAATGACAGTGATGGATGGAGGGATACGCACTGGTGCGTCCCCCTACTCCTGCAGGGCAAACATGCGCGTGCCTATTCACATCGCAGTGCGAGCGTGGCCTGTAAGGTATGGTTAGTGAGCAAAGATGACGAGACAAGTGGGAGGGAACACCAAAACACTCATCCTCGACGAAACAAGCCTAGGCTGAGAGCATCAAGACCGAAGATGACGCCAAAGAGCCGTGTGGAGCGCGAGCTCTGGTGCTCCCATCCCTGTCCCGTACAAACCCGTGTTGACAAATAATGAGTCATGAATCGCGCCCCTAACCTTTGGCATCAGTCAGCTTTGAAAAAAAGAAAACAGGGGTGTACTCACAGCCCCCAACATCGCCCATGAAGCCCTCGTTGTCTCCTTCTCGCCCATCATCTGGGTGTGGTCCCACCTCCGCCGCCAGCTCAAGCTCTTTCTCAGATATTGACGCGGCAACAGCGACAAGTGGATGAGCGGTGGGCTCACAGTCGTCGACAACGGGACTGGATCGGTAGGCCAGTGGTTACAATGGGTTGAGGGAGCGGCGTGCGGGATAGGAAGGTAATCGGTCAAGGACATAGGGAGGCAGAGGTGCAGGGGGGAAGAGCAGGGGGAAGAGAGGGTGCAGGGTGTTGGTGGATACAGGCGAGGGGAGGGAGGGTACCATCGCAGGCGCCCGGTGAGATAGTGGTGGTCGAGAACAAAGAGGAGTGAAGTCCGAAATCAAAACGAACCATCGCCAAATACCTGGACACGTTTTGGCACGTGAGCAATATCCCACGTCCTCTTTTTCGATCCTGCGCGCTGCTCTCAGCACCACCCGCCGCACCAGGGCTCCTCGCACCAGCACCGGGACCGTCACTCGCGCCATACGTCTTCCGTCGCGCATCACGGCATACATCCCCCACCGCGCCGGGACGCCAACTGACTGTGACGCCCTCGCACTCCAACCCATTCCCGACTCATCGCAGGAGTTTGGCCGCTACTCGAGCGTCATGCTCCCTGTGCAGCGCACCCCGCCATTGTCGTACTGCATCGCTCTGCGGAAGGGCATGTGGAATCGCCATGGCGACCATTTGATGGCGGACAGCTTCGTTGTTTACGCACCTGCCGACCATGTGTTCCCCGAAGAGCTGCGCGACTACCCCGCCGAGACGGTGGGTTATCGCGACCACATGGGCACAGAGATCCCATACCTCGCGTCGCGGCTGGAGTTGCCCGAATAGCTGCTGTGGTTTGGCCAGCTGCCGCGCCAGCTGTACAAGAAGACGTTCTTTTCTTTTCCTCTCCTCCTCTTGTTCGTTCTCTCACGGGCTCGCAGTTTGTTGTGTATGAGTACATGCAATGACGATTCGCAGTATCTTCACCCTTGTAATTTACCTGTGTAAAAAACATGCATAATCATTGCATCGATTTCTTATAGCCCTATACCTATTCCTCAGACCCCATCACCCAATGTGTCTTAGCCACCATGAGATTAAATTTCTGCCGCTAAATTGTCGTGCCCAGTCACAGAGCACGGGTTGTGACTCACCCGCAGACGCGTGTATTTTTGAGCAGATGGCTCAAAGCTAGAAATTTTTTCATAGTATAAAATTTCTCATAATACATGGCACTACGTACCGGGTGCCTTGCTACGTAGTGCTACATAGCAAGGCACCCGGTACGTAGTGCTACAGAAGCATGGCTCTGCTACAGAGCGCTACGTGATGGTACGTGATCCGGCTGTTGCTACAACAACTACAGATTTGCTACAGCAAAAATCACGCATTGCTGATGTGACTCGACTTGACTTGACTTGGGACCAACCAAGTCACTTGAAGTCGACTTGAGTCGACTCAAGTCGCTGAAGTCAAGGTTCTTTTTGTGAAAATACTCGGATGGATATGCAATGGATATGCAATGTTACCTAAGTACATAAAAATCACCAAATACTGTTTTATCCCCCCCCCACTGTCTGGGACAAACCTAGAACTCGGACAAACCAACATTTCTCCTCCAATACTGGACCATTTCTTGACTTTTCTGGCTTAAAATAAACGATGGGAGGTTCCTTAGAGATATAGAACAAAAGACCTTTGCGATTTTATATCTTTGGCATATATATCACTGCGAAGAGTTGATGACTCTTGTGATTTTCGCTCATTTTGCCTATTCTAAGGCTCTGCACCATCCTCTTAGAGTGTTATTATCTAATGAGCGCATCCAGAAGATGCCTCAACATCACGGAAATGCCCATATAAAGATTCAGAAGCATAGCTGTCTTGTAGCTTTCAGAACGGACCAAAAGATCACCCCATGCCTGCCAAATTGATCTCTTAAATATGAAAATGATGGCTAAAGATTCTCTGCTGCCTGTCGACCACTGTGTGGATTCTTTGACCTCCCCTTCATACATACTATACTACCTATTGAGGTACTCCACCCTATGAAGTTTGGAGGCACCACAACCACAGGGCGGTCATATAGAGAGCCGGCAATCAAAAGTTGACGTGTTACCCAGTACTCGGACACCTGATCACCTCCGAAAAATCGACGCTGTTTGCCCAATTCTTACTCGTTTCCTACGACGTAAAACCTGAAACTGGGGTAAAGACAAATTGCTGATGATCTAGGTACTCAGCTTGAGTCCAAACCCTCTGGATAAAATGATATTCACAAATTTTGCTTAGGTGTCCGAGTACTAGGGGGGGATAGTAGGGGGAAGCGAACAGGCTCTATCATCCTGTCCCTCTGGCATTTCAAGGTATTGAATATCCAAAAACTCGCAGCTATCTGAAATCTCCCTCCTCATGTCCTTTTTGTGTTCACTATAACCCATTGATGCCAAAACCTGCACTCAGTCTTCTTCGTCATCTACCACAATTGCAGGCTGCCATTCACACAGGGGGCAAAAACCCATGCAGTGGGATTTTAGGCGCAGACCTCACATGCACCCAGCGTGCATTAATGGTTCAAGCACGTCCTGGCTATGCCTTCAACACTGTATGACTTATTAGAGCCGGATTTCTGCGGCTTATGTCGATGACCGCTGAGCCTGGTATTCAATGTCTGAAAGCAGTTCAATATTTTCAACTTACCCTGCACCTGCCCTAGAAGAGCTAGCGGCGTAAGAATTGAGCGACTCTGAGGAGTCGCCTGATACCATTCATATATCTGGCTACAAACGAATTAAATAGAACACTTTGCAACGAAAGTGATGATGGTCCCAATGGTACCGTAGCTGCCCCGGGAACGCTAGTAAAGTGAAAAACCCCATCAAGGATTTTTGGAACGGTATAATGCTTTTCATATTCCATATATAGATGGAAGAAATTGACCATGGCGCTTAGAAATGAAGATTTGATGGCACAGCTGAACCCGGTCAACTTGATTTTTTCCAATGGCAAAATGCCATCAGTATGATAGTTCCCATGGAATTCTCCTTGAATTACTCATCATTCTCCTGAAACATTCCTCGCTCACCACGGATTTTCACAAGCAGCTATTTTGAGACGGGGATTTTGTCTCAGCAGCACTGAAACTCCGCCAATACCTTCGTGTACCAGTGCCAGCCCATCACAAGGCATTAACTCGTCTCCTGCTCTCCTCACACACCCTCGGCATTGGCATCCTCTGCTAGAAGGAGTGCCTATGAGTTCCTGTGCCCAGGGAATCACAATTCTGTCGCTTCTGCTGACTCGCTATGGAGAGTGAATGTCATGCGATGCTGGGATGTACTTATCCAATCTTATGGCCTTGCGGTATTCCTTTCTAGACGATGTTTATTGCCTAGTGCCAGACCTGCCTCGTGCCTGGGCGTCAACAGAAGTCTTCCTGCACGTCTGACTTCAACGACAGGACTTCAACCTCGCCTAGCAAAATACACGGACAATGCCGCTACATGCCCGGTCTTTAGACCTGCAGAATATTTGTACAACACACTGGAATGATACCTTTTTTCCTCATACTGGGTTCTGGAGGCCATGCGACTGTGGGGACCCGGCTGCATCTTGTCCCAACCGGTATTGAATGTTTTGGTACTAGATGTTGCTGGAGGTGTGAGAATGGTTACTCAGGTGATTAAGTGGTCAAAGGATTGAAGTATCCATAGGATACATTAGACGAATGCATGTAGTATTGGCCCCGGCTGTTTCTTAACGGGACCGCACCAGAATATGCCTACCTACCTACCAGCGAACTTTGATGATACTATCAAATTTGGCCAACTGGATGTTCTCCAGTGGCAATTTGCCACCAATGAAGTGTAATAGATGAAATCCTCTTCCAACCACTCTATATCGTTCTAATGGCCGCAAGTAATTGATAACCACCTATCTTTCAGCAAACCTTGATGGCAGTTCTGAGGACTAAATTGCGACCACCGGATTCAACCTACACCACAGCTTAGTATCCCTGGGACACCACTGCTACCTTAAACCATATAAGTGGTCCTGTTTGAGTTGTCAAAGTATCTTCCCATCACATATCAGGTCAGAAAAATACACAACATGGCGCTTTCTAACAGAAATTTGATGGCACTTCCCGACTGGCCAAACAAATGTTCCTTGCTTGTAAAATGCTCTCGTTTGACCCAGGCGCCCTAAAATCAATAAGGAATATGGAATAAACTGAAAAGATACCACTTCTCTGATGGTAACAATATGAACAAGATGTCCCGGCCTGTTGACAGTGCCAAAGAATTTGGTGAACTCGTGGTTTTCTACATCTGGAATCCTGATTCTTGTGCCAGAGCCTTGATCAGATACACTGAGATTCGCATTGACTGAGTAAGTCCGAGTGTAAGGCGTACACATCGTTCATGTACGGCAGTAAGTACCCAATCAGATTTTTCACGATGGGTAAGTATATCCCTACTTACGGGTGCAGTTTCTACTCAAGGAAGACAGGGCCTTTGTATGCATAGCAATACACCAGCTCCGCATTGGCATCGGAGCGGTACGGTGCTTTGTCACACTGCATATGTACCGCATCGGAACTAGCAAAGAGACAGACACAAGGGTGTGTTATTGCAGCTGCAGGGGTGGATGCATATGGTACTTGCCTGACTTGGATTCAGATGCTGAATAGCCTCCAGACCTTATAGATTAGGTTATTGCTTCAAAATGCATCTAGTCTACTTGCAATTCATTTGAATTTTAAGTATTGAACTGCCTTGAGGCCATTTGGAAAGATAGGATTGAAAAAGAGCATTAATTCACAGAAATAGCCATGTATGGCAGTTCTACCCGCTAAAATGGGGTGCAAATGACTGAATTCAGGTTTCTCTTTTGTTGCTGGACATTTCTCATATTTCAACCTGACTCAAGTCGACTCGAGTCACTTGAAGTCGACTTGGTCCGACTTGTGAGTCGAGTGAAGTCTGGCATTTGACTCGACTCGACTTGACTTAAGTCAGGCCGGAAGTCAACTTCAAGTAGCCCCAAGTCGGAAGTCGCGGCAACATTACTGTACTGTTCTCGAGCATCTGCTTCCCTCGATAGCCCAATATATAGATCGCACTCATCCCACTCTGAGGTGTGCTCCGGCCTGATTTCTCTGTCTGACCGACCTCCCTTTCGACTCTTTTATCATTTCTCTCATCCCTACTTCATGTCAAACTGTGAACCGCCTTGTGCCGATCCCCCGAGCCCAGTTGTCGACACCCCGGATGACTTTACCGACTTGCCTGCACTGCAAGACGTTGATGAGCTTTGTGACGATGATCTTGAGCATCTACCATATGAGAAGCGTGTACAACCTGCACTCACCGCAATCCGTGCAGGTGTTATGTCCAAGCGCGGCGCGTGCAAGTATTATTGAGTTACTCGGGGTGTTTATAGTGGCTCCCAGAGGACGCTTTGGCCCGGGTCTGACTGTGTCACCTTCTCAGGACAGACCCTAGACAGACCCCCCCCCACCTGTGTCTAGGAGGGGTCGGAACGCAGTGACTGCACGTAATGAGGCATTCAAACCCTCAACCATCATCGCTGCATTTAGGCGTTGCGGGATATGCCCGCTTGATGAGGATGCTATCCCCAAAGAACTTTTCAAACCATCGGAAAACTATACTACTCAGGCCGCTCAGCCACTTCCCCCTCGGCTTCTGTCTTTGCTGGTCCCCATTGCCACAGTCTCATCATCATCTATACCCGTTGCTGCGCCATCCTCTGCATCAAACACAACTGCTGTCATTCGCACAAGTGCTACATCAGACTATTCTACATCAGAATCATCATCTCGTACCAGTCGCTCATCAGCAACCGTCACCAACACTCGTCCATCTACACCCCCCTGTCCCAATGAGACTGCCCAGGAACTGCTACAAGCGTGCTACACCATTGCGCTTCCGTCTCCGCTTCGTGGGATGGCATCCCGCCAAGCAATTAGGGCCGAGAATGAGGATCTCCGCAGGATTGTGAAGGCCACGGATGTGGAGCTCGAGAAGAGCTATGCGCAGACCATTCTGACGAATAAGGAGAACGCCCGCCTTCATCAGCAGCTGCATGCAAAGAAGAATAAACAGAAACGCACGTATACCACGACACAGGCTCGGTTAATGACTAGCGCAGAGATGTCGCAAAAGTTGCTGGAGGAGGCTCAGAGAAAACAGATGGCTGAGCTCCACAAGGGTCTGAGGCAGGCAGTTTTCCCTGGCATTCCTTTGCCCCAATATGCACTCATCTATTCACTCTCTCGCTTATAGGCCTCCTCCGGCCACCCGCTCTAGGGTCTGTTGGCAGCCCTACAATGCTCTCACCTCAGCCTTGACTTCTCTCAGCTCATCTTGTTCGCCTTCAATTTCTTTCTCAGTACCCCAGCCACTTCTGTATCCTCAGTCATCAACACCCCCGCTCAGTCTCTTGACCTTGCGAGCACCCTTCATCGATGCGCCGGTGGGTCTCATGGGTGATAGTCCTCGAGATGGTGAGGTTGTTGTACCACATCTGGATGACAAACACAATGCCTTTATGGGGAAGACACACCTGATACGGACAGGCTTGGACTTTGCGTCAGGCCTGATACAGATAGGCTTGGACTTTGCATCGGGCCCAAACTGCTTGACTTCACGTCAGCAGCCGCTGAGGAAGCACGACTTGCTATGCTCATCGCTTCCTACTCACGGACCGGTTGCCGCTGTCAACCAAAAACGGTAACTCCGTGTCGATCATCCATATTCAGGTTCTACTACATTCCACTAACACGATTTTCTCGTTCAACACAGTTTATTTTATCTCTTTCTTCATAAATCTTGCTGACAGCCACAAATGCGCTCCCGCCCACGGTACAATGCCGGGACTTCAAGATGCCATACAGGCTGACACTTAGGCGGGCACGGGTACCGGGATGCCGAAATACGAGCAGGCACGTTTACTTTACTAAACACATTTTAATTTCCATCTTTTCCATTCCATTCCATGCCACATCTCTCGCACTATCACCACGTTCTCCATACAGTAACGATCCGGAAATCGAGGCGTTCTCTGGATGCCGGTGTTTGCTCGGACTGCGCTGGGGAGCCATCGACACGGACTGGGCACCTGTAGTCGACGCTGAGTGGGGCAGTGCGGCTCCCTATCCGTCTTTGCGCACATCCCGGTTTTCACTGTGCTGAAAGGCTTGTTTTGATGGAAGGGTTTACCACGGCCATTTTACACACCTATATGTTTCATGTACTCCGTATGCTTCTCTCGGCGGGCTCTGGTGTCACAAGAGAACGCGAACAGCCGTCCCAATCATGTATTATTATCTCCCGGCCTGTTACTGGGGATATATTCTTTTCATCCTCTAACCACCACGACCTCAGAGCGCGAGGTCTAACTGAGTCAAAAAGAGTCCACAATTGAGCTGAGTACGCACTTTTCTGAGATACTTACACCCTCCTGTCGTAGAACAAACCCTCCTCCTCTCTCGAGAATATCTGATCTCGAGCCGTGAGGCTAAGCATCGACACAACCTAGACCTCCTCATTGTCTACACTAGGACGAACTCATACTTCTTCACCGCGTTAAGTTGATATGCAAAATATGGGACCCACAGGACATCCCAATTACATTTTTGACCTCCTCCTGGGTCACAGCCGGCTGAGAGCAACCACCTTCGAAATCCCTCGTCCAGAAGGCAACCCATACCCGACACAAAACATCTATATCTCCATCGGTCCTTGACCGAATCACTTCAAATAAAATACCTAAATCACCTCTAGGATGTCTGCGAGAGGATGGTCAGGTGTTTGGGGTCGTCCATTGCTGAACGTGTGCATGCCGACTATGTCAGCCCCAGTGTCCACATTTCTCCTCCCCACCCCACCGTGCGCTGCAGCAGCATAGTGTGGCCTCATCTTCCTCCTCCACAAACTCGTTGTGCACTGCAACAACATAACGCAGACAGCTCTCTGCTACCTGGAGGTAACCCATACCCGACACAAAACCACTCGGATTATGGTCAGTTTTTGTCCGATTTGCCCCAAATAAAATACTCACAGCATCCCTAAGATCCTATACAGAAGTCATTCAGGTGTTTCTGGCCGCCCGCCGCTGAACGCGTGCACGCAGATCACGTTGACCCTGATGTCCCGCCAGATCAATCCTCCACCCAAAACCCTGGTATCTCGGTCAGTTTTTGTCTGATTCACCCTAAATAAAATACTCACAGTATCCCTAGGATCCTATCCAGAGGATTCTTATGCGTTTTGGATGCTCACTGCCGAAAGTGTGCACGCTGATCAAGTACCCCGATGTCTTGCCAGATTGGCCCCCAACCCAAAACCACTTTGATTTTGATCAGTTTTTGTCTGATTTACCCCAAATAAAATGCCCACAGCATCTATAGGATCTTATCCAGAAGACATTCAGGCGTTTCCGGCCGCCTAATTACGCTAAGTGTGATTAATCCATTAAAATTTAATTGAAAGGTTTGCCAGGCTACTACATTATATGTGTTGGTTCTATTCATTTATTTTTCTTTCCACTGCATCCTCCTGATTTATTTTATCCTCATGATTTCTCATTCTTGCCAGTCATGGCTGATTTTTGGCTGGGTGTTGGGTTATGGTGATGAGCAGGATGTCGGTGGCGATGGCCAGGTGGACAACGGCGGTGGACAATGGTCGTTAGCGGCGCATCACTGCGATGGCGTGGTCAGGCGGGGTGTCGGGACCGCAGTGTCAGGAAATTGACGGGTGTGGGTGATGTGTCGGGCAATTGGCGGGTGTGGGCGATGCTGGTGGCAGCAGCAGGGCGGGCTGTGGAGAATGCCAGGAGGGTAGGAGTGGCCTTACCCGGATTGGGAACAATGCCACCTGAGCATGACAGTGTCAAAATCATAAGTCCGAAATCAACCTTGGACTTCCCGCCGACGGTACCTGACACCTACTGCCCTACCAGCTTCTCCACTTCACAATGACCTTCACTCTCAAGAATGCCACCATCTCCGACAGTACGATGTATAACATTGCTGGCAACATGAATCAGACTATATATCTGAATGCTTCCAGCCCCTCGGAGCACGCACCTCCAGGGACGTAAGATTGGCATTAAATTTTTGTGCGCTTGCAATAATGTATTCTGAACTTGAGCCCTTCTCCACAGAGCAGACGAGACCCGCTGGTGTTATCAGACATCCAAGGTTGTCGGCGCGCACAGCCAGAGGTTCTTATTGTGAGTGATAGCTTTGCAAAAATGTATCTAAACACATGGATCCACCATCCAGCCCTCCCTGGATTTATCTGCAATGTATTAAGGCGAATACTTGGGCCCGAAAATTATATTAGCATTGCTGGTGATATGATGTCAGTTACTACAACGTCTTACAGGGAATCTGGTGTGTTTGCTTGATATATCTCTCCGTCCGTGATTAAGGGTCATTAAGGGATTGACTTACTTCACCGCCATGTTGCAATGGAAGCCTTGCATAACTCGGGAGAGTGTTTCCAAGAGCCCACCTGCAAACCAGGGACACGTGTCCAGATTCTTGAAGATCTTCACAAATGGTCAATGGACCCCATTGAATCTCCGATACTGTGGCTCCATGGTACTGCAGGTATTGGGAAATCGGCAATTGCGCAAGAGTTCTGTAGCAGAAATGCTAACCTTGGAGCCTCGTTCTTTTTTAAATGTGGGCATTCAAGGCAGGAGACATGGCATGGGCTGGTTCCAACTCTCGCCTATCAACTTGCTCATGCTGTGCCGAATTTCTTCCACCCAATCATTCAGGCCATTGAGTGCGACAAATTAATCTTTGGTCGATCTCTTGAACTGCAACTTTCACGTCTGCTCTTTGAGCCACTACATGATACCCTATCACTCCAGATTTTGCCGATAATTGCGATTGATGGGATCGACAAATGCGAGGATCCTGGAATTCAGTGACAGATCCTTAAATTGCTCTTTTTGGCTATCCGTTGATCGATGTGCTCTGAACCTACTATGGAAACCAACGGAAACTTATTCCCTCACTCAAAAACCCAATAAAACCTTGAGAAGAGACGAATCTAATCACGAAGCTCCAAGAGAATGAGCAAGAACCAGGAAACCAGAAGTTCCAACAGTCAGACAAGTTATAGTCCCTGGCACAGAGCCTTGTAAAGGTTGGAGGGAAGGTTATGGTCCTTGTTGCGACAGAGAAACAGTGCTGTGTTGTTGCAGAAAGCATAGGAACTCGCTTTACTGCCCACACGAGACAAAGGGGTAGGGTGGCAGACAACCAAGCAGTCGTTTTTAGGAAGTGAGAACACAAGGTTCAACGGTTCCGGTGGGTTCCCGACAATGGGATAGACGATTCAATATGCAAGACGCAATTCCAATGAGCCAATACGAGCCAGAGACGATCCAAGACGATTCAATAGTACAATTCGATATGATTCAAGGTCCAAGACTGGTGATTCAATACGATCCAAGGTCCAAGACCAGCGATTCAATACAATTCAATACAATTCAAGATGTTTCCACCCAATAGAATATATGATATTCGATACAATTACAATCCTTAGATGGTAACTGGCTCGAAGACCCTCTAGCGTGGACTGAGCTCACTTGAACTGGGGTGGATCACGTGCCGATCAAGTCAGAAACCCTAGCTACTTATACTAGTCCAAGAATAAATATTACAAACAATGAAAATAAGAGAAAATGAGTCAAGACTCCATTTATCCGTCTTGGTAAGAGTCCGGGTATAGTTCCTATTGGTTCCCAGCCTGAGCACACCATTCCTATGCCATTCCAAGTGTATTCCAGATTACAGAGTGTCGGGCTTTTGTGTGGGGCCTGATGTAGGATTGATCCCCATCAAAGTCCTGGTCTCTCTAGCAGGGTCTCCTAGGTTTTGATTGGTGTCCCTTGAACAACTCTACCAGAACTGAGCAGTACTGGTCAATAGCTTTCGAATGATACCCAAGTTGTTGTGTTTCCGAGAAAGGGATCCAGAGAAGTATAGTCTTTGTTCCAGGATAGTGATGCTAAAGATAGCACAGTTTCTTGGATGATCTCAGTGGATCGGCACCCCATTAGGGATGATCCCCATTGGTTTCCATCATCTGACAGAACACGTCTCGCATTCTGAGCCAAACACCAATGAACAGAACTGTGAACCAAGCTGAGCATAGGTTCCAAGAGATTCCTGTCGTCAGGAATCTTGTGAAATCAAACAAATATCCCCAATGTTTAATGTTGGACTGCACATTCTCCTACAGGTTTCAGAGTGAACACCTGCCAGAGACCCCAAAGGTTACCCCTTTGTGATCCATTTGTTACTCTGTGGTCAACGTCCTACCAGCTACTTCAGGAACTCAGTACTGACACCAGTAGATGACATGCACGATGTTTCCGTTGATGGAATGCGAAAATATAGTGTTTCCATAGCTGGACACATCCACTGCATATCACCGTAGTGGCAAGCTTCCCGTCAGATTGCTTGTTGCCAGTCATTCAGAGGTGCACCTCTGCGAAGCATTTTCTAAGGACTCATTTTCAATATGCAAATATTTTGACCTGACTCATAATGAATCTGCCTACGATGATGTTCGGAAATACTTGGAAGATGAAATTTCTGGTATTCACTCGGATTTCGTTGCAAGAGGAATAGATCTAGCAAGCCCTTGGCCCAAGTCTAGTGTCATACATGACCTGGCTCGCCGGTCATGTGGAACTTTCATCTACGTGTCCACAGTCATTCGCTTCATCAAGGACAAAAATCAACATCCTCTGGTTTCGCTATCAGCAGTGATGAACCTTGACCCGGAGAGCACCACTCCCCTTGACAATTTGTATACGCAAATCCTTTCCAATTTCCCGCACACCCCAGTGAATCTGCTCATCTTGCATATTATCTGTGGGTATCAAGGAACAACACGCCTTACACTCCAAGCCCTGGTCTCTGTGCTCAAAATACCTGCTGTCCGAACTCCACTGGACTGTTGTTATGCCAATATCGATGTCCTACACACTTCATTCCAGGATTATCTTTGTGATAGCAGTTGATCTGGTAAATGGACCATCTCATCGCCCTCGCTGGCCTTGGAATTCCTTGAAGCCGTGATTCAAGTACTATCATCACCATCTCAAAATGACAACTACTGTTTCCGGTAATTATAGCTTAAAAAATTTCTGCCAGCTGGCGCAAGTTGCCTGACACTCTCACCAACAGGTCGTTGATCAGGGGAATGGCCCAACTCTTGCAAAAAGTAACACCATCATCAGCTTTAATCAATAAGCTGCGGCATCCGGACCTCCAAGACCCTTTTCCTAGAAATGCTTGAAAATCCATCTTATTTGTCGTGGCCAAAGGTACATCTTGTCTGTTGATACTCAGAATGTAACTTATTTGTGTTTGTGAAGTGCAATGCAAGCTATCCTGCAGATCTCCTTCAGCTCTGGGATGATCATCTTTTCATTTCTAGATTCACTCATTGGCTGCCTGGACGGCGGAAGGATGAGGATAATTCGAAAATATTTCCAACGTTTGAGTTTGATGCATTTTATTCACAGCTGCTCTCTCAATACCCCCTACTTCTGTTTGTGCTCAAAGCCTGCGCATTTTTCGATGCTAAAGACCTCCTGCTTGATCTTGTGGGAGAGACACACCTCATTTTTAAACCACTTCTCTGGATCCGGCCGCTCTTGATAAGGGACCCGTCTCACTTTCCGGACGGAGATTGCCCGCTGAGCTTCCTGCGCGATGCTCATAGAGCTGGGGCGCTTTACTCTTCGCCGGAGGAAATTGCTGAGGAAATCTTTGAAAAGTGGATTTTGAGTGTGGAGGACTTTTTTGCAGGGAACATATGTGCGGACAAAGGCCACGAAACGATGACCAAGGCGTTGTAAGCAATTCAAAGGCAACTCGGATGCTGTGCTCAAATTCTTCAATAGCGTAGGATTGCATTATTGCCTCGGTGCAGTCACAAATTGTGGAGCAAGTTTAAAAATTGTTGCCCTCATGCAGACGATCAATCTCCACATTTTCTGCAAGTGGTTCAAGGGCCAAGAGCTCCATTTCCGTGAACCCGCACAGCATCTCCACAAAACGATACATCAAGAGACCTACGAATGCCTGAATGACAGTGTATTGTGGATCAAGGTAGGTAAATGCGTCAATTTATAACTCCGTAGCTAACAAAGCAATGAGAATAGAAATTTCCGGGTCATCCGCTCGAAGCTATTGAAGCATGGGAGCGACACATTGAAGAATTTCGCAAATGCCCAGTTACAATCGAAGATGACTAAAGGCGACACCTCATACGACTCAAACGGATTGAAAAAGAAAAAGTTGATGAGCGAGAACAGTAGAGGATGAGAGAGTTGGTATTACCCAGGTCACCAATTAGTCATATTTGAAAGAATCATTATTATTATTAATTTCCATGAACATGAGCATGAGCCCACGTGGCACTGGCATTACACGCATAGAGAAGCATGGAGAAGTCTTGTACGTGAAGGACGGCAAGGATTGAGATGGGGGCTGGTCAAGTACTTGTAGAGTATATACTAAAGAAGGTCCATTAATCACACCGGGGGGCAAAGAGCGACGCATGCGGACCACTAGTGCGTTAAACGCATGTGGTCTGCATGTGTGTGTGACATCGGCCAAAGGCCTTTGTTACATTTATGTCATTAATTTACAAAGTACTAGTTATAATGTAATTAGTTAACACAAATATAGGATATAGTTTTACAACAGCTACAAATAAATTTCAGCATTCAGTCGGGCTTTATGAAGGAGATACTAACATTGCGCCCCGGCGAGCCGCAACTTGGCCGCAGATGCCATCGCGGCTATGTGAAGCGACAGAACAAGGTGGCGGTGGGAGAGACGCGCCCATGTGACGAGACAGAACCACGCCAGGTTTGTGCTCGCCCCCACGTGCTGACACTACGGGTGTCACGCAGTGGTGCACCACACGCCCATCCCGCGCACCGCACACGTCAGAGAGCGGCCCGCCTCGCGCCCATCTCACGCCCCGCATGGTGGGAACCCGTCGTGCTTTGTGCACGATGTCTTTGTCGGCGTGGGATTGTGTCACTACACTGTCTTTGTCTGTGTACAACCCCACCCGCACGTTGCCTTAGTTGACACTGGACCCCACCTGCACATCGCCTTTGTGGGCACGGGAGCCCACCCGCACGCCATCTTCGTGGGGCTACGACTACGTCCGTGCATTGTTTTTGTCGGGATCACATGTGGGCTTGGCCAGCACAGGATTGTGGCTTTGTCTTTGAGGAAGCCCGGTTTTGTCCTGCCTTTGTTTCCCAAATCCCCTGCAAGCAGCCCGAGCCCATCCTGTCTTTATCCGCCCTGTCCGCCATCATTGTGCAGCCTGCGACCACGGTGTCGTGACTTTGGAAATAGAGTCCTAAGAAAAAAGTAAGTAAATACCAAAAGAATACAGTAGATAAATTGGGAGATGTAGAGTACATACGCGAGTAATAGAGTAGTTACAGAGCGTCAATTGACGCGTGAATTGATAGACTAATTTGAGATCAAAACTTGACCAAATTTGGTGTTCAAATCATGCCAAGCCCACATGCGATGCCGACAAAAACAGCGTACGGACGTAGTCATAGCCCCACAAAGATGGCGTGCGGGTGGGCTCCCGTGCCGACAAAAGCAACATGCGGGTGGGGTCCAGTGTCAACAAAGGCAACATGCGGGTAGGGTTGTACACAGACAAAGACAGTGTAGTGACATAATCCCACGCCGACAAAGACATCGTGCACAAAGCGCGACGGGTTCCCACCATGCGGGGCGTGAGATGGGTGCGAGGCGGGCCGCTCTCTGATGTGTGCGGTGCGCGGGATGGGCGTGTGGTGCACTGCTGTGTGACACCTGTAGTGTCGGCGTGCGGGCGAGCACAAACCTGGCGTGGTTCTGTCTCGTCACATGGGCGTGCCTCTCCCGCTGCCACCTTGTGCCGTCGCTTCGCATAGCCGTGATGGCATCTGCGGCCAAGTTGCGGCTCGCCAAAACACAATGTCAGTATCTCCTTCATAAAGCCCGACTGAATGCTGAAATTTATTTGTAGCTATTGTGAAACTATATCTTATATTTGTGCTAACTAATTACATTATAACTAGCACTTTGTAAATTAACCACATAAATGTAACAAAGGTCTTTGGCTGATGTCACACACACATGCGGACCACATGCGTTTAATGCACTAGCGGTCCGCATGCGTCGCTCTTTGCCCCCGGTGTCATTTATACATTTTACATTCCTCGCGTGCGCGTAGTCGTACACAGTACATCTCTGCAAGCACGGCACATTGTGCCAAAACCAGTCGCGATCGCCGACAGAGGCAACACACTACGGCCTGCCATGGACTCTCTTGATCGTATTTCTTCTTTTTTCAAGTTTATGGTTTAAGTATCAACGGCCATCAATATATAACTCTCGTCGCAAAATTGGCGTCTGATGTTCTTAAATATTTTATGCGACTCCTGTATATGGTGCAGCTATGTAACTGATGTGGATGGGAAAGCTTATAAAAGGATGGTCGCTTGCTCTTGTTAGAGCCAGAAGCTGCAGTACGTGACACTACTGGAAAATCGGTGAAATCGATCATTCCAAGGGTTGAAGCTCCTTAATTCCTCATACATTTCGAAGCTTATTCAGTTGTATACAGGCTGAAATCCAACCGTTTTGGACTGTTGCAGATTGCCCTCGGCATAGATGATGGCGGGATTCTCGGTAACCTCAGGGTCAACTTGAACATATATTCAACACGCTCGCAAACGCTCGTGGTATATATGTATACCTTCGGCCCCCACTATATGTCTCCAGAGCCGAGCCGACGCACCCGGTTCCTTGTCGCACTGTAGAACCCCTTTGATACACGAAGCAAGTTGGTAACGGAGTTGGCCAGAATACCTATCCATAGTGCACACTACATTGAAATCATCGAGGTACGAGTATCATTTGCAGTCTGTCTAGGAGAGACTATAACCACCTATATATCTTGGGCTCAGTTCTGTGGGCAGATCAGTGGCTGTACATGTCACCCGGCTTTCTGCAGAGTGTACAGCCACTGATTTGCCCACAGGACTGAGCCCAAGCAATATAGAGCATTTGAAATGCACCCCGATAGAGCAAATTTTTGTTCCAGTTTTGATTATGCTGAAATTGGTCATTTCAGCCCTAAATTAAATTACATGATTTACATCTGATATTGGTACTATGAGATAGAGTTTCTGACTCTAACAACATTTTACCTTTTTTGGTGTGACCGTCTAGAGGGACTAACCGATCCACTATTCTCATACATCAGCAGCACATAAACACACAAACGGCGCTGAGCTTCCGAGTCAAAATTTGGCCACCTCAGCTGTCCCAAATGACGTGCAAAATGGTACCTGACCAAGGAAACAGGGTCGTTCATACCTAGCCTTTTTCGTGCTCCTTTTCCGCCCTTTTTGCCAATCCTTTCGTTTTTTGCCCGGTTTTTTTCTCCAATTCCAGTTAGAATTACAAAAGGGTAGAAAAACGAAAAAAAAAAGACAGGGTCCTACTTGCATTTATAGGGAAAATGAAAAAAAGAGGGCCTGAAAAAGGCTGGGTGTGAAAGCTCCGGTCTGAGGCACCCTTTTTGGCAACCTTTTTGGCTCCTCTTCCTCATTTCATGCAGTCTGGGCGCTCCTATTGTTCCTCAAAGGTCACATACCACCTCAAAGGAGCAAAAAGGGTGCAAAAAAGGGCACAAAAAGGACAGATGTGAACAACCCTAATGAAGACTGCTGAATGTGAGGTGCCAATGGTGGGACTGACTCTGGTCAAAAGAGGAATGGAATGGCATGTGCAGACACTGAACGTGGAGGAGGGTTCCGATTGGCCGATTGGCCGATTGGCGCACTAAGAATGAACGACATCGACTACTAGTTGATGGCCTAGAAGGTGTTCGAATCCTTCTAGATCCAGAGACTCTAGAACCAGCAGTCTTCGAACCCTTGAGCATTCAAGGACGGCATGAGGGATGTGACATCCCGATTTTTTGGGCCTAACAAGGCAAAAAAGGCAAAAGAAAAAGAAAAGAAAAGGAAAAAAAAACGCGGACATTTTCGGCCGGGCATTTGTCGGACAGCATATGCATATATGGCAACTTTCCGTGTTTGCTGAGGAATGACCACCTTACCCAGTGAACAATGGATCGGATTACTACGTGATTGGCGAGAGTCTGAGAGAGTTTGGTATAAGTACTAGAATCAGGGCTGTCTGGCCTCGTTTCTCAGACTCCTCCAGCTACAACTTAACAAGGTACGAGTTCAATCGTTATAGTATCATAAGAGACTATGTTCTGGAACTCCGAGTTGTAATCACACTCACAATTAGCAATCATTCGCGTATCTGAACAGGCCTTGGAAAAACCGAGTGAACTGCGGCATGTGAGTTCATCACCTGTTCGATCTTGGATGTATGACAAGAGCTTGATCACTCTCCCGTCCTGACTTCCCAAACCACCATCCTGGCTCACAAAGATAGGAAAGTAGCGCCCAGGCCGGGCGCGTCCAATATAATAATATGTTCAGGCTTCTTTTTCAGACGAAACTGAAACAGGTTAGTGCCATGGTTCTAGCCCCGTCTAGCCGCAAACTATCGAGCAGGCTGCATGTTGAAGCGACGGTGGCTTCTCCGTCACTCGGGAGATTTAACGGGAAACCTTCGAAGGGGTTCATTCGCCAATTACGAGATAAATATACAGAACTCGTCCTTGAGCAATTAATTCAGGGGCGCATCTAGCCAAGTGATGAACAACGGAAGGCATGAGAGGGAAACGCGAACTAGTTGTTGAAAGGAACAATGGGTCTGAATGACCAATGTCGCGGACATGGCGGCTAGAGGTGTCAGCTGACAGCAGACGTGTAAGAGCGGTTTACAAATGGAGATACGGCTTCAGACAGAGACGCTTAATTTTATTTAGAGAGTGATTCCGCGGGGATTCTTCATGTACTTCCAGCAATGAATGCTTCCAGAAGCCGTGATACCCCTGAAATTCCGACGTCGTCGGGGCCAAGCGTCTATAACCGTAGTTCTATTTACTTCCAGCACTGAATGCTGCAGTCGCACCCCTGAAATTCCGATGTCGGGGCCAAGCGTCTATAACCACAGTTCTATTCCCGACTTAAAGCCCTGCCACTGACAGCGGAACTTACGGCAACTCTCCGCAGATAAAAACTCGCTGCGCTGGTATCCTGACTTCCAGTTCACTAAATGCAAGTTCATACTCTCGTATCTCTCGTGTTGGTCTACTTTGTAGTCGCAGCGGCGGCTGTATCCTCATCGCACGCCAGAGTACGTCAATCGCATTCAAGAATATACCTGATTAACCCGGGTGCGGTCAGGCGTCAATCGTAAAACGCCAGTGTTCCGAGGAGTGCCCTGACGGCTGCAACCCTGATTGCTTCCCTAATTGCTTCTGCTGAGTTCGTGGTCAAAGCACTGTTATACCGATATAGGGGGAGCTAAAATTCAGGCTAGAACGATGCGACTGTGCTCCGTCGGCGGAAACAACCCTCTCCGCTAGACAGTAATCTTTCTCCATGATTCATTGCGAAAGAATTGAAGCAGGATAATTCTGTGTTTTTAACAAAAAAAAAAACATTTTTCGATCTATATTGTATTGTGTCCCATTTTTTACGAGATATAAGTTGCATACATACCAAAAATCACTGCTTTCAGAGGGTCCAGGGTCGCTGACCTTGCCACAGGGGCGCGGCCTAGATGTCCTGATAGCATCCGAACCTACCAAGGACTGCGTCGATCACTGGACGAAGCTGACCGGCACGCCTTTCGACCCGTTTGAGGCGGCCACAATTATAGCGAAGAGAGAAATCGCTTGGCCAGATGCCGTACAATAGTGCATTCCCGTCCGTGCTCTGGCTCATCTCCATGCCGGCAGCCAGCTAAATACCTCGCAGCTTATGCTACCCAAACCGGGAGAGGATACTAGCAGAAAGACTTCTGCATACGTTGCGCTGCATGCACATTCAGGATCAGGCGAGACGCATTAGCAGCACGCAAACTCGCGAATGACCTCGCCGGGATCAACGCTAGCCGACTTGATTTTGGAAGAGGCAAGCTACAGCCTTGTAACGCTGACGCGGCAATTGTGCAAGAAACTACCTCGTATATTAAGCAGATACCTCGTTTCAGTGTGCACATTTTTGCCATCACCTCGATTTGCCATCTTCTCAGCCGCTATCGATATATCTCTCCTTCAATGTTGGCTCCGAGCAAAACGCTTTGAGTCAGGTTTTCCCTCATACATATTTCTGGACATCCACCTAAATCACAATTTAGCTCGGCCGAGTCTGCTTCTTGTGCGCCGATCCGTAAGGAGGGTGATAGGTGAGAGTGAAACTGCAGGTGGTATATGAAATAGGAGGATTCACGGAATCCATGCGGCCTATTTTCCGGCGCTCAAGGACCGCTCAAAAGAACCTCACGACTAGGTCGACCTTCCTTTGATCGTTTCCCCCATCATCGTCCCACCGTCCCTCCACATTGTTCGCTCTCGCTCGATATTATATGCTCAGCTGGCCTCAGCATTCTTCACCATTCAGCGTCGCTTCCGCACACCATGAGTCATCGAATTACTGTGTTTATGTTCCTTGTAATGCTGCAACAATACTGACATCTTGAACCAGATAGGTTGATGGTTCAACTCTTCCGTCATATCCATCTCTAGTGAATGCAACTAATCTATGATGGCGCCGACTCTATTGGTGTCCGAGAGGACCTTCACATCCTCGTCGTCGTTTTCTTCCTCGTCCGAGACGGGCTCGGCCCCACCAGACATCCAGATGTTGTCTCCAATATATTTATGGACAATAAAATTCCTCATGTATTAAGCAGATGTATGGCACATATATTGTGTAAAAAGTATTTCCATGCAACTTGTGTTCAAAACACCAATATTTCACTAGAACTTCCATGAAGAATTCTAACAACTTTTGGTAGTACCTGCAACTTCCTGCTCCATTCCTGCAACTTGTGTATTGCATGTAACTTTGGTGGTCCCTGCAGCTATACACTGTCAAAACTATTGTACTTGCAGCATTTTTCATGTTGTAAGTTGACACTAATAATATAATAAGCACCTCAGAGTTGAGAAGCGAAGTCAACGTCTAAATTCACCAAATAATATAATAAGCTACGAATAGGTGAGTACGAGATAAATAAGTAAGAAGGAGAATAAGCTTACCACCTCAGAGTTGAGAAGCAAAGTCAATGTCTGAGGTGCATACAAAGTCCGATGCGTATAAATACTAACTACGGAAATATAAGTGGCTATTGTGTGTCTAGCTACAAGCACTGGAATGAGTCGAATGATAAAATACATCACAGATGTAGATTAGGAAACAAATATAAAGACTCAATGAGTCATGACTGAACTGGAAACCAACACGGATTTGATTGAGGGTCCAGTTGTAAATTCAACATTTCATGCCACAACCTTTTCCAACTTCAACTTGAATACTTTGAAGTCAGTTGGCAGTCACAGACCTGAAAGTTCTGATCCCAACATTGATATTCTGTTGCTGAAGTGATGACAGAGACTTGATCTCTTTATGTGATAGTCCATTCAGTAAGTCAACTCTGGGTAAGCTGCATGGATTATTTGAATTACAGGAGTGATATTATTCAAGTCTGAGATGTGCATTAGAGTCTGAGGCATTGCATGCAAAACTTGAAACCACCAACATATCAAGTGATTTTCAACAAGGCAGTAGTATTTTCCAAAAGGATTTAACCTCGTTTGAAATGACACAGAGATCTGTGGACTATTTAATCTCCTGCCAAGAGCCGTATGACTCCAGTATAGCCAAAGAACTGCACTGCAAGGATGCCACAATGATGGGAGTGATGGGAATCATTGGATCAATAAAGTCTGATTTCAGCAATTTATTTATGCCTAGATTGGCAGGCAGCAGGTGGTGGGCTGGCCTCTAGGATGTAAGCAGACAAATACCTGAAGTTGCATGCAAAAAGTTGAAGTTGCGAGCGCATAAACAAAGTTGCAGGCATGGTTACAAAATTGCAAGCATGTCTGCAAAGTTGTAGTTGCCTGCAGGGACAAAGATGCAAAAAATTGAGTAGTTTTTACACAATATATACCACCCATACAGATGCCACGAATCAGTATGTGCATGTTTGTTTTCGCACGCCACCGCTAATTCCCGATGATATAGCTGTTTGTTTTCAATGGAGCGCTCACTAAGCGCCCACCTTAGATGTTTATTTGTCCATGCCACTGCTAATTCCCGGAGATACAGCTGTTTATTTCCAGCAGAGTGCCCACCAAGCGCCCACTTAGCATTTTTTCTGCACTTACCTGTTTACCCGCTTCCTTACTCTCTTTTTTTCTCAGCTGCTCCAAAACTCGTGCATGTTAGCAGTCTAATTTCCTTTTGCTCTCCGGGTCCACTCGAGCGATCAGAGATTGTTATGTTTGACCTCCCCGATCAGCCATTCAACACTCGCTCAAAAGGCAAGGGTCTGCTTTTCTTCTTTCTTTGTTATGCCCCCACCATCTCCCTCTTTTGCATTCTGTTCGTTCCTCTGGACCTCAACAGTTCTGATAGGCCTCAGAGTCGCCATCCAGCAGCTCTCTTCCCACTTCAATATGTTGCTTAATGGATGTCCGATCAAACCGGTGGCTCCCAGATTTGGTAAGGCACTTTCAAGACAAAAAGGCTTTCAAGACCACCAATGTTCTGTACGAGTTGCAGCTTTGAACAATGTACACACTAGACGAGCAGATCAGGTAGGTTATCACGTTCCTGCAATCTGCATATGATGAGTGTAACCTTTCTATTTACCTTTGTTGCGTTTCACAAGCCAATCAACCAGTCAAGAAAGCATTCCTGGCAAGCTCTTCATCTTGTTATGTACTGACTTTGATACTGACATATTTGTACTTAGTTTTGATCATGTAGGTGTTCATGTTTGCCCCACCACCAATCACCTACTGACTCAGATAATCTCCTCTCAGATCTGACTGCCACCCCCCGGCATTCTCAACACCTCAACCACCCCTCCCTAGCCGCTGCTGCCGCTGCCACCGGCATTGCCCACACCCACCCGTCACCCGACATCGGCCCAGCGCAGACCACAACTTGTAAATTGAGGAAAGGCAAATATAATGGAGTAAAAATAAAATGAATAGAACCAATGTATCCTCGATGTTGCAAGGTACATTTAGGAGCCCATCGAAGGCGTAACGATGAAAAAAAAATTATTAACTTGTTTGCCAAGAGAATAGAACACAATAAAATTGGTATGCTACACATGATTATACAGATATAGCCCGAAAGTATACAATGGATGCAAGAAATTTCTCGACGCCAGCTATAGTACATTATTCTACAATCTGCAAGGTCTACAATTGGCCCTCTTCCTTCTCCACGTCGTGCTCCAAACGCATCGGCACAACCGCAGCACGACCAAAGTGTTCCCAAAACACTTGTGTGTAGTATTGACAAACCACGTTCTCTAGCTGTTCTATTTGCGAGGGTGTCCAATTCTGTCCGTCTCTTGCTCTGTGATTGATAATTGCCGGCCGACGTGACTTCGTTGTCCAATCCACCATCAATTTTGCCGCTCTCACAATGTAAGCATGCCTCTCTTCCCTTGCACTTACTGCAAACCCGCACTTACTCATCTCGAAAGGCACTCCGATCAAATTCCTCCCAGCAAAAAATTCCTTCACACGCTCCAACCGTTCCTGCTTGGTGGCCCGTCTATCCAGGGTGCAGAATTTGAAGCGGAAACTCGTCTCGGCGACCTCCCACACCATTTCCCGAGTTTCTTCGATGCTGAACTGAGGACAGGACTTGAGGGCGAGGGGGAAGTCCTTGATGCCTGTCACCTTGCTCACTTCCAAGGCCAGGCATAGCCGTTCCTCGAGCCCTGCGCTTCGCCTGTGCGTTCTAGAGTTGGGCGCACCGCACTTCGCCAACCGCCCTTCCAAAACATCTCACCATTCCTGCCCAGACAGAAGCTGTGTGTGGGCAGGCTGGCTCAACATGAACAAGAAACCGTCTGCCAAGTGCTTCCAATGCGACAGGAATAGCTGCTGCTGTTCCGGTGTGGTGTTGACAAACAGTGCCAGTTCAGGGAGCACATATCGTCTGTCACTAGGGTTGGACGTGAGTGGCGTTACCGACTGATTGACCAAAGCCAGTGCTTTGGCCCACGCTGGAATCGATGACGGCATCTCTTCCGCTGCTAACACAGCAAACTTGTTTCGCTCTGTCTTCGCCGGTCCCTTGGTGGGTGCTCTCGCAGCTTGGGAATGATCTATGATACAATTGGTGCATCAGTGGTGCTTCACACTTTTCAGATGAAGGACGCACATGGATGGAAACACAGCTGCTTGTTGTTTGACGTTGCAACGTTGCGCGAGCTTTCAGCTGTCGACTTGCTCAAGCACGAGCCACTGGCGACAGGCTGGCTCAGGGGAGGCGGTGAGACAGAGTGCAAGGCACTTGTCCTTGTCTCAAATGGGTCATGGTACTACAGCATTTGAATAGCGGCACAGTGAATGGCTTCTATTTTGTCTATCGTGCTGTTTGCACTGTAAACGACTGCCGTGGAGCAGGAAGAAGGTTCCTTCTCACTGTCCCAAGGGCATACACCAACTTGATGATCCTACAACTGCATTCCGAATTGTCACTTACAATGCGCTCGCGCCTAACCAGCTACAAGCACAATCTCCAGCATACTTATAAATTGGTTTTGGAGACCCATACAATACAAACGACAAATATATCAACGAGATGTGCCTTTTAATCGTCGGCCGCTTTGTCGCAGTCTCCCGTGCCTTAGTTCTCAACTAGGTCATCCAATCCCAACTGAACACACTTTGTAGTGCAAACATGGTTTGTGATAAAATCTTTGATTCCTTTGCAGCCATGGTCACCCGGGCTGCTTTTCCTTGAAATTGGAGAAACGAACATTAGCAAAAAGTAAAACATGATTGTTGGCGAAGAGAGCACCCAACATACCCTTTGGGTGTGTGCACCATGGGATCAAACAGGACGTTTTTGTCGCAAACCTTCATAGCTGCAAGAATATAAATTATGAGGAGTGACTTGAGAGGAGTTGAGAAAACATACTTTGCACATCACAAAAAAGAATGGATCCTCTGCTGAATAACCATGCAAAATGGACGAACACATAGATTGTCGCAGCCAGACGGACTTTGACTGGCTTGAAGTGGGCACCCAAAAGAGTTCCCGAGTATTTTTTCACAGCACCTGACTGTCGTGGCTCTATAAGCCAAGTAAAACCAGGTTCTTGAGCGGCCGTGATGGTGTCAGAGTCTTCTGCTGAGATTCCGGCTGCTGGGCAGGGTGAGTCATGTTCGCCGATCTCTTCAACACCAAGCCATGCCTCTGAAACAACTAAGCCTGTGTAAAGAAAGCGAAATCCAAGTCAATCCAGTAACCATCCAGGACCCAAAAAAACGTACTTGTATCAACATCGACAGCGAGTTCCCTAGCGAGGGCGAAGAAGGCTGCGAGAAGCCAGCGGAACCGCTCTAGGAGCATAAGCTCACCAGTAATGAGATTGCAGTTGTCAGCAACCGAAATGATGCTGTCTGGCTTGAGTGACTTGCGATGAAAACGTCTTGCAACGAGAAAGTTCGCGCTCGCATCAGGAGTGTCCAAGATGAAATCAAGCTAATGTTGAACCAATTGAGCAGTGAGGGGGTGGTGCATAAAAGTTGAGACAAGTTTACCTGGTGGACGAGCTTCATTGCACCATGACTGGTGCTCACATCGTGCATCCATGCCTCAACAAGCAACTCAAGTTGGTCGCATCAAAAACACATCGTTTCTACGAGGTCCTCGCTACCAGGGACTCCCTGCTCATGGAGGGCCGTGAGATAATGTATAATCGCCAGACTCCTCTGCATCCCAACAACTCTGATCCCAAGAAAGGTTGGGCAGTTCTGGTGGTTGTGGGCCCTTTCACTGGGGGTGCACTTTGGATCCTGTGTCTCAAACTTCGCATGAGCTACACTGAAGGGACCATGATCATGGTCCATGGCAGAATACTTCCCCACGCCATCGAGGCTTTCAGCGACAGGCAACGCATTGTTATTGCCCACTTTACCCACCAGACATTGTGGGATGCGTGTAGCATTGAGCCTATTGCTGTATGCTTGGCAGATGAAGTTCCATTGGCTGTCCAAGAGCAGGTTTAACTAGTAGCATTTATGTAGTTCAATATAGTTTGTCTCCTATGGCGGTCAGAATGCACTTTTATTATTCCACTACATATTTTCGTATTTTTGCACTTTCCGCTATATAAATTATCTGAAAGTTGTTTTTCCGCTACTTTTGAGTCCTAAAGTCAGAAAAGAATAGGTAGCGGGAAAAATGAGGTTTCCGCTACCTAAACTGTTGTCTAACCAACTTCCGCTACGTTTGTTCCCAAGCTGTCATCCCGCTACTTTCGCTTGTGATATCTATACTTACTTTTACGGCAACATCTTCAATCCCGCTACTTTTTTTTTCAAACCCATTTTATTTTCTCCCTACAATGCATGCAATACCAAAGGCTGATGGCATACATCGAGGGTCATCGTACAGTCCGTGGCGACTGCCAGGCTACAGGGCCATCACATCAGCCTGGTTTCTGGCACCGCACGCTCAACTGTACAAAGGTGTGCCTGTCAAGGAAGCTTACGCAGGAAGAGATGGTACCTACAGGTCTAAACAGCCTCAATTCCTCCCAACGTGGGTCCCTTAGACCGAGGCAGCCCAGAGGCACAAATGACAGGCCGAGAAAAATGTTTACCTCGAACCGTCACACCCTGGGGATTGGAAAGCACACATGTATGCCTCCAAAGACTCCGAGCTCGTGCACCTGCAGAGACTACACCGAAGCACAGAAACGAGCACCCACAGGCACTATCGAAGATCGGGCTGTTGCCAGTGATTGAAGATTGAGCCGTTGCCAGTGACTGAAGGTACAGTATGATGCCGCTTGGTTTGGATCTAGTCATGCAAAAAAGGCAAGTAAGCAATGCAGTTCTGCTGAAGCAGACAATACAAGAGTGGACGGACTCTCTAGGGTAGCTGCTAGCTTGCGTCCGGAGCCTAGCTTACAAGTAACTGTAGGAAAAAAATGAATTCTGACAAAGTAGCGGGATTCAGTCATGGTAGAGAAGTATATAATAGCAATTGAGAGAATTTTATAAAGTAGCGGAATCACCAACTGTCAAAAAAAGTAGCGGAAACGGAAATGGCACAAAAGTAGCGGGATGACACCTTGGGAACAAAAGTAGTGAAAGCTTGGCTACACGAGAATTCAGGTAGTGGAAATCTTACTTTTTCCGCTACTGAGGTATTTCATTCAAATTGACAGTCACGCGTCACGCACCCCTCTGTTGAGCACGAATTTTGGTCGCTGTCACGCATCATGAAGGCCTCTGTCGAACCTCCAAGCCGTCACGAAGACCTCAAAACTGCCTAAAAACTGCAAAAAGACGAATTTTTTCGTGAGAATTTCGAAATTTTGGGGGGTGTCACGCAAAAATTCGGCCGCTGTCGAAGTGTCGAATTGGAATTTCGGGTCACGCGTCACACCCCCTGTCGATTTGAATGAAATACCTCAGTACCTATTCTCTTCTGCCTCTAGGACTCAAAAGTAGCGGGAAAACAAGTTTTTGACAATTTATGTAGCGGAAAGTCAAAAAAAAAAGAAAATATGTAGCGGAATATTAAATGTGCATTCTGACCGCCATAGTCTCCTCTCGTCTCCGCTCTCATATTCTCAGGTAAACAGAAATATTATTGAATACACCCAGCTCTCTACATGGACTCCAGTTGGGTGTGCTGATGCTGACTGGGAATGGTGTTCAAATGAAATAAGAAATGAGAACACAGATCCGGATCCCCGCCAATTGGGGTGGGTACATTGCAATAGCAATCACTGGCGAATACCGCCCCGACAGCACGGCCGATCTTCCATTTCTGCAAACAGAGTTCCCAATGAAGGACCATGCGCTGGTCGGAAAGGCTGAGGTCGGTGCATTTAATGTCCTCCGTGGAAATAAATCCCTTGCAATGCGGTCGCGAGAAGGTGCGCCACCTGTACATCAAATTAGGGATGGGTTAGAAATAATATATAGTGACTTTTACGAAAGACTACCTCCAGAGGCGTTCACACGAGCTATATACCGCCCGATTCTCTCATTTGACTCCCGCGTCAGGCCAGGACAAGGAGAGGTTGCAACTGGGGTGCCGGGGGGATAATGATAACGTTCTTGCTGTTTTCGTTGTCTCTGTAAACTCTGTGTAGAAGAACCTTGTTGTACTCAGAGAAGCTGTTGTAGATTAACCCTTGGCCTGTATTTCAAATCCAATTGCGTGCATTCCACTTTCCGCATGTGCAGAAAAATATCTGAGTTCAAATTCGACCGCACGCGACTGAGGCTGGACCGCCGGGATCGGTTATAATAATAATTTGTATCATAAAAGTGGCTTCAAAAAATGAGAAATGGCTTGGAACGGTATACTGTATTTTTTCTGTGACGAGGAGCTGTGGTTGATGGCAGAATCAAGCGCAATATTTATTCCGAGCAGAGACCCGAGGTGTTTGTTGTTGTTTACACTGCTTGCATTTCTGTCTTCTCCCGCCACAATCGCGTCGCCTTTTCTTCTCCCTCGCGTCAACGGTCGATACATGTGGTTCAAAAGGTATGTACAACACCCCTCCATGTCTACCCATCGGTTTGAGACCGCTCTTGGCAGGTTTGAATGCTCCGTGGTTACCACCATATTCAAGCCCATCGAGGCATCAGCTCGCATTCCTTCTGTGCTCAGGTCTTTCAACTCTCATGATACGTGCCCTATCAGGTTATTAGCGTGTTTGGGACCCCCTAGGATGTTCTCTGACGTGTCAACGAGTGTCGGTGAGGTGTTTGGATAGTGGAATCAAGAGTGACACCTATGCAACGATGAAGCTGAGCGGTCATGTGAGGAGGGTGTGTTTTAATTGCTGCACAACGGAAACAAGTGTGTGGAGGAGTAATTTGAGCCTGGGAAAGTCATACGTCGCGTCCCTCTTCATCATGTGACCGGAATGCGTGCTGACAAGCGCTTTCAGTGTAGTTGTACAAACAGTGCGTCCTCCTCGGTCGTACCCACTCTCGCCTGCACCCCGAGGAGGCTCCTCACAGACTCAGATCCCTCACAAGCTCTACATTGCACTGGAGGTCACCCTATCAGCTGCAGGCAGAGGTGAGAGCCCACCTCTAATCTATTTCTTTCTACTCACTACCAGCCCCACCTCAAGTAGTTCCCGCACAAGCACGGTACTCTGGCTAGCTCCATTAAAGAGTGAGGTCCCCCTATCAGGTGCAGGCTCAGGTGGGTCGTCTTTTTTTTTCTTTTTGGCATTTGTCTTTCGTTTTCAAGGCAGGTTGTTGCTGCTGTGTCCACTCTACACCCCTCTTGTCCTATGAACAGAGGGGGATGCGCACATCGCTATCTTTTTCTGTGGCATGTGGGGTTCCCTTTTTCGAGACGGGACAGAAGTGTGTCCATAGTCACACCGGTAGGATCTTTCGCCTTCACTTTCCACGTCGAGAGAGAGATGTGCACCGCTGTCTTCGCACACCTTCGTTGGCTTCGGGACCAGCGACCGACTGACCGATCGACTTTCCGGTCGTGCATATCCGCCTTGCTCGCTCCCTTGCTGCGTTGCCAACGACATCTTCGTCTATATCGCTCACTTCCGTCCGTGCTCATTCCTTGCCCACTTCCCCCACTCCTTGACCTCGCTCGCTCGCTTTCATCCTCACCGGCACCGTCGTATCTCGTACTCTACTCCATCCTCGCCCATCCTGTCCCTCTCGCACCCTATTACCCACGTTTCTCGTCTCTTGTATGGACCCCTTCCTTCTTGTCCTCACCGTTCATGTTCATCCTTGCCTCTACTGCTCTTCTCTACCGCCCACATAGATCCCTTCCTTCCCTAACCTCAGTCTGCGCCGTTCCTTCTCGCGCTGTCGATCTCCTCCCTTCCCCTTCCTACCCCGCTTCGTCTCCCCTGCGTCCTTAACTATGACGCTCCTCATCCCTTACACCTGTGCGCACCCGCGCGCTCCCTTTCATCCTTCCCTCCTATCCTGTCCTTGCTTTTGGCCTTCACCTCAGCTTCGTCGCTCGTGACTCGTGACTTTTATTATAAGGAAACCTTCCTCATTCCATCCTGTTCCATCACCCACCCCCACTCCTCTCTCTGTTCACTACTTCCTTCTCGTCCCCTCATCTGCCCCCATTGCCCTCCCTCTCCTTCCCTCCTTATTCGCGCTGGGACTTTCCTTTTTTCTGGCTCCCCCTCCGCATCAATTTGACCTTCCTTCTGATACTAACGCCTCCTGCCAGAGATACAAAAAGGGATAAGAGAAAGTGGAGGGAGCGGGAAGAGGAGAGTGGGAGGCGTGGGGAGGTGCGGGTGGGAGGAGGGAGCATGAACCAGATGTCAACGGGGCTCTGCGGCAGCGAGCCGTACGCCGGAACAATTCTTGGGAAGCATGAGTAATCCTTCCTATCTACCTCCTGGCTGTAATTTTTGTGCTAACGCACGTCCCTCGCCAGCGTACAACGCACGCTTCGTCAACATCTGGGCATGTGGGATCGTGTTCTTTCATCTGCACTTCCAGGATTCAAAGGTAGGTTCTCCCCTTGGAATCTATGTGCATGCTGACATTGTTCTTGCCCATCCGACATTGTATCTGGTTCACGTCTTACGGTTAGTTACCCATGTTTTACGAGTTTGGAGATTCTAACAGTTAAGCCAACCACGTCGCCATTCATAGGTCCCGTGGCAAAATATCATGGCTAAATTTGTCTAGGGTGAGTCCCGTACCCTTACTCTGTTGTTCTTTCCTACCCCTCCGCACCAACTAGAACTAGGCATAAACAATAAACGCTGTTCCTGCGAGACACGAGATCAAAGGTACGATGCAATGTTATTCTACCACCATCTTACTTATCGGATTTTGACATGCCATTTATTCCGGTCAACCCTGAACAAGATGCATGACTTATTTTCGACGCTTGCAATTCATGGTATGGTTGATTTGTCCTTTGTTTTCATCCTACTGGTCAAGTCTTGATATACCTGCGATTATTTTAGGTTCGCGACTCGATTGGGTGGTGCAGTATGACTCCTCGGTTGTGCCGAATTAACCACTACGCCTACTTCTCGGCCCTTATGAACAAGATACACGGGTACGAAATTCTGTTCCATGTGTTCAGGTACCCACTTATTTCCAAACTCGAAGCTTGTCAACCATGTCGATACCCTGTCGGTAGGCACTACTATTTTTGCTTTGGTCATCGTGCATTGATTTCTTTCTTCTTTCTGTTCTGACAGTTTTTTCTATTTAATCTGTCCATGGTTTCCTGTTCCCGAGGCGCGTGTTTTCTTCAGAATTCGAAAGCACGCTAACCGTTTCTTACCAAGGTGTACTTCTCCATGTTTGTTCGAGTCCGATGTCCTCAATAACCTGTCATCTCTTGTTATTGCCAACAGTTTGACTTAGTCTTTTGAAACCAGTGCTTGCTTGAAGTTGAATGCTTTCGTGGGGGAACTACGATGACAACGGTGCGAGAATAGGACGATTACGATGATGTCTTTCTGTGTTTACAACTTCTATACATAATGAATATATTTTTATTATATGAAAAAATTGGCGGGAGCTGAGGACCGGGGCGCCCTATAGAAGAGTGCTCAAGACACTCGAAAAGCGATGCCCAAAGCACTCCAAAGGAGTCCCTCAAGGATCGCTTTTGGAGTGCTTCGAGCATGCCCCCGGCGTGCCTATTTGGCTGAAAAGCACTCCAGCAGGAGTACCTTGGGTCACTCCAAGGGCGAACCCAGTACATTCCTTCAGAGTGACTTGGGAGCACTCCAGGGGAGTTCTTCCGCTTTACACAGTGTAACACCAGCTGTCTTGCCCGCCACCTTTTCTGATCCGAGCGAGAGGAGAGACTGAGTAGAAAGACCGGTTTTCCGCGCTGTCCTGCATTTGATGGTAGCCCGATGCTCTGTCCAACGGCGAATCTCATAGATAGTCCGCATGACAATCCATTCTGCACAATGGGAGCAACGCACTCGCCGCACATCGTTGTCATCAAACTCAGCCTTTGGGTCGTCTTTCAGCACCTTATCGCGGAAGTTCTGAAGCCGGCATGATGCAAGCACCACCAGATGACTCTCTTCTTTGAGCTCGACGGCCCGTACAAGGCTGATTTTTCCTCTTCAAAGGAGGAAGACAAACTGTCGAAGGAGCGTTATGCGCTCACGAGGTTCAATGACGATGCGGTCTTATGGAGCTGAACAGTTTCGAGATTAAGGGACGCAGCGAACAGCTCATCAAGGTCTTACAGTCGCAGATCCTCGAGAAATTCTCGCTCGGGTCGACCACAAAAAAAATGCTACGCTCTAGTTTTGTACCTCTGAATTACAGTTTACTCCCTAACTTGAACATCATGACGGCAGAACCCTCCGCAACCACGCTGCCAAGTCCTTCACCTCCTGCGGCCCAACAGTATGCGCCATGCCATCGTAGGTCTTGAAAGTAAGTCTCTGGAATATATTCTTCGCGGGTTATACACTTCCTTCTTTCCTTCCGCCAAGTGTGATTAATCAATTAAATTTTAATCGAAAGGTTTGCTGGGCTACTATGTTACATGCGTTGGTTCTATTCATTTATTTTTCTTTCTATTGCATCCTCCCGATTTATGTTATCCTCATGATTTCTCATTCTTGCCAGTTATGGCTGATGCTTGGCTGGGTGTCGGGTTATGGTGATGAGCAGGATGTCGGCGGTGATGGCCAGGCGGACGACGGCGGCGGCGGACGATGGTCATTAGCGGCGCATCACTGCGATGGCGCAGTCAGGCGGGGTGCCGGGACCGCGGGATCTGGAAAATGATGGGTGTGGGCGATGCGTCGGGCAATTGGCAGGTGTGAGCGATGCCGGTGGCGGCGGCAGCGCGGGCTGTAGAGAATGCCGGGGGGTGGCAGTGGTGTTACCCGATTGGGAACAATGCCATCTGACTATGACAATGTCGGAATCATAAGTCCGAAATCAACCTTGGACTTCCCGCCGACGGTATGGCGTCACTTACGTCTTTCCGCTGTGGGTGTCGGCACCTAATGTCAACCTATAAAGCATGGGCTCCAAAAAACCGTCTCGTCCTGTACCCCCCCCCCCCAAAAAATCCACGATGCCCTTCCTTTCTAACAGTTCTGGCTTTCAAATCACTGGAGGCAATTTCTATGAGGTTGCTGGTGATCTCAAGATCCAAAGCGATCCTCCGGTGCGCCTTGCCCTCGAAGATGAGGATGAAGGTAGCTCTCCAGATGGACCGTCGACTATGCACGATTATGAAAACACTTGGGCCGATTTATCGCGGTACAGTTTAGGGGCACATGGTCGGGCACCGAGTAGCAGTAGGCGCCTTCCTCTCCAGGGAACGCGGTTGCTTCACAGTGGAACTGGTTGCTTGGATTCATGCCTGCCACCCACCGACCCACTCTTAGATCATGAGGGTAATATTCAGCGGCCCCAGTCTAGGAAAAGGAGGACACTTGTCCCGGGGCCTCATCGCGCCAATCGTACTTGTGGGGAAGGTGCTCGGGCGTCAATCATCATCAATGGCGGAACTTTCTACACTAGATCTGTCACTGGTGAAGGAGGTATGGAGAACGCAGTCCTTTCAAGTTGTTCCCGATAATGACGTCAAAACAGGTTTGAATATATTACACCACGCCACAGCCTTGGGGGCCTTGCATAACTCAGTTGATGGTTTCATGGATGGGACATGCCTTCCGGGCACGCGTAAAGAGGCGCTCGATCATCTCTGGAGACGGTCCACAGGATCTGGAAGACGCTTCCTTTGGCTATACGGTCCTGCTGGCACAGGAAAGTCTGCTATCGCCCGCACATTTTCTGAGCGACTGGATCATGCCGGTCGTCTGGGCGGCTGCTTCTTCTTTAAACGGGGCCATCCCACTTGCGGGAACTCAAAAGCTTTATTTTTTACGATCGCATATCAGCTTGCGCTGGGTATTCCTGGCTTGAGGGCTCCGATCCTACGAGCGGTCGAAAACAATCCCTCTCTCGTCGGACGATCCATGCTGGCCCAGCTGCGGCAGCTGATCCTGGAGCCATGTCAATCTTTCGACAAAAATAGGTCTCCTATAGTTATCCTTATAGATGGCCTCGACGAGTGTGAAGGTCAGGATACCCAACAAGAAGTCCTCAGCCTATTGGGGCAGTACTGCACGGGAGACTCCTTCCCTGCTTTTCGATTCTTTATCGCCAGCAGACCAGAACCTCACATCTCTGAAAGCTTCACACAGTCGTGTTTGCGTGCTTCATGTTCCTCCTTGGATGTAGGGCAATCATTCGAGGATGTACGGACGTATCTGGGCACCGAGTTTGACCGCATTCGTCGCGAACACCGCGAGACTATGGATTCGGTTGCCGGGGTTTGGCCTCCGGACGAGGTTTTCTCATTGTACTCAAGTCCTCCGGTCATTTTCTCTATCCATCCACAATTATCAAGTTCACTGATGACAAGAGGTTTCGGCCCACTGACCGGCTTGCGGCGATTCACCGGAATATACGTCGCGACGAAATGTCGCCATTCGCCGGCTTCGATCGGCTATACACCCAAATTCTCGCAGCGATCCCGGACAGACCTCGTCTGCTTGCGATTCTATGCGTCGTAACGACGTTCAAGCTCTCTCCTCGCCATATCGAGCAGCTCCTCGAACTTCGCCCGGGTGACGTTCGATTAGCGCTGCGAGATCTTCATTCTGTACTTCGCCTTCCTAGAGAAAGCTTCGGCGCTTCGAGAGAGGCTCCTGTCAGCGTGCACCATGTTCCATGTCAGGACTCTCTTCGTAACCACCTATGTACAGGCGAACATGGTATTTGCGTACTGCAGAGCCTGCCGGTGGATCTTGCGGACACCATCAGCGTGCACCATGCCTCATTTCGAGACTTTCTCTGTGACCCCACACGCTCGGGCGAATTCTATCTTGGACCGCACCATATCACGGACCTCACACGCGCCGTTCTCCGGACACTCATGAGAATGGCAACGTAAGTGATAACCTGAGGCGGGTAGATCATGTAGCCTGGTATGTCTCGGCCTTCTTTGGGTGATAATGTTTTCCTGATGTATTTCCGTGCACTCAGGACCATTCAATGGCAATGGACTGACCTCACCGGAGTTCCACCTAGCGAAGACCTTCTACACCTTTTCTCTAACATTAATCTCGACTTCGTCTTCGCCTACAACACCGGCCCGGAAACAATTGAGAAAATAATCTCTTGGTTGCAAGTCAGTCGCTCATCTTCCCTTCTATCGAGCATGTTCTCCCTTGCTCATGGAGCCACAGAACTTTGATCCCTTGCCCGTAGGACTGATAGAGCATTGGAAGGACTATCATTTTCTCAATTTGTTTAGCTCGGTTTTGCCTGAACCTCGCGGTGACGGCGGACATTGGGAATGTCTGATGGCTGAGGGTCCCATCCATGACTGTCTTCAGATTATATTAGGTTCCTCAAGCCTTTTCCGCATTTTCAAGCGTTGCTTCTTGGTGGTGTGTGCAACTTTATTCTGTGTCCGCGTCCTGTTAGGCTGTTCGTGGGACGAGCTTAGAATTGCCATTCGTCCTTTGCGCACCTTGGTTGGGGAGGATGAGGGACAACTCCAAGCGTTGTTCGCTTTTCTACACAGTCGACCAATCATGGCACGGCTTCTTCCTTCGCCTCGGGTATCTCGGGACCTCGCTGTTGGATGTACTCGACTGATAAGAGGAATTGCTACTGGCACCCTTCCGGTGGACTATTGGTAAATCAAATACATGTGCGTGGAGCTGGTTGCATTCTCACTTGTATCAGGTTTAGTCCAGAATGGGGCCGCCACGTCCGATCTTCGCCGCCATGCCCCGAACTTTTGCACGAAGTCCAAGGATTGGGATCGCCGCGGGACATCTCTACTTTGCGAGTGTTTCCTGCGATCGATCCAGTCGACTTGTACGATGTTTGGCAGTGGCTGAATGTGCGCTTTCCCCATCCGTTGCAGTAACCTGAACTACACAGATTATACCTGAGGTTTCCGTGAGCGTTCTTGAATGTTGGGACAGTTATTTTCAACAAGATTCACCCTACGCGCTGCGGGATCTCGAGCAGAGATGGCTGGCGTGGCAGAATTCAATGTAAGGCTGAATGTTGTATGGCAAGTGTTTATTTAATGTATTTGGCTCAAATTGACAATTTCCTCCTGCCAAAAATTAGTTGGAAGGCCTCGATCCACTCCGTGACGCTTCCCACGGTTCAGAATGCGCTTAGAATTTCTATACTCGTTCCTAACCACTAATATTAGCTTGATAGCTCGGGACCAGGTTTGTAAAGGCTTCGATCCAGATCCCGGTCCGAGGATCAAAACCTGCGTTCAACAAAGTCGACGGGACCGAACCGAACTTTGCGCGCAATAGACGTCCCAGTAAATACTCTTGACCGCCCTGTTATCATTTTCTTTAGGTCTTCAGCTCCTTAGATGCGGTCCAAGACTTCTCTCCCATGATACTGAACATTCTGAGTGCTTACCATACAACGCAACGTTATCTAATCCGTTTCGAGCCTAAGTGATGTGGCAATGGATTTACTTGAAAGGGATCCTATGACCTCTGGCGCTTCACACGTTCGCTCTGAAGCGTTAGTGTCCATCTGTCAAAGAAGCGTTTCGCTTCGGGCAAAACTCTCAAGGACTTACCACTAACCAGCCCTAACGCTACATTCTGATGTCAAGCGCGTGGACAGCACTCGCTCGATCTACCAGGGGGGCGAACTCGTGGGATCCACTCATGAAACAGACACTCGTCTCGGTCCTGTTCGCTTAACCTGGTGTATAAATTAAACGTGCGTCGTTCCATTCTGATAGCACGCCCCTCCAACCTTTCGCTGTTCAGCCAGCTGTGGGACTCCAACTTACATCATGGCGTACCTCCGCATCCTCAGGGCAACCTTTGCTATTGCTTCATTTGTCTCTGTCTCCGCCAATTGTGGCCACGACACATCCATTTATCCTCGCGACCACGCCCAGGTCCATCAAAGTGCTTTCGGGTACTCGGGCACAAGGGGACCAGTTGACTGGGCTGGGCTCAGTCCCGCCAATTGCGCTTGTAGCGAGGGGAAGCAACAATCGCCTATCGTCCTTACTGCCAACACAACAATAGCCGCAGACGCACCAAATGTAACCATATCCAGCGTCGACAGAGCGACTTTGGTGAATTTGGGCACCACGCTAGAAGTGGTGATGAATGGGACCTTGATATTCAACAAAACGGACTATCAGTTGAAGCAGTTCCATCTGCACACTCCCAGCGAGCATCGCATCGAAGAGGAATACTTCCCAATGGAAATGCACATGGTCCACCAGTCGAATAGTTAGTTCTTTATTAATTCACGTCCTAGTTCTACACCCTGATCCGCGTGGAACAGTCGATGGTTCGCTCCTCGTCGCCGCCGTCCTGTTCCAGCTAAGCGAAAATGGAACCACCACTCAACTCATCACTTCCATGGCCCTAAACCTCGCCAACGTCACCGACCCCGGCACTAACACGACCACGGGCCCACTCGACTTTACCTCGGTTGTGCATGCGGTCATGTCCGGTCCGTTATACCAGTATTCAGGGTCGCTCACTACCCCTCCCTGCACACAAGGCGTGACATTCCTGGTCCTGGCCAATCCACTTTCACTCGATGTTCAGACGTACAACAACCTGAAGAAGATACTCAAGTTCAATGCCCGCTATACTCAGAATACGCTGGGTGAGAATAACCTCCTCGCAGTAGCGTATACGAACTCGCAGACGGTGAGGAGAACGTTTAGCTTCGGAGAAATTTGTTGACCAAAGCCAACAGTGTCACCGAGCGTAAACTTAAGGTCTCGGTCACCTCTCCGGAATTTGGTCAGAGCGGGATATGTAGTTGAATGTGTTGCATCGTTGCATATTTTGGGAGTTATTTGCATGGACAGAAGCTCTCGCTGAAACCTTTAGAATATTCGGTCAGATCTCTCAATATTGGTGCTATTGTTTTTATCTCGAGTAAGCAGGCCGAATGAGTTGAACGGTCGGATCAGGCCGAATGGCAACGTTGCGGGATCATCCGAAGACCAGGATAACCGTTTATCCGTCTATCCACCCGCGTTCTACCCGACTATCCGATTTGCGTTCGTAGATATGCCGGCTCACTACTCTGGCTATCCGATGTCCTTAGCTTTAAAAGCAGTCGAGTACCGGCATAGTTCCTCACAAAATTCGACCATCCATCCACAGTCCAAAATACAGCATGCCATTCACTGGAAGCATCTTAGGCGCGCTGGCCCCACGCAGTCACCTTTCCACGTCCATGATTCCTCCTCCCACGAATTTCAAGCCCGAACGCGACATTCCCGACCTTTCTGGCCAGGCAAGCGAATCTTCATAAGTCTGGTCGGCAGTTGAAAGTTGAGGCTGAGCTTTCTTGTTCAGATCGCACTTATCACGGGAGGAAACGCTGGCTTGGGTTACCAGACCGCCAAGCAGCTCCTCCTTAAGGGTGCAAAGGTCTACATTGCTGCACACTCCCCTGAGAAAGCTACAGAAGCCATAAAGCGTCTTCGAACCGAAACAAGTGCCACTGAGGATCAAGTTCATTTCGTAAAATTGGATCTCGCGGATCTGAGAAGTGTCCGCGCCGGAGCTGCAGATTTCTTGGCGCGCGAGGAAAGGCTTGACATTCTCTTCAACAATGGGTAAGTTAGTCAAACAAAAGGAGGTTGCGCGCTGCATCCCAATTTTCTGTTCGACAGAGGTTGTATGACCACGCCGGTTGAACAACTTACGGTCCAGAATTTTAACCTACGTGGGCCTTCTGTTCATTCGACTCATTCTTTGCCTTACATCCTTCTTAGAATTTGGGACCAATGTTCTTGGACACTTTTTCCTAACTGAACTTCTGGCAGGTCTTTTCTTCTTCTTTTTCTTACCAAATGGGCCTGAAAAACTGAATGTAGATCCCGGCGCTTCGTTCCTCCCATGTTGCTCGCGGTCTTCCGGCCCGTGTCATCAACCTTTCCTCATGGGCACACAATTTGGCGCCCGCCCCAACAGGATTTGTCCTCGACACGCTCAGGGACGGAGAGATGCGCAATAAGCAAACCAAAAAGTGGGGCATGCTGGCACCCTGGTATGTTCGCCTTTCTTGACTTCTTCTGTTGATTATATTGATCTCGTAACACACCAGGCGGCTGTATGGTCAAAGCAAACTCGGCAACCTCCTGATATCGAACTACTTTGCACGCGAGTATAGCGACATTCTCGTCTCCTGCGCAGTGCACCCGGGTTTTATTAGCACCGACCTCGGCCAGTATGACTGACACCCACCTTTTTCTAAGAGCACATTTAAAGACTTTCAACGTAGACATCAAGGCGTCATGGGTCTATCCTTCCGAATGTTTTATACTGCCTCGTGTGTCGATTTATTGACTTGGCTCCACCCACTACTGACGTCTTGCATCTTAGAATGGGTGCGCAGACTCAACTCTGGGCCGGAACCGCTGCGCCGGCCGCACAGATCAACGGCAAGGTGACTGGTCTTGATGCACTCGTCCGTTCAACATTCTGACTCAAGAGTTAGTATCTCATTCCGTGGGCGCGAATTGCAGAGCCAGGTGTGGCGAACCAGATGTCGCAGTCGCTGGAGACGGAGAGCATGCTTGTGGTGTGGATGAAAAGGGAACTGAACGGGTTTTGATTTATGTACGTGAAAATTCAGGGCTTAGCCATTTCCCATAGTTCCCATCACAGACCGCCACAACGGATGCGAAATATCTTTGAAATAGAGCTTTATAGATCGCAAAGACTCAAACGGGGGGGTATTGAACGATTTCAAATCGAAGTTGAACTTGTCACGTGCCGTTTGTTGAAATGCAAAACTGGGAGAAAAACAAACTGATGAACGACAACACAACAAAGTGCAATGTTCCACCAGTTGGCTCTCGACTACCTAGATACCTCTATGCATCATTTGATGCCACATGGGCCCAAAAAGCCCGCGCGCACTTGGCTAGAATCGGAATTGACAATTGAAAGTGCATCGTCCTTGCCATCGCCGACCCTCCCAACTTCAGCTTGGAATATATATTAATCAGAGTTCTGGCGAGTGGTCCACTCCGAATCGTGCTCACCACATGAGAATGGACCGACCATCTCGCTTGAGAGTTCGTATAGCGGATATCCGAGATGTATCGCTAGTTCCTGACTTCGTGGATCGAACCCCTTGCCCCGGTGAAATCGAAGGATTCCGTCGTAAACAGTTTTATCCCAGGATAATACTTTGGCGACAGTTTCTATGTTAACGATGGGAAATCCGAGTATCTTTGCGTCCTCCATGGTAAGGCGGGTAGCACCAGATGGGTCGAGTGACCAATATGCTGGACAATCCGGCCACTGCAGTGAAGTTGATCCACTTTGGAAGTCATTGGGTGGACAAACAAACAGGTAGCCTTCGGGTTCATAGGTATTGTATGTGTTAGGCAAGCACTGAAGGATAAACGCGACTTCATTTACAAAGACTTGTCCTCGATCAATACATATCGAACTCCGGACTTAGTAAACTCATACCATAATCCTCGAAATGCGACCTTGTTTGGAGTTGACTGAAGATGTGATTCGCTTGTGTCAGTTAGAATTTTTCGGGGTTCTGGTGATTAACTCGTACGCGTATGCTTAGATGGTGTGTATGGCGGGAGTTGTACCTTGCAACCACGAGATGAGAGAAGTAAGTAATCAGTAAAGACGCCATACCGGATCCAGGAATCGGCCATAACATCCGAAGCGCCCTGTTCATCTGGCCCCCTGGCATTCCATCCGTCGAACTTGTAGTCGTCAGCTTCGAGGCAAAGAAGCTTCCCGATACTAAACAATGCCTGAGGTGGAGATTTTGTATGGAAAATTATTGACCCAGGCCACATGGGTAGCAGGGTAGAAACCGCAAGATTTCGAAATTTCGCCATAGGAGATCCAGAACAGAGCTGGTGATATTCGTCCTCCTTTAAGCTTGGAATGATTGCATTCTCCGCATCGGGAGAGTCCAATGACACGCTCTCCAACCTTAATACGTTGAAATCCAGCCACTCGGAGTCGATGGCAGTTTCTGTTTCCGGATTCTGGACGAGGTCTAAGCAGAGCTGGCCTGTTGCCGGGCGTATCCAATATGTGTAGCCATTGCCATGGCCAGTATTCTACAACTCTATTAGCGGTGCCAAAACAAAAACAAGACAATAATCACCAAGCGTTGTGCAAAAACAGAGTGAAAATAGCGCTTTACTTCCTACAAACGGCGGAGAAATGTATGGTCAGAAATGGCACAAGGACTGCCAGAGGTTTCAACGCTCACAACCAGTTCTGTCGTCTGAATCATACGGTCAGATCGGTAACAGGAATAATATTGCAGATTTACACACAGTATAGCCAGTGATGTACGCAGTCAAGATAGGGGAATGTTGAAAGCGGCAGAAAAATTGATTGAAGGGGATCAAATCTATTCGCAGCATCAGTAAGAATCCAGGTTAGCTCTGGAGGTCGAACCATCATGGAAGACCATCGCGTGGAGCTGGTCGGTGCTCACTAGGCCATAGAGCTGCATGATATTGGGATGCCTGCGTCATTATTCATCGGCACGCTAATATTGAGAGAAGTACCGAGACACACCGAATCGATGCGTATTTTGCGACATGTTGCTGCCATTCCTACAAGATGTTAATTGGAAACACTTACTAGGGGGATTTTGGATGGACCCACCTGCTCTACGCCATATCCTTGATACATGGCGACAGTCATGCGGCGACCCTCAAGCTCGGCAGCATACAATCGCCGCACACCAGATCGTCGTCTCTGCCGACTCACATGGCCGAATTGACTATCCAAGCGTATCTCTTTCAGCAGGTTGATATCACCCAGAGGAATCGTCCGAAATGCTAATTGTCCTGACAGTTCCTCCGTCAGTTTTGACAGCAATGGATTAACTACCATACCACCGACCTGCCAAACGTCCCTGCGGCAGAGTATGGACATTTTTATTTGTGACATTGCTCGTGAATACGCCCCCGTTTATAACGAACCCCGTGGCGTGTGGGAAGAAGGAGCCGGCGTATCTGCGTGAGAATCGGAAGGATGCTAAATCGACACTCAGGCTATAAGGACGTACGTGGGGGGCACAACGCTGTCTGTTGACGATGATGCGATGAGTTCTGGTTCCAGTTCGCAGTGGAAGTGGCGATCCATGGATGGTGAAGGTGGGAGGAAGGGAGAATAGATCCCGAAATTACATCTTTGCCATTGTTATATCAACGGTCCTGAAATAAATCTGATGAGCTTCTCGTCTTCGGAATCCACATTGGCCTTTTTAAGGTCATTTTCCCCACAGTGTTGGCGATTCTTCTCGCGATTTTGTAGCGCTCCGTGAACGCGCGAGGATAGAAATTTCCCAGACAATCGAGGACAACGAAGAAACGCCTTTCAAACAAGAGCAGACTTTGAAGTAACCTTCAGTCTTGGTCAACATTTTCCGGTATTTTTGTTTGCTCCATATCTCGCAGCACCGTCGGTCCAGGCCTGGTTCCTTTTAAATTGGACTCGAACAGAAGAGTAAAGTTGAAATCTGAAGCCCAGGATGTAGTCTCAAGAGAACACGCAAGACGAAGAGAAGCCTGGCAAAATTTGGACTCTGGAGCGGCCCAAGTCAAGTGCGGAACAAAGATCACCCGGAAACGCGGAATGAATGTGAGATGAGATGCTACCGAGATCCAACGTTTAGGGCAAGACAGCGTTACAATTCTGCGGGAGGGGCTGTATCCGGCATTCCGAGACGCAACACGAAGTGCAGGGAACTGAATCTTGCGACGGGATTTGATATTAGATTAGGCTTGACCGCTTCGAAGAGCCGAGTAAGGTGGCGGATCTGCGGTATGTACAGTATACAGTGGTTGCGGCACCTCGGCGAGTCGGAAGCACTGTGTTGGGAGTGAGTAAGCGGAGCGTAGCGGCAGGAGAGCCGATGTCGAAGAGCAGGTCTGTCAGCTCGTGGGCAGAAATAGGGGGGTCGGTCGTCCGAATATGTCGTGTACGGATGAAGGAAAAAGACAACGAATGGTCCCGATAATCTCGTCGAAGCGTGGAGTGGACATCAGGTGAGAAATGGGGAAGTTGTCGTGGGAGCGTGGCGTACGGCTCGAGCTCGACAGTACTCGGTGGAGGGTGAAATATGGGCTAGAGGAGGAACGTGTTCACTGGCGACGTGCTCGCGTTGGAGCACTCAGGTCACTGGTCGCGTCGTTCGTCGTGGTTTGTGGGTAAGAAGGTGATATTATGGCATATTTACGTACAAAACAAATATACAGTCCGAGGACCGATGTACCGTAAGGTAAGTACGGAGATATAAAATATAAGGGAGGCGACCAGCGGTCCATTCCACCCTTCCACACCGAGCCGAGCGTAATGAAGCGGGTGCCCGGCCGTTGAAGTGCAAGGCAGAGACGAGCGGAAGACTTCCGAGCAGAAGCGCAGAAGCGCTCCGGTAACTAAAGTGGACAGGAGCGGAACTTCCTTATTAGGATAGGAGGTTGCAAATGTCGAGCGGGAAGCACACACTCGACGAGCGCAACCCAAATCAGAGACCGGGACCCTCTCACAATGGAGAGGGGACTCCCACACACGGACGCCCATCCGAGCGGTTTTGCAATCTGTGCAAGGCTGAGTCCGTCAATTGAAGCGTAGATCCCACTCCGGCGGACGGTCCACTGCGGCTCTTCATGAAACACGATACCTCCGTTCACGCATTCGAATCATCCGCCCAAGCATGCCGCCCTGTATATTCCGGGCAAGTTATATGATGCCCAATTGCATTACCCCGTCAACGAGCATCGCGCAGAAGATCTTTTGGCCAATTGTGCATCATAGTTGGTAAACATGGAAGACAATTTATTGTTTTTGCACTTACGTGCCGGATCGCGTGATCGTGGCATCCCGGAATGTCGTTGAAAGACGCTCTTGAAGTAAATACGGTATATCATGTACTTAAATAGCAACACGCTCGCGCCGTCTGATGCCGCCACTCGCGCCTTGATGTGCACTGGCGTCTCGGGCTTGCTCGGCTCTTCAGTTCTCCACGTCGTTTATGATAACACCGTTCCGAGAGGGAACCGAGTGGTAACAATAAATTACGGGCTCCTCTCTCTCTCTCCCTTACTCTACCATGTACCACTACATCGAACGCCGCAACAAGCCTCGCACAGTTCCCATGCAGGTCCTCGTCCTGGGGTTCTCGCGTACAGGCACTTCATGTAAGTTGACTATCGATCGCTGCATTCGTGCTGATATAGTTTCATACATACAGCGACGCGCATCGCCCTCGAGAAACTCGGCTATAACGAGACAAACCACGGCTTCACGGTGGCGACGCGCCCGCTGGAGATGGAGATGTGGACAGAGGCTATCAACGCCAAGTTCTTCGGGAAAGGCAAACCCTATGGACGCGCGGAGTGGGATCAGCTGTTGGGACATTGCATGGTGAGTCTCGCTCAGCTTGCGATAGTCTTCAACGTTATTATGCGACATTGAATGAGCGTTGCAGGCCGTGACCGATATGCCCCACCTCCTGTTCGCAGAAGAGCTCATCGCCGCGTACCCAGAGGCCAAAGTCGTGCTCACCACACGCGACGTTGACAGGTGGTGGAAATCTTTCAAGGATACCGTTGGTGTCGTACTGGCGAGCCCTGAGGGCGAATTTAGCGCTCTCCTCGAATCCAGCGGCGTACGGAGGTCTTTTCCTTTCCGCCAATGAGCCACACTAACCCCACGCATCTTTCGGATGTCTAGGATCGTGAATTCTGGTTCCTTGCTTTCAATGCGATGTTTGGAACCGACAACGTCACGGAAGAGGTCGCAAAGAAGCGTTACATCGAGTACTATGAGGAGGTCCGGTCTCTGGTGCCGAAGGAACGGTTGCTTGAGTATCGCGTCGGTGAGGGCTGGGAGACTTTGTGCACGTTTCTCGAGAAGGATGTTCCCGCGGAGCCGTTCCCGAATGTCAACGATACCCAGGCCTTCCTGGAGCTCTTGAAGCAGCGGATGAGAGATTATCAGATGGGTAATTGAGTAGAAACATGCAGATATAGAGGTTTTGCCGTCGGAGTCTGAGAATAGAGGCGAAGATCTTCGCTCATGTCTAAGGTCGACGTGACTACAGTCTCCGTATCGGGGTCATTCAGGGACACATTCTCCAATCTCGGCAAGTTGACATCATCCCAGTCGAACGTCTCGAAATCTGTTTCGATACCAGGCTTCTCAACCAGATCTATGCAGAGCTAGCTCATTGCAGGACGAATCCAGTACGCGCAGTCGCTATAATCCTATAAACATTTGTCAGAGACGGGAAGAGGAAGCGAACAACAGTTAACCACGTTGTCCTCCAGAAACACAGCAATAATCAATTGCCGCCAGAACACCATAACAAGAACAAGAATTGCCTTCGCTTCGCTCCGGTGTATCATAAGTGCTGACCTCGCTCGTTTACCGATTTTTCAATGCTCTTAAATGTCGGGCCTACTAAAATCGGACCGGGAACAACGTTGACTATTTAGCATACAGCTTGTTATATAACTACATAAATTAATTGGTCCTCGTATGCTCAATGAGCTTCATCGGTGTGAATTGGACTATCATGCAACCCAGAACGCCACCGACAAACGTGCGTCAGGAGCCCGACCAAAAAAAGAAAAACCCAATATCGCAGTGGGCAAGTGGAGAGTGAAGGCAGGTTCAGGGTGCGTAGAAACTCACGTGCCTTTTGGAAGGTCTTGCAGTCGTAATAACTGGTAACATCACCTAAAGATATCATAGTTGATCGGCCATCTCACAAACAGAGCTCGGTTGTCGGGGTCATGTACGAACAGTTCCTTTTGCCTGAGTCAAGTTGAACGCTGAGTCGCTGTGCAGGCGTCCGGAAAAGCAGAATTCAGACACGGCACCGCTACCATCCATGTTGAACCTGTAGAAGATTCAGCTCATCTAATAGACTCACGCGCGAGTAAGAATGAAAGCTTGAAAAGTGAAGGAATTAGGTTAGAAGCTATTGAAAAGAATGGGAGGGGCGTGCCAGACAGTAGATCTGTTTGTTGTTTGTATACGCTTGCAGTCGAGATATCCGGAGGGCTTGTCGTAAACTGAACCCAGGAAATCTCGCCGGGATTCATAGTTCCTGTTTGAGGGCTTGTAGTCTTAATGGCTCATTGGTCGAAAGCCGTAGAAATCTCGCTATTACTTCCGCTCTTAAGAAATATTCCAGGCCAAGCAAGGGTAGAACTTTGAAGCGAAGTTGCTGGTGAGAATTACGTAGCCTTGCCGCAGTGTTGATGCTCGTGGGTCTTGACACCTGCCTGAATGTTGCAGAGGGTTTGATTCATGAAAGACAGCCGGCGAACACCAGATTGCTAGTGCGATAGGGAAGAGGGCACAGCAAGTTTAGAGTGAGGTTATACCCAAGTCTCGAGAGAGCATTGCTCAGTCCTCGGTCTTGATGCTCGCCGTATTTTGCGGAGGGCTTAATCATCCGAGGACGGCCATTTTTTGTCGTGTTGAGGTGGGCAGGACAGATGCAGGATGGCAGGAAAGCATCAGTATCTTGCAGAAGATTTGGTTTATCCAAGGACGGCTGTTTAACGGTGTTGAGGTGGGGGGAGAACAGTGGGTGGATGGGGAGATGATGGCGGAGGGAAGGAAGCGCACTCACGTTAGACGGCTCTCCCTTTTGAGCGAGCATTGAGCGGTGTATTTCACGGGCATGTGGTCGGTTAAAAATGGGCTGCACGTCATACGCATAGCCCATCTGATGAGCCTGTTAACCAGAACAATCCCAATGCAGACTTGTTGGCTGCAGTTCAGGATTTTCGTGGTCAAGATCAGCCACATGCTGTCGTCATCTCGAGCCGGTGGGAAATGAACAGCGCAGTTCATTTAGAGCCAAAAATTCCGTCGGCCAGGCTGCGCGTGAACGGCAAAATAGCACTGGTACAGAATCAGGAAGCTTCGAAGTTGATGGGAGAGACAGTTAATGAATCTAAAGCTGTAAAGTTTCGAGCAGCTGGGCAGAGAGCGCGAAATGGAGTAGGCTCCAAGGGGATAGAACCAAACACTCCCCAACGAATTGGACAGTAAATCTTAATAGAAGTTATTATAGAACGGTTAATGATCAGACGGGACACGCCGTTGGTGATTAAACGGTCGCCATCTGCGCCGTTATGCGCACTGGCGGTGGTGATCGAGGTCCGAGGCGATGGCGCCTCGGGCTTGCTCGGTTCTCCTCTCTATGTTAACACCGTTCCGAGAGGGAACCGAGTCATAACAATGGATTACGGACTACTCTCTCTCTCTCTCCTTTACTCCACCATGTACCGCTACATCGAACGCCGCAACAAGCCTCGCACAGTTCCCATGCAGGTCCTCGTCCTGGGGTTCCCGCGCACAGGCACTTCATGTAAGTTGACCCTCGATCGCTGCATTCGTGTCCGATATAATTTCATACATACAGCGATGCGCATCGCCCTCGAGAAACTCGGCTATAACGAGACAAACCACGGCTTCACGGTCTCGGAGAGCCCGCTGGAGATGGAGATGTGGACAGAGGCTATCAACGCCAAGTTCTTCGGGAAAGGCAAACCCTATGGACGCGCGGAGTGGGATCAGCTGTTGGGACATTGCATGGTGAGTCTCGCCCAGCCTGCGGTAGTCTTCAATGTTATTGTGCGATATTGAACGAGCGTTGCAGGCCGTGACCGATATGCCCCACCTCCTGTTCGCAGAAGAGCTCATCGCCGCGTACCCAGAGGCCAAAGTCGTGCTCACCACACGTAATGTTGACAGGTGGTGGAAATCCTACAAGGATACCATTGGCGGCGCGCTGGCGAGCCCTGTGGGCGACATTCCCGCTCGCTTCGAAGCTAACACCGTTGATATGGTACAGAGGTTTTTTCCTTTTCGCCAATGGGCCACACTAACCTTACGCGTCTTTCGGATGTCTAGGTTCGTGAATTCACGCGCCTTGCTTACAATGCAATGTTCGGAACCGACAACGTCACAGAAGAGGTCGCAAAGAAGCGTTACATCGAGTACTATGACGAGGTCCAGTCCCTGGTGCCGAAGGAACGGTTGCTTGAGTATCGCGTCGGTGAGGGTTGGGAGAGTTTGTGCAGGTTTCTCGAGAAAAATGTTCCCGTGGAGCCGTTCCCGCACGTCAACGATACCCAGGCCTTCCAGGACCTCATAAAGAAGATAACAGATTATCACATGGGTAATTGAGTAGAAACATGCAGATATAGAGGTTTTGCCGTCGGAATCTGAGAATAGAGGCGAATATCTTCAATCATGTCTAAGGTCTACGTGACTACAGTCTCCGCATCGGGGTCTTTCAGGGACGCATTCTCCGATCTTGGCAAGTTGACATCATCCCAGTCGAACGTCTCGAAATCTGTTTCGATACCAGGCTTCTCAACCAGATCTATGCAGAGCTAGCTCATTGCAGGACGAATCCAGTATGCGCAGTCGCTATAATCCTGTAAACATTTGTCAGAGACGGGAAGAGGAAGCAGAACAACATTTAACTGCGTTGTCCTCCAGGGACACAGACTCGCAATAATCAATCGCCGCGTGAATACCGTAACAAGAATGATCAGACGGGACACGCCTCATTAACTGCAGCACCTACGCCCCGTTCGATACTCTGAAGAATGCAGTTGGATAAATGTCGAGGTGAGAGACGACGGCAGGCAAATACATACACAATACCCACCGATGTACGTGGCTAAAATTGGCGAATATTGAAAGCGGGCGAGGAATTGATTGTTGGGAATTAGCTCTGTGTGCAGTATTGGCGGGCAGTCAGATTAGATGATCGGGGCCGAACCATCGTGAAAAACCATTGCGTGGACTCGATTGGTGCGCACAAGGCCGCAGAGTTGCATGATATTGGGATGTCTGCGAGAATATTTGTCAACATCGGATATTGGCCAGAGAATTGCGTGAGTTCACCGAATGGACATGTATTTTTTGCGACATGTTGGAAATGGCCATTGAAAACATTATGAGTGATGTTTGAAGGGAACTCATTTCCTCGACGTGGTCTTCCTGATAGATAGTGACAGTCCAGCTTTCGCATGGTGCATCCGCCGAATACCGCCCCTCGACTCCAGGTTGAGCATTCAGATGTATTTCTTTCAGCAGATCTATGTCTTCACTTAGAATCATCCGAAATCGTGGTTGTCATGGGTTGATATTAGTTTGAACCGATAAGTGAATTGATGAACGAAAGAAACCTGCCTTTAAACTCCCCTCCACTGTCCTCAGGCTGGTGATTCGTGCCATATAAATTATTGACATCCCCTGCGCATTGCCAGAAACATGCATGGCAAAGTGCTCGGCACCGACATCATAATTGAGCCTCAGATCCTCTCCAATACCTCCACCACCACCCTAACCCGGCGCGTCACTTCCGCCCGCTGAGCTTCCTGCACCTCCTGGACAGAATAATTGTGATATCTAGTCATGTGGAATGCATTCCCTAGCGCATTGCTCTCGCACCAGAGATCGACTGCGAAATATTAACAGTCTGACCGAATCATGCCTGGTACGGATCGTTAGCCAAGGGCGTCGACCTTGTCGTGCAGATTCAGTCACTGGCTCCGAGTCCATTTACATGGGAATCAGATTCAATTCACACTTCAGATAAACTCCAGCGGGTGGTGATAGGCCTTGATGATAGACTCATTCGAGTCGTACGAGCTAGAAACAATAGCGCAAGCCTCGCAGGGTGATCACCGGTGAGCAGTGAAGGGAATTGAAGCGGCCGCGCCACATAACGACAAACTCACTGCTATTTCTTTCTCAAAATTTAAAACTCAACAGTTTCACAGCGTCAACAACACTTGTGTAACAAGTCATTCCGCGTAAAAGGAGGAAAAATCTGAGATACTAAGTAAAAGACCACAACGTGATTTCGAGAGGGTACGTAACTATGCTTAAGGCTCCAACCGTTTCCGTTTCTAAACTTTTCTAAACGTTGTAAATGGATTACAGCCGTTTGCAGAGTTAATGGCACTTTCTAAAAATAGTTTAAAGAAAGCAAATTAAATACGGCAGATTGTCTCGCTCGTTTCTGAACCATTTCTGCATTGATCTCCTTGAGAGTAGTTGCGTTCGAAAGCGGACAGGCGGGGCTTTCGAACCATATCCTACCTGCCCAAGTAATTACCCAATTTGGAAGTGCAAAAATCCGGGGGGTCTGGTTTCAACCAGACACATTAGCGCATCTTTCTCGGTCATTTCTAAGTCGATCCACTTAATCCAAGTGATTCTGAAAGCGGAAATGACGGCAATCATGGGTGTGGTAGCATAAAATGGAACACACCCAATCCACACCCGGAAGAATAAACTTCATGGCAACAACTGAAAGGTTATTCCTGGCAGGTGGCTCTCATGTAAAAGCATTCTGCTATACATCCCAGAGCTTTGCCTTACTTCTACCTTCAAAATGAGTTTTTCAATGATCTATATTGCTCCAGAATTGACTGAGTGGCAGTTGATTGAAGCTCCAGCGGATTGTCACCATGCCGAATTTTCCGACTTCTAAATTTGGTAATTTCCTTGGCATGTAAGATACAACTCAAAAGCCCCGCTTCGCCGCTTTCGAACGCACCTACTTTCAAGGAGATCAATGCAGAAACGGTTCAGAAATGAGCGAGACAATCTGCCGTATTTAATTTGCTTTCTTTAAACTATTTTTAGAAGTTCCGAGAGGGAACCGAGTTATAACAATGGAGTACGAACTACTCTCTCTCTCCTTTACTCCACCATGTACCGCTACATCGAACGCCGCAACAAGCCTCGCACAGTTCCCATGCAGGTCCTCGTCCTGGGGTTCCCGCGTACAGGCACTTCATGCAAGTTGACTATCGATCGCTGCATTCGTGTCTGATATAGTTTCATACATATAGCGACACGCATCGCCCTCGAGAAACTCGGCTATAACGAGACAAACCACGGCTCGACGGTATCGACGAGCCCGCTGGAGATGGAGATGTGAACAGAGGCTATCAACGCCAAGTTCTTCGGGAAAGGCAAACCCTATGGACGCGCGGAGTGGGATCAGCTGCTCGGACACTGCATGGTGAGTCTCGCCTAGCCTGCGATAGTCTTCAACGTTATTGTGCAACATTGAACAACCCTTGCAGGCCGTGACCGATATGCCCCACGTCCTGTTCGCAGAAGAGCTCATCGCCGCGTACCCAGACGCCAAAGTCATGCTCACCACACGCGACGCTGACAGGTGGTGGAAATCTTTCCAGGATACCATTGGCGGCATGCTGGCGATCCCTCTGGGCGACCTTCCCGCTCACCTCGAAGCCACCGCTGGCAGGGTACAGAGGTCTTTTCCTTTCCGCCAATGAGCCACTAACCTCACGCGCCTTTCGGATGTCTAGGATCGTGAATTCTGGGGCCTTGCTTACAATGCATTGTTCGGAACCAACAACGTCACGGAAGAGATGGCGAAGAAGCGCTACATCGAGTACTATGACGAGGTTCGGTCCCTGGTGCCGAAGGAACAGTTGCTTGAGTATCGCGTCGGCGAGGGTTGGGAGAGTTTGTGCAGGTTTCTCGAGAAGGATGTTCCCGCGGAGCCGTTCCCGAACGTCAATGATACTCAGGCTTTCCAGGACCACATGAAGAAGCTGATAAAAGATTATCAGATGGGTAATTGAGTAGAAACATGCAGATATAGAGGTTTTGCCGTCGGGGTCTGAGAACAGAGGCGAATATCTTCGCTCATGTCTAAAGTCGACGTGACTACAGTCTCCGCATCGGGGTCTTTCAGGCACACGTTCTCCAATCTTGGCAAGTTGACATCATCCCAGTCGAACATCTCGAAATATGTTTCGATACCAGGCTTCTCAACCAGATCTATGCAGAGCTGACCGTTGCAGGTCGAACCCAGTGCGCGCAGTCGCTATAATCCTATAAACATTTGTCAGAGACGGGAAGAGGAAACAGAACAACAGTTGACCGCGTTGTCGTCCAGGAACACAGACTCGCAATAATCAATTACCGCCAGAACACCATAACAAGAATGATCAGACAGGACACGTCTCGTTAACTACAGAACTTACGGACAGTTCGGTAGTCTATGTGGCTAAAGTTGGCGAATATTGGAAGCGGTCGAGGAATTCTTTGATGGGGATTAGCCCTATTCGGAGTTTCAGCCAGAATCCTGGTTAAATTCGCGGACTAAACCATCACGGAAGACCATCGCGCGGAGCCGGCGAGCCCTCGCTACACCATAGAGCTGCATAATGTTGGGATGCCTGCAGGTTCAGACGTCAACATGGCAATATCAAAAGCATTATCACAAGTCACCGAATGGACTCGTATTTTGCAACATGCTGTTGCCATTCCTGTGCAGTTGTTCAAAGACATCCTCTCAGAGAACGCTGGGGTTAACACATCCTGTTTCCCCAGTGTTGGCGATTCGTCTCGTGATTTCGTAACGTTCCGCGAACGCGCGAGAATAAGGGATTCCCCAGACCATCGAGGAGGACCACGAAGAAACACCTTTCAAACAGGAGCAGACTTTGAAGTAACCTTCAGTCTTGGTCAAAATTTCCGAGATTTCTGTTTGCTCCACATCGTGCAGCACCGTCGGTCCAGGTTTGATTCCTTTTAAATCAGACTTGAACAGAAGAGTAAGGTTGAAGTCTGAAGCCCAGGATGAAATCTCAAAAAAAATACGCAAGACGAAGAGAAGCCTGAAGTAATTTGGATTCTAGAGTGGCCCCAGTCAAGTCGCCCGGCAGCGGGGAATGAATGTGAGATGAGATGCTTCCGAGATTCAACGCTTAGGGCAAGACATACAATTTTGCGGGAGGGACTGTATCCCGCCTTCCGGAATGCAACTTGAAGTGCAGGGAACTGAATCTTGTGATGGGATTTGGGGATAGATTAGGCTTAATCTTTTCGAAGAGGCAAGTAGGGCGGCGGATCTGCGGTATGCGCAGCATACAGTGGTCGCGGTACCTCGGAAGCACTGTGTTGGGAGTGGGCAAGCGGAGCAAAGCGACAGGAGAGCCGAGCAGACGCCGGAGCGTGATCAAGATGAAATGAAGCGGGTGCCCGGCCGGTGCAGTGCAAGGCAGAGACGGGCAAGAATGACACGTCAGATGCGGCTTTTACGCGTCCTCTGTCCCCACCCACCGTTTCTGGTGTCAGAACTCGAATTTTGAGGGAGGGAAACCACGAAGTGCTTCAGATTCTTTCAGACTCCGACGTGGACTCGGAGAAGGAACAGTCCCGTTGCATGGCGACCGCGGAAGCGATGATTTGGGGCAGGAATTGGCCTGTGAGTGATGGATAAACTCACCGTGGCTCCGGCCAATCTTCCTCGCTTCCTCCGTCAGACATTCCGAGTGATTCTTCCTCCCATCGACAGGTGAGCCGCACCTTACATCGCCAAACGCGATCCAATATTATTGAAGATCTTGATAGCGATGCTCCATCTGATATCGACATGACATTAGGGCTTGAGGAATTGGAGGGCCTCGATTTCAACTTCGATCTTCTCTTCGCCAACGAATACGCTTCCATTCCTACTTGCGCAATCTTAGACGCAGCGGCGTCGAAGGCGACGGTAAACATGCCCTCGAAAAAGCCAGAGCAGAGAGCGAGTATTGGTTTGGGTTAATGAAAGTCGACGTGGTCCGAAGTTCGTAGATTTATGTGAGAGGGCCACCCGGGACATGGTGGGCGGAAAGTAAGAGTGTCGGAGTTCCAAAAGACACATGATAATTGTGATTGGCGACAGGTGGAAATCATGCCAACCGGACTCAACCCGCTCGAAGCTCCTTGCCTCCCGCTGGCGGCTGTAGGACTACGAAGTGTCTCTAGCTCAGGGTACAAACTGAGGAATTGTGATGAAAGCTTGCGTATAATGACTCTGGCACTATCATCATTCTGCCTCGGGACTCATCGACGCATTCACTGGCGGCTGCATATGCTCCCCAAGCCTTAGCGTATGCCACTCACTCTGCCCTCACCCACGGCGAGGCTGTGTTGAAGCATCTGGCGAGAGAGGTCAATTTTGCTGTGTTATTGTCTTGTTCCTGCCAATGTGGCCACACGTCGTCGTTTGTTGTACAATGTACTCTCACCTCTCCTAGTTCCTCTCTTGGATCGAATCTTGTGTTGCCCCGATGGAAGCGTCGCCAATACTTGGAGAAACGTCGTCTGCGGCGGATGTCAGAACCGCGGGCCGCAGTGCCTCGCAATATAACTATCGCATGCATCCCAACGCGCGATCGTCTGCTGCCTTTCATATTTCTCGTCTACCCTCGGTTGCCTTTTTGCGACCCCCTTTCACTCCATCTTTTTTTTTTTTTTTCGTTTACCTGTGAGTTGGGGACTTAGTGATCCTGGCTGCCGGTCCTACCTACTGAACCTAAAAGTAGGTCGGACTCACGTGTCCAACTTCCCTAGCCTTACTCGAACTATCTACTGATTACAATGTTGAATGAAAGATGCGCTGCGGCTCCCCACTTCCAGCAGATAGTGCAGGTTCAATTATGGTCCAGATATCCGGGGGGTGGCTCTACTCCTCCCCGCGCCTCCAGCTCGCGTTGGAGCATTCTGATCCGCTCCTGGAGGATCTCATTCTGCTCCGCTGCACGATCGGGGCCATGATCGACTGCACCTCTCAGGTCCTCCAGCTGCTTCTGCAGTGTATGTAGCTGCATTGATAGGTATGCTTGTCCATCTACCGCATTAGATACCAATCCCTTTGTCTGATGCATTGTTGACGGCGGGGGCCGTTGTATTTTATTCTCATCCGTGTGGATTCTGGTGAAAGGATCGAGGTTTGCTTCCGCCGGGCGTTTCCGGCGGGCGCGTAGAACGAGGAAGATGGTCAGAATCACAAGTGTGATGACTACACCAAATACAATGCCCAAGATGGCGCCAATGGGGAGGGATGTCCTGGCGCGAGAGGTGTCTTAGTCACATGGAGCACAAAGGTCGAGCATATATTACGTTCGTGGGGTTGTGGCAACTTGGGTTGAGGTCGTGCTCGGGGACCCCGGTAAACCCGTTGCACTGCGTGTTGTTGAATTTGATGATGTGGTGGACAGACTGGTGTCATCGACGATGTTGACCTGATTGCCAGCAATAAAGGCGAAGGTTTCGTTGCTGAGGAAGGCTAGGGTATATTTTCTGTGGTACCATCAATGAAGAGTATCTCTTTCAAGGAGCCGAATTTACCCCAGTGCAGATGTAGGGAGCGTGATTGTCGTCTTGAAACTCTGGGCGTCCACATTGTTTACAATTGGAATGGTATCTGTCGCCTGAAAATAATTGGTATTGACACTGACGAAGGAAGTAGGAGACTCGTACATTTTCCAGACCTATAGCGAATGACCTACGTGGTGGACAACCATCAGCTTAGACACAATAAGGATCTATCAGAGTTACAAACGCACACAATGCTTGTTCCTCTCCAAGTCATTGTCAAGTTGGATCCCCCTTTGAAGGGTGGTGCCAGAGGGAGGGAACGCCATAATGACGGCACAAACTTTGCTTGCCCCCAGGGCCGCGATTATGCTGGATTTGGTTTTAACACAAATTTATGCAGCAGTTGCCACTGACAAGGCTTGTATCCTCAGCCTGGAGAACATAGGATAGGGTGGAGAAAAAGAGAGAGAAGGAAAGAGAGAAGGAGAGAGATCGGTCAACAGCGCGCAGGCTATTCTACCGTAGCTAAGACTCGAATGCTACGTAATAAGTAGCGGTGGGTATTCGATCTTTCCATTGTACACGGGCTCCGGCGGCCAAACACGCCAGCCAACCACGGCTCGACAGCACAGACCTTGCACAGACTAAAGTTCCCAGAGCCGCGGGGATCCCACGCAGTATCAAGTTTCAGAAGTAGATCGTTTTGGTCCGGATGGAGGACTGAGAGAGGCACGGCTCCCAAAGCTGTTTTCAGTCGGTTTCCATTCTTGGCATCATCGATTACTGTTTCTTCGCGGCACTTCTGTAACAACAATGCTGTGACCAGGGTACCGGCTCCAATAGTTGTATGTCAAGACGCAACCAATGGACTCCTGGCCGCCGCAGCTGTCAGACCTTGATGTCTGTCACAGACGAATTATACAGATGTGCCGGCCAGCAAAGAAATAGCCACGTTCCTACAGACAGCCTACATGCGACAACTTGAACTTGAATTCACCCACATGAACCACAAACAGCCGCGAATCCATTACCTCGCATCGCCTGAGAACGCTGATGTGAACGACATGTTACAGACAGCTACAGATCCTGATGTACGTTGGACGGGTCCCGGAATACTTAACGGCAGCCGAATGTAGATAATCAGAGCTTGATCGCTTCGCGGCGTCCCGTTTACTTCCTACTTAACCGCTTTCGATATTCCGTGCTGGCCAAAATTCTGGCTCGATTCATTCTTTTTGGAGCGTTTGGGATAGTGAGAGTGGTCTGCATTCCGCCTAACAAGCAATCATACTACTAGACTTGGTCTGCATTCCAATTTCTTCCGCTATTTTTTTCTGGTATTAGCCGGTTTTTTGCGGGGAAAAAGTCGCTCTGGAGGAAATGCCACCGTTTTGCACATTATACAAGCTAGTGTCCAAAATTATCTGATCGCATTTCTATCAATCTCCGGGGCTCTGCCTTTTCCCCATCTGCTTTGATGAAGGGTAAATGGCGAACATGAAAAGGCAGGGGAGGCACATGCCAGTGCGCTCGGGTTCCGATTGATGTGTCTCGACAACGTGCCAACCTTAACCTCGTTCGACTCGGGGGCCTGCTATATGTAAGATGTAGGTCAATTATTTATTTCTTCTATTAAACCATCCATCTCATATTTGCACCCTTGACTCCAATCACTAGCACTAATTGAATATTGAAGATGAGCAAAGGTAAGCAAGGCAGAGAGGCACATGGTGCAGGGCTATCTGGGGCAACGATCCATCGCAAGGCTCTAAGCAAAGAAGAAAGGCGATCCATCGTGAGTTCTAATCAGAGGGATTTATGATGCATCGCCCAAGCATCGCCTAGAAGCCTTCCTTTTCCGGTTGGGCGTGTCATGCGGGCGCATGCGATCAGGTGGCGGCGTTGCCCCGTCGTTTCGTGCACGGGCGCCGTCGGTTGGCGGCGCGGTGCCTTTTTGGGTACTTACCGCCCGCGGCTCCGGCGGGGCAGTTGAAGTCCATACAAGCAAAGGAGATGAAAGTTTGGCCGTGCCCGCTTCACAAACCCGCTAGGGCTGTTCCGATGCCAGAAAGAATGTTCGAAAGAACTCAGATTTGCAAGAGGTCGCAGATCGTTGGATCGCGCACACACAGCCGTAATAAGTCACGTTTCGATCGTTCCAGACTCTGCTCCGTCAGCAGAAATGGTCAGCCCACCAAAAAAAAAAATCTAGGGCTCAAGGAGTTCATCTGAGTTTGATTATAGCTGATAATGTACTGAACATTGAAGTTCCACGAGAAAGGTATAACAAACGAGGTACAAGTTTAATTGTTATAGCATCTGTTTATAAGAGCCCCTATCAGCGCATTTCGCTGCTCGCTTTCCTCTTTCCCCGCTTCAACCGGCCTCGGAATCGAACCCCAAAGTGAACTTTACCTTCCTGCCGTGTCCCTAATGCATTTCCCTTACATTCTGACCATTTATTTCCTGGGCTTTGGTATGGGTCAGCTGTTTCCAAGTCCGTATCGTGCACTTTACCGCTCCTAGCGGCCCCCAGAAAACTCCTTAAATTATAATTGTTTTCATGAGTCTTCTATTAAAGCATTACAGTGGCTGTGGTGCAATAGCCACAGAACATTCAAAAATCTCCCCTGGGTGTAGGCTGCAAAACATCCCAGCATGCATTCTGCAGGATCCAGGAATATTTTTCTCGTGTGGCCCACTGCCAGTAGTGTTCGGCATGGGTGGTACCGTAGGTGGATCGGCCCGGAACCGCACCCGTGATCCGGGTTACCGTACCCGTGGCCAAACGGGTACGGTTCGGTGGGTATACAACTGTGGTAGGAGCTTCACCACTGCGGTTGCCACTACCATAATATACCGTCAATTAACCATGGTATAGACCACGGGTTGTAACTTAGATTGGGGCCATGGTAGCATTATACCCAATTATTTAAATTTATTTTCCTTCAGACATACGATTTCAAACATCATTGATTGAGAAATGTCTATGAGATACCATTCCAACTAGCATATCTTAATTCTTCAATACTGGTCATTTGGCAGCCTGGTTGCCCCATACTTTCTGCTCACTGTCACTGGGCCCTTCTTGTCCTTCCTGGTCTACCATCCTATCCACCAACCTGATTTGCATATGCTCTCTGCTGATCGATCTGATCATGCTGAGAATTGGTGAGTATGAGGAGGCATGATGACAACAAAAAAGACGTACGAAGAGATGAGGTGATTGACAGAATACTGGTTGACAGTGGTATCAGTGTCCACCATGTAGGATTCATGCTGACGATGCTCTTGATCTGGTGGTACATCTTGAGCTCGAGAGGATTTATCAGTGAATGAAGTGGACCTAGAGGTGTGTTAGCAGATGATTCAGACCTGTAATACTGTGGTAGTTCGGGATACTGTGCTGAACACTAGGTGTGGATACCTTTAATACTGTACAATTATGTTCAATTTGTTTGTCACGTGTCACACACCCCTCTATCAATATTGAAATTTGGTCGATGTCACACATCATGGGAGACCTTATCAAATTTCTGGACCATGAAATTTTGGGAGGTGTCACATGGAAATCCAGCCGCTATTGAATTATCAAATTACTCATATGGTGTCACACATCACACCCCATATCAAATTGAACGTAACTATACAGTATCATTCTTGGCAAGGGGACACAGGAACTGAAATCTAGGGTACAATGCCTAATTCCAGTAGAGTTACGTATTCCAAGTCAATTGGTGGTCATCCAAAGTTTTTCCAACCAATATTTCTCGAGCAACAGGCTTTGATATTATTGCCTTATATGGCTTGACAGTTGCCTTATTTGGGGGTGGGTGTCGACCCGGACCCAAAAGTTTTTGAGATCTTCATCATCTCGCCTGAAAACCCTGAAAAAAATATCAGAAAAAATATGAATACTTTTTTCACTAAAAGAACATTGTCCTAAACAATTTATTTTCCGTGCCCCCTTGATTCTTGGTCTCATTTTCTTCCTGTCTTGAAGCAGGGGACTTGCTTAATTCAATACCCCAAGAAATTCAACTGCCCAGAATTTGAACTCGTTTAACACTCCAGACCCTTGTTAATTTGAGCTGAGACTGCAAAAGCCAAGAAGCTATAAGAAAGGTGAAACTAATGTGCCACAATCAAGAAACTGTAAAACTGGGATACCTTAAAAATCAACCTTTGGGAAATGAGCACCAAGGACATATCAATATTTGCCAGAAATAACTCAGTAAAAAAAGCTCAGGGCAACTGAAGCACATGGAACAACAGGTGTTTTAACTAGTCACTCATAGACAGAGACTATATGAATGCTCATACCTTGCTATATGGAGTCTGTTAATTACCATGGGGTTGTGTATGTGGTACTCTGTTATGACATGATCTTGGATACACTTGGGCAGGCAGTGTGGTTTGAGCACCACTATGGGCTCCCATTTTTTTTTTTAAGTATTTTTTCCCATGCAGCCTTCCATACCTTCAACTCATGTTTCCCGCCTTCATCAAGGCTCTGAGTTATTTCTGAATTTTTTTAGTTCATTCCAAAGTCAACTTTAACTATCTGTTGTTTCTGGGCCAAGCAATCACATAAAAAAGTTGCAACTTTTACTACACTGCCAATTTGTGTAGACATGGCTGCGACATGGAAACCACATCAATTATGGATCCAGACATCAGTTGATCGAGATGTGCAGATCACATTGTGGCCAGTTTTGGATGGGAACCCCTCCATTGTGGTTCCATTCAATGTATCCTGCAGCTCATTATACACACCTCACTGTCCTGGTGCATTGTGTGTTTGCCAAATATTGGATGCAGTGTCAGGCCCCCATTGTTTTGCTCTTCCATCAGATAGTGAATTAGATGGCATAATTTATAGCTGACAACATGTGTAAAAGAAATATGGTGGACTTCATCTACTTCAAACAAATACAGTTGACTATCTCACAATGCATATGGTTGGGAGACACCCTGACCCTATGCATTATCAGGTTTATGCATTGCCAGAAATCATGACTATTTTGTCACATGCACGTGAATTGTGACTGCCGCAAAAAAAATTACTTTATTCTGGTGCCTTCCTCACCACTTCTGTACATTCTGTGTACCTACATATGAACTACTTTGGCGTAAAGAAGGCCTCAAGGGGTTTCTGAACCAGAGATGCTTGAACCTCCTTGAAGAGTCCACTGTGCAGTTTGTGCAGCTGTGGGACAAGCCCCATCTCGTCACCCTCAGACCACAAGAACATTTCGAGCTTTTGAACAAGTGCAATTCCCTCAGATGTTGTGAGCTGAGGTTCTTCACCCCCCTCTTCCTCCTCCTCCTCCTCCTCCTCATCAATTTTTTGGCCTTCCCAGAGGTTGTTGTGCACTCATAGGGATTGCCTGATTTGGGTCGGACTTTTCAGGTTCTTTCTGCACCAGACATGACAGTATGTAGAGTCTCTGAAAGTTATATGGTGTGCAATAGATGACAAGAAAGTGAATTAGAATTATTTGCACTGATTATTCACTCTGTCAAAGCACAATGTGATGTCGAGTTACCCAAAATAGATCCCCCACTGCCCAAAATTGGTATTTGACAATGCATATATGGCCTGGAGCCCCTATGCATTATGCAATATGTATTTCGAGCCAAAATCTCTGCCTCCCGAGTCCGTTCCTCAGAAATTCTATGCAAAGTCAGGTTTATGCATTTTAATATCATGCATTGTGAGATAGTCAACTGTACATTGTGTGAAGGTGGAGATATCTTGTGTGTCGCTGCATTAAGGAATGATCTAATGGGATTCTTGAAAGGCACTGGCCTGGTCTTGGTTGGGATCTAGGTCTTGCCTAGGCATATAATTTAAGATTCATCAAGGGTTCAAGAAGTCAAACCTCCAGTCAGATAGGTCTGGACCTCAAGATGGCTTCCACACTGCTCAGAGAAAGTCAGCCAGGGTAGAAACAAAACATATTCTGTTTGATTTTGGGAACACTAGGGTGCCTGGAATCATTGATCAGACTGGGCTTGGAACTTTTATCACTATGTATCATGATTTCATGGATCTGCAACAGTCATTGGCTGTTAATTACAGGAGACAGCTAGCATCCCATATCTCTTGGGATGACAGTTGACATCTCTTTGAGGGACATTCAATATGTCTCCAAATGACATTTCATATCGTTTCAAGCCATCTCACATGTCTTGGAACAGCATTTCATATCTTTTCAACTCATTTCATCTGTGATATTTCATATCTCTCCAGGAAACATTCATATCTCTCTGAGTGACACTTCATATCTTTTCAGGAACATCTTGCCTGCAATGTGTGATATTCAGTTGGCCATCAAATTGATGGACTTCAAAGATATTTGTTTCCTCTGTGTCATTGTGAGCACTAAAGTACAGCTTAAGCACGGCATCCCTCTAGGTCATACTCACCCAACAATGCCCCCTGGTCAATGCAAGGGTTCAGGGCCTGCTACAACACAAGCAGCACCAGCTAATGATCCTGCAACTGACTCACATTCAACAAGATCCAGCAGGTGAAATCCTCAGCCAGCTGAGGTTGAACCTCCAGCTCCAGCTTATAGACCTAGTAACACAGAAAATGTGGTTGGATTTGCTCCACTGGCCTGTATGCATTGTCTAATTGCTTTTTGCTTGGATGATTTTTGACCCACCATGTAGTATCACAGTCCAACAGAGTAGCTAGAGGCAGAATTATGACCATTTTTCAAAAGAATTTGAATCATGTTCATAACACCCAGATCAACCAGCAGCCCCTGCTGTATTGCAGAATGTGCAGTCAATTCCACAAATAGTAAATTCACTGTTCATTTCTTCAAACTCATACTGATTTCCTTTGTAGCTGATTGGATCCAGAACTATTCCATTGCAATTTCTGTTGAAATAAGCTCAGAAGGTTAGGATTGTTGCAAGAGGATTTATCTCTTTGCAAACCAGTAAGTACTACAGGAATAACTACAAGGCTTTTATACTACTCGGAAAGCTGATTGGTAAGTAAACAGTAAGCAATTAGTAAGTAAGACTATGGAAGAATATACTGGAACATTCTGCCTGAGTACCCTTAGTAAGGTACTGCGGCTTCATATTCCAACAGTTTCCACAGACCCCTGGCCATGCTGTGGCACACTGTCTGCTTTCATGCCTAAACCAGCAAACCCAGATGGCCAGTCCCAGTCCACCAACATGCAATTGCAGCAATGAATCTGACTCAGAGTCTGGAGCTAGCAGTTGGATTTTCCTTGCTGAACTTCTGTCCACTCATAGTCTTCTTTTAGATTCCAATAGAGATGAAACTCTGCCTCCCCCTCATGCTTGTGGCAGGCCTCTCACTGTGCTGGTAGTAAATTTGGAGTCTGATGATGAAGAGTCACTTCCTTCATGCCTCACTCATCCTTGTCACTGCAGAGCTGCTGATCCAGACTGCCAATCCCCTTGGATGGGGTATCAAGTTGATGGTGATAAATATGCATGGGCAGAAAGTGAGGTACTCACTGCAAACACCGTGTCCACTGATTGCCAAGGTTCTTTTGGAGAACATACCAAACATAATAGGTAAAAATTCACCCTGTGTCCATGAGTAACATAGCTGGCTTAATTTATATTGGCTGAGTAATATCAAGCAAGTTTATACATCTGGAAGCAGCCTTATGACTTGCAGGTACCATCTTGGCAAGGTGCACCTCCCAGAATATCTGGACTTCATCACCAAAAACAGGCTGCAAAACAAGCTCCCAGAGGCACTGCAGAAACAACAGCAGGAGCAGCACACAAGGGACTTGCAACACATACCATTTTCAATCTAGGCTCTTGAAGAACAATTGATTTTTGTCTTCATTTCCAATGATCTTGTAAGTCCTCCTTTATTTGCTTTAACATTATTAATCTACACATAGTCAATTAATTTGGTTGAAAACCACGAGTTTTGTGATCTACTCCTACTACTACATGAGTCATTGCAAGATGGAGATATTCTCACTGCTGGCAAGTGCCATGGCTGTGGATTCATGGCATATGATTGACATTTGCAATGGCATTGCACAAAGATCAGTTGTCTTCGGCTGATGTCACTTCTGAAGTTCGTGAGAAATCAGTGGGAAATGATTGGTTTGGAGTCTGAAGAGTGTGGAGAGCGCATGTGAGGTGTACCATGGGTGCGCACTGGGGTTGTCGGCAACACACACTAGTGTGATTTTCTTTGGCTGCGGTTTCAAATTCCTTCCATAGTATGTTCATGCAGATCACATTCTTTGTTGAATTCTGAAATGGATACCATGCAGTGTTTGTTTAGAAGGTAAAGGAAGACCAATGATTTGTACAAGGCTACATACATATTCCAACTTCACATTGGCATTGCCAATATTTTAGAAGGAAGGAGGGAAAGTGGAATGAAACTGTATGCACCCTCTTTGAATCCCTGCACAAGTACAGCTCCCACAAAGCTAACTGTGTATCCTCCATCCAAAACATCTGTCTAGAATACATACACCCCTGGCTTCCCATCCACTATCCAATTTGTTGGAACTTGGCACTGATTGCACCAGCATCACAAACATTATGCAGCTGCATTTGTACTTGTCTTCCTTGAAAATATACTGCTGCTCAGACTCCTTTCTCTGACTGTTTTCTGCATTGAGGTATGGCAGCTCAGTGAGACAACAGAAGACGTAATTTATTGTTTCAGTTTGAATCTTTCAATGTTTGGCTTAACCTTGTGGGCCAATCACCGGTCCAGCCTTTACTGATGAACAAAGGGAAATTGATCATTTGTGCAACACCATGGCAAATGCAAGGCAAATGCCATGGCAAATGTTGGTCCCATGCTAGTCAAATGTCATGAACCCATAGCTATGGCACTTGCCCACAGTGTCTGCACTGCACAAAGCTATAGAGTCTCATTTTGGATGCTTGGCTAAAATATTATGATAAACTCAAGCATGAGCTCAAGGTGTGTTCATTCTATTCTAAATGTGCTGATTCTGATATGCCCTAGGACTCAATTGGGAAACTACCCTTCACTCTTGATATCTGGGGCAGCAAGGGGATGCAACCATATCTCTCCATCACCGTTCATTGGCTTGAGAGAAAGGGAGACCAGGACCAGCTTCTATTGCACCAGGCACTCCTTGCCTTCCATCAGATTCACAGTTCTCAGAGGCGAGACTTGCTTGCATTGTGTCTGATACTTGTGAGAAAGCCGACATCCTTGAGAAGGTGAGCTTGCAATTTCACCATATAATGTCTGCCTACTGACTTCCATCAAGATTGGCCACTTCACAATGGACAATACATCCAATAACAGCACATTCGTGCTGCACTTCTCTTTCCTTTTGGCTGAGAAAGGCTTTCTGGATTTCGACCCCAAAAGAACTACATCCACTGCTTTGCCCATATCATAAATCTCTGTTCCCAGGCAGTCATTAAGGTGAACAAAAAGGAGGACAGTCGTGACAAATACCCAGAAACTGATACAGAAACCAAGTCAGATGACAACAACCCAGGACAAGGTGTTCATGCATGTTTCAGAGCAGGTCCAGTTCATTGTGCTCAGAAAACAGCTGCCTTCATTCAGAAGTCTGGGCAATGACATGATGAATTATTGGAGATCATCAAAGAGGGGAATGAGAAGCAACTGTGGACAGAGTTCTGTGTTGGGGCTGGGACTTCTAACAGAGTGGTTGTGTCTCTTTCTGAAGTTACTGTTCTCTTGGATGTTAAGACTCAGTGGGACTCAATGTTCTATATGCTCTGACACCTTCAATATTTGCAGGAGGTGAGTTTTCTCCTTCTATTCAGTAATGACTCACTAAGGAGTTCTCAATGTAGCCTATCACACAATTCTTTTTGAGGAACAAAGATGCTCAATATTTTAGCCATCCTCTGGAGAACTGGCATTGGAACAGGTTGGAGATTCTGGAATTAATTTTGCAGGTATGTCCTCAGCTGTTTATTCTCTTATACTATTTACAGACTTCATATCAAGCAACTGCATACAGTTCAAACAATCATGTCAGCAGAGGACACACCCATTCTTGCAGCCAAAATTCCTGCCTTTGAGCTCTTCATGTCCTCCTGGGAATCTATGTTGGATGATTCCAACTTGGAGGACAATCACTGGTTGAACATTTCAAGTTTTTCACTGAAATTTTTGGTGAAAAATGTTTTAAATTTTGCAACAATTTTTCACCAGAAAAGTATTATCTGAGACTGCTTAGTGGGCCACCTTAAGGTGTTTGAATATCCCACGACACAGTAAATTAATCCAAGGGGGGTTAGATAGTGTCAGGATGTAGTCTAGTGTTGCCACGACTCAAGTCACGCGAATTCAACTTAACGAGCCTAGCAACCATGGATCACATCCATTCTGGGGTATTAGGGGGTCAGCAGCTGGAGTTACAATAGGTCCATCATGTTCACATGGCATTTAGTGAAATAAGGATTGAGTGTGGAGAAACATGGGAATTAACATAACTCAAGTTGGCAACTTCAGGAGCAATAAATGACGTATTACTCAATGACAAAATGATGTTACCAGAAATGGTTGATACATATCAGAGAAGCATCATAATGCTCTGTTTGACAGGTTTAATATTCAGGAAAATATACAAAGGTAAGTCAGTAAATGAGTTAAGTCGAATTCACACAACTTGAGTTGCAGCAACACTAATGTAGTCTAGCATCATGCAAAAGGATTGTGGCCAGCAGCACTCAATTTGGTGAAGTTTTGATGGCATGGTGAATATTTTGCCACAGCAAGTCCAAAAATGGCCAAAATGGCTTAGCAGGCCAGGCATGGGAACCTTTTCAATCTACCACGATTCTTCATGACTTTGTGCTTGCTCTGCTTTCCTCACGCAATGACAAAGGGAATAACTTGTTCAAGGTATACAACAGACATCTAGGACATCTCAAACTACTCATTACTGGCCCTCAATGCTTTGTTGATGAGGAATTTGCGCTCGGATAAGAGTAAAGGGTCATCAACATCATGGTGCACCAGATAGGCTTCCATCATGGCACAGTCATTGACATTGAACAGCGGCTCCCAGATCACATCACCATCAGTCCACAGCACCTGGAACTGCAGGTTGCGACAAGCCTCCTACCACTGCCCATTGAAGGAGCTGATCTCAGTCTCTTCTTGCTCCAACTCATTGTTGTCATCGGATGCATCCTGTATCAGAAAGAGCATTGGGGCCAGGTTTTATGGCAACAGCAGGTTCATCTAAATCGGTTTCTTCATCAGAAGACTCACCAGTCGTCACATCAGGGCCAGGATTTGTGCTGACAACCTCTTTGTCAAGATTGGGGTCTTCGTCCAAAAGGTCAGTCTCTGTGCTTGACTCCTCCTCTTCCTCGTCCTCCCATGCTTTACCTTGACCTCTCTCCACACCCTGGACTGCCCCAATGACATGCACACCTCATCGTCAACCGCCACAAGCCTTGCCTCGCCCACACCCATGCCCCTCTGCAGCCGCCTTCTCTGCTGCCTTCGCCTCTTTCTCAGCCACCTTTGCCGCTGCTGTTGCCTCTTGAGAGCGTTTCTTTGCAGCTGCCTTCTCTGCCCTCTCCACCTCCACGATCTTCTTTCTACAGGCAGGAAACCACCGCTTCCTCAATTCAGAATGAAGTTCGGACATCTGTTTCCTGTGAAGCTCATCCAACAAGGCCTTCTGCATCTCGGCGCTACTAGGTAGTGTTAGGCATGGGTTTTTCACAGGTTTTATGTAATTGCAATGTTGAGCTTGACTCTGCAATTCTTTTGGGCCTGGAAACTTGCAAAATGGTTAAGAACCAACTGATTTATGAGTTCAACAAGTTTGTGGTCCAACAGTCACAATCCCATGTCACAGGACCTGTGATACTGGTTTCAAACCCATTTAAACCTGAGGGTTTTTGGACCCAACTTGGCTGATTAAGCCGGTGGCATTGCCATTTTGGGCACCAAACTTGTTCAGGCCATACAATTGCGGCGGAATCATTTGTCTTTCCTTTTTAGGAAATTCCCATCAATTCTCGCTGTACGCCTTTGTTGTGAGGCTGAGATTTGGGGAAAAGTAAGTGGGGTTAATGCTACATGCATACAGACTGAGTTTTTGTTCAGTCTCATGGTCAAAGCATCATATCTTTCTCCTAACAACTGGATTTCAGACAGAGAATATTAGCCCTATTCCTGGATGATACCCAGGCACATAGCTCTTAATCTCTGTCCAGATACTCATTGGATATGTAAGATGCCCTCTATAGCCCTAGAGTGCACAATGGCCCTTTGAACATGGAAAGGAACAGGTTTTTGATGGTAATTTCCTGAAAAGGAAAGACAAATGATTCCGCCGCAATTGTAACTCTGTCAGTTCTTCACCAATTCACTTGCTCCTGGCTCAAAAAATCCTAGAGTCAAGCTTGATGTTGTGGATACATAAAACCTGTGAAAAACCCGTGCCTAACACTAGGCGCTAGTCATAAGGCAAGCTTTCCCCATTGTGTACCTCTGCTTAGGCTTGTTCTCCTTTGCGTAGAGCTGCTGACACATATTCCCATTCTCTCACTCCATCAAAACCATCTGTGCATAGTTCTTGTCAAGCTTGACACCTGCTACCTTCAAGAGGTTGTGAAGCTGCTCATTCTCCAATGCCAGCACTTGGCAGGATTCCATCTTATGAACAGGTGAAGGCATGGCAACCATGTACACAGTGTGTAAAGCATCACATGCTTGTAACACCTCTACCATGGTCCTGACAGGATCGGTGGCAGTGGACAGACAGAATTGGTTTGTGGATGAGGGGTTGGTCATGGTGGAAGGATCTGATGTGACCAAGGGAGTTGGTGGAAGTGGATGGGCAAGGCTGGCTCACAAATGAAGCATTGGCAGGAGTAGAAGAAGGGTGGTGCTGGATAGCAGATGAAACATTGGCTGAGGAAGCATGTGTTGAAATACGAGATGAATCTTGTGTAACATTAGAGTAGGAAATTTTATGAATTGTTTTGGATGAACTAGATTGGTTTGAAGTAGTAGTATTCTTATCAATAATGGTGACGTTTAGGGCAGCAGGTCATTTAACAGTTGAGAAAGTTGATGTTGTAGTAGAGGAGGATTCTGCTGCCATGTTCGTTACTGAGGTGGGAACAAGTAAAGAAGGAAGACAAGGTGCAATTGGCATGGCTGCCTGTGTAGTGTAGTTCTGTGCCAGTTCAAACAGTGCATCAGGAATGGCACTCTCATCCAGGGGCCATATACTGCATTTTCAAAAGGCAGAAATAATTGTTGATTTTTTGAACGCTTAATCTCTCGCAATGGCGTAGTTTGAAAGGAGGTTGTATTTATCAATCAAAACATTTTGCACATGTTGCTACAATTACGAAGTATAAGCGTTCAGATATGAATAAATGCATTGAGCAGAGTTACTTGTGAAACTCTTGCCTTCCACTTGGCGGCGAGGGGACTGAAGACACCCACATCACACAGTTGAAGAGCATGAGTCATGTGTGAAGGAAGACAAAGAATAATGATCCAGTGTTTCTAGAAGCAAAGTTACATGACACAATTGTATTTATGAAGCTACATATCATCTACCTGGGTGAAGTCGATGAAGCGATGGGTGCAGTGGTTATTGTGGCCATCAAGAATCAGAAGCCAATAGTCACTGGGATCATCCAAACATTCAGCAGATGCAGGTGCAAAGTCCTTTTCAAGCCACAACATGCCCAATTCTTGATTGGTCCATCTGTTCAGGGAGACCAAGATGCTACAAGATGTGAGCCAGAGAGGAAGGGAGAGCACACGAGCTGACCTAGCATCACAGTGATTGACCTCTCCCCATCGTAAATCACAACGCAGCCCCTGAAATACAGCAGAGGGATGGAGCACAGCAGCAATGCATTCAATGATAGTGATGAGATCCCGATTGCTGCTCTCGATTTTCTGTACAACCTCCTGGTCATGGTCGACAAGAGCACAAATCCAGTCACCAACTCCCAACTGGATTCCCTGCAACAAAGAACCATTTAGAGAAGAAACAGCAGTTGGGAATGAACAACATGTTTACCTTCTCATCCATGTTCCAGATGTTCTGGAACTTGATGTTGTAGTGATTGATGGTCTTCTCAAGGAGGGTGAAGTAGTCTTGGACAACGGGTCAGTTTAAAGATTGCGCGCAACATTCCTCCAAACTGCTTGTCTACTGGACTTTCATGTTAATCATGCATTGACAGATGCTTTGAATGCAGATTTGTACCTTCACTTTGAGGTCTGGGCAGCACTTTTTGAAATGTATCGGCCAGGTCACACTGAGTGGCACCCCATAGATTTCAGCTGCATAGGACCCGATGGTCAGCAAACTGAGAGGAATGCCACACTTTCCCAAGCTCTGCTTGGTGTCAGACTATTACAGCAAGTTATGAGAAGTCCACACTTTAATCCATTCCTTGAGGACATCCTCCTGCACCTGGCTAAGACAGTGCCTGTGAGCATGGGCCTCCATGTGGGTCAAGATTCCTTTGGTGTTGTGAGGCTGGTGTTCGTGCTACACACTCCACACTGCCACATGGCCCCTCCAAACGAAGGCCGGGAATCAACGATGCTCATCTTCGCCCAAGGACGACCACCGACAATGCACTTCCCATCGCCTGATCACAGACAATGATCATCTTCACCCGAGGATGACCACCGACAATGCACTTCCCATCGCCTGATCGCAGACGACAACCTTCTTCACCTGTATCGCCCCTTTGACCAGCATTGCACAAACAATTTCCACTGCCACTGCAGCCCCGTAGGATCTTCTCAATGCCGTCTCTGAGCCTCCCTATGCCCCAGGACGTTCCCAGGAGGGCTCTTGACGATCCTCATCGACATCTTCCCAATTAGGAAATGACCTTACCGAATCTGGAATCTGCTCAGTCGCAGTCATTGTGAATGTTTTGGGCATTTCCTGCACACGTAGTGACGACCCTCGGACACCTAGCAGCCTATGAGGACCGATTCCTAGGACCACAGAAACGGTGTTGCGGACAGGACTCCGGGTGCACCCCGAATTGGTCACCATGTACGCGATGAAGAGGACCACCGAGTCGGACGCTCGTGACGAAGGAGCAACTTCTGGTGAACCGGCAGCCCTTGACGCACCTCGAAACGCTTCCTGGACCCCCTCTTCCGCTCGCAGGTCCATTCCGCATCTCTTCGACACGTTCTTCTGCGAACGAAGAACAACTTCGCCATCCCGAAATGGCTTCCTGGGTTTTGCACCGCGTGGCTCCCTCGAAACGACACCCACAATGGTCGGCGGTTTCAAGGAGAAGGGAAACAACTCGTGACGGGTCTGGAAAGGGTATAAAAGGGAGAAGGATTTGTAGGAAGTAGACACGAATCTCTGGACCGGACATCAGATCTCTCAGACAGACATCTCTCAGGGTTCAGCTCTCAGAAAGAGCAGTTCTCACGGCTTTACCACCTCTGTTGTTGTTTACTCATATAAACTTGAGACACACACACTCTCTCTCGTTCTCTCTTCCTCTCTCGCTCTCGCCAAGGGTTGGGCAGGCGCAGTCTAAACCGTCTTTATTGTGCTCTCAGGAGTGTCGAGGATTCCCTTCGCCATGCACCACCTATTGTGAACAACGTTTGAAGAAGCGTCCTCATGAATAGAGCGAAGCGTCCACAAGGTATTTCTCCTCTCTCCGTCTCTCGGCTCACGACAGGTACACCCACTGGGCGGAGATCATCGTCGCCTCACTCTACCTGCTCTCCACATCGCACTCTACGGTGCACATCTATCCCCCACATATCCTCGTTACCTTCCAGCTCTATTACCCCCTAGAGGCCGAACGTTGTTGCTCTTCAGACCACATATCCTCCAATAGTGATACTGCGGTCATCATCACAGCGTGCTGCTGGACAGTGGTATGGGGGACATGATAGTATTTAGCGGCTGTGTGATCAGTCATGAGGTTTACTTGAACAGTGGCGACAGCCAACTGAAGTCGTTTCTCTCTTGGCATGTTATCAAAGTTGTCGTCATCAATATCGACAGGTGATTTGGGGCGCTCAGCATTGATGGTGGAATCTGCATGGTCATTCGGTGGGTCAGGTGCATGACAAGGCATAGAGAATATGTTGAAGGTGAGGTGAGGAGACACAAAAATCAGGCAGAAATGTAATGGAGAGAAGAGCCAGCATGCCAGCTATATACGACCACAGAGTGCCCACAGCGCCATAAAACATCACCGGTGGATAAAAAACATCATATTGAAGAGGAAATTGACATGTTGAGATGGGTGAATAGATATGAATCATGGTTGGCAATATGGTAAAAACTGCCCGAAGGCCTCCAATGGCAAGCTCTCTGAAATGGGGTGCACATCCAAGACAAGCTAGGATCATTGTCAAAGGACTTATATGAACGCACATTAATCACTGCTTCTACCGCTGGGGTCATCCCTTTCCCAAAAAAACCTCAAAGTTTTGCACTTGTGTAAAGTGGTGGTTCAACACAGCAGACTGCAATAACAGGAGAATAAAATCAATAAAATCATATTAATACCATCCAGGGAATGCATTGGCTATGGTCATTTCCCATACTGAGTTTGGGAATTGCAGCACTTTGATGGTGTCTGATAGACTGATGACGAGCTGACGGCCTTGAAAATGAAATTTGCTGCTCTGGTACCAATCTTCAGGCAAGTAGCAACATGCAGTGGAGTTCCCTGTAGACAAGGCGGCACTGAGGTGTAGCCAGGCCTCTGACGAATAGAACGAGCACCAGACATTGTGAAACAGTGAAGAAGTTGTGGAGATACAGACAATTTCTCGCAAGCGATGCCAAGCCCAAAATAAGAAAACACATGGTCAGCACCCCCCTCCAGTCCGAGATCAGGCACAGCATCATGTCAACTTCATCAAACTAGCCAAAATTCAGTTACCAGGGACGTCTGCACATGCATTCCAACATACAAGCCGTTGGGAGAAAGTCATGCTGATAGCGTTGTAGGACCCAAGAGTTTGGCCTGCTAAGCAGTCTCAGATAATAGGTGAAAAACTTGAAATTTTTTTATGACTTTTTTGAACCTTGTGAAATTTCTGAAAAAGTCCAGAAAAACTTTTGAAACTCAAAAAATTCATTAAGTTTCAAGGTTTTCACTTGTTTTTTTGCTGAAAAATTGCCTTTAAAATTCAAAACATTTTTCACTAGTTTTTTCACTGAAAAACTTGAAATGTTCAACCAGTGAATAATGTTACACAAATTATTACCCCTAGCCTGGATATTGTAAACAAATACTACAATAAGTTTGCAGACACAGATGTACATATAATTGCTATGTGTGCATCCAAAAATTCTTGTCAGCACATACTAATGCTTTGCAAAATCATCAACCCTTCAATTTGATTCAAATGGATTTGGAAAAACTGGATCTTCGAGAAACAGGAATTGCAAAGAAAGCCATATTGAACAAGGTACTAGTCATACCAACATGTTATCTTGCTGCCATTGACTTGAAATTTAAGCTCCAGTCCTATAGGATCAGGACACAGACCACCTCGCCTCTTGTCCCGGCAGTGCTGGTGGCAGTAGACCAGGTTCTCGGCCATCATCCCAATCACGCACTCCAGCAGCAGTCCCTCCAATGCTCCTGCAGGCAGCACAAAAGTACCACAATGCTGAGTGAGAACTGGATTTTTCTGCTCCAGCAGCAGCATCATTAGGGGAGCTCATGGACAGCAGAAGACAAGATGAGAAGCTATATTCAGAGTCCAATTCCTTCACCACAAACAACAGATATGATTGGCTATTGGGCGGTAAGATCCAATACCCATTTGCTGAGCAACTGAATAAATTGTATTTTTATACAGAATCACAACCTGGCCTACAATCTACTGCATGTTCACCAATTACGCCCCAATTCAGGCAACATCAGTGCCATCTGAATGGGTATTATCATCATCAGCAGAAACAGATACAAAGTGGCAAAACTGGATGGGTTCATACCTTATGGAAGCCCTTCAGATGCTTAAGTTGAATTACAAAAAATTGTGGCTGAACTTTATGGCAGATGGCAGTCAGCCCCAATTGCAGTCAATGAGGATTGGCTACACCAACTAGCATCGGTGGATGAGATTGAGCAACAGGAGGCAATGTAGGCACTCACAGAAACTTTGAAATGACAGATTCCCTATTACCCCACCATGATCCAGTGCGCCACCTCCACCTGCTGAGCCTCTTGCACCTCCTGGACAGAATATGATGAGTAATCATGTGGGATGCATTCCTAGCCCATTTCTTTCGCACCAGAGATTGACTGCGAAATATTAACAGTCTATGACCAAATCGTGGCTGATGCGGATCATTAGCCTAGGGCATTGACCTTGTCATGCAGATTCGGTCACTGGCTCCCATTTACCATGGGAATCAGATTGAACTCACACTTCAGATGAATTCCTGCAGGTAGAAACAGGCCTTGGTGATAGAGACGTACAAGCTAGAAACAATAGCGCAAGCCTCGCAGGGGGCCTTGAAGCAGCTGATCTGCCGAGATACCGCCGCACCACACAAAGGTAAACTCACTGCCATGAATTTAAAAAGTTTTCCAACGTCAACAACACTTGTACAACGAGCCATTCCGCGTAAAAGGAGAAAAAAATCTGAAATTTATCGAGAGACACTAAGTAAAAGACCAGAACATGATTTCGAGAGGTACGTAACTATGCTTTTCGAGGATGGATGATGGAGTATTCAGAGAAAAGTGATTCGATCGAAAGGCAGGGCAGGGCAGTCCGAGGAGTGGTAGTAGTAGCTAGCTGTGCGCGAAAACCAGAAGTATATATATATATGTCATCATCGTAAGGAGGAAAAAGAGAATCGAGATAGTAGAGTGGTAGAGAGCTGGCAAAACAGGACGGATAGACTGTGCGGTAGACTGTGCGGAGTGTAGTAGCGAGGATAGATAGTTCGAACGAAAGAAAAAAAGGAAAGGAAAAACAGAAATTGAAATGTGGAAGGAGGAATGAAGCCGATTCGATTCTTTGGTTTTGATCTGGATTTGATTGATAGCGAGACGAGATTGGATCGGAAAGAAAGATGGAGTGGTAGGCCGAAGACGATAAGTGATGATGGCCAGAGATGAGTCGAGAGAGAAAGAGAAGGCCGAGAGAATAATAGGCGGATTTATGCTGCAATAAGAGAATATTACGATATTCTGCTCCGTCCCGGGGTCGATTCGATTCGATTCGTCGTGCGAGCGTTTGGAGGAAGAGGGGAGAAGTCGCGCGCCGGTGGTGTAGGATGGGGTTAATCGCAGCGAGGTGACGACAAGGCGAGAGCGCGGGGCGGGCTACGACGAGATAATAAAACCAGAGCCATCCATCCGTCCGTCCGTCCATCCATGCAGTAAACAGAAAACACACGACAAGCAGCAAAGCACGCGCGACGCTCATGGGGGGGTCGCTCCTTCATTCCTTCATTCACGGGGACGGCGTCCTCCCCATCGTCATCCGAAACTGCACGCTCCCCCCGCTGCTCGTGCTCTCCGCGCTCGTGCTTTCGGTGATCGTCGGGCTCTTCAGGCTCCACGCCCGCTCCCGCTCCCCACCAAACGCAAACTCGCGCTCCCGCTCGCGGTCCAGATCCAAACTCGCAAGCGTCCCATTCAAATCATGCATCGCGTCAAACTCCTCCCCACGCGAACGCTCCCGCTCGCGGTCATCCACCACCCCGCGCGCCGCCGAGCCCGAGTTGGGACGCGAAATCGGCTGCGTCTGCGCATGGCTTTGATAGCGATTGATCTGGAACGCTGGCGGGCTCCCTGCGAAGCCGCCACCCCCGTAACCGCCGCGCGTCGGGCTCCCCGACCCCGACATCTTCCCGCCTCCGTTCGCACTGGTACCGATGGGCGTCTGCAGCGTGGGCGGGACGGGGGAAGAAGCCGGGCGCGTACGCCTTGCTTGGGTGCGGCAGCCCCTGCGCGCCGTATGGCGCCCCATGGCCAGCGTACGAGTCCCGCCGCTTCCCAAGCAGTTCCGCCGCCGCGTACAGCCCGCCCATCCCCTGCTGTTGCTGCGTCTGCTGCTGCTGCTGCCCATGCTGATTGGGGTCGGGCGAGAACGGCGAGAACGAGGACGTGGTAGTGGTGCTGCTCCCCGCAGGCGGCGGTACCTCATACGCCCCACGCTGCTGGTACCCAAACGGCCCATCGTCGCCCCGGCGCACCTTCAGGTCCTCGTCGGTGAACTGCGGGTGCGGCACGCTGCTGCCGGCGTTGGCGCTATTGTACGCCTCGTTCACATTGCTGTTACTGGGCGACGACGAGTGGAAACCATTGCGGTACGTCTCCGCGTCATTGTTGCTGCTACCGTTGCTGGTGCCGTTGTTGCTGACAGGGACACTGTAACCGCCATTGACATTGGCGTTGGCGTTGACGGCGGGTGCGACAGGCGCAGCGTACCCATTCGGCGGCGGCGCATACGCATTGGACGGAGGGACCGCGGTGTACCCCTGCATCTGGAACTTCTGCAGCAGCATAATCGCTTGCTCGTGCGTCATTCCCTGCAGCATCGCCGGCGTGATCGCGCCGACCCCGTTGGCGTTAGCGTTGGCACTGGCGTTCGGGGCACCAGCCTGCGCCTGTGGGACGACGGGCGCTTGCGGGCCGGCAGCGACCTGAGGCGGCGGCGGGGCGACTTGTACTTGAGTCTGGGCCTGCGCTTGCGCGAGCGCAGCGGCCTGGGCGGCCTGGGCGGCAGCCTGAGCAGCTTTATCTGCGAATCCGAATTAGCACAACGCTTGAAAAGTATCAAACCGCGAAGAGCACTCACACTGACTCCTTCCCCAGCTCAATCGGATCCTACTCCCGCCCACCGGAAACCCTTGCATCTTCTCAATCGCCCTCTCCGCATCCGCCTTCCTCACAAACTGCACAAACCCACAATGCTTCCCCACCGGCACCTTCACATAGTGGATCTCCCCAAACGGCACAAAGAATGTTCGCAGCGTCTCCTCGCCCACAAGCGGGCTAAGCCCGCCGACGAAGACAGTGGTGTTGTACGGGTCCGTGCTCGTCAGCTGCTCCCCGTTCGGCCCGATGAGGTTCCCGAGGATCGCGCGCGCCTGCGCAGTGTGGCGCCACTCGTCCTGCTGCTGCCCCCCGGCGACGGGGACGCCGACGCCAGGTTGCCCGGGCACCGACTGCGGCTGCACGGCGTACTGCGCAAAGTACTCCGCCCCTGCACCGCTGGCGCTCGTGCTGAGCCCGCTGCCGGGCGTGTAAGCGGTCGCGTCCGCGCTGGGATAGTACGGAGTCGCCGTCGGGACCGCAATCGGCGTGGACACACTCGGCGGCTGCTGGGACTGCTGCTGTTGTTGCTGCTGTTGCTCGCCAGACGGCGCGGAGACGGAGGTGGGGAGAGGCGCGGTGGTCGCCACGCTCGGGTAGCTGGGTGCGGACGTGGATGCAGGGAGGGCACCGGGGCCGAGGTCGGGCTGCGGAGGCTTGAATTTGGCGGTCGCGGGGGAGATGCGCACTGAGGATGCGTCAGTGCCTTGTTTGTACTCGTGGATACGAAAATATACGTACTGGGCCGAGAGAGGCAGTAGAGCCCGTGCATCTCGATGAGCGCGCGCTGCTGGTCCGCCTCGTCGGTGAATCTGGGTAAGAACATATCAGCGCCTTGGTCGAGCGCAGATGAAAGGAAACCCACCTAACAAACCCATACCCCCGACTCACCCCCGTCACCGGGTCCAGCATAATCTTCGCACTCTTGCAGCTCGCAAACGGCCGAATAAACTTGGGCGCGCGGTCGTTCCGAAGGCCGAGGACGGGGTTGCGGAAGACCTGTGAGGTGGGCGTCAGCACACCGATGTAAAGTAGGCGGTAGGGTGGAAGAGGGAACAAGGAAATAAAGCACAATGTCAGAGTGAGCGACAAGTGGAAGGAGTATGGGAAGAAAGAGAGAGGGAGAAAGAAGGAAATAGGATGAAGGCCAAGGAGGTACAGTACGAAGTAAAGTGTGATTGAGTAGAAAAGAAAGCTCGACACTCACCGCCACCAAATCGCTATTCGACGTCTCCGGCGCCAAATCACCCACGAAAATGCTATACTCCTTCGGGTACCCTCCCGCTCCCGCTCCTACGCCTTGTCCTTGCATCCCCGCTCCGTTCATGCCGTTCATCCCTCCCATGCCCCCATTAATAGAGGAGCCGGAGCCAGGGACGCCAAAAGGCACACCATTAAGCGGGTACCCCATCGGCACGCCGCCCATCCCCATCCCCACGCCAACAGGCGAGAGCGGCGACGTAGGCGAGACGACGCCACCCCCCGACCCCGACCCCGAGCTGGAGCCGGCGGAGGGCGCATACCCTGCGCCGCTGCTGTTGGCGGTCGCTCCATTTTGCCCGTTCGCATTAGTCGAGGGGGCACTAGAAGCATTGGCGGGATTCGAGGTCGAGGTCGAAGCAGCTGGAGTAGGAGCAGAAGCAGGAGGTGCCCCGCCCACCCCTGGCGGCGCCCAATTGAGCACAAACGACCGTGCCGAGTTGGGCATTGTCATCATCTGTCCGTGCGTCCCGATGGAGGAGTTGACCTATAACGGGGAGAGGAGAGTGAGTCACCAAAAATAATGATCGCGAAAAGAAAATAGAGAAGATGAGGTAACGAAACGAGGCGATATGCGCGCCAGAGAATCGAAATGTGGGTCGCGCAAGGGAAAAGTAGAAAGGTAGCAACCAGGATATACCCGCGTAGAAACGAAAAGAAAACGCACAAGACCACGGCGAGCACGGGAAAAAGACATAAGGCACGATATATGCGCTTCAAAGACGACGGGCCAACGTCTCGAGGCAAAACACCATACACGCGCACCCACCCCTAAGAAAGGCAGTGCGCGCGATGCTCACGATCCCGCATCATCGTCTCCGCCTCGGCTCGCATTCAGGGAAAGAAGAAAGAGCAGGAAAGGAAGCTGCAGGGGGAATATATGCGCTCGAACGCACGATATATGCGCCCCAAAAGGTAAATACACCACAGCGAGGTGGATATATGCGCTCAAAAGCACGATATATGCGTGCCACAAACGCATATCACGTGCATATGAGACTAAAAGATTCCCGCCCACGCCCGTGCTCAACGCCTCCATCGCATCGAAAGAAAAATGAACGAAATAGGCATGACAACCCACCTTCGCCAACGCCCCCGCCGCGCGCTCCGCGCTCGTAAACGTCAGCACGGCGTACCCCGCGTTGTTCGCGCCGGCTCCCGCGGCATTCGAGGAAAAGGAATTGGATCCCATTCCGTTGACGTTCGGGTTGGGCGGGGATGGGACGACGACGGAGGCGTCCCAGCGCATGAGGGCGCATACCTGCGTGTAGGCGATTAGCATACTACTCCAGAAGCGAGGCGAGGGGAGGAGGTATAAGGGAGAGAAGGAGGGAAGAAGAGCCACCCACCTGCCTCGCATACTCCGCATCCATCCACGGCTCGAGGTCGGTCCAAAGGAGAGAGGTCGGCGGGGAGATCTGTTGGGGTTGCGTCCCGCCATTCGTAGCCATCGTCATCGTGTTCCCGCTATTCGTGCTAGTGGTGCTGGCGGGATTCGTGTGAGGCGGGGGCGAGGTCGCGTTCCCGCTATTCGAGACAGGCGGAGGCGAGCTCGCGCTAGGCGTATGCGTATGCGAGTGCCGATACTGCGTCGGAGCGGTCGCGGTGGTACTGGGAGGAGGAGGGGAAGTGAAATTCTGCTGCTGGTGCTGGTGTCGGGACGCGGTTCCGGAAGAAGAGGGAGTGGCGTTGTTTGTCTGGGTTAGGCCCATCGTCGCGCCGCCCCCGCCTCCGCCTCCTGCATCCCATTCCGCCCTTGCTCCCCGATATTGCCCGTACCCGTATGGGTTCTGCGTCGGGTGGGCCTTGAACGCGTATGCGTAGTCCGCCATCGTTGTCAATGGAGGATGTGGTGCTGACTCCTAATTCGATATTCGATATACGGCCGCGCGTCGCGAGCCGGCGATGGAGTCGAAGGTGGTGATTTGTCGTCCGCGTAGCTGGACGAGACGAATCCAAGTCGAAAAAGAGTCGTAGAGTCGGAAAAAGAGAGGGAAAAAAACAGGACAGCAAGGACGAAGTAAGCAAGCGGAACAGAAAGCGACAGGAGAGTAGAATCGAATCAATCAGGCGTGGACGGCGTAGAGGGGCGGGGGCGGGTGAAAAGCCAGCTGGGCGACGGAGAGGAGTTTGTCGAGGACCCAGGCTCAGCTATCACCCGGCCAGAAGGACCCTTGTTTTCTAGTCACGCTCAGCACAATGGGCCAAACAGCAGACGCGATCTTCACCCTATTTCATCGCATCATCCCTGCATTCTCTGCATATGATTTCGAATCCGTGCATGGAATCGTGTTTCAGCAGTCGATGGAGCCTCAAGAGCTGTGGGCTGCTGTCCGGGATGGGATCTACGCTTTCAATTAACGGACTCAGCCTTGCACTGGATAGATTGCAGGACCAAAAAAAATCCTCACCAAAAAAATTCTGCAGCTCGACCGTCTCCAACGTTACCCCCCCGCCAAATGTACCCTCTGACTCCTCCTTGCTTTGTCCTGATCCTCGATTCAATTCGTTCTTCCTTTGTCCCTCAAAGCTCTCTCCCGAAAATCCCGTCCGCCCGTCCGTTCGTCGGCCAAGCAATTATCGCCAATTTTCCGCTGATCGATCACCCCAGCTTGTCTGCGGGTTCCTGGCCAAGTCGAAATCCTCCGGGGTTCCTGAATATGCACTTGACTCGACCGCCACCTCACCACTGCTCCTCCGACCATCGCCTGGCCCCAAGAAATCTTTTTTCCGCCGAGATAGCAAATTTCCTTTTCGGGATAAGTACCATCTCGAACCTTCCAGTCCTCGCTCTATGTCCAAAACAGCTTTTCAGTATCTCGGTTCCGAGCACAAGAGTGCTGTTGCTGTACATACCGCAGATCTGCCACCTGGTACCCTTCTCGCTTCTCTGAAAATGAAAACAAAAACGTCAGTCCCAATCTCAAATCGCAAGATTCAATTCAATCCCCGCACCTACGTCTTAGAAGACCGGATACAGCCCCTCCCGCATAGTCATAACGCTGTCTTACACAAGCGTCACGGCTGCCTTGAATCGCCGAAGCATCTCATCTCAGCTGTATATTCGAGACACCTGCCTGAACCAAGTCGACAACTGGGGAGGTACGCTTCGGAGGCCTCCACGTCCAATGAGTTGCTTCTTCCCTTGATATGTCATTACGAACCGCCTCCCAAGACCGAATCTCGCAAGACGCATCCATCCCAAAATTCTGTCTCCTTTTCTGGCCCCGTACGATCCCGCAGCAAGCGTCAACGGAACACGTCCTTCGAACTCCGGATCCGCAGTGCATCAAGCGATAGCAGCAACAATGGACCAGACTGGCCGGGGACATAACACAACACACAAAGCTGTATGCATCCCCGTCGCCGTATCCATATCCGTATCCACCGCAGCCCAAAATAGCCTGCAGCTGAGACGAGAAGACGAAGATGGACATGGCGACGAATGAATGAATGAATGAATTGACGGCCGGCCAGCCCAGCCGAGCTGCCTCTGTTCCAGCCTCTGAGACCCAGCACCAGGAATTTCCTTTTTCGGCCACCTGGATGAGCCTCGCTTCGTCCCCCTCGCACAGAAAAAGGAAAGACATTCCGGTCCTCTGGTCGCCTCCCGACCTTCCGAATAGCCTCTTGAATTGGTTTCCATCCCATCCCATATCTACGTACGTCGATTCAATTCCGCGGTCCTCTGAATAGGCCACTGATAGACACACCTACCGCATGGCGACACGACACGCGACAAGCGACAAGCCAATCCGGACGTATAGCTGTATGCACCCTGCCTTCCCAAGCGTACTGCGCAGGATTCGGAATAGTCTGTCCGTCTGACCGCAGTGCAAGGATGACTCGACCCAGCGATAGCAATCATCGTCATCTAGCCTGGAATGGAACAGAAGCCCGAGCCAGATATCGACAGCAGCGGAAGGTTTGGGTTCGGCGAATGAGCACAGAGACACCGCAAAAGCAGGACAAAGCGCGCGAGACCGTGAGCACCTCCGCATGGTTTCCAAACTCTCCTCCCGCGACCCTCCAAACCCAGACTTCTACCCTTCTACCTCGACAGCCGGAAGACCCTCCTCCGACAATCCTTCAGGCTTCTCGGAGCGCCAATCCGCCACCGCCAGCCATGTACGTCAACAAGCTTCATATCGTATCGTCTTCTCCCGCGTCGCAGAACGCACATTCTGACTCAATCGTGTATCGCGTATCGTGTATTCGCCCCTCGGAGGCGTATGGCGTATACAGCGCAGCGCAGCCTGAGCTTGACACTGACGAACTGACGAACATGCGTCTGGCAGACAGCAGATAGACGCAATGGCGAAGATAGCAGCCCAAGATCCGGCTGGGCTATAGTCTGGAGTGCCGCTACACCGGTCGATGCTGAGATACGACGAAGTCGGGTCCCCAGATCCAGGCGCTTGCAAGAGACGCCTGCGCTGTGGACGTGGCTAGCCGCCGGCCATGAACGCGTCGCGTCGATGGCGCGCATCACGGAGGCATGTACCACAGCTCGTCGGCGGTAAAAACAGCCAAGCGCCTGCTCGGACGTCCGGCAGACAGGATAGTAGCCAACGAAATGGAAGTGCTTTAAAGCGCCGATGGGTGGGCTGTAGCGTCCGGGAAGCACGAGCCGCAGTACAGATATGATTCAGAATGGATGGATAACCTGGATAGGGACGGGCGTCAGTCAGCACGGACGAGTTCGGCGCGCTTCGTACAGGTCAGCTCGGGGTTCAATGGATTGAAAAGGGATTGAAAAGGGTACTCACCACCGCTACCAGTTCAATGGATGTAAAGTCCATAGTGGACGCACCACCCTGACACCCTTGTTTCACCTCTCGACGAGCTTGCTTTGTCTTTCAACCTTGCGTACCTCCCTTCTTCTCGGGATGTCCTTCCTGTCGTGCAGCTCCTCTTCATCCATTCTGGCCTTCATGGTTATTTTCATCGTGTTTACTTTCCCACCGCGGCGCGTACGGCAGACGCGCGCACAAACAAATGTAGGTCCGTGTAGGTCCGTGGCGGTGCCGGTGGACTCTCTCCTTTGCTTTCGTCTTGCTTTGTTGTTCTGTCTTCTGCTTTGATGTTTTGTGCATTTATGAATCCGCTTGCTTCGTTCCGCATTGGGAAGATGGGCGAGTGATTTGCTCCGGCCAAATTCCGCGAGGAATCGTCTTGGATGTTTTCTAAGTTCTTAACGTCTCATTCTGGGCTACCACCTTTCAAGTTTATTCGGCCGCGTATCCATCTCGAAAGGTCAATTATTTTCCTATTAGACTTGATGGCTAGTTCCCGGGCTGCCAGCCCGGTGGCGAATATACGCACGCAACCTCGAGACATACAAAAACGCCCGTGGCGCTACTTTTCGGGGTCCCAAGATCTACTACGCTTCTTCGCTTCATGTTCTTTGCGAAGCTGCTGACGATTGCGATCGATATTGGCGTATACCGGAATCTCAGTTCGGAAGAACAGATGCACAGTATCAGGAATGGTAACAATTGAAAACCAAAAAAACTGGCAAACAGAATTCCTATCGTACATGGGAAAACGCTCAAAGACATTCTCCTGTGGACGTGACTACACCTCGCCTAATGCTCCCATATTTTCGAGCAGCACAAGACCACCAATAAGCGCTGTTGCAGTCAGCAGGGAGAGCATCGAAATGTCGAAGATGCGTACATAATGCTGGATACAACTCCAACCTTGTGAGGTATCGGAATTAACGCCGCACACAATCTAAAATATTAATGCATACTCTTTGTTTGGTTCCCAACCATGATCGCGTCTTTTTGAAAGAAGGAACCGGGGCAGCAATTCGTTTAACAAGGCAAGGACGAGGATCGCAGCCGGCCACCTGTGCGTCGGACCCACTGCCAGCATGGTACATGCAGACAACCCGAAAATCGTGAACAGAAGAGGTCTTGAACGCCGAAAAAGCCACTCGCTGAACGTGAGAATCAACAACGCACGAACGCCCCAGAAAAGCCTTCAAAGCTCCATTGGTTCATTCGCCCCTGTAACATCATAGGTCGAACTGACTGCTGCCTGCGTTCTGCCGGAAGTCTTCCTCGTTTCACCGCGCCATCGATCAACACCAGAGCGAGGCCGGCAGGACGGCTGAGTGTTATCCACCAAAGATGTGGGTTCATGGGGGTATCGTACCCAAGCTCATGAGCGACCCAAATGCCAATGAGATGGAGTGCAGCGTAGTCGCTGTGCCAGTCCAAAACGACCATGCCTGAACCTCCGAGCTGAATCTAATTTTGCTACGGATCAATATCCTGTTAGAGAAATATCAGTTGTAGCTCACAACAACATCCACAAGATGAAATAGCCTGGATAAATCTCTCGAAAGGCCATTGTATCTGTAGGGGATACGAACGGGTTCAGAAGATGTAAATTTTTCATTGAAAAAGTACCGATAAGGAGTCCAGATACAGTCATCCCACTGTATGATACCCTTCGAGCCATAGTCAATGAAGCTTGCGACTATGAGAAACCCTCCGATTGCAGACAAGTGGGGTCTCAGAGGTTGGAACACACGTTCTGTGTAGTCCTCGATCTTGCGGCAGAGTGCTCTGAAATTATCCATGTCCATGGGAGCGTTTTAGAATTGGGGGTGAAGAGAAGGGTGGGAGACCCAATGAAAAAGTCGAATCCATGATGAACAAGTCTGAGAGATGAATACCTGCGACGTGTCGGATACGTGTTCATTACAGCGCCACGAAGACGCCAAACTGCGGGAACAAAGACTCGTCCACTTGAATCAAAGCCATCGATGATCGCGGTGATTTGAAGGCCTAGTCGAGGACAGTAGGCGTTTCCGAGATAGAATAAAGCTCGAGGACAGGCAAGCCGACCTGAGCTCCCATTTCATCCTATCTTCGCCGAAAATTGAAAGACGCGAAAGACAATACACCGAGGGACAACACACTGGGAAATGGAATGGTGGTGATGAGGTTGCCAGCGTAGCATCCGGTCCAGCTTGGAGTAAAGGGCTGCTTTCTCGATTCTGCACTGCGGACCGACAGCCCTAGAAAGACTTCCATAGGAAGGACTTGAAATTATCCTTCAACCTTCGAGCCTGTGCTGTATCCAATCGCCATCCTCATGACACTGAACGTCGTTGTGAGCGGCGTACATCTCAACTCCATTACAATCAATCCAAAGTTTTATCAGACCATAGCCGCATCCTGTTTTCCACTGTGAGAACCACGGCTATCAGTCACCTCCACCTCGGGTTCGCGCTCCAGGCGCAGTTGAACCACACCAGCGTTCCTGTGATGCGGGGCCGTACTTTGGCCCAACTCGTACGTCTGGGTCCCGTGTCCAAAGTGCACAGTCCCTGCACTGATCGCGCTGTCTCTTTCTCCGTATGACGTGCCTCGACTCACCCGGATGATGATGTAGGAGAACTAGGTCATTGAATTAGAGTTAGAAGTCGCATGTTGGAATAGAGGGAAAGCGAGTACTGACAACTACGCCCTGAAGAATTGATACACCTATTAGCGACAGACCTGAAGAATGAACAAATTGGGTACTTACGATCGTCGGGGGCGTCTACGGGATGGATGGGATTATTCTTCAGTAACAGCATACAAAAGAAACAACGTACGCAATTGAATAGGATGAAATTGACATAGCTGTTGACGCTGTTGCTGATGAGAGTTCCAACGAGAAGAAGTGTGTATATTGCGGCTGTTCAACGATCAGTGATAAGGGTCGCATAGGAACACTTGTACAGACCTGATTCGACGATGATGGATAAAGCGCGCATGGTGTACGTGGGACCTGGAGCCCGAGATCCAGCTCACTTGGCGGTGGATACGAAGGATACGGAAGGCAATGAAGCCTGTTATACCAGGGTTCCAGGAATGAATTCGCAAGGGTAGAAGCGCACCTACCAGTGCAGATGATATTAGTGCAGAGGGTTAGCGAGAGGAACAGATTCAGTGACTTGAACACGATGTTGCCCCAGATGGCAGGGCCTTCTGTGTCCAATTTTGCTAGCGCGATGCTAACCCAGATTGAACTCCCTGCAACGCACCGAAGGCTATATCAGAAAATCGATTAACGCAGAAGTGCGAAGAGAACGGGCCTAAATTGGCGAGGCATAGGACCATCGGAACGAGGATAACCAGCCAACTTCTGTTCCACACGATGAAGGTTCGGAATATCTATGGCTAAATTTAAAGAAGCCGCCATGCGGAATCTTAGAGATCGGCATACGATGAATGCATCGGCTATTGGGGTGAGGAAGAACCAACAGGCGTTGGTGACAAGCCCAAGGGTGGTATTTGGCGGTCCGAAATCTGCGTCAATATCTAAACTTGGTCCATCAGCGTTCCTTCGTTGGAGACACAGATTTGACTTACCGAAAGCAATCACACATCGGTAGGTGTCGATGATGCAGCGCTATAAGAAATTTTCTCGACACGAGGAACAACGAGCAGGGTTGAAAGTACCGTGGTGATGAGAATGAACATGAGCACCGCCGTTCCAACGACATATTGCTGCTTAATATCCCTCCGCTTCTCCTTCTTCCTGAAAATAGTACAACATTCGATGAATGCGGATAGGTAGACCCCTTGGAGGCAAATCAATCCAATCGACGCTGCACGCAGGGATATTCACCGTAAATGATGTTTTCCAGGAAGGCGCTGATCATTGTGTAAATACATACGAGCGAGTGATTGGGCACCAGAAGAGAGAACGCACCCGAGATATGATTCCTTTGTCCCAGGCGCTAAGGGCATCTGGAGAGCCGAAAGACAGAAGGCAAACGAAGAAGGCAAAAAAGCTGAGGAGAGGGTTGTCGACGTCAAGGGAGTCTTGAAACATTTAAACCGGTTACTGATCTATTTATAGGAAACTATCAGCACGCGCCCGCTAAACACGGAACTGAATTCAGTTCAAGATATTCGAGTGGCTCCTTCCTGATAGAAAACTTACGGATCCCCGCAGTGATCCGCCCGAGTCCGATCCCAGTATTAGGTTTGTGCAATCCGAAACGGCCCCCAATCCTCCGGCTGTTCTCCGGAAACCTTGCAAGTGTTGGAAGTCATCCGGAAAATATGGATAGATCCCTGAGATGTTTGACTTGGGGGTGCGATGACAACGTGGAAAGCAAGAAGAAACAAAGAAGAACGGTCGTGCGAATATGGGAAGCCCGTGGGATGATTTGCCCTCGGCCATCATACCGTTTCTTTTCCACTTCCACTCATCTTCCACTCTCGCGCAGAGCCGTATTATATCGCTATTGCCAGGAAATTCAGGTATTTCTTCAAGATCGCAAGTAATTCGCAGGCCTAGGTCATTCCTTCAGTTTGTTCAGTGTCCTTGGTCAACAGCAACTTAAAAATACGGCTGCGGCCTGTGTCTCACATTCCCCACGTACACGCAGACAACTCGCACTTTGAACAAAGCAGCATACTAGAGTCTTGGCCTCCAACCATATGATTGGATTTCTGCCTCACTGTTTTTTTTCCGCATAACTTCTTTTGGTTTTTCTTCGTTTTGCGGACCGCAATTTCAATGGAGGTCTATGCCAAATGTTTCGGCACTGGTAGCGGAACATGTACGTTGAAGAATGTTGAAAATTGTTTGCCCAGGCTTTAGCAACATCCTACAGAGTAACGCAGAGCAGCCGAGTGATTCGCCTTCCTTCTCTGGGAGAATGCTCTTCCGGGTTACGACAGTTCCCAAGTTCCGGCAGGAATCCCGTTCTAAAATTCCATATCCCGTGATGAAAAAGAAGCTAGAACCTGGAGGTGCGTTCCGGCTTTTCCCAGTCATGTATTTAAAGCAGCAGTGGGGAATAATGCCTTCTCCCAGTCCAGTCCTCACCAATGCCACACAGTGATGCTCACAACGGCGTCCGTCACGACAACGAGAAAGGATCTGTGCACATGGAAGAACATGCATCTCACCAACCCATTCCGCAGAATCCCATCCAATTGACTGGTATGTCCTATGCGGACCGCGCCCCTGTTGGTATTGATTATTTCCTTGGTTTTAAAACAAAAAGCTGCGCAATACGAACGCCTCTTTTTCCAACCCCGTGGCGAGCCGCGCAAAGGAGACTTATCCCCCACACGTTATGGGAACCCAACGGCATTCGCGATCATATCCTACCTCCTCGCCCTAACTCCCACAGTGTGCATTCTCATGAGCTGGGACGGCACTGCTCCAACGTCTCTCACAGGCATCATTGGCGACTTCTATTTCATCGGAGGGCTTGGGATGACCATCGGTGGAGTCTTCGAATGGGTTGGTCTGCTGGATTTATTTATCATCTGACTGACACGCGTGTAAGGTCCTGGGTAACACGTTCCCGTTCGGTAGCTTCTGCTATTCCATCATCCGTAGGCTTTCTCTCACACATAACTAGTGGTGTTCTCGACCTTCGGAGGATTCTGGTTTGTTTTTGACACTCCGTTTGGATATTTATTTACTTTTTCTTCACAGGCTGAGTCTCGGGGTTCTGTTTGACCCGTCGAAGGGAATTGCCTCAGCGTTTCCCGATGGGACAAATTCTCCTGCATTCAACCACGGGGTTCAATTTTACTTCACCTTTTGGGCGATCCTATGTATTCTCTATCTTATCGCTGCTGTGCGAACAAACGTTGTATTCATGGTGAGTCCGAGTATGACCGTTTGTTTGCAATCTGACATCATTTGCCAGTACGTGTTCGCCACTCTTGTATTCACCTTCTCGTTCTGTGAGTTTGCTGCTGCCCACGGGCAGAGATTTTGCTCAATCAGATTTCAGTGGCGGCCGCATACCGTCAGTCCGGGCTCGGAAATGCGGGCATGTCACTTACTCTGCGTGCGTTGCCTACCTTTTCACGTAGCCATGAGACTCGCTGATCATTCTTGTTCTCCAGTGAAAACCGCCGGTGCATTTGGATTTGTACGTTCCTTCCTTGACCTTCCGGACAGCGTTCACATTTTACATTTCTGAAGGCGAACATCGTCGGTGGATGGTATCTAGCGGTCGTTCTGATCTTCGCCGCCGTGGACATGCCGTTCGACCTGCCCGTTGGAGACCTTTCGAGATTCCTCCGGAGGAAGACGAAAGCTGACTAGTCTCCTGAACGTTCAGACTGTCATCGTTCTCACTGTTTGCTGTAATATGTCATTCGCCCAAGTGTACCTGGTATCATGCTACATTTTCATCGAGCGTCCGACGTGCCGCCCTACTAGAACTTAGAAGCAAGGCAAAAGTTCTCGACTCAGTTCAAATCAGCAACTTGAAATCGGCCTGTTGTTCTCATCGTGGGCCAATTCTGATGCAACAAACCTGAATTTGTGAAAGACTTTAGTATACAGACGATACATTTCAAGTAAATCTAATGATAATCAAACCATAAAATAGCCCGTCAAGCAAAGATTCTGCCTCCATAGACGACGAAGCACGCGCACACCAAAACCGCCGGCACCACGAATTTCACCGCGGCTCTGCGCCAAACCGCGGCCACCCGCTTCTTCATGTGGTCCTGGAAGGCCTGGGTATCGTTGACGTTCGGGAACGGCTCCGCGGGAACTTCCTTCTCGAGAAACCTGCACACACTCTCCCAATTTAACCCTCACCGACCCGATACTCAAGCAACCGTTCCTTTGGCACCAGGGACCGGACCTCGTCGTAGTACTTGATGTAACGCTTCTCTGCGACCTCTTCCGCGACGTTGTTGGTTCCAAACATGGCATTGAAAGCGAGACGCCAGAATTCACGAACCTAAACATTCGAAGGACGCGTACAGTTACTGTGGCTCACGAAAAGATGTCCATACCCTGCCAGCGGTGTTGGCTTCGAGGCGAGCGGTAAGGTCGCCCACAGGGCTCGCCAGCGTGCCGCCAATGGTGTCTTTAAAAGATTTCCACCAGCTGTCAACGTCGCGTGTAGTGAGCACGACTTTAGCCTCTGGGTACGCGGAGATGAGCTCTTCTGCGAACAGGAGGTGGGGTATATCGGTCACGGCCTACAACACTCGTTTAATGTCGCACAACGTTAAAGACTATCGCAAGATGAGCGAGACTCACCATGCAATGTCCCAGCAGCTGGTCCCACTCCGCGCGTCCATAGGGCTTGCCCTTCCCGAAGAACTTGGCATTGATAGCCTCTGTCCACATCTCCATCTCTAGCGGGCTCGTCCAGATCGTGAAGCCATGGTTTGTCTCGTTGTATCCGAGCTTCTCGAGGGCGATGCACATCGCTGTATGTATGAAACTATATCAAACACGAATGCAGCGAGAACTTTTATCGATGGACAACGTACATGAAGTGCTTGTGCGTGAGAAACCCAAGGCGAGGACCTGCATGAGAACCGTGCGGGGCTTGTTGCGCCGTTCGACGTAGTGGTACATCGTGGAGTGAGGGAGAGAGAGCGTGTTGAGGCTTGCAGAAAGAAATGGAAATAATGCGCCGCCCCTATTTCGCGGCTTTTAGGTTGAAGAGTGATCGGGACCTCAATTTTAAATATTTACTTCCGCTCCGCTCAGATCCCAACAAAATATGGCAGGATCCATAGTGTTGCCGCCGAGTCGAGTCGAGTCAATTCGAGTCGCTAACTCGACGCCAACTCGAATGACCGAGTTGGTCCGAGTTTTGACTCGAGTTGGCAATTGAGTTCTCAGGAAACTTCCCACCTGCGGCAGAAAACGCAGGAGCCTAGGGATCGGCACCATAACCGTATATACAGTAGTACAGTTACGGTTATCACTAGTTGAACATTTCAAGTTTTTCACTGAAAATTTTGGTGAAAAATGTTTTGAATTTTATTATCAGAGACTGGGTACTTGGCCACCTTAGCATAATTTAGCTTAACTATGCCCATGGAGGTTGGTGGGTATGGATGTATGGGCTCTAAACCAAGGTTATGCATTCTGAGAGTAAGCCCAGATATTTTCCGCGAATTTAAATGGTGATTCCATGCCTCACTGAATTTTCTTTTCGGCAAAGTCCCAAAGAGGCAATAGACGGGCTAGTCGGCCACCCAGCTCTTTCGCTCATTTGCATTGGTGCCTTTTGCCCCACTGTGGCCCAAATGACTCAAAGGATACCACTGTATGATTCTATACACTCAAAGTGTACATATGAGCTATAGGAAGACAATAATAATTTCACTTTCAAGCCAGCCGGAATAGGTGAGAGCATGATGCGGAGGGAATGTTGTGCACTACAAGCGACAGAACCTATCGAGGACCCCAGCAAGGGTAAAGAATAATCTATAGGATGTACTTCAACAGGCATGATCACAGGACGTCTCTCGCATACCCATAACCCCTCCAAAAAAATCATCTTTCCATGCAAGTGAAATCCTGGGGTTTGAGGTGGCGGCCGGCAATGGACAGGAATTCGGGCAGCTAAAAGTCAAATCAACGTGAGAGAATACTGAGATAGATGGGAAGAATAAATATCCCAAATCCTTAATCTATATCGAACACGGATAGATTGATAGAGGGTGGCCGGATTTCGCCACCTAGAATTAGGTCGAGATATTCTTGACGGGTCCATGAAGCGAGGGAGAAGTTTCCTCGTGAATGGTATGCATAGAATTCATTAACCTGAATCCAAGAATAAAAACGAGACCCAAAACCTGCGAGTCGGTGAAGAATTGGTGGAGAAAGGAGCAAAAGCCGAGCGCGAGGGCCGTTCGGAGATAAGAAATGATGTTCACATGCCGCCACCTTGACAGAAAACGTCGCACAGTTTTTGATACCCGCATCAATTTGGGTCCAAACTCGACATACAACATCCTCACAAGTTGTATTCTACCATACAAGTGCCCGGAAGCAGAAATATGCACAGTGACATCTCATATTTTGCAAGTGGCCGAGTACCTAGTTTGGCCGACTAGGCAGTCGCGGATAATATAGCAAAATTTCAGTGAAAAACCAGGTGAAAAACTTGAAACATTTTTGTGAATTTTTTGAACCTTGTGAAAAATTTCTGAAAAAGTGGTGAAAATGTTTTGAAGTTCAAAAATGTCATTAAAAAGTTTCAAGTTTTTCACCTGGTTTTTCACTGAAAAATTGCTGTAAAATTCAAAACATTTTTCACTAGAATTTTCACTGAAAAACTTGAAATGTTCAACCAGTGTATATGGGTACCGTACCGTAACCGTAAGAGCTCCCAGAAGCATTGTTACAGTTACGGTTACCGGTCCGGTCGCTTTTTTTTTAATGACGTGAGAAAAAAGGAGCCAACTCCGGTGCTTGCCGAAACTTGTCAGTAGCACAGACTATTCAGCTTGCGCCATAACAGCACAAAAATTTGTGGATCTTAGTGTGTATTATATCTCTTGGAACCTGTTTATCCACGCGCAGCCCAAAAAACCATCCTGTTCATGGAGGAATAGCTGAAATACCTGTTTTGGGACGAGGAACTCGAGTCCACTCGAGTTGACAACTCACCTAACTCGATGACACCAAGTTCCGCGTTAATCGAGTCGAGTCGGATCAAAACTCGAGTTCGACTCGACTTGACGGCAACACTAGGCAGGGACGACTTCATCAATAATTGTGGAACATTTAATATCCCAGTGATGACACACTGGTTGAACATTTCAAGTTTTTCACTGAAAATTTTAGTGAAAAATATTTTAATTTTACAACAATTCTTCACCAGAAAAGTAACTGAAAAACTTGAAACTTTTTTGTGAGTTTTTTGAACCTTGTGAAAAAATTCTGAAAAAGTCCTGAAAAAGTATTAAAATTCAAAAAAGTCATGAAAAAGTTTCAAGTTTTTCACATGTTTTTTTGCTGAAAAATTGCTATAAAATTCAAAACATTTTTCACTAATTTTTTCACTGAAAAACTTGAAATGTTCAACCAGTGACACTCAAACGTTACTTCAGTTGGAAAGTTTTCGGATTGAAAGATTTGAAAACCACAAACTTGGAGAGCATCTTCATCAACGGCGCGCATCAGACTCCAAAAAATCCTGTACATTTTCATTCCAGAGATAAATCACTCCGGAAAATCCAAAGTTTCGGGGGCCCTGAAAACGTTCCTGAAACCTAAGGTATCAGGAACTGAGCTGGTGCTCCCGAAACCGTTCCCGAAACCAAAGGTTTCTGCAGCACAGAAACTGTTCCCGAAATGGAAGGTTTTGGGAATGGTTTCTGACCACCTGAAATCTTCTGTTTCGGGAACAGTATCAACCTTGCCAAAACTGTTCCTGAAGCCTTTGGTTTTGAGAATGGTTTCTGGCGACCAGAAACAGAAGGTTTTGGCACTCCAGAAACCATTCCCGATACTTTTGTTTTCAGGAACGAATTCGGTGTCCCCTAAACAATGAGTATAGGCAACAGTTTTGGTGCACTGGAAACTGTTCCCGAAACCTAAGGTTTCAGGAGCACTGAAGCCTAACTGCAGCTCAGCTGGGAACAGTTTCTGTGCTGCAGAAACCTTTGGTTTCGGGAACAGTATTGACCTCGCCAAAACTGTTCCTGATACCTTAGGTTTCGGGAACATTTTCAGGGCCCCCTAAACTTTGGATTTTCCAGAGTGTATTCAATGGAACCTTGGACGCTATGTGCAGTAGATACAACCGAATTAGCAATCTGCCTGGGTGAGAGAGATTTCAACCCATCGAAGAGCGGAAAGTACTGTCAGCACTGCAACACTGGTATCAAATTCTCGAAAGGCGCATTCAAGAGGCAAAGGAGAATCTGCCAAAAAGATAATGGCAAGATTTCGCAGATTGTTTCCCATGGGAAGGTGGCTGAGCAAGTTGCTCAAAGCGTAAAGGCCATCCTGACTGTCAGTAATCTGAATGTTTAACCCTTTCAATGCGGGGAAGAGTGCAAGATCCATGTCCGCATCCGGAGTAACTGAAGGAAAAGAATTAGGAGACTCAAACCAAAGGGAAGAGGAAGTACATACACAGTGTGAGCCATAATGACTCCAAGTGTGGAAGACATGGCATGAAGACTGCCTGTAGTGCAGACCAGTCGGATGAATGAACTTCAAGGCTTCAAAGCTGGGCAAAATCAAATGGGAAATGGGGCCCACACATCCAACCTTCAAGCTCAAACGGCATAGACAGATGCACAAGTGCAATTTTTGCTTTTTGTGGGGAGCGTCTACGTTTGAGGAAAGCACACTCAAGACAAAAGCCTGGGTATTCATCTAAGTTGTCTAAGGCAAGCCTTAGTTGTTGGATACTCAGTGAATACCCAGTAAAATATTGGTCAATGATTGATATTGGCTCAAGATACCCCCAAAGCTGGACGCGGTGCAGACAGGGGAGCTGCAGAATTGTCTGGATTGGGGAAAAAGTATCGGGTTGTGCGGGGGCTGCCCATGGGTAGCTCCTGCATTCGTCAGATGAGTGAACGGCACTTTTGCAAGGCCCGCGAAGCCCGAGCTGTTGAATGGAAGAGAAAACTTCCGGACGAGGGGGATAAGGAGTGAATTATTCTGGAGAGTGTGGCTGAGCAGGTGAGACTTTATTTCGTCTTTGTATTCCAGATGGTCAGGAGTTAGTTTGATGTGCCAATAAATGTGGCGCTGCGCAAGATACACCCAAGTTCTTGCCACAAGGGCACAGTGAATCAGATGAGCAGGTGAGTCGGAAATAAAGTCGAGCATGTGGTCCAGCAGTTCTTGGATGTTTAAGGCGCGTGAAGCGACGCTACGCCTAGCTACTTTAAATCCACGTCAGCTGTTAAGGCTCGAGTTGGTTGTTAAGCAGGCTTGCCTTTCGCATATGTCATTCCACGGGGGAGGCCATGTAGGTCGAGGAAGTTCTCAGCAGCGATGGGCATCATCCCTTGAAGGTGGATGGCCCTAATCTATAACCACCCAAATAGCCCTGATATCCTGTCGCCCGATTGAACCGCCTTGGCATATATGTAACACTCTTGAATGCGATTCCACGCTATAAATGCATCCCGAAGCCCCGACGTTGCCGCAGTCACAGCCAGTTGCTGGACTCCTAGTATCGCTGTACCAGTTTAATGATCTCACTGAAGTCTGAAGCTGCAAGTGCCTGTCATTGGACCGATTCGTATTATATATCATCTAGAGCCAAAAGGCTAGTCAAGCTATCAATCTATCAGAATTGTTCTGTAGCGTAGCAGTCAGTGGAAAGCACACTCAAGTATGCGACTCACAGCTTCTGATATAAGGGCTGAACTTTTCTCAGTGCGTGCAGTGCCTGATTGCGGTGTCGCAAAATCCTGCCCATGGAGCAGCCCAGGCGGTGAAAAACACAGCTCAAGCCTGGATCTTAGTCAATCTTGAAAGATATCCCTGTGCGCTCTTTGACAGCGACTCGGAGATGGCAAGTAAGAGGACAAAGCAGGTCGGATCACCACCGATTTGGATGTCTCCCTTCCAAGACCAAACACGGACATGTGATCACGCGTCAGTTTTCAACCATCGTGATTCAAAACGATGTAACAATTCAGGTCACACATACGGGTGAGTCGCGGGGATCACCTCACTTTAGCTAGGTCCCCCAACCTGAGTTTCCACGCCAAAAAAATGTCAGTACATCTGCGGTTAACAAACACCACCATCTCGTCCTGATAAGATAAGGACAACCAAACAAACACAAGTACTACCACAACCGTGAACCTGAATTCCACAGACCGCAGACTGCCTGCAGAAAACAAACAAATCAACAGAGCGATAAGATAGAGAAGCCAAACATGTACAAATACTACCATGATCGAAATCCTGGCTTCAGGACCGCAGACACCTTGCAGAAAACAAACAAGTACATACACTGATAAAGAGTTGCCATGGTGGCTGGAGCGCATCTTATTCTGTACAATACTACTGTACTATTTCATTCAATTCGTAAATGCACGTGACTTGTAATTTTTCTGACAAATCTCCAAAATCCGCTAAAATTGAGAAAAAATTATTGCAGCACACAATCACCCCTGTCGTGCTCAATGTGAGCTGGTCGGCGCACGAGCGCCGACCGAGTGAACATTGAGCAATGATCCTATAGCTAGTAACTAATTCTGCCTGGTCATGTTCAATGTCTGTGATGGCAAGTTGGAAGCATTGAGCAAAGCAGTTATTAACTAATTTCCTTTCATTGAGGCGGGCCCAAAGAACAGTTTAAACACAATTTGGACACAATATAAGAAATCAGAGGAAATACCCATGACAAAGCAGCCTTCAAGCAAAGTGCTGGGCTGCTTCTGAACATAAACAGGAAATAAGATAGTGCAGAGTACTACAGGCTTCAAGTATGATGCGGAGAATCGGCCACCAAGCGAGGTGATGGGGCTGTTGCTACAGCCACTGGTAGGATTCGAGGCGCAGGGAACATGGATGCAGGGGAATACAAAAGACTACGGAAATGAATGATACGGGCCGGAATATATAAATGAAGAGTAAGACGGATAGGGGGTTGCAAGAGCAACAAATGCGTTGCGGTGCATTACGGTCACTATTCCAACAAACGAGTTTGATGGCAGAGCAGATACATACAGATGGAGTAAATAATACTAACTAACTAGAATTATTCTCGTGCACGCTGGATTCGCTGTATATGTACCCAAGTCCACTTCCCGCACCCTCTTATCAATCCGCTGGATTTGCTTCATCTGTAGAGACCTTTCAAAGAGAGGACGTGCCATCAACCACAACTCTACTGCTTTGTGCATGTCTCCTCTCTGTTTTTTGATATCTCCAAGGGAAAGCATGCAAAGACCTCGACTTCGATGAATGTCCATCTGTGTGAATCCCTCCAAAGCTACAGTAAGAAGACTATGGGCCGTACTCTCATCCCCATGCAAGAGGGATATGTTTCCCAAACACCTGAGGGCTTCATGGATTTCCAGTTTCTTGTGGGACTGAAGTGAATAGACCAAGCACAGTGTTGCCCATATGTGACTCTGATCCACATCGCCTTTGTTCCAAAGACTTACATCACCAAGTCGCTGAAGACAGAATTCTGTGTTCTCACTATTCTTCCCCCAATTCAGGCCCAAAAATTTTTCAAATTCCGACCTTGCAGACAAAGGATTTCCCTCCCGAAGATCCACGTCTGCCCGGAGGATATCAGAAAATTCAATTGCGCTTGGATGTCCCATCATGTTGAATATGGAGCGTGCTTCATCAAGGTTCCGATGTATAGTTTGTGTATCAGTCCCAATCAAGATGTCAATTCCTGCGATATTCAGGAGAGAAAGGCCGTATTGGTAAGAGAATTGCTCGGAGGAAATCTCTCTGGAAATGCGAGCATGGATGCTTCGTGCCTCTGCATATTCCGATTTGTACATATGAAGCTCAGCTTCGGCATTCAGGAGAAGACCATGGGCTTGGCCTTGGGATTCACCACAAAGATTCAGAAGATGTCTTGCTCGACGGCAAAGTTGGACAGCATCTTCATACTGCCCCAGTGCACTGCAGGAAAAACATTCTGTTCTCAACGCTGCTGACTCTGCATACATATCGCCAGATGCTGCTGCCAGCGCCTTTTCTTGACAGGCATATGTTCGTGCCATATGATAATCACCAAGCCTCCATTTCGTCCATGCTAGTATACCCAACACTTGAGACTCCGCCTCAGGCTCTCCACTGCACCTTGCGAAATCAAGTGCAGTCTCCAGCGACTGTAATGCAAGACTCATAGAGTGCTCCATAAAATAGGCTGAGGCGGCAAGATAAAGTTGTGCTGCAAATGTGTGTTAGACAATGAAAAAATAGTTAATCATAACAGACTCACACTTGACTACGGCATCATCAAAGTGAGGAAAAAGAGCCTGGGCTTGTTAAAGGAGAGCATCCGGATCTGGAATGTGGTTCTCTGTCCAAAGCATAAATGAGTCCGCAAGGAACTGCACATGCAGCTTTTGATTTGGGATCTGAGACAGCACCAAGGGAATATGGTCTCTAATAATATTCCGACCACGTCCAGTGAGAAAGCAGACTCGGCTGAACAAAATAGCACACTCCACTGCCTGTTCCAGGTCAGGATCATTTGGATTCAGGCCCAATACAAGAATATTTTGGAGATTTCCAAGGTTCGATATGATGTGGTCTAGCACTGATCCATCGGATAGAAGGCCCCTGTATTTCTTGTACAATTTCAGGAGCCCATGAAGATGTTTCCGGACCGGGAGTATAACAGCAGGTGAAGGCGGATAAATACTCTGTATATATTCTCGTACAGGAGCCAGAACTTTGAGGTTTCCATCATGGTTAAGGTATGCCAAGGATGCAGAAAGCAAAGCGGCCTTCGCCGTAAGCAGGTCTGGAATGGCGGGACCACTCTGTAAGAGATCTGAATCTGAAATTCCGTCAGGGAGGATTGCGAGCAAGCTCAACAGAGACTTGGCTCCGGGCAGAGCGGATACCCGCGGACTATTTAGTGATAGGATGATGGATATCTCAAGGCTGGTTGTTTTATTGTGTCCCCTGGACAGTAGCAAAGTTCTCTCGGTCTCCCAACGTGACAAGACTGTTGAGCAACCTTCATGTGCAACCAAATGAGCAATGAGATTCACCGCGAGGGCCAAGTTGTCAGTCAATCCCAGCAGTTTATCAATGTCCCGAGTTTCGTGAACATCATCTGCAATGTCAAGAAAGGTTTGTGTTGCGGCTTCGTGTGATAAGGGCTGTAAAGGACGCATAAAGGGGTGAGTCCACTGCACTTTTCCTGGGCGTTCTGCGCCTCGCATGGTGATCTGGGAATAAGTTAAAAGATGCATGCCAAGCTGCGATTCAACACACCATCAATGCTAAATGTGGCAAATCAGTAAGAAGCGAGAGAAATTCTTCAACATCTCCCCGCGATTGCAGTGATTCCCAGCATGATTCTAGATTGTCTAGAATCAAAAGACAAGGGGGCCCTTTTGAGAGATTCTGGACCACGCTTTGCACAATATTTCCGCTGCCTGATTTCAATCCGAGGTGGGGTGCAATCAATGAAGCCAGGTCGATATTCGTTCCCGCCGAGTCACAAGAAATAAAGAAACGGTTGCGGTATTTAGCAATACTTTCCGGATGATGCAGAACTATCTTGGCGAGGCTTGTTTTTCCTATCCCTCCTGCACCGAGAAGGGCTATTCGGACCAAGGGCTGCTTAAAAATGTCCAGTATTTGCTTCAACTCTGTTTCCCGGCCATGGAATATTTTTGGTTCTGCAGGTAACATGGAAAGAGAGGCGGTGCTGGATGAAGCAGTTACCAGCTGAACAAATTTCTGGGAATATTAATGCTGTACCTGCTGTCGGAGCTGGCAAAACCAGCATTTATCTAAGAACAGAATTCAGTGAATGGCTACAAACAAGTACTGAACATTGCACACCGACGGTTCCCTGGTAGAGCAAGCTGAAATGAGCGCCAGCATTTTGTCGTGCTTTTCGTGCATGCTCTTCTGCATTTCGCCCATGTCAGCAAAGAACTCAATACCAATCTGAACCTAGAAATCTTGATGTCAGTTGTGATTTCTTCTTTGGCCGTGGACAATAGTGACCTTGAATACAGCAAGTGCTTGCTGCAACCCAGCCTTACACTCCCTCAGCAGAGTCTTGGTTGCGTTCTGGTGGAAAAAATGCTTGAATCGGCTTGCATCCTGCTTAGCCTCAACATATGTGTGTATCTTCTGCAGAGTTCTGCCAAGTTCAACCATGAGTAGATATCAAAGAAGGAGAGTGAATAACGCGAGGTACTTGGTAAAACTCCCGAGGTGTTCCAGCATTGCAGGGGGTAATATACTGTTATTATCCGCTTTGATGTGGAGGTCGACGATTGCACAGACGATCGTGTGGACCTGCTCTATCAGCTCAATACAGTCGTCCTTGTTTCTTTTAATATTCTGTTGGATGTCGTCAATTTCTCGGGAGCATCCGGGACGCGGATATCAAACCTCGGCCTCTGCCGATAAAGACAGAGTAATCGTCGAAATGGCTTTCAAGAATGGGCTTCCAAACGCATCGCAAAGTTCACTGAGGATGGGCGTGACCAAAGACAAATATTTTCTGATGTTCTTAAGGCGCGCTTGAGTGGTGCCCAGTCGGACAGGCATCTCGAGAAATGATGCGCTAGGGTGGAAAGCATCCACGCTTTATAGACTGACTTTAGAAGTCTCTCTCTCACTGGTGGTTATTTTTAGGGACATATATCAGCTTCTTTACCGAGAGAAGGTAAAGAAACAGATTGTGGCAATCAGTGTTGGACGTCGGCGGTCTCGAAACCGTTAAGCTGGTAATTCTTCCTGATGATCATAAGACTAAATTGATAGGTTTTCCTCATTGAAAAGGGGGTGAATCCTTATGGTGCCGTCTTCTTTTTTGTTCTTGATTTTTGTTGCAAGGCACCGAAGATGTCGAGAATCTGTTCAGTATGATCATGCCAATTTGCTTGGCATATTTACCACATGTATCGTTTGAAAACTTTCCCATTACTATGAGAGCCGATTGATTGACCGTCACCTCCTCGGCCAAACAAAAAGAAAGTCATCATCACTCGAGATCAGAGACTGGGGCCAAGATGCTGCACTAGCGCAATGGGGCAAGTCAAGACTGTTAAATTACGTAGTTGAGGTTGAAGTCGAGTACAAAGTTGAATATAGGCTGAGAAGATTGAGATCATTTTCCGCCAAGTCGAAGGAGGGCCGAACAAGACTTTCTCCCGCACGCCCATTGGCTCGGGAGGTCTGGGAGCCTGAAGCATGGCTCCGCGTACAAAAGCAAGAAGAACCGCTCCTGTAATTTCTGAACCGACTCAACTGTGCGAAACGATTGGAGGCCCCCATCACTTGCATATAGCACCTTGGAATGCGGCCGCGGATGGCCAAAGAAAAAGGATCAAAAGAACCAGACGGCCACTCGTGATTTAACGGATTGCGAACAGACCATTGGAAAAAAAATGGATACAGATTCAGGCGGAGAAGCAGAAGCGGCCGTAACACAAGGCCACGGGAAGCTACACCAAGGGTGACTCCGAAGTTAGAGGGTTTGAGACAAAAATTTTGCGATTTTTGACTCCGGAATTAGGGGGTTTCAGGCCAAAATTTTGAAAACCCACTCCAAATTGGGGGGGGGGGGGGGGTTTGAGGCCGTATCAGATCGGTTTGGAGCAGGCCTGCGAGGTCCGACCTAGAGCGTCAGAAGACCTTTTCAGCTTGGTACAGGGCTTTCTCCCAAAGATGCTACTAGCACGCCAAATCAAGGTCCCAGGCCCCGGCAGGCTCAAAATCAAAAAACGAAGGGAAATTCCTATTTTTTCCAGATATATTACGTATCTGATATCCTTCTCCGACTTAGGGGGTCTGAGGCCCAGCGACGCGAAAAACGTAGGGGGTTTGAGGCCCATTTAACCGAATTTTGCCGGAGTTACCTTGGCCTAGCTTCCCGGGGCCTATACCGCAGCCTGCTAAACTGAATCGGACATAGGCCGAGATCTTCCTCGTAATTCCAGTTGCAACTTAGCGTCGGCTTCCGTCTTTTCCGACCGATAAGGCTCGAGCACTGATGGGAAACATCTATGGAACCATTTAGTTGTCTCGTTCGGCCCAAAGGTCGGTGCAGTGTCCGGGCTACAGCGCCAGTGCATAGCAACGCGACGCGAACGACGTGTTGGCTATAATAATAGGTCCGCTCTGACTTGTCTACATTATCCTCCTCCAACTGATTCAACCTCAAGAAATAGTTTGCCTGCCTATGGGTTGGAATTATGTCCTCCTGCGATTCATAAATCAACGAATGACCCGTATTTCGATGCAGGCGCGGCAGCTTTGTAGATCTTAAGCAAATATCAACTCCTGACAGCTCCTGACGTTGCGTTCTATGAAATTCGTGTGTTGGTGACATGTATTTGGGTCCCAAACTGAACGCGCCAGTCCCGTGAGTTGTTGGCATCAGTGATCTGTATCTTGTGGGTTGTGGTTGCCGCATTCAGATGTCTTCTTCAAGTCTTCTTAGTTCTTGGACCTTGCTTGCTTCCCTTGGTCCTTCCGTCGACGTGTCGCTTTCACCTGGATTCAGGCTAGGTCAAGAGCCTAAGAAAACAGTCCATCCTGGACCTCAGCTTGTTAATCCAGTGCCGGCAACCCATCGACAGTCTCTGAGGCAACAGCTTATCGCCGACATTCTTCCTGTCTGTGCTGTCACTTTCAAGTCACCTTCGACATCTTCTGCACTGCAGGTGAGTAAGAAACGTGTGCTGTGCATGTCGCTGGGCTCACTTCGCTTTTCACCCCGATCTCATTGCGCCAACGATCAAGTTTTGCGCCTTTATCGGACTTCCTTGGGACCGCTCATCTCGCTCCCGACTCTGGACGCTATCATACAATGTACAACAAGGCCACTTTTGGAAAAACTCGTGTTCCCTTCGCCAGATTGCAAGTCGATTTGAGCGATCGGCCCAAAATCGAGCTAAAAGAATATTATGGCCATGAATCGCGCGCCACGCGTCTCGTGGGCGATTCCAGGCGATTCATGACTGTTTCGTTCACCAAAGCTCCGGGTGAAAGGATAAAAGCTTGGCTCCAGCAAATCACTCAAACTGGGGAGGGTATCACCATCGATGGCAACAAGTAGGTATTATTATTGCAATTCCGACCGAGTTTAAAAGGAAATGTTCTCAATATTCCCCTCAGATATGTGTTCCTTGGCTTCACCGAAAGCAGTCTAAAAGCCGGGCACCTGCTATTCTTTCGCGAAGGAGAGGATTTCACCGTCGAGACACTGAAACAGAGCTTTGGTGATCTGAAAGCCGTTTATGACGATTATGGGTACGGAAAATACGCCGCTAGATTAGGGCTGTCGTTCTCATCAACTATTGGGACGCAAGAGGTCTGTTTTTCTCTGTTGTTTGACTCCAGAATTTTACTCGCCACCTTTAGATCGATCCAACGGATAAAATAGAGTTGCCTGATCTCAAGGCGTCGGACGGTTCGCTCACCAGCGATGGCTGTGGGCTCATCCGGGCCTCTTACTGCTCGGAAATTTCGTCCTTCCTTGAAGTTCCGTCCGACACTGCCGGTAGTGCCATTTCGAACACGCGGAAACTTTGATGCTAATGTATTGTCTCTAGTCTTCCAGATCCGACTGGGAGGCATCAAGGGTGTTCTGATGCGCTGCCCCGACGATTTATTCGAGCAGATATGCGGCTGTTCGAACAAGAAGATCGCGTACAGGCCATCGATGCTCAAGTATGAGGGTGGGCCACAAGTGCTCGAAGTACAGAACGTTTCAAGGCCCCCAAAATCCGGTCGGTTGAACAAACAGTTCATCGTGCTGCTACTTACTCGTGGAATCCCTCTTACTGTTTGTTCAAACCTCTGTATCATTTACAGTACTGCATGCAAAGCTAACGTTTGTTTCTCAGGTGTTCGAGGAACTTCTTCAAATGCGGCTGGACGAGATCGACAAGATCACGACGGATCGCGAGAAGGCGCTGGAGTGTGTCGACGGGGAAGTCGATGCTGAGGGCATGGGCTTCTACCAAGCTCGTGCGTTTCTACTATTGAAGTAAAATTGCATCATTGCTGATGGGCTTTCAGTATACGAGATGTTGCTCGCTGGACACGACATGAATGAACCGTACCTCGCGACTCTTCTCCGCCGCTTTCAAAACACCGCACGAGACTCTTTGAGAAGCAAACTCAATATTCCTGTGAAGGTATACTCTTCCAATTATTCAACTTGTCGGTACTCACGTTTGTAGGGCTCCGGATACGTCTTCGGAGTTGTGGACCATTGTGGGGTGCTCAAAGAAGGAGAGGTGTATATCAACTGGAAAGGTGGGCCGCAGGTTGGCACGGTCGCGGTGATGAGAACGCCTGCGTATGATTCCGACGGTGAGATGGTTTCCTTCCCTCCTTCCCTCATTCCATTATAAATCATGGTTTTCGCAGGCATCCGAGTACTGGAAGCAGTGAATAAACCGGAGCTCAAACACCTCACTAACTGCATCGGTGAGTATCTAACTGCCATATATCGTGTCCAAATTCATCTATCGCATTATACAGTTTTCGCGTCCTCGGGAGCGCACAGCGAACCCGACCGAATGGGCGGTGGGTAAGCATCTCCTCTCCTCTCATCCACTCAATCTAACTTGGTGCAAAGGGATCTCGACGGCGATCAATACTACGTCGTTTTCAACCCTTTGCTCATACCTTCTTCCCGCGAGCCCGCGCCTCCGCGTGTTAAGTTACAAGCAGCCGTCAGTCGGACGCTAAGCATTGGAGGGCAAACACAAGTGATATCATCTCCCAGGCGGAGAAACACCGACATGCTGACGGATGCGATTGACACGTTCATTGAGATGCGGTGCAACTTTCTAGTTGGTGAGATTTTCAACCAGTGGATGGCGATTGTGGGGGCTACGCCGCAGCTTGCGGATCTGAAGGAGTGTAGGGAGCTGGTTCCGCTGATTGAGGATGCGTTGGTACGTCGTCTTTGACTTACTCAACTGTCGCTTCAATGCTAAGATATGATTATTTATTAGGATGCTGTGAAAACCGGCAGCGGGCTCAGGAGGATCAAGGACGACTTCCGGCGCGTCAAGCGCAGAATTCAACAGATCCATTTTGCCGATGAGTGGAAGAACCCACTCGAAATCCTCGCAGACGGAGTACCAGAGCGAATTCCGGAGGAGATGCAGTTCACGCCCGATCCCGACCTCATTTTGCGGTCCAGCACGTCTGAGGAGGATTGGTTGCGTTTGGTCCAAGACGCCAAAGCTACAATGAAGGAATATAATCAGGACCTGCAGAGTGCGATTGATGCGGATAAGGAGATCAGTCAGTGTTTCCCGGCGTTCAGTTTGGTTCGTGTTTTCACGTCTGATATTACCTTGGGCAGAGAGCTTTGGGCTCGAAGACGAAAAGCGTGCCGATATATTCAAGGCGGAAACTATCGCGGAACATTTCCCTGGTAGGCCCGTTCCACTTGGTCGGAGATAAAGTATCAGCTAATGACGGATTCTCGCCAGCCGTTGACAATCTCTTGTTTGATATACCTAAGTATCTGCTCAAGGCGTCCGTATGGTAAGTTATTTCTCTTCTTGCTTGCAATATCATAATCACGACTGAATCAATCTTAGGTACTCCGTTGGATACGAGAACAAGAAACAATCGTTCGCGTGGCTTGGGGCGCGATGGCTTAATTATATCAAAGCCAGTGCGTAATGTGAACACTGTCTTCCCTTTGCGCTAATAGAGAATCCTCCAGTGCGGACTGGACATGTTCCTCTCGCGGTCGGCGCGAGGTCGACGCCCCTCGTGCCTGCATTTCCCAGAGTAATTGCCCGCCCCGTGATGACTGCAACGGAGCCTGTCTCTCCTCCCCGTTCTTCCCGAGTGCCATCTCCAACCACTCCCCACTCGTCTGCCAGGGTTGCTTCAACGTCCGCTCCTTCCCCGACCAGTACTCCGCAGGCGCCTCGGCAAATTCTGCGCGAAGGCTCTAGCTCCACTGCCGCGAATTCCGAGCCTGGATCCAATTCTCCGTTGCGCTCGGTGACACCTCTAACGATCGCTACTGTGCAAGTGCACAGTGCGGTGGTGACACCGAGGCCTTTAAGATCTGTGGTGTCGTCCAGTCCGAGTTCGCCAACCGGATCCCGACAGATCCACCTATGCGCATATGTCCTTCGAACCCCGAACGGAACGTCGGTGTGCGCGTGTGGCCTTTTGCCACCTCTGCGGAATTGGAATGTTAGCGAAAGCGGTAGCTCGATCGTCTGAAATACAGTTTTCGTGAGGCGGTATCGATCCGGCCTTTTCCCCCTTTCTATTGGGATTCCTCCCGTTCCAGTGATGTTCTCGAATTGTAGCATGATTACTTCCTTGGTACATAAAATCCACTTCGTTTGTCAATCTATATTTATTCCCCATGCGCACCTTTCAGATTCGCATGACACAGGCCCATTTCTTTCCCTTCTGAGCAGATCTCGCGCCAGTGGTGGATGGTATGTAACGGAGGTTTCTTATTTTTGGTTGTCGTGAATTACACCGACCTAATGACACATCATCAAATCTTTTTGGACCTTTAGCTAACCGTCCCCGCCAGAATATACCGCCATGAATGCGGGCACGTCTGACAGGGTAATAACGATGAGTCATGAAGGGCAGGCACCCTCGACCTCCGCAGTGTGCGGATGCCGAAGTTAATATTTAAATTGTCATGCACCGGAAGAATAGTGAGCCATACATCGAGACAAAAAAGAAGTGGATTTATAATAATGGGGAACGAGGTGGTCGAAAGATTAAATGGCAACAATTTATGTCCCCCGGAGGTCGTACTTGAAGGAAATTCCTCGCTGTCATAGTCGACAGTGGGTGAGTTGAATGTCGAACTCATGGAGCTAGGACGCACGTCGGAATTTTGGGCAGACTATTCCGAGTCACTCGCAACATCGGAGGACTCAGAATCACTTTCGATCGCCAAATGTTCTCTGCATGCCATCCAATCGCTGTACCGGCGGCTGAAGGATAATCTCCGCATTGAGCGGAATGCCTCGCGGTACAAGCCCTTTGGGACAGATCTTTCGCCTGTGATGCGCACCTCTTGTAGGTTCTTTACGCAATTCGATATGAATGATTCTAGACAACCGATAGGACTGGGCCCAAGGAATCGTTCTGGGATTCGAAGACGGTGGAGAGTAGGGGTGGTGAAGGCCTCGAGATACGGTATGAGCGGTTGATCGCCTGGGTCATTTAATTCCAATGATTCCAAGTATGGAAGCGTGAAGATAAAATCCGCAACATTATCATCGTTTAAATGGAAGAGGCGCAGTTCACATTGCACCAGGTTGGGCGTCTGTTGTAAGATTGGGGCACATTCGTGCAGATAAACCCGGTTCAAGGCCAGGGAAGTCAACTGCGTCCACGGAAGTCTTATCCACGATGCGGCAATGTCGTTGAGAACGACGCTGCGCAACAGAGGAGCGTCCCCAAATGTTTCGGGATTGATTGGCACGGAGGAAATTTCGAGATCTAAATAGCGGAGAAGAGGCAGCCGGCCTTCGAAGGCGTGGAGGTCGGAGCCGGAGAGGAACATCCTTAGATACTCCCAGCGGGCGCGATGCGGAATCAATGGCCGAATGCGTTCGGATGCAGGTAGTCCGTAGTATCGATCGGTAAGTATAATCGAGAGCGGGCGAGAACCGGACCTCTTCAGCCACAGATCGAATATATGGGAGTGCCGATCGTTGAAGGAGAGCGGTATGGCCCTCCACAGCACTGGGGTTGATAGTGCTATTTCCCGCCACTCGCGACAAACGTGGGTCAAAGAAGTCGGCGAAAGACGCCCGGTGAGCGGTGGGCAGCGGGGATAAATTGGTAGGAACTGGACAAAGATTTCGGATGTAATTTCGTTCGGAAGCGTGAGAACCGGATATCTGAAGCAATCGAGTCGCTGCTGCGCTAGCAGTCTCTCCGCTTCCAGTGCGGAAATGGAGTCCTCTGAATCGGCATCCAAAATTTGGGCGTCCAAAGCTGCAATCCTAGCACGATCCTCTTCCAGGGCGCTGAGCATGAGTGGGCTTGTGGAGAGCTGGGTTTTAGTGTCGAGACTGAGTACATTTGGGTTTCACACCTACGATGGTGTTTCCTGACTAGAGTGAAAGAGGAGTTTGAAAGAAGCGTCTGCCAAGCGTTGGCACTCAGCATTGACTCATTGATGATCAGTCTCCGAGATCACACGTCGCACTCCCGAAATTCTCCGTTTATCTCCGTAAAATTACTATTGTGCCCAAGTGGTCTAAATTTGCACAGATGGTATGTAACAGAGGTTTCTTATTTTTGGTCGTCGTGAATACACCGATCTAATGACACATCATCAAATCTTTTGAACCTTTGGCTAACCGTCCCTGCCAGAATATACCGCCTCAAATGCGGGCACGTCCGACAAGGTAATAACGATGAGTCGTGAAGGGCAGGCACCCTCGACCTCCGCAGTGTGCGGATGCCGAAGTTGATATTTAAATTGTCATGCACCGGAAGAATAGTGAGCCATACATCGAGACAAAAAGTAGATTTATAATAATGGCAACGAGGTAGTCGAAAAATTAAAGGGCAACAATTTATATCCCCCGGAGGTCGTGCTTGAGGGAAATTCTTCGCTGTTATAGTCGACGGTGGGTGAGTTGAATGTCAGAATCATGGAGCTAGGACCCATGTCGGAATTTTGGGCAGACTATTCTGAGTCACTTCGGAGGACTCGGAATCACTTTCGATCGCCAAATGTTCTCTGCATGCCATCCAATCGCTGTACCGGCGGCTGAAGGATAACCTCCGCATTGAGCGGAATGCCTCGCGGTACAAGCCCTTTGGGACAGATCTGTCGCCTGTGATGCGCACCTCTTGTAGGTTCTTTGCGCAATTCGATATGAATGATTCCAAACAACCGATAGGACTGGGCCCAAGGAATCGTTCTGGGATTCGAAGACGGTGGAGAGTAGGGGTAATGAAGGCCTCGAGATACGGTATGAGCGGTTGATCGCCTGGGTCATTTAATTCCAATGACTCCAAGTATGGAAGTGTGAAGATAAAATCCGCAACATTATCATCGTCTAAATGGAAGAGGCGCAGTTCACAATGCACAAGGTTTGGCGTCTGTTGTAAGATTGGGGCACATTCGTGCAGATAAACCCGGTTCAAGGCCAGGGAAGTCAACTGCGCCCACGGGAGTATTACCCTCGATGCGGCAATGTCGTTGAGAACAACACTGCGCAAGAGAGGAGCGTCCCCAAATGTTTCGGGATTGATTGGTACGGAGATGTCGGAATCAATTTCGAGATCTAAATAGCGGAGAAGAGGCAGCCCGCCTTCGAAGGCGTGGAGGTCGGAGCCGGAGAGGAACATTTTTAAATGCTCCCAGCGGGCGCGATATGGCAGTATTGGCCAAAGGAGTTCGGTTGCAGGCCGTCCGTAGTATCGATCGGTAAGTATAATCGAGAGCGGGCAAGAACTGGACCTCTTGAGCCATAGATCGAATATATGGGAGTGCCGATCGTTGAAGGAGAGTGGTATGGCCCTCCACAGCACTGGGGTCGATAGCGCTATTTCCCGCCACTCGCGACAGACGAAGGTCAAAGAAGTCGGCGAAAGACGCCCGGTGAGCGGTGGGCAGCGGGGATAAATTGGTAGGAACTGGACAAAGATTTCGGATGTAATTTCGTTCGGGAGCGTGAGGACCGGATATCTGAAGCAATCGAGCCGCTGCTGCGCTAGTAGTTTTTCCGCTTCCAGTGCAGAAATGGAGTCCTCTGAGTCGGCATTCAAAATTTGGGCGTCTAAAGCTGCAATCCTAACACGATCCTCTTCCAGGGCGCTGAGCATGAGTGGGCTTGTGGAGAGCTGGGTTTTAGTGTCCAGAATGAGTACATTTGTGATTCATACCTACGATGGTGTTTCCTTAGCGGAAGAATAGAGTGGAAGAAGAGCTTGGGAAGAAGCGTCTGCCAAGTGTTGGCACTTGGTTAGCACTGCCATTGACTCATTGATGGTCGGCTCGCACTCCCGAAATTCTCCATTTACCTCCGTAAAATTAAGTAAAACTTTAGATAGGGAGAGAAACTGGAGAAAGAGATATCTTTCTACATGATATTGCCCGTATCTCAACACCGCCGACTTCAAATTAGTGTTGCCGCAGCTCGGCTCGGCTTTGGCTGAGCCGCAAAGCCGAGCCGAAAATTAGCCGATTCAAGCCGACCTCAGAATCCTTCAGAAATGCTTGAAAACTGTGCCAGAATGATTTTTCTTTGAACCTGAAGGTATTGGAACCCGCGGCTTGTTTCAGCTCAACATCGGCTTTGGCTGGCTTTGGCTCGGTTCCGGCTTGAGCCACGGCTCAGACCAACTTAGACACAACCTCTTTTCCCATGTTCAGATATGTGTGTAGATGTCATTACACCCTCGTCCAGCATTGCACACCATCTCACTCCAGTTATTTACGCCTGGGAAGACGAAAATCGTAAGTCTTCTCACAGCTGTCAGAAGCTGTCAAACCACGTGCTCGTTGTTGACAGCGATGCACAGGATGCGATGACCAGAAAACGTCCCAAGTGTGGTCGGTTTAGATAGGTGAAATTTAAAATAGTCTTCTTCAGCACGAACAAGGCTTCTGTGGGCCTCAGAAGCTACTCCTTCCAAAACTGAGGTTGAGCCGTGGCTCGAGCTGCGAGCTGAGCCGGAGCCAGCCGGTCCTGAGCCGAGCCGAGCTATTTTAAACGGCTCGTGCCGTAAGCCGAGCCGAGCCAGCCGTAGCCGAGCCGCGGCAACACTACTTCAAATCCAGAACAAAAAGATAATCATTAGAAATTTAGAATATTTCACAGCTTCGGCGATGCTGAGATCTGTGGATCACAATTGTTTCCTCATTAATTCCCTTTACCAGCCGGTCGCCCTCACGCCTTCAGAGAACGGGCACCTCATTTTTTTGAGATCGCGTTCCGAAAATGGGTAAAGCACGTGTCGCTTTTTGGCGTTGTACATTCGTGTCGCTGAACTGGTAGCGGTGCTACAAAACGTCAAGGTGAAGAAAACCCTATTTCGCAGTGAAATTAAGCTACATGGCGGCAATTCTACTATGAAGTAATGGTAGAATGTTTGAATGAAAAAGAAAAAGGGATGACCCCGTCCATCACGTAGCGCCGTGCTCTAAGGCCTCCAGGTGACTCTGCGTCTCCGTTCTCTCCTTCCTGAGCTCCTCAAGATCCACTTTTTTCGCTGCAACGTTCTCATATTTACCGTCCTTTGCAAAAAGAAACAAGTCCGCATCCACAACCTGGGCTCGTTCACGGCGGGACGGCAGTCGTTTCGGATCCGTGTTGAGGAATTCACGGAGAGTTTCTCTCATCTCATCGTCGAGGAACTCTCCGACCCGATCCATCGCAGTGTCGCGGTCTGGACGAGGATGGTGGAGGATATTTCGCTGGCCGTCCAACTCCTGCACAGTCAATAGCACTTGGCATAGATGCCGCTGCTGTGGGCTGAGAATATGTAGCGCTTGGAGACGAAGCGCATCGACATCGCTTGATAGGTTTTGTGGGGGATAGAAAAGTCTAGATACTGGAAAATATTGAGCACGGAAGGGAAACAGTGGAAACTAATCGCGCACGGTACCCGAGACCATGCGATTTGAGCGTGTCCTTGTCCGTAGCGGTAAGAACAACATCCCCAGGATACCTCTCTTGACGGTCAACGTCAAAAATCTTGTCATTGAAGCCTAAGTCCCAGGTTCAGTCTAATGATAAAAGAAAACCAAAGACCATGCCTTGCAGAGAACGTGCAATGGCCCCGTATACTTCGGTGACATCGTCAAAAGATATGATGCGCTCCGTCTGGCTGAGAAGGCGATCTTGAAGCGAAATAATGTCTTTCTTCGTACGGATCGAGTCCGCCCGAAGCTGGTCGAAGCCCGCCCGGAGTTGGTAGATGTCTTGGCGATGTTCGGTGCGCACTTCATCGACTACTTTCCGGAGTTCGTCTCCGAAGATTCGCTCTACCGTATCGCGATGTTGAGCCGCGCCATCCATGTAGTGGCCCAGGCTGAACATGATCGGTTGAGGGTTGAACGAAGACACAAAAAATTGGACCATGACGTACATGTTTTTTCGCACCTCTGGTCGCTGCTCGGGCCTGGGCCGGGTTGCGATGTAACCATCCGGTGTAGGCTGAAGCTGCCCCACGTCCCATGAACGGTCGAGCTCGGGAGCGGCCGACATCGTCAAGTGGACGGCGTTGATGGTGGGCGGTGTCAGGATTGAGATCAAGCGATTCGGTGTGCGGGGAGAACGACGAGTCTGAGTACTTGTGTTGTCGCGAAGAGGCGGACACTCCACCGCGGCGGCGCAGGAAGAGAGGGCGCGGAGGCGGAGGCGGCTGCCGGGCGAGCAAGAAAGGGCGACGCGAGGAGGATGGTGGTAGTGGTGATGGTGGGTTAAGTCCAAGACTAACAAGACTCAGGGGCTGATCTGTTTGGGGCTCTTTGCCAGTGAATCGACCGTAATCAGATAGGAAAGTAGACTTGAAATACTCACTTGCCTTTGTATTCATTAACTTTCTACTGCGACAAGCTAGCGGACGCGACGCCAGTGAGCGACAGTGTGGTGGGTGGATGAAGCCAAAACGGAAGCAACAGTTTGGTTATGTCAAAACTGGCATTTTGTGAGAGCCTAAGGGATCGAACGCGGAAAACACGCCTGTACGCGTCGCATGCGCAAAAAATAGGTCTTTTGGGGTCATTGTCGCCGATTTTGTGACTGGTTTTGCACCTTCGAAAATCCTCTCGGTGACCCGTGACAGGTTCGAAAATTTTCGAAAATCTTGGGCTCTGTGACGCGTGACATTCGAAGTGATTCAAATACTACAGTACCACGCGCAGCGCTCTAGCCCAGAGACCTCGACGGTAGCCATTCGCCCCTAGCCAAGGTGACTGCGAAAGGCAAACCTTGACCAACTCTCCGGCCCGTACACTAGCTTGAAGGATTCACGAAGCGGACGATCGGACCGGAGCTTTCGTCTCAAGCAATCGACCCCCTCTAAAATGCAGAACACGTGCTGGCCTCTACAACCGTACACAGTCACGCACATCGCTTAAGCTTTCTTTATTCTTCCCTCACATGCCGACCACGGCCGCCGACCTTCTACCACTTCCACCTTGCCTACACACCGGATAAAGGAAAATATCGACCTAGGTAGATTTGTAAGCCGACAGTGGATAAATCAAAGGAAGAATAAAAATTTGTAGATCGTTGATCTTTCATTTATGGCGGTCAAAGTGCACTTTTATTCGGCCGCAAGATAAACGGCTGATTTCGGACTTGCCGCCCGAAAGACAAGTGATTTGATGCCATCCCCGCAAAAGAGATAAAGATAATACACATGTATAGCGCGCTCCGCGGCAGAGCCCACTAACTCCAAACCTACACAGGTGTGAATTTTAAATTGGTGGCAACATTAATTCAATTGTGGTACCGCTAGGTAACTACATTTGACACGGCCTACTGCCACGGTGCGAAAGGGAAGGTACAGGTGGGCAGCGAAGGCCCCGGATTTCTTACCCTTCGCCGAAGGGTAAGAAATCAAGTTCCTCATTTCTGGTTGCCACATGAGGGTAAACCTTGGAGTAGGAAACGAGAATGCGACTTCCCTCGGGATAATAAGCCCATCCAAAACCACTTTCCAGTTGGCCGTGCGTTGTGATGATTCTGGAGGGAAACCCTCGGCAGAGCATCGGCAAGGCATAAACGTCCCATCAAAACTCAAACTTCGTGTTGAATATTTCACGCAGGATGTGCCACATGCGAAGTCTGAAACCCAGGTCGATGTTGAACTCACACATTTGGTCTCCATGGTACTCCATAGGTGAAATAGAAAATTAGATCCCCCCATTTTTCACCAGCTAAACCAAGTGCACAGAACTCGATGTCTGATCAAGCCATGCAACACGTTCAAAGCAGAATTAGTGGTAAGAAAAAGGCTTGAGAGACCCTTCTCAACTACAAGGCCATGAATTTGGTTCCGCATAACAAGTTTGGACTGAGACAAAGCAGGTACATGGGCATTCACTAAATTAACCCCCTTCATTAGTTTCAATGCCTGCCGCTCTTCCGCATCATTAGCCGTGGTCACATCACCATTTTCTATCCGTTCAGATATGACGTGTACAGTCTGGGGTGAAACGGCGGCAAACTTGGCTGATACATGATCGAAGTGAGCGTGTTTTTATCTTGGGGTTGGTGCAAAGTAGTACCTCCCTTCTTTGGAGTATATTAAGGGCGGTAAACAGGAATGAATAATGTGTGTGAAACCATCTGGCAGAGAATGAAAAAATGATTGACATCAGTTTTTATTCTCAATGGTGTCCTCTGTCTATGATCCTCACAACCTCCAGGACCATACGAAAAAAGGGTCGGATAAATCTAAGACAAAACATGCCTTCGCTTCGGCATAGGTGTGGACACTGCAGCATGTCCAAAATAATCGGTCACTCATTGTCCAGAAATTGCTGAAGACTGAATACAGACCCATCCCGTACTTGCCACCTCCCGAACAGACGTGAACAATGATTCTGTTTGTTTGAAGTGGACAGAAAATTAACCGGTAAGATCTGTGTGTAGATTTGGACAGAACCGAAGTACGCCGAGTATGTATTCATTAAATCAATTTATTGACACAACATGCCTCTACACACATACTTCGGTATCACAAAGGGCAGTCCAATGCGAGATCCCGCCCCGTTCGTCAGCCGCAACTGATCGAAAGAGAGCTCGGCACTGATCCGTAAACAAATAACGGCGAGGGGAAAATGAAAAGTTATACGACAAAACATGCATCTTACAGGACAGCAGCTCGATTGAGGGACTTCAATGCTATTAATTCCCTCGCATCGAGCGCGAGCACAAATGCAATTATTTGAGGACTTACTCGCTCACGGGGGTTCCAGAAATGAAATAAAAAGTGCAGCGGGGTGTAAGCATGGGTGGAGGCATTCCATGGTACACGGACTCATCGAGACTGTATAGATTAGGTTAGCATTCACGTAGCAGAGTAATGAATGTGAGATGAAACACAAACAATGCATCTCGTTCCTCGACAGAAGTCAAAATGTCATGCGAAACATTGGCAGTCATTGGACACGTCGAAGAAATGGCGTGCCACGCCGTGTCACGTCGAGAGCATAGGGAGTTGAGGGCATGGACACGAGCAGGACCGAAATTTTATAAAATTATGTCAATAACATGGTACATACCGCGCGAAAATACACTCCAGGGTACATCAGAAGCGTCTCCGAGACGCCTCTGTGGACCGTGGGGGGTTGACTTGGACGTCGAGGCGATGTCAACATGGCACACCTTGCAGGGATAGGGGGCTGTATTGAAAGAAAATAAATTTTGATAAAGGACTCACCAGGGCGTGGCATATCTCTCATCAAGCTAGTAAAAACGGGTTGATGCTGCGGATGTGGGCCGCTCGCACGAAACAGAAAATTGAATTTGAAGGGTCGTAAGGTACTGGGTTAAAGTAAAAGCCAACGCTGAATCAGAATAGTTCGGGATGAACAAAAACATACCGGAAACGCATATGATTCCTCGCAGGAGCGCAAAAAAATCAAATACAAATCTGTGCACAGTGCATCACAAAGGTGCGGGTAGATGGTTGTATGATGTCGGAATGTGAGCGGGAGTTGTGCTTGCATCAATAAGAAACCTCGATTAAGTGTAACAGAAGTAAAGAACCCATGAGAACCTCCATTGGTGGTAAAAGCATAGACAAATGACAGATGCGAGTGATAATGAAATGAAGCAAAGTACTGTGAAAGGACAGTTTCGGCAGAGGGAGACAGCACGACATTAGAGGTGTGAACAGAGTCCATGAGGATTGACGTGGAGGAAGGGAGAAGGGAATAGGAGGAGATGGGAGAAAGGAAGACGGCAGAAAAGTCACGGAAAAACAAGGACAAAGGAAGGCAGAACCCATGATCGGATCAGTCTGCACCCTAAAAAGGTAAATAAAATCGAAAAAGAGAAAGGCCAATGGGAGAATCGAACGGGTGACCTAAAAGTGCAAATTTGGCGGGGCTCTGTGTTTCACTATCGCACCTGAGGACCCACTACCTAAAGTTAGTGGGCATAAACAGATCGTTTAACTTGCGGGGAAATCATGGCATCCCGCAAGATAAATATAGTCGTCGGCCGCAAGATACAGACACCGCCCGCAAGATACAAAGTCGGCTGCAAGATAAAGATAAATTGTGACCGCAACTTTTTCACTCTGCTGCAAAATATTTCTTCTAACCTTCCCGCAATAAACAGTCCAGTCCACTGGAGGGAAGCAACAATTAACTGATTGTAGATAGCCTTACATAGGATACAAAAAACGAGCGACACAGTTTGATGTGAAAGTACCGCATGTTTTATTTGCTTGTGCTTACGGTCTGATCTTGGATTGCTCTATTATTTAACCTGTCCCAGGAATAGAAGCGGACGGCAGTTAATTGACGACATGGGTTGATTACTCTCTTCTCTGCCAACTCCCCATTTTGTCCACACAACTGTTGTTGTAGTTCAATCCCGAAGCACGTAGTAGGCATAGGAACATCGCGGAACTTTGCGGGACTTTCCGCTTCCTGCGTTGACTTCACCGACGCAGTGCTCTGGATGCTCAGTCAGCCCGAGAATTTCTTATTCATTTCCTGGACTACAGTAGGTGGTTCTAGATATTTTCTGTAGTATGTAGTATAAACCGGCTTAGTTCGAGCCTAATATAATACATTAGAGAGCTTGCGCAGAGCCACCAGTAGCCACCCGGTGGCTACTGGTGGCTAAATTGGCATGCGCAATCCGGTGGCTCCATTGGCAGCATGTGAGCGATGTCATATATTTCCCAGTAATACCAGATCAAATCTCATGACTATCTACGAACGCTCACAGACAGCCAAACAGCAGCAGAAGGCTAAGAAATGGACTCAAACCACGCGCAAGGGCTCCTAAGGTCCAGACCAAAACTTTCTTGCATCTGAATTTGGACTGTAAGATGGGCTTTCTCCCAAGCAGTAGATACAAAAGTGTGAAATATATTTCTGTTAGCTATATGCATTGGTTGCATGTCGTAGTTTCTGTTACCTATCACGTTTTCGTAGCCACCGGTTTGCGCATGCCTGCGGAGCCACCTGGTGGCTACTGGTGGCTGATGCGCAAGCTCTCTATTCTATTCTTTGAAAATTCAGTTAAACTTCCATACCTTCAATAACTGTTCAGATTCAATGAGGAAATTAGAGAGTTTGTGGCGAGCCACCAGAAGCCACCGGGAGCCACCCGGTGGCTCTGACGGCATGTGGTGCGGAGTGGCTACCCCATTTGGTGGCTCCACTGGTGGTTGAACATATGACCTCAAACACTTTGTTTTTCTTTGCTTTCATCCATTTAACAACCATGACAGTGCAGGCGCACTCTAGGTCATTGATATCTTCATTCCACACCTCGGAAATGACCTTGAGTAGGCTCACAAGGCATATTTGAGACTTTAAGAAAACTCGCTGCATGAGACAATCTGAAAGTATTGTACAGAACACAGCAAGAACATGTGTGATTGTTTTAGTGGAGCCCCCGGAAAGCGGTAGCCACTCCGCACCGCATGCCATCAGAGCCACCAGGTGGCTCCCAGTGGCTCGCCGCAAAGTCTCTATTTGGTCAAATCATGCCTCCGGTTGCTTCGGTATGATTTGACTGCTTGAGTTCATGTTCTGTCCTTTTCTATGTATGCTAGCAAATGGTGCCACTCAGTCAGAGCCGCTATATGACACACAATAGTATACATTTATTGACACCAAAGAGCTTCAATTTTTTCAAGGCCGGCCACCTTTCATTACCGTCAATCAGGCGACAGGAAGTTGATGTTTGCAACAGTGAATCAACTTCTGCATACTGAGCTAACTCAATGGCGGACACGAAGTTCTGCTGAATAATTACAACAGAGCTGTCCTTTCTGTGGACAGCTATTGCTGTAATCCCAATTAAAGATCGACGTACTATGGGGAGCTCATGTATTAACATGTGATCTGGCTGGAGTATATCCAGATTGAGAGTGTCGCAAACTATTTCACACACAGGACAGAACAGAAAAGTAACGGTATTACAATGGTGTTAGTTTCAGCAGCCTAAATTTCAACAAAGGCGTAACCCTTGAGTCCATGTAACTGTGCAAGGTCACCACAAGGGGAGCGGAAGCAGAACAAAACTGCATCAATACAGTTGTGGCATCATTGATGTCCCTCCAAAGGATCAACGGGTCAATCAGGGAAGTAATGTGTCAAAGGGCTGTTCAGTCCACTGCCCCGATTTCTAATGCTCCCATGTCCCCTGCCCCTTCTGCTCCCGCTAGCTCATGGGGATTCAATCCCATAACTCTCATGAGTCTGCTTTGTTATTGATCTTGAAAAAGTAGATTCCAATATATTCTGCACGTCGGCTCTTGCATCTAATCATCATTCATTTACTTACCCACCTCACTCTGTCATGGACTGTTCATCATACCCTCATATACACTCGATCGCTCGTTTTTGTGCCCTACGTAAGCCTACCTACAATCAATTAATTATCGCTTCCATCCAGCAAACTGGGCTGTGTTTATTGCGGGAAAGTTAGAAGAAATATTTTGCGGCAGAGTGAAAAAGTTGCGGTCACAACTTATCTTTATCTTGCGGCCGACTTTGTATCTTGCGGGCGGTGTCTGTATCTTGTGGCCGACGACTATATTTATCTTGCGGGATGCCATGATTTCCCCACAAGTTAAACGATCTGTTTATCTTTATCTCTTTTGCGGGGATGGCATCAAATCACTTGTCTTTCGGGCGGCAAGTCCGAAATCAGCCGTTTATCTTGCGGCCGAATAAAAGTGCACTTTGACCGCCATATTCATTTGGTCCGAAATTTGAAACACAAAGAGCAACAATCAGCGGCTCCTTCAAAAGCCAGATATTTATTCATTATCAGTAGGTTATGAAGAACTCACAGCAAGGACATCTTTCAGCTGCACTTCCAGTCCATAAGGAAACAGAGGCTTTTGTTCAGACAATCCGAAATTCCTTTGTTACAACAAAGGAATTTTGGATTGTCCCCTCGAAAGTCTTTGTTTCAACATACCCGAATGCACTGCCCAAAGAAGTTCTGTTGGCAGAGCTTTCATAGCTTACTGATAGTGAATAAACATCTAGCTTTTGATAGAGCCACTGATTGCGGCTCTTTCCATTTCCCATTTCAGACCAAATGAAAGATCATCTATCTCCAAAATTTTATTCTTCCTTTGATTTATCTACTGTAGGCTTACAAATCTACCTAGGTCGATATTTCTCTTTATCCGGTGTGACAACGACCTGCAGACAATTGTTGACGCTCCCACCATAGCCTAAGTTCCACCTCGTTGGAAACTTAATTTTGGTTTAAACCTATGTATGCTCTGCGCGGCGTGGTGGCACACGATTCTTAGCATCCCCCGGCTGCCGATTTGACCATCTACCACTAACCTACATGTCCCATCCTAATATTTTCATGCAGGTATGTGTAGTATTCAGGTGTGCCACCCATATGCTGATCAGATATCTCAATCGTTCACTTGCCACCCACTTTCATTGAAAGCTGCCTTGCTTACCTGTTCTGAATACACTTTTACGACTGCGAGCCTGCAGTTCCGGGAACCCCCTTACCGTATTTATTACAATTTTTATAATGAAAAACTGTAGACTAGTAGCTCTCGGAAGATAATATTAATCAAGCATCTCTCTCTCTCTTATTATTCCTCAGTTTCTCTTTCTGGTGACTTTGAATCGACGCGACGCGACGCGTCGTGGCACGTGGACGTTAAAAGCACGTGCTCTGCATTTTAGAGGGGGTCGATTGCGGCTGTAACGGTCGGAGGTGCTTTTTTTTGGCAATTTATGAAGGTCTCAGAGCTATTTCGCCAATCTCCAACGAGTTTTCGAAATTTTTTAAGATGTCACGGCCAAGTCACCCCATTTTCGAAAGTCAAAGTTCGAATCTTGCGGTCACAGGTCACAGCCCGGGAGAAGTGATTTAAATACTACAGTAGTGCCGGTCCCGAAGGAACGAGGGACGCGGCGTTGGAGAGGCCTTTCCTTTCGTTAACTATCCGCGAAGCCAGGCTTCGACTTCAACATCTACCGCGTCATAGGTGGTCGCTGTTGTATCTATCGGGCCTCCGTTTCGAACTAATTAATACAACCTCTACAAACACAATATGCGCTTCATGAAAATACTAAATTGTGTGCGTCGTTTGCATACAAAAACGAGATATATCATATAAGAAGCCTGATTCGTCACGTCGTCTTTTCCTCCCGTCCCAGTCGCGACGCGAGGCGTTGCTGTGAATTCAGCCGGTTGACTTTCAGTTCAAGCAACTCTTGCCGCTGTTGGATCACGGTCTTGTATTCGCCCGGGGGCGCGAAGAGACGCAAATCCACATCTGTCCTGTCCCGTTCGTGATGCAGCGGCAGCCGCTTCACGTCTTCCGTCAGATGTTGGCGAAGGAGGAGATGTCCATCGTTTGGAAGCGTTCCGACCCTGGCGAGGGCGGTCGTGAGATCAGGACGGGGATGATGGTCCTGGTTTCGTTGAATGCGCCGTTTATCCAGCTTGTCCATAAGCGCTCTACAAACGCGTTGTTGATGAGTAGACAAAATTCCAAGCGCCTTGAGGCGGAGGGTGTCTGCGTCAGCTTTCACATATGCAGGAGGCTTGATGAGCTGCGTAACTACCATGACCGAAGAGATTAGATTAGGCTGAAAGAGAGAACAGTAGATTCCATACCGTAGCCGAGTCCGCTTCGCTTCAGTGTGTCCTTCTCATCCTGCGTTAAGATCGGGTAAGGCGGCCCAGAGCGATCCACGTCAAAAATGATATCTGAGAAAGCTAAGAAAACTCGTCAGGCGTGTCTGACGACGGAGAAAAGAAAAGGGAGAACAACAGACAACAAACCTTGAAGAGACCGCGAGATGGACTCTTGTACTTCGGTTATGTCGTTGAGGATGACGGCATTCTCGGTCAATCCGACCAGCCGATCTTGCACTACGACGAGAGACGTCAACAGCTCTGTGACCTCTACGTCTGAGACCTGAATTTGGAGCCTCAAATCGGCGACGTCGGCTTCCGTGCGCTGTCTCAGTTGGGCAACGTCGGCTTCCGTGCGCTGTCTCAGGTGGGCGGCCTCGGCTTCACGTCGGGCAACGTCGGCTTCCGTGCGCTGTCTCAGGTGGGCGGCCTCGGCTTCACGTCTCCGGTTCTCAGCTTCCAGCATTGAGCGCATGCCATCCAGACGGCTATCGAGCTCTGATCTGAACATCTGCATCAGATGCGACTGCTCGGTGGCAGCGTCTTCGCGCGCGGTCTGGAGCTCGGCGACTACGACGGCGGCATCGTCCCGCTGGTGTTGGAAAGCCTTGATCTGTGTGGCAGTTGCTTCTTGAAGATCCATAAGATTTGCAAGACTGAACAGGGGCAGTTAGAAAACCACACGTCGAGTGGATGAAGCAATATCTGGCATACCGCTCTTTCCGCCTTTGAGGTCGCTCTTCGGGCCGAGGACGTCCAACCACTGAGTTGAGAGGGGGATCTTGGAATTCTGCGACGTCCCAAGACATGTCTGCGAAGGGCTCTTCGGCCATGGCGTGTCGTACACCGTTCAGGCTAGGGTTATCGAGACTCAGGTATATGTTCTCTTTTCCTGGAGAAACGACCGTCAATGCTGTCTTCATAGTAGATCCGGAAAACGCCGCCGACAGGCAAGGAGGCCGTATGCGACGGGAGACGGCGAGGCGGGCGCTCTGGGTGCGGCAGAAAGGCGGGCGAGCGGGGAGGGCGAGCGGGGCGGGCGGGCGAGGATGGCGAGGTGGTCGAGGATGGCGGGGAGGGCGGGCGGGCGAGGATGGCGGGCGGGATAGATGGGTGGTGGTAGCGCGAGGATGGTGGTGGTTTGAGTTGAAGAGACGATACTCAGGGGCTGATCTATTTGGCGCCATTTAAAGCTTCGGCCCGACCATCCGCTTCCGAAACAGAGCAGGAGCCAAGCGTCCAGCACTCCAGCCCAGAGAAGGCTCGACGACAGCCACTCAGCGCTCAGCATAAGTACATATATGATTGCAATAGCCAGACCTTTACTCAACTCCGACTCCGGCCCGCGCAGTGATGCCGGTCCGTCCCTCGGCCCCGAAGCGTCTTTTGTAAGTATGTACATCCTCAGCGAACGCTTCACATTTCTGGTTTTACAATATTCGAATTCGTCGTTTTGCGATTTGTATGAGGGATGTAGGTACGTACGTAGGATGTAAGTAAATTAGCAAAGAAAGCAGCAAAGCAGGCGCAGAAATACTGCAGAGGGAGGGGAGGGGAGTGAGTGAGTGCGATGAGCGAAATTGTCGGTGCGTGCATATCTATCAGCAAGATGGATCTAGGCAGAGCGTTCCGCCCTCTAGCAGCCCGTCCATCCGCGTCTCTACGCAACATACGCAAACGTATCCTTGCTCCCATCCACGCGCTCGATATACTCCTTTTCAAGCAGCGTCTCTATCGCTTTCTTGATATCGGGGATCTTGGGCGCGAAGCGCTGCGAGATCTGCGAGATGACCTCCTGGATGAGCGCCTGGTTCTTCATCGTCTTGCGCGCTTTCATGATCCGCACGATCGTCGCCTGGATCACGTACTTGCGGTCCTCGTCCACCGCCTTGAGCACGTCGCTCGACTCGGCCTTCACCTCGGCCTTGATCGGCAGATTCAGGTTCACGCGGATCTTCTTCGACTTGAAGCCTACGTGCAAAATACATTCATTAGCTTTCTTTCACCCCACGCAGACGGAGCCGGAGGGAAAACGCACCAGGATTCAAGTCATACTGATCCTTCTCCTCGTTCACCAGCACCTTCGCCTTCACCAACAGCGCCAACACCTGCCCCAGAATCTCCGTCGAGATCTTCGTCGCCTCCTGCAGCTCCTGCAGCGATAGCGTGTCATTGCGGTTGTACTGCAGCAGTACCGCCGCCTGGTACGCCGACGTCATCAGGATGTACTTCTGGTTCGTGTAGTTTGTGCGCAGCTCGTTCTTCGAGTAGTTGTGCAACCATGTCAGCTTGCGACCGGAATGCTGCAAGGGCGTTAGTCGACGTTCGTATGGAGGGAGAGGAGGGGGGAAAGGAAGGACGAGGGGAAGAGGGAGCGAGGAGAGACGAGGGAGGAAAGGAGAGCGGGAGCGCACCTTCGTCTGGTAATACCGCGTGAAGCGCTCAAACGTGGGCAGCAGCTCCGGCGGGAGGAGGAAATCGTGCGTCGGCGGCGCCAACGGCCAGAAATTCGTCCCGAGCACCATAATGCTAAACGCAATGTCCATATCGTCGTGGTTCTGCGCCATGCGCTCCTTGAACGAGTCCGTCAGGTCCTTCGAGAGGGACATGTCTATTCGTGTGCCGTTAGTACTGTGAAGGGAGGGAGGAGCAGGGACTCGAAGTACCGGTAAACATCCGCTGCAGCTTATTCGTATACTCGAAGCCGCACGCCTCCTTGAGCTTGCTGATCATACTCGCCTCGGCCTCGTCTGACGCGCTGACGCCGTGGATCAGCCGCTTCGAGAGCTTCGTCGTGTAGAACGTCTGGAACACGTCCTTGTCCTCGAGGTACTTGAAGAGAACCATCTGCGTGCGACGTTCGTGAGCATCGTCAAAAATGAGATGAATGAGAGAGGGGACATACCACCCGATTCAGCGCGCCCTCAAGGTCGACGTCGCCCGCCACCTTGTTGCTCTTCCTTAGCAGCATATCCGCATGCTTCGCCAGCAACTCCGGCGACCGCGCCGCGCTCGAGCCTACACATATGACGCCCGCAATTAGCACATGTATATACAGGGTACTCGAGGTGAAAACGCACCCGTCGCCGCATTCCGATTAACAAACTCTCTGCACGCCTTATCCAGCGCCGCCGCAAAGCCCGCCTCGGCCTTGAAGCTCCTCGCGACCGTCGCCGCGTTCTTCTCGTGCACCGCCAGCAACGCGTCGACGTACGCCTTCGGGTCGAGCTCACCGCTCTTCGCGTCAGCGTCGGCTGCTGCGCCCGCAGCGCCCTGAGCGCCAACGAGCGCGCTGACGGCGCCAAGCCCCCGCGGCCTTGACGTGGGCCTCGAATTTCTTGCGCAGCGGCTCGAGCCCCTCGGGGATGCGCGCGAGGAGGGCGTACATGCGCTGCAGGTCCTCGTCTGCGTCGAAGTCGAGCAGGGCCTGCGGTAATATCAGTACGAGAAACGCAGAGAATAAGAGCCGGCCTGACCTGGAACGCGTCCCACATCCTCGGCGCATGTGCCCGCAGCAACACATTCTCACACTTCCCTACAAGCTCCTTCCTTGTCTTCGCATGCAGATACCGCCACCACCCTCTCCTCCTCCTCCCGCAGCCGCCCCTCCGCCTTCTTCAGATACTCGGGAATATTCCCGCTGCCCTCCGTCCCGCCCGCGTTGAGGAACGCCTCTGCCTCCGCAGCGTAGTACGCCTCCGTCGCGGCAAGGAAGGGCGCCTCGAACTGCTCCTTGTAGACGTCGAGGCACTCCTTGTTCGGGTCGGCGGCGTCGAGGCCCGAGCGAGACGAACGAGTCGACGACCTTCTTGACGAGCGCCTGGTCGATCTGCGCGCCGTCGCGTTGGGCGGCGACCATGCGCAGGATGGCGGCAGTGATGGGCGGCTGGAGCGGGGTGAAGAGGTGTTGGCGCCATTGTGCGAGTGCGAGCTGGAAAGTTGGATGGATGATGAGTGAAAGAATTAATTGAACGCGGAAGGCTGCTTACCGTGTAGACCTGGTACACGGCCTTTTTTGCCCTCGTCGCGCTCCCGTTTTACCCAGTAGCGGTTCAGGTAGGTGAATAGTCGGTTAAGGTAGTTTGCGCCGGTCGTGTAACGATCCCACTCGGCCGCGTAGTAGCGGAGGAGGGCTTCGTCTTGTAATGTTTCAGCTTTCTGTAAACAAGTCAGAAACACGTTTATCGAATCATGATAGACTGAGGCTGGGACAGAGGCGCGGGGTGTGCGATCCAAAATTGAATTATAACAAGCCGGGATCCACAAAGTTAGCGGTAAAGCCCAACCGCCTCCCAGATTGCTTCCAGAGTCCAATTAGACCGATATACGGGCACAGGCGCGCCTCATGTACGCAACACGAGGTGTCGTGCGATCCCTATCGGAAATGGCTGTGCACTCAGTCCAGCGCGAAGTCGCGGTTCTGGCTCTAACTTCGAGAACCAGGACACGCAGAGGTGGATTGGACCTGCAGCAAGGCTCGGCGCGTCCAATGATAAAACAAGGAGAGAAAATTAGATCGACCCCTCGCGAGTCATGCCCACAAAACCAAGCCCAAAAACCTTCAGAAAGCGTCTAAACTCACTTGGACAAGCGGCTTGAAATGGTTTGCAAAGTAATCCGTGAGCTTGCCATACAGATCCGCCCCCCACAAGATTAGCGCCGGCTGCGAAAAAGGTCAGCCTTAATGGCGCAAAGCGAAATCAAGAAAGAACATTTACTTCGGTTGCCCTCGAGCTTGCCATGCATCTTTGTGGACGTGCAGTAGTTGTACACGGTCGTGTAGAGACTCGTGTACCCCGCAAACGACAGGCCCGTCTCGAGCTTGGTCATGATATGGTCGACGCCGGCGGTGAGGAAGGTCCATGTCTCGTCAAGGTCCGCCGTTTTGGGCGGCATTTGGGTGAACGGCGCCGCGCTGGAGGACGCCATGGTGGTAGTAAGAGTCAGAAAGTGAAAGCGAGGCCCGAGGCACAGCCTTTCGCCATTTGATTCACACAGACGCAATCACCGCCCGCTGCCTAATATGGAAATAAATGGTGTTGAGGTTCTTTTTCTTGTTTGTCGAAAAGAAACCCGAATGAATCTTAGCTGAGTCAATGCAAGGAACTTTTCCCAACAAATTCTGCTTCGGCGTCGGTACAAACACCATTGAAGCTCTGGAAATGCTGAAGTAGATGTATTCGTAAACCGAGCTTGTTCTATGACACAAAAAATGGGAAAATCTTACTCATATACACCCTCGCCATCGTTACATTGCGAACTTATACAATATGCGACAGGAACCAATATATCTAAGTAGAGGGAAAAGAAGGAACAAGGGACTGAGAGGAGAAATGCGATGCAAATGGGCGTACGGTATGTTCCTGTTGCCTGAATGATTTCGCATAGAGACAACGCTTGGTGATAGGTTGCGGCCGACTGGGATTCCAAAATAATGATGGATTTTCATATTCTAGTACACTCGACGTTCTGATACTGTACCATTTAATTCAATTCGCGCGCCCTGTGACCCGTGACATCATGCAACGAACTTTCATATTCGTCGATTGCCCTTGGGGACTGTGACACAAAGGAAAATTTGTGCTTTGCTCCAGGACAACAGCCGACGCAATGCCTACCCCCCGAGGACCTTCCTGTGTTGAAACTCATCAAATTTAACCTTCCCCCTCTGCACAAATTCATTGCATTTCTCAATCCTACCGACTACCTCTCGGAATATGCGCCAACCCTCACTGCCTTCGATCCAGAGGCTATTCCAGTCCCTCCCCATGCTGTGGTAGCGAGTGCGTGTGGGAGCGGGACAAGTCCCGTCTCTCCGATCACGTCAGAAATGGCTGCTGCGTGAGCGCCGTGGCCATTCCAACATCAGGGCGCGTCAGCGAAGAAAAAAAAGATTTTGGACGCGTTTTTTTCGCGGTTTTGTGACTTTTTTGATAAGTTCGTGCTCAGCCTTGGTGACCTGTGACAGGCGCGAAATTATTCGTCGATTTGGGGGCCTGTGACGCGTGACCGACGAATTGAATTAAATAGTACAGTAGTAGATCCCATTGATTGGCTGGTTTTAGTGTTGCCCAAGGGGCACCCGCCGGAAGATGCCGAGACACAGCCTTGGGAGGGAGGGTGGGTGGGTCTGGCCGACCTTATTCCACTTTTCGGACTTTGCTCAAACTGCATTAAAGACGTGTTTAGCAACAGTCGAAAAAAATGAAATTTTTTGGAGGGTACCTGAGTAGTGTCTAGTGGACTTCAAAATATCCATATGTGGTCAGAATTGATCTCAGATGTGAATTTTTACCACAGACAGAGCGGAAAAGCCGTGAGACTCCCACCGGAACTCTCTGTTTTTGAACATTTTCTGGGGAGAACTATCCAATTTGGGTGTGGCTGTGCTCAGCTAAGAGGGAGGGAGGGGTCGGAGGGTGTTAATTCACTTTTCCGACCCTGTGTCGGAAATTTTAAGGATGAGTGCCCCTTGATGTTGCCGCGACTTCCGACTTGGCCCTGCGAAGTCGACTCGGGAAGTCGATTTGAGTTGAGTCAAGCCGAATCGTTCTGATGACTCCGCCATGACTTTGAAGTCAGTGGAAGTCGACTTGAGTCAACTTGAGTGACTTGAGTCGAGGATATTTTAAGAAATGTTCCTTTTGATCGATAACCACGATTGGAGGCAATTTTCAATTTTTTCTGAATGATTGTAACGGACGCGACGCAGCGTCACACGTGTAACTCTCGTGTCACAGATGCGATATTCTGTCTTTCTATCCACTTTCTGCGGACCATTGGACCCAGAAAAATCACGGAAAATTGTTTTTCACTATATAGATGGATATACATCCACCAAACCCTATAATAGCGATAGGGACCTGGAATGACAATGAAATACATTATCTTTTATTGATCCCAGGTAAGCACTAGTCAAGTTCAACATGTATACCCACCTAAAGTACTCCTATTTGACAAGGTGGTAGTTTTAGCTAAATTCAAAAATATTATTTGACTTAGCCGACTCAAGTCGACTTGAAGTCACTCTGAGTCCAACTTGGCTAGATGAAGCCGAGTCGAGTCGAGTCGAACTCAAAATTGAGTCGACTTGGCGAGTTGCGACTCGACTTTTTGAGTTGCGGCAACATTAGCTGGTTTCCGTGGAATGAATAACTTAATCTCCGAGAGGAACAGGTTGATGGGTATTGTATGGACCAAAAAAAATCTCTGTAAGTTTGGGTACTTGTATCTAGCCGAGCGCACGCTGAGCATGAGCTGGCATACGAAGCGGGTTGCCCAAGGTCCAAGCTTTTGCAGTTGGCCCAGGATTTGGTGTGCTCCGAGGACAGTCGGCACCTTGCCTTTTCCCATCTCAGCCATCGTTTTTGCGCTTCTCCGAGGACCCAGCAGCAGCGAAAGACATTGAGAAGATGGGCAGGTCGGCGCGGGATACCGTTATTTTGACATGTGTGAAGATGCAGTGCAAGACTCCAAGAGGATCACCCTAAATACATCGATCAAGCAGGATCATGTCCGGGTGCAGTGGCTATCATAGCCGAGACTTAGCCAACCACTGCCATCATTCATGAGCCAAGGTGCGACGCCCGTGCTTCTGATTCAAGTTGCAGCAACCATCGACAGATGCCGTCCCGAGGGTAGAAAACCGTCTCAATTAGGCGGCTGTACCATTCCTTTCTTTTCTTCCCTTGCACTTCCTTCGAAAACTCTCCCTTATGATTTTGCAATCAACCAGCAGCCTGAGCCGGCACTCAGAGCACCTACGATCAACTTCAACGTCAACGCTCGTGAAAAACGATAAAGGGAGACAATCGGTTGAACCTTTAGGTGCGGAGAAGCCGAGTTATCTAAACTTTTTTCTGGGCTCATATCTCACAGCTGGACCCACACTGAAGGGGCATGGTCCCAGTCATGACCGACTTAGGTTCCTGGGTTTTACCTTGCATCTTGTACTTATCCTGGTGCATCTCGCGTTACTGGTTACATGGCGTGTGCATGCAGAGCACAACATCATATTCGCCGTTCGGCTACAAGGCATTGTGTCTTTCTTAGTTACTGCACTGGCGACCGCCGTTGGGACTGTGTGTCTTTCCCCCCAAAAAAGCAATCTACTTCGCTGACTGACACCGCTTCTCAGCTTTATCTGTCGCTTCTGGTTTACATCACGCAGAAATTTGCACTGCAGCGTACTTTACAGTTCGGGCGAACGTTGACCGCCGCCCATGATAACGTGACGGCGTGGATTGGGCTTGGGTCAGGTCTCGAAACCCTTTTCGACCAAATTGCCGTGCCGTCTTCAGCTATGAGCATTCTTCTCATTGTCGGGTATCTCCTCAATATCTCCGTTCTACACGTAACCATACCGGCCCTTTTCTCGGTTCAAACCTTCAACATATCCAGTCCAACAACCATAACGACGGAAGGACTTCCCCAATCAAGCACTATATTAGAGGGAGATGGGTAAGCCAGTCAGGTTCAACCGTGACCAGTTTCGCTGAACTCTATTCGACACGTCAAGCTGTGTCGGGCTCCCAGATGTACTCCAATTTTTGCCATGGACAAATCAGGTTCCTACCCTCGGACTCATAAACGGCAGTCTTTACGAGGTACTGGAGGTCAATGACGGACAGGGCTCTGTATCTGTGCCTGGGGTTGGCTTCAACATCACTTGCAATTCCCTCGCAGCCACCAATACAGGGGCAATGAATGTGACTTCCAACTCTTCCAATTCCTTGCTCGGGGGGTTGGAGACATTACAGTGGGAAATAAAACTCGATATACCTCCGTCCACGTCCTGGTTTTTTCAACTCCTCGACACAGGTTCCGAATATTTTTCGTGTATTAGCATACAGCTACTAATTCCGCTTGCAGCGCCGAACATAACTCGATTCGTCCACGATATATCTTCGCTGGACGATTACATTGTTTTTTACAGCACAACACCTGTTGTCGATTCAAACGGAGTTGTGGGAGTTCCTACTACACTGAACCCCCCAATGACAAACGTCTCGGAATTGTATTTTTTGCAGTGCTTCAAGACCAGGGTTCCGCAGACGAGTCAAGTCGATTGTCGTTCACGAGAAAGCGTTTCGCTTGCACCAGACATCCGTAAAGAATGGGCGGTTTGGCGCCAGACAAATTCTTCGTCTGTGGCCCAGAATTCGACGGAGTCTGATCCCGATATGACAAAGGGAAACTGTGTGAGCTGCCTATCTTTGTATATAGGTATAGGTATTAAATTCGTTGACCTCCCACTCAGTGGTCTACACTGCTCGATATGTACTCTTCGGATACCAGTCCCATATTGTCAAACATCCCGTATAGCTTGGACATAGCACGGGACATATTCGCCCCTACTTTCCTTTCACTCGCGGATGTGCAAGTGAAATCAGGTCTCCACCTCGTAGTACTGACTATGCCAAATTTATAGGTACCTAATGGATCAACTGGGCCTACATTTTACATTTGAAGCCACCCCACAAGAGAAAGCAACACAAATTGCGCTGCACGACATCGAGAACGCACTTTCCTCTCTTGTGGCCTCGATCCTTTGGACTGGTATGTAAACGGGCTAGACGTATGCGGGCAGCTAACGAAGGCAACTTAGTTGGACATATCCACTCGGGACAGTTCGAAGAAATATTCGAACAATCAAGCGCTCAGTTGCTCGGTGACAGCTACTCAGTTCCAGTTTTAGCCACCGGAACCGCCATTGTAGACGTACCTAATCCTGCCTCTCGTCTAGATGTGCGTCCATTTCCCTCTTTTGTGCCATGAATAAACCTATCTCACCGCACATTGCAGCTGAGCATCCTTGCAGTAATAATCCATCCCTTCTCATGCTCGACAGCTCACTCACAAGAATTGCAGATCGCTTTTGGCCTGGCAGCCTCCATTTGTCTGTTCTTGCTCGCAGTACCCCATTTGCATCCCGGTTCAACTGAGGGAATGAAAACTTTGGTCGACGGCACGGGGCTTCTCCACATCATTTGGCTTTTGCGAAAGTATCCCGAGCTCGAAGAGCTCTTTCCTGACGTCGGAGAACCTACGAAACAAAATCTACGCGCAGCAGGGATGGTTGACATGGGCGTAGGCATACGTGATTCAGAGGAAAACGCCACAAGGCGAGGGCCCACAAGCAAAGCTAACTTGTGCGTACTACGGTAGTCACCCAATTTTGGATTGACGAGTTGTTGAACTCTGCATAGGTATACTACATAACTGTGAAATATATAAGTCTTCAAGTTACTGATGAGATACAAGCCTACAGTCGATCCTTACTTACCATTCATTCAATTACGGACTTACTTCCAAACGTAGTTAACGGACATTAATTATCGTAATAGTTTTTTCTTCAGTTACGTACAGTTCAGTTGGTTGTCTACGAACGCCAGGGGGCAATCAGTGTCGCTATCGGGTAAATCGACCCAGGTCTGTATGTTGGTGCTTGGCTACAGCCTCTACATCGAGCCATACCGTTCAAATTACGCTCATTTGCGGTGTAAAAAGACCAAGGGAAGTCCAAGGATCAAGAGCCTCCACCTAACATTCTTTCCGCTATTCCACCCAGGCCCCAAGCACTGGGGTTGTTTTTTTTCAACCAGCTTTGAGCTGTAGCCAAGCACTAACATACAACCAGCAAACACCAACATACAGACATGGGCTGATTTACCCGATAGTGGCACTGATCGCCCCTTGACGAACGCCCACTGAGCTGTGAGTTCACTCGTTATATTCCCACATATTATATTTACTGACTTGTACCCAGTATCTATTAATTCTCTAGGTACTTAATATAATCAGTTGGTTGTCTACGAACGCCCACTGAGCTTATCTATTAATTCTCTAGCCTGTCTTTCGTCCATACCCTCAAGAGTTACCAGCTCTGCAAATCTATTGTCCATTGATCATTCACAAACGCTTTCAGCCTTCAGAATATTTATTGTGGGGACCAAGTGAGGACAGCCACCGCCCTTGACCGGAGTGGCGTGTTGATATTTGTTGGTTCTCTTTCACTTCTCAATCAATATTCAACGTTTCACATTTGACCGAAGCAGTGCCCACTGTCTTGATAATTGGTCCTAAGGCGCCCTAATGTCATGGAGTCTCTACCAAATTGGAATCTTCGCTTTCTAACAAACATTAAATCTAGAGGTCTTCAGTTCTAGTGTTACCGTGGCCCGGTTCGGTCCAGTTCAGCATCTAAATTCTCCAAACCTTGAACTGGACCTCGGTTTCGGTTCAGGAAATGTGCTGAACCTTGATCTGGGCCCAGATTTAGGTCCAGCTCAGGTTTGGACAAGGTTCGGCCCTGGTTCGAACTTAGTTTTCCTTCCCACGCTCAGGAACCACTCAAAATTTGTTCCAGAACCATCTCAGCATCAATATCACCGCCATGTCCGCTGGAAAGACTCAACTGAACTTCTCTTGAGGGTGCTCAATTCCACATTTTGTGGAATCATGCCTCCGTGGCTTCCCTCGTTTGGGTTGCGATTTCGTTGGAGCGGAGTGAATACCACTACTCATTTGGCTCAAAATTCCATCAATCTGCGTCTGAGCAGATTCTTGCCTAAATATTCAAATTATTCAGCATATATGCAGATAACACAGGACATCGCTCACGACAATGCATATTGGGTCAGTTTGGAACATTCTAATTCGAGTTGGCTCTGGCAGCCGGCGGCGACATGCAACCTGTCCAGCTTGTCCGCTCGCTGTTGGCCCGTGCCAAAGAACTGCAGGGCGAATGTACTCTACATAGGTAATTATTGCAGTGAGTCGCGAATAGAAAATGACCAAGGGTAAAATAATAATCCGATGTGAGGGTTTGAAGGTTTACAGAATGAGATGTTAGGATTTGTGGGTTCCGAGCCGTACGGAGCTCGTCGGCGTTACGTATCCACGTTCTTATTGGCTGTTATGTGTGACTGTGATCTTGATCGTTTGCCTCTGTACCACCACCATGTACACTAGAGGGCAAACATGCCCCCTCTTTGTTGCTGTGACTTCGCCCCGCCCTCGCTTGTCAACTAGCCTGGTATGGCTTATTCTAACATGAGACCTTCACCAATGAAGACTGCGACCACATTGGTTCAATCGATTCTAGAAAGCTGACCGTTTGGCTCATACGCAACTTCACACAGGCGCACGTCACCCACTAGATAACTGAATACGGCCCACTCGCATTTTGGTCCAACAAGTGTTCTGCACAATCCATGCAGACTCGGAGGATTGATACAATCTTTTGTTGTCCACAGTTGATGATATTTATTTTCAATTTCAACTTGAAGCTTGAAGCTTAAGACCAGTGGAATCCATCGGACTTCAATGGAGTCCACCTCGTGGCGGCTTGCCACTGGATTCCATCGTATTCTATTGGAAAACTACTTAGTATCAATGCCGAATGGTGCCGATTGATGCAGCGTGTATTACTGAGGAAGAGTGGATGCCGCGGAGATGCCGCCAATTGATGCATTGATTGCCTATCCATCTCAATCGCGGCACCACCACGAAAAGCGGAAGTAATTGCAAGTGTTTACATATCATTGCAGACCTGCATAATCATCAAAAAGCAAGGCAGACACAAATTAGCTTTATGATGTTTCACCAGCGTATGTACCAAACCAGAATTCCTGCAATCTTGACATAGTAGGTGGGGTTTGTAAAACATTGTGAGATTTGTAAAGGACTATAGACCTTGGACGTGCAAGCACTCTTTCCTCTCCTTTCCTCTTTCCCCAGTACCAGGCACAGTCACACGGAGATGAAAGAAATATATATATTCAAAGCTGATAATTTAAGCGGACGAGAATGACAACAACTAACGTTACCGATGTGCGCAATGTGGGAACGAGGCAACGATGACCACACATCTTGATGGACGACGAGACCTTGACAAAATCTTGCACTTGGAGAAGAAAACTGCGAGTTGAAGATGAGACACATTTCGGAAATGTGTCTTGTCTGAAAATATTCCATTGTAAGACATATAGATGTACTATACCACTGTATGTGAACAAGTCGTACAATCTAGATCTGTTTCAACTTGTACTTCGTAAATTTACCCAACTCGACACGTCACGCTGTCTGACTCTTCACAAACCATTAATGGTTTAGATGAGGAGTTCGTATATAAATTGATACCAGTGAAGACCATGATGGACGCACTTTTGTGGGATCAGCTTGGGATTACTCAGTGAGACAGAGGAAAAACGAACCAGCCTAAGACTATTGACATCGCTGATGTCATCCAATCTTCACGCACATCCGTCGACGTTAGAATCATGACAGCATAAGCGCGAGAGCCCAAGGAGAGCACAACGGAATTGCACCAGCAGGGAGTCATAAACACCTGCACATTCAAGGAAATTTGACGTGATTATCCACAAGGCGTTGATACATGCAAGTATTTTGGCCGTTCCGCTCAGGACCTTGGCATATTGATCGGAGAGCGACCCGTTGGTAGTTTTATGTTGCGGTCTAGAGTTAATCGAATTGTATCTCAACCGAGTGGATGCTACCAGCATGGCCCAAACCACGGTGGAAAACAACCCGTATATCAGGCGAGTTCCGGACTTGCATCCGAGACCTAGGTACATCCATGAGTCCAGTCCCCCACAAGACAGAAAGTGTTTCTCACCTTTAGTAGGCAAGGCAAAATCGAGTACTGCCGCTGGCCCAATCGTTGCCCAAGTAAGAAATACTGCCAACATAGAGGAGTTGAAGGATCTCCATCCCAGATCCGGGGGCAGAATCTTGTGGTCTCCAGCCTGAATGTATTCAGCCACTTGGGCCGGGGATCCACGACGGTTGGACGGAGCTAATACGCCTTTACGGTTCTTCGTCCATCCAGTGCTGGAGTTCACAGGAAGTTGTCTTTTCTCCCGAGACGACGCCGCCTGGAATGAAGCATAAACCCTTTCAACTGCCAGACTCCATGTCATCAGGCGATCATAGTTGTAAATCCGCGCGCCTCTCTGGTGATCCATCCGAAGATGTCCATCATGAATATCAAGCGAGAAGGGTGGCCGGTTGACCGTGAAATGAGCCGGGACAGGGTTTCCGCTGTACGCCGCAACATATACGTGCTGGTTAGCCCGCCGCAGAGCGTCATGCAAGGAAGTTTTGTTGCATCGTGGTGCATTGCTCAAAGAACAAATCAAGATTGGGAGAAGCCAAATCCAGCAGAAAGCAAGTCCGAGCCCCTGCTGGGTGTTGAGAGATGCATCGCTGAAGTCACCTAGTAGATGTGAGTTGTATCTGACAGCCTAAAAATAGGAACTTGCCTGCGAGCGAAGCCATCGCGGCCAAGAAGAACGAAAAGACCACCCAAATGATTGACGTTATATTGGAGAACGTCCATGTATAATGGTGTTTTGAGTTGAGAAAAGTGATCAACTCTGACCACCATTGATCGTTTTCGGGTAAAACTATGAGGGACCCCAGCAGCAAGTCATTTCCAGTGACTCTCAATGGTGACTGTTGGAAGTTGTCAAGTATCCACCCCGCAGTATGAGCGTTTGGATAAGAAATGCTAGAGAAGCGGCGATGAACCCAGCGGCTGTTGAACGCAGTTAGGGCGATGGAATAAGCGGCCAATGTCGGCGACCCAATGATCAAGAAGATGGACATGAGATTTTCGAGCTATGCCGCGGTATAATTAGTCAGTGTGCCACCAATAAGGTTCTCACCTACTATCGTATCCCCTTCTAAAGGGACTTGAGATAATAGTGCGAGGAATGGGAAGAGCCATGTACTGGTGGAGGAATGGATGTCTTTCTTCAAACAAGAACTGCGTTATGTACGTACCCGAGATTGCCCCCAAACGTTTGGAATCGAGACCATCCCCCTCCAATGTCCCATGTTCCACCACCGCACGTTTCCAGACACAAACCATAAGCCATAGCAGTGGCATTGCGGATGTTGACGGGGTTTCCGCGGTTATCCATCCCGCCTACGAGAGAATCCGATGACCCCACCCGAAGACTAAAGAACGCCTCGTAACAATTCCCAGACACTAGAATTGGGAAAGCGAGCATGACAGCTGGAGCAAAAATGGCGGCAGCATAGTACTTGGGGTTTCCTGATGCCATTAGTCCTTCCCAGGTATGCAGCAAGCACATACACGTACTCATTTGGGAACCAGTCGAGTACTGCTCCTGGTGAAGGTAGGAAGGCAATAGGATGGTATGGAGGAGGCGTCTATGTTAGCATACAACTTTAACCACCTTTATAGATTTGTTACGTTCCGCATCAGCGGTTTGACATTTTGATTGCGCCTTTTCTCGGCTTTTTGGCTTGGCAACGCTAGCCGACAAGCTCACAAGCTGACAAGTCAAAGAAACCCTGCATTTAAAATTACAGACTGACCCCAGTAAGGAGAGCTGATCACTGTGTTGGTTTACACTTCCCCCAGTACACTTACATGTGCCGCAAAATTAGGATGATTCTATTTGTGGGTGCCACAAGCACCCGGGTGTTACTATCTGGCACCCCGGGAACTGTCATGCATCAGTGTTTTGACAGTTTCCTTGGCGTCTTTTTGAGCTTGACATCAGGAAAACCGGCCCCCGCTTGACAGTGCTCCATAGCATTTTCATAGCACCCTAGTCGCCATAGCTACTCCCCCCCCTAATAGACTCCTATGCCGGTGCTATGGGAGTGCTATGGGGCACTATGAAGCTGGTGTGCCGTCACTATGGAGTGCTATGAAAGTACTATGGAATACTATGCAGTGCCCGCTGTCCACCTACTACCTAGCTTCCAGATTATTGCTGGCCACTGCAGTTGATGGGACAGTAACAATGAAGAAGTTGAAGGAAACATATTTTATTAGCAATAACTACTACATGAGGACGATGAACATGTCTGTGTTCATCCCGTGTTACCAGATTCTGCACCACTGATTCCGCACCATCCGAATCTCCCCATTTGCCTCACATCCTGCCATTGCACTGCAATCCGAGTTCCCCACACCATCCACATGCACCATGCAAGCCCAAAGGTTTTCGCATCCAAGATATCGGTAGCTGGTCAAGTAGCAGTGGAATACAGGTATCCACCCAGAAGAAGGAGCCAACAGACACCTGCCTAAAAGTTAACAGTGGTATAAATTGAGGATGGCTGCACTCACTATTGTGTGACTTTGTATGTATACAGATAGGCTCCTGTGATTACTAATTGTAAGTATGAAAGCATGAAAGGACCAGGATTAGAACAGTACTAGGAACGCGATGCAAGACGTACCTGGTGAAGCCTCACTGTAACGAGCTCAAGTGCACAAGGAACTCAAAGCGTTGCCACAGACTGGGACCATCAATCAGACTTTGGGTCAGGATGACAGGAAAGTGAAGGCGGGGATAAGGGGGGGAAAGACTTGCCTGTGAACAGATGGATCACCCATTCTCTACCCATCCTTAGTGCCACACCCACTTCTGCGCAAGTTTCTCCACGAAAATTGGGTTGGGTGTGTTGAGGGCAAAAAGTGAGACTGTGGAAACTGCCCTGCCATGGGCTTATTAGGTTTCCGAAGGTTGACCCATGGCTGCAATGCTGGTGGCATCCAGATTGTATGTACTGAGGGCAAGACGTGTGAGGTAATGATGGGAGTTACACTGTGGTCGGAACAGGGAGCAGTAGCAAGAGGCGAGAGAGGAACCGAAGATGTTGGATGAGACAATGAGATGAGTGTTGAGGATGCTGAAGGATGGTGGTGGTGGGAGGAAAGAGCAACCATGTGGTAGTGATGCATGTGTGCATGGACTTTAAGCGCTGATCAGAGCACTCTTTGTCTTTGCCCCCCCCCCCCCCGCGGCCCCCCCCCCCCCCCCCCCCCCCCGGGGGCGGGCCCGGCCCCCCCCCCCCCCCCCCCCCCCCCCCCCCCCCCCCCCCCCCCCCCCCCCCCCCCCCCCCCCCCCCCCCCCCCCCCCCCCCCGCGGGGGGGGGGGGGGCGGGGGGGGGGGGGGGGGGGGGGGGGGGGGGGGGGGCCCCCCCCCCCCCCCCCCCCCCGGGGCCGGGGGGGGGGGGGGGCCCCCCCCCCCCCCCCCCCCCGGGGGGGGGGGGGGGGGGGGGGGGGGGGCTGGGCGTAAGCTATTTGTTTCATATTATTCTTATGTGAATAAATCCATATCCATTTGACATTGTGTTGATGAGATGTGTGAAAAGCAATATATATAAGTAACTTGTGATGTGTAGTGTCCACTGGCAGCTGGCATAGTGGTTCATAGTGCTCCATAGTTCCCAGTGTCTGACCTCATAGTGCTATCTCAGTGCTATCAAATGCTATGGATGACTATGAATGCTATGGACACTATAGCTCAGCTACAGTTTTCCTGATGTTGTCAGCTTGGCAACAAGCTTACAAGCTCAAACTAGGCCAAAAATTGGGATTTTACCCACCTCAAAAATTGTGGAATAACCCTCAAGAAATCTAAGACACCATCCTCTCATCAGCCAACATCTCCTACAGCCCATTGAGGCACATTCAGTACCTTGAAAGCCGATTAATTTGGAACAAAATCCCAAGCTTGTGAAATTTCAGACATAGGTTGCGAGCTTGTGATCTTTCTGGCTTTCCAGACCTTTTGAGACCTTTTTCAGGCTTGTTTCGGCTTGTACAAGCTCACAAGATATCTGTAAAAAGTCTGATGTGATGTTATGGTAGTAGGAAGGGCGGGATGAGCAGGAGGTGTTTAGAAGGATGAATACCACCCAAGGAGGTGCACGTCCTATTGTCTGAGGATGAGGAGCCCCCACCCAAGAAATCCAAACCCAACCCATCGACGACTACATCCACGAAGCCAAAGGGCAAGGGCAAGGCCTCTGGTTCTACAGTTGCCCCGCAGGCTGTGTCCCCTGCCCCAACGGCGCCGGTCAAGGTTGTTTTTCTTCTCCTCAAATCTTTTCTTTGCTAACTGCGGCCTTGTCTAGCCTTGAGCACGGGTTCCCGTTGTCGAAATCCCCGCAGCTGGGCCTTCCCGAACTATTAAAGCCCAGAGGGCCACTCCCCCTCGGTCGCCTTCCCCTCTGGTTGAGACCCAGCACGACGTTTTCAAACGGCACTTTGCTGATCATGCCGCAGCTCGTCGAGGTGCATTCGTTCCTTTTACTTTTGCTCCTATCTCATTTTTCTTGTACAGTTGCCGGTAGCCAGGCGGATTTCTATCCGGCCGTTGTAGCCACTCAGGCTGTTGCACATGTGATCATCCAAGACGCCCAGACACCTTCCATCGATGGATTGGTGCGTCTTCGTCTTCTTTCTTCATTTTTCATTCTTACTGAAGTCTTTTTTAGAACCCTTGGAGCTGTACTAACTGTGCTAGCAAGCTCTGCCACTGCAAGTACAATGGCTGGAACAAGACTTGCGACGGCTGTGACGATGACCACAGCAAATGCGACTTCAATCGCCCCACCGACAAATTCGGTCGCCTGGTTGAGTCCTTGGCCCCAATGCAACTTGTAGGTCCTGCGGGTACATTCTTCAATATTCATCTGCTTCTCTTGCTAATCGTCCACTAGCCCTTTCGAACGCCCCCTCCTCAACGTCGTTCAGCTTCATCATCGGGCTGTCCTGTCCCACTTCTTGTTGGGGCAGGATATCCTCAACTACGAGTCCGCAGTGGCCGAGGTGGTGCTCATGTTCATGAACCAGCGCGATATTTTGCCTGCAAAGCACTTCCGGTGCGCTTTCCAAGATCCCGCAGACATTCTGGTCCTCAAGGAGATGGAAAAGTGTGTGCTGGCCTCCTCTTCGTACCAGGCACTCACATGGCAAGTTGTCAACAACCACCCCACCTCTGTGCCTGTTTCCTGCAAACATATGCACGAAATGGATGGTCCCGTGCCCAACACCAACAATGCCGTGTACATTCAAAATTTGCCGCCATTCCTGCTCAATGTCGACTCCGAGGGCTTTTGTTCAGCCATGGATGCCGCCCGTGATCGTGTTGAGTTGTTGCATGAGGACTCCCCTCGGTCCTCGCCTTCGCCTCCACCTATCCGCCTGCGGGTTGTTACACCACCGGTCGCGCCTACTCTTCCTCCCCCAGCACCATCGACATCGGTGACTAGTTCACGCCGTCCTCATCGCATGCCACCTCTGGTGCGTCTGCAACCACCTGAAGCTGAATTTTACTTCAGTGGTTTGCATGACCAACCGTCAGTCTCTAACCGCGATTTGATGGACCGTGCGCCTAGTCCCACGCTATCGAGCTCCCCAGCGCCTGCTCCATGTCCAAATCCATCCGTGGTGCCTCGTTTGTCCAACCCCGCGATGGTGCGCTGGGTTAACATGCCTGGTCCGCGTGCTCCTACTGTTCCCACACCAGCACCAGCTCCTCCCACGGCCTATGCCAGCCCATTCTCGGGCATGCCCAGCTGGCCGCCGCCACCTCCTGAACGACAGGTCCCAAATTTCGAGGCCTGGTGGCCATACCTGCAGCAACAAATTGCCGCAGGTCATATGCCACCGTCATTCATTCAGCCAGCCGCGCCAGTTGCCCAGCCCTCGGGCTTGGTTGCTCCTGCAGATGGTACGTTTCTATCCTTTCATTCTTAATCAATGTACTAACCCATCTTTTAGCCACTTCGACCATGCCTTCAGGCGAAACTCCAGGGTTTGGTCAACCCTCCAGCATTTTGGCACCTCCTGTGGCGACGCTTCACGACCCATCGATGGGTCCCTCAGCGGTCACAACAGACATCCCTCCCGTGCCTGAAGGGCAGGCACAGGATCAATCTGAGGAGACAGTGGTCGTTGGGGATGCGGATGAACATTGACTCTCAAATTCTACACTCGCATGCTTATTGTATATATTCTTGTACTGCTACTCACGCACCCTCTACTTTTATGGACATCAAAAGCTTTAGTTTGATGATTCGTAGTCCATAGGAGTAGAATAGTTTCCGAATTCAACGAATTTTTCAATGGCTTTTCAGCGTGTGAAAATAAACTTGTAAAATCTCTGCAAGTGAACCAGGTTTTCACCATGATTGTGTATTGAACCAAGACTAGCCGTGGAGGCCCATCCTTGAACCAATTCACATTTTAATGGGTAGAATTCCTTAGTTTGTACAGTTCTTTCTTCTTTCTGAGCTCTCTTTTGGGTCCCGTGGCTGCTCGATTGTGACCCGCTGATAGGGCGTGCACCAAAGCACACATAAAAACACCTAGTTTTTATTCAAATCTGAACTATCATTAATGGGAACAAGTGAGGTTAGGAAATAGAACTTACACTCTCCTCAGAGTGGTAAGTTACACTGTTGATGGCCGAAAGCCAATAGGCTACCATAAAGACTGGTTAACTTAACAAGGTTGCCTGAACAGCACCAAGTTCTGTTATATTAGATCTACACTATTGGGCTCCAGGAACTAGTGGTAAACTACTTCCTTGAGTGCTGGAGGTGACCACGAGGAACAACTATATCTTTGGTTGACTGCAGCTCATGCAGAGACTCAGAAATACTTGAAATAGATCAGATGTTCAACTAGCGGGGAGTCCTTCGGACTTCTCGGTTAAGTTGAATGCTTGACATACCTTGTCTGACGAGTACACGGTTGGAGTCCCGAGTTACAAATAACTCATTACTGAACCAGAGGTTGACTCCCTGGTAGTCAATCAGACTGTGATTGTTCAGTGTTCCGGATCGTTGCTATGTCTTGGACTTGCGGCTACTACCGCAACCCAACAGACCTGGATAGAAAGATAACTTTCCACTATGCAAAGGCTAGAGAGGCTTCAACCTGACTGGCAGCAAGTCCCCTAGACTTGATTATGGGCCGGTACAAGTCAGTTGTCGATCTCATAGACATCCTTGTGATATTGGCTTAGGTGTTGCCAAGCATCAGTCAGCCATGTGGACTGACGGGGATAGGTGCGGCTTAAGGACCGACTTCCCGTTACTCCAAAACCTATTCACAATTTGTTGAAGACTTGTTGCTAATCCTCTAAGACTGGGATATGGGTTCAAGTCGGTCTTATAGAAGCACTAAGAACATTAGAGTTCCTGGGGCAATAGAAATATCTTAATGAAGCGGCTGGATGGTCCGACTTCCGAGTTGCGGTTAGTCGGATCACCAGGTGGGTCATTAGAAGCAGTAGCGGCCAGTACTCTCCGAAGTAACCTGGCAACTAGCACGCCATTCTGGTGCAATACCTTGGCAGCATGCAGTTCATCTCCAACGGGAGGCTACTATACCCACGTTCACAATTCCTTGAACGCTATTGGCTGTTCACCCGTCGGAGGAGGACTCGCGGTTTGTTCCTATAGTTCCTTTTATCTCCTTAAGTGTTTTCTTCAATTGTATAAAAGCTACGTAGATTCGTGTGTATAGGCAGTCAACTATCTGCCCACTAGACAGGGAATATAGTGGATTCTTGAGATTAGAACTGAGGGATTAGAAATCTTGAACAGAAATAACAGAAGTCTTAAGTTGTCGACGTTGAAATCTAGTTGTCAGAGTAAGAGCTGAGTGCCCACTAAGCCTGAGCCATCTGAACACTACATTTCCTTGTCAGCTTTCGAACCAGAGACCTTAGAGTCCGACCTTGAGAGCGGAGACCGCAGAGTCTGGCTTAAGTTGGATAAGAAGTCGTACACCTTGAAAGCCTGTTTGTCCAGCCGCTGCTATCCTTTAGCACGGATTTAGACTAAGCCGCTGGTGCTCTTCAACTTCAATTCCGACATTGCTATCTCTTCCCGCTACTCCCTGTCCTGTGTGGTTAGAAGTTGTACTACCCAAGCAATTGCGCTCTGAACCAGACATCTTGCAATCTGTGATACTTAGACATTGTGCATAACAATCTTGAAGGGTGATACGTACCCTACTTCCCCGAACTCACACACACACTGCGTATTGGTTTGGAGTTGTGATATTAGATTTTGGATTTGGGTTGAGTTAGTGACTTGTTCGCTGTGCTCTCAAGTTTGATATCTTTTGATTTCACGGCTGCACCCAAGTGCACCGTTTCATCACCCGCGGCCCCACTGCTTTCTCTAATATCATGCTATGATTGCCCACGGCCCTGTTTCAAGCCTTGAAACTACTGTTACTTATAATTCGCAATAGTCTTTCAGCCCATGGTCTAAGTGTAGTTGAAAATTTCCATTCTTGGATAAAATCTCTCCCAGCTGACCTCAACAGTATCCGGCAGAAACCGATCATCAATCGCAACGAACATCATCTTCCCAATCAAGCCTCTGATTGTTAAGTTCCTCAAAAAAACTCGCACATGGTTTTTATTCTTGAAACCGTAGTCCCACACTGACTTTTCGTTGAACCATATGGCCCACAGCTGCTTAGTCTGACTATCACAGCCCTCTCCCCCCCACTAGAAATATTAACCGTCCTTGGTTAACTTTTTCTGTGCGAAAGATGACCCGGTGCCATGGTTTTTATCAGCTACTTCGTGTTTCGCTACAATTTTTCCATGCGGCCTTTCCATTTCTGTCTTTCTGGTGAAGGATTTTTGATATAAAGGCCCCCGTGGCGATGTCCAGAATCTTTGTCTTGTTCTGACCCCACGACTTATGGCTCCCAGCAACACCCTTCCTGTGCTACAGTCTGCGGCAAACAACTTCATCGAAGCTCTTGGTGAATACGACAGTCTCGCTTCACAGAAACTCTTGACTAGGATCCAGCACACGGCCCTCAATACTGCCATTGACCACGCTGTAAGTCATTGCCTTCTACTTCTTTTGCGTATGGCCCGCGGCTTACCCGTTATAAAGGCAGGCTTTGCCGGCACGTATCCTCAAGCCATCGGTTATGTTCATCAGGCTTCTGTTCGCAATAAGCTCTACCAGCTTTGTTCCTTTGTCCAAACCGCCACTAAGAACGGTTTTTCCACGCCTGCAGCACACCTGAGCACTATTGACAACGTGCTCAAGGCCTACAAGGCGAAGGAGGAGGAAAAAGCTCACCACGCTAAACACGTACGTTTTCTAGCCCTTCAACAACATTCCTTTCTTTAATCTCTGCGTTCTCTCAGACTGCCGGCAAATCTGCTGCCACCGTTGAGTCTGAGGACGAGTCTGGCGATGAGAAAAGTGTGTCTGACCAAGTTCATGATTCCTCATCTACTAACGAGGTATTTTCCTTGGCTCAGAGATTTGGTTGCTTATCTCACGGCTTGTTGGTCTTCAGCTCGACACCAACAAGTCGCCCGTGGGCACTACCATTACTCCTGTCCTGGCCGTGGCCCTTGGCACCGACTCCTGCACTGGATCTGGGTCCATTCCCAAAGAGTTGCATTTCTCTAAGAAGCCCACAGGTGAAAAGGTTCGTCTGTTATAGACGTTTTTCCAACCCTTAGATCACTTACGCTCTGGCAGGTGCCTGTCTGTTCATTTTGCAGCTCTACTTTCCACCGTTTACCGAACTGCGCACTGAAAATCTCCCAGGAGAAGCAAATCAAGAATGACAAGGCTATCAAGAACAATACCAAAGAAGTTATCGTTTTAGATGAGACCCTTGATCTGCCCTTCAAAGACCTCCGCAAGGTATTTATGCCTTGGTCTGTCTCAAATCATTGCTGACGCTTTCACCTTCAGAAACATCCTGCAGACAAGAAAGCCGATGAGGACCGTCACGTGAAAAAGGTATGTAACCGACCACGGACGATTGTTTCTAGCTCACGATTGATTCCTCAGTCAGAGCCCAAACGTCCCCTTTCGGTACGTCCAATTTTCTGTGCTGGTCACCGTATTGACTCTCTTATCAGGTGCCTGCTCCTGAGGAGAAAGAACCTAGTTCTTCTCGCAAGCACCGTCGTAACAATGCTAGTCATGTGTACAATGCTGGTCAAGACTTCACAGTCCCTGGTAAGTCACTTCTCCCATTGTCTTCTTGGTCGTCTATAACGCCCGTGGCTGACTCGTTTCCAGGCAATCTCAAGTCTGACATCTCGGATGAGCTCCTCAACATTGCCCGTCAACTCGCCCTCCCTGACAACGCTCCTCCCTCTGACAGTAAGTTCCGCTGTCGTCAAGTTAAGGAGCTTAAATGACAAATCTACGTCTGTGGCTACAAACTCAAGCATTTCATCAAGCTGTGCAACTTCTACACTGGCAAGATGGCCAAGCTTACTATTGAGTCTGAGGGTGAGGACGATGGAGATGATGTGGAGATGGTGGATGACAATGCCGAGATGGTTCTGTATGATTCCGGGTCAAACATTTCCCAGATAATTTAGCCTAGTCTTCAGCCCGCAGCTCGCTGTCATGACTGCGAGTCATCTAACCTCACCTGTGTCATATACTCTTGGCTCCGCTGCTGTCACTTCTGCGAACGTCGCCTCCTTCGTGACTGTGAATTTTGCAGTCACACAGTGTTCTATGCGTATTTGCAACAGCACCGCACTGAGATGGCTAGAGGTACGCCTACTACCCCACTGTTCACGCCACACTCTTATAATATCTATCGCTTTTTTAGACTTCCCCTTTGGTCGGGACAAATACACTATTGAGGAACTTCGCCCCTTCGTTCCCGACGCACATGCGTTTCTCACCCGCTGTTACTTTAATCGAGTCCGTCATCAAATCAAGGACAAGATTTTTTGTATGTCGGATGTAGATGCACTACTGTGTCTTGGTACCGAAGTCTGGGCCAAAGGATATCACCCGCAGGTCCTCAACTATGTCAACACTCGCATGCTGCAGTTGCTACCCGATGGTGCTCCCGCTCCTGTATACCCCCAATTTGATCTGTCAGTCTAACACCTCTTTCTCAATCGCCCGCAGGTCCACTTCTCACGATTAGCCTTTTACAGGCTTACCGCTTCGCTCATTATTTGAGTTCTGCGGCCTGCTTCTGTAGTCTTTTAGACACCCGTGGCCCTTCATCTTCAGACTTGGAGTCTAATCCAAACTTTTCCTCTTCCTCATCTAATTCTGACTCTGAAGTCTCAGACTCCTCGAAGTCTTCTGGTGTCACCCGTAGCCGAACTTTGTCGAATAACAGGTCTTTACCCTTGTACTTCTTAGTGGCCTTTGTATTAGATGAGTTTTGGTCATCGTTTATTAGATCTGCCAAGGTCTCTGGTGAGATGTCAATGAACCTGTGGATGTTTGCAGGAATCTGAATGCTATGCTGCGCTTCGTAAGGAATAACTCGAAACGCTGCAATCCTATCTTGGAACATAGCACCATTCATCTCTGCCATGAGATACGCTCCTCCCTTGGTTCTTCTAACAACAACCATGGGTCCGAGGTACCGCGGCTCCATCTTAGCATTCAATGACTTCTCTACTTCAGTATGGCGCACCAGAACTAGATCTCCTGGTTTGAAATCGTAATTCTTTATCACACTCTCATTATATTTTTCATATTTTCATACTGATACACACTTGGCATGATCAATGCTGAAACGGTGCGCTTAACTATAAGCTAGAAATGCGACTATTGTTGGATACTAACAAACACCACAACTAACAACCACACAACCAACTACTATCACTCCCAAAGAACAAGCACGCTCCCTTGGTGAGTTCGGTCCAAGTCATAGTATGTGACTACAGGTTTTGAAACCCAATGTGATAATAAATCTTCACTAATCTGACTGACAACAATGCCTGCGGCACTTCAACTATGCAGGATTTGTACGGAAAAATGCCCTGCGGCCTCAATGAACGAGTAATATATGTGGTTTTGGGTGGATACAAGACGAGAGGAAGACTAATAGATAGTTTCATCTACGTCAGGGCAGAGTTTGTAAGGTTTCAACAGCAAATCCTCTAATCGAGGTCACAGATCCTGCTTCCAATCACTCTCACAACAAGCAATTCTCGTTGTAGACCTTGGCTTAACCTGCCACAGGTACCTTTCGCTCTACTTCAAGGCTTAAGCACCTTGCTGGCGACCAAACTGATCTTCCTGTTGGTTACCGAGGGCAATCTCAACCACGGATGCAATTAGCGAAGCAGATGCAAAGCAACAAGCCCACTCAGGTAGGTAAACCTCTCTTTTATACATGAAGACCGCCCGTGGGGTCGACAACATGAAGCTTAACTTCTTAACTCGAACTGAACTAGAGCCAACAACCAAACTTCGATTTATAGACACACTACAAACAGAGGTAGATACTACTCTTCACGAGTTGGCCTGAGAACAACCACAACAATGTCCACTGTGGTGCACTGGCCTTCTGCGGGGTCCTTGAGCCCTATTTATACTACTGGAATATAGATTTACGGATGAAAAACAGAGAGTGAAAACAAAAGAAAACAAAAGATGTCCATGCATATCTGATGCGTCATCACAGGCCAAGAGAAACCCTTCACATGGTTCCCACATCCTGATTTGGGTATATGGTAGGTGCCGCAGGCTGCCGTCTGCAGCTGCGGGCCTAGATCCTCTGGGCACGGAGTTGAATCCGCCCTCTAGAATAATACTGCTATTGTCAAAGGGAGCCCGCGGGTCCATTCCTTGTCGGTCTGTACCCACGATCCCACTCTGAACTCCGATCCAATGGAATAAACCCCATTGCTCCACTCTATGTGTCTCTGCTTGTCACTAGGGACGCAGCGCGTCTCCCCACATGCACTCTCTCTTCCTAGTTCTCCTCTGTAACTGTTCTCTGCTGCTTTGACATGGTCCGTGGGCAACTATCTTGCCCCTTGTGGCCTACCGTCTGGTTGGGTGAGTGGCCTGCGGCCTATGCATACTGCCCGCGGCCACTTCCCTTAGCCTGCAATCAACTCGCTATGATTCTGTAAGTCTCCAAAGACTTTCTCTGTGCAGTCGTTGGTCCTCTATTGTAGGATACAATATCCGAATGATGACTTCTGGGGCTTTTTGGGTATTTATCTCCTCTTTTGTGTAAGAGCGACCATCTGCAGAATATGCTAGACCTCATCTATACACTACAATCAGCAGCTCGGAGCTCACTCTGACTCTCCTTTGTATCACCGAACAGAAGTCCAGAGTACTAGTGATAGTACTACTAGAAACTACCTTGCAACTCTTATAATATGTGTTTGTGAGCACAAAAATAGCTAGATGATGCATACTTGGCGGTGTGCCATCTCATCGGCCTGAGTCGTTTCCATATCATTGTGCCCTCAGAACTGTTCTGCATTTCATGAGTCCGTTCAACTCACTATTGCATGAGTCCGCTTGTCTCGTCATCGCATGATTCCACTTGTCTCGCCACAGTTTCTTCCGTTGGTGCCGCTTGTCTTGCCATCGCACGAGTCCGCTCACCTTGTTATTGCATGATCCCGCCCATCTTTGTCTTGTCTAGCATCCAGTCGTGGACTTCTTTTGAGGCTCAGTTAATCGATTGTGTTTCTTCAAGTGTCATAGATTTGTCCTTTTTGCACATGTACCGGAGTGGGAACAACGTGACCGCTCACACTGTGATGAGGTCTGTTGTGATGTGACAGGATAACAGAACCAATCTTTTGAGCGAGCAGGAGGCCTGAAGGAGAAAAAGGAGAAGGTTGGTCAAGTCCAGTCTGTCAAAATTGATGGAGACTAGGTCTTCAAGTAAGGGGGATACAAAATGCAGGAGAAACCTTGGCACATCTGTACAGAGACTATGAAGGCAGGGAAGTGCAATGGGCAGACCATCATGGGAGTCGCATTTGACGTGAGTTCTGAAAGACAAGGCACATTGAAGGAGCTGTGAGGCTGCTCTCCTGTCTTGTAGGTCCCTCAGTAATGCAATCATTATATGGTCTAGTTGGCCAGAACAACTCGATGAAGTTTTGGAGCAAATGACAAGATGTCCGGGATTAAAGTGTCAGGTGCATACACCACAACCAGCTTTTCCAACAAAGACAGGCAGCCATTGACAGGGAGTAGCCAATCAAGCTTCACCAATCTGTAATGAAGGTTCATGCACAGCACACACCAGCGATGACACTGTGCAGGGACTAAATCCAGGACCTGTTGGTCTGGAGTGTCATTGTCTGTGGCCATCTCCCAATACACCCTCAACAGGGCCTGTGCAGATTGCAAAAGTTGGGTTATTATAACAGGCACATCTATCAAAGAAGCATGGGGAAGAGGGATAGTGATGGAGCTCCAAAATGATGGTTTTGAGAGGGCTGAGTCTCCAGGAGCAGTAGATATGGCCAAAATGCCAGGAAGGTCACTTCCCAATCTCTTCATCATCAGTGAAGACACAGTCCAATGTTAACACTAGTATCTCAAAAACCAACTCCAGCGGCAAGCAGCAAACTGGGGAGATCATCGCCTGCTACTGGCGAACATGCTCTGCAGCCTCATTGCGCTTCTGGCCAAGCTGCTCAACTGTAGCTAGCAGCTCCTGGATTTGCCGATTGGAAAAGTTGACCATACTTTGCCCTTTTGAGATGATATGGCAGATAGTGGGAATATCAGAGTCAAGAGGAACATCATTGCTGCACAGTAGGCAAGTGAAATTTGGTGATAATCCTCCTGGTAGCTCGAGTGGGGCCAGAGAAATCAATGATGATGGCAGCGCCATGCCACCTACGGGATGTAGAAGAGTGGGAATGATAAGACCCACTAACAAGGCCCACTAACTTTAGGTAGTGGGTCCTATTTTTTTGGCTATAAATTACATTGTTTGGTCTTATTAGGGCATATCAGAGGTCACAAGTTCGATTCTCGCAGGTCGCCTATTTCAAAAATGAGCTCTAGGATGCCAATTTCATTGCAGTCTACCTCCTCAATGGTGTGAAAAGAGGTCTTTCACCAGAGAGAAGTCAGTTTCATGCAACTTCAATGCAAGAAACCATAATCTTTTCTCGACACTGATTCAATTTTTTTTCTAAGTCAATGTTTGACCTATCTTGAATCTGCAATGCCCTTGCATATCCGTCTTGTGTCTCTGGTAAATTTTCTTGAGTCTATTCCACCATGGCATCATGTTTCTCTACTCATGCAATGAACCCTGACACAGTCAGGGTTCCCAAGCCCAATATGAGCTGGTCAACATGTCGACCGAGCGAGAATTGGGTGCAATTGAAAATTTCCATTACAAGCTGGTGGAAAATACACTTTAGGACAATATGCTAGTAGTTAGTGGGCTCTGCTGCAAAGCACGCTACAAGTGTTATTTATCAAGGAACCCACTGTTGTCGCTCTGAAGGTTGCTAGGAGCAGCAGCAAAGACGTAGTGGACAAAGGTTCGTTGATGTTACTACAGTTCACGCTAGGTCACGCTTTGAATCACGCGGCTGCGACGCACCAAGTTCCAATGAATGCAAATATGTGCAAACTTCACTGGAAAAACGCAATTCGGGCCGAAGGCAACAAATGAAAAACAAACGGTGCCTTCAAGGGCCTTTCACATGGGGTCAATTACAAAACTTACCTCTAACTCGACGTTGTTCCCGGAACCAGGCACTAACAATTGTTAACAAAGTCCGGTCTGGGAATGCTAGATAGAACTGAGACCGAAAATCTACCACGAAGGCACAAATGTATTGTTATCAATCTGCTGCGCGATGCCCGTGTACCTCCAGCGCGAGATATACGCCGGCGTAGTACCGGTCCCATTGTTTGCCGTCGCATACGCGCCAACGAGCGCGCCTGTCATGAAATTAATTATTCAAGTTGAAGATCATAGCAGTTGGACGTACCGGTAAACGGACCCGTGCCGCCACTCACAATCGTCGCGGGCAAAGAGCCGAGCACGACATCGTCGTGAGCCGAGCCGCCCTGCGGCCCCGCCGAGAACGTGTAGTGCGTGTCGTTATTTGCGCGGATGGTGAGGGTAATGGGACCGCGCCAGGAGGTTGGGATACTGTGGATCACAGGTGGAGGGGGCGCCGTGCCTAGGTTCCCGCCGCCGTCCGTGCGGAGGCGCAGCTGGCGTGTAGCATGACCCTTGCCGCTATCGGACAACATAACGATGCCCAGGTCGAGGTGTTGCACCTGGGTGAGGAAGACCGTGGCGCCGGCTTCCTCGTTGAGGTCAGTGGGCGTGAAGTCGACGTCCATGCTGAATTCAAACAGGGTGTCGGTCTGGAGACGCGCAATCAGCGAGATCGGGTCGATACCGCTGCTGATATCTGGTGACGGCCGAATGCGCAGTGTGTTGGGGTGGCCAGGGGCGGACACGGTGAAGGAATTGACATCGGGCCACCGCCAAAAAAGTAGGTTCGACGGAATAGCGCTGCCGGGGGCAAAGTCAAAGACGTCGGGTGTGCCATAGATGGGCCCGGTGCCCTTCACGTCTTTCGATACTGGCAATGCCCATGCGCTCTCGTTGCCGCGGACGGGCGAAATAACAGGGAATTCGCCCTCGGCCCACGTCGCGGGCGTTATGACCATCTCGCGCCCCATAGGGTAATTGATCCACTCCGGCCCAGAACGTGTAGCCAGCGCGGACACCCACCAGTTGCCCGCCGCGTCGTGGAAGATATCAGCGTGCCCGACGGTCTGGAAGTACTCGTCGGTGTGTTTGTTCGTCAGGACGGGATTCCCTTCAAAGCCGATATACGTGCCGGTGACATTTCTCGAGCGCGCCATGGTGACTGTATGATTAACCTCCGTGCCTCCTTCTGCGATCAAGAGGTAATACCACCCGTCCTTCTTGTAGATATGTGGACCCTCGGGGTTCCGTTCACCCGTACCATTCCAGAGTTGGGTGGCGGGACCCAGAGCGCCCGTCTCCAGGTCGATCGTGGAGATGATGCTTTCCGCCGCTGTCATGTACGGGACGCCGTCGTCGTCCCAGAAGAGGTCGGGGTCGATGTTCGGCGGCTGAAAGAGGACGGGATCGCTCCACGCGGCGTTGTCGAATGGGTCGGTAGTCCTAAACAACAGGCCAGGGGAGGGGAGAGGGTTACTCCCATCCGATACGAAGAAAGTGATCGCGTAGAATACACCCTCGTGGAAGCGCAGCGTAACTGCGAATATGCCGTCGTTCTGGCCCGTAGTGTTGTAATGCGGCCATTGGGTCTGCCGGTTTAGAGCGTGGCTGGCGAGCCGCCAGTTGACCAAGTCTTTGCTGGCGTGAATCGGCATGGCAGGCGTCACGAGGAATGTCGAAGTCGCGCAAAAGAAGGTGTCGTCCCATTCAGGGACGAAGATGCAGCTGGGGTCACTGTGCCATCCGGGAACGGTTGGGTTGAGGTGAGTTTTATTCGCGGCGGCGGCAGGGAGAGCAGTAGCCATGGCGCCAAGAAGGTAGACGAGTAAACGAAGCATCTTGCAGCGGGGATGTCGTCTTCTGAGGCTCTTTTATATCAAATTCTGCGAGAATTTCAGGAAGCTAGGAATCACCGAGCACGGGGACGAGTGATGTAGCGTCGGATACCAAAACTGGCATGATCACAGCGGGCCGCCGCCCCTTCGAGAACCACCGCTTTTTTTCGAAGCCCATCGGTCGTTTAAGAACCATTGTGTCGAGCGGAAAGGCAGTGGGTTTTCGTCTTCTGGCAAGGTTGAGACACGTGTCACATGCCTCGAAAGCTCGGCCCAATTCGTCACTCCAGTTCATGATCCGAGATTCGTCCGTCTGGCTCAGTAAGTATTTTGAGGTTCGTTGGCAGAGTGAGGCACAGTACAATAGGTGGTTCTATGCTGGTTCTATGTCTCAACAAGCGTCGACGTCTGCTCGGCCTCGCATGTCCTTCCGTTGGCCAGGACATTCAACTGTGAACGTTGATGTTGAGAATCACTATAAGTATCAGCTGGAGAATGAGTACCGACAAGTCTGACCGCGGTGACTCACCGTCGGACAAAAGGCGCAGATGAAGACCTGTTGCTCGTTCACATGCCGCTGTATAGACGGCGCCCGAGCCGCCGGTTCCCGCAAACACCGCTTGAGATCTTCTCTTCAATCTCTTCACAATCTGATCATACGGGCCAAGGATGAGTTGCGTATTCAGTGGAGTTGTCTGCCATGGAGGTTCCAGTAGGGAGACAACTTGAAGGAAACGAGAACTTGTGGATGCAAAAAAGAGACGTTATCCGAGCGACCTAACTATTTCGGCTGATTTATATACCTTAAGGTTGCATCGTCAGTGCCTTGTGGGCGTCGGGTACGCCATGGTTGTGGTTGCGGTTAAGGGTGCTTGTTGTGGCTGCTTTGCACTGATTCAATGATTGCCGCCGCGGCCCGTCTCTTCTTTCATCCAGTACACAACGTCCGAGAATTGTGTCGGTTACTCTTACTTCTTCCTCAGCACCATTGTCTTACTGAAGAAATCCAACAGTATGTCGTACAAATACTAATCGCCATAAATTGTGACACTCAGACTTAGTCTCCTGCAGGTCCACCATGCTCGACGCTCTTGAGGTGGATTGTGCCCGCCTTGGAGCTTCTGACGACCAGATCTTGGATCTCGACTTGGAACACCCCGTTTCAGCGGAAAAAACCCTGGCCCCACAGCAGCTCAATTCCTGCCCAAAAAAATACCCGATCCTGACATTGCCAAACGAAATTGTATCCGAAATATTCATCCATGTACTCCCAGTTTATCCCCGCTGCCCTTCGCTCACTGGGCTTCTTTCGCCAACTTCCTTGACCCACATTTGTACCAAGTGGCGGGAAATAGCGTTATCCACGCCTGCGCTTTGGAGGGCCATACCACTACCCGACACCGACATCTCAGTGGAACGGCTGGCCCACATCTTTGATTTGTGGCTGAAGAGATCTGGCTCTTGCCCGCTCTCTATTGGACTTGACGGGGAATGCGATGGGATGGATGCATCCGACCTCCTTGCGTCATTCATACCTTACCGCTGGCGCTGGGAGTATCTAAAAATAGTCATCTCTTCCTCTCATCTCGCCGCCCTCGAAGGCGGGATGCCTCTGCTCCGACATTTAAATCTGGAGCTTTTTTCAGCTACAAACGATGCCGTGATTTCAGATGTCCCTCTGCTACGCAGCGTCGTTCTCAATGACATTGCTACTTGGAAGGTCACATTGCCGTGGGCGCAGGTGACTTCTCTGGCTTTGAACAGAGTACACCTGCACGAATGTGTTCCAATCTTGCAACAGACGCCCAACCTGGTGTATTGCGAATTGCGCCTCTTCTTCTCCGATGATGACCTCGGTACCGATGTCCTCACACTGCCGTGCTTGGAATCATTGGCATTGAATGATCCAGGCCATCAGCCGCTCATCCCATATCTCGAGGCCTTCGTTACCCCTGCTCTCCACCGTCTTCGAGTCCCAGAACGATTCCTTGGGTATAGTCCCATTGGCACCCTGCAATCATTTATCTCGAAATCCGGAAGCAAACTACAAGATATACGCATCACAGGTGATAGAGCACTGCCAAAGACCTTTTATCGCGAGGCATTCCGCTCGGTCGAGAGACTGTCCTTCAGTCGCCGATATAACGATTGGATGACATGTAGAGAGGATTCGGCGATTGAAAGTGATTCTGATTCCTCTGGCGCTGAAGAATAGCACTGTCTATAATTCGTCCGTGCGTCTTGGGCTTCTTGCGTTCGGCATTTCGTAATACTGAACTTTGGGCTAGTTGACACGATCCTGGCCTCTAGAAGACATGTTATACATTCAATTTTCGATTGCCTTGTGTGCGCATTACTATACTTGAATTGATTCTTTCCGGATTTGTTTCTCTTACTCAATTACGACTCGCAATCTGCGGTGCACGTAGTAATTTTGGGGACATCACAGGGGGGTATATTCTGGCGCAGTGGACTGCCAAGACTCTACAAACAGAACCTTAAACTTGAAGTGACTCGCCCAAGACTAGCCCGCTCGCTACCTTGACCAGCGGCATCTTGAGCGAAGAAACGACCAAAGAGGACCATATCGTATTGTCGGAACTTTCTTTAATCTCCCAAACCCGCCTGCTCTTCGCACCGGATGGCACGTACAAGACTGTTTTGGAGAAGGGGCAAAGGTCAGAAGATGAAGGCGGATTGGGCATCAAGACTGTCATAGGCGAAAGTGGGAAAACATGGGGAAACAACTTGATTTGACTGGTATACAGCAGTACAGTACAGTACAGTATGCATATATTCACCATAATTACTGCCCGCGCACAAGTCCGAACCGTCCACAGCAGCGAGTATGTCCAGCGCAATTCAGGCGTATCACACTTCCACTTCATACGACACTCCCACCATACACACACGCTACGCTCACATCCATCCCCCGCGTCTTGAGCGCGCGCAGTGCAGCTAGGTGCGTTGCGTCCGCATCCAGTTCCGCGCCCGCCTCTGCGTCAGGGTCGGGGTGTGAGAAGGGGGATGGTGAGGCGTATGGAGTGGTAGTAGTGGTCGCGATCGCAGTCTTCGGAGCGAGAGTGAGGGTGGTTAGGACGAAGGAGCGGAGCTGGGTTACACCGATACCGGGAGCAGCTCGAGAAGACGCGCATCCGATGTCCCACCGCGCCTCCAGTGCCACTTGCAGGGCCGCGTATGGCGGCTTCCCACGGAAGCAGTCGACGTGCAGCTCGCGCAGGCGCGGGAGGAAAGGCGTACGCGCGTCCCCATCCTCATCCGTGCCTGTTCCATCCTCCCCACCGGCACTTTCCACGGCATCTCCATCTCCCTCGCGGATCGTCTTAGCCAAGCTACTTAAGATATCCTCGAGCACCTCCTCACCCGGATGGCTCAGCTCGAGCTTCTCGAGCCTCTTCAGCGGCGCGAGGACAGTAAGTATCGCGCCGCTGGGGAGGGGTGCGAGCGCGAGCGTCAGTTCGCGGAGGGTGTGCGAGAGGCGGGAGCGCGAGGCGAATGTGGCGAACGTGGTAATATCGGAGGGGAAGAGAGGGGGAAGGGCGAGTGAGGAGAGGGACGGGAGGGTGAGGAGCGCAGCGCTCCCACTATCGCTAGCCCCGAGCCCAAGCGCACCGCCGCCAAGGAAGACGGAAAGCGGGACGGGTGTTGCGGGGTGGGTGCGCAGGGTGAGGGACGTCAGGGATTTATGAGTGATGTCTGATTCCGAGTCCTCCGATTCTTGGTCCCCTCCGGCCGGAATCGGGGCGAAAGGCGCGAGGGATGGGACGGGGGGCTGGCCAAGGCTGAAGCTGAAGATCGAGCCGCCTGAGCATAGGCGCGAGCCTCAGCACGCTAGCAGCGTCCTCCGCGTCCGCGCACGAAGCGTGGAAGCACGTAAGCTGGGTCCAGGGCAGCGCCACTGCCGACGGGGGGAGCTTGAGCAGTGAGACGTCCGTGAGACGCGGGGCGTTGGCGAAGGCGGTTATGCGGGCTGCTCCTTCGACATCGGCATTAAAGCGAGACCGAATTGGGAAGCTCCCGAGCAAGAGGCGGCGAAGCAGTGGAAGCTCAAGCTCGCCTCCCGACGTGGCCGCGGCGGAATTGAACGCGGCGAGGGTAGCCGGATGCAGGAACAGATCGGCCTCCGCCAATCGCACAGCGTGCATCATCAGGAGGGGGACGGCTTCGGGGAGCTGCTGGCGGTAGTGCAGATACAGCGTGAGCGGGTGCGCGGCGCCCTGTGCAAGCCACCATGCGAGCTTGCGGAGCTGAAGCTCGAGGGGCGGCGCATGCAGTACGGGGTGGACGCTGGTCAGGGCGGATGAGTAGGAAGTTTGGAAGAGCTCGAAGGCGACGGACGCCCAGAGCGCAGAAGTACGCAGTGCGAGAGCGCGCCAAGCGCCGCATATCCGCGTCAAGAGGAGGGGCGCCGTGGATGGGTGGAGCTCCTGCCTGCCCTGGGCGGAAGAGGGGAGACAATGGATGAAGATGAGGGAGAGTAGCTCGGGCGGCAGCGAGAGGATAGGGTGTATCGGGTAAGCATCATTGGGAGTTACTTTGGCAGAGGACAGCGGGCCCTCTTGATCATTATTGACGATGTCTGCGCAGAGCTGACTTGTAGACGACTTCGATATTTCTCGATAGAGGTGGTCATCGTGGCCGGGATGAACAGTGTCTACACGGAGATATGAAGATGATTGATCTGTGTACATCTTCGCTAGAGTGTTCTTCTGGAAACTTTTCAGTTAATCTCCGATCAGAGAAATTCAGCTCCGCTCACCGAAAGTACTGTCTGCAGAGGTGGACAAAAGGGAGAAAGAAAGCGAAGGATGAGCCTCGTCCGGGTGGGGACCGGATCCTGACGTCAAACGCAGACTTGGGTTATTTAAAGAACCCTCGGGCAATGAGTACGGTAGGGGATAACTAACGTTAGACAGTTGAGCGAGCGAGCGAGGTGACGAAGGTGGAGGGGCCATGATATACATGTTCCACGTTACATACGTCTCTGTCCTAGTGCGTTGAGAACGGCCAGCCTAGTCCAATCATAGCCCAGCACCTGACGTGCCACAACGTCTATTCCCCTTTTTTATAGTGGAGGTTTACACCCCGCTCCGGGTTCGAGTTCGCCGATCAGCATTGCCAGGCTCTGAAACTGAGGTATACGGATTAGCCATCTGTATCACGGGTGACTCGTGAGATGAGAATGGAGGTGACTCGGAGGGAGAACCAGCTCCAGTAGGTCATGTAGGGTCGAAAATCCCACGGCCAAGCGGGTTGGGATGCATTGCAAAGATTTGCGAAATCAGCGAAAATCAGGCACCAGAAGAGGACTCTTGCTTTGCAGATTGGATGCGAATAAAAAAGGTTAACGTAATTCTTGTCTATGTTATCACGGATGGGATGCGATAGCTTTGACGGCTAATGATTGCATTCCTTGATGTCAGTGTAAGTCTACCGTGGACTTACATTGAACTGTTCAGTTGCCCAAAAGTTGAGATGACGGAGTGAATGCGTGGGAGACAGGCGGGGGGTCGGATCAGCAGGGAAATCGGGAGGGAACAAGCCAGTTACACAACGCCAGAACGAGGCCTATGTCATCGGAGGGATGAAAAGAAGACATGGTGTTGACGGAAGAAGGAAGTTTGGCATCAGAGCTTTCAAAGTACAACTGCAATCAGTCCAACACACAGCCTTGACCGCAACCACAACCATGGTATTCAGGCTGGGGTACGACGACTCGACCCGAGACTTCATAAGACACGTTCAACTATCTATTTAACTAATCCCACACTGCTGGCTCAGTCGGATATTGCCTCTTTTTCACCCCCCTTCTGCCTCTGAGCCTGGCAGTCCTCTTGCTGTTTGAATGATTCAGGGACGTATCCAACATCAATATCAACTCGCTTCTGGCATCGAGTAATGGAAGATTGAACAGTCTATAGTACACCGCAGTTGGCTGGATCACGTTCTTCATTCAGTCTGACTTGGCGACGATCTTTCCAGGCTTCCCTGATACGTGCATATAGATAAATCCATCAGCTCCGTGCTTCAAATTTTCAAAGCTTGGCTCACTCGGCAATGGATATCTTTCTGGAATGACCTTACTTCCCCCAGCCAAGAAGAAAAAGCCCACCGCGTTCTTCGTGGCTAACTCGAACATCTATTCTATGTTTGCTGAACGGTTCAATCTGATCTTCAGCTATCTTGGATCACGGCCCTAATATTTTGGCCAGCGGGGTGCTTATCGCCGCTGCGCTGTAGTATGATAATGACGGCATTTTTTCCTACTCTTCCCTCTTAACCTCAAAACAAAATTTCAACTCCGATTTCACCGCATCATCGGCTCCTTGGCGCCAATCTTACGGCGCTCGGCCCTGCGCAACACTGAATTGGTCTTGCACGTGCTGATTAACTTTCAATCACCCGCGACACGGTGTCCCCATGGACAATCGAGATCTAGACAGGTAAGTGTTCAAAGGCAGCATTCATTCGACTTCTACACTTGCAGGAGTCCAACTATCCTATTCATACGTTCGAGCCAAGTGTGGGCAAACTTCATGGGTAGATCAATCACTGGCATCAGCGCTCAGAAGATCCCGCCGTCAACATTTGGCAGATCTCTGGACGAGCTATAAAAAGGAGCTCGCAACGATTTCGAAACCCAGAGCTCAGAGCAACATCGCGCCTTCCTTGTATATTTCGTCGACCTATTCAACCCGTAGCCGGCGTCGTTGTGATTTTTCCCAGAAATTTCAAGTACATATATCTCGAAATCCGCCAACATGTAAGTTCCCACGGATTAATATTAATGTTATTGACATCCAAGGCAACGATCGACATCAGGGAGGCACGATCAGATCTCTCACGCATTTATAGAGAGAGTTGCGTCTTCGGAGTCTAGAGACCAATCCCAACTCCACATCGTCTTCCCCGCTCGGAATCGACGCCGACTGTCACTCTTTTGAACCCTCCTCACCCAGCGAACATGGCGACAAATGAGGTAACCATCGTAGTTGATGCTGCCGATTTTGTTTCCGTGCTCGCTCTGCCAGCTGGCGTGATCAAATCAGAAGCACTCATATTCTTGGAGTTGAACATGTCGTCCCCGGAGGCCGTGTTCAAAAGTTATAACGACACGTTGGCAATTATGAACAGCTCCCTGGCAGACTCGGAGTATATCGTGCACTTCGAAGGTGAGTCGAAAATGTGAACCACTAACATCAAGCCCTATTGAATTGATCCATTGGCAGGACAGTCGATAGCGGCATTTGGAATCGCACCACCTTCCAACTTCGCACCACCTTCTACACTCAATACCTCATTCTTCGCGGGATTTGATCGTATAACATATCCAGCTCCAGGGTTGGAGGGCCAATGGTACAATGCGACGCAGAACAGTGTTATATCCGATGCCTATGGGTTAATCCTTGACTATGCTCTGGTCACACCCGGTGGAACTACCAATCTGCAGGGATCTACCATTTTCCTGGATGACTCCAACCCTGAAATCAAATGGGATCATAATTGGAATTCAACGCTTCATACTCCCGCAACCTGGAGCACAGAGTATCCCAGGGATGTTATCAAAGGGCTGTTTACCTGGCATCGCACCCCGCACAATAACGGTACCCACGAAAGCTCCACTGTCGGTGCCTCCTTTGCTTTCCAATTTGCCGGTCAGTGTCGAACCCACCCTTGTTCTGTACTTCCATTCACTTTTCATTCAGGTACATCCATCCTCATTTCAGGTGTGAGCCCTTCAACGGGTTCAAATTCTTCAGGTGTACTTGTCATGAGCTTTACACTCGACGGCACCACAACCACACAACATTACTTCGTTGGCCAAGATACCAATTTTCCAGTCGACCTCACATTTCATTTTCCTTACTTCCAAAATGACTCCCTTCCCTCTGGAAACCATACCCTCACAGCAACTATCGTGGACGTCGTAGGAAATGCAACAGCTTCCATCGATTATATCACATACAGGCCTAACTTTGCACTATTGTCCGAGAAGCCCGTATTCCCAGATCTCCCTTCTGTTACTGGAATCAATGGAACGGGTACTTCACCTTCCGCAACCCCTCCTCCCATAACGCCCACGAATACACACACCAAACCTCGTCCTATTGGTGCAATCGTCGGCGGAACAATTGCAGGGGCAGTACTTGTCGTGGCGCTGTTGTTTGGACTTTGGTATCGACAGAAGAGAAGAAGGTTGCGGTCAAATAAAATCGATGAAAACGATCTCAATAGCACATGTGAGTGATTGCGTTTTTAGACCATATTTTAATTAATTGTTTGCCCAGTCGTTGAGCCGTTTTCCCCCGGGACCTTGACCCGCCCTGTATATCACGAAAGCAAGTCGAAAATCGGCCTCCAGACTGTTACGTCGCTGCCGAGTCCCTCCAGTGCCGCCATTTCACCCACTGATGACCCCCATGCCGCCCGTTCGGCTTTCATTTCAGTTGGGACGGAACCACAGAGCGCAGTCTTGAATGGAGGGTCTAACCCGGAATTGCACACCGTGGACCGGGCGGTTACTACCTCGGGGACTGCGGATAATGGCCAATTGGAAGAACATCGAATCAGGGAGATTGTGGCAGCGGAGATCAATAGATTGATGCAGCCACCTGCGTATGATTGAGCTTCATTCAATATACCTTTGGCTCAATGTTGGGTCTAAATCGTTGTTTCCTGTGTGTCGCGTCTAAGGTTTTGGTCCTTGACTAAGACTAATTTCGGACTTTAAACTGTGTTGCGCTTTCATCTATCATCAGGTGGGTCCATGGTGGTGCGCCCTTTCCTAGCAACAAAGTCGACGTCACCGCAACCATTTTTCAACAGATCCCGAATTGCCAGGTTGTGAACGACGCCTCACATCGCGTGATCCAAGAACTTTTCTCGTTTACAGCTGTTCCTCCGAGCTTCAAAGGTGAAACGGTGAGTTATTCATATATTATCCGGCATGCGAGGCACTGCCATCCAGCTACTTATGAGTCTTTCACCGGGCCATCGAGTTCTCTGGCGCCGACAGCGCTGCTCAAGCTACCATGGGGCTCGCCGCTCAATCTTACTCGTCTCCTGACAAGCGACGATGTCCCTCTTAACTCTGATATTGCCGTTTTCCGCCATATCATCTGAATAGGCCAAAATGTGGTGGACACTCAGTTGATCGGCGACGCTTTGATCGGCAAATCCAGGAGTTGCTGGCTACGGTTAAGCAGCTGGTCCGAAGACGAGATGAGGCTGCAGAGCATGTTCGCCAGTATCGGGCGGTTGTTTCCCCAGTTCTCTGCCTTCCACCAGAGTTGGTTTGAGAAATACTGGCGTTGAGCGTCTAGTGATATTGAAGAAATTGGAAAGCAGCGGAGTCCCTGACGTCGCCGCCATATCTGCCGGTTCTGGAGACGTTCAGTCCTTGCGTATCTCTCGCTTTGAAGTTCCATCACTATTCCCCTTCCCCCAGCTTTTTCGAGAGTCACGTCTGTTATCACAACCCAACTTTTGCGATCTGCAAAGGCCCCGTTGAAAACTTATTGGAAGGCGATAGATGAACGTGACGGTGACACTCCAGATCCATGTATCCTGGATTTAGTCCTGGCTCAGTGCCACCGCTGGCGCAACAAATCTGTGGAGCTCGATTGACTTCGCCCAGTCGACGGCCACCTGTCTTCGCTGGTTTTCGTGCAACGCCAAAGTGGCCCTTATGGCAGGTTGCCCATCACACTTCCTCGTCTTCGTAGCCTCTGGTTAGCCACGCCAAAATTCCTCCCACATTTCACATCACCCATGCTCGACGACTTAATTAATTTGCGGCGCCATCGAAGAACAAGACATACTCGACCTTCTCCATTTCCTACTCGGTACCTCATACTTGCTACATAACTTGTTTTAACGTCCTGTGAGATCACCTCGGCGGTCTTCCGTGGGATTCCACTCAAAGTTCTCATTATCGCGACCCACTTTTTCCGTCCCCCGAACCAACAGGAGGAGGCAGGCAGGTAGGTAGGTAGAATTACACGGCACGGTTCTGCTCAGGGAACGCCGGTTTCGAGGACGAAACTACATTATTTGATGCTCTCACGCCGTCCGGTACCTCCCCGCAACATCTGCCCAAATTTGGCGCTCATTGGGCCTGCCTGATGCGGAACTTATTGCAGCCGTTCTCGAAAGCTTCACTCGTAGACATTTAACAAGGCAGGGGTATTTCCAGGACTATTCTTTTGATCATGTTCCACTTTATAGTTTTGGAGTGGAAGACGACGATTCGTCTTCTGAATTTTCCCAATCTAGTTTATTGCTACAAAATTCAAACACAGCAGAACGATAAGCATTTACTTTCTTGACCCTATGCGGATGAGCTGGACTACTCGCGTACACGAATTCGAGACAAAATACTACTATGAATTCGTCTCAGCCAGTTTTGAGTCTACCCATTCCACCTCATCCATGATCTGTTCAAGCTCGGGTTCGCGGTCATAAAAAATCTTCGGGGATGGAGGTAATATTGCAAGAGATTCCACACTACCGAAGCGCACGTTGAGTAGAGTAGCGAGGAACTGAGAAACGAACCTGATAGCGAGACTCGACTGCGTTCCAACCTGCTCTAGTTATTGGAGAAGTAGATCGGAAAATCAACCAGTCATGCTCACTGAAGAATCGGAAGACACAATATCCGGGTGGGCAGTAAGTAGCGCTACGAGCTCTTCGTGCTGTTGGTCCACATTTTTCAATACTTGCGTCATCCCCGACAGTGTCGAAATTCCGACTTGTAGCTGGCGAAGTGTCGATTATGCTAAATTGCACTGCAGCACAAAAACGATTCACTTACTCTGAAAGCTGTTAGCACCTCCTGCAGTTCGGCTCTGCATAGCTCCAGTTGCGCGGAGCTGTGCACCTGCCTGAACAGTTGTTTTATCTTCCCCATCTCCTGTTGCTCTTTCATGAATATGTAAATCTTCTGCAGCGTCCTGGAAATTTCGTCAATCAGCGCATTGAGGTCTTCTTCACTGCGTTCAAGGAGGTCCTAAACAGAGACCTACACAGACCTACACTCAGTTTGCAAAGGTGTGTGTAGGTCTGCCAAGGTGAGTTTAGGCGGCTACACAGGGACCTGGACACACCTGGACAGACCTAGACTCAGCTACACAGAGCCTGCGCAGCCACCTACGCTTACCTTGCCAGACCTACACACACCTTCATAAACTGAGTTTAGGAGCTCCTTGAACGCAGTGCTTGTTCACGTGTAAATCGCACTCCGTAAACCTTCCGATGTTATGCAAAAGCGCAGGGGGAAGAATCCCATCCATTGCTGTTGAGTACAGGCTGATAATGGCGCATAGAATCTCGTGTATCTGCTCAATTATCTGGATGGTCTGCTCCTTCGCTGCTTTTGACGCCTGAGTCACTCAGGAGTGCCCATTAGTTTTTTCTTTTCTCAGGGGTGCTTTCTTCATGGTAGAAGTAAATTCAAGGATAGACTCGCCCGAACGAACCCGAGAATCATCGAACTCAGCGCAGATGCGGAGAGCAGAAACGGGACCTGGTTCGAGCGCGCGATCTGATTGACAGTGGCTCCCGCGAGCGTCGTGTGCTCGAGGAGGTTTATGACCCGGGAATTGGGGTGCATTTTGTTGCTCTGCAAACGGGGGAGGACTCACAATAGCGGTTGCAATCAGCCAGGCTATACATTATATGTAGGGCTCAGGGCTGCGCGCGCTGCAAAGCAACGTGCAGTGGGATCAGTGTCGATCTTCACCTCGTGGAGCTATGTATCGCAACCGAACCGTGGAACGGAAAGGATGTTAATGGATGGATGCTTCCTGCTTCCGCAAATGTACTCATGAGGGCAGAAAATGGCAGCAAGCGCGTACCGCATCTTCCTTTAGGTGGGCAGAGGCAGCCAGTCGCTCGAAATTGTCAAGTCAAACATAAGCAAGCCCTGATTGTGGTTCGTAGCTCGACGTAATCCCGAAGTACTACGTAACGGGCCACGGAGCACAGAGTGGTACGGACCGGGTCCCCTTGCTACAGGCGACCTAGACTCGGATGAAGCGGCGGCCAGCCAGTCATAGCCGAAAGTACGGCTATCACAAGAATCGGCAACCACGATAACCTCGGCCATGTTAAACCAAGGGTTGAACTTACTGCATCGTGTTACCAGAAGAAATACATGCGAGTGCAGGATATGAATGAGACCTCGGGGTGACGCACAAGGAATGTGTCTAAGAAGGCCAGGTCAGTGGAGCCTGGCTTAGGGAGAATTGCAGTGATTTCAGCACTCGTGAGCATATTCCGCTCACTCTGTGCTTCGATTTTCAGGGAGGTCGGCTCATGGGGAATGAAGATGGCGCATGAGGCTAATGAATTGGGAAACACAGCGACGGCCAACACCGATACAGACTCGAGGCTGAACGCCGTGCATCCCATGCTTACGCCGTCACACAGTATTCGCCTGGCACTGAACTCGGGGAGTTCTGAGACAGGATCACCTCGTACCACGAATACGAGTCACTCATCTCCGGGGAATAGAGCTCATCGGCCTGGTCTTCGCAGGGGGGTGGTCTTGATGATCGTAATTGAACCAGGGGCAAACAGGGCACAACGCGTTCTCCGACGTAAGCATTCTCTCGATTATGAGTTCAGTTACCTTATTGTTTCAAGGGAGATTTTCACGTCTTCTCGAGTCACAGCCCAACTGTTGCACGAGAGGTGTTTTTGAACGCTCCAGCGTCAACTGACGTTGCAGCTTTCATGAATTTTCTGGCCTAATGTTACAATTTATGGCCGAGGCAATCATTGCGTCAGCATTCGTTAAATATGCCAAGATTCCCCTGAATCGCACCTTGACCTTCTACTGACACATCCAGTAGTTGCACTGGTATCCAGGGATCAAACAATGCGTCATCTCCCCGCAATTCCTGCACCTCCTTGGTTCCTTCTCCCATTTTTCAGCAGGGACATGATGGAGTTCGGCGTCATATTCATCAGGGTGATTGTCGCCTCTGTACACTTTGCCTGTCCGCGAACTGCAGTGGTACCATTCAGGGACTGTTTTTCTGTACCTTAAGCGGGAGTTCCGCAAAAACTGGAAAGAAATTTCTCCCACCTCGTCCACAATATTTATGACCAAAATTGGAAGCTTCGCAGTAGCACGAGCCTTCAAATTGTCGTGTAATCTATCATGTCTGCACCAATACGACTCACCTCGCCGGTTGTGACAAGCACAGTCGTTGCACGCGACGTATCCGCAGTCAGGGCAAGTCTCATCAGGCGGGCCGTTGTGTTCCCCGAATTCAAGTCGGCAACCCGTGCAATGCGTTGTGGGGGGCTTGTCATCGACTTTGCGATCGGTGGTCGAGGCAAGCGATTCAATGCAGACATGTTTGTGGAGTTTCCAGTCTATTCTGGTTCAAGCGATTGCCATTGATATTCAATTTGAATGGAGCCAGCCTACCCCGCCTCTGGCACTCGACGCCGCTGAATGATTCGGTAAGATCTAGAACTTGAAGAACATCGATGAACTACCGACCAGTACCGAGCGACCTTGCAGCCAGAGCATCTCAAATCGGCGTATTTCCCACACCCGGCGGTGCAGTTGTCCGACATCGCTGGGTCAAGCTGTGGTGGTTGGTGAGAAACAAGCACGACGTCGGGCCGCTTCGTCCGACGTTTGCCGGCCCGGTCGTCTTCGGCGGGTTGTTGGTGGCATTTCGGCATCTCTAAGGCTGTGCTGCTTCAAGCTTGCTCGTCAACGCCCTTTGTCGTTTTATCTCTCAGATAAGCAGGAGTCTTGTCCCACCTCAGATTCTACTTTTATTGAAGTTCTCTGGTCAGTTCTACGTCCGAGACTCTGAGTTGCCAGTGCTCGCGAGCAAACTAAGACTGTACTTTCTCCCCAATGACAGGCGTTCACGCTAACGATCCCCATCGCCTATGATTCAGTCCAAGACTGTTAATATATCTCAGACAATCTCTGGTGCGAGAAATAAGCTATGATTGGCCCACCATCAATACTTATTCTGTCCAGGAGGCACAGGTGGCCCGGCTGGCGAGGGCGGCGCGCTGGGCCAGGGTGGTGGTGGGGGTATTGGAGAGGGTCCGAGACTGAACTACGATATCAACACCAGGCACTTCAGCGTGCACCTTTTGACGAACTACCGGCCGGACGACACACATATTGGAGGTTCTGCGGGCGCGGCTTCGGAAGGGTCATCGAGCGCCTCCGAGTCGATTCCGTCGTCCAGCGGACCCCTGATCAGACCTTTTCCTTTCACTCCTCAATTCAATTTCTATGGAACAAGAAAACGCCGCCGAAAAGAGATGAGCGATGGGAAGTCTTGTTTGTTCTGTAACGGAGTCGTGCCTTACTTACGGGAGTCCCTATGCAGATGAATCTTTGTCAAATCTTGAAGACAGTCATTCTGACAATCTCCATGGCACGAAGCGCGGTCGAGGGGTGCTTGAAGGCAGGCCGTTGCTCTCGTCAATCCGCTATTTTGAACACTTACTGATGACATCCAGCATTTCGGACGATTCGGCTGGGTGACATCAATTTGCTGAAAGAGATACGCTTAAATGGCCAATCTGGTGCTGTGGGGCGCAGGCGCCAAGAGGCGAGTGTTCGGCGAATGTACTATGCTAAGCTCGAGGGTCGCGACTCCGGGCGCATGACTGTCGCCATATACCAGGGAGACGGCGCGCAAGAGGTGTGTTAACCCTGATGTTCCTTGAGAGAATGTCTCTGAACAATTACACAGGAATGGGGACAGCATGTCGCAAAACACGAGTCGATTCGGTGAATTGCGCTTCCCTTTCGATATTCGAATGTTGATAGTGAATTCGCAGGCATCCCAACATTGCTCAGGTGTACGGCCTAGTAAGGACCGGCGGGCTCCGCGCGACGGTCTTCCATGATGGTCAGATCCTCGGATCTCACCTGACTTCTTGCTGATCGTGCCAATAGAGCTGATCCCCTTCCAACAATTCCTCGACCGCTTTCGCCATTCGCCCATCTTGACCGCATACATACACGCCTATTCGGTGTGTAAACCTGTCATCCTTGTTCATCTTGATTTTGATCGATCTGTCTTAGACTACAGAATGGAATGTAAGAGTTTGAGCCTACTAAGAGTCCATGTCTTGTATCTGACCATACTGTTTTTCCTGTGCAGGAGACAAGGGAGTATTGTTACTCGTCAGGCGTGATAGTGAATCGTGTTATTGTTTCTTTTTGCCTTCCTTGACAGATGATAATAGGATTGCCATAACTCCTCGTTCTGGGTGCGCCCAACGGGCCAGCTGTGCCTGGATCTTGTCCGGAACGCAGAACCTGAAACGGACTTCGAAGCCGTCGATTTGATGGATTTTATCTTCCCGAGAATCGAAGGTTTATCCCTAGATTCCCTAGATGCCTCCAGTGCGGAGGCCGAAGTCATTTCATCTTCAGGCCTGAACGACTATCTTCAAATCTGTTCTCAGCCTCCAATAGCACAGTTTTGGACACTGAGTGTTTCTACTCGATTACCAATGTGTCCAGGATCCATAATTTTCCATTCAACTTGGCAACCTGAGGCTTTTTTCAAGATCACAGGGCCTCCTAGCATTGAAGGTGACTTCAAGATTTCTAGATGGTATATGCCGACAACAAGCAAATCACAAGGAGAAGTCATGGATAATTCCTGGATTAGGTACATTGGATTGGACAATGATTGATTGATTTTCTCTCATTTTGCAAATGTAAGGCATGACTCCCGCCGAATACCTTCTTCTTTTCAGGTAGAGATCAATCTGCCGCACAAGGGAGACGTTTGGCTGGCACAAGCAAATCATTTTTTCGCTCAATGTCAAATAACATCCCACTTCCAGTATTATGGTGCGTGTTTATCGAGTTCAAGAAGGTTCGATATTTAGTCATGCATGAAAATAGTGTTTATAGAAGCAATCAATTTTTCTATTCGATGTTTACCCAACCCATGCAATGATCATGAACCCCAAGGTTACCTCTTTCTTTGTCCGCCCAAGGACTTCCGATCAGGGCCAGTCTCATTCCAGTGGCCAACTCTACCAGCATATTGGTCACTCGATCCATCTGGCGCTACCCCCCTCAGCAACAAGGACGCCACAACCCTCGGATTTCCCATGATTCACATAGGAACTTTTCTCCGGGGATCATCATGGAATAAAAGCGTTTACGAGGGACTCCATAAATTCCATCGGGGCAAAGGGTTCAACCCAGAAAGTCCAGATGTCGCGATATATCTCGGCTCACCGCTGTATGAGCTTTCGGGGGAGGTGGTTGGTCCATTTGCATGTGGTGAGCGTGCAGTAAATGAACGGCTCTCCATATTCTGACTCTCATATTTTGTAAGAGGAGCGCGAAAACAACCGCCCAGTTTGCGATCGAGGGGACCCTGCACAGTGTCTGAAGTTTGGCCACTATCTGTAAACCGAGAATTGAAAATCTGTATTTGTCACGGGGCAGTTCGAAATCCATTTCTTTCAGACCAAGCAATATACCAGAAAATCAGGCATGACCTTATACAAACTGCCGCCATTGCGGAAATGTGGTAAGCTGACCGAACGTACCTAGAGTCGTGCTACGCTTCAGCTACAGCCACCTTCAAAGACAAGTCAAGGACGAGTGAATGAAGTAACTTTGATCTTCATGCCCCGATTCAACTGTCGATACTGGAATCTGGAGTGCATCGAAGGAGTATGAGAGCTTTGAGATGAAAATTGCAATGGACCACCGTGGGCGATCCAAAATGCAAGATACTTTGTGACGCAATATGAGAGAACAACACAGTCGTAATAGAAGTAAGTCTGTGCATATCGACATGAAACCTGAGGACTGAGCACCTGAAGCTTCAGTTCAAAGGGCAATTTCAGTCGACGCCGAAGTTCGTGTCCAGTGTGGCGGCGGTCAAGGACAGAAATAACTTCGATCCTACGACTAGTCCAAAGCGAGCAGAGTTATGGAGCAGACTGCAGCGTAGTCAGCCGTCCAAACTTGGGTGCACAAGTGGTGCGTCGACAAAGCCAAATCTTTTGAGACTTAATCGGAGCAGGACAACCCTCTTAGCCAGAATCCTCACGAGTCTTCCTCGAGGGCATGGTGGTGGAGAAGAGGGTCAACTGGGTGCTACTCGGAGCTGGAAGACCTCGTAGATCTGGTCGAACCGGCCAGCATCTCGTGGACGCCGTCGAAGCTCATGATACCGTCGGTCCTAGGGCGCCGCGCTTGATCTTATCGAAGGCACAGTCGGGGGTGCCAACGAGAATCTGAACATCCTCTGGGGGCTGTTCGTACCGCCAAGCTCTGGACATCTATGTAGTCGCCGAGAACGATGGTGCGCCGGGAGATAGTAGAAGGACGCTCGAATCTAGATAGGAACCGATCAACGATAGAGAGAAGAAAAGTACTCGCCCATCTTTGTGCCACAGAAAGCAGGAATGAGTGAGAGAGACGCACCCATCTCTTTTGAACTCGATTTAGCATCCTTGAGTTGAAAGATCTTTTTCCGCGATGCCACGAAACCTTTACACTTGCGATCGCAGCGGATACGCACCTTGAGGGCACATAGTAGGGCTCAGGCGAGGATAGGAGCAAGTCTGGGAGATGCGGGTTCTAAGACAGGAGAGGCTTTGGGGCTCTGGCGGACGCGGCCTGGACGCCCATGTCATCGCTCCGTGCGCGGAAGGGAAGGAACTCCTGCCAGTGCAGGATTTTTGAGGTCTCCAACGGCCGTCCGCGAGAGAACGGGAGAGGTTGTAGAGTGTCGCGCGAAGAGACGGGAAGCTGCCATTAGCGTGTGTAGCTGCCTGTGCAACTGCCAACGGGTATGTATACAAAATCTTTGACTTCCTTGTTTGGCTTGAATTTGTTAGGCGGTTTGTTTGGCATTTTGTTTGGTTCCAGGCCTCTTCCTCTTCCTCGAAAATGTCGAAACGCTCAGGCTCTCCCTCCGGCGGCGCGCTCATTAAACGCGCCAAGGGCACGCCCCCGCCCTCCAACCAAATCGCCATCTCCTCGTCTGGCGAGGGCGACAAAAACAAGGGCCTCATCCGGACGGTGCAAAGGACGAGCAATCTCGAGGCACCGATTATTAGTCTTGCGGGGGCGCATTCGGGCGAGATTCTGAGCTGTCGGTTCGACCCCACAGGGCAGAATATAGCTGCTTGTTCAGCGGATCGGAGTGTTTGTGCGTGCCAGCGCTCTTGAATTTTTTAGTCTGAATTTGACAGCTCATTTTTGGGATTATCTTCGCGTTCAGCCCTCTGGCGGACATACGCGCCCAACACCAACTACGGTCTCCTCTCCTCCCTCACAAAAGCCCCCATAACAGATCTGCAATGGTCCCTTTCCTCGCCACACATCTACACCGTCGCCGCCGACCACACCCTCCTCATCCTCGATGCCACCACCGGCCAGCGCGTCCGAAAGATCCGCGCCCACCGCGAAATCATTAACAGCGTCGACCGCACGATGGCCGGGGGGAGTGGGACGGAGTTGATCGTGACGGGCGCGGATGACGGCGTGGTGAGAGTTTGGGATGGCGGGGAGGATGGGGGGAAAGGTGCCTGTGGCGGAGTTCGAAGTAGGGTGTCCGGTGACGGCGGTGTGCTGGAGCGCGGACGGCGCGACCGTCTATGCCGCTGCGGTGGATAACGAGATCCATGTGCGTGTCGCGTCTTGTCTCTCCCCATTATACCTAATTTCTTCAAGGTATACGATCTCCGCCGCGTCACCCAACTCTCCACCCTGATGGGACACACCGACACCCCCACCTCCCTTGCCCTCTCCCCCAATGGCCAATTCCTCCTCTCGCCCTCGTTTTCGAGCCAGACAATCATCCACGACGTCCGGCCGTTCAGCCCGAGCCCGACGCGGGTGCATAGGGTGCTAGTGGGCGCCCCAGCAGGGTTCGAGCACACTCTACTCCGGTACGCTCATCTCCGTCGTTTTGGTCCAAGTCGTATCCGCGTATTCTAACGATTTTCTTTTCAATTTTTAGAGGCGCATGGAGCAAATCCCCCACCGACTCCGGCGCACGCGTCGCCGTCGGAGGCGCCGACCGGATGGTGTGCGTGTGGGACGTAGAGAGCGCGCGGGTGGTGTATAAGCTGCCCGGGCATAAGGGGACGGTGAGCTGTGTGGATTGGAGTCCGAAGGAGCCGATTCGTGAGTTTCGGGTTTTCGTCTATCGTCTATCGAGGGGTGGCGAGTGCTAATTGCGCGTTGTAGTTTTGACAGGGAGCAAGGACGGAACGATGTTGCTTGGCGAGCTGGAGCCTGGGACTGCGGTGTAATCTGTAGCGAGTGGGTGTAGAAAAAGGGAACGACAGCGGCGTACGCACTGTCCGTGTCCGTGTATCGAATCGGGACTCTGACTCTTCTGCTGGGTATGTCAGCGTACAGTACTTGGTATCAATGCTGCTGCGACTTGTACATATAGTGCGGTGGGTCGAATCGCGAGCTCAAGAATCTGAAAACTCGATAGCTCGACTCTGGCTCAGTGGGACGAGCCGATAGGAAGCAACCCTGGTATTATTAAAGTTCAATGCTTTCATCTCCATACATTGAACTAACTTGTTGGACGTGATGCTGAAGTTACACGCCGTTTCTTTTAGCTACCACCGCTGACCTGGCACCGAGCGCTGTGTATGTTTGCGCTGCCGACAAGGTCTTCTCTCCTTTCCAGCCGTTGCAAAACCGTCGCAGCTACACACCATTGACCTTGCATTGTTGTGCACTTTACGAGCAGGATCCCGTGATCTTTTTGAACGGAACTCTCACAGAGCTCAAGACAGGGGACTGGGATCCTGAGGGGAACATGGGATCGACAGAAAACTTCGGCGTTCGCGAAAACGCTACGCTTCGTACGCGTGACTTGTTGCAGTTTCTCCGGACTGTTACTTGGTTTCCTTGGCTATGGCGTCTACCGGCCATGACTTGTGTAGAATTCTCTACCATGCTCAACACTGGGTCGATGATTCCGGGCTTATCGAACAAGCCAAGGCTGCTCTGATTCAACGTAAGTGGAGATTTTAGTGAAGAGAAAAGAGGCGGCGGAGGATGTACAGACCCAGCGGTTCCAATGAGAAGGAGCGAACTTAATTCCACGATGCAGAATCTGCTGAGACGTTCATTCTGTGCATGTCTGCCAATCCCATCTGGGTATTGCAAGTTGTTCAGAACAATCAGAAAGATTTAGACACTCAGGGGGCGTAAATTGAGAAAGAATTGAACATGTACCAACAGGTGTGCAACACGCATGCCCCATCAAGACCTTGAACAGACCAAGAACAGACCATTGAGGAGAGATAACCAGAAAACGTGACTGCTTGGCAGTGCTTACGGGACGAAGGAGAAAGGATAAATGGGGAAAACTTGAAGCCGGGTCTCTTGACCAGAACGTCCATGTCCAACGATCTCTCCTGCGAAAACCAGCCAATAACGACTCCATCTCTGCCAAATGAACTCTAGGATCTCATTTTTCACCATCTGGGCAATAATCTATTGCTCACGCTCGCAACGGTGTCTTGGCCATGGGGATTTAACGAGCTCGCTATCGCGGTGTATCTGCTCAGGCACGAAGTCTCTGCTGGCTCCATTGAGGAAGCAAACGTCGGTATCTCATGCAGTGTTCTTGTGGCTCTCCAGCTTTCATGCCGCCCACCACCTCTTGAACGCGTTCGATGCACTTTTTTCTGGCAACAGCGTCCGCGGAAGACTACACTGTCTGTGGAACATCGTGTCCACGTTCCCCAATATTCGGGAACTACACGCTGAATTCCCTCCAGGTTTTTTCACCGCATACGCCTACTACGTGCCAGTCACGCCGCGTAGCCAAACAATGATTGCTGCGCTGCGCGATGTGCTGTTGTATACTATGGGCACGAAGGCCGATTGTTGTCCTGCATAGCCAACAGCTTCTCGAGTACACTCTTCAAGATGTTGCTAGCTGGCAGCTCCCTCGATTCAGTGCCAGGCCGATGCTGGTCCCAGACATGCTGCATGCATCTCTAGGTCCCCGCGTCGAAACTGGATCGTCCGATTTCTCATCCGTGTCTGTATGTTCCGTTCCTACGACGAGCGATCCGTTGGGATCGTGCACAATCCTCGTCCCCGGACCTCCCATTGTTGCGCTAGATCTCGGAGGATGGAGCTTGGGTGCGAAGAACGCGTTGACGAGCGTCGAAATCACAGCCATCCTCCCGCATTTAACCCTTCCACACCTGCACACCCTCCTCATCGAAACTGGGGACATTGAGCCCGCTACTCTTGGCGCTTTTCTTTCGCGGCACCCCAAGATCTTGTCTCTCGCATACGAGCCCAGCGAGATCCTTCACCGCCGCTCGGCGGCTCTCATCAGTCCCCCCATCGCGCACCCAGGGCTTACCAAAATATCTGTCACGGCCTGGATGGAACACTTCGTCTCGCTCCTCGATGCGGTCGCGCCTTCGCCTTTGCTCTCCGAAACTCTATTCCCATACAACCGTGACTCCGCCTCGTCCGTCGTCGCCCTCAGATCCATTCTCCGGCGCATCGTCGCGCGCGCCGAGTCCAATTTCTCTCTCCGTATCGATGGCGCGTACGGACGATGTTTGCATGGCTCGCTCTTTTACCGGCGCTCCGACGTCTGGACTTCAAGTATATGATGAAGCGCCAAGGCTCATCCTTTGGCGCAGCGATGGCGCAGTTTGTGGATGAGGTGCGGGAGGTGCTCCCGCGGGCAATGAAGGTCTATATGCGTGCAGATTATTAGGTGTGTAAATTCCCGAAGGCACGAAAATATAATTTAACCCTCTATCCAATGGTGAGTATCTCCATGACCATGGTTTCGTTACTGCGAATATTCCTGATGAAAGTCAGTCCGCACGCAGTTGTTCTCCCTGTTCGTACACGTTCAAGTGATTCCGATTCTAGAGTTAGATTCAATTCCTCGGATCAAAGACACGTCGAAGACATTATGCGTCTGATTTTTCGTAACCGCTCCTCAGCTAACGTTGAGCTGTTCACTCTTGAACTCAACAATGGGTGATGGTGGTTTCAAGGCTGGCTGTAATTCCGCTCTTGCTGTTTCAACAGGAAGTGTTTGATAAATAGTCGTGGATGTTCTCCCGAGAACAATCTGATGTAGTCTATTAGTTACCGCGTCAATTAGCCGGCGGCCTGCCTTATTATGTAACCATCATGGATGCATGCGCAAACATGCACTTCGCGAGACGCGTCTCGACGCGTCTCCCATCTTCTCTGATATTCGGACTGGGAGGAATGGCCTCCAATTCATGTAAGTTTACCTCTGGGGCCATCAACCTGTGCTTTCAGATGGATTGGGTCGCTTCCGACTGAAACAGGCTGGAATTGGGGAAAGATATTGGTTTGGGCACCTTTTACGCCGGAAATGACTCCCGAACATACCACAAGTTTATCCAAGGTGTTAATTCAGTCTTGCTTTCGAAAATTGTGTTGAACACTGCCAGAGGGTTCACAACGCGTGCCAGTCGCGTCGAGGACGTATCCACGTGAGTCTCGGCTAACACAATCTTATATAATAACGCAGGCCGCCGGGTAATTTACGCGGTAACTAACAGACTTTATCGAGCGAGGTACGAGCTAGAAACGATAAAGCGTCTGTCCAGAGAGACTAAATCTGATGTATGTATCAAAAGACCAGCTAGGCCTGGGCGCATCATTCATGTGTGCCGTAACCATCTCGAAAGGATCAAAAAGCTGTCGTGGGTTTCGACGTTTTCCCATTTCGTTCTCTCTTATCTTTCACGCAAGATATTCACAAAACGCCCATTTCGTTGTGGCAGCACAACTCGATGTATTCTCCTCTCCACAAACTCGCTGCAGGCGCCAAGACGTTTCGCATCTTTCTGTGCAGTTTTACGGTCATGCTATATCTTTTCAGAGCGATTCTTGTTTCGAATATTCTCACTCTCCTATCCCCGCTCTTTTTGGAAGAACGAGAGGACTATCGGGTTTTCCCTCTTCTGGTGACCTGTGGTGTCACAACTCTGCACCATATCCTTCTGTATGCTCCATACACATCGTCAAACCGTCACTGATTGCGCTGTACATACGCAGGGTATTTCCGTGGCGTTTCGATACCGCTCCCATTGATGTTACCTTGGTCATGTCGGAATTCACAGGTGTGTCGCGTTCTCAGTTGTATTAATACTTCAAAGTTTCTAATCATAAAACAGCTTTAACTGTGTTTCTTTGGATCTTCCCCAACCTGGGTGGGAGGTTCCATTTCCCAATCCACCCGCTTATGCGCCCTTTTTTTGGAGTGGATGCCGTGCTACTCTGTTTATCCTTCTTTCTCCTTCTCTCAGGTAGCCCGCGCGGAAGGTTTGACTTTTATGGGAAGCGATCTAGCGAGTCTCACTATACACCATGGCAAATTGCTTTCGGCATGTCACAATCGAAGCAACTCGTTAGGTCAGTACTTTTTGCTTATATCTTTGCGCTAGAATGAATGATATTTCAGAGGAGAATCCCGGATCATCCTCGCATTTCGGACTGCCCTCCTCGGGGCCATATGTCTCGCCATCCCGGCGTTTGGAATTTACACTGCGCTCTTCGAACCGATCCAAACTGAAACGATGACCCGCAAGATTAAAGTCTCCCACTCATGGTTTAAAAGTGTAGACCGGTGGTCCGCCCCCCCCTGAAAACGTCACCATTGTCCTAGTACGTGCCATTCAAAATAGGTAAGCTATCCAATAGTGCTAATGTTTCCAAGTATTTCACTTTCCATGGCTGGCCTGCCATAACGCTGTTTAATGAGGGGTGTCTTGGCTCCCCACTGTCATTGCCCTCTGAATCACATGGTACCATAGGGACGGTATCTTGTACGTCTCTTGTGCATTTTCTAATGGATCCGTCTTCCCTAATTTTCCGCAAAACAGGCCCGTTTGGCTGGCTATGGCCTTCCTACCCTCCGACCCCCAGAGAAATCGTAATAGCCGTAAATCTTCCCGACCCTACACCAATTCTTTATGTGAAACCTGGACAAGGAGCTGAAGCCGACGTCGACGAATACACAGAGCCCATTCCACTCGTCCTTGGGTCACACTTATATGTCATACTTAGTTCTACAGAGAGACAGCTGTTTTCCCGCAGCGCGCTAGATTTTCTGGGATTCACAACGGTGCGTACATCCTCGCCAATTATTCTCACGGTTCACATAATCACCCAATCCCTCAGCCTTTGAGAACAATTACAGTCTACAACACATTGCTTGTGCAGACGGACCCATATCCTCCCAACAATGGATCCGATATGATGTCAATTAGGCTCCGGTTACGCGATGATTTCTCCGGAGCGAGCAGTAAGGTGCAAGACTACACGAACGTATCCGTGTTGACCGGGCTCGCCGCTCTTGGTGGACTTTGGACATTCACAAACGGCGTATTCGCTCTATTATTTGGGGCGAATTTAGTGTATTTTCTCTTCGGTGAGCAGGTTATCGCCCATGCCATGGAAATGGGCTCATGGTCGTCCCAGGAATACGACCGCTTTCTGCACTCGGAATTGTACATGTATTTCAGCGGACCACGCTCATTCGCAACTGGCACGAGGACTTTCCTGCGCTCTACAGCGAAGGAGGCCTCCCTGGATCAGATTCTGCCGGCGTTGTGGCGTTCGCGAGCGGCTCATCGACATCGAGGACCCTTCCGGAGCTCAGGATACCAGAAATGTTCCTTTAGAATCCCTCTGCCCTCCAGTCAACATGCAAGCAGAGACACCATCGGAGCGGAATACTTCACAGGACCATTCAACGGACCAGGGTCAACGGAGGTGGATCGCCAGCAACTGCTGGAAAGAATTCCGTGGACCAGGAAATGATGTAGTGTACAACGAAACACGACGGGAGCAATTACTCCGCACTTAGCTCATGGCCGCATTCGACCCCTGGAAAAAATTCAGCTGTCGGATATGTTGTTGGCGGAGCTGAATATTTATGTCATTGCTCTAATTAGACCTGTGATTTCGGTAACGATAGCTGGCAACCGATAGAAGGGTTTGATCCGCCACTGCTGTTGAACTTTTTCAGGGATTGGGTCCAGATAATAGCAGAGGCTCAAGCAGGTTGATCGTTTAACAAAGTCCTGGCGCGATTTGAATCCGGAATATGCCAGCACTCCAGTCGAAAAGGTATTAACGAACTTCGGGCTAATGGGATTTGTATACTATTGCCTGCGTTGAAAGTCACCATTATCAGACAAAGAGATCAATATTCGTCATAGTGCAATCACGCAGTAAAACATTGGATTCGTCTTTCAAATCACGCGCCTCAACGGTCCTACGCGGGAACAAACTGCCACATTTGCGCCTCATCGTGCTCATTCAACTCTACCACCGGGATCTGCATCCAAATAAGCCGCAGAGCAGGATTCAAAACGGACAGATACTTACGTGCCTATTGCCCGTCCCCTTCGGATGAGGATTGCGGAGAACGAGGGGTGGCCTGCTCGTCGTGTCGATGGCGATGCTAAATGGAAATTTTAAGTATCAAACGACCACATATATCTGCTTATATTAAAACGCACAAATACCACCCAGGCGACCCGGGAACAGAAAGAATGCGGAGTACAGCTGGGGGCGTTCTGAGCGTACCGGCCTGATTGACAAATGCAGGTTGTATGTAGCGGAGCGATGAATAAGCGGTGGAAATCTGGTGACCATTGGCAGTTCTGGCAATGTTCCACTGGCAACGGGCATCGGTGAGAAAGAAAGAACTGAAAAAATAGATTGCACCATTGTTTGAACCGGATAAGAGTTTGCGGGATAAATCGCGAGAGGATATGTTTCCAAATTGTGATCGAGGAGGTCGTCGCCAGTTATTTTGCTTCTGATGCGATACCGGCCATTTGGGAAAGACGTTGCGAGCAGCGACGTTAAATTAAATCGGTGCTTCACGAAACATATCAGAAATCGTACCGTGGGCCCGACAGGACGCTGCGGACCGAGGTCAGAACTTGAAGTACGAATCGGAATAAAGCGCGACGACATACCTGGAAAACGAGACTGAAGATAGCCAGATTCTCGCCGCCCTCCAAGTCCAATTGCACGGAGCCGTTCTTGTCAATGCGCGCGAAGTCCCGCTTGCCGACCATATGATATTGGGCTGGGTCATTGTGCACCGCGCGGAAGCGGAACTTAAAGGGGGAACTTCTTATCATCCCTTCGTCAAAAACGTCAACGGTTGAGACGATAGAGCACAAGTAAAAAGACCCACTCATCGTAGATGAGCTGGATGACGCCCGTCTTGGAGTCAAACACCTCGACCTTGAAATTGGCGGCGCCGGGGAAGGGTTCATTGGCGGGGACGACAGTGAGGTCAGGATTTTTGGAGTCGGTGTTGATCAAAGTCAAGATTCCGCGCGATACAGAAGCCGCTGTCGGGCCGAGGTCTTCGGAGACGTAGATGTTGATGGCGTCGTCGACGGACAGGCGCTCGAAGGTGGTGAGATCGTCACGGTGCGCAATAATGGGGACGGTGAAGACATCGGAAGGGGAGTATTGGATAACGAAATTGAAAATAGCCAAATCGCCATCGTAGCCACCGAGCTGAACGGCGTCGTCGTCGTCGATTCGCGCGACGCTACCGTTCTCGCCGACCATATAGTACTGCGTCGCGTTGCCGCGCACAGAGCGGAGATGGAACCTGAACGGGAATTTCTTGTCGTTCTTGGGTACAAGCCGAGTGAGATGAAGACCATTTCGACGCCAAAAAAAAAAGGAAAGAAAAAGAATTCTCACTTGCCAAAGACGAGCGTGATAGAACCAGTTTTGGAGTCGAACGTCTTGACCTCAAAGTCTGCGGCGCTAGGAGGAGTGGAGACATTCACGACGTTAAGATCGGGATTGTCAGAGTCGGTGTTGGTCATCTTCAAAAGTCCACGCGGTCGGACGGCCTTGTTCGCGCCACGGTCCTCGGAAACGAAGATATTTATTTCATCGCCAACGGTGAGGGGACGAGTGTTTTCCGGCTCAATCTGCTCGACGAGAGGGAGTACAAAACAGTCAAGACATTCGCAAGGTGGAGCAGGTTTGGAGTCGCCGTCCTAATCATAATGAGTTCCATTAGTCGAACAGCAGGAAGGCTAGCAAGAGCAAAGTGACCTTCTCGGCGAGCGTCGAAGTGCGGGAGTGGATTTCAGATTAGCCAGAGTCATGGTGTGAAAGAATGAGCGCTCGAAGTCCGAAAGACGCTGCTTTATAAATCTCGACTTAGACCCGATCTAAGCAACGCCTAACCGGCGAATTTCAAGTTGGAAAGCGGTCGACGGAAAAATATAAAGTTTTAGCACAGATCCGCCCGAGATCTTACCCCCATGACTCGTCGGAATTTCATAGGAGCAGGTTTGTCGCGCAGCCGAGGATCAGGACGGGTGAAACGAGAACCATACACGCTACAGATGTCGGCGGTTGACCTTCACAGATTCCGAGATGAGGGGCGTGCGCAAAAAGCCCTCAACTCTGTATTTGCATTTGTTTCGGTATTGATAGCAAAACGTTGCTTTTGCTCAACTTTTGCTGCTCCACGGTGACCGCTGGGTTCAATGGAAACCTAAAAACATTAACTTTGCCCGCATCCCCGGGGATTTCTTTCCCCGCAATGTGGTTCTGAATCCTGTGATACAAAATGACTCACCAAGCGTCGTAGCCACGCGGGACTTCTGTTGATTGTAGGAGGACAATTTTTCTGTTGTCGACCGTGCAAGACACGTTCCTATTCCTTCCGGTTCAAGGCTTCTCTTGAGATACAGATTACCGACTATTTTCTTCTGACCACCACTTACTGAATCTATCTTTTCCCTTTTGAATTTTGTCTTCACTGTGTGTTAGATGCGAATGAAGTCCACGCAGGCATGTTTTCGATAGAAGGATCTGCAGTGTGTTTCAGTTGAAACGTCCGCGCTGGTGCAGAGCCAACAGCTTTAGAATCACTCCGCCATCCAATGCGACACATCATCCTGGAATGCCGGACGTGCAGGGCTTCTTCCGGGATCGCAGTGGCTTTGCCGGTGGACCACATGAATTTCCATCGGTGAATCAAGGGCCGGAGGTCTGAAAATTCCGCTCCCCTTACGTCGATAATCATACTCGGTTGAACCGAATTATATTGAAACTCTGGCCCGGCGCGCCGGCTGGAGCGACGTCTGACACGGATCTTCGAGTCAATTCGACTGGTTGCGCCTTTTATTTTCCTGGCTCTCAGTCCAGATTTGGCTAAGTTAATTATGGCATCTCGTCGAGTGTAGATCACCCATTTAGACTCAGGTTTCTGTCTTGCTATTGGGGACTTAAATTCTTTCCGCGCAAAGTTCTTCCTCGTCAATTTGATTCACAATGTGTCTGTTTTCTTGATGAGAAAAAAAAGAACAAGACCACTCATGTGCGCTTTTAATTTGAAGGAGCTGTGACCTCCTGCCCAAATGGAAACACGCTACAACTTCGATTATTGGCCGGAAATTCGCCTTCGTGGGCGGCTGTCCGCATTCAATAATTTACCAAAAACGCTCGAACAGGCGCTTCTTTCTCCGGAATCCTTCCAAGTTCACTTCCACGGAATCACGGTCCCAGCGCGGTATAAATTCCCGGCCTTCACTTTCCACTCTTCGTTCTTTCATCATGGCCGCCTGCACTGAAGCCTTTGTCTATCCCCTCATCGAGATCTCGCCCGGATCGCAGCACTTTTCTCGCATCGCCGCTAACTCTATCGTCACCATTTACGCGTCTCACGACTGTGGCCCCGACAAACCATTCCAGCCATGCGGCATCTTGCACCTCGTGAACACTTCATCCCGCCCGCTTCTCACTTGTATCCCGCCGGCCGGCTCCAAGGACTCCGTCTCCGAATTTCGTGTCAAGTCCTTTGATGAAAAGACCGGCCTCGTCGAGCTCGTTTACGGGCGGTCAGCATCGCGTCCTCTGTTCTCAACGGCCAATTCACGATCTTTCTTAGTTCTAACACTGCCTTTCCCTTCTCCTTTGCGATGCATCCCGCCAGGAACCGTCCCACCCAGTATCATATCAGTCGCAAAACGGAGTGTGCTCGTCTCGACCCATCCGGCGCTCTCCAATTCCAACCAGGCGGTAACTTCGCTGTTCTCAATCTTGTTCTCGTGACGGTAAGCGTCCTTCTTTCGCGTTCTCCAATAGTTATGTTCTGACGAGGCTCTTTCTAGGCACCACCGTGCCCTCCTGGTGTAAGTTTTGATCAAACTTCTCCCAGCCTTCTCTCTGATTCCTGCTCCCAGTTCGTGCTCCCAACATACCCGGTCCCCTGTCGCGTTCCCATCGAAGTCGGCTCTCTCCACGCGATTCACGTCTACGAACTTACCGCGCCCGACACGTTCATCTTGCGCGGTGTCCTCGCCGCCACACGTGCTCACCACACCAACGGCTTCGCCATCACCGTTGCAAAAGAGGATGCTGACCATGGCGACAAAACCGCGGCATCCTTCACCATTCGCGACGTCGTCCCTGCGACGTCCACCGTGACGCTGTCTTACCGTCTGTAAGTCTCTCAATCACTTTGTGGCGCTTCAATCGGGCTGATATATTTGCAGAGCGAGTGACACGTACACCGAAACATATACCAGCAAAGGTATCGACGGTGATGCGGTCGCCAATGGCTTCGCCTACCCTTACGACTGCGTATTTGAGTGCGTCGAGGGTCCCGGCGGTCCTTACTACAAGATGTTCCGTCGCAGGGACCTCACCCGCTGCTGCGTTGACCCGGAGGGCGCGTTCAATACCGGCGCGTTCAATACCGCGGCCGCGGGTTACCCTGCTTATATCGCTTTTGGGAACCGTCTCAATGTGCGTGTTCATCTCCATCTCTTGTATTGACTTCGCTTTAACCTTAAATATCAGCTCTCTGCGTAGTTACATTCCAAGCAGTACACATCACTGTATGTGATATTTGCAATTCTATCTTGCTGAACGATGATATTTGAACCGCATAATTGTCCAAGGAGCAGCAGCACTTTCCTGCTTTGCTCCCATGGCCACTCGTATTGGACATAGTAGTATATATGCTGAGAATATATCGAGAGTGGGAATTCATGCGGGGCACTAATTGTAATTGTGTCCGCATCTGACCAGGCAGTTATCAAATGACCATCTCCGGTTCGAAGTCATAGGCCATGCTGTCGAGCCATCAGAGATGAAGGGTATTCAAACCATGAGAGTTGGTGCTGTGCAGTATTCGTTCTAACAAGCGTTCTAATCTGCATTCAACCTTGATTCAAAACGAGCGTCGGAACAATTCGGTGATGGGGCATCCTCGGCTCAGCGATGCCGGAACGATCCGAATCTTTCTCTTTGTTTCTTGACCTCTTACTTCCTGCCACCATGGATTCGGATAACTGCGGGGCTGGATGCGGAAAACAAGCCGACATGAGATGCTCTGGCTGTAAAATCGCTCGATACTGGTCAGTCGCTTCTTCCATCGGCGTCGATGCTCAATTTTCATTCTTCCGATTTGCTCAGCGGCGCGGAGTGCCAAAAGCTGGGTATGCCTCATTTCCATAGATATTCGACTAGAGCTCGATAGAACAAAAACAGACTGGAAGAATCACAAAAGCGTCTGCAAGCCCTCCACAACGTATTGCACAGGCTGCCGACTCCGATTTGGTGGAGAAAACGGCAGGCCGATGGGGATTTGCCCCGACTGCGGATACGTTGCCTGTGAATCGTGTATCTGCCACAATCGCCGAGGTGAGTCCAAGTCAAACTAGTAATGTAGAATATCGTGTGTGAGACACCTCTTGAAAGGCTCCTGCTACTGCGAGGATTCGAATTTTGGGCATAACTACTGCGGACGAGGTGCGAGCAAAATCTTCATATGAAACAATTCGCGACTAACATTATATATGGTACAGTCCCCGAATGGTACCATTTCAGTTCGCGGACGGGCAAGGTGTACAGAGGAGACAATCACCCCGACAAGGGCCTCGCCAAGTCTCATGCTGTCCCTGCCGATCATGGGAGAGGGAGCCAAGGGCGTGTAGGAATTGCGGGGAGACGAAGCTATGTCTTATCCCAGGGTACCAGTGCACTTTCTCGCTGTGTCAGTAGGCTTCTGCAGGTGCGATGAATCGTGACTCTGAACTGCTCCATATTAACGAGTGGTTTGGCAGATAATATTCGACCAGTATTTCTTGAGCTTACTAGACGCAGACTTATAGCCAAAATCTGTGTTCCATGCGAAGTCATGCTTGCGTTCAGAGCCTCTCATAAACAGACGCTACAACAAATTCCACTCGTACCCCGTGTGCACGTTCAGAGGGTGACCTAGGTTACGAGTGGGAAGTCAGTAAAAGAGACTAAGGGTCGTCAGTGTTCTAAGCGTGACTGCTTGGCGGCGCTCACGGGACGAAGGAGAAAGGATAAATGGGGAAACTTCAAGTTGAGGAGGATGTCCACAAATGGCAAGCTCGGCCCGGGGCGTGCCTCTTGAACAGAACGCTCATGTCCAACGGTCTCTCCTGCGAAAACCAGCCAATTACGACCCCATCTCTGCCAAATGAACTCTGGAATCTTATTTTTCACCATCTCAGCGGCAATCTATTGCTCACGCTCGCAGCGGTGTCTCGCGGATTTAACGAGCTCGCTATCGCGGTGTATCTGCTCAGGCACGGAGTCTCTGCTCGCTCCATTGAGGAAGCAAACGCCGAAATCTCATGCAGTGTTCTTGTGGCTCTCCAACTTTTATGCCGCCCACCACCTCTTGAACACATTCGATGCACGTTTTCTGGCAACAGCGTTCGCCGAAGACTACACCGTCTGCGGAACATCGCGTGCACGTTTCCCAATGTTCGGGAACTACACATTGAATTCCTTCCAGGTTTTTTCAACTTATACATCTACTACGTGTCCATCACGTCGAGTAGCGGACCGATGATTGCTGCGCTGCGCGATGTACTGTATACTATGGGCACGATGGCCCATGGGCCGATTGTTGTCCTGCACAGCCAACAGCCTCTCAAGTACACTCTTCAGGATGTTGCTAGCTGGCAGCTCCCTCGATTCAGTACCAGGCCGGTGCTGGTCCCAGACGCATGCATCTCTAGGTCCCCGCATCGAAACTGGATCGTCTGATTTCTCATCCGTGTCTGTGTGCTCCGTCCTTATGGCGAGCGAGCCATTGGGATCGTGCACAATCATCCTCCCCGGACCTCCCATTAGATCTCAGAGGATGGGGCTTGGGTGCGCAGAACGCGTTGATGAGCGTCGAAATCATAGCCATCCTCCCGCATTTAACCCTTCCACATCTGCACACCCTCCGCATCGAAACTGGGGACATTGAGCCCGCTACTCTTGGCTCTTTTCTTTCGCGGCACCCCAAGATCTTTTCCCTCGCATACGATCCCAGCGAGATCCTTCACCGCCGCTCGGCAGCTCTCATCAGTCCCCCCATTGCGCAACCAGGGCTTACCAAAATATCTGTCACGGCCCGGATGAAACACCTCGTCTCGCTCCTCGATGCGGTCGTGCCTTCGCCTTTGCTCTCCGAAATTCTATTTTCATACAACCGTGACTCCGCCTCGTCCGTCGTCGCCCTCAGATCCATTCTCCGGCGCATCGTCGCGCGCGCCAAGTCCAATTTCTCTCTCCATATCGACGGCCGCAATACACGGGCGCTTGATGCGGAGGAACGGAGCCTGGCACGCGCGCTGAACAACGTACCTCAGATCGAGATCGAATGTCGCTCGTTCGAGAGCGTACGGACGATGTTTGCGTGGCTCGCTCTTCTACCGGCGCTCCGACGTCTGGACTTGAAGTATATGATGAAACGCCAAGGCTCATCCTTTGACGCAGCGATGGCGCAGTTTGTGGATGAGGTGCGGGAGGCGCTCCCGCGGGCAATGGAAGTCTACATACGTGCAGATTATTAGGTGTGCAAATTCCCGAAGGCATGAAAAAATATAATTTAACCCTCTATCCAGTGGTGAGTGTTTCCATGTCCATGGTTTCGTTGCTGCGAATATTCCTGATGAAAGTCAGTCCACACGCAGTTATTCTCCCTGTCCATACACGTTCAAATGATTCCGATTCTAGAGTTAGATTCAATTCCTCGGATCAAAGACACGTCGAAGACATTATGCGTCTGATTTTTCTTAACCGCTCAGCTAACGTTGAGCTGTTCAGTCTTGAACTCAACAAAAGGTGGTGGTGGTTTCAAGGCTGACTGTAATTCCGCTCCTGCTGCTGCAATAGGAAGTGTTTGATAAATAGTCGTGGAAGTTCTCCCGAGAACAATCTGATTATCAGAAGCTTCAAGAACAACCAGGGCTGGAAGGGCTGTGTAACGGGAGCTCATCATTCATGTGTGCCGTAACCATCTCGAAAGAATTCAAAAGGTGTCGTGGGTTTCGACGTTTTCCCACTTCATTCTCTCTCATCCTTCACGCAAGATATTCACAAAACGCCCATTTCGTTGCGGCAGCACAATTCGATGCATCCCCCTCTCCAGAAACTGGCTACAGGCGCCAAAAAAATCCGCGCCTTTCTATGCAGTTTTACGGTCATGCTGTATCTTTCAGAGCGATTCTTTTTTCGAATATTATCACCCTCCTTTCCCCCCTCTTTTTGGAAGATCGAGAGGGGTATTGGGTTTTTCCTCCTCTGGTGGCTTGTGGTGTCACAACTCTGCACCATATCCTTCTGTATGCTCCATACACATCGCCAAACCGTTGCTGATCGCGCTGTACATACGCAGGGCATTTCCGTGGCGTTTCGATACCGCTTCCATTGATTTTACCCTGGTCATGTTGGAATTCACAGGTGTGTCACGTTCTGAATTGCATTAATACTTCAAATATTCTAATCATAAAACAGCTTTGATTCTGTTCCTTTGGATCTTCCCCAACCTGGACCGAAGGACGTTCCATTTTCCAATCCACCCCCTTATGCGCCCGTTTTTTGGAGTGGATGCCGTGCTACTCTGTTTATCCTTCTCTCTCATTCTCGCTGGCAGCTCCCGTGGAAGGTTCGACTTTTATGGGAAGCGATTTAGCGAGGCTCGCTATACACCATGGCAAATTACTTTCGGCAGGTCACAATCGAAGCCACTGATTAGGTTAGGATATCTGACTTTCATCCTATTGCTGGAATGAATCCCTGAATATTACAGAGGGGAATCCCGGTATATCCTTATGCTCCGAACTGCACTCCTTGGGGTCATATGCCTTACCGTCCCTGCGTTTGGCGTATACACCGCGCTCCTCGAACCTATCCAGAGTGAAACGATGACTCGCAAAATCAAGGTCTCTCACTCATGGCGTAAAGATGTTAACAGGTGGATCGGCCCCGCTGAAAACATTACTATTATCTTCGTATGTACCATTTGCAAACAAATTGATAAAGCTCAAGTACTATGGTTCAAGTATTCTAGTGTGCAAGCTCCAGTCCCTCCCGCCCCCCCCCGCTTCAACTAATATCACCATGGAGCGGTGTGGTAATTTAGTGCTGCTGCGGCCGTCTGAAATCGTTGTCTTCAGCAGTTCGGGAACGCGAAGGGATTCGTACGGTACCACCTCAACGATTGTCTGTACGCATCGCATTCCATTCCATTCTAATGGGTGTTACTTCATGTTTTTTGGCACCGCAGGTCCGTTCGACTGGCCTACTTACCCCAGTCCGGATGACGTCGTAATAACCGCAAACTTTTCCGACGCAACACGGATCCTATCCGTGAAACCAGGGCAAGGAGCTGAAGCCGACGTGGATGAATACACAGAGCCCATCCCACTGGTGGCCGGGTCTCACTTATCTGCCATTCTCAGTCCTACGGAGAGACAGCTGTTTTCACGAAGCTCACTAGATTTTCTTGGATTCACAACGGTGCGCACATCCTCGCCAATTATTCTTACGGGCTCACAAATCACCCAATCCCTCAGCCTTTAAGAACAATTACAGTCTACAACACATTGCTTGTGCAGACGGACCCATTTCCTCCCAACAATGGATCCGATATGGTGTCACTTAGGCTTCGGTTACGGGATGACTTCCCGGGAGCAAGCAAGATGGTGCAGGACTACACTGACGTATCGGTACTGAGCGGTCTCGCTGCTCTTGGTGGGCTTTGGACATTCACGAATGGCGTATTCGCCCTGCTATTTGGGGCAAATTTACTGTATTTTCTGTTCGGTGGGTATTGTTGATGCTGTAGAAGTGGAGGCTCACGGTTGTCACAGGGAAGCGGCCGCTGTCTGCACTCGGAATCGTACACGTATTCCAACGGACTACGCTCATTCGCAACTGGCACGAGGACTTTCCTGCGCTCTACAGCGAGGGAGGGTCCCCTGGATCCGATTCCGCCGGTGTTGTAGCGTTCATTCGTGAGCGACTCATAGATGTCAAGGTCCCAGCCGGGACTCCGGACACTCAGGACGTTTCTTTGGAAACCCTCTATCGCCCAGTCGACGACATGCCCTCGGACTATAACACTTCACGGGGTCATTCCACGGACGGAGAGGCCCCACAAGAACGGGATGTATCGCCTGAAACTTTAAAATAAAATGCTGTCGACTGCGAACTGGGGTAATGTTCAAAGGAACACGAGGGGAGGAATCACTCGGTGGTGTATGTATCTCGCCAAATGTTCTTTAGATTCCTGTCATTCGTGTGGATCTTTGAATAATCCGGCCGGACTCAAGTTAAACCTCGCATGGCGGCAATGCAATCATTATGAGCAGCGACGTTAACTACTATTGGCATCCCAGCTACCGCGAATTTACTTACTTCACCAGATCTTTGTATAACATGAATAGATCTTTTTCTGTGCAGTGACCCAGCTCCCCACTAAGCACAGGGTACTCACCCTCGCAGCAGATATTATCCTCGATCTCAGCTTTCCGAATATGTGTGTGTCAGACAGAATTGACGCATTTAGGCACACCATGACAAGCAATCACTTGGTCGAAATAATACACCCACCTTGGATCGCTGAGTTTGAGAGGAACTAGAGGCCGGCTTAGACTACACACAGGAAGAAGGACACAAGTTGGATGCCGAAAGTTCAACAAGTAGCTAAGACGAAGGAGGTGTAAAAGAACAAACGAAGAATCTCTCCACCCTGGATTTCGATCACCTCCTCGTCAAGCGAACCGGGAACTCCCCAACCCCAAGAGTCAAACCCGCATACCCTTTCATGACTCGTGCGCGCCACTGAGCCTTCGTCTCACCGGGATTGAGGACGACTTGAAGCTGCCAATCGCGTAGGAGATTACTCAAGAAGGCTACGGCTTCTGTCAGCGCAAATTTGCGGCCGATGCCTACATGCAGCAATCCAGGTAAGTCAACGGTTCCGTAGAAATTCAGAGTAAAACCCACATGGACGAGGACCAAAAGAAAACGTTGTCATGTCATTTTCCGATGTCACGCCATACCACCTTGAGGGGCGAAACTCCTCGGGATCGGGGAAATATTTCGGGTTATAATCTGGGCGTTGTGGTCCAATAAAGGTCGGAGAACGAGCTGATAACCTACGAAGACCAACTAGATCCACAGAAAACGTAACACCAGGTTCCAGAACGACCTGTCCACCGTGGCCATCTTCTTCGTCCGTTTTGAGAACGACTGTCTCAGTGACGCCCCGGGTAATCGTCATGGCAGCAGCTTGGGAGTCTCTTTGGTGCCTCTTCAAGCAAAATATCAGGTACTTACGAAAAAGTCGCGAAGCCTCCAGGAAACATGACTGCACCGCGACGAGCCGGGGGAGGTCATCAAAATGCTGCAATGTTTCAGCGGCTTCTCAGTTGCCTGAAACGACTGACACTTGCCAATTTTCCATGGTCGGATAGTACAGCTCTGATCTCGTTATAAACCTCTTCTTGAACATCCTCGTACAAGGCCAGGAATCCAATCGTGGCATCAAGAGTTTTTGCGGAAGTCTCTGGCGTCCAGTTATGTCAAAAAGTGATTCTCGGTTCAGAAGCTTACCATGCCCCGCTATTAAAAGGAGGTACGTGTTCCCCGCCTGCAATTTTCTCAGGCTTTTTTCCTTTGTATAACAACAGAACTCACAAGCTCCTCGTCCGTCATCGACAGGGTCCCCTGGCCCTCATTGGCGTGTATCATAAGCCGGAACACATCTTTTCGTTCAGAACCAATACGGTCTTTTCCCTCAAGCTCTGCCCGTCGAGCGTTGATGAGGAATTTGATGCGTTCATCCAAAGAGGTAAATGCGGTCTCAATGTCAAGCAATCTGCATGGATTTGGTCTCAGCGGCAGTTGGACTTTTAAATATAAAGTCGAATTCTGACCTTCTTATCGGAAGCCGATACACCCACCGAGGGATCAACAATCGCGCGACGGCTGTCTCAGACACAATGCTGAGGGTTTCGCTCAATGTCATCCGAGAGTCATTAGCGGTCGTATTCCAGGACATTGGCTCTCCAAACCCACAGCGGCCGATGACAATCAATGCAAACTGACCAACCATTAGTATAAATCTGACAGGATCGGAGGATGAATTACCTTGGAGGTTATCTTGTTTATGGCGGACACCATCACGTCGTTGCCTTTCACCCATCCCTCGGCCTCCATCATTTCCTGGTACAAATTGGTAGTTTCATCCCAGACGAAGGCGTATCTGCATATAAGAAAGAGGGTTAATCGCAAAGCGAAAATATGCAGCGGAGCGAACGTTTCAGGACTGAACGCAGGGTTCATTATACGCCTGTGGCGACTCCATTCGGACCCATTCTCTGTAAAGAGATTTTTTGCCCCAAAACCTGCACCGAATAGACGGTAAGCTCTTCCCTTGAAGTAGTGAAACCACATCACCTGAGGAGTACCGTCATTTCGGGGGCCTTTTCAAAGTGCCCTTTGAGCGAGAGAAATTCCTTCGCGACATCCAGCGATATCGTGAAGACCGAAGCCCCGCCGTTTAAAAAAGCCTAGTGCAGAGATCGTTTGTGCTCCATACTTTGGATATACTTCTCTGCCGGTCAGTACAGCCAAGCGTGTAGAATGATTGATGAGGTACCTTGATTCCGCCAATTCCAGGACCAGAGAAAGCCCGGGTTCCAAAAGGATGTCGGGATGATAGCGCCCAAGTGCGACACAGGAGTGAAGATGGAGCGGAGGCCAGGAAGATTCGATACTTTCTTCCGAAACGAAATCAGTGGCATCTTGCGTTGCCGAGTTGTTATGTACGTACTCGCACATTTTTCCTAAATTCGACGACTCTGTGGACGGCGTAGATAGTAAGAAAACCAGCGAGATAAGGCCACCAGGACATGGTGGGAGACGTGTACAGACCCTTGACGTGTGTGGGCTGATGCAGAACCGAAATCAGAATCCGTGGGACGGTGAGGGGTGCAATTATAAGTTTCTGATTCAGAGTCAGCCGTTCGACTTGAGTGCTTCAATTTTCCGCACTCACAGACAAATACGGAAAAAGCGAGGCTTTAGACTCAGATACTTCGTTCCCACCGAGATTTGGCTGAGATTGCGAGTCGGGATTGCCGATGTGCCCCTCCTTATCTAGCCTCTAATGTCGGCCGTTTAGGAGCCAGGCTCATATCAGTTCTCTCAGGCGAGTAGCGAATGAGAATTGTCTCCAGAAGTATGGTATCCGGCGCGCAATCTGTTGACAGCGTGCAAGAAAGAGAGGTTCGGCGGCTTTCGGCAAGCTTTCGGCTTCCGCTCTTGCATCAACCGATCTCCCCCGAACGACATGACGAATTTTCAGGCGCTAAATCGCAAAAAATAGTGGGTCAAGAACAATTTGAGTAAGGTAAGGTACATGCTACACAGATGACAAAAACACAAGATGGATGATATACAATTGGATGGATGCAGTAATTGAGCAGGGAAGATATGCGAGTAGGTTACATTCGAATGCGATGATAGAGACAGCAAAAACCAAGAAAAGACAAAATATGCAACGGTGAGGAAGAGAGTAGTGCAAGATCAGGTGTGTAGATAGGGAGGCACGTCGACGAAGCAGCAGGCGAACGGGTGGGCCCGAGTCTGCAGAATGAATGCGAAGGACTGAGAGCGCTAAACGAGCCAGTAGCTCGGCAGGACCATCATATGGTCGTCGAGGTACCAATATCTCAGCCCGCGGCGCTCCTTCTGCGCTTTCGTCAGCGCCTTCTTCTTCTGCGGCTTCATGTTCGCCTTCTCCGTGCCGTCACCCTCAGCAGCAGCGGGAGCGGGCGCCGCGACGTCCACGAGGCGCGCGAGCTGCACCCAGGTCCCGCCGAGCCCCATATTGAGGGAGAGCGTCTGCGCGACGGCGGGTTCGAGAAGAAGCGTAATGTCGTCCGCGAGCATGTCGTGCGGCTTCAGGCCGCCGGGCCCGAGAGCTGGCGGGGGAGCAGGTGCAGCAGGAGGGGGCGAAGCAGTGGCGTTGGCGGAGGACACAGCTGCCTCCGCTGCAGAGGTCGTGAGCGCGCCTAAAGAGCCGCGCAAGATGCGCGGCGGCACCTCGGGCCCATCCCACCCCACCCACGGCGCCATTACCACGCGTGCCATCCGCGCCTCGAGGTCGCGCTCCACCGCCTCCGCGTCTGGCGCACGGTCCTCCGCCGCGCCGGTGCTCACTGGGTTAACGTTAGCGGGCTTGGCGTTGGCCGGGGCAGGCACAGGCAGGGTGACGCTCTTGATACGCCGGACGGACCACTCGACGATGCCGGGCGTGTGCGTGAGTGGGAGGGCAGTCGGGCCGAGGAGGGAGAGCAGAGACGCGCGCGGGGGGCGGCGCCCATTCGGCTTCGGGCGGGGAGCCGTTGGCGTGCTCCCAGGAGTCGGCGGGGGTGAAGGAAGAGGGATCGTACACGCCATCGCCGCCGGTGGCGGTATCAGCATCGGATGTGGCATCAGCACCCAAGACGTCCTCGTGCTTGATAACCTCGACGTTCTCATCCTTCAGCGTAGACTCGAACGCCGCGTCGGGATTGATCTTGTCGTCAGCACCGGACTCGTCCGCAGCGGTGTCGGCGGCGTCCCATGCATCGAGCGAGTTGTCGCCCCGGGGGTCCCAGCAGCTCTGGCACGCCATGCTAAAGTCATCCGGAAGCTTCTTCGCGAGTTCGGCGGTGAGGGGCAGCTCCTTCGCAGCCGCGTCGATGATCTGGAGCGCGCTTTTCAGGCTGCGCTCGGTGGTCTTGTCTGGCAGGACTTGGTTACGGAGCAGGTAGTTCACGAAGAAACGCAGCAGATGCGGGGTGGAAACCAGGTTCCTGTCAGCGCTGGAGTGAAGTGAGTCAGTGCCTCCTTGCATGACTCCAAAAAGGACGGGACACGTACTAGACGAAACCCTGGCGATTCATGTACGAGGACAAGAAGATCTGGATCGACCGTGCAGGATTGTTCAAGAATTCGACGACCTTGTCCTCTTTTTCCGCGCGCGCACCGTCGAGGAGCTTTCTGATGTCGTCGTTGTCCTCTACGATTACTGGCGCCTTACCGTAAAGGTCGTACGGCGCTCTGGGACGGAGACGCGCGGGGTGACGCCTCTCGCCAGGTCCACCTTGATTGACGGACTTGGACCCGGAGTCTTCGTCGTCGTCAAATTCGTCGTCGGAGACTTCGGCGCCCGCATCGTCCGCGGGCTTCTCTGAGGCCTTCTGCCAGACTGGTGTAGTGCCGAGAAGCCCAGCGAAAATCCTAAACTTTAAAGTCGATGAGTGAAGAATATTCGCATGATTTCATCGGCTGCCGTCGCAATAAGGAGAGAAGGCCACAAACCTGATCCCAAAGCGCCTGGACATTCGTACTGATGGGAGGAAATTTCCGATATCTGGATCGGATGTAAACCATAGATCGTCGCAATAACGATCAAATACTTTTGAAAATCCGACGCAGCTTGATGGAAGCGGTCGACCGCAGCGACGTTGCTGTGGCGGCGTCAATGGACTCAACAAAAGCCGTGGCCAAAGGATCGCATACACATCGTAAGGACCATGATTGCGCAGGTCCTCGCCCTCCTCCCAGTCTTCCCACCACTCCTTCCGGAACGCACCCCGCAATTCTCTCCCAGTCTTCCTCTTGCGATTGGGGTTCGTTTTCGAGTAGTCCGTGTCGTGTTTCACGCGCAGCTGGATCGTAGGGATACCAAGACCGTCTTTTTCGACATCATCGTCGCCTTCGAAGACCGGAATACCGTGCTCTTTGAAGTCTTTGAAGGGGACGATCGTGACACCCTCTGGAACACTCGGAAAAGGAGGGTAGCTGTATTTGAAGCTCTTAGGCTTCTCGGGAGTAGGAGAGAAAGCGATCTCTGCTGGATTAAGTTGGGCCGACATGGTGTTCGACAGTAAGGACGCGAATTGGCGAAATTGGAGCATTTGTAAGCGGAAAAACACACCACAGCACACGTACACTACACCAAATATCCGAACAGAAGAAATACTCCACCGCGTCAATTCACAGCAGTAAATGTAACTTCGGACGCGTTTTCACGCGTCAATAGTATTCTGCAGTGTTTACTTCCATTCTCCTCCCGGTTGCGCTGAAACATGACCGCAGCTGAAGTAAATATCATCCGCGGCGTTAATGCTGCCGAACGTAATCCGAGTCGCGCATGAGCCTACTAAATAAATCCAGCAATTATATTTGAACTTTCACTGTGCACTGGGAAGAATTCTCATCACAGTGTTGCAAGGAAGGGACACCCTCTTTTTCATCGTTGCACTACCCGGATGCGGCACATCTGCGCTCAGAAAATTGCAGTGTCGTAGACCGGAGCCGGTCTGTCTATGGAGCAAGCTGTGTAGATCGAGACTCGTCTCTCATCTACAGGCTGGTTTCGAGCCTAGCAATGTCGTTAAGGTCTGATTAAGCGGGAAATTAAACACGCCAACTTTTGCAAAGGTCATACACGTTGTCGGTGGAAGAGGCCAAGGAATGCCCCACGCTCCGGGAAGTCCACGAGTTCCGGTAACATACCAGATGCTAGTTACTGGTTCAAAAAAGGTCACCCGGAAACTGTACCAAAAACTAGAACTTTTGGAGGCACTTGAATTGATGAAGCTCACATTTCCCGGGTTCAATTTACCTAAATCTCTTATCCCGCTAACAAAAATATTCAAATTTCTGTTGATCTTTTGAACAGATCTGTTAGACAAATTTCTATTTGAACTAAGACAGAACAAAGTAAAAAAAAAATCTCACTCATTAATATTAAGCCACATGCATAGGCTCGTCATCAGCCGTTAGGTGCACCCAGAAAATCAAATCCCAGCAATTTTCAACCATGGTAGAAAATTTCTTGGAAAAAAAGTGCATAAATATTGAGACCCGTAGGTCTACCACTCCGGAAAAGCGTGTCATCCTTGTGCAGGGGCCATGCTAATCTTCTCTGTATCGTTCCAATTTTTCGTATGACGCCCCGAAGGGGTCGAAAGAACAAGTAAATTTTGGGAACAGACCATCACAATAATGCGCTTTGTGTGGCGCACCGGTTCCGTAATTACACGATGACCTACCTTGATTTAGTGTATTATAGGGCTTGGTAAACAACCCGGCACCCATGGCATAAAGTGTCCTTGAGGCTTTTCAGGCGGTGTAGGTGTTTGGCGAGGGGAACATGGTGAGAACGTAGTTGGAAAAGGAGTGCGGCGTGCTTGCGCGGGAGAAGCTTTGTACGGAATTTCGGTGACGGCATACTGTCATCGAGGTCTTTGATCCGCGCGTATCGCCGCGATCGCTTGAACTCTTTCCGCGCTGCCATCTGCAAAACTCTCGCGTGTGTTAGGGCGAGCGCTGATTTGCTGTGGGGAAGATTCGTCAAGGCCTTGGGGCCCAGCTTCGGCTTTGGAGGGTGCCTCCATGTGTACGTACATATTTACTGCGATCTACTTGTCTTAACTCGTTCTTTTTATTCGAACACGCTGATCATGATTTCAACCTTACAGGTGCGACATCATTAATCTTTAAAGGTCCTTTTCGACTTCAGCATTCAAGTCATTCGAAACTCAATATTATTGTAATGCAAGTCAAATACACACTGATATACTATTCATAATTAGAAGCCGCTCGCCATCGCAAGATCTCAGCGCAAGCGCTCAGGTCCGTCGAGCTTGAAGTTGTTCAATATTTTTTTCATTATGGCGAGTATCCCCTGGCTCCACTCGTACGACTATTCTTCTTGTCGACGTGCGCCAGCCTTGACGGTTGTGACGCTGCTTGCCCTGTTCGGAAGTTCAAGAACTTGATGCGATGAATCGTCGTCCGGGTCTCGATGCGTTCCCTGGTGTCTTTCCCTGCATTATGATATTTGATTAGATTTATACTCGTACATCGCTAGGCTGAAACTACTGCATGGCACGCCGGATAGTGTATCAATCAAGAGGTAGCCCCAGACCCCCTCAAGAAAAGAATGATCTTTTGCCAGCTTACTTCCCAGGAACCCCACGCCCTCCTGATCGTTCTGTCCAGTTCTTTATCAGTCATCTTGGAAATCAGAGCCTTGAATAGCTCCAGTGCCGCTGCCGCGTCCGGTCTCCGCGCGGGGTTTTTGCGACGCAGCTTCCTCACAAATGGTATGATAAAATTGAGGCCGTCGTACAAATGCCTATCGGAGCCCAGTCATGATGAGGTTCGATAACTGAAACAGGCAGGAGGGAAACGAACAGGAACTCGTGTAGCAGCATCTCCCCGACAAGTCTAACGTCGACCTTACGCAGAACAGGTGAGCACATGTGACGAGAAGAGATTGTTTGCTGGAAACCTTAAAGGGATCATACGGAACGGTCCCGGAGATCTCGGGGATGTTCTTTCGTAGGCGACCAAACTCCCCTATGACCAGTTCCCGTTCTTCAAAACTTCGGAACTGCACGGAGAGCCCAAAGTCGATGAAATAGTACTTCAGCGGCCCTGCCTGCGTTCGCGATTTCATGTATGGCTTATCGGTGTGGCCCTCTTCAAAATGAGTTAAGGGTGTGACGCCGTCGCTTGCCATCCAAGGCATGAGGAAATGGGATCCGCCCGGGATCATGGTAGAAGGGTCCACCACGATGTTCCGCGTGCAGATATCGCTGGCAAATGCAGGTCTGTGAGGGCAGCGAATAAATATCTGTAAAGCATGACGAACCGATGCGCAATGTTTTTGCTATGGAGATATACCAGACCCTATGTATAATATTATTCTTGAGTGCTGAACTATCGCGGGAAAAATGCTGCTCGCCTCGAGGACCTGTTGCGCAAACTCAACGAATTCCCGGACCGTGGCGAACCACGGCGGATCACAGCATTCCCTCATGCGTGGCATGACCATGAAAGCCAAGTCCTCAGACACGGAGAAAGGGATCAACTCGAGGCATGGTATCGCATGATGTTCGGCACCGGGTTCATTCGTCAGGAACCATGACGTCCGGGTATCCGGTGAAAATGTGGCGACGATTTTTAGTACCACCGGTGCGCCGTCCGAGATGCGAGTGGCGTCGAGAACTTGGGCCTGAATGGTGAATCATGATAAGCTCCTTGTACTCTTTTTCTTTCCCAAACCAAAAAGAAACCAACGAACAGAAGTCACGAGGGAGTCCTCGCAATGTAATACACTCTTTCCAGCCAGAACATCGGGGAACCAGCCGGGGCGATACCGCCGGCGCAGCATGTAGCCGCAGGACTCCAGGAAAGGCTGATGGTTTGCCCAGAAGCGCTCTTGATCCCCAAGCGTAGTGGCAGTCGGTGATCCCTCCATCGTGGTGGGATTAGAAAGAAAAGGGGCGTGTGATTCAAGGGTAAAAAATAGCAATTCAACCCCTGTTTCAATTGTGCTTGGACGACGTGCCCCCAAGCCGCGGTAATAGATCGCCCCGGCCATTTCTTTACTGAGGCTCGGACGTCGATTTAAAGACCGCCATGGCTAGTCCTTGCTAGCCTGGTCATGTCGTTCTTCCGCTCCAACGCCAACTCGCCGAACTCAAAAAAATCAACCAGACTTTCCAAAGTCTGAACGATGATAAAAACTATGACAATATCATCGCCGGGTGCGTTTTGAATCGGTCCGAACTGATGGAATTCTAATGTCTGTCATTTTCAGACTCGTCGTGATCGTGGACGGGTTACCATATCCTCCGAGGATCGAGAGTCCGCTGTAAAACGGTATAACCTACTCTACCGGGACGCAAAGGTATCGACTTGAAGTGCAAACTCTGAATTTTCATTAACTTGATTCCAGCAGCGACGTTTTCCTGAGCGGGACCGTGCCGTGTAATGCTACCTACCTACCTAACTGCCTACCCGGCGCACAAAGGGATTCGTGAGAAAGTCATAACAGATCACTGCCTATTCAATGTTTGATTCAACCCGAAAAGAAGAAGACGCTTTATCCTCGTCCGTGTGATCCAACACGCTCAATCCATGTTGTTGATAACGCTTACCCCTGTGCTCGAACTTCGCGCTTTCTCAACCAGCTCGACCAGATGTTTCCCTGAGCCACCCTACCTTTTGGGCTGGGGCGCCGTTGTCCAATTTCCAAAGTCCAAGTATATTGAGTGGAACATGGAATAAGTAACCTACACCTTTGTCTCCCGCACCGCAACCAAGTTCAATAGGCGCTCGATATTAGCAAGCCCGTTCGTAAGCCTCGTCTCCACCTCATCCAAACGTTTATCGACATGACTATTCACCGCTTCGAAGCGCGCAGTTACGAGTTCCTGGATCCGTTTCTCGATTTGCTCCCATTGTCCAAGAGGAGACGAGAGGTCTGGCGCCGTTGTCGAGTCGGCAGCATCAGCTCCATCAGGTTTCATCTCTTGAGCGCCTGCCGCGACCCGAACCATGTGGTGCAAGACAGTGTGTGCGGTGTTATCATCTTTGCCGCCCATTTTGTCGATTTCGAAACGGTATCGCTTTTGGTAGTCCCACGGGGACAGTTCGTTTGTGGCCTGCTCGCAAGAGTCGCATACCCATGTGCCTACAAACAAGTCTCAAAGATGGGCATTAAGGACGGTGATTTATCCACTCACTGTGGCAGCACATGCAATTCCAGCACGGTGCCACGACGCGCTCATGGCACACCACGCAGTTCAACGTCTGGTCTTCATGTACGGCTTTCTCTACGGGCGTGGCTGCAGCAGGCAGCTGATCTGCGGTGCTCGAGCTCGAGGAAGCTGGCGACTGTTCAGAGTCGAGATTGGATGTGGGTGCTTTCACCGCGGTGGTGTCCAACGCCGGAAGCCCAAGAGGCGCCGCGGCCTTTTGGGTGTTAATTGGAACTGGCGTCGCATCCTTGTAAATGTCACGAGCATAGTTGAGAGAATATCCCGCTCGCTGCTTAACAGCGAAGTAATCTCTAAGGAGGAGAAGGTCCCGGAAGCGTACCATAAGATGCGATGGGAGGTGTTTAACATCCTTCCGGTGGGGGATTTCGGACGCGATGCAGTCAGGCTTGGAACAGAAGTCGACGGTCCGTTCCGGGCCATCTGTGCTGACGCACTCGAGACAAACGACTCTGGATCGAATGATGTTACTGCTGCAACCATCGCAAGAATATCCGCTCCTAGAGAGTTTAATTAATAAAGAAAGAGAGCGCGACTTTTCTGCGAACGACTCACGGTTGTAGGTTGCCACTACGAGAGTACCTGATTGTACGAGTCAATTAGTTTTCACGAGCAGTGTCGATATTATCACATCCTTTACCAATCATACAACTTGTACAGTTCGGTCATTTCCTCAAAAGAAACGGTGTTGAGGAGCTTCGAGTACTCGACTTGTTCGGGTGGATCCAAAAGGTCCTGATTGTCCGTGTACGTCAAGATGCGTTGCATGTCAGTCATGCGTTCGCATAGGTATGACAGACGGGGTTTCTTCCGCCTAATGTCATTGAGCACGGCGTTCAACGCAAAAGACCATAATTCCTTGGCGTTGAGCTCGGCAACCATGGGCCGCGCACACATAATGACAGATGCGGGGACTTTTTTGAAGAGAAAAGACCCATTCTTGTTAAAACGGTTAAATGTTCCAGACATGATCCCGCGATCGGGGTGGAATGTGCCGTTGTACTGGATCCAAATACCGTCGGTATAAATGCGCTCGAAATTGACCACTATGCTCCCGCTCGGCTGGTCGGCCGAGTTCATGGTCCCACTGAGGGTAAAATGGTAAGCATCTACGGAGACCTAAAATTCATTCAGCCCTCGTCAGAAAAATATCTGAGAATCATTTACCCCATCGCCAGATATCGTTATTTCGGTTTCGGATTCAGGCTGTCTGTCCCCGCACTTGAAATTGATACTGGACATCGACTGATATGGCTTTTGAACCTCGGTCCAATGCCAGCCGAACCAGGTGCCGGTACTAGTTCGAAACGGTGAGTACGGTGAAGGACTAGGGGAGCCTGTCTGCGCACATGGACATCTCTGCCTCGGAAGGCGGCTTGGCTATAACGGGACTGCGTAAGAAATATCAGTTCAATTGTAGAGGAAATCAGAGGTAGTAATGTTTGTCACGTTGATTCTACCGTCGTGGCCTTATCAGCAGGAGGAGCCTCTACGGTTGGAACCGGACTATAGAGAAGGATCAGAGTCTTGAAACAGCGATGTCAAGGGGGAAAGTTAGTGACCTCGGCGGTGTTGCGATCGGAGCACTCTCAACAGCAGTGCTTTCTGCCGCAACTGGACTGTGGGGAACAAAGTTAGAATAGAAAAGCGAGACAGATGGGTTGCAATCAGTCGCCTCGAAGCATCCGAAGAGGAATCGTCTTCTGGTTTTGGTTTCGGTGTGTCGGTATACGCCAAAATGTCTTTCAGCTCAGACGGATCCAACTCGCGGATGGTATCGCTGGTCCAAACCGTCATGTCGTTCTCCATGAAATATTTCGGCTGGAGCCAGTCTTGCCATTCCCAGTAATTTTTGAACTGCGGATAGGATTAATTTATGTGAATATCCAGTAAGTAAACATGAAGCGCACCAGTCCGCAAGAAAGCCATTCAAATATCAGCTTCAGATCAGTGATTTCTTGATGTTGAAATTGTTCTGGGTTGCAGCTCAAGTTGAACTAGGCTAAGGAGTTCCGATGCGCCACGCACCTTTCAAATCCTGAAATCGGATCCACACAGCGTCCACGACCCAAGTGATCGTGTCCATATCATCCCAGAGCTCCTGCGAGTCGACCTCTTGCTTCAGACAGAGGTGCATCTTCGCGAGGTGTCTCCTCATCAGTAGCGCTAGTAGCATGAAGATCGACTATGCAAAAAAAATTAGTAGAGTTCACGAACAAGAATTCACATACCCCCTCGATGCGGTCCCCCCGGAGAACGAGGTTCACCGTCTCTACCGCGTCAATATCATACTGAATCTTCTGCAACCTTTCCTTCAAAAGCGCCTCCTGCGCCTGAACATACCCTTCGAACTTCTCCTCCAACCACGTCTCCGCATAGTATCGTTCGATGCTCGAAGTCAGTGCCGTAACATGCTGCCAGCACCCCTCGAGGTAGTCGTTGACGTAGCGCACATTCCCCGGCATCTTGATTGCGATTTGGTTTTTCAGGAGGACCATCTGCCCGAAGAGTTCTTCGATTTCGGCGCAGTATTTGGTCGCGTAGATTTGCCAGCCGATGGCCCAGTACGACATCCAGCGGGGGAAGCTAAGCAGATACAATACATGATCAGTTGTCGGTCAGATGCAGACTAGCATGAATTTACTTACCTCCAATCCTCAGGGCGCGCATGCGTAAACGCATTAATCTCAGATATCGTGGTAAAACCAGAGGCGTCGGGATCCAGCGCCTCTGAAAAATTCAAAGTGTGAGTGAAAAGCTCCGGTCATTGGCGGATGCAACAACGTACGTTCGAGATAACGCAACCGCTTGACCTGGAGATACGACGTCATCCAATCATCCGGCAACGGAACAGAGATGTCAGTCTCCGGATCGTCATCTTCGTCGTCCTCTTCCTTCGGAACCGCAGAAATCGGCCGTGACATCCGCTTCCGTGCAAGGTCTTTCGGCGGTGGAGCCAGCTTGCTGTGTTCGACCCGCTCAACGAAATAGTCGCGGAGGGCGAGCACTAGTGGTCGTGTTTTCGCGCTTCCTCTCCAGCCCTTCGGACCGTCGACAGTCGTCAGCAAAGAAAATAAAATAAAAACACGTTTCATTCCAACCGACCTGGTCTTTCCACACATGATATGTCATCTAAAAAAATAGAAGTTGGGTGAGTTGCGTCCAATGTCCAATGCGACTGGAAGTAAAGACACACCTTATCCTTAATCCGCTGATGCGGCCCACCTCTCAGGTACTTAATCAACCGATCTCCCTGATGCTGTATTTTATTCCCCAAATCCTTCCCCAAATCATCCAATCCCATTTCAAAGCGCTTCGAATAACTCTCCAAATTCTCCTGGATGATGCCTTGGATGTCCTCGCGGTATTCCTTCCGTAGCGCCGCAATTGCTTTGGCCTCAGCCTTTTTGGTCTCCTCGTCGGACGCGGGCTTTCCGGAACTGGTGCCGCGGTCCTTGTCGATGTGGCCGGAGGAACCACTGCTCGCGGCGAGGGTAGCCTCATACTTGATCATCGCGGCACATTTCTTGTCGGAACCGAGGACGGCCTTGTCGCCGCCATGTTGGTCGATCCAGCGGCCCATGTCACGTTCCTGTGGCGAAAGCATGGTCGCGAACATCTCCATCATACTACAAACAAAGTAGATTAATCAGACAGGCAGGGAGATTTGAAATTAGTGCGCACATTTTCATGCTGCCCAAAACAACGCAGTCAGATACTCGAGAGGATTTACAAGGATTGAACGTTAAAACGCACTTCGAGTTCATCTCCTCTATCGTAACGGCCGCCCGCATGCTGAGCGCGAAGCTAAGCTCTTCGCGCCTGTTCGTGAACCGAGCTCCAAATGAGCCTAATTCTTTATTCCAGGCGCCAGCTTTGAGGAACTTAATCCCGACAGAACGCTTTTCCTGCGCATTGAGCACTTCAGAAAGAAAATTTATAAAATAAAGTAAAATCAGAGCCGTCAAACCAAACCATGTCGATACAGCCTACCGTTGTAACAGTCCTCGATATCCTTCTTCATGTCCTCACATGTCGAAGCAAGACGGCTGAGCACGCGTTTGCCATCGGGAGTGGTGCGAGAGTCATCCTTCCCATAACCTTTCAGCCTGATTTATCCTGATTAGTTTATTCCGAATAAAATCAACGATTTGTACGTACTCCAATAAAACGAACATGACGTCCTTGATCTTTGTAAAGAGGGTGTTCCTCTTCGAATCATTATCTCGACGCTGGGTCTCCCTAAGAAAGTTGGTGGGTGGGCTGAAGTTAGGCGATTTATAGCGTACTGATGATAAATGAGCTTGAACGGGAGATACGCGGCTAAGAGGGCGCACAATTAGCCAGGTAAATCCAAAGAAGATAATGGGACGTACCTTTAAGAAACGGATGTATCTCCGTCAAAGTTTCCAGGCCACTCATCAGGGCCGGAATACCTTCGAGGATTGCATTTCCGACCGCCTTGACTTCTTCGTTTGCAATCACGTTCTTCACGAGACCCACAACGCCGTCTGAGGAGGAGCTGACATTGACAGCAACGTCTGGAAGGAATCATCTTAGTTAGGAAGATCGAAAAGTGAAGAAGAATTCTTGGCACGCACTCGCAGTGTCGCTGAGTTTGTTTACGATCTTTTCCGTCTTGGATATATTCGCGGCGCGATCGTTAATGCCGCGCCACATTTCCCCCATGTGATCCGAGTCCTCAGTGCGTACTGGGCTAACTTGCGGAGACGTCGGAGTCGGCGGAAGTAATTTTGACTCGTCTGGTATCGAGAGATTAAGCTGGCCGTTCGCGGGGGTGTGCTGCCCATTAACGTAGCCATACGTGCCATTAACCGGTGGGCTGATGCCGACAGTGGGGACACCACTTTGAGGAATTAGCTGGGGCATCGACATGCTGTACCGAAGGTCTGGCACCGGAATCGCCAGCGACAAGTGGCTGGATTCCGCTGGGCCGTCATGGTCGCGTGACTTGGTCGTGTCATGGATCACGCTGGTCGTCCGGCGTCGTTTGAAGAGTTTTGGGAAGGGCATGGCCCTCGAATCGATGTGGGAGAGGACAAGTTGTGGGATGGGCGCGCTTGCAAAGCGATCAACCGGCATCCATGGGCGCACCGACAGGCGCCAAGGGTCGAAAAGTGCTAAGCCCGCCGGTGTTTCATGAACTGAGTTAAAGTTTTTCAGCATCGCCGACCCAGTGTGGCACCTCCTTAGGGATCGGGCTGCGTCGGCATACCACCATTTTGGAGGCTGGTACAAGCGTAGCAGCAGTTTCAGCCTGTCCGATATTTGCGGATGTCTTGGTGAAAAGGCGACCAAATATAACGTTCGCCGCAAAGATCGTTGCGACGGCCGTGCAGTTAGTTAACCGATCGATCAGCTGGGTGGACTTAACGCACTTAACTTACGGCATCTAACTTCTAATTACTCCCAATCCACGGTCGGTAAAGTCACTGCAAAATTTAGGTAGTCAATATGAACAAAAAGAAATCGATCTGTGTGCAAAAATCATTGAAAACCATTGTGTCCAGCCTCTGCACGAATGAGCGCCATGCCCCTCCTGCCAAATTAAGTGCCATCAGTGGCTGTGATCAAGCGCATTAAGTGCATATTCTCGTCTCTTTGTCCTCTGGAGCCCATATTCTGCCATATTTGCTGGGTCTGCTAGGCCTGCAGCTCTTTAAAACATACATTTGGGGGCTTGGATACATTTTTTTGCCTTAAGCTACGAAAATTTGCATTTATTCGGTGTCAATAATCTGCACAATCTTGGTAGGTCCAAACTGTCTAACCTGTCTAACACGTGCCCTCGAGGGCACCTCAAGGGAAAGAAACATGGTGTATGCCCTTCCGATGCTCCCACAGAGGCCGTCCGTCCACCAAGGCCTGTCCCGAGGAGATTTGGAATGAAGGTACGGCACATTCTTCCACGGTGGCTAGCCGGCTTGGTGTCTGTCCATCCTCACATTCCTGACCCGCCAGTGGGGACGCCAATAGGGATGCTGATGATGAATATGAGTTCGCAAATGTTGAAGCCAGCCGCTGTAATCAACTAACGGGATGTTGCAGGTCAGACGGTGGGAAAGCATGCACTTACACACAGGATCGCAGAAAAAAGAGTGCCTGGGAGAAGTAAATAATGCATTGGGTCACAAAAATATCACAATTTGGATTCCTGTGAAGATCCTTGGGTTTGCGTTGAAGTTCTCTGAAATTCCCGCATTCCTTCCTTTTTCAATTTCTTTTTCACAGCTTTCCCCTTTTGGCAACCCAGTACTATCGGAAAACCATGCAGTTCGATGGAACGTGTCTTGCACTAAAATAGACAGCAATTCCCGCAAAGTTCGGGACTCAATTACACAGTGAATTCAAGTAAAATTGAGTGCGTGATTTTGTGTCTTTCCAATTCTTCTAGCTTCCTCAGCTCAATCTTCTATTCTCCGAAGCTCACCACTCAAATTCATGGTCAGTCTCTCGCTTTGTACCGACTTTCGGCTAGCAGGCAGTGTGGGATGTCATCTGTCAGTGTGACTCAGTTGTGTATTCACATGGGAGATTGCTAAGTTTATGGTCTTCTGATGTATTATTTTAAACACAAAATTTTGAATTGCACATCAGTTGTATGATGTTTCAAGTGTCGCATGAATCAAAAGCTTTTTTTTTTTTTGCCTTCAGAATATCAATGTGCAATCCATCCACGGACTGCTGGTCTGGGGTGCACAGCCACCATGTCATTTTTCTCAGAAAAATTGAGGACAATCTTGAAGTCCCTGGATGACAGCCTGCTAAGGTCTTCTGACAAGATAATTTGTCAAGATCTGCCATCATCCAGATTGGTGTGTGGCTGCACATCAGCCGTACTCCTCGCACTCTTGCCCGCTCCTGCAACCCAGATTTTTAAAAAAAAAAAAAAAAATCACCTTGAAATCTGAAAGACATTCTGATTCTAGACACCATCCACTTTCCCTAGGTGCCTGGTGTAGTGGTCATGGAGATAGAAGAGGATAAATTATTCCTATATCTGGAGATTTGATGAGATTAGATTGTGTGCAGCCACTCCAAATGTAGTGATTTATCACGTGGGGTTGGCAATTGGCCAAGGAAGCAAAATTCTTCTCACTCAAATACATTCCAGAGCTCAACAAAAACACTTGAAGGCAATTGCCTGATAGGGGGGAGGGTCCCCAATTTTCTGATAAAAAATGACATGGTGGCTATGCACCCCAGACCGGCAGTCCGTGAATGGATTGCACATTGATTCTTGCCAGATATGGCCCTATTGATCCTAGGATATGTCACCTACACCTACCTAGTATATATGGATGCAGTAGGATGGTACTCTGAGATTTTAAAAAAATTCCAAAAGCAAAAAAAAAACACTTTAGATTTATGTGACACTTGGAACTATGATGTTCCAGGCATTGCATAAATCAAAAGTGGAATTTTTTTTCTTAAAAAAGCTCAAAACAACTCCCTACCACTTCCATATATACTAGGTAGTGGGGCTGGGCATTGATCGGTCAAAGGCCGTGCAGTTTGTTCGTGTTTGTTCTCAGTCAAATCCAAAAAGAGGCGGTTTTTTGATCCCTTCAGTTGACCTGCCCCAACAGTGGCATTTCCGGAAAACTTTGAGAGAGAAAGTTTTTTGAAACACACCAGGCTATGTTGCTACACCAAATCAGATTTTTCTGATGCTTCTAGCGTGACATACGGGCAGATTTTTCACCCAACTTTTATTTTGATTTTTACGAGCCGAAGCATTATCCAAAAGTACCCCATAAAATCGGGAAAACTCGCCACTAGTAGTTCGTCCCATAAAGGAGTCGCATCTACAGTTTTAGAGTGCTATGATGGTTGGTTGTTGAGGAATACAACCTGCGAGATCACTGCTTGATCAACACTTCATCGTGAAACAATACATGTACAATTCTCGAGACTTTCGGCAATACAGAGGTGTGGGTACTATTTCAGCTGGGTATATAGGAAAGTGGGGTATCACATTGCTTGGGTATCATGATGACTGGGTATCAACATCCATTGAACTAGTAGATGTGTTGTTGAGCCGCCTAGGGAGAGGTCAAATTGATTAGATTCTGCGGGAGAAGAGTGCAACAGCCGTAACGCACCGCTCATCCGAAGTGAGGATTGCCTTCAGCATGTCCAGTTTGCTCTTCATGTCTTTGAGTTTGGCCTTCTTAATCACGTCCTCCTTCAACAGGTCGCGCCAGATGTCGAGCTGCTTGCGAAGAGCAGGCTTCTTCATCTTCCCAAGATCGGTCAGAGAAGTTACGATGGGGATTGCCTTCAGCTCTGTGATCTTCTCCGCTGCTTCATTGTCCTTGGCTTTCTGTTTTGCACGCGCCTCCTCAGCAACCCGCTTCTTGAACGCTAACAGATCATCACCGAACTTCTGCATCGCACCGCTCGCGTCCTCGGCGCACGCCAATCGCATGATGTATAGCATGTCCTCCTCCATGCTAAGCTTTGCATCAGCAAAAGCCTCAGTGCCGTTCCGATGACATGCCTCCTGGGCACTGTAGTGCGCGATGGTTAAGCCTCGGGTGCGAGAATTCACGCCCCAGCCACCAAGAAGACTTTTGTTGTGGTCGTTTGTTGGGGGAATAAACAGCAAGAGCTTTTCAGCGGGAGTAAGTGAGTTGATGATTCCATCTGGATTGAATTCAGAGGAAAAGTGTTTCCAGGCAGGGATGGTTGACTTGAGATATCCTACAAAAATAGGCTCGAGGTTGGGAAATCGAGAGGACATGAAATGAACAGAGTCGACTGCAAACTGATCACAGAATGGAAGCTGGTCGAGGGTCGCGTCTTCAGCAGATGCGGTTGGGTCCAGCACAAGATCGGGGTTTTCGATTAATTTCTCGATATGCAAGACGACCTGCTCGTGCAGTGGTCCAAGGTCAAGGTGGTTCACACTGCGTTTGCGAACGGTGGCGACATAAGGGTCCGAAACTACGTTTTTGTATAGAGTCATTGCGCAGCATTCCGTCATTGTTGCCGGGTCGTTAAGTCCGTCGAGGGCATTCTGCTCTGAATGATTGAGACCTGGGACCTGCTTTGAGTCACGAATAACACAAAGAAAGTCAATATAAGCAGAATGGTATGTCACCAACTCCGCGGCACCAGTGAGATGGGTACCAAAATGATTGTTCGACGTGTCCGGAAATTTGACTGTCAAGCGCTCTCCAGTCACCTCAAACTTCACTTTCGTAAAGAAGTGTCAATGCAAGTCCTGGTGGCCGCGCTTGCTGTCTTTGTTCCGGAACAGGTTTCTGCAAATCAAGACCAGTTTATGTCCACCACGCTGGCTTGCCTTCACAGCCTGTTCAACCGCCTCAGAGTCCGCATCCTCGCCGAGAGCAATTGTCGCAGCATTGTCCTTGTTCGCAAGAAGGACAGGTTTCGGGAAGATCGTCAAACACTTTGGCGCCAAGATGAGCCACAAGCAATTGCAGAGCCTCAGCTCAAACATCTTCTGGGAGTGAACCAAAACATATTGTCAATTCTGCCGAATGCAAAAGAAAATGAAGAATACGTTGGATCCAGTCCAGCCCGATCGTCACACATTTCCTTGACAACATCCCAAAGTGCATCTTCAACTTCTGCATCTGTCATGTCAGCAATCTCCTTCTTTCCTTGTTGCAATTTCCCATCCCTTGTACTGGCTCTTTGCCATGTGATCCAACACATGATCGATGTCAACAACTTGGGTTTCAAATGTAGTTTGCGGTGCATCAGGGTCTGAAGTGTAGGTTGGAGTGGTGTAGGTGACGTGCTGGGCTTCATATTTGATATTTTTGACGCTTGTTCCATCGCTGCTAAGGCAAATGGCTTAAGAATGCGGCTGAGTTAAAAAGCAGTGAAAGAAAAATCAATTCAAGAGGGAAACCCTTTGTACGTGCCAACTCGTGCCCAAGCTGCAGTCTAACCTTTATTCCCACCTCAGTTATTACACGTCCGACAGTTCGACGGCCCATTGTGCGCTTGATCTTGATATTGAACACCTTCGCAACTTGGGCCAGAAGAGTACCGACTCGAGCTTGAGTGCAGCCAGCGCGGGGTGAATGCTAATGCAAGCGAGCGATATTGTGAGTTGTACATCCGGCCGTTCATGCCTGACCACTTCGATTGGACATGGATCTCTTTCCTCGCCTTCTCCAGCACCATCTTCGCATGCTTCTCACGCATTCGAAGTTGCACGCAAGGTCTGAGCTAATTCCTTCTGTTTGCGCCGGCTCAAGTCAACGGCAGCTTCGAGGTGAGTTATATCCTGAAGAAGGGCTTTGACACAAAGTGATTCGGAGGTGCTGATCATCTCTGCAGCCTGTGCACGCAGAATTGTCTGCAAAACCTCTTGTTTAAGACATGCAATTCTAGCATTTAACACTGCCTTGTTGTGAATGAGGCGATTTATCTGTTGGTTCTTCTGTTTGATCATAGTATCCTGTTTCCTTATGGTGGTATAGGCGTCGTTGAGTTCATTTCTGGTGTTGGAAAGCTCCTGCAGAGTCGCAGCATGGTTGTCCTCGAGCGTAAGGATTTGTGTCGTAGTGGCATCAAGCTGATCATGTAAAGAGGTGTTTTCAGACTGAAGCTGGGAGTTAGAGGCCTGCAATGACTGGATCTCATACGCCTGATTCTCTATCTGATCCTTCAAAGTCAAAACGTATGCTTTGGCGCGTGCTGCAAGACGTGGTGGAGAGTGGATAGCCGGTACTACATTCTCCTTCTCGTGCTTGTGTCGGGCCAAGCGCCCCTCAGCAAGAGCTGTTAGCTGCTTCTCTGAGCGTTTCTTGCCCATGATGGTGCTGGAGACAGACAGGAGGAGCAGAAAAGCATAAGAAAAGAGCAAGTTGTGTCGGTCGTTCGACAGTCGCGTCGATTTGACAGCCTTACATAGATCAAAAAGTGATCCCCGTCTGGGACAGTCGCCCGAGCTTCAGGCACTGATGCAACCTATCAATCTTATCTGTTATAAATGGAGATAGAAAGTTGATGAACCCATTGTTAAGAGGAATTCGTTCAGCCTGCAACGAGTAGTTTGGTACCCAATTTTCATCCAAATTATTCATTTCTCAATACTTAAAAAATCTGTCTTAACGTTTGCTTGGAATCATTCCCCTTCCAAAATTGGAAGTGTTCCCTTAATTTTTGTGTGGTTGTGGAAGAAACTGGGCCCGGTTCAAGATGCGGAATAAGCGGAAACCATAGCTGGTTGTAGTATAAACACGAACAAACTGCACGGCCTTTGACCGATCAATGCCCAGCCCCATAGGTAGGTGTAGTAGACCATCACCACTCAGCAAATTAACCCATTTTATGCTTGTGAGACCGTCATGAGATGGAGATCCCAGCTCAGTGCTGGACTAAGTACCTGAGCTATGATGCTTACATAGTACAGCCCCACCATCTATTTTGTCTCTATTCAGTACATTCTCTACATTTTTTCCAGGGCCAGTTCTGCATTCATTATATGTAGATCATGCCACTGAGACTAACCTAAAACATTCAGATTCTCCACAGTGTACTGTACTATTACGTTCAATTCAATATGGGGTGTGACACATGACATGGTATGAACAATTCGATAATTCAATAATGACCAGGTTTTTGCATGGCACCACTAGAAATTTTGATATTTGGACTGACTTTTTACCTTTTCTACCATTTTTAGGTAATTCTGAGCCCTGTGTGACAGTTTGGATATTTGATAGAGGTTGCCATGACCCGTGACATCAATCAAATTTCAATACCGATAGGGGGGTGCGTGACACGTGACTTCCAAACTGAATGTAATTGTACAGTACCCATCAAAACCTGTGGTACTGTCAATGGCCATCCTGTCAGAGGTTTGGAAATACAAAAACAGCTGTTGCATGTTATGACATGGGTGGAAGCCCTAGCTATATCCTGCCAGTCTCAAGTGTGACATGACATGATGTGACACCACGTGTTTAGGCCAAGGTCTGGACATGCTGTGACAAAATCACATGATCTGTGAACATTGAACCTTAGCTGTGCAGTAAACTAATAGTATGTGAGGCTTGCATGAGGCTATAAAAAGAGCACTGGAAAACTATCAGGTTTGAACTGATTTACAATTATCATTTATTATCTCAGCTTGAACCAAAAAAAAGAACTTCAAAAGTGATTTAAAATGGATAACTTTTGCTTTCCAAAGTGGTAGACCTATGGGTCTCAATATTTATGCACTTTTTTCCAAGAATTTTCCAACCATGGGTGAAAAGTCAAAGAAAAATTAAACCATGAGTGAAAAAATTCTTGGAAAAAAGGGCATAAATATTGAGACCCGTAGGTCTACCACTCCGGAAAAGCGTGTCATCCTTGTGCAGGGGCCATGCTAATCTTCTCTGTATCGTTCCAATTTTTCGTATGACACCCCGAAGGGGTCAAAGGAGTAGGTAAATTTTGGGTACTGATCATCAGAATGATGCACTTTGTGTGGTACACCGGTTGAGTGATTAAACTTGATTCAGTGTGTTACAGGGCTTGGTACATACACACCTGGAGCCTATAGCATGAAGTGTCTCTGGTAAGGCTGCTCATGACATGGAAGGAAAGGTGATTCAAGTTCTCATGTGCTGTTTTTTTTCCCCACCGGCACCCAAAAAAAAAAAGTTGATTGTTTTGACGTTTAATGACAAAAACTGGAAGAATTTGAACTGGCCTCTGCTGTCTTGCCGGTTGATCATAGTCTCGTAGACAGGCACTATATAGGAACGCTCGTAAGTTCATCATAATCATGATTCAGATGAATTCATGACCTACATCTAGCTCTGTGAGCAATATGATCCATTACCATACGCTCTAAACAAAAAATCAACAGTCACTGCTGCACAAAGACGACACTCTTGTCTGCTTGCCCAGAAGGATCGGTTCATTGTTCTCATGTTTTTTGAGTGGGCCACTTTGAAGCCACTGGCGGTATACGATTTCAAGTGCTCGAGTCTTGACCTGTTCTCAGATGTCTGGAATACATTTAGCAAAAAAAATTCAACATAGAAAATAGAGGGGGCTATAGGGGAATCCTGTGGATTTTCAACGCAAATATTAGTTCTTGAGTTGAGTTGGATTCGAGTGGGTTTTCGCGCCATCATTTATCACATGACCGTGGACCATCATCCGCTTTCTCTCTCTTTGCCTCAATCCAAGGTACATGCTTTCCACTCAGAGAGAGCCCATTATCTGAACTGTATTCACCAGTAGGTATGGATTCACCGTTCAATGACATCCTCCACACAAATACGGTGCCCTCGGACGCAGAATGCGAAAAAAATTCGGCAATTCCTTGCTGGCCCACAACAGCAACTCGCTGACCTTGCAAACGAGCTGGCACGCCTTGACGCCTTGTGGCAAGAGCTATCCGACAAACAACAACGGCTGGAGCAATTCGTCGATGCGCATCTCGCATTGGTGTCCCCGGTGCGCAGGCTCCCAGAAGATGTCATGCGCGCCATATTCACGGCCTCCCTTTCCTCCACTCGAAACCCTGCAATCAGCGCCGATGAAGCCCCCCTTCTCCTGTGTAGGATTTGTAAATCTTGGCGCAGCATTGCCCTTTCAACACCCCGTCTATGGGCGGCTATCCATATCGTTGTCCCAGATCCGCTACGACTTCAGCGCCTCGCGAATTGGCTCGTCATTTGGTTCGAGAGGTCCGGGGTTGTCCCTCTACATATATCTATGGTGTTCTCCCGGACTTCAGAGTCCAGCCTCCGTGATATCTCACCAATTCTGTCCGCGCTCACTGCCGTTGCGCGGCGATGGCGAGACATCGAGCTCCCCCTACCCGGACACTTGCTCGCAGGATCGCGACTTCTATCCCTATCCCCGGACGAGGTGCCCTTGTTGGAAAAAGTCAACATCAGCCAATACGACGAGTCCACCATGGCCGGCAGCGCATTCCTGGCCACCGAGAGCCTTCGGAGCCTCACAATCCCTGCTACCCTCGACTGCCGCGGAATCCCTGTATCGTGGCGATACCTGCGACATTTGAACATCACCCAAGGGGCCTCCTGGGGCAGCCGATTCACATGTCCTGTCGCGCTTGCAGTTCTACGGCAGTGCACGGCACTCCAGACTTGCGAGTTTGGTCTCACCGACATCGCGGGGGAAAATGATTTAATACCAACGGAAGAATTCTCCCTTCCTCAGCTTCGACACTTGTCCATAACTAGACACGACCCCATGCATCGATCCCATTTGTTCGGCGCTGTTACGCTCCCCAATTTAGAGTCTCTTCACTATGAGGTCAGAAACAACGACCAGTCCGCCCAGCCGGAACTCCCGCGATTACTGCCGTCGACTCCCTCTCTACAGAGTTTCACGATCCAGGCGCCCGGATTGGGGAGTGAGAGCCTTCTGGAGGTTCTTTCCCACCTTCCGACCTTGAAGAACCTGGCGATTTTGGCGGAACCTTGCAAGAACACAGACCTTCCCTTTGACTGGTCTCATTCGCCGATGGAAGAGAAATTCCTCGACCGCCTGTCTCTCGGATCGGCCACCGTAATCTGCCCACTTTTGGAATCCATCCAACTCCAGAATTTCCATGCGGCATCTGACGAGACGCTGTTCCAGTTTATACGGTCCAGGACTCGACCGCCACAGGCCGAAAATGTCGTCGGTTGTCGACTATCTCGCGTCGCAGCCACTTTCAGGCGTGGAATGCAGTGGGACATTATACCTCATCTTCAAGATGCCGTCGCTGGCGGTCTTGTTGTTTCTCTCAAGTATGCCTCACGGCGCACCAAAATCTACTCGCCATTGGAGGGGACGAACGACTTCAACAATTATTGGAACTGGGATCCAGATAATTGGGACCAACACTGGTGACAATCCTCCCTGTAATGATTAATATTGGATGGTGGTAGCCCACTGCTTTCTCGTACCTAATTTTCTATAACTTGTGTCTTTTTGCTCTCTTGGATTCTTTGACCTATTATCAGAAGGCCACAGTTTATTTGTCGCATATTTCGGCCGCTGTCTCAAAGCTCACTTTCGAGTGGCCGGCTACCCTGACCAATAATTTCTTGAACGTCTCCTGGATACCAACTTCTGAGAAACAACAAAACAACGATTTCACCGGTCACGATCTGAATATTACGTTTTCATTCCTCGGTGTCGGAGATGGTCGACACCAAACGCACACGTGTTGATCAGAAAATACAAGGTAGGTAGGTAAAGGAAATTCGGACTCCATCCGTTTCATTATGTCACTCTAGCTATGACGGTGCGGACTACTCGCGCACCACGCGCAGGGATCGGATTGGGTATTGCTTGACGCGATGCGACGCGACGCTTCACCAGTAGATGCGGCGCTCGATGGTGCGCTGTCTGCCGGGCGACGGCCGCGCGTAGGAGACGGTGCGCCGCACGCGTGTCACGGTGGGGTACCTGCGCACAGTTCTTCAATCCAGGACTTGTAATGCAGAGACGGAGGCGCAGATGCATACCATGCGTTGTATATATCGCCCGCGTCCATCTGGACTTCGAGGATCTGGCGGCCCTGTGGATGATCTCACGTTGAGCGAGGACAGAAAGGTTCGGGAAGGTAAGGACATACGGCGTAGTCGATGTGCGAGCCGACGACGAGGCCCTCGCGACGCCCGTACGCGCCGTGGGAGACGGCGACGACGTCACCGGGCTAGGGAAGAATGAGCACACGCGGCTTGTCCGCTAGCAGGACAGAGGACGCACGTTGATTTCTTCGACGGCGGTAGACATTGGAGGTAAGCGAGTGAGTTGTGTGTTGGAGTAGACGGTCGCGGAGGGCTGAAGCGAGGGTCGTACGACGAGGGCTAAGGCACAATTGGGAAGCGAGTGTGACTGAGGGCAAGCTTATATACTGCAGCTTGAGATTACGGATTAGATGCATCGTTGCTGACGCGCGGAAGCCTCGAGGCGTCGGTGCCTCAGACTATATCGGGTATCAGGGCGGGTTCTGTGCAACCGGAGGCACGCGTGAGGGGAGGCTGATGTCGGGCAGAATGCCTCGAGGCAGTTACACATCGGAGGATAGAGCGCAGAGAGTGTTATACATAGCATAGCCACCGGTACAGGTAAAATTCACCCATTTCCGGTGCATAAAACACGCACACACCTTGCGGGCGGACGTGAGGCGATCGATTCGAAGCGAGAAGTCCCCACAATAAGAAATATGACGGTTTCGGATGGACGGTGATTATCTTGGAGACCAATTTCAGCCAATCGCGAGCCTGACTCAACATGCGCCTTCGACGTGTGCATCATTTTCCTGAGTTTCAGCCAAAAATTGTGAGATCGCAGCAACTGGTGAAATCCGTATCGTTCGACCGGAGCTGCAACCTCGAGCTCGCAGTCTTTGCCTGTGAATCCTCAAAGAACGCCGCCCCGCGGACCTTTGTTCTTCGCTTCTCGACGATCCGAGCATCATCCGAGGCTACCCTTGTAAGCCTCGCTTCGAGTCAACTTCGAGTGAGATCGCGCACAGAGAAACACATAACAATGAAGGCGAGAAGGCGAACGACGAAAGAGAGAAAAGAGCGGCAGGCTAATCACATGCGCAAACAATCCGTGCAAAAACCAAGCCCCTAATTATTTTTATGGCGCGTCCACCGACAGTCAGAATACTAATAAATAATTAGTGTGTACATTACAACCGAGTATAATGTAGACGAAGTTCATAACAATAAAGCAATCGTCCATCGAGGGACGAGCTGGGGCTAGGGATACAGTATCGCAGACCTTCGAGAGTAAGTACATTCAGTCTATGTAGGACGGGTGCATGGCAGGCAAGCTTTTGAGCGAGGGGATTCGAGGGGGTGGGAAGGGGTCCTGGGTACGATATGTTAATGCAGAGGAGGGAAAGGGCCGTCTCAGCTCAGCTCAGCTGACGCTGATAGCTCTCAAAAAGTCCTGCGTCGTCCCCTTCTTCTTTTTCTTCTTCTTCCCCTTCGGGGACACGACGGGCGCTTCTGAGCTCGCGTGCTGCGACGGCGTAGGCGGGGGCGTCGGCAGCGGGGCGGCAGTGTCGACGTCGTCTTTCCCCCTCCTCCTCCACCGCTTCCGGGAGTGCCAACGACTCCACCTCGCGGTCCCCAGAAACCGCGCGCGCCCGCGGCGTTACCGGCCCCGGCTCGGGCGTCGGGGACGGCGAGACGGACGAGACGGAGCGCAGCGACAGTGAGGACGACGACAGACTCGCGCGGCTGCTCACACCAAGGCTCACGCTCCTCACCACGCGCGCCTTTGCACCATCCGTGCCAAGCCCCAAGAGCCCGCCAATCCCACTCGCACTCGCGCTCGCGCTCGTGCTCATCGTCCGCGCATTCCCAAAATGCGCGGGGCGTATCGTCTCCGCCGAGTCGCCCGCATACACCTCGGGCACGTGCACAGCAGGCGCCGAGGGTGCTGGGGAAAGAGAAAGAGAAGGCGGCGGGGGGCGGCGGCGGGGGAGGCACGCGCTCGTAGTACAGCATGAAGACCGCGCTCCCCTCGCTGAGCACCTCCTCCACGCCGCACCTGTCGACGCGCGCATCCGAGATGCGCAGCCACCCCGCGCCCGTGCCGCCAGTCCCCTCGCGCGTCGGGGGCGTGGGGACGTACCACGGGTCGGCGGATGAGGATGACGAGGGTGAAGATGAGGGCGGGAGGGACGCGGCGTGCACGGGGGCGCGCCGGTAGCAGATGTAGTGCCCGAATGAGTGCTGTCCGTAGTGGCATACCGCCGCTGCGAGGCGGTACAGGCACTCTTCCCCGTTCTGCCCCGCGCCTGCGGAGATGGAGCCGGCGCCAGCAGTATCGGCGGAGGGAAAGGCAACTTGTCCGGTGGGGTGGAGGGTGCCGCTGAGCGCGGCGGTGGGGTCGAGGTTCAGGACGCCGTCGGTGGTGTACGGTGCGAGGTCGAGGACCTCGGGGAAGACAACACGCGCGCCGTTCTTCGCGGCGCGGAGGCCCGTGTGGACGGAGCGGTTGATGTGTAGGGCGAGGATTGCAGGTGGCTGGGGAGGCAAGTCAGTAAGTGTGAAGAGATCGACATTGGAAAGGAGAGATAACAAGGGGAGGGCGGGGTAAGGTAACCAGGTTTCGTTTAAGACGGAAAAGTGATCCAAGTGTCGAGAAGAGAAAAGTCAGTCGGCGGAAGAGAAGGGAAAATGTGGAGTGCGGGGATGAAGACAGAGAATTGGGGATGGATAAATATCGGGTTGGAAACGAGGAAGGGAAGTCGAGAGAAGGAAGGGAAAGGGTCGCGGCATAGGGAGGCAGAGAGAGAAGCCGGCAGGGAGATCGAGGAAAGAGGGAGATCGGAAAGAGGCGGGTAGTATGAAACGAGAAGAGGCCGCAATGCGAGGCATCGATGGACCAGCAGGGGAGGGATACGTAGAAAAAGTCGAAAACGGAAAAAACGATGGACAGGAAGCGATTCAAACGAAACGACTCACCCTGCCGAGCATACTTTGCCTAGTACACACCCCGCCCGGCACCCGCTCAATCCTCACACCCTTCAGTGCGTCCGCGCCCGTCCCCGTCCCCTTCAGCGTCCCCGAGCCATCCCAATCCCACTCCCCCTCCAGCTCCTCCTCCTCAATCCGCCCCGCTTCCAGCGCCCGCCGCACCCTTGCCTCCATCTTGCGCACGGTCTTGAGCCGGCGAAGGCGCGAGGCCGTCGGTGCACCACCCTCCTGCACGACCTTGCTCTTGTGATGGTGCTTCCTGTGCGCGTGCGTCTTTTCCCCGTGCGCGCTGCTGCCCTCGTCGTCGTCCGTGTCGACGTCGTTAGCGTGCCCGCCTGTAATCGTCCCGTTCACATGCGCATGCCCATTCGCAGTCACAATCATTCCGTTCTCATGCACCCCATTCGCGCTCGGCGGTGCCTCGAGCTTCGCAACCTCCTCCCCTAATCTCCTTGCCGTCGCCCTTAGCGCACACCTTCTGCACGGGCAGTCGTGAAGCACCTCCAGTGCCGTATACGCCCTTAGCAGCGCCGGGAGGTTCGTCCCGCCCCACCCACCACCTGCGCTCTCGAGCGCCAGCTGTATACTATCGAACGCAAAATGCCGGATCGCCGCGGTGTACCCGCAGCGCACACATGCGCGCCGCGTCGCTGTCAGGCCGTCGAACGGGCTTTGTGGGGCCGCCACCTCCGCAGCTGCGACTTCAGCGGCAGCCTGGGCGAACCCGAACCCGCGGTCCCGCGCGCCCTCGCGGACAACGCGCGCGCTCTCCTCTCGCACACATTCTGAGAGGAGCTGGAAGAGCTCCTGCGCGTCTTGGTGCTCGTGCGAAGCGAGGAGCGCCGTGGCTTTGATACTCGCGCTCGCGGGGGCCGCAACGCGGGCTTCACCCCAGAATGCGCTCGTCAGCGCGGAGGAGGAGGGAGATGGGGAGTCGAGCGAGGGCGGGGGGCGCGCAGAGGGCCTCGACGAGAGCGAGCGCGCGGAGGGGCTGGGGCTGGCCAGAAGGGTTGGGGGTGTTGAGCGCGGCGAGGAGGTCGATGAGGGCATCAACGACGGGGGGTGGGGACGTCGAGCGCTTCAGCGCGGGTGCGGATTGCGAGGAGGTAGGGGGGGAGGCTGGAGAGTGAGGCGAGGGCCTAGGAAGTTTTAGAATAATTGATAGAAAAATGGTGGGGAAGGATGCAAGTGAAAAGAAATCCTATAAGACGAAAAAGAAGCGCTCGCCACCCCGGCGAATCTCCGGAGCACACCCCCCAGACGCTCAGATCGCCAAAAACGAAACGGAAAAGATCCGCTTGTCACCCGTGCAAGCGTTATGCGTTCGGGTATTGACCGCCCGTGCCAGAGAGGGTCGGGGCGCAGCGACAGTGAAATCGCCATCGTAGACACTTAGTAGTTATTCTGCACGACGTGACCCCCTTCGCGATCGGAAACGCCCGTTCGCGTCTGCCCGTCACTTCACACATCTACAAGCCCAGGCGAAAACATCCTCTCACACCATGCCTGCGTGGGCACACATCCCAACTCGGCATGCGGGACACGAGGTCCGAATAGCTCGTCGTCTGGCACCTTGCGCATCCACCGCATCCATGTGGTTGTTTCTGTGCACATGTAGTTCGGCGCAGCTCCCAGCGTCAGGCCAACAAGTCCGACGTCCCGTATCTCCGCCTCATGTCGCACGCAGCCCCCGAGACAAACCTCACTCCTGTCTCGGAACGCTCGTTCAAACGAAGTGACCCAAGCGCTCGGAGATTGAAGGCAGAGAAGCTCTGCTTTCCAAGTGATTTTGGGCCACACCAAGGCCCAAAGAAAAGTAGCACAAATGGCAACTGAAAGAAAGAAAAAAAAGCACACACCTGAAGCGTAGAATTCATGAAACAATGCGTTCCAGACATATTGACGAGGCCAGGAAAGTACACATCCGAGTCCACATCCAGAGTAGAAGAGGCCTTCTCGTTTAAATTCTTCTTGCCCTCTGCGACTTGTTCCGCGCGCGTTCGGACGCGCCTCAGCTTCTTCCCGTTCTCTCGCTCCTTTTCGTGTGGGCGAATACCCGCCCCAATTCCACCGCAAAAGTGCCCCAAGCGCCATGATGGGGCCCCGGATTCTGGGTCGGACGAATGCGAAGAGACGAAGAACAAGAGCAGGAACGAGGATGAGGACGATGAGCGGGAGGACTTGCTGCAGAACGGCGGCGCTGGTCGCGGTCATAGGCAAACAACGTAAGCCCTCACGTGACCTCACTGGCACATGATCACTTACTTAACCTGATACATAGACAAAGGTTCAACATTGAAGCTTGAAGCAAGCTCGAACTCACAGGGAGTAGCATTAAAACATGCGATGCTTAGTACCTGGGTAATAGCCAGACGTCGGAAATAAAGCCACAAAATTCAGATCGTGACCTGCGAAATGGTTACTGTAGCACTGTCACCGTCACCTGAACCTTTGAAGTTTGGTCGAAACGCTACAGTAATTCCCAGAGGTGCCTCGTTTGAACGTTGAACTCGAATGGTTCTGACGCTCATTCTTTGTACCTCGTCGAGACCCCCATAAGTACGGGAAATTTTGAATTTTTTTAAGACTGCACAGATCGCAGGAGAGTCATATCGGATCACATAGATGGATCCCAAGAGTCGAAAATGCGCCTGCCGTGAGTGCTGCACGTGGGTAAATTGAGGTGGGAGTTTCCGCCACAGTGACGAAGAATCGCTCAAATGATGAACGAAACAAGAGCGAGTAAAAAGACTAATAACCTACATAAGTTATACCACTCAAATGGAAGTCAGCAGGTACGAGGAAGGTGCTTGTCATCTAATTACCGCGAAGACTGTCACCAGTGTCGGCCCCAATTATCTGGATTCCAGTTCCAAGAATTGGTGAAGTCGTTCGTCCCCTCCAATGGCGAGTAGATTTTGGTTCGACGTGAGACGTAGTTGAGAGAAACAACAAGACCGCTAGAGACGGCATCTTTGAAGATGAGGTATAATATCTCCACGCCTGAAAGGGGCCGCGACGCCTAACGAGCGCCTAGAGTGCGTATGGTTCCAGAATCCAGTCAATTTGTTTTTGTTTTTTCAGTCGTTTTACTGTAAGCCCTAATTTAAAAACAGGATTTTCCACGAAATGGTGGCCAAAATATCGATTTCCGATTTACATGACGTGAACCTTCCAAATGGAATCGACACAAAGCGAGGCATGATAGACCGGACAAAATAATGTCGCAACATTGTCTTTTAACGTTGGTAGGAACATAGGCTGAGGTGGCCGTAGTGAGAATGGCCAAAGTTATCTGAATCCCCCGCCTATTGATTTGTTGGTCTTGATTCTACTTATTGTTCCTCAAGCATAAGTCCAGTATCAGGGTGCCAGTATGCTTTGCCTGGGCGTGCGTGGAATGCTGTTAAATCGTACCAAAAGCCCTGCTTTTGAGCCGGCTTATAAGTCGAGTGAGTGGGTGTCATCCTACACTTGAACAGTACAGACGCAAGCAAAATCAAAAAAACCATTCCTGATCGTCCCAGAAAATATAGACAGAGCCCTAGTTTTCGGCGTGTGCCATTGGCCCTGCTTTGGACGCCAGAACGAAGGCTGAGGGTGGAAGGATTGAACACTCTTCTGTATCTCACCCAGATGATTTTGCCGCAGACGTTCACGAAGTATACCGAAAATATGAGTGTAATCGTAGACGGCCTTCTGAAGGATGGTGAGAAATCGTGTTGGAAATAGATTAGCGACATTTGGCATGCGTCAAGTCGCATAAAATGCGGGCGGGTTTCGTTGGATCCCGCACTGTAATCACGGTTAGATAGTTTGCAGATAGGGTGCAATATAAAGCGATAATCTACCTACAACATCAGGTTTGCGAGAAATTTCGGGTCAAACGGACCTTCTACCACCGTCGCGCGCCGCTAGTGTTCTACTGACGACGAGCCTCGGAAGGATTCGGACGAAGTCAGAGAATGCCGCGATCCAATCGACCATCTCTCGTAGTCCCCAAAGATTCCTTGGTCGTCGAATTGAGTTCGTATTTACTTCCAGGGACATCGGTGTAAGATTTTCGTTCACTGCGAAACGTTTGTGGCCATGGGACGATGAGACAGGCATTGAGTGAGAGAAAAATTAACAAGTGCGGACACCTGCACCGACCTCAAGCTTCGAATCAGTCATGAGACAGATACGGATCATGGGTTTGTCGGTCGTTCCACAGAAAGTCTAAATTGAATACAATAAAGGTACCGAATTCTTTTTCCGGTCAGATGGGCAAAGACAGCACCCGGGGCAGCGAGGAGCAGCATCAAGCAGCGAATCTTTAAGAAACGTCCGTGACCAAGGTATTGTCGATATTCCAAACGGGCCGGAGGATGTGTGTGCTGGCAAGGGCAGTTGCTCCGAGCTCGCCGTCGAGGATAAGCACAGCTGCCGATCGCGGCGAGCAATCGGTCATAGTTAAGCGGCCCAGGTGGCATTCTGTCGTAACCTCCAGCGCGTCGAATGGACAGATAGAAGATTAGGCCGCCTTGGTCTCTTCTGGGGTGGTCAAGCAGCGAGATCCGACAGCGCCTGACCGACCTGTTAATGCATACGAGATCAATAGGAGATAGGCTGGTCGACTGCGAATACCAATGCTGTAAGATGAGTCAGCACTACGTTAACTCGATTAGTTCTATCCCGTGAAGTTCTGCGTTCGAGTTACTGTTGAAACCGAACGAAGTGGGTTGTTCAACACGTTGTTGATGGTGGCAGCGAATAAAGCTGCAATTGTTTTCATCTGTTTACTTCTCCGCTTGTCTTTCACTCCCGTCTTCCCAATCTGAAGTTTCGTGGCGATCGTGGCTTTCAATCTTGATAACCATACTTCGTCGAAGACAAGCCTATCTTTAGTGCCGCCGGTTCAGAGGCACAGATTCCCGAATTTACCTATAAGGTGTCCCAATTCCCACCACCTCCGGCGGCTCCGTCATCGTTGGGCGTCCCACTAGATTTTTTGGACACGCCCCGTGCATCTCCTCCCGGGACGTACCTAGGAGCCATCGAGGCGTTGTCGGCTGAAAGTACAAGCTCTCTGGTACGCCGCTTTGAGCCAATCCTATCCGGCTAGCATGTTGGCTCAAAAATTTCCCCCTTCGACTCGACTAGAGGTAGACAAGCCGGAGCTGGGACCGATGACGCGTTCTTGTCTCGAGGAACTTATTTTTTTTAGTTTGAATTGGTCCTGGATCTTTCGGTAGGATTGGCATTCAAATATTTTCCTACGGGATCATATCTCCGTCCGCCGCATCTCCGGAGAAACGTATACGTGGTTAGAGCTGTACGCTATGTCTGCCCGTTTTCCATCGTTGCAACACTTTTTTGTATGCCGGGGATTAGCCGGGGGCTGATAGAACATTCGTTCGCTTGGCATGAGCTTGGCGCACGGAAACGGCAAACTGATCTTGTGTCGGAAATCAGTGATCGACAAGAGCTGCTACGGCTCGTATCTTTTGAGGTCATCACCTCCCGCTTACATCCTGCCTTCTCGTTCCGACAAATGAGCGTCTCGTGGGCTATTTTCTTCCCGACAAATATCCTTTCTCTTGTTGCCCTGCCTAGTTCTCGTCTCGTAGGTGCTCACGGGTTACAGGAGTAGATCCCCCCCACTGCCCTATAAAATGGACCCCGCAACCACCAGATTTTAGCAGTCCTCACCACTTCGCTGTTCTCTCCTCGGCCTCGTAGGATCCACGGTTCGTTTCCTCCTTTGCAGCCGCTTTCTCTACTCACAACCCGTCAACCAGCCATGTTCCCCCCCGCATCTTTGATCTCTCTCTGTTTCCTGGCTGTGGCCTACGGCCAGCAGGTCGGCACTCAGGTGGCCGAGAACCACCCTCAGATGTCGTCGCAGAAATGCACAGCCAGCGGCTGCACTACTCTCTCGACATCTGTCGTATTGGACAGCAACTGGCGCTGGCTCCACTCCGTCAACGGCACCACTAACTGTTATACAGGTAAAGTCGTTTCCAATGAAAGAGGGAAAAACACTAAAACGTGGAAGGCAACACTTGGGATACAACACTGTGCCCGGACCCCACCACCTGCACGGCCAACTGCGCCCTCGACGGCGCCGACTACGGAGGCACTTATGGTATCTCCACGAGCGGCAATGCCCTGACGCTCAAGTTTGTCACTGGTGAGTCAACCTATCCGATATTACCGGAAGAGAAATTGACGATGAGAAGGTGCCAACATCGGTTCCCGCGTCTACCTCATGGCCAACTCGACCAACTACCAGATGTTCCAGCTCCTCAACCAGGAGTTCAGCTTCGACGTCGACATGTCCAACTTGGGTTGCGGTCTCAACGGCGCGCTCTACCTCAGCGAGATGCCTGCCGATGGTGGTGTGTCCGCCACCAACAAGGCCGGTGCCAAGTACGGAACCGGCTACTGTGACTCGCAGTGCCCCCATGATTTGAAGTTCATCGGTGGTGTGGTGAGTCAAAATTCTCCCTTCTCTTAGATAGACGATGGCTCATTTGACAAAAAGGCCAACATCGTCAACTGGACTGGCGCTGCTACCGACCCCAACTCCGGCACTGGTTCTTTCGGAACTTGCTGCAACGAGATGGATATCTGGGAAGGTGCGGACTGATCTCTTTTTTTCTTCTTGTATTCTAAATCGAAAACGACAGCGAACAAGAACGCGGCCGCTTACACCCCGCACGTCTGCACGAGCAACGGCCTAACCAAGTGTAGTGGCGTTGACTGCGGTGACGGCGATGACCGTTACAACGGTATTTGCGACAAGGATGGATGCGATTTCAACTCGTGCGGTCCCATTCCTAAATCTCCACTGTGCTTCGGCTAATACAAATTTAGCTACCGCATGGGCGACACTTCTTTCCTCGGCCCCGGCAAGACCGTCGACACCAACTCCAAGTTCACCGTCGTCACCCAGTTCATCTCAAGCGACAACACTACCTCGGGCACCCTCACCGAAATTCGGCGTCTCTACGTCCAGAACGGCAAGGTCATCACGAACTCGAACACCAACATCGCCGGCATCACCCCCGCCGTCAACTCGATCACTGACTCGTTCTGCAACGCGCAGAAGACGGCCTTCGGCGACACAAACAGCTTCGAGTCCCGCGGCGGACTTGCCGCCATGGGCAAAGCGCTCGCCCGCGGTATGGTTTTGGCGCTCAGTATCTGGGACGACCACACCGCCGGCATGTATTGGCTCGACAGCACCTACCCCACCAACGCCAACGCCTCGCAGCCCGGTGTCGTCCGCGGCCCCTGCTCCACGACTTCCGGCGACCCCAAGACCGTCGAGTCCACTGAGGGCAGTAACCAGGTCGTCTTTTCGAACATCAAGTTCGGTGACATCGGCTCGACGTTCAGTAGCACTGGTACCGTCACGACCACGCCCGGAGGCCCGAGCTCCACCACGACGACCACTCCCCCCGGCAATACCGGTAGTGCTGTGAGTTTCTGCTTCCCTTCTCTTTAGTAGACCTTTAACTGATTATTCCGGGATACAGTGCGCTACCCAGTGGAGCCAGGTTCGTCGAATCCAGATTTTTTTCCGAGTCTTTGCTGATTTCTTTGATAGTGCGGTGGCCAGCAATGGACCGGCGCGACCTGCTGCCAGGCCGGTCTTACATGCACCTCGCTGAACCCCTTCTACTCTCAGTGCCTGGCTTGATCGTGCAGCGGGAGCGACTTGCGCAGAGTCGGATTCGCGTCTCTCAAAATCCCTTCCACTCTCAGTGCATGTAAAATAGACATCCTGTAGTCTAAGTGTAGTCTCCTGCATACTAAAATCACCCTCACGATTTCCCTCATTCATAATTTCCACACGTATTTTACCTGTTGTACTGCAGAGAATATAACGCTGGTCGCCCAAACATGTTGCCATAAGTAAAAAAAAAATGCTCATGCGGTTTCAAATCTGGCCCTATTGCATCGAGAAAAAGAACATGTTCAGACGGTCGAAGGTGAACTAATTTTTACAAACTGTACTGCAAAAAAATAGAGTCACGAGAATATATTTTGGACACATCTCTCTCAGTACAAAGTCTGTACACGCGCGAATACTATAGCAGTTCAAATTTTGCAGTAGACGCCGAACATTAGCGCCATCACTTGGGCCACTGACGTGTGGGATCAACTCGTTCTCTCTCAGAGCCGTCATCGCAGGCAAGTGTTTTCCTTAGACTGCCAGTTGTGACCGACGTATATCGATTCACAGACATGGATTCACCGTTCGAGAACATCCTTCACACCAACACAGTGCCATCGGACGCAGAATGCCAGAAGATTCGGGATTTTCTTGAGGGTCCACGAAAAGAGGTAGCTGGTCTTACAGACGAGTTGGAGCGTCTGGACGCGTTACGCAGAGAGCTCTCCCAGAAGCGAAGCCAGCTGGAGCAGCTCATCGACGACCATCTGGCTTTGGTGTCGTCCGTGCGCAGGCTCCCGGAAGACGTCATCCGGGCCATATTCATGGCCTCCCTCCCTTCCACCAGAAACCCCGCGATTGTGGGGAAAGAGGCGCCTCTTATCTTCTGCCAGATCTCGAAATCTTGGCGCAGCATTGCCCTCTCGACACCCCGCCTATGGGCGGCTATTCATATCGTTATCCCAGACGAGTCACGACTTCAGCGCCTCGCGGAGCAGCTGGCTATTTGGTTCGAAAGGTCGGGGGTGGTTCCCCTGGATATATCCATGATATTCTCCCGCGCTTCGGGGGCCGGCTGCGATCTTTCACCAATTCTGTCGGCACTTACTGCCGTTTCGCGGCGATGGAGGATCATCGAACTCCCCTTGTTCGGACACATGCTCGCTGCGAGATCACAGCTTTCATCTTTATCCGCGGAAGATGTACCGTTGCTGGAGACGGTCAAGATCACTCACTTGGACCCCTCCGATCTAGATCTTGGCGGTTCCATCATGGGCGGCCGCGCATTTCTGGCTACCAAGAGCCTTCGTAGCCTCACGTTCCCTGCTACTTACAATTGCCAAGAAACTCCGGTATCGTGGCAGCACTTGCGCCACTTGAATATTACCTTCAATGCTACCTTTTGGAACGGTACGCTGGGGTGTCCTGTGGCTCTTAGGATTTTGCGACAATGCACAGCACTCCAGACTTGCGAGCTTGCTCTCAACGACACCGCCGCGGGGAACGATTTTATGCCAACGGTAGAATTCTCTCTTCCTCAGCTTCTACACTTGTCCATTACAAGACACAACCCCATGCATGAGTCTCGTTTATTCGGCACTGTTACCCTCCCCAATTTACGGTCCCTTCACTATGAGGTCAGGGGCGGCGATCTATACGCCCAGCCGGAGCTCCCGCAACTGTTACCGTCGACTCCATCTCTTCAGAGTTTTACGATCCAGGTGCCCGGATTGGGGGGTGATAGCCTTCTGACGGCCCTCTCCAACATGCCCACCTTGAAGGAATTGGCTATTTTGGATGAGCCTTACAAGAACACAGACCTTGCCTGGAATCGGCCCATGGAGGAAAGATTCCTCGAACACCTTTCCCTGGGCTCGGCCACCGCGGTCTGCCCCCTTCTGGAATCAATCCAACTCCACAATTTCAGTGCGGCATCTGACGAGATGCTCTTGCAGTTCATACGGTCCAGAACTAGCCCACCCCTCGAAAATATCGGCCAACTTTCCCGCGTCGTCGCTACCTTCCGTCGCATAATGGATTTCGACATCATACCGCACCTACAAGACCCCATTTCTCGCGGTCTTGTCGTCTCTCTCAGCTACCTATCGATTGGCCATCCTGCGATCTACTCGCCATTGGAGGGCACGGATGACTACAGCCCTTCCTGGGCCTGGGGGCCAGATACTTGGGGTCAGCAGTGGTGATGCGATCTGTCTCGATTCAATCTGTATCCATGCTTATTCCAATTTCGGATAATTATCTTCCGCTTCCTACTTATTGGGTCCCGTTTTTGAATTCCAGTATCTCTGCCTAAAGGCTTTTTAAAAATACCATTCCAAGCATAACATATCCATGTTTTCTATTGCAAAACAAAACACAGACCTGGATGCCGTGTTCAAGTTTAGGCAAAGCGCACAACTCGCGACATACTTTGATAACTTTTTTCCGTGTACATGCGCGCGCCGTCTTACCTACCGCTGTCCCGCGCCGCGCTTCCGCCCTTAGTTGATCTGGGAGCACCTGATGTGGGAGTCATAGACAGAATCTATTTGAGGTTTTATCTTCTCACTCGCCAAAGACACTCCCATCCAGGCTACAGCGCCAGAACGTTCATAAACTTTGTTCCACCAGACATACAGTTTGTCTTTGGCGCAGCGTTCTTTCCTCTCGCAAAACCATCGTATAATCCTCCAGTGGGAGGGAGTCAGATTCGCGTCTCTCAAAAACCCTTTCCACTCTCAGTGCCTGTAAAATAGTCATCCTTTTATAGTCTCCTGCATGCTAAAATTCCCCTCACAATTCCCCTCATTCATGGTTTTCACATGTATTTTACCTGTTGTACTGCAGAGAATATAACGCTGGTTGCCCAAACATGTTGCCATAAGTAAAAGAATGCTCATGCGGCTTCAAATCTGGCCTTATAGCATGGAGGAAAAGAAGATGTACGCTTCTACCGAGCATAGGAAACCGGTCGAACTTCAAAATTCGCATTGTTCGGACGATCGAAGGTGAACTAATTTTTGCAAACTGTACTGCAACAAATAGAGGCACGAGAACATATTTTGGACGCATCTTTCCAAGTACAAAGTCTGTACATGCACGAATACTAAAGTAGTTCAAATTTTGCAGTAGACGCCGAACTTTAGCGCCATGTAAGGTCCCGGCGTACTCGGGCCGCCGCAGTTCCTCCGTCCCTGTCTACTTACGCCGTAGTTCCGTAGCTTGCGCCGTAGTTCCGTAGCTTACGCCGTGGTTCCATAGTTTATTCCATAGTCCTGTTCTGACTCACCCCGTAGCTATTTGAACACACGTAGAAATAGCCTACTGTAGAATACTTCCTCTTGAACAAGGAGCACTTACCTCCGTTCTCTTTGTTCCCATCCTCTGAGTTCTTGATTGTTTGTGTGCTTCACTCCGAGAGGACTCGAAGCTTCATACATACTGGAGTAGTTCAAATTTTGCAGTAGACGCTGAACTTTAGCGCCATCACTTGGCCACCGTGACGTGGGGGATCAACTCGTTCTCTCTCAGAGCCGTCATCGCAGGCAAGTGTTTTCCTTAGACTGCCGATTGTGACCGATCTATATCGATTCACAGCATGGATTCACCGTTCGAAAGCATCCTTCACACCAACACAGTGCCATCGGACGCAGAATGCCAGAAAATTTGGGATTTTCTTGAGGGTCCACGAAAAGAGGTAGCCGATCTTACAGACGAGTTGGAGCGTCTGGACGCGTTACGCAGGGAGCTCTCCCAGAAGCGAAGCCAGCTGGAGCAGCTCATCGGCGACCATCTGGCTTTAGTGTCGCCCGCGCGCAGGCTCCCAGAAGACGTCGTCCGGGCCATATTCATAGCGTCCCTCCCTTCCACCAGAAACCCCGCGATCTTGGGGAACGAGGCGCCTCTTATCTTCTGCCAGATCTCGAAATCTTGGCGCGACGTTGCCCTCTCAACACCCCCGCCTATGGGCGGCTATTCATATCGCTATCCCAGACGAGTCACGACTTCAGCGCCTCGCGGAGCAGCTGGCTATTTGGTTCGAAAGGTCGGGGGTGGTTCCCCTGGATATATCCATGATATTCTCCCGCGCTTCGGGGCCCGGCTGCGATCTCTCACCAATTCTGTCGGCACTTACTGCCGTTTCGCGGCGATGGAGGATCATCGAACTCCCCTCGCCCGAAGACATGCCCAATGGCTCATACCTTTCATCCTTGTCTGCGGAAGATGTACCCTTGTTGGAGACGGTCAAGATCAGTAACTTGGCTGTCCACAACATGGGCGGTTCCACTGCTGGCATGAGCAACTCCGCATTTCTGGCCACCAAGAGCCTTCGTAGCCTCACGTTCCCTACCGCTTACAACTGCCAAGAAACTCCGGTATCGTGGCAGTACTTGCGCCACTTAAGCGTCACTGCCAATACGACCCGTGGGGGCGGTTTACTCGCATGGCCTGTTGCTCTTGCGATTTTACGACAGTGCATAGCACTCGAGACTTGCGAGCTTACTCTCGTCGACCCCCTCGAGGGGAATGATTTTATCCCGACGGAATTCTCCCTTCCTCAGCTTCTACATTTGTCCATTGCAATAAACAACCCCAGGGATGGGTCTTGTTTATTCGGCGCTGTTACCCTCCCCAATTTACGGTCCCTCCGGTATGAGGGCAGTGCGGGTGGAATCAGAGGCCGTTCCACTGAGTCGGAGCTCCCGGGATCTTTACCTTCAACTCCTTTGCTACAGAGTTTCACGATCCATGCGCCCGGATTGAGGAGTGATAGACTTCTGGAGATCCTTTCAGACCTCCCAACCCTGAAGGAATTGGCGATTTCAGTGGAGCCTTGTAAGAACACAGACCCTCCCGACTGGTTTCGGACAACTCCGGACGAGAAATTTCTTGAACACCTGTCCTTCGGATCGGCCACCGTAGTCTGCCCACTTCTGGAATCCATTCATCTCCAAAGTTTCAGCGCGGTATCTGACGAAACGCTCCTGGAGTTTATACGGTCCAGGACTCGACTACATTTCGAAAATGTCAGTCATCTTTCCCGTGTCGCTGCTACCTTCCGTCGCCCGATGAATTTCGACATCGTGCCGCACCTACAAGACGCAGTCTCTCACGGTCTTGTCGTCTCTCTCATCTACCTACCGACTGGCCGTCCTGCGATCTACTCGCCATTGGAGGGCACGGATGACTACAACCCTTCCTGGGCCTGGGCACCAGATACTTGGGCGCAGCAGTGGTAATGCGATCTGTCTCAATCCTCAACCCGCATTCATGCTCATTCCAATTTCGGATAATTATCTTCCACTTCCTACTTACTGGGTCCCATCTTTGAATTCCAATATTTCTGCCTAAAGGTTTTTAAAAAAATACCATACCAAGCGTAACATTTCCACGTTGTCTATTGCGAAACAAAACACAGAACTGGATGTCAAGTTCAAGTTTAGGCACTCGCGACATACTTTCATGACTTTTTTCCGTGTACATGCGGTTTGGGTGTTGGAATCCTTTGTTATCCGATCAGAACCGTATCTACAGATGACTCGAATCGCACTGACGGGGATGTTCGCCGTTAACCTGTCAAGTGCGTACTTCGCGATGGCGGAGACAAAATCGTGCCGTACTTCCAAATGAAAGTGACCACACCCAACAGCAGTTTCCAGGAAGAGCTCATGGAGTCCAAAAAAGTTGTAACTGCCAAGAGCTGACAGAAAGTTAAAATTCACCCGGCCTTTTTGTTTGATTTCCAAAAGTGTGGACAATCTCTATCGTGCCAAAATCTCCTGTCCCGCTGCTCAGTCGAGTTTGAATTTCTACGGTCACTTACAAGTCTATACCAATGGAAAACAGTTCTTGTCCCTGGATTATGCTCCGTTCCATCAAGCTTTGGACAAGCTCTAGTATGTTACGCTCGAAAATTGCCAAGTGACTGTTCCTCACTGGCCAGTCCTAATAGTCCTGATTGCGCTGTCTTACCTATCACTGTCCCGCTCCCTCCCGCTCCGTGTTTCTGCACGGAGTTGATCTGGGAGCCTTTGATGTGCGAGTCATAGACAGAATATATTCGAGGTTTCAACTTTTCACTCGCCAAAGACTCCCATCCAGGCTGCAGCGCAAGAACATTCATGGACTTTGCTCTACCAGACATACAGTTTGTCTTTGATGCAGCGTGCTTTCTCTCGCAGAACCATGTCGGAAAAATCCTATTTGGCTTTGATTGGCATTGAACGTGTTCCAAGCCATTGCATGGCCAAATGGCTTTAGCTGGCTTCCAATGCACAGTTCAGAATCCTCTAACCACTTCCAAGCCACATTGATGGTTTTAACATCTTCTGAGATGATTCTTGGAAAAGTAACAAAATGTGTATGCTCCTGTTCTTCTCCATGAGCAATATGGCGTTACGGATGTTGCATAATTCATTTCCGAAAAAAAACTTTTTGAGAAAATGCTAATGACCCAGCACTTTCCGGAACCACGTGCCACTTAGCCTCATTTGGGAAGAGCTTGGCAAGAGCTTTGAAATGGCTGGCCGCATTGTTCTGTAGTCCACAATGCATACATCGACCTGCCTAATTGGGAGACCACGTGTTAGTGCGGCCATCAAGGCAAGGCGTTGTGAGCGCGACGCGACCAAGTCGGCCGACTAATCATGGTAAACATTTCAGAACATAAGTGAGAAAACCGAATACGAGCAATCAATTCAATGAATTTACGAGGTGTAAATACTCAGAAGCTTTGAAATCATGATTTACTGGAATAGAATGGCATTCAATCATCTAAAGAGGGCACAAAGTCGAGTGTAAGGTGAACTGTGAACCGTGACAGTATCAATCGCAAAATCAACAATGTAGGGAAAGTAGAGTGGCACTGGGAGGTACTCAATAGATACCATACAGTGGCAAGGTGGGGGAATATCTTGACGGGAACGGAAGGGTACAGGTGGCAGGCAGGATTCGGTGGCATTCGATGAAGCAGATGCGTGAGGGCGTACATGTCTCTTACCCATGAACATGACGAGGCACAAAGAGGTGCGCTCTTTCTCCCTCGGCAGGGGGGATACGGCAGGCTCCATCTATGTCACCGCCGAGAAGGTACAGCGCGCGCGTTGCAACGCACCCAGAGTCTCAGCCTCTTCACTTTGAAGGAGCATACCGTGAGCCTGGAGGTGAGTGAGATGCACGTACACCGTGTCTAAGGCGCCAAAAATGGGGGAGAAGGGTGCTCAGGGTGGATAGGTAGAATCGGACAGCAAGGTGGTTGTGGTACAGGTGAAAAGAGCATTTGATGCTTTCATTGGTTCATTGTGCCGCATGATGGCCGATGTTCCCAAAAAGGCAGGTCCGTGGGTTGGCCCAAATTCCGGGTCAAAGAAAGCAATGAATATTTTATTGGCATATTAGTTAGGGACAACAATGGGTGCGCTTTGGCCTCACTTCATCTGGTGGCCACAATCTGCCCGTTTGGGAACTCACATGGGCGTAACCTTCACGTGTTTCCGGAATCTGCTGGGTTAATGACACTCTCTAACTTTTTGCATTCCAAAACTTTTTTTTCTCAAAGCTCAGATTACCTCCATATTACATTGCTACATCCTATGTGAGTGTATGATCACCATCCTTGAAGGAATAGGACTGTATCTGAGTCTAACATGTGCCAAACACAACTGCGGAACGGTGGACTGACATTGCACCGCCACCCTGTCAATCTGTCTGGCTGCCATCTGCAAACACTTGGAAGTCCTCTGCCCTCCATTGCACTCATCGGGCCCTTCAGTGACATCCTCAACTACGGCAACTACAGTGGGCCCTGAGGAGCGTATCCCACAGCGAATTCAAGCACAATCCGCCAAGTGATGACCGCGCACCTCGCCGCCACTGTGCCGGATGTCTCCGTCGTCTTGAGCTGGGGGAGCAACACATGGTTGTATAACAGGCAGTACAACGTCCTGGGGTACCTCCTCTCTGCAGATGGCGTGCCTGGCAGGCTACATGCGACGTACTACACCAACATGAACTTCACATACACGGTCTTTACAACGCAGGAGACAGTGCGCCAAATCACGACTGGGGATCTACCCGCCTGTTGGGCTCCTGTCCTCTGTCCTCTATCCTGCTTCTCCACCCCAAGTGCTCCATCCACCAATCACTCTGTACCTCTCCTGCTCCCCACCTTCCACCTCCTCTCCCTGCTTCTTGCTACCTCAACATTGCCCCTCATCGATGCCCCATCTCCAGACCCGTCCGTAATCCATTTGCCATTCTCCTTCATCAATCTCCTGCTCCTCACCTCCCTGCCTGCCTTCCCTTCCCCAGTACGCCCAACTTTGAAGGCAGCACCTCAACGGCTGGATGTCTCCCACATTGTACTGGGCTCTTCTGTCCACTCATGCTTGCCACGCAAATGTATCTCTATGCACACCCACCCTCAGGGTGTCTTTGGCGTCGGGGCAGAGGTGTTATGCTGAGGACTCGCATGCACCCTCCCTCCGCCGTGTTCATTGCCAGTCATTGTGACCTCCAGAAGCACGCGAAAGGTCTTTTTCTCCATCTGCTGCACTGTCGACCTCTGCCTCTAGTGTGGATGCAGTTGTTAACTGCAAGAACCTTCAAGTACGACTCAGCTACAGCATGGCATAGTACTTGAGCTAGGGTAGCGGGACCGGGAAGAGGATGCACGTGATTTGAATTATGGTCATTCTGAGTGTTTGTGCATGCCTCTAACAAAAACTTACACACCCAAGATTGAAGCTCAGACTCCTGCATTTGTTCAGAACGTTCCTCGCAGCAGTGCTCTGTTGGCTGGTATGAAAGGCGGAAGTGAGGTCTAGAAAAAGTATGACTACGTTTTTGAAGAGAGCTAGGCAATGACATTCATGGCGAAAATCAGGGTGAGCTGTTGCAAGCCCGCCACAGCGTCGATATCACGAGCCACGCTGCTGAAATGATTGCTTTGGCAGAGAGAAATGACAGATTGATGTGATAGCAATGTGATGTCGGCCTGCAGCTCCACAGTTGCAGTTGGTTTGGTGCATGTTATACTCAAATGGGGCCCTATTCCTTCGAGAATGGTGATCTTCTGCTCACAGGGGATGTAGTAATGTAATATGGAGGCAATCTGAACTTTGTGGAAAAAAAAGTTTTGGAAAGCAAAAGTTTTTTTTTCGGAAATGATTTATGCAACATCTGTAACGCCATAGAGCAAGGGGTTCTTTGTAGTCATAGTTATAGCAGTAGTCATTGTTGGTGTGAGCAAGCAAGTAAAATGACTTGTAGGTGTAAGTAGGAAGTAAGCAAGGATGAGGGGGGTCACTCCACAATTGATTTTAAGTTATGTGTAAAACATGTATACACGAGTAGGTATCTGGGGTCATCAACAGAGTTGTGTGCCTTGGTCTGGGTCCCTGGTGGAACCCTGCTGAAGGCTTTTCACACAGGCCCCACAGCTGTTAGCTCTTGAGAACAAGAGTGGTTGAAAAAATACAACCAAGCACAATGTATGTATCAAGTCAAATCACTCTGAGGCACGGAGAATTGACCTAAAGTATTTTCTGACCCCCAAAAATATACACATACCTCGGGACAGCTTGGGACGACTTGGAACTCACACCAAGCCTCCAAACAGCTTGAGACTGGTTCCAAGTCCCTCTGCCTCACCTTGGAAGCACTCTGAAGCCGTCCCAAGATCACATGCTGAACCATGCCATTCTTTTTTCTGACACATCGTATGATCATGCAGCGGGAGCAACTTGCACCAAATTGGACTTGTATCTCTCAAAACCCTTCCACTCTCAGTGCCTGTAAAACAGCTGTCTTGTAGTATAGTCTCCGGCATACTGAAATTCCCCTCATGATTTCCCTTATTCATGATTCCACACATATTTTACTTGTTGTACTCCGGGGAATATAACGCTGGTTACCCATATGGCGGTCAACATGTTACTTTATTCAAAGGGTAATATATTTTGATTTTCAGTATAATGTTCTGTTTCTGGAAGGATATACTCGTAATTGTGAAAGTGAAGGAGCATATAATCTTACCTAATGTTTGCACATAAACTTTGGAACTTTTTCTGCATACTTTTGAAAATATTCCGGTAGCTAAAACATTCCTGACATCTTCACCTCTATAACTTGCACAGCACTTCTTGGCACCCATCAGCGGCTGTGCTGATGGCCCCGGGGGCCGCACCCAGTTGAACTTGTAGCATTCCCTCTCAAAGGACAGAAGGTCACTGTGGGCAGTGGCATTATTACTATAATGGAACCTCTGAACTTACCATAATTATTATGTGCTGTGGGAGAAATACACTACATATTGGTGCAAAGTTGCTGAATTCAGCAGAGTTCGGCATGCAGCCATCAGTACAGCCACTTCACTGCCGAGAAAGTTGTAGTGGTAAAAATGTCAAGAAAGTATTATCTACAGGGAAAAAGTTCAAAAGTTTATATGCCAACTTTAGGAAAGATTTTGTGCTCCTTGAATTTCATGTTTATATCCTTTAAAATCTGGGACATTATACCAAAAATCAAGATGTTTTACCCCTCGTGAATAAAGTAACACATTGACCGCCATACACCCAAGCATGTTGCCATAAGTAAAAAAATTGCTCGTGCGGTTTCAAATCTGGCCCTATTGCATCAAGAAAAAGGAGATGTACACCTTTACTGAGCATAGGAAAACGGTCGAACTTCAGGCCATCAAAATTCATATTGTGAACTAATTTTTGCAAACTACAACAAATAGAGGCACGAGAATATTTTGAACGCATCTCTCTAGGTCAAAAGTCTGTAAATGTGCGCATACTAGAGTACAAATTCTGCGGTAGACGCCGAACTTTAGCGCCATCACTTGGCCACCGTGACGTGGGGGATCAACTCGTTCTCTCTCAGAGCCGTCATCGCAGGCAAGTGTTTTCCCTAGACTGCCGATTGTGACTGACCTATATCGATTCATAGGCATGGATTCACCGTTCGAGAGCATCCTTCACACCAACGCAGTGCCATTGGACACAGAATGCCAGAAGATTCGGGATTTTCTGGAGGGTCCACGCAAAGAGGTAGCGGATCTTACAGACGAGTTGGAGCGTCTGGACGCGGTGCGCAAAGAGCTCTCCCAGAAGCGAAACCAGCTGGAGCAGTTCATCGACGACCATCTGGCTTTGGTGTCGCCCGTGCGTAGGCTCCCGGAAGACGTCGTCCAGGCGATATTCATGACCTCCCTTCCTTCCACCAGAAACCCCGCGATCGTTGGGAAAGAGACGCCTCTTATCTTCTGCCAGATCTCGAAATCTTGGCGCAGCATTGCCATTTCGACACCCCGCTTATGGGCGGCTATTCATATCGTTATCCCCGACGAGTCACGACTTCAGCGCCTCGCGGAGCAGCTGGCTATTTGGTTCGAAAGGTCGGGGGTGGTTCCCCTGCATATATCCATGATATACTCCCGTGCTTTGAGGGCCGGCTGCGATCTCTCACCAATTCTGTCGGCACTTACTGCCGTTTCGAAGCGATGGAGGAGTATCGAACTCCCCTCGCCCGGAGATAGGCTCACTGGCTCATACCTTTCATCCTTATCCGCGGAAGATGTACCCTTGTTGGAGATGGTCAAGATCAATCACTTGGACGGCCCCGACCTGGGCGGTTCCCCCATGAGCAACTGCGCATTTCTCTTCACCGAGAGCCTTCGGAGCCTCACGTTCCCTACCACTGCCAGCTGCCAAGAAACTCCGGTATCGTGGCAGTACTTGCGCCACTTGAACATTACTTTCAATCCCATCTCCTGGAATGGTTCGCTGGGGTGTCCTGTTGCTCTTGCGATTTTACGACAGTGCACAGCACTCGAGACTTGCGAGCTTACTATCGTCGACACCTCCGAAGGGAATGATTTTATCCCGACGGAATTCTCCCTTCCTCAGCTTCTACATTTGTCCATTACAGTGCACAACCCCAGGGATGGGTCTTGCTTATTCGGCGCTGTTACCCTCCCCAATTTACGGTCCCTCCGGTATGAAGGCAGTGAGGGTGTAATTGGAGGCCATTCCACCGAATTGGAGCTCCGGCGATCATTACCTTCAACTCCCTTGCTACAGAGTTTCACGATCCATGAGCCCGGATTGAGAAGTGATAGACTTCTGGAGATCCTTTCAGACCTTCCGACCCTGAAGGAATTGGCGATTTCAGTGGAGCCTTGCAAGAGCACAGACCCTGCCGACTGGGCTGAGCCAGCTGAGGATGAGAAATTTCTCGAACACCTGTCCCTCGGATCGGCCACTGTAGTCTGCCCACTTCTGGAATCCATTCATCTCCAAGATTTCAGCGCGGTATCTGACGAGACGCTCCTGGAGTTTATACGGTCCAGGACTCGACCACATCTCGAAAATGTCGGTCATCTTTCCCGTGTCGCTGCTACCTTATGTCGCACGATGGATTTCGACATCATGCCGTACCTACAAGATGCAGTCTCTCGCGATCTTGTCGTCTCTCTCATCTACCTACCGGCTGGCCGTACTGCGATCTACTCGCCATTGGAGGGCACGGATGACTACAGCCCTTGGGCCTGGGAGTCAGATAATTGGGCGCAGCAGTGGTGATGCGACCTGTATCGATTCAGCCCGCATTCATGCTCATTCCATTTCTGATAATTATCTTCCGCTTCCTACTTATTGGGTCCCGTTTTTGAACCTCGCCGTTTCCGTCTAAAGGTAAAATACCATCCTAAGTGTAAAGTTCCTTGTTTTCTGTTGCGAAGAAAACACTGAATTGGACGCCGTGTTCAAGTTTGGATGATTCTATTTGGCAACCCGGCTGCCAGCTGGTTTGGGGTTGCCAAATATCATATTTCTAATTGGCAACCCCTTCGTGGCTTATCTTTTGGGACAGCCAAATCTAATTTCGCGCGTCCGATGTGTTATATTTCACCCACCGACCAACCGCTGAGCAGCATATAAGACACGACTAGCCACAGCAAGTTGAACACAAATTGAACAGTTGAATTGCCTGCGCTATTTCCTGGCCAATTCCGGCTCTCCATTATCCATCTGTGTCCCTGGTGTATCGGCAAGCAATCCAGCCTTCACGGCAAGACCGCTGAACATACCATTATGAGTTGGAAAGCCTTGAACTACAGTGTCGACACAGTTCCGCCGGCTTCACCAACTTGTTGTTGCCGCGATGTCGGCTTTGAACCTCGGGTGATGTTTACGGTCAGCTTCCCGTTTTCATAGGTCACTAGGAAAAGAATATAATTGCGAGACATCAGAGCACGAGCAGAAAGGCAGGACAAACTGGCATCATACACAATCCGCGGCAAGTTCGGCGGATTATTATTTGGCGGAATAGGCACTACTGCGGAACGTGGTTTGGAGTCTGCGACGCTGCTCGAGATCTTATCGAGGTTTAGAAAATCCACGAGCTGCTGGATTTTATTTAGCAACCCACGAAGCCGGGTTGCTAAATAGAATTATCCTTCAAGTTTAGGCAAAATGCACAACTCGCGAAATACTTCTGTCAGAAAGGTTTTTCCGCGTACATGCGGTTTGGATGTTGAAATTCTTTGTCACCCGATCGGTACGGTTATCTCTGGACTCCGAGTCATAAGAAGATGACTCGAATCGGCATTTGGCCGTACCGACGGGGGATTTATGCCGTGAACTTCCTTGAGCCTGTCAACTTCTGTTGGAAACTCGTTGTCACACCAGCCAACACAAGGCAAACAAGACTGGATTGAATACAAGATACAGAGCAGTATAAATGCCAAGTCGCGTATAGCTAAGTAACCAAAAAAAAACGGCGAACAATGAGAGGTAAAAATCAGTGGATAGCAATATTAGACTGGCTGTAAACGGAGTGTTGTTGTCTATGCAAATGCGGGAGAACTCCGAGAAGACGATTTGCCGTATTCAACAGTTCGTATAGTAGGACGCGTGACTGGTCTATCTCAACACTTCGTGCTTCGGAGGCAAAATTGTGTCGCACTTCCGTACAAGACTAACCGCACTCAACAGCAGTTTCCGGACAGAGCTCGCCGAGTCTAAGCAAAAAAGTAGCGAGCCCTTTCCGACACAATTCCGAAAAGATAAAATTCACCCGGCCTTTTGTTTGATTTCCAGAGTCGACGATCCCTATCACGCGAAAATCGCGTCAATTTTGCCTGTCCTGCTACTCCGTCGAGTTTGCGACCACTTACGTCCGCAAAAATCACTATGCCAACGGAAAGGAGATCCTGTCCCTGGATTCTGTCCTTCCGACGAGTTTTGGACAAGGTCCATGTTACGCTTGAAAATCGACAATTGACCGTTCCTCAGCCACTCCTAATGGTCCTAATCGCACCGTCTTGCTTATCGCTGTCCCGCGCCGCGCTTCCGCACTGAGGTGATCACCACATGAGCCCTTGATGGCGAGTCATATACGGAATCTATTTGAGGTTTCATCTTCTCACTCGCCAAAGACTCCCATCCAGGCTGCACCGCAAGAACGGTCATGGACTTTGTTCCACCAGACATACAGCTTGTCTTTGACGCAGCGCGCTTTTCTCTTGCAGAACCATCGTACGCGTCTTCTTATCGCCCATGAAAAACCATACTCAGCCATTGGCAGGATCGCGACGCGTACCTTGGCCATTCCATTATACGCCGCCGGATTTTCTGCAGCCCTTCTCCTCCTTCGGTCCTTGACGCGGTGGTGGCGTGGATCAGACCACTCGGACAGTGCTCAAAAGTCCTGGAAAGACGTAGCAAAATATAGCGGCGCGATCATCTTGATTCACAATATTGCACGCCTTTTGGCCTGCCTGACTCTTTTCGGCCTGTCGGTCGCATCGGTGGTGATATTGGGGGCAGAAAGGGACGGAGCTGAAAGGGATTTGGGACTCGAGCTCGGGCTGTGTGCCTTCTACGTGCGTCCCAAGCAGACAGCGCGCACCTCGCCTAATATATTTGACGTTAACGTTCACACCAGCTATACGCCTCGATCCTCGCAGCTGCAGCCCTCGGTGCCAACACGAGATTCGGTGCCGTTGCGGGTATACACCTCAACCTTATCCTCGCGGTCGCGTTCGGCGTGTTCTTTTACCGCGACATCTTCCCATTCGCGACGTATACATGGCCCGTGCAAGACGTGGCAGAGGGTTCCATCCTCTACGCGAAGCTCATTGCGCTCACGCTCGCGGCTGTGATCATCCCGCTGGTGACGCCGCGGACATATGTTCCCGTTGACCCGAACGTGCGTTACAATGCTCTTTGCATCCCGCCGCTAATCATGGCCTGGGTCACCCGTAGAATCCGATGCCCTCGCCCAATCCCGAGCAGACAGCTTCGCTGCTGTCGCTACTACTCTTCGGCTTCCTCGACCCCGTTATCGTGCTCGCATACAAACTCCCTCACCTCCCCTTCGACCTCCTCCCGCCGCTCGCCGATAGCGATGCCTCTGAAAATCTGAAAAAGCGCGGCTTTCCGGTATGTAATCTTCATGCATCGTACCCTCCTTCCAGTCACGGATGTCCTGGCAGAATATCGACACGTTCTCCGGGGCGGGCACGCACCATATCTTCTTTGGCATCATAAAGACCTTCAGGTGCGTCCTTTCGGACTACAACATCATTGTCTAACCGTTCGATTGATATACAGAAACGAATACGCGACGATCCTCGTCATGCTGCTCGTCTACGTCGTATGCACGTTCGCCTCCCCAATCGGCATCAACCGCGTTCTCGCGTGCGTCTTCCTTCCTTCCATTCCGGTCCGAGATTTCCTAAGACTAACCCACACTCAAATAGCTACCTCGAAAACGGCCCCGGCGACTCGCCCATCCGGCCCATCGTGTGGATCCTGTGGCTCGCGTTCGGCCCGCTTACAGGGACGGTTGCACTTCAGTCGTATTACCGTCTTTCCGTGCGTATCCCTTGAACCGATATCTTACATCCTAATAACATCTTATTTTTGTTGTAGATGCGCATCCTGGTGCAGGTGGAAGGTCTCCTAACTGAGCTCATCTTCGAACACGCGCTGCGCGTGCGCGTCAAGGCGCACAATTCCGAAATCGAAGGTCGGAGGGCTGCGTCATCCGATGGCGCGGCATCGGACGACGGGACGCTCAATCCTGCCGATAGCGACTCGGATGCGAGCAGCGAGACTGCCCGCGGGACGCAGAGCACGACGTCCAAGGACCCGAAGCATCCTAACGGTGGTGCTTCTCCCCTCAACAGCAGCGTCGACGTCGGGAAGATCTCGAATCTGGTCACCACGGATCTGCGCAATGTGACAAACATGGCGGACTTCCTCCTGCTGCTGTTCTACATGCCTGTGACGATGATTTTCTGCGTCGTGTTTCTGTATATCATCTTGGGGTGGAGGTGCGTTGCGGGTTGATTTGGTGAGAATTGGCGCTGACCGATGAGTGTTGTTGGCGGTTAGTTCGTTTGTGGGGATGGCCACGATGGCGCTTCTGTTTCCGATCTCTGGATTTGCGGCGCAGCTGCTGCAGGTGATCCAAAAAGGGCCGCATCAAGGCGGCGGACGCGCGCATCGGGACGATTACGGAAAGTGCGTATCCTTCCTTGCCCTTTTGAGGCCGGCCGTTGCTTATTGATGCGCCAGCGATGAACGTGCTGCGGATGATCAAGCTGTTTGGGTGGGAGGAGAAGATGCTCGCGCGGGTGACTGCGAAGCGTGAAGAGGAGCTGCACTGGATCTGGAAGCGCGAGATCTTCGAGTGGGTCGCAAATACCGTCAAGTGGATATTTCTCTTGTTCGTTCTTTCCCCTGCTTGACAATTTTTTTGCGCAGCAATTGCATTCCCATCGTGACGATGCTGGTTACCTACGTCACCTTGTATGTGCATCAGCGAACTCTCCTGGACCTCCCGCTGACTTGCCTATGAACTTCACAGCGTTAGTTCTCCATGTCCGTGCGCACGGTGTTGCGGCTGATGCTAATCGGTTTGACGCCCTTAGACGGTTCTGATGAAGCAAGAGTTGCGGCCCTCGATCGTGTTCAGTACGATGCCCGTTTTCGATATGTTGCGCAACCAGCTGCACATGGCCAACTATCGTATCATTCAATTTATCGACGCGAAAGTATCGGTGAGTGATAAAGGATCTCATCATCTCAACCGTGCTGAAACATTGTGCATCAGCTGGACCGTATTAATGATTTCTTGCACAATGTACGCCGACTTCATTGTTCTTCCCGTCAAGTACGACTGGGTTTATCTTCTTTTTGTGTTAGACGGAGCTGTTGGATCAGTTTGCCGAGGAGAAGGAAGAGACGGCCGAGTTTCTTGCGACGGAGGTGTCCGAGGCCCAGTCGCAGGAAATCGGGTTCCGCGACGCGGCGTTCACCTGGTCAAACGACAACGATGGGTCGGCCACACCGTCGAAGCACAAGTTCACTCTGCGGATCGACGACGAGTTGTTCTTCAAGCGGGGCTGCTTCAACCTCGTCGTATGTCCTTTCCTCTTCGATTCGATTTGACTTGACCCAGCCGTTGATTTCGCCGCCTGCTAGCTTGGCCCGACCGGTGCAGGGAAGACGTCGTTGCTCATGGCGCTGCTCGGTAAGTCAAACAATGTCGACATGGATAAGTACCGACTGTGATCATCTAGGTGAGATGCACTTCACCCCGGCGTCGCCCCGCTCGTGGTATAATCTCCCCCGCGGGGGCGGAGTCGCCTACGCCGCGCAGGAGTCCTGGGTGTTGAATGAGACGATACGCGATAATATCCTCTTTGGCGCCGAGTACGAGGAGGAGCGGTATAGGAAGGTGCTGTACCAGTGTGCGCTCGAGCGCGATCTCGAGCTGTTCGAAGCTGGTGATAAAAGTGAGGTTGGGGAGAAAGGTGTGTGATTGTGATTTGGGTGCGGCTGCGGGTATTCAGGCGAAGCAGGTCTTACTTTGAGTGGTGGACAAAAGGCGCGCTGCACCTTGGCGAGAGCGATCTATTCGAAGGCTGAGATCTTGCTCCTCGACGACGTGCTCGCCGCCCTCGAGTAAGTTTCAACGATCTCAACCGTCAATGGCAGGCTTTTCTAATGCTTCGCAGCGTCCATACATCGAAATGGATCGTAGAAAAATGCTTCAGCGGAGACCTGGTGCAAGGCAGAACCGTTATCCTGGTTGTACGTTGTCACGTTCGGCGACTAAATATTCTCGCTCTGACCGCCCCCAGACCCACAATGTGGCGCTTACCGCGCCGATTGCCGACTTTACGATCTCCATCGGGTTGAACGGGCGGATCATGAGCCAGGGCTCGGTCGCAGAGGCTCTCCAGCACGATATCAAGCTCGCGGAGGAGGCCAATGCGGATCTGCAGGTGATGGAGCAGGTCGTGGATGCGGAGGCGGTTGAAGCGAAGCCAGACGCCGTCGCCAAGACGGACTCCAGCGATGGAAAGCTGATCCTTGCGGAGGAGGTACAGTTGGGAAGAGTAAAGTGGTCGGCCGGTGAGTGGCGTAACGGGCTTCATATCTACTGCCAGTACTCATTGTGTTTGTTTCAGTGGGCCTTTATCTCAAAGGTCTCGGTGGCTTTGGATTCTATCTCATCTTCATCGGCGGCTACACTCTCACGCACATGGCTCAAATCTACGAAACTTGGTATCTCGGCTACTTCGCGTCGCTGTACGAGAGGAGTCCGCCTGGTTCCGTTTCGGTGTCCTAGTAAGTGATCTCTCCCATCAAATGTTGCGAAGTCTCAACGTTCCAGTCATATTGGAATCTACTCCCTGATCACCTTGTTCGACATCTTCACGCACTCATATGCGGACATTGTCTTCGCCTATGCAGTCTTGCGGGCCTCCAGGGGCATCCACCGGCAGCTCATCGAGTCTATCCTCGGGACGACACTGCGGTGGCTCGACATTACACCCGCGTCCCGCGTCATTGCTCGTTTCACGGCCGATATCAACGCCGTGGATGGCCCTATCCTCAACGTTTTTGCGGGTTTCTGCCATGTAACGATCTCGATGATCACGTCCTTTGGTGCCGTTGTGTTTTTGACGCCTTTGTTTTCGATACCGGGAGTGTTGGCGGCGATCATTGGAGGGACCTTTGGTCAGTTGTTCATCAAGGCGCAGCTGTCTGTGAAGCGGGAGAGTAGCAACGCGAAGGCTCCGGTGCTTGGGCAGTAAGTGGGCTGATGTTTGGCAAGTTTTTCTTCGTACTGACGGTTCACAGCTTCAGCGCGGCCATCGCAGGACTGAGTGCGTTTCTCCGCATTTTGTTCTCCTTCTATTACTGAGGCGTCTTCCTTGCCAGCTTCGATCCGTGCCTACGGCGCACAGGCACCTTTTATTACAGAATCACTCAAGCGGATAAACAAGTACACCAGGGCCGCCAGGACGCTTTCCCTCTTGGATCGTTGGGTCGGAGTTCGTCTTGCGGCGGTTGGAAACATCCTTGCTGCCATCCTAGCTACGTACCTCGTGTACTTCCGGCAGGTGAGTTTTTTGTGTCGTTTGAGTTGCTTACTCGATTTGACTGTGGATAGGAACAATCCAACAATGTAGGCTTCAGTCTCAACATGGCTGCCGGATTCAGTGCCCGAATTCTGTTCTGGGTAACCTCGTCGATGTAATGCATTGTCTCAGCCTAATATTTTCGTAGGTTCGAATCTGGAACGATGTTCAAATTCAAGGTAAGCTTTTTCGCCTACGCATCCATACACTTTCCAACTTTCTCTTGTTAGGCAACAGTTTGGAGCGTATCCAGCAGTACATCCACATCGAACAGGAACCGAAAGCCACCGAGGCCGGAAAGCCTCCCGCACACTGGCCCAGCAGCGGTGAGCTCGTCGTCGAGAAGCTGTCGGCGCGTTATTCGCCCGGTGGACCCAAGGTCCTGCGTGACATATCGTTCCGCATCAAGTCTGGCGAGCGTGTTGGAATTGGTGGGTTGCATTCTACACATGTACGCTTTCGCTGATTGAATCGCGAAGTGGGTCGCACGGGATCTGGCAAGGTATGCCATTTATTTTGGTGATTTTGTGGAGACTAACGTTTATTTCCAGAGCTCCTTAACCCTTGCGCTGCTGCGGTGTATCTACACCGACGGAACCGTCCATTACGATGGGATCCCGACGTCTTCCATCAACCTGGACGCCCTGCGTTCGAATATAACCATCATTCCGCAAATGGCGAGACCATTCCTTTGTTCTTGACTTCAACGCTAACACCGTTTCAGCCGGAACTCCTATCAGGAACGCTGCGGCACAACCTCGATCCGTTCGACCAATACGACGACGCAACGTTGAACAGCGCGCTGCGTGCCGCGGGGCTGTTCTCTCTCCAGGAGGAGATGGAAGCGGAAGGGCGGTTGGTGCTGGACAGCACGATTTCTTCTGGCGGGAGCAACCTCTCGGTCGGACAGCGGCAGATCCTCGCGCTAGGTGCGTTTGCAATGACGAACTCTTGACACCCACTCATACATTCTGCCCACAGCGCGAGCGATAGTCCGGGAAAGCAAGCTACTTATCCTGGACGAAGCAACGTCCGCGATCGACTACAAAACGGACAGTGTCATCCAGACGTCTTTGCGCACCGAGCTCAAGCCGGACGTGACCGTCATCACTGTCGCGCATCGCCTACAAACGATCTTGGATTCGGATAAAATCGTGAGTGAGCAACTCAAACAAGTCATCAACTAACCTGTCCTCTTCAGATGGTGCTCGACGAGGGCCGCATTGTAAGTCTTTTCCTTATTACGTCTTACCTATGATGTTGACGCTACTCAAGGCCGAATTCGACGCCCCCAAGGCGTTGCTCAAAAACCCGAAGGGCAAGCTAAGGGCGTTGGTCGATGAGTCGGGGGATAAGGATAACTTGTACGCGATGGCGGAGGGCAAAAAGCATAGCACGCATTAAAACTACTACCTTTTTTCCGTATCTCAAGTGTATCTAATGGTTCGGGCATATATTAGAGTTGCGCAAGTCAGAATTTTTTCGACCGACTCTAAACTCGATGTGGACATGAATATTTGGAGTCTAGATTCTTGGTTTGTATTTTTGATCGGTTGCGTAGCGCAATAGCTAGAGTGTTTGAATAAAATAGGCATCGAGATGGAGGGGGTAGAGGTGAGATTTCTTTTGAGGGGGGTTTTCAAGAATTTGCACACTATATTATAGGTTACCTATTGAAATACTCAGCTATGAGAAAGTGAACATTAAACAACAAAAAGGGCGGAATAACGCTAGGCTTTCCTTCGCTTCACCAGACATGTCGGTGGGAGAGAGAACCAGGGGAAGAGAAGCTGTTCGACAGCCAAAATTAGTAAGGGCTGCGAGCCTTGTAGGATTCCATCTCCCGCAATGGTAAGTTAGATGGTTGAGTGGTGGAAATGACGTTTATGAATTACGCGTTTACGATGGAGCATTGGGACGGGCGTGGAACGAAAGGAGGCATGGGAATAGCATGGCGTTGACGGGAAGGAAAGAAAAAGTGTAGCTAGACGGGCACAAATATATGGATTTTACTCCATTTTCCTGGCTTCATGCTTGAGTTTGGTTATGGGTTAACTAAATCTCGTGAAACATTTAAGTGAAGATCGAGAGGTTTCCAATCAGTGGCCCCTAATGGGTAATTACATTAGTAAAGGCTTGCTGCAGGGGAAAGTAAACAAACCATATACACCAGATTCCGATTCTGGATCTTCCAGCCCTGATGCTGAAGAACCCAATAGTCCTGATACTGCCCATACGCCACGGCTATCTCACCCTCGTAAACCCCCATCCCAAAATGCGTCGCCGTATAATACGTGACGGAAAACGCCTCGCGCTCGTTCAGGACCTCGATCACCTGCGTGCCCAGCGCATGCTGGGTCGTCACCTTCTCCAGGCTGCTCGCGAGCACGGCCTGGATGGTCGCCAGCGGCGTGAGCACGTCCAGCGGCGCCGAGTAGTTCGCCACGGCATCGGCGGCGAAGACTAGTGCCAACGCGCCGAAGTTCTTGCCGTCAATGCTGAGCGGGTAGTGCCCGAGTGTCGTGCGAATGAGCTCGCTAGCAGCAAGGTCGGGGTGCGACGGGACTGAGAGCAGGGCTGGTAGGTCGAACGGCGAGATGGGCGTGGTGCTGGTCAGGTTGATGCTCGCAAGACTTGTGTGGGCGACGCCGAGGAGGACGCCGAGGAGGGCTGGGAGACGCATTGTCAGGAGAGGATGTGAAAATTATGCGAGGTTGATAGACAGTGCGGCCGTTACGTGCCTGACTTCCAGGCGCTCTATCGCCCAGCGCCGATTCTTGCGGAGTGCTTAATCCCTTGCGGAGTGGTTAATCCCACCGCACAGCCATAAAAGATCAGGTCGAAGGAAGCGCGCTCACCGGCAGAACGGACCGCCTGCTCTAAATTGCAGCTCGGCTTGGTCCTTATTTTTGATTCGGTTGCGTGGCGCAATGGCTAGAGTGTTTGATTAAAGGGCGGATCAGCACAGCCACCGGCCGCCGATCCAAACATGGACACACACTCAATGTTTCCTCTTTCTCCGCCAGTGTGAGGTCCGCTTCCACCTCCTACAGTCTAAATTAGACGATTTACAGCTAAGCTACTCATTAGCATACTTCACAAACAATGAAGGGCTCGTTGTTCGTCCCACCAGGTCCTTGATGCGCCCACTTAGGCTTAAGCCGTCCAGTGAATAAAGGCAACAACAACGTACTGAAGCATATCAGTCAGATGCATTGACTACTGTTCAAGTGTCTTGAACTCGGATCTATACACTTTCAACTTATTGCGCAACAATTTTCGACTGTTCACCACAAGGTGGAATACCGGAACTCCGCGGCGCAATAGCTCCCGGCCTGATATAGATTTGCAAATTGATCACGTACATGTCATGAAGGGAAGTGGAGACGGCCTTGTGAGCGACACCAAAATGAGTTGAAGGCAAAATTCTGGCCAGGTTGCCTGGTTTCACAAACCATGCCATACTATGTATAAGATAACGTCTTTCACACTTCCATCGGGTGCGTGGCGCAATGGCTAGCGTGTTTGGCTTCGATGCTGGGCTTACGTAACCAAAAGGCTGCAGGTTCGAGTCCTGCCGTGCTCACTTTTTTTGTTTGGGGAGGGATTTTTAATCTCCATTACTTTCTTTACTTTTTAGACGATGAAAACGCACGAAAATGTTTTGCTAATATCTGAACCCAATTTTAGTTGAATCCCATAATACTCAGTTTCCAAATGGAGTGTCTGGATATCAGTCCATGCCACAATTGACCTCTAAGAGAAAGGTTGAGTGGTTGTTGAGAACGAGGGCAGTCTTAACTGCAACTATAACATGACCGATGATTGTGTCTGGCTTCCGATCACAACCAACTGATGGGGAGTTGAGGCTCAAATCAGCCTGACTCTGGTCTAACCACAAGACATGGTATTTATAAGTTGAAATTGTTGTAGCACATTGACAGGTATCTGCACTGCAGACCATCCATATCCTTGCCGTTTTGTCCATATAAGGTGTCCTAGTACACCTATAAATTTTGGGCTTGAGTAATAACTTTAGGAGATCAAACTTCTGGTGTTGCTTTTCTACATTGTGTTGTGCTTCCTAGTTTGAGACTGTACTTCTTTTATGTTCACCTCAACAGTTTTGGCATGTTTGCTTCATTCACAGTTTTTTGCTTTGGTACAATCAAATTTGTCTTGAGTTTTATCACTGTCCTGTCTTGTGCTTGGTTCAATTTGATCCCATGGGCCCAGGGGTTATTTTCCATCATCTCCTTCTGACCAATACTCAGTCCCAATTTTGCCTCAGAACAAACCTGGCTGGTCAATGACTGGTAGTGTCGAACAGTGTTGAACTCAACTAAGCCCAACCCACCCTCCGTGGTACATCTCAGAGTCATATCAAGAGACACAGCAACCCCATGACTGCATTGTGTGTTCCCCGTTGGACCCGGGGCCAGGTTCTGGCATTTGCCCATCATGATGACAGTGTGCTTTTTATGATCAGGTTTCTGGTCTTTTTTTTTTTTGTCTTCTGATTGATTTTAGGACAGCTCAACTCACCTCAAGTCAAGGGATATGGCCTGGTAACGGAAGATTCCATATGGCGATGGTCAATGTCCATTTTTAAAATGTTTCTATTTTATGTCTGCTTTTGAAAGCTATTCTCTGCAAGGGGGAACAAAAAACGCCTTGGACCTTTTTCTAATTATCGCCGGAATCACCTACCACAAGACTTCCAAATATGGTAGTTTCTCACGTGTACCTCTTCGGCAAATGCCGTTCATTGGTTGAAAACTCTCAAACCTTGCCGGAATCATCTCCAAATGGCTGAAGAACACGTGTGCAAGTGCGGTGAATCGGGGCTGGCCCGCATGCCGATTCTGGTTGAATATTTGCCTGGTCACTTTTTTGTCTTTGCTTATTACATTTCACACGGACTGCATATTCAACTACGCCGCTCCTTACGCACATTGCTTTGTCAGATGACTTCTTCAAGATCTGGCAAGGTATTTCCGAAGTCGGTAGGCTTCTCGCTATATATATGGTATACAGTTGTCCGAGAACTCAAAAGTCATTTCGATCACACTATTAGAACATCCTATACAGGATGATGGGAATAGAGTCTATTTTATCACCCGTCCGCGTCCTTCGGGCGAGGATCAAAGAATCCAGCTATGAATTCCATTTCACCCCGAATTATCTCCTCAATTAAACCGTCTTCAAGGCTCATGATTAGTATGCTCAACTCCGGCCATACGACGCATGTACGTCCCACAGAAGACCAGGTTCAATCGTCTTAGAGAAATTTGGCCATGGCATGTTATTCCGCCGATATACGACCAGCTGATCAACAACAGATGGGTTTTTTTTTTGATGGCGGCGAAACGAGAAAGCGAGCAAGCGAGTTTTATTCTCCGTCTCTGCATATAAAAGCGCTGGAGAGTGCGTCGTTGAGGCATCGTTCAAGCCTGTGCTTTTTTTAGTGCTCCACATACGACATGTACTTCGAACTCGCTATCCTCGTCGCGACTGCGCTCGCGTGGTCCGCAAGCGCAGGCACGACGACCACCGTGTCTAACTGGGGGGACAACCCATCCAACCTGCCCCCCCCTCCTTGTCTATACCCCTTCCAAACTCGTCACGAATCCCCCGATCGTCGTTGGCGTGCGTCCAGTTCCCTCTCTCTCAGAACATGGTGTGAGTACTAACCGTCTAGCATCCCCCACCAGCTTCACCCCTGCGGCGGCAGCGGATCGCAGTTCATGAGCGAAGTGGGCAACTTAACGACCTACGCGGACAACCTTGGCTTCCCGATCCTCTTCCCGACCTCGAACGCCGAGCTCGGGTTCAACTGCTGGGACTGCTTTTCAACCAAGACGCTTACACATAACGGCGGGGGGGACTCTGAGGGGATCGCCGGGATGGTCTCCTGGGCCTTGAATCAGTTCAAGGGGGATGCGACACGCGTGTTCGCTGTTGGCGCGTCTTCGGGCGCGATGATCGGTAACGTCCTCGCGGCCACCTACCCGAACGTTTTCGCTGGCATCGCAGCGTGGTCTGGCGTCCCGTCCAGCTGTTGGGCCAATGCGACCTCGAGCACGCCGTCAACGCCTGACCAAACCTGCCCTAACGGTACCAAAGCCCGCACATTCTCGCAGGCGCAGTGGGTCAACCTTGCGCTCAGCAGCGACCCAGGTTACTCTGGCACCCGACCGAAGATGTTGCTCACGCACGGCACCGCCGACCCGCTCGTATCCATCCTCAATCTGAATGCAGAGCTCGCGCAGTGGAGCGGTGTCCTCGGAGTCTCGTTCTCTAAGAACGTCACCAATGATCCGACGACGAACTGGAAGCGCATCGTCTACGGCGACGGGACCAAGCTCATCGGATTCGAGGTTGAGGGCGGAGGACATATACCGCCGTTCCAGTGGGATGCGACACTTGAGTTCTTTGGGCTGCTCAACTCCACAAGCAACGGCTCTGGTGGTTCTTCTAGTTCTGGCGGTTCTTCCGGCGGTGGCTCCACTGGTGGCTGGTAACGCATGTTCGCTCCCACTTCTGACATACTCTGACTCCTTCCAGCTCCACTGCCCAGTTTGGCCAGTGCGGCGGTACGGGGTTCACTGGCTGCACGGCGTGTGCTTCTGGATCCACGTGCCAGTTTTCTAATCCTTGTAAGTCCATACTTTTTTTAAAGTTGACTAGGTTATTGAAGCTTCGAGCAGACTACTCTCAGTGCCTGTAATGGGGCCGTCACTGCGCGTGATCTGTCCATTTGCATGACTTTCACTCAACTGTGCTCGTCTTTTCCACAATAAAATGTTTCCATCCTCCGAGCCCTGTTTTAGTCGACTCGCAGACTCGCGCAACTCAGAAAATCGGTGAGAAAAGGTTAATTATGCCTGCTTATCGAAATGGTGAGCATTTGGAGCTCCGAGATCGTAGTTACTCCTGATCCTTCCTTTCCTTCCTTCCTGAGTGAACTATATATATTTACTGTAATAGAGGAATCGACAATCAATGCTAATCATTCTACCAAATTATTAGTCTTTTCAGATTTTCTTTCGATCTATCTAAGCAAAAAGTGAATTTTGTTCACACTCAATAGTTTCTGTTTTCATAGGTATATATGTACCTTTCCACACTCGCACTTCGACAAAGGCGAATAATACAAACTAGAGTCCGCGTTCCGGTGGTTAGTTAGCCACCCGGCACGTGTGATGGCCGGGACTGAGACTTTCAAGTGCGGGAGCTCAAAACTTGTGAGCCGGGCGGTGAGTGGATTGGCGAGTAGCAAAGTGATGGCGAAAGTGCCAACTTGGACGGTGAAGTCAGTCCTGAGGAACTTATAACAGCCGACGCAGTCACGGACGAAAAGTAAATCTGACTTAGGGACGCCAGTCGAGTCGCCTTGTGTGGATTGAAACTTGTCCAGTCACTTCAATTGGACCATCTTGACCAAACTGCTTTCGATCATCCCTCTTACATGCGATACCTACGGACCTTGATACATGGGAGACCGGAGGTTTTCGAACAAAATGGTACATCGGCGCAGAATCCCCACGAGAACACGTTGACGGCCCTGGCATCTCTTATACTGAAGGAGGCCCTCTCGCAGGCTATTTTTGCGCTTCGGAATCGAAAACATCTGACCATTCGAGTTACTAGAGATCGACATGGACATGGGTCCCGACGTCGCCTTAATGACGAAAATTCACGTTGCTCTCAAGATGCATCTCCCTCACGAAACTCTGCATCACCAGCGGCTCGTGCGTACCCACACTGGAAACTTTGTTCGGAATCAAAAACATCCGATATCTGTTCCACTTCAGGAATTTGACTTGCGTGAAACTTGAGCCCCTCACCGCATTCGATGTCGATGATGACGCAGTGCTCGCGTTGGCGGAAGCATGGCCGCACCTCCAACACCTGTCACTACCATCCGGCAAACCTCCCCGTCGCCCAACACTCCGCAGTCTCGTATTTCTTGTCCGGCGTTGCTCCCATCTAGAAAGGCTCGAGATTGATATCGATGCATCTGCAGCAACGTGCTCGCCACATTTGTTGCGCTTCGCAGGCAGACTAGTAACGAGTCTATGTGGGAGACTCGTTGAACGTATCGGTGCTCCTAATCGTCCGCTTTCTCTCTAGTCTGTTTCCTAATCCAATCGGCACTGGAATTGTGGATTCTTGGGGTGACGAAGAGCCACGACATTGGATTGATGTTAAGGAGGCTCTTCCGATCTGTCGTGAAATGCGGGAAGAGAAACGATACTGGCAGCAGCCAATTCCGTGCGACTCGCAGGCCGCACCGCTCGTCTAGGATAGGTTGGGGTCCAACTGACAGATTATATTGGACGAACTAACACATATTCCAGATCCTGCCGCATTTCAATTTGTCGAACTGGGCTCAAATCGCCTGACCTTTTGTACTTCTTGTGTCCTTAGCATGGTGTCCTATAACGCACCGTGTCATCACTGAATTGGTCACCGCTGACGAATTCGTGTTCTTCATGGACCCGAACCATTGCAAGCCGTCCTGCCCCACGAATGCAGTGTTCATTAAATTCGCGGTAAGCATTCCTGATGCAAAGTGGATGTGGAGATTAAAGAATTAGGCTAATAACCGCGCAGAATTTTCGAATGCCCCGTTGCTCTGACGTCAAATTGCTTGACCGTCTCGCGCTGTCACCGGCGGCGAACTCGGGCATGCGTCCCATTCTAGAATACATACAAATCACTAATTTCAGGTCATTCGGTCCATATTTGCACTACGGTCGCTCAATTTTGCATCATTGTTCTGTCCGCATGTCAGCCAGCTTGAACGAAGAAGTGAAAATTGTCCCTTTTACCATCACTGGCATTTAGAAGTTGGTTTGTAGATATGTATTCAGAACACTTTTCTCTTTGACAAATGTATACACTAGGCCTTACTCATCCACCTGAGACGCTAGAAGGTTATTAGGCGCCGAACATGGACGCTATTACTCTGTTGTGGGATAATCGATGCTTTGCCATGATCCACCTTAAGTGCGTTCTCCCCAGGAAGCCGATTATATGACCAGTATTGGCTCAAAGTCATGAATTCACCTTTCAATAACATCTCAAGCGATTTGGACACATGTACAGAGCAATTTTTGCTGCTACATCGGGACTGTGGCGCAGTTCAATTTCAAAGTTATGCCCACCCGCAATCCGCTGTGCCAACTATTCCCCACGTAGGCGAGAATCAAGATTATTGGCGACAGGCCCAGAGGAAAACGTCTGTTGAGCTTACTTACACTAACGTGGGCCCCCTCGTTCAATAGGGGTGATGTCGGATCGATCGTCTCATTTCGGACCAATTGTCTCAGAACAGCTCTCACTCGATTGAAGCCGCACCTTTGCCTCCCTGGTCTTTCAGATGGAAAGGTTAGCTTTGGGCTCACATCCTTTCACATTGTATATGCTGGTACGCTATAGACGAGGCGTTTTATGCATTTATGCAGCGTTCTCACCTTCAAGTTCGGTGCCGCACATGCGTGGTGCGTTTATTTCCGAGGAGTCTGCGAATCGTGTCTCACCTCTCCACAGCGGACCGCCTTGCGGGGTGTATAGCCTTGGCAAGTTAAACAGTCGATCGTTCACTTCCGCAGGTGTATAAAGACGAGATGGATTTTGTCGTTTCAATCAACACACCATGTACGCCCCCATGAGCTCAAACACCTCCCGCTCTCAGTCGTGGATGGCTCTCTCTGCAGAAGTATCTCTGCTTCCCAGTATCAAAGCGGGGTCCGCATCCCTCCGAAAGCGATTTCGGTCTGTCTCCACTTCTACCCCGCCTCAGTCATTCGTCGAGCCCCGGCCCACGACAACATCGCCAACGTCTCCCCGTATCCCTCCTCAGTGCCCACGAAAATCCGCACTGAAGCGGCCAACGACCGAACGCCGGGCATCTTTACCTACAACCGTTTCCTCCACAGTAACACGAACCGAATTCCCTATTTGGTCGTCACCTGCGGCGGACGAAAAGCACGTAGACGATACACTTCATGGTAAGTTCAACCAATCTCCATTTTCTCGCCATAATCTCATAAGCGTAGATCGTGGTTCTCCACCTTCCTCCCCAATCAGCAAGGTGTTTCCTTCCGCATTGTTGGGGCGTGTCCGAAACATCCACATCTTCACCCCCTCGCCGAGTCCACCCCCCTCGCGAAGGGCATCGCGCATCTTCGAAGATCTCCCGCCGCCCCCAGATTTGGACGAGGTTTCCGTCACCGTCGAATCAGACGAGGAAATGGTATCCTCGCCGACGACCCCGCGCAAGGTACGGTTTGTCGTTCCTGCGCCGCCGCCACCACCGCCCACTCCGGAGCCCGAATATGAAGAGCCGGCCTGGTGCGATTTCATGGTACGCCTCCCTTGTTGTCCTCTGTGCCTCGAGGTGTCTTAAATACACCGATTTCAGTAATTTCCGATTGACGAGTATTCATGTTTCTTTACCTTTCATTCGTCTGTGTACAGTATTGTATTTTTATTGTATTTTTATTGCCAGCCCATATGTACGTACACGTACCGTACCCAAAATTTTGTGCCACTTTTGGCCTTCCCTTGCCGTATGCTTCGAAAGAAAATATTTTGATTGGCTGTCTGCACATTTCCCTGGTTTTGAGACAACATAACATCAGTTTGTCTGTGCTTGGTTCACAAGCGCGGCGTGTAGGGTCACATGCGCGTATCTTTCTTCCTTCGTACACTTCACACCCGCCGCAACCCGCTGTGCCTCTCTGTGCCCGGGCCCCGCGGTCACGGCATGTCAAGCGGCGGGACGTTTCCCTCGTCTTACATCTGTGATCGTCGTAACCTGGTCTCGCTTCGCCTCGCTTTGGCTCGCCTCATGGCTCGCCTTGCTGTCTCATCTTGTTTTGCGCTGGAAGGCTGGAGACTATATTCGTACACAACCCATGCGCTCCCTGTTGACGCTGGGAGCAGAAGCACGACCATCCGGATGCGGGGTCTATTTTCGCAGTGAATCGGATGGATATCTTCGCCTCAGCTCGCTCAGCAACTGCTCTGCACCTCCTGTCGTCAACAGAGCATGACAGAACAGCATGAAGATCTCCCACGTTAGCTCACAACACAGCTCCCGCCACTCGCGGCCATCAATGAAGCGGAGCCAAGGACTTGGAGACGTTCGCAACTGTACAATTTGCAGTACGGCATCCCGGATATCTGAGAACCTTCAATTATCCATCATCTAATGATTCATCGGAGTTGGGAGGCACTGCTCAGCGAGAAAAAATCAATCTCTATCGCCCTCTTCAAGATCGTGCGTTTCAGGAAAAAAAACTCAATACTGGCTGTGGGTCTGGAATGTTCATACATCGTATGAATCTGACCCGCCTGCAAATTCTGACCAGTCTTAGCGACAAGCTGTTAGCCTGGGAAACATTTACAAACCATCCGGACTCGCAGGATCGTGTATTCATATGCGGTCTTTTTTTGTCCACTTTCGACAGCAGCGAGAATTCTCACGGCAATCCAGCATTCAACGACGATGGGGATCGCCGCATCATCCGTCCTGATGGGATTGTGCAATCACCGTTTCTTAGCGGCTGTGTCAAAATTTCCGAGAAGTTTTGCAACTTGAAGTGCATGCCAACCTGCCTTTGCTCAGTCTCAGAAGATCTGAGTCAAAGGCCTGAAGATCAATTAGCTCGCCATCCAAGATTGCGATTGCTGTTGCTTCGTCTGCCATCGTCTGCTGCTCCGTGGTGAGTGTCTGACCTTTTTATATTTCTTTTGTACGCAAGGTTTGAACATGTCCACACGCGGGTTACATGCACATCAAAGATCTCGACAACACAGGCATCCTAGCAACCCACGCCAACCCCCTGCTCAACCTATTTTTCAGGTGGCCCACAAGTCTCAAGGGCACACTGAATGGACGGCAAATGGTTGGACTACTGAAAGCGGCGAGTAGCATTGTTGATCACCCTGATTTCCCTGACTCGTTTTTCAGTAACAACCGAACATGTGGACATCGAATCATGCCGTCTTATTGAGTTTTTGTTCGACAGGCTGTGCAGGCGTCTAAACTGTGAGATTTTGAATAAAGGCCCAGCCCAATTCGGAGCCGCGTTGGTTTCTTTTCGCCCACCTCCCCTCTCACCCTCCCCCTCACGAATCAACAATCATGCCTCGCTCGTTCTATCTTGCGGGGTTGGCGTTCCTCTTTTTCGCCTTGGTGCTGAGCTTCCTTTCATCGATATCCCTCCCCCTATCTCCCTGCCCTGGACTTTACACGTGTCCACTTTGCTGGGGGATTCTTCTCGAGTGATAAGGGACAAGTTCTGACTCAAGTGCGGGTAAGTATTTCCGCCGTCTCTCTAGTTTTTTCATTCTAACTTTCTTTATCAGTGGGGTATCTGGTACGCGGGCATGGTCATTTTTTTCTGCTCACTCTCATACATGTGAAAGGGGACCTTGTATCTACGACGGGAATAACCAGCGAACCTGTTTCCACACCGGTTAGTAGTCGTCCATTATTTCCACATCCTCACAACCTCAACTGCGCATCGTTCATTTCAGGACACGGTTATCCCTTGCCCATCGAAACCCGCGACGGCCAGCTAGTCATCATCGGTGCATCTTGGACTCGGGGCCTTGCCATTCACCCCGTTGGTTAGTTGTGTGCCTCCTCCAGCAAGCTGGTCGCTCAATTTCTTTTCTTTTAGCCACCGCGGCCATCGCTGTTGCATTCGGGTTCGCTGCCTCGAAATTGGAGCATGGACCACTCATCGCGTCCTTGACGTCCTTCTTCGCCGCATTCATGGTGGATCCCCTTCGCCTTCTGCGTCTACTATCTGACTGTCCCATAGCTTCTGATCGCCTTCGCTATTGACATCGCCCTCTACGCTTTCGTACACCACGAGGTCGGCAAACTCAAGAACGTGGACGGCAATGTTGACGCAGGCTCCGGTGTGTAGCCTGCATTTATTCTACTTCGCCATCTATCCTGAACTATTGCTCAGCCTTTTGGATGACCTTGGTCTCCCTCATCCTCGTCCTCCTCGCCGGCTGCACCGTTTGCTTCGGTCGCCGTAAGGACGGCGGGGGCGACTCATACCCGATGTTCACCAAGACGGCGGGCAGTGGCGGGTTCTTGTCGCGGTTCCGCAAGTAAAGCGATGCTTCAGCCGAAGGAGGAGGGGTTAGAGCTGTTGCTTGCTTGGAGCACATACCTGAACAAAACTATTCCACCGAACGGTTGTTCAACATCTCATATACCCGGAATAGAGTAGAAATGGAAATTTCCGTGTACGATACAGATGCCTCATCTATGCACTCTGATGTTCTGGAACGACCTGATGAACGACATACAGCAATCACTAATTAAATGGGGTATGTCATGCCAGGGACCGGATCGTAATCAGTTTTGACTAAAAATAGTCACGCTATTTAAATGCAATTCAATTGAGCGACCATCCAGTGCTGAAAGGTATTGAAAATCGCGCGCCGGTAGAGAAGGAGTGGACGAACTTGGAAGCCTGGATCAAGGCGGTTTTGTAGATTGCTCAGCGGTCTTACTTTGGGCTGGATGTCCTCGAGTTCCGGGCTATCAAATCTCTCACATTAAGACCAACGACGTCGACCGCTTCCATTCTTACAGGCCACTTGCCGATAATATATATCTTTTAAACTGGAGTTTGGTCGGAATGGATGAAAGCTATGTCGCTGCAAGAATTGATCTCTCGTTAATCTCCCCGCGCTGGTTCTTCTCCCGCTCTCGCTCTATCGTTTGATGCTTTTCCCTAATCCTCCCTGCCTATCGGACTTGCACTTAGCATTTAGTCCCTGTGAATGTGACGATGCCGGCAGGAAAACGGATTGAGTTACCATCTACGGGTAGAAAATACATGACAAGCAGGGCAAAATCCGAACGATATACTAACTGGGACGTCGAATGTCTCGTTGTCCATCAAAAAACGCGGCCATAAACGCCGACATCGCCTGGCGCGTTGCTTGGCATTGAGCAAGCGCCTGTGATCAAATACACTGCGCGTTTACTCGCACCGCACATGTCTCCTTCCCGCAACCTCAATGGCTTCTGACGATACCCCCCAAAGTCTTGCTCTGGCCGCCATGCCCCCGCCCGCGGAAAAGCTGGCGGCAGGAGACCTATTGCTCAGCGCGTCGCACCCCTCTCATGGACGAGCTCTCCAACCTCCGCGAGGCGGTGGCGCGTTTCCAGGTGAGGTTCGCTCTGCGTTTTCGCGATAACACAAACAGGATGTTCTAACGGCGCTGTGACAGAAAGAAGCACACGCTCCCTTCATAAAAACTCCAGCGCTACGGCCTCGACACGTCGGTGCTCACTGAGCGGGTGGCGCACCTGGAGGCTGAAAACGCGCTGCTGAACAGGGAGCTGGAAGTGCTGCGCGAGAACCGCGTTCCACCGCAGAAGGAAGCGCAGCAGGACACGGTGGCGCAGCTGACGCTCGCCATGCGCCGCCTGAGCGCGAAGCTCTCGTTCACGGAGACCGCGCTGAGTGAGAATGTGCTGGCACTCACGCAGGCGGCGGCGCTCGCGGCGAAGCACGAGTACGCCTCCGCCAATGTGTACGGCCTCGTCGCGCGCGCGTGATCGAGAGGAGGAGGGGGCGGCTGCGCGAGCAGGCGCTGGAGCTTGAGGTGCTGAGGGCGAGGGAAGAGACAAAGCCAAGAGACCATGTCGTCGGAGAGTACGCGGCGCTTGTGCGTGCACTAGAGAGGCGTAGTCGGCCGTCCACGTCCGCTAACGACGACATTCCGAATCCCGCATCCGGCCTCCCAGACGCTGAAGCGCAGCTCACCGCCCTCGCCGTCGCCTTCGCAGAAAAGAACGGCGAGCTGCGCGCGCGTCGCGGAACTCGAGGGAAAACTCGAAGTCTCGGAGGCACAGCTCGCGGCGGCGGGGACGTTGAGTGTCGAGCTGAGTACAGCGCTCGCGCACGCGAGGCTGGCCACGGAACAGGCGCGTGTGGATGATCAGAGCGTGGCGGGGATGGTGGAGCGGTATATGTGCGTGTCGGTCCCTTTCATCATCTCCACGCTTGAGTACGCGAGCCATGGCCTCGCCCATGTCCCTAGTCCACAGTCGAGGGTCGTGTCGACGTGACCCTCGCGCATTACCCGCCCCGTATCTTTCGCCGCCTAACCCCATCCCGCAGGAAATTCACCCAACAAACTACTTCCACCCTCCACCAGTCCCTTCAAGCCCTCCGGCGGCGGCATTCCGCCACCCTCTCCACCCTGCATACCCAACTCGCCACCCGCTCCACACAATTGCACGCGTCGAAGGCAGAGACGGAAAGACTAGGGAGCGTGCTGGATAGGACGAGCGGCGCGCTGATGAGGGAGGCGGCGGGGCGGCGGCGGGAGGTGGAGGTGCGGGCGAGGCTGGTGGGGAGGGAGGAGGGGGTGGTGAGGGCATTGAGGGAGGTTGTGAAGGAGGCGGGGGAAAGGAGGGAGGGGCGCGCGCGGAGGCGGGGGGGAGGGGCAAGGGCAGAGTGCGGAGAAGGAGATGGGGGGAAGGAGCAATGGTTGAGGAGGCCGAGGGGAATGAGGGGGGGAGACGCGACACATGACAAGGACGAGCTCGAAGCGGATCTGCAAGCGCTCGAGGTAAGGGGTACGCTGCGTGCTCGAGCAGCTGGACAGCGACGACGGCGGGCACGGGAGCCAGGGGCGGATGGCGCTGCTCGAGAGCGCGGTGGAGATGCTGGTGGGAGAGCTGGAAGGGGAGGTGGCGAGGAGGACGGAACTTGAGCGATGGGTACGCGATATCGACAAGGCAACTCTTGCGAGGATTACTCGTGTCGAAACGCCGGATTTGATTGACTTGGATGCGCCAGCGGCTGCCGACGGCGCTCCCGCTCCTCTTGCTTCCATCGTTTCGTCATCTCCGGAAGCACCAGCCGAGGCTGCACCCCTCGTGGATCTCGCCACCGAGACGGCGACAGCACCACTTGCCCCAACTCTCCCAGAAGCAGCCCCCAACCCTGCCGACACCTCACTAATCCATCCTCTCCCAGAGGACCTCGCCGCAATAAGCAAACGCTACGACGCTCTCCAGCGCGCCTTCCACGACTGTCACCGTACGCTCGAAGCACTTCGCGCGGAGCTCGCTGCCCCTGGTCCAGCCCACGACGCACTACGCACCGCCGTCGCACGCCTGCACGACTACACCGACGCCGCGCGCGTCGAGCTCGATATCCGCGTCGCGGATGCGCGTGTGTTCGCCCGTGGGTGGCAGACGCTTGCTCAAGTCCGATCGCCTGACGCGGCGGAGGGAGAGGGAAAGGGCGAGAGGGACGGCGGCGTGCAGATTGCGAACTTTGTAAGGCGCGACGGGCAAGCACAGGAGACGTTCCGGAAGAAGCTTGAGGATGTAGAGCACGATATTGAGGTGATGAGGCGCGTGTTGGATGCGCCTCCCGGAGAACCGGCGCTTTCATCTTCGCTGACTACAACCCAGAAGGATCAAGAAAGGGGCAGTAGCGTGGGCACGTCACACCCGCTCGATGGGCTTGGGCTGCGTCTCGCGATGCCGCCATAGGGTGTGGGGACGGTCGAGCGGCGTCCGGTCTCGGGCGTATAGATGCTTGGACTGGGCGTCGGGGGCATGGGGCGTCCACCGCGGATTCGCGGGAGAGGACAAAATTATACGCCTACGCATGTGGACTAGAGTGGCACACTCGGTCTGCACTTATTCTGATAAATTTATTCACTGCCTAGATCGATCATGTTGAGAGCATTTACCTGCTCATAATTCAAAACGACCAGAAAGTTGAGAAGAGTGCGACCTCGTTCACAGGCGAGACAAGGCGGTAACACTGCCAATTACAAGCCGTTGGGCGCAGGGAGGAACTTCTGTCATAGCACAACTTGAAGTATCCGTGATCGGCAGAGTGACCAGCCTGAGATAGAAATTATTGCTGTTGCAGGGCCATGATAGGGGAGAGTTCTAATGGCGCTAGGTTCACGAGCGACATCCTGTGGTCTTCGAATGTGTGGCTGACATTCGGGGAAAACAGTATTTTATGTCCACACCTCGAAGATCTCTCTCCAGATATCAATGCGCGATGGCATTAGAAAATCCACTTGAGAAGCTGTAGATCGTTTAAGTTTCGCAGGAGCTTTCATATACGCGCCACACGGGAGATGAGTGATTTGCGTGAGATGAACAGCCCCGGTCGAGAACAATCAGGAGGAGAGGCGTTGAAGACCAATCAGTTAGTTGGTGATATGGTGTGGCAGAACGGAGCAGTGAGTGGGTCGTCTCGTCTCCTGAGGTTCATTGTGCCGCTCAGGATGGTGACGAGTGAGTTTGATCTGATTGGCCATGTTTGCACGTTTGCCCTTTGCTTTCAACCCTTGCAAGCACACGTTACAGGCCTCTAGCCATCGAGAAATCTACGACTTCTTGCCTGCAAATTCGGAGGAATTTTTGCTAACATGGATAGCATTGACTGCCGACTAGCGTTTTAACTTTTGACTCGCGTTGTTCAAATACTTTGATACTCTGCCTTGTTCTGGATCGATCCGATTCGTACGAGGTCCCCGTATCGAAAGTCCTTCACAAGCATGACTCAGACACAAAACCACTCACGCCCGTCGCCGAACTAACCGTTCAATACAACAGTAGCTGCCGGTTGCGTAGGTGAACACCAACTGATAGACATCGAAACACCTCCTCGTTACCTTGGAAAAAATGCGGGACGCCACCACAAGATGGTATTGCTCTGAAAATAAACGGCCCAGCCTTCTGGAATTTTCATTTAGAAACTCCCAACACTGTTTGTCTCGAGTTACGCCTGAAAATGATGGCTACCGGTGTTGATGCGCTCGCGTACAGCTGTCACGGTTGACCATCCGCAACGCCCGCGACGTATATACCCACACAGCCCTGGAAAGACGCCCTGGAAAGCCTATAAGTAAGTAACGAGTCATATTTTATTTGACCCATACCACCTTACCAAAAAAATAAAGAACCTCCTTGAAGGATGTCGTCGCCTCGTTCATTCTACATCGCCGGAATCGCGTTCCTCGGTGTTGCTCTTGTTCTCGGCATCATTACTTCTATATCCCTTCCGACGTTCTCAGCAATAGATTTTGTCCGCGTCTTTTTCCCGAATGCGCCGAAAGACGGAAACATTATGAGCGAGGCGCGGGTATGTCTTCCATCCCTCTCCGTAATGTGTCCATCACTGACTTCACGTAGTTTGGCATCTGGTACATATTCCCGTTAACTTGAGGACGCTAGTGGGATGCTAATGGAAATGCAGGGCACCGTGCCTCTACGACGGAAACGGGAAACGAAGCTGTGTGGACAGCGGTACGTCCTTAATTTCTAACGTGCGGGTCATCTCCAGGCTCATCTCTCCACGTAGGCCACGGTTACGCCTTCGTAATATTCAGCGCGGAAGACCTGAGTAAATTTGTCATTATTGGGTCGTCTTGGACGCGGGGGCTGGCAATTCATCCCGTCGGTAAGCTGCCTGCAGGGCTTGTCCGTTTGAAACTTTACCTTACTTGCTGACGCCTTGCGTTTCAGCGACCGCATTCACGGCCATCGCGCTTGGCCTCGCCTGCTCAAAACTCGAGCACGGGCCACTCCTCGCAAGCCTCTCCTCCTTCGTCGCCTCCTTCTTGGTTCGTATCGTCTCGTCTTGTCCTCCATTGAATCAAAAATGAATTAATCTCACTCTAGTGGCTTCTCGCGTTCATCGTGGACATCGCTCTCTACGCCTACGTGAAGCAGAAAGTCGGCACGATCCCCAACGGACATACTTCGGCCGGTCCTGGTAAGCGATATCATAGTTCTCTTTCTGTCTGCCGTGCGCTTATTCACGATTTATGTAGCCTTCTGGCTGACTTTTATATGCCTGATCCTCGTCCTCTTGTCTGGTTGCACTGTGTGCTTCGGACGCCGGAAAGAATCCGGGTCAGACTATCCGAGTTTTAGCTCGTCTGGTAGCGGCGGGATCCTCTCGCGGTTCCGCAAGAACTGAACAAGGCTATCGGACTAGAGTAATATTTAAGTTATGGAGCGGAGTCTGGATTCAGATATTTATTATTAATTATAGTAGCAATGTGCAGCGATACCAAGATAAATACAAATGCGCGAGGCTGGGTGGTATGCAATCGGAGAGTTTGACGAAGTAAAAGTATCCGTCGAAAGGGTGATGTTATTCGAAAGGACGTGAAATGGAGGGGGTATGAGTTTGGTAGCATTAGGAATGCGGATCCTTGCTCAAGGCTCAGCACGACTGACAGAAATCTCTATGTACAAACGACTCGGAGAGAAATGCGAAACTTTTCGGTGTGTTCAAATCATTCAATAGTTGTTTTTTTTTTCCGTTTACGCGACTGAGGATTCTCATAGCTTCAAAATATTTGCAAAGAGGCTGTGGAAGCAAAAATCACACCATGAGACACTCTAGAACGCTCCAGGCCACGGACAGGACTGAGATTCCTGTACTGTGGGTGCGCGGATGTCTCGTGTTGCCACTTGGGATAGGGGGCTAAGCTGTGATCCCATCACTCTTTCTTTGCCTCTTCCTTCATCGTCTGCGTCGTACCTCTGGCCTCGACAAGGTTTCCTTCCCTGGAAAATTCAATGCCTATGTCCTGCTCTCTTCTGGCCGCTCTCTTGGATGGGTGACCGCCTCTTTCGCGCGGATACCCTGAGTCAAAGTTCCGGTCATGTCTCAAACTCAAACTGTCCCCCCGACTAAGGCTGCTGGGCCCAGCCAGGTCTAGACCCGTGCAGTATGGGTATAAAAGTAGGAGGAACTTGCTGAAATCTCAATCTACAACTCGCAACACCAATCACCGCAACATCAACACCTTCATCCTACTCGATGCTCGCAGTCGCACTCTCACCTTCTTCGATGCGGCGCTCCGAGCCCCGCCAAGCAGCAGCAGCCAATCCAGCCCTCAACCGTAAAGACGTGCCCCACCCTCCCCGCTCACTGGTTTTCTGACGAAGAGACCGACCTTCGTCGCTTTGCGCTCAAACGTAATTCTCTCGAAATGGTGCTTCGCCTCTACGCGTCTGACTGCGAACCTTCAGCCCAAGGCAAGGACGACTCGGTCCGTATCCTTGGCTTCTCTTCTTTGCCTTCCCTGCTGATGTAGTTTTCAAGTGCACGACACATATACGGATTGGCAGCGATCTCGACGTGCCTCAATTTTCCGCCGTCGACTACACGGCTGTGGCAACGACACCCATCTCCCCACCTGTATCCCCACTTTCGCCTGTGAAACCAACAAGGCCGCGACTCCAGCGGACTTCGCCTGTGACCCTTTCCCCGCCATCGGCTGCTCCCCGTCCCGCTTTCGCGTCCAAGAACATAACATTCGAGCAGACGGCGTCGATAGTTACTTCTAGCTTAATCCAACTCCAGCCACCCGCCGGCTGCCTCGCTCGTGCTTCAGTCGACTTGGTCGCCTCATCCTCATCCGGCTCACGCCGCTCCAGCGTGAGCTCCACCAATTCCACCAACTCCTCCGTCAGTTCCGAATCGAGCACCATAAGAAAACCGCGCCTTCGCACTATCCCGCGGTTCTGTGTCTCCATCGTGAGGGTACGTTCCTCGCCTCCATCGTCCATCCTTTAGTATAGTAAACTCATAAACCACCTCAGAGCACGTATCTTGCCGTCAAAGAGTTCTACAACCCGCCCCGAACGCAGCCCCCAAACCCTGTCGCCCGAACAGATGCTGACGATCGAGCCCCTCCCCATGATGCGCGAGCCGCGGCGTCGTTTTCGCTCGCATTCGCTCCCACCCGCCTTTGCATCCGTAGCGCCTGGCGAGAAGCGCACGCGCTTCGTGTGTCCTGCGTCCCAGCCACGGCGAAGCTCTCAGGTTGGGCTGTGGCCTGAGCTAATCGTAAGTCCCTTTTCTACCATTTTGACTGCAGGCTAATGCGTTTCGAAGATGAATGACAACAATTTGTGAACGGACGGGGGAAGGGACGATGCGCGTGTTTGGGAGTCGTCGGCAGTCGGGAAGGGCAGGACTGAGGCTCGAGTCGGATCAAGGTGAACTTGTCTGATACCGACGACGCAGCTGTAGCTACCCCGCCAGTGGATTCAACTGGTATATGGACATCGTGCGTTGGCGCCAGAGAGCCGTGCTCTTTTTCTGTATACCCTGACATGTACTCAAGTACTTCGGATACCCTGTCGCAGTGCTCAATTCATTGTCACTTTGACCTTTGTAAAATTTATCCCAATACCACCGTCGAATTTCGACAGACATTGACAAGCTGAAATACACGATGAGTCGAAAGAAAACCTCCGCCTTCAAAAGGTTCACATTATTCTTGCCCAGAAAGACGGCATCCATTCCTTCACTGCGCAACATTCTCGTCGAGGCAGCGGTCGCAGCCGAGATGGTGTCGAGGTAGTTGTTAGGGTCGAAGACAAGAAGACGCTTCAACCCTTTGTGTTTACGCGCCTGGATCATGACAAAGGAGAGGTCCAGTGGGAATCCTCTTGCGACGCCATAAGAGAAGGAGGTGAGGTTTGGGCAGAGGTTGGACTCGCTCGAGGTACCGGATACCGTCATGGCGTTGAAGAGGAGAGCCTGGTCCTTCACTAAACACTCGGCCTCGATAAGTAAGTCCGCCGAGGACGGTGATTAGTTCCGACGAGATGTCGCACTCCATCAACACTAGTTTTCGGAGGGTGCAGGAGGACCCGTGGACGAAAGGGAGGAGTTTGAGCAGACCCGCCGTCGAGCCGTCGACATAATACAGATCCTCGAGCAAGGGCGCCGTGAGGCGATCAAGAAAGGCGGGAACTTGTATGCAGAGACGGCGGAGGTGTGGAAGTCGAATGGAGATGGAGGAATGCTGGCCATGGGGGTAGTGCATATCTGCCAAGCTCATAGCGCACTGCGCCAAGTGCGGGCTCCGCTGGAGGATAATGAGCTGGGTTTTCACTGTGTATGCACCTCCAAAATGTGTGATTTGTCCCCACGGGAGGAAGATGTCCGGCGACAACTGCGCAAAGGGCCAGTCGGTGAGGTACACCTCTCGCAAAGTCGGAGCGGTAGAAAACACGTCGGGGACTATGACTGTGGGGCCACTGAACAGTTCAATGAGGACAGGCGGCCGTGGACGGGGAGCAGCCAATCCAATGCATGGGGGGGAACGGAAACGGGAGACGTCAAGGCGCAACGTGGCCCACCGACTGCACTCCGCAACGATGAGATCCGCAATTCGAGGATCCATGCCAGCGCGTCTCTTTCCCGCGCTATTCGCATCCCTCACCACCCAACAGACCTTTAGTGGGGCGTCGGCCGATCGGAGAAGTTGGGATTGAATCATGGAGAAGTCTCCGGAGTGTAGCGGGGCCGAGGGAATGATGATGGAGGTCCAAAACTGGGTATATGCGAGAGTGCAGAGTCTCCAGGATCGACAGACGTGCCCAAGAATCCAAGGAGGCTTGGTCGGTGCGGCTTCATCATCATCCATGCTGATCGTCAACCTGAATATTTCATAAATCAACTCCAGAGGCAGGCAATGGATTGGGGATAATAATCCATTCCGTTGCTGCCAATGCGTTCTAAGATCGCCACTCCTTTGTCGACCAACTGGCCTAGAGTGGCCCTCAAATCACGTATTCGGATATCCAAGGTGTCTGGTTCCTCAGCGATGATATCGCCGACGCCGATTGCAGGAGTGTCAGATAACGAGGCGTCGTTTCCCTTGTGCGGGTGCTTGAAATGATGCAACGAAGGTCCCGGGCCCTGTACTGCGGGTGGAAGACCACCTGACAGTGTGGACGAGTTGACGGGCAGCCTGGGTGCCTTACCTTTCCAACAAGTTTGTCCCATGTTCTACAACTGAGATTGAGTCATAAACGTATAACTTACAAGGAATCCCACTCACCTGCGTACAGACACAAGAACAAGTGTGTGGCGGAGAATAAGTGGACACGATTCATGTATAGCCGCTAAAACGGCGAAAAGCTGTGAACGATAAGGATCAGGATCAGAGATAGACCAGAGCACTTATGTCACTCAAAAGAGCAATTGCCGAACAGCACTTGGGTCCTTAAGCGGCAAGCCAATCACCCGAAGTAATTGCGTTGAGGGCCAGAGAAGGTCGTGCAAAGTTGTTCAGGCGCCACCTTAGCATGGCAGTGGGATGTATCAGCAGCCGCTGATCAGCGGTTTCGCCATGATATATAGAAACCGCTAGTGTAGAGGGCATTCTGATGTATCAACGCACCTTTCTCTCAGCCACCAAATAATATTTGCTGGTAGCGAGCAACAGGTTCCGTCGTCGTCGTCCACAATGAACAAGCATTCTGAGAATTGCCATCAAAAGTTTCCATTTTGGGCAACGACGTCGAGCGAGGCTCGACGTCGTCGATCACAGCGACGAGAAAAAAGATATAAAAAATGCCTAAAAATACGAAAAAGGGGGGTGCATGGCGAAGAGACATACGTATGCGTAGAGTAAAGAATACGTGCTACATAACCAGAACTTCATCCACATAAGTCGATTTAATCTCCCGCCGAGGCAAAGTCGCTATCGGCTCCTCCTCCTCTCCGTCGCTTGGGTTCCCTTCGTCCTCGCTATCGTCCTCTTCGTCATCCTGAGTCGATGGTCCTTTATCGCCCGCCCCTCCAGCTCGCCCGCCCTCTCCAGCTCGCCCGACCTGCCACGCTGGATCAGCGCGGGCAGCTGCTTCCACTCTTCCGCAAACCCCTCCGCCAGCTGAGTCTGGATCGCCGCCTGGCGCAACGCGCGTATGCCGTTTCGCCCTCCAGCTGCGCAGGCAGGAGCTCAGCCCTTTGTCCCACCCGTGCTCCCCACCACCCCGATCGCCACCGAAGATACCGCCCCACCCGCGCCATCTCCTCCTCGAGAAGGTCCACCTCTTCCCGCCAGCGGTGGCAGCGCGTACCTTCGCCCCACTCGATGCGTACTGCTGTTTGGCTGTCAGCACAGGCTTCAGGATTCAGAGGTTATATCCACATACCTTCATTCATGGCCGCACCGTCCGCAGGATCGTACTGCCCTCCTTGAGTGACCCAGATCCACGACACGGGGCGCTCGACCCGGCTTCTTCCCCTTCCTCCTGTGCTTCTTCTTCCTCTCCGGATCGTGGAACCTGGATTGTGGCAACCCACGGACGTCGTCTTCCGCCAGCGGGAGCAGCGTCCGCTGCCACTCATTGCGCTTCACCATGCGCCCCAGCGTTTCCAAGGCCGTGCGCGCTGCCGTGCGATACTGCTCCGCCGCCCGTCGGATCTGCTCGTTTAGCGCAGCGATCTTGTCCTGTGAGCGCATATTCGCTCGCACACCTCTGGAGTGGGTATCCTTGAGCTTGTAGAGGTGCGTACGCACGAGCAGCAGACGTCGCACTTCGTGCAGGGCTTCCTCAGCCTGCCCGACCCGCAGCCGATACTCGTGTTGCTGGGTGGCGAAGGGGACTGACACCTCTTGGACGACGTTCTGGGGCGCGCGGGCGATGGCGGAGGGAAGCCATAACTTGATGTCTGAGACGGTGACACCCGGGATAGGCTGGGTCTCGGCACTGCTGGCGCGGGCCTCATCCTCGAGCTCTCGCACGTTCTTCAGCCCAGGGAAGAACTTCGTCTGGACCTCGATCCACGCGAAGATCTTGCGGCGCAGTTTGCTGGTGCGCTCAATCATAGCCCGCCGCTGGCCGTCGGTGGGGTGCAAGCCCGTGGACGCGACGTCAAACGCAAGGATCCGCCTATTATTATAAGTCGTCGTCGTCAATCTTCCGGTTACACATCCTCAGAATACTGGACTTACTGCTGGTCTTCTAACTGGAGCCCCATCCCCAAGAGCTCGGTGATGTGCATATCGCCCTTCACGGCACTCGCATCCTCCTTCCCCGTTGCCTCCCTCGCCGCCGCCTCCGCCGCCAGCTCAGCGCGCACCTTCGCGACATGCAAGTCCTTCCGCAATGTCTCGAACGGGTTGGGCGCGCTCACGTCCGTCTCCCACAACTGCGCCATTTTCGTCCACTCCTCCACAACGCTGGCTCCCAGTGACTCCTCGAGATCCGCCAGCGCTTCCCTCGTCTTCACCATCTCCGGCACCGCGGCTTCGGTCTTACGGCGCAGCGTATAGCCTGTGGAAACAGTGAGAAACGACGAGGTGGGGCGAGCCGTTCACCTACCGAGCGCGATGATCTTTTTATGATTCCAATCGTTGAAATGGTCGTCCAGCGCGTCACGACGCGACCCTGGACCCATCTCCTTAGTACTCTGTGCCAATGGGTTGGCGTTGGCCCACCCGCGTTCCGGTGCCTCGCCGTCTGTCTGTCCCACGTCGCGGGTGAGGTGGAAGGAAAATTTCAGGTTGCACGCTTCGATGTGTGCCGGGAGGTGGAACTTGGGGACGAGGAAGGTCATGAACTTTCCCGTCCCGTCGATAGTGATCGTCTCGTCCTGGTATTTCCACAAGCGATCCCAGATGTTGATGTGCCACTGGCACGCGATGTCGTAGGACACGAAGAAGCGCATGAGGGGCGAGCCGACGATGCTGCGGAAGAACATATAGTCCATGTTAAGGTACCTGTAACATAGAGTCAGTGCTCAGGTCCGAGTAACCGATATTAATGGCCACCTACCGCTCCCCCAGCTGCAAGTCGCCTACGGCATTGGGCCGCTTCATGTTGTGGCGAGCGCAATCGACCGCACCAATGCCAGACGAAGCCGTCCCCCGCGCCTCTCGATCGGGTTTATCGACCGCGTCGTGAGCAACGCAATGGCTCCTCTGCGATGATCATCAGCTCATTTTCCCCGCAATTCCGAATCTGACACCTACGGGTTGACTCTGGTGCCAGTTCCGCTTGACGTGCTCCATGTACGACTTGACCTCGCAAAAAAACGCCCAACCATTGCCCAGGCCGGGATCTTTCTCCTCCGTCGAAACATCCTTTCGCTTGAGCCGAAAGTTCGCGTCGATGGCAAGAAATAGGGGCGTATAAGAATCTGACGCGCGGTCACCTAAACGCTCGTGTAGAGTAGAAGGACGTCCACTTACTGCTTGTCCTCGGGTGCATTTTCCCAGTTCGGCGGGAGGTTCTTCCCCGGGTGGGGGGCACGCGGGACATAACAACGCGCACTGCCCTGGTTTCGTCTGCGCAATGCCGCCAGCGTCGTGGCCCTGCCCTGCCCGTTTCAGCATTCGTACGTGTCGCCACTGTTTCGTCATCCGCAAAAATGCATGGTAACGATCCTATACCAATATCAGTGTCATCCAATTATCATTCTTTGCGACACATACCTTGTCTTCCTTGCGCTCCTTTTGCGAGTCGCCCCCCTCGGTCTCGCGAGTCTGCCGCGCGAGGTCAGAGTTGTGCTCGATACATCGCTTCTCAAAATACGCACCTTCTCTGCCTTACGCGCACTTTGGGAATTATCTGTCTCACTCACGGGATCCTATCTCGAGGTAAGCGTCATGCGCCGTTCTCTTTCACACATAACACGTACCTTGCGCTTTTGGCGTTTCTTGAATCCCAAATTGTTCGTCTGCCTCGCGAGGCTCTGGTAAAATTCGAGCGCTGAGCACTTCGATTCGAACGATAATAGATGATGTTGGCGAAGGACGGCAAAGGTCGCCGCCGTCTTTGGATTCGTAGTCGTCGCGGGCCATAGCTGCGCCCGGAGCAGCTGGACAGTGGGGTGCCCTCCTTGCCCGCAACCGCAATAGTCGAGGCCAACCTTGTGCACGCCGTGGATGTCGATGATGACAAAGTCATCGTTGATCGCGGCCTCTGGGACGGAGCACCGACTATCCGCCAAATGCCAGTGTCCGAGCTGTATTCGGAGCCCGAGATCTTTCAGCGTCTTCCGCTCGAACATTGACCCTGTCCAAAACTTGAAAACCGTGCGTTAGCTTTGCAAGTTATTACTAGCGAATGAGGGGGCGCACCTCGATTTCGTGGAATGGTAATTTAGCATGGCATGCCACGAGGCAGTCGCGGCACAAGAGCCCACCACCCGTAAAGCAGCTCCTGCAGCGGTGGTCTGCGCTCCCCTGGCGGCACATCCGGCACGTCGAGTAGGTAGCATGATCGCCGCGCCCTTCCAGACGCAGCGTCTCCTCCAGATAAGTCGCCAAATGGTCTTCCGCCCATTGACGAAGAGGGTCGTCCCTAGAGTAAACGTGTCAGTGACTGCTCAGGCGCTGTTAACGCACGTCTGACGTACCGACGCCCGAGCCTCCCGCGCTCCTTCCTCGTCCTGTTCCTCTTCCACTCGATCCACATCCACGTCTCCGCCGCTGTACCAGTCGTAAACCGGTGGCCGTTCCCTGCGAACATCGGGGTGGACTCGACTCGGCCGCTCCCAGGCCAACGTGGCGACCTCCACTACCGATCTCTTTTGAGATATGTGCCCGTCGTACTGGCTGACACGGGTCTTTTCGCGGAATACCCTAGTCGAAGATTGGCCTGGAGTCGAAGATGCGTGTGGAGTCGCGGGAAGATGTGGTGTTCTGGTCGCCATCTGCTAGTGCGATCGGACGAGGGGCAAAATGAATGGTCGTGCTTTTTTTTGCGTTTGTTCGGGTTCATGCTCGTGGATGGTGTCGGCGAAAGGCATACAGAAGAAAGGGGGGGAAGGAAAATGGGGAGATGATGAGGGAGAATGTCGTTTATAACTTCTGGGTACCACATGGACTGGATAGGCGGAGTAGCACATGCAGAGTGGAAGCCACATGGAGGGCGTCAGCAACGCGCGTGTTTGGGCGGCGGCTGAAACGTCTCGCTGCGCCGAGCCTGGGCGTGAATGCGCGACGGGTCAAAATACGTCGCGGGCCACGAGATGAAGGTCGCGTCTGTATCGAATCTATTTGGATGCGGTCAGAGCAAGTGCTTGATAGAAAAAGCGAAAAACTCGCCAGACAACCGTCAAATTGCTGCAGAAGGAAGCCCCTGGGCTCGCCTCTCTCCATCGCCTCCACGTTTACAGCGCCTCGGCTGGAAACCGTTCGCAGCGCCCCGGCTGCAAACACCACGACTCCGTACCGCCCGCAAACAGAGCCGTTTGGGTACCCTCCATCCTCGCGCCACAGCGAGCATGGGGTGGAGATGTGTCGGCGGCGAAGGTCGTGAAGACACTTCGTCGAATCTGTTTGGATGAAGGTCGTGAAGACACTTCGTCGAATCTGTTTTAAGGGCGGGTCAGAACAAGTGCTTAAAAGAAACACTGAACCTCACCAGTCAACCGTCAGATTGCTGCAGAAGGCAGCGCTGGCTCACTTCTCCCTACCGCCTCTACATTTGCAGTGCCCCGGCTGCAAACCATTCGCAGCGCCCCGGCTGCAAACACAACGGCTCCGTATTGCCCCGCAAACAGAGCCGTTTTGGAGCGAACGGCGGCGTATCCCGCCCATCAACAGCGGGAATCGAACCTCCATCCTCCGCCACGGCAGCATGGGGGTGGAGATGTGTTGGTGGTGTCAGTGTCGGTATTGTTGATAGGAGGTCGTGATGACACTTGTTTACTCCTTGTTTACTCTTCCTACCAACCTGTTGGCAACGACTTCGGTTAAATTTTTCTCAGATTCTTCACCTCCATCGACGGACGCCCGCCGTATCTGTAAGTTATCTTCGCTAACATCACTCCTGCTTCATTTTCCATAGGCAATTGTTTTCCAGGATTGTCTTGAGACATCGCCACCGCTTCTCCGGACTCCCTCGGACTCTCACCAGACCCTTCTTGGCGACATCGTGTGCCCCAACGAGCTCTACACCGAGCAGCGCCCACAATATCAAAGATAGCCGTGCCCACAACGACCAACAAACGTACTCTAACGTACATTCTAACGTACTCTTTCCCCAACGAACTTACTATGTCAACAGAATTAGCATCTATCCCCGATCTTCTTGGTTCTTGACCGCCATGGCCAATTGTATGCTCCGCAGCGGTACGTTCTCCCCTCCTCCCCGTACTCTTGCATCGTCTTCAACGTTCACTTCCAGATCTTCAGAAGGGCGAATTGTATGCAACAGGCGAAGACATTGATAATCGCTTTTTCTGGTTCTCACTTTACCTCAGGTACGTTATTGTCTTCCATCTTGAACATTCACCAATCCTGTTAGCCTGGACGCGCGCTTCCGGCTCAAATTCAGGGCGCCCAACGGGCTCCCCACCGAACGATACCCATATTGCTTTTCGGACGAAGCTCAAGATGACGCGATGTCCCCTCTTGTCGACATATCGGATAGTGAAGACGACGAGCTTCCCGAGCTCATCGCCGCATCAGCTTCCGACTGCTGCTGTCGTCCACGCTGTCGCCTTTGCCGTATCGTAGCCAAACTATGATACATACATGTACTTTTCACTTCCAATGCATAGTCTTTGCCGCTCAGAAAATTTATTTAAAGCTTGAGTTTTAGTTTAAATAAAACACGAACGAACATGGAAGAAATAAATATGTGCTTCAATCATCATAATCTAGTCAATATATTCGGGTGAGTTCGTCGAATAGTCCGCCCACGACTCGTTGAGGAAGTCGCGTCTGGTGCCAGGGGGGCATCTCAACGTGGCTCCTCAGTAGCAATTCCTCCTCCCTCCGCTGCTCCGCCAGCCATTCGCGCCTGCGGGGCTCGGGCATCGCGTCCAAGACCCGGGACATCAAGTAGTCCCAGGCCCGCTCCCATTCCAGCTGTCGCCTGTCCATCTCCGCAATCGCGTCCCGCTCAATTTGTCCCGCTGACATATGAGCCTCGCTTGTTGGAGGTGAAGACGCGCCAGGCTGAGTTGTTTCGTTTCTGGAAAGGTTAGTATGGCATGCTTAGGCTGAAGACAGTCACATACTTGTCGAGCACAGTCGATTCCTGTACTGAATCGATAGGCGAGGACGTCGCGGCGTCGGTCGGGTCGTTCCTGGAGAAGGTCAACTTGAATCATTTACCCACTAACCAATCACGTACCCGTCGTCCAATCTACCCTCGGCCCACTGCGTAACCAGCTCAGAAACTTGTTGCATGGCGTCCTGCCAACGCGTCTCTGACTCGAGGGGCCAATGTTTTTGAACGAGCTTGACTGATGCTTGCACAGAGGCCTGCAAGCGCAAGCGGCGGGCACTGCCGGGGACGGAGGCCTTGTTGGGGGAGCTCGAGGCAAGACTGCAGAGACTGGTTAGCGGTATCCGCACAAATACGAGGTTCACTTACGCGAGTGTCTCCTCCGTGGCAGAGCGTCCATTGCGAGTAATTTAGGTTTTGTTTGGTGGATGGGGGAATCGATTTTACATTCAATGAGCTCGAGTCCTATGCAACTGGATCAGGCGACAAATCACCCACACAAATCTCAAATCAGCAGCGGCTCCCGGCTGTTCCACCCCCAACTCCGGAAGAAGACGCGCTTGAATCAGCTGCGCTGATCTTGAGGGCGCTTGATAGCAGCCACAATATTCGACATCAAAGGCCATCGCGCCGGACAGTGTAACAACATAGAAGTCCTCTTGAAGTACTGGTTGAGGACAGTTACCGTGCGCGCCATGGCCGAACCGTAGGCGCAGACCAAGTTCCCTCGGGGAGGCGTTCTCGAAGTAATTGCCGTTCCACCGCTGTCCCGAAGGGTTAGTCTGGTTCCTTGGAAATCCAGATGGCGCCATGTGCGTACCTGGATCCGGTGGAAAGGGTGTTCCACATGCATATACGTGATGCACACGCCACAAAAGATGGATCGACAGTCCGTGCATCGATACAGCGGATTGGGCGTAGGGCAGCGCGAGCAGGAGTCGGGCGAGCCGTTCTCCAGCTGCTCGAGTTGCTGAAGATACTCCTGCAGTATTTTCGGTCAGTCCCCCGCAACAGAAAAGGTCGGAATGACTCACGCGTACATGGACATTCCACGCCGACATACGGTCGGCCATTCTGCTGGTAATGGTCTGATGGAAAGGCGCGTGGCGACCGTTCGGGCTGATTCTCTTATGGGAATATCTGAGTTCCTGATTCGAGGCGACGAAGCGGTTAACCGAATTGATTTCTCAAAAAATTAAAACTAAGAATGGTCCCGGGCGGGCCCCAAAGCGAAAACATGTTCGGCATCGGATCCCCAATTCGTCCAAGTGGCGGATCCGTCGGAGGCGTGGACGTGGAAAGTTTGAAGGCGCGGTGCAGAGCAGAGCGCAGACAACGCTCTGGAGAAGTTAGCGCCATCGGCGCGCACCAGTACGCGCCCGGGTTGAATACGCGCCGACGCCAATCTCAGAACTATGCTTTTGAGGTGCAGAAAGCGGTGATTGAGTGATGCAGCGAATAAATAGAGGGTGGTATCCTGCTGGAAGTCGAGTTGTTAATTGAGCAATACAAACCGTACACAGGAACCCACCAGTTGTCTGCTGTAGTCAAGGGCAAATTGTGCCCATGTGGCGTCCTCGTCCAGTACGATATGGACAAGTGAGGTTAAGAGTGCCGGCGCCGCACGAAATAACTGCACAAACTGATCGGCACCGATGCGAATCGTGAAGAGGCGGGCGGGCGACAGAGAGAATAGTCGAAGGTCCGCGAACTTCAAGTTGCGGCGGTGAGGAGACGCCGTAAAGAACCATAAATGGCGCAGTGGGTGATGGCGCGCAAATCGAGCCAGGTCTTCCGGTCGCCCCTTGATGCTGCGCAAGCAGGGAAGCAACACAGGCCCAGGAGGCGGCCCAAAAAAATCGGAATTGAGATGTAGCACTTCAAGCTGCGGCTGAGACGCGACGAGTTCGGCCCAGCGGCCGACCACGGGTGAAATCGAGCCAAAGGAATTCAGGCGGAATGTGATTAAGGGGAGGATGTGTGGAGGGAATGGGATGTTGCGACAGGCGAAAAGAACCTTCAGGTTAACCATGGCCGGCAGAACTGCGGCCCACTGCGTCAACGTCAACACGAGTCTTGTCGGACTCCACAAAAGTAAGAGAATGTACCTGAGAAAGGAAAGTTATCAAGAAGAGAAACTTGGATGAGGGAGAATACATACTATGCGAGTTAAACGACTGTTGTTAGAGAGCGAATCCACAAGCCTCAGGGCACCGCCGTCCACCTTGATGTCACGGTAAAGGAGAGAGCAGACAATAGAATAGACGTCGGATGAGAGCCGCAAGAGGTTTTGGCGAGTGCTGTTGGGACTGAGCGACGCGATATTCCAACAAATGTGGGCGCCGAGGGTAGGGCGCGGCATCCCTTGCAGTTGTCCATTTTGCCGGCGTGAGTGGTTTTGAATGAGAGAGCGCAAACATTAACAAAGCTGAACAGTGCCACAGGCTTCTTCCGGGACTCCGCGCCGACGCCAAATGTTATACAAGTTTTTTTTTTTTTTGTTCGGCATTTTCAAAGGAACACGGGGTATAGAGTAATGGTAAGGACACAAGATACTATTAATAATAGTCGTCGACCTGATTCACTAGATAGGATATCTCCTCCTCAAAACTGTTCGCGGTTCTACCATATCGACCGTAAAAATGCATCTCCTCGGTCCAATCCTCGCAAATGGCGTACCCGTCCACTGCATAGAAACGAAAGGTCTTCAGGCTCGGCGCTGCACAGTAAGCCGAAAACGTTTTACAAAACACGCAGCGTCGGCGCGCGTGAGGAGTCTCCTGTTCGCGGGTTTGCGTCGACCTGAGAGGCGAAAAGAAAGACACTCTTGAGGTGAAGGAAACCACGGTCGAGCTTGGCGGCAAGTTTGGCGAGAGGTCCACTGGCCTGTGGTTCACCGAGGTCAGCAGGGTAGAATAAATTTGATTTTCAGTGGAACATACGAGGCTCCCTCCCGACTTGAGAGTGAATTCAGACCAAGTCAAGTCCTCGTCGAGCACGATATGCACCAGCAGCGAAAAAACGGTAGGTGCCGCCTCCATCAGCGGCAACAGCTCGGGGACACAGATCCGAATGGTACTTAGCCGGGCCGTCGACATGGCGAATTTCTCGAGGTGACAGCGGCGCAAGGTGCGCCGCCCCAGAGGCCGGCCGGTGTAGAACCACACATCAGCGAGAGCCCGATGGTGCGCGAACTCGGCCATATCTGCGGCGGGACCCTTCACCGCGCGCAGCAGACGGATCTGTCCCGGTGCGGGCGGGGTGCCCTTGAAGTCGGCGTGGAAGAGAATTTCCTCGAGGGCAGGCTGGGCAGCAATTAGATCGCTCCAAGAACCGACGGAGGAGATTGACCCAAAAACTTGTAGACGGAAGGTGATACGGGGGAGAAGGTTTCGCGGAAAGGGGATGCACGGCGCAATGATCAAGAAGGTGAGGTTTGTTAATTTGGGGAGGACCGAGGCCCACTGGGAGGGATCGACGCGAGCGGAATGGTCATCGAAGTAAATCGAATCTACCTGGAAAAAATCTCAGTTTACGGAGCCCAGACGTTAGGACTGGGACACACCATCGGGGGTAGGCGTGGGTTGGTTGCCAGGGAGCGCACCATGCGTTTAGCTGCGTTCCCCCCGACCGCGATGTTGCGGTACAAGAGATAGTTCAGCCGGGTGTTGACGAGCCTGGAGAGTCGGAGGAGAGCGATGCGCTCTTTTAAATCGGAGTAGAGCGCGACTTCCAGCCATATGTAGGGCGAGAGAGCGCGCATGGTATGGAGTTGGTGGTTTGTGACGGAAGAGAAACGGCCTGCGATTCATTTACGATTAGTTTCAAGACATATCATCTATTGATTCTCCGGCACCTTCGCTTCATTCTCATATGTGTTCTGATTCTGTTCTCCTTGGGGAAAGATCGCAAACGTTCAATCGGTCGCCTCAAACTCGAAAAATCAATATTCAATTTTCAGGGAGTGGATTTACTCTTAGTATTTTCCGCGGCGGCGAATAGCAGCCGTACGCATCTCCATCAAACACTCCACCTTCGCCGCCGTCTCCGCGCGCTGTCGCGCCTCTGCCGCCGCCTTCCGTGCCTCCCTTCTCCCGATGCTCAGTCTCCTTTCGACGCAAGTTGTCCTCGTGATGCGGGTGGCAGCGAGGTCGGGGCCACTTCTTGGCGCTGTTGATTAGGGCGCGGTTGCGGAGGTTGGTCAGAAGCTCGCGTCGCGCCTGCCTGGCCGCAACGCGAGCGACGAGCTCAGCTTCGCTTGCGTTCGTGGAAGTCGCGCCCACGGGTCACGGCGGCGGGGTCGTAGTGCTCAAGCCACACTCTTAATGGCGCTGTGGTAGGTTGGCCTCGGTTGCGTATTGCCTCTGCGCGTTGTTAGATCTACGAACTCAGGCACGAAGCCAGTAACGCACCTAATTTGAGGGCTTTGTCTTCAGCGGGAGTCCATCCGGCAGGAGGAGGGCAGGCCATTTGAGTCTGATGGTGGGAGCGTTCGCACAAGAGATGCCAGTAAAGTGTTAAGTTTGAGTGTTAGGTTTAAGTGGGTTCACGCAAGTTGATCCATGTGATGATGCACACGGCAGAAATCGAGATTGATTGAGATTAGTTCGGGCGTCGCATCCGCCCGCGCCGAAAAATCAACGCCCAGCCCCAGAATGTCATTGCGCTCCCGCCCCTTCCACCGATGAAATAGGCGGCGTAGCATCTGCCAGCAGTGCGCGCAAAGACCCTGAAATTCCGAAAAAGAACAGAATTAGTACGCAATCGACAAGATGCCGGTAGTTCGTACCGGTGCCTTCCGATACTTTTCTTCTGCACGGAGTATTTCCTTCCTCGTCCTCTCCATCTCGCAAACTCCGGTGCTTCCCTTCGACCTCATACGATGTAGATGGCGGACATACGCGAGGAGTGCTGGGGCAACACTTGTAAGAAAGGGTGGACAATGCTGGAACCAGTCCCCAAGCGACATACCTCTCACTTGGGATGCCGGGTCTGAAAGCACTGGAGGTGTCGGCGGTGGTGGTCGTCGACACATTACCTGAGAAAGGAATGTAAGGGATAGGGAAGGTACCGTGAGTCAAGTGCACATTGAACTTACCTGGAAGCGACAGGGAAGGATATAGACAGCAGGGACGGTGATACTGGCAACGAGGACGGTGGTGGGAAGGAAAGATGGAAGGTGTGGCAGCCGTGGCAATCGAACGCACGTGGCCAGACCGAGCTCCGGAAAGCGTCTCTATCACAAAGTCTCCTTCATAACGTTGGAACGAGAACACAAAGAAAAATTTTGAAGAGACAGAAAGCTCCAGAATTATTAGCCGAACTCTATAACGCTCAGCGGCGACAAGAAATACCAACCGTAAAGTTCATACTTACGCACAGACGACCATTGGTGTCTCTATCACGAAAGAACGTCGTGGATAACATCAAAGGTAGGTCCTTCCTGGGGCTTTTGTTCGTCTACAGAGGTCAGGTAATCTAGCCAAATCGGAAAATGTACACTTCTTACGTCTTAGATAAGAAATGAGGAAGTAATGAAGTGAACGAGGAAGTACGCATCAAATGCCTACAAAGTATGAGCAGAGTTCGTAGTGAAAGTTTTAAATACACATTTCACATAGGTCCCCTGTTCCAAATGATTCTTTTGGGTTTATCTGATTTAGATAGACTTGCTCAGTAATTCGCAGCTTGAGATATGTTCATTTGGAGTTTATAGAACAAAAAGTACGTTGGGCTGGAAGGCGTCTCTATCACAAAGATTCGATTCGGCATAGGGGATTTTGGAGATTTGAATCGGAAACTTCTGGGCCTGAGAGCGTGTATAGAGTAGCCAAATGAGAATTTGTTGTATTCAGGGATGACTACCCAAGTGGAGGACGGCAGTGTGCAAAGTAGTGAGAAAGAGAGGTTAGTCACTGTCACATTGTGACACTGCCGCTTACTCTCGACTTCCATGTCCGGGTCGCAACGCAAAGAAGAAGCCGCCGGACCAACCAAAACGACAGTACGTCTCCACAAGAGAAACCAACGCTAACTGATGAATATTCAAGACGCACGGAGGCCCAAACAGAAAAATCCCGCCAACTTGCCCGCGAGCGCAAGGCAAGATACCGCAAGTGCGTCCATTCTTCCGTGCGCACGTCTACTGTTGGAATGTAATCGAATTCAGCAAGCCGGAGGCGCGTCAAAGGCAGCAGCTACGGCAGATCGAGCGCCGGTACGCCACCACTCGAATAGAATCCTGATTTGTGTCACTCACCCTGCTACCAGAGCCGCGGCCAAGGCACGGCGGCGACAGTGGGACCCTCCCCCGCGGGCCAGGCCGAGTACACCTGTGGAGAGCGATAACAGAGACCTTACCGACGATTCCTTGCCCCCTTCGTTCACCCGCCAAGTGTGAACGGGGCCGAGGTCGACCTTTCAGACTGCGATCTCATGTCAGATACGCTGACACCAGCAGAACAATTCGCCCTCGGGGTCCTCACGGAAATGGCCGGGCGCACCCAGGGCGACCACGCGACTGGCGGAAATGCAGGCAGCGACGACCCGCCCGACTGCGCTGTCGAAGACAAGGTGGTGGAGCGCGTCACCGCGTTGGCAGAGAAATTCGGGTGCGTATACATACATGTCCTGTTTGGACCTGGGTAACAATCACCTCGCTTCCACAGTCCATGTCCACCACCACTCATGGACAACGCCAACGTGTACGATTCCGACACTTTGTCATATTTCAGCTCGTTGTGCGTGCCAGTTATTTCTTATTCACATCAACGACTAATTGTACTTGATTCAGGAGCTCGGCCTCACGAGAATCCTCCGTAGAAGCCGTGTTCGAGGAGCCTGTTCGGAAACGCCCCCGCGACTTGGTATACAGCCACGAGCGACTCCCTCCATATGCGTCTCCGGCAACCCCCGCCCAAAAGATGGTTTGGCGCGAGCTCGGAATGCTCGGTCCGCTCACCGGGGCGCAACGCGTGCAAATGGTAGCAGCTGAGCTCGGTTCGCCCGCACGCACGGTAAAATCCCTTGCGGAACAGCTCGGGTTGTGTGGCTTTGACTTCGATGATTCAGCTGACGGCGAGATCGCGAGCAACAGCATGGTTTTGAGCTCAGAGCGGTGGGAAAGGATTCGTAGTTGGCGACGGCAGCATGCGGAGTATGATTGTGCGTGGGACGCAGAGGCACGGCGAAAATTTGCTGTTGCCTCTTTGGTTCTGGGGGGCCTGTATTCGGAGTAATACGCAAAATCAATGATATTCGGATTCTGTTAATACGCGGGACAAGCGAGGGATGTGAACTCGGTTATTATTCCGATGCTGTTACTACGCGAGACATGAGAGATTTGTGATTTTAGGGTTTACACCCCCACGGAGTTACTGACTGACAGGATCCGATAATGAACACTTCCCGCTTAGTGATTCACAACGAGCACGAGGAGGGGAATTCATTCGGCGCGAGAGTACATGAAAGCGAAAATTTAAACGACTCTACTCCCAGCCTGCGATTCGGAAAGTTCCAGCGACTACGAGAAACAATGAGAAAGATTGCAAGAGAAGGGGATGGGGAACATACAGAACTACTGGGAGGACGACGACGCCGCAAGATCAGGGACGTGTGATGCGGGCGGGGCCTCAGAAACACGCTGGCATTCGCCGAGGCGGTACTTGGACCGGTAGAAGGCAAGAGCCTCTTCACGGCTGTCCTTCTTGCGGCGGACCTGATTGGGAACGCCGCGCACTTGATCATCCGCGTCCTGGCTGTGAAACACATTGAGATTAACAGATAAAAAGGAAGGAGGGAGACATACGACGAGGCGTACAAGCCGGGGCGGCGTCCGACACACACGACATACCAGGCCTGATTGTCACCGTACCCAGGGGGGAACATGGCATCAAGCTCGTCGGGCGACGGAGCAGGGCTCTGATAAAAATGGGGGCCGGCCGCTACATGATTTGTGAGTAAGCGTCGGGGCGTCATTGGAAACTTACGAGTCAGTTGTGCAACCGCGGCGTCTACCTTGGCCTGGACGACAGCGGGAAGGCTTTCTGTCTCAGAAAGTAACGTTAGAAAGTATTTAAATGAAAGATAAGGCGAGCGACTTCACCGCTGAATTCAATACAAAGACGGGTCATGTCCAAGGCAAGTTTGGACATGCCGGCCACTTTGGAGATCAGCGCCGCCAGCTCCTGGTCGGGGTGGGGGGCGGTGGTCGTGGTCGTGGTGGGCAGTCCTGAGCCATGGGGGAATGCAGTAGCGGTGGAAGGACAGATTCAGGAGACCAGCTGATAAAGTGGAGGCCGGTCCTAGTAGGGAAGAGATCCGGTAGATAGGAAACGACCACATGCCCAGGAATATGATGGGATTTCTGAAGCGAAAGGAAAAGGATCATGCAGGCGCCGCAAATCACACAGCCTGTGCTTGTCCTGTTTAGGATACTTGAAATGGCGGAAATTCTAACCGGTGTGTTGCGAACTTAGGAGAATTATTTGCGGAAGGGGGTGCGGGTGTGGGGCGGACTGCAAAACGATAAGCAGGCGGCACCGTTCCTGGGACTGAGGAAGGGGGTGAGACGGAATTTCTTTGGAAAAAATAAAGATTTACTTGATAAACAATGAGGAATACCTTCTTGTATATTTGAAACGCGAGGTCGTGTGTCGAGTCGTGACTGTTTCTCTACCACAACATATCCCTCTCGCTACCCGCCTCCTCGTTATACCAACTTCTTTTTCAGTCATGGCGCCTAAATCCTGGGCCACCGACCAGCAGACACAATGGCTTCAAAACTGGCTTGCCGACTTCATGCGTAGGCAGGCTGAGAAGAAACTCCACCTCTTTTGGCCCGGGATGTACAATGCTTGGTTCGCCAAATACCCCGAGCACAAGGTGCTGGGATACCCGCTTCCCGACGAGCCCGACGCGCAAAGTTGACAGACCAGGAGATGGAGATCCTGGGAGCCGCCATTCTGTGTCGCAAGGGGAGGTGGCGACGCATCTTTCTCTGCGCCGACACATCCATGTTAACTTCGCTTCACAGAGACTCCAGACTTGGTTCCGGTACCAGCGTACCAAGCTCGATAACCCCAGAGCCATTGCGAACAACGGCGCCACGTCGGCAAAGATGGACGCCCTCATCCACAGCATGTTTGTTCAGCAGAAACCCAAACGGCGCGCTCATCAGGCCATCGAGATCTTCCAGAGGCGCAACCGCGACTCAATCAAAAGCGCGTTGACGGCTGAGGGGGTACGACCAGCTGGGAGAGCACGACAACCCCGACGACTGGATCGAGGAATCGGACGGCACGGACGCAGCGCGGTCCAAGTCACTCAAGTCGGACAAAATGCGCATGCGCACGCGTGTGGTGTCGGCGCAGTGGAAGGCGGCATCTCCCGAAGAAAAAGCGGCAGTTCAGGAGGAGATGGAGAGGGAGAGGGAGGAGATTAGAGAGGCAGAGTTGAGAGAGGAAGCGGCCGACGAGGACCCAACGCCAGCCCAGATGCAAGAGTACGTATTTCTTGTTCGTCCAGTTTGTCGCCAAGTTTAGTACTTAGTGTTTTTAATCTCAGTGGGGTTGACGCGTTGGAGAGCTTGTTTACCGGTGTCCACAAAGGAGTTTTCAAGAAAACCAAGTGGGTCGGAATGACGCTTGTCGGTGGTCCCAATCCCAGGATGGGCGGTCAGTTGAGTATGAAGATGTACGCCTTCTATTTTGGGTTGTTTACGGCATCTGACTCTCTTCCTCTCTTTCCGTCCAGCATCTGCAATGGGGTGACGCCGGCTGGCAACGACTTCGAAGAATGCTGCGTTGACTTCGACAAGCACATAGTCGAGGCCTTCGAGGGCTTCTTGCAGATGGTTTTCAGTACGTTTTCTCCCAAGCTCCGCCCCTGAGTCGCTCAAAAAAAATTTAATCACTTACAGCCGCCGAGGAGTGTCTTTCGTACGCGCTCGATGCAAGACCTACCACCACAAACGATCCGTCTCGACCAGCTGCCGTGATTCCAGCGCCCGTGTCCGCCCCGCCGCCTGCCAAAAAGAAGCAGAAGCGCAACAAGAAAAAGAAGAGTTTCGCTGTGGTTCAGGAAGCCACCCGAACCCGCCACTTTGACCGCTTCTACGTCCTCTCCGTCGATCCCTACGTCTTCTCCCGGTTCTGTGTCTGCGCCGGTAGCCGATTTCGAAGAAACTGATGGCAGGTGAGCATTGAAGTCGTGGAATGCACACCCGACCGAGCTAACATGTAATCAGCGTCGTTCCGCCCTCGTCCGACGAGTTCGCATCCCCACACTTGGATGACATGCGCCTTAACACGCCCGACCCGATGGACGACTTCGCTTTGGACGCGAGGTGAGCCACTCCATGACTTGGTGACGCGATACAAATGAGCTGACTTGAGTGTAGCGTCCCGCTACCTGACTCTCGGAAGATCTCGCCTTCCCCTATCGCCTTTGACTTCGTTGGTCCTTGTGGTGGGACTTCATCCGGTAACAGGTGCGTGTTGTTTTCCTACTCACACATTTGAAGAGACTGAGTCGTGTCATAGCATTTCACCACCGACCCCGTCGATCACCGAGCTCGGGGCCAACGCCATGTCGACGCGGGTGCTGGGTGCTCAAAACGACGAAGGTGACAGCCGCTGGCCACCTGGCATGCCCCCGCCTCTCAGCCCCCGCTCCGCAGCTGCGTTGGCTATGGTCGAGCGTGGCGGAACGCCGATAGGCCCCACTATGGCCATCGACCCGAGGCTCGAGGCCATCAGCGGTTCTCTGGGCGTCTCACCAAGCCCGCCGCAGCCGTCAGCGCGCCCGCCACCGCGACCCGCCTATCGTAACGCGGAGATTAACGCGCGGCCTGGTGCGACGGGTGAGATGGGGGGATCAATAGTCCCGCGTGCCACACCATCTGTAGGATCGTGGTTCAAGACGCCCATCCTATTTGAGGCCTTCTCGACGCCGCGGGCGGCGACATCAGTGACGCCGAGCACCCTGGCCATCCCGCGCACGCAGCCCGCCACATCCTCGAAACCCTCGACGGCAGGGGTCCTCACATGGGGGGCACGGGCACTTACGGATATCATTGCGCTGCCCAACGGCCTCGCCCAGCCGCAGATGCCAAGCGCCGCTGCCGTGATCGAGTCCGCGACCCAGTCCGTCGCACCTGGAACCTCATCCTCCCTTTCGCTCGTCAACGGGCCAGTGTCCCACGCGACCTCCCCTGTCCGACCCACCGCCAACGCCGCGCCTGTTCCCGCCAACGCCGCGCCTGTTCCCGCCAACGCCGCGCCTGTTCCCGCCAACGCTCCCGCCAACATCGCGCCCGCAGTTCCTGTGCTCGGGATGGGTAAGATCTTACCTGCCTCCAATGCCTCGGCCGTTTCGCCCACCGCACCTGCGACCGCTATCGGCGTAGCAACTGTCGCCGAGATGGCTGGCTCGCGACCCCCCGCGATGCCCCTTGTTTTCCCTGCCTCACGCCCGCCGACGAAGGCATCGGTGGGGCCGGCGAAGGCATCGGTGGAGCCGGCGAAGAAGAAGGCAGAGTCAAAAAAAGGGAAGTCGACTGCGATGGCGCCGGCCGGTCAGAAGGAGGCGGCGGCGAAGCATGCGCAGGAGGTTGCGGCGGTGGGACGGAGGGAGCGAAGAGGAAGCGCGGCAGGCCCCCCAAGGCGGCGCCGGCATCGGCCACGCTGGGCGACGTAACCAACTCCCCTGCGCAGGAGACGGCCGAAACAGGCCCCATCACCCTCTGCACCGTCGTCAGCAACAACCGCGCAGAGGCAAGGCGAGCTGCCGCGCGGGGAGAAGGCGGCGGAGGCAAAGGCGGCGGAGGACGCGCTCGCAGCGCAGGTCGCGAGGGGATGGATGCCCGGGAAAGAGCCAGGCACCGTCATCTTCCTTCCGCGGGAGCGGAGGCCGCGTGTGAACTTTGACGGGACGGTCCAGCAACCTGTCAAGAAGGGCGTCTCTCGCGGCAAGACCGAAAAAGGCGATGTTGGCGCGAGCGAATACTGCGGCGAAAAGGAAAGCGGCCGAGACACCCAAGGCACGCGCGAGCAAGAGGTAAGTTTTCAGTCTGAGTAATGTTGCAATCTAATATTTTTCGTTATCAGGCGCAAGGCCTAAATCGCTCGCTGCGGCGTCCTCAACGACGTGATTCCAAGCTTCGCAGGCCGTTGCTCAACCAGCGTGAAGCCCTGCACTTTCTTAGCGACGATTGGTTTCTCTCGACTCAGTAATGCGAAAATATGTAGTTAGGATTAGCTTGAAATATGATTGATGTTTGTTGAATGTGGGTTGCGTTGAGTGATATATCAGGTCTTGAGCGATAGGTATCTTGGTGACTTAATCCCAAAAAAAGGACTCAGTGACCAAAAAATGGAAATAAAATGTGCACTCCCGACTTGAGTCGAACGAGTGACCTCGTAACCTCGACCCAATGCAATGACCGATGCATCAAACGGCTAAGCCAGAGTGCACATTGCACTTTGGTTCAGTACAGCCAGAACATCCATCGGTTATCTGCGCAACTTATTGGGGCTTCAATATTTTTTTTTAGCTACGATTTATTCGAGTCGAATAATCATCAAGTCTTTTCGCCGAATTTGCGGTCAGATGTATTAAGGGAGTAAAACACATTCGTGCTATAAAAATAGTGCTATAGAAAACACAAAACCGTGGTAAACGATAAGGGGATAAGAAAAAGCGAGCTAGAAGAGGAAATGATGAAGAGCATCGAACGTAGGGGCTGTTACTGAGACGAAAGGAGCACAGAATAATAAATGAGATCTCCAAGGAGGTCCCACCCGCGTAAAACGCGTGATGGAAGCCGCAGTGCCAAGTGGAGGGTGGGCAGCCCGGTTCTCCCGGGGTTGGCTAGTGGTTGTATGTGCGCGGGCCGTATTAAAAGAATCGTTCTGTGAAGCGCTGTGGCACGTAGAACGAGCGAAGGGGAGGAGGAGCCGGTACCAGTATTCCCCAGCGAGCGGCAGGCGACAGACCGCCACAACCGGCCCAAACGCAAGCGGAGACGTTGGGGGCGGGACCATGAACTGCCGCGAGTAAAATTGCGGGGGGAACAGACGGGAGAGAGCAGTGTGTAAGCCGGGATGCCGTCGGGAACGGCGGCGACGATGACGGGGCGGAAAGCCAGTTGAAGAGCTCTGAGAAAGGGAGGGCATTAGTAGACCAATCGGTTATACTGTTACAGAGGCACGAAAGCGACGCACCACGGGGGCGGTGATTCGGCGGATGCAGCGGCGGGAACGGCGGCAGCGATGGCGAGCGAAGGAGGCGGTTTTGAGCATCCTGAAAGCGGGAGGGCATTAGTGGACCTGTCGGCTAGCCTGTCGCAGAGGCAAGAAAGCGACGCACCAAGGGGGGCGGCGATTCGGCGGATGCAGCGGCGGGAACGGCGGCAGCGATGGCGAGCGAAGGAGGCGATTTTGAGCATCCTGAAAGCGGGAGGGCATTAGTGGACCTGTCGGCTAGCCTGTCGCAGAGGCACGAAAGCGACGCACCAAGGGGGGCGGCGATTCGGCGGATGCAGCGGCGGGAACGGCGGCAGCGATGGCGAGCGAAGGAGGCGGTTTTGAGCGTCCTGAAAGCGGAAGGGCGCTACCGCACCAGTACAATACCATTGGGTAGAATCGTGGGGGAGCAGCGCCAATGGGCCCGCTTTTATGGTGAATATGGCCGCCGGAATGGGGACCGCAGAAAGCTAACGCCGGGCTTTTGAGGGGTATTTAGACAAAGAAAAAGGATCCCAGAGGAAGAAGAGCATAAGAAGAGTAGACCAGGGAAAGGAGGGACCCCCCAAGGGCCCAGGGGCCAAAGGGGAGCCCGTGCAATGAGGGAGGAAGAGAGTGATGGGAAGGTAACAACTATAAACACAACCCCCCATTTGGATGCAGCCGAGCGCCATCAATTGAAGCGACGGAGCGGGCCAACAGTGGGCGCGCAATGCGGGAGGAGCGCGCGCGCGCGGGGGCAGAAAAGGTGAGCTGATGTATCAGTCCCCACCGTAGCTTAGCAGCTTTTATGTATCATGGCCCAACCGCTGATCACAAGATGCCTGATCTATCAAAACACCGTATACGCCTGAAAATCGACCCTAGAGCAGTTCTTTGGATGCCGGTGCGCCCTTGCATTACAGATCAATTTCCCACAGTTGACCGAGCTCCAATGCTCGCTCAGCCAACGGCTACTCCATGACTCAGTTCGAAAAGGGCTACAAAAGCTGACCAACGCAGAGTCTTTCTTCAGAATCTTCTCCTACTCCCATGCCTTCTATCCTCTTTGTTTTAACTTCTGCCGCAAAGACTCTGACCGGCGTTCAGACCGTGGGTTTTTATATCGGCCTTTGAAATTGAATTGTTATTTACCACGAATTTCTCTAGGGATGGTATATCTCTCTTCCCTCGACAGAGGATTGCATCTGACGCGTTGTGGGATAAGGTACCTACCAGAGGCTGCTCATCCTTACTATATTCTGGCCCCACATGCGACCATCGACTTTGCCAGTCCCGCCGGGGCGAATCCTCCAATCGAACCGACGAGCATCACGGTGAGCAAAATTAACGCAGTATAGCCGGAGTTTAAGGGCTTCTATATAGCTTTTTGCGTCCGATGCCGAATGCATCAAGTTTTTAGCTGATGAGGAAGTCCAGCGCAAGTTGGCTTCTGCTAAAAAACTATCCGAAGTTAGCTCGAAAGATTATGATGCGATATTCTATGCTGGGGGGTGAATATCGTCTTGACTCACCCAACTGCGAGCTGAAAAACCTCAAAAAGTCACGGACCGCCAATTGACCTCGCTGTTGACCCAATCAATATCAAGTTGGCGTCGGAGGCATGTATTCTTTGCGTTGAACCTGGGAACTCATTTTTGACAGCCAACCAGTTCTTCCAAGCTGGAAAGATCACTTCCGCAGTCTGCCATGGACCGGCCGCGCTTGTAGGAGTTACCGATGCCGAGGGCAAATCAATTTTTGCAGGTAGAAGCGCCACAGGCTTCACCAATGCAGAGGAAATTCAGATCGACAAAGTCAAAGTGCGTACGAGATGAAATTTAGAAGTAAGTAGATTGAGCTCGGATCAGGATGTCCCGTTCCTCCTCGAAGACAAGCTTAACAGCCTCGGCGCAAAGTTCGAGAAAGCTGATGAGCTTTGGGGTGTAAGTCGACCAATAATTTGATGCATGTCGCCGACTAACAGGGATGTAGGTCAAGGTCGTCGTTGACGGGCATCTTATCACAGGCCAGAACCCAAAGAGTGCCAAATTTGTCGGCGAGGCCATCCTTAAGGCTTTGAAGTAAGAGAGGATATAGAGAAAACGGGATTTTTTCATGTTATAGATTACAAGAGCGGTGTGGGCCGCGGAGAGTGAGGTGTACAGTGTCAAGTATACTCTGGAATCTATGATGGCTCTGGGGGATAAAAAGACTGATAGAACGTGGTTAGATCGTGAGGTTCTTAGGCGAAGGCAACGGCGATATTATTCATCCTGATCCATTCAGAGTACCAAAGTGGCGCGAGGGTCAAGGGACGATCAATTTTAAAAGGCTTGGACACGCTACGCTTCGTGGAAATGGCAAATCCTTTGAATCTGATTCCTTTCAACATAAGGACGACAGAATCGAATATCTTCATCTTGCCTAGTTTAGTGGTTTGAAGGGCAGAATATTTCGGAAACGGCACTAAGAGAAGGGAAACACTGAACCTGAGTCATGGATTAAAAGACCCTGGGATCATAGATTCAAAGTTTTTGTGAGTTTCCAGTCGTTTTGAAGAATCAAAATAAGTACCGCAACCAAGCCACGTCACCGCCCGACGTCACTTCCCCAGAATTATGATTTTTTGTCGTGAGAGTGAAGCAGAAGGCGCGTGTGCCAGAGGTATTCTGCTTGACCGCAGTGCCCATGGAAGGCGCACGAGGAATGAAGGCATGACCGTGGGAGCATCATAGTGATCGGACTCACAGCGGCTAAGCTGCTCTTCCCTAACGACCATGAATGGTGAGTCGTACCTTGAGTTTGGGAACTCGGAAGCAAACATGAACAACAGGTGCTAGGATGACGAACTGGATGAAGTCAAATAAACCGACGGCCGCATCAAAGAATTCTGGGTCGGCGCCTCCGGTCCTCGAAGTACAAGAGATCTGCGATTACATTTGCGACTTTCTTCATGAATCACCCACAGATCTACGCGTCTGCTCCCTTGTCTCGCCTGTGTTCACCTCGTCCGCACAGCGCCATCTTTTCCACGTCATGGACTTAACTAGTGGACGGTGGTAGCATAGTGTATCGCAGGCAGCTCGCGCCACTCGCCTGTGTAGAATCCTGGACCATTCCCCCCATCTCATCCGCTTCGTTCGCCGTCTCATCATAAATTTTGAGGAAGCTGTTCTTGTCCAGCTAGCACAAGCGCACTTGACCCACGTGGAAACTATTGTTCTAGGGACTGACCTTTCACGGTGTCCCCCAAATAGTGCTTTGTCTCTGGCGGCGCCACTCATAGCAGCCTCCTCGGTGCGGAGCCTAAGGCTTCTCTCTATAGTTTTCCAAGACTTGGGCGGTCTGTGCACTCTATTACACCAACGCACATCATTATTCGACCAAATCTCGCTAGATAACGTCGACGTTATCAACCGGACTCCAGCAAGACCCAGTGCCGAAGGAAGTAGGACCCTTCAGAAGATCATGGTTAAAAGATTCGAAATTCAACAGTCTCCCGATCCCGGTTGGCTAGTGCATCCTCTCTGCCCCTTCGATCTTTCCACCCCCATAGACATCAGCATCTGGTGTGCAACATCGCCCGGTACACACCCAAATGAAACCCAGGTGGAAACCAGCAATCATCGATGTGTGTTTCACACAAAATCATCACCTCAAACCGACATGTCGTTTGGCTGGACTCCAGAGTTTCCGTTAAATGGACTCCACATGGATCCAGCCTGACCTGGTTCCAGCTGGATGACGATGCTAGGATCCACGTATATGTCTTCCTGTCAATTGGCCATTCCAGCAGCTGACGCTGTTGAAATACTGAACATAGGTGGTGTATGTACAATTACGGATACCATAGCTGGGTCATGGTTTGGAGCACGGCAATCTTCTCATCTAGCTATCTGGTCAAAGCACAGGTTGGGTGTCTCGGAACGAGGGGTGGGAATCTGTAATTTTATCTAGATGCTCGATAGCGAATGCACAACATAAAACATTCTCCAAAATATTCGACAAACAATAGGAAAACATAAAACCGTAGTAATTACACCTCGTTTCCGCCATCCTCGGCATCCACCGGCTCGCCCGCACTCTGCTGTTCCGCATCCCCACTAAAACTCTGTCCACGGTTGCGTGCCTCGATAACTTCGTCGATGTCAGCCTGGTACGCCATTCCCGCTTCGTCAGTGGCGGTGGCGGCGTCGGGGATCTGTTCGGTCGAATTCGAGCCATGACGTGTGCGATCCTTATCGAGGATCGAAGAAAAGGCCCTATATACGGTAACAAAATCAGCGGGACTCAATGAGATTAATAATTGAGTCTATAAGAACCTGCGTACCTTGCGACCCGTTTTGCAATCTCGTCGGCGTCGGTGGTGCCATTCCTCGCTGTTGTACGGATTTTTTGCAGATCCTTGTCCACGAGCTCCCAGTAGTCGGTGGTGTCGGTATCCTTGACGGTGCCCTCGACCTTCTTGACGTGCCACTTACGCTAAAGAAGAATAAGAAGAGCGAGGATATAGAAGAATGAAATACGTACCATGAGCGCCACTCGACTGCATAGAGCCGGTGTAATCGGAATCGAGGTGCTTTTGCCGCCGCAGAGTTTGTGAGCGATAGTCTTTGTTAGTTGGTAGATGGTTGTGTGTGTCGCATCCGGTCGAAGAGTCGGTGTATCCTTCTTCTTGCTAGATGATGCGCGTGTAGAGACTTCGACAGACTTCACAATCTGGTATCACATAATTATAATACGTCAAGTGCGAGTGGCAAGGGGGAAAAGCGAACATACCTCTTTCTTAATGACTGAACGGGACTGGGTGAAGACGTCTCCAATGAACTTCTGGACAGTATCCATTGAGAACTTGTCATGCTCGGTACCAACGACAAAGTTTCCCCAGCGATGCCGGAGAAGAAGCGTCTGCGAGGGGAACTACTTGAGTCATAATTGTCCTACTGTAAATAATGACTTACCTGAACATCGTTCTTTGCGATCTCTCCCTTGTACTGAGTAATCTTGCTCGAACAAAGCATCGCATTGACGGCTCGGGTGAGGTTCGTCTTCAACGCAGCGTTAATCTCGAAGTGAGGCTTGGCAGCTTGGAATTTTGCAAGCATATTTTCGTTGGCCTTCAGCGAGACAAAAATCTTGGCCAATTGCACCGAAGGAGGGTCGTTTACGAAGGCCTCCACTTCGGTTACCTGCTCTGGACGAAGTCGCTTCCGGGTGGCAAAGGATGTGATTGCACGAAGATGGTTCCCATTGGGCCGGAGAACCAGAGCGCTGGGGAGTGGCTCCTCCAAGTCGTTTTCATTGAGCTGGGCGTCGTCGGCAGTCCGTTTACGGGTAGGGCTGGATGAAGGGGTGACATTTGACATGAGCAAATCATAGTCATCGTCGTTGTCGTTGATGTGGGGAGAGCTGGAGCGCGAAGGACTGGAAGACATGAGATCGTTGTGGGAGAAGAGAAGATTGCTGGTGTTATGCTTTGGTCATGATGTCGTGTTATTTAAGTCGATTCATGGACAATGAACTATGACTTACCAAAACTGGACATTGCTGCAACTTAGCTTTAACGATGCCACCACGGCGTGCATTGCCAGAATGTAAGAGGAATATCAAAGATTCAGCAATTATAATAATTCAGTGATACCTTGTCAGGTTATGAGGAAGGAACCGACAAGAAAGTTCGATGCAAAGTATGCCCCAATGCGAAATGGGCAGCATATCAGAAAGGGCATGTGGAAGAGCATCTCAATTCCACAAAACACAAACAAGCCCTTGAGTTGACGACCACGCAGCAGGTGAGACAAAATGATATTGAGCAGCGTCTCGCTGGGGATTCAGGTCTATTGACTGCAAGATCAGGAGCAACAGCAGATCTGACACTTGCCAATCTTTGCTTGCCGATATTTCACCCAGTTCCAAATACGGTGGTGTCAGAAGCAGAGGAAGGCATGTGGGGAGATTATAATAAGTACGAGGCAGGTTTCAGTGCTGGTGATGAAATAACCAAGGATGATGTCTGGCGCAATTTTGAACGGGAGATGGACATGATGGGGATTTGAGATGCAGTAGAACTGGGATGACAGCTAGATGGAGAGTTGGAGGAGACTCAAAATCCTGCAGCAGAAGATAACATGCTTTTAGCAGAGTTGCTCCAAGGTGTGTGCCAGCACGCAGTTAATATCATTGCTGAATCAAATTTGATCCATCTTTAACTTAGCGCTCGACTCAGATCCTTTTGACACAACAGAGACTCAAGTTGATTTAGAGAAGTCTGGAGCATGGTACCCATATCCTTCCAAGACTGTCAGTGAATTTTGAAATACCTGGCCATTAATTGAATAATAACTCGGCAAATTTTAGATGCTTCTCCTGGATATTTGCGACAATCTGCCTCGACTCCCAGTCTCTGAGTCTTTAATGCGGACTTTCATCTGGATTTTACGAGAATGTGGCGCCAAGGATGTCCCTTCTCTCGACGGTCTTCGCAAAACCCAGAAGAATTTACGGAGTTGTTGCGGTGTCCCAACCATATCATGTACATCTGACCTGGGCAATAATTTCTGCCTCAATGATCCCAAGGCAATCATCCGAATGGTATATATTTTGGAGCCTTGGCATTGTCTCCTATATTTAAACGTTGCAGGAATGTGCAAACCCCGAAATCCGCTCTCAATTCCATCTTTATCCCGAGATCAATACCAATGGATCCGTCTCAGAACTTTGGCACGGCGAAAAGCTCCTCAAAGAAATAGATCCAAATTTTTTGACCCCCATGTTTGAGGCGGGAAATGGGATCCATTATTACATCCACGAGGTCGCCAAACTCGATGATGGACGCTTTGTAATTCCGTTTCGCTGGCTCAAAGTTGACAACGTCATGCATGCAGATGCATACACTGTGGAAGTAAACGACCAGGTATGCTGTTCTTGGTCATTGTTTAGAATTGCTGCCAATGCCTCGATGCAGAACAGAGCCCACATAAAGAAGAACACAATTCGTGTCTCGGCGTCCCTTCTCTCCTCCAACTTCCTAGATTTAGAATCAAGGAATCAAGTTCCTGCATGGTCCGACACTACCATTGCAGACGGTTACCCAGCCCGTATGCCAAACCCACTGCGTATGGTCGCAAATGGCGATCCATTTTACACCATCCTTGTTGATTACTTCTCGGATGATGTCTCTGGCAATCGCTCTAAGGCCTGGAATAAGCATTGGAATGCTTACATGACCAACCGCTCGCTACCACGAGAACTCCTTCAGCATGAATTCTATATTCACTTCATATCAACGTCGCAACATGCAAGTGTACCGGAGCAATTCAAGGAGTTCCAAAAACAAATCAAGTCAGCTTTAATTCATCTCAGGCTTGTAATAAAATACTCAATGCTTCAAAGGAAAACGGAGACTGACCCCATTCGAGCACCCGACAACACCAGTTCAACTGGTTCTTCCTGTTACAGAATAATTGTCAACACGGATCCCTCCGACAACCCAATGCAGGCTGAAATATGCAGTTGCATGGGGGCAGCTGCAAACCACCCATGTCGAAAATGCAAGGTGGGCGGGAGTCAGGTCGACAAAGCAACAAACGAAGGCTATCACGCTATGTTTTTGGTTAGTAATCGTCAAGCACTTTGCTCGTACAATGTTGTGACAGCTAACATTTAAATAGTCTGTAGAGCCTCGGTCAAAGAGTGGGATTTTTGACGTGGTTCAGCAGCAGATCAAACTGGCTTGCGAGGGAAACGAGACTGCACTGAAGAAGTCGTACACGGCCACGGGAATCAAGGACAAATATACTGAACATTGGATCAACGACATTCTCTCACAGTTCAAGAAAGCAGTGGACAACGGGAAATCCAAGGCACAGGCAACTAACGAGTTGAAACAATGGACAAAGGATCATGCCGATGTCATATACAGTCCATTTCTTACCACAGACAGTGAGTGTTCACCATCTCTGCAATATTCAAATGTTGACTTGTTGGCGCCATTTTCAGGCTTTGATCCTGCCCGTGACACCCCCATTGAGCTTCTACACACTGTTCTACTCGGAGTGTTGAAATATCTCTGGCACACAACTCACACATCTTGGACACCCGACCAAAAGAAGTTGTTTGAACTCCGTCTTCAAACCACAAATACCTCCAGTCTCTCAATTGAGGGCATTCGGGCCGGCTACATTGTTCAGTATGCCAACTCTCTAATTGGACGTCAGTTCAAGGTCCTGCTTCAATCAGCTGTCTTCCATATCTTTGATTTGGTTGACAAAACTCATTTCCGAGCTTGGAAGGCTATCGGTGATATGGCGGCACTCCTTTGGGTGCCAGAAATAGATAATATGGAGACATATTGCGTAAGTACATTCATACTTCCGGGATTCAAATCTAGCTCTGAAGGACCTCAATATTAATTAGGCTGACCTCCACATTGTCATCGGAAATTTCCTCGACTCGTTCGCCGAGATCGATCCCAGCAAGATGATTGCCAAAGTGAAAACTCACTTGCTAACTCATGCACCATCCGATGTCCGTTTGTTTGGGCCGCTCCTTGGTGCAATTACAGAAGCCTTTGAATCCTTCAATGCCGTGTTCCGTGGCGCTTCAATATTATCGAACCATCGAGCACCCAGCCGGGACATTGCCATCCAACTTTCAGCGCTTGAAGGCGTCAAACATCGGGCTGCAGGGGGGAGCGTGGCCGTTGAAAGGACCTAGCGACGAAATCATTTGGACTCGCTGTGGTCCTTCAGCACGTCAGTTACTCCAAGATAATCCAATTCTACAGCGTCTCTTAGGCTGGAAAAAGCCGCAGGTGCTTCAACCTGGTTTGTCTCACTGCATTGCCGTTGCAAATGTGAACTCTCACCTGAATTTCATGTCCTATAGGCTCAGTCGAACTCGCTCCTATCCCAGCTGTCAAGGGACAACGTGGCCGCCCTAAACGTGAAATTGTTATCTTGCGCTCAACATCTGCACCGCTTGCCTTCAACGGTCGGGATTATGCCCCCGATTCAGAATGGTACAAGTGCAAAACTTTGATATCTCAGTCGCAGGACATCTGTCGCAAAGGTTCTTGGGTTGTATCCAGCAGTCCCTTTCCTGGTGAAGAAATTGTAACCGGGAGAATCGTCGAAATTCTTCAAGATATTGATTTGACAGCTGCGATCGTGATTCTCGAGCAGTTTGTTGTACAGGCTGGGCGGCATGAAGTATTCAACATGCCATTCATGTCCCCCCGACGGCGTGAAGAGGCTGTGTTTCTGATTTTGAAACCGGAGGTAAGATATCGTCTTCTGTTATCTTGCAGCCAAGTGTACTGAGGATGATACTGGAATAGAATATTAAATTCAGCTTCAATGTGCAGCATGATTGCTCTTTGGGCACATGTAAAGCATCTGGGAAGAAATCCGTGCTTCAAGAGCGTCAGAAAACTAACCTAGAGGAGTCTTTCATTGAGCACGACTCTCTTGTCCACCAGTTCATCATCAACACTGCTTCCCTTCATAATCCCCAATTCATACGACGCATGCTTCCTTCCAGCTTGATCAAGCCTACACCTCTGTGGCAGGATCGTATTCTCCTGCATCATAAACAAGCAGAACGACTTCGCAGTGGCCGAGAAGCCCGACGGGTCAAGAATGCTGCGGTTGCACAGGCCAGAAAAGCCGTGGAAGCAGCAACAGTGGGAGTTGACCAACCTCCTGCATATTCCGGGAGGAAGAAGACCTCCAAGAAACGACGTCGGGCAATAGATTCCGAGGAGGATGAACGGCGACCATCAAAGAAGCAGAAAAATTCTCGGCGCAGGCCCAGCGAGAGCGACAATTCCGAATCAGAATCAGGAACTGATTCAAGTTCTGAATCGGATTCAGATGCTGAACCTGATGTCGGGGGAGATGCCTGAGGTTCGAGAAACCAGACCGCTCCCCAGACGCTCAGGGCTCAGAGTTCGTATTGCTATAAATTACAAGGAATAGCGAATTTATTTGTTGTCTGCCTCGCACGTAGATCTGAGAACTGCATTCTAACCAGCAGTCATATATTTCCTGGATACATCGCCTACTGTGTACTACCCAAACTTGTCAGCTGGAGTCCAGCTGGCACTTCCCTGTGTTCCAGCTGGCCCTCTCAGCTGTTCTGTTAGCTGGAGTCCATATGGGACCAGGCTTGTACCTAGGTGGACGGTCCATCTGGATACAGATGGAATGACCACCTGAACATGAGGTGGGTACCATTTGGGTGTGTATCATCGCCATGTTGTACGCGGCGCGTTCATCCTTACATAGCTTACGAATTGATGCCCGTAAGTCCTCCGGCGTCCGCTCGAGGCCTTGACTTATCAAAATCCCCGCAGGTGAAGCGACATCCGAATTTGCACTTGCAGAGTTTCTCGCGCTCAGAAGACTCGACGTCTTCAGCGGCTTTGGTGGCGTAGCACCCGCTGCAAATCTCCTCGCGTCTGTTTCTGTTGGGAGCATGGCACAACTTCCGCTCGAGCATCTCACCGTCCGGATCGCCTTCCTCGGGACGCTAGACGACGAATCATTTTTACGGCTGGATGCCGCCATAGCCAGGCTTCGGGCCCCACAGCTCCGCAACGTGCATCTTCTTGTGTCGAAGACGGGGATTCCATGGCGGGGGGTCAGCAATGCGCACTTCGTCGTTTTGGTGCAAGGGCTGCGGGCGTTGTTCCCCCATTCGAATGAGCGTGGGTGCCTCGCACTGAGCTGTATCGATGGTAAGTACGTTACGCAGCTTTTCCGATTCTCCTTCTGATCAAGCCTCATCGGTCTCAGATGGAGTCCAAACCGACTTGTAGGCACTAGTATAGGATCTGACAACGCTCTCGATCGAACGTGATCTCAAACGTTCAATTGGGCGACAAGTGCGAGTTCTCCGGCTTCGGATTCTTGATTAAGATATTCAATTTTTATTTAAAATGTTTTCGCCGCAGCGCAACGAACCTCCATTGGCGAAATCGATGACTTTCTTGCCCCAAATGGCCAGTACTCGTTCAACTATTTGAATTTGAGCTTCAAGAAATACATGTAGCTGGTAGTCCGTAGTCACTTGAAATGGTAAATGAAGACTGCCACACAAGCCATTCTACTTCTTGCATGCGGCACTATTTAACACTGGTGAAGACTCAGAAGCACAGGGAGGCTATTACCTCTCTGTTGCTCTCGACACACCTGTTAGCCGTCGAAGTCTTGCGGTACGTCGATCATGCGCATCAACCTGTGCCTCGATCGGATAGGTTGTGTAGGTTCTGTAAGAAGGAGGTAGAGACGCCGGAACACGCTCTGATTACGTGTGAGTCCTCGGACGCACTGGTTAATTTACGAGCGTCTTTCCTAGCGAAGCTCTTTACCGAACTTCCTGACCTGCGCGACCAGATGGCTGAACTTTCCAATACGGAGTTCTTGAAAGCCATCATATTTCCCAGATCGACTATTGCACTGGTTGCCAAATATGCGTTTGAAGTCCTGGAGTTATTCTATGCCGTGCCCGTGTTTCGTTTAGATGCTGACTGAGGCTGTCCCGTGTCGATGTGCTAACTTGTTCTTGCTTCTTTGGGTTTTTTTAGTTCTACCACGGCGGGAAGGATTCCAAGATTCCGCTCGACCGTGAGCTCGGCTACGAAAATTCAGAGGGGCCCAGGGACGATGATGTAGCTACATAGTGCGTGTACATCGGGATACTCCCTGGAAACCGGCGTTCCTGAGCGGGACCGTGCCGTGTAATACTACCTACCTACCTACCTACCTACCTAAGTTTGGCCATCAGTCAGGACAACGAAGCGATGTCGTGGACTCGTGGTGCAGCCACCGCTTTTCAGTGGCGTGATTCTTATCACTTGTCCGCCACATCAATTGCAGGTGAGAGGGCTTTCGTGACTTACCCTCGGCTCAATATAGACCAGTTATGGCGCACGCTTGCTGGAAATGTGGGGCGTTGCCTCTAAACGCTTCTCAACCGGGTTTCCTGCCGGCAACAACAGGAAATTCGCTTGATTTTACACAGTCGAGCGAAGGGAACGCGGCCCCTCTAGACTCAGATATTCCATTCATCCGCAATATCATCTCCAAGGGGCTGGCCCATGTGGACACTTTGGACATCCAAATCCGGGATTTGGAAGCCGCTCTGGCCGAGCTCGTTAGAAGGCGGGAGGAGATGGTGGAACGTGTTCGCCAGCATCGGGTTATACTCTCGCCCGTCCGGCGATTACCTCCAGAGTTGGTTTGCGACATATTCACCTTGACGTTAAACACGGATGAAGTCACCCCCCACAAGTTTCCTGGCATCTTGGCCAAATCTGCCGATCCTGGAGACTCGCCGCTCTGGCGTATACTCTTCTGTGGAGCACCATCACTATCCCTTCCACCCCACTCCCGTTCTGGGGACCTTTCCATGACGAAAACCCAGCTTCTCCGGTCAGCAAATGCCCCATTGAAGGTCTATTGGGTCGTCAACGCTGGCCACACTATGGATCCTCAAATGGCAGATCTCGTCGTTGCGGAGTGCAGTCGGTGGGCCGCTTTGCGGCTAGACGTTGTTCGTGCACATTCATCTGATGTGCTCAATTGGCTGCGCCCTGTCAACGGCCGCCTTTCGTCGTTGAAGAAACTCGAACTGTTTGTTAAGCCCAATGTCGTGGTCCCGGACGTTTTTTCAACCGCACCGAGCTTGCGAAAAGTTTACCTCACCGACTGGCCCTTCCAGCAGATTTCGCCAAACATCTCCATTCCATGGAGACAAATCACCCATTATCGAGGCGCTTACGCCGTACAATCCCAACTCCATATCCTGCGGCGATCTCCAAACCTCCTCCAGTGCGCAGTGGGATTGGATGATGCGCTCGATTCTCATAGTCACGCCTCCATCATACTCCCGCACCTGCGACGTCTCTGCATACAAGTTGCCGCGTTTCTTGTTCACCTCACAACACCCTTGCTCGAGGATCTATATTATGTTGACGGCTCGACGACGGGCCTACACAAACTCCTCCCCTTCGTCCACAGGTCCGCCTGCTCCCTCAGAAAATTAGTTTTGATGGAGTGCGATATCTCATTGGAACTGCTCACCGTCCTCCGTGGGCTTCCAACACTGAGGGATTTCTTCATCGAAGTTGAGTTTGGGCAGGACCAGGCTCTCCTCTTCGACGCCATGAAAATATCGGGCACCTCGAACGACCTCTGCCCAAATCTCACCTCCTTCTCATACGGTGTTGACAAAGAATTCCCACAAGACGTCTTTTTTGCTATGGTCGAATCGCGGAGAAACCGCGGCTTGACGCGTCTTCTGGTCTTTGACCCGAATGACTACCTCGAATCTGGCTCGGCTGGAGTTGCCTCCTCAATCAGAAAGTTGCGAGAGGAAGGGATGGATGCGGTCTTTCTTGGCGAAGACGACGGTGATGTGGAACTCTTGAAGGCTGAAAATTTCTTTTGACTCGTGTATAGCTTGTCGTAGGATAATTGGATAAAGTACTGATACGGTACAAAATCGCTATAGCTCCCTCAGGAGCCTTCCTATCTAACACTGACAGAATTAACCAGAAAGCGGCAATAAAAATATCGAAGGCAACTTTTAGAATAACGATCAAAATCAAACACCTAGAGCGTTGGTTAGTTTCTGATACAGACGCTGCAACAGAGAATGGACGTGCCTCGCATATTGTACGATCCAGAGGTTTCTTTTTCTGCCTCTTTCAGAGCGGCCCTCGTGGGTACGAGCCCAGACACAGAATAGCAGACGACAGCGAGGAATTCGGGGGAGTGCGACGAGGGGGTACCACAGGTGCTCGTTATTCTGCTTCACCGAGTTGTCCAGCGTCGCGGCCAGGAAGACTTCGCGCACGAGCATCAGAAGAGAGATGAGGCAGATAAGGTATCGCCCGTTGCGGTCGCCCCAGGGACGTCTGCTGCTCTTGGCTATAGATGGTTAAACTTGTATCAGAACACGCAATTATCAGCAGATAGAACGTGGAACACGTACAGCCAGCATCCTTGAAGAACCAAAAGGTCTGTCCGACCTGTACGATCGTGAGGATGAGGAAGATGATTATGCTGGCTTTGCGGAGGGTGTGTCCGGTGGAGATGTCGCTGGGGTTGGAGCTCGTGCTGTCTACGGTTCCCACAATGCCCAGCGCCACGCCAGCCATGAGGATGATGCGAAAGGCATGCGGGTTGCGTAGGAGGTTGGGGGAGTACAGGCTCCCGCGTTCACCACCAGTAAGGACGTCTCTAATTCATGATGAGCAAGAACCGTTGAGGTTGAGGGAATTGAACGAACCGGTCAAGAACGAGGGTATAAGCGGAGTACAGGAGAGCGAAAAATCCGACTCCGAAGAGGACTTGGTCGGCGATAAAGAGGTTCAGATTCGAACCCGCGGAAGTTGAATTGGCTATTATGGCTCGTATAATATAAGCTGTTACCCGCACTGGTAGAAGAAAGGTAAATATTGGCTCAGAGAAACGGTAATAATGGAAGGAAACGTACTGGCACAAAACAGAGTGAGGATAATATAGACGTAGGTCGTATTTTTGATCGACTGCCGCACGAACCAAATGCCCAGTGGGAAGAAGAGGACAGCGAATATAGCGGCGGCGGCAACTGAGTGGATGCCGAACGCTGCGGCGTAATCGATCGAGGAAGAGGACATCTGTGTCGTGTCGGGGGAGGAGGGCACACGGACGAATGGAGCGTCAAGTAAAGACAAGGGACCTCTTATACCTGGATCGGTCGAGTTTGCGTGCGGTGCGCAGCGACTGTCGACGCGTCCGTCGCACCGACTCGGGCAGCGAAACGTTCATTCTTACCTTCTATGGGCTCCGACGGGAGCGCTTTACGCCGTCGGGGCCCAAACGGCCCAATGCTATTTTTAGCTTTGACTGCGGGCAGATATTTGAACGACGGTATATTCAACGGGGCAGTGCCACGCTGTACACGGGCGCACATAAGATAGAAATAGGGAATAAGAGTTGAAAGTTTGGAAACCCAGTTCTTTTGACAAGAGGCAGCCCTCTTTTGTTCGCATCACCGATTCGAACGATGGTGTTCAAAGCGCCGCCCGTCGGCGCACGGGCATATGGGCACACGGGAACGAGTGATTTCAGTAACTCTGGCTTTGGCTAAAATTCGAGAGAAGAATTTAATCGAAAAAGATGCATCTTTGAAACCAACTTTTTCCACAAGAATACATCTGTCCCCCGAGATACATCGCCCTGTGCCCGTATATAACGGACGTCGGCAGTGAGGATGTGCGCGCAGTTTATTTCCGCAGACAACGGTAGAAAGGATGCATATAGACCTGCCCATTCTTTTCGAACATGACGACGCTGCAGCAGCACTGGCATCACCGCCGATTAAATATTTAAAAAATCGAAGTATTTGGTGACTCTGAAACAAATGTGGACGGGAATTCGAGACTGTTTTTTGGGGAGGAACGAAGGATCCTAGCTGCTTGCTCGTTGAAGTCGAACTTTGGCTTCAGCTAAGAACGGGAGAAGCCGAACAATCAATGATGATCACTGGCTTGGCAATAGGGCCTCCCTTCCGCCACATGGGCGACACACTCTGCAGCGGAATCCTATATCTCCTCAGCTGCTGTTGTGCGTCTGCGTCTCCTCGAGCTTGACATAGCTTCATACCATCCCACTCTTAGGCTTCTGTAGCTCCTCCGACCCCGGCTCCGACGGCTCAGGGCTCTGCTCTGGCTCGGGCAAGAACAAGAAGCGCGACCCGCGAGAGAGGGCGCTGAAGCAGGAATTCATGGACCGGGGATACCACAAGGATGCCGTATCTGGACGCATCCACGTCGACCAGCCTTCGCAGTCGCAGCTGATGATGGCGGCCGTCGGACACCACCCAAGCGCGGAGTCGGTGAAGCAACAACAAAGCGGCGATCAGAGCATACGGCAGCCGAACAAGGAGCCTGTAGAGTCAAAAGCGTCCACACCATTTGGAGACCCACCTTGATTGGTTCGTGCGATAGCTGTTGGACTGAAATTTTCTGACGCAGTGGGCTTTAGGAGGTTTATCGCAGTTTCTTGAATCTTGGCCAGATCGTTGGGAGATGGAGTTTTCAACGTGGATCGTACTTTCCTTGTTCTTCTGCGCATTCGCCAGATTTCCACTTGCCAATATTGATGATACCCGGATGAAACCCTCCATAATTATCTGTCCCACCCGCAAAGATACTCCGATTACTCACAATTGCGAGTATCTTGTTTTGGGAGCCTTGAGCGCCACATCTAACAGCCAAAGCAATATGACCAAAGTCAAAGCGATGGTCAAGTGCTGACACTTGGACCAGCGCTTGACAATTGACAGAAAACGTCAAAGCGTCATCATGCTCGGACCACGGTTGTCGGTATTTAACCTTGCTTGAATAGACGTATTCTCCCGAACACCTCCCATGGCCGTCTTATCCCGCATTTCAGGTAACTTTTCCCCTGCACCCAAACAAATGCCGTTGAACGTGCGAGTTGATCTCCCGAATGAACTGTGGTTCGAGATTTTCAAGCATCTCTCGCGGAATGCGCTCTGCAGTGTACATGGGGTGTCATCCTTGTTCCACGACATCGCCCATCCGCTCTTCTTCCGGGACTTCACGTTGGACCCCGATCGGCACGATCTCTCTTCAGACGAATTCCTCGAGCGATTGAGCATGTACTCTTCAGCCCCAATCGCCCCTCACGTCCACAAGCTCTCCATCTCCTTCCAATTCGGCCGGTATTTCCGGCGCAGCGGCCGACTGTTCACCACGCTGAATTCTCCCAGTCCCCTCGTCGTACCCCTCCTGCAATCAATCCCCAGCTTCCTCAATCTACGCATCCTGGAGTGCGACTTTCGGTTCAACTCCGAAGTCCACTTCGCGAACCTGGGACTGCAGACCCTGCCCGGGCTTCAGGAGCTTCGCATCCATGGTGGGAAGCTATACTGCCCGCGCACCCTAACGTCATTGGCGAAAATCCGTGTAGCGCACTTTGCCTTTACCGCGATCCCGGGCATAGTCCTTCTCGAACGCCGGCGCGAGACCGAGACCCCGCGTTCCTTCCTCTCCATGCTCGACCCCGAGACGTTGTGCTCTCTGACGCTGTCTCCGAGCTACGACTGCTCCCCCGCGGCGTGGCTCGCATACGACCATGATCTATTCTCTACCTTCCGCAACCTGCGCACCGTTACCATCGGGTGCGACGGGCCCTTCCTTCGGCAGGTGCACGCCTTCCTCACGGCGCTCCCTGCGCTCCAACATCTTATCCTCACCGGGGAGTTCCGCCGCTATACCGAGTTCACGCCGAGCCCGGGCGAGGCGCTGTCGTCTCAACTCCAATGCTACACCGGCCCGCGCGAGTACATCCCCATCTTCCTCCCCCAGACGGCCTGCACGCGCCTCGCGATAAACGCGTGCTGTATTCCAGCCGAGCTGCGCAATACCTTGGAGGAGACGCTCTGCACGGGCTCCGTGACGGATTTGACGCTCCGCCTTTCCCTCGCGGGGGTGTGTGGCTGGAAGGTGCCGCATGCGCTGTTAGTGCTCTTCCCCCGCTTGGAGACACTAAGGATCGGGATATCCGACGCCCCGCTGGACGATGACGACTCGGACCTGTTCGATGCGGCGGAGACCTTTGACCCCGCGGCTCTCTCCGTATGTCTGCTCCATTCACCTTCAATTCTATTCATAATTGGCTGATTCGCGGGTATGTGCAGAACCTCCCCGATATCTTGGGCGCTGCGCTCCGCGCTTCAAAGACACTCAAGCACGCGGTGATCGATTGGGACCTGCACTGCGATACCGTGTGTCAACTTCTGGACCTCCGAGACCTGCATGAATTCCTTCAGCGTTCCGCACCGAAGGTGGAGACCATTCTGTTCGAAGGGGCGATACGTCCGGCATGTGGCGACGAATCGACGGACAGTGGATCGTTTCATGAATGAGTCGAGTGGCTCGGAGGAGTGAATGAAAGGAAACGGACGTGTACAATTGGTACTGGGTCACTTTACTGATATGAGAGATTTTGCGCTTCAGATTATAACATTTGGCATTTCCCAATCAAATCGAGATTCGAAACAATATTGCCCTCTTGAACTTGTCCTTCCACCATCCATTTTTCACTAAGACCCGACACACTGCTTCACCACCGCCTGCGTATAGTCATTGATCAACCCGTGCGTCATCATCGACGGGTGGCCGGCTACACCTCTTCAGTACTCCACAAACCGACAAGGCACGCACAAAAAAAGCTCACGGATATAGAAAACACTCCGATCCGGGTCCGCGCACCCGCCGACGATGGTGTTAGCGCTAATGAGACATGTCGCGTTCCCTGTGAAGCCAAAAGCCGCAGGTTCCGCCGCGATGGTGCTGAACAGCCGCTCGAGGTTGACGAATGCGACGTTGGTGCCGTTGGCAGTGCGAGAGGCGGCAAGGTAGGCGAAGACGCGCGATTGGAGCAGGTCGGTTTCGGGGTGGGAGGTGTACATCTAAGGTTGGATTATTATTACAAGTAAATGTGGGGCGAAGGAAGGATGGCACCCACCCCGTGTATGAGGATGTTTTTTGCGCCGGCTGCTTGCAGTTGGCCGAGCTTCGTGATCTGGTACACAACATCGGTACAATGCAAAGATGGCGACGAATTAGATAGTATACGTAGGTATTTAGAGCAATGTCAATGTCTCCGCCGGCTGAAGTGCTCAGTTAGTTGAGACATTTTGAACATTGCGGGGGAACGACACGCACCGATACTAAACTGTCCGTTGTCACTGGTGGAAGTGGGTCAGAATTCTTCTTTGCACATAGAGGGTTCACACACTTGATACCAAATGCAACCGTATACAACGTCTGGCTCGGCACAAGCGCGTCGAGAAAGCGCCCTTGCTGGAAGAAGAGGGCAGCCTGCGCGTTGAAGTCCGAGCGCGGTACGCCAGTCTTATTGAGCGGGGTCGTCGTGTTGTACGCGAAATTGTCGATGATCGCGCCACCCCAAGAGTACTGTGCACATTCATGGGTCATATTCAGAAAACGAAGGATGGTGGAGGGACACACATCAAGAAGCTTTGCATTGAAGTCGGCGGCGAGCCGTTCACTCCACATGAAGCCGTTCGTGGCACGACGGTTCTCAGAATTGCTTGCGCCCGCAGACGGCAGGGGTGGGTGCAGTATGGGCGGTAGGGGGGACGGTTCCATTTGCTAAGAAATGCTAAGAAAAAACCATATGCAGCAGGACAAACTTCTCACATCCCGTCGACGTCCACGAGTCGCCGAATGTCACGAGCGTTCTGGGAATTCCATTCATTATTTTCTGATATTGAGACCTGGATGTCGGAGGCAGCTAGCATACCTGATCGCATTCAGATTAATTCCCACATTGACTTCCGTGAAATTCACAGAATTGAGGGACCCGCACGCGGGCTGTACGGCCAATTTCAGGGTCGATGTTGAGTTGATGAGGATGGGGAAGTTTTGTGCTTTGGAAAGCCCCAGGAGGAGTAAGACCACTGCAAGTTGGCGCAACATGGAAGCGGATTCGAAGAGTCGACAGTGGGCTAAGCTGGCGTATTTATAGGACGGCTGGTCGTCGGGTGATCTACATATTCTGAGCAGAGGGTGGTTCTCAACGCGCCGCCGAAGCGATGGATTAAAAAAAGCTGCGTCAAATGACTGCAAGGTGACTGGACGGCGGGCCGGAAGACATGGGAAACGGGAGAGAGTAAGCGGACTCTTAGACAATTCTTAGCGAAGAGTTTCAGACCAGATAGGCCTGCCTGTGGATTCGCAATGGTAGTTTGAAGTTGGCGGTGTGGAAGAAAATGCGTGGTGTATAGAACAGCTCAGCCATACGGATCACTGCCAGTGTGAGCACAAACAACGCGTACACACCGCGTCAATTTTAGGATGAACTCCGAGGAGAACCTGACAGATAAAGTACCTAGCTGCAAAGCTCCATTGTCTACATCATGCTGTATCAGAGAACCGGAGGCCAAAGTACTTGGGCGTTTCATCGCCATATTTTCATCAATACCCTCAAGTCTCATACACAGCAGGGGCCTATGGATATTTCGTGCCAAAACATCGGCTGCAAACACGTCTTACTTTTTGACCATATTTTTGTGGTCCTTCGGAACATGGAATAAACACGATAGCTTTTTCAGCCAATTTTAGCGAACAAACGTTTTCGAAAAATGTCACCTCTGTGCCTCCGAAACACCGCCAATTTTTCATGGTCTTTTCATTGGGGAAATACTTCAATTTAGGAACCAAAAATGAGCAGTTGCTTTGTTCTTTCGCTGTTTCGGCCTCAAAATGATGTTTTCCTTCCTGAAATAGGCTATTTTTGGATGGATGTTTGGCACCCAAAAAATGTGGAATGTGTTGCGTGGGTTTAAAGACAAAACATTGCTCCAAGTGAGAAGGTTTTTGGATCAGTGTTTCTTCTGGCAGGAAAAATATTCTTTAAAAGGAAGACATGTTTGGATGTCTTATTTTGCTTCCAAAAATCTATTGGTCACAGCTGTGATCTCAATGTCAGCGACCCGTTTGGCCTGTGATGATCGCGCAAACAGTGGTCTTGCTGTTTCCCATAGCCCTACAGCCTTGAACAAATTGTCATGACTCAGAAATATCTCCAAGTCAGAGCATGCATTCTGCCCTGCTTCAATGGACATCCATCAATGTGAATCCCTCCAAGGCAAGAGTAAACAGGCTGATGGCTGTACCTTCATCTCCGTCCTTGAGGAAGACATCATCGAGAAATCGAATCACTTTATATCCTCCCAGCCTCAGTTTCAATGCAAGAGAATATACAAAAAAACACTGTTGCCCAAGATGATTCATGAACAGCAGCACTCCAGCGAGTTACATCAGTAAGTCTCTCCAGAGCACTTGTCACATTTTTAGAGTCTCTACCCCAGCACACTTTGAAGGTATTGCAAAATAAAGGTCTTTGCACATATCACCCTTCCTCAATAGCAGGTCTGCTTGAGTATAATCACATGCCATCATTAATCTATGCTCCCCCGTAGCAGTGAATATCGACTTGGCTGCATCAACATTCATCTTTGTGGAATAACTTAAAACTGGCAGTAACCCGTGCTATGCACCAGAAATATTACCATAAATTTCAAGTGGTCAAAATTCAAGGCCTGCAGATGTCGAAGAATTCCTTTGAGTGGACACTTGTCACCAACCTGTGGTTGGTTCCTCGTGTCCACTGTGTCCGGCTTTCAGCTTTATGTTACCCTATTCCAGGTTGAAAATTGAAATAAGTATGAGCAGGCATCTGTGCTGCATTATAGCAGGCAAGCCATATTTGCTCTCATCATGTGTCATGAGATACAGAACACATTGGAAAACTCGGCTTGACCTGTAATATGCCCACGGAGTTCCAGTAGGTTGTACCAAACATCTTGAGAAAAGAAAAACTTTTAAGAGATCCAGCTTGCACCCGTCAACTGTGTAAATCCCTCCAGAATCGAGAAAAGAGACAAACTGTCAGAGTTGTTTCATGGCAATCATGTGTGATGCTCAGGAAAGTACACAAAGAAGCAAACTCTAGGAGTTCTCATCCATCCCACACCCATGAATTGTGCTCTCAGAAAAGTACCAGACTATCAGTGTTCCAGTCCAGGCTGTACCCGAAGGAAATAAACTGTTGGAATTTAGATCCAGTCTTCTCTCATAAGTAGTGGGACAAAATAGACAGAGTTTTAAACACACCCTGATGTCATGTTACAGCCATTTGCATAATTGATGACAGTCGGTGCGAAAAGAAAAAAAAAAAAAAAAAAAAAAGTTTGATGGATTGGCTTCGAGCACATTTTACCTTCCTCTGGATGGAACTCCGAGCTCCTAGATGCTATGTGAGTGGTTTTCAGATCAAAGTATATCATCTAGCGCCCTTGAACTGTCCAAAACGGTTGTCTGAAACATTCAGCCATTCCGACCAGTTGTATTGAATCAAGCTGGATTAGAATTCAATGAATAGAGAGTTTGTGGCAAGCCACCAGAAGCCACTGGGAGCCACCCGGTGGCTCTGACGGCATGTGGTGCAGAGTGGCTACCATGTCTGGTGGCTCCACTGGTAGTTGAACATATGATGTCAAACCCCTTGTTTTTCTAGACTTTCATCCATTTAACAACCATGACAATGCAGATGCACTCTTGGTCATTGATATCTTCATTCCATGCCTCAGAAATGACATTGAGTAGGATAGTGAAGGATATTTGAGACTCTGAGATAACTCACAGTATGAGACGATGTGGAAATATTGTACAGAACATAGCAAGAACATGTGTGACTGCTTTAGTGGAGCCACTAGAGGAGCCACCCAAAGCAGTAGCCACTCCGCACTGCATGCCATCAGAGTCACTGGGTGGCTTGTGGTGGCTTGCTGCAAAGTCTCTAATATAAACTCACTTTGGTGGCACGTTGCATCTAAGAATTCAACTTTCGCCTCTATGACTCTCAGTCAGTCTGTGTTCTATTATCACTTGTCCCTCCTCTTGATACTTGCAGTTTGAATAGATATCATTAAATAGTACCAGCTAACTAACACTGCATAGATGAGTGAAGCCACTGCTTGATGGATGACCATCGACATCCTCTGAGGATGTCAATTGCAGTCCCTGCTGACAACCAACCTGCACTCGACACCCAATGCACAACATGCTGGCCAACATGAAACACACAAGGTGTGGGTTACAAGTGTAACAAGCCGCTCTTTCCGGCTGAGCACATTGGGGTTGTACGCAACCCAATGAAGCGCTTGTACAGCCTGTGTGAAGAGTCGGGGCAAATTTGAATCCACCTGCCAGGGTAACTTGAGAATGCTGAGGATGGGCACAAATGGGTAAATGGGAACGAAGAAATAAAGCACACCTTTAGCCTTTGACATTCACGACAGTATATCCAGGATTATGATTGTGGATCAGGACCAGTCATATTATCTGCAACTGCCTAGTCGGCCAAACTAGGTACTCGGCCACTTGCAAGTTATGAGATGTCACTGCATATTTTTGCTTCCTGGCACTTTTATGGTAAAATATAACTTGTGAGGATGTTGTATGTTGAGTTTGGACCCAAATTGATGTGGCTATCAAAAACTGTGGGACGTTTTCTGTCAAGGTGGCGGCATGTGAACATCATTTCTTATCTCTGAATGGCCCTCGTGTTCAGCTTTTACTCCTTTCTCCACCAATTCTCCACCAATTCGCAGGTTTTGGGGCTCATTGTTATCCCTGGATTCTGGTTAACGGATTCTATGCATAACATCCACGAAGAAACTTCCCCCTCACCTCATGGACCTGTCAAGGATATCTCGACCTAATCCAAGGTGGCGAAATCTGGCCACCCCTCTAGCAAGCTATCCATGTTTGATGCTGACTGAGGATTTAGGATATTTATTCTTCACATCTATCTCAGTATTCTCCCACATGGATTTGATCTCTAGCTGCCCGAATTCCCTTTCATAGCCGGCCACCACCTCAAACCCCAGGATTTCACTTGCATGAAAAGATGGATTTTTTTGAAGAGGTTATGAGTATGCAGGAGACATCCTGTGGTCATGGGTGTGTCGAAGTACATCCTATTGTGTCTTTTTTACTCTCGCTGGGGTGCTCAATAGGTTCTGTCCCTTGTGGTGCACAACATTTCCTCTGCACCATCCTCTCACCCACTCAGGTCAGCTTCGAAGAGAAAGTATTGTCGTCTTCCTATAGCTCATATGTACACTTTGAGCATATAGAATCGTATATTAGAGAGTTTGCAGCGAGCCACCAGGAGCCACCTGGTGGCTCTGCCGGCATGTGGTGCGGAGTGGCTACTGGGCCGCTGGTGGCTCCTTTGCACATGTTCTTGGTGTGTTCTATACACTACTCTCATATCATCTGTCATGTAGTGAGCTCTCTTAGAGTCTTGGAGTCAGTGTCATGGGTTTTGAGCTCCTCAGAAAGGCTTGGAGGGTCTGTACTTTTCTCTTTCACTTGCCCAGAGCACATCTACATTGGCATGGTTGTTAGATGGATGAAGGTGAAGAAAAACAAGATATCTGGTGTCATATGTTTAGCCACCAGTGGAGCCACCAGATCTGGGAGCCACTCTGCACCGCATGCTGTGAGAACCACCGGGTGGCTCCTGGTGGCTTCTGGTGGCTCACTGCAAACTCTCTATTAGTATCCTTTAAGTCATTTGGGCTACGGTGGGGCAAAGGGAACCAATGCAAATGAGCGGAAGAACTGGGTGGCTGACTAGCCCATCTATTGCCCTTTGGGACTTTGCTGAAAAGGAAATTCAGTGAGGCATGGAATCACCATTTAAATTTGTGGAAAATATCTGAGCTCACTCTCAGAATGCATAACTTTAGTTTAGAGTCCATAAATCCATACCTACCAACCTCCATGGGCATAGTTAAGCTAAATTATGCTAAGGTGGCCGAGTACCCAGTCTCTGATAATACATTAGCAGTTGAGTGTGATGAGACACACCTATTCACAAGCTATCCAGCCAAAGATGATCATTTTCATTGCTCTCCTCTTCCGACTACTTTCTTTGCTTTTGTCTGGAGAGCACAATTTTAGAGAGTGTGATTGAAGCCATAAGCTTGGTCCAGATCAGCAAATCTAGTCTGATTGATTCCGGGACTTCAAGGCCATAAGGCTGAGAGCAGATTGTATAGACCTCGAGACTCTGGCTGCAGTGGAACTGGCATGCATTGAGTGTATGGGCAAGAGACGGACAGTGAGCGACTCAGAGTAAGTAGGAAGTGAAGAGAAGTATACAGTATTTGTGTGTATGTAGCGGCGCTGTCCGATTTGGATCGGAACAGCTAAATGTTGCTGATGACCATTTTGGACAGTTCAAGGGTGCTAGATGATGTACTTTGATCTAAAAACCACTCACATAGCATCTAGGAGTTTGGAGTTCTATCCAGAGGAAGGTAAACTGTGCCTGAAGCTAATCCATCAAAAGTTTTTTTTTTTTTTTGTGCCGACTGTCATCAATTATGCAAATGGCTGTAAATTTTGCACAGGAAAGAGACCAGAACCCATGGCTTGAGGTCTTGGAAAAGGAAGGAGAACTCAAAGGCCTGCCTCAGACCGCACCCCTAAGTCCCGTGAAATGTCTTGTCTCCACACAAAAAACTGATAGAGTGGTCTCATAACAGTCATCTGAACAGAACACTAAGGAAAAAAACTGGGCTCCAAGTTCAGATTTAACCCGTTGCTGGTGCAACTGACTGCTGATATCAGAGTGACACCTGTGAAATCAGGTTGAAAGGAACAAAGCCAAATCCTCAAGGTCACCGGGAACCCTGGACTTCCGATATCGTGTCCACAAAATCATGTAAAGTTTGAAGGTAAACAGTGAAGCCCACATACCCAGAGTGTCAAGAAAGAGGCCCACTGGTAGGGACCTGTTCTATGGTCAAAAGTGCGAGGTTCGAGAGTACACAATGAGAAAAAGAGAGGAAAGTGGAAGTCAGAGCTAATTGGACTCTCGGAGTCCTCGGACGCATGATCTTTGTCTGATGTTTGTTCCAGAGCTAAGTGAGTGTTCTGATTGGCTGGCAAGAGGGTTATGTTACCCTTGTCAATTATATAATAGATAGAGCCTGGATCTAATTTGCCTGAATTTGAGCTGCTTATTGTTTTGAACTCATATATGAGTCCAAATTACATCTAACTTCTGAGGGATTCAATAAATAAAATCATTCCAAACCAACAACAAACAGACATAAAGTAACAAAGACAGATTACACGAATAATCAACTGATCAGAACTCATATTGTGGTGAAAATGGCCTCCTTTTCATCATCAAAATCCAATTTCTCCATATCTTCAATGTCAGATAGACCATCATCATCTGACTGCTCCAAGATCCCAGCTGGTGCACTGAACTCTGCCAGATGAACCAGGCTATCTCTGTGTTGTTTCAACACATTTACACTGACAGAAGCCAGTCTTTCTTCAATATCAGCAACTTTTTTGACCTGTGATGACCGTTCAAACAGTGGTCTGGCTGCATCCCATAGCTTGACAGCATTCAACAGGTCACCATGTTTGTTGGAAATATCCCCAAGCCTCGGTATGCATTCTGCTCTACTGCGATGAACATCCATACATGTAAATCCATCCAGGGCAACTGTGAAGAGGCTAATGGCTGTAACTTCATCTCTCTGAGTGAGAAAGACATCCCCTAGAAATTGAAATGCTTTATGGATTTCCAGCTTTTTGTTTTGACTTCAGGGAATATACAAGAAAAACAGTTGTCCAGTTAGACTCTGAAGTACTCCAAGAGCCTATATTACCAAGTCCCTCCAAACAGTTTGCTACATTTTCACTGTTCCATCCCCGAGCGACTTGAAGATTGCATAAAAATAAGGTCTTTGCAGCCCTCATATTTCCTTCCCTAAGATTGAGTTCTGCCTGGACTACATCACAGAAAGAAACCCCTCTGAGATATCCTATATCATTGAACATTGCTTTTGCCTTAACAATATTTCTCTGTACCGTGTCTTGTGGGACCCCAATTTGCACCTCAATCTGAGCAATGTTGAGTAAAGCAATGGCATGATCATAGGCTTCTTGCTCCATGAAAGCTTTCTGAAGCATTTGTGTATGAATATTGTGAGCCTCCACATATTCAGACTTGAACCTGTGGATCTCTGCTTGAGAGGTCATAATGCCACATTCCAGGTCACCAGTTGACATGCCACAAAGACCCAAGATATATCTTGCTCTGTTGCAGAGTGAGATACTTTGCTTGTAGTTACCAAGTGTACATCCACATGCAGCTTCTATGTCCAATGCTTGTGCTTCTCTGTATAAATCTCCAGAAATCCTAGCCAACCTTCCAGCATCATATGTATGCCTTTGGGCAGTAGGGTGATTACCAAGATACCAGTTGCACCATGCAAGACAGCGCAATGCATCAGACTGTCTTTTGGTGTTTCCAGTTACTACTGCCAAAGAGTGACTACTTTCACAAAAATTCATAGCCACAGAAATGTTTTGATGGTTCATATGATAATAGGCCAAACTTCTGTAAAATTTGCCTACAAAAACGAGGTTAGCCTGGGAAGAAGTCTGTAGTCTTCTAGAGCGCACATTTAAGATCTGGATCATAAAAGTGCTCAAAGTGTTCTAATGCTTGGACAGTCAATCCTTCTGGATCGGAGACTGTGTCATATCGTGATGTATGAAATAACTCAGTAATGAAATAAGCTTCAAGTCGTCGGTCAAAGGGCCGGGGAAGGATATTAGGGATCTGGTCCATCAGAACAACTTTTCCCTGGCCAGTAGCAATGCTGAAGCTGTTCAGATAGCATGTGGTGTAAATGCTATTGATTAGATCTGGATGGCCAGGCTGAAGCCCATTTCGGAGGATATTCTGGATGTTGGAGTAGTTTGAAGATATCCGTGCAATTCTCTGACTTGATAGACCTGCAGAATCTTCCAGGTGCAACTTCAGTAGTTCTTGGAAGTGTATACGAAGCGGATGTATAATTTCTTCTCCTGGAGGTTGAATCCTCTGCATGTATTCCCTGATAGGAACTAATACTTTCAGTTGTCTGTGTTCATCAATGTATGCCAAGGCAGTACGAATCAAAGCTGTTTTGCAGCTGTGGATATTCTGAATGGGAATTTTACTTTGCATCAGCTCTATGTCCGAAATTCCATCAGGAAGTATTGCCAATAGACTCAAAAGTCTACATGAATGAGGTTCAGAGGTAATTCTGGGACTTGATAGAGACATTGAAATGGATAAATCCAAGTTGTCCCTCTTATTATATCCTTCTGAGATGAGAGCAGTTTTCTCTCTGTTCCAGCGAGATAACACATTGGAACAGCCTTCAGTGGCAGCCAAATGGGCAAGCAGACTGATTGCAAGTGGCATATTGCCTGTAAGGGAAAGGACCTCATCAATTTCTTCGGGATCATGTGTGTCATCTGCAATATCAATGAACATTTTTTGAGCAGCATCCTGTGACAAAGGGCTTAGAGGCAGGACAAATGGCCGAGTCCACTGCACTTTGGTGCTGGTCGTTCTGCTCCTCTCATTGTTATCTGATGTAGTTTTAGTCAAATACATAAAGAAAACAGGATCAATATTCACCATCATGGCCAGATGATCCACACCTGCAAGCAAGGATAAAAATTCTTCAATCTCCTTCCGCAACTGGAGTGGTTCCCATACTGTCTCAAGATTATCCAGAATCAAAAGACATGGTGGACCACTGGAGAAGTGCTGCACAACTAATTGAGTAAGGTCCCTCCCTGGCTTCAGCCCAAGATAAGCTCCAATAAGGGCAGCAAGTTCAATATGGGTTGCAGCAGACTCAGCAGCTATAAAATAACAGTACTGCCCATATCTGGCCGTGATTTCTGTATGATGCAACACAGCTCTCGCCAGACTAGACTTGCCCATCCCACCTGCACCCAAAATTGCTATCCTGGGGGTCTCCTGGCCAAAGAGTTTGAGTATGTTTGTCAGTTCTGATTGTCGTCCATAGAACATTTTGGGCTCTGATGGCAGCATGGAGATTGAATTTGAGCTTCAAAATAAGCTACATCAGGAATAATTCTTGACCACTGTGAAAAAAACCCACCTAGTATAAGAGTTGGAATAGACCTGGTTGATCTGTGTAGGCATTATTCCGGAGTTCATGAAAATATTCAACAATACATACAGAAGATGCTCTATCTGAACTAGTTGCATCAGAGAGGGCTTCGATCAATTTCAGCACATCTTGGCGTCTCTTCTCGGAGTCATGTTGTATTTGGGCAATATCTGTCATGATATTGACATTCTTGATCTGCATATCATTTCCTTTAATGAGTTACTGACATGCCTGGCACGCAGCTCACCCAGAAGGAATCAATTCCCTGTTGCAATCCTGCTTTACAGTCCTTCAACAGTGTGCTCATTTCACCCTGGCGGAAAAACTTCTTGACTTTGCTTCCATTTTGTTGAGCATCGACAAAGGTATGAATTTTGTGCAGGGTTCTGAATAATGGCAGTAAGCAATGACAACAGAATTTATTGACAATGAGTACTCTGTGAATTTTCCGATGTTGTTCAATACATGTGGTGACAAATTTCCACCTGTGTTTGACTCGACATGAAGAATGATAATTGCATCCAACAGCTCATGAGCTTGCGCCAACAGCTGGATGCAAAGATTCTTGTTTTGTTTCAGGGTCTATTATAACTCGGTGAGATTCACTGTGACCCCAGTTTGATTGAGAAAATTTACCTGAATACATCCTAAAAGAGACCAAGTTGTGTTGGAGATAGCTACCAGGAAAGGGGCCTTGAGACCATCAGAGAGTATTGTCAATGTATTTGCAGTTGTAGCAAAACACGCTGCAATGTCGTTCAAATGAATTTGAGTTGCAGTGCGCTGAAGCGGCATCTTTGTGTTCATGTTCGAGCTCTGGAGGTGTCTGTATTTATATTGTACTGCTCCGAGGATTCACACAGCATTCGTTGCTGTCCCATCTTGATTTGGCTGATGTGATGCTCGCACTATATTTGTGCACATCTCGGGAGGCCGTCCGCTCCACAGAAAGAATTAACGTTGACCAAATTACAGTCCTCAGAAAGGAAAAAAACACTGAGGCTTAGTGTACTTCTTCCAGGTATCAGCTCTATCTGGGTCCACCTGCCAGCAATTTTCACCCAGTATATTTTAATATGTCTGCTCTAAATAGAGAGCTGATCAGTTCCGGGAATCAAGGATGATGATAATGAATCATTTTTAGCTCACCCAAACGGATATCTAATAGCATTGGACCATTATTTCTATCCTGAAACGCCCGCCATCGTGTTGTGGGCGCTGATTTCAGGAACATAACATCTGTTTTTGCCCCTTGAGCTCCACATGACATTGTACTATCACCGTATACCCTCCGTTATTGCCTCCTAACTGCCTCTCTCATACAGCACTGTAATGACCGGCCTTAATCCGGGACCCGGGTGTCCAGTGGTGAGTTGGATTTTAAACCACAAAGGCAAAGACTGTGGGTGTGTACTTGCGCTTGCCAAAAAGTCTTGGCGTATGGTGGTTCTCATTGTTCTGGGTAACAAATGACTCCAAACAACTTGTGGACTGAAAATATGAGGAAATAGAAGATATTCCTGCGTGTTAATGAATTACCATATAAGGCAATTCTGGAGATATAAGCCATTTTTGGCCAGAATTTGAAATCGACTTTTTGCACAGGCATCGTGGGAAAAAATGACCCACATACGCAAAAAGTACACGTTGAGTAGTGCAAAATAGCATTTTGAATCATATCAATATCTCATGATTTGAGCTCACAATTGTGGCTGGAAAATGGTGATTTTTGCGATTTTTTGCCAATTTTGGTGAAAATGGCCATTTTGTACTCATGACTGTGAGTGCAAATCATGAGATATTGATATGGTTCAAAATGCTATTCTGCACTACTCAACGAGTACTTTTTGCGTATGTGGGTCATTTTTTCCCACAATGCCTGTGCAAAAAAGTCGATTTCAAATTCTGGCCAAAAATGGCTTATATCTCCAGAATTGCCTTATATGGTAATTTGTTAACACACAGGAATATCTTCTATTTCCTCATATTTTCAGTCCACAAGTTGTTTGGAGTCATTTGCTACCCAGAACAATGAGAACCACCATACGCCAATACTTTTGGCAAGTGCAAGTAAGAAAAGGTCGTAGATAGGAAGACATAATTATATCCAGGGTCCTTGACCTCAGGATCATGAAACACCTCTCCCCACGTGCTCAAGTCTCGAAGTTTCCGTGGCCGGCAAGAATGAAAGAATGAGGATGGCAAAGGCTTGGTGGCGGCAAATAAGGAGGATGATATTTGGGCAGATAACAACAAAGGTGTTAAGTACTTGAAAGAAGTGGGAATGGTGAAACTGGAGGGGGTACTGGAGACAAGAGTGACGATTCAGATGAGTAATTCTGTACTTACAAGTTGTAAAATAGGTTGCACAGCACCAAGGATAATTTTTTGGGGGAATTGTTGGAATCTTTCTAGATGTCACCCCGACCTTTTGACGACGGCGGCTCCGTGACCGTGACTCGCCCGACGCGACGAGGCTGCCGTGACTGTGACCGTCGCCTCCCTACAGGCTGGTACAGTATACAAGTTTCGGTCTCCTTTCAATATTTAGGACCAACTGTTTGAGCCACTGAACACGACAAACAATGTTCGAGATTCGAAATTGGAGGTGCGACAAAGCTGGCATCAGGAACAATGATGAGCGTAGTTATCGTGTCTAGCCCTAGATAGCACAGATATCGACTAGGCCCCATTGGTATTCATCAGGAAAAATTTGGTTGAATACAGAGCCCTACGTAGCTGGGGTAGGTCCTGTAGCACTGACGTTAACCCCCTGAATTATAGTGCGATGTAGCAAGCTGTCAAAACTACAGATTACTATAATAGGCATCATAGCTTTGTGCATCGGCTATGTAGCACGGTAGCACTGTAGTCGCATAGTCTACAGAGACCCACGTAGAATGGCATAGCTCACTGGCATCCTATTTTTATTTAGATAACACACGGTCCACATTGGTACAGGAAAATAAATAATATTGGAAATGGTATTAAAGCTGCAGCTAAATCTACTTGTCGTTCTCGCTGTCAGAACCAGTCTCGCGAATCCCCGTACTCCTTGATGGCTGCAGCGAGATGTTCTGGGTGGAGAGCCGAACATGGAGGCGGATCAGAATGTTCTGCAGGATATGGTTAGGCTGGATCTGGTCTTCGAAGCTCTGAAGAGTAGCCTTTGTAAACGTTGCGATACTTGTTGGCCGTAAATGGGATGTCGGTCCCTCGCTCAATGCGGTGACGTGGCGTCTCGGGCTATGTTTGCCTTGGACGCACTAGTCGACCTCGGGGGTTGCTGACGTGAAGGGGCGAAGTGTTCTGAATGGGAAAAGTTGGGGTGGCACGCTGTCGGTGTGCGAGGCATGGAAGCTGCCGGCAGAAGCGTTTGGAAGTTAGCGGGGGCAAAGACAGGAGGGAAAGAGAGAAGGCGACGCACGTCATTGTCACCGACACATTTGCGCCCGCGTTCCTCGCTTGTGCCCAGAGATTGCGTTTGCCGGATGCCCCCGACGACTTGGCAATGACTTGAGACTTGATGTAATATCTACATGAGACAGCCTGCTTGAAGCCTTGAGGACTTGAAGATAATGCGAGATTTGAAGGACTGGAGGCGGCTTGGAAAACACAGCTTGAGGAAAGCTTGGAGGATGCTGCTTGGAGAGGACATGGCTTGGAGAATGCTGCTTAAGTAGCTTGATGACCAATGTACGCCTACAGGGGTTGCGCGGCCGAGCGATTCATGAGGGAGGGGTGCGCCGGTAGGGAGAAGCGAGAAGATGGGGGGAAAAAGCAAAAGGCAACGAACCATTTTGCAAGTCACGCCATCCGTTGACATCTGTCAATGATCTCGGGAGCGAGCCGAGCGGAGTTTGAAAGAGTTGGGGGGAAGTTTCTACAACACTCCGCTATCAGGCATTTGGACTTGGTGAGTGAGATGGCACTGCCAGAACTAAATTCAGATTCACCTGTAATTTTACTGATGAATGCGGGGCGTGCAAATGTAAAATTGTTGTATACGAAAGACAAGACGTGGTACTTGGTGTGTGATAGACTTGGCGCACGGCTATGCGGTCCGATATGTCAATCAGCCGAATCAACGTTGTGCTACATACGTGCTGGCCGGAGCTACAGAGACTACAAACACTACATGAGCTACGTAGCTGGCGCGCTGACCTACAATGAGTTATACTTGACAATATATTTAACCGAGGAACTAATTCCCAGACAGTTTTTCCTGATGTTTGCTTCTACCAGTGCCGACTTGCACTGTTGCGGGCTCAGCCCTTTGGCGTTTCCCGAATTGTACTAGCCTGCCTGTGGCAAAGTGCTTGCTACCAGCCTGCCTATGGCAAAGTGCTTGCCACAATTTTTGCCATTTTTAGGCAGGCTGGTAAGTCACGAACGAGCCTACCTGAACCGATGCGCGGCAACACTACGATATTAATTCACGCAAGGTATGATGAAACCAGCATGCGCTGATTTTAAGATGAAATAGAACTTCAGGAAAGTTGTTAAATGAACCTTTCTGTTTTCGCATTTTTTTATTGCACGGACCGAGATTCGGCTCAGTCCTCACAGTGTTTCCGTTTAACAGACAGAAATCCACTGAAGCCTTCCCCGCAGAAACTGACAACTCAATTTACAGGTTTAAATTGACACCCAAACCGGTGACGAAGAACCAAGATCGGGGCTCGTAGATAAAAATATCGGGTCGGTCGGCCGGATACAGGGTGTACGGATGAATGAGAAAGTCGACGAATGGGTCCCGGAAATAACGCGAAGACGTGAAATGGAAATTGAGTGAGAAATGCGGAATGTGCTGTGGGGGCGTGAAGTACGAGTGCAGGACAAAAAGGACTCGTACTATAGGGGGAAGAATCTGTAGCTCGGGTGAAAAGTCTTCACTGGCGGCGTGCCCTCGGTGGAGCACTCAAGTCACTGGCCGCGACGCAGGTGGTGGTTCGAGGGTAAGAAGGTATTATTATGGCATGAGTACGTACGGAATAAATGATCGGTCCGAGGACCGATGTGCCATACGCTAAGCAACAGGAAAGGGGGAAGAGGTAAAACAACGGGCGGTTCATCCCCCCCTTCCACACCGGATGCATCCGTTATAAAGGTCAATAGGCAGATGTATTAAAAAAAAAAGGCAGGGAGCATTACAGAATCTAGAGAAGGCAATACGGGAACACCAACAAATTTCTGATGGAACGTACTACAGTGGTTCTCGGACTCTAATTGAAATGTGAAACACCGGCTATTTGGGCGGGAACGTCATCGATTTTGTCGATTGAGGCTCTTACTCTGCGACGAAAACATTTCTAATAAATCTGAATCTCTTTATCAAGAATCCGAAGACAGATGTTTCTGTGGGAGGAAATGGAGAACTCGTGCTTGTGGCTCAACTGGACGTTTGAAATCGTATTCGACCAAGAGTGTTGCCAGATCCCATATGATATCTACAAGTCGGTTTGGATTCCATCTGGGGCCGATGAGTCTTGATCAGTCAGGGGGACTAGAACAGTTGCACAACATACCATCATTGACGTAGCTCAGCGACAGGAACCCGCGTGCATTCAACTGGGGGAACACCGCCCGCAGCCCTTGCATCATAACTACGAACTCCGCGCAGCTGAGATCGCTCTCCGAAACCGCTACCTTTGACCCCAAGACACGCACACTACGGAGTTGCGGGGTCCGAAGGTGGGTTATGGTGGAATCAAGCTGGCGGAGCGACCCCTCGTTAAGTATCCCCTAGACGGAGATCCAGAGGGTGAGATGCTCGAGGGGCAGGTCCGTGCTGCCAGCAGACGTGAGGAGTTTTACAGCAGTGGCGCTGCCAAAGCCGCAGAAGAGGTTGAGTCTTTTGAGCGCGCCGAAATCCCGCAAGTCTGAACGCCGTTGTCAGCCTATCTGGGGTGCTCTAGATCGGTTCAATGGAGTGGACGTTGGAGGTCGCACTTACGGGTATCGATTTACAAGATGTGTAAGGATGAGCGCGCCAAGTCACTGTGTTCTGACCCCCCGTAGACAGAGGGTTCGTCTACCCCCGTAGACGAAGGGTAGATGGACCCCTCCACCTACCTATGTCTACACCATGTAGACACAGTCGGTCTACAGGTGGCTACATTTAGCTACATTTGTCTACATCTTAGACAGACGTAGCCGCATGTTGATTGACGTAGACACACATAGACAAATATACTTGTACCAGAGCTAACTAACCTAATAACACAAAAAAAATGGAACTCAACGCTGCATTATAATGTCAAGCAAGGTGTGGCTACCTGTGTCTATGCTGCAGACATAGGTAGACTTACGTAGCCGACAAGTAGACGGACTGCGTCTACGCCATGTAGCCGGACGTAGCTGGACGTAGAATTAGCTCGCCACACATCACAGCGTACACATAGGTAGCCTGTGGTAGCCGAAGATCGCCGCATGTCGCTGCATGTAGAATTAGGTAGCCAGGGGTCAGTCTACATAGGGTGGGAACGCAGTGAGTGCATCAAGTCGATGATGCCGGCCGATGTTTCACACCAGATGCTACAGTCCGCAAGGGCGGAAAAGTTGAATGGGCAGAGAGGATGCGCCAGCCAGTCGGGATCTCGAGGCTGGCGAATCTCTAATCCTTTCACCATGACCTTCTGGAGGGACAAATTTGCTTCGGCGACGGACTACATCGGAACCCAGCTAGAAACTTGGACATCTTACAGCGAGACGTACTCAAAAGGTGAGGTGCGCTGGTTAAATAGAGTGCAAAGATTAGCCATGTCCCAGAAGAGGATGGCAAAAATTTCGAGCCTTCGCGCTGAGGGGGAGTGCTATTAGTGACGCCAAGAGAGATAAAACACTATCTGTTGGAAGGACCGTTCTGGTCGGCTTAGCGCCACACAGAACAATGCTTTCCACATGAGTGAAGCACACTCGTGTTAGATGGACAAGTGCACCTTCATCAATACGAATCACGAGACGGCGAATGTACCGAATTAAATGCGGAGATTCAACAAGGACCGTACATAGACGACGGGTGGCATTCGACCTTTTCGAGGCCAAACAGTGGATTGCGGAGAAAAGGTGGTATTGTGCGGACGAGGTGAAGACTGGCCAAATGAGAGAGCAGGCACGTAGATCTGCGGGTGATTCATGAAGAGAGTCGCAAATATGATCGCAGATCTCTTGTACTTGAAGAGCCCCAGGCGTCATGGTGGTTCGGGGGCAGTTAGCGATAGGCTTCGTAATCTTCACCGCCTTCGGCCATAAAAGGAAATTTTGTGGCGTGATCTTTGCGTGATCTGACGTCTCTTCCTTTCCCTCGTACCACCACCTCACCCCCGATGCGTGCCTACTACTTCGACAACCTCCCGGGCGACCAGCGCCTCCCGCACGACTACGTCCCCTCACGCCCCGTCTCCACCGAGACCCTCGCCTCACTCAATGTGCGTTTCTGGCACATCCCTGTCGAGGGATATGAAGACGCCGTGGACGCCGTTGCGAAGGAGCGGGGGTACAAGAACCGTGATACTATTAACGTGTCGAAGGAGGGGATGGGGGATATCTATGAGGAGAAGATCCGGGGATTTTTTGAAGAGTGCGCGATCCCAGCTTCTCGTTCTATGATTTTGTCATATACTAGATGCTGAACGGAATGCAGGCACATGCACGAAGACGAGGAGATCCGATACATTCTCAGCGGCAGCGGATTTTTCGACGTCAGAGGTAGGCCCAGATATTCCGCAGCATACACAAATAAAACTCAATCGCCAGAAACTCCCTCCGATGCATGGATCCGCGTCGCCGTCGAGCCCGGAGACCTCCTCGTCCTCCCCGCGGGGATCTATCACCGCTTCACGCTCGACGAAAAGGACCAGATCAAGGCACTTAGACTGTTCCAGGTGCGTTGGCCTCTCTTTTTGGATTGGATGGATGGAGGCGGTGTGGGAAGCGCCACCCACGTTCGTCTCACTGGAATATCCACTTCACTTTACCTCTGCGTTCTTCTCCTCCCAAATCACGTTGACTGACATTCTCCTGGTCCCATAGGACGAGCCGAAATGGATCCCCCATGCGCGCGGCTCAGCGACAGACGCGAACCAGCACCGTCTGGGATATCTACGCGAAATCGGGGTCGGGGCTTAGGCGGTTCGAGAATCGAAATCTAGTATTTGTATGATAGGATCAAATCAGGAAAAATTCAGTATCGGTGTATTCTTTCTAACACGTCCGCACAGTCCGACATTGATATCATCGCAGACTGAGGAACAAGTTTAAGCACTCGGGAGGCTTCTTCGCTGCACCGTAAATTTTCTCTCGTACTCTTCCGGCCTAAAGCCGTTGAATCTGAAGGCGTGGATGATGTGGTAATGGCTCTGGCGGGCTGCTTACGTCGTTTAGTCCGCGCGGAGACCACTCCTACTGTCTACAATGGCGTCAGCACTTCCCGGTCCTGGACCCGCTCTCCCACAAGCCGCCCGAGTTTCTCTTCCAGGTGGTTCACCACCATCTATCTCTAGAAGGGTATTATTCGCTGCACAAGGTAGGACGGCTTCTGAGACTACCTCGTAAACGTCAAAGTCAAAGTCGGTCTCGTTACGAAGCTACTTGACTCTCCTTCTATTCCCGTTCTGGAATGAATGGGCCGCTAGCGCAATACTCTTGTGGCCCGAACCCATAGATCTAACGCACACGATCCTTTACGTTAATTTGCAGCGGCCGGCTCACCTTTTAAGACCGGATCCAACCAGAAACTTCGGCATACTCGCGCTAATACCGACTCCACACTAAAGGCCGAGTCAGTCCAACGTGTTTCTTTTCATTTAAGGGAAATTAACGCCTTTATTTACGGTAGATACAACAACGTCCTGTACTATTTGAGCCCCCCATGTGTCCACGAGTTTGATTTCGCGCGATAACTTTGTATCCTTGCGACAGATTACTCTCGGCACATGGACTAGTGTGTTCATGTTTTCTCTATGCACTCAGATATTTCAGAATTTCTGGACTTGAGTTGCGGAAGATATGAACCTTCTGGCGCCATGTAGCATTAAAACTTTCCATTTCCTTCCTTTTGTATGCTTTAGGACTTAGATTCGTCAAATATCTTATTCAGCGATTTCCATAATAAGAAGACACATCCCTGAATTTTCTCGGAGGGAGAGGGCTCGAAGTGCGCGCGGGATCATGAATAATTCCACATCAGGGCAGTGCGTGGACACATGGGGGGCTAAAATAGTAAGCGTCGCTCTGTGCTTTCGCCCTACGACCCATCATAGAGAGAAAAAATAAATCTAACGCATAGAATGTTTCAAAAATCTTCCGCCCTGCTGCTTAAGCCGTCTCTTCTGCTCTAAAACCACATCTACCGCGGTGCCAGCACCTCCCGATCCTGGGTCCGCCCTCCCATTCCGTTTCTCCACGCGCCTACTCCCCTCAGAAGTCCGCGCCTCGGGCACGCTCACGTTGCTGCTACACGGTCCGCATGCACTCGATGGAGGACGTCGCCTCCTCGGCGAACCGTGATCTAAAAGAGGAGCAGAACGGCTGCACTCGGAAAGCCTCCTTTCCGGAGGTGCCGGCGAGAGCCCCCACGAGCATCTCGCTGCTTTCATGATTCGCGAGTGTTTGGCGAAAAGGATGTACATGTGCACTCACATTATAGATTATATGGTTTGGCATGATGGTGACATACTGAAGTAGTTCAAATATTGCAGTAGGCGCCGAACTTTAGCGCCATCACTTGGCCACCGTGACGTGTGGGATCAACTCGATTCTCTCTCCGAGCCATCATCGCAGGCAAGTGTTGTTCCTTAGGACGCCAATTTTAACCGACCTATATCGATTCATAGGCATGGATTCACCGTTCGAGAACATCCTTTACACCAACACAGTGCCATCGGACGCAGAATGCCAGAAGATTCGGGATTTTCTTGAGGGTCCACGAAAAGAGGTAGCGGATCTTACAGACGAGTTGGAGCGTCTGGATACGTTACGCAGAGAGCTCTCCCAGAAGCGAAGCCAGCTGGAGCAGCTCATCGACGACCATCTGGCTTTGGTGTCGCCCGTGCGCAGGCTCCCGGAAGACGTCATCCGGGCGATATTCATGGCCTCCCTCCCTTCCACCAGAAACCCCGCGATCGTGGGGAAAGAGGCGCCTCTTATCCTCTGCCAGATCTCGAAATCTTGGCGCAGCATTGCCCTCTCGACACCCCGCCTATGGGCGGCTATTCATATCGTTATCCCAGACGAATCACGACTTCAGCGCCTCGCGGACCAGCTGGCCATTTGGTTCGAAAGGTCGGGGGTGGTTCCCCTCCAACTATCCATGATATACTCCCGCGCTTCGGGGGACGACTGCGATCTCTCACCAATCCTGTCGGCACTTATTACCGTTTCGAGGCGATGGAGGAGTATCGAACTCCCCTCGCCCGGAGATATGCTCACTGGCTCACACCTTTCATCCTTATCTGCGGAAGATGTACCCTTGTTGGAGACGGTCAAGATCAGTCACTTAGACGCCCCCGACCTGGGCGGTTCCACCATGAGCAACTACGCATTTCTGGCCACCAAGAGCCTTCGTAGCCTCACGATCCCTACCACTTACGACTGCCAAGAAACTCCGGTATCGTGGCAGTACTTGCGCCACTTAAACTTCACCGCCAATACAATTCCTTGGGGCGGATTGCTGACATGGCCAGTTGCTCTTGCGATTCTACGACAGTGCACAGCACTCGAGACTTGCGAGCTTGCTCTCATCGACACCCCCGAGGGGAATGATTTTATCCCAACGGAATTCTCCCTTCCTCAGCTCCTACACTTGTCCATTACAATATACAACCCTAGGCATGGGTCTTGTTTATTCGGCGCTGTTACCCTCCCCAACTTACGGTCCCTCCGGTATGAGGTTGGGGGCAGAATCGGAGACCATTCCACCGAGTCTGAGCTCCCGTGGTCATTACCTTCAACTCCCTTGCTACAGAGTTTCACGATCCATGCACCGGGATTGAGGAGTGATAGACTTCTGGAGGTCCTTTCGGACCTCCCGACCCTGAAGGAATTGGCAATGTTAGAGGAGCCTTGCAAGAACACAGATCCTGCCGACTGGTTTCGGTCAGTTCAGGACGAGAAATTTCTCGAACACCTGTCCCTCGAATCGGCCACCGTAGTCTGCCCACTTCTGGAATCCATTCATCTCCAAAATTTCAGCGTGACATCTGACGAGACGCTCCTGGAGTTTATACGGTCCAGGACTCGACCGCATCTCGAAAATGTTGGTCATCTTTCCCGTGTCGCTGCTACCTTCCATCGCCCGATGGTTTTCGATATTATGCCCCACCTACAAGACGCAGTCTCTCGCGGTCTTGTCGTCTCACTCATCTACCTACCCACTGGCCGTCCTGCGATCTACTCGCCATTGGAGGGCACAGATGACTACAACTCTTCCTGGGCCTGGGAGCCAGATACTTGGGGGCAGCAGTGGTGATGCGATCTGTCTTGATTCAACCCGTATTCATGCTCATTCCAATTTCGGATAATTATCTTCCGCTTCCTAGTTGCTGGGTCTCGTTTTTGAATCTCACTATCTCTGCCTAAAGGTTTTTTAAAATAAAAAAAAACACTCTAAGCGTAACATTTCCTTGTTTTCTATTGCGAAGAATACAGAGCTTGACACCGTGTCCAAGTTTAGGCAAAATACACAAGTCGCGAAATACTCGGATAATTCTATTTAGCTACCCGGCTTCTTTGGCAACCCCAGTTTCTGAGGGGGGTTGTCAATAAAATCCAGCAGACTACGGATTTGCTAAACCTCGATAAGATCTCAAGCAGCATCTCAGACTCCAAACCAGTTTCTGTAGCTCCCAAGCTACCGCCAAATCATGACCCGCCGAGCCACGGGATGTGTTTAATGCCAGTTTTTCCTCAGTCATCTGTTGGTCACCGAAAAGATGTTGGGTGCCTTTTTGCTCGTTCTCTGATGTCTCGCAATCAACCTCTTCTCTTAAGTTGGGATTCCATAGCAGACAGTTACCCGAGGTTCAAAGCCGACATCGCGGCAACAACAGTTTGGCAAAGCCGGTGCAGGATTAATATCTGCCGGAAATTGGGTCGGCGCTCAGGCGTATTTTACTCCTCCTTTACTCGGCTCGTAGAATTGAGAATCGAGGCGATACGAAAGCATCTAGTGATTGTACAAATACGATCTCGCGGTTGACGAACAAGGATATACACTTTCTGTGAGCCACAGCGCGGGAACACAATCAATCCAACGGGTACCTAGAGTAGAGAGTGGCCGGCCACAGAAGAGAATAATCAAAATATTCATAGTAGGTAAGTAATGACCTTTCCACCATCTAGCTCTGGAAGGTATTATTCGCTGTACGAGGTAGGACGACTTCTGAGACTTTGCACCGGAAACGTCAATGTCGGTTCCGCTGCGAAGCTAATACGAAACCCGTTTTTGAACAGTGAATGGGCCTCCAGCAAATACTCTTGTGGCCCGAACCCATCGATCTAACGCACATTGACACGATCCTTCGCATTAATTTGCAGCGTCCGGCTCACCTTTTGGGACTGGGTTCAACCAGAAACTTCGGGATACTCGCGCTGATACCGACTCCCCTTGTTTACGGTAGATACAACCTAATGTCCTGTAAGCGCCGCTCTGGGGTTTCGCACTGCGATCCATCATAGAGAGAAAAAATCTTCCGGCGCTCTACGGGCCTTAATCAACCCACATCTACCATGGCGCCAGCACCTCCTGGTCCCGGTCATAGCGCCCCCCCTCCCATTCTGTTTCTTCACGCCCTTGCTAGTTCTGCCCTTAGAAGTCCGCGCCTCCGGCCGCTCACGTTGCTGCCGGTCCGCATGCATTCGATGGAGGACGTCGCGTCGGCGAACTGCGATCTCGAAGAGGAGTGGACGGCTGCACTCGGAAAGCCTCCGCCGGCGAGAGGCCCCACGGGCATGCCGTCGCTTTCGCGATTCCTGTGTGTTTGGCGTAAAGGATGTATATGTGCGCGTACTTTTGGTTTCTCCGTTGGTTACGGTGACTGGTTTTTATCCGCCTCAAAGTTTCACCGAACACCGCTTGAGAATATTCATCCCGACTCGAAGACGCGGGTACATATTACCTTAATAAGAGTGAGGACAGCATACATACTTCGGTGGGCATGCCACATCCAAGTGTCTTTCAAGGTCCAGCGCGGAACAGTCCGCACCTACCACAAGCAGACCGCACTTCTCGTGCTTCTGGCCATATCACCCGCATGATATTTTCCGCTCTAGTGGTTTGGCCAGTACTATGAAATTCAAACAACGCCGACGTAGCCCAGCAATTCAGTTCAGTCTCATTCAATGATTCAATTTCTGAGCTGCGTCTCCAGGTAATATACAAATATTCAAAGCGAAGCTCTGACACTAGATCCATAGCATCAAGAATCAAGACCGCGGAGCCATTGAAGCAATATCTCATTGAGCTCTGTCGCATGCGACTCAACACCCCAATGATCCCCACCGATCTCTTTCCGCGTCACCAGTCCCTTTGCGTATCGTGCATGGACGGCGTCCGCCATCGCAGGCAACGACACGCAGTCACCGGTGAATGCGACGTAAAGAAGGGGTTGCTTGACTTCAGCTGCCTCTGGGGGATTTCTGCGACAGAAATAAATCAATTACAAAATCGGACACAGCGATGAACGAATGAGGATGAACGCACTCGCATCGTCCTCGTTGGTTGTCTCCTCAAGCATCGCCTTGTACCAACAGAGCGGGGCGGAGATGCCGTGAGTGAGAAACGCATTTTTGAGGTACCCTTTCTCCTATTCGGCGTGGATTGAATCTTCTTTCTGCGGGTCTTATTGGTTGAACGTACCTCTGGAGTCATGTACCACGGGAGGGGAGACTGCTTATTGTTTTCGATCCACGCGCGCGCACCGCCGTCAACGCACAGGTGGTCCTTCCACAACTGGATTGTCTCGGGCCAGACTAGACTGATGAACGAGTCGATCTGACAGAGGAATGAGTTGAGGTTGGTCCAGATATTGTATCTCTTGCTTACATGTTTCTCAATGACCGCCGCCGCGTCAGGCTGGACAAAGAAGCGCATGTAAGCGAACACATCATAGCCGAACCGCTGTTTTATCTCCTCGTGTTTGGAGATGCGATCCCCACCCTCCGGTAGTGGTGGCGCATAGCTCCCCGCGAAGAAAACGCATGCGGAGACGCGCTGGGGATAGAAATTGATCAGGCGGGACACCGGGTAGACTCCCCTTCGATTCAAATGCAATCTGAGCTCATTCCATGAATCCGCACTCCTGTAGGGGGCTTACCAGTCGTGTCCAATGGCGATAACCTGCTTCACACCCTCTGCGTCAAGAATGTCGGCAAGATCATGGGCATGCCCACTGCCGGTATAAATCTTGGGATCGGTAGGTTTGTCTGTCCCGCCATAACCCAGAAGGTCTGGAACAAAGAGCCCGTAGCCCAAGGACTCGAAGAATGGCACCTGTTTCCGCCAGAGGAAGGAGTTCTCCGGGAATCCATGCGAGAAGAAGAGGACGGGCTTCCCAAGTGCAGGCGGAGACCAATAGTACGAATAAGTGAAGCCCCGCTGGGTTTTCGCTTGCTTGTAGCGGCTCTGATCCATTGCTGGGGAGGTATGGGTGTAAAGGAGAGTGGATGGAACGTTTAAGTACGAGACCGGACCTTTGACTAACCCGGAGAACACGCCCTGATTGATAACGTCGTCCGATTCGTCATTTCATATCCCGACCTGGCCGGCTTTTTCGGCATACGTTCTACAGATGCTTTAAGTTGGTCTACGTTCCGCAGGCGATGCTGTCGACGTGTTAACTTCAAAAAAAAAAAAAAAAATTGAGGCGTGAATACACAATACTGACCTTATTTCCTTGAAGAATTTGCGTGATCGAGTTCAATTTCAACAGAACTAGGACCATCCGTTGCCATCGGACTTGGTGTTACGTACTGCCGCGCACTAGTCCATTATGGCACGGGCGGCCTGCAGCGGTCGCACTGAGAGGAAGGTGAGCTGATTATTACTCGTATCTTAAGCGGATGCTTCGAACGTGAAATGGCACCAGCGGCCTGCAGCGGTCGCGCTGAGAGGAAAGCGAGCTGATTGTTACTCGTATCTTAAGCGGATGCCTCGAAATTGAAATGAAATGGGCGGCGTGCAACGGTCGCGCTGAGAGGGAAAGCGAGCGAATTATTACTCGTATCTTAAGCGGATGCTTCGAACTTAAAATTGATAAGGCTCGTCACCGTACGTACCGTATATAGTACGGAGGTTCTGTCCCGTAATACGGCACGGTGCGGCTACGGTACAGTAAATCAAAACTGACTTGATCGCTATACGGTACATACCAATTACGGCCGTATACGGCTATGGTACGGCAAGAAAGGGTGTAGGCAATATAAAGTAACAAAAAATGAAATTTATCAGCACACACCTTCAAGAAGTACATTGGGGTTTGTTATGTTGGAATCTCAGTGCAGAATTGACCTACAAAAATGAGCAACAGCCTGTAGATGCGAAGCGAGCATTCCGAAAAAGGAAGTGGATCAAAGTGGCTGTGTATGCCGTGCTCGGCATATATCGAAACAGCCAGTTTGATACGCCCATAGCGCTGTCATAAGGATGGCGCAATGCCCGAACGAGGCGGCATAACCGGGCTATAAGCATCTTTCATGAGTCCGAGGTGGGCTTTTCACATCACCCATTAACTTCCGTAATACGGCCGTAAACGGCGTTACGGTACGGCCAAATACGGACTCCTTCCACCTATCGTACGGTTACGGTCAGGTGGAGCCATGTGATGCTGACGCGTCGGTCGTCCGGTCAAAGAGGACAAACTAACCTTGGAGTTCTGGATTAGAGTTTGCTCAATCATTTTAATAGGCCGCTCTCATAATTTAAAGTCTGGCAAATGTCTCGTTCAATGAGGACTCTCGAATTTCGTGCATCGCGCTAGTATGCTATATCTGGGTACATATTTAAAAGGAGGAACACGACTACATTATATCCATATCCTTGGATTGAAATTTTCTGGATGCGACATTATGCTCTGCATTCAACACATACAGTAAGCCATGGGCCCCAGACAGCAGCGTCGTTCAGGAGACTCTACCCATCGCGCGACAGCCGGAGCCACAAAGGTCGATCCATGGTTTTCGAGAATCGTGTTGATTGGCCTCCTGACAGATTTACAGTGCCGATGACATACAACACTGGACGAGAGGCGTAGGCCATTACTCCTCACTGGATATGCAGACAGTAGAGAGAGAGCGCACAACAATGGGAGTTGGGATGCAATGTCAATGAAGAGCTCCTGCGATTGTGAATGACTTACTGAATTGATGTTCATTGTGCACCTACAACCAGGTTATTTCGTGCTGGAGTCGGCAATATCGGCAAGGCTGACAGTCATCTGGAGACGGAGGAGGTTTTGAAGCCTCACGACTGCGGCATAGGAATGCGGTCCAAACGACCACACTGGCAGTCCTTCGAGCTCTGATGTACAGACGAGTGTCTTTATTGACTCCGCGTGCTGAGGCAGGATCCGTTCAAAGAGCCACTCTACCTGGGCTTTACCAATTCCTCGACCGTGGTCAAGCAGCGGGAGTATCAGATGTTTCAACTCAGCGTATGAGTCCAGATATGCGAGGAGAGAATTATTAGCGCTGTCATTGGCGTGGAGTTCTGCGAGGCGTATTCTTTCTCGACGTAAGGTGTCCCACACTTCCGACGTAATAATGTCCCAGTTGGGCAAATGTAGGCATGAGAGGATACGACTGTGCTGGATCACTTGGACGACCGGCGCTAGGAGTGTTCCCGTTAATGCTTGCTCATGCGCGGGATCTATCAGCTTTAGAGAGCGCACTCCAGAAAGATGCGGGAGAGTGAGCACCCTCCGACCAACGTGGAGGAGTTCCAATGCATCCAAGTATTTCAATGAATCCAGAAATTTGATTATCGTAGTCGTGAATATGGGCGGGTTATCAATTCCGTTGCCCTCGCGCCAGCTGTCAAATAATTCACATAAAGTACCAGGGAGGGAGTTCACGACGTACATAACTGTCCGTAGAGCACCCAGCGACTCCAGTGCCGATGGAATGAATTTTGAAATCTCCTCTTTCGAAGCATCTGTGAGGCGTTTCGGGTTCACACCTTCGATTCGCAATTCTTTCGTATAGCGGGACCACCCAGCCGTTTCGCTCGCCAAGGCTGCGAGAAACGAGATATTTCCGTAGAGCCCTGGTTCGCAGCTCCGTGAGTTGATTATCACTGGTTCCGAGAAAAAGAAAATCGGATCGACGATGTCCTGCAAACGTCGGCAGACAGCGCGAAGACTCCAACGCCGTTGCATCCACCGGTGCTAAGATGGAGGGCGTAAGCGTCGAGACAGTGTACTGGAGGTGTACATACCCAGGATGATATATGGAATGCTATTTCCTCAAGCAGCTCGGCGGGTCAGACAATTGTCTCTTCCGTATTTATGTACATTAATTAGAAAAAAGTCTGTCCGAGGATAATAATTGGAGTGCTCAAGCATCTCTCCGCAGTGTACGGGCTTCCGCCCAACAGCAATCTAAGTAATCTGCTCTAGAAAAACCGGCCAAGAACCCCGGGCTTTGAGCTCATCGCATAGTCGTCGCCATTTGCTGCCCGATTTCTTCGATGTCCAAAGCACACTATACACCCGCCGACGAGAATAAGGATCATCGAAAAGAAGGACAACCAGAATGCTACTCTGTATTAGCAGTCTTCCTGAGATGCTTCACGGGTTAAGTACGCACCAGGTCCGGGCCGCGTGTACCCACCGGCTTCGCTGACGATGTTATGGGCAGCATGGCTGACTTTGGCGAAAAATGCGATATCTATGATGAATGCAATCACAGCCTGCATCAGATTCGGAAAAATCAGCCAGCGTATCAGACAGAACAGGGTGAGACGGTACGGACAAAGAATAACGTCAAAAGGGAAGCAGCGGAAGCCAGGATAGGACCCTTCTCATGCTTCAGGAAGGCGAAGCCAAGAGCAATAGCGATAAGAATTGTCACTGATGAACTTGAAGTTCAAATTCACCCCTGAGAAAGACTGCAATCATGAGCATCTCACCAAAGGGATGAATCGCGAGGCCACGAGTCCAAGACGAGCCAACCAAGTTCAGTCCCTCATCGTCAGTAAACGAGATCACATAGCCACTGCCTTCAGGAAGAGTCAACTGACAGCTCCAGTACCAGAATGACAGGCAAAACGCACCGTGTTCGCATTGATTAGGCTTTGGATCGTCTGGAACGTGTGAACAGAATCCCCCTATGCATTTGTTAGCGCTGAAGACCAGGCAATTCTAATAGACGCAAACCATATGCCCATCTGCAGTTGGATATCCTTGATCTGAGTTCTGACGAAATCAAGACCATGCACGGGCGGAAGTGAGATTGAGGCAATGAAACTCAGTAAGAGGGCCAATGAGAGGCACCCGGTGCCCGCGATGTAGAATATATGCGACATGCCGAAGTCGTGGAGAAGCAGTCGAGTGTTAAGAGAATTTGAAGCCTACTGAAACCGGCTGGCCGAACGCACCAGTTATATATCCCAGGAGGTGAAAACACAGCACCAATTCGCCGTGCAGCGGTTTATTGAAGGCGGAAGCGATGCGACGGAGAGGATAAATGAGGAGCATCTGCAGATGGGAAACGGAAAACGGTGAATTCAAGATAGTTGAAACGGCGTGTTGTCGGTGGCGAAAAAGAATGCGTCGGTATCAGTATCTCCGTACGCAGAAGTAATCGGTACCTAGGGCTTTGGATTTCTTGTCCTTCCATGCGGGCAACACTGTGCCGGAAAGTCAGCAGTCAATAAAACAAAATGGTCAGAGGGAAGCGCTATTTTTGATGCTTTCCGCGCTCGCTGAAATGATCGGGTGGCGCTCAAAACACCGACCCTCCACGAAACCATCCGTGGTTGCATCACAGAAAAGCATTTTACACTGGAAATCCGTCGCACAGCTTGCGATAACACCCGCTGCCCTAGGGCTGTTCGCCGTGCCCTTGGCGGGCACGGCCCTTCGAGTACATTTAAAGGTTTCTTGACGGGACGGGTGACAAGACGGCCGTCACGGCCAACGGAACGGGCTCGGCCCTGCGAAAGTTATTCCGCCAAGGTAAGTGAACCAGAAACATCTCTATTCAAGAAGTTGGAGTTGAAGCAAGGCCTTCAGGTTTCGGGAAGTGGAAATTCTACTGTGTGAAAGTTGTGTTTCTTCTTCCAGGAAAAGAGGCCAGGGAGAAAATAGGGACTGTTATTAACTCTCTGCGTGCCTTTGGTGTTTCGCCCCGTTCCGGGAAGAATTTATTTAGAGTTGAGGACCAGATCCGTGAGACGCCTCAGAAATGATAATTGATCGAAAAGGTCCAAGCGAGGCCATTACGAGGGAGATGATTCCAACCTACCAATATGAAACACTTCAGGAGGCAGATTTTGACACCAAAATTCGTCAACATATGCGAGGATTTCGGTGGTTTCTAACACCAGACCCGTCGCCCGTCAACAACGGCTCCGTCCCGTTGAAGTTCTTTTCCAACCCCCGGCGGAACGGTTGGGATATCCGTTGCACAGAACCCGTACGCGTAGAACCGCCGAACCGGCGCGACGGGCACGGCGGACAGCCTGACACTGACTGCCAACTTGAATGTCCTGATCAGTCGCGCTGTGGCACGCAAGAGTTGCCTGAGAGAGTTCAGAGCTTAGAATCTGAGATTCCTAGAAACTTTGAAGACGCCCCGCCGAAAGACCATTGCTGGGAGTGAAAATGTTGTGGAAGCTGGGTGAGACGTCAGTGAAGGGTGATTTGATCAATTAATTGACGATTGCCGATCACCTTGAAATTTTGCTGCGCACTTCCCACTACCGCAAGTAGCCTGTGGTGGAAAACCATGGCACACTAGGAGTGCGGGGACCCCCCTCAGCCTGATAGCTCTTTTAGCTGGAGCTTACGCACCTCAGGCACCTACGTTTTGCTTATGTAAAGGCCTGTTAGGTAGGTTATTGTGTAGTAGTAAAACCTACCTAAGAGGGGTCTCCTCCGTGAAGGTACCGTGCTTCTTTGAGTCACGAGCGTTGCACGAGCGACCTTTCCCAATCGGGTAAAGAGCTCGTGACATCGTTTCCTCCTTCCACCACCGGCGTTTTTCCTTCCACCACTGGCGCGGTCATTGCTGTACCCTCACAGGGAACTCCTGCCAGCTGCAATGCAGCGGCAGGTCTCCTTATTGAGTGTCACGGTTGAGCCTGCAGCTGCAGGTTGGCATTTGTGAGGTGCAGACGGCCTTCGTTGGTGACGCGAAGGTCGCGAAGGCGCGGCCATCGCAGTACCACTTGTCTCTTGCTAGCCCAGAACTCAACCCCGACCTTGACCCTGACACGAGCTCAACCCCGACTCAACCTCAAGGCTCCCGACAGACGATGACCGCCCGGACGTCCAACGCAGACTTGACTTCGTGTCAGCCTGCCTCATCTTGGGGCTTGACTTTGCGTCGGCCTTGCCAGACTTCGCGTCAGCCATCTGTACTTACCTTACCCCGCCTACTTTTTTCCCCTCTCACCCACGGCCTTTTGTTTTTATTTTTTACTACTCAAATGGTCTACAAGTCTGATATCCAAACGGGCACTCTACATACTTCCCACCGAATGGTCTCATTTTGCAGCCTTTATTGGCAATGTGGTCGATGGTCTTCGTTGGTGACACAGCCGTCGCGAAGGTCACGAAGGCGCAGATGGCCTTTGTTGGTGGCGTGGTCGTCGCGAAGGTCACGAAGGCGCAGACGGCCTTCGTTGGTGGCATGGTCGTCGCGAAGGTCACAAAGGTGCAGACGGCCTTCGTTGGTGGCGTGGTCGTCGTGAAGGTCAAGAATGAACCTCGACCCTTGACACCGACGCAACCTCAATGCTCCCGTGCGGCGGCAGCTGTCCTTGTGAGGCACAGATTGCCTTTGGTGGTGACACGGTCATCGCGAAGATCGTGAAGGCAGGGACGGCCTTCGCTGGTGACAAGCCTCATTGCCACCGTCGCCGTCATAGACATAATCGGCGTCTGCCCACGCCTCGGATTACCTCAATTCAGCAGCCAATAAGATGCATTATAAGCGTCAACCAGCACTTTTTTTTTTCCATACAATGACTTCACCACAGATTTGTAGGTTTCGCCCTCGGAAATTCCATTTCTATGTTGCCCGGAGGCCGCTGATTTTACTTCAGAATTTTCCGCGCTTGTGGAGATCTGATGCATGAAACGAGCTGAAAGGCCGGTAAGTTCTCATTAGCTCTTTGACCTTTACCACTATCTCAATCATGGGCCGCCGCGCAAAGCACCTCACCCTTGATCAGCAAGCATTGTCTAGTTGGAAAAGTGGTTTCAAGTACATTTGCAGCCCTCAGTGCGTGTTTCTCCTCTTTTTTAGTGTCCTATTGACTATTCATTAAAAGGGGTCCATTTACTTGTGCATCCTCCTGGCATCTAGAGCACCGATGCAAAGGCGGTAGACCTCCACCGCCACCCCCGAGCGCCCTGCCTGAGCTCTAAACTTCGCTCAGCTGGGCCCCCAACACCAATCCCTCCGCCGCCGACTCGCGGTGCACAGGCAATGCAAGAAGGCAGCGGTGAGTCTACACAGCCAGTGCTGGAGGTTCCGACGAAGGCACTGCAGCCTGCCCTGAAACCCGTCACGAAGCAACTTTGTTTCGCCACAAATACGCCGGTGCATCTGGATCTGGTGGTCTGTACCCCTGACCAACGACCCCGCTGCCGTGGATGAACAGCGCAGGCGCATGTGTCCTGGGGCCATGCCCGAGCAGCAGCAGTAGAGTGACCACGCAGAGGAGCAGGGCAAGATGGTGTTGCAGCGGATGGCGGGGCAACTGGCAATTGCAGGCGCAGAATGCGGGCCAAGAAGGCTCCAACAACGGTAAATCTGTTTCTTTCCATCCGTCCATTCCTCCCGACACCTATCCCAAGGGGATGGCCTTTCAGCTGCATGGCAGCGAGCCCATCAGCACCATGGTCGCGGAGCCAGGCGAGGTGCCGGCGGACGGGAATTCCTCGTCCCGAACCTCTTCGCCGCTCCTGTTGGGCCTCCAGGATTTGCCCCTGCCTCGTCGTCTGCCTACCCTCGCAGCCAGGCATTCCCCATCGTGCGTCTGCCGCCGCCAATCGCACATATGAAGGCCTTCGTGGCATCTGCGAAGGCCATCGTATGCATCTGCGAAGGCCTTCGTATGTATCGCTTCTTGGTCTCCCCTATCACCACATGCATATATATGTCTTGCTATCCATATATCATAGTCTGTTGTCTTCTTGACCCCATACCGTTGCTGTATTTCTACTGGACATGTTTCCGGTGACACTGTATACGGTGTAAAATTTATGTAGACCTTGCTTGCAACTATTTAATTATGCATGTGCCCCTGTGTGCATATCCCTGTTTGCTTGGCTAGTGTTTCCTGAGATACGACAATACAAAAAGAAAGTGACAAAGGCCGGCGTAGGAAGGTAAAGAAAGAGGTCACGAGATTTTTGTCCGATCAGGAAAGGCAGCACTTGAGTAATAGAAGCACAAACTAGCTCAAAGCCTTCACCTTCGTACCTTCGGGACCCCTCTTAGGTAGGTTTTACTAGTACACAATAACCTACCTAACAGGCCCTTTACATAATGTTTTCGTAGGTTCCTTAGGTGAGCTTACACATCTAAGCGTGGGAAACGACGACGCTCGGCTCGATTGAGACATTGCGAGGTAACTTATTATCTCGCGATCGACTCAAACGCTCAAGTCGTATATGCGAGATGCGCCGGGCTGTGCACTGTGTTTCCTATCTCTTTTCTTTTTTGGCTCCGCTATCGACACGCCTTGGACGCGCCTGCAGGCGTATACGGTGTTTTGATAGATCAGGCATCTTGTGATCAGCGGTTGGGCCATGATACATAAAAGCTGCTAAGCTACGGTGGGGACTGATACATCAGCTCACCTTTTCTGCCCCCGCGCGCGCGCGCTCCTCCCGCATTGCGCGCCCACTGTTGGCCCGCTCCGTCGCTTCAATTGATGGCGCTCGGCTGCATCCAAATGGGGGGTTGTGTTTATAGTTGTTACCTTCCCATCACTCTCTTCCTCCCTCATTGCATGGGCTCCCCTTTGGCCCCTGGGCCCTTGGGGGGTCCCTCCTTTCCCTGGTCTACTCTTCTTATGCTCTTCTTCCTCTGGGATCCTTTTTCTTTGTCTAAATACCCCTCAAAAGCCCGGCGTTAGCTTTCTGCGGTCCCCATTCCGGCGGCCATATTCACCATAAAAGCGGGCCCGTTGGCGCTGCTCCCCCACGATTCTACCCAATGGTATTGTACTGGTGCGGTAGCGCCCTTCCGCTTTCAGGACGCTCAAAACCGCCTCCTTCGCTCGCCATCGCTGCCGCCGTTCCTGCCGCTGCATCCGCCGAATCGCCGCCCCCCTTGGTGCGTCGCTTTCGTGCCTCTGCGACAGGCTAGCCGACAGGTCCACTAATGCCCTCCCGCTTTCAGGATGCTCAAAATCGCCTCCTTCGCTCGCCATCGCTGCCGCCGTTCCCGCCGCTGCATCCGCCGAATCGCCGCCCCCCTTGGTGCGTCGCTTTCTTGCCTCTGCGACAGGCTAGCCGACAGGTCCACTAATGCCCTCCCGCTTTCAGGATGCTCAAAACCGCCTCCTTCGCTCGCCATCGCTGCCGCCGTTCCCGCCGCTGCATCCGCCGAATCACCGCCCCCCGTGGTGCGTCGCTTTCGTGCCTCTGTAACAGTATAACCGATTGGTCTACTAATGCCCTCCCTTTCTCAGAGCTCTTCAACTGGCTTTCCGCGCCCGTCATCGTCGCCGCCCGTTCCCGACGGCATCCCGGCTTACACACTGCTCTCTCCCGTCTGTTCCCCCCGCAATTTTACTCGCGGCAGTTCATGGTCCCGCCCCAACGTCTCCGCTTGCGTTTGGGCCGGTTGTGGCGGTCTGTCGCCTGCCGCTCGCTGGGGAATACTGGTACCGGCTCCTCCTCCCCTTCGCTCGTTCTACGTGCCACAGCGCTTCACAGAACGATTCTTTTAATACTTCGGCCGCCGCGCACATACAACCACTAGCCAACCCCGGGAGAACCGGGCTGCCCACCCTCCACTTGGCACTGCGGCTTCCATCACGCGTTTTACGCGGGTGGGACCTCCTTGGAGATCTCATTTATTATTCTGTGCTCCTTTCGTCTCAGTAACAGCCCCTACGTTCGATGCTCTTCATCATTTCCTCTTCTAGCTCGCTTTTTCTTATCCCCTTATCGTTTACCACGGTTTTGTGTTTTCTATAGCACTATTTTTATAGCACGAATGTGTTTTACTCCCTTAATACATCTGACCGCAAATTCGGCGAAAAAGACTTGATGATTATTCGACTCGAATAAATCGTAGCTAAAAAAAAATATTGAAGCCCCAATAAGTTGCGCAGATAACCGATGGATGTTCTGGCTGTACTGAACCAAAGTGCAATGTGCACTCTGGCTTAGCCGTTTGATGCATCGGTCATTGCATTGGGTCGAGGTTACGAGGTCACTCGTTCGACTCAAGTCGGGAGTGCACATTTTATTTCCATTTTTTGGTCACTGAGTCCTTTTTTTTGGGATTAAGTCACCAAGATACCTATCGCTCAAGACCTGATATATCACTCAACGCAACCCACATTCAACAAACATCAATCATATTTCAAGCTAATCCTAACTACATATTTTCGCATTACTGAGTCGAGAGAAACCAATCGTCGCTAAGAAAGTGCAGGGCTTCACGCTGGTTGAGCAACGGCCTGCGAAGCTTGGAATCACGTCGTTGAGGACGCCGCAGCGAGCGATTTAGGCCTTGCGCCTGATAACGAAAAATATTAGATTGCAACATTACTCAGACTGAAAACTTACCTCTTGCTCGCGCGTGCCTTGGGTGTCTCGGCCGCTTTCCTTTTCGCCCGCAGTATTCGCTCGCGCCAACATCGCCTTTTCGGTCTTGCCGCGAGAGACGCCCTTCTTGACAGGTTGCTGGACCGTCCCGTCAAAAGTTCACACGCGGCCTCCCGCTCCCGCGGAAGGAAGATGACGGTGCCTGGCTCTTTCCCGGGCATCCATCCCCTCGCGACCTGCGCTGCGGCCGTCCTCCGCCGCCTTTGCCTCCGCCGCCTTCTCCCGCGCGGCAGCTCGCCTTTGCCTCTGCGCGGTTGTTGCTGACGACGGTGCAGAGGGTGATGGGGCCTGTTTCGGCCGTCTCCTGCGCAGGGGAGTTGGTTACGTCGCCCAGCGTGGCCGATGCCGGCGCCGCCTTGGGGGGCCTGCCGCGCTTCCTCTTCGCTCCCTCCGTCACCGCCGCAACCTCCTGCGCATGCCTTCGCCGCCGCCTCCTTCTGACCGGCCGGCGCCATCGCAGTCGACTTCCCTTTTTTTGACTCTGCCTTCTTCTTCGCCGGCTCCACCGATGCCTTCGCCGGCCCCACCGATGCCTTCGTCGGCGGGGCGTGAGGCAGGGAAAACAAGGGGCATCGCGGGGGGTCGCGAGCCAGCCATCTCGGCGACAGTTGCTACGCCGATAGCGGTCGCAGGTGCGGTGGGCGAAACGGCCGAGGCATTGGAGGCAGGTAAGATCTTACCCGTCCCGAGCACAGGAACTGCGGGCGCGATGTTGGCGGGAGCGTTGGCGGGAACAGGCGCGGCGTTGGCGGGAACAGGCGCGGCGTTGGCGGGAACAGGCGCGGGCGTTGGCGGTGGGTCGGACAGGGGAGGTCGCGTGGGACACTGGCCCGTTGACGAGCGAAAGGGAGGATGAGGTTCCAGGTGCGACGGACTGGGTCGCGGACTCGATCACGGCAGCGGCGCTTGGCATCTGCAGCTGGGCGAGGCCGTTGGGCAGCGCAATGATATCCGTAAGTGCCCGTGCCCCCCATGTGAGGACCCCTGCCGTCGAGGGTTTCGAGGATGTGGCGGGCTGCGTGCGCGGGATGGCCAGGGTGCTCGGCGTCACTGATGTCGCCGCCCGGGCGCGAGAAGGCCTCAAATAGGATGGGCGTCTTGAACCACGATCCTACAGACGGTGTGGCACGCGGGACTATTGATCCCCCCATCTCACCCGTCGCACCAGGCCGCGCGTTAATCTCCGCGTTACGATAGGCGGGTCGCGGTGGCGGGCGCGCTGACGGCTGCGGCGGGCTTGGTGAGACGCCCAGAGAACCGCTGATGGCCTCGAGCCTCGGGTCGATGGCCATAGTGGGGCCTATCGGCGTTCTGCCACGCTCGACCATAGCCAACGCAGCTGCGGAGCGGGGGCTGAGAGGCGGGGGGCATGCCAGGTGGCCAGCGGCTGTCACCTTCGTCGTTTTGAGCACCCAGCACCCGCGTCGACATGGCGTTGGCCCCGAGCTCGGTGATCGACGGGGTCGGTGGTGAAATGCTATGACACGACTCAGTCTCTTCAAATGTGTGAGTAGGAAAACAACACGCACCTGTTACCGGATGAAGTCCCACCACAAGGACCAACGAAGTCAAAGGCGATAGGGGAAGGCGAGATCTTCCGAGAGTCAGGTAGCGGGACGCTACACTCAAGTCAGCTCATTTGTATCGCGTCACCAAGTCATGGAGTGGCTCACCTCGCGTCCAAAGCGAAGTCGTCCATCGGGTCGGGCGTGTTAAGGCGCATGTCATCCAAGTGTGGGGATGCGAACTCGTCGGACGAGGGCGGAACGACGCTGATTACATGTTAGCTCGGTCGGTGTGCATTCCACGACTTCAATGCTCACCTGCCATCAGTTTCTTCGAAATCGGCTACCGGGCGCAGACACAGAACCGGGAGAAGACGTAGGGATCGATGGAGAGGACGTAGAAGCGGTCAAAGTGGCGGGTTCGGTGGCTTCCTGAACCACAGCGAAACTCTTCTTTTTCTTGTTGCGCTTCTGCTTCTTTTTGGCAGGCGGCGGGGCGGACACGGGCGCTGGAATCACGGCAGCTGGTCGAGACGGATCGTTTGTGGTGGTAGGTCTTGCATCGAGCGTCCGAAAGACATTCCTCGGCGGCTGTAAGTGATTAAATTTTTTTGGAGCTCAGGGGCGGAGCTTGGGAGAAAACGTACTGAAAACCATCTGCAAGAAGCCCTCGAAGGCCTCGACTATGTGCTTGTCGAAGTCAACGCAGCATTCTTCGAAGTCGTTGCCAGCCGGCGTCACCCCATTGCAGATGCTGGACGGAAAGAGAGGAAGAGAGTCAGATGCCGTAAACAACCCAAAATAGAAGGCGTACATCTTCATACTCAACTGACCGCCCATCCTGGGATTGGGACCACCGACAAGCGTCATTCCGACCCACTTGGTTTTCTTGAAAACTCCTTTGTGGACACCGGTAAACAAGCTCTCCAACGCGTCAACCCCACTGAGATTAAAAACACTAAGTACTAAACTTGGCGACAAACTGGACGAACAAGAAATACGTACTCTTGCATCTGGGCTGGCGTTGGGTCCTCGTCGGCCGCTTCCTCTCTCAACTCTGCCTCTCTAATCTCCTCCCTCTCCCTCTCCATCTCCTCCTGAACTGCCGCTTTTTCTTCGGGAGATGCCGCCTTCCACTGCGCCGACACCACACGCGTGCGCATGCGCATTTTGTCCGACTTGAGTGACTTGGACCGCGCTGCGTCCGTGCCGTCCGATTCCTCGATCCAGTCGTCGGGGTTGTCGTGCTCTCCCAGCTGGTCGTACCCCTCAGCCGTCAACGCGCTTTTTTGATTGAGTCGCGGTTGCGCCTCTGGAAGATCTCGATGGCCTGATGAGCGCGCCGTTTGGGTTTCTGCTGAACAAACATGCTGTGGATGAGGGCGTCCATCTTTGCCGACGTGGCGCCGTTGTTCGCAATGGCTCTGGGGTTATCGAGCTTGGTACGCTGGTACCGGAACCAAGTCTGGAGTCTCTGTGAAGCGAAGTTAACATGGATGTGTCGGCGCAGAGAAAGATGCGTCGCCTACCCCCTTGCGACACAGAATGGCGGCTCCCAGGATCTCCATCTCCTGGTCTGTCAACTTGCGCGCGTCGGGCTCGTCGGGAAGCGGGTATCCCAGCACCTTGTGCTCGGGGTATTTGGCGAACCAAGCATTGTACATCCCGGGCCAAAAGAGGTGGAGTTTCTTCTCAGCCTGCCTACGCATGAAGTCGGCAAGCCAGTTTTGAAGCCATTGTGTCTGCTGGTCGGTGGCCCAGGATTTAGGCGCCATGACTGAAAAAGAAGTTGGTATAACGAGGAGGCGGGTAGCGAGAGGGATATGTTGTGGTAGAGAAACAGTCACGACTCGACACACGACCTCGCGTTTCAAATATACAAGAAGGTATTCCTCATTGTTTATCAAGTAAATCTTTATTTTTTCCAAAGAAATTCGCGTCTCACCCCCTTCCTCAGTCCCAGGAACGGTGCCGCCTGCTTATCGTTTTTGCAGTCCGCCCCACACCCGCGCACCCCCTTCCGCAAATAATTCTCCTAAGTTCGCAACACACCGGTTAGAATTTCCGCCATTTCAAGTATCCTAAACAGGACAAGCACAGGCTGTGTGATTTGCGGCGCCTGCATGATCCTTTTCCTTTCGCTTCAGAAATCCCATCATATTCCTGGGCATGTGGTCGTTTCCTATCTACCGGATCTCTTCCCTACTAGGACCGGCCTCCACTTTATCAGCTGGTCTCCTGAATCTGTCCTTCCACCGCTACTGCATTCCCCCATGGCTCAGGACTCGCCCACCACGACCACGACCACCGCCCCCACCCCCGACCAGGAGCTGGCGGCGCTGATCTCCAAAGTGGCCGGCATGTCCAAACTTGCCTTGGACATGACCCGTCTTTGTATTGAATTCAGCGGTGAAGTCGCTCGCCTTATCTTTCATTTAAATACTTTCTAACGTTACTTTCTGAGACAGAAAGCCTTCCCGCTGTCGTCCAGGCCAAGGTAGACGCCGCGGTTGCACAACTGACTCGTAAGTTTCCAATGACGCCCCGACGCTTACTCACAAATCATGTAGCGGCCGGCCCCCATTTTTATCAGAGCCCTGCTCCGTCGCCCGACGAGCTTGATGCCATGTTCCCCCCTGGGTACGGTGACAATCAGGCCTGGTATGTCGTGTGTGTCGGACGCCGCCCCGGCTTGTACGCCTCGTCGTATGTCTCCCTCCTTCCTTTTTATCTGTTAATCTCAATGTGTTTCACAGCCAGGACGCGGATGATCAAGTGCGCGGCGTTCCCAATCAGGTCCGCCGCAAGAAGGACAGCCGTGAAGAGGCTCTTGCCTTCTACCGGTCCAAGTACCGCCTCGGCGAATGCCAGCGTGTTTCTGAGGCCCCGCCCGCATCACACGTCCCTGATCTTGCGGCGTCGTCGTCCTCCCAGTAGTTCTGTATGTTCCCCATCCCCTTCTCTTGCAATCTTTCTCATTGTTTCTCGTAGTCGCTGGAACTTTCCGAATCGCAGGCTGGGAGTAGAGTCGTTTAAATTTTCGCTTTCATGTACTCTCGCGCCGAATGAATTCCCCTCCTCGTGCTCGTTGTGAATCACTAAGCGGGAAGTGTTCATTATCGGATCCTGTCAGTCAGTAACTCCGTGGGGGTGTAAACCCTAAAATCACAAATCTCTCATGTCTCGCGTAGTAACAGCATCGGAATAATAACCGAGTTCACATCCCTCGCTTGTCCCGCGTATTAACAGAATCCGAATATCATTGATTTTGCGTATTACTCCGAATACAGGCCCCTGCGAACCAAAGAGGCAACAGCAAATTTTCGCCGTGCCTCTGCGTCCCACGCACAATCATACTCCGCATGCTGCCGTCGCCAACTACGAATCCTTTCCCACCGCTCTGAGCTCAAAACCATGCTGTTGCTCGCGATCTCGCCGTCAGCTGAATCATCGAAGTCAAAGCCACACAACCCGAGCTGTTCCGCAAGGGATTTTACCGTGCGTGCGGGTGAACCGAGCTCAGCTGCTACCATTTGCACGCGTTGCGCCCCGGTGAGCGGACCGAGCATTCCGAGCTCGCGCCAAACCATCTTTTGGGCGGGGGTTGCCGGAGACGCATATGGAGGGAGTCGCTCGTGGCTGTATACCAAGTCGCGGGGGCGTTTCCGAACAGGCTCCTCGAACACGGCTTCTACGGAGGATTCTCGTGAGGCCGAGCTCCTGAATCAAGTACAATTAGTCGTTGATGTGAATAAGAAATAACTGGCACGCACAACGAGCTGAAATATGACAAAGTGTCGGAATCGTACACGTTGGCGTTGTCCATGAGTGGTGGTGGACATGGACTGTGGAAGCGAGGTGATTGTTACCCAGGTCCAAACAGGACATGTATGTATACGCACCCGAATTTCTCTGCCAACGCGGTGACGCGCCTCCACCACCTTGTCTTCGACAGCGCAGTCGGGCGGGTCGTCGCTGCCTGCATTTCCGCCAGTCGCGTGGTCGTCCTTCGGGTGCGCCGCGGCCATTTCCGTGAGGACCCCGAGGGCGAATTGTTCTGCTGGTGTCAGCGTATCTGACATGAGATCGCAGTCTGAAAGGTCGACCTCGGCCCCCGTTCACACTTGGCGCGGGTGAACGAAGGGGCAAGGAATCGTCGGTAAGGTCTCTGTTATCGCTCTCCACAGGTGTACTCGGCCTGGCCCGCGGGGGAGGGTCCCACTGTCGCCGCCGTGCCTTGGCCGCGGCTCTGGTAGCAGGGTGAGTGACACAAATCAGGATTCTATTCGAGTGGTGGCGTACCGGGCGCTCGATCTGCCGTAGCTGCTGCCTTTTGACGCGCCTCCGGCTTGCTGAATTCGATTACATTCCAACAGTAGACGTGCGCACGGAAGAATGGACGCACTTGCGGTATCTTGCCTTGCGCTCGCGGGCAAGTTGGCGGGATTTTTCTGTTTGGGCCTCCGTGCGTCTTGAATATTCATCAGTTAGCGTTGGTTTCTCTTGTGGAGACGTACTGTCGTTTTGGTTGGTCCGGCGGCTTCTTCTTGCGTTGCGACCCGGACATGGAAGTCGAGAGTAAGCGGCAGTGTCACAATGTGACAGTGACTAACCTCTCTTTCTCACTACTTTGCACACTGCCGTCCTCCACTTGGGTAGTCATCCCTGAATACAACAAATTCTCATTTGGCTACTCTATACACGCTCTCAGGCCCAGAAGTTTCCGATTCAAATCTCCAAAATCCCCTATGCCGAATCGAATCTTTGTGATAGAGACGCCTTCCAGCCCAACGTACTTTTTTGTTCTATAAACTCCAAATGAACATATCTCAAGCTGCGAATTACTGAGCAAGTCTATCTAAATCAGATAAACCCAAAAGAATCATTTGGAACAGGGGACCTATGTGAAATGTGTATTTAAAACTTTCACTACGAACTCTGCTCATACTTTGTAGGCATTTGATGCGTACTTCCTCGTTCACTTCATTACTTCCTCATTTCTTATCTAAGACGTAAGAAGTGTACATTTTCCGATTTGGCTAGATTACCTGACCTCTGTAGACGAACAAAAGCCCCAGGAAGGACCTACCTTTGATGTTATCCACGACGTTCTTCGTGATAGAGACACCAATGGTCGTCTGTCGCGTAAGTATGAACTTTACGGTTGGTATTTCTTGTCGCCGCTGAGCGTTATAGAGTTCGGCTAATAATTCTGGAGCTTTCTGTCTCTTCAAAATTTTTCTTTGTGTTCTCGTTCCAACGTTATGAAGGAGACTTTGTGATAGAGACGCTTTCCGGAGCTCGGTCTGGCCACGTGGCGTTCGATTGCCACGGCTGCCACACCTTCCATCTTTCCTTCCCACCACCGTCCTCGTTGCCAGTATCACCGTCCCTGCTGTCTATATCCTTCCCTGTCGCTTCCAGGTAAGTTCAATGTGCACTTGACTCACGGTACCTTCCCTATCCCTTACATTCCTTTCTCAGGTAATGTGTCGACGACCACCACCGCCGACACCTCCAGTGCTTTCAGACCCGGCATCCCAAGTGAGAGGTATGTCGCTTGGGGACTGGTTCCAGCATTGTCCACCCTTTCTTACAAGTGTTGCCCCAGCACTCCTCGCGTATGTCCGCCATCTACATCGTATGAGGTCGAAGGGAAGCACCGGAGTTTGCGAGATGGAGAGGACGAGGAAGGAAATACTCCGTGCAGAAGAAAAGTATCGGAAGGCACGAAGTACGAACTACCGGCATCTTGTCGTATTGCGTACTAATTCTGTTCTTTTTCGGAATTTCAGGGTCTTTGCGCGCACTGCTGGCAGATGCTACGCCGCCTATTTCATCGGTGGAAGGGGCGGGAGCGCAATGACATTCTGGGGCTGGGCGTTGATTTTTCGGCGCGGCGGATGCGACGCCCGAACTAATCTCAATCAATCTCGATTTCTGCCGTGTGCATCATCACATGGATCAACTTGCGTGAACCCACTTAAACCTAACACTCAAACTTAACACTTTACTGGCATCTCTTGTGCGAACGCTCCCACCATCAGACTCAAATGGCCTGCCCTCCTCCTGCCGGATGGACTCCCGCTGAAGACAAAGCCCTCAAATTAGGTGCGTTACTGGCTTCGTGCCTGAGTTCGTAGATCTAACAACGCGCAGAGGCAATACGCAACCAGGGCCAACCTACCACAGCGCCATTAAGAGTGTGGCTTGAGCACTACGACCCCGCCGCCGTGACCCGTGGGCGCGACTTCCACGAACGCAAGCGAGCTGAGCTCGTCGCTCGCGTTGCGGCCAGGCAGGCGCGACGCGAGCTTCTGACCAACCTCCGCAACCGCGCCCCTAATCAACAGCGCCAAGAAGTGGCCCCGACCTCGCTGCCACCCGCATCACGAGGACAACTTGCGTCGAAAGGAGACTGAGCATCGGGAGAAGGAGGCACGGAAGGCGGCGGCAGAGGCGCGACAGCGCGCGGAGACGGCGGCGAAGGTGGAGTGTTTGATGGAGATGCGTACGGCTGCTATTCGCCGCCGCGCGGAAAATACTAAGAGTAAATCCACTCCCTGAAAATTGAATATTGATTTTTCGAGTTTGAGGCGACCGATTGAACGTTTGCGATCTTTCCCCAAGGAGAACAGAATCAGAACACATATGAGAATGAAGCGAAGGTGCCGGAGAATCAATAGATGATATGTCTTGAAACTAATCGTAAATGAATCGCAGGCCGTTTCTCTTCCGTCACAAACCACCAACTCCATACCATGCGCTCTCTCGCCCTACATATGGCTGGAAGTCGCGCTCTACTCCGATTTAAAAGAGCGCATCGCTCTCCTCCGACTCTCCAGGCTCGTCAACACCCGGCTGAACTATCTCTTGTACCGCAACATCGCGGTCGGGGGGAACGCAGCTAAACGCATGGTGCGCTCCCTGGCAACCAACCCACGCCTACCCCCGATGGTGTGTCCCAGTCCTAACGTCTGGGCTCCGTAAACTGAGATTTTTTCCAGGTAGATTCGATTTACTTCAATGACCATTCCGCTCGCGTCGATCCCTCCCAGTGGGCCTCGGTCCTCCCCAAATTAACAAACCTCACCTTCTTGATCATTGCGCCGTGCATCCCCTTTCCGCGAAAACCTTCTCCCCCGTATCACCTTCCGTCTACAAGTTTTTGGGTCGATCTCCTCCGTCGGTTCTTGGAGCGATCTAATTGCTGCCCAGCCTGCCCTCGAGGAAATTCTCTTCCACGCCGACTTCAAGGGCACCCCGCCCCGCACCGGGACAGATCCGTCTGCTGCGCGCGGTGAAGGGTCCCGCCGCAGATATGGCCGAGTTCGCGCACCATCGGGCTCTCGCTGATGTGTGGTTCTACACCGGCCGGCCTCTGGGGCGGCGCACCTTGCGCCGCTGTCACCTCGAGAAATTCGCCATGTCGACGGCCCGGCTAAGTACCATTCGGATCTGTGTCCCCGAGCTGTTGCCGCTGATGGAGGCGGCACCTACCGTTTTTTCGCTGCTGGTGCATATCGTGCTCGACGAGGACTTGACTTGGTCCGAATTCACTCTCAAGTCGGGAGGGAGCCTCGTATGTTCCACTGAAAATCGAATTTATTCTACCCTGCTGACCTCGGTGAACCACAGGCCAGTGGACCTCTCGCCAAACTTGCCGCCAAGCTCGACCGTGGTTTCCTTCACCTCAAGAGTGTCTTTCTTTTCGCCTCTCAGGTCGACGCAAACCGCGCGAACAGGAGACTCCTCACGCGCGCCGACGCTGCGTGTTTTGTAAAAACGTTTTCGGCTTACTGTGCAGCACCGAGCCTGAAGACCTTTCGTTTCTATGCAGTGGACGGGTACGCCATTTGCGAGGATTGGACCGAGGAGATGCATTTTTACGGTCGATATGGTAGAACCGCGAACAGTTTTGAGGAGGAGATATCCTATCTAGTGAATCAGGTCGACGACTATTATTAATAGTATCTTGTGTCCTTACCATTACTCTATACCCCGTGTTCCTTTGAAAATGCCGAACAAAAAAAAAAAAAACTTGTATAACATTTGGCGTCGGCGCGGAGTCCGGGAAGAAGCCTGTGGCACTGTTCAGCTTTGTTAATGTTTGCGCTCTCTCATTCAAAACCACTCACGTCGGCAAAATGGACAACTGCAAGGGATGCCGCGCCCTACCCTCGGCGCCGACATTTGTTGGAATATCGCGTCGCTCAGTCCCAACAGCACTCGCCAAAACCTCTTGCGGCTCTCATCCGACGTCTATTCTATTGTCTGCTCTCTCCTTTACCGTGACATCAAGGTGGACGGGCGGTGCCCTGAGGCTTGTGGATTCGCTCTCTAACAACAGTCGTTTAACTCGCATAGTATGTATTCTCCCTCATCCAAGTTTCTCTTCTTGATAACTTTCCTTTCTCAGGTACATTCTCTTACTTTTGTGGAGTCCGACAAGACTCGTGTTGACGCGACGCAGTGGGCCGCAGTTCTGCCGGCCATGGTTAACCTGAAGGTTCTTTTCGTCTGTCGCAACATCCCATTCCCTCCACACATCCTCCCCTTAATCACATTCCGCCTGAATTCCTTTGGCTCGATTTCACCCGTGGTCGGCCGCTGGGCCGAACTCGTCGCGTCTCAGCCGCAGCTTGAAGTGCTACATCTCAATTCCGATTTTTTTGGGCCGCCTCCTGGGCCTGTGTTGCTTCCCTGCTTGCGCAGCATCAAGGGGCGACCGGAAGACCTGGCTCGATTTGCGCGCCATCACCCACTGCGCCATTTATGGTTCTTTACGGCGTCTCCTCACCGCCGCAACTTGAAGTTCGCGGACCTTCGACTATTCTCTCTGTCGCCCGCCCGCCTCTTCACGATTCGCATCGGTGCCGATCAGTTTGTGCAGTTATTTTTTGTGCGGCGCCGGCACTCTTAACCTCACTTGTCCATATCGTACTGGACGAGGACGCCACATGGGCACAATTTGCCCTTGACTACAGCGGACAACTGGTGGGTTCCTGTGTACGGTTTGTATTGCTCAATTAACAACTCGACTTCCAGCAGGATACCACCCTCTATTTATTCGCTGCATCACTCAATCACCGCTTTCTGCACCTCAAAAGCATAGTTCTGAGATTGGCGTCGGCGCGTATTCAACCCGGGCGCGTACTGGTGCGCGCCGATGGCGCTAACTTCTCCAGAGCGTTGTCTGCGCTCTGCTCTGCACCGCGCCTTCAAACTTTCCACGTCCACGCCTCCGACGGATCCGCCACTTGGACGAATTGGGGATCCGATGCCGAACATGTTTCGTTTTGGGGCCCGCCCCGGGACCATTCTTAGTTTTAATTTTTTTGAGAAATCAATTCGGTTAACCGCTTCGTCGCCTCGAATCAGGAACTCAGATATTCCCATAAGAGAATCAGCCCGAACGGTCGCCACGCGCCTTTCCATCAGACCATTACCAGCAGAATGGCCGACCGTATGTCGGCGTGGAATGTCCATGTACGCGTGAGTCATTCCGACCTTTTCTGTTGCGGGGGACTGACCGAAAATACTGCAGGAGTATCTTCAGCAACTCGAGCAGCTGGAGAACGGCTCGCCCGACTCCTGCTCGCGCTGCCCTACGCCCAATCCGCTGTATCGATGCACGGACTGTCGATCCATCTTTTGTGGCGTGTGCATCACGTATATGCATGTGGAACACCCTTTCCACCGGATCCAGGTACGCACATGGCGCCATCTGGATTTCCAAGGAACCAGACTAACCCTTCGGGACAGCGGTGGAACGGCAATTACTTCGAGAACGCCTCCCCGAGGGAACTTGGTCTGCGCCTACGGTTCGGCCATGGCGCGCACGGTAACTGTCCTCAACCAGTACTTCAAGAGGACTTCTATGTTGTTACACTGTCCGGCGCGATGGCCTTTGATGTCGAATATTGTGGCTGCTATCAAGCGCCCTCAAGATCAGCGCAGCTGATTCAAGCGCGTCTTCTTCCGGAGTTGGGGTGTGGAACAGCCGGGAGCCGCTGCTGATTTGAGATTTGTGTGGGTGATTTGTCGCCTGATCCAGTTGCATAGGACTCGAGCTCATTGAATGTAAAATCGATTCCCCCATCCACCAAACAAAACCTAAATTACTCGCAATGGACGCTCCGCCACGGAGGAGACACTCGCGTAAGTGAACCTCGTATTTGTGCGGATACCGCTAACCAGTCTCTGCAGTCTTGCCTCGAGCTCCCCCAACAAGGCCTCCGTCCCCGGCAGTGCCGCGCCGCTTGCGCTTGCAGGCCTCTGTGCAAGCATCAGTCAAGCTCGTTCAAAAACATTGGCCCCTCGAGTCAGAGACGCGTTGGCAGGACGCCATGCAACAAGTTTCTGAGCTGGTTACGCAGTGGGCCGAGGGTAGATTGGACGACGGGTACGTGATTGGTTAGTGGGTAAATGATTCGAAGTTGACCTTCTCCAGGAACGACCCGACCGCGCCTCGCACGTCCTCGCCTATCGATTCAGTACAGGAATCGACTGTGCTCGACAAGTATGTGACTGTCTTCAGCCTAAGCATGCCATACTAACCTTTCCAGAAACGAAACAACTCAGCCTGGCGCGTCTTCACCTCCAACAAGCGAGGCTCATATGTCAGCGGGACAAATTGAGCGGGACGCGATTGCGGAGATGGACAGGCGACAGCTGGAATGGGAGCGGGCCTGGGACTACTTGATGTCCCGGGTCTTGGACGCGATGCCCGAGCCCCCGCAGGCGCGAATGGCTGGCGGAGCAGCGGAGGGAGGAGGAATTGCTACTGAGGAGCCACGTTGAGATGCCCCCTGGCACCAGACGCGACTTCCTCAACGAGTCGTGGGTGGACTATTCGACGAACTCACCCGAATATATTGACTAGATTATGATGATTGAAGCACATATTTATTTCTTCCATGTTCGTTCGTGTTTTATTTAAACTAAAACTCAAGCTTTAAATAAATTTTCTGAGCGGCAAAGACTATGCATTGGAAGTGAAAAGTACATGTATGTATCATAGTTTGGCTACGATACGGCAAAGGCGACAGCGTGGACGACAGCAGCAGTCGGAAGCTGATGCGGCGATGAGCTCGGGAAGCTCGTCGTCTTCACTATCCGATATGTCGACAAGAGGGGACATCGCGTCATCTTGAGCTTCGTCCGAAAAGCAATATGGGTATCGTTCGGTGGGGAGCCCGTTGGCCGCCCTGAATTTGAGCCGGAAGCGCGCGTCCAGGCTAACAGGATTGGTGAATGTTCAAGATGGAAGACAATAACGTACCTGAGGTAAAGTGAGAACCAGAAAAAGCGATTATCAATGTCTTCGCCTGTTGCATACAATTCGCCCTTCTGAAGATCTGGAAGTGAACGTTGAAGACGATGCAAGAGTACGGGGAGGAGGGGAGAACGTACCGCTGCGGAGCATACAATTGGCCATGGCGGTCAAGAACCAAGAAGATCGGGGATAGATGCTAATTCTGTTGACATAGTAAGTTCGTTGGGGAAAGAGTACGTTAGAATGTACGTTAGAGTACGTTTGTTGGTCGTTGTGGGCACGGCTATCTTTGATATTGTGGGCGCTGCTCGGTGTAGAGCTCGTTGGGGCACACGATGTCGCCAAGAAGGGTCTGGTGAGAGTCCGAGGGAGTCCGGAGAAGCGGTGGCGATGTCTCGAAGACAATCCTGGAAAACAATTGCCTATGGAAAATGAAGCAGGAGTGATGTTAGCGAAGATAACTTACAGATACGGCAGGCGTCCGTCGATGGAGGTGAAGAATCTGAGAAAAATTTAACCGAAGTCGTTGCCAACAGGTTGGTAGGAAGAGTAAACAAGGAGTAAACAAGTGTCATCACGACCTCCTATCAACAATACCGACACTGACACCACCAACACATCTCCACCCCATGCTCGCCGTGGCGCGAGGATGGGAGGTTCGATTCCCGCTGTTGATGGGCGGGATACGCCGCCGTTCGCTCCAAAACGGCTCTGTTTGCGGGGCAATACGGAGCCGTTGTGTTTGCAGCCGGGGCGCTGCGAATGGTTTGCAGCCGGGGCGCTGCAAATGTAGAGGCGGTAGGGAGAAGTGAGCCAGCGCTGCCTTCTGCAGCAATCTGACGGTTGACTGGTGAGGTTCAGTGTTTCTTTTAAGCACTTGTTCTGACCCGCCTTAAAACAGATTCGACGAAGTGTCTTCACGACCTTCATCCAAACAGATTCGACGAAGTGTCTTCACGACCTTCGCCGCCGACACATCTCCACCCCATGCTCGCTGTGGCGCGAGGATGGAGGGTACTCCAAACGGCTCTGTTTGCGGGGCGGTACGGAGTCGTGGTGTTTGCAGCCGGGGCGCTGCGAACGGTTTCCAGCCGAGGCGCTGTAAACGTGGAGGCGATGGAGAGAGGCGAGCCCAGGGGCTTCCTTCTGCAGCAATTTGACGGTTGTCTGGCGAGTTTTTCGCTTTTTCTATCAAGCACTTGCTCTGACCGCATCCAAATAGATTCGATACAGACGCGACCTTCATCTCGTGGCCCGCGACGTACTTTGACCCGTCGCGCATTCACGCCCAGGCTCGGCGCAGCGAGACGTTTCAGCCGCCGCCCAAACACGCGCGTTGCTGACGCCCTCCATGTGGCTTCCACTCTGCATGTGCTACTCCGCCTATCCAGTCCATGTGGTACCCAGAAGTTATAAACGACATTCTCCCTCATCATCTCCCCATTTTCCTTCCCCCCCTTTCTTCTGTATGCCTTTCGCCGACACCATCCACGAGCATGAACCCGAACAAACGCAAAAAAAGCACGACCATTCATTTTGCCCCTCGTCCGATCGCACTAGCAGATGGCGACCAGAACACCACATCTTCCGCGACTCCACACGCATCTTCGACTCCAGGCCAATCTTCGACTAGGGTATTCCGCGAAAAGACCCGTGTCAGCCAGTACGACGGGCACATATCTCAAAAGAGATCGGTAGTGGAGGTCGCCACGTTGGCCTGGGAGCGGCCGAGTCGAGTCCACCCCGATGTTCGCAGGGAACGGCCACCGGTTTACGACTGGTACAGCGGCGGAGACGTGGATGTGGATCGAGTGGAAGAGGAACAGGACGAGGAAGGAGCGCGGGAGGCTCGGGCGTCGGTACGTCAGACGTGCGTTAACAGCGTCTGAGCAGTCACTGACACGTTTACTCTAGGACGACCCTCTTCGTCAATGGGCGGAAGACCATTTGGCGACTTATCTGGAGGAGACGCTGCGTCTGGAAGGGCGCGGCGATCATGCTACCTACTCGACGTGCCGGATGTGCCGCCAGGGGAGCGCAGACCACCGCTGCAGGAGCTGCTTTACGGGTGGTGGGCTCTTGTGCCGCGACTGCCTCATGGCATGCCATGCTAAATTACCATTCCACGAAATCGAGGTGCGCCCCCTCATTCGCTAGTAATAACTTGCAAAGCTAACGCACGGTTTTCAAGTTTTGGACAGGGTCAATGTTCGAGCGGAAGACGCTGAAAGATCTCGGGCTCCGAATACAGCTCGGACACTGGCATTTGGCGGATAGTCGGTGCTCCGTCCCCAGAGGCCGCGATCAACGATGACTTTGTCATCATCGACATCCACGGCGTGCACAAGGTTGGCCTCGACTATTGCGGTTGCGGGCAAGGAGGGCACCCCACTGTCCAGCTGCTCCGGGCGCAGCTATGGCCCGCGACGACTACGAATCCAAAGACGGCGGCGACCTTTGCCGTCCTTCGCCAACATCATCTATTATCGTTCGAATCGAAGTGCTCAGCGCTCGAATTTTACCAGAGCCTCGCGAGGCAGACGAACAATTTGGGATTCAAGAAACGCCAAAAGCGCAAGGTACGTGTTATGTGTGAAAGAGAACGGCGCATGACGCTTACCTCGAGATAGGATCCCGTGAGTGAGACAGATAATTCCCAAAGTGCGCGTAAGGCAGAGAAGGTGCGTATTTTGAGAAGCGATGTATCGAGCACAACTCTGACCTCGCGCGGCAGACTCGCGAGACCGAGGGGGGCGACTTCGCAAAAGGAGCGCAAGGAAGACAAGGTATGTGTCGCAAAGAATGATAATTGGATGACACTGATATTGGTATAGGATCGTTACCATGCATTTTTGCGGATGACGAAACAGTGGCGACACGTACGAATGCTGAAACGGGCAGGGCGGGGCCACGACGCTGGCGGCATTGCGCAGACGAAACCAGGGCAGTGCGGCGTTGTTATGTCCCGCGTGCCCCCACCCGGGGAAGAACCTCCCGCCCGAACTGGGAAAATGCACCCGAGGACAAGCAGTAAGTGGACGTCCTTCTACTCTACACGAGCGTTTAGGTGACCGCGCGTCAGATTCTTATACGCCCTATTTCTTGCCATCGACGCGAACTTTCGGCTCAAGCGAAAGGATGTTTCGACGGAGGAGAAAGATCCCGGCCTGGGCAATGGTTGGGCGTTTTTTTGCGAGGTCAAGTCGTACATGGAGCACGTCAAGCGGAACTGGCACCAGAGTCAACCCGTAGGTGTCAGATTCGGAATTGCGGGGAAAATGAGCTGATGATCATCGCAGAGGAGCCATTGCGTTGCTCACGACGCGGTCGATAAACCCGATCGAGAGGCGCGGGGGGACGGCTTCGTCTGGCATTGGTGCGGTCGATTGCGCTCGCCACAACATGAAGCGGCCCAATGCCGTAGGCGACTTGCAGCTGGGGGAGCGGTAGGTGGCCATTAATATCGGTTACTCGGACCTGAGCACTGACTCTATGTTACAGGTACCTTAACATGGACTATATGTTCTTCCGCAGCATCGTCGGCTCGCCCCTCATGCGCTTCTTCGTGTCCTACGACATCGCGTGCCAGTGGCACATCAACATCTGGGATCGCTTGTGGAAATACCAGGACGAGACGATCACTATCGACGGGACGGGAAAGTTCATGACCTTCCTCGTCCCCAAGTTCCACCTCCCGGCACACATCGAAAGCGTGCAACCTGAAATTTTCCTTCCACCTCACCCGCGACGTGGGACAGACAGACGGCGAGGCACCGGAACGCGGGTGGGCCACCAATGGAAGTGTCAATAATGCATTATCCCTGTTATTCCTTGGAATGCACATTGCATTAAACCCTGTCTATGACAGCCAGTCATGTGGTAGCATAATGCATTACCCAGCCGAACTTTGCAACTGGGTTACTAAGGGCTTGCCCACTTATGTAACACCCATCTTAGCAGCTCCGTGTATCACGGACCTTCCTAAACGAGCCTGTTCCCTGATTGCCGCCTCAAGCCGTTGTCTACAACACCCAGCCATCATCTGGCAAGTGAACTTTGATTAAATATCTGATAGATATCTCCATTGCACCTATCTGATATCTTATCAGTGATTATTGGCATCGCATTTGGATGCCGGAGCTTACCGATACCTCCCGAAATGATCCGACTTCCAAAAACGGAAGGCCAAAAATAAAAGTACACTTGGGGGTCAAACCAGCAAAACATAGTGATTATTGGCATCGCATTCGGGTGCCGGCGCTTACTGATACCTCCCGAAATGATCTGACTTCCAAAAACAGAAGGCCAAAAATAAAACCACACTCGGGGGTCGAACCAGCAAAACATTAGGTGATCTGCTTTGGTAAAATCACTGCCGTTCCAATTACACCAAGCACAAGATAGTATAGGTGGCTAAACCTTGGATCCACATAGCTGTATAGCATTTACAAGTTCACCGTAGATCTTCCAGCCCCACAACGCACAGCATTACTGATACATATCATTTTCGCCCTCCTCGTCTGCGTACATCTTCGCCTCTGCCCACCGTGCTTCTTCCTCATCTACCTCCACCACAATCTTCTCCAGTCCGGACGCATCCTTGCCCTTCAAATATGCTACTGCCCTCACCCGAATCGGCCCCCACTCCTTTTCCAGCTTCTCATTCGTCCTTCTCTCCCTATCGGCTTGCTCCAATGCATAAGCCCTCACGCCCTCCATGACTGCTCCGTCGACTGGCCTACCCAACTTGCCCAATGGATGTGTCCTTGCTCCTGCCCTCTCCCGCCACCGTCGCTCAGCAAACCTTCCAAACTCCACCGTACGCCGCATTTCCTCCTCCACAAGGACCGCTTCCTCTCGCCATCGATTTGCCCTTGAATACGCCTTGCACCACTCGACCCTGAGTGCTGGACGTGCATCAGCTATGTGTTCCTCTCCTTGTCATGATCATTTGCTTACCTTCGTGAAGCTTTGCGTCTCCCTCGGCTGTAGTCGATACGGAGTACCAGATCCACGACAACGTCCGATGTCCCTCTCCCGTTGCCACCGCCCCCATCGCGGGAAGGCCGGCTGCAACCCCCAGCGCCCCAAGGTGCTCATCCTGAGCCTGCTCTTCCTCCCGCAGAGAGCGGTCATTCAGAGCACGGACATCGCTATCTTCCAAGACCTGAAACTCCTTTTCCCACTCCCCATGCCCCATCAACTTCAGCATAGCATGTCTTGCGTACCTGTACCGTAGTGTAGCAGCATGAATCCGGATATTAATCTGTCGCAAGATTCCCTGCCCCCGCGTGAGAGCGCGCTGCCCCATCCAGTTCCGAATTTTGAATCTGTTTGTCATCGTTCGTGTACGAAGGCCCCGGCGAATGTCCCCCAGCGCCTCCCCTGCCTCTCCCTTCCGCAGCCGAGCCTCGATGCCATCCAGCCCAGGCGCACATGCCTTGATGCGAGAAGGCGAGCTGGCAATGTCGGAGGGCATGAACAATCTTGTTGCCTCTGGTGGCTGACTGTCAGCGTCGTAGATGACCTTCTGCGCTGGGGCCAAGTAATGCCGCAGCTTTGGCATGTATGTTCCCTGCAGCTTCCGGAACGCCTGTAATCTCCCCCGCGCAGAGTCATGCGGCGTCGCAGAAAGTCCAGCTCCTGGGTTGGCGTAGGATTTGGCCCAGCGGCTTTGATTGCGACGGCTAGTTGCCTCCTATTGACGTCTATCAGTTATATTCAGATTGCCTTCAAGCCAACTCACTGTGTCTCCTCGATCTCCATGCCCATTGTGATGAAAGTACTGGGCGTATCCTCCCGCTCCACCTCGGTACCGTCACCCGTCTTCAAATACTCCTCTGCAGCAAGTAGCACCCGAATCTGCTTTAGCGACAAACCTACGACTTTGTCAACTCCAGTCGCAAATATGGATATGACGACATACCCTCTTCCTCATATTCATATGGCGATCCCTTCTCATTCTCGACATGCTGCGACTTCTCCCACTTGTCAACCCAAGCCTTCCACGACTCGACCTCTACCCCCTGGCCTACGAGTCCATCATTGAAGGCCTTGAACGCCTCCTTATGAGCTCGCCCATCCTTGATAGCTTCCGCCAGTCGCTGCTTCAGTAGACGACCTGCTGAAGAGCTCAGTTTCTGCTTCTTATCTCAAAACGGCAAACGTACGATGGGACACCAGTCGCCTCCAATTGTGGAAGCCGAAGAGGCCCTCAAGAGCGGCGTGTCGCGCTCCCAAGCCCATCAATTTCGTCGAAGCCGCGATTCCATTCAAAAACTCCCAATTCTGCTCGACCGTCTCTCCATGCGTACACCCCGCGCCCCACAGCCAATGGAAAGAGAACGGCGAGTGACATCCTTTCTTGTGGCCAGGAAGATGGAAATTCGGGACCATCCAGCGTACATTGTCCTTCACGATATTGAGGTGATACTTTATCGGCAGTTTCTCCATTCGAGACCAGATCTTCTTTGAGAATTGACAGGCGATATCATACGAGAGGATGAGGTAGGTGAGCATAAACCCCAAAAGCGATGCGAACATTAAAAAATCCATATTGCATTGGCTGAATCCGTGTATCGTCAGTCTAACTCCTTCCACATTTTGAAAATACGCACCGTTCGCCCATTTGCAGATCCCCAATCCCATTGGGGCGCCACATGTTATGGCGCGCGCATGTCACCCCACCCACGCCTGTTACACGCAGACCCTTCACCCGTTTTGCGTTTGCCAGGAACATCGCCTGAAACCCGGAGCAGCTTGAAATTTCTTCGTCATCCACATTCTTTGCGATGTGCTCGGCGTACTCTCCTCGATTGCAGAAGTACCCAGCGCCATCATCCACAATTGGGTCCCGGGCCTCCGTCGAGACGTTTCGATTAATCAACTTGAAATTGGCGTCCTGCGAGAGATAGAGGAAGTATTTGTACCTGTATGAGCGTTAGTTTTCGCCCTTTCGAATCCACATCGCTGCACTGCGGCGTACCTCTGATCCTCATCCATTGTATCCCAATCAATTTCGTCCCATCCTTCTGGTAGATTTATCCCGGGCTGTGGACATGCTCTGCATGGCAGGGCAAGCTCCCCCTGATGCGTCCCACACACGCCCGAGTCATCGTGACCACGTCCAGCCCTCTTCAGCATCTCCATCATCCGATACTGGCGCACAATTGCCCGAAATGCACGCCGACGATCCTGCACCATGGTCAAGCTCTTGTTGCCTTCATATATGGTGACTCGGACTCACTGGTGGCGGGCTTAACCCATCGTTGTTGGACAGCAGTTCCAGCGAGCGTACAAAGTCATAGGCGGAGATTTTACCCAGGCAATTCTGGACCTCGAACAACCTAATCGCATTAAACGTCGAGCATGTCTGCGGATCTATGGAGGTCGCAGGCCACAGACATGCACGCATAAGCTGTTGTCGATGCTCGATCTTGGTATCGCAGCCGCAAAAATTGAGTTTGACGACCCGGATGCCCAGGGTGTCAATGATGACGAAGTCCTTGTGGGCGGGGACGAGCGCGTGGGCAATATGTCCCAGGTTCATGGCCCAGCTGAATTCGGGCTTCTACATCCAGGTCATTCAGCGTCATTGGCGTGAAGAACTCCCCGGTCCATTTCTATGCTAAATCAGCGTGTTTCCAGGTTGATTTCAGGCGTAGACGTACCTCCAGCATGTGCGTTGGTAGCTGGCGATGCAGCTTGACAATGCAGTGCTCGCAATACATTGCAGGGCCAATGCACGTCTGCCGTGCACATCGAAACAGAGGCTCAGCTGACTTGCATTCCCCGCATTGCTGGTAGTGGTGGGGGGACCCTCGACCCTCTGCTCTTAACATTTCGTCTAGCGTCTCGTCTCGATGATTTTCGACAAAGACCTTCATGGGACTATCCTGTTAATTTTTATCGTCAAATCTTCGACTTCATTTTGGCCAATGAAAACATCTACCGCCTTCTCCCATCGCTCCAAGTGAACCACGCTAGCCTGTCCCGTGCCTTCAGCCGCCGTAGCTTTAAGACGCATGGTGATTCCGTCCTCGTCATCCTCCCCGGGAATCAGCGTGACCGTACCCTTCGTCATTATCCCAGCTACTTTCATCCCCCCACACATATGAAAATTCCTCTTTTTCGAGAGCAGCCGCCGTTCCCGCGTCTTCCGCGTAGAATTCAGAAGCTGTGCGCTCGACCTGAACACGCGCCGAAATTACCCTGACGCGTCGTCCATCTGCCGAGGGCTCGTATGTTGTAGCGACGTGGGTCCGCTGGCTTGTATACATTTCTCCTGCACCGGGAGCATTTTTCTTCCGTTTGTGAAGGCTTGCCATAGAGCGCAGAGAATTGATTGCGACAATTGTTTGTTTTGCACGCTCCCAGTAACTTGCATAAATTCCACTTACCCAATTCTCTCTGCCCCTTTCTCGTCTTCATGCCAAAATCAAGCTCCAGCGCCGCTGTGCCAGGTCTGCAGATCTTATGTGCAGTTGGAAATCATCTTGAAAACTCACGACTATTTCAGACTCTTCCCGCCCACCGACTTGGGCCACAATGGGTCCTCAAGAGCGCGAGGAGGTTCGCGCTGCAATTGGCAGAAGCGGTAAACGTCAGCCGGAAGGGGCGTCCTCGACCAAGTCGCGTAAAGAAGCCGCGCGTCCGCCCTCCTTTCCATGGCACACGCGAGAAACGGACCATCCCGCTTTCGAAGAGCGACCTCTATGTTGATGGTCAAGTCCCTGCACCACAATCCACTTCCCACGGGCACCAGCGCTGCACTATCTGCCTGAATGCCAAAGCCCATCCTGTTATGTGCGTGTTCTCATTCATCTCTAAATCAGAAGTTAATGCGCACAGCGAAGATATTCTTGTGGCCATGGCCATTGTTATGCATGTATCCGTTTACGACTTGAATCCCACTGGTCCTGCCCAATCTGCCGCAAGCGCATCAAGGCTGCACCCCGACCCGACTTGAAAGCGGCGGCCGACATCGCTCAAAGTTTTCCCGATTGGGCCAGCTCCACACGTGTAACGTTCTCCTGGGATGGCCTTACATTTTGAATGAAAACCCACATTATATTCCCATTGCGTTGTTCCAGTGAATTCATTTATTTTCAAAGGTCGTGGGCATTAAAACGTTGTAGCTGCCGCCACAAAGTCGTTATTCTTGCGCTACTATACAGACTGAGGAAATCCGATGTTAGCGCCAAGACTGACAAGAACTCAAGTACTCACCAATGACGCTGTCGTATTGTTTGCCCGCGATTTCGCGTTGATCTGCATTGATTTTGTGATGTTGTCGGGATGGTGAGAAGCAAAGGAGAACCCATGAGAACGCGGGTGCAATGCGGGTGCAATACTTGCCCCATATGAATGGCGGCCCGGTGAAATCCGTGCGATCACGTCACACTTTGCCTCTGTCCACCACATTGTCTGCTGGCGACGAGTTCGTCGCCACCGTGGGCTCGTCACCGGCGGGCTCGTTGCCGTTGGTCTCCGCTCGCACACCATTGTCGTCCCCACTCGCTCGTCGCCGACTGCAACAAGCTCTCTCATCATCCTGTGCTGGGTTCTTGTTGGCCCGACTCTCTTCAATCTTTCCGTCCCTTGTGGTACCCTCAGTCCATTATCATGTGCAATTTCGGTTATCCGGCGGCGTCCCTCATCCGGCGACCCCAGTGCTTGGTCTGCAGCCTCTCATCATGCTCAAGGCATCGTCCAATATTGCCTCTCGCACCCACCGTTTGTTTCCTTCTTTTTTTGCGTATAGCCCTACAGGAATTCGAATGTCGCGCTATCAAGAATCCCTTCTTCTGCATCATGCTTTGGGCCTCACTCGTGGTATGTGGCGTGATAATCTATTGAAAAACAAGAGACTAATAAAATCTAATAAAATTCGCAGCTCAAATTAGCGAGGACATGCAGGCGTGGGCGCATCTCCTGAGCCCACCGTCGCAATACACAACGTTCCCCAATCCCGCTCCTCCTCCTGGCGGTTGGGACTCGAGTGATTCGGGCCGTGGTTGGGGCGGCGGTTGGGGGGATGCGACTAATTGGGGCAGTGGTTGGGGCGGTGGTTCGGGGGATACGAGCGATTCGGGAACAGGCAGTGGGACCAGCCCGGGGAGCACGTAGCCTAGTTTGTTCAATGCCATTCAACTCTCCCTGCCGCCGATATTGCTCGCTGATGCGCAAAAACTCTCGTGTTTATCTGAAACCTGTCTACCGGTGCGAACGACCGGCGTATCCGTCATGCTCGTCGCTGCTGATGCAACTTGCCGCCCAGATACGGTGTTCAGAACTTCTTTCTCCTTTACAGTCATGCCCGCACCCCATCGCAGAACAGCTCGTGGTTCGCACATATTTTTTTTCATCTCTGTAGTGTACCTCACCCCACTCTTAGCTATCTACATTCGTCTTCACCGCCGTCGCAGACGTCGCGTCCATCCTGCATCCCTTGGCATTCACGGTGCATCACATTTCCTTTTGGCGATTTCTCCGGTGGTAAACGATATTCCAGCGCTTGTTCATCACGGATCCAGCTTCTCAGCTTCCAATGATCTCGTCCATGTTTCCCCTTACACCCAGATGACGTTTGGACCCCAGTACCCCGCACTTTATGCTCACTACGCCAGCCACATTTCAAACCCAATGTAACCTTTATACTTACTGCGAATTCACTCTGTTTTCCTTCACGAGCGCCCAACAAATGATCTGCACGTCGTGCCATTCTTGCGCCACAAGCGCCACCATCGCGCCATTCTTGCGCCACTGCCCCACCCATTGATCCGACTCCATGCTCATGCGTACGTTAATTCCATCCACTCCATTTGGTCCATGGCTTACATGTGGACAGGATCTGCCCAACCGTCATCATTGTTGGGATTATTGATTCTCCACTCCATTATGAGCAATACACAAAAAAACGAGGCACCCCGAGTTGCTGTCTGAAATCCCCACTGCGCCCGCACCCGCCTACCTGCTGGACGATGCAAGGTACGTCGACATCGCCTTCAGATTTTGCGCCTTCGGGTACTTTGTTGTTTATCCCACCTGCATCCATCCCCCTTCGAGCAACGGGTGGCGCCGACCCTGGCGCTGCCCCGCGCTATTTTTTAATTTCCTGTATTTCCTTCAACGTTCCCCCTCCGAGCAACGGGTGGCGCCGACCCTGGAACTGCCCCGCGCTATTCTTTATGCTATTCCTTATTTCCCTTTATTTCCTTCAATGCCGCCTTTATCTTACTGACCCATATTTCAGGAACGACGCGCAGCGGCGCAATCTTTAGCCCGTTTGGTGTGGAGCCCCTACACCTTCCAGATATCGATGTCCGGACCCTCCTCGAGCGTGCGGAAGAGCTGCGCGACACTGAAGTGCTCGACGAGTCCCTTGTCGCACTGGAACCGCTTCCAGCCCCTCCTGCCGTGAAAAAGCGTGCAACCCCCTCGATTTCCTCCATTCGTGCCGCCCGGCCTCGACTCCACTCCCTCCCTCCTCGCCCAATCCCATCCCAGTCCAGCCTAGGCCATTATGCTGAACAAGAGCTGCGGCGTGCGGGCTGATCTCCAGGAAGCCAGAGCCGCAGCTCTCAAGCGTGCCAAGACCGCTGCCGTTGCTCGTGCTCAGGCCGCCACAATTCCCGGCAAGCTCATTGTTGTTCCACGGCTTGTCGAGTCGGAGCTGCTCGCCAAGATCGATCGGGACAGCGGAAACCCCAGCGGCCTGCCTCCGCCTCACCTCTCCCTCCCCACCAAACCCTCGCAGCCTGCCCGCCTTACGCATCAGGCAAAGTCTCGCAAGGCCGAGTACCACAAGGCCAGCCGGGCGTGTCAAGCGGTATCGCGAGCAGGCTACAGCGGGCACATCTTTGAAGAAGGTCGTTCGCCGCCGCCTTGGCCAGAGTGCACCCCTCTTCGTCGAAGTCGACATTGCCACGCTGCGCCATGCCAAGGCAGGTTGGACCGGCATGCGTGGGGCACAGGGTCTTGAACTTCGTGGGTACACCTTGAAAGAATTGATCGATATGGGTTTTATTGAGGTCCGTTGGGACGGGCGGTGAGTTTTCTTCGCTTGTGGACCGATATTTCCTCTGATCACATTCCTCAGTGTGTGCCGCCCAATCATCGACAGGCACAAGCGTCTGTTTGCCGTACTCGCAGGCCGCCCGAGAGATAACGACTATCAGCACGCCGTCGACGAAGCCACCAAACTTTTCGACAAGTATTCCCCGCAGGCCACGGGTGATGGGAGGCGCGGCGATTTCACTGCAGTTTCGGCTGGTGTTTCATTCGGGCGGTGGACAGAAGGCAAGTACAATCGTTTTGTTTTATTCTTCGATGCCTCCTCATCCCTTCGTCCTCAGCGCCCGGGAGTCCTCCTGAACAATGCTACCAATACCACCATTTGTGCAGCCATGGTCATGCACTGGGCCATCTTGCGCATTGCTGGATTCTCTAACGGTTAGTCACCTTCATCCTCTTCCGTTTCACTTCGTTTATATTTGTCACAGGAATGTTCGCATCTTACTCACCGAACCTGCACTCCTTCTACAAGCATCAGATGCGCAGGCTTCATGCCGCTGGCTCCTACCTACGTCGCCTTTTTCCCGAGGTGATCTCCGTCTTTGCAGCTTGTACCTTCAACTTCGGTCCAAGGTGTGTTTCGTATGCTCTGGAGCCTAGACTCGCTTATGACTCCGTTATTTTCAGTACCATTACCATACCCCATGTCGATGCCGCAAACCTAGTCTGGGGCTGGTGCTGCATCACTGCCCTAGGCCTCTTCAATCCTGATCTCGGCGGCCACCTCATTCTCTGGGATTTGGGCCTCGTCATACGATTTCCACCTGGGTCCACCATCATGATCCCTTCAGCACTTCTTCGACACTCGAACGTCGCCATCCAGGAAGGAGAACGCAGGTGCGTAGCATGTTATTCACAGCGCTCTTGACCAATTTTGTTTATAGGTATTCCTTTACTCAATATACAGCGGGCGGTCTCTTTCGGTGGGTTTACAACGGAAATCGTTCAGATAAAACAGTTACGGAGACGGCGACTCCAGAGGAGTTGAGGTTGAGAGAGGAGGAGAAATTGCATCGATGGGAAGAGGGCCTTTCGTTGTTCATGGTTTGGGACAGGGAGACGCAGAATTTTCAGGAGTGGTATGCTTAGCCTTTGAATACATTTGAATATATTTGAATACATTTGCGCTTGACTTCTCTTTGGACTTGTGTGACGTAAAGAATCCAGATTTATCTAGCAATTCCGCAAACGTAGGGGAAATACATAAGGCGCCATGCATTTATTTTCCCTGCCGTCTGGCTGCGCGAGCCTTAGTCCGTTCGAGCTCCTGCTTCTCTCTGTCGGCCACCAACTTGGCGGCCCAGGCGGCATCCTCCCGTTCCCTTTCCCTTGCAAGACGTACATGATATGCTTCATCACCATACTTAGCAATGAAGGCCCTAAAATTGAGCGCCTGAGCACTGGGGTCACGATAACAGTGCAGATAGAATATACATACTGTTGACGGCGCAGTCTTGCCTTGAATCGCAGATAATCCTTTTTCCTGAGATAAAAAACCGGCCATTAGTATTTGATGGCGGTGAGTTCGGTGACATGTACTTCGCCCTGTAGGTAGCGTGAGCTTTCTTGACCTGCGCAGCGTACTCGTCTGAGATAGGTCCTGAGTTTTTGATCCTCTGGCGGTAGCTGGAGAAAAAATGAAGTATTTATGCTGGTTGAAAGGAAGTACATACGCGGCCATGCGAACTCTGGCCTTTTCACGCTCCTCGTCTTCGTGCCTGGTCCCATTTCAGTAGGAATAGGTGAGGGTACTCTGAGGACCTTACTTCCAGCGATAATCCCGAGAAGCCTTGCGGTGGGCGGCCTTGGCAGCTGGCGACCGGTTTGATTGACCACGAGGTTTTTTTGTATTTTGCGAACTGGTAAGGGTAGATTGAGCGTTCGTTTGAACATTAATGGAAAGGCAGAATGCTTACGTGTCCCCTGGTACAAGATTTGGGTCAATTCCAGCAGGTTGTGTTTGCATGATAATGGTCGAAGGTAGAAATGCACAAATAAACATGTATGAATCTTGATCTAAGATTGCAACGAATTGTGGTTCAGTCATGGGTCTTAAAAAAATACCAAATTTATTCAGGGGGTAGGCTATCATATATAGAGTATACCTGTAATTTTGGTTTTGCTAAATCCAAGCGATAAGCTAAGAGAGAGGCGATTTTATGGAGCGAGGACACCGTAGCGAGTTCGTGATGCCCCCGTAACGAGTTCGTGATCAAAGCCTGCGCCAAGGCGACCCTCTGGTTAAATGTGCTCTCCCGTATTAAAAGAAAATCTGCTTGCCTTGAAAAAATTCAGAGATATAAATCTAGTTATAATCCTCACCTGGGCGTATTTCTGGTCCCTCTGGGGAGAATTTTGCCCATCTTCTTGTCGCCTTTGCAGACGATGTGACTGGAAAAAGTCACAGACTCAGGACTCTCCAACAACCACGATGTACATTCCGCCGTCCCTCGACAAGCTTCCCGCACCCCCGCTGGATTACATCTGCTGCTCTGTCCCGAACCACATGGGGCGCAACTTCAGATCTCATGAGGAGTACGATCGCCTCAACAACAAGACGTACTGGGTGCTTTTCATCAAGGAGGAAGGCATGTACAGCCTAAAGTGAGCACACACTGTGCATTGTGGATTTAGTTGAGTACTAATCGTGCCTAGGGCTGACTGCCATAGGGCCAAGGGTTACGAGTACGACGAAACTTACCACGTTGGGATCTTCCACCAGCTGAAGGAGGTCTTACCCGTGTGGGCGAAGCACTGCTTCCACAAGCATCGCAAGTGCCAGGAGCACCGGACAGCCTGCATCTCTAGCCCTTGCCCCGTCCACCCACCAATTGTCGGCACAATCATCCCGGGCGAGAATGTGCCGTGGGCAAAGCCACAGGCGTGGCGACACCCTGAAACGAGAGGTGGAGGAGGAGCGCTTTCTCACTGGGGCTCCAGACCTACCATGTCGGGTAAAGAAGGAGCAACACACGGTCTCCCGGACCACAAGGAGCAGGCCTAGAACGCGTGCAGCCAAAAAAGCGGCTGAGGCTGCTGCTGGTGACGATGAGTATGACTCCGACGTCGTCACCCCTGGCGGGCCGCCACTTTTCGATCCAGACACCCCTCCAACCTCGACCGCTACTTCGGCACGGGTCCAGGGGAATTCATCTCCGCCATCGACCACCACATCCCCCATGATCAGCTCTGTGTCCTCCCTCTCAAGTAGCACAGCTTCCACGTCAACGGCGCCCGTGCCAGCTTCAAAGGGCAAGCAGCGGGTGGTCGATGTGCCCAGCGCCTCGTGGCCTTCATCACCCAGGCGGCCTTCATCGCCCATCGCCGTTTCAAGTGCCTTGCCGCCAAGCGCAGCTGCTTTGCAGGACGATCTCTTCTACGTCAGCACACAGGGATCCATTTACCATTCCAGTGCACAGGCCCTTGAGCATGTCGCAGCAGCGCCCCTTCAATTGGTGTTTGGATGGGATGCTGCAACGAAGACGGCCACGGAATATGCCCGGGAGCGGCAGAAGATGAAGGGTGTGGTGGCAGTGGGGACAGCCTCTTCCGTGTCAAGGGCAGGGACTTCGGCTTCTGTGCAGATGGCGGTGGATCCTTAGTTGCTTTGTTATTCCGTCCAATTTACTCTATATTTTTTTGTACAATCCGATAGGCGTCCTCTTGTCATTTCGTCCAGACTTCGCTGAATTATTTCTAATTGAGTGCGATTAATTTGAGGGAGGAGGCCACCAGAAGTGGCCTCTTTGTTAAATAATTATATGGGGTGCAGCATCTCAATTCAGTGCCTGCCTGGATAAACAAATGCGTCTGGTTATGCACGTGGATATTGTCAGTTGTTTTGAGTCTTGGCCGAATTTGGACGGTGCGCCCGGCTCACCTAAGTCGTGCACATAGCGACCCCTCTCCCCTCGGCTTGCTTCTTTTCTCCTATGACACGTTCTAGCACCGCAGTTCCCTCCACGACTGAAAAGCCGGTCAAAAAGCGCGACCGAAAGGTTCCTGGGAAGAAACCTGGCAAAACGTCTTGGATTCACGGGACAAAACTCACTTTTTTTTCCTCTCGCGCTGAGGATTGGCGAATCGCTCAGGACCTTGGTGTCTCGAAGGTCAGCCAGTTCTATGACGACATCACAAACCTGTACCTGCAGAAGTATGGGTACGACATGGGGGATGACGAGGATTTGGAGGAAGATGTGCCCAACCCTACAGACCCCGCAGCGAGCCTTGTAAATGAACAGGGTCTTGATAAAGAGGAGGCTGATCGACGGACGCGCATCAGCAACCACGTCCGAGCGGTGAATTTGCCCTCTTTCTCGTGGCTTGAGTCTGACGCGTTCCTTAGAGGATTGGTCAGTGGTACCGCACGCAGTACGGTGGGGGCGTTGAGCAGAACAAGATGAATATCTTCAAGGAGCTGCTGGACAACAACATGGGTGCGGGGTCGGTGAAGCCAGTAAAGCCACAGGACTGGCAGTACTACTCACGGCTGTACTATGACGACCGCGTCAAGTCCCGATTCGAGGCAGTCTGGAAGATCGAGGTCCAGCGCGCGAAAGACCTCGAGCTCCCAGACCCTCACGATGTCAAAGTGCGCGGTGAAGTAACCAGGCAGGTGTGGAAGGAGGAGTCGGAGGAGTTCAGGCAGGAGGTGCTCGCTCAGCTCGAGAAAGAACATGATCAGCGCATACGGGTGTGGGAGATGGGTCGTGCAGAGGAGCCCTCGAGAACGAAGGAGGAATTGGTGGCGTAGGTCGCCTATCTGACTCGACATGGTTGTTGCTAATGATAGCCTCAGCGCAGTGAACAATGCCGGGTTTTACCTGCAGCCGCTAGCAGACGCAATCCAAGCCAGATTTGGGCTAAACTGTGCGATCATAGTCTGTGGCCCGGTAGGCGACAAGAGGGGTGAGATTGAAGCGAGAAGGTGAGAATGAATTGGGATTGAGGGGCCACGTCGTACTAACAGAAAGGGAAGCATTCATGCAGGGCGGACAAGGGGTATTAATGCAAGAAAGTGGTATGAATACGATCGCTTAGGTTATCGGGATGCCGAAGCATCAATGATACGATTCTCTGAGATGTGCTTCAGTGAGTACACGTTAGTGAGAGTAATGACACAGCTGACAAGCAAAAATCAGGTCCGGAGGAAATTCAGAGGCGCATAGTACCCTCAAGGCCATCAGGCGCTGGGCCGTCTGGTAGTGCCGACCAGGCTGTATCCCTATCGAGGGGGGCGCCTTCCAGCGACCCATCGACGGCCACACAGCTGCAAGGGTCGCTACCTCCGCGGCACGTCAGTCCCCCTGGATCACCGCCTCAGCGCACCACCCCTCCCGGCTCACCACTTCCGCACGCTATACCCCTCCACTCGCCACCTCCACGTGCGACATCCGCGCATTTGGCATCCCCCCCGCCTGCCCCCCAAGCATCCCCCCCGCCCGCCCCCCAAGCAGATAACTTTCTTGCGCGAGGTTCGCCGGCGCCTATACCAGAGGCATGGCGGCGTTCTGATACGGCAGAATGGCCGGCTGAGCTTCGCAATGCGCACTCTGCATTCATGTTGGGGGAGAAGTGGGGACCAGAGTGGGCGACTGCCGTGAACTCGTATCTGGACTATGAGGCGGCGTGCGGTTACCAGGAGGGCGGCCCTAGGATAGATGGGGACAACAAACCAGCCGCGATAGGGAAGTGGCTCCAGGAGGGGAGAAAGTGGGCAGCGCCGCCCAAACTGGGGAGATTGGGCAAGGCTGGTGAGAAGGATACGTTTGCGAATACGTGGTGGCTCTGGTGGAGGTCGCTACAGCCTCCTGAGCGCGAGTGGATCGGTGGAATGTTGACGTGGCCGACAGAATTGACGTGGGGAAGGTTGACGAGAATGTACGGCAGGAACGGCTTTATGCAGGTGATGGCGTCGTTGTTGTGGTGGGGTATGGAGGAGTTCAGGCAAGGACTGAATGGAGAGAGTTCGGGATGGTCAAGTGCGGTGGGGGATGTGAGCTCTGTACTGGACGCGTTGGTGAAGTCTGATCTGCTTGGGTATGTGAATTACTTTGGTGGCGAAGAACCAACACTGATCATTGTCATTAGCGCCGTGTCTGACTCGCAGGGGAAGGGACAGAAGGCGCCCCCCGCTAAACGTAAGCGCAAGGACGTCAATTCGCTGGAAGAGGGAGAGGAGGACGATGGGCGGCGTTCAAAGCGAAAGAAGGTGGGCGAGGTGGAAAGGAGAAAAAGACCCGTTCCGCGGCTGAGGGGCGGCAGACTCGTGCTTCGGCTTCCGCGGCGTAAGTGCGGTTTTCTGAAGGTCGTGGTAGCGCTAATGAATCGAGTGTTTTTCAGAGGAGGATCGCGTCCTAAGCCGAGGCCGTTGCACAAGAAGAAGTAGAAGGGGAGGAGGTTGAGTGTAGTGTATACCCATTATCTTGCCCGTCCTCTTTGTTTATTTTATGCGTACTTTCATAACTTATATTAGCCAGCTGGTGGGAGGAAAGAAGACCGCCGTTGACGTGAGAACACGTGACCGCACGGATTTCGTCTTCGCATTACTTGAATTCATTAGCGCCCATATAAGCGCCCGGACAAAACCGGGTCCGCGGGATATCCAGGCTATTTATTTATGTAATGAAAGCCAGCAACGGCTTTTCAGTGAAGGAGACAAAAACAGGCGGTGAAGATCAGTGTCATTGAGAATATGACTCACATTACAAAAGGGGGCATTTCTTGTATACGGTAATGCAGCAGTAATACTGAAAGTAGCCAGAAAGGAATTTGTGGTGAGTGAAAAAATCTATCACAAACAAAAATAAAGATTACAAAAAATGAAAGAAACCAAACGAATAACAGAAGGTCGTGGATATATCCAAATCTGAACTGTAGAGCAAAGCGGGTGAAAAAATTGTGAGATCCTGGCGGTTACTGAAATGAATGATGGGAGCCTGGGAAACAAACAGGTGCAATAAAGGGGCAACGGGCTCGGGGGAATTGCCGAATTCATTGATACACTCTGGTCTAGGCTGGTCTAGGTGGGGATAAGGGAAATGCCGAGAATTTGATGATGCCAAACAAGTGCAATGTGTAAGGAACTGTCTGAGGAAGATGCCGACAATATCCTCTGGTCTAGGCTGGTCTAGGTGGGGATAAGGGAAATGCCGAGAATTTGATGATGACAAACAAGTGCAATGTGTAAGGAACTGTCTGAGGAAGATGCCGACAATATCTGATTGACAAGGCCCAGGCATGGCCATACGGGAACCGCCGAGCAGATTGATGGCCAATAGAGATATGGAAAAAGCCGAATATATTGATTGACAGGGGTCCAGACAGCCATAAGGAAACTGCCGAATTCAATGATTGCAATGGGCCGGACCACATGAGCCGGAAACTCCCGATATGATTGATGGAAACCTGCAAAGCAAACAGGTGCAATCCATGTCCACTGATTTTTTGATAGGAGAAAATGATGGACCAAGCAGCCAAATGGGCTAATGCAACAGCTTTAATGGATATAGATCATTCCATCAGTGGTGTTTGCAGAGGCATCACAAAATTAGCGATGGGATCATTGATGCTAGGCATAAATATATTAGTAATAGGGAAAATAATTAAATAAAAGGTGCAGAAATGGATATTCTTGAGGTGAGCAAAGTTCGGCAGGACATTGCAATATTGACTAGATGACTGGCTGTGAAAGACAGGCAATAATGCAATATGCATTCCAGCCAATACAGGGCATATTGCATTATTGGTACGTCTATTACACGGTGGGCCAACGCCAACCCATTGGCACGGAGTACTAAGGAGATGGGTCCAGGGTCGCGTCGTGACGCGCTGGACGACCATTTCAACGATTGGAATCATAAAAAGATCATCGCGCTCGGTAGGTGAACGGCTCGCCCCACCTCGTCGTTTCTCACTGTTTCCACAGGCTATACGCTGCGCCCGTAAGACCGAAGCCGCGGTGCCGGAGATGGTGAAGACGAGGGAAGCGCTGGCGGATCTCGAGGAGTCACTGGGAGCCAGCGTTGTGGAGGAGTGGACGAAAATGGCGCAGTTGTGGGAGACGGACGTGAGCGCGCCCAACCCGTTCGAGACATTGCGGAAGGACTTGCATGTCGCGAAGGTGCGCGCTGAGCTGGCGGCGGAGGCGGCGGCGAGGGAGGCAACGGGGAAGGAGGATGCGAGTGCCGTGAAGGGCGATATGCACATCACTGAGCTCTTGGGGATGGGGCTCCAGTTAGAAGACCAGCAGTAAGTCCAGTATTCTGAGGATGTGTAACCGGAAGATTGACGACGACGACTTATAATAATAGGCGGATCCTTGCGTTTGACGTCGCGTCCACGGGCTTGCACCCCACCGACGGCCAGCGGCGGGCTATGATTGAGCGCACCAGCAAACTGCGCCGCAAGATCTTCCGCGTGGATCAAGGTCCAGACGAAGTTCTTCCCCGGGCTGAAGAACGCGTGCGAGAGCTCGAGGATGAGGCCCGCGCCAGCAGTGCCGAGACCCAGCCTATCCCGGGTGTCACCGTCTCAGACATCAAGTTATGGCTTCCCTCCGCCATCGCCTGCGCGCCCCAGAACGTCGTCCAAGAGGTGTCAGTCCCCTTCGCCACCCAGCAACACGAGTATCGGCTGCGGGTCGGGCAGGCTGAGGAAGCCCTGCACGAAGTGCGACGTCTGCTGCTCGTGCGTACGCACCTCTACAAGCTCAAGGATACCCACTCCAGAGGTGTGCGAGCGAATATGCGCTCACAGGACAAGATCGCTGCGCTAAACGAGCAGATCCGACGGGCGGCGGAGCAGTATCGCACGGCGCGCACGGCCTTGGAAACGCTGGGGCGCATGGTGAAGCGCAATGAGTGGCAGCGGACGCTGCTCCCGCTGGCGGAAGACGACGTCCGTGGGTTGCCACAATCCAGGTTCCACGATCCGGAGAGGAAGAAGAAGCACAGGAGGAAGGGGAAGAAGCCGCGGGTCGAGCGCCCCGTGTCGTGGATCTGGGTCACTCAAGGAGGGCAGTACGATCCTGCGGACGGTGCGGCCATGAATGAAGGTATGTGGATATAACCTCTGAATCCTGAAGCCTGCGCTGACAGCCAAACAGCAGTACGCATCGAGTGGGCGAAGGTACGCGCGCGCTGCCACCGCTGGCGGGAAGAGGTGGACCTTCTCGAGGAGGAGATGGCGCGGGTGGGGCGGTATCTTCGGTGGCGATCGGGGTGGTGGGGAGCACGGGTGGGACAAAGGGCTGAGCTCCTGCCTGCGCAGCTGGAGGGCGAAACGGCATACGCGTTGCGCCAGGCGGCGATCCAGACTCAGCTGGCGGAGGGGTTTGCGGAAGAGTGGAAGCAGCTGCCCGCGCTGATCCAGCGTGGCAGGTCGGGCGAGCTGGAGAGGGGCGGGCGAGCTGGAGGGGGCGGGCGATAAAGGACCATCGACTCAGGATGACGAAGAGGACGATAGCGAGGACGAAGGGAACCCAAGCGACGGAGAGGAGGAGGAGCCGATAGCGACTTTGCCTCGGCGGGAGATTAAATCGACTTATGTGGATGAAGTTCTGGTTATGTAGCACGTATTCTTTACTCTACGCATACGTATGTCTCTTCGCCATGCACCCCCCTTTTTTCGTATTTTTAGGCATTTTTTATATCTTTTTTCTCGTCGCTGTGATCGACGACGTCGAGCCTCGCTCGACGTCGTTGCCCAAAATGGAAACTTTTGATGGCAATTCTCAGAATGCTTGTTCATTGTGGACGACGACGACGGAACCTGTTGCTCGCTACCAGCAAATATTATTTGGTGGCTGAGAGAAAGGTGCGTTGATACATCAGAATGCCCTCTACACTAGCGGTTTCTATATATCATGGCGAAACCGCTGATCAGCGGCTGCTGATACATCCCACTGCCATGCTAAGGTGCGATTTTTCTTTCGAGACCTCGGCATCGGACTCGCTTATTACGTACTGAGCGTCCCCATTAGGAAATTCCCTACGGATTTTACTTTCCGGAGGGCCAAAGAATATAGTGAATGAGTAAGATGTGGGCTTGGATGTGGCTAGGCAACAAAAATAGGTGTCTGTCGACCATCCCGGCACCTCAAGAAATATTTTTAGGCTTACATCCAAGATCTCACCGCGCCCACAAACAAGGACAATTTACCGCCCTATTTTGCAAATCCGGGGTAAGTCATCGAGCTAGTGATGTTTGAGCTGCATAAAGCCTCGGAACAGCTGCAAGGAGCAAGAGGCCAGTCTGGGACATATCAAGGCTATCTAATTCAAAAAAAATGGGGTCTCAAACTTTTTTCCGGGCCTGACAGCCGGACTAACTAACCGTCTCTAGGTCGCCGGTTAAAATGCCGGTGTATACTTGGTAATACGGTCGGGATGAGTGACGCACCCGAAGATGAATAAGCAAGTTGTAGAGTATAAAAGCAGATAAAATATTGTACTTAGCGTGTTGTAACCCACCTGTCCTATATATTTGCCCGACCGTTTCGACCCTCAAAATGATGGCTATGGCACGAACCCAGCCACTGTGTTGAGGGTCAGAACGGCCAGGCAAATGGGTGGTGTGCAGGATACCACCAAACGCAGAATAATTTTCTCGGAGGGTCCAAAGTTGCCAATAGCAATTGCCAGCGTACTAGATAATTTGCACTTAAGAGACACGCGATAATCCCACTGGCAGATCTTGTTGTACTCGTTGCAAGTTGAACAAACCTGGCGGACGCGTTGAGTGATTCATGGGCACTGGTATACAGAGAAACCAAGCTGTCTCGAGACTTCGAGGTCCACATAGGTAGGATTGCGCCTGGTCTTTTTACTTGAGATGGGATTTGGTTCTATTCGAGGTGATGAGGCAAAGGGTTTTTCTCTTGGATAGTGGTAGCTATAGAGAAATGGAACTGACGATGCATAGATAGACTTCAGCAGTCACTGATGAAGAGCTGCGAGAGCGACAATGGGCGCCGGCGGAAAGGATAACGAAGGCGTGTGCAAGTGGGACTGAAAGAGGCCCGGCACATTTAGACACCGCAGATTATTACGGCGAGGTTCGGAAATCTTTTGACATTGAAGCTGTTAAATTATGAGGCTCAACAATGTCCGAATAGGCTAGATTTAGTAGCGCAGTTAATGGATATTTCATTCTGGGCACGGTGAGATTATGGACATCAGAGGAACGGAGAGTTGAAAGCATTCGCTGTTTTGAAGATTGAAACATGAAAACCGGAGCCACACGGAAGGGAAGGTTTCAGCACGTATGAATGGAACGCGAGCTGCACGGTGGTACGGACTGTCAAGAAATCATCATCTGGATGAATCTTGCCCTGTTAGTCGATAAATGGCCTGTCAGACAGTGTAAAAAGGACCTCCAAAGGCTCCCCGAGGAACGGACCAGGAAGTAGAGTGGATGGAGAAAGATGTAAAGATTGTTGAAATTCATTGGGGAGAGATTCTGAACTGAAGCTGTTTGCCGACCCCCTCGAGTGGGAGTCCAAAGAAAAGCCAAGGTTTGAAGGGGGATGGTTTGTTTGGAACGGGGGCATCCAATGCCGAGGAATGATAAAGTTAAGGAATTGTTTCAAACCTAGGTGGACTGTGAGGCAAGGAACAGGATTGTGAAAGCATTTGAAAAACTTGCTGTGGCTTGGAAGAATTAACGTCGGAAGTCGTGATCTCGTAGTAATATGGTATTGCGGCAGAACGAAAAGCACAAAGTGGTAAAATTTGAAGAAGTTAGAATAGCGACTCGAAGAAAGCCAGACTTGGGAATCAGCGAGATCTGAATAGTCCTAGAATTCGAGTGCCCAGGGGCCAGTATTCTGAATCTACTAGGCTGATCCAGAGTCGAGCAAAAAGTCGAGGCACACTTAAGGGCGCACTTTGACCCCAACTTGAAAATCTAGCCAATTCTGCTCAGCGAAAGCGAATTCCACACCTAAGAATCGGCAGAGACGACAAGCAGAGCCAGAACTGCCCCACAGCCGGTTTGATCATGAGAGGAGAGACGAAGGATGTTTGCCCCGTCCACATCTCCCTCAGCTCAAGAAATCATGCTCTATTTTTCTTGCTGCCTTTCACTAATAGCGTCCCCCTTTCCACAATTTCCGCTGTGGAAGGGTAGGTTGACCCGCTCGTCGCCTTCACCTTTTCCCCTTTCTCCTCGGTTAGCGTACGGAAGATCGGTCCTCGGACCGACTATTTGTTTCGTACGTACAGATGTAAATATACCACCCTTTTGATCCCGAACCACGACAATCGACGCGACCAGTGACCTGAGTGCTCAACGCGAGCACGTCGCCAGTGACCCCCTTTCCACCTCTCAACCACATTTCTCCCTCCAACGAGTCTTTCCGAGCCCGAGCCTTAGCCCACGCCCCCACACCACTTTTCCCTTTTTCCTCCTGATTTCCGTTCTACGCCTCCACGAGATTTCCGGGACCATTCTTCTATTTTCTGCTGCACCCTTCGACACCATATCCCGGACTTCCGACCCACTCTTTGGTCTACCAGCAGGCCAGCTTACTCTTCTTCACCGCGTTCTCAATTATCTTCACACCTTCCTTGCCGCTGCACACAACGTCTATCATCACTGCCGCCAGAACGTCCACGCGCACCGTCCCAGTTACAAACCCACCTAGGCATTTCAGAATATCGCCCTCCTTTTGGAGCACCATCGCGGGCCGCACGACGTACGTCTCCCAGCGTCCTGTCTGTGCTTCCTCTTGGGTGAACGCGAGGAGTTCGGTTTCGGCTTTTCCCTGTGCGCATTGACGGCGGCCCACTTGTCAGCAAGGTGCTTTGGCAGAACGCAAGATGAATTCCATGAACATAAACTGACCTTGATGCGCCGACCCTCTTGGAAAATGAGCAGCGATTTCGATTGGTCCTTCTCAGCGAGGACGCCGCTGGGGTGGAGAAATCCAAAAGGAGCAGAAGTCTGCCGCGCGGGTATTGTTCCTGCGAATGCGAGCAAAGGCAAGCGGGTAGTCGAGTTCGACCTCCGGTATGGCGGCTGTTGTACCCATTGACCTTCGACAACACCTCCGAGTTGAATTGCATATCCCATTGTTCTCAAGATAGGAATTGCGTACCAGATACATGCGTCCGCACCCTCGAGCTGGCGGAGAACCTCGGTGGGATATACGGTGAAATCTTTCATGATAACCACGGTGACCTTCGCGTGGTTGGCGAGCGCGGCGGGGAGGGTGCGCCGCGAGAGGACGATAATCAACGTGATGGCGGAGGCACGCAAGCATTGCGCCAGGACCTCGGAGCCTATGAAACCAGTTGTACCAGCAAGGATGAGCTTCATTCTGGGTGAATTACAGTATTGGTGCTGGAGCAGGGTGAGGAGGCGGATGTGCAGTGAATCGGGTGCGGTGATCACTTTGACCTTTAATAGGCACCTTATCGGAAAGACGGAAAGATGCGCCGTACATATTTTCTCGGCAAGCTAGTTATGTTCAGTAAGTGACGCGTACTTGTTCTAGATGTTTCTCATTCCTGATGGCGCTCCCGCCCGCAGCAGGTGCGCGTCCAAGGGCGAGAACGTGACATTGCAATTACCGTGGAATAGACTTGAGCGAAGTTTTTTCTTTTTCTCTCGTGGGTCAGCGAACGGCGAAAGCCGAGTCCTACGAATAACGGCTCGGTGAATGATTGCAACCAGCCAGCTTGGGTCAGATACCTGATATCGCGCCAGAAAATCTTCTACAAGGGATGTGTCACTGGACCTCTGCAAACTGCTGGGCGTTGTGCCAAGACGGACTCGAGTAAAACACGTTGGTCCGGTCTTCCCGATACTCTTCCTCTCCTCAGCGCGGTATGACGACCGACTTGCAGCGTGGAGTTGCTGCTAACTAAAATTTCAAGCAAGCGTCGACGTTCCATCACTCCATGAAAGCGCCTTACCAAACCACCAAAATTTGTCTGTTTTGGGAGTCTCGCTCGAGCGAGTTCTATCATTGGAGACCTTGCCATGATTCTCGGCATCCTGGGGCTGAGTTGTATAATTGATTTCTCTTGGCAAGAACCTTCGCACCTCGCTATATAAATGCACTGCCATGGAAGGCCACAGACGAGTGATACTCCACAAGTCGCCGTATATAAGGGGGGAGATGTCGTGTGTACAAACCTCTACGTCAAATCCTCTGGAGCTCCCTTCCATTGTCGCGGCCGTCTTTATTCTCGTCATACGACACCCGCAGTTTCATTATTCGTTATAGCTCTCTACTTGATTGCGATGTATGTTGAACCCCGAGCCATATTTCAGACTGGCCTGGAAATTTCTCCCGGATTCAGAGGTACGACACGGGTCCGACCAACACCATGAATTCTGACCGATTAGCTTGAACCTTAGGCTGTGTTGTAGACGGAGGCCACAACGGGACAAATGTTACCCTCGCAACGTGCTGCACCGCCGTTGGGAGTTTCCCCGTGTCGGCCAACGGCTCATACGGCTGTCCTTTCAATACCGCGTTCAACTCGGCGGCGAACATAACGGCCTTCATGTCGTGTGCCTCCCACGAGAAAGCGGGGGGCATTTGTGCGCCGCCAGATAAAACTAACGGGGAAGGGGTTATCAGTCGTAATGGGAGATGGAATTTCCTGATTAGTGTCCTGTGCGTTGGAGTAGCTGTGGGAGCGCTGGGATCACTTTAACCACGATCAAATTGAACCAAATGTAATTATCAAACGACTGAGGCTTTCCGCTGAGCACTTCGTCTTCGCGCCGGAGTGGAAAATGGGTGCGCCCGCACCGGTCTTGGTCCACAGTCATCCTGTTCACGCACGCACCCGGCGCCGTCGAGCGGTCTGTGCATCGGATTCTATCGATCACCACGCCGTCGCTGTCCACAGACGAATCCTCGGAGAACGAGCATGAGCCTGACACAGGCGCAGGCCCCGCACCAGCTGCGGAACGCAACTCAAGTACAGGCGCTGATGTGTAATGTGGAAATGGACCCGTGGTCGGGCTGGATCGAGGCGGATAATTGCCATCAACCAACTTGAAGCACTGGCTGGTGAGCTTTAAGTGCCAATGAGCGTAAACGTGAAAGCAAGAGGCAAGCCGGCCCGCTAACATCAATCCCTAACAAGGCCAAAGAGAAAGGACGCGGTCTTTTTGCGGCTTGTCTTTTACCACCAACTTCCCCCTCCACCCCAAGCCCTCGATGGGCATCGATTCCTAAGATCGCTCTAGCGGGAGGGAGCCCACCAAGTACTTGGCTCCGGAGCTCATAAGGCACGCTTGTTCTTCACTGAATCTCTTTGATGTCTATCGGTGCTCGCAAGAGCGGACCGGGAGCCGGCTTGTCTAAGCTACATATATCTGTAGGCGGCTCTGATGCTCTGCTCGTTTCCTGCGCTAGGTATTGCCCTCGTCTAGCCCCACGTCTAGCCCACGTCCGTCAAACAACCCAAATGGAAGTGACGTCATGCCCCGTCGCTCTCCCACTACTTACTCCGAATAGTTCTCGGATGCGGAACTTTCTTTCTTCGGTGGCATCGCAAATCGCGATGCAAGGTGCGGCGTGCGAGGAAATGCCCGGGATTTCATGCGTCAGATCGATGCATGTGCCTGTATTCTCTATCGGCGCCAGGTCTATTGCGCTCGAGAGTGTTGTGGCCGGTCGCGTCCTGCGGCGGCGTGGTGGTTGACATATCCTCTCGTACTTCATATTGGGCCTCGGCTCCGTCTTGCGCTAGGCTCGTACTCGTCGCGCCGACCCTAATGGGGCCATTCACCGATCCTACCGGGGTCTCTACTTGCTGCGATATATTGCCGCTACATAGCTATGAATCTGATGCGTCGCAGACTTTGACGGGTGTGATACTGTTATCGCCACCACCCGACCAACGAACTCGATTGAGCCCGCGAAATGTCCGACTGCAACGCAGCGGCACGGATACTTCCCGCTGAATGTTCAGCGACGGGTGTAATGATGCTCCCCCGTTTGCGATATGCATGTGTTCTGACTCGAAAGGCTCGAGCCAATGTTCTGCTACAACGCAGCGGACATCGAATTGTTTGCTGTATTGCAGCGAACAAATGTAACCGCATGCAAGAATAGTATGCGCATTCGACTCTATGGGAGTCGCGAACGTTTCGCTGTGGCGCGAGGCGTGGCGTACCAGGAGATCGAGGTTCTGAACGTTGACGGAAGCAAGTGAGCATATCTTCAGTGACCGTCGTCTGCTGCGTGTCAGGAACGGTCGCGTCCCTGCAATTTTTTTTGATAGCCCTTCCTCTTCGGAGGAGTTTTTGCTTTGATTCGTGTTGGATTACCTGGGTCGCGTCAAATGTTGTGGTTGGATATCGTTGCGCTAATACTCTCGCGTCCATGCAGTTTGTTCTCTCGCAATACCTAGTCCCTTTCTGTTGACTACTCGTACACAGGGTATTGGATTGTTCATTCAACTCGACATGGGAGAGTGACACGTGACTTTTTTTTCCATTTCGACACTGGCCAGAATTTTGGTTAACCGATCGATCAGCTGGGTGCACTTAACGCACTTAACTTACGGCACCTAACTCGAGCCCTCCTTATTCCTCATCCACAGTTGGTAAATTCACTGTAAAATTTGGGCAGTCAATATGAACCAAAAAAAATTGATTTGTGTAAAAAAATCATTGAAAACCATTGGTTCAAGCCTCTGCACGATGAGCATGCCCCACCTGCCAAAATAAGCGCCATCAGTGGCTGTGGTTAAGTACATTAAGTGCACCTCTTTGTCTCTTCGCCTTCGGGTGGGCTGTACGTCTGCCTTTATTCTTTATTTTCAGCTTTCCAACATGTTCTTGGGCTGGTCTCAACACCCCTCTGCCCTCAAAACATGAAAAATCGCCTTTTTTCTCGTGTCAATAAGCTGCATAATCTTGCCTGATCCATGTCAGCAAACCCGGATAACTGCCCCAAACGGGGATGACCTGGGGGTTTAAATGGCGGCCTGTGAGTCCCTGGTGCAACCTGGCCAACTGAACCAAGATTTTGCGCACTCTCTCATTGGTTGGGGAACCGAGCCATCAAAAGCACGGCTAGATCGACATGTCCCTATCCGCACATGCACTGGCAGATATTGCTGAAGTAGTGAATGTCCTGGGATGGGTGGTATTTTGAGCTGCTGGATGGTTTGTACAGTTTCATGCACCTAGTGCAAGCAAATAGCAGGGTGCCGCAGCGCACGTGGATGGCGGGAAAAAATGTACTTGGGTGAACGATCGCAGGAAAAAGAGTGCTTGCCGGGAAAGGTAGATAGTACAACTTTGTTAAGAAGTAATACAATTTTGGACATCCACGAAATTCCTTGAGTTTGCCCTGAAGTTCTCTGAATTTCTCGTATTCTTTCCTTTTTCGACTTCTTTTTCGCAAATTTCCCCTTTTGGCGACCCAGTAAAATGGTTGGAAAACCAGAATTTTTGCGTGACATCCCGAAAATTTCGACATCCGAAGCTAAAATTCTCTTATTTTACGTCTCCTATGTACTTTTCTGCTCCGTGACACGTTCCGCAGGTTTGACAAGGGCCGTCATGACCCGTGACTCTCACCAAAATTCAGACTTGATGCGTGACTGTCGATTTGGACAACAACAAACCACAATTATTTTCCTTCTGACTTGATTGTTTGATCTGAATTTCGTTAGCGTAGACTCGAATCAAGACATTTCTTTCGGCTCTTAGGATGCTCCGGCGAAGCGCTCGCATGTCTTGTCTTGTCTTGTTCCAGCACTTGTTTACAGCTTCGTTTCCATCGCACCACACAGTGCCGTAGCGGCATGCCGGTCCGCCGGATAGATCTTTATCCTTTTTGCTACCGCACTGTCATGACTCTGGCATCTGTCAGTTCGGACCTGGCAGAGATTGAGTATATTACTTATCACTTTTGCCAAGAGCGTTCCATTGGGTCATTTCCTATAAAATCAGCAACCTTACCGAGAGCGGTTCTACACTCTATTTTCTGCTTTCGCCTCTCTTCGTTTCTCTTTACCATCCATTTTCTGCTCGGCACAGGCTGTCCCTGAAAACCACTCTCACTTGACAATGCTCGGCTTCACCGCAATTCTTTCTGCGTCTCTATCTCTGCTGCTGGCCTCCCAGTCAGGTACTCTAATCGAATACGACTGCCCGAAAGTGATTCTGACAATGTCCATTCAATTATAGTCTTGGCTGTTGCGAGCCCGGCTCTTCGCAGCCCACGCTCTCACCTACTGTCCATTCGTCAAGACTCTTCAGGCCAATTTCCCATTGTCTCTCAATGCAAAACCCAATGTACTACAATGGAAACTTCATTGAACGTAAGTGCAACATTACATCGATACTCCCCCGATTGTTAACGCGTCAAGATAGAATGCCGCGAGCGCCGGCGCCGCTGAAATATGCACCAGCGCCATCATGTCACAGATTGAAGCATGCTACGACTGCGAGGCTAAAGCCGGGGCGGAGACCATCCAATTTTTCCAGGACGACGTCAATAGTAGGACAGACTCTTACGTCCATAGTACACGTTCTGACTCGTAATACAGCTGTCGTAGCGGACTGCGCGCAATTGGGCAAGCCAGTGAAGGGCTTCACGGTTGTCGCCAAGAATGCTGGCGAGCGTTTGTCGTTGGGAATCTCCGGTTCTGTTGTAGTCGGTTTGGCCGCTCTGTCCCTCGTGGTGTTGTAGTGCTCGAACCCAGACGTTGTGGGAGTGGTGGAAGTCAATAGATTCATGTAATATCCCCACATTTGGGCACTTGGTTTTTTTCGTTTTGATTCTGTAACAGCATCCTTGTAAATGTCCGGGGATCAACGTAGTCTCTTCTAGACAGACGGAGCACTCACTGCATTCCGAGCCTGTGTAGACCGACTAGGGCTACATGAGCATCTCTCTGGTCTACGTCGGCCGACCCTAGTAGGCCGAGTCGGGTAGGCCAACGTGGGCCAAATTTGGCCTACATTGGCATCCCCCTCGGTCTACGCAGGTCTACACAGGCCCCCTATCTTGGTCATTGTGCGTGTTGTTGCTGTTGCCCTGTTCCCACGTGGCTAAAATTGCTCTTCACGGGTTGCCATGTTCCCGGGTAGGCCATATTTCATTATTTGGTCACTCTGCCATTACGCCGAGGACATGGCATGGCGATTGCCGTAAGTTGGCTCGGCTATGCCGAAAGTTGACAGCCGTGGGCTGTGTCGTTAAATATAACTATATTACCACCTCCAGGCGTTGCACCGCGAAGACAAAGGGTGTTTCAATGGGTATTGAACCACAGTAGCGCTCGGATCACGGCAACATGGTTAGTTTACCTGGAAGCTTGGCCTACGTCTGCCTATGGGGATAGGCAGACCCTGTGCCTACGACCCCACGGAATGCAGTGAGTGAACTGGAAGTATAAAATTCAGTTTTAATTTAGGCCCAACCAGTGAAGTGCAATTCTAAACTTTCAATGCCTTTCAAATCATACATCCCCCAGTGTGAATGGTTCGGTGGGCCATCTGACTCATTGCGATATCACTGTGGTGTCAGAGGTCTGATCGTTGAATTTGAAATTTAAAATTGATATCCAAACCCAACCCAACCATTGAGCAAATTCCATCGCGCAAGTCTTTGGCAACCTTAACGGATGACAACTTTAAGTTAGTAAGTAGCCACTTCAAGTTGTCGAACGATGCAGACAGTGCCGACAGCCGCCGCCGAGAAACTCAGAAATACAACATAGAACCATCCGGAGCGGACTCGAAGTAGTCTCTTATAAACAGACGCTACAACAATATGCACTCGTACCTCGTGCCGGACTCGAAGGCGTGTGCACAGCCTTTTGACACAAACTCTCACCAACATTGATCCCGCTGAAATTCTCTTTCTTCCCGATCGACATAGTCCATTCAAGAGGCGAATCGCATGGGGGGATCCGGTAAATCAAACAACCAGGCTCAATCTTCTGGCCGGCAACAGTTTCCGGAGATATCCCCGGGGACTACGATCGTCCCCTTCAAAGACTTCAAAGAGCACGGAATACAGCGCTCTCTGGACCCAGATGGTATTGAGCGCGACAACTTGGGCATCCCGACTCTAGAATTGAGGTTCAAACACGACACAGATGTATCAAAAACCAATCCAGAGCAGACGGCGAGCGGGGTGTCCTTCCGTCCGGCATTCAAGGTGGAGTGGTGGCAGGATTGGGAGAAGGACGAACATCTGCGGATGCATGGCCCTTACGACTAGTGCTTCCAGTTTTTCTGATACGTCTATATGCCCTGATGAATTTCTTTTAGTACTCTTCCTCCTGCAGTGCTTTTGCGACTGGCGGCGAGCCACTTTCAGAAGTACCTCGATGTCCTCCCGTGGAGTGCGCGATGTGCTGATTTACCTCGATGCAGGTATCGTAGGTTCCCTAAAAATGTATTTGAGAACCTTTGGGAATCGACGGTTTGTGGTGCCTACGATGACCACTCATTGCGCGCTCATCGGAACATCAGTTCAAAATATACGCTGGAATCCTCGGTACCCAGCTCCTCTAACTTCACATTCTAATTCATCTCTCATCTCGTTTACATTCATAGGTACCATCCCCGTGTGGAAAAAGGCATCCGATCTGCCTAAGCTCGAGGACGAGGACGACATCTCGGACGACGATTTTGACGACGCCCCGAAACTCAAGAGACCAGGTCGTGTAATTCCGCGGGAGCCTTACGAGCTCTACTACATGCAGCAGCCTCCTATCGTTCAAAACGACGAGGAAGTGCAAGCCCTTCTGGCCGCCAGTCGCGCAAAAACGGGACGCACGCGCGGAGAGATTCCTCGCTGATCCCGCGCGGGCTATTCAGATTTACCTTTCCTCCTACATGGACTGCCAGGGACTCATCCTGTCAGTGCTATTGTCATATTTCTATAGGCCTTTTATTATTCACAACCGACGACCATCTGCAATTGCAGGTCCGACACCAACCTCGTGAACGCCCCTCACCTTCTCCGCTTCTTCGTCAATTTTATCCTCCGCAATCAGATTTTCCCTGACAAAGAGGATAGTCTGAAGCGTGCGCTCGACATAATCGACCGTGCGGCGGAGGAGCTCCCGCTTACCTCCAAGATATCGAAAGCGTTGCCCGACACGTTTTCTGCGGCGTGTCAGAATTGTTGGGGAAGTAGCGTTGACCGAGGGTATCCCACGACGAGAAAGTCCGACTCCGATTCCGATTCTGCCATTGGGGTGTTTGAATCGGCGCTTTGCCAGGGAAAACATCGAGGTTATCCCGTCGGAGGAGATACTCGATGGTAATGGAGACACAAACACAGACACGGACGCTGTACATTTCATGGATGACGGGGGTTTTTCCGCTGAGCAGCCAAGTTCCACTTCGGCAGTGGTGGACTGGAAAATCGATGCGCCCACACTCCTCGCTTTCCTCGGTCCGACGGCCCTCCCGTTGACGTACGCACCCGGCGCCGTCGAGCGATCCGTGCGTCGGATTATATCCATCAAGCCGCCGTTGTCCACCGACGAATCCATACAGAAGGAGCACGGGCACGAGGACGAGACCGCAAGCGCAGGCGCACCAGCTGTAGAGCGCGAACTGCAGGCGCGGATGTGTACTGTGGAAATGGGTCCGTGGCCAGACTGGATCGGTGCAGATGAGGATGAGTGCGTTGTTCCTGCCATCCTCCGACACTCTGACTCGGCTGTCACGGTCGACAACCCGCATACCGTCGAGGACACGATAACTCTTCTCGTCAAGCCTGCTGCTGCCGAGCTTCTGCGTGTTGGGATGGGACTAGGGAGGGGTTTGGATTCAGTTGGCGCGTTTGTTTGATGGGGCGAGTCGGGACTCGGAGCCTAAGTCCTCAAAGGCGCTCTGGTATTTGGAGAGAGTCATAAAAGTTTTGCCGAGCTATTGGATTGCGAGGTAGGACTCGTTGTGATTTTATGCCTTTAGTTTGTTTTTGCATCGAAACGTCTTCATGGCGGTTAACGTTTTCCATCCGCTGTACAAATGCATTCATTGGGTGTAAGTCGGCTGTTATGAAAGATCGAAGTGTCTATGGTATAGTCCACGAGCTAAGTCCGTATTATATTTTCTATTATTCTATGCTGTAAACGAAGGTTGAAGCTTTGTGCAATTCGCCATTGACGTCGGCACTGAACACACTGGGCACTTCTTATGTTCAGAGACGGCGTTCTCAATACAACTACACTTGCGCGTGAGCTGGGACATGAATACTTCAGCGAGGAACTCACGAAGCGCAAAACACATGACCGCACGAAGTAACGGTCATATTGTGCGGGAATTCTTGACAGACTGGACATACGATGCCCACTTCGTCGGGGAGCTTTTCGTCCCAGGGGCCCTCTATCGGTTTCGCGGGCCACCCGGCGTAGACTGTCCCGGCATCTGCAACGTCCCCGGAAGCGAGCAATGTATGTTCGCACAACATGCTGCTGTCCTCCATAGAGGTGCCAGAGAGGCAGCCGCGAGCCGGCGCGCATCGCACATCTGGAGGAGAGGTGATCAATCGGGTGAGTGGAGTATATGAACGCGAGTCGGCTTACCCGTTCCCGATCTCCAAGCTGTTAAGAGCGAAGTTTCCTCTCGAGTTGATGTGCGCTACTACGGAGCAGTCGTCCAAAGCAACGTTGTCCCCGAGCTGCGAGGTCGAAAACGTTGGAACAAGTGGCGGACAAGGATGGGAGACGTACTTGAACCAGATCGGGCTCGGTCATTAGACCGGCGCGGCCTCCAGGATAGAGAGCACAATTCCTCCCAATCCTAGCACCCATGCTCCGGAGATACCACACAAAATAAGCACTCCCGGTGAGAGGTCCCAGAACACCACCATTGCCGTAGCCTTTGAAGATAAACCGCGAAAGAACCAGGTGAAGCTGCCAACGCTGGCAGTAGCTGCTGGTATCCCAAAGCATACTGACCGTCTCGCCGCCGTCCAATAACAATCCATTTCGTGGCTATCACCCACAGGATCGACAGGATAGCTTGGATATTCAAGACAATCACGAAACAAAGGCCGATTAGGCCATAGATGATCGCCGGGCGGTACCAGGACGGACGGTATATCTCCGTAACCTGTTTGCTGTCGTGAAGATCAATGCGGCGGAGGACTTGTGCCGCCGCAACTGCACTGATGGACCAATATGTCGCAGAAAGAGCGGTGATGAGGATGTTGATCGCGAGTATGAGGGCATACGGAAAGACGAAGAACGGTGCCTTGCGTTGGTAGAAGGCACGTCCGAACGGCGTGATAGTCTCCCGATTGAGGTCTTTCGTTGAGCCGTCATCCAGGCAATCTGATAATGCGTTAGTGCAACACATTTTCGGCGTTCTTCTGCATACCGTTGCCCAACCACGTTGATCCATCTTTATACTCTGTATCTCGGAGGGCGAGCGCTCCCGAACCCATCACTGTAAGCTTCCCGATTTTCACTCCAGGAAGAAGTACAACGCGGTCAGCGATCATCGCTGGCAATGATGATAAGCTTCAACTTCGCAGAAGGAAAAAGCAGAATGCCGCGTACCGCCATTTCCGATAGTGACTTTTGCAGTCCCAAGACGGTCTGGTATCATTAAGGATTTGAAAATTCCATCATTTCGATACGCGTACCAGTGGTGAAAATTTCACTCCGAGACCCAAATACCACGTCGTCCCCAATCTCCAGTAATTCCGGATCTGCACAAAATATCCCAGAACCCGGCCAGTAAACCTAATGCATGTACGATTTGAAAAAGATGAGACGCAGGGATAGTGGAACGAACCCTCTTCCCGATCTTCGCTCCCATTGCTCGATAAACCATCTGGGGATGATATTGAGTCTAACATGAATGATTGAGTGTTGAGCCGTACCGAGACGATCTCGTAATGCGTGCCGAGGATTGAAAAAGCTGATCTCAGGGCGGATTTGGAGGGTGTGTGGGAGTTGATGTATCGCCGGAGGAGGGCAATTTGGGTGGGTTGCGCATAAACACTAGTCGCTTTGTTGAATCCAAGCGCTCGCTTGACGAGGAGCCCCAACACCAACTGCAGTAACGGCGTCACCAAAGCCCGTGTGATACGCGACATTGCGTGGTAAAAAACACGCTCTGGGGTGGCGAACCAATCCACGACTGACTCGAGAGCGTTGAGACTTTCTTTGATTATATCCGTTTCGTACATCATGAGCCAGACCGCCGTGAACCAGGGAATATCTGCGAGACTGTGAGAGAAAGTAGGCCAGAGTTGTGGGCGTGCTGACAGGATACAAAGTACACCACGAAGATGATGGGCCAGGCGACAAAAAAGCTTCAACAATAGCTTCGGTTCGGGGATCATCGGACGGTTGTATGCCGCGAATCGTTCAGGAGCGGACACCTCGTGTGAGGATGAGTGTGGGCCATAAACTGCGCCATCCGGAATCACCGCTCCAGGAGAGATTTGCGTATACGTATTGATAGTGGAGTATCTGCCGATCGAGACTTTGTCCAGTGTTAAGAACCCCTCCCGCTCGACACAGAATCCGCGAATCAGACCATTGTCGACAACGCAGCCATCACCGAAGGTCAGGAGATCGTACTCGCCCAGCCTGGCTTGCTTGTCAATTTTCACGTCTTTGCCGATGTGCGCGCCGAGAAGTCGATAGCAAAGTATCTCTAAGGACGGGTGCATGGAGAAAATTCCCCGGCCTGAGATATGGAGAGCCTGGTTGACGAGCCAATACCTGAGACTGGTTAACCAAACAATAGATGGGAGACGATAACCAGTACCTGAGATAATACCCGGACCAATAGCGATATTTCCCCGGTTTATATTTGCCAATGACGAGCCATTTGAAGAGAATTGCACTGATTGGGGAGATGATACGAGCTGGGGACATGCGAATTTGAGAATGAAAGAAAAGACCACGGGGAACACGTACTTGTCAGTCTCGCCACGATAACTGCAGTTAATAAGGATAGGATGCGCTCCCAGAAAGACGCATTCACATGTGGCGCAAGTTCGGCGAGGATTAAAAGAAGGATGGTCCCTACGAGATCAATTACGCGACGAACATAATCACGGAGCGGACCATACACGTCAATGCGGCCTTGAGCGGATAGAAAAAGATGAAAGGGATGGCTTGGATTATCAATGAAAGTGGGTGGTTTTGACTGCGCGTCGATTTACTAACAAAACCGTTCTGGAATCCGGGGGAAAGAAGTGTCGCCTCACTCTGATTTCGGCTATGGTGACCACCTGGAATGTTTCTACGTCCACCAGGAATGAGAGTCGCTTCGCTTTGGTTCCGGCTATGGATGCCACTGCCCATGAACGACTCTTGTTTCGAATGCTTGGAATCTGCATCTATGAGCGCCGCGATTCCCCTGACGGTGCTCTGATTGAACAGAGTCGCCACAGGAATACTGACACCCGTCTCTTTGCGAATTAGGTACGCCAATTTTCCAAGGAGGAGCGAGTTCCTATATGGCGAACTTTAGAATGGATTTATCGGCACCAGCAAATAGCCACACCCTCCGAGAAGGAAGAAATCAGAGTCGCCGCTTATCTTCCCAGTGTCTGCCGTCAACAAATTCCCAATGATATCGCGCACAAGCAAGGCCTGTTCGGACATCGCAGAGGCGTTTATTTCCGCGATCTGTGCCTCCATGGCCACAAAATCAACCTCTCCAGAAGCGACCCTTTGCAATTTCCCGGATAATACATGGAGTGGATCTGGGATCACGTATCCGGGAAGCGCATTCGAGATAGCTTCCTTGAGCTCGCTGGACTCGAGGCTGGAAGCAGCGACGAACGCTTCGGGTGATCCATCCTCCCGGCACCGCACCGCGACGTCATGTACGCCATGGATATCCAGCAGCGCACGCTCGACTGTGGGGATATCAAATGTGACCCGCGCGCATCGGATTGGTTCCGAGAGCGTGGCCTGGCTATCAGGGACCTCGGCCTCAAAATGCCGGTGAAACGCGGGCACTGAGTCTGAGAGGCACCCGATGCCCAAACGAGTGGCGAGCTTGATGCGCAGTGGTTTACCCGCGCTGGAACATTCAAAACATGAGATTTGACCCCAAAGAGTCGTTCAGCCTTACCTGTTCTTGGGAAGATCGTTCATGTATACGATCGCGAATGGCCATTTCGATGGGTGCAGATGTTCTCTGGAACGAAGTTCGAACAAAGACAATAGGGAAATTGAGCCACGCACCGTAAAAGATCCTGCAATTGTGCGAGTCCGAGGCGTGGCTTTCCCGGAACGGGGACAACAACAACACCGATAGTCTCCTGAAGCACATCGTGGTCGATCCCAAACGCAAGCGTTGTCTGGGGCGAATGAATAAATTTTCAACCTAAAAGAGGAGCAAGCCTGCGCACCTTTACGTAGCGCTTCGCCGCTGTCACGATGGCCTCCTCCACCTCAAACGGCGATATAACCTCCCCACCCTTGTTGATAATTTCCTTCGAGCGGCCGGTAATAAACAAATATCCATCACTGTCCATATGCCCCATGTCTCCCGAGTCGAACCAGCCCTCGCTCGTGAATGCAGACGTATCGAGCGGCATGTTGATATCAGGCGAGACTTCATAGCCCTGGAAAGTCGGCAGGCCCCGAACGCATATCGCTCCCGTCTTGTCAGCGGGGAGGGTGTTCTCGAGGTTCGATGGGTCGCGTATGGAGAGATATGGACCGCATGCAATGCCGGAGCACCCAGGGCGCTCGAGTTGGTAAGTAATTGGTGGGGACGCGATGGGCATACATCTGTCGTACAATTAATTAGCGCAATTCGAGGCGAGAATGGGACACACACTCGGTCATCCCATAAGACGGCAGAATCACGGCTTGGAAAGTCGTTTGCAGATCCACGGCGAGCGAGGGGAGAAGACCACCCGCTGCGTTGCAGATCATTCGGATGCGTAAATCACGCGAAAGAATAACCGACTCCGGTTTGGAGGTAAGGATCGCATGATGGATGGTAGGCGCGGCATAGTACCTATGGAAATGAGAATTTAACATAGCAGAATTCGAAAAGGACGCACCATGTCGCCTGTAGTTGCTGAGAAAGTGTCCAGAACGCGATGGAATCGAACCCAGCGCACATGATCGCACTCGCTCCGGAAAACATCGGCTTTGTAAGGCATAAATAAAAAACGCGTAACGACATTTGGCGAACATACTGCTAACAAATTCCTGACGATACCACCGACGTGGAACAAGGGCATCATGTTCACTGGAAACGTTAGATGTGACAACCATCGGCGTAAAAACATTCACAGTTTACATCGCTCGGTCGCAGATCCCAAGACTCTACAACAGCACAGGTCCCCACGATCAGTGAAAGGAGGGAGTAAGGCACAACCTTTTTTTTCCCACTCGTTCCCGACGTATACAGAATCAGTGACTGGTCCGTGAGATCGTGCAAGTTTGAGGGTGGACTCTGCACCTGCATCTGCTCAGCACCGAACACAGTCATGTCAAAGATCCCGCACGTCCCTGACGACCGCGGTTCCACAAAAACCACCTCGCAGTTAAGCGCCTCTCTTAACGCGCGCAACTCGAGGCGACTCTCGGCGTCGCGCGTGGTTACGATAGCCTTGGCATTCAGGCGACGCGCGTCGTCGAGCAGTTCAGCTGCCGTGCAGCTCGCGTTGACGGGTGCGCAGGTGTGATAGCTCGCGAGTGCGAGAAGCGCGAGCGCATTCTCGGGGCCCGTAGGCAGGACGACCATAATACGGTCATTGCGTCCAAGCGGTACACGCTGCGGCGAGTACGGGAGCGAAAAGTGTTGTACAAAGGCCTTGACCTCAGTGTGGAGAAGTGGAGCCCGTGAGGGGTCAGGGGAATGGATCGCAGGCGCGGAGGTAGATGCCAGGCAATCGAGGAGGGTGGCCACACGAGATGAATGTGAGATGGACTGCGCAAGTGCGTCCCCCGAGGGATGTGGAGGCTGGAGGGCGGGGGCCCTCCCGCAGAAAGGCAAGAGGGATGGTCATTGACAGATTCAGATTCCTCTTCGTCTCGCGAAGTTCACATGTTCGGCCATCCTTTCATTCGTGTGTAACTATAACGATCCACTGTTCCGTTAGATTTTCGCATAGCACCGAGGAATATTCATTGTTCGATGAATATCACTACGGATCCGGACAAGCAAAAGCCGAAAGTCAGTTAAAGTTATGGGAAGAAATGCTTCGTAGATGTTGCAAGTAAATTTACAGGTGTTTAGGACTGCGTACTGGAGCCCGGCCTTCCTAAGCGGGACCGGTGCGGTCCATGCCGCGTAATTCAACCTGCTCACATCATTTAGTTCATGTTCATTTGAGAGTCCGGATGAATGTCCGAGGAATAACCCCTCCCGGTTCTCCAGAGGATTTTGCGTCTCAAAGTAGGTCCGAATCAACTCGGCATCCATCCAACTGAAACATCTCCGGCTTTTCACAGCCATCTTCCAGCAGTAGCTCTCGATGGTAAATCCTTTGCTTTGGTTATGCAGAGAATTCCCCATCCAGTTTTTAGTTGCTAGTCATTGGGCTTCGTGGTGCTTTGGCCGCCGAGTGTATAATTATATCCGACGTCTTAACAGGTTTCAATTTAATTACGCGTCTTGACCTTTGCATCCGTGTACTCACAGCAGCTGACCATGAATTACCATTTATTCACAGCAGGTGGTCATGAATTAATGAATGGTCACCACACATTTCTTGAAACTGTGCAGATAAATGTGGAATAGATTGCCTTCTAATGGAACTTTATCAATGTTGTCCGTCCATTCCATGCTCAGTTTGTTTTGGTTCAATTTTTGGTCTCGAATGTATACAGACTTTCGGACAAGCAGGATGAAGAAGGAAGCTAAGTCCCGCGGCCGGTAGATATTCCCCGTTATCGTAAATTGACGCGTACTGAGTTTGATCGGAGGGATGCTCTCAAGTTGGACTCCGATATATTCGAGCTCGCTTTCAAATTGTACTTGATTGGAAAAACATATTAGCCACTTGAAGTAAGCTCATCATGACCGAGATCTCAAAAAATCAAACGGAAGACGCACTGTTCAGTTCGACGGTCATAGACTCCCCCATGCATTTGATCTACAAAAGCGGTATAACGAGGTACGAGTTAAATTGTTGTAGCGTCTGTTTAATGAGAGACTAAAAAAGCGGTGGGATTCTCCATCGCGAATCCGATGGCGTGGCCTCGTATGAGCTGGTACTTCGCAACATGCAACTTAACTCGAAAAAATAATTGAATGGAACAGTCCTGACCGTGGGAGTCGTATCTTGATCCGATTTCAACCTGGAACTAAACCACCATGACGCCTCCCGTCCTTCAAGACTAAGTTCAAGTACAAGAAATTTGCGATTATATTTGATATTTGCGACTTTATTGACACTCACGCACCGTTGCGGATCTGTGCGGCTGCTGCCTCGTCTCGCTCGTCTTCACCTCGTTCGCGCAGTATCACCTATTCCGCGGCATCACTGTGGTCCCTGGACCTCGGCAGACATTGGGCCCGGCGGCTCGCACCACTCGCATCATGATATGCGGAGTCCTGGTTGAATCTCACTACCTTCTTCGCTTCATCCGCAATCAAAAAATCAGTTTCGAGCAAGATGTTCTTGTCCAGTTAACACAGGTGCATTTTACACACCTGGAGGCTATTCTTCTGTGTATGCCGACACCGGGAAGGCCTAAATGTCCCCCACATGGTGATCTATCCCTTGCGGCCACGTTGATTGCGGCGACCACGGTGCTGAAGCTAAGTCTTATCGCCATCGACTTCAAAGACGTGGCCAGCCTGTGCACTCTTTTCCATCAGCGGACAATGCCCTTTGACAGGGTCTCATTAGATAGTGTTCAAGTTTATGACTGCGTTTCAATGGGGCCCGTCACAATTCCAGGAGGACGTCCTACGCTACAGTAGATCGCGGTGAAAGAATTCGAGATTATCGATACGGAACTACATCGAGGTCCAGGTGCTTGGCCGGGTTGCATCCTCTTTGCCCCTTCAACCTCTCTTGCGGAGAGTACCATGTGGTGTTCTATGACCCCCGGTATTATCGGCCTGATATGCCCTGTCCGGTTATCATTACATACATTCAATATATTAAATCTGATGTTGAACGTTCGATGCACGCGAGTCTTCTCTTTTGCACCCGCGTGTCACCCAACCATCCGCCTTAAGATAATTGGAACTGTTTCGCCGTAGAGCAACGAACATCTATAGGTGAAAACCAGGAATCAACTGGCAGTAGATGACGTATGTTTGAATTCCAGTTGTAAAGAATGGTAAGGCGTTGTTTGTTGGAATGGGTTATCCGTCTGGTCTAACTTATTTAATAATGTTCATTCATTCTAAATTTGGCTTGCTCTAGGTCAATTTTGATCCTCACTGTACATGTAGACGTCCGCAGTAGATTACCGGGAATTCTGCCGTCGTTAGAATCCGACTCATGGAAATTGGTAAGAACTACTCAGTACTCAGGGGAGGTATTCAATGCGCACGCCCATCGATAGGCAGAGGAGTATTCCAACTATAAATCGGTCTGAATTCCATCTGGGACCGATGATACTTGATCAGGACGGGTAATCGAGATGTACACCTGCTCAACGTACCAGTGATGTAACTCAGCGAAAGGCAACCGCGTGCAGTCAACTGCGGGAACAACGTCGGCATCCCCTCCATCATACCGACAAACTCCGCCGTGCTCAAACCGCTCCAAGAGACCCCCGCCTTCGACACTAGGAAGTGCACACCGCGGAGGTGCGGCGCGTTAAGCCCTGCGATGGTGGCGTCGAGCCGGCGGATGGACTCGTTGTCCAGCGTGCTCAAGACGGCGATCCGGGTGGTGAGATACTCAAGCGGCAGATGGGCGCTGCCAGTAGACGCGAGGAGATTGAGGGCAGGGGTTGCACCGCCTAAGCCGCAGAAGATATCGAGTCTTCTGAGCGCATCGAAGTCCGCAATTCTGAACTCTTTTGTCACCTCACCTGCGGTAGTTTTGGTCAGCAATGGAGTGGACGTCGTCGGCCCAAGTCACTCACGCGCATCGATTCGCAAGGTATGTAAGGATGAGCGCGCCGAACGCATCAAGGTGATGATACCGGGTGGCGTCCCACACCAGATACTGCTCTTCGAAAGAGCGGAAAAGTCGAATGGGCAGAGAGGGTGCACTAGCCAACTTGGATCTCGCATCCGATCCTCGAAAATCTCGAATACTTTCATCCCGACGTGCTGTGGGCTTCCGACTCCCTCGGCAATGGGTCCGGTTGAAGCCAAGTCGAAGACATGGACGTTGTCAAGTACGATCTGGTGAAAGGGTGTTGTGCGCTGGTGTCGGAATAAAGTGCACAGACCGTCTATTTTCTGAAAGGTCATGGAAACAAGTCTCAGCCTCCGGACAGAGAAGATTTCTATGAGTCGCGCCGCGAGAGATATAGGAGGATTTGAGAGGTAGCCATCATCCCCCACCAGAACGATAGCTTCCACATGAGTTAAGTGCACCTGTGCGAGAGGGGCAAGAACATCTTGCTTCAGACTGACGTTAAGATGCCGAATGAAGCGGATGAGATATGGGGATTCGGCTAGGATTGCACATAGGCGAATGGTGCGGGTTGTCGGGTCCAATGTTTGCCCAGGTGTAGTAGTAGCTAAGTCGATGGTGTGGAAAAGATGGTACTGCGCGGACGAGGTGAAGAGGGGCCAGGTAAGAGAACAAGCACGCAGATCTGCAGGTGATTCGTGAAGAAAGTCACAGATGTAGTCGCAGATTTCCTGCACTTCTAGCGCTGGCAGCATGAATGGATGCCGATGCAAGTGGAAGACAAGATTGATGTGATACGCATCATTGTCACAGCTCTGCTGGCGCTGACTCAAGCTGACTCAGATTGTCGCGTATCTCTTCGACATCCAACTCCAATCCGGCTCTCTCAAATTTCCTCAACCGCTCTGCTCGTGAGTGGAGAAAAGGCCAAACTTCAACCTAGTTGGCAGCACGATGCAGTCCCTGTCCAAAAACCTACCGGACTCTTCGCCTTTCAAGAAAGTGTTGCACACAAATGTCGTGCCCTCCGATTCCGAATGCGCCAGTATTCGTGAATTTCTGGAAGGTCCGCGGAAGGAAGTGGTGCATCTTACAGAGAAAATCGCTCGGCTTCAGCTCCTGCTTGACGAAGCCACTCAGAAACGCACCGAGCTCAACGCATTTATAGACGCACATTTCGCCTTGGTGTCGTCCGCGCGTAGGCTCCCAGATGATATCGTGCGCGGTATATTTCTGGCAGCCCTTCCCGTCGCGAGGAACGCCTCCCTCAGTTCCGACGAAGCCCCTCTTCTCTTATGCTAAATCTGCGGATCCTGGCGGGACGTTGTGCTTGCGACCCCGTCTCTGGGCGTCCATCCATATCGTCATTCTTCCTGCATTCAGACTCCAGCACCTCGTGAACCATGTGGTTGCTTGGCTGGAGAGAGCCGGGACAGTTCTCCTCGATATATTGATGGTTTATTCACTCAAGGCGGACAGCGGTTGCGACGTCACACCCATTCTCAACACACTTACTGCTCGGTGGCGACATATTCGACTAGCCTTGACGAGTTACGAGCATTTCGCGTCCATTTCCTTGGCTGAAGTCCCCATGCTGCAAACAATGGGGCTGGGAAACTCGAAGAGTTATTGGGGTAGACGGCCCACAGAAAGCCTCGCGCTCTTGGCAACCAAGAGTCTTCGAAGCATCGAATTACCTAGCACTGCTTCGTTTTTCCGCAGTCCAGTATCATGGAGGTCCTTGAGGCATTTGAAGATCACTCGATATCGCTCGGAGCCGCTCACTCACAATGCGGCCTTGGCGATTTTGCAGCAGTGCCCCGTACTCCAGACGTGCGATCTTGCGGTGTCCGGCGGCAACATTCCGAATGAAACAACGCATCCACGTCTTTCTCTTCCGTACCTGAGGGATTTATCCATCACCAACGGACCGACTCCTGCAGAAGGTCCTCATCTCGTCGAGTCGATAATCCTCCCCGCTCTCCATTCCTTTCACTGCTTTGACGATATTCGCTTCGGCACTATCAGCTCTCGTTCATCTCTATTTCCGTCGGACACATTCCTACGCTGTTTGAGGGTCAACATCCGGGGATTAACCAGCACTGTTCTCCTTGCCGCTCTCACCGACATGCCGGCCCTACAGGGACTCCAAATCGTGCAGGAGCCGCTTCTTACCGACCGACTGGCTCCAGACACCAATTCCTTACTCACCTCTCCCCGGGCACGAATCGCATCATTTCTGCGCTGTGCCACGCTCTCCGGTCCCTCGAGTTGGAAGAGTCCGATGGAGTATCAGACGAGACTATCCTTGAATTTGTCCAATCGAGGACCGGCCCGCTGTTGCAGTCTGTCCAAGTGAAGCGGAGCGATCAGCTCCAGCCTATCATTCTGCTTTCGCGGTTCAGCTGCATATTTAAGCGTCCGATACGCCACGGTATTAGGCCACAACTTCAGGACGCCATTGCAGCTGGTCTCGTACTCGATCTCAAGTATATGCCTCTCCCGCGAGTGGTATATTCTTCGTTGGAGGGGTTAGTCAAAATAACCCCCCAAATCCCATCGCAGGCTCCCAAGCGGTGGCTCGGTACTTTGAACCAAATTGAAAGCCGTTCCAATTCGCATGGGGTAATCCGTCATTTCAATCATCTTGCAGTACAAAATGCTTGAAGGCGAGCGAGACGTCCTGGAATTTTGCACTCGGTTGACTCGATCGTAACAATATCAATGGCCTTCATTTGCGAATACACTCTCTTTAAATCATACAACAGCCAGTGGGTATCATTCAAAAGTAAGTAGGTATAACATAGTACTACGGTGCGTCCACAGATACTTTGTAGGAAATTAAAGGGCATAAGGATCGTAACATCGTAATCAGGTCGTTTCTGCGAGCCCAGAGAGTAGATGCGCCAGGAGTCAGTACAGATGTGCCGCCTACGCGGTCACCATCTGCACGTACCCCTCCGGATGGCGCACCAGCCCCCTTGAGGACCGTCTTCCCCAGCAGGAAATCCACGCGCAGCACACCGTTATTGCGCACCGCAACCTCCCTGTCGTGCAGCTGTGCGGGTGAGGCGCCGCTCGCCAACGCCTCCGCGCGACATCGCGCCACGAACGCGCGCGTCACGAGCGCCTCGTTCTCCGCACCCAGCGTCGCCCAGTCCGCGTGCGTGATGCGGGTGTGCATCGCACGGTGGATCGCTGCGAGCACGTCCCCGAGTGAAATTGGGTGCGCCTGGGCGCCGCCGGCGGGGGACGGGATGTCGATGGGCCAGAAAGGCAGCCGCGGGTGGAGGATGCGGAGGGAGAAGAGTGGCGGGTCGAATGCTGGCCCTGCGAGTTCATAGCCCCCAAACGACAGCACTCTGCGGTGGATATGTTGAGACGAGCTGTAGCGGCCGGAATGCCGCGGGCGCAAGGTCGAAATGGAAGGAGGGGCATGGGGTCTCCCCGTTAAGAAACGGGTGGATGAGCTGTCGTGGTGCGAAGGTAATCCATGGCGCGGTGTACGCTGGCCTGTGATGCACCGGGGCTTCGGGCCACAGCACTCTGTCCGGGTTGAAGGCGTTGGGGGAGGCATATGGAGAGTCGGGATAGAGGAGAGGTGCGGGTGGGAGGAACGGAGTGGGGAAACCCTGCCCGGCAGGAAGATAGTATGGGTTACGGTAAGGATCACAATATGAGGTCGAGGCGTCGTCCTCGGGGACGTAGACAAATGGTGATGCCATTGGAGGTGTAAGATTGTATGGTCGTAGGGGGCGAGGGACACGCTTATAAAAGCCATCGGGGAGCGACGGCAGTGCGCGACGTACGCGTTAGTCTATATCTGCCGAGGAGGCACGCAGTTAGAGAGGCGCCTGTGAGTCATGTAATTAGGACAGGAGGGCCACACTGCATTCTCCGAATCGCCCCGATCCATCCCAAAATTAGCGCCAGAATGGGCGCTAAAGCACTGCGTCGTAACGTCCAAGCAGATAACAGCAGAAAGCGTAAAGGCAGTTTGTAAGTCGTGTGCATATCCGCACAGCGTCGGCGAAAGCTCCGAGGAGGCAGTGGGAGGAGAAAATAGCAATTAGGCTGTGCTCGGACGTAAACGCCATCCCACCATCACCACCATCAGCACTTTGGCTGTCAATTGGGCGCCTAACTGCGCTACGACCAAAAAACAGCCAAATGTAAATAGATGCGCTCAGGAGTTGGGCTGACCTTGGGCCTGGTCCAGCTTTCATTTCAAGGTTCCATTTGATAGATTTTTTGTTCGATGCGCAACGTTGGAGATGCTTTGAGATGCTTATGGTCCGAACTACAAGAATCTAAGATACCCAAAGATTGTATTTCGGAAGTCAGCATCCCAATATCAGGCGCGCAGCAAGTGTTCTGACCTTTGAAATGTGAGATGATGACACGCAGCAAATAAACGCTCACCGCTGACACGGCGGGCGTCCGCATCCTTCGGCCGCAGCGGCCTATCTTGGACAGTGTTGGAACTTAAGGGGTTAATAAGGGCAAATTTTGAAGCTAAGGCCTTAAGCTTAATTAAGGCTTAATATTAAGGTCATTTTAAGGGTGACGTTAAGGCTGCAATTTTTTATTTTCCCTGCATGAAACACAACCAAGACCAGCTACTACTCCTCATAATTGTCCCCTGATCCTGACAGTTCAGTGTGTTCGGCCAGCAGGAGCTCCATCAACAGTGTCTCATGGTTGAACATTCCCTGGTGACGCTACAATGAGTCTGATGATCAACAGGTCATGGCGCATCCTCCCCAAAGAGCTTCAACAAGGGAAGAGGAAGCCAATTTTTGCTTTTTTAAGGATGCGGTGTATGGATGAAGAGCAGAAGAAAATATTCCGCAAATATTACATAATGGCCATTATTAACCCTTAATTAAGACTTAAGACTGACGAGGATTGATGTGAAGGGTTAATATTAAGGGCATCTTAACCCTTAACTTAAGTTAAGGGCTAAGCCTTAAGTCCAACACTGATCTTGGACAACTTCGGTTCGACCAGCGATGTGGGTACAGAGTCCTTGAAACCTCTGTAAGCCCGCGCCGAACGCGTGCTGCTCAGAACCCAGTTCAAGTGCAGAACCTGGATGGGTTTGAACAAATGGATTTCTAACCTAGAAAAGCGCGCCAACCGCGGCCGTCGGCCATGGCCCGGGACATTTGGAATTATCGGGCAAGTCGGACAGAGTCTTCCGCTGTGGCACCACCCCAATTACGATTGGGCGCAGAAGACACGGGTAAGTATCTGAGGAGTGCCGCAGAGACTCGTAATGCAGTTTCCTTGTCGGTCGGATTGAAAAGGATCAAGAAAACGACGTTGAGTCAGAGGGCTGTGCACGCGCATCAATCCGGTCCGAATTGTCCCGTGACGTAAGTTGTTAACAAAGAAATCCCAATGTGAAGAGTATATCCTGGTTCGGGACAAGGAAATTCGATAAATTACAGCCCCCGACGGTCTCACCATAGACAAAGATAACTTATAACAGAGCCACGGGGTCGAAAGCAATGTTGGGAGACTGCCAGAGTGCGTCAGCGCAGTGGTTCAACGTCAAACTCTGCGAAATTCAACGTACCAAGAACGTGTCCCCAGAGCTTCCCAATGCCACACTGGTCGATAACATTAACAGCCGAGCCCATGAACAGATCGTCAGTTACTTAAGATCAACCAATCAAGACTGCAAACATCTGTAATGAAAAATCAAGACATGCATAGGTTCAATATTAGTATTGTTGCGCCGCAGACTCCCCGCATCCGTGAATGTAAGCCCACCGTCGGTTTGAACCGCTCACAGAGTCCCGGATACCGCAAAGCCAAAGCCAGAAGGAATGTCAAAAGTGGGAGTACACGCCGGAACCTTTTTGCGCAGTGCGTGCGTGCGTGAGGATTGAGAGAGTGGAGCAGACAAACGCACAGTCCGCTTTACTGCTTTCTTTCTTCTCGGATGAAAACACGAAGCACCAGCTTATCTGGACGGACAGGGGAGTAACACAGACGGGCCGTTTAGTCAATTAGCAGCCATGCGGGTGGTTTCCGTTTGTTGGAGTCGGGCGCCGAAGGGTTTTGGTCGGGAGCAGAGTTGGGAGTCAGAAGCAAGTCAGAAGAACCTGATTCGTCCCTCAGTGCAAGTCTTCCATCGTCGGCTGCGTTCGATGGCCAGGTTTGTCGGAGGAGTTGCTGCGGGATGAAAAATTCAAATGATGCATGTGGTTGGGAAGAGATATGACGCCGTGACTGTGACATCACAGCGACAAACTTCTCCTTTCACAAATGTCGTCTACTGCCATTGGCTACTTCCAGCGGTACAAGTCGCTTGAACCAGATCCTAAACATGGTTCTCCGGTACGCGTGACCGCCTTTTTGTCTTCTTTTCTGATCAGGATCGGACAACAATCGCCCTGCTGCATCGGTAAATGTCACTGCGGCGGCCGCTTTCCTCGATATAGTCGTCCTCTTCGTGCGTATTACCCAAGAGACAAGAACGAGAGCCTTCCCATCGAATTCCGCGTCCTCGACAAATTGTATGAGGAGTTCTCCTCGCTGATGGAAGCAGCGGTGAGAGTTCATGACGCATGCGCCAAATACTTGCTCTGCCGCCGCCATTCTGCGGCGGTGGCACCGGCGGAATCCGAGTCAGATCCAAGCTCGAGCGATTCCGAACCAGACAACGTCGGGGCCACTTTCCGCGAGTTTAGGAGCGTGTGCAAGCAGATGAGGGAAGCCATCGGTTGACTGCTACTATCCAACCCAAATCCCTTGTTACCCATTCCGAATCTGTGGCAGCTGGTCTCTTCCGTTGCCCCGGATTAGGCCTCCATCGGACGCCAGGCCTTATTCGCAGACTTTCCGTCCTTGCAAGCGAAAGCCCAGCGGAATCTCTACGTTTTCAGCGAAGCGTATGAGGGGCTAGAGGGCACAATAGCACGAATTGAAACGGCGAGAACAGTTCCCCCGGGTCGACATCGACACGGTCATCGAATTTCTGCCCGGTAACGACTTCCACACCGCTCCCCTCCTTCGACTCGAATTTGTTTTCGAGCACTATAGGCTCGGCTTTGTTGCTGTCAACAGGGACCTGGGACAATGGCCTGAGAGCATATCTGCTCCTGTCTATCTATTACTCTCGGCGGAGAATGCTCGGACTCGAGGCGCTTGACGCTCCATATTTTTCCATTTCGTGGATGTATTGTAGTTACTGTATTCGTGCGCATCTAGACTTGGAGGCAAGTGTAAAAAGTGGTACAACCCCGAGTCAGCATGATGCTGCTTTGGATGATCAGCGAGAGTTAATAGTGATACACATGTTCTCATCGGTCCTAATAATTGTAATGCAACCCTGGGACTGGATGGAGGGCGGCGCTTGTCGACCTATTTTTTGCTTAAGAATGATGAACAACAGCGATCATTACAACAGCGCGAACTTTACGCCGCATGGGGACATTGTGGCGCGGATAGTCTGCAAAGCTGTGAGTAGCTTACCCAATTGTTTCGTAAAACCAGGACTTACAATGTAGAGAAATGAATCAGCCAGAAATTCATCAACACCGCAAATAATACAGGGAAATAGTGAGAGCATCCACCTTGCATTCAACATTCTGGGACAGGGTATCGCGAAGGCATGAACTGCATGAACGGAAGAGCATCATTACAAGGGCATCCAACGACAAAATTTGAGGCGACTCACCCAGATAATCCGGGACAGATTAGAGTAAACTCCTCGGAAGAGGAAGGGCAAGTCAAAAAATTGCAGGGACGCAACCGCTCCTGACATATAGTGCACACGCCAGACGACGGTGCACTGAAGGCACGCTCACTTGCTTCCGTCAACGTTCAGAACCTCGATCTCCTCGTACGCCGGACCTCGCGCCACAGCGAACCGTTCGCGACTCCTGTAGAGTCGAATGCGCATACAATTCTTGTATGTGGTGACATTTGTTCGCTGCAATACGGCAACAATTCGATGTTCGCTGCGTTGTAGCGAAACATTGGCTCGAGATTTTCGAGTCAGAACGCATGCATTCGCACACGGATAGTATATTACATCCGTCGCTGGATCTTCAGCGACAGTAAGTATTCATGCCCACTGCGTTGCAGTCAGACATTTTGCGAGCTCTTTCGAGTCGGGTGACGGCGATAACATTATTACAGCCGTCATATTCTGCGACGCTTTACGTTCGCAGATATTCAGCGACGATATCGCAGTAATTAGTGACCCCATTAGGATTTATAGATCCCAATAGGATCGCGGCGACGAGTACGAGCCTAGCGCAAGGCGGAGTCAAAGCCGAGTATAGAGTGCGAGAGGATATGTCAACCACCACGCCACCGCAGGACGCGACACGGCCACAACACTCTCGAACACAACAGACCTGGCGCCGATAGAGAATACAGGCACATGCATCGATCTGACGCACGACATCCCGGATATCTCGTACGCCGCACCTTGCAGCGCGATTTACGACGCCGCCGAAGAAAGAAAGTTCCGCATCCGAGAACTATTCAGAGTAAGTAGTAGGAGAGCGACGGGGCATGGCGTCACTTCCATTTAGGTTGTTTGACGGACGTGGACTTCGTCCTTGATTCGCTCGCGCTAGACGAGGGTTATACCTAGCACAGGAGACGAGCAGAACATCCGAGCCGCCTACAGATACAGCTCAGACAAGCCGGCTCCCGGTGCGCTCTTGCGAGCACAACACGCTTGGCGCCGATAGAGACCTAGACTCAGAAGAGATTTGTGGAAGAAGAAGCGTGCGTCGTAAATTCCAGTCCGAAGCACTTAGTGAGTTCCCTCCTGCTGGAGCGATCTTAGGGATCGATGCCCACCGAGGGCTTGTGGGTGGAAGGAACGAAGGTGGTGGCAAAAGGCAAGCCACAAAAAGGCCACGTTTTTTCTCTTTGGTCTTGTTAGGGATTGATGGTCTCTGATGTCTGTTTTTACGTCCACACCAGTGCTTCAAGTTGGCCGGCAGACAACCTTCAATCTCTGTCAGTCTCTGAGGCGACACTCTCGACGAAACTCGCTGGAATTCTATTCGTCTGTTATTGGCTTCTCTAGGCTTCTTCTGGTACAAGAATACTTACTAGACTGGGATTCTCTCTCTAAAAATTCTGAAATTCAAGTTTGGAGCGGCAAAAGCTTTACCAATGTGCTCAAAAAAGTTAAGCCTTCCATTTCAAGGAAGCGGAATATACATTTCTCGCCAGAATGTGGATATTAATCAACTTCCAAGAATTTCCCGGTATTTTCTTACCCAGTGACCTCTCGACTCGATTCTTCGACGGAATTCTCCCTCTGCACCATGTTTCTCCGGAAATTGGCGCTTTATCGCGATATATTGAGGTTCAATGCGTTCCGCGTTCGTTCAAATGTTACCGGTTAACAAGGATCATGGACGGCGGCCTGTTACGACAGACGGGACGGTAAGATTGTCTGACTCTGTCTGTGCTTCTGAGCATTTCCGTCAGATAGTTTTGAAAGTAGGCCGCTCCGAGTCATCGCAAAGTTCTTTGGCGCTGGGTTCGGCACGACACAAGCTCCGGAAGCTGCGGCCCCGATTGTCAGTAAGTCGCTGTGTATGACAGCGTTTGTAGATGGGTGCCCACTGTTTCTCAGGTAACACTGATGGTGAAAATCGCAGACAAATCGAGCAAGTCCGTTTTCAAGGAGTGTCAAGGATATCAGTGGCAGTTGAAGGGATCAAGGACCGGGTACAGCCATTACTGCTTATCTATTTCTGACCCAACTTTCGGGACACCGCAATCTGGTCCAGTGTCTCCAAAGTAGACTTCCCGCCTCGGTGCCTGAAGTTGGATCCGCAAAATCCGGAAGGAGAGGTAAATCTTCCAGCGTCAATCTGGAGGCGATGAAGATTCGGCTCCCTGCTCACATTTCTCTCGGTCTGTATTCTATTGGTTCGTAAGCCCAATTACAGTTAGACGCGCACTTAACGCCCGAGTTGATGCGATGGTCAGATGTCGCGATGATACCAACAGTTGACAGCGCACAGCCTTGGATGGTGCTGACGTCTTTTTCTTTGCTTTCCAGTGCCCACTGCCCACTGCCCCGCGCCCACTGCCCCGCGCCCCTCGTCGTCCTCCACGCGCTCCACGTCCCATAGCTATGCTGCAGCTGCGCATCGAACCCCTGATGCGCCACGGTCTCCCAGCGGGCATCAAATTCGACCCATTGAATTAGCGCCTCAATAAGCGCCAGCGCCGAGAGTTTTTGGATAGATTGAAGTGCGAAACGCAATCAAGATTCAAGGATACCAGGTGGGTCTCCGCATGGACACTTCAGCGACTTATTTAATGGCCGTCACCAGCGGGGACTGCGCATCTTTTCAGGCCCTTTCCATCCTTGACGACATTCCGGTGGTGACTCACAAAAATAGACGCTGCCATTGTCCCCGGCTGCACGCGTCTTCTCCGCTCACGTACCCCGACTTGTAGTTCGCGTGCATAGCCGAATTTCTCCAGGTTTATATATAAAGCCGTCGACTCCTAGTAGGAGCACTTTGCATCTTCACTCATATGGCAGCACCATTTCTCTTCGTTCCCGAGGCCGACCCCTCGACACCCTACTATCCCGTCTCGTACCATAATCCCTATTACGCTACGCCGCAGGCGGCGCGCACGCCCGTGCTCCCTCCCGCTGCCCTTCTCGGCACCCCGAATGCCTTCAATCCCAACAGCGTCCTGTGGCCCGAGGACGCGACGCAGTACGAGTCCGCGTACACCGCGTCGTGGATCCCTCTGGCGCCGCGGCCGCGCACCAACTCGTGGGCGGGTCCCGCGCAGCCGCCGGGCTCGCCCTTCCTAACGGCCACCAACGTGCCCGCCTTCCTCCAGCCCAAGCCCTGGAAACCGGGGCACAAGAAGGCTAATTCATGGAGCAACACGCCCGCGTGGGTCACGAACGCCAACCAATACCTTAACGCCGGCGGTCCCCAGATTCTACCCGCGCCGATGCTTATCCACCCGTTCCTTAACGGCGACGCGCCCTCTCCCGCATTCCACTTCGACCTCGCGCCGACGGCGTTCCTCCCCATGCGCCAAGTCTCGGCTAATCCCCCGTCCGGCGCACTAGTCAGCGGCACCGAGCTGCGCGAGCCCGCGTTCCACCCGCCGCTCTTCACGCTGCGCATCGTCCACCCGCGCCTTTCCCTCTGGCCCGTGGACCTCACACTCCCCCCTGGCGCCCAGGCGCCCCCAATAACGCTCGCTGACGTGCTCGTCGCGCTGCATCGCTCCTTGCACATCCGCATCACACACGCGGACTGGGCGACACTCGGCGGGGAGGACGAGGCGCGCGTGACGCGTGCGTTTGCGATGCGGTGTCGGGCAGAGGCGCTGAGGAGCGGGGTGCCGCCGGTGCAGTTGCGCGATAGGGAGATCGCGGTACGCAACCAGGGCGTGCTGAGGGTTGATTTCTTGCAGGGGAAGACGGTTTTCAAGGGCCTGGTGCGCCATCCGGAGGGGTATGTGCGGCTGCTGACCGCGTAGGCGGCATTCCGCTGCGCCGAGTCCTTCCTCGTGGCCTATACTCCGTGAGCAATACCCGATTACGATCTTAACGCCTCTCATGCGTACAGAAAAGTACTCTCACCTTAATTGCGCCCATGGACGCTCTTATTTGTTATTCGTTACTCGCTATCCTATGCTACAGTATTTGTACCCCAGTATGTAGTGCCCTCGTGTGTATACCCAGTTTGAATGTATTGAAGGAAGAATTTAACAATTTAACAATGTAATATTCGTCTCCGCAAAGAATGCTTAGGCGCGGGTACCTCGACAAACCCAAATGAGATAGGAAGATATCGCAAGAGTCGTGAAGTCATGATAGTCATGAATGCCGCTTAAGCGGCGGCAAGAGGAATTCAAAACGACAGGGATGTGTTGGTTGAATGAATGAGTGTTCACGATGCTGTGCGCGCTGCCATTACCCCTGTTGAAGTCTGAGACCTTGTGATATCGATTGCGATAAACGCTGTGGGAAGGCAAGCACGAATGTCACGGGTAATGGAAGTCGCAAACCACTCTCAAAAATCAAAAATGACCTCCGCCGCCGACGTTAAGTACCTGGTAAGGTCGTTCCTTTGCACAATGCATCCGATGCCATTTATGGAAAGTGTCTTGCCATTTAGGGTAATTTTTCTGGGTATTCTTGCCCAAACACCTGTTGGATGTGTTGAGTGGGACCATAAGCGATCCGAAGTCAGAAGAGGCAGAGAACCTGCGAAATTGATTGAAATCGAATACCGGATTTGGCAGGAGCACGGCACTAGAATTGAAGATTTTTCTGGCATTGTGCAAACTCTCGTTCAGGAATGTTTAATCAAGCCTCCAGGAAACCGCTACTTCGATATGATGCAATCCGATATAATGTTTGGCCGTCCATGGAGCTTGGAGTTTGAAGGAAGGCTAGCGAGGTACGATCCTTAAATTCGATTATAGTGTCTCGCTCAGAAAAAACACGAAAGAACTCCATAAAGGCCCTTCGAGACTGGACAGGGTTTCAGATATTTCTTGCACGCGTCGATGAACAATCTGATAAATTTGGCTAAATTAGTCCCAATCTTATCGAGTAGTACCTAGTAAAGCTGTCGGCTACATATCTTATGTCATTCTTCATGAGCCTCGAATCGTTCCTGCATCTCTGCTTCACCTGGGCGGCCATCCGATTGGATTTTCTCGTTCTCCACGTTCTCGATGACTGCCAGTTGGCGCACGGCGAAGATGTGTACCTTGACATGCCAACAGTCTATTCCCCGCAAGATTCGCCGCAGACGGGGCAGAATATCCCGCGTGGAATCAGGCCCGGGGGACGTCAGTTTCCGTTCATAGATCTTCAATGCATCAATGATTTTCTGGCGAGCACTAGCATCATCTAACCAGGGCCAGAAGTTCCCCCCGGGTACAAAGGACGGAGAAAACCGATAAGGACCCTGATGGAGGCTGAGATGTACGTCAATCTGCTCTTGTGTTTTGATGCCTTCAGCGTAAAGGTCCCAGAACTCGCTGTTCAGAATTTCATCCATGAGATCCGTGAATTTCCCGGCGACAAAAATTGCGTGAATGCTGTTTGCAAGGCGTATTTGGAGGGCGGCGTGAATTGGGGCCTCTGGGGCTCCGAGGCACCAACGGCTGGGGAGGAGGTTATTTACCTCCTTGATTTTGTTAAGAGTTTGGATGGTGTTATAGGGCAAAGTATCTGAGTCGCAGTGTGCAAAGTATTCAGTGATGACATCCAGAGAGGCTTCCAATGAGCGGTGGTGGAGAAGATTCTGCCCGGACTCCAAAAGGTCGGACATATTTGGCATCAAACAGAGGTCTTCCGAACCTTGTATCCCAGAGTCCGTGGGGAGTAGAGGGTGGTTCAAGCAGAGTACGACATCCTCCATTCTGAAGGTTGGAACATTATTGGCCCGCAAAATCTGCACTTTGAGGAGTGCAATGATGGAGCAAGAGATAACAGGCATAAGGGATTCCGCCATTGAAAGCGTTGTCAGAACTGATTCGAATGGATCTCGGGATGGGAAGCGAAAATCATCGAAGCCAATGGATACCAAGTGCCACATTGCGGTGAATGTCTCAGGTTGCGCTTCGGTCGATTGCACCAGAAGCATTTTCTGAAAGCAATTCCAGAGGTGAGTTTTGACACTTTGGGTCTGATTGGGGGATCTTTCCATCAAGCCACCAAAATATTGGTTCAACACAAAGGGTCGGCGATTCAACAGCGTAATGAGTCCTCGGGGGATGCGGTAGTTATCGTTCGGCACCCAGAGGGATAACATCTCGGCGATGCTCTCATTGATCCAGGCCATATTCATCGTGTCATCAGCCCCATTCAATTTGTCCAGCTGGCCGAGTACCGCGTCGTCTATCTTGCCTTCAATGAATGAATTAAGGCGGATGGGTAGCGCATCGGGTACCCGAATAATGCTGCATGTTTCCTGCCAGCGGTAGGGCGGAGACTCCAAGGAGAGTGATCGGGAAAGGAAGTTCAAAAAGATCCGGTGCGGAGTCTCGAACAGGTATTCATCAAGCACATCTCGAAGACGAGGGATATCCGACGGTCCAGAATATGGTGGCCAGAAGAAGGAAATCGGAAATACTCGAAACTTGTTGTGTATCGTAGACAAGTAGCTTTGGACACGCGCCACTTCCTCTTCGTTCGTTTGGTCAGCTGAACAAGTTGCAAAATATTCTCGAAACCCCCGCAGGTCAGGCTCAATGGCCCTGAACGTGCTCCATAGCATCATTGCCTGAGCGGACAAGGCAATGTCTGAATCTGAGGGGAACCAGATTTCGTTACATATCTCTCCGAGATCCAAGGCCTGATCGTCGGAGCCAATGTAGTCCATGTCCCACCTGTTAGGCGCAAGCATTGATGCAGGCTTCGAAATAGTTCCGATAGCCCACAACGCTTTGAGGCAGATGTTCATACGGCGTCGACTGCCATCCGAAGACAGAAGACCCGTATCACAGCTATCAATGAGAGCTCCGATACGAAGGAGCAAACGCGTATCTGGATTCTGAATGAGACCTCGGATGTGAGTCTCATATGCATTCGGTCGAAAAGTGGAACCCAACAGATCGGGAATCGCCTCTACAAATGGCTCCAATTCGAGATCGTCGGTGAGAGACTTCATAGTCCACACAAGTGCTTTGTAGTCATGTTTTGAGCGTGTTTCCACTGCAGCTCTGGACATTGCTTCTACCATGGTTTCCCCATGCAACGACTTTGAGGCGAGAGCCTCTTCATCAAATGCAGCTGATTCGTCGGCGGTCTCGCGCAGAGCATGCCGACGGTGCCAAAGGCCACGGAAAACCTGCGATGCCCTCCAGAGACCGCCAGACAACGGGGTGCGGTATGGACAGTCGAGGTACAGCAAAGGGAGTAGCGTCAACGTGCAATATACCGCTGAGACAAAGGCGAGAACAGCTGCGGCGATTGCCGTCATCGCGTGATTGACTGGTATGAGGAAGGCGATGAGGCCGCTGAAAAAGAGGAGAAGAGACCCGTGGAGTAAGAGGGGGATGATCTCGACGACAGTGTGCATCTGAAATCGCTTCAGGCCATAGTATAGATACGAAAAGATGCGCGCCCGGATGACCGGCGCGGAACGCATATCCGCCTTGTGAAGGAAGTCGCGAGCCCACTGTTGAACAAAAGTTGCGATGAGTGCGCAGGCGAGACTGAAGCCGAGGCTCATGAACCACAGTCCATTGCATATCAGGGATGGCGCGGAAGGGGCGAAGGAGGGGGAGGGAGGGACATTAAATGTGGTCCCGTTTGTGGATGCCGCAAGCTGCTGGGATATCTGAGCCAGTAAGAGGACCGTGAGATCGCCCGAATCAGGACTGAGCGACTTGTAGCTTTCAATGAGAAAGGCAGTCAAAATTGCAGAGAACAGGGCAGCCTAGGGAACAACGAGTCAGACTTTTGAGCTTCCCTCACACGAAATGAAGTCGTACAAATATAAGAAGTCCTTCCATATCGCTCTTCCAGCTCTCCACCAGCGACCTGTCATACTTCTCGGCCTCTGACACGTATACGGTCCAAAGCTTGGCAGCTCCAGGTTCCTGCTGACCGATACCTTGTGCCGGTTGTTAGAGGAGGTTTTTGCAAGTGTAGGCAATCTTACCTTGCTGCTGGGCAGTTGGCCTTTGTCTTTCGTTGGTCATGGTCGTGGTATTTGGCAAGTGCTGTAGCCGCCATGTGACCGCATCCTGTCTGATCCGGACTTTGGTCCGAGTCGTTCCGCACGACAAGTTCATTTCCAGAGCTGCAATAAATTCAGCCACGTATCTGGATATTGGCGAGCTCGACCCGTCGACACTGCGGAACACAGTACTACCAACACCTCACCTTGGCAGCAAAGATCCGCAACACTCTTGATCAGTGGCGTTGAAGATGGTTGTGGTCAGTATTTGGACAGTGACCCACAAAATCGGAATCACTCGGGGAGACGTCCGCATCTGTTCTTTTGCCTGACCTGTGATCTTTCTTGATTTTTTCTTTCTCAGCCAAAGAAGCTTGTTGTCGGCTAATCCGTCTTTTGCTCTTCCCTGCTGGGCACTCCACTTCTATTCTCTCTTGATCGACTCCCCGACCATTAACAATCGTAGTGCTGTTCAATCTCTCAGTTTTCCCTCCGCTTGCCGCTCTCGTTGGGTGAACTGTAAGTCTGTAACAACGCCCAGCTGTATGGATTCATCGGCGATAGTGTAACTAGTCTGCCTTACGAGCGATTTCCAGTCAGCAGACACGGTAACAGTCGTTGTACGCGATGCTTAATATTTGCCTCCTTCCATGCCGAAACTTATTCAAAGGCACGTGCCGATTTTATTTTCCTGCGAACTATACTAATCAATTTGGTTTTTCGCAATGGGAATGGGAGCTAGAACAAACACGACCGCGTGAGCACCCCGCCCATTATCTACCTTCGATATCTTTGAATGCAGATGATTCTGAAGTGTGGAAATTCACAGAATGGAAGCAACAACGACGGAAGCAACGACAACAGTAATGTCCAGAAGCCAAAACAAGCATTTGAATAACTCCGGCTGCAATTACTTCACGAAGGGAGGTTTCCTGCCACAAAATTGTTTCTGTACATTTTGCACGCTGCAGAAAAGATCATTCACAAGTTAATCGGGAAGGCTTGGAAAAGACATGAAAGAGTCAAAAGGGATTATACAGGGGCAGAGTGAATAATAAGAGTGGTTCAAAATGACGAAAGAATGAAAGTGTCAAAAAAGCAGGCTGCAAAGAACTCGTCAAATTACTGATGTCCTCCCACTCGTCCCGCTCTTTTCCAGCTCAATATTAAAGAATGTGTCTTGCTCGTACGAGGTGTTCCTGCCGGCGCACGCACCACTCATTCGATACAGGTGCCTGTTCCACAGACAGCACTTTTCGTTCTTCCGCATTTTACCCAAGCCCAAGTTTGTAAGGGCCACTACCAGCCAGCCAGTGCACATGTCCAAGATTGCCAAATTTCAGACTGCTGTAGGTGCAATCTGGAATCTGAAGTATCAAATTAAGAGTAGCTTGAACTGAATCCGGTTTTGGAATCAAATCTGAAATTATAAGGATGAGTTTTCATTCCATCTCAACCTGTTCCTAAATTGATACTTCAGGTTTAAAATTACACCTACAATGGCCAAAAATTTGGCAATCCCTGGTGTGTCTACACCACCATTGGGACCACAGCTGGCCGCCACATGCTGGCGACATGTGGGTGAGATGTTGCCGGTGAATGGTGGCCAGGTGCCGGTCAGATGGTGGTCAGCATCAATCGCAAATGGCCCCACCGTGTGGACACCTCCAGCTGGCAGGCAGCCGTCGATGTAAGATGGGAGACAGCTAGGGCAGCACATTATTGCAGATTGCTCTGTGAGCTCTCGGACATTTAATAGTAAAAATCCTAATCGTAATAAATCAAATCAAATGGCATTTATTTCGAAGTCTACAAAGTACGAGTGGCCTAGTTCTTGCTGCCTTGAGCTTGGGCCGAGGTTGCCGCATCAGTGAAGCCAACAGCAAGGAGGTTGTCAACCTCATGCCAGAACATGTCGACGACGTTCTCGTCAAGCACGTAGGTCTTGGTGCTCTGCTTGTTTTGATTGTCCGTCAGCGCCTGGCGGAATGCTCTAGCGAGAAAAGCCATTATCAATCAATGTCATTCTATACTGAAACTCAAGACATACCGAACAATTTTCTTCCAGCCAGTACTCACGGGCGGCATTGAAAGACAGGGCAACTTGGGGCGCATGCACAACACCGAACATAGAAGCCTCGAGACAGCGATGTGCTTGTAGTGGGACTGAAGAACAACTTGGATGGACTTGCAATGCACAGAAATCGATTTTGCGCCTTGAAGACATGTAGTCAAAAAATATGGATACTTGAACAAGACCTTCTTTTCTTCAGGGCCAGTTTGAGTGTTGCAGTAAAGCTTGAGCATGCCTTGAGAGTGCCCGGACTCCATGTGAGCAATGCATATGACAATGAAATCACGACAGCCGAGCACGAGGGGGGAAGGAGGTGCAATGGTCACCACGAGACAGATGCGAAAGAGGGCTTCAGTATGTCTTGCGAATGGTGGTCGTACGTTGTCAGGCGTTCAGATAGACTGTTAGAAGCCAACAACAACGGGAATCAGGCACTGGACTTGAAAACTTGACACCTCGTCGTTCTCTTGGTGCATTGTGCATGCAGGAATTGCACTGGCGCAGGCGTCATCCAATGGATCTGTCCTTCATGCCACAGAAGGGTGCAGATAGTGGCAATGTCCATGCCACACCTTCTGTGCGAGGGATTGAAGAGGATTGGGGAGGATGCTGGAGGATGGAAGTGGGAGGAAAGGAAAGAATAGCACGACCAACATACACGTGATACGGTGTCAAAGCAACTGTCAAACGTCAAAGCAACGCGCACGGACCTCCAATAACGTACTTACTCAGTTACTGGCAAATCGCATGACGGCGCAGACATACTTGGCTGCTATGACTGGTCCACCAATATTTAAACTTGTACAGTACATTACCTCAAGTCCGCGCTATGCATTCGCAAACTTGTCGCAAATTGTCCAAAATTACTTAGTCTCTTTTCCCTTACTTCCCACTTGTAGCCTTAGGCGCGATTCGAGTATATCGCAGGCCCCGCAGTATAGCAAATTATTGACTTCCGACAGCATCTGAAAGATGTTGCAAGAAGAAAGATGTAGGAGAAATACAATATTTACTTAACATGGTCCGACTTGAGGGCAGCCGGCAATACCAGATGGCGATCATATGATTTACAGCTGGTCAGAAGCTGAAATTCCAGATGTAAAGTGCAGCTGGCATCCACCTGGCAGTAACCTGACCCTCAGCTGTCAAAAAATGTGACTGCCATGTAAGCTTTTCAGCTGACATTAGGGTTGTTCACAGTAGCCCTTTTTTGCGCCCTTTTTTGCCCTTTTTGCCATTCTCTTCGTTTTTCGCCCGGTTTTTTTTCCCTTTTTCAATTAGAAGTACAAAAAGGGTATTATCTGCGACTGCCTTTCCGGCCAAACTAGGTACCCGGCCACTTGCATCATATAGGCAAGCGTTGTGTGAATCCTTGATATCTGGCGGTTATACACTGTTAGACGACGTATGAGGACACCGTATGTCAAATTTGGAGGCAGTGTGAACCGGCGATCAAAAACTGTGGGAAGTTTCCGGTTAAGATGATGGCGTGAGAACACCATTTCTTATTTCCGACGGGGCATGGCACTCATTCTCTCGCTTCTTTCTCCACCAATTCCCAACCGATTCGCAAGGTTAGGGGCTCATTTCCTTCCGTTGTCTCTAGAGAACGTATAGATCTCTTTCAATACCTGGAAAGCGGTTTCATTCTGTGTCCAGACCCCCAAAGGTGACGTCAAGTAGACTCCGAATGATGGCACAATTCGGCCAGTTCAAAACAAATGCCCCCCTAGATTGTCATGACCTCAAAGTCGGTTTATGCATTCAGAACCATCATCCACAGACTCTCTGCATTTGATAGGCCTTTAACTGCGCCAGTTCCTGGTCACGAGGGGATACAATCCAGAACCCTTAAATTTGGGTGGCGCATAAAGGTGAATTTTGTTGGGGGCTTATGGGTGGGGGGGCGTCATCTGTGGCAGTCTTCTACACTCTAAAGTATTCTATCTGTCCAATTGTCCCTTGATTTTGGACTTCGATAGGCTCTGCACGCTGTGGAGCCAGCTGTTCGTCCCACGCCGCTATTTCACCCACATTCTGGGCTGAAAAGAGAAGTAGCGATAGCCCTTGTATTGGCTCTATGAACAGCCTTTCTGCATTCCATGGTGAATTTATATCCCCTAGATAGTATGGGATGTATTTGAAAGAATATTACAACTGCCTACGGCCAATTTACTCGGGTGGCCGGATAGCCCGTTTTTGCCATTTTGGGACATCCGGAAAGAAAAAATTCAGCAAGCTGCAGAATCATCATATAAATTCTGTGAAAAATAACTAATGTGTTCTTAGGATGTATGAAGGTGTTCTAGTACCTACTAACCGGTGGATACTTGATTCTATGGGCTGGCCCAGAGCAAAAGATGCTTAGGTGGCCGGGTACCCAGTCTCAGATAATAGAAACCCAGAAAAAACAGGGTCCTACATGCAGATATAGGGAAAATGAAAAAAAGAGTGTGAAAAAGGGCTACTGTGAAACCCCCTGTTGGGAACTCCCTTTTTCCACCCTTTTTCAACCCTTTTTGACTCCTTTTTTTCATCTCATGCACCCTGGGTGCTCCTATTGTTCCTCAAAGGTTGAATACCAACTTGAATGTTCAAAAAGGACTGGGGTGAATTTTTCTGGATTTTACAGCACACTTTCTATCAAACCTGAAAAAGGGAGCAAAAAGGGCACAAAAAGGGAGTCAAAAAGGGCGCAAGAAGGGTGTCAAAAAGGGCTACCGTGAACAACCCTATTAACGTGACGGCACTTTGGCGGTGTAATAAAAGGAGAGTGTGTGGAGAAAAACTGCATGACCTCACCCCAAATCGAACAGGTCTCACACTTAAATTTTTGGATGGTATGATAGCAGGTGGACGCGGGCCCTCTGCCATGGGTCTGCCTGTTCTCGTCATTCCCAGGGCTCCATTTTATCGAAAATGGCTTCATATTGTCGAGAGTTTCCGGACTCAACATGTTCGGTTTGAATACTGATTTGACATCACCACTGGAACTGGTCTCACGTACAGCACCCAGTTAAATGTGGGATGACTATTCAACATTCCAAGCTCCGGAAGGTACACCTACCCGTCTCCAGCTCCATTGTGATGAGCAGGAAAATGAACTCCAACGGGTTGAAGTTCAGCTCGAGGGCCCTGAAGGAAACAGAAAGCAATACTACGGCCGCAAGCGAATGGATATGAAACATTACCAACAATATCGTTCTTGACCTTGTGGAGGCTCATGCGACATATGCGGCCCCCACGTAACCATTGAACTGAATAGAGTACGCGCCGGCGCCGGTATTTCGGAAGTTAGGAAGGGATCAAAATACGACTGCGTAGACCTCGGCAGTTGAGCTTGTTCAACAGGTATCGCAGCAGTGAAGGAGATAGATAAATGCCATTCTCCAAGTCTGCAAGTGCATAATAAACCTGGGGCCATTATGCTCATTGCACTGCCCGCTTGTTGAAACGAACTGCGCCCCGTTCCCCATTCGACCCGGAAGCAGGGGGCTTTTTGACCAGCTGTGCAGACGTCTTTCATGGCATTAGGAAATTTGAAGAAGGGCTAAAACACTATTAACCGCCTTATTTTCTGCTGCTGACACTCTTAACGATCTTTTTAGTAGCCACAAGCAAACTGGGGGATCTTGATGGCGGATCCTTTTATTTCCCCGGGGGCTTATCTTTATTCATTTCACATCAAGAAACCACCCGGGTAATGCTTGCACGTTCCAATTCGCTTCATTCGCCGTTGTCATCCACCGGCGAAACTCGAGTTTCTGCCAATTAAAGATTCAGGCACTGCCGACCTCATTAACTAGTTCCAGCATCACATTAAGCGCCGTTGCAGGCACGAGCAGAATAGCACTGCTAACTCTAGTGTTTTGCTAAGCCTAGGTTCAAGCCAGAAGCCAAGCCCGGCGGGCCATGGTTTCATCAAACCAGGCCAAGCTAGTGTTGCCGCGGCTCGGCTCGGCTACGGCTAGCCGTTGGAGCCGAGCCAAAAATAAGCCAGCCAAAGCCAGCCGTTTTGGCTCGGTTCGAAACAGCTCCAGCCATGGCTTCAAATGGCTCCCAATCAAAATTGTTTGTGCCCCTGTTCAGCGAGTTAATTGGCCTATTTGCTTCATAACCGAACCCTCAGTCCCCTCTTAGTGCCAAATTGCATGAATTCTTGAAAAAACTATGGAAACCGGCGTTGAGTGATGGCGTGGGTACAGGTCCCACACGCTATCAAACACAGGAATGGGTCAACCTCCAGTGAATTTTGAAAATACTTAAAGCTTTCGAACTCTAGGGTGGTTCTGTGGTCATACACTGTCATGAGATGTATAGGATACCCCTTTCCTAAATTACTGTCCAAAGCCACGGCTGAGCCGTGGCTCGAGCCGAAGCCGTTTGGAGCCAGCCATTTATGTCACGGAGCCGTCAAAAGCCGAGCCGAGCCAGCCGTAGCCGAGCCGCGCCAACACTAGGCCAAGCCGTCCTGTTAGCTTGTTCTAGCTCTAGATTCTAGTTTGACATTTCCCAAGCCAAGTCAGGCCAGTCAAGCCATGGCTTCGACCGGTACTCATACATCTGTTAATCAAAGGGAGACTTCAATCTGGTAACCATGTTGGGACCACCGTTCCCAATTTAGACAATCCAAATGAATGATGTCGAATGCACAAGTTCAACTAGTGCCACTCACAATCGCTGGGGAACGTCGAAGATCAAACTGCGAAAATTCGCTTCCAAGCCATACCTTACGCCAATGGCTCTAACTTGGCCTGGCCTCTCCCTCTCCCTAGCCTTAGCTCTGGCCTGGGAACACTAGTGCGTCTCGCATCGCTAGATCGCTCAGGATATTACATACAGGGATGCATCGATTGCAATGCTCTTTGGGTGTGTTTCGGGGCTTACTGAAACAACCTGGAAGTGAGGACGGAACTACCGGCTTTCAAGGACAAAGGAATTATTACAGTAGAGTATTTGATTCGTTCTCTCGATGGAACTAACTTCCGGGGAACAATTACAACAATGATAGGTCTCACTGCAGTTCTAGGGTATCACGAAAGACACCGACAGCATATATAATGCTGTTCGATTTATCGATATCTCTCAGCGCTCCAAGTGTCTCTCCAACTTCCAACAACCCTAACTGTGATGTTGTTCCCCTTTAAATCTGTTTTTTGTGCCATGGCTTTACTACCATTGGTCACCGCAAACGTTCAAGACATAAAAATGCGCGGTACTGTGTCTCGATACCTTGTGGTTTTTAGCCAAAATACTAACACGCAAGCTGCCGTAGACAATACCACCGACGCTCGAGTAGATATCTCCTTCTTAATATCTACTCGAACAACAGCTTATTTTTTCCTACTTTTGAGCTCGTTAACCCGGTGATTATAATAAATCCTACGGATGCGAACTTCGGCGTTTCAGCGATAGCTCCTGGACGATTTGTGACATCAGCAGATGGGACGCAAATTTTCGCAGAGGCACGAGGTGATCCTTCGAAACCCACAATAGTCTTCATCCACGGATTCGGATTGGGAACGATGGCTTTCAACGAAATCTTCGATGATCCCCTTGGCTCTTCCAAGTATACATGGTGAGCGAACCCGAAGCTAGAATCAAACGACCTATATAGTCGATTGGTAATACACAGGTGCGGTACGATTGGCGTGGTCATGGGCGAAGCGGCAAGCCAACCGACTCGGCCGCCTGGGTATCTCAGCGGCTTGCTGAGGACTTTGACGCAGTAGTCCAGAGCTTCAATTTGAACCGACCATTTGTATTGGGATGGTGAGCGCAGTTGTTGTCAACGGGATATCATACTCATGTATCGGGGAGCAGGAGTCTAGGCGGTACAATCTTACACTTACCCATCTCTTCCAACTTCTTACGACGATCTTCATGCAGCAACCCACATTGCAGATATTTTATCCATTCATCCCCCGGATTACATCTCTGGTATTATTTACGACGCTCCCGTACCATATACGGCCGCCCGAGCTAACATCAACTCACCTGCTACTGCCGCACTCGTCCCGAGTCTCCTTCAGACGGTCAATGTCACTCAATTCCAGGCCGCTTATATTAACTTTATCAACCTCTGCCCTCGACTGGAAGTTCTATCTCGCCTGCCTCGGCGACGGCGTTCAGTCCCGCACCATCACCGAATTATTGGCCACTCGCACGCAGAACAGCACCGGTTTGCTCCAAGCCGGGACCTCAGGAACATTGCCATTGTTAGCGATCTTTGGGGCAAATGATAAAGTTGTCGTCAAGCAGGGCGTACTTGATGCGATCACTGGGTGGGAGAGATTGACTGTTGTTGACCTCGGGAACGCAGAGCACTTCACATGGATAAGTCAACCAGTACTTTTCAGAGAAACAGTCTTGCAGTGGATTGCTGAAAATGTTTAGTTTGAGGTAAGTGTCGTGCTATTGCGCTGAAATTTGACATTAATGCACCACAAGCAAAAGAATCACCGTAAAGGTCACTAAAATAGGGTCTATTAGACACATCGTAGTACTACTTTGGATAGTTCGACATGAACATGTTGACATAGAGAAATGATTTCAACATATGTTTCATTGCATCTAGTGCCTCGGCCTCTGCTGCATTGTCGAACCTAGATGGCGTAAAGGCAGACCGCAAAAGCGCCTGTCAAGTGTTCATGCATGGGGGCTATCAATCCACACATTACAACCAACTGTGCCGTGGGTGCCGTTCACTGTCTTATTTGTAGATGGATTGAAAACGATTTCTCGCCCGCTCATTGTTATCTGGAGGGTCTCCGTATGTGTAAATTGTATCATCTGGGCCTTCCAGTGGCTCGGACGTCTAATACAGCCGGCGAATGTTTGCTTGTTGTACATTTTTGGGAACAGAAATTATTCGAATTCATCGGCAGGCCTGGAAGGTAAACATAGCTTCTGATGCACACATTCATGTGGAATTCATGAGAGAACATAAGCTACCAACCGTTTTTCCCGTGATACAAACCAGCTTTGTACGGAACAACTACAGAATCCGCGAATGTTCGCAAAGCAAAGGCAACATATAAACGTGTGCAAAGAAATCCGAACTGAATGACTCCGAAAACATAAGAAAGAATTACTGGATTCTGTAAGCCCACGATTCTCTCAGCTGCTCGATTTTCGGCAAAATGAAGGAGCGAAAATATGGGCTATATAGTGTAAAATAATTAGGGTCAGATTCCAGAAAAAAAAACCACATGTTAGTTTGTCATTTAAAAGAAGCAAGTTAGATGAGTGTTCAAAATGACACAGCTTGCCCCTTCTCTCCTGGGAAAAAGCACAACTTGGACTTTGGCATTTCCTGGGAGATGGTAAGTTGCAGATTCATGCAAGTACTTGCAGACATCACAAACTTGCCATCTTGATTCTGACATTGTGCTTCATTATTTGTGGGGGTTTCCCATGTTGTGAGGCTATCTCAAGCATAAGTGTTTATAAACTGATTGTGGGAAGATTGAGAGCAATAGATGCAATCAAGGGAGTGCAGATAGCTGAGTTTGAAAGAGGACTTCCCACTGTATCCAAATTGAGGAGCGCTGGTGGGGGGCACACAGACTGTGTGACAGACACCACCCGATCAATGATACTGCCATTCGCTGTATGTTAATATGTGTCATGAAGGTCCATATCTTGTGTCTGTTTTTTTTTCAAATGTCGTGACGTGTGCTTTTTCCAAGACAGGTGGTGAAGTTGCACCATTTCCATGACAAAACCATTAAGTTGTGCCTTATTCAGGGAATTGTAGCAAGGTGTGTTTCTTTTATTTTTTACAGTATATGTGCCATACAAAAACAAAGCGGAAAGTACCGGAAGACAGCGGGGAACATCGGATACCACCAATCCAAGCGGTGTGATGCGGCTTGTTCTCTCACCACCATCTCGGATTCCACAGCAAACCGCTGGCAGATTGCTCCTCAGCCATTTGTGCTCAACAGCGGCGGCCGGGCTCAAGAGCATGACCATCTTTCTTACAAACCTGACGAGCTCTCTCCCGCCGCCGCCGCCCCTATCGGCACCCCAAATGCCTTCAATCCCAACCGAGTCCCAACAGCGTCCTGTGGCTGGAGGACGCGATGCAGTATGAGTCCGCGTACATCGCGTCGTGGGTCTCGTGCAGCCACCAGGCTCGCCTTTCTTCGCGGCGATCAACATGTCCGCATTCCTCCAGTCCTAGACCGGGCCCGCTAATTCATGGAGAAAAACGCCAACCAGTAGGTACCTCAACGCCGGCAGGTCCCAACTTCCCCCGTACCGATGCTCATCCACCTGTTCCTCGATGGCAAGAGGCTCTCCTCGCAGTCCACTTCAATCTCACGCTGACGACATTCCTCCCCATGCGCCACGTCTTAAAGAACCCGCCTTCAGGTGCGCTCATCAGCGACACCGAGCTGCGCGAGCCCGCATTCCACCGGCGGCTCTTCACGCTGCGCATCGTTCACCTGCGTCTCTCCCTCTGGTTCGTGGACCTCTCCCCGCCGGCGCCCAGGCGCCTCTGATTTCACTTGCAGACGTCCTTGTCATGCTGCACCGCTCCCTGCACATTCGCATCACGCACGCAGACTGGACGATCCTGGGCGGGGAGGACAAGGCGCTCGTGATGCGTGCGTTTGCGGTGCGGTGTCAGGCGGAGGCGCTGTGAAGCGGGGTGCCGCCGGTGCAGTTACGCGATAGGGAGATCGCGGTACGCAACCAAGGTGTGTTGAGAGTGGATTTCTTGCAGGAGAAGACGGTTTTCAAGGGCCTGGTGCGCCATCCGGAGGGGTATGTGCAGCTGCTGACCGCATAGGTGGCACTCCGCTGCGCAGGATCCTTGCTCGAGGCCTATGCTCCGTGAGCGATACCCAATTACGACCTTAACGCCTCTCATGCCGATCAAGAGTACTCTTACTCTAATTGTGCCCATGGACGCTCTTATTTGTTATTCGTTACTCACTATCCTATGCTACAGTATTTGTACCCCAGCATGTAGTGCCCTCGTGTGTATATCCAGTTTTAATTTATTGAAGGAAGAATAAGATCTCAAGACTGTTTTGAGTTGCGTAATTCATGCGATGAACACTACGAGAAAGCATAGAAAGTGTTACGGGCTATGGAGGTCACAAACCATTCTCAAACACTGAAAAGAATCTATGCCGCCGACAATAACTGGTGAGGTCGTTCTCGGATGCCCTTTATGGAAACTGTCTTGTCATTTAAGGCAATTTTTCTGGCATCCACACACTGTTGGATGTATTACTGTGGATCCATAAGGAATCCGAAAACAGAAGAGGCAGACAACCTGAGAAATTCGTTGAAATCGAATACTGGATTTTGCAGGAGCACGACGCAACGAGCGGAATTGAAATTTCTTTTGACATTATTTGCGCAACCTCTCATGTGTGATGAAGTTCTCAGGAACCCGTTCCTTTGCATCCATATATGCAGCCATTTTGGCGCGTGAAAGAAGCGCCCACAGATATTTGAAGACTGGACAGGAATTCCGAATAAATAACCTGGTCAAGTTGGCAAAATTGATTACAATCCTGTCGAGTAGCAATCCAGAAAATGTCTAATCTCGATCTTCATCAGCCGCAGATCGTTCCTCCGTCTCTGCTTCATGTGGGCGGCCTTCCGACTGTATTTGCCTGCTCTCCCCGTTCTCGACGACTGGCAGTGGGTGCACGGGGAAGATGTGTACCTTGACATGCCAGCAATCTATTCCCCGCAAGATTCGCCGCAGACGCGGCAGAATATCTCGTGCAGAATCAGGAGCAGACGTCAGTTTCCCTTCATAGCCCGTAAATGCATCAATGATTTTCTGGCGAGCACTAGCATCCTCTAACCAGGGCCAGAGGTTCCCCCTGGGTACAATGGACGGAGGAGACTGGTACAGACCCCGATGGAGACCGAGATGTACGTCAATCTGCTCCTGTGTTTTCATGCCTTCAGCGTAAAGGTCCCAGAACTCGCTGTTCAGGATTTCATCCATGAGATCCATGAATATCCCGGTGACAAAAATTGCGTGAATGCTGTTTGCGAGGCGTATTTGGAGAGTGGCGTGAATTGGTGCCTCTGGGGCTCCGAGGCACCAACGTCCGGAGAAGAAATTATCTCTGTTCTTGATTGTGTTAAGAGTTTGGATGGTGTTATAGGGCAAAGTATCCGTGTCGCAGTACTCGAAGTATTCAGTTATGACATCAAGGGAGGCTTCCAATGAGCGGTGATGAAGAAGATTCTGCCCGGACTGCAAAGGTTCGAGCATATTTGGCATCAGACAGAGATCTTCCGGAACCTGTATCCCGGAGTCTGTGGGGAGTAGAGGGTGGTTCAAGGAGAGTATGACATCCTCCATTCTGAGGTTTGAGACACTATTGGCCCACAAAATCTGCACTTTGAGGAGTGCAATGATGGAACAAGAGATAAGAGGCATAGGGCATTCCACCATCGAAAGCGTTGTCAGAACTGATTCGAATGGATCCCGGGATGGGAAGCGAAAATCATCGAAGCCAATGAATACCAAGTGCCACATTGCGGTGAATGTCTCGGGTTGCGCTTCGGTCGATTGCGCCAGAAGCATTTTTTGAAAGCAATTCCAGAGGTGAGTTTTGACACTTTGGGTCTGATTGGGGGATCTTTCCATCCAATCACCAAACTGTTGATTCAATACAGAGGATCGGCGGTTCAACAGCATAATGAGTCCTCGGGGAATGCGGTAGTTATCGTCCGGCACCCAGAGGGATAACATCTCGGCAATGCTCTCATCGATCCAGGCCATATTCATCGTGTCTTCAGCCCCATTCAATTTGTCCAGCTGGCCGAGTACCGCGTCGTCTATCTTGCCTTCAATGAACGATTTAAGGCGGATGGGTAGCGCATCGAATACCCGAATAATGCTGCGTGTTTTTTGCCAGCGGTAGGGCGGAGACTCCAAGGAAAGTGATCGGGAAAGGAAGTTCAAAAAGATCCGATGTGGAATCTCGAACAAGTATTCATCAAGCACATCTCGAAGATGAGGGATATCGGATGGTCCAGAATATGGCCAGAAGGAAGAAATCTGAAGTACGTGAAACTTGTTGTGTATCATAAACAAGTAGCTTTGGATACGCGTCACTTCCTCTTTGTTCGTTTGGTCAGCTGAACAAGTCGCGAAATATTCTCGAAACTCCCGCAGATCAGGCTCAATGGCCCTGAACACGCTCCATAGCATTACTGCCTGAGTGGACAAGGCAATGTCTGAATCTGAGGGGAACCAGATTTTGTTACATATATCTCCGAGATCCAAGGCCTGATTGTCGGAGCCAATGGAGTCCATGTCCCACCTGTTAGACGCGGGCATTGACGCAGGCTTCGAAATAGTTCCGATAGCCCACAGTGCTTTGAAGCAGGTGTTCATCCGGCGTCGACTGGCATCCAAAGACAGAAGACCAGTATTACAGCTGTGGAAGAGATCTACGATACGAAGGAGTAATCGCGTTTCTGGATTCTGGATGAGGCCTCGGATGTGAGTCTCATATGCGTTCTGTCGGAAAGTGGAACCCAACACATCGGGAATCGCCTCTATGAATGGCTCCAATTCGAGATCGTCACTGAGAGATTTCATAGTCCACACAAGTGATTTGTAGTCACGTTTTGAGCGCGTTTCCACTGCAGTTCTGGACATTGCTTCCACCATGGTTTCCCCATGCAACGAGTTTGAGGTGAGAGCCTCTTCATCAAATGCAGCTGATTCGTCGGCGGTCTCGCGCAGGGCATGCCGATGATGCCAAAGGCCACGTAAAGCCTGCGACGCCCTCCACAGACCGCCAGACAATGGGGTGCGGTATGGACAGTCGAGGTAGAGCAAGGGGAGTAGCGTCAACGTGCAATATACCGCTGAGACAAAGGCGAGAACGGCCCCGGCGATTGCTGTCATCGCGTGATTCACTGGTATGAGGAATGCGATGAGACCGCTGAAGAAGAGGAGAAGAGACCCGTGGAGCAAGAGGGGGATGATCTCGACGACAGTGTGCATCTGAAATCGCTTCAGGCCGTAGTATAGATACGAAAAGATGCGCGCCCGGATGACCGGCGCGGAACGCATATCCGCCTTGTGAAGGAAATCGCGAGCCCACTGCTGAACAAAAGTTGCGATGAGTGCACAGGCGAGACTGAAGCCGAGGCTCATGAACCACAGTCCATTGCATATCAGGGATGGCGCGGAAGGGGCGAAAGAGGGGGAGGGAGGGACATTAAATGTGGTCCCGTTTGCGGATGCCGCAAGCTGCTGGGATATCTGAGCCAGTAAGAGGACCGTGAGATCGCCCGAATCAGGACTGAGCGACTTGTAGCTTTCAATGAGAAAGGCGGTCAAAATTGCAGAGAACAGGGCAGCCTAGGGAACAACGAGTCAGACTTTTGATTCCCTCACACGAAATGAAGTCGTACAAATATAAGAAGTCTTTCCATGTCGCTCTTCCAGCTCTCCACCAGTGACCTGTCATACTTCTCCGCCTCTGACACGTATACGGTCCAAAGCTTGGCAGCTCCGGGTTCTTGTTGACCGATGTCTTGCGCCAGTTGTTAGAGGAGGTTTTTGTAAGTGTAGGCAATCTTACCTTGCTGTTGGGCAGTTGGTCCTTGTCTTTCGTTGGTCATGGTCGTGGTATCTGTCAAGTGCTGTAGCCGCCATGTGACCGCCGCATCCTGTCTGATGCGGACTTTCGCCCGAACCGTTCCGAGCGACAAGTTCATTTCCAGAGCTTCACAATAAATGCAGCCACATATCTGGATATTAGTGAGCTCAAACCGCCGACGCCGCGGAACACAGAACTACCAACACCTCACCTTAGCAGCAAAGATCCGCAACACTCTGGATCAGTGGCGATGAAGATGGTTGTGGTCAGTATTTGAACAGTGACCCACAAAATCGGATCCACTCGGGGAGACGTCCGCATCTGTCGAATACATTCCGTTTATTATTCAGATTGTTGCATTGCGACCAAGTGGTCGAGGCAATTTACTATGAGAGGTTGGCAGGAAGGTATGCACCATCAACGGGGTAGAATGCGGTAGTAGGTGAACCAGGGCAGTGGACGAGCATTGTGCTTCCGGGATAAAAGAATGCCCCGAGGTTCCCGAGACCTTAGTGTGCTCTTGGTCACCTTCTGTCCTTTCGCCAGACCTGTGGTCGTTCTTGATATTTTCTTCCTCAGCCAAGCAAGCTTGTTGTCGGCTAGTCCGTCCTTTGTTCATCCCTGCTGAGCAGTCCGCTTCGATTCTCTCTTGATCGACTCCCCGAGCGTTAGAAATCGCAATGCTATTCAATCTCTCAGTGTTCGCTCTGCTTGCCATCCTCGCCGGGTCAGCTGTAGCAGCACCCAGCCGTATGGATTCGTCGGTAATGGTGAGTTCACCCTCACCCACCCTATTCTGTCTCTCCGATCTTACGAAGCGATTGCTCAGGTACGCCGGCGGGTGAGTGATTCGTGGATCTTCCTGAACTGCCGATGCTCACACTTCTTGTTTCTTCCAGTCAACAGACGCAGTAACGGTCGTTGTACGTGATGCTTACTTACCTTTTGCCTCCCTCAATACTAACAAATATTCGAAGGCCCGTGCCGATTCCATCCAGTTCGGCAACGATTCCTCGTCCAAGCAGAACAGCAGCTCCTCCCAGTCTTCTGGAGGGAATGATTCTGCGAAAAACAACAACGACCAGAACAAGAACAATAATAATTCCGGAAACAATGGCGACAACTCCGGAAACTCGCGAGACGTCAACATTCAGCTGGACGATTTCGATATCAAAGTCACCATACAGGACGGGGTAGGAAAATTGTATTTCATGAAATAACAGATATCTGATCGTGCCCAGAGGAGCAGGGGAAATGGAAATGGCGGCAAGAGCAAGAACGATCAGAATCGGAATCAGAATAATGTGAGTTGAGTTAGGCCCAGAATTGCAGGTAATTGTCCACTGATTGAGCTTGCAGTCGAACCAGAACAACAACGACGAAAGCATTGAGGTCAAGGTCAGAATAACACCCCGCGTGAGCAAAATTATTTGGTTTCTTGCGAACACTACTGATCTATTCTATTTTTCAGAATGGAAATGGGAGCAACAACAACGATCGCGTGAGCCTATTGTCCATTATCTCCTTTTAAATCTGGATGATCCTGAAACGTAGTGACCTTTCAAAGAATGGAAGCAACAACGGCGGAAGCAACAACAATGATAACGGTTCCAAGGGCCAAAACAACCAATCAAACAACTCCGGTTACCAGAACGTACGTCAAAACGCCACTGCGCTCGAGGCGTGCATTCAATCATTGAAATTATACAGGGATCCAAATCTTCCTCAGCCTCCGGATCCAGTGGATCTCAATCTGTCGTGGTGAGTATCATGAAGCCCTGTACAGCGAGCGCTGACCACTAATTAAACCTGCCTCCGAACCCAGAGCTACTGCAACCAAAAGTGCGGCCGGCGCCCTTCGCTGTCTTATAAGTAGCTGGATTGAGCGGGATCACTAGCCGTTCGTTGTTTTCTCGGACTGGGTCGTCTTTTATGTAAATTGTATCAACTGGGTCTGGCACGGACGTCTAATACAGCCGACGGATGCTTGCTTGTGTTTTAGAACGGAAATATATCAAGAACAATTTTTGCAGTTGCGGATCTTCTGAGTGTGAGGCGGGCGGTGGAGGCCTTTCAAAAGGCTTAAATTTTGTTTCATAACGGGTGAGTACAAGATTTTTGGCCGATGGTGAGCATCTATGTATTGCACTGTGGAGCCCAAAGTCCGTGAAATTCACCCAGATTTTCACGGAGAAACTGACAGAAATTCATGCCCAGATTCCATGAATTTCACGGTCAAAAAGCGAATTTCACGCCAAAAACGGCCTAAAATTTTTCACTGTCAATATGGTGCTTTTCACCCTCTGTTCGCTCCCATTTTTCACGTAGTTCCGCAGCGAACTTCACCGTATTTCAGGTAGAATTTAGGCAAAAAAGGACCTTTCATCCTCTATCCCATACCCTCACTTGTCTCCAACTTTGCGTTGCATATGATTTAGTTACTGAAACATCTTCAACTACACATAAATTAGCTATCTAATATCTAATGCTTTTAGCAATCTGTACTATACCTTGTAAATATTGGGTACTGATGAACAGAGTTATGCACCTTGTTCTGCGGACCGGGAAGAGTACGTGAAAAAATGTATTCACCTTGTTTTTGGGTGAAACATATTTTTCACGTACTTCTATTTGGCAGCAGGCAGTTTCACGATGTTTTCACGCCATAGAGTGAATAAAATTTTCATGATCTTTGTTAGTGAAATGTGAATTTCATGGGGTCATAGGGCGAATTTCGCACATTTTGTTTTCCACAGTGTTGTATTATACTAGAGGGGTGATGATGTGCCCTCCAGAACAGCTTACCGCACAGAATCACGACCTTCGTACGCATAATTGTCTTCTGGTTGTTTGATCATGCTGAGCAAGTTTCCCCGGAATCTGGAACGAGCGTAATGGGACATTTCTTCCTGACGGAACTCGTAAGTATATCCAGCAGAAATTCCGGTGCTCAGCTGCTGATCTTAAACATGGGTAACGTAGCTTCCGTGTGATGCCGCCTCTGAACCCCGAGTGTTTTAGCCATGCCGCCGGGTAAATGCAGATACTCTCCGGTGCGTTGCTGTATCCCGCACCGTAGGCCCCAAATTTTCACTAGTAAAGGTTGACCATAATATTCCGAGATTCAGCATGGGTGCCCTGACCCGGCTTTGGGTCACAACGGTCGCTATGCCGGCTCAAATCACCGTACAGGTATGTATATCGGGACTGAAATGCTATCTTTGTTTTATGCTAAGGGTATCTTGGAAACAGTACCTGGTCCCATGGGGTAAGGTCGGAAAGGCGGATAAGCGGACGCTGAATACGAAGCTGGAAGAGGAGGTGACATTAGAGAGGAGATTGAGGGCTTCTACATGCGGGGACGGGATGTTTCCGCTGCACCTGACCAAAGTATTCAATTCTACGGGATGGACTATCACGCACGTAAGATGTCATTTGCATCGTAATATCAATTTCTTTCAAGGCTCGTTGGCCAAAGAAAGGGGGAGTTATAGTTAAAACACACAAGTTGAAAATGCTGGACGTGTATTTCAGGGACTACGTAGCATTAGCACTATTTTTTGAAAAAAAAGAGAGGGTTCCACCCCTGCTTTACTCTATGTACCAGCTAAGCCGCAGCGTCAGTCCTGCCCTCTAATGTTGCCCGCGCCCATGCCGTGAGCCTTTCTCCCCCGACTTCCACAACAACGGTGCGTGTTTTGGCAACTGCAACCTCCGTACGCCGTTGACTGTCCAGTACATCCCCAGCCTTCAAGACGCGTGTGGACGCCGGGCCTCCGCTCGAAAAGCCGGGGAAGCGCCCCCGGGGCGGCACGTAGGGCCTCGCGCGGCGCCATCACTAGCATGCGTTGGACTGACGGACGTAACACACCGGTATCTGCGGTGGATGGGGTGGTGGTGGCAACGACACGGACGTCGATTTCACCTTCCACAAGAAACGCTTTCGCTGCGTTCCGTCATCAGTCTTGGTTCTCAATGGAGCGTCATGGACGAAGGACTCACCTGTTCCCCGGATTACATATCCCGGGAGGTACATGGAAATCCGCCCTCCAGCTTCAATGAATCGCGAGACTGCTGACGATTGGAAATCCGTCGACTCTGAAGCATCCGAAGTGCTCGGGCCGAGTGCGGTGGACGGCTCAAACTCGAACAACCGGCAGAACTCTGTGAATGCTCTTTCTTTCGCCTGATCGTCAAGCCCTAGAAGTCTTAGCCAGTTTACATACGATCCAGAAAAACAGCAGTGCACCTTCGGGTTTGCTTCCACCGAGCAGCCGCTTCTCCTGCTCCCGCTGGCACCACACCAAACACGCCTCGCGAGTCTCAAAAGCGGGAATCCCGCCCGTCGGTGTCAGCTCCTCCCTAGCATTGAACACGAGCGGCACCTCCGCGCGGATGAAATCAGCATGAAGCCCACCGCGTTCACGCACGCCGCACACGACGAGCAAGCTGTCTTTCAGCCCCAGCTCGCGCACGCAGCGTAGGAGGACGCGGGCTGTGGCGGTTTCGATGCGGTGGGCGTGTGCGAGGTCCAGGATGAAAAAGGAGGCCGGGACGGGGGACGCCAGGAGCGCGCGTTCCAGGGACGGGACGGACGCGAAGACTGGGCGTTGACACTGAGTGAGCGTGGTCCGCGTAGATAGAAAGAGCCCAGACTCACAGATGTACCCCGACAGAACGAGCACCCGCGCGTTAAGCTTTTGCAGCAGATCTGCATCGTCTTTGTGGATCTTGAGGTCTGCGCTGGCCATGGGTGTAGGCGGGCGGGTGCTCTGCGACGCGTCGAGTGTGATCGGGGCCGGCGTGTGGGTGAGAGGGGAGGGCATCCGCCCCTCGATGGGCGCCGCGACGTGGTCTTCGTCCTCGATGCGTAGCTGCTGCATCTCGTTCCACTCGTTCCACCTCGTCACCCGCGCAGGCTAGCGAGCAGCGTCGGAAGTCGATCTCATTGCTATGATGAAGAGGGAGGGGCTCACCGAATCGATAACACCGTATACGAGGTACACCGCAGCCGCAGCGCCAATCCCCACACCGAACCCCTCTGCGAACCCGAGGAACGTGCACGCCGCAAGTGTCCCTACCACCACAGCGTATTCCATCCATGCGAGCGTCTTGGACGATTCCCAGATCGCCTCGAGGAAAAGCTCGATGCCGAAGAAGAGGACGAGCGCGGAGGCGAGGATGGTGGGGACGTATGGGAGGAGGAGTCCGGAGCAGAGGAATAGGGCAGCGGTGAGAATGATAACGATGGAGAGCTCGAAGCGACCGCCTTTGGCGCGGGTCACGTAGACGGAGTCAGAGTATTGCTGTGGCGGTGTGATCATTAGGTTAAAAGAAGGCGAGGTGGAGGGGTATCGTACTAGAATATTCGGTACAGTTCCAACAATTCCCGCAAATATGTTGGCCGCTCCTTGGCCTGCAAAGTACTTTAGCAGCGAAGTAATGTCAGAGAGAGGCCAACCTAATAATTCGTGATTCATATCGTATGAGACATCCAGAGTGAAAGCGAGGGTGGAGACATAGATGGGCAGATTGAGAACGCTGACATGCCTTCAGCATACACCGCGAAAGTTTGCCAAAGCTTACCCAATGACGACGAGGAGAACAATGTTCTGAATCGCACTCTTGAGGGACCACCATTCCACCAATCTCTGAGATATCCGTTTAATCCAGCGGCAGTGGATATGCGGGAATGCTCACAAAATCGAACAGGGCCCAATAATTCCAACTGGTCACGATTCCGGAAGACGAACGGGACGCAGAGTCGACGGTAAATAACCAGCCAGTAGCGACGAGACGCTCGTTCGGGACCCCCAGCGCGCGGACTGTGATCCAGAAGACAGTGGGGATAATAAGGAGGGAAATTGGAATGTAATACGCGGAGCGGATGAACCCGCGCGTCCACAGCTCGATATACCGAGAACGCAGGCTTACCGACAGGATAAATGCGGGGAAGAAGGACGCGGCGAGTAGCCCAAGATGACCGTTATCAAAGAGTGTGGATCTGACATCCGAAAGTGATAGTGGAGTGGCGGAGGGAGGGAACGGGAGTCCCAGTCCGAGAACGAAGAGTGAGACGCTGATGGCGCCAATCGCACCGGTGAGTACAGTCTGCGGGAAATATGCGACCTAGAAGCCATGGTGGGTGCCATTGTGTAAAGTGCAAAGGGAGAGATACAAGATTTCCCAGCTTGAGTATCCCAAGAATAAAAAATGCCGCACCGGTCAGGAAGGACGTCAAAGCGTACGCCGCCATAACTGTCGGAATCAGCCCTGGGTGGTCGTTACCAAGGACGCCGCGGATATCATTGGCCATTCCTCTTAGAAATGGCAAGATTTCAATCAACATGGTGCCCGTGGCCCCAGGAAACCGTGAGCCGCCAAGGGTCATTGCACTCTGCGATATGAGTCCGCTGAAAATTTCATTGAATATCGGAGTCGCACACACACAAAAGGGATTTGGTCACCTCATGATGTACAGGGAGATCCCTTGCAGTTGCAAAAACCGAAAAGCACCATTTCCAGGAAATACGAGGATTCCAGTGGAGACTAGTTAGAACGTGAATTTTGGCACCGCTACCGATCTCAGGAGGAAAGGCAGACCAGCATCCAGAATTTTAAGGAGAGTTCCAAGTATGACGGCTGGTAGAGCGCGATACAACCGTACAGGCAAAGAGGAGATGAATCTCACTGAGCGCGTTCGAAGCACATCCATGGTGAAGGCAAGCAAAGACGCTTTGAAATTTGACGATGACTCGAAAATGACCGGATCACCATCCACATGGCGACAAACTGTTTGCTCTGGACAGGCGGGCCGGAGTAGGCCACGGTCCTGGTACCGGCTTGGGTTTAAGGTTCCAGGTCTCTCTTCCGTAAAATACGGAACTTCGATCACCGCCTCGATCGTGGAGTACCAATCATTCGGATCTTCGGCCTTCAGTCCGAGTCGTTCGGGCTTCATCTGGTTCTTGTGGCTGAAGAAACGGTAAAAATGGATGAAACAACACTGACCAGATCATGGATAATACACATGTGTAGCGCGCTCCGCGGCAGAGCCCACTAACTCCAAACCTACACAGGTGTGAATTTTAAATTGGTGGCAACATTAATTCAATTGTGGTACCGTTAGGTAACTACATTTGACACGGCCTGTTGCCACGGTGCGAAAGGGGAGGTACAGGTGGGCAGCGAAGGCCCCGGATTTCTTACCCTTCGGCAAAGGGTAAGAAATCAAGTTCCTCATTTCTGGTTGCCACATGAGTGTAAACCTTGGAGTAGGAAACGAGAATGCGACTTCCCTCGGGAAAATAAGCCAATCCAAAACCACTTTCCAGTTGGCCGTGCGTTGTGATGATTCTGGAGGGAAACCCTCGGCAGAGCATCGGCAAGGCATAAACGTCCCATCAAAACTCAAACTTCGTGTTGAATATCTCACGCAGGATGTGCCACATGCGAAGTCTGAAACCCAGGTCGATGTTGAACTCACACATTTGGTCTCCATGGTACTCCCTAGGTGAAATAGAAAATTAGAACCCCCCATTTTTCACCAGCTAAACCAAGTGTGCACAGAACTCGATGTCTGATCAAGCCATGCAACACGTTCAAAGCAGAATTAATGGTAAGAAAAAGGCTTGAGAGACCCTTCTCAACTACAAGGCCATGAATTTGGTTCTGCATAACAAGTTTGGACTGAGACAAAGCAGGTACATGGGCATTCACTAAATTAACCCCCTTCATTAGTTTCAATGCCTGCCGCTCTTCCGCATCATTAGCCGTGGTCACATCACCATTTTCTATCCGTTCAGATATGACGTGTACAGTCTGGGGTGAAACGGCGGCAAACTTGGCTGATACATGATCGAAGTGAGAGTGTTTTTATCTTGGGGTTGGTGCAAAGTAAAACCTCCCTTCTTTGGAGTATATTAAGGGCGGTAAACAGTAATGAATAATGTGTGTGAAACCATCTGGCAGAGAATGAAAAAATGATTGACATCAGTTTTTATTCTCAATGGTGTCCTCTGTCTACGATCCTCACAGCCTCCAAGACCATACGAAAAAAGGGTCGGATAAATCTAAGACAAAACATGCCTTCGCTTTGGCATAGGTGTGGACACTGCAGCATTATGGATATGAATATAATATGGAATCCTTGTATTCATATCATATTTTGGCCAGCACTAAGAGTAATTGCAACAGTTTTTGGTGTTCTAAGTTCCCAAGAATGAATTTCCTTTTTGGGAATCAAGGCCTTCGGCAAGACCTTATCTTAAGGCCTGAACCTTAAGCTAAGCCTTAGCTTGCCAGCAAGCTGATTTTTGAAACCTTAAGGTGAACACTGCATGATCCGGGCCGTCAGAACTGAACTCCCTTGTCCCTCATCACCATCTCTGTCGGCAACTTGGACACCAACCCAGTGACACTTCTTCCTTCTTTTCTGGACTACTGTACTATTACGACCAAAGGTTCAGGTGACGGTGACACTCGGATTTTTTTGATGTGTTTAAAAATCGCGTTAATTCAAAAGAAAAATTTTCGGTCATCTTGGTGAGTGAAAATTCTAAAATTAGTGAACCTTTGGTCATAATAGTACAGTAATCCAGGGTTGTATCCACTGATTTGTACTTGGCTCACAATTTGGCCAGCCTGGATGACTTTTCAATGACATTGCAGGAACTGGCAGCAATGGCACTCTGTGGGCTGTGTCTCAAACCACGTTGCCTCTTTCTGCTTCCACCTTACTGAGAACCATGAATCGGACGTGGTGTGTGGAACATCGCTGGCTTTCTTAATGGTCTACACCAATGACAACAGGTGTAGCTTGCAGCTCGGGGTTTGATTCCCCGTGTCTGAGTCCACCAAGTTTGAAGTCCCGTCCTTTTTGTGCACTAATTTTCCCAACCTTGCTGTAGGCTTACTTGTGCCGATGCAGAAACAACTGCATCGAAAAACTCTTGAAGATGAGGGCAGTTGCAAAAAGGCATTGGAGGAATTTTGATATGTCTAATACATTGTATTCTCTTCTGTGTGTCTATCATTCAGACTCTAGGTTGATCTTTCAATTAACAGAGCAAGGAAACGGACATTGCGTTTGAGAAGAATTTGTGTAAGGTTGAGGGTGTAGAGCAGGCATGTGGGTGCTAGGGGAACCTGACTGAGAACCCTGGTTTTTCTCAGGACTGAACAAGAGATAAGGAAAAGTGAGGTGTATAATCGACAGACACGACGTAAGTAGAGGTCACAATCATTGCTCCCACTTTGGGACCCCGCTATAAGATCCGCGTAACACAAAGCAGGGCGTGTCACGATTTGAGCCTAATCGCTCCATCTTATCTAAAAGCACGTGACGAGATAAGACAAAGGAGAATATCGAGAAGGAATTCGATCGTCGGACATATTATTTTATTCCGAACGACTTCGCAACGATCGACAAGGTGGTTACCTCAAGGACAATCGGACGCGTGTCGACGGAACAATAAACACGTACGTTACACGACGTTTTAATAATAGGTGACAGTTCTTCTTTGCTTCGATCGCTATACACGTTGTTTCCTTTTGTTACTACGCATTATCTATAGACTACACAGCCACTCATAAACAGTATAAATACGAGTAGTTATTCGCTTGTAGTCTTTACGCTTTTATTCACTCATTTTTCGAGAACTAATACCTCACTCCCCAATCCGCAATCTTTGTTATCGTTGGACGAGAGGTTTTTGATTGTGACAGGGCGCCTTTCTCCCCATTGGACATCGCCGGCGAGAGAATAGAGGCAAACCACAGCCAAATGGGATCATCCTTGGGCAGAGTGAAAGAGAATTTTTCAACAAGCTTGCATATGAGCACCTGCATCTCCAATATCCTGCTCACCTCAAGGTAAATAAATCAATATGTTTAATGAGCGGTAGACTCATGCAAAACGCCACCTAAATCAAACTGACTGTTAGTAAATTGAGCTGGGCTTCCCAGAAATCTCACACCAGACAGGTGCACGGGCCGCCTGAAAAGGGCAACATAAATTTTATCAGCTCAACTATGATGTCATAAGGGCAACAAGGATATCCCCCCACAGGTTAGCATATGGCCCTACACTGGTTTCACCCTTGTAGGGTGACCCTTCCAGCCATCACTGGGGCTTGAACGTATTCGAATCAGGGCCCCAGAAGGACTCAAGTCTAAGACATATAGATCAATGTGGGGATTTCAAAGGAACAGGTTAATGCAGAGCAAGGATGCACCTTTGGAATGAAGCAATTGTCAATGTCACAAGCTGGCCCTTGTGAACAGGGATCTGCGTAATGACTTCTCCCGTGGAGGTTTTGATGTCTTCTGTGATAGGAATGACTGTGTCTGCAAGTGCAACACACTCCTCAAGAGCCAGTGCCAGATAGAGTCGGAGTGTCTCCTAAACATTATGACCACAGGTCAGCTCACATCACGCCCAAAAGAGAGCTATCAAACCTTGATGAATGCATTGAGCAGGGGCATGTTATCATATGGGACACTGTGGGGATTGGCTTCAAGATTGAACTGGATTTCAGCGTGCAGTTGATCCTGGAAATTGCTATGCCTGGCGAGCTCCACCAACCCGAATGCCAGTGTATTGGCCTAAATATGGAGCGGTGTTTAGGAAAGGGTAAGACTGAAAGCAGGAAGTAAATTGGCCACTGTGGTATCTTGGCCCACAAGGAGAATGACCCCAGTTTGAGCCACAACCACGTCTTTGCTGATCCCTTTCTTTGTGCTCTCTGAATGGATGGAATTGACTGAGAAATTCCTGTCAATCCGACGGGCAAAGAGTAAATAAAAACTCATGAAGCTGGCCATAAACATCGCTGTCAATCCCAAGACTCTCTACAAGATATTTTGCTTTGCCCATGGCACTGAATGCATGGGTTGGAAGATAAGCTGCTGCGTTGAAGACTGAAGTGGGCAACAGTGTGCTGAGGGAGGTGGCTAGAACCTGTGCTGCAGATTGACTGGAGGCAAGCACCCTGGGAGAAGGGCCGTCATGGAAGTGGCTGTTGGACCGAAAATTTCCCTTACACTATCTGGCAGTTATTCACCACGAATTCCTCTCCCAAATCTTGGGTCAAACAACCAAGGATGGCTGCATGATACAAATGTCAAATGTACTTATGGCTTGCCTATAGCACACCTTCACTGACTGCGCCCAGAGTCATGGTGCTGGGCAGAGGAGAGACATTGATCAGCAAGGCTGAGGATTGTTTGAATTGCTCAGTCAGCTAGAGATGTGGCATGTGTGATCAGGGAGTTGGTGTAAATAGGCAGTCAAATATCATCACCGCCTGTGCCATCTTCTTGAAAATGGGTTGGTAATTCTTTACAGTGCCAGTGGTAAACCCGGTGTTCAGTGCAGCACAGAGCCGTTTGTGGGTATCTCCTATGGTATTATTACACTCAGCATCCCAGTACTATTGTATGTCAACGTGTATGTGCAGCAGGAATGCACACCTCTCACTGCCAACACGCTTTTCTCTCCATAGACCAAATACTATGATGTGCATAAGACAGATGTGCTGGAATTTAAACCCTGAGACAAAGTATGGCTCTCCTCTAAAGATATTCCTACAGATCAACCTTCTGAAAAGCTCGAGAACATGGGACTAGGCCCTTACAAAGTCCTAGAAAAAGTTGGAGCAGCATCCTATAAGCTCTGCCTTCTAAGTATAGAAGGGATGCATGACGTATTTAATGTGGCCACCAGCACATTACTGAGAAGAATGGCTGGCGCCCCAAATAATTGCCAGACAACCACGAGGTCAAGGTAATCCTCAAACACCAACGAAGAGGGTGCAGATATCAATATTTAATCAAATGGAAGGGATATCCTCTCAGAGAACATCAGTGGGAACCAGCACATCACCTGACGAATGTGAAAAAGATGTTGAATGAATACAACAGAAAACACAACATTAATATTTGCTGATTTTCCCAACAGGATACTAGGATTATTTAATTAAATGGTATAAACCAAAGGAGGAGTCCTTACAATACTCAACAAAGAAATTATGTAATCTAGTTTAACAATTTCGAGGAAATTGAGGATGATACTGTACAATCTATGGTCACCGAGGATGTCAACCCTTAAGGGGGGTAATGTCACAATTTGGGCCATAATTGTTTCATCTTATCTAGGTGCTGAACATGACAAGATAATGTGGATAAGTGCCAGACAGATGAGATAGTGCAATTGCAGGAATTGCTCAACTTAAGATCATTGACATTTCAAGAATCCCATGGGTTTTCACATGATGAAGGTATTCTGAGTGTTTCCCATGATTGACTACACAAAAAACCTCATGGACAATTAGACACATGGCTACAGAACAATAAACACATACATTACATCTCTTTTAATATTCATGACAGCTCTTCTGACATTTGACATGCTTTGATTGCTCTACATGTTGTTACCTTTTGTTCTTGTATATTTAGTTACAGACTACACAGCTGCTCATAAACAGTATAAATATGAGTAGTTATTCACTTGCAGTCTTTACACTTTTATTCACTCATTTTCGAGACTAATACCTCACGACCCAATCCGCTATCATCTTGCCGATAGTCGGACAAGAGGTCTTGATTGTGACAGGTGATGAGCTTTCCCATATATTCATCCAAATGACAAGCTTTCACGCTTTTCCATCAAACTCACAAACTTTCTTGCTCTTAAGTGAAGTAACGAAGTGACGAAGGTGGGTACTACTCGGCCATATCAAAAGTTTCCGCCGATCAGAAAAACATCCATCACAGCGTGACAAATCCTCATGGAATGAAAGTGTCGATATAATGTTGATATACTACACATATGAGCTTTCTATGTATGCACTTAGAATCTGGTATGTTCACTCTCTGCATTGATCATAGCCTGCACAACTCTCGGCATCTGATTAACATGTTTGTTGACTTCTTCCAGCAAAATTGACTCACAAACCTCAGTTGTGGCATTGATGAGCCCAATGCATGTCATAAGGTGATGCAGTAGTTGTGTGAGATGCCTTTGAAGATCAAAGTGGTTCTATGGGAGAAATACCAGGAGAGTTTGGCAAGTGTTTGAATGTTGATCTTCATGCCAACCATGGCTGCAGCTTGGGCACTGTATTCTCTGGCCCGTACAGCATCAATGACATGGGCTTTTTGTATGAGAGGGTCAATTGGATCACCTACGATGCTGGCATGCCATTTGGAAGGTAGTAGTTGAAAAAAATGATGTAGTGCTGCGAGAATCTTGATCGGCAGAAACTTTTGGTGAGACTGAGTACTTGTTCAATGCAACACGTGTCACAAATTCATCCTTCCTGCATGTTACATGTGGGACCTGAGAAATGGGGAGAAGAATTCAGCATGGATCACTGAGAATATGTGAGCTTCCCAGATAGGCCAGTGGGGAGGTACATGCAAGGGGGCTAGATTGAAAAAGAACTTCACCACCATCAAAACATGGAGTTCTAATTTCGCAGGATTCGAGCAGACAAGGATTATGGCGTATTTCACTTTAAATCTAAGAAAAAAATGGAGCCTGTATCACTTAAGCACTGCGTTCCGTGGGGCCGTAGGCACAGGGTCTGCCTACCCCTGTAGGCAGAGGTAGACCGACCTCACGGGTAAATCAGCCATGCCACCATGGCTCGAGCTCGGTTTCTGGTGCAATACCCATTAAAACATCCGCGGTGCAAGCACTGAACGTGGGATTGTAGTTATATGTAGTTCCACAGCCCACAGCTGTCAATTTTCGGCACACTCAGCCAACTTACGGCAATCTCCACGGCATGTCCCGGGTGTAAAGGCAGAGCGATCAATTAATAAAATATTGGCTCCGTGGGAACATGGTAACCGGTGGAGAGCAATATTAGCTATGTGGGAACGCGGCAACAGCAACAGAAAGCACGGGGATCAAGATAGGGAGGCCTGAGTAGACCTATGTAGGCAGACGGTAGGCCAAGGTAGGCCCAATTTGGCCTACATGCCGTAGGCAGACTCTGCCTACGGGGGGTCGGCCGACGTAGACCGACGTCGACCCACGTAGACCGGCCTTGCCTACCGGGGCTCGGAACGCAGTGAAGATACCAGAAAATCCCAGGGAGGGACTAAACTAGACGTACCAAATCGTACTAGCGTTAGAAATTCCACGTTTTTTAGGTTTGTGGGGACCGTCGAGAAGATCTCAAAATTTGAGCCATCTGACCATTTCGATTATTGGTGTGGAGATGGGTTTGAGGCCGGAGAAATTTAGATAGCGCTGGCGGAGACAATTTAGCTCACAACATAAGGTTCCAAACTTTGCTCCAACTACCTAGGCGCGACGTACTTCGATATATTTGTATGTAAGGGTTGGGTGAGAGCGTTCTTCAGGGTTAGAAACTCGGATTCAGAATGAGATTCTCGAGCGGCGAAGCGGATTACAGTCTGCTCATATATATGTAATGTTGTGGATCGGATTCATTGCTATGCAATTGAACTGAGCGGATTCTAGATGTTATGATCGGCAAAGTCCTTGATGTACCACTGGGAATTCTCGCCCTTGGCCGGACCACTCCATCCTCTCACTACCCCACCATTATCCATCGATACACCCCAGACGGCCATCGTGTATTCAGGCGTCTCCGCGATGTGTATCCTGTTACGATGGGAAATGAACAATCGGCAAGTGAAAATGAATCGAGTCCAACTTACATGGCGGCGCCATTCTTCATGTCTTGGAAGGCGAAAAAGGTCGGGAAAGCCCCAAAAGTAAAATCTACCCCGTTCGCCACCGTATTACCGGTAGTGAGGGATAGTCCAGAAGCGAGGTGGTGAATAGAAAACGCCCTGGCTCCGACAGGGCGGATCTCGAACTAATGCAAGAACACGTCAGGCGAGTAGATAAGCAGGTTGAAAATGGATGCTTGCCTTCTGATTGGGATCGTCATTGATATCCCATTGGTGGACAGCGTGAGAGCCCTTATTATCTGAGTAATCATACTGGAAACATTTCTTCGAGAAGGCCGAGCGGATTCGGATTGGCGTATTGACTTTCACAGGGCACCATCCGTTGTAGGGGCTGTCAGATTATATTAGATCATTTTGCACATATTGTGTTGCTGAAGAACGAAAGTTCACCAACCTAACTTGCGACTTGTAGGCTGCCGCGTCGGCAACCTCCTTCTGCAGTTTGGTAATATCGCCCTTCAACTGGTTCAGCTGTGTCTGCGACTCGGCCAGCTGCTTCTTTGTGATCGCCAGATCATTTGACACATTCTGACTGTCTTTGTCCTTTGCTGCTTCCAGTGCTTTTGCTGCTGCTGCCGCCGCTTCGGCTGCCTTTTTGCTTCTGAACGTTCGTCACTGTCTGTTGAATTGTCAGCCAAAATCTGCAAGTCGCTCGGACTTCGTCGACATACGGGGAGTAGCATGCGGAATACCACGGGACTGAGATACTGCCACGTTCGCGACGGATCGCATGCAACCCTGGGGTCGACGGCGACTGTATCGACCTGTAAGCACCGCAATAAGTTTGTAATTAACCCAAATTGACAATGATCACCTCTTTGACAATCTTGATCATCTCGAACCTACAATCGCGGCGGGCCTGGTCCAGGCCGAACTGATCACCGTCATACGGGACGAGGTTGTTCGGGGGCATAGGTGCATCATGCAGTGCTTGCTGGGCCGGGACGACCGTGGCGGGAGTTTGCTGCGGCACAGGCTGAGTGACATTTGGGTCGGTTGCTGGATCGCTAGTCGCTAGTGCAGCTTGCAAGGCTTGTTGTTTCTGTTGATATTCGCTCATTTGCTTGTCGTAATATTCCTTGGCCTGAGCTTTGAGCTCAGCTAACTTGGGGGGAACTTCCTTCGCGGTGAGCGTGCATTGCCCCTTCTCAACCTCCCAGGCAACTATTCAAATTATCAGTGGGCCACCAGAATGAAGCCCAATTCGATTACCTTGTTGAATGTCGCGCCACATGACTTTATAGTCCATGTACGCGTCGAGAAGGGCGGAGGAGTACACTCCAGCATTTTCGTAGTCTAGCGTAGCCGATATTAGCTATTCTTCATGGAGAGAATGCTAAATACTTGCCCAACGGGGACCCTTTAATGCTCTGCTCGTAGAAACTCTTCAAACTCGTGTACTTGGTCAGGATTGCGCTGCGACGGAATCAAAAGAGATTACAGATGATTCAAGAAGAGAACGAACTAAGTTCGCATGGGGCAGGCCATCACATGTTCCGGAAACTCTATCGCCACGTGCTTGAGCGTGTCGAGAGTCCAGTCTGTGACTGTTGCGTCCTTGATGTCTCCTCCACCCTTCCAAGAGACGGAGATGGTCGTCTCTCCGTCGATGTTGCTACTTACATCCTCCTTGTCGAGCGAAGCTTTTGCAGACACCTGGATGCCGTCGAGCCCCATCGACCCCGCCAAGTCACCCCTTATCCGCGTCGCTTGGGAGCTGTCATTGAGCTTGATGGATATGAGCGCATTGAACTCTCCTCCTTCAATGAATCCTAAAACAAGGACGGTGAACCTAGAGGCATTGGATTACGTGGAGGAGTTTCACCTGATATAAAAGAATCACCATACACCCGATTGAATTCCGAAAAGGGGACATTGGGAATAGGTGCAAAGTCGGTAAGATCCGGAGCGGTGAGATGTTGATTCGTAACGCGCACTTGGATGAAATAGTTGATATCGCTCTCCTTGAACTTCTTGCCGTCAAGGAAGGAAGCAGACACGTCTACACCTGCTCCTCCAGTCTCTAGTTTGACTTGCAGAGAACCTACGAGCAATAATAGGCGTTTTAGCAATCAAAGAACACGAAATTTAACATACCACTGACGTTCAAGCTATTGGTGACTTCGCTCATCTTATCGACGAATTTCGCCGTCCAAGTTACATTCTGGCTGATATCGACGTTGCTCCCGTCGGGGGCTGTCATGAGACCGAGCTGGTATTGTGGACGAAGACTTTTGTCGGTGGCGGTTTCTTGCTTGCCGCCAGCCAGCCTGACAACATCGTTGACACACAATTGCTGCGTGAATGAGTTGAATCTGAGGTAGTGTCAATATGCAAACGAGTAATCTCGGAGAACGGAACAAACCCCATTCCAAGACGCATCGCGTCATTATATGGAGCAAGGAGAAGAGCCATGGTGATTCGAGTTGTAGATGAGCCATCCCGTCAAACCCCAAGGGTTTTAATAATGGGCGCTATTCTCCGGTCGACGGCCCAGAGTAGATCTATTTTAAACATGCGATATTGACTAAAGAATTGCCGCAGCGGCCGCTTGAAACGGAATCTAAAAACATGGTGCTTTCGCGGTAGCTTTCGGCACTGAGACCGAGTGTAATGAGCAAAACTTTCAAACCGAAACCGAGATGGGATACTTTCTTCAATGAAGCCAAAGAGGGATAGCTTCGTCCTCTATGTCATGGAATGACGACAAGGACTGCACGCCACATCGACGGGGTACGGCCGTCGTTTGACAGGTGGAATTGTCTTGGAACTGTCCATCAGGCGACGGCCGTGATTTTGCCATTCCATTTTGCATGTCACGACTGCCGAGTGAAGTTGTGGTGAGTGAAGCTTTCTACATTTTCATGAAGCATGTCTTCTCAGAGCCCGACGGTAATCCGACGGCCGTTATTGACGTCGTCCCCGTTTACGCACGCAGCCATTATCCTTCTCCCCAGGCACCAACGGCCGCAGAGAGCGCGAAGTAACACGTCCAGATGCGTTTGACGCTTCATTGAACAGAGTTGGAACAGAGTAGCGATTCGATCTCGATTTCAGGTTCGGCTTTAAATCTCTTCACTGTTTCTGATGACGCTTTGTATTACTGTCGAGAGGCACCAGCAAAGTACCGTGTTTTTGGAGTCCGTCCCAAGCGGCAATTCTTTAGGAATAGCTTTCCCCGTCACACTTGACAGTCGACGGCCGCTCTGGAGAACGGTCGTCAAAGTACATTCAGGATCCGATCGGACGATTGGCATACCCATTGAGCCATCCCGCCCGTAGACCCGTCGCGTCGGGCATGGGTGGCCCTACACTCAACTTCAGATCAATAATAATGGTTTCACGTTACACCCGGATCTTCTTCTGGGGAGTAAAGGAAAATGTTGCTAGATCTACATCCGAGTTCATAAGCTGATTTATTAAGGACGCCGGAGTGTCGTGGTAGAGAAAAAGCAAAGAAAGAGGAGAAGCACCATCACCCGTCACTGCGCTGTCACAGGATCTGATGGATCGGGGTCGAAGTCCCATATTTAAAGAGGTACTGGTCACGTTAGCTTTGACTTTCGTTTCATGAAGAATCGCCGACCTTATTTTACTCGGTGTTTATCGCAGTTCTCCCGGTGGCTTAGACCAGACAGACAGCGACCGGAGCTCCCGAAGACTAAGTAGCCATCTCCGAGCGCAACGGAAAGGTTATTCCAATGTCGCATTAATACAGTGGTCGCACCAGCAACATCCATCTCGCACCTTTCGAAAAATGGGAGACATTGACACTTTGGACAAGCTCATCCCACTCGACCCAAACGTTCCTAGTGTATCCTATCAAGCACGCGAACTGGTGCCCGTCTACATTCCATGGACGCGAAAAGCCTTCTCTTTGGGGGCTGGCTTTGATATTCCATCGAGATCAAGACCTGGGGATGTCGGAAATGTCTCTCTCCGCCCGTCCGCATTCGACTCCAAGGTGAACAATGTGTCCCTGGTCTTCGAGCCCACGAATGCGGCCAACTCGTTCCGACAAACGGAATCCAGCTCCACGGCGTCATCGTACGAACATATGTCTGCGAGCTTCGGGGTATCGGCGAGTTGTGGGTTCCTCGGTGTCTCTGTGCAAGGCGAGTTCGCGAAGAACGTATCTGCGAATCGAGACGTGAGTAGACAGATTGAAACGGTTGCATGTGCTGATATCACATAGTCAAAAAAAGTTTCGCTACAAGCCTCAACGCGTGTGGGGCGGATTGGATTCAGCGCTTGTCCACAGCTTTCCTCTGCATCTCTCACTCTTCTGCGGAAATCACCCTCCGATTTCAACCGCACGTACGGGCAATACTTTGCCGCCGCCCTCTTCATCGGCGCGGACACCACTACGTTCCTATCCACCTCATCCTCCACGGACCTACGTTCCGAAATGCAGGACATCGAGGTTCAGGCGAAAATCTTGTGGATGCACAAAAAGGTCTATTCAAACCACTCCCACTCCGAGTCCGCCTCGTCGACCTACGACGTCACGTACGACGGCTTTGACACATTGAGCGGGTACCAGCGCCACTTGCGAGCGACAGATGCCATGGGGTATGTAGCACTCCAGACGGAGGCTGCGGGGAACCTCTCCAGCGGAATTGGCCTACTGGAAAGATTGAAGGATACGCTGCGGGGTGTGGGACTTGACGAAACGAAGGCAATGGTGCTGACGGAGAAGCAGCTTCAGGGCGTATTCAATTCCGGTGCAGTCGTTGAGGTAATGTTTCTTCCGTATACTGGTCTGAGAGACTATGCGGCCGCCACAGCTATTAAGACTCTTGCTTCCCAGCTTGACAAGGAGCTTCAATGAATTAATTTGTTCTGGCCCTCTGGTACTTGTTTCGTACCAATCCTGGAGTAACGTTATTTGCCCTTACGCAGCAACGTTCCAGTGTTGCTACACGTGTTGCCGAAATGTGTGACGAAGACTTTGAGGATGAGAGCTTCGAATAAAGGCCGAGTATGAGTAGGAAATACGGCGGTATGGACATACCGTATCATTATATTCAATTCGATGCGGATCAGCAAACCCAGATTTTCGCTGTAGTTTGTCATAGTTCTGGGCCCTCTACGTAAAGTTTTGTGGTACCGTGTAGTTTTCGGCGCTCTGCGTACGACGGACATTCTGCTTGTTGTTGACTCATTGCCAGTGCAGATATATATACCTTTGTATCCTAAATTTGATCCGAGGAATGACGATTTTAGTGGGACTGCGACTCGCTCAGTCTCACACCCGTGCTAGCCGAGTGCGACTCAGCCAGATTAGTGCGACTGAGTGCAGATCCATGTGCAACTGTTCGCAAATAGATCATTAGTGGGACTGATCCCCCATCAATAAATGTTCTGCCGGCCTATCTGCCGTCTGTCGAGAATCGGACTATCGGTCCGTTCAACTGCCACATGGGTTCCATAAACAACGACGTGAAGATTCGGAGCATGCACACACAGAAATTAGCGAAATTTCGCCCTACCCGAAGTTAGTTACGGAATGTGACTCGGAACCCGCAATATCAGCGGCACCGGAATTGCCGCCGATATGTACAATTTCGGTCGAAATGTCGGCTTCCGTGTCGTTCAAGCCGAAATTTGGAGTTTCAGCTGCGCCGAAATGCTTCGGGGTTGCCTTATAACACTTGTAGCGCGCTCCGCGGCAGAGCCCACTAACTGGTTGCAGGAAATAATTTTTTTTAAGTCAAATGCCAATTCAATTCGCATGGTACTTTGAAACATGCTTTGGTTATCTCACAATTCTGTTTCACCTCTTCACATCTGATGCACTGACTCAACTTTTGAAAATGAGCTCTTCTACATCATCTGGCAAAACATATCAATGGTGCAGTCAAGCCAGTCTACTCAAACTTCTTGCACTCAAGTTGGGCAGAGGCTCACATTAGATGGGAGCATCACACCTTGTCTAACAATCTGGGCTCAGATTCATTGAATGTCTACTGTGGCATCTAATGGATTAAAATTAATCTCACTTATTAAGGTGGTAACTGACACAGATAAGTCCACACCGATGACCCCCCATGAATAGGTACGCACTAATGAACCGTAACTTATGATGGACTGTTGCTGGTTGACTTGCCGTTGTGATTGAGCTTTCACAAACTTTTCAAACCTGACCCAGGGCGTGCCTCATTTGCCAAATATCTTGTATTTCAATTGACAAAGAGACAATTGTTAAAGACAGATTTCGCCTTACCGCTTGATTAGGGGCAAATTGGCTTCCTCTTCACAGAACAACATTTTCAAAAATGAAAATTCTCTTCTCCACATGAGCTCCAGGTCAGCTTATTCAAGCTTCTGAGCTGTGAATGCTACTTTCAGATTTTTGGTCACAGCTCTGCTAGCATGACCCTGTTACTGTAGCGCCATTCAGAACATCGTGTAGGTGCGGAAAAAGCATGACGTCGAGGCTAAGGAGCTTACTGCATCTGGTGATAGCTGAAACTGTGAATAAATACCCACCTGCAGCAGCGAGGTGAATGGACTCCCAAAACCATCTATCTAGGTTTGAGAATTAGCTTCCACCATTGACCATACTGTGAATCTAGGATGATGTAAGGGCAACCCTGCGGCCCGAAAATAGCTCAAGTCCTGGCGAGGGAGAATCCAAAGGTTAATCGACAGGACTAGCTAAATATACACTCTGGCGCACCTGGTGAGGGAGAATCCGAAAAGAAGAAAGCTTAAGGATTCCCACGCCAGGTGCCGGTATCTACTAACTAGTCAAGCACGTGTCCGTAGTGATCGGCAGAGATCCTGGGCTTGGTCGCAAGCCACGTGCCAGCAGGAGTTGCCGGGCCGGTCGTCCGGTCGACCGGTTACCGGGCGGGTGCCGGGGGGAGCCGGAGAGGCGCCGGGAGGGACCGGAGACAGGGGTTCCCCTGACAGATGACTTGCAGTGAGAAAATTAACTGATATTGTGGGGCTTGCCCAGTTTTCTCTGGTAGAGATCATGGTTGGTGAAAAGGAGTTTCATATCCAGTTCCGATGATACAAGACTTCACCGTTCTTGACCACCCCACACATGGAAGAGCTCTGAGAAGTAGCAAGCCCCAAAAGGCCTCCAACCATAGTTGTGGAAATATGGACAGCCGACAATTGTTCCAGAAGGTCAGTGGACACTGGACAGGATCCAAAAAGTACTCAAATATTAAACAACCCCGAGATTGCCCATCAAACCAAACAGAACCCTTCAGACTTAAAAGTTGAAGTGCAAAGAAGGGATAAATTGCAAACACGCCACCAACAGGACATTGCAGAAGCACAAGAGAAAAGATAAACTTTCAATTATCAGTGCTAACGAGCATATTCTCTGGAAAAGGGCCGGGAAGGAAGAGGGGAGCCGTTTCTGGCTTTCAACGGTCGCGCAAGGTAAATGCCGAGATAGCCGATCAAACCAAGCAGAACCACCCGGCGCACCGGCACGACGTTCCGAGGTCCGCCTTTCCCAAAAAAACAATGATCGCGACGCCGCCACGTCCGCCATACGTCGTTTACGTCATCAAACAATGGGCGGACAGGTCTTGTCATTGCCCTGACAACGTCCGAGGGGTCTAATAAACTCGCGACGGGTATCATCTCAAAATTGCGATGCCATGCGTTTAAAAGTTGTGATGTTAGTCAAACAAAATTGCGATGTGTCTGAGTCGACACTTCAAATTTGCGTCGTGGAAGATAAATTTTAGGATGGCACATAAAAATTGTGACATGCGTGAAGAAAGTTGCGATGTCGCAAAGAAACTCGCGTGATGTGCTCTTTCTCAAAGTTGTTGCCCCAAACTCGAACTCCTTTGCAGTTTTTTTTTTTTTTTTACAAAGTGGAGTTATACCAGATATTTTTGCAGCTAGGAATTGAAGTGCTGCTCGTTGTATCCTGGGCAGCACTTGAGCTGTCGACGGTAGGCCAAGTGCCGCCAATCCAGGCCAATCCGGTGCGCACATTGCCTTTAAGTTTTGGATGCCGCTCTTTCCAATCGGGCGCATAAGCTGTGTTTTGTTGGTCCCGCTCTCCGCCGGTCTTTAATTGCCGGTCCCATCAAATAGGCAGGAAGGATGCGTGATGAAATCAGTCAGCAGTCAAAAAAGGCAAAAGCAATTGATAAAATAAAATAAAAAAGAATGCCATTTGTGAGGATCAAAGAATTATCGGAATTATCGGAGATTTCGGATTTAAAACAGAATTTGGCAGGCGCCCTGTTTCACTATCACACCTGAGGACCCACTACCTAAAGTTAGCGGGCATATAGCAACCCCGAAGCATTTTGGGCCAACTGGAACACGAAGTTTCGAGTTGCATTCCAGCAAACACTGATATTTCCCCTGAAATTGGACATATTGGCAGCAGTTCCGGTGCCGCTGACCTCCCCCGTTCCGAGCCACATTCCGTAACTAACTTTGAGTAGGTCGAAATCTTGCTAATCTCCGTGTGATGATTTGGAGAGACAGGAAGGTTATTGTAAAAATTTAATATATATATAATAAATAATTTTACTGCTACGATCTGTAGTGACGGAGACTTGGTGTTTAATTAGCGGAATTTGCCCAGTTTGACAGGGTATTTGTTTGACAGCGTGTTCCTTGATCTGACGGGCGCTTCTGGGCTTAATTCAGGTTTAGCGCGCTAGCATGCAAAACACTGCCTCAACCACTTCATTTGTTCCTTGTCCATCCCTGCTCCAAGACATCACAGGTCCTGAAGGCAGTGCAGTGATTTCAAGGTGCCAGCCAGCAGCCCTGCACGGCATCACTATGAGCCTGACACCTGACACCATCACGGATGTCTTGCCTTTTTTTTTTTTTTTTTTTTTTTTTTTTTTTTTTTGCATTCAATTCGCCTCTTATCGTAACAAGGCCCCTGAGCCTCTTGAGTCACCCCCTGTGCCAGTCAACTGCCAATTGCGACCTCAATATCCCAATTTCTTACTCAGTTTATTGTACTCGACCCTGCTTTGCTAGCTTTGATCCCCATTCTCAACTTCCCCATTGTGGAGGGGTCAGACAGCCAGGATGTGGAAATCCTTCCACATTCCGTTTTTAATTCTTAATTCTACTTTGATACGCTGGTAATTTACCTTACATCATTTGTTTGTGTCGTAAATAGGGCCACATCATTCAATCTTACCCTTGTACCACGACATCAACGGCCAGTGCAGGGCAAGTGCCCAGAGGCTGTATCGACGCACCTCACCCCTTCCTCTCGGGAACACCATCAGTGGGCTCACAGCCACCAAGAACCTCATTTCATCGCCTTTCCCCCACGCTCTCTTCTCACGCCACTTCAGCATCTTTTGTACTCTGATTTTCTTCCATTTTCACACCCTATGGCTCGGGACTCTATTCTATTTTTATTCCCTATCATTCGTTCAACCTCTACCCGGATTACCGACCCATTTCCTGAACCTATGTGCCAGGTGTTCCTCCCTTCCACACCATCCTCCCTGGGCACAATTTCATTGTCTTTGGTTCAGTTGCACCATTTTCAGACCTTACTCCGTCACTGTATAAATACTCAGACTAATCTACAGCAAAATACACTTGAATTTCCCACAAAGCCTGATTCCACGCTACAATGTTTGAAGCTGCTGCAGATATTCCGCAGGGAAAAATCAAGGACTATAGGAGATTTGTCAGTGTTTCCTCTGTGTTAAATGCATGCAAAATGTGTTTAATCATCATGTATATATAGTCCGAAACCTGTAATCAGAATCAACTGATTACAGTGGCCTTTTGGCTCAGTTGGTTCCAGTGTTAGTTTCAGGCACAGGATTTAATACTCCATTTGTGTTCTGTTCAACTAACAACCCTTTCTTAGGCATTTCCACCAGCTCTTGGGGATCCAGCTCATGATCTCTTTTTCTCAGTTGAAACTGCAACTGAAAATATCCGTTTAATCCAGTGGCAGTGGGTATGCGGGAATACTCACAAAATCGAACAGGGCCCAATAATTCCAACTAGCCATGATTCCGGAAGACAAATGGGACGCAGAGTTGACGGTAAATAACCAGCCAGTAGCGACAAGACATTCGTTTGGGACCCTCAACGTGTGGACTGTGATCCAGAAGACAGTGGGGATAATAAGGAGGGAGATTGGGATGTAATAGGCGGAGCAGATGAACCCACGCATCCAAAGCTCGATATACTGAGAACGCAGGCTGACTGACAGGATAAATGCGGGGAAGAAGGACGTGGCGAGTAGCCCAAGATGACGGTTATCAAAGAGTGTGGATCTGACATCCGAAAGTGATAGTGGAGTGGTGGAGGGAGGGAACGGGAGTCCCAGTCCGAGAACGAAGAGTGAGACGCTGATGGCGCCAATCACACCGGTGAGTACAGTCTGCGGGAAATATGCAACCTAGAAGCCATGGTGGGTGCCATTGTGTAAATTGCAAAGGGAGAGATACAAGATTTCCCAGCTTGAGTATCCCAAGAATAAAAAAAGCCGCACCGGTCAGGAAGGACGTCAAAATGTACGCTGCCATAACTGTCGGGATCAGCCCTGGGTGGTCATTAAGGGAGAGATACAAGATTGCCCAGCTTGAGTATCCCGAGAATAAAAAATGCCACACCGGTCAGGAAGGACGTCAAAGTGTATGCTGCCATAACTGTTGGGATCAGCCCTGGGTGGTCGTTACCAAGGACGCCGCGGATATCATTGGCCATTCCTCTTAGAAATGGCAAGATTTCAATCAACATGGTGCCCGTGGCCCCAGGAAACTGTGAGCCGCCAAGGGTCATTGCACTCTGTGATATGAGTCCGCTGAAAATTTCATTAAATATCGGAGTCGCACACACACAAAAAAGGGATTTACTCACCTCATGATGTACAGGGAGATCCCTTGCAGTTGCAAAAACCGAAAAGCACCATTTTCAGGAAATACAAGGATTCCAGTGGAGACTAGTCAGAAAGTGAATTTTGGCACTGCTACTGGTCTCAGGAGGAAAGGCAGACCAGCATCCAGAATTTTAAGAAGAGTTGCAAGTATGACGGCTGGTAGAGCGCGATACAATCATACAGGCAAAGAGGAGATGAATCTCACCGAGTGTGTTTGAAGCACATCCATGGTGAAGGCAAGTAAAGATGCTTTGAAATTTGACGATGACTTGAAAATGACCGGATCACCATCCACATGGCGACAAACTGTTTGCTCTGGACAGGCGGGCCGGAGTAGGCCACGGTATTGGTACTGGCTTGGGTTTAAGGTTCCAGGTCTCTCTTCCGTAAAATATGGAACTTCAATCACTGCCTCGATCGTGGAGTACCAATCATTTGGATCTTCAGCCTTCAGTCCGAGTCGTTTGGGCTTCGTCTGGTTCTTGTGGCTGAAGAAACGGTAAAAATGGACGAAACAACACTGACCAGATCATGGATAATGATATTGTACCATTACGTTCAATTCGAACCTGGTCGTGACGCATGACATGGTATGAGCAATTTGATATTTCGATAGACCCCTGGGATGTGCATGACAGGGATAAAATTTTTGACAATCTCCCAAAACAATACAAACACTGGTTGAACATTTCAAGTTTTTCACTGAAAATTTTGGTGGAAAATGTTTTGAATTTTACAGCAATTTTTCAGTGAAAAACCAGGTGAAAAACTTGAACCATTTTTGTGAATTTTTTGAACCTTGTGAAAAATTTCTGAAAAAGTGGTGAAAAAGTTTTGAAATTCAAAAATGTCATTAAAAAGTTTCAGGTTTTTCACTTGGTTTTTCACTGAAAAATTGCTGTAAAATTCAAAACATTTTTCACTAGAATTTTCACTGAAAAACTTGAAATGTTCAACCAGTGAAAGACATGGAAAATGAGTTCATGCATGGTTTATGGAATTTTCTTTTTGCACTACAAGCTCTCAGTAATTGATTATTGCCCGACTTTGATCTTTGGCTGGCTTCGAGGCATGCAAGGCGCTTTACAATCTCAAGGCACCAGATCCGGAAATTTGGGTGGAAAAAATCCGGGCTCTTGAGAAGCATAATGAGGGATAATCAGACAACCCCAATCTGGCATCTACCACTCTGGAGGATGAGATTCTTGATGGGTGCGAAATTTCATCAAACAGGCGACAACCCAATTATTGCAGGTGGAGCCTCTTACTTCTGAAAACAACAGCTGTTACAGCGCCAAGACTCCTGATGATGTCGAAGGTAGTGAGGAAGATGGCGAGCAGCTAACTGAAGGAAAGATGGTAAACGGGTAAGAAAGCCAACCACAAAGTATGCGGGTTTTTGGCATCACCTGAGGGACAACATCAATTGGGAATAGGATGAGGAATTTACCTAAATTTTGGGGCTTTGGCCATGCAGCATATTTTGGATTTGACATTCGAGGTTTTGGAGGTGTAAGGATCAGATCCCGAGCATTTCTACAAACTGTTGAACTAATTCGATAAAGTCCCCCGTGATGTGTGACATCAACCATATTTCGATATCAATACAGGGGTGCGTGATGCATGACTATCAATTTGAATGTAATTGTACGGTAGCAGGCCCACGCATTGTGATAAGGACCACAGTGTCGCTATCGAAAGGTAATGTGTTTCAAAGGCAACTGCGTTCGTCCTCTAGGGGGAAGTAGAGTCGAATGATAGAGAGGAAGGTCGGTGCTTGGATCCACTTTGGAATTGGTGGGGAAAAGTGAGGAATGGATTGGGGAGATGGATCATCTCCTTAGTAGTTTCTGTGTGTGACGGCCTGTTGTCAGTCAAAGAAGGATTGAGAATGAAAGAATACTTGTTCAGGCTCCCTGTACTGTGTACGGGAACCTCTTATAACGATGCCCTGTCTGCTTTCCTTGGTGCACTCTTCCCCTTAGAACCAGTGCAGGACGTGTGATGTGTATTGTGCCAACAAGGACACCGACATTGTTCAAACAAGGTGCGAGACAATCTGTCTCCTCGACTGCGAATCGGCGGTTTTGGAACTGGTGGCTTCTCCCTGGGCCTGTCTTCAACAGAGCTGAGCTCACGAAAACGGTGATCCTAATCGAGGAAGCCTGGAATGATGACACTGGGCCTGGTGTGGAAGGACCCTGTAAAGGAGGTGTGGGAGATAAAACACCTAAGGTGCAGGCGAGTGTGAGAGAGGTGGCCTGTCTCCGGCTTTGAGAGCGAGGGAGAAGGGTGCACGATGACAAGGTACGAGTACGGGGGAAGGACGGGGTACCCCTTAGATTGAGTGAGACTTGGTACAGTGAATGGGGAAAACGCCCCGGAAGCTACTGACTATTCTACCTAAGTGCGCTCCCTTTTATACTCTTTCGACAACTTCACATGTTTCCAGGTGCGCCATGCGGTTGCAAGGCATTTCCAGGGCACAGAAGTCGTCTCAGCTAGTTCTGGGGTGCATACTTGGCAGGAGACGAGACGTCTCCGACAGGAGACCGATCGTCTCTGGTGGGATGTGAGGTGTGGTGAGGCCAAACGACCTCGGGAGTGGTTCGGGGCTTCAGGCACGGCCATTTGGTTTTATTCTGGAGCGTCCAGCAGGTACTGGTTCGGCGGAGACAAGTGGTCTCCCTCAGTTAGCGGTTGCGCCGCATGAAGTGCAAGCATGGTCATGGCTCGGATAGCCTGCCTCTTGTCTGTCCGCTCGGCCTTGTGCGCACAGGTAAGGTCTGGGGGCTAGAGGACTCATCTTCTCATTGTGTGGAGGAGGAACAGAAGGCGCAGGGCTGAAGGGCGAGGAGAAGACGAGAGATATCCGTGCGTGTGCGTTGTCTTGGTGCAGAACAGCTAGGAACGAAGCTTCCGGTGCTGCTGAGGAAGGTGCAGGAGGTCCGTTCAGTGGGGAGACCATTGTTCTCGTTGTGAGACTAGTTCCGGTAATGTGGTTTCCCGATTTGGAAGGTGCTTGTCTCGGACTCCGAGTGTGATTGCCATGTTCGAGAGCCGCTTGGAGGGGCCATGAGACGACAAGCAGTGCGTAGCATGCTCGGAGACCTCACAGTGTGCGCGACAAAGTCCACTATTGTGGGGCAGCTTCTGCTTGTCTCTGTTTTGGTCCATCAGGGTTTTGACATTTTGACTGCGTCTTGTTCCAGCTTGTAGGCTTGGCAATGCCAAGCGACAAGTTGAAAAGCCCAGACAAGGTCACAAGTGAGGAATATAACCCCCCCCCCCTTTGAATGGGAGGATCAGTATGTATTAATGGATCTCTTCTCGGCTACCCTTCATACATGCCCCTGCACCAACAACTGTACTTGCAGGTTCAAAAAACGCATCATTTTTAGCTGAAAATTCCGAGCTTGTGAAATCCAGACATAGATTTGCGAATTTGTGATCTTGCTGACTTTTCAGCCCTTTTTGGGGCTTGTTTGACCTTGTTCAAGCTCACAAATCAAATGTCAAAAGTCTGATGTCTATACACTTGCTTTAAGCAATTATATGGTCAAAGGCCTCAATATAATATCATAAAGATATGTACAGTATTTGTTTTAGCAAGATTCACATCATACTAGTACTTTCAGTAAAGGCTGTCAGGGGAACCCCTGTTTCTGGTCCCTCCCGGCGCCTCTCCGGCTCCCTCCGGCGCCCGCCCAGTAACCGGTCGACCAGACGACCAGCCCGGAAACTCCCGCTGGCACGTGGCTTGCGACCAAGCCCGGGATCTCTGCCGATCACTACGGACATGTGCTTGACTAGTTAGTAGATACCGGCACCTGGTGTGGGAATCCTTAAGCTTTCTTCTCTTCGGATTCTCCCTTGCCAGGTGCGCCAGAGTGTATATTTAGCTAGTCCTGTCAATTAACCTTTGGATTCTCCCTCGCCAGGACTTGAGCTATTTTCGGGCTGCGGGGTTGCCCTTACAAAGGCCATCACTTTGATTTTGCACCTCTGAGTTGCACTACAAACAAACAAGTGTATGCATACTCTGTAAGATACCACAAGTAACCAGCAACAGCAGGGTTCTGGTTTAAACCACATTGTGTCCAATGATACCCCTGGGTTTAAACCATGACTGTGTCACCTATAGAACTTGCCTATAGCTATGCAGTTTAAACCACGGTTCCAACCAAGTCAGTTTAAACCGTGGTTCCAACCAAACTGGTTTAAACTGTGGTTCCAACCAAACTGATTTAAACCATGGTTCCAACTGATGTGGTTTAAACCGCAGTTCAACTCCAAAGCAAGAGGAGCACAGAAACTGTTTGGAGTTGAGCAGGGGCAAAGGCAAAAAAGATGGCTGAAGAGTGACTAGAGCATTTTCATGGATTGTGCATTGTTCATGGGCATGCATTGGTTGACAAGTGGCAGAAAGAGCCCACTCAGGCATATCAAAAGGGAAGTGAATGGCACAGTGTATATTGCCTCAAGGAGGGAAAAGGTCAGTCATGAAAAATTCTCCATACTGTGTTGCTAAAAATATTGAAGCCCTTAGCCAAGCAAACATCTTGAAAGAGATGGTGGCTAATGAACAGAGAGCTGAGGAGGCATCTCAAGCACAAGTCAGAACTCTTGTTGCTCATTTCCTTCATGTTGGATTGAAACTTCAAGCTAGACAGTGCATGATCCTTAGCCATTCTTTTCATTGACCAAGACTAAGTTTCATATATATTAAAGAAAGCATTAAAATCTAGCAGTCAAGATAACAAGCAACTAGACACCATGCTTGATCAGCAGCGTCTAAGAGCAGATATCAAAAAGTGGCATCAGCAACAACAACAAATATGTCCTCAGATTGTCCCATACATTATTGCAGAGCCCTACTGCCCACCTCAGGAGGAGAAATTATTCTTGCCTTCAGACTTCAATAGTCATGATCGCACCAAGCTTGGGTTAGACATTCTAGGAGTAGAAGAACTCAAACTGCGAAGGGGTGAAGCAAATGATGCTCTTCATAGCTTGCGTCCAGCACATCTGACATAGCCAGGCACTTAGACAGCACAAAAACTCACAAAAAAATGCTGTCCATGGCCAAGAGAAGAACATATGTGCAGTGCGCAAGATCAAAGATGTTCAGACCAAAATTCAAGATTATGTCAACAAGTATTGCCAGGCTCGTGTTGCCATAATTGCATTAGGCAGCAACCCAGAAGACCCTAGGTTCGACTATCCAGAGTTGAAAGATGCGGCTCTATACACTAAAAATGTTGATCAACCCCATAATCTGGGTGATGGAGGGAAGGTTGAGGGTTGGATTTGGCAGAAAGGCAAGCATGGAAACTTGTCCGAAATAGAGGATGCTGAATACACATTGGATTGTAAGTTCAATTGTCCCTTGAATGTCTGATAACTAAATAGTCTACAGCAGCTCATGTGCAGTGGCACTGTGCCTGTGCAGATATGGAGTGCTGGCAAGAAGAGGTTGACATTCTTGCACAAGAGTTCTGATGAGCAATTCAAGGTTTCACAAAAATGGAGGCTGTTTGGACTGCCCTTGCTCAAGATCACAGCAATGATCCAGGCAAGCAGGCTTATTCCTTGAAGACTGCAATATGGGCAGATGCGCAAAGATGCAGAAAAGAAGTTTGCAGATGTTGGAGGAGGTACTTGGCCCAGTGCAGGGGTTAGCCTTGCTGAGCATATCAGATCTGAGCGCCCAGATGCAAGGATTGACTGGGATGCCATAGTAGCAGAAAATAACTGAGCATCCTTATGTATGTTTGTTTTCATGTGTTAACAATAAAAAGAGAAAAAAAATCTACAGTTTGAATATCTTGAGTTCAAACCATGAATTGGTTTAAACCACTGATGGTTCAAACCAGTTTGGTTGGAACCGTGGTTTAAACCGGTTTGGTTGAAACCACAGTTTAAACTGATTTGGTTGGAACCATGGTTTAAACTGCATAGCTATAGGAAAGTTTTATAGGTGACACAGTCATGGTTTAAACCCAGGGGTATCATTGGACACAATGCAGTTTAAACCGGAACCCTGCTAGGGTACGTTTTTTTTTTTTCCATTTTGAGTCACTTTTTGATTGAAATTTTCTTTTCCTTCTACCGACCTCAGTTCTGGCTCTTTTGCCTCAATACCTGTCTAAATTGATTCTAAAGGCTTGAATACAGTGTATAGGCCCTTCCATGCATTTTTATCATCAATAGTACACTCACATTATCCCATTAAGTGTTTCCCACTTCTGATTCCTACAGCAAGAGGACATGGGCTTGGTGATCTCTGTGGCTTTTTTACAGTACTTATATGGATGTAATATACTGCACTAAATAGTTTTATCAGGGGAAAATCACTGGTAAACCTTGAAATGAGAGCAATGACCACTGATCAGTGTCTAAAACTGTAGACCCTGTCACAAAGGGATGAGCTCAGGGAGAGCTAATAATTTTTCAAACCATCTTTGGGGGTATAGAATTTTGCAGTAAGGTTTCCTGGGTATAAATGTGACATGGATCCATGGAATAAGGCCCACAAACCAACATCAAATCTGGAATCACACCTTTCACAGCTTTTGATGTGGGTTTGTTGGCTTCGTTTCATAGTTTGTTGTAACATCTATGCTTATAGAGCTTGACAGTGCAGTCATAGGCACCTCAAAGATATTGGAAAAAAAGAAACAGCCCATCCCGACTTAAGGCTCATCACAAGGTAACTCATGGGTGACCCAGATCTGTGCCCTACTCAGATCCATGGCCGACCCGCGTTCACGAGTACTTGACTTGCAGGTCACGAGTTTCCCATGGATCTACTTACAGGTATTTTTCATCTTTTGCTATTTGTCAGCTGAAAGTACAAGTTTCAAAGCACTTTTAAAATTTATGAGTATAACCTTTTTTCAAGAATCACTACCCGGATCCGTGACTACCCGTGGCAGCAGGTACCTGAACCCGTGAGTCGGGTTTCCCACGAGTATTTCCACAGGTCAACCCGTGGTAATTCACAGGTGACCTGCACTCGTGATGAGCCTTATCCTGACTGCCCATCCTCTTGCCATAGGGTGTACATTTTGGTGCATTTCAGTTGATGGATGCACAGTTATTCAGCTTCTTTCAAGGTTTCCCAGTGAGAGTATCTGAATCAAAACATCCAGTGCATTACCCTGCATTTATTGTCACACACGCTAGTGCGCTGAGCACGGAACACCTACAAGCGCCCACATGGATCACGGTGATTTGTGAGCTCGGAACCTAGGGTGAAAACACTTGAAACAACCGAAACTAAACACTACAACCAATGTATAGCCTGAGAACAGATAAATCTATCCCAAACCAACAAAGCGAAGCAGTGAGAGTGGTGTCCCGTACGTCCCAAAGGTACCCGACGAGTGTCAGTCCCTAGTTCAGAGCCTTGTAAAGGTTGAAAGGGAAAGTTTTATATTAAAGAAGTTGTGGGCGAGCAGTTGTGTTTGATGTGTGTGAAAGAAGTGATCCCTAAGGAATAACCTGCTTCGAACACCCAAAAGCACGAGGTGGCTAAGCCAAGATGTGGTCAGAATGCAAGAAACACAAATGTTCCCCAAGTTCCAGATGTTCCGAAGAACTTTTAATGCGTATCCCAAAGATCTGCGACAATTCCAACAGTTCCAAAGATTCCAGATGATGATACAAGACGATTCAAGACCCAAGGCCGGCGATTTGATACAAAGCAAGGTCAGAGACCACGAAGCAAGATGATTCAAGACCCAAGGCCAGATGATTCAATACGAAGCAATACAATTCAATATGATTCAATACGATTCAAGAGCCACGTTCAGACGTTCTGTGCGTTCTGGTTAAGGAGATGACTTAAGATTACTTCACAGCCAATGATATTCACAATTCACTACAAACTAGGCTTGTAGATGACCTGAAGATCGACAAGAACCTTCCCTTAGGTGCAAGCACAGGGCTTACTAGTTGGGGGAAGATTCTGTGTCACTCACAGGAACACCTGAAACTACTTATACAGACAGAGATATGACTATGACAATAACAGAAATGAGTAAAATATCCTTTTAGCCGCTCTAGAGTCCACGTATCCATCTTGGCAACTAAAATATAATGAATCCAATTGGTCAGTGAGGTCGACTGAGTCGTTCCGGGTATATTCCGACCATCCTTTGTAATGATTTGCACATGATGGCGTGATGAGTGTCTCAGTCAGCATCAATCATGTACTCCTTGAGGTGTTCCTTACGTCTCAGAGGTATCCCTCAAACAACCACTTCAGAACTGTAAATCCTGAAGCTGTAGCTTTCGAAAGATACCCATCTTCGAAGGATGTCCTAGAATGGGTTCTTGAGAACCAAGGTTTACTAACCCCAGAAGGGTGAAACCTGTGGTTCTCGAGTCGCTGATCATCTTGGCATCACGAGGTAATCCACATCAAACTCTGTTCCAGTGGTTCTGAGTCTCAGGAACAGTCGGAACACCATGATCTGGTACTCCTAATGTCACCTGAGTCGACGCGAATGCATATTGAGCCAAAACAATGTATAATAGAATCACCCAACACCTTGAGTCGCTTGTCCCTGAGCTGGGAACAGTTGCAATTAGTGTAGAACCCCTATGTTTAATTAGGTTACACTGTCTCTTACAGTTTTCAGAGTGAGCACATGTCAGAGATGCCCAAGGTTACCCTTGGGACACCATCCCGTTACTCTAGTGATGCTGGCCACAGGCCAGCTACTTCGGGAACTCAGTACTGCCTCTTATAGATGATATTCTGTGAATGTATCCCATATGAAAAGTGAAAAATATCATGTTTTCAGGTGTGGGTTCATTCACTACTCATCAACGGTCCGATCACTTTGGTCGAGCCAAACAAACAGCACCTCCTTACTTCCACCATCGTCTCACTTGCCCCATACCCCCAACTCACGCGTATTTCATGTCTTCTGCCCTTCGCATCGCCTCGCACCGCCATACAGCCAGCAATTTCATTCAGTTCACCGCCTCTTCCGCCTTAGACATGTCTCTTGCTATTTCCGCTTTACTTCGTTATTCAATTCAACATCACCTCATTCTCCTCTGTACCTCCTGGTTCCTGCTGAGTCTGTCTCTTATTTATTTTACTCCACTTACTCCTCCCTATTTCTTGTATAAATACTTAGATTCATGTCCAATGAATTCACTTTTGCTTGCCCCCAGATTGTGCACTTAAGTCACTCTCGCTCCGCCTACACCTATGTCCCGCCCACGCACTCGTATTGCTTCCCCCACGCTTTGTTTCACCCACGCTTCATCTTTGACCTCGCTGCTGCCTCCATTCTCCATCCCATTCCTTCAAGTCAGCCACTGGTGACCAGTCTCGGCACCAGGCTTGTCCGGAACTCCTCGCTTATTCCTCCCTTCCTCCCTTGTGTCGGCTTACCTATCTTGTGTGTTAGCTAGTGCTTGGATGGTTGGCAGGCACGTCATTATAAGAGTATCATATTAAAATCCTAGAGGTTTCAGAACATCCATCCTCATGCTGTAGGGATCAGAAATGAAAATAGCCTATTTGAGCAAAGGCAGTGCAGCATTGACAATAATAATGGGAAAGGGGCCTGATACACTGTATTGCACCATTAGAAATCAATTGGACCTGCATCAGATATTACTGTCAGTCCAGAGAATGGATGGTTCCTCCGTTCTATTTTTCTGACTCAAACAACTTCTAAACAGTGCCCACCACCACAGCATTAGCAACCAACATCTGTTGGGCTTCCCCTGCTTCTTGCTTATTTTTTTTGAGTCAGAATTCAGGTTGGATGTGTCCATCATGTCTCGCGGCAGAAATTGTGGGTGATAGATCCATCCAGAGACGCTGTACAACCTAAGTTAGACTCAGAGACAATGGGTAGTAGCCATCTTCATCACTTTGTTACTTTGCTTACTTCACTTATTTTCATGAAATCTCGTCACTTTGATCGCATTTAGTGAGAGTTTGTTACTTCCGATGATTTTCTGTGAAAGTTCGTCATTTTAACTCAGCACATTCAAGAACCCAGAAGCATCGGCCATCAGTGTTCCTTCAGCACAGGGCCAAGCTGTTTTTTTTTTTTTTTTTTTTGCATATAGATACCTTACCCTAACACTAACTGCTAACCATAACTCCTGACCACTAACCACTAACCGCTAACTGCTAACCACCTTAACCACCTAACCAAAACCCCTAACTGCCTAACCCAAACACCTAACCACCTAACCCGAACCTAACCGGCCATGCTCGGCACACTGCTGATACCCATCACTTCATGATGTACTGAGCAGTTGCCGTGTATCCAACAACTCACAAACTTTCCCAAAAACATGCCAAAGTGATGAACATTCACAAGTTCCCATCAAAGTCACAAAGATCTGCAGAGTTAAGCAAAGTAACAAAGTGACGAAGATAGTGTAGACTCAGAGACACTTCATGTGTCTCTTGATGGGCAGATGCGACTAATGGCCTGGGAACTATACTACTGCGTGGTTACGGCGCTAGCAACTAATTATCCCACTTGAAGGGCTATGTGCTTGCTATGTGCTCAGGAAATATTATTAGTATCTGATCTTGTTCCACATATGGTAATTGTTCTGGATTGTTGATTGTAGGATTGGCGCACCATGCCGCTTGCTCTCTGCCACAGCACCAATTTATGAATCATCTACACATCTATAGTTCTGGAATAGCCTGCTTCTTTGTCCTCGTGCTGCTCGCCTCGCAGTTGAGGCCTTGGGTCAATGAGACCTTGAAAATTGAACTGATCCACCTACCTCAACTCAGAGCAGTGAGCTGCAATTGAGATGCATACCTTGATTATTACTTTTTCCACCTCTGAAGTCATTGATGGTGCAAAAGGTGATGCCAGGAAGACATACTCGGCGAGAATAAACACCTGGGAAATTAACAGAGGCACTGATTGTGAGGTACATGTCATGCAATGAAAATTACCATTTATAAACTGTTTTAAATAGTTTAACAGTTTAGTTACCATTTCCATATGTTTTGTTGGGATCCATACATGAAAACTAAATGGTTGGAGCCTTATGAAGTACTTGCACCAGTGATACTGTGCAGCATTCTGTCGGCAACTGGTGGACATCCACATAGTATTACTTTCATTCATTTATTCATTCACTATTTTGTATCATTTGTTATGGAGAGATTCAGCATTCAGTTCATTTGTTCGGGACACTCAGATGTATCCTGGCAACACTTTCAAGCTACCTATCCATCCACAGCACATAGTTCCACTAGAATTAAGAACACTAGATGAATTCCTGATCCAGTAAGGCAGATCCAATGTCAAAAAAAAAAGTGATACAAAAGTTCATAGCTATAAGCCTTCTGTTGAAGGGTATTGGGGAGACTGCTACAGGTCTGGGATTGAGTGAGGCTTTGGTTCTTCTCCTTCTGCATCTGACTCCTGGAGTGGAATTTGGGGAACCGGCAACTCTGCTTGGGGCAGAGCTTTCAGTTTCTGTGCTACACCGAGCGTCTGGAGCCTTTCATCAATCCTGGTGACTTCTTTCTGCTGTTCTGAGCGCTCAAACAATGGTTTTGCAGCCTCCCACATTTCTCTGGCTCTGCAAAGGTCTCTACGCTGCATATACACATCACCCATTGTGCGCATGCATTCAGCCCGACTGTGATGCACATCCATCTGGGTGAATCCATCTAGTGCGATTGTCAAAATGCTCAATGCTGTATCTTCTGCACCTTGTCTCACGAGCGTATCTCCAAGACGCCGCAACGCTTGGTGTACTGTCAGTGCACTCCGCACTTGTGGGTGCAAAGCAAATGCAAGGAAAACGACAGCCCACCGAGCAGATTCCATGTCTGTATGCACAGGGTTGGTAGGGTCTGCTAGCTTTGCAAGGCAAAGGCACCTCAGTTCGTCATCATTGTCACATGTGGCAGCAAGTTCAGAGAGTCGTCTATACTCAAAGCCGGCCCCTATTGAGTCGCCCTCACGAAGCAGCAGATCTGCATGGCAGTACTCGCACATGGAGACACCGCGTGGGAAATGTGCATTCCGTAAGGCAGTCATTGCAGTGTTGAGTTTGTGGGTCACATCATCTGCACTGGCACCAGTTACAATGTCCAGAGATGCGATGTTGGCAAGAGCATATGCATGATCAATAGGGGAGAGCTCGGCAGATGTTTTGTGCAGGATTGCCTCTTGGATATGCCGTGCACTGGAATATTCGGTCTTGACCTGGTACAAATCTGCCTCAATGTTCATTAGGAAGGCTTCCATCTGTCCACCTTGTACACCTGCGTGAATAATCAGCTCCTTCCCTTCATCCAAGAGCTCCAAGCTTTGTTTGAAGTTTCCCAGGGATTTATAACACAGAGCCTGCATTCGGATTCCATTCAACTCGCCCCTGATGTTCCCCAATGCACGGCTAATTCTGTATGTTTCCTTGGCTAGCTGGAGACCTTTGGAGTAGTTACCACGGTTCCACTCTATCAGGGCTAGGCCATCCAGTGGGTTGATTTTGGCTATGTCCAAACTGGATTGTGATGCCACAGAGAGGGCAAGCAAATGAAATTCCTCTGCCTTCTTGAGATCACACACACATTCATGGTAATATCCCGCTATTGCATGATAGAGTCGAGCTGCAGGCATATATGTAATTAAAAGATTTGTTGATCTGCAAAGCACATGTATTCACCTTCCCCAACATGGTCTTGGATTAGGCGAAAATGGCCTATGGCTTTGGCTATGGCCATTTCTGGATCAGGCAGCAGATAGAACTGGCTACACCCAAATGCTTCTGTGATAAACCTTCCATGAAGCTCATTGTCATCCATTCCAGACAAGATTTCTGGCAGGCGCAGCATGAGTGGGGTAAGCCCTCGATTCATCCTCAAATGGAGGTAGTTGAGCATAATTATACCCAAGATGGACTCCCTAAGGTCACTATGATCCAAGTCCAATCCTTGCAGCAGCACACCGTGCAGATTTCCAAGATTTGAGACAAGGTGTGGAACCAAGTTGACTGCAGAGGTGGAAGCATCCCACCAGGCCATATAGAGTTTGAGAAGATCAATTAGATATCTTCGCAAGGGTCGCACCAGCTGCAGGGATGGTGGCCTGGCAAGTTGGATGTACTCCCGAATTGGTGCCAACACTTTGAATCGTCCAGCATGGTCAACATATGCAAGTGAAGTGCGGACTAGTGTTGTTTTGCAATTGGGAATATCTGGGATTGGTATATTGCTTTGAAGCAATTCAAGATCGGAAATGCCGTCTGAGAGGAGCGACATCAGACCAAGCAGCTCCGCTGCATGAGGTGAAAATTGCAAGCGTGGACTGGAAAGTGATAGTCCGATGGAAATCTCCAAATTTGAGCATTTATCATAACCAGCAGAGAGAAGGGCTGTTCTCTCAAGGTTCCACCGCTCCATAGTGTCCTGGCAACCAACAGAGGCTGCAATTCCGGCAACCAGCTGAACTGCAAGAGGTATATTATCTGTAATTTTCAAGAGCTGATCAACTTCTGAGCTGTCATGGGTTTCATCTGCAATTTCAAGGAAAGTTTGGCGGGCAGCAGCTTGATCCAAAGGCATTAAGGGACGTATGAACGGATGAGTCCATTGGACCTTTCCAGGCCTCTCAGCTCCGCGCATTGTGAGCTGAGACAGCAAATTCAGCAAATGTACCAAGAAGTATGAAGGGTACATACCAGAAGTGCTACATGTGGGATATCAGCTAGAAGTGCAAGGAACGCTTCCACTTTTGCCCGACCTTCCAGTGCTTCCCAAGGCGTCTCAAAATTATCCAAGATTATTAGGCATGGCTGTCCAGCAGATAACAGAGCAAGCACAGCTCTCTCTGATGTGCTGGAGGTATCAAGCCCAAGATAGGAACCAATTATTGCGACAAGAGAATCCCTCGTGTGAGCAGACTCGCAGGAGATGAAGTGACGAGTTTGGTATTTATTGGCAACTTTGTGATGATGAAGAGTGGCCATCGCTAATGTCGTCTTTCCCATTCCACCGGGGCCCAATATCACAACTCGGGCGGGATCAGTCATCAAAATGTCAACGAGCTGCTCAAACTCAGACTCCCGCCCGTGAAAGATTTTCGGAGAGGCAGGTAGCAAGGAGAATGATCCGGAGCTGTAACGCGAGTGGATAAGTGAAATATTCTCTTGTTGCAGCTGAATTTTCACCTGGTGTTTAAGGAACTTTGTCCAATCTGAGTAGTCGGGTCAGAGAACATAAAATTCCCAGTCATGAAACATGCTCACCAAAGACACGGTTTCAAATGAGCTACTCTGGGATGAAATCATCTCAAGCAGCTCTTGATGGCGCATCTCTGTGTCAATATTAAACTTGACAAGAGCAGTAGCAAGTCCGGTTTCTTGTTTCGCCTTTCAAACACTTGTTTAGATTTTGCCGCTACAGCAGGAATTGAGAACTGACAGTGAAAATGGCCAACAATGCCCTTAATTCTGTCTCACAACTCTCCAATTGGGCCATGATTTCCCCTTGTTTGAAAAGCCGCCTCAGTGTTCCCAGCTCTCGCTGGGATCTCAAACATGAGTCAAATCTTTGGAGCATCCTGTGACCGAAGGCAAAATTAATCACACTGACAAACTCGAAAGTCTACAACACTCACCTGGCATATTGTGCAATCTGCTCAAGCATCTTTGGGGCCTGAATGTCTGAATGAATTGACAGGCTCATGAGTGCACAGAGCGAGTGATGAATCTCCTCCACAATACGAATGCACCGTTCCCTTTGGAACCTGGTACTCTGCAGTTTCCTGCAATAAAACAACAAGACGCGGGAGAGTACGAATTGCATACCTGCACCATAGGGATGATTGTCAAAGTGATTGTGGAAACAATGCTGAGGAAAGGTATTTGAGATGCAATGGCGACATCTTGAAGAGCATTTGCTGCTATTGCCGCATATTCGAGAATCCTGTCAGCTGGATCGGGGGAGCTTGGGGGCATTGCAGGTAGGTTCCTAGCTGAACACAATCTTCGTTCCGATATATATCTGCTCGTGATATCTCCAATGCGGTGCGGATCCAGCGTGCGATTTTTCAACCACCCTCGCGTGAGAAAGCTGTCCACGCACTCCATAGGTTAATTATGCCCACGATTCACACAGGCATCGGAAATCATATGCTATACATGGCACGGGTAAGAGTTGCCGCCTAACAGAAGATTGGACGCTCTATCACTTCTAAGAACCAGACACTGCCTCTAGATGATACTCCTATCTCTGTTTGTTGAAATGCAAAAATGAACGGGGCTTTTTCCCCAGTTTTGTCGCATTCAAAGCCAAGGTAACAATAGCTCTTTGGAAAGAGGAGAGCAATTCATAGACCGGGTGATCATCGGGGTCCATGATGTATCAAAGCCGGTAGACCATCAAACAAGGTACGAGTTGAACATGAAACAACTATTCCTAGAGAGATTTATAATTAGTGTAGATGTGCCCGATGTATCAGCTCACCTCCCTGCTTCACGCTGCCAGGATGGGAGATAATTTCTCAGTCGGCGATTGATTCGAGTAAATGGGGGAGGGTGGGTCATGCCTATGGGGTTCTACGAGGATGTGGGTAAAGATCGGATCTGTCACTCTCTCTATTAGTATGCATTTTTTGTGCAGACAAGGCAGGGTCTGGAAAATGACATGATTATTTACGGCCCTGAGATCTTCTAGCACGAGCCCGCGGAGTAAGAGTGGACGCAAGCCTGTCAGCTTGGAGGGCTGGTGTGGATTGACCATGAATTCTTTTCGCAGTTCATCGTGGTCTCCGTGTTAAAGTCAGTGCACGATAGTTCCTGAAAGAAGAGCGCAATATTAATGGTGACAACGGTATCAGAGGCCGATAATCTCCGTGACTCATGGTGTATCTAGTCTGTAGTTAACCGCGCCACTGATGCACAGTGGCCTGCTTATAATTATTACAAATCATTGGAGTTTGAATTGTTCCCGCTGGCATTTAGCATATGTAGCACCTCTACCCACATATTTCCGGAGGGAAGGTGTCTTATAATTAAAATGTGAAGTAATCTGCCGCTTCAGAATGTGAGCCCGGAGGCTACTTTCATCGAAATCAACATCTCGTTGTTTTGCCGCTGCCGACCCATCAAAATTGGGCCTCGTTGTTCTTCAAGTTTCTCAGTGAGTGTTGGTAGAAGAAGTTGACCGTTTTGGACTCCTGAACACAGATATCAACTCAGAAGAATGAAAAACGCGTTCCTGGGCTGTTGTCGATACCAAAAGAAATTTGTGATTGGCAATAACCACGCCAGCGATCACTCGATCGAGGTTATCAACAGACTATAACATACGAGGCATGAGCTTCTTTGTTATAGCGTCTGTCTATGAGGGATCATGGTGTATTACGGCTGACAGAGTTCAATATGAGATGACTGGGCAGAAAAGGAAACTTTTGCACCAGTTTGCGCTTCTTGAACCGAGTATCACTGCTGTATCAGATTCCGACTAGGAGGAGGAAGAAACCTTCTCACGGTTGCTCCTTGAAACCAAATACCACTGCGGTATCAGATTCTGCCGGCTCTCATCTCTACCATCAGAGAGATTCGTTCCAGATCCAATGCAGGTTGCAATGTTCTCAGGGTCCTGGTCCACTTCATCGGGGAAGGTTCAAAGTGGTCCTTCTCCTCGTCTCTCCGAGACAGACGATATATACGAATACTTTGGATCGTACTTTGCTGGATAGATCCTTCTCGTTCAAATCGCCCAAATTGTAGCATCTGCTCCCTCAAACTTCCACGCTTCGGGAAGATCCTCTCCTGATCCAACTGCCAAGGAGCACCGGATTCCGGCGCGGATTAGAACTGCTTTCTTAGGGTGGGAGCTTCCAAGAAGCCACCGAATCAGACTGGTAACCGCTTGAGTGGTCGCCCGCAATCCGATGGCCTTGATCCCGCGGGAGAGTATGACTCTGGCTTCATGAGCTCGTGTGGGATTTGACTGATGAATGGTCGACGAAGTATGTGATGGGATTAAGAAGTCGTCAGATCAGACTCCTTGCGAGGTTCAGGATTAAATTAGATCTGGAGAGGGAAGGGAAACATCGGCTCCAGTGGATCGGAGATAGTAGAGGGGATATTTTAGCAAAGCAAAAGCAGGGTAAATGTGTAGGTGAGTACTACGTGGCCACGGGCAGGGGGGACTCAGACTGCGAGGAACAGTAGTCCAGAGAGCCCGCTTGAATCAAGAGATGCATCGATCGGGCAGGTGTCAAAGGTACGACAGGTTGGGGTCGTCTGCCCTGATGTGAAGTGGTAAAGTGGTCGCCGCTTTCGAGAGCAGTGAATGAGACCTTGAGGGTTGGTAGCGCACATGCGAGGATTAGTTTTGCATCGGGCACAGCTAAGTAACACGACCCAATCTCGGTGGCCATTTCATTGGCCCTGGCAGCCTTGAAGCCTGTCAAGGAAATTCATTGCGAGCACCGCTGGAAGCTCCGAGTCGAACAATAATCATGTTTACATGATATTTGTTCTTGATCATTCAAAAGGCAGAAAACAGTGTTTGGTTTTTATTAGGTCACGGCTCTAGAATGTAACTGTTTTATGCCGTAATTTCATTAGAAAACTTCGAGGATCATTAGTTTTTTTTTGGATACATGAGAAGGGGGCAGAGTTTGATATGGTAATAGTTTTCCCCTGTGGCTGGTTCCATCCTGTGTGCACTCATTTCTTTTTCTTTCTGTTCCTGCAAATATAATGAGGGAGGTGACAGTGATAGGGTGTGCATCTGGGCATGCATAAAAACACCCAGTTTTTATTCAATTTTGAACTATCTATAAGGAATGAGTGAGATATTAGATTAAGGTATTAGATTAAGGGTGTGCACTCTCCTCAGAATGGTAGGCTACACTGTTAATGGCCAAAAGCCAGTAGGCCACTATTGGGGTGTGACCCAATGATGTCTCTGGCCTTGCACCACCTATGGCTGCTGCAGCACAAAGTCCTGCGATGCTCATACCTGCCAGTACTGCAGCCAGTCCCAGTCTTTCTATCGAGGCCTTCTGTACCCAATATGAGCTTGAAAACAATGTTTGCACTCACTTTCACCAATTCAAGTTTGAGAAAACAGATTCCTTTGCATACATCACACTTGCGCAGCTGATGAAGATGAGATTCATGCCCTCCCCCTTCTCTATCTGTGAATCTTCGGTTGTCCAATGCCTCATCTGCAGAATCAAGCGCTACCACAGCGAGGGACAGGAAACCCATCCAGCCCATCACCCACCCCATCCTCCTCGCTGTCTTCACCCAACTCCACCCAGGGATTGTGCCCAGCAACACGCCTCTGTATGCTGCCTACTGCTTGTGCTACGCCGGCCTTCTCTGCTCTGGTGAGATCACCGCAGGCTCAAGGAGGGACACGAGCCTCAACCTCACCTGCACTGCCATCGAGTTCCTTCCCCCCACGTCAACCTCACCCTCCCCGAGCTCCAAGACTGACACCTTCTGTACCTCCCAGTTCACGGGTCACAGTCTTTGTTGCAGTGCCACCACAGACTCAGAGGCTGCAGCTGCCAGTCTGAATGATTATGAAATTTAGCTCCTTGGCCGCCGGTCAGTGATATCAGCAAGTAGGATTAATTTTTGCTTCTTAATAGCAATAGTTTCAAATTAATTATTCATTGTTATTTTATTGCTAGTAGTGGTACAGTGTAGTTCTAAGTGCAACCAACTATGATGAAACCCGCCATAAAAAACATAATCAGCCTGAATGAAACTGAGAATGAAAATGAACTTACAGAAACACAAATGAAAATGAAAACGAAAATGAAAATGAAGTCGGCACAAAGATCCTGAGAAATTGATCAGAAGGCTGAATGCCAATTGAAAATTACCGGAGAATGAGAGTGGAAGTGCATCCTGTACAGAATGAAATAGCCAGCTAAAGTGAAAGTGTGTGTGAAAATGAAACTTATCAGAACAAAATGAAAGCCTGGCGCACGGACGAGGCACATCACAGTCCAAGCCCCAACTGCAGCCATGTCCTGCGCAGAAAGAAATACTTAGCCAAAATGAAATTCAGTGTCAAAAATGAAACTTATCAAAGAATGAACAAGGTGCTGGACGCCGTGTTAACTGCGCAACCAAGTCCTGTGCAGAATAAAACAGTCAGCCAAAATGAAAGTAGCCCTGAAAATTAAAACAAAACTCACTAGAGAATGAAATCAATGTCACAGACGAGCTGTGCCAATACAATGCACTGTAATCAGTAACCAAGTCCTACGCAGAATAAAATAATTAGATGAAATGAAAGTGGCTGTGAAAATTGAGAATGAAACTTCGCAGAGAATGAAATGGATGCCCGGCGCACTGACAAGCACCACGACACCAAGGTCTGCGTGCAGCAACCAACTCCTGCAGACAGAAATAGTCAGCCAAAATGAAAGTTGGTGTCAAAATGAAACTTATCACAGAATGAAATTCATCCTCTAAACCCAGTCCGTAAAGTCTGAGCAAGCCACTCCAAAGCTAAATTGAAAGTCTGTGTGAAAATTAAACTTATTGCAGAATGAATTCATCCTCAAAACCGAGTCAATTGAGTCCGAGCAAGCCACTCCAATGCCACTTCATCCCTGACCAACGCGAAGTCCAGGTCTCAAGCTAAATCTGCCAATGCAAAGTCCAAGCAAGCCTTGGTCACCAATCTCAGGCACTAATGGGAACAGTGTGCCACATGAGGGAGGCGGTAGCACATGAGAATGAAGATCGGCGTGCAGACAAAGATATCCTGCACAGAATCAACTAGTCAACCACAATCAAGGCCAGCGGGAAAAGTGAAACTGGGCAGTTGAGGATCAAGGCAGACACCCGACCCAAGAACTAGGAGAAAGAGGAGCAAGCGAGTCGCACATGGTGAGTGGCAAGCCACGAAACCGGTCACCGACAGGCTTGTCAAGGGAATAGAACAAAGACATCCTGCGCAAAATAAGATAATTAGTCATAATGAAAGTTGGCGGCAAAAATGAAACTCAGCATATGACAACGACAGTCGGGCACAAGCTCTCCAGTCTAACCAAGTCACTTGAATGCCACTGCGTTTCCTACCAACCCTAACTGACTCCATTGCTCACCCGCAGTGCACACAAAGGCCTCGTTGAACAGGAGTACGATCTGCGGGACGTCCTGAATGCGGATCTCGACCAGAATATTTCAATGACTCACTTTGACAACTTCTTGCCATTCACATCCAAGCAGTGGCACAACTATGCCAGTACGCCCCCCCCTGAGCTTCAGCGCCTGTGCCGACCACCTCAAGCATAGCATGAGCTGCTAATTACTCCGAGCCGGACAGTATAGGCAGCTGTCACGGCGCCACCTGCAATGGGGACGGAGGCCCCACTGCCGTATGTCATCGAGCTGCTCCTGCAACTACAGGTGCACATCCACGCCGCTGGCAGACGGCCCCCGGTTTGTGTATGGGCTGCTCAGGCTCCCTGCATTCATCAAGGCATGACGCACGGATAAGTGGCGCATGGACAAGTGCACACTCCTCATGTCGCTCATCCCCATCCACTGCAATGTCCGAGTGTGGCACATTCTTGACTTTTGCCAACATGAAACTCACCCTCACAATGAGTGTGTGGCATGACCCTCACCTCCAATGAGTGTGCGCATTGACTGGGGTCAAAAAGCAGTGAGAATACTAGGAGGGTGCACGACACTAATAAATGGTTATAACCCATTTTTTGAACTGTCAATGAGTGTGGCCCACCATATGCACTCTGCCACCACTAGTTTTGTTGGCCACTGAGTCACTGACTGATGCAAAATCTAAGTCATGCTAAATTCACTGACACAAAGTCCAAGTGAGGCCTTAGACACAAAGTTGTAGGCAAGGTTGGGGGGAGGATGAGAGGGTGGTACAAGAGAGAGGAAAGGATAGTGAGGGGTGAAAGGGAGTGGCGTGAAGGTGGAGGTCAGGAGTAAGATGACAAAGAGAAAGACTGTGAGCTTTGACACTCTGATTGGTGTCAGAAGCGTGACACGATCACGTGAGACGATGCGGAGCGTGACAAGATATCACGAATCACGAAATATCATGCCTTTCCATTGAGTGTCGTAGGATTCAAATAAAGATTAAATCTTTCCCAATTATATTACAAGAATAAAGTGAATGGAGAAACAAGACTCATATAGATCAATGTCGGGCGATGCAAAATATCAATGGAAGTTTTGCAAAGGACGGTGGAAATTATGGATTGCTGTGAACCATATCAGTGCACATGTTGCCCTCAGATAAAAGGTACTTACAGGGGCGGGGGGGAATACAGTTCACCAAATTATTCTGATAACTGTTAGCCAGAGTTCAAAACCGAAGCCAATTATTCATGCCCACTTAGAGGGTTTCCCATAAATCCTCGTCATCCTCTGTAGGAGATGTAGACTTCTTCTGCGCTTCCTTGGCTTCCTGTTTCTTCAGATCCCTCTCGAGCAGTGCGCTGAGTGTGCCACACACACCTGTACCACAGGGTACACATTTTTCTGGCATTCAGCATTCACAACAACATGACGAATGCTACTTGGTGAGGTTTGAAGCACCTCAACAATACTTATCTGATTTTGCCTGCTTAGAACGGCTGGTTCATCTTTCACTCATCCAAGCAGGTGCAAAAATCGGGTGTTATGCTTGCCTCGGGTGTGGAATAAGGCATTGCAAATACTTCAGCTATAGTGTTGCAGGGGGTTTTTCTGGGCTCATGACTGTGGTGGAGTTCTGGTTGGGTATCATGGGCAAGCTTACGTCCAAGATCCAGCCTGGATTCGTTTGTTAACCTGGATTCGCAGAATTGTACTGTAAAATTGTCATTATCAAGTTTTTGTTCACCATGAAATCTATTTTCAATTCTGGTTCCATACGTTCAGTTAGGTCGTGGTCAATTCTTTTCCATTTGTTTTCATTCTCATTCTCATTCTCACTTTCATTCTCTCGCATTCTTACTTGGATTTTCATCTTCATTTTCATCTTTATTTCCATTCTTGTGTCTCACTGAAGGGCAGTTCACGATTGGAGGCTGCTGGGGGTCCAGGTACATTCTTCGCCTTTGCAGGAAGAGGTTCATAAATGAGTGTTACTGTAGCTTTGGACTGGGGAGATTCAACTACAAGGCATTTGCAGTCTAACTTCAACTCATCAATCATCTCAGAGCTATCGCTATGTCTGATAAATCTAATTGCACCTCAATTCTAGGCATTCGTGCTGAGATCGTTCGATAGGGATCCGAGAGTTTTGAGCAATGACGCCCACAGATTCACCCAGAAGCAGTACCCCAGTGGCAAATTCAACCTCACCGACCCCAAGCAGTGCTCACCCGTGGATACAACAACCACGGAATGCTCTCTCCAGTCCAACAACACGAATGGGATGAGGATGAGGATACTGTTCCTCAGATGGAGGTGCTGATGATATTTTTCTTTCTAGTTCTATGAGTCATCTTCTTGCAAATGTAGCTGGTTGGTTTACTTTTGCCTTTTTTTCTGTGCATGCTGGCTAAATGTAAAGATGTAGGTTTGCTCCCTATGACACGGCTCACCTTATCAAGCTCATGGGAGGGAATGTGGATCGCAATACCACGTTTGCTTCTGCCCCTGTAACATTATTGGGACACCTTCATCAAGTTGTGGGCAAGCTTGTCAGTATCAAGTTTTCGTTCGCTGTGAAATTTATTTTCATTCTGGTTCCGCACGTTCATCCAGGTCGTGGCCGATCCTTTCCCATCTGTTATTCTCATTTCACTTTCATTCTCTCGCGTTTTTACTTTCATTTTCATTTTCATTCTCGCCTGTCATTTTTATTTTTGGTTTCAACTTGGCTTTATTTTCATTCTACATAGTGTACATGTACATTAAGGAGTAGGAGGAGTGCCGTAGCGCTGCAGTGTATAACTATACAATAGTAGTTGAAATTTAATTTCAAAATATTGCTATCAGCAATACAGAATTAATTATAACGTTTGAGAGGTGCAGCAATGCATACAAACCATACATTGAGAACCCCCCATCCAGAATCCTCCACCCTTCCAGACAACTCCACATGGCTCATCCCCACTCCATCCCTTTCAAGCCTCTGACCCTTCACGACTACACACCTGTCACACGGTGATCAACAAGATTTCGACCTACTCGAAGTTAGTTACGGAATATGGCTCAGAACGGGGGAGGTCAGTGGCACCGGAACTGCCGCCGATATGTCCAATTTTGGGGGAAATATTGGTGTTTGCTGAAATGCAACTCGAAACTTCGTGTTCCAGTTGGCCCGAAGCATTTTGGCGCAACTAAAACTTCAAATTTCGGCTTGAACGATACGGAAGTCGATATTTCGGCCGAAATTGGACATATCGTCGGCAATTCCGGTGCCGCTGATATTGCGAGTTCCGAGTCACGTTCCGTAACTAACTTCGGGTAGGCCGAAATTTCGCTAATTTCCGTGTATGTAGCTTGACTCCGAGTCTGATCGATCTGATCCCTGATCAGCTCGAGTGCTTCGGACCCAAATAAATGTTTGCGCCCAAACACCTCCTCGTCTGATCTCCCGTTCTCTCTCGTATCTCTTCCACCCTCGTCGTTCCGCGCAGAAGGCTAACGTGGTACTCAATCGTAAACATCGTAAACATCACGTTGCCGTGGGAAACGGCGGCCAGCGTTTTCTCTCACCATCATCTTGCGTTCCACAGCAAATCGCTCCTTAGCAATTCGTGCTCGACAGCGGCGCCCGGGCCCGAGAGTATGATCATCTTTGGGATCTTCTAAACCTGACGAGCTCCTGCTGATTTCGGCACTAGTCAATGAAGAACGGGCCGAAATTGGACCGAAATCGCCCGCATTGAGGGCCAAGACTGTTCTCCTGACTCTCGTCCCATCACTCTCTAAAAGCCTGTATAAGGAGGGCTCGGTTCATCATCGGAAAATCTGGCTTGTCCTCAGTGTAAAGAGTAACCTTCTCTTTGGGGTATGCTACCGAATTTCAATCCTCCAACTTGGTGGCCTTGCGGTGAACACTTATTTGGACTGCACGAGCTACATGACCAAGACGCGCGTTACCAGCCGCTGAATGGTGCAACTTGAATGCAGCAGTGGGAAGCGAAATAACTCACCGCATGACTGGTCTTAATTACACGGGCCGCGCAGCAGACCAGAGAATCCGGCCGACCGTGGACATCTCCTCGAAGCAAAAGTATAAAGCTGATGCATCCATCAGTCAACGGACTGAGCACTCGCCCACAGATCAGACCATGTTTGGACGCGCTTTCTCCCTATTAACATCCATTCTTGCGTTCAGCGTTCCCCTTGTTTCTGGCTTCGGCCTTACCGTTTCTGGGACGCTGTGGACAGTTACGACCGACGGTGGGCTCGTGTTCACCGGTACGTACTTGAGCTTGATCAAAGTTCGCCAAGCTGCTCACACTAGCGGATATTTCCAGTCCAGTCGACCAGTGGCGATATAACTTCGATGGTTTTCAATGGCATTCAGGCGCAAGATCAGACAAAGTTCAGTCAGATTGTACGTTTCCATGAGCCCTAGTTTCTACCAGGTCACCCACTCATTTAATCTGTCTAATCAGAGCTCTGGCCTCGGTTCTGCATCCTGTTCTTGGGTTCAAACTGGCAATCAAAATAACTACATCAAAATAACTTGCGTGACCAGCACATTGACTCAATACTATGTCGCCCAACGCAACGCGCCTGCGATTCATATGGCAACATTGTATGTAACTTCTGCTTGCAACAAGCCTCTCAAGAGGTCGCTAACTATGTTGGTATATCAGCACAACTGCAGAGCCAACAGTAGGTGAACTGCGATTTATCGCCCGACTGGCGCACTCGGCGGTTCCCAGCGGCATCCCGCAAAGTAATATCATCGGTGGCACTGCCATTGAAGCGTCCGACGTATACCTGGTGAGCGGCCAGACTCGTTCCAAGTGTGAGTTTATACTTTCCCCTTTTCACTACTTGCGGCAGTGTTGATTACAGTGTCCACATAGTCTACTCTGGCGTTCAGTTCATAAATGACCAAGTGCACGGTGTCACTGGATCTGGAATCGGTTCGTTCATTTCCCTTCTCAAATTCAACTGCAGTAAACTCAGTTTTATACAGGAGTGTATATGATTATCCCTGGCACGGGCTACGAATCGAGTTCTGGTGGCCCATTCTTCAAGTGAGATATGTTCCGGATTTTAGTATGTCGTTGAAAAATAAATTCTCGGCAGAGATATCAACAACCAGGGCGGCGACCAACAAGAACTTTACTTCTATAAGTACATTATTGTGTATGGTCGTCGATTGATCCTAGGTGTTTCTTCACAGATATGGTTTGTCCACTCGCTCGAAACGTGATTCGTTCTGCTCAACTCTGCTACAGAACTCCGGCCACACCAACCCAGAAGGTTCGGCGATTTCAATATGATATTCCTTCTCCGAAATTAATGCCTTATCAGCTTTCCGGCAGGGCCTCCATGGGCCATACGCACTTTGGGTTTGTCCAGATCCAGATACTTCATTTCATTTGTCTCTAATCCGTTGAAGTTTACTACCGGCGCCGCTCCTTCCCCCTCAATCGGTGCGTTATCACCTTCCCTCCTACTGGAGTGAATTAATCCTGATTTTAAACAGACCTGACATTTTGGAGCGGCCTCGGCGCCGTCAGCGGACTCGTTCTACCCGCTGCTCGTGGATTTGTCGAAGGCAAGGCGATTGGAGTCCCAGCAGCGTATGCCAGCGACACTGTCATCGGCTGGAGCAATTCCGCTGCTCAATACTGGTGGGCTCTTTCTCTCTACGGTAGCAGTGTGATTGAAAGATTTTCAGGACCCGCGCAGATGCGGCCACCGGCAATTTCTTCTCACCAGCGATGAAGGCAGGTACATATACCATGACGCGTAAGTCTTTCCAAGCTACTCGTGCGCTAATTTCATGCTGATCTGGCCCGCAGTTTACAAGGGAGAACTTGGGGTTGGCTCGCAAAGCGTTGTTGTTGGGTCGGGCACTACGATTAGCTCGAATATTCACGACACGACCGTCGACGATGTGAGTAGCGGCGCCGATTCTCTGTTCTCATTGAGACCTGAAGGTAACGAGTTATTCTTAACAAGACTACGACGTACATTTGGCAGATCGGCGAATTTGATGGGAGGCCCACTGGGTTTTTGAATGCTGAGTGAGAAAGATTCTACCAACTCTGATCACAACTCACTGTCGTTACTGCTAAAGCATGATACAAACCATGCAGTACGTCTCTTCATACATGTTATTACCATAATAACAATTCAACGACGACAGCCCGAGCGACTCGCGGATGCACATCTGGGGTCCGGTCACTTACACCGTCGGCCAGCAGGCAATCGGCTTCTTCCCCATGGCCATCTTCCAGGCGATCGGGCCAGTGACGATCCGCTTCGCTCTCGCGTCCGGCCAAGGCGGCGCGCGCACGCTCAAGATCGCGACGACACTTGCGTTTGCAGGCGGCCGCCCCGTGATCACGGTCAACTCAAATTTCACGAGCGCCATTCCCGCTGTACCGACTCGGCCCGACAGCCGCGGTGTGACCCGTGGTGTCTACCGCGGTAACAATATCGAATATACCTATGCTATCCGTGAGTCATTCTCCATGCGCGTGCGCCATTCGGCATATTGATTGGTCTATCTTAACTTTCAAGCTGCTGGCGTTCTCTTCACTGGATCTACAGTCAACGTCATTACCGTTAGCGTGGCGTCGGGCAGCTCTGGGGACACATTCTTGGTGCGTTAAAGCTCGCCGAGTTCAAGGTTTGAATCGTTCTACTGACACAAGTTCAATCCCAGTCTCCCAACATCGTTTTCGATGCCGTTGCTTTGTTCTGATCAATTTTAGCTTATTCTTCTTCCCTGGATTGTTGCATAATTCAACGGCGTGGCGTATGAACTAGTAAGTTTTGTAAGCGGTGTGCTCTGGAATCAATATCCTCGTTGCGTGCCTCTACTTTTCGGTTTCCGTTATAGGACTACGAATGACCTCAAAATTTTCTTTCGCGAGATGTTCATAGCATAAATGGCATTTATCGGTCACTCCATCTGCACCTCCATTCCCTCCGCGCCGCGCCTTGTTGTCTTGGCTTTCGCCTGCCGCGGAAAAAACAAATTCGATTGAATTTCTATGCCGTTTTTCAAATCTGCTTGAAATGGTGTTCTTAGCTCACCACCCGCTTGGGAATCTTGTGATCTTGTTTCTGTAAGCTCTCTCCCCCTCATCGCCTCAACGTCAGGGGGACTGTCTATCTCAGCTTCAACACACCAGTCACTTTTTTGAGAAGAGACCAGGCGCAACTCCGGATTCATCTCGATGACTGGGAATGGTGGCATAGAAGGTTTGAGCCCAGATGCTTCCCTTTGTCCATCTGATTTTATTCCGAAGGCTCTTCCGAACGAAAACTATTTCGGAAGAATTTCTCGAACTGGGGTACTCGGTATACCTTCACCTTCGTTTATCTTTTGGTTTGCGCTTGCATTGACAGCCTTAAGATAGATTCTCTCACAACTGCGGCATAGGAGCGCTCTGATACCCTCCCCTTGATATCCTGCTATTTAAGGTGGGGCCAAGCCGAGCTCTCGCACGCACTGTGTGTTCCCATCTTCTTCTGATGCATTGGTATCTTCATATTTAAAGCGCAAGCTAAGCTGGGTTCCCGCGTCGACTTCGTGCTTTCATCGATGTCCATCTCCGCAGAGCTTCACGAATCCCAGACGGAACAGCTAGAAGTCGTTATCCATACAAGCAGTCTTTCCGGGCGCGCAGAAGATGATACGGCGTCTGGATCATGCGAATTGTAATACTTTTTCACTGCATAATTTGCATCTTTTTGAAAAAAGATCTGTCAGAAACGTCGAAGAGCGAAATCGCTCAGAGCCATCGACCCCTGACGTCAAAATAACCGTTTTGAGCCGCTCTTCAGAGCACCCAGACTTGCCTCCGTTCAAGGATGCCACTCGTCTGGAGGAGCATGAAATGGTACCGGACGAGAGGTACAAAGTGACGGACTCGTCTGTTCATCAGCGTATTTCAGCGCTGGAGATATCATTTGCTCAACGTATCCGGGAGCTTGAGTTATCGCTCGCGGCCGACCGCAAACATCACACGATCACTCCGTGGAGAGTGCTGAACAGCATACTTATTGTGGGTATGGTTACATACAAAGCCATAGCCAGCTACCGGGGCCAGACGGTCGGACCTACGACCACAGATTGGGTCGTGGGCGGCGTGTGGACATTGATGTGCGTCTGTGTATTCTACCACCTCACCGTGACACTTAATCTCTGGTGTGATGAAGCGCATATTGGGTCTCCTTCTTCGAGAATTCGACGCTTGGCCATTTGAGTTGGTTCTTCACTTACAACCTGTCCGGAATTGTGGTCATCGTGCTCATGGACGTTGTAGTTGTGGGAATATTTATAATCACTCTCAAGTTCAATTAGTAGCCCTGTACCATTGGGTTTGTTTTCGAACGTTTTGGACGCTTCAGAAATTATCTGGTGAAGGTTCTGGAAGGGACGCAACGTCACATGATCGTCGCGTCCCCAATTCAGCAACCAAATCAACCACAACAAAGTCCGAGATACATATTTTTGTCGTTGATTCCGAGCCGGACACTCACATAATTCCGCTGCTGCTAATATCATTAGCAACCGGCCTACATACTTGAAATAATTTACCAGGATTATCACAGGGAACAGAATTCGAACCTCGCGCCGAGAGCCGGGGTTCGACGTTCAAAACATCTCGAGTCTAGATTACGTGCTTAGAAATCCCCTGAGAGATCGGCTCCAACGGAAATACAAATTCTTCCTGCGCGATCCTTCCCGGACCTTGGCGCTCAATTTGGAGCAAGAAGAGGGCAAGAACCCCAATTCTTGAACAGTACTTCTCGAAATTGCTGGTGAAGAGATTTGCAACTCAGAAATAACTAACGTTAACGCTCGATGCAATAATAACACTGAATGAATCTGGTAGACACCCTTGTAACCACGATTCCTCAAAACATAGGAGCAGGGCTGTGTACATCCGCTCCGCGATCACAGCCAGTCAGTGACAATGCGAGACACGGCGTTTCCTTTTCTGAGTCCAAGCTCTTATCGTCCTCCACATCACGAGCACCGAGCTCATTCTGCCATTTAACTGGTATCTTCATTACACTCCAACTCGAATCTGGCGTAGGGTGCGAGCGATTTTTGCGCCGGGGGCAGTGATGCTGTGGTGAGACATCTAAATTGCCAAGACCGGAGGCCAAGAATCCAAGAGTGTCTTAGGCAGCCGGCATGCTTCATTTATGAATCGGGGGCGCTTCCGCGGGGACATATAAGGAGATCGCACCTGTCAGAAAAGCGGTCCTCTTACTCCCATTCCCATGCCCACTCACGCCCATATGTCGTCCACCACGTCCTCGTTCAAACGGCTGTCGTTCGGGAGTAGCAAGGGCTGGAAGTCGAAATCTGACGTTGTCGTCGTGCCGCTTCACCGGTGCCCATCAAAGAGCATCCCACTGGCGCGCTCGCCCAGCGGGTCGAGCGCTTCGTGTTCGTCGGGGGCGTCTGCGTCAACATCGGATTCTGCCTCATCGGCATCGCCTTCCAAGGTCCGGAACTATTCCTCCAAATGTAAGCAGACAGTTATTGTGAGTACGACGCCGATCTCTTTTGTAATTGAGCCTCACCATGCTCCGAAGAGCGTCGTCTCGGCGATGCTACTCATGCCCATGCCATACCTCAACCGCGAAAAGCCGGAAGCGGGTGCTACCGGTACGTGCAGCTTAGTCGCCCATTTTTCCGCTGATCCTAATTTTCGTCAATGCAGAATACCCGGTACCACGCGGCCTTAAGCGCATCTTCTCCCGACAGCCTTCGAAACCCCGTCGGCGGAGACGCAATTCGCTGGTGTTGCCCGAGGTCGATATGCCTGACCTCCCCGAGGAACCACTCGTGCGGCCATCGATACGCACGATAAGGAACAGTCCTCCGCCGATGGAGGACAGGACGGTGCGCTTCATCATTCCGCCCCCCGAAATTTGCGCCCCCGATTGAGTGTAGGTGGCCAGACGAGGAGCCTACGTGGTCAGATTTTATGGTGTGTACCATCCTCATTCTCGCTTACAGTCCTTGAGAAAATAATTCGCCTTTGCTTGTAGTGATTTTACGATACGTTTTCATGATCACGAGTTGCACGACACCAAAATGCTAAACGAACCCTTTGTCGGGGACACGAAAGTTACGACAGGTCAAAAATGCGTTAGGCATAAGAACATTTGGGAAGAGAAGAGGTCAGTATATGACCATAGGTTCCGATGTAAAGTAGTGAGATGTACGAACTTGTATTTTTATGACGAAGAATCAATTCGGAAAATATTCGTGGCGCGCGAGACACTCGGCCCTTGAGAAACCCTCTCTTCTCTCTATCCCAATTTGAGATGACCGAGTGATAAGGATCCTGGCCGCCGGGATAGCTGGTTCGAACCTAGATCTACCTAGATCGAAAAGGGAGAGTAGGGTCGCAGTCGATGCCGTTATTGGGATCAGTGATGTCGGCATTGGCCGCCGAACAGCATCCTGGTTGCCTTTCTCTGTCTCCCCTTTCGTTCGCTCGTAAATGCTGGCTCGGTTCCCCGCTTCGACTGGATTAGAAAACCAATACAGCCAACCTTCTGAACTGATTTCAAGAGACTCTCAGCCGACTCCATGTGATGTCGGCCATGCGTCATGTCGTGATTGGTAGTATCTAGGCGCTGCGGCGCGCAGTCCATCATCCTCTAAAAGAGCTCGTATCTGCCAAACCTAGTACCTTCTTTCTTTCTCTCTCCCCCATGTCCAAGGCATCCTCCCAACCGCTCCTCGTGAACGTCTCTCCCGGCGCTGGCCTCCCCCAGTACCAGCCCCACCCGGGGCCGGCCCCATACTACCAGACCGTCCCTCTGACCGTACGCATCGAGGTGGAGCCCTACAGATACCGCCGCTCGCCCCTCCGCAGGTTCCTCTGCGCATTCATCATCGCTGTTGGCATTTACGCCGTTATCAAGGCCGTAGTCGGGCACCATCGGCACCATGGGTTTCGGGTATGTCGTTGTGTTGCGCCTCTCATATCCGACTAATATCTCATCGAGATGCCCTGGGAGGACCACTGGGATACCCCGTCGGACCTCGCTTTCGAACACTGCGTGAGCGGTATCAGCAGCGGCTCGGCATTGGCCGAGTCTTCGTCTGTGAGCGGATCACTCCCCCACTCTGCGGGCGGCGCCTCTTTTCGAGATCCCGCTGGACGCGGAGACGGTACTGCTGGTTTCTCGCTACAGATCCTCGTCCTGGGGCTCCTCCATTTCCGGAAGTCTCGACATAACCACCTCCGCGCGCCTTAACAACACCGCGAAAATCGTCATCCACTCCCTCCACAACACGGACATCACGGCATGTATGGTGCGGGGAAACGACGGCGAAACTGGTGTCGCGGTATTCGTACGTTTCTCGATCTCATGTAATTTCAATCTTTTCTGACAGCGCCTCAGAGCAAGGGATCGTGGCTGGGTCACGGTCGAGATGCGAAATTCGTCAAAATCAATCTCGTTCTTCCTCGACCGGAGAAGCCTCTGCAGCTGAAAGGCATCGTCGCCCAACTTCCCAACTTCTCCCTCAACATCGGCAATTTGACCGGCGCCGTTGATTTCAAGTCCGCTACATTCAAGACGTCGAACGCCGCCGTGAGAGTTGAAGTATGTTATGCTATTCTAATTATTATGGCTCTCCTGCCGATACTAATTATCCTTGCAGTCTCTGACCGCGGGCCATGCGAAGCTGCACACTTCGAATGCCCTCATCACCGCTCATGTAACTCCTCTCCGCCATTTCGTCTACCCCGGCTGAACTCTTCCCTTCCCGCAGTCCTTCATTTCCGCTGATCTCGATCTCAAAACTTCCAACGGCGGTATCTCTGGTGCTTTCAACACCTCAGGCTCGCTCGTCATGACGACCTCAAACGCGCCAATCTCCGTCACCGTCGGCCTCGAGAACAGCAACAAAACGCGCCCCCACGACGCTCCTCATGCGCACCAGCAACAAGTAAGCATCACCACATCCTTCCTCCCCCGCACATCCTCATCCACGCCCAAGCCGTCTCGACGCAAAAGTGCACCTCACCACCAACGCGCACAAAGGCGGCGACTTCCGCGTCACCGGCACTACCTCCAACGGTAGACTCAACCTCGAAGTCCCCACCTCCCCCCGTCGACAGCGCGCTCAACCTCATGGCGCGCACCTCCAACGCCGCCGCCGAGGTGCACCTCCACCCCGCGTATCAGGGGTTCTTCCGCGTGTCGACCTCGGCGCACTTCGTCCCGAGTGTTACGCAGGTAGATGAGAGCGGCGAGGATAAGAGGCAGATCGAGTATTCGGCGGTGCGGGGAAGGGAGGTGCACGGGTATGTGTATTTGAAGGAGAAGAATAAGGAGCTGGGGAGGGTGGTGCTGTCGACGTCGAATGCGCCGGCGGAGTTGTTTGTTTAAATTGCGATATAAATTTCGCGTATCCCTGTCTCTGTACTGCTATCGTATCTAAAAAGCTATGCTTTTCCTCTTGAAACTTGTGCTTTGAGTATTTTTGGCCATGGTGCTCTGGGAAATTGAAAAGACTTTGAAATTTAATAAGAGTGGCTTCCCCTACGCGGATCAACTCGGCATCTTTCGGAAGCCCGCGCATTACTGAATTCTCTTCCTTTCCCTCGTCCCTCTCCAACGCGTAGCCTCACTTCCAATGAGCTCACAGTTGCGGGAAGAAAAATTTTGCCCATCTTACTTTGATAGTCTCGCGGATCTGTCCCGGACCAACCGGCTCTTCCGCGCCATTTATCGCGTCCCCACCCTTTTAAGGCACCTTTTGCCTCCACCTCCATGCGCCAAAGGATTGGATTATGAAGCTTCCCCCTCGAATTCTATACATCCACTGACATTGCACAGTTCGTGCGCTGCGGCAAAATTACTCCTTGGGAGCGCCATAACTACCGTGGCCCCAAATTCTCCTCTCCCACCGAGTCCTGCACACTATTGAACGCATTCTTTGATAGTCTGGTCAATTTTTCAAGTCTCTGGGGTATTGAAGAGAACAATATCCTTTTCACCCTAGTCCGCAAATACGGCGAGGCGCATACATAAATTTTTGACCCCGACTGGAGTGAAAAGGATATTGTTACCTTCAATACTCCTGAGGCTTGAAAAATGAACCATACCATCAAAGAATACGTTCAAGAGTGTGTAGGACTGCCTGTCATTAATTACGGCGAGCTTCAGGATCAAACCTTTCATCCTTGAAGTTCAAACATCTTTCCCGGTTCAGGTTGGCAGCTTGGACACCAACCGATCACTGGCTTCCGCTTCTCACACACACTGGACGAACTCGAAATTAGGTTGAGCCCTGCTCTCATCCTGGACCATTTCCCGTCCTTTCCGCATCTCCGGAAGTTATTGGCCAGGCTAGTGAAATGGGACACATCTCTGATCTTCATCACACTTCAGATCCCTCAACTTCCCGAAGCTGTCACTGAATAAGCCCTACCTCCTCGACTTCAACACTTTCTGGTGGGTCGAGAACAGAAATCTTGAATCCTCCGAGTCGCCCAACTTCCGCAAAGCGGCCAAGCGGCTGTTGAGAAGGTACTTGACCATATGGTTGGGCATTAGGGGTTTCACGCACCGCTCTCGAAGAATGCTTCGCAATAAATATCTTGCGACATTATTAACTTGCACAGACACGATTCATTGCTTACGCGAGGATTTCAACTCGATTTGGACGTGCATGCTTGAATTGTACTTCTTGGACGAATACCACAGATTTATCTTGGTTTCTGCAAGCCGCATGTTCAAACGTAACTATCATGGCTAGACCTCGCTAGCCGTGAAACTTCACCCAAAATACTCGTGGAGTACTGCCTGTTGTCCCGGGGAACCAATACATACCCTTTAACCTCCAGAAAAGTCATGCCCAGAACCTTCAATGCCCGTAGACGGTTCAATTCCCTCTCCGTGAGTCGGCTCCTTGATTTCCACCGAGCCAACCACACCGAGGGCTGATTTATGTGAAGCTTGGAAACCAGCGGCTGTCAGCTGAAAACCAGTTGTTCTTCGGCTGCTTGATTTCCCGCTTTCGATCGTATAGGCGTGTAGCTGACTGCCAGAGGAATTCAGAGTCAGCCAAGATCCAATTCAGTGCCGATTGTAGAAGTGTCAAGGTCCGAAGTCTCCCCGCCAGCAAGATACGCACATTACTTCACTCTATAACGGTCCTGCGATGATTCGGTCCCACCCCCTGCTTCCTCTCCTCGAACTTCAATTCTGAGTATGGGATCACATTTCATTTCTGGCCGAAAAACCTTGAACCGTGGAATGTGCTTTTTTCTTTTGCCGTGTCCCTCTCTTTTCCCCCTCTTCCCTGTTGGAATCTGGGAAAGCTGTACAAGCTGTTCCGAGCTCACAGCTAACAGCAGTTACATTTATTTAATACTTAACAGCTTTATTCCGGGTATGTACTGGTTATACACAGCCTAGATACAGTAGAAGAGTATAAAGGGAGAGTAGCTACAGCCATGTACTCTACCGGATTGCAACGAGGTTCCCCAGTTGCAATCGTCCGGGGCTTACTTCAACATTCCCCTCACATGATTTCGGCCATTCTTGGCTCAGATTTTGAATCCCCTTGCCATCGCCCCTCCTGTTTGTTATCTACGAAGGCCCACAAACCTCACAACGGAACAAAGCATACAGATAGACCTGAAAACTGCGGGGGCCTCTCATAAATTCGACAACTCGTACAATGAGTCAAATGTAACGACAACATCAAGTTCCGCAAACAAACCCAGCCGAAAGCGGCCGTCTAACGCTCCTTGCGTTCGCGTTTAATAATATCCGCGGCCTGCACTTCCGGTAAATAAACATGGTAGAACCAAGTAGCATCAGGCTACCTTTTTCCGCAATGGCATAGACAGTCGCCTGGATATGTGCAGACACATGGATTGGAATTATTGAGGCGTCAATCTGAAATTTATATCAGCCCCACAACAGTAGGATGTGCGACCACTGACGACGCGGAGATTGGAAGTCCCGTAGACCCTCAACGATGGATCAACGACTCCGTCAGCATCTTGTGGAAGCATCGCAGCGGTCCCGATAGGATGGAATACGATACCGATGCTCTCGCGGATGAAATTTTCGATCTCGTCGTCCGTCTGGATCCCCGCGCCGGGGATGATCTCATCAAGGACCGCGCTGAGGCTCTCTGTGGCGACGAGTTTCCGCGCGAATTTCATGGCGTGAACGAAGATGTCGATGTCAACCTGATTGTCGAGAACGCGGTAGTCGATAGCCGGGGCGGACAGAGGATCGGAGGAGGCGATATGGACAGTCCCACCCGAGAACGGATGCATCAACGCCAAGAAAACAGTACAATAACTCTTCCCGTCCTCGGGCTCCCGCCCAGGACTTGACATGAACCCCGGGAAAAGGGCGACCCTGGAGTATAGGAACGTTATACACCATCGCAGGAAGCGTAGCAAGACGTACTCGAGGAGCGGAACCTCATTTGCACTCAGCCAGCTCTTTTTAATGCTCTCCACCACGGGAGGGAGGGATGTGTGCATTTTTTCTGGGATCACGTAGCCAGCATCCATAAATTTATCTTTTGGAAGGAAAGAGAACAACGATGAAAATGGCGAGGAAAGCATTCCCATCTTCGACTCTTCGCTGATTCGCCGGCATTCGTCAGCTGTGACTTGAGGATAAAAGAGCAAAAGAGGCTGACACGTACTAAAGTTTCCATTCTTGAGGATCGTTTAACCTCTCGAGGGACGGGTACATTGTCGGATCGGTCTCCGTTACGAATGGGCAGGTGAAGTGCTCCTGTCAAATGTTATGAGAGCCCATTCGATTTCAAACGGTGGTTGAAAAACCTCTGGAAAGGAAATCAGAAATGGTCTGTCAGTTAAGATGAACATCTACGGAGATTAGTCCCGACTCCCGGTAGATCCAACTTCACATCAACACCATGGGCGTCAAGGACGTTTTTGTCGCCTATGCCTGTTCATGAAGAGTAAGCCATATTGTATAGCGACTGTGGTAAAATAACACCTGATAGTTCAAGTAACTGCGGGGTTTTGAAAGTGCCTAGAAAAGGAATTGAACTGAATACAAGGACACACGGGTACACCGGCACTGCTCTTACCCGCGCAAAGCAACACCTCCCCTTGCGCGGACACCGTGTGCAACTGTCCATCCTTGTAGTACTCAACGCCAGAAGCAATCAAATTTCCCAAATTGTCGGTAGAGGAACTAAATTGTATGCGAGTGACCTCGGCACCGGTAATCACGATAAGATTCGGGTTCGACTTGTTCGGCGCGTAATACGCCTGTAAACAGGTATCAAATCGAACCAAATAATTTCAAGACCACGTACCGATGCAGAAGAGCTGCGTTGTGCTTGCGAGTCGATCGAGTTGTTCCTGGTCCACATGCCCACGTTGTTTCCCGACGCCTGGTAACGAGTATATCGAGGAGAAATTGATGTCGTGGGCAGAATCTTACGCTGTCACGATTGTAGGGAATGCCGAGCGATTTCATCCCTTGAATAAATGGCGCCTGTAAGCCGCTGATCCACCTTGGTAAGGTCCGTTGAATAGGGCCAGACGTTCCGTGGGCAGCAGCATTGAAATCGACTTGCAGTTCAGACATTTGCTCAGCGGTCGGCGCAAAGGTCTCGGACTGGCAAATTCCTGGTTACTTTGCACCGCTTGCAAGTATTAACTTACCTTGCGGAAATATTCGAGTAAAGCCTTGAAGTCCCACCCCGGTGATCCCAGAGCCTCGAATGCTGCACGATTGCGATAAACGTTTGAAGACCACAATAAAGGTACACTGACCGTTATATTCAGCTTCGTGTCCTCTGTGGGAGGTTGGGAGTCGTAGTACGTTAAAGCGTAAGACGCTTACCGGCCCAAAGCCATATAATTGATCTCGGATTGCTCTTAGTCAAGTCTTTCTGTGGAGGGACAAGGCTCACCAGGCTACTACCACCGAGGCATTTGCCTCTGCAATGTTTCTGTCAGATGATACGCAGGATTCAAAGTGTATGAAAATTTACCTCGGAAGATAGAGAGAACGGCCCTTCGCGTTGACCTGAGGAGATGACATGAATCCCCAGTCAACCTTTGAAAGATTATTCTGCGCAAAGCCTTTCCAATCATAAACAAACAGATTCAATATGAAAACCAAATGCATGCTACCCGGAACCAGGCGATCTAAGTCTTTGGTAACGTCTTCACCAGCTTCAAGAACGCAAACGCGAATGGCCGGATCCTCGACTAATCGAGCTGCCACGACCAACCCAGCAGTTCCTCCGCCAATCACGACGTAGTCAAAAGTTCTAGGAGTCATTGAGGTGCGGTATCGATGCAGTATGGCTCGAAGAAGGCCGCATATGCATGCAGGTGAGAACCGGGAGAACGGCCCGGAGTTACCATACGACGCGGTCCCCTGACTAGCGCATCTGAGTTCTCATCATACTTCACAGTAATGTTCGTGTTGATACAGATTCTATTCAAAACTAGTTGGCAAGCGATCCAACATTAAAAAAATCGAGGAAATTTCAGGGCTACGAAGCAGGAATTGTCATGCTGGCTGTACTACTCAAGTACGCATCGAACACTGGCGTCTACCACGGAGTCTTTCCCAATCTTGTGAGTCAAACCGAATGTGCGTTCTGCGTGCAACTTCGCGTATTATCTCTACCCTAGATCCGAATATATTTTTGCCTCAACTCTAATTCAACCGCATTATCGTCAGTCTGGAATGACAAGCATCAGTTTCATTGTCCAGCAAAATTCAAACCGCAACGACCCACCACTTCACCCGCAGACATGCGTGTCGGGCACGCGAGAGACCACGAGCGCCATAATCGAGTGCGGGATAAGCGCGAGTGTGGCCGCGTCCGGAAAGCGCCAGAACACGAAACGCTCTAGCACCGGACATTGCGCCACTGCTGGGGCGGTATCTGCGGGGTTGAGTGTCTTCAAAGCAATGGACCGCAGGTGCGGTCCGTGTTGCCCAGAATGTCGCCTTATAACAAACGAGGTACGAGTTTAATTGTTATAGCGTCTGTTTATAAGAGACTAGCCTAGTACGGACGGATGCCTGGGTTTATGCCATAGGGCGAGAAGAGGGGTGTCCGCTTGGGGGTTGAGCAGCGACGCGAGGCACGGGCCGATGTCCACGATGAGCGATGTGTTGAATTTCATGCACACGAGGGACAGGTTGGGACGGGGGTCAAAAGGAAGCATATGAGAGGTTCATGTTCGAGGTGAATGTGAGCAGCCTGATTGAGTAGTGAAATGTACGGACTCCTATTGTTATATTTTTAATCAATTCGGAAAATCAACGCGAACCCCGCTCAGAACTCCTCGTGGGAGGTTAGAACTCTGCAAAAATTATAAAGCCGTGGTGAGAAACTCATCACTATGTTGGATTCAACATCCCCGAGATCGACGAAAAAACCCTCTGTGGGTTTGATTGCGCTTTACAATGGCGAGTACGTGATTCATTTTCTAAATATGAGGAAAGGGATCAAAGAAGAATATTAATGCTTCCACATACGTGTCTTTCTTCGCTAATTCTGCAGTCTCGTGACTCCCTGGGCTCCTTATGCTGCCTTGATGCCGGGCATCAACCTGTGATAAGTACTTTAGATCCCAAATCAAGAGAACATCGATGCGCAGGATGGGCCACTGCCCCAACAATGTTTCTAGTACGAAAATGGTGTGATACACGATGAAAGAATACCAATTTCCATGTTCAGTCCAAAATTGGAACCCACGCGGCATTTTTTTCCTGGCCCGCGGCAACACTAGAGCCTGTGATCGTTGCGCAATAGCTCATTTTCTTTGATTTTAGATGCTCACTATACAAGATCTATGGGTGTATGTGAATCAAATATTATTCGCTGACCATCATGACAGTAGGGAGTTAAAATAACTTCCTGGAACCAACAGTGGGTGAGTGGGTAGTCGTGGCCGTGGCTTTTCCTGGGTTCCTTCGTGTGTTCATCCTCCATTGTTGTGAATCCGAATCGCTTTCCGTGCTTGCCTCACAGCTAATTCGTTTTGTGCCCTTAGCTCGAGGCTTTTTCATTTCAATGTTTATTTATCTGTCTCTGACACCGCCAGTAATCATCAAAGGTTTGTAGCTTCCAGTTGGAAGGCTCAAACAGGTGCCAATGGTTCGATTCACTTTCTACCAGATAAATTGCGGAGCTGACCATTTTGTTTACCTCACCCGTAAAGCGGTTTATTTCAACCTGTGGCCGTGCCGTGCTCTGAAAATCCCTCGCACATGAATAAAATTCCTTTTTGGAGTAATGCACCGCCCACTTGGGGTCTTTCTGGAAATTTTTGTTCTCCCGCTCTGAGACTCTTTCATGCACTCCATGCAGTCGTTTTTGGTTCTTTCTTTCGATTCTGTTAGTTTATTAAATGTGTCTCCTTCCACCGCTAATGTACAGAATTTCGGGTCGTCTCTCGAATCTTACTCTTCTTGCTCATTGTTGCTTTTGTAATTCCAACAGAAACAGAGCAAATTGTGGCAGGTGAGCTGGAATGTAGAGATCCTTTGTCTCTTCTGATGTGGGCCGATACCGCAAATTTCAGGTGTGTTAACAAGTGCGGAATAGGTGTGTTTAACGCACTCACCTTTCAAGTGTGTTGATGAATGCCCCCAGTCGGAAGGCATTGCGATCAACCCATCAAAATGATGTTCGACTTGTGGGTAAGGCTCAAATTTTGGGGCAGGTGGCGATATTTCGAGTTTGGGAGAAAATGAAAGCTGTAGATTTGCATAGATACAAGCCAAACTATTACCAACGTTTTAGGAGATGACCAGAAGAATCAGACAACAGTCTCCATGATGAGCACTTTAGTACCAGCTGAGCGTGGAGAGATAATGCATCGGATGTCCCGCGGATGGCTTGAGAGATCAAATTGATCAATATAGAACGCGACAGTGTATACTTCATATACCCACCTTACAAGGCCATCCGTCAGACTGCTGTCAGGCACAATAATCTTCCCGCTCTCGTCCACCATATTGCCAATCCTGCAAGTTGCCAGGATCGAGACCATGGCGATCCAAAGGCTATTTTCGGCAACATACTGTCCAGTACAAATTCTGGTCAATGCAGGTAAGCATCATGCTACGAGATTCTTCAGGAGGGCGCTCAACCATACCTTCGACCAAAACCAAAAGAGATGTTACTAAAGTTGGGCTCACCTTTCCCGGCGGGCTTCGGAAGATAGCGTTGGGGGTTGAAGGACGTCGGATCAGAGTAAACGCTTTCGTCAAGAGACATTCCCCTGTTGAAATTCAGTGGAGCAAAGCGAAACTGGCGATAAAACGGAACTTGATATTTGCGAATACTAGAGAGCCCTTGGGAATGAGCATCCCATGGTAAATGTCATCTTCAACAGCACGATGGGGGACGCCTTGAGAACATCAGCAAGTTGCCAGTTGTTTCATTTTCAAATTTCAACCTAGCGGAAGTCCGGGTTGCCAGCTAATCATGTCCTTTCCTGTTAACCATCTCAAAGATTGAGAGCTTCACTCACCGAAGAGTTTCTTGCAATATCCCTTCCATGAATGGCAAGTCTCCACGGTCGCTAAACTCGGGCAAGCGCGTGTCCCCAACAACGGAGTCAATCTCCTTCTGGGCCCTCTCCTGGCATTCTGGGTGCAGAATCATGGCGAGAATAAATATGCACAGTGTACTCCACGTCTAAAAAGGCCCGATGAGACATCGATTCATATTTATCAAAGAAACATATAACCGTAGATTCCCCGGCTCCGAACATGGTAGCTGCGGCGCCCTTGAGCTCTTCATCGTCTTCGCCTTCCTCCATTCGTTCCAGTTGCTCAAGGATGAAGGATGTCCTGGCTTCCCCGGCCTCCTACCGAAGGTGTCATCAGTTGAATGGGATGGAATGCAAAATTCTTGCTGCTCGCCTGCTGTTGCTTCACAGTGCGCAGAGGATATTCATAGAGCTCTCGAAGGGTTGGTCTCCAAGCCCTGACAACGCCTACATGTTTGGCTCCGGGAAACCACGGTGGGAAGTGTTGTACTATGTCACAGATGGTACTCGTTGAAGCAAAGAAGCAATGAGCACTCACGAAGTGGAAAGAAGTCAAGTGGGCTACTTCCTGGGGGTCCCGTTTTACACATTGCTTCGTAGATCATGTTGGATATGCGTAGATATGGGTCTGCGTCTGAGGTGATTCGATGACCAGCCACGATCTGAGTAATGATGCCTGTCGCAAATCTAGGTGACATTCAGTGGTTTGGAATTGGTTTTCATACGAATGACATACCGACTGAGGAATTTCTCGTATCTCTCTGGTGTGGACTCCAGCAAATTCCGCACTAGCGTCCGAGCTTCCTGGGTCTGCATTGGTTTGAAATCCTCAACCTTGTGGCGGCTCAAATATGTCTGATGCATTTGCCGCTGGGTATTGAATTGTTTCCCGTACTGGAGGAAGGTAAGGGACGGTTGCCAGCCAAGCCTATAAGCAACCGTTCATTAGATTCCTGGGAGAGTTGTTCTGGCTCACAGTTCATAGAGAGTAAACTTTGGCCTGTCGCTGTAAATCAAACCTCTCTTATCCAAAAGGTCCACGGCTGCTTGATATGTGTCGAGGATGATCATGGATCGTCCGAGAACCTTGAGGTGCATCACCGGGCCTGACAGGATTCGTTTAGTGTCCACAATTCCTTTTGCGGGAACAGACATTATTGTAACGCGCACCATATATTTTGGACCACTGGTGGAATATGAGAGGAGAGTCTGCGGAGGGCATGCGTAGCAAATGTCCCACGACAGGATCGCCAGGCGGCCCTGGAGGCAGAAGGGATTGTCGTCGTCTCTGCTGCACGAGCGATAAGACTAGAAGAAGGGCACCCCCAAATACGACGGTGTATAGAGCGACAGACATGGATGTCAAGAGGTAGGGGATAGGCCCTTGATTTGAGATAAAACATTGAAATAGCCACTGCGCAAGCTTTGGCCAGCTGACATTTAAAATGAGCTATTTCAATCTCAAGTTCCCCGTTGGCCAGCAGCGGAAAGTATTTTTTCGCACTCCACATGAGCGCTAGTTCGTTGCGCTCTCTGAAGTAGCCGGACAAATTCTCCAGTTTCACTCATCTGCAGAGGTTCTAAACAGTAGATTGGAGCTGGAATCGTGGTACTGTAACGCCTTGAAAAATGGGAGCCAGCTGAGGTGCCAGCATCGAACGACGAAAAGTTGAGAAGGTCCGAGCAAGCGCGGGAGACGGCATTTATTGAATAAGCCTGCAGATCTCGATGGGGCGCGTAGACGCCGTCTGAAAACATCCATGCCTGGGTGATTGAGTCTTGAAACTAAACAGAGCCGAAACAAAGCTGTCAGCTAGGCCCGTCGGATTGAAAGCAGTTGAAGCGAAATGATTCGCGCACGAGACGGATTGTGCTATAGACCGGAGCTCGTCGTGCAGAAAATAACTGGCCCCGATAGACTCGGAAAAAGACAAAGGGTAGCCAGATCGTCGATAGCAGATCGTTCAACATTGTATCAGCAGGTCGGATACCAAGATGACCGCCATATAGTACGACTCTGGAAGTCCTGTGGAGCAGAGCCAAAATGCCTTGAAACAAGCCAAATTTGTACGTCGGAGTCAGCGGCGCACGGTGAACGCTTGAACAGCGTTCCTGTGAGTAGGAAGTCGAGGTATGAGTTGGGTATGGGTATGAGACCGACTAAAAAGCCTGCGGATGGTCAGAGACAGATTCGTCGGAGGCTTCTCCCACAACTGTTGGAGTTCGGGTACATGAAGTGACGCTCTGCGCATAGTGGAGCCGAAGATGAAGCTCCAAATGCCTGGGATGCGTCATCTCCCGAGAGCCAGCGGGATGATCTGTGTGGCGGTTCACCAACGGATGAGGAAGGTCAGGAAGCAAGTTTGAACTATGAATCCTTGCCGTCTTTCTGTTCCCGTCCTATGAGGTAATGGAGAACCGGGCGGTAAGCTGAGGCGGGGAGGCCAGTGACGTCGCTAAGGACAATCTGGGAAAAGTTCCCATCGCCATTTGGGTCTGAACACAATCCGTGCTTTATCATAAGCCCGTCGTGCTTCACAAATGGTTGTCGTGGACTTTCTTGGCTAGGCCTGCAACTTGAAACCGATATTTATGAGTTCTAATTGTAAGAGTAGCTGGATTCGTAAGACGCACTTTGGGAAAAATCCCCTGCGCGAGACGATTCTGCTCTGCCTTGACCACAACTCCCTGGACAGCCATTTCAGGCACCGCTTTATCTCGAATGGCCCGCGCAACATGACTATCGTGATCGTTTAAATCTTGACTCGCAAAGCCAGATCCGTTTGGGGACGCATCGATTGAGTTGAGAATCCCTGCGAGCTCTGCCTCTGCGGGAGTCAGGTCATCACCCGCGGAAGAAACAGCCTATCTGTCAGTATGAACGGCGCCTCGAACCTGGCATATGCACATAATAAAATTTCAGGACTGCATGGTGTATTTTTCCGCCGTCGGTCCAGCTGATGACAACGCCTAGGCAACTCAGTCCTAGAGGCGAGATGCATCCATCATTAACACCGTACACTGGTCGATTCTTTTCTGTTGGCCGCTCAAATCTAGTCAGCAAAACAAATGATGATAGAAACATATGGTGAAACAAGATTTAACATCCTTTGACAGTCGTCGTTGACCACGTTGAGCGGTCTGTTACTGCAGCGCACAGCAATAATAGCGCGGTGAGCCGCGACCGAATATGTGGGTGCTGCTGGCTATGAGGATGCCCCGCTCTTCGTCTGACTTCTTGAGCAGGTTGGAGTTTCCGTTGGCCGGCGTCATTCGAGCTCGTTCGACGGTGCAATGGGATGATTGGTCGAACTTGCACTTAAAAACGTATGTCAGGGTCAAGGCTTGTCGGGATGATTGCCGCGTCACCGAGGTTCCACACCTGCCGGCTTTGCTTGCAATAGTTCTTCTTTTGTCGTTTCCGAGGAGCCATTACCGAGGCCGCAGGCGCCACCGTTGCACTTTCACGTAGATTAGCCCCGGAGTGCGTTCTGTGCAGTGAGTGAGAGATTACGAGACAGCTCCGGAGTCAAAGATGTGGCATTAGCGCCGCCGGATCACGAGTATAGGCAAGGCTATAGGCATAGTCTATGCGTATTAGAAAGCGGTGGGTATACAGGACGAGAAGCAGAACGATGAGCACCCGGCGCAAGAGGTGGGCGGCCGATAAATCCGTGAAATCGACCTCTTTTCGGAGTTAGCTCGGAGTCCAGTCCGATCCATTTTGGACTTTAATAGACGTCTCGTCCAACTTCTGCTTTGCAGCCGCAAAACGAAAAACAAATCTATGTGTAAAGTACGACTGAGAGACCCCCCCCCCATTTTACTATTCTCTGAAGAGGACTATGTAGTTATTATAATATTCTGGGGCCGGAGAGGGTCCGTAATGGAATAATTGCTTCGGACCGGACATGCGATCTTGACTGATGGCAAGTCGATGTCCCGACATTCGCCGATTGAAGGAAAACTGAAATGGCTGTGGGGTTCGGTCCGAGAACCGCCTCGCTTAGGGGAAGGGGGGGTACAGCCACCACTTAGATTTCGGAGGTTGATTTCAAGAGGTTTCGGCCCGCCACCTCTTGCCCCGGCGGCGCAACGGCGCTTCAGAGCGTAGTCCTACGTCATGATCCGCGGGAAATCACGGAGTTAGAAATGACCTCCTACGCAGCGTGCATCGAAGCCATTGCCGCCAGTGTCGTTCGCGTTATGGTCGTATTCGAATTTGGAGATGAATCCACATCTTGCCACAAGAATCCGCCACAATCAAAGAAGATGCCAGTGTTTTCTTCTGCTTCAATTCTGCATTCATCTGACATCCACTCGGCGGTGAAAAAATGCAGGCTCAGTTTCTGCTTGAACTGGATTCCGAACCTTCTGAGCTGAAGATTCAAGAGGCTGCCTCCATGTGATTTCGTCCATGTGTCATGTCGTGATTGGTACCTAGGCGTTGCAGCGGCGCGCGCGCAGTCCATCATCAGCTTGACATCCACAGGGACTCTGAATTTAAAAGAACTCTTCTCTGTGGAAAATAGGACCTCTTTCTTTCCTTATCTTCAATTCCCAAGCGTCTTCCTAACCGCTCCACGTGAACATCTCTCTCAGCGCTGACCATCCCAAGTGCCAGCCCCCCGGAGCCAAGCCCGTACTATCAGACCGTCCCTCTGACCGTACGTATCGTGCAGCCCTACTGATACTGCCGCTCGCTTCTTCGTAGGTTCCTCTGGCTTCATCGTCGCTGTCGGCATCTACGGCGTTATCAAGGCTGTAGTTGGGCACCATCGGCACCATGGGTATTGGGTATGTTGTTGTGTCGTGCCTCTCATATCTGCCGATTAATATATCGTCGAGATGCCCTGCGTTGACCACTGGGACACCACATCCAACCTTACTTTTGAACATTGCGTGAGCGGTGTCAGCAGCGGCTCAGCATTGGTCGAGTCTTCGTCTGGGAGTGGATCGCTTCCCCACTCCGCGGGCGGCGCCTCCGAAGTTCGAGATTACTCTGAACTCAGAGACGGTGCTGCTGGTTTCTCGCTACAGATCCTCATCCTGGGGCTTTTCCATTTCCGGAAGTATCGATATAACCACTTCCGCGCGCCTTAACAACACTGCGAAAATCGTAATCCTCTCCCTCCACAACAAGGACGTCACGGCGTGTATGGTGAAGGGAAATGACGGCGAAACCGATGTCGCGATATTCGTATGTTTCTCAACCTCGTATAATTTCAATCTTTTCTGGCAGCGCTTCAGAGCAAGGGATCGGACATGGGTCATGGTCGAGATGGAAAATTCATCAAACTCAATCTTGTGCTTCCTCGACCGGAGAAGTGTCTGCGGCCAAAAAAGGCGTTGTCACGGAACTTCCCAACTTCATCCTCAAAATCGGCAATTTGACTGGCAAAAATTAACTTCTGGTCTGTTACATTCAAGACATCGAACACGGCCGTGAGAGTTGAAGTATGTAATGCTATTCTCATTCTTATGACTTTCCTGCTCATACTAATTATCCTCGCAGTCCTTGACCGACTGGACGCACAAGTCCACCTCACCACCAATGCGCGCAAGGGCTGCGACTTCCGCGTCATTGGTACCACCTCCAACAGCCTTAACCTCTTACTTCCCTCACTCATTAACAGCGTGCTTAACCTCATGGCGTGCACCCCCAATGCCGCCACCTGGGTGCGCCTGCACCCCGTCGCGTGCCGACCTCGGTGCACTTTGTCCCGTCTATTACGCAGGTGGACGAGCACAGCGAGGATAAGAGGCAGATTGGGTATTCGGCGGTGCGTAGAAGGGAGGTGCACGTGAAGGAGAAGAATAAGGAGCTGGGGAGGATTGTGCCGTTGACGTAGAATGCGCCGCCGGAGTTGTTTGTTTAAATTGCGATATTACACATAGGTCCGGTTTCCTTATACTCGTATCGTGCTATGTCATTATCTGTACGCTTGCACTTTTGGCTGTCCAATATGTGGAAGCAGCGGCTACGAGTCATCGTCAACCTATGTCGTGGCACCTCTCGACCTCGAGGCGCCCAAGGTCATTGATACCGGTATGATACCGGATGGACGCGCGCCGATCTGTAAAAAGCGACCCAGTTAGTAGTGTGTTTATTAAAGAAACGAATGACCACGTACGCATCAGTGTATCTGATTCACAAAATGAGCAAAATCTGAGAATTAGTGGAATATCCCACACGATTCGGTGTGATGGTCGAGCGGTTCCCCCGGCACACAAATGAAAATTAGAAGAGCAGAGAGGACAGAACGAACACCAGATTTTCGGAGATTTGTTGAAAGCGATTTAATTGCCGCTTGTGTCCTGGCTCGTCCATATCCGCCAAAGTTGCGCATACAGAAGGGCTTGATCCTATAGCTCGGAGGGTTTGCGTCCTGCTGATCCGGTCAGGGGCCGGTTTCCGGAAGCTCTGGAAGCTTGGGATCCCGTAGTGTGCTTGAAATTTAATGGCGCTCGAGAGTTGAGGGGAGTGGAGGACAGCTTCGGCCTTGATCCTCACTGGGCTTGATTCATGCTGGATTGACAGAGTGGAGAGTATTGCGGCATAGACGATGAGGGTGGAGGCGAATGAGAGGATTGAAACCGTCCGGAAGCGAACTTGAGAGAAAACTTGAGAGTTGACAGGAGCCACGGTGGCTTGGAGTCTTCGCAGCGTCAGGCAGGGCCTGATTCATGCACGGTGGACGGGATCCAGGAATGCGAGAGGTTAGTGGGGTGGAAGAAGGAAGCAGAGGTCTTGAAAGGGCTCTTGTGTGGTTATTGAGCGGTCAAAAACGCGGGCGTGTGAGTTGCCTGTGAATCTGGAACCACGGAAAGAGCAGTTAGAATGGGATGTAGAAAAATAGATGTGAGATGAAACCACACGAGGCAACCGAAACAACGGAATTGGGTTGCCGGCAGGTGACAGAGCTGAAGCCCTGGAAGTTTTGGTAGTGTGGAAGTGAGGGCGTTGACTCGGAGTCGCCTCATTGGGTGGTTGAACTTGAACAATGACCACACTGAACTGCTCGTTGACACCAGTATTAAATGACTTGACGCCTGGCAAAGCTAAGAGTCGCTGGGTGGCAATGGTCGCGGATTGAGTGGCGAACTCTGATTCCGTCGGGAATTTGCGAACATGTTCGGTAGCGTGCGAAAGACAGATAGGTACACACTGATACGAGGGATCTGCTCGGAGTGAAGCGGCACGGAGCTAGCCTGAGTAAAATAGAAGTTTGCGCCCAATTTAGCGAATATGGGAAAAAAGAAGAATGCAAACATGGGTAAATTCGATACGAGGCATCTGCTTAGGTGGGTACAAGATCTGTCTTCGCTTCGCTTCGGCAGGCGCATCAGACTCATGCAGAATAGCCCTGATAGAACAGTGAAGTCGCGTACGAGAGTGTATTTTTTCAGTGCACACAAAGTAGGGCGAGGTAATTTACCCTCAAATTCATTTAGTAATATTCCGGATTCCAAATGCACCCTCATGCGTCGCCATATGGCGGGGCAAGCAGTTCCAGTTTTGGAGGAAATTCGGAATTTGGGGAGATCGCCAATGAATAGAACTTGAAAATGACGATGAATATATCGGTGCAAGATTATGATTGGCGCAACATCAGCAGCTTGACAGAGGAGTTCCAAGATTTGAGTACCAGCCAATTTTGCCAAAGGTCCGTGATAGCGTTGCATTGTTACAGTCTTGAGTGTAGTGGCAGAGTTAATCAGAAATTGATGAGTATACAGAAACGCAAGGACCGATGGCAAAAAAATCGGCCCAAATAAAACAAAAGCAATGAATTCTTTCGGGTCTATGGTCTACACATCTATACACATCCTAAAGGTGCTTGACCTCACCTCAGAACCTTTATTTTGTGGCGAGAAATCCAGATTTCTGAAGTTCATGCAAGAATGACTGTACTGTACGGTGACGAAGAACGGAGTTCGGGGCTCGTAAACAGAAATATGGGGTCGGTCTGCCGGATACGGGGTGTACGGGTGAAGCAAGAAGTGGTCGAATGGTCCCAGAAATATTGTGAAGGCGTGAAATGGAAATCGAGTGAGAAATGGGGAATGTGGCGTGTGGGCGTCAAGTACGGGTAGAGGGCGTAATGGCTCGGTGAGGGGGAGAAAGTGGGGCTCTGACGTATCGGGTTCACTGGCGGCGAGCTCTCGTTGGAGCTCTCTGGTCACTGGCCGCGTCGAAGATGGTGGTTCGGGTTCAAGAAGGTAATAATATGATATGTGTACGTTGTGTGTACGTACGAAATAAATGATCGGTCCGAGGACCGATGTGCCGTACATTACGGGAGGAGACCGGGACAAGGGAGAAGTCAACTAGCGGTTCATCCCCGCCTTCCACAACGGTCATCTTCACTTGAGCTTATTTGCTTTTTTTGCTCACTTGTTGTCCATGCTGACACACTACTATCAATCTATACATTCCTTTTGATACCGACGAAGAATAATTTCGAAGTACAGACTCTACAGAGAACCAGATAAAGAATCCCAAAATTCTATTCTAATGTGCGGTCATGGTAGGATCGCCCAGGTCCTATGTTGGACAAGGAGCGAAATCAAACATGTAGAGAACATCCGTGGTCGAATACTTGATTCCGTCAATTTCCGCGCCGATGGTAAAGCTCATGCTCTGATCGGTCCTGAAATATTCTGGTCAGCATGATCAGTTCAAACTGTGTTCGAAACTTTGGTACAAGTTGTTCATGCTCCACAGTGAGTAGGCCGAGTTTGCAGCGACCAACTGGGAGGGAGGCGTGATATCGATCTCTGTGATACTTCTGCGCAGTACGCTGTCGATATTGATCTGCTCGAGGTAGACGCGACTCGGATTCACGCCGTTGCGGACCTGGGTATGCCCGCGTCAACCATTGAAACATAAAAGGCAGACAGAATGGGATTGGACACGCACCGCGACGTCAACCCGGCCTATAACCGGCAGGCCCCCTTGGCAAGATGTCTGGGAAAGCATGAATGCGTCCTGAATCGCGAACCCGAGGCCGCCCTGGTCCTCCAGGATGCCATCCACGACAAAGCTTAAGCTCTTGACACCGGCCACGGGGTCAAGGAGCAGGGGCATGAGACCGAATACGGTCGAATTGAACCCATACCACGTTGCAGTGTACTTGCCGCCAGTGGAAGAGGAGGTAGAGACGAAATTCAAGGTACTGTTTCCCGTACCCCCATTGTGGTCGTGCCAGATCACGCGCACAGTACGAGTCGGGTCTTCTGTTGTGTTCCACAGCTACACAGATGAGAATCAAGTGCTGAATAGAGGAGGATGTTTTTTTTGTGGGCTGTATACGTACTCGAACTAGGCCAAAGAGTTGCAAAGTGTCACCATCCATGATGAGATTCACGGACGAAGGTTTCACGGGCAGGGGTTTTATCACCTCGGTAAGCTCCACACCACTCGGTACAGTATCGAGCATGCGCGCGAACAAATCCGCGCATGTGGATGCAAAGAGGTCCGGTGAATTGGCGAATCTTCGCGCGGTAAACGATATATTACGTCAAAGAATCCACCCACTCACGAGAGGATGGTGGCGTTCCCGTCGCTGCCAAAGATGCGCTTATCCGAATTGGTGGTGTCATTGAACCCAACGACCAGTGGGTTTGTCGTGGTGCCGGAAATATATTCCGCCGCGCTACACAGTGGTCAGGGGCAGTTTGAATTCAACCAAGTGAATTGCGCGCACACGTTGTTGTCGAAGGTAACAGGTGTTGAGTCGAAATGCGCGACGTTATCAGTGCTGGTCGGGTCATTTAATACATTCACGATATTCGGGAAGAAACTGTGCTGAACACCGCCAAAGGTGTGCCTACGGAGAAAGCGATGCAAATAGAAATGGTCACTCAGTTAGAATATTACGACGTACCCACAAGCGACCAGGCCGATCATCTCTGTCTGCGTGAATCCCTGTCGAGCAAAGGAAGCTATGTGCGAGTCCAGATCTTGCTCCGGTGCAGGTACACCGGGCGCGTTAGGCACTGCGGCGTCAACGCGTCCACCGCGGAAGGCGATTTCAGGACCCCCACTATATCCCGGTCGCAGGTGAGAAAACATCAAGGAGCTTGAAAATAATCCTACTTACCAAGTCTCAATCGCGATGAGGGCCCCGAGAGCGATGGCGTCCGCATCTGCGCAGACAACGTCGATTTAGTGCCGTGTGTCATATTCCATCCGGGACCTACTAGAAACATAGCGGTCGACTACTGCTAACACGATGCCCATGGTGTTGGCGAAACCGTTACCGGCATTCTGGCTTTGTCAACGCCAATCGGCCTAGCCTAGCATCGGTCTAACACACCTCGGCGCGCGCTTGCTCTTCCGGCAAACGGATGGAGCCATCCATGCCTCCTGTACCGTCCGTTGAATTGTGTGTTGCCGCGTCATGGTAGGCCTGCATGAAATCAGGTGTTAAAATAAAACATGCCAGGCAAATCCTACTGTGCGTATCCAGTCGGCAGCGTCGGATCGCCCACTGTTGGGGCTTATGGTGGGGTCGAAGAGGAAGAGATTGCAGGGTTGAACGAACGTCGCGAGAGTAGCAATAAGCGTATTAAAGCCGAGCTGGTCGAACCGTACCGCCTCGAGCGCATCGAGTTGCGGCGACGGCCAGACGTATGCGTGAGCGGTCCCAAGAAAAACTAAAGTTCCACACGCTAGACGGAAAACCATCTTGGGAGTGGAAAGGAGGGAATGATGTTTGTCCACTTAGTTGGATCCTTTTAAATCCATGCTAAGCGTTACATAGGATTACCAAACAAGACCACGGTAGACACGGCTTCTAGTCACATATCTGCGATAAGCACACTAAGACTCGGAGGCGCACATGGACCGGCGGTACTGGACTGGCTTCTCAGGTAGAAATGAGAAATGTTCCCACAAACCCGAAATAGACACCGCCGGTACCGTCGGGTATGGACATTCCGTGCCTAGGACGCTACAATGTATTCCCATGTTCCCTACTTTGAATCTCAACTGTGGATAATGTGCCTGGAAATTGGTGATGTAAGATATCGTACGAACGATGCTGTATGACGTGCCTGGCGACTAGTACTCCTATAGTCGCACTTCCCCCCTTCGTGACAGGTGTGAAAATTTCATATGAGTTCATAATACGGCGTTGTGAGCCCGAGTGATAGCCAGTTATCGATCAGGGTGGCGGGACAGGACGAGGGGACAAGTTGAGAAAAAAAAACCTCATGGTCACTACCTTTTCCTTTTCTCCTCTTTTTGTCCCCCAAAAGTCTCGGTTCCTTGTTTCATTCTCCTTTGGAGGAGTCCTGTCAAAAAAAAAAAAAATCCTTTCGCAGACCCGTTTCCATGCTCTCTGGACCGCAAGCTTAGTGAAAGTCTACCGTCCTCGCTTTCCCGTGCTGAAATTCTGAGTCATGGTAACCATGACCATGCTTGGTTCAATTTTCTTTCTTGCGCGGCGCGCGATTTGTACAATACCTAGCGCCGGCCCACCCACTCTCGCGCTGATACGCAACGCTGTAGGCCGCAGGCATCCATCTAGCACACCCCGCCTACTGTCTTACCTACCCTCAGACCTTCGTGCCGCGCGTTCTATTGCTAATGGCGGGTCCTGCAGCACGAATGCGCATGTGCGGGATAATGCTCAGGGTTGGGATGTCTTTCGCTGCACCAGCATCGCGCGTGGAAATCCGCACAAGTACGTAACTGTATGTTCTTTATTTGGGTCCGGAATAGTGCGTCAACGCGTACCTTGCTTCGAACAGGACTTTTGCGGCTCCGGTCGGGTCGGATTTGAGGTCAGAATGCGGATAGAGACCGGAGAACGTGTTTCTAGGTCGCCTAATGGGAGAGTCCGCGTATAGATAGACACAGCATTGCGGCCCAGAAATAGTCACTCTCAGATAGACGTTATAACTGAACGCTCGTTCCTCGCTAGTTATATCCCATCAATTGATGGGACTCGTCGAAGGACTCAGAAGGAGTGGAAAAATCGCAGGGGTCTTTGAGATGGTGTAATTAATTGATTCTACGGCTGGTTCGAACAGAAATGGCCTCGGAGCTCTTCCTTGTTGGATCTCGAGAGATCTATGTCGGCGGGAAGGAGCAAAACCCGTTGAACGCCGCCATGATCCGACCAGTTACGATCACGGCCATTGAAAGGGATCATTGGGGGATGTGGGAGCTGAGTCTTTGACAAATTGGGTCCAGATAAGACTCAGGATGAAAGGATTGTCCGAGCCACCGAGGAGGTCGGACCAGATGTGCTCACATTGCGTCCATATCTGCATTGATTCATGACCATATGTATTTGGTGCTCTTGGACGTTAAGACAATAGACGCTCTCTTCACAATCACACGGGAGATTGCTAGTTTTTGGCCTCCTGTACAATTTTAAATGCGAAGTTCAGAATTGTGCCTAAATCAAAACTGGCTCCTGTACTTTCAGTCCTAAAATGGTACCAGGAATAACAACAGTGTGCTCTCCTTGCTTTAAACCTCCACCTGCCGATCTTGACTTGGGCACCCTCGTTCGGTGCTTATCCCACCCCAGTCTATCCCTCTCTAGTCTCACTCTCTGAACGGCGCTTCCGTGATTGGGCCCTAGCGAATCGCGATCCCCGAAAATCAATTCAAATCCAATTCATTGAATTGAAGACATTAGGCAGTGTTTTAAGCTTAACCTGGGTCGGCTCTAACCGAACCTCTCCGGCCTCCGTTTATCCTTAATTCTTACTTTGGCAACCCTGGGGCTCTCTTTCTGGGATATTGTGCTACCCTGGGGTACTACTTTCTTTCTTTCTTTCTTTTTTTCAATTTGCCTCAGCTTGAGTTTGGGTGCAAGGGCGGTGTCGGCGTGTGCCAGACAGCGGCTCCATCCAGCGCCATTTCTTTCCCTCGCTGTCTCGCATCTTGTCTTGCGCTTAGGTTTGTATAAAGGGAGCCACACTCCAAGGCGCACCCTCAAAAACAAAACATGTTCTTCATCAGCCCCAATTTTAAGGTATGCGCAATTTTCCTCATACTCTCTCAGCTTGCCCACATCTCGGCTAGTGCAAGTCCTAGGTGGGCCTCACATCATTGTTTTGTTTGTTGCTTTGGGCTCACTGGCCGTAAATCTTGTAGCCGCGATCATCCTGTCGATGGAGTGTTGAGGCGTATCTCGGACGGGGACAACCCGGCTTAGTAACTGGACTAAGGCTCCTACCATTTCCGTATGTAAACGTTTATACACAATTTTAACGGTTTTTGTTTCCGTTCAGTTTGTCTCTGGGCCGAATGGTTTATAAACCGTTTGTCCACAGTTTAAACGGTTGAACAGTTTAGTGTTGCCACGAGCCGAGCCAGTCGTGGCAACACTAGAACTTGAACAACTTCAGTCATTCACAGTGGATTTCCTAGTGTTTTTATGAGGAAGTATTCCGGCCAGATATGTCTCTGAGGCTATCTACAGTCCTTCAGTCTACTCACCTGCTGCTACCGGCCCTGGAGGGCTCGCCTGCCGCATGGACTCCTGATGTGATAATTCATATTATTGATGGCTCGGGGCCTCGGGCAGGATTGATGCGCCGCTCGCGCTCTTCACCCTCGCCTTCAGTCTTCAGCAACGTGAACCCGGAAATATCCGAACAAACAAAGTCCTCGTCTTTGATAGTACCGTTCATTAACTTGTTACTTCATAAGTTGTATTAGTAACCCTAGCACCATTGAAGTTGCACCGTGTGATCTCAAAGTTGCCGTGAACTTTTCTTGCAACTGTGCCCTATTTTTCAACCAAAATTTCTTCATGCAGTCAGCTACAACGACAGGAAGAAAACTGAATCATAATAGAGGCCTGGAGAAAAATTACCGTTTGTAAACTGTTTGGATATCGTTTCCGTTTAATTTACCCACCTCTGTAAACAAAAATTAAATGGTTGGAGCCTTATCGCAGAGATCGTAAGTCGCTTTACTGGATTCCCGGCGACAGGCGTGACGAGGAACCGTAATACTGGTACCCCGAGCAAAAGCGAGGCGAGGAGGCCTAGGCCTAATTACCGCCACCATAATATATTAATACAGCCTATCATGACTTCTTGGAAATTCCAGCTACGGTCTAAATTAACCGCTCTTGACTGAAGAAAGCTCGATTCATGAGCCATCTGAGACTTCATTCGTCTATGTTTTGATTTGAATTATCGAGGCAATAACTTGGGCGTGTGGTCGAAGTACTACGGCCACTCCGGGGTTCGGCTCGCCGCGTTCGACTGGAGGGCGTAATTTTTTATTTTCCGTCTATGTGCATTTACTCACCCGAATCTTGATTTACTACCAGTTGGGTTCGATAATCCCGGCAAACGAGCACGTTCGAGTCCTTACCTCTTGCAGGTGGGTTTATCGACTTTCCAATCTGCCCTAGCTGACTCTGACAATTCCTCAATCTATTGAGGTACGGACGTGGTGTGCGGAACGCAACCAGGCTCGCTTAGTGGCGCATATTGTAACATCGGCAGCCGGTTTCCCGGGGTTCGACTCCCCCGCGTCCGGGTATAAGTGTCTCATTTTTCCTTGTTCCCGCATCCGTTTCCCCTTCTGGCCGATTGATCTGGTCCACGACCACCCTCGCGACGTTGACGGGCTAGCTTGTGTCCAGTGATTTCCTTTGTCCTCCCATTGTTCCTAGGCTTTAGCGAAATTTTGGTTTCCTCGTAGTTCAGGGTGAGAATCGGCGGGTATGTATTTTTTACCACATGGATGCTCGGAAATCAAGCGAGTCCCTCGCTCTGCGACCGGCGCGACTGTCAGACTCCACCTTCACCTCGCACAGGCAACGATAATTTAGGGAAGATATCGGAGCTTGTGTTCATTCCCTCGTGCGTGCCGCGGTTTGGAGCTGAAAGAGGAATGCTTCTTCGAAAATTTGCCACAGACGACGAAATATCTCGTCGGATCAGGAACACAACGGACCCACATTCAAAACGCCATCGGCGAACGACGGCCGAAAATCTTTTCACAAACTCCCATGCACTGGAACCTCTCAAGCTCGCGCTGGCTGAAAGTTGTCTAATTCTGGATGCTACACTGCTCGCGCTTAACGCGGCCGTGAATGGAGGCGAGGATGGATTCGTGTGGGAAACGCTGCGTTGGCGGACAAGGTCCTGCGATGAACTGGTGAGTCGTGTCTTCCTTTCCAGTGTTCGTTTCTGACCTCCCCGCGTCGGCCTCATTGAGAACGTGCCATGCACGGCACTTGCCTGGGTCGGGTTGCGTGAGTGTCAGGCGTGCAAGAATAGCGAGGTAAGACCCGCAGTCGCACTAGTCTCACCCGGATCGTACCTTTTCCTCCCCAAGCCACTATTCATCGACATCTGGCACATCCTCCCACACGACCGCAAGTGCAAGCTTCCGCCCCCTTCCGCCCCATTCTTGTGCCAGCGCGCACGCACCCATGTACGCCATCCGGCATTTCATCTCCCCCACGCATGTTCTGCTCGCCGCGCTTCTGTTTCCAGGCACAGAATGCACATCCTTGGTCTCGCTTCTCGCCTTACCATCTCCACCAATGGCGCGGCGCCAAAGACTAAGTCGAGTCCGCAGCTGGGTATGCACGCACACAACCCTCTTCCCGTCGCTCCCTTGCTTGTCGCCTGCACTGGTACAAGCTGCTCCTCTCTCAGAGCACCCCGGCCCATCCGCACGCATGTCCCCCCGCCGTCCAGGCCGCGCGTCCGCTCGCCGACCATCCCGGCATTCGATCCGTGCCCCCGTTCTTCGCCATCGCCACCACCACCCGAGCCTTCCTTTCTCATGCCACACGCGGTGGCGTGGCATTTGCTGCCGCTCTACGGCAAAGCACCGCCAGCGGTGCATATTGCGAACTCCGCCGCCGTGACAATGCACTCGACTCTCTGCGCGTCGGGAGTACAGAAGCTGGGTACGGATACTGCGTGCGGCATGCGCGCTTGTCGCTCCTTCCTTGAGCTCTATCCGTCGAGCGCCGGGCGATCGCATCGTGCGCATCCACGCTAGGACGGGTGCGAGTATGGGACGAGAGCAGGGGCCATGCACCTCGACTGCGCGCGTCTCACTTCCAGATTTGGAGGCGCGCAAGGCAGGCAGATCAAGCATCGCCGATTGGCAGACCAAGGCGTCGCACCCGCAGTCCCGCTTCGCCCTGGTGCCCTATGTGCTGCCTGGCGTCAATGTCACATTGCGCTGGGACGCGGGCGAAGTATCGAAGCTGTCCACTCACGTCGAGCCTCCGCCCGCTACTCCGCCTCCATCTCCACGCTCAATCCTCAAATATGGGTAGAGATTTCTCCGCGCGCTCTATCGCGTTAACCGTTATTCTGTCACACCATGCCATGCGGGTGGCGCGGAATTCGGAAACCCTGCTGGCGGGTAGGCGGGGAAGTCGGCTCACTATTTGGTTTTTTTTTTTGCTCTACTACGCCTTCGCCCTTGGTATGTGCTCATATATCTTGTTATTCGCCTACCCAACCTAGCCGGTTATACAGCTATGTTGAAATTCTTGAAAATTAATCTCGTTCAAGTTCTTTGCGTGTCGTACTTTAGGAAACCAAAAAGTATGCGAAAGTGCCGAGCGTCATCCCGGCACGGACCATCCGATTCTCGGCATCTTTCGGGAGACCACGCATCACTAAAATTTTCTTCGTTTCCCTCTCTCCACAGCTTAGCCTCACTTCCAATGAGCTCACGATTCCGAATGAGTTGTGGGAAGAACCCTTCGCCCATCTTCCCTCGGATAGTCTCGCGAATCTGTCCCGGATCAACCGGCTTTTCGGCGATATATCGCCCACCGTTTTGCCAGCTTTTCTCGCTTCTCTCTCCGGAGGCGCTGGACGAACTCGAAATCACCCTGTCTCCCGAAGTCATCAGCGCATTTATAGATCTACCGTTTTTCGGGCGGACTCGGGAACTATGCCTCCTCGAAGCACCGCGAAACATCGAAATTCTTTCAAAGTTTCCCGCCCTCCGGGAACTGACCTTACAGTTCACCCAGTGGAGGCGACGTTCCACGGGTTCTCGCTCCCATTCTCCCTCAACTAAAACATTATCGCGGCATGTGCGAGACGATGAATATATTTATTTCTCTTCCAACCTTCACTCATCTCGACGTCGGCATGTGTCACGCGTCCGAATTAATAACGGCGCTGAAAAAAATTGGAGCGCCGGTCAACATTCAATCTTTGGATCTAACGTCCAGCAGCCCGCCGGATGTATTCCTCAATGAGCTTTATGGGGTGTTTCGTGGCCTCGCTAGACTTTTCATACATGTAATCGATGATCTGCCTCCCAATTTTGTCGATTTCAATACTCTGAACGACGATACAGAGTGGGAGGTACGTTCTTAAGGGACAACTTTGTCCGAATTTGTTTTGACAGTCAAGTAGATCTCTGGATTTTTCGACGCTCTCGCTGACTTGTCTCTGCCCCATCACATTGAACAACTGGGCATCTATTATTTATTGGGAGGCCGGCCTCAATAATCTCTCATCTCGGCCGAATTTCAGGGATTCGACCATGCGAGTCATGGAAAAACAGTGTACCCTGAAAGCGGTCTGGTTGGTTGTTGGCTTCACACTCCGCTCTCGCAAAATGGCCGATGGAACATTGGTAGGGCAAGAAGAGATCGCCATAGATGAGGGTGCGTTGCTCGATACACGTCTTCGCATCAATTGCTGACTTGACTAGAGACGGCCAAGGAGATGTATGAGAACTTTCTCTCGTCCTGGAACGATTTGGATATGGACGAGCCTGCTTGAATTCACGTTTGTGATCCATGCCTACTACTTCTTGAAATCGAATACATTGGGCATTATCTTGGTTTCTGCAAGCCGCATGTTCAAACATTACTATCATAGCTGGACCTTCGGACGCGTGATATCTTCTTCATTTGTGTCCACATTAGACTGAAAAGTCCTCGGATCATCCTCAGGTTCAGTCTTTTCTTCGGATGGGATATCATATTGGATGTCTCAAGCTGCCTCCCGGTTTAAATGGTCAATGCTGCTGGTGTGATGAATCTAGGAAAGAACCCATCAAAATGATGTTCGCCTCGTGGGCAAGGTTCAAATTTCGGGGCAGGTTACGATATTTCGATTGTGGAAGAAAGTAAAAACCGTGGATTTGCATGGATACAAGCTAAGCTACCAACATTTTAGCAGATCACCAGAAAAATCAGGCAACTGTCTCCATGATGAGCTCTTTAGTACCGGTTGAGCGTGGAGAGATAATGCATCGGGTGTCCCGCGGATGGCTTGAGAGGTCGAATTGATCAGCATTGAACACGACGTATACATCATATACCCACCTTACAAGGCCATCCGTTAGACTGCTGTCAGGTACAATAATCTTTCCGCTCTCGTCCACCATATTGCTAATCCTGCATGTTGCCAGGATCGAGACTATGGCGATCCAAAGGCTATTGTCGGCAACATACTGTCCAGTACAAATCCTGGTCGACCCAGGTAAGTGTCATGCTACAAGAGCCTTCAGGAGGGCGCTCGACCATACCTTCGACCAAAGCCAAAAGAGATGTTACTGAAGTTGGGCTCGCCTTTCCCAACGGGCTTCGGAAGATAGCGTTGGGGGTGGAAAGACGTTGGACTGGAGTATACGCTCTCGTCAAGCGCCATTCCCCTGTTGAAATTCAGTGGAGCGAACCGAAACTGGCGGTAAAACGGAACTTGATATTTGCGAATACCAGAGAGCCCTTGGGAATGAGCATGCCATAATAAATGTCGTCTTCAACAGCGCAATGGGGGACGCCTGGAGAATATCAGCAAGTTGGTAGTGGTTTCAATTTCAAATTTCAACCTAACGGAAGTCCGGGTTGCCAGCTAACATGATTTCCTGTTAACGATCTCAAAGATCGGGAGCTTCACTCACCGAAGAGTTTCTTGCAATATCCCCTCCACGAATGGCAAGTCTCCACGGTCGCTAAACTCTGGCAAGCGCGTGTCTCCAACAACGGAGTCGATCTCCTTCTGAGCTCTCTCTTGGCATTCTGGGTGCAGAATCATGGCGAGAATAAATATGCATAGTGTACTCCACGTCTAAAAAAGGCCCGATGAGACACCGGTTCATATATACCGGAGAGAAAAAATCGAACCGTAGCTTCTCCAGCTCCGAACATGGTAGCTGCGGCGCCTTTGAGCTCTTCATCGTCTTCGCCTTCCTCCATTCGTTCCAATTGTTCAAGTATGAACGACGGCATAGCTACCCCGGCCTCCTGACGAAAGTATCATTAATTGAGAGGATGTGATTCAAAAATGCTTGCTGCTCGCCTGCTGTTGCTTCACAGTGCGCAGAGGATATTCATAGAGCTCTCGAAGGGTTGGTCTCCAAGCCCTGACAACACCTACATGTTTGGCTCCGGGAAACCACGGTGGGAAGTGTTTTACTGTATACAGATGTTACTCGTTGAAGCGAAGAAGCAATGAACACTCACGAAGTGGGAAGAAGTCTAGTGGGCTACTTCCTGGGGGTCCCGTTTTAGACATTGCTTCGTAGACCGTGTTGGACATGCGTAGATATGGGTCCGCGTCTGAGGTGATTCGATGACCAGCCACGATCTGAGTAATGATGCCTGTCGCAAATCTAGGTGACATTCAGTGGTTTGGAATTGGGTTTCATACGAATGACATACCGACTGAGGAATTTCTCGTATCTCTCTGGTGTGGACTCCAGCAAATTCCGCACTAGCGTCCGAGCTTCCTGGGTCTGCATTGGTTTGAAATCCTCAACCTTGTGGTGGCTCAAATATGTCTGATGCATTTGCCGCTGGGTATTGAATTGTTTCCCGTACTGGAGGAAGGTGAGGGACGGTTGCCAGCCAAGCCTATAAGCAACCGTTCATTAGATTCCTGGGAGAGAGAGTTGTTCTGGCTCACAGTTCATAGAGAGTAAACTTTGGCCTGTCGCTGTAAATCAAACCTCTCTTATCCAAAAGGTCCACGGCTGCTTGATATGTGTCGAGGATGATCATGGATCGTCCGAGAACCTTAAGGTGCATCACCGGGCCTGACAGGATTCGTTTAGTGTCCACAATTCCATTTGCGGGAGCAGACATTATTGTAACGCGCACCATATATTTTGGACCACTGGTGGAATATGAGAGGAGAGTCTGCGGAGGGCATGCGTAGCAAATGTCCCACGACAGGATCGCCAGGCGGCCCTGGAGGCAGAAGAGATTGTCGTCGTCTCCGCTGCACGATCGATAAGACTAGAAGAAGGGCACCCCCAAATACGACGGTGTATAGAGCGACAGACATGGATGTCAAGAGGTAGGGGGCAGGCCCTTGATTTGAGACAAGAGAGTGAAATCCCCACTGCGTAAGCGTTGGACAGCTGGCATTTAAAATGAGCTCCTTCAATCCCAAGTTCCCCGTCGGCCAGAAGTATTCTTTCGCACTCCCCGTGAGCGCTAGTTTGTTTGTTGAACTCTCTGAAGTGGCCGGACCACTTCTTCTTCAGTTTCACTCATCTGAAGAGGTTTCAAACAGTAGACTGGAGCTGGAATCGTGGTACTGTAACTCCTTGAAAAGTGATAGCCAGCTGAGGTGCCAGCATCGAACGACGAGAAGTTGAGAAGGTCCGAGCAAGGTCGTAAGACGGCCTTTAATAAATAAGCCCGCAGATCTCGATGGGACCGTGGGCTCTGGCTAAGCCGATGACAGTCATAGACGTCGTTTGAAAACATCCGTACCAAGGCGATTGAGTCCTGATTGAGTCTTGAAGCTAAAGTGAGACGAAACAAAGCTGTCAGCTAGCTCCGTTGGATTGAAGGCATTTGAAGCGAAATGACTTGTGCCCGAGACGTAAGTAATGTGCTACCATACAATTACGTTCAACTCGCACAGCCATCTTAGCTACCGCTTTATCTCGAATGGACTATGGGACATGATTATCGAGTACAGTCCCAAAACGGGAAGAGCAACACAACATAGAAGAGCAACACTACACTTCTGTTGATTAGCACCACCAAAATTGGGGTGTTCACCATTAAGGGGTTTTTTATGGTCCCCATTGCGACTATACAAGCCACATGTCCAAAATCCCTATGCCGGTACTACAATCGGTGGTGTTGTAGTGTTGCGCCTTGCACATATTTGTGGCTTCGCTAAATGTTCGGCTCGTTCTCAACACAGGCATGTACTACCTCCCCAAGGTAAATTGTAGCATGGAACATGCATCTATATGATCCAGTTGACGACTTGGACCAAGTGATTTGGGTCCATTTTGGGTATGATATTCACCAAATAGCTTGAGCGAACGACCTAAATGAAGTGGACTATGGGTCAGATGACGACAAAATTGAAGAAAATGGAGATGAGAATGACGAGCCTAGCGGTCCTCGAACTTGCTGGTGTGGAAGGGTCAGACGGCCGAGGTGTGGAAATACTTCACATGGACGGCGGGAAGATCATTCTACGGATAGTGGTATTTTCAGCTTTTTATTCTTTTTACATGTTCCAATCCTTCGTCACACCGTTCTACATGCACACCCCCTTTTTGCTGCTTATTTGAACATACTAACTACATTTTTATTTGCATTATTTTTTGCAGATTTCGGTTTACTTGTTCCGGGCGCCTAACCGGCGTCTATCGGACTTACAGTCCGTCCGGGGGCGTTTCGAGCTCTACTGGCGCCGCTCAAGGTCGGCTTTGCGCACACAAGTATCAAGGCAAGCCCCGGATGATTTAAGAGCATCCATTTCCATATATTCTTTCGATATCTCCGCGCTGCGAGCTTGGACGTCTTGATTCTTAGATGGATTTTTGGGTCGCTTTTGCATTTTCATTTTATTTTACACAATTGTAGCTACCGTTTCTTTGACAGGGGATTAGGCAGCTGGTTATTTCTGAAGCCCAGGGTTCGTAGGTCGCGCATTCGAGGGTGTCGTTGCGGGCCGACACCGGGACTGTTGGTGGGGAGTCACCTCGCTGAGGCTCTAAGGCTCCAACCGTTTCGTTTGATACAGGCCTATAAATGTTTGTTGGTGATGGTAAGTGGCCGACCTCGGCCGACTTGGTGACGGCCCACCTTATTCCCTTTATGGGGGTATACTTCTAGGTCCAAATCTTGATTTGGCAACTCCGATCCCCCGGAATCTTTGTGATTTGGGTCAAAAAAGTCCAAAAACGGTAATTTAAACGGTTTTAAACGCAAACTAAACGGTTGAAGCCTTACCTCGCTCCTATTGCTTACATTCGACCGAGCCATTACATCTTTTTGCATGCCCTGGGTGGAGGTATTATTCAGTCGTCGGTTTCTCTGGCTATTGCCTTGACATGGGCCTAGTATACACATTTTAAATAAGTAGTGCAGCCCTAGCGGACCTAGAGAACGGTCGCACTAGGTGATTATGTACATGTACATTGTTTGTACCCTAAACAAGGGACCTTCTTGCTTGCTCTCTACCGCCACGCTAGCACTTGTCTGAGCTACCTAGATATCTAGCCTCCCCACTGTCCCATTTCTGAGCCGTACTCTGGGAACTTTACCCTTCTACACTGGATGCAAATAATGGCAAAAGAGATTGAGGAAATTCTTGCAGCAAGTGGATGGTTGGAACCCTGCAAACCAATTAATGACACTGCAAAAGGGTAGAATGGATTGGGTGAATGTTATAAGGCATCAGCAAATGCAGCTTATCACAAACAAAATGGCAAGCATGCCGCCCCTTGAAGAGATCAAGAAGAACAGAAAAAAGGTTAGAGATGATCTGACCATTTTGCCGCCCAATTACTTCAGTCCAAAATCTTCTCTGGACACGAAGCAAGAGGCTAATATCATTGAGACAACTATCCAGGATTTCAAACTCAACATTGAACAATTGAGAGCTTTTACTATCATAGCAGATCACACATGGAAGGTCTGAGGTATTGCGTGCGGTTGCAGCGTTTTTTTGAAAAGCGCAATGAGGCCTATAGATACAGAGTCGAAACCCGGATCCGAAAAAAATAATGTTTGCTCATATTTTTCAATGGTAATGTAAATTCTTGTACTTGAGAGTTGGTGGATGTGATACTACTACCTTGTAGACCATGTACAAATACTTTCAGATTTTTCTGGCTCGTGATCATGAAGCGTGAGCTCATTTCTTTTGTCATCTATTTTGGTGGAGGACCCTGATCCGAAAAATCGGGTCATGTACACATGTTGATTGCCCCCTCAAGATAATCTGTGGCTGCGAGGAGTTAGAGGGACTATTGAAGCCCCCCCATCTACGATTAGGGATCCGACCCGTCCCCGTCAGCGACGGGGACGGGTTCCGTCTGACGGGGACGTGTAATACCTGTCCAACCCGACTTCGGTCAGAGTGTTCTCCTGCTCTTCCTTTTCAGCTCCTCTGCCACCCTAGATCAACTGCCCAGAAGCTCCCAAGACAAGCTTGACGAGTACTGTCGCCAAATGCCACCAAGAAAAACAAGTACCTGAAACCCAGTATATGTTTGGGGAGACCCAGAGACCCAGAGGCACATTATTAGGTACGCTGAAAGAGCTTTAATCGTTGATAGGGGGTGTTGGGTTAAACAAATTTGAGGCCTTGGGTTTGAGACGGTGGCATAAGAAGGAGGAGAGGCAGAAGTCATTCAAACTCCGATGAACAATGCACGACGCAACGATGATGACGCAAACCTTGTCAAACAATCGCTCTCTAGATCTCTTTCTTTCCACCTCCTCGATCTCGTTTATCACCATTGACAAGGCTCTTCCCTCAAATGATCAACCTCTCTTAATAGCTCTCAAGAGACTTGAGATTCATTGTCCTGGAATGCAATTGTGGTGTGGCAGGTATGTCAAATTCTGCCTCCTTGTTTGCGCCTCTTAATGAAGATTCCCCGAGTCCTGCCACCACTCCGGTGGACTTTTGGATGCCTTCAATGGAAGACAGAAGCACTCGTGCCTCCCCACACAACCCTACCTTGCGTGGAGGCTGTGCCAACGACCCCGAGCAAGCTGTGCCACCAAATATGGTACGTCTACTTATTTCTTATTGTTTCGCATCCCCTCGCATCTCCTCCACACTTTGGGCAACTGGCATCATTTCCAGACTGCTTGATTTTCGCTGCGAGCGGAGGGTTCAGATCAAGGGGAGGGAGCTTGTGGTCTGCAGGTGGAACTGCAATCAGTAAGTCCTCCTCCACTTCCTCTTCTGCTTTATTCTACCTTTCCTTCTCTGTGCACGGTTCCGTGACGGAGCTGCTCTCGTTTACCTTGGGCCCGACAAGCGCACCATTGGGCGTGTGATACATACGACTGACTAAAGGACCTGTGACAAATAGTTGATTGGGCGGGCAGTGTATATGACATCACATGGATGCTCTAGGATTAATCCGCGTTGAGATTAATTCCCAGAGCACTCTACATTAAGATTAATCTCAGCTGAGCTGTACCAATTAATCTAACAATGGGTTTCGGAAATGGTGACAGATTAACCTGAGCATTGCAAGAATCAATCCCAGGTGTTGGTTAAAGATTAAATCCAACGGACGTTTAATCCGACTGTACAAGGATTAAATCTAATGGACGATTAAATCCTACCGACAATCAATCCTACAGTACAAGATACTACTAGGGTAGTGGCAGTGGTATCTCGGAATGCAAGATGAGATTAATCTAAATAGTGGGTTGGATAGTCCAAGCCTAGATTAATTGAGTTCTCTTGCACAGTCCAGCTGTAGATTAATCTGGCCTGCTGCAAATGTTGGGGGACGGGTCCCGTCCGTCAAGTGATAAGGTATCGTTTCGTGACAGACGAGTACGGGACGGGTAGACCCGTCAACGGGAACACCCGTTCCCGGCCGTCGACGGGTTGACGGGTTCCAAGAGACATATGCCGGTAGGACCCCGGAATATCCCTTTGGAGGCTAGGTCCCGAATGACCCAAAGTGCCCAACCCTTGTCCGAGCAGATTTCTGTGAGATGGGGCAGTTTTTTTGACAGTTTTTGTCTAGACAGGACATAGCCGAGCCTTCCGAAAAGGGTAATTCTCGGTTCTCACGACCCCTAAAATGCAGAAATCGCCCCCAAATGTACCCATTTGTGCCATTGGAACGATATGCGAGTGATTTAGATGGCCCAATATCGTTTTTGTCCCAAAAGCCTTTGCTGAACATTTATTTAAATGAATTCAGCAAATAACCAGTCAGACGGCCGTAACGGGTGTAACGGACGGGACCCGTCCGTCGCCCCACTTGACTGAACCGTTGACGGACGGGTCATTCCCGTTGGTTCAACATGACGGCCGTTTGTGGACCCGTCCCGTCGACGGGCCGGGCGGCTCGGATCTCTATCTACGATCTCAGGGTAGGAGAATGTAGGAGACACGCACAATAATCATTCTCTCCTTGGGACTTCTGGCACAGCCACAAAATTTCCGTTTTTCACATATCTTCGATTTTCTGCGCTAGCTGACAATTGGCATGGGCTTTTGAATAGCTAGAATTGTTCAGGATCCCTACAAGGCTTCCATAAAAAAAACCGGGACTAACCACCTCAAAACTGAGCTTATAATTCCGTATTTTTCACATCCGGGTCTTTTTCGGATCTGGGTTTCAACTCTGTATATAATGTTAGGTCCAATGGGCTCAATGGCTGCAGGGCTGGATGGATTGACTTATCATTCAGTATTTAAAATTCCTAGGGAGTCAATAAGTAAGAATCGGGATGACATTGACGGGATCAGGAATGAAGGCACAGCTTTAGCCCTGGTCAACGAATGCCTCCAAGGTGTCAATTATGCTTTTTTGGTTGAGATTTTGATGGTTTTGTGCAATGACTTCCAGATGTTGGTGACACAAGCAGCCAAGGTCCGAAATATTCACAACAACTCTTTTGGGTCCCTCAGTACGGTAGTCACCAGTGATTTTGCATAATTACCTCCCATGTCTGGCCCTTCGCTATATAATGGAGTGGTTACCTTGCAAATCAAGGATGTGATGGACCAGTGTGATACGCATCATAGATTCGAACCTCATATCCTCGCCATGACTTGCTTACCATACGTACGATACTTTACTCCCTCAAGGCACTGCAAAGGTCCGGTCCCTCCCCATCGCTCAATTCCACTGTACTCATACCACTCCAGCCGATAGATACATTGTACTCAGTAGAAGTGCCACATAGGCCCCAAGGGGCCTGCGCGCACTATAATTGAATCAATAATAATAATAATAATAATGATGGACCAGTGAAGCCAAGAGGCAGTCTGGGGAAAGATACTATGGCATCAGTTCATGACTATCATGATACTGAGACAAAACATGAGACAAACCACAAATACCATAGCAGATAACCAGCTGAAGCATTGGAAAACATGCATTATGATGCCTGCACTCTATCAGATGTGGAATTTCTCAAATCTAGGATTGCTGGCTTCAGGCCAGAAAATCCTAAGCTGTATGCTGCTGACATGAGACATGTCTTGGTTATCACTGCACAAAATGCACAAAAGGACATAATGAATAAGCTTGGGGCTGAGCGCTTTGCACAGGATACAGGCCAGACATTGACCCACTTTTATTCTGTGGATCACATTAGTTCTTGAGCAGGGGATCGCCAAAAATGGAAGGGGTCAGTCCAGTCTGAAAAACACTGGTTAACAGCTCATTTGTGGGAACAGTTGTGGAATGCACCTCCATCTGCAACAATGGAGCTCATTTCAGGAAAGCTTTCTCTGTGTTTCAGAATGCCAGTAATGATCAGATCAAATGAAGCAACAGAACTGTGCATAATGAAAGGCCAGGAGGCAGTTGTCTTTGGTTGGGATTCCTATGAAGGACCTCATGGTAAAGAGATTTTTGAGACTCTGTTTTTATGGATAAAGCCCTACAAAGTTTGTTTAAACAATTTGCGTCTCAACGCAAACCCCTGTTTAAGCAATGGTTTATTTAATGGTGTCCATGCCATGGCGAACCTCAGGATGAAGGGTTTAAACCTCGGAATTTAAAAAACAGCAATTAATCAGTGTTTGATTCAATATCAGAGTTTAAACAATGTTCAAGCACTGATTTCACACTCTTCAATCAGACAAATCCAGAAATTTCTGACACCTAACAGACTCAAACTTGGGATCTCCTGCTTTCTTGAGAAATAGAAGGAGAGAGCAATATGCCACTAGGCTGAGCAACCACCATAAGGCTGTGATATAAGGATGTGGAGGATCACAGCCTTATGAATGTGGGATTTGAAAAATTGACTGTTTTCAATCTCCACAAATGTCAATGTATTACTCCTGAACTGAATTCTTTTCAATACCATGTAACCATAGCATTTATTGAAAGAGAGCATGGCAAAGTTCTTTCAACACTTCAGTGCCTTTCTGTATGCAACCCTTGCAACCCAGACAGAGAAATTCAATGACTTGTTTAATGCCCAACTGACGATAGATGAAAGACAAACTAATGTTGCCTTGCAATTTCAGATGTTTTGCTTTTATGTCTTGCATAACCACTTGCCATGTGTTTGAACCCCACCAGGAGTGTTCATTTTTCTCTATTTTCCAACTGGTTTGAACCAGGATTAAAGGCATATTAAGTAAATCATTGCTTAAACAGGGTTTTATGTTGAGACGCTGGTTGTTTAAACAAACTTTGTAGGGTTACTGCGTCTGGTTTGTTAAACCACCATGGGACATCCAGATTGATGGTCTACCACTTAATGTTGTTCCCTTACCAAGAACAGTGACGCACATAACTGTACTTGGGGATGACACTCTTTTGTCAATTCTAAGAGATCAAGTCGTTGTACTGCCGAACTATAACTCACAAGGGAAATCCCGGCATAAAAATCCTGTTGAGTTATCAAATTGCAAAGATCCTAGGGCATACTACAGATTCACTGCTGAAGGCGCCATGATAATGCAAAATTTGATCATAAGAAAATCACATCAGGAATGTCAAGCTATTTGAGGCAAGAATTTTGAGAGCTGGAAATGTTAGATGAAATCACTCGCCTGAGATTTGAAGGCACTCTACCTCTATCGGTCACAGGACTGTACAGGCGACATTTGATCCGGTCTTATTATGCGTGGAAATCCGACCATCGAGACCCGGCGCATTTTCACCCATCCATGAGGTGGAATTCATCAATGGGCCCGAGAATACCTGAGGCAACACAGTATGATGAATGGAAGCTGTCTTTGCTGGATAATAAGAGGAAAAATGCAGTGGTGGAGACGAATCAATTGACAGGTTTGTTTCGTAAGAAGCCGAAAGTCACGCACCCACAACCCAACACTGAGCAATCTCCGAGTCCCAGACATCAGAATGTCCCTACAACTCAGCCGATTGGACTGATATGGGACAACGTCAACTATAGTTGCGGCTATGATGCTGCTCTCACCATTTTGGCGAATGTATGGACAGAAAATCCATTGGTTTGGGGGACCTGGTTCTCGAACATGTCGGATCTGTTACAAGTTTTGAATCTCAGTCTGATTTCAGCTCATGCAGGGGAGACATCAATGGAACAGTCGTGAGACATGGTTAGAGTCGCTCTTCATAGATTAAAACCTGTGGATTTCATGTATCGGTGTTGTATGACATCCATTGACCTGATAGCAAAAATGATGTGCAGTGAAAGAAATTATGCTGTTGGAACACAGTCCTGTCCGAAGTGCGGCTACGTAGATCCCCATCAGCAGCAACATTTCGAAGCCTTCACCTTTGCATTGCTGCCATCTCGTACACCTCAAAATTCAGTGCCAGTGTCACAATGGCTAACAACTCACTTGACCAAGGGCACGTGAAATTGTCCAATGTGCTTGAGTACTACTAGGAAGACGGCACAGATTGATGATGGTATCCCAGGTAATTGTGGCACCTCCCATTCTGTTCCTGGATGTCGGAAACAAGGGCTTGCAGTTTACTCATCTCCTGTTGATTGACTGTCATGGAGTTATGGTAAGCTAAAGTTGCGGGGAATCATGTATGGAGGACAAAATCATTTTACTTCACATGTTGTTGACAAGAACGGATTCGTCTGGTTTCACAATGGAATAGCAACTGGTAGGTACTGTGTCTTGGAGGGGGCATTCGGCTCATTCGGCTATGGCGGATCCCTTCATCAATGTGGTGAAAAGGAAGCAGTGGCTCTGGTATATGCACGAGTACTGTCGTAATTCCACAAAGCGTGCTGAGGGCTGCATGTAATATTTATTCAATCTTTGTAGGAGACATGTGCTTGAGCCGGACCCGAGAATATTGAGAGAACTTACATTTCGCTAAGAAAATGGTTGAGGCTGATCTTGGTATGGGGTGGGTGGGTGGCAGGTACCATAGAAACAGAGTGGTAGGCAGCAACAGAGCGCTTTTGGACATATCAGCTGTTGAAACGGTCAATGCCGTCGCTGAGATATTTGGTTCCACTGGCCTGAGCCTGAAGTGAGAAAAACGCGATGGTGTGGAGGTGGTCGTGGAACGGAGTAATACACCCATCACTAGCAAAGTCACTGGTGGCCACCAGTGGCCACCGGTGGTTATTGGTGGCCATTGGCGGACAGTGTATGGCATTGCTTACCAACAGCGGCGATGATTCCCATCACTCACCACTGGCGTCCGCTGGAACACAGTGGAAAACAGTGAATTTCTATAATTTCTTTTTTGAAAAATGTAGAAAGCCAGTACAGTGGTCTCAGTTAACCAATGATATTAATATTGTTAGGAACATTGCTTTAACTCAATTTTTTCTTTTTGTTCAACCTGAGACTTTGGCCTTGGAGAAGAAATAATGAATTCTATCAGAAATTCCCTGTCCAAGGAGATTTGGCGGCAACTTACCATCAAGTAGTTGTTCAGTTGCTCAACTGACTCACAGTAAAGTAGCAACTGCAATCTCATTTCATGGAATTTTGGCTTGAATAAGACCACAATGTAAGGGAAAAAATTAGTTCCATGAATCAGAATGAGCCAATAGAGAGGTTGCGCCAAAGCGGCATGAGCGGCATGCTGCTCATGCCGCTTTTTGAGCATTGCGCAAAGTGGCACGGGAAAAATACATCCCAGGGCACCCCATACTGAGATGTAATACATGATTCATGTACTCTGAGGGTGTGTGGGAGAAATGACGTTGATGTGGCTGTGCTGGGGATCATTAAACAGCTGTCATTTGACGCCATCATCAGTTGCTTCAAGTCTTACGGTCCAGACTCCACACTGGCGGAAGAAATCATGCCGTCAACTTCGGGTTTCTCACGCTTACGCTACCCACAATTCATGAAATACACAAAGTCAGGCATAAAACATCAGTATCAACAAGATTAACAACATTGGTAATGGTATTTGACTAGGAAAAATTCCGCTGTGCCGCTTGGCGCAAGTGCCAAAAGCGGCATGCCGCTTTGGCGCAACCTCTCTAATAAGTATAAGTGAACATTCTATGACCTACGGTAGAATTGTTTTTTGCACCGCAAATACACTAGCCACTTCAAATAAGAGAGCTCAGAAGTCTTGGATACATCATTGAACACATCAATGGATTCCCATGGAAGCCAATGGAAGCCATTGGGAAGAGCCACTGGTTTCCATTGACTTCCAACAGAGATAAGGAAGCCATTGATTTCCATTGGCATCCGGTCGGATACCATCGGCCGCCGGCAATCACCAATGCCGACCAATGCCGATCAGCCGTTTGCTAGCGCCGCGTGTATTACTGGTGGAACGCAGGCAAGAACGGAACGCGTGCATCTGATCTCCGATATGATCACGTAGCTTGCCGATTGGTGCCGGGCTGATGGCGACGACCTTAGACTCAACTTGATGTACCCTCAAGTTGACGTACCAATGCAAGGAGTCTTGAAGTGACGTAAATGTAGACCTTAGCCAGCACAGAACTCGTTCTGCCATGCGCAGCATTGGCCCCAAAGCCCAAGTGTCGCTGTGCCTCGAGGCGATACTACACTTGAATGCAGAACCGCTAACTATATTGAAGTGCGTAAAAATACGACGTCGAAATCCACCACATATTCGATTCATCAACCCGCACAATACCCAATGCAAAGGCCGCGGTACGATTCGACAGCAAGCGAGTTTTAACGATGAACCGTCACCGTCTCTATCCTGCAGTCTCACAACGGCGCACAGCACGCTCTTCCTTTACTATTATTGACTGCTGAATTTTCATTGACGGTGTGCTGCGAGAGATCATAATACTTTCATAAAGTTTCGTCTCCGATAACCCTCGTGAATTTTCGTTTCATATCTCCGCCAGCCCACTGATCCTGTACGCAAGCATCCGCTTGAAAAATGTGAACCGCCCCACGAACCCCAACACGGCATATGCGGACCATACAAGCGGGGCCCACATTTTTCGTTGGGCGTTGATAATTCCCATCGCTTGTTTCGTCAGAGCAACAACAGACACAGCGCGCTTGCGCCGGCTAGCTGCCCAATCTTCAAACAGTTTATCGGACGCGGCGCCTTCGGCGGTGGATTCGATGTGTGCCTTCAGCACAGGGCCGAGGCTGATGGCGTCGCGGATCCCGAGAGACATGCCCTGCCCGCCGATCGGAGAGTGGATGTGCGCGGAGTCGCCGATGAGGAGGATGACACCCCCGTCGGGTTTACGGGTGAAGTATCGCTCGGCAACGGCGGAGCGTGTGCGGTAGCGTGATGACCAGTACACCTTCTCAATGCACGTTGGGTGCGGGTTAATTGCCGCATCGGACGAAAGCAAGTGAAGGCCACAGCGGTCCATGAGTGATTGAAGGTACTCAATGCTCGGTGCGTGGGGGGCCGTTCCATCCTCAGCCGGGACACTGGATACAAAGCGGTAGACAGTGCGGGACGTATCTGGGGAACTGCGGAAGGGGAACGGCGCCATAAGTGTGATGTTCCCGTCGTACGAAGTGAAGGAAAAACGGGCGCCAAGCTGGGGCGGGGACGTGAATGACACGTCGCCGAGGACAATCTGGGAGAGGTTCCCATAGTCATGCTTCTCGTCGCCATTTGGGTCCTTAAACGCAATCCCTGCGTCGTAACGAATCTTTTGTGCTTCAGAAAAATGAGGTGCTACGGATTGTAATAAACGCACCACAGAATTGGCCCCATCCGCCCCAATGACATAGGTTGCCTTGACAATCTCACCGGATTCAAACTGTACATCAACTACCTGTTCCTCTGTGTCTCGCGAAGGCATCAGAGAAGTGACTTTGAATGGTCGCCAGACTTTGATTCCAAGGTGATCGAGTTTCTCGAGCATCACGGCCTCCGTAGCGGCCTGGGGAAGAACCAAGCCAAAGGGGAATTTAGTGTACGGGGCCAGAAGTGAGAAGTCGATGGAGATAAGATGTGAGGACCCATGATTCAGAGGGAGCGTTTGTGCTTTCTCGCCGATGGGCAATAGATTGTCCAGGCATCCCACGCTATTGAGAGCCTATTATCGTCTCAGAAACCTAGAAGCGAATCAGGAATGCGACATGGCACCTCGAGCGTTGCTGCTTGAATGACCATAGCTCTGGACGAATTTTCGCCCGCTAGAATAGCATCGACGATGACGATATCATGGACTCCCTGGTGATTTAAAGATAGAGCCGCGGCCAACCCTGAGGGTCCGGCGCCCACGATCAGGACAGCGGTTCGTGGAGGGAGAGACATGGGATTTGGACGAGTGGCGGCCTTTGGGGTGCTTTATATGTGTCGTCATTGGCAGATGAGAGCAACTGTCGTTGACAGGCCTGAGCCTGAGAATCCCACTGCGCTGTCACGGATAGGTTCCGCTCACCAACTCGCAGCACGTAAGTAAGATTCTTGTCAGAACAGACTGCTCGGGTGAAGGGCTGGTTAACGAAGGACGTTTGTCAGTTTGCGACATGTTGGTCGTCTCATGTTAAGGACAAGTGTCAGCCATTGACAAAGATCGCGATTTGAATATTTATCCCTTGAAATTAACCATGGCGAGATTGAAAGTGAATTCTACGCACAACAAGTAAATGCGGCACCACGCAAAAAGCCAAACGTGCGATTCCGTGCTCTTCTTCAGAATTATAAATTAATTGTGAAAAAGACATTCAAATGTGAGTATGTATGTGCGCGATGAACGCAGCGACCTCAGAGGCACTTGAACGTCTACGCGGATTAAGAGTCAATACTAATTTTTCTGCAGCTGCAGAGATGGATTGTGACGTACAACGAGCTGGTTCGGCCCATCCAAGCCGGTTTGTCCGCTGAGGAAAAACAAGGGGGCTGAGGGAATTTGGCGCATTGTCGTCAGTCAGTCAGATTTGAACTACGCTTGCGGCCGATAGGATAGAATGAGACGTACCGGAAGCGTCGTAATAGATGAGGGCCTGCGGCATAGATCCATCAGAGTTGGTCTACTGCGCCTCTAGGGCCTGGGACACGAGGTCATAAGGCCAGACGGCTGTCTCTGAATGGGAGTATGCTGGCGCTATTGTCACCTCGCGCCGACTGACGCCAGGTTCAGGCGGCGCGAGCGCAATGAGACGTGCTATACTACGGAGGCCTGATAAATCCTAGGACAACGGAACATGTAAGTAGAACTCACCCAGCGCGATCAGGCCCGAGGTTGGCACTGCTGGGACTACCTGCCGACACGTCTATGCGCTCGGTGAGCAGGTGGAGGCGAAAATAGAGTTTGGTTACTCACACGCGGCGAGGATGGGTAAATCCGGGTCGCCATTGACGGCTTGTAGCGTAAGCTGGATATGCGAGGTGGCTGAGGCTGAGAAGGTCACTGGAAGCGCGTCGACAGGAGAGGTTTGGACGGCCGCATTTCCAGAACCGTTTGTCAATATGGAGCTGATATAGACAATGGAATTAGAAGTTATTGACGTCCCCGGGCATAGGAGCTCTTGTCGTTGACCGCGTTGAGCGGTCTATTACTGCAACGCATAGCAATAATAGCGCTGTGGGCCGCGACCGAATATGTGGGTGCTGCTGCTCGTAAGGGCTATGAGGATGTCCTGCTCTTCGTCCCACTTCTTGAGCAGGTTGGAGGTTCAGTTCGCCGACTTCATGCGGGCTTGTTCGATGGTGCAATGAGACGATTGGTTGAACTTGCACTTGAAAACGTATGCCAGGATCAAGGCTTGTCGCGACGCACTTGTGATTGCGCGCCGTCGAGGTCACCTGCGCGTCGCTTTTTCTTGCAATAGTATTCTGCTCTTGTCATTTTCGAGGAACTATTACTGAAACAGTAAGCGCCACATCTTCACTTTCGAGTAGATTAACCTCGGAGCGCGTTCAACTGCGCAGTGAAGGTTGGCAGATGCAAAACTGTGGCATTAGCGCCGCTGGATGAGGAGTATAGGCAAGAATAGGCATATTAGAAGGCGGTGGGTATACAAGACAAGAAGCAGAACGACAAGCGCCGCCGGCGTAACGGCGCTTCAGCTCAGCCATTTTGGGGTAACGGAAGAGCCTGTCCGTCGGAAGACAATGCTGACGGTGGCCGACGGACGAATGCCAACTGCCGTTTCGACGGGTGGAAGACAGGTGGGCGATCACCATGTCAGCGGTAGTTTGTTGGATAAAAATATCACCCTGCATTTTTAAAAGGCCTGCCACAATTATCCACCTTGAATTCCGCAAAAGTAACATATTTCCCTGGACCTCAGTGGAATAGTCCTGCGCGATTTAAATCAGGAAACTGACACACGCGGTCGCTGCGCTGGGTCAGAGACGCACGTATGTCCCCGAGCGACACTGAAATATACCTGAAGGTGATTTTCGGGCATTAAGTGATTTGATTTTGACATTGCAGGCTTACCCATACATGTTCGAATCCTAATTTAGAGTCCTGGGGCCACCCGGTTTTCGAAGATGCTGCCATTGCCAGGATTTGGATAGGATAAGCCGGTGAGTTGCCCGTAAGTTAATCGACAAATCGATCATCCAACCCTCGTTTTGGACGCTCGAGTCGATTTAGGGGGTGTCTTCTCAACATGAATGCGCCAGCTGATAGGATTGAGCAAGATAGGGATGATTCAAGACTGAAGTACTGATGGACCAAGATGACAACGCCGCCCTGCGATTGGGTGGTGATATGAGTAGCAATGAGGCGCAAATAGCTCGTTTCAAGCGTAAGAGAAGTTAAGTTCTCAATGTAGCGCAGAGAATCCCGAATCCAGAAACGCCCACGCAGGACCAAAAGCCCGGAACAAGAAAAGTCGTGCCGCTTGTCTGGTGGTACACGTTTCAGGCGGCAGGCAAGGCGGAATTCCTCTGGCACCTTTGTCCATTGAAGTACGGCCGAGATACTAATACGCTTCTGGCGGTTTCCGACGGCTTTTTGGCCAGAGAGAATGTGGACAAAGCTAGATAAAGTCAGCGCGTGAGGGAGGAACACAAGAAGGGTTGATTGGATCATTTCAAAACGTCATCGGTGAAGAACAGCCGAACTTCATCGAAATCTTCTCTGCAACTCCCATGCGGCTCGTGCTGGCCAAATCCGCCCCAATGGTTGAGAAAGACGACGACAGATTCTACAACAGAAGAAGGATGCTTATCACCGCACTCGTTCATAATTCTGCACGTCTCGCCACACGCCTTCCGCTACACAACCTACACTACGGTCCCTAACTCCCACATAACTTCCACAGCTGAAAGTTGCCTCACCCCCAGATGCTACACTGCTCGTGAAATTCAAAAATTCATAAAGTTTCAAGTTTTTCACTTGTTTTTTTGCTGAAAATTTGCTTAAAATTCAAAACATTTTTCACTAGGTTTCACTGAAAAACTTGAAATGTTCAACCATTGAGTGGTGTCATTCTGTATACCCAAATATATTGCACTTTGGAACTTGTCTTCTCTCTTTGTCTCCCTCAATGGCAATATAATCTTTGGATAGAAGACATTGAATGAAGAGGCACCACCTCCTGCCCCCAAGTCGGAAGGTTAGATTATCTGGGGTGAATTTGTCAATTTTGCTGAACTTGATCAAATGGATTCAGAGTGTGGGAATTTGACAGCGGTGGATGAAGAAAAGATAAACGTGGTCGGAAATGAGGCAGTGAGTGTATGGGATATCAATGAACTCATGAATTGGTAGAATATAGAGAGAAAAACATGATTTTGACAGGAAATGCGAGCGGGAAAAACAACAAATGAGGTGCCAAATCTCCCGGATTCTGCCATTCTTCTGCCTGCCGTTCCACCATTCTGTGCGGCTCAATGGCCCGAAAATAATTCTGCCTATGGCACTACCTGGAAAGCGGTCAGAACACTAACAGAAGATGTTTGGTGAATGAGGTCTGGGTAAGGAATGTTTGGATTATCACTGGTTGAACATTTCAAATTTTTTGGTGGCAATATCAGTGAAAATTGTTTTGCATTTTGCAACAATTTTTCACTCAAAACTTGTGTGAAAATTTTAAACCTTTTTCACCATTTTCAAATTTTCTCTCAGAGTTTTCACTTCAAAGTCAAAAAGTAGTGAAAAAGTTTCATATTTTTCACACACTTTTTCAGTGAAAAATGTTTGAAAAATGCAAAATGTTTTTCACCAGTTTTTTTCTCTGAAATGCACTGGTTGAACATTTCAAGTTTTTTAGTGAAAATTCTAGTGAAAAATGTTTTGAATTTTACAGCAATTTTTCAGTGAAAAACCAGGTGAAAAACTTGAAACTTTTTAATGACATTTTTTGAACTTCAAAACATTTTCACCACTTTTTCAGAAATTTTGCACAAGGTTCAAAAAAATTCACAAAAATGTTTCAAGTTTTTCACCTGGTTTTTCACTGAAAAATTGCTGTAAAATTCAAAACATTTTTCACCAAAAATTTCAGTGAAAAACTTGAAATGTTCAACCAGTGATGCTCAATCAATGTATAAAGTTGACTTCATGTTCATATTTGTAGCCTCGGCTTGGTGCAGCTCGGCTAGCCCTAAGCAGTAATCTTTAGCCCTCCATCGAAAGTTGGTTGAGAGAAAAAAAAAAATCGCCAGTATCAGGCTTTTCGGAAACAGCCGTAAATTCACAGGCTGGCTGTTACAACTTGTACAGCCAGTTTACTTCGGCAAGCTGCCTCAAACACAGCTCAACTCCGATAGCTACATTACACTTCTTTCTGCCCCAGTGAGTGCGCCTAGCCTTTCATCCATGCCTGCAACATCCTCGGTCTGTTCCGAGCGCTCAAACAACAATCGTGCTGCCTCCCACAGGTCTCCTGCACGGCGAGGGTCTCCAAATCGCAAATGCACATCACCCATTGACCGCATGCATTCCGCCCTACCCTGATGCACATCCATCCAGGTGAACCCCTCCAATGCAACTGCCAAAATGTTCAAGGCATCATCATCCGAGTGCTGTCGCACGAGTACATCTCCGAGGCATCGCAGCGCCTGATGCACTGCAAACAGATTCTGCGCTGACCCACGCAATGTGAATGCGAGGAAAACAACAGCCCAGCGTGCGACCTCCCGGTCCGCACCAGCGTGCATGGTATTGGTGGGGTCTGCCAACTTTGAAAGGCAGCAGCACGCAAGCTCATTGTCATTACTTCTCAGGTGAGCAAAAAGCTGCAGGTACTCCACGCGTGCCTTTGCCGTGTCGCCCTCCCGCAACAATAGATCTGCATGGTAGACACCACAAAGGGAGATGCCGCGTGGATACCGTCCAGTTTGAAAGGCAGCTAACGCGGCATCGAGGTTGCGAGACACAATCTCTGCGCTTGCGCCAGTGACAATATCCAGGAATGCAATCTCCACAAGGGCATGTGCGTGCATCACAGGGGAAATCTGGGTAGAGGTCTGGTGCATCACGACTTCTTGGATACGACGCGCCTCAGCATACTCTGTCTTGAGCTTGAATACCTCGGCCTCAATAGTCATGAGCATGCCCTCAAACTGCCCACCCTGCAGGCCTGCTCTGACCACCAGATCCTTCCCTTCGGTCACCAGCTGCATGCTCTGTTTGAAGTCTCCAAGTGTTGCACAACACATGACCTGCAATCGGACACCATGGCACTCATCCTTGACATTCTCTGAGGCAGCTGCGAGCCTGCGCATTTCGCGAGCCAGCCGTAGGCCTTTCGAGTACTCGCCGCGAAGCGATTCAATCGTGGCCATGCCCGCTAATGCTCGGGCCCGCACCACATCAGAATTGCACTGTGAAGCCAGGGACAGTGCACGACCAAAGAACGTCTCTGCTTCTTGCATGTCTCCAACACGATCGAGGTAGTATCCGGCCACAACATTGTAGAATTGAGCTGAAGGCATACATTAAATCCCAAGGTTTGTCAGTGATGGACGACGGTACTGACCTTCCCCATAAAAATCTTTGATCATACGAAAATGTTGTATTGCCTCCTTGATGGACTTTTCCGGATTGGGGATTGTATAAAACTGCCGCGCCTGAAATATTCCTGTGATAAACCGCCCATGGAGCTCGTGGTCATCCATTTGATCCATAAATTCTGGGAGGCGCAGCATGAGTGGTGTGAGACCACGATCTATTGTCAAACTCAGGTCACTGAGCAAGATAATCCCTCGCACAGTCTCCGCCAGCTCCGCATGGTCGGAATCCAATCCGTTGAGTAGTACATTATGCATATTGCCGAGATTCGAGACCAGGCGGGGCATCAAGTCAACCACGAGCGACGAGCGGTACATGACAGAGGCCCAGAGCTTGAGAAGATCGGTAAAATGGCTCTTCAGGGGCCGTACTAGCACTGAGGAGGGTGGTCGAGTGGTATGAATGTACTCGCGGATTGGGGCCAACACTTTAAATCGACTGGCGTGATCGAGATAGGCAAGGGAAGTGCGGAGCAATGTCATTTTGCATGTGAGGATATCAGCAATTGGTAGTTTGCTTTGGGCCAAATCAACGTCGGAAATGCCATCGGACAATAACGACATCAGGCTAAGGAGTTCCAGTGCGTGAGGTGCAGACAGCATGCGGGGACTCGAAAGAGAAAGTTTAATAGAAATTTCCAGGTTCGATCGTTTATCATGGCCAGCAGACAGCAGGTTGGTCTTCTCGAGTTTCCAACGCTCGAGTGTTGCCTGGCAGCCTTCGGAACCTGTAATTGATGCAACTAGCTGAACCGCTAGTGGTACATTGTCAGTAATTCCCAAAAGCTGGTCAACCTCTGAGTCGTTGTAAATTTCGCCCGTAATATCGGCAAAAGTTTGACGGGCGGCAATTTGATCCAATGGCACCAAGGGACGTAAAAAAGGGCGAGTCCATTGGACTTTGCTAGGCCTTTCAGCACCACGCATTGTAACCTGGGGAAGCAGTATCAGGACCAATCACAGCGAGATATGAACCCGCCGCACCAAAACTGCCACATGTGGGACATCAGTTAGGAGCGAAAGAAATTCTTCGACCTTTGTCCGACCCTCCACAGGTTCCCATGGTGTCTCAAAATTATCCAAAATCATGAGGCAGCGAGGTCCCGCAGATAGATGGCGGACGATGGCCTTTGCCAATCCCGGACAGGCCTCGATGCCCAGATTTGAGGCCATTACCGCAACAAGAGAATCGCTTGTATGACTTGAATCGCAGGAGATGAAATAGCAGGCTGGGTATTTTTCGAGGATATTCGGGTCATGTAGAGCCGCCATAGCTAAGGTTGTCTTTCCCATCCCACCTGGGCCCAATATCGCGACTCGCGCAGGCTCAGCTAGAAGGGCATCAACAAGATCTTTGAGCTGCGACTCCCGCCCGTGGAATATTTTGGGTGATGCGGGAAGCAGAGACAGTGAGCCAGAACTGTGAAGGAGCATCAAGACGGCGTTGTTTTTATCTAGTTAAAAGTACCTGGCATTGAAAAAACTCTTTCCGATCTGAAAAGTGACATGAGAAAAGAAGCAAAAGATAGTGGAATGCGCCCACTGAAGACACAGTGTCCATTGAATCACTCTGGGATGAAATTAGCTCTAACAGTTCTTGATGCCGCCTCTCGGTATCGATATTGAACTCCACAAGAACAGTAGAGATCTCGACTCCTTGATTCACCTTTCGAAGCCAAGGTCAGTTTCCAAGTTTAAACCACGACTGGCGACGAACGGTCAAGTTACCGACGGCTGCCCTTAACTCTGCCTCACAACTATCCAGTTGTGCGATGATTTCAATTTGCTTGAAAAGGCGCTTGATTGTTCCCAGCTCTCGCTGCGCTCTCAAGCACGAATCAAGTTTTTGGAGAGTGCTGCGATTGGATAGAAAATTGATGCAAGCCACCGAATTTTATCAGACTTACACAGCATACTGAGCGATCTGCTCTAGCATCTTCGGAGATTGAATGTCCTCCGAGTAAATACACAGGCTGATGAGCACGCAGAGCAAGCGATGAACCTCCTCGATGATTCGGAGGCATCGGTCGCGTTGAAACTTTGTGGTCTGCAATCAAATTCCTTAACCCGTTGCAGTGGAAATCCTTGTTGGAACATCGTACCCGCACCATCGAAATGATTGTCAACGAAAGTGCGCAGACCCTGCTGAGGAACGGTATCTGAGTTCCTGCTGCAACCTCACGGAGCGCAGTTGCGGCCTCCCCGGTGTAGTCAAGAATCTTGTCAGCTGTGAGAACGGAGCTGGAGGGCATCTTCGAGGGTGGAAAAGGAAGTGACACCCATCCTCTCTCTTATGTATCCGGCATATTTCCGTTGCTGCCAAGAGGACCCCGGAATACCCCTTTGGAGGCTAGGCCCCGACTGACCCAAATTGCCCAAATTTTTTCCGGACAGATTTTTGCGAAATGGGGCACTTTTTGACAGGACCTAGCTCCGCCTTCCTAAAAGGGTGATTTCTCGTTTCCACGACCCCCAAAATGCAAAAATCTCCCCAAACACACCCATTTGTGCCGTTGAAGCAAAATGTGAGTGAGTTGAAGCTATTCTGACTGCTCAAAAGTCGGTTTTATCACACAATTTTCGCCAAACACCGATTCAAAACTAGACGAGACTTCGACAACACTCAGGATTTGTCCGGACAGGACCTAGGCTATCGAGCCTCAACCCCCACCATGTCCGGTCGGGACCTAGGGCCTCCGGTCCAAAAGTTGGAAATTTGTCCGGGGCGGGACTTAGCCTTCAAAGGGGTATTCCGGGGTCCTCCGCCAAGACGCTTGAAGCGCAGCCGAACGTTCAGCATCCGAGTGCTTCTGTTTGATCTCCGTCTTCAGAGGATCTTTGTCAATTCATTCCCGCTCAATTCCTCACTCCTGGGGGACACCACGGACAGTTCCACAACAACGTAGTTTATTAAAGGTGTCCCCGTACTGTTATCTCCCTCAGTGGCCCGACTTCTCAGATAAATTTGGCGCTCTGCATCTGTGGTCAATTTTAACCCCTGGGAGCTTCGCCCAGCTCATTTGAATTCTAACGGCGTTGGCCCTTCGGGATAGAACAAAAGCGGCTGCTGGGCCGCTTTGCGACCTCGTTTCCCCTTCCTTGAGAATGACCTTCAACTCATTTGGATAGTCGGAATTGAACAGAGATGTAGTGTGCCTATAACTTCAAAATAAAATCCAACGCAGGAACTGAGCGTTCAAAACCACACTATGACGATTTGCAACATTCACTCTCTCCGAGTATGATGGTCTAAGTGTACATTCAATCGGCCGCAAGATATGTCGGCGATTTCGGACTTCCCGCGAAAGATAAGGGTTTTCGACGCCCAAGATAGTTGTCGCCTGTTGTCGCCGATATAACCATGTAGGGTCTAGTTAAAGTTGTTGGCAAAATCCTGCCATATTGCCATTTGACCCGGCAGAATGGCAGGCAGATTGGCTCAATGAGACTAATTCCGGCATAATTTGGCAATTGTTCTGGCCATCAGAGCTTGAAACACGGTTGGTGTGAGCATTAATCCAGAGTGAATCTGACTCTTGGCGGCAGTATTCGCCCGCGGCTATTGACCGTATTTCTTAGTTAGGGCAGCGGTGGCATTCTGTATACCCAAATATATTGCACTTTGGAACTTGTCTTGTCTCTTTGTCTCCCTCAATGGCGATATAATCTTTGCGTGTTGGAAAAGACATTGAATGACGAGGCGCCAGCTCCAGCCTCAGAAGCCTGGTTAGATTGTCTGGGGTGAATTTGTCAATTTTGCTGAGGTGGAGTGTAGGGATTCTACGGCGGTGGATGGAAAAAAACATAAACGTGGTCGGAAATGAGGCTGCGAGTGTATGGGATATTGAAGAGCTCATGAATTGGTAGAATTTAGAGAGAAAAACATGATTTGGGGGGAAATGGGAGCGGGAAAATTAATAAATGAAGTGCCAAATCTGCCGGATTCTGCCATCATTCTGCCTGCCGTTCAACCTGCCATTCTGCCCGGCTCAATGGCCCGAAAATAATTCTGCCCACGGCACTAGTCGTGGGTCTTCACTTTTGCCGGAAACAATGGATACCTACTCCAGCTATCTTCTGTATCGCGATCTTGAAGCATTTGTTGGTTTCTAATTATGATGATACCTTCGGGTTTGCGATGTGGACATTATTCCACATTAGCGCGTGGCCAGAAGGGCGCGGGCCGCAGTGAATGCAAACCAGTTACCATGGATCCTGGAAACTCTCAAACCGACGGAGTAATGTTGCCGCGACTCAAAAGTTGAGTCGTCTCGGAGTCGAGTCCATAAAAGTCGCTCGACTCGACTTAATTTACGAGTCGAGTTGAACTGGTTCGACTCGAGTCGACTTCGAGTCGACTTGAGTCCGTGAAGTCGATGTAGTTTTTTTAAAAATTGTCTCTGTAAATGGTAGAATGATCCTGAGTCTTTAGGGAGGGTTGTAATAGTCAAAATAATTGTTATTTGTCCAGTGCATCACTGCATGAGTCGACTTAGTGCCTTTTGATGCTAAAAGTTCTCAAGTTCGGATATCTAGACCCAATGTATTATACAAAAGACGGGTGTAACTTAAAGGTCTCTCGGCCAATCAGAGAACATAGATCTCAACCACCCAATCCACAGACATGGATCTTCAAGGAGCCAATCATACAGCGCGTTGATGCTTGGACAAACATTCAGCACAGCACTGTCATACGCTGGGAGAGAATGACAGGGCTGTGCTTCAGTCAAACAACGCGGTCTTTCTCTCCCCTCCATCATCCTCTGTTCTCTCGCACTCGGCGTCTTCCACTCTAGGTACTATGCACATCCATGGACTTCACACCTCGCACTACTTGCACTTCTTGCACGGATCGCACTTCCGGGCGCCCTTCTCGCACTCCAGCACTTCTGGACACGACGACGACTCAATCTTTTAAGTACCAGATCTGTATCTTCGTGCTAAATGCACAAGTAAGCACTGTATATCACTGTATACTGCTAATATATATTATGTTTCAATCCATTCACCAAGTGAACGAAAGGACTAAGTACGGTGTATGCACAAATTTTTTTTTCTGAGATCCAGAACTATCCAGGATCAAAGGGATCTGGAGTGCACTCACAGTCCAGCATTTCAGACACCGGCCTCCATGCTCCTTTCCCTCCAGCTCTGGTGGATCTTGGGGATAGCATTTTCGGTGTTTTGGGTGCGAATGTGAGTACTTCTGCGCGATTTTTTGCGTTCACATTGTTTATTCCGCAGGTCTCTCCGACGCGGCCGCCCTTTTCACTCCCGCAATATACTGACCGCCAGATTCGACAGGCACGCCACCAGCCGAATGCTGCACTTTACCTCAGTCCTCAAAGCCAGCGCCTGGCAAACGTAAACGCGCGTCCTCTTGCATCACGCCAACTATTCCCTCTGGCACAGCGCCCCAACGGCGACCTCGAATCCCAGTGTACTGCACAACGGGATGCTGACCGCTAGCGACAGCTGGCCCTGCAAGACACAGAGCCGCCGACGCCGGGGCATGCCTGAAAGGTAAGTCAGATGAAAACTGTGCTCCATCGCCCACGCCAGCTGCCTGGAGATGCATTGAACAGCTGAGTACTCACAGTTTTCTGGTTCCTTTACCTAGCTGACTCTCTGAAGCCAACTTTTGCCAGTGCTGGCACCCCGCCCCCCTCTCCAGACTCGCAACGAGACCAACGAGGGAAATTGAGAGCAGATTTGAATGGGTTGCAGGAGTGGGATGGGGACGAGTACGTGCGAGTTGGCCGTCCATGATGTGGTGCAGATCAAGGAGTGATATTTTATTTGCCAAACCAGGCTTTACAGGTGTCAATTAGTGTTGCCGCCGGCTAGCCGATCGATTTTTTTGAAATAGATGTAACACGAGGAATACGTCCGGAAAAACCCTAAAGATATTTGAGCACTCAGAACGGCCTGAAAGTCGGAGAGTGTACTGCGAACATTGAATATTTTATGCAACTGGTCCTTCGTAATTTGGTCGGCTTGCAAACAGCTCAAAACGGCTTGTAAACGGCTCGAATCGAATATCATCACGGTACCTCTGCCGGCTACTTGGTGCTGAGGGAAGACCCCTCGGCTTTCTGGGTGCTCTAGATATCCAAATTCTTTCAGAATTTTTCCGAATGTATTCCCTGTGCTGCATCAACTTCAAAAAAGTCGACCGGATAGCCGGCGGCAACACTAGTGTCAATAGCGGTCTGTTCCGACGGCAAATTCAGCAAGATACCTGAACTGGTTCATTCTATGGTGAGGGTCGGATCTGGAGTCTCAAATTACTGTTATCTACCCATGAGTAGTACCTACCGAAAGGCAACAATGTGAAGAACTTTTCTCAGAAGCCACATCGTAACGTGGGGCATTGTATTGTGATGGTCACAGTGAAATGTTCCGTTAACTCTGTGTTGCTATGAGGTATGTTCCTTCTTTCTCACTATACAGGAGCATTGAAATAACGGACTCAAGTCGACCAAGTCGACTCCAAGTCGACTCATTCGACTCCGGAGTCGATGGGAGTCGACTTCATCACAAGGACTCGACTCGACTTAATTATCGACTTTGGAGTCGACTTGTCCCGACTGAGTCGGAGTTCGCGGCAACATTACGACGGAGCGGCACGTCGGCGCTCAGGAATACACTTGCCGGCTGCTAGCAAATTTAGCCCGGCATGCGCCAGCCGCGGTGGCACTGCTCCCTATCCTGCGGTGAGTTTTCCCCATGAGATAGCATGTATGTTCTCACTGAGACTCTTCCTAGTCATCGCCACCTATCTCGTCGGGCAAGCGCGGCCTTCGCTCTGGCCAGGATCAGCGAGCTCAAAGATTGTATTGCCACTATTGTGGAAACAAACGTCTTGGAGTATGTTCCGGAATGCATCGAGTTGGAAGCTCATACTGTGGACCGCGACATCTTAAAGTATATTCACCCACCGAAGGAGCCGGATGCTCAGGAGGTGCGATTCGAGATAGACCTGACATTGGTAAACGTGGTTCGCTACGAACAGAACCGTTTGCGATCAGCAGGTGGAATCAGGATTAACAACATTGACGAAAACAATCCCACGCAGTTCGTGGACATGTCTGGCCCGCCTAAGAAGAGGTAGCGACGTGTTTCACAGCCCATTACAGAGGCTGCACAGGCAGAAGCACGGAGGATTTGGGAGGAACGGCAGCAGGCGGAGGCAGCGGCTCGGGAAGAGTTTAACGCCACCCGGGAATCCGACCAGGAGGCAAAGAGGCGTGCTACATCGAAGATGCGCGTCGACCATGTGCTTGAGAGCATAAAATCAGCGGGATACAGCTCGCTTTATAGCTTTTTGGATGATCTAGTAACCACAAAGGACCAGCACCACTCGTCGCAGGTGTCCCAAATGCTGATGCACCACGGGCAGGAAGTTCTTGATTCCATTCGATTGTCGCCCAGTGGGATCGGTAAAGTGGGTGGGGAAATCTTGGCCGAGGAAGGAGCGAAGCTCGCTCAGTACCTCAGGCCTCCGCAGGATCAAAGTGTTAGCGAAACAGATCAAAAGGACTGACTGTCTATGTTGCGGCTGTCGACGCAACAAATGCTTTTCCCTCAACGGACCATCCAACATTGTAGCTGAAGCTCATACTTATGAGAATGGGAGGACCAATTTCGACTGGCTGCGCATGCTATACGAACGTATGGAAGGCTATGTCAGGCATGGAGACCAAAATTCCGCCGAATTTAAAGCATTGGTTGGTCTGCTTACCGGCGACCCTGCGTCCCCAGTTCTTTGGAATCTATTCAGGCAGACTCAATGCAATCGGTGCCTGGTGCTCCAAGATCTTCGTTATAGTCAACAAGATGCTGTGGCACTTTCATCAGGAAACACCTCCTTTCCTAATTAGGCCGAATTGCCCCAAAGCTTGGGGTAATCCGGCCAAATTATCCCTATTAGTTTCATTAGCTTTCTAGTGACATTGAAAATAAATTAGGGGTAATCGAAGCTTAATTAGCCAGCCTTTCCAACGATTATCAGCCAGCTGTCTCATATTACTTGCATAAATTCTCTTAAATTGGGCGGGCAGTGCATTTAAAGAACAGAATAATTATATTCAAGGTAGCTACTACACAGAGGAGGACATTCTACAAATTACATAGGCATTCCTCACCTTGCAACCCACCTGGAGGACAAGAAGACCACTCTGCTACCAAGAACATTTAGTAAATGATCACTGGGCAACTACGCAACACACACGTACCGAGCATCTGGCCATGACGCACAGCGAGGGAATGTGTTTCTGACTGGGTATTTGACGGCCTGCAGATGTACACAATCTGAACGGTTGTAAGTGTAGGACCTGGATGTCAAGGCAAGACGTACACAAGAGAGGCCCAGGGCGGAAGGCAGGATGGAGATTGAGTGCCATAGAACCGCATTTGTCCATCTATCGATCGGAAAAGAAAGTGAGATCCGATGCGCGAGATCCCACCAGAGAGGACGTACTCGACCCAGGGTCTTGCTGAGCATAACATTGATTCACCAGCACTGACCGGAACGTGAGTCTGAGAGAAAAAAGTGGACCCAGTAACGGACGTACATGGCAAGCAGCCGATATGAAGCGTGCGCCATTCCAGGCGTATCGAAGAGGACGCAGCAAAAATTCAATCGAGGGCTTACCTGCAGTGTCTGCAAGTTTCTCGAGCGCCATTGGATCTGGGTACGACAGCTTCGGGAAGATTAAAACCACAGTGAACGCAAGCGCGCCACTGAAAAAAGAGGCATAAGGCAACATACATGGCATTCCAAGAACAATGCGGTGGCGATGAAGATGTCTACCGCGTTCGTTAAGTATCATGCTAACTGGAACACGAATGAACGGCATGTGTGCTCGAGACTGGCCACCACAGGCAGTCGTCGGAGATGTGCGGACCAGAAGATTTTCTTGGCACACCGAAAGGCGAAGGACCTACTCACCCAAGGTTATCAAGCGGGAAGAAAAGAACCAAGGCGGGCAGAACACACCAATGATAATTACAGTGTCGATCCTCAGCACGACACACCATGATGCGCACACGTTCGGTCCTGGTGGAGCCTGAGACTTGGTCAGAGCGAGTAGTGTGGACAAACATTGAGGGCAGCGGGATGCGTGAGGGGTGACGCGTATCGGACGAATGTCAGTCTGAGAGCGTCCTTCAGCGTCATGTGTGCGCAAGAAGAAAAGCTCGCACCGTGAACAAGATGGATGAGAAACAGCCATGCCATTGAGTTGGCGAGGGGTGGGAGAGACGCAATGGCTGTGTGGAGCACACTGGATCATTCCTAGGTGAAATTAAAGAGGAAGGATCGGATAACCTTGGATAGGAAATGCTCACCGTGGACACAGCCAATCGACGCAGGATGACTAGGGTATCGGTATTGCAAGGAGCGGAGTGACGTAGGACACGAGACCAACCAATAGGACGGATGGTGAGCGAGTGAAGAAGTGGGAAAAGAGAGAGTTGTTGACGTGTGTTGTCCCCACATCCGGATTCAGACGCCAACCATTTCTGATGGCACGTGCGTGGCCCGTGCATGGGCTGTGTACATTAGGGCAGGCGTCTCGGCAACGGACTTCGACAATTCAACAATACTAGTGTCGGTCGCTTGGCATGTGATCTGGAATATCCGAACAAACCAAGTAATTACCTTTCCCGATAGAAGACTCAGTGAGACAGAAATTCACAATCAATGGCTGAGATCTGTCAACTGGGCATTACAACGGGACTGTCTTCTAACAGATAAAATTAGATTTGGACCACTCGCCCTGAACAATCAACTAGTCCTCAACACGTGGAGTGGTCTACTCATGGACAAGGCTTCGCTGCCAGACAATTGGACGCACGAGGGGGTTTTAGTGGGTATGCGGCCCATGATTGATAGACACGGGATAGGATAATTTTACAATGGCCGGAGTCCCACACGTAGTTATCTTGTGCGTAACGGCATTTCCTCCTGGACAAACTTCCCTGGCAACGACTGGCTAAAAACCAGCATCTCAAGCGGATGAGCCTGGAATGCTTCTGCAGACTGGACCTCATTATCCCAAACGCTCCAAAAATAAAAAATTCAACCATGCTCTATTTCTGCTTTTTGCTGTTGCCCTTTCATACACAAAGCTATTGTACTAGTATTGCATCGCCCGTGACATAGGAAGATTTTATCTCCTCTTAAGCCATTTCAAAAAAGTTACGACAATACTTCAACAAGGTAATATTCACAATCATGGCAATCCAGCTAATTAGGTCACTTTCCCCTAAATTAGCACAATTTGGCTGGGGGGAACCAAATTTCCCCTAAATTAGGAAAGGGAAGTTTTTCCTGATGTTCGTCCTGCGAACCTCTGGGGAATTTGGCGAATTTTCCATGACAGTAGGGTAAAAGCACATCGGTGAAGGTAGATTCAAGGACAGACTCACGGAGTTAGAAACGCCTTCTGCTAGAATCTAAGCGGCCTGCTGACTATCCGCGCAACTCTCATGCTACCATCGTACCTGTATAAATCCGGCTCCAAACTGACCCAGGATGCTGGAGGTAATTTAGCCGTGTCTTCTCTACGTTAATGCGCCAACTGGAAGGATCGAGCAAGATGTGGAAGACTCAAGATTGATTGACCAGGATGACGACGACGCCGCCGGTAGAGAGATGAACAGCATTTAGGCGGAAATAGCTGGTTTCAAGTGTAAGAGAAGTGAAGCTCAATGTAGCGCAGAGAATCCCGAATCCAGAAAAAAGCCCACGCAAGACCAAAAGCCCGGAATAAGAAAAATCGTGCGGCTTGTCTGGTGGTACGGCTTTCAGGCGGCAGGCAAGGCGGAATTCCTCTGGCACCTTTGTCCATGAAAGTACGGCCGAAATTCTACTACGCTTCTGGTGGGTTTCCGACGGCTTTTTGGCCAGAGAGAATGTCGACGAAGCTAGACAAAGTCAGCGCTTGAGGGAGGAACACAAGAAGGGTTGATTGGATCATTTCAAAACGTCATCGGTGAAGAACAGCCGAACTTCATCGAAATCTTCTCTGCAACTCCCATGCGGCTCGTGCTGGCCAAATCCGCCCCAATGGTCGAGAAAGACGACGACAGATTCTACAACAGAAGAAGGATGCTTATCACCGCACTCGTTTCATAATTCTGCACGTCTCGCCGCACGCCTTCCGCTGCACAACCTACACTACAGTCCCTAACTCCCACATAACTTCCACAGCTGAAAGTTGCCTCACCCCAGATGCTACACTGCTCGCACCCAACGCGACCGTGAATGGAGGCGAGGATGGATGCCTGTTGGAAATCTGCAGAGTCTGTATTCGCAGTTGAGTAAAAAAAAATCTCTTTTCCTTTCCGGTCCCCGTTTCTGTCTCGCATCCACGTCTCCTCGCCTCCGCCTTCCTAGTCCGACACTACATTTCTGACCCCTGGGGTGGACCTCCCCGCGCCGGCCTCATCGAGAGCGCGCATTGCACGGCACTTGCCTGGGTCGGGTCCCGTGAGCGTCAGGCGTACAAGAGGAGCGCCGTACGACCCGCAGTCGCACCAGTCTCGCCCTGGTCCTATTTTAATACCCAAGCCGCTATTCATCGGCGTCCGGCATATCTCTTAACCCTCCCGCATGATCGCAAGCGCAAGCTTCCACCCCCTTCACGCCCCAGCGCGCACGCACCCATGTACACCATCCGGCATCTCATCTCCTCGCGCGCGCTGTGCTCATCGCGCCTCCATTTGCAGGCACTGATCTCTTATCCATGGTCTCGCTTCTCGCCTTACAATCTCCACTAATAACGACAGCGCCAAAGAGGCACACCCACTGAGTCAAGTCCGTAGCTGGGTATGCACGCCCACTACCCTCTTCCGGTCGCTTCTTGCTCATCGCCTACGCTCGTACAAGCTGCCTCTCTCGCAGAGCACCTCATGTTCTTCGCTGTTCAGGCTGCCGCCCATCCCGGCATTCGCGCCACCGCCCTTCATCATCGCCACCACCGCCGAGCCTCTCCCTTTTCTCGTCCCGCGCGCGGTGATGAGGCACCCGCTGCCGCTCTACCGCAAAGTACCGCCATCAATACCCTCGCGTATATCGCGAACTCTGCCGCGGCAACTTTGCGCTCGATCGTCCGTACTCTCCGCGCGTCGGCAGCACAGAAGCGTTGGGTGCGGGCGAATACTTCGTGCGGCATGCGCGCTTGTCGCTCCTTCCTTGAGCTCCACCTCTCGAAGGAAGAAAGAATGAGTCGAGGGCGGGGCGATCGCATCGTGCACGCTAGGACGGGACGGGAGCAGGGGCGCCCCGAGTCAGGGCCATACTCCTTATGTCCTCTAAAGCAGGCTGGATTTCAATACCACCTGTGCACATGGATAAACAATGATTCAAACTATTTTCTTTGCGTGTCGTACTTTGGTGGGAGATCAACAAGAATTCGAAAGTATCGAGCTTCATCCCAGCATGGATCATCCCGGCATCCTTCCGGAGATTGGCAGGCATCACTAAAATTTTCTTCCTTCCCCTCTTCCCTCTCCAACGCAGGGCCTCACTTCGAACGAGCTCTCGAATTCCGAACGAGTTGTGGGGAGAAACCTTCGCCCTTCTTTCCCCAGATAGTCTCGCGAATCTATTGCGGTCCACCCGACTGTTTCGCGACATATCGTGTCCCCACTTTTTTCTTCCACCCCTATGCGGTATACTATCGGGCCGTCCAACTTCCCCGGTCTGGCATAGTCCAGAAAGCCAAGGAACGTCTCGAATTCTACGCATCCGCTGACATTGTAGGGTTTGTGCGCTACTGCAAAATTGCCCACTGGGAGGGTCATAACCCTGCAAGTCTTTTTTTACAGCTGTTTCAATAAAATTGTCTGGTTTTTGATTGAGTGGTGCTGCTCGATTTTTGTAGTTACCTCTGATTGCTCTTGAGTCTTTGCGAGTTGTCATTGCGCTCCACTCTCTATATTTACCTAACTATGCCCGCAACTTTTTCAACTGTACTATTGCAGATTGCGAAGTTTGGAAGTTGAGGGCATATCATTGCTGATTTGGGTGAAAATTGTGTAATAACCAAAGCACTAGTTACTTTTTCTCACTCAAGACAGCGCACTGTTTATGGTCGGCGGGAGGGCCGAGGTCAAAATTCTGATGTGATCTTGGCTGCCATTGTCCTTCGGGTCTATACTTCCGGTGGCATCATGTCACCCACAGCCTTGTTCCCGCCGCTCAACGTTTTGTTCGATGCTCACCACGATCGACACCCACGCCAGATCCCACCCCGAACTGTCTGTAAATACCTTGCACCCTCGTGGCTTGTTGCTTGCGCCAATTCACACCTCCTTCGATCTCGTTACTCGGGTCAGCGACGCGAGGATAGTATCTGTCATGCCACCTAGGACTATGCGCGGCCCCCCAAGTTGCAGATCCACGGCCCTGAGGGTGTCTGTCTAACCCGACTTCCAATACGACACACAATTTGTATCACAGCCAGCTTCAGCCCTATTTCATCTTTTTAGGTAGGGGCATGATCTCGCTGCCCGCAATTCCAGCCCATTAATATTGGCCAGCAGTTAAGTGCAGCCAAGTGGCATGCAGCCAAATAGTGTTAAGCAAATAGAGTTATTATTCTTTCAAAAAATTACTTTCTTCTTGACCCGAGTCTCTGCGCCTCGTGTTCCTGAAAGCTCGGCCGAGAGAATGCAAGACTGTGTCAATAGCCCGTAAGCTGGATCCACAGATTTTTGTCTCGCATTTTGACCCATATGCCAACAACGAGCTGGAGAGGGAGCACCGCAGGTGCATTGCTGCCCCGCATGCAACCCGTTGCCATCCACGCGCTCCATGCTCAATCCCTATTAGACGGTCGAGTTAATGTGTCTCGCAATGCTTCGCTGGGACAACTTTGTCACGTTCTTTGTGCCCATCCTTACTTTCTCCCCATCCCATTTTGCACCGTTGCCCACTCTCTCTTCTTCCAATATAAAAGTACCTTGGAATTCAAATACAATACTTTCTTTTGCTAATGTCTTGATACTCCATCTGTGCTTTGAGATAATGAACCGATCTAAACAGAATTTCCTTGGTGACACAGCTATTCCTCCGGTGGCTTCCGGTTTGCTTAATGATCACTTGAAACGGGCCAAGGACGAGTTGGAAGTCGGTCATGAAGCCATCGCACCCTGGTGGCTTATCCAGTGATCACCATAATAACCAAAGGTAAGGAAGTGCTCGTGTTCTCTCAACTGTCATTGTATTCAAACCAGAACAGAGTAGGGCCTCGTAAGTTCTCGTTGGTCCAAGGACGCAGGGGTGTCAAGTCAGTTGTCAAGGCTCAAGTACTAGCGATTGATATCAGAGACTTATGCTCAATTTTCATCCCATTTCATGAATATGTATCATACGCGCATCGGACACACATCTGAGTACACTGAGCGAGTGTCGGGGTGGGTCACGCACTGGCACCAGCGCTTGTACTCGGGCGGTGGAGGCGAAGACAGACGGAGTGGTGTGCAGGTCGGGTAGAATGGGGCTGAGGGCATGAGCCCGCGGGAGCTCATTATCTGGGGGGACGATTAAGTTCTTAGGCCCAGTGCCAGTTCCATCCCTCAGAGTACACTTGCTAGGGACATACACGGTGGAAGAAGAGACCGGTGGTAGCCGGCCCGAGAACAATGGCAGCCACGATCATATCAAAATTTGACCTCGGCCCTCCCGCCGACCATACACTGTTGCTGGTAATGTGTGGAGCTGAGATAAATCAAAGGCAATCAAAGGTAAACAAAAATCGAGCAGCACCACTTGATCAAAAACCGGACAATTTTATTGAAACAGCTGTATCTCGAGTCTTAAGTGCTCAAACAGGTTGATGTCCTATAGTGAAGCCATAAGTCTAGTTCAATTTCTTTGACTGCAAATCTTCCTGGCACTTGGGAGCATTGAGTTTGTCTCTCTGAAATTTTATTCTTCAAGTTACCCAGCTTCTAGGATTGAACATGATACACAAACATCAAGTCAGATGTGATATGCACAAGACTTGTTAAGATTCTCATAGAAATTGTAACTTGTAACCTCCAACACTCTCTGTTGGATAACATTGAGACTGTAACTCGCATGGAGTATTACAGAAACAGGGACTAATAAACTACTACTACACCTACACATATCCTAAACAGTTGTTATGTCCCCAAAATTAAACCCCAAAATGTATGAAGGGCACCCAGTGTAAAAATGATTCCTTTCCTTTGGGCTGCTCTTGAAGCTTCCGAACAGCAAAATGCAATGCTTCAGCTGCCCTTGTCAGATCTGGAGGTGATGTCTGCAGTAGATGGGCATAAACATCACCAGCAACTTGAGTGGCATCATTGTCCATGATAGACCACATGGTCCCAATGACACCTCGGTATCCTGCTAGTAACATGCCAGCAGCAAGATGAACTGACTCATCTTGGAGCTTTTCAGAACCAGTGGCAGTTTGACATGCAGACAGGAATGCCAGGTCAGCATTGGGGAGAGAGAGCTCAATGATGTTTGAGAGTGTCAACCTTGAACTTCCAGCAAGAAGGAGGGCACTTTCAGTTGGATAGGTGCTCTGCATGCCATGGCAGGCAAAATGGACCCATCTAGAGTCCTTCATGCCCTTCTGAACATTTGCTATTGTGGCCATATCTGTATCCAACCAAAGAACTGGAAGTTTTCCCTGGGCATGCTGTTTGATATATTTGATTTCTTCCTGAGTTCCTGGGATATGGGACTGGCCCTTAGCTGAGGACTGGCTGACAGCAAGGAGTTGAAGTCCAGCCTGGGATTCAGATTGTGGGCGATATCCTTGGATTAAGGCAGTCAATGATGGTGTATAGGATGAAATCAGGAAGTCAGATAATTTGAAGCCAACTGCTTGATCCTTTCTGTAGAGTCCTGCTGCATGAATGGGAAGAAATGCAAGTGGACCAGTTGGACACCACCAGATACGTCCCAAACCTTGGCTCACTGGAGTCTATAGATTGCAAGTGCCTTCAGGACTGGGCAAACAATTTTCAACCAGAGCTCAGAGAGAATATCTGAAAAGATATCCTCTGAAGCCATATCTTCCTCACAAGAGCCATGCAACCTATCACTGCGTCCAGTAGTTCCTACAATTGATGCCAGAGATTTGGCCAAGTGCTGTGCCTCTTGAATTGTGAAGTTACTGAGTGGGACATGGATGACCTCATCTGTAGGGTCTGGCATGAGGATCAAACCATCACACCCATATGTACTGATATTCAAGATGGCAACAGGGCCCCCTTTTTGCAGCTTGCAAGAGCTCAGAAATTGGTTTTGGTAGGAGAAACCTCTCAAATCCAGGCAGCTCTCTAATCTGCTTTAGGATATGATTCCTCTGAAGAGCAAAGGCATGAACTTGATTTGCAATGGACTGCAGTGACTGTGGTTTGGTAGCATTGGTAATAGCATTGCTCCGGGTGCCAGCAGTTTCTAATGATTTAGAGAGAGAGACAAGCTGATTAGCAAGGTCAAGATGGCTCTTTTTCAGTTCCTTTACTGGTGTGCGGAGATCAAGAAGTTGGCCCCAGATAACTGAACGACCTTGTTCAAGCCACTCCACTGCCTTCTGGTAGTCATGCACTACAATGGCAGCTGAAGCAGCATCTCTCACAACTTGGCCAGCCTGCACAAGGTGATGATGTCGATCAGTTATAGACAGCCCAAGCCATACTAATTCAGGTAGAAGATCAATTGCAGTAGTATATGCATTGACTGTAGATGAAGGTTGATGAACTTGGGCATGTTTTGCCCACCTTGCAGCTGCAAGAAATCGTATTCTGGCAGGACCTGTTGTAGAGCATGCAGCTGAAGTGTAGTGCATTAACAGCTGCTGAGAGTCTTCAGGATCACCAAGTTGCTCAAAGCGATGGAAAAGCGAATCCCCAAGGTTGATCAATGATGCAGGCTTGTCAGGATGACCATCTGGAGTGAGCTGGACAGCATCCTCAAACATCAGGACAGACTTGTTGATGTCACTGAGATCACCAAGCCGCTTAAATCGACACAAAAGTGAATTCCCAAGGTTGTTCAACCTGGAAGGCTTGTCAGGGTGACCATCTGGAGTTAGCTGGACAGCATCCTCCAACATCAAGACAGACTTGTTGATGTCACTGAGATCACCAAGCCACTCAAAGCGATGCAAAAGTGAATTTCCAAGGTTGTTCAACCTGGAAGGCCTGTCAGGGTGACCATCTGGAGTGAGCTGGAAAGCATTCTCAAACATCAAGACAGATTTGTTGATATTGCTGGAATCACCAAGCCTCTCAAAATAACCCAAAAGCGAATTTCCAAGGTTGTTTAACCACTTAGGCTTGTCAGGATGGCCATCTGGAGTGAGCTGAACAGCATCTTCAAGCATCAAGATAGACTTGTTGATGTCACTGAGATCACCAAGCCACTCAAAGCGACACGAAAGCGATTTCCCAAGGTTGTTCAACCACTTAGGCTTCTCAGGGTGGCCATCTGGAGTGAGCTGGACAGCATCTTCAAGCATTAAGATAGACTTGTTGATGTCACTGAGATCACCAAGTTGCTCAAAGTGACGTAGGAGTGATTGCCCAAGGTCGTTCAACCACCTAGGCTTCTTAGGGTGGCCATCTGGAGTGAGCTGAACAGCATCCTCAAACATCAACACAGACTTGTTGATGTCACTGAGATCACCAAGCCGCTCAAAGCGACACAAAAGTGAATTCCCAAGGTTGCTCAATGAAGAAGGCTTGTCAGGGTGACCATCTGGAGTGAGCTGGACAACATCCTCAAGTATCAGGACAGACTTGTTGATGTCACTGAGATCACCAAGCCACTCAAAGCGACGCAAAAGTGAACTCCCAAGGTTGTTCAATGTTGAAAGCTTGTCAGGATGGCCATCTGGAGTGAGCTGGACAGCATCCTCAAACATTAAGACAGACTTGTTGACATCACTGAAGCCACCAAACCGCTCAAAGCGACGCAAAAACAAATTCCCAAGGTTGTTCAACCACCTAGGCTTGTCAGGGTGGCCATCTGGAGTGAGCTGGAAAGCATCCTCTAACATCAAGACAGACTTGTTGATGTCACTGAGATCACCAAGATGCTCAAAGCGACACAGAAGTGAAGTCCCAAGGTTGTTCAACCAAGAAGGCTTGTCAGGGTAGCCATCTGGAGTGAGCTGGACAGCACCCTCAAACATCAGGACAGACTTGTTGATATCACTGAGATCACCAAGATGCTCAAAGCAACGCAAAAGCGAATTACCAAGATTGTTCAACCACTTAGGCTTCTCAGGGTGGCCATCTGGAGCAAGCTGGACAGCATCCTCAAGCATCAAGACAGACTTGTTGATGTCACTGAGATCACCAAGCTGCTCAAAGCGACGCAAAAAGCGAATTCCCAAGGTTGTTCAATGCAGATGGCTTATCAGGATGGCCATCTGGAGTGAGCTGGACAGCATCCTCGAGCATCAGGACAGACTTGTTGATGTTGCTGAGATCACCAAACCGCTCAAAGCGAAGCAAAAGCGAATGTCCAAGATTGGTCAACCACTTAGGCTTGTCAGGGTGGCCATCTGGAGTGAGTTGGACAGCATCCTCAAGCATCAAGACAGACTTGTTGATGTCACTGAGATCACCAAGCTGCTCAAAGCGACGCAAAAGCGAATTCCCAAGGTTGTTCAATGAAGAAGGCTTGTCAGGGTGACCATCTGGAGTGAGCTGGACAACATCCTCAAGCATCAGGACAGACTTATTGATGTCACTGAGATCACCAAGCCACTCAAAGCGATGCAAAAGTGAATTCCCAAGGTTGTTCAATGTTGAAAGCTTGTCAGGATGGCTATCTGGAGTGAGAGCAGCAGCAGCTTCAAATCTCCATACAGACTGCTTGAGATCATTGAGATCACCAAGCTGCTCAAAGCGATGGAAAAGTGAATTGCCAAGGTTTCTTAACCTCCCAGGCCTAGCAGGGTGGTCATCTGAAGTGAGCTGGACAACATCTTCAAGCATTTTTACTGATTGGTTGATATCCCATAAGCTCCCAAGCCGCTGAAAGCGATGTAGCAAGGATTCACCAAGATCTGTAAGATACATAACAGACCCTGGGTCATCCCGCACTGCATCATTGTATGCACAGACTGCCTGGTTCAGGTCATTCACAGTCCCAGACGCCTGGTAAGATGCAAGAAAGATATCCCCAAGCATATCCAGCCATTGAGCCCTGTTGTCATTGCTTTGTAGACATAGTAGAATTCTCTCATGCATCACCCAAAGCTGCAGAACATCTGTAGAAAGTTGGGTTCTCCTGGAGTCTTCATACATCTTCTGCATCCTGATTTTGATCCCATGAGAGGTCACTGTAGATGGCTCAGATGATGCTGACATGATACATATCAACAACCTTACTTGCATTCTCTTGCATTTCAATGAGATCTAAACCTGGTATCTCCTGGTGCAGCACCTCAGAAATTGAAGAATCAACACTCAATTTGAGGGAAGGACCATCAGGGTTCACTTTATTGAGCTCAAGCTCGAAGGCTACGATGTAATTCATGAGAGACCACAATCAAGGTGATTTGGCATTGCACCTACGCAGATTTGATTCTGCTGATCTGAGAATCTCTTCTCGTCTGACTTCGGCATGACCAAGAAGTCGAATGCCCTCAGTTTTACTGTAGCGCAAGGCTGTCACTGAGAAAGTGGAGGCATGGGGTGGGCTGTAAGCAAAAGTGAGGGTCAGTGAATCCAAAGTCTCTTACACAAAGATCGCTACACACTCACATGCTACACCCTAAACTAAGTTTCCAACTTAATTGATCGCGCTCTGATGCCACCAGCACAGTTTGCAGAAAAATATTCTCCTCAATGATGAGCTGGGAAAACATTTTCATGTCACCTGGAAGATCATTATGGGGGTTCATCAAGGACGTGATACAGATACCTGTAAGAAAAGACTAAGTATGATTTGGCAGCATCAACATGGGCAATTGCTTACTGTGAAGCTGAATGCTAGTTAAAGGACATGAGTTGAGTCACAGTCTTGGCAGGAGGTCTGGAATGCTCACACTGTTTTCAACTCAGGCATGGTTGCAAGGGGAAGGGTAGAGAAGTTTGACATCCAGAAGTCGATCTTATGTATGTCAGACGTCCAAACCACACCAACATAACTGCAAAGTGCTATAAAAGCATGGGACCCTCGATACCGATTACTCCCGTAACTAAGAATTTGTTGCATAGACGAATGTGACATTGTTAAATCACACCTTACCATCTTAAGATAAATTCTGCCATATCGGTATATGCCACATTGAAAGCATGCCCCGAATCCGGTGCAGTGTTGAGTAGATGAGTAGAACTCCGATCAAATCTCGCTGCCTTATCGGGAAGGTCGCCCGGTGTTCGGCTCCCAACCACGGCCGTTCCTGGAGGACCCGGGAGACTGCTGGAGGGCGGAATTCATGAAGGGAACCGGTCAGTCCGTGATTCGCGTCTGTCTTTGTCCGACACAAGTGCATCTCTTTCGAAAACATAATAAATACAACACAAAAATTCTCAAAACATGATCAAACGGTGTGTTAAACTCGTCAGATAAATACTTATGAGTGATTTTGAGGTTCACCCTTGGTATTGGTGGTTCCAGCGTGCGACCGACACACGACCGCGTTGTTCGTTGTGTTGTTGAAAAGATTTCAGCGCTTATGTTTTCACGGGCGCTAAGAGGCAGAGCTGCCGAAGTGTTATGACAGATCCAAATATTCTCGCCTTATGCCTTTCCAGGCCCGGGGGCAAATCTCCCCATTGAACAGAGACTTCTTGAAGAAGATATTGATGAAATCGGAACATATGAGTCTTCATATGTCGGGCAGTTCAGAGCAAATCGCAGATCGAAATTCTGTATGTCTGTCAGAGGCAACTGCCAAAATTAGCATGGGCGTTTGTTGGGCGCTAAAGGCGTAAACCAATTGCCAGTGAAGGAAAAGGAATTGCGGGGGAACGTCAGATGCATTTCTTTGAATCCAATATCTCTATGTATCTGTCTAGTGAGCGAAGAAAATTATAGCAGTGTTCTATGACGAGTATCTAGAGTTCAGTTACTCCAAGGCAGTACTGAATGTGTTTCTTCAACGCACTCAAAGTGAATACACCCTTACACTTCTAGACTCAATCATTGGTGTAGCTACTTCCAGGTTCCTACACTCAGGTGGAGTCTAGGAAGGGTCGGAATGCCGTGAGTTGTGATTTTCTAGCAACCACCTCAAGTCACTCTTGGGTCACGAAGGATGTCTCGGCGCTGTTCACGACGTCGCCCTTGGCTTCGTCCCAAAATCCTCACCTCAGTACGACGAGCAGATGCAGAACAATATTTCAGGCAGCATCAGCCAAGTTGAAATCCCAACTACCAACTCCTGTTCCACTGGTGTTATGGATCCATTTGCATCTGATCCTCGAATCTATTCGCACTCGTCTTTTTTTTTTCCCCATTCTGGCCGATGACGCACATCTATTCACCTCCGGCAATTCACGACAATATCTAGCGACCCACGGGTTCCCAACTTATCTTTTTGACCCAGCAACATATGTCAAAGACACTAGTGCATTTACTCCAGACAGTTTGTGGGAGTATCTAGCAACTTACGGCTTCCCCACCAATCCGTCTGACGGTCTGACCCATTGACGGTCGCGACGCTTGGATACGCGGATCCGCAGACTCATTCCTTACGCATTCAACAAACCAATACCCCTCTCCACCCTCCATCATGGGCTCTAGAATTTAGAAATTGTAACAGTTGATATGTACAAGCGGTTCTGTATTCAAGTAGTATACAATAAACAAGTCTCGTAAAGCTATGGTACCCTTTCCCTCCACTCTCCCTTTCCCTCCTCCCAGGCCGATCACGCCCCGCCGCCCCGACGCCCGGGATAATCCTCCACGCGAATCCGGAATGCCAGCTGTGTCCATATCCGTGAGACGCATGGCGCGCACGGGCACAGCGTCCGAGTCGACAGTGAACCTGAACGACGCGTCGGACGCCAGGGGTAAGGCAGCCGTCATGCCCAAGCGCCGCACGAGCACGCCCACTCCGACTCTATCGGAACGCATTGCGCTGCCAGTGGTGTCCGAGGTCCGTCCCGACGGTAGCTTACGGCCGCTCAAGTTGCCTTATCTCACCCGAACTGTGGTTACGGAGATTGACAGAGTTCTACTAATCCACTACGGACTCAATCCGGTGAATGCAATGTACATGTCCGGTGGCGTCGTTCCCAGCGCTTCCATCGGCGCCTATCTCGCATCGCGAGGACAAGGCGCGGCAAGAAGGTGGCTCCAATTCGAAACCTCCGTGCAGATAGACTCCTTCCGACATTAATGTCGACGAGCCTTACTCCGGTGGGGTATTGCAAAACATCATGCATGCATGCGTGGGCCACAACACCCTGTTGATTGGGCAGCAAACCCCAAAAACGTCAAGGCTTTGCATTAATCACACAGCGATTACAGTACAGCTAAGTATCTGACGGTGGCGTTTTCATTTGTCGCTCGGCAATTCGCTGTCGGAGTTAAGATGCTGTATTCTGATGCAGATGAGGCATGGGGTTCAGAGCGGCATACAAAACTGTAACCTGCTACGTAGAGCATTGGAAATCAGAGCTCGAGACGCTGAGATGACATAGATGAAATTTAGGCAGCTTAGAGCCTACTACCAGGACCAAGAAACCGAATTTCAAGCATGGACTTTGAGGAGCATCATTAGGGGCGAGAGCCCGCGCTAACGGAAGCTGATAGAGCTCGCAGTGCCTCGGCGGGCCATCAGGAAACGGCCCCCCGCTTGACAGTGCTCCATAGCACTTTCATAGCACCATAGTCGCCATAGCTACATCCCCCCTATGCTAATGCTATGCAAGTACTATGGAGTGCTATGAAATCGGCGTGCCATCACTATGCTGTGCTATGAGATTGCTATGGAATGCTATGCAGCGAGACTGGCACACAGCTGCATTGATTCCCTATTACACAATGCCCCTTGCTTTGCCCGAGCTCACACTGGTTGAACATTTCAAGTTTTTCAGTGAAAAAACTAGTGAAAAATATTTTGAATTTTACAGCAATTTTTCAGCAAAAAACTGAGTGAAAAACTTGAAACTTCTTGATGACTTTTTTGAATTTCAAAACAATTTCAGCACTTTTTCAGAAAATTTTCACAAGGTTCAAAAAAACCCATTGTGACGCTGCTGTACCCAAGTCTTGTGGCCGTAAAAGTTGCCCTAAATTCACGAAAAAAAAATATGGGTGCTTCCTTTTCATGTGCGGGAGCTATCTATCCATTGCTATGCTTAGAAATACAACAAAGAGTACTATAAATACAATATAAATACCCCAATCCCATAAAATACAGAAAGTGAGTTGCATATCACCAAACTAAGTAGCAGGGGCAGAGGTTGTGTCATGCGTGATGTGCATGATGTGCTCGAACATGTAGTGGTGGGACAGTCCGGGTCCAAGAATCGGTTTGAACCTGAACCGGACTGAACCAAACGCAGAGTTCAGATTCAAGGTTCAGAGCCTACCTGAACCGAACGTCGGGTTCGGGTTCGGCGTTCAGGCTGCGAGGGTCGCATTCAAACGCCGAACCTGAAAATGGCAAGATGGGTGATTTTTCGATGATTTCTTCGCTCTGTTGACCTCAATTTGAGTCGTATTTCTCTTCCTAAAAGTTAAACATCTGGAAAACTACTGGACTTCACTTTCTTGGCAGTATTCAAGGTACTCTTGACATCTTGGAGTAAGGTTTGTGGTGATGATGCAATCTGTCAATAAAGTCGGTGAGCACAATTTAGTATCTTGAGGCCTCTGTGCCTCAGTTAACGAGTCCCTAGACACGTCCTCAGACCACGAGAATGCAGCAGAATAAAAATGAATCTCATTTTAGGTGCGATTTGGCCTGTCCGAGATGGCCGAAATCATTTGAGTTCGAATGTGTTCGAACGCGAACCGAACCTGAACCTGCATTCAGGTTCAAGGTTCAACGGTGACCTTAACCGAACATGGCGTTCAAGTTCGGTGTTCAGAGTGAGAGGCCCTGAACCTGAACTGAACAGAACCTTCCCAGCACTACGAACATGTCTGTTATAACATCTACATCCACATCACCCTTCCCCCCCTCCTTGCAATTCTCTTCATTCAGCAGCGGCAGAAGTGCAATGGACCACACCAGTGTAGGATGTGTTGGGAAGCTACAAATACTTCTAGTCAGGACAGCACTGAGAGAGCCGCTAGGCGAGCGAGTAGCAAGAGTGAACCATACTTGTTCAAAATATTAAGCATTGGCAACTCGCATTTCTTGTTTTCTCCTTTGATTCATGATCAGTGTTCATGTCCTCGCTCCCGTCGTAGCTTGGGCCATAGGCAGATTGACACCATACTTAGATGACCAAAATGGTCTATGATTCCTTCCATTGTTTTGAGCTTGCATGAAACCGACAAACCACATCACGTTGCCTCCAAGTCATTGAACACATTATGCAACTAACTGATCTCTGCAGCTTTTGCGTACAGATTCTCTACAACCTTGCCCGCCTGCTGCAGTGTGTCAATCGCAGTCGTGTACATCAGGGTTGTCTGCGAAGAGGTGAGTTTGTGCATGACGCGGAAACAAGACAAGAGCATACTTACATCCGCCTCCTAGTCATCAAAGACTAACAAATATCCCTGCTCTTGATTGAGCACATCATGCCAGAAAACTTTGTCGAGGATCATCTCCAAGAGTTTAGGTGTGATAAGTATAAGAGGAGGACAAACAAGAATGAGAATTGCACTTACTTTGCCTTTATCACCTGCCTCCCCTGGCCAACACACTCGCTCACATACTCGAGCTCAAAGACTGAGTACGGCTCAGCAATCTGGAGCAGATTCTGCTCCAGCAGCTTGTCGCACAGCACTGCAAGGTGGGTCGAGTTTGAGGACCGCTCATCCTTTTAATCTCTATGCACCTTCTCAAAGTGGGCGAAGTTGCAGTCCTGGCGGGCATGCACAATGACGTTTGCTTTCAAGTAGAGCAGAAGTGGTGAAATTCAAGGTGGATGGAAGCAAAACACATCTCAAGACTGAATGAAAAATATCCACTTCTCCTTTGACAACGTGGCTGCAGCCAGTGCGATACAGCAGTTAGGTGAACAGATGAAACAGCACTTGTACGGGTGAACGCGATGCCGGGTACATGAAGGCTACGGGCCTGACTGGGAAACCAACTGGAGTCGTGGAGCGAGCTCGCAGGGCAGATGAGATTTGGATTGAGGCAGACAAGGAGCAGCAGAAACGCTCTGCCTTTGATTGGCCACATAAAGTCCGCGCACACGTGCATCACTGCCACAATGGTTGTTTCCTCCCACCATGATCCTCCGACCTTTCTTCGTCTATCCCCCATCATTTTTCGCCTCTATGGCGCTGCCTGCACTGACAAGCGCCTCACTGCTCAGTTAATGTCACTGAACAACCTCCATCGATGAAATCGGTCTTGAAAATTGATCAGGCATTGTGTGCGTAGGCCACATGTCACCTGATGATAAATAGACAACCGCTAATGAGGACGCCGACTGCCCTGCCTTGATGCCTCTGACCAACGAAGAGCTTGTGTGGAGTGGAACAGGTGGAGGAGAGCATGGTCCACTCGCAGGTGAGGTTTTCGCATTTGCATTCACGGCATGAGCCAGCTTCGCCATCCCATCCTATCAAGTTGAATTATACTCACTACTGATAGGTACCTTGCTTCTCTGCATTACCAGGCGATCACTTCCCCCTGCACACTGGCCAGAAGAATGCATTCGATTTCGGGTTGGACACTCACTTGGTACGTTCAGTGTTGCGCACTCAAAACTAGTCTGACCATCATCTCCATAGTACTTTGGAACAGTTTTTTTCTTGGCACACATAGACTACAGCGCTGTACGTGCAAGTGGCAGTATGTGCAAGCCGACTTATTTCTGAATCATACTGCTAACTTCCTCCTTGCAGGCCGCCCACGGGTTTCTCTCTTCACCAGCTGGTTTTGTTCCCCGGCAAAGCAGTAAATTTTGGGTGGAGAAGGTTTTGTGTTCAACAGCACTTGAGCCTCGTGTTGCGGCTCCTACTATATTGAAGGCGAATGTCTGGAATTATCTGAAATTATGTGATTACTGATAATTGACAGTAATTATCGAATAATTATCGAATTGGGTTTTTCCTGATGTCACGCCGCTCCTAAATTCAAATTGTGTTAGCCGATGTCGCGATCGCGGCAAATATTGCGATTTATGGCGAGCGACAATTCCTCGCCACTCTTATCTTCCACATACCACTCTCTTCCTTCCTTCATTCCTTCCTTCGAGTACCCATGCTCCCTGACAAACGCGCCAGTAACTCAGTGGACCCATCAGGCGCCGTCGGCAGCTTAACCCTCGTCAAGCTCTTGCCTCTCTCACTCGGGTCCTCCTCGCTCATCCCAAGCGACTGTTCGTAGTCCACACATCACAACAATCAAGACAAGGACGCGTCGGTGATACCCTCAGTGATAAAATAGCGCAAAGTGTATTCCCCCGACGGTTCATTGCCATCTTCCAGGATTGCGGACCACGAATCAGGACAAGAAATCCATAATCTATTCATTCATCGTCTCAAAAAAGAAGAATTTCTTCGAGGCTTTGCTCTTTATTCGGTGTCACTGTCACTTCAATCAAGCCGTCCCCTTGATGCCCTCGGCCTTCAGCTTCATCCACGTGGGGCGCGACATGAGCTCGTTCCACCAACTTTGAAGACAAGAATGTATGAGTGCCGGATGTCAAGTTCAAAGGCAAGGAAGATACGCACCGCGCGACATTGGGTCTATCCTTGCTCGTCATGATGTTCACTCCGGCTTCTGCGAAATACGGCGCAGAGTAGTAGTGGAAGACATCCGCCAATGTGAATTCCTGTTTGGTGGGCGGTCAATTGAGTTGGAAATGATGACCAGGACAAGATGCTCACATCCCCAGCCAAGAACTTGTGTTTCCCGAGGATAACCTCGTAGACGTCAAGCTTCGTGCCCAATTCGGCAAGTCCCTCATCGAGAACAGCCTGGTCTGTGGTCCCGCCGAAGCGTCTACAGAACGCATCGTGAGTCGCTCAGCACCGCTCTGCGTTCACAAGACTCACGGTTTGTAGAATGCCTCCCTTGCTACCTTGGTGACTGCGGGATAGAAGTTGGCAAACTCGACAGATGCCGCCTGCTCGAAGATGGCGCGCTCCTTCAGGTTTTTTGCAAGGAGGGCTGTGCCCTTGTCGGCGTACTTCTCGGCCAGATATCGGCAGATCGCACGACTTTCATAGACAATGAAGCCGTCGTCATCCTGAAATTAAACGAATGAGCAACGCGGTCAGTGGCACGAAAGCATAGATGCACTGACTATGACAGGGACTTGGCCAAACGGATGCATCGCAAGAAATTCCGGCGATTTGTGCTGCTTGTTCGCCATGTCGACGACGACATGCTCGAACGGAATCTGCTTCTCCGCGAGGACAAGTGCGACGATAGCTCCACCACCAGCTGCGAAGGTCGACGAGTAGAGTTTGAGAACCATGGCGGAAAGATTTCAAACAGTAAGTTTATATTGAGCCTGGAGAGTACGGTGTCGTTGACAAGGCGCAAAGTAGGCTTTCTTCTATGTGAGCTTCGCTGCAACGTGTTCCGTCGGCTGTAATTGACTGCTTGACGTCCTGAGAGAGATTCGAACCGATATCGATAGGGCTGAGCAAGCAATACCCGAGGCAATCGGTATTTGCTTCTAAAGCAGCGCGGGAAGTACGTCAATTGATCTGTTAAGGATCGGAACTGACTGCGACTGCGGTTGAATCTATTTTTTGTGCAGTTGGTAGCGGAAATAGCCCATTATTATTTATTTATGGTTGGACGGTGAGCAGGCACCTGTCTTTGTTTATGAGACCTCACCGCAATTCAAATCTCGCTGACTACAACCGAAACGTGCCCTAAATACTTCGTAACTCCGCGCCCGGGTCACTGCAATTGGCTGCCGTTTGGAATCCCATCCAACAAAATAAATCCAGAAATTCACGATATATTCAATCATCCTCTCAAGTAATAGAGTTTTAGGCATTCGTTCTCTTCATCCTCAGTCTCCCAATCCCACTCACAATCCCGGTGCTTTCCGCTAAATTACACTCCCTAACTTCTACAACTGAAAGTTGGCTTACCCTGGATGCTACACTGCTCGCGCTCAACGGGGCGGTGAATGGAGGCACGAATGGATTCGTGTCAGAAATCTGTGCAGTCTGTATTCGCTTCATCGGCCCGTTAACAACTTGCTGGCACTTGTACAAGCTTGAAAATCCGAAAAGCTGACAAGACGACAAGCTATGTCAAAAATCTGACAAGCAACTCCGCAAGCTGGAAAAGTCCGACAAACCCACAAGAGGCACAAGGAATATGCAATATATTACAATGTGTCCCATGTGAGGTATAAAAAGGGCCTGGAGAAGGGGTATGAAAGGTACGAAAAAAGGAGTGTTGAGCTGGGCAGAGTGGTGAACTAAGAGGAAGAGATAATGACAGTGAGCTGTAGGTAGAGACTGCGGAATGCGACTAATAGATCCAAATGCAGCAGAGCAAGGGGGGTAAAACATACTGGAAATTGGGATCATATGCGACGCGCAGTCGCAGAGGACGCCGCTCGCGGTCAAGTCGAGGGGCACGGGCATTACACTGCGCAACACGTTGAGCCCCAGGTAGTGCAGCTGCATGCGAACGTGGGCGGCCACGGGCTGAGCGGCGACGTTGAGGAGCGAGGGCGTCGGAGAGGCGTATTGCCATTGAGTAATAGACGACGGAAAATCTTGAGAGCTTGAAAAAAAAAAATGGGGCAAAAGGGCCAACAGATTTGAGGGATGCCGGTGTATAATCAGACGAGGTAAAGGGCCTCAGAGACACTCACGCCATCCGTTACCATCTGTCAATGATTGGCATCATGATGGGCGGAGTTTGAAGGCTGAACTGTATTTCCACCACACTAGAGATTGCCAGATTTCAAGCCTCATGATGCATAATTTGAAACACTGAGTTTCAAATTGCACTTCAGCCAAGCCTAAACTCAAACTAATTCTGAAATTTTTAGTGCAGCTGAGGTTGAAGCTGGAATTAGTTGAAAACAGTTCGACATTTGGCTGCACTGAAACTAATGTGAAATGATAAATACTGGTTTACAAATCAGTCTAGCTGAAAAGTGAAACTGAAACTATTCATTTCATTACTAGAAAAAGCTCTGCTGATACTTAGCATATCAGGTACACTGAAATCAGGACTGGAACCTCAAGTATCCATTCTCATTTGGTCCATCTGAAATATTTAGTTTCAGCTCTATGTTCAGCATAGCTGAAATTTATATTGAAACTTCTACTTTTGGGCACACTGAAATGGGCTTAATTGAACAGTGCAACTGAAAGAAGATAATTCAGTTCAGATTTCAGCTAAGTTGAAATAAAAGTGGAAACCACATATTTCAGATGGACTGAAATGAGAAAGGATACTTTTTAGTTGTGATTTCAGTGCACCTAGTATGCTGAGTATCAGTCAAGTATTTTCTAGTGATGAAACAAATAGTTTCAGTTCTGCATTCAGTGGGCCAATTTGTCAGCTGACATTTAGCATTTTGGGTTAGTTTCACAACAGCTGAATGTAGAACTGTTTTCAACTATTTTCAGTTTCAACATCAGCTGCACCGAAAATTTCAGAATCAGTTTGAGTTAGGCTCAGCTGAAGTGCAAATTGAAACTCAGTGTTTCAAATTATGCATCACGAGGTCCGAAATCTGGCAATCTCTGGTGTGAATACACCCAATTGTGTTGATTATTTCTGTAATTGCTGTTTTTTTTCGCAAATTCAGGGAGAGACTAAGTGCAAGTTGTTCATTGCTGAACCTTTAGGTTTAGCTACCTACACTGTTTGAACATTTCAAGTTTTTCACTGAAAATTTTGGTGAAAAATGTTTCAAATTTTACAGCAATTTTTCACCAGAAAACTAGCTGAAAAACTTGAAACTTTTTTGTGACTTTTTTAAACTTTGTGAAATTTTTCTGAAAAAATCCTGAAAAAGTTTTGAAATTCAAAAAAGTCAGGAAGAAGTTTCAAGTTTTTCACTTGTTGTTTCACTGAAAAATTGCTATAGAATTTAAAACTTTTTTCACCAATTTTTTCACTGAAAAACTTGAAATGTTCAACCAGTGCTAGGAGTGAATGGATTGATCCCCCTTTCACAATAAGACCAAACCAATGTTACTCATGGGAGATTTGTCATCACAGAAAATACGACACAAATCAACAGAATTTTATTTTATTGGGATTAATGCATGAAGAGTTTCACTGGTTGAACATTTTAAGTTTTTCAGTGAAAATTCTAGTGAAAAATGTTTTGAATTTTACAGCAATTTTTCAGTGAAAAACCAGGTTATTTAGATACCGTGCCATGTTTAAGTTTAGTTAGAGTACTTTCAATACATCCCACAGTCTTTTACTCTGTTTCATTTATTTTATGCGCCGGAGCTCAGTGCAGGCATATCTTGTTGAACGTAATTGTATGGTAGTACATTACTTATGTCTCGGGCGGAAGCCATTTCGCTTCAACCCGCCTTCAGTCCAACAGAGCTAGCTGAAAGCTTTGTTTCGTCTCGCTTTAGCGTCAAGACTCAATCAGGACTCAATCGCCTTGGCATGGATGTTTTCAAATGACGTCTATGACTGCCATCGGCTTAATCAGAGCCTACGGTCTCATCGAGATCTACAGGCTTATTCAATAAATGCCGTCTTACGACCTTGCTCAGACCTTCTCAACTTCTCGGCGTTCGATGCTGGCACCTCAGCTGGCTACTATTTTTCATAGCGTTACAGTACCACGATTCCAGCTCCACTGGTCTACTGTTTGAAACCTCTTTAGATGAGTGAAACTGAAGAAGAATTTGTCCAGCCACTTCAGAGAGTTCAACGAACTATGTAGCGTTCATAGGGAGTGCGAAAGAATATTTTTGCTCCTGGCCGACGGGGAACTTGGAATCGAAGGAGCTCATTTTAAATGCCAGCTGTCTAACGCTTGTGCAGTGGGCATTCCACTCTCTTATCTCAAATCAGGGGCCTGCCCCCTACCTCTTGACATCCATGTCTGTCGCTCTATACGCCGTCGCATTTGGGGGTGCCCTTCTAGTCTTATCCCTCGTGCAGCAGAGACGACGAAAAATCCCTTCTGCCTCCTGGGCTGCCTGGCGATCCTGTCGTGGGACATTTGCTACACATGCCCTCAGCAGACTCTCCTCTCATATTCCACCAGTGGTCCAAAATATATGGTGCGCACTATAATAATGTCTGCTCCCGCAAATGGAATTGTGGACACTAAACAAATTCTGTCAGGCCCGGTGATGCACCTCAAAGTTCTTGGACGATCCATGATCATCCTCGACACATATCAAGCAGCTGTGGACTTTTTGGATAAGAGAGGCCTGATTTACAGCGATAGGCCAAAGTTTACTCTCTATGAACTGTGAGCTGAAAAAACTCTCTCTCCCAGGAATCTAATGAACAGTTGCTTATAGGCTTGGCTGGCAACCGTCCCTTACCTTCCTCCAGTACGGGAAACAATTCAACATTCAGCGGCAAATGCATCAAACATATTTGAGCCACCACAAGGTTGAAGATTTCAAAGCAATGCAGACCCAGGAAGCTCGGACACTGGTGCGGAATTTGCTGGAGTCCACACCGGAGAGATACGAGAAATTCCTCAGTCGGTATGTCATTCGTATGAGAACCAATTCCAAACCACTGAATGTCACCTAGATTTGCGACAGGCATCATTACTCAGATCGTGGCTGGTCATCGTATCACCTCAGACGCAGACCCATATCTACACATGTCCAACATGATCTACGAAGCAATGTCTAAAACGGGACCCCCAGGAAGTAGCCCACTTGACTTCTTCCCACTTTGTGAGTGTTCGTTGCTTCTTCGCTTCAACAAGTACCATCTGTACACAGTACAACATTTCCCACCGTGGTTTCCCAGAGCTAAACATGTAGGTGTTGTCAAGGCTTGGAGACCAACCCTTCGAGAGCTCTATGAATATCCTCCGTGTACTGTGAAGCAATGGCAGGCGAGCAGCAAGCATTTTCGAATTACATCCGCTCAACTGATGCTACTTTCATCAGGAGACCGGAGTAGCTATGCCATCCTTCATACTTGAACAATTGGAACAAATGGAGGAAGTCAAAGACATGGAACAGCTCAAAGGTGCTGCAGCTACCATGTTCTCAGCTGGAGAAGCTACGGTTGTATTTTTCTCTCAGATATATATGAATCGGTGTCTCATCGGGCCTTTTTAAACGTGGAGTGCACTGTGCATATTTATTCTCACCATGATTCTGCACCCAGAAAGCCAAGAGAGGGCTCAGAAGGAGATTGACTCCGTTGTTGGGGACGCGCGCTTGCCCGAGTTTAGCGACCGTGGAGACTTGCTATTCGTGGAGGGGATATTGCAAGAAACTCTTCGATGAGTTAAGCTCCCAATCTTTGAGATCGTTAATAGGAAAGGTCATGATTAGCTGGCAACCCGGGGTTCCGTTAGGTTGAAATTTGAAACCGAAACAACTACCAACTTGCTCATATTCTCTAGGCGTCCCCCATCGCGCTGTTGAAGACGACATTTATCATGGGATGCTCATTCCCAAGGGCTCCCTGGTATTCGCAAATATCAAGTTCAGTTGTACCGCCAGTTTCGCTTCCCTCCACTGAATTTTAACAGGGGAATGTCTCTTGACGAGAGCGTATACTCCAGTCCGACGTCTTTCCACCCCCAACGCTATCTTCCGAAGCCCGCCGGGAAAGGGGAGCCCCACTTCAGTAACATCTCTTTTGGTTTTGGTCGAAGGTATGGCTAAGTGCCCTCCTGAAGAGTCTTGTACCATGATACTTCCCTGGATCAATCAGAATTTGTACTGGACAGTATGTTGTCGACAATAGCCTTTGGATCGCCATGGTCTCGATCCTGGCGACTTGCAGAATTACCAATATGATGGACGAGAGCGGGAAGATTGTTGTACCTGAAACAAGTCTGACGGATGGCCTTGTAAGGTGGGCATGATGTATACACTGTCACGTTCAATGCTCATCAAATCAACCTCTCAAGCCATCCTCGGGACATCCGATGCATCATCTCTCCACGCTCAAACAGTACTAAAGAGCTCATCATGGAAACAGTTGCCTGATTTTTCTGGCGATCTCCTAAAATGTTGGTAGCTTGGCTTGTATCCATGAAAATCCACGGTTTTCATTTTTTTCCACAATCGAAATATCGACATCCAGCCAGACCGCCTTTGTGAGGTCCGCCAATAATAGGAAGTAAGGACCCAGCAAGAATTGTCCAGAAGCCAAGTAGTCACGCAAATGAGTGGGTGAGGTGTTGGATTCCAGAAAACCAAAGAACTACCTACTCACTGTGTACAGTCTCAAACTAAGAAGCGCAACAATTAGTACGTTTGGGCCAATTATGGATCAAAAGCACACCGTTTTTGTGGCTTCTTTGTGAGAGGACAACGGATCTGTATCCATCCTATTGGAAGAGCAAAACAACCGCGAAGAAATCGGTTATTTTAAGTGAATTTAAGGGGCGAATATTGGTCCGGGCCGTTTTGCCGTAATAAGCGCGTAGCGCAACACTTCTGCGTGATTGATTGTAGCTCTGTGGACAGGTATTTTTGTGCTTTAACCAACACAACTGTAATCAGAGACTCTGAAAACCCTCTAATGCAACAGAAGTTGTATATCATACAGCCATAAACATGAAGAATGGGAAGCTCCGGTTGTGGGGATCAACGGCTGTGACACATGGTCACAAACATCGTCAGTTTCAGGGACTCAAAAGATCTTTTGGGCCAAATCCTTTTGTGTACATTATAATACGATCCTCTGCTATATTCCTACAAATTTTGGACCCTATCAAGAATCACTAAGGTACGGTATTCCTAGTGTTGCTCCTCGCTATAGTGTTGCCCTTCCTAGTTTGGGACTGTAATTAAATACTATTCTAATGTCCTTGTACTGTATCTACTTGTCTAGAAATGTCAAACCCTTTGTATGATAAGAGTCAAGTAGCAACCGAACAAGGGCGTGCGTGTGACTTTGTTCTTGAAATAAACCATCCTTTCGGATATCTCGGCAACGGGTGCAGTCGGTCCGGCTCATCCGTTACAGCTTACTGTTTTTCCATGACTCGATTCCCTGAAATTTGGCCGAGATGAAAGATTATTGTGGCCAACCTCCCAATTGTTCATTGTGATGCCAGGGCATAAACAAGTCGGCGAGAGTGTCAAAAATTTCAGAGATCTACTGGACTGTCAAAACAAATTCAGACAAAGTTGTACCTTAAGAACGTACCTTCCACTCTAAATCATCATTCGGAGTATTGAAATTGACAAAATTGAGAGGCAGATCATCGATCACATGTATGAAAAGTGTGGTGAGGCCACGAAACACCCCAGAAAGCTCATCGATAAATGCATCCGGCGGGCTGCTGGGCCTTAGATCAAGATTGAATGTTGATCGGCACTCGAATTTCTTTCAGCGCCGGTATCAATTCAGATGCGTGACACATGCCGACATCGAGATGAGTGAGGGTTGGAAGAGAAATAGATATATTCATCGTCTCGCACATGCTGCGATAATGTTTTAGTTGAGGGAGGATGGGGGCAAGCACCCGTGGAACGTCACCTCTGCTGGGTGAACTGTATTAAGGCCAGTACATTGATAGGTCCCAAAGGGCGGGAAACTTTGAAAGAATTTCGATGTCTCGCAGTGCTTCGAGGAGGCATAGTTTCCGAGTCCGCCAGAAAAAATGGTAGATTTCCATATACGCCGATGACTTCGGGAATCAGGGTGATCTCGAGTTCATCCAGTGCCTCCGGAGAGAGAGAAGTGGAACCCACTGAGCAGCCCGGGTCAAGTGGTGTTCACCACTGCGCTCAAAACAGGAAAGGTATTCGAGCATCAATGATGAAATATCCAATTGGCCTTGAACCACGCTGTGGTAGTGGATTACGAGTCGCAGACTCCGTAAACACATACCGTATCATTACATTCAATCACGCACCCCTCTGTCGGTATCGAATTATGGTCGATGTCACGTGTCATGGGCGACTTTATCGAATATCGAGACCGTGACAGACCCCCCCCAGTGGCGAGAAAATAGCCAAAATTTCGATGAGATTGTTGAAATTTTGGGGGGTGTCATGCAAAAATCCGGCTGCTATTGAAATATCGAATTGCTCGAACCATATCACGCGTCACGCCCCGTATCGAATTGAATGTAATGATACAGTAAGTTTACAATTCCTACTTGTGTGAAGCGAATATTTCAAAAATTTTTCACAAGGTTCAAAAATTTCACAAAAATGTTTCAAGTTTTTCACCTGGTTTTTCACTGAAAAATTGCTGTAAAATTCAAAACATTTTTCAGTGAAAAACAAGGTGAACAACTTGAAACATTTTTGTGAATTTTTTGAACCTTGTGAAAAAATTCTGAAAAAGTGGTGAAAATCTTTTGAAGTTCACAAATGTCATTAAAAAGTTTCAAGTTTTTCACCTGATTTTTCACTGAAAAATTGCTGTAAAATTCAAAACATTTTTCACTAGAATTTTCACTGAAAAACTTGAAATGTTCAACCAGTGTTATTGTTCAAAATTGTCAATTCCCTTCAGTGTAACCAGTGGCTTCTGGCTGAGGCAAATATTTTTGCATTTTACTATTAGTCATTCTGGCTTGCAAAGCAGACTGTGTGTCATTTCTGTTTATGGCCGATGTCTATTCAAGTTCATGAAGACAGGTTCAAGTTTTGGAAGGGTAAGCTCAAGCATCAAGCCTGAGTTCTCAAGTAATTTGGGAAACAGTCCTCCAAGACTGGATAATTGGCTTAGTCGGCAGTTGTTGGGCATCTCGGCTCTTGTAGTTAAAACTCCCTCTCTTCATGAATGTCTCCCCTGTTACTTTCATGTAATATGGGAGTGCATGATTTCAACAGAATTTGGCCTCGACATTTATGTTAACATTCTGAAATACAGTTGTAAGAAGGTAAATTCAAACACAGCTTGTGTCCTACTCGTTCATGCTATCATTTGTAGAAACATGTATTGAGCAAGAAATTTGTCAACATTAAATTAAGCGATACATAGCGGGAGTGCAGACTTGGCAAGATCAGAACTACTGTGTGGTTAAGCTTCTGAGAATGGTTTAACCTGAGAAATATTGTTATTGAAGTTGAGCTTCTTGCAACATTGTGTGATGAGGTAAAGTGAGACTCCCCAGTTTCCAGAGATGGAAAATCTCTACAACAAATCTTGCTTGCACCTCGTATATTGTCGATAGCAGTGGGTATACCATGAGACCAGTGTTTCAGCCTAAAGGTTCAGCTTCCACCTCAAAGAGGCTTAATCCATGTCATCAGATTTCATTTAAAACACAAAGGCGTCAACTCAGACTCGTCAATGAGTCTTGCTTGTTCAACTTGTGCATCTTAAAGAATCTTTTCTGTCTGATGAGCTTGTGCACAAGCGAAACGGGCCAAAAAAGCCGTGAAAGCCCCAAAAAGAAATTGCGCCATTACTGATGTTGTTGGGGACAAGGTCCTGCAATGAACTGGTGAGTCTTCTCTTCTGCTCCTGTCCTGTCTCCATTTCCATCTCGCATCCGCTTCTCCTTGCATCCATCATCCTAGTCTGACACTACGTTTCTGACTGGCTCACTCCCGTCCTCCATCCTTTCCTGTACGTGCCTTCACTAGCTTTGTTCGGGTCGCTTGAGCGTCAGGCGTACAAGAGGAGACCCGTAGTCGCACCAGTCTCGTCCTGGTCGTACTTCCCATGCCCAAGCAACTATTCATCGACATCCAGTATATCTCTTTACCCTCCCACACGACTGCAAGCGCTGACGAAGCGACAGCGCACCCATGTACGCCATCTGGCATCTCATGTCCCCACGTGCGCTGTGCTCATCGCGCTTCTGTTTCTGGATACCGCACCATGCCTTGCGGGTGGCGCTGAATCCAGAAATCCTGTTGGAAGTTGGCTCGTTTTTGGTTCTCCTGCCCGGCTACTCGTTATTACATCTTCGTCCTCGGTATAATCTTCATATATTCGTTCTCTACCTATCCATCTGGTTATATAGCTGTGCTGAATGCATGCCGTGCTCCTCAATCTCGTCGCTATATTTCTGCTTTCCACTTTCAATGGTTTCGGCTGAGGGAGGTCTTTGGCAGCGGGTCGAGGGCTTCATGTTTGTCGCAGGCGTCTGCGTCAACCCCATCACCTTCCCGGGTCTAGAACTATTCCTTCAAATGCGAGGAGACGGTTATAAGGAGGACGCCGCCAATCTCGGAAGGGACCGCGATCAACCAATCAAAATGATGTTCGACTAGTTCAAATTTTGGGGCAGGTTGTGATATTGCGAGTTTGGAAGAAAATGAAACCCGTGGATTTGCATGGATACAAGCCAAACTACCAAAGTTTCGGAGATCACCAGAAAAAATCAAACGACTGTCTCCATGATGAGCTCTTTAGTACCGGCTGAGCGTGGAGAGATAATGCATCGGATGTCCCGTGGATGGCTTGAGAGGTCGAGTTGATGAGCATTGAACGCGACAGTGTATACATCATATACCCACCTTACAATGCCATCCGTCAGACTGCTGTCAGGCACAATAATCTTCCCGCTCTCGTCCACCATATTGCTAATCCTGCATGTTGCCAGGATCGAGACTATGGCGATCCAGAGGCTATTGTCGGCAAAATACCGTCCAGTACAAATTCTGTTGGATAGGTACATAATGTCAGGAAAACTTTCAAACGAGGGCGATTAACGATACCTTCGACCAAAACCAAAAGCGACGTTATTGAAGTATGGCTCGCCTTTCCCGGCGGGCTTTGGAAGGTAACGTTCGGGTCGGAAAGATGTAGGAGTGGAGTATACACTCTCGTCAAGAGACATTCCCCTGTTGAAATTCAGCGGAGCGCAGGGTAACTGACGGGAAAACGGTACTTGATATTTGGGAATACTAGAGAACCCTTGGGAATGAGCATCCCGTGGTAAATGTTGTCTTCCATAACTCGATGGGGTACCCCTTCAGAATATCAGCAAGTCGATCACAATTAATTCAGATTTGAATTTCTACCCAACGGAACTGCAGGTCGCCAGCTATATCACGTGTTTCACTGTGAACAAGCCATCTCAATGATTGGGAGTTTCACTTACCGAAGAGTTTCCTGAAGGATACCCTCCACAAATGGTAATTCGCTTCGATCCCTGAACTCAGGCAAGCGCAGGTTACCAACGACAGCGTCAATCTCTTTCTGCGCCTTATCCTGGAATTCTGGATGCTGAATCATGGCGAGAATGAATATGCACAGTGAACTCCACGTCTAAAAAAGCCCGATGAGACACCGATTCTTATATATCTGATAGAGAAATACAACCGTAGCTTCTCCAGCTGCGAACATGGCAGCCGCAGCGCCTTTGAGCTGTTCCATGTCTTCGACTTCCTTCATTTGTTCCAATTGCTCAAGTATGAATGATGGTGTAGCTACCCCAGCCTCCTGACGAAAGTACCATCAGTTGAACGGGATGTAATTCAAAAAATGCTTGCTGCTCGCCTGCTGTTGCTTCACAGTGCGTAGAGGAAATTCATGCAGCTCTCGAATACTGGATCTCCAGGCCCTCACAACACCCATATGTTTGGTTCCGGGAAACCACGGTGGGAAGTGTTGTACTGTGTACAGATGGTACTCGTCGAAGCGAAGGAGCAACAAACACTCACGAAGTGGGAAAAAGTCAAGAGGACTGCTTCCTGGAGGTCCCGTTTTCGACATTGCTTCGTAGACCATGCTGGACATGCGTAGGTATGGATCCGCGTCTGAGGTGATTCGATGACCAGCCACGATCTGAGTAATGATACCCGTCGCAAATCTAGATGACATTCAGCGATTTGGAATTGGTTCTCATACGAGTGATATACCGACTGAGGAATTCCTCGTGTCTCTCTGGTGCGGACTCCAGTAAATTTCGCACCAGCATCCGAGCTTCCTGGGTCTGCATTGGTTTGTAATTCTCAACCTTGTGGCGGCTCAAATATGTCTGATGCATTTGCCGCTGGGTGTTGAATTGTTTCCCGTACTGGAGGAAGGGAAGGGAAGGCTTCCAGCCAAGCCTGTAAGCACACGTTTGTTAGATCTTTGCCAGAAAGAGTTGGCCCAGCTCACAGTTCGTAGAGAGTTAACTTTGGCCTGTCGCTGTAAATTGAACCTCGCTTATCCAAAAGATCCACGGCTGCTTGATACGTATCGAGGATGACCATAGATCGTCCGAGAACCTTGAGGTGCATCACCGGGCCTGACAGGATTCGTTCAGTGTCCACAATTCCATTTGCGAGAGCAGACATTATTGTAGTGCGCACCATATATTTTGGACCACTGGTGGAATATGAGAGGAGAGTCTGCTGAGGGCATGCGTAGCAAATGTCCCACGACAGGATCGCCAGGCGGCCCAGGAGGCAGAAGGGATTTTCGTCTCTGCTGCACGAGGGATAAGACTAGAAGAAGGGCACCCCCAAATGCGACGGTATATAGAGCGACGGACATGGATGTCAAGAGGTAGGGGCAGGGTGAGTTGAGATAAGAGAGTGGAATGCCCACTGCGCAAGCGATAGACAGCTGGCATTTAAAATGAGCTAAGTATTTCGATCCCAAGTTCCCCGTTGGCCAGTAGCGGAAAGTATTCTTTTGCGGTCCACACGAGCGCTAATTCGTTGAGCCCTCCGAAGTGGCAGGACAAATTTTCTTCAGTTTTACTCATCTGCGGAAGTTCTAAGCAGTAGACCGGAGCTGGAGCCGTGGTACTATTCAGCGCCAAACTAGCCAACGGATTTGACCGCTCTGGCTGCCGTCGGCTAGCTGAGGCCATGTCTCCGCTGGGCCGCGGCTAGCCTTATGCGTGTAGCCGCTGCCACTAGCCGAGAGAATGTTCGTCGAATACGCCACTGGTAGCCACTAGTGATCCCAGCAGAATTCGAAAAATCCCGTTCAGCAAGGTAAGGGAACCATCCCAGAAGACCAAGGATCCAGAGGTTTGAGCACCGGAGAGGAAGCAAAGCCACATAGCGTTCCAAGTCAGACGCTCTCCATTACTTATTTGGGAGATTTCAGACGCACAGAGTTGGCCCAGGACAAGGAAAACCTGAGCCTTTTGGGAGGCAGAGGCGCGAGCGTAGTGGCACTTTCGTCCTGCGCGAACTTCTGGAGAATTTGGCGAATTTCTCAAGAAAGAGCATTGGTGAAGGAGATGAAGGACAGGATCACGGAGTTTAAAAGGCTTTCAGCTCTAAGCAAGCGGCCGACTGACCTTCTGCGTAACTCTCATGCTACCATCGTACCTGTATAATCCGCTTCTTCATTGACCCAGCCCTCGCTCTGGATGCTCGAGTCAATTAAGCCGTGTCTTCTCAACGCTAATGCGCCCGCCGGAAAGATGCGGATGATTCAAGATTGACCGACCAAGATGACGACGTGGCCCTACAAGGGAGTAGAGCTATGGGTAGCAATTAGGCGGAAATGGCTAGTTTCAAGCATAAGACAAGCTTCTCAGTCTGGCGCAGAGAGGGCCGGGTCCAGAGCGGAGGATCGAAACGCCGACGCAGGACTCGGACAAATCCCAGATACAAGACACAGATAATTCTGGAGCCAACGACTCTTCATGTTGAATCTGCAAGGCTTCAGACGGCCAGAACAAGGGCGGCTTGTCTGGTGGCACGTGTTTCAGGCGGCATGTCTGGCGGAATCCCTCTGACAACTCTGTACATTAAAGTAGCGCCGAAATACTACGCTTCTGGCGGTCTCCGACGGCCTTTTGGCCAGAGAGAATGTGGACGAAGCCAGATAGAGTCAGCGCATGAGGGAGAAACACAAGAAGGGTTGATTGGATCATTCAAAACGCCATCGGCGAAGGACAGCCGAACATCTTTTTTTTTTTTTTTTTTTTTTTTTTGGAGCGTTGGTTTAACCTAACGGTACTCAGGCAGCAGAAGCATTCCGAGCCGTCCGCTTGTATTACTGGTTTTGAGCCAGATTTTGCCAGGGAAGATGTCCAGGAGGAAATGCCATTACGCACAGTATATACCAGTGTGGGACTCCAGCGACAGCAATGTTAACCAACACCAATTTTCACGGTCAAAGGCTGTATACCCACTAAAACCCCCTTTGTGTAAGTCCAGTCATCCGGCAATGCCTCTTCATTCATCAGCAGACCGCTCCACGTCTTTAGCACAAGCTGCTTATTGAAGGACATATGTCCGAATCTAATTTTATCAGACAAAATTCTGTCACGACTTAACGACCAGTTGACAGCCGAACATCTTCTCAGCAACTCTTACGGCAACTCCCATGCAAGCTCGCGCTAGCCATCGCCGCCTGTGTAATTCGCGTTGCGGCCGTATTTCCCATTCCCTAACTTTTACAGCTCAAAGTTGGCTCATTCTGGATGTTACACTGCTTACGCCCAACACGGCCGTGAATGCATATGGAGGCAAGGACGGATTCGCGTTGGAAATCTGCGCAGTCTGTACTCGCTGCATCGGCGAATAAGGTCCTGCGATGAACTGGCGAATCTTCACTTTTCTTTTCCAGTCTCCATTTCCGTCTCACATCCACTTCTCCTTGCGTCCGCCTTCCTAGTTTGACACTCCATTTCTGAAAAGCGTCAGGCGTGCAAGAGGAGGGCCGTTGGACCCGCAGTCGCACCAGTCTCGCCCTTTTTGTACTTTTTCATACCCAAGCCACTATCCATCGACATCCGACACATCTCTTAGCCCTCCCGCACGTCCGCAAGCGCAAGCCGCACGCAAGAAGCCTTCTGCTCCCTTCTCGCGCCAGCGCACACGCACCCACGCACCCATATACGTCAACCGGCACCTCATCTCCCCGCGCGCGCTGTGCTCACCACGCTTCTGTTTTCAGGCATGAACTGCACACTAGTGCACATCCATGGTCTCGCTTCTCGGCTTACCATCCCCAGCAATGGCGAGGGTGCCAAAGAGTCGAGTCTGCAGCTGGGTATTCATGCGTACAATCCTCTTCCCGTTGCTCTCTTTCTCATCGCCTGCGCTGGTACGAGCTGCCCCCCTCCCAGACAGAGCACCCCGCCCCTCCCCGCGCATGTTCCCCGCTGTCCAGGACGCGCGCGCGCTCGCCGCCCACGCCGCCCTTCGCCATCAGCACCACGGCCGAGCCTCCCCCTACCATTTTCTCATCCCACGCGCGATGACATGGTCCGCTGCCGCTCCACGATAAAGCGCCGCCATCAATACCTCGCGCACATTGCGGACTCCGTCGTGGGACAATGCACTCGATCGTGAGTACTCTCTGCGCGTCGGCAGTACAGAAGCATTATGTGCGGATACTGCGTGCGGCATGCGTGCTTTTCGCTCCTTCTTTGAGCCCTATCCCTCGAAGGAAGAATGAGTCGAGAGCGGGGCGACTGCATCGTGCGCGCTAGGACAGGTGCGAGTATGGGAGGAGAGCAAGGGCTATGCACCTCGTCTGAAAGCGGGCCACGCTCACTCCTCCGCGCGCTGCATGAGGGGAATCGTATCGCATCATTTCATGCGGGTGGCGTTGACTTCGGAAATCCTGTTGGAAGTTGGCTCGCTTTTGGTTTCCTGCCCTGCTCCTTCGTTCTCGGTATAATCCTTACATACTTTGTTCTTCACCTATCCATCGGATTATATACATGTATGTTGAATGCACTGGCATCCCCCTCGATCTCGTCGCTACAGTCCTGCTCTCTACTTTCTCTGCTTTCGGCTGAGGTCTTTGGCAGCGCGTCGAGGGCTTCGTGTTCGTCGCAAGCGTCTGTGTTAATGTCGGATGCTGCCTCACCACGATCAACTAATCAAAATGATGTTCGACTGGTTCAAATTTTAGGGCAGGTTGCGACATTACGAGTTTAAAAGAAAATGAAAACCGTGGATTTGCATGGATACAAGCCAAAACTACTAACATTTTGGGAGATCACCAGAAAAATCAGACAACTGTCTCCATGATGAGCTCTTTAGTACCGGTTGAGCGTGGACAGATGATGCATCGGATGTCCCGCGGATGGCTTGAGAGGTTGATTTGATCAGCATTGAACGCGACAGTGTATACATCATGTACCCACCTTACAAGGCCATCCGTCAGACTGCTTTCAGGCACAATAATCTTCCCGCTTTCGTCCATCATATTAGTAATCCTGCATGTTGCCAGGATCGAGACTATGGCGATCCAAAGGCTATTGTCGGCAAGATACTGTCCAGTACAAATTCTGGTGGATTCAGATATCGTGTCAGAAGATTTTTCAAACGAGGACGCTTAATCAAACCTTCGACCAAAACCAAACGAGACGTTGGTAAAGTTGGGTTCGCCATTCCCGGCGGGTTTTGGAAGATAGCGTTGGGGGTTGAAGGACGTCGGATTGGAGTATACGTTCTCGTCAAGAGACATTCCCCTGTTGAAAATCAGTGTAGCGAAGCGAAACTGGCGGTAAAACGGAACTTGATATTTGAGATTACCACAGAACCTTTGGGAATAAGCATCCCGCGGTAAACGTCGTCCTCCATAACGCGATGAGGTACGCCTTCAAAATATCAGCCAGTCGACCACAATTATTTCCGATTAGGATTTTCACCTAACGGAACTGCAGGTCGCCAGCTATCTCAGGTTTCTTTCCTGTTAATCATCTCAAAGATTGGAAACTTTACTCACCGAAGAGTTTCTTGTAAAATCCCTTCCACGAATGGCAAGTCTGCACGGTCGCCAAACTCGGGCAAGCGCATGTTCCCAACAATGGAGTCAATCTCCTTCTGAGCCGTCTCCTGCCATTCTGGGTGCAGAATCATGGCGAGAATAAATATGCACAGTGTGCTCCACGTCTAAGAACGACGCCATGGGACGGTGACTGATATCCATTTCTGAGATGGGAAAAACCAACCGTAGATTCTCCGGCTCCGAACATGGTAGCCGCAGCGCCTTTGAGCTCTTCGACGTCTTCGCCTTCCTTCATTTGTTCTAATTGCCTAAGTATGAACGATGGCGTAGCTACCCCAGCCTCCTGACGAAAGTATCATCAGTTGAACATGTAATATAAAATGCTTGCTGCTCGCCTGCTGTTGCTTCACAGTGCGCAGAGGAAAATCGTAGAGCTCTCGAAGGGTTGGTCTCCAAGCCCTAACAACACCTACATGTTTGGCTCCGGGAAACCACGGTGGGAAGTGTTGTACTGTGTACAGATGATACTCGTTGAAGCGAAGAAGCAATCAACACTCACGAAGTGGGAAGAAGTCAAGAGGACTACTTCCTGGGGGCCCAGTGTTCGATATTGCTTCATAGACCATGTTGGACATGCGTAGGTATGGGTCCGCGTCTGAGGTGATTCGATGACCAGCCACGATCTGAGTAATGATACCCGTCGCAAATCTAGGTGACATTCAGCGGTTTGGAATTGGTTCTCACACATACGAGTGACATACCGACTGAGGAATTTCTCGTATCTCTCTGGTGTGGACTCCAGCAAATTTCGCACCAGCGTCCGAGCTTCCTGGATCTGCATTGGTTTGAAATCCTCAACCTTGTGGCGGCTCAAATATGTCTGATGCATTTGCCGCTGGGTGTGGAATTGTTTCCCGTACTGGAGGAAAGAAATGGAAGGTTTCCAGCCCACCCTGTAAGCAATCATTTGTTAGATCTCTGCAAGAAAGAGTTGATGCAGCCCACAGTTCATAGAGAGTAAACTTTGGCCTGTCGCTGTAAATTGAACCTTTCTTATCCAAAAGATCCACGGCTGCTTGATATGTATCGAGGATGACCATGGATCGTCCGAGAACCTTGAGGTGCATCACCGGGCCTGACAGGATTCGTTCAGTACCGACAATTCCATTGGCAGGACCAGACATTATTGTAGTGCGCACCATATATTTTGGACCACTGGTGGAATACGAGAGGAGAGTCTGCGGAGGGAATACGTAGAAAATGTCCCACGACAGGATCGCCAGGCGGCCCAGGAGGCAGAAGGGATTTTCGTCGTCTCTGCTGCACGAGGGATAAGACTAGAAGAAGGGCACCCCCAATCGCGACGGCGTATAGAGCGATAGACATGGATGTCAAGAGGTAGAGAGTAGGTCCCTGATTTGAGATAAGGGAGTGGAATTCCCACTGCGCGCTATTTCAATCCCAAGTTCCCCGTTGGCCAGCAGCGGAAAGTATTTTCTTTCGCACGCCACATGAGCGCTCTGAAACGGCTGGACAAATTCTTCTTCAGTTTCACTCATCTGCAGAGGTTCTAAGCAATAGACTGTAGCTGGAGTTGTGGTACTATTGTAGTATTTCATTCAATTCGTAAGCCCTTTTGGGGGGTGACTTCGCATCCGACCTGTGGCTTTCGTAAGTGGTCTGGTGACACATGTAACATACGAAAACATTTTCGTAGGCCCGCCTTTTTACCCGCCTGACACCGCCTCCGCCGCCCCAAGCCAGTATGTTACCTCGGGAGTCACGCGAGCTACTCAAAATTCCGGGAGTACTTAGACGGTTCGGCGATGTCAATCAACTGTCCATTAGCGGGTATATTTTGGTACACAGTACTATGCCCTGCAGGACCGCCCCGCCCACCTTTTGATGGATTTCGAGTCCAAGGGTCCCTTTCGCATGGGACCCAGGTGACGCTTTGACTTACGAAAATTTTCTTATAAATTCGAGCCTATGACGCGCGACCTTACGTATTGAACTTGGTCTTGAGGCCAATGCTTCCGCATGGCAGTACGAATCCAGCTTCTTCCGAAATGGTCCTCAAAGTTGATTGTGCACAGACAACAGCAAAAAGTAAACTGAGGAAATGAAATCGTTCTATTCACACCAACTTACAAAGTAATACAGAAAAAGTGATGAACCCAAAGTGGCTCACCCTCGCCCGAACTTCGTTCGGCTCGAGTTCGCCGGGCCCGAGGGTGGCTCGGAGACTTGGGGGGTGGTTTTTGGTTGGCTCTTGATAGTTCAGTGAACTCAGCTGTGTTGAGGAAGTAATAAATTTGAAGAATGGCAAACAACATCTACTTACTCATTAGGGTTGTTCACAGTCGCCCTTTTTCACGCCCTTTTTCACACCCTTTTTCGCCCTTTTTGCCATTCTCTTCTTTTTTTGCCCGGTTTTTTTTCCCTTTTCAATTAGAAGTGCAAAAAGGGTAGAAAACCGAAAAAAAAACAGGGTCCTGCATGCAATTCTGGGGGGAAATGAAAAAAAGGGCATGAAAAAGGGTGCAAAAAAAGGGCTACTGTGAAACCCCCCCATCTGAAGCTCCCTTTTTCCATCCTTTTTCCACCCTTTTCCCACCCTTTTTGGCTCCCTTTTTCCATTTCATGCAGCCTGGGTGCTCCGATTGTTCCTCAAAGGTCAGCTACCAACTTGAATGTTCAAAAAGGACTGTAGTGAAAATTTCTGGATTTTTTAGCTTACTATCTACCAAATATGAAAAACACTGGTTGAACATTTCAAGTTTTTCACTGAAAATTTTGGTGAAAAATGTTTTGAATTTTACAGCAATTTTTCAGTGAAAAACCAGGTGAAAAACTTGAAACAGTTTTGTGAATTTTTTGAACCTTGTGAAAAATTTCTGAAAATGTGGTGAAAATGGATGACTTTCCATAAGCTTAAACAAATGTTTTCAAACATCTGAGCGGTGCCAATGATGCCATCAAGGCATATACTCCAGTTGCTTTAATGCTCAAGGGTTCCCACAAGGAATAGATAAATTGTAGAATTATAATTTCTATTTGTTTTGTTTACATAGCACATGCAACATCAACAACGCGTCAGAACACGTCGAACACGTCTTGACTCACTTCCACAACCTTGAAACATGGATATCGACACGTTTGTCGTACATCAACAGCTTGAAGACACGGAGGACAATGCAATGGAGGATCAGCGGTGGCTCACAGGGATTGCCACGGTCGGGGCTCAAAATCGGATACAGTTGACAACGGCACGTTGTAAAGGAAGAGAGAGAGTGAATCTGGCCATGTATGGCCAGTTCGGGCCGACATGGACATGTGGCGGTGTGCTTCTACACACCCAAAACAGGCTACATGGGAGGACGAGTGCCATCCGAAAGCGTTTAAGAAGTGACATTCAACGAGGATTAATCTGGAAGAGGGTCCCCCCCCCCCCTCTTCCAGATCTTAAAAAAATTAAGCTCTGTAGGAGGGTAGGAAATAATAAAAGTGAGATCTGAGCCCGATGGGGTCCTGACAGCTGCTTTGTCAGTGCAGCGATTCAGCACAGATAGAGGTTAAGATATTCAAAAACATTTGTTTAAGCTTATGAAAAGTCATCCAATGTTTTGAAGTTCAAAGATGTCATTAAAAAGTTTCAGGCTTTTCACCTGGTTTTTCACTGAAAAATTGCTGTAAAATTCAAAACATTTTTCACTAGAATTTTCACTGAAAAACTTAAACTGTTCAACTAGTGAAAGGGTGCAAAAAGGGCACCAAATGGCCAACTGTGAACAACCCTATTGAGTGTATTTCATTTGCAGTTGTTGTCTGTTGTTGGGCGTACAAGACACTGGCAATAATGGGCAGCAGCACCAATCTGGAAGAAGGCAAAAGCAAGGATAGCGTAAGGTTAGGGCCAAGGGAAACAATAATTTGCAAGTACCATATAATTCGTTCAATTCAATGGTTACACGTCACGCCCGACCTTTTATTGTGGCAATACTTTTTTTCTCGATTTATCGGAATTTTTTTGTCGCCAAAGAGTCGGCATCGCTATCGAATTGATCGGAATTATACGGTAGTTCCCACACCAACGAGAATTTCACCAAAGGCGGAAGTAAGCAACGATTAACTGGATAAGAAAAGAGCTCAAACAATCCTTATAAAGCTATGTTGCCAAAGGGGATACATCTAACTGAAACTAAGTCCAAAACCCAAAGAAAGGAAATTGTAGCGCTCGGCGGTGGCGAGTAGGGCTGCATACCGTACCCGTCGCGACGATTCTACGGGTCCCGTGCGACAGGTGCCGTGCCCGTTAGGTCAAGATTTTTTCAGAGTGCTCAACGGGACGGCACCGGCACGGGTTTACATTCCGACGGCCCGTCGAAGAACGGCCGCCACTGCCGTCGAACGGGTTGCACTTTTCTTGCACCAAAAAGCACTTTTCGGGGTACGGAGTGCCTCAAAAAAATAAATCCCTGCGTCTCGGGAGCCCTCAACCTGTATTTTCCACCTTTCGTACTTCCTTTTCACGCCTGAATTACCAGATGAGATGTTACCGGCAATAACCGTTGAGTGATTGCCGGGTCTGATGCCGTTGTTGATCAGACTTCACCCCGCTGCCGATTCATTAGCTTTCAGGGACTCCAGTTGAAATAAAGATAGCTGCAGCGTTTATCCGGGAATACACACCGGATAAGGGAAAATATCGACCTAGGTAAATATGTAACACAGGAAGGGTTGATTGGATCATTCAAAACGTCATCGGCGAAGAACAGCCGAACCATCATGCAAGCTCGGGCTGGCCATCGCCGCCTGTGTAAGTAATTCGCGTTCTGACTGTATTCAAATTTTGAGATGAGAATCCGCCACAATCGAAGAAGACGATTGAAAGACGAGGCGCTCGTCGCCTAGTTTCTCAGGCCCCGGGAAGTATACCAAGGGTAATTCCGAAGTTAGGGGGTTTGAGGCGAAAAATTTGCGGTTTTTGACTCCGAAATTAGGGGGTTTGAGGCCAAAGTTTTGAAAACCTACTCCAAGTTGGGGGGTTTGAGGCCGTATTAGGTCGGTTCGGAGCTGGCCTGCGAGGTCCGAATTGTCCGACCCAGAGCGTCGGAAGACCTACTTTTTTTTCAACCTACTACAAGGCTTTCTCGCACGGACGCTGCAAAGACGCTACTAGCTCGCCATATCAAGGTCCCAGGCACCAGGGGCCAAAAAAAAAAAAAAGAAGGAAATTCCTAATTTTTTTCAGCTATATTACGTACCGGATATCCTTCTTTGACTTAGAGGGTCTGAGACCGAGCGACGCGAGAAACGTAGGGGGTTTGAGGCCAATTTGACCGACTTTTGCCGGAGTTACCTTGACCAAGCTTCCCGGGGCCTAGTCTCTCGTAGACAGACGCTACAATAGAAGGTCACTCATCGCCGCACTCGTTCAGAACTCTGCAAGTCTCGCGCGCCTTCCGCTGCATCACGTTCCTTAATTGTTTGCGATATTCCCAATCCTCAAACAACTTGCGACTCGCAGCGCTACGTCGGTACTACTGGGCCACCATCCTGAAATACACGCGCGAATATGACGCTCAAGCGTTTGGCGGCTGTGCTGTGAGTCAATGGGATCGCTGCGGTTATACATCCTCCTCCTCCTCCACGGATCAATTTAAAGTGGTAAGAGCGAGGCGATCGCTAGGACGGGTGCGACTAAGGGAAGAGAGCGGGGAGCGCCTCGAGCAAGGGCCATGCGCATCACCTGCGCATCTCACTTCCAGATCTGGGGGCATGCAGGCAGGTCAACCATCGCCGATTAGCAGACCAAGGCGTCGCAGCCACCGAGCCAGTGCCGCTTGGCCCTGGTGCCCCATGTGCTGCCTATCAATGTCACATCGCACTAGGACGCGCGCGAAGCCTCCAAGCCATCCACTCATGTCTAGCTTCCGCCCGCTCCTCCGCCTCCATCTCCGACGTTCCTACCGCTAGAGACTCGCAGCTTCACTTTCCGCAGAATGCTGAAGCGCAATGCACGATGGCGATGTCTTCGGGCCACGCTCGCTCCTCGAATAGAGGTCCGCGCGCTCGATGAGGGGGCGAGCGCATTAACTCTATTGCACCATGCCATGCGGGTGGCGCTAAACTTGGAAACTCTGCGTCATGAGCGGGGAAGTTGGCTCGCTTTTGGTTTTCCTGTCCTACTACGCCTTCATCCTCCGTATAATCCTCACGTACCCAACTGATCCGGTTACACAGCTACGTTGAATGCACTCCGTCCTCCTCAATCTCGTCGCTACATTCCTGCCTTCCACTTTCTCTGCCTTCACCTGAGGGAGGTCTTTTACCGGTGCAAAGACTCGGTGCTTGCACCATGCATTGCCGTTCTGCGACTCACCTTGTGAACGTCACTCCGCCTTCTTCGAGATTCAACCGATGCATGCGTTGCTAATATGAGTTCAAATTCATTTGGTCTCGTTTTTATCCCCGGAAAGAAGAGGAGGTATTCCCATTTCCACCACCATCGAGATATTGACGCCCTGATTTACAGGGTCCTTGAAATTTCCGAATCACGCTGCTACTGTAGTGATACTAACTGGGGCGTTTCTCGGTCCATTCTCTAGTCGATAGGATGCCTTCAGCAGCCTTCTCCCACTTCTCATGGTTTGTCGTGGGCTCTCGGGATGCCTCAGATAAATGCACCGATAGTTTTGCAGCATCCTCTCAAAAAGTTGATCCCTGTGATCTTTCTTCCCGAGTCCTAATGGTCCGCGGTGTCTAATGCCTCGACCTACATGTGCCTCATGGCGATCACGAAAACGCCAGGCTTCGAGAAAATATCCAGGGTACGGCATGGAATCATGTCCGCAGTTGTGCCAGTTGTGTCTGGACGACGTTTAACCAATCAGCTAGATACTGAATCCGCCCTAACTCCTCGTCTTAAACACGACAGTGTCTTCTGGTGGATCGAGAACAGGAATCTCGAATCCTCGTCCAACTTCCGCAAGGAGACAGCGGGTTGTTCACAATGTACCTGACGATCAGCGCGGTATGGTTGGGCGTTTGGGCTTTTCACTCCGCTCTCGAAGAATGTCTAGCCAAATTGCATCAGTGACAGTGGAGACCGTCGAAGATCAAGATGACTACCGGGGTGCGTTCATCTAAGGAATAGATATTGGAACATTTAACTTGAACGCACAGACACGGTTCAGTGCATACGCGAGCTTTTGACTCATCCTGGGTCGACTTCGACGTGCATGTTTGATTTCATACTACGTAAACTGAATACAACAGATTTTATCATGATTTCTGCAAGCCGCATGTTCAAACATTACTATCATAGCTGGACGTCGATAGCTGTGAAGCTTCACCCAAAATTCTCATCGAGGCCTGCACGTCGTCCCGTGGGACCAACATATCATACCCTTTAACCTCCCATCGAACATTCATGCCCTGAGCCTTCAATGCCCTAAGACGGTCCAGTTCTCTCTCCATAACCGCTTGGTCGATCGCGGGCAGGTCGTGTTCTACCTCATCCCAGTCCGTCCAATCGGCGAGCACAACTCGCGCAAGGCACGCAACGCCCGCGTCAGGGGACACAGCGGCGCGGGTTTCAAGCAGCGCAATCGCAGAACGAACGGACTCTATCGACGGAACCCCAGGTGCGTACCCCACCGCAATATCAAGGTGGGTGAGCGCCGGCAACAATTGCTCCACGCGGAGCGCGTCAAAGTCCGGCGCAGCAAGGCGGATTTCGCGAGGTGATAGTTCCAACAAGGTCAGGTTCGGCAGCGTGAGGAAAAGTGACCGCAGTTCATCGTGGAAGTATAAGTTGGAAAGGCAGAGAGAGCGCAGCTGTGCAGCATGACTCTCCCAGAATGAGGATGTGAGGGGGGTTCCATGCTTCGCGACCTATGAAATACAAGTCGAAGTCTTGGAGAGTCGGAAGAGACAGGGTCCCAAGGAAGGACTCGACATCGCTAGGCCTTTCATACTCGTCTGCAACGAGTCTCAGTCGCCACAAGTTAGGAAGGATGATTCGTGTAGGCTGGGATATGTCGCTGACGGTATCGGAACAAATCCATATCTCGAGCTTTGCAAGCCCAGAGCAGTGTGGCAAGATGGTGAGCCATTTCTCTGCAGACGCTGGCGCTGAGATGCTGATATTGTCAAGTTGTGTCCATGGAAGGAAGAGAAGGTTGATGTTGTGCAGCGAGGAGGGAGTACGCCAGGTTCGGAGGTGAACGCTGCGCAGGTGGGGAAGAGACACCAGCGCGTCGAAACGTATGTTCCATACAGAAGCAAATGCATGCAGTTCGATCCGCTCAAGCGAAGGGAACTTATTCTCCGCCAAGCGCCCAATGACCTCGACAGCCATATTGTCTGGGGCGCGGGCGAGGGTTAATCTTTGCCAGTTGTGCGCATGGGCCGCTATGAGCCGCCCAATGGGTTCTTTTTCAATGCAGTCATCATCAAAGTCGTAAATGAAGCCCATATCCAGGTGCAAGGCGAGTTTCCCTGGCCGTCCCTTAGCCAGCCAGGACTCAGCAAATGCAGTGATCCGGCGAGTGCTCCGCGCACGCTGTTCGTTGAAGGTTAACGTGACAGCGCTCCACAGGTCGGGCGTGAGAAGCGCTAGGCGACGCCAGGATGAGGATATCTGTGTGAGATAGATGGGGATATTGTGGGACTGCTGAATATCTCCCCAGAATTGGGGACAGGGATTGTAACAGAGGATCATTATCTCGGCGAGAATTTCGGGCGGGAGAACAGAGACGTAAGAAACTGCCATTGGATCTGGGATGTTTTCCCATTAATCATTCATTTTTTGCTTAAAGCTCTTGACCTGCCCACCTGCACGCTGAATTCGAGCCTCTGGAGCTATGATCTGGTTCCGAGTTTTGCGGCGGCGCAATATCATCTTCATTCGTTTCCACACCAGACGGGGAAGCCCTCGTATCGTCCTGAAAGCCAGTTTTGCCTTGAGAGGAGATGTCATATCTTTGGAGGACATATGGCTGAATCGGCGTCAGGCTGCCTCCCGCTTTAAATGGTCTGGTATGAGTCTAGGTACGATCAATCCATCAAAATGATGTATGCCTCGTGGGGAAGGTTCAAATTTGGGGTAGTTTGCGATATTTCGAGTTTGGGAGAACCGAAAACCGTGGATTTGCATGGATACAAGCCGAACTACTAATATTCCAGTAGACAGTAGATCACCGGAAAAATCAGACCGCTGTCTCCATGATAAGCTCTCTAGTACCGGCTGAGCGTGGAGAGATAATGCATCGCATGTCCCGCGGATGGCTTCAGAGGTCGAGTTGGTCAGCAACGAACATAGCAACATACACAACATATACTCTGACCTTGTAAGACCATTCGTCGTGCCGCTTTCAGGCACAATAATCTTCCCGCTCTCGTCCACCATATTGGTAATCTTGCAAGTTGCCAGGATCGAGACTATGGCGATCCAAAGGCTATTGTCGGCAAGATATTGTCCAGTACAAATTCTATTGGATAGATATATAATATCAGATGATTTTTCGGACGAGGCGCTTAACCATACCTTCGACCAAAACCAAAAGAGACATTATTAAAGTATGGCTCGCCTTGCCCGGCAGGCTTCGGTAGATAACGTTCGGGGCGGAAAGATGTAGGACTGGAGTATACGCTCTCGTCAAGAGACATTCCCCTGTTGAAATTCAGCGGAGCGCAGGGTAGCTGACAGTAAAACGGAACTTGATATTTGGGAATACTAGAGAACCCTTGGGAATGAGCATCCCGTGGTAAACGTTGTCTTCCATCACGCGATGGGGCACTTCAGAATATCAGCAAGTCGATCACAATTATTTCAGATTGGAATTTCCACCTAACGGAACTGCAGGTCGCCAGCTATATCGTGTGTTTTACTGTGAACGAGCCATCTCAATGACTAGGAGTTTCTCTTACCGAAGAGTTTCCTGCAGAATACCCTCCACAAATGGTAATTCGCTTCGATCCCTGAACTCAGGCAAGCGCAGGTTACCAACGACAGCGTCAATCTCTTTCTGTGCCTTATCCTGGCATTCTGGATGCAGAATCATGGCGAGAATAAATATGCACAGTGTACTCCACGTCTAAAACGGCCTATGAGACACTGATTCATATATATCTGAGAGAAAAAATGCAACCGTAGTTTCTCCAGCTGCGAACATGGTAGCCGCAGCACCTTTGAGTTGTTCCATGTCTTGAACTTCCTCCATTCGTTCCAATTGCTCAAGTATGAACGATGGCATAGCTACCCCGGCCTCCTGACGAATGTATCATTGTTGAGCGGATGTAATTCAAAAATGCCCGCTGCTCGCCTGCTGTTGCTTCACAGTGCGTAGAGGAAATTCATGGAGCTCTCGAACGCTGGATCCCCAGGCCCTCACAACGCTCATATGTTTGGCTCCGGGAAACCACGGTGGGAAGTGTTGTACTATGTACAGATGGTACTCGTCGAAGCGAAGAAGCAAGGAACACTCACGAAGTGGGAAGAAGTCAATTGGGCTGCTTCCTGGGGGTCCCGTTTTAGTGAATGCTTCGTAGACCATGTTGGACATGCGTAGGTATGGGTCTGCGTCTGAGGTGATTCGATGACCAGCCACGATCTGACTAATGATACCCGTCGCAAATCTAGATGACATTCAGCGGTTTGGAATTGGTTCTCATACGAGTGACATACCGACTGAGGAATTCCTCGTGTCTCTCTGGTGCGGACTCCAGCAAATTTTGCACCAGCGTCCGAGCTTCCTGGGTCTGCATTGGTTTGAAATCCTCAACCTTGTGGCGGCTCAAATATGTCTGATGCATTTGCCGCTGAATGTTTAATTGTTTCCCGTACTGGAGGAAAGAAAGGGAAGATTTCCAGCCCAGCCTGTAAGCAATCATTTGTTACATCTCTGCGAGAAAGAATGGATGCAGCCCACAGTTCATAAACAGTAAACTTTGGCCTGTCGCTGTAAATCAAACCTCTCTTATCCAAAAGATCCACGGCTGCTTGGTATGTGTCGAGAATGATCATGGATCGCCGGAGAACCTTGATGTGCATCACCGGGCCTAGAACGATATCCCAGTGTCCATGATTTTCTTCCCTGCAGCAGACATTATTCGTAGAACGCACCATATATTTGAGACCATTGATGAAATACTAGAGCGGAGTCTGTCGAGGGCATGCGTAGCAAATGTCCAATCACTGGGTCTCCTGGTGGCCCAGGAGGTAAAAGCGAGTGTCGTCGTCTCCGGTGAAAGAGGGATATGACAATCACAGCGCCGACAAATGCGATGAGGTAGTATAGACCGACCGACATGAAGGTTGGGATGTGGGTGGCTTGCACTCCGTGATAAGAAATCTCGTAAATGGCGGCAGCTGACTTTTTATAAGCGCTATTTTAGTCTCATGTTGCCCGTTAGCCAGAGGTGAAGCTTATCTTTGGATGCTCCACATGAGAGCGAGTCCCCCTAATGCAAAGTCTCCGGAATCGCCCGTTCAATGGATCGGAGCTGGAAACGGATATGGTCCATGGTCAATGCAAGGAAAGTGGTACGGAGCTCCGAGTGACTACAAGAGGGCTGCACAATTTCCAAACGGTCGGAGCAAGGTCTCGGGCTTACAGTACCTCAAGTATCGTCCTTCAGGCTTAGAACTCGGTGGCGCCGACAGCGTGCCTCTGGTGGACCTAGACTCAAGAGTGATAGCTGCCGTTTGAAACTCGTGGCAGGCTAAAGCCGAGCTCGAAATTTAGATCCCTGAGCAGTAACCTCGACTGAAGTGCATGCAAGCTGCCAGGTGCGCACGGCATGGCTCTCCGCAGCGAAAGGAAGAAAATAAAGGCTCAATAAAGACCCAATTAATGCTTGATCTTCATCTCGCGGCATGATCCGTGTTACTACTGCACAGTGTTTCGAGAAGGTCCGAGTCAGCAAGCGAGTTTCAACGATGAACCGTCACCGCCTCTATCCTGCAATCTCAGCACAACGTACAGCAAGCTCTTCCATGACGGTCGTTCCTGGACAAAAGTCCAGTTGGCACCCGTTGCCACACGTTTTCATGCGTTGAACACGTTTGCTGTGTGCACGGTGGAAGTGCATGGCAATGCGTGGTCCACGAGTTTACCACCCGTTGGCCATCGCGTGGCCTGTCGTGGAATGTTGGGATCTATTTTTATATCACTCATCACTTTCCACACGTGCTTCGACGCGTCGACCAATTTGGGTTCCTTCTCGCCTAGCGTCCCCATTCGGCTATGTCATATAACACGTTAAGGCACCTGCAAAGTCCAGTGCCGCTCGTGGTGGCAGTAACCGCTCCCCTGTCACAAAAGTGGCTAGAGCAGCTGCTAAATGCTACAAATGCGGGCGCACTGATTGCTTTGGTATTGTTCAGCAAGATCATCAAGTAGTCGCGTGCGTTTAGATCGTGTGCGGCGGGACGAACCGTCATCCATCAGCAGAAGGGCGTAAACGTGGCGGCGAGAACAAGCAAGTGACATGTGCCAGTGGACTTTCAAACGGCAGATCCCATGCCGTGTTCAAGAGAAGGAGAACTCTCCTTCTTCAAAAATGAGTGAAATTACAGGACCAGGGCGTTCAAAGTTACCCATTTTCGTCTCATTTTTGTTTTTGTTTTTGTTCTCATTTTTGCTATTCTAGCACCAAAAATGCAAAAATGAGAATGAAAATGGGCAACTTTGAACGACACTAATACAACCATGTAAATCACGCACACGACATCGAGATTAACTTTGACAAAGTTGGCATCGAAGTTTTCAGTAGGACAGCTGAGAACCACTACACAGGGTGTTACTGGGGTTTTTCATTCAAATCGACAGTCACGCATCACCAGTGCTCGACCTGTAAAGTGCCTGAAACCCTGGAACACATCATGCTAGAATGCCAGGCACCTGGTCAACAAAAAGTATGGAAACTCACAGAAAGCCTTTGGAGGCTCAGATATTCAACTTGGCCCAACTTGAACTGGGGGCTATTGCTAGGTTGCGGTCTCGCTAGATTTAAGCATCCTAACGGCAAGATGGCACCGTCTCTGAGCCGCTTCTTCACAATTATTGTCTCAACTTCAATGTATTTAATCTGGAATTCAAGAAATGAGAGAGTGTTCCAGACAGTGACATACACGCCCGACGCCGAGATACACAATCGTTGGGTATCGCTGATGAACTCTGCGCTAAAGCGAGATCGGTTACTTACAAATCGAGCTCGATTCGGTCCCCTCGCGACAAAGAAAAAGCTCGTGCTCGAAACCTGGAGCGGCACGCTCCTTGACGAAGATTCCTTGCCGGATGACTGGACAAAGTCAAGGGAGGTTTTAGCGGGTATACAGCCCACCGCTTACAAAAATGGAGTAGGATAATAAGCGGCCAGAGTCCTACACGAAGGTTTGAATCCTGTGCGTAACGGCGTTTCCTCCTGGATCACTTCCCGGCTATACTGGAAACAGTTCTACCAGTGGATGTGCTTGGAATGCAGTGCAGACTGAGTAACATTATAATAAATGCTCCAAAAAAAAAGACAGTCACGCATCACGCACCCCCCTGTCGATGACAAATTTCGGTCGTGGTCACATGTCACTCGAGCCTCTGTCGAACCTCCAAGCTGTCACGCAGGCCTCAAAACTGCCTGAAAGCTGCAGAAAGATGAAAATTTTCGAGAGAATGTCGAAAGTTTTCAGGGTGTCACACAAAAATTCAGCCGTTGTCGAATTGTCGAATAGGTAAATTGGGTCACGCATCACACCCCTTGTCACATCAGGAAAAAGTCCTGTGGCCGTAGTTCCCCGGTTAATTATATAGTCGTTAGTAGCTACCGTAGTTGGTGTAGCTTAGCAGAATATTATATAGTGCGGTGTAGTCATCATAGCTCACCGTGAGAACTATGGACAACAATATTGCTTGACTGGGCACCTATATTGGTGGTCACTCCATCCATGGACCGTGCGGCGCAAGCACATAGTGTGAAGCCGCTGGCAGTTGGAATCTTGCGCAGTGATCGTGATATTTCTACTTGTCTGCTGCGACCAGATTGACCCTTGCACAAGTTCTCATCACTGTCCGGCACAGGTGAAAGAAAGCTGAGAATCTGGACAGGTCTATGCATTCGAACAAGTTGAAAGAATAATGAGTGTTCAAACAGCACATCAGTTTTTGCCAAGTCTGCGATGGAGTACTCGGCCCGACCAACATGTGACATGGTCCGTGCACATGTTGGCTTTGGACGGCATTTTTGATGGCATCTTCGTCGCCTCTTTCCTCTCCCCACCATCTTCCTCTCTCATCCGCGAGTTCCCGCCCTCCCATCCCGCTACATCCTGCCCTTATGGATCCGCCTTTCCCATTGCCGACATCCCACACACTCTTCTGCTGTTCAGTTGCTGCCACCAACTCAGCGCTGCTCCTGCTGCCATCAAGCGCTCATGAATCCTTTCTTCAAGAACCGTGTCATCCTTTCAAACCTCGTTCAAGTCTCTCCCTTGTAGACTGACCATCTGAGCATGGAGAGCTCTATCAAAGCCCTCAATACTTCAAGATCGGGTTACTCGACCAATTGCATTGGAGCATATCTCAAATCCTTCCGGCTCGGGCTCGGTGGCAAGAAACCTGATCAATTTGAAGTGTGCTCCCTCTATCCTCTCCAGTCCACCTGCACAAGCTTGACACCTTTCCGAAGCCCTCCAATCTTGCCCCACTTATCCTGCTCGGCGTTAACCGTATGACTCATCAACGTGACACATTTGCTGCACAAATCAGCGTCAGCCGTCGTCTGTTGTGGGTCGGGATTCGGGAAAGATTAGGCCCCCGGTTGCATTGGAAGCTCATCTAGGTAAGTGTTTCTGTTGCTGAGCGTGCTCGTTGACTAATGAATGCAGGATCCGTTGGATCATCTCGAGCCTTGCAAGCTACTTGGTTACGACACCGTAATGTATTTCTTGCCTCTAGTGTAGTAATGCAATTTGTTTCCACAATTATTGTGTGATCTGCGAGCGGAAAAAGCCTAAAACTATTATTTTTGGGTGTGCGCTATCCGTGCAATTCCAGCTATATATTACTCTATAGGCTATTGTACTACAGGACTACGTCAAGCTACAGAGTTGCGGCACGCAGCTACAGCTGCTATATAACAGGGGGGTAATCGACAGCGCTACAGTGACTATGCGAGCTACATTGCATTATGTACACAGTGGGATTTTTCCTGATGCAATTTGAATGAAAAACCCCAGTATTGTCATTGATATCATTTATCGGCACAGCATTGGACCAAGAACCTTCACTTATAGCATCAAAAGATGCGGCACTAAGAAGGGGGCACATATCGACGGAGAGCACTTGAGACTGATCCAATTTTTCCGAGACCTAGTAAATGAAAGTTGGAATAAGAGGTCATGTGTCGAACATGAAACTCACTGTTTGAGCCACTCTTTCGAAAATCAATTGGTACTGGCGCACAGCAGCGGCTGTGAATCCAACGTTCAGCAGAGCTCGAAGCTGCTGATGTGCTCTGCCTGGCGAGAATGCGGGTCAGTCGATGCATTTGCATTTCAAGCCAATGACATGCTTGTTTGAGCCAGAACTGATCTCTTTCCGAAAATCCCATGGACTAGGGAATTCAATGTAGGTCCCAGTTCGAAGTCTGAGCTATTGACGATATATTATAACCCCTTGGGATCAGAGACCATCAAGCAATTCCTCTACAAAACCGATGAGTATCGAAGACTGTAACTGTGGAAGGGGCAGACGAAATTACCCCAAAACACCCCTATATATCTGTCTGTCCATTCTGGCCTCAGAATGGTGGCTATGGCATGAACACAGCTACCGGTGGCTGAGCACATGACACAGCCACTGTTTGGAGGGTCAGAACTGCTAGGCAAATCAGGTACAAGGTTAAATTGTTATAGTGTCTGTTTATAAGAGACTAGCTTGCATGCATTGTCTTCGAGGCTACCGCTCAAGGATCCAAGTTTCGAGCTCGGGTTTAGTCTGCCACAGGAGTTCCAAACGACAGCTATCACTCTCGAGTCTGAGTCCACGAGAGCCACACTGTCAGTGCCACTGAGCTCTAAGCCTGAAGGGCGATACTTGAGATTCTGTTGACCCGGGACTTTGCTCCGACCTTGCACTGACCATGGACAGTATCGTTACTCCAGCTCCGGTCCATCGGACGATTTCTCTGCTCCAGACGATTCCGGAGACTTTGTGTTTGGGGGTGTGGGCACACAAAGATAATAGTCTTCACCTGTGGCCAACGGGTAACATGAGGTTAAAATAGCGCTTATAACTGCCGCCATTTACAAGATTTCGTAAGATACGAGAGACTCACGGAGTGGAGGTCTTCCACACTTCAACCTTCATGTCTGTCGGTCTATACTACTTCATCGCATTTGTCGGCACTGTGATTGTCCTATCCCTCTTTCACCGGAGACGACGACAATCGCTTTTACCTCCTGGGCCACCAGGAGACCCAGTGATAGGACATTTGCTACGCGTGCCCTCAACAGACTCCACTCTAGTATTTCATCAATGGTCTCAAATATATGGTGTGTTCCACAAATAATGTCTGCTGCAGGGAAGGAAATTATGGACACTGGGACATCTTTCTAGGCCCAGTGATGCACATCAAGGTCCTCGGGCGATCCATGATCATTCGCGACACATACCAAGCAAGGTTGAGGATTTCAAAGCAATGCAGACCCAGGAAGCTCGGACGCTGGTGCGAAGTTTGCTGGAGTCCACACCAGAGAGATATGAGAAATTTCTTAGTCGGCATGTCATTCGTATGAGAACCAATTCCAAACCGCTGAATGTCATCTAGATTTGCGACGGGTATCATTACTCAGATCGTGGCTGGTCATCGAATCACCTCAGATGCAGACCCATACCTACACATGTCCAAAATAGTCTACGAAGCATTCGCTAAAACGGGTCCCGTAGGAAACAGCCCAATTGACTTCTTCTCACTTCGTGAGTGTTCCTTGCTTCTTTGCTTCGACGAGTACCATCTGTACACAGTAAAACACTTCCCACCGTGGTTTCCCAGAGTCAAACATATGAGCGTTGTGAGGGCCTGGAGATCCAGCGTTCGAGAGCTCCATGAATTTCCTCTACACACTGTGAAGCAACAGCAGACGAGCAGCGGGCATTTTTGAATTACATCCACTCAACGATGATACATTCATCAGGAGGTAGGGGTAGCTATGCCATCGTTCATACTTGAGCAATTGGAACAAATGGAGGAAGTTCAAGACATGGAACAGCTCAAAGGCGCTGCAGCTACCATGTTCGCAGCTGGAGAAACTACGGTTGTATTTTCTCTCAGATATATGTGAATCAGTAGAGAGTTTGCGGCAAGCCACCAGAAGCCACCGGGAGCCACCCAGTGGCTCTGACGGCATGCGGTGCAGAGTGGCTACCATGTCTGGTGGCTCCACTGGTAGTTGAACATATGATGTCAAACCCTTGTTTTTCTAGACTTTCATCCATTTAACAACCATGACAATGCAGATGCGCTCTTAGTCGTTGATATCTTCATTGCATGCCTCAGAAATGACATTGAGTAGGATAGTGAAGGATATTTGAGACTCTGAGATAACTCACAGCATGAGACGATGTGAAAGTATTGTACAGAACATAGCAAGAACATGTGTGACTGCTCTAGTGGAGCCACTAGAGCAGCCACCCAAAGCGGTAGCCACTCCGCACCGCATGCCGTCAGAGCCACTGGGTGGCTCCTGGTGGCTTGCCGCAAAGTCTCTAGTGTCTCATCTGGCCTTTTTAGACGTGGAGTACACTGTGCATATTTATTCTCGCCATGATTCTGCATCCAGAATGCCAGGATAAGGTGCAGAAAGAGATTGACGCTGTCGTTGGTAACCTGCGCTTGCCTGAGTTTAGGGATCGAAGCGAATTACCATTCGTGGAGGGTATTCTGCAAGAAACTCTTCGGTAAGAGAAACTCCTAGTCATTGAGATGGCTTATTCACAGTAAATACATGACATAGCTGGCGGCCTACAGTTCCGTTAGATGAAAATCCTAATCTGAAATAATTGTGGTCGAGTTGCTGATATTCTGAAGTGCCCCATCGCGTGATAAAAGACAACGTTTACCACGGGATGCTCATTCCCAAGGGTTCTCTGGTATTCCCAAATATCAAGTTCCATTTTACCGTCAGTTACCCTGCGCTCCGCTGAATTTCAACAGGGGAATGTCTCCTGAAGAGAGCGTATACTCCACTCCTACATCTTTCCGCCCCGAACGTTATCTACCGAACCCTGCCGGGAAAGGCGAGCCATACTTTAATACCGTCTCTTTTGGTTTTGGTCGAAGGTATGGTTAACCGCCCTCGTCTGAATTTTTCTGATTTTATATATCTATCCAACAGAATTTGTACTGGACAATATCTTGCCGACAATAGCCTTTGGATCGCCATAGTCTCGATCCTGGCAACTTGCAAGATTACCAATATGGTGGACGACAGCGGGAAGATCATTGTGCCCGAAAGCAGCCTGACGGATGGCCTTACAAGGTGAGAGTATGTTGTATACGTTGCTACGTTCGATGCTGACCAACTCGACCTCTGAAGCCATCCGCGGACATCCGATGTATTATCTCTCCACGCTCGGCTGGTACTGAAGCGCTCATCATGGAGACAATTGTTTGATTTTTCTGGTGATCTACTGAAATGTTGTTAGTTCGGCTCGTATCCATGCATTTGTGTTGAACACAGAGCGGGGGGAGTGCTGAAAGGAGCTGCCAGCACTGCTGCCACGGAAGAAAAGGTCCTGAAAGATTCCGTCGAAGATTTGGAAGCAGTCCAAAAGGCTAGTTACCTTGGCGCCCCTTGATGTACGAGCCATTGCCGCTGACAAAATCGCACAGCGTGGTGGGCTGCCATCCGGTGGATACGGCCTGGCAAGGGGCTCCCCATCAAAGAATTTTTCCTACTCCTCAAAATATGAAACTAAGCTCAATTTCAATTCAGAATCCAGTCTTCTGAATGTGACCAGTGAAGTAGTTGTTGAGTTAGAGGAGGAAACATTATTACATTTAGAATATTGATCGTGCACCGCCATTCTGAACGTAGTAATTTATCACGTGGGTCGACAGTGGGCTGGACACCGGAAAATTGTTTCCATTCAATTAAATACAGGAAATCGTGGGGTAAATTTGGATAAATAATGCCCACTAACTTTAGGTAGTGGGTCCTATGGTGCGATCACTTATTTTTTTGGCTGTAAATGCAAATTTTGGTCTTGTTTGGGCATATGCGGAGGTCATAGGTTTGATCCTCGCATGTCGCCCTTTTTAAAATGTCCTTAAAAAGCTCTGGTGTGCCAATTTGTCGTTATTTTCGTCGTTTAGCCTGCTGATGCAATTTCATTTTATCAATGAGTTACAGCTCTCAAGGTACCTTGTATGTGCTCAGCTGTAATTGGGCAATGCTCTGTATCTCTGCTCATGCAACGAACCCCGAATTTGTGGGGGTTCCCAAGCCCAATGTGAGCTGGTCGACGTGTCGATCGAGCGAGAATTGGGTGCAATTTTTTTTTTTTTTTTCATTACAAAAGCCAACCATCTGTATATAGCTTGCAACAAGGTTTGGTATTACACTGGGAGTACCAGGGCGTACTGTTTATTTCTTCAGCCCGAAGGGAAGATCCTTGCAAGCAAACTGAAATATTGAAATAATTAGGCATCCAAATGTTTTTCAAACTTGGGAACCGTGTCGAGGAAGAATACACACCGCATTTTTCGTGATGGGCCGTCGCCCAATCTAGAATGCAGTGCTGCAGTCCTTTAAACCCCAGCTTTTGGAGGAGATATTGCACCATTCAAACAATCTGTTCATCAGCTCTATCCACATTCATCCCGCATCGAAGTCCATATCCATGCCTCCCGGGTACGTTCCTCGCTTCCTAGCCATTCTTCGAGCCATACTTTCATCAGGCCACGGAATTCAGAATAAGCAATTTTGACGTCTCACCGCTGTTTCCCATATTTGGCAGGCGGCGGGCAATTATTTTCGCTCCATCCGCAAACAACACCTAGTGAGTCCATTGTATTTCCATCTCAGTTCTCCGTGAGTAGTCGAAGGAAAATAACCCAACTAACTTTTATACGTTGCAATACTTACCGCCGTACCAATTGGCCAACGGAACAGATTTCCTCAGCGCGTCGAACATAGGGACTGCGGTCCCCAAATCTCTGACACTGAATGCCTATCATGCTACAAGGCCAGCCGCCGCTTCGCTTCGGCAATAAGAAAGATTGCAAGGAAAGATTAAGAAAATTATCCATTGTCACCATACAAAACAATTAGAAATGAAAAAAGGACGATGTAGATAGCCGAGGTTGCTCTCCCTAGCATCGAACGACACTAAGAATCAAAATAAATCTCATAGGAAGTTTTCAGAGGACAGCAGGTGAGAAGCAGTTACTTGTTGCTGGCCAACTAAGAATAACCAGAGCTCGGCGCTCGAAAGTCGTCAAGGAAGTGATAGCCAGAGCCGATAATCGAGGACAGCTTGAGCTGAATGTTCCGATCTTGTATTTGATGCATCTGGCAAGTGGCACCAGCTATTAATGATTCAAGTTATGAAGGTGAGAATTTGATTGACGAATATTTCCACCCAGAGTGAACGACAAGACACGAGAACTACAAATCTTGACATAAATGAAAGCCACTATCTACAAGGGGTTAGTTGGCCACCGTAGCATTCAGCATTACACCATAGATTTTGTAGACAGAGCAACATGCTCAAATGGTGTTTTGAACAGCATGGACATCGATATCCTGAGATTGGTATCATTCAGGTTTCACGATTTTACCCGAAGATTTGAAAGTACAGTGAGTTTCCCTCCGGCCGAAAATGGCAATTGACGGCTTAAACCCACCGCCAAAATGCATGGGTGTTGCACAGTATGGAGATGTTGTGCATAGGATATTGAAGGGAGGTCATGTAGCAACTGTTAGACATACTTTGGCGTGAATCTAGCACAATCACTGCATTTCGAGGGCCCGTCAGGCCGTAAGGCGCTAACCGTTTTCATTTGTAAACGTTTTGAACGGTTACAACCCACTCCTGACTTTCCGCCTCAAACGTAAGCACCAAATCAGGCAATGTTTTGCGGCGGCCACGGCATCATTCAAACTCCGGCGCTCCGCACCTGTCAACGATGCACAGCATCCTGTCAGCCACAGTTTCTCTTTCCTTCCCCCACGATCCTCTCTGCTCGCCGCCGTCCTCCGTCCTCAATACTGTTCTGCCCATCGCTCCTCGAATCAAGAATACGTTGGCGATGCCTGCATCCCGCTCTCGAGGGGTTAGGGCGCGCTGCGCTTGCCCTAACTCCCGGGTATCCGCCGCATCCTCTCGCCTCGCCGGTTAGGGTCAGGGATACGTTAGGGTGTGGGGGGGAGGGAGAGCGACAGAGGGAAACGCTCGAACAAGGCTTCAGTGTGCCGACCTGAGAAGCCCGGCTTGGCCAGGCCCCCGAGCGCAGCGAGGGAGAGGAGGGACTCAAATGGTCGGTCCTCTTCGTGCACACAAAGCAAGGAGGATGTAAAGATTTCTATATCAATATAATCACAGTTTTTCTTCCATTTTTATCTGAATTCTGAAAGCTTGCAAGTTGAGACTGACTTGCCATTTCTTTTGCATTTCTGTGCCGTGGTCGGCAGGTTCCGCAGCTCATCGCTGCCTCCATCAAATTGCCCAATTTGGGGCTTACGTTTGAGGCGGAAAGTACGCAAGTGTTATAACCGTTTTTATTCTCGTTTTTTTTATGGACCCTCAACGATAACTGAAAATAAAACAAACGATCAAAGGATTATTTTTTAGGGTGCACGATGATACATGATGATTGATGCCAAATACACCATTATCGCGTGACCCGAAATGTTGGTGTTGGGTCACACTGAATAAAGAAAAATTTTGACCTAGGTCAAAATGTTAGAAGAAATTGGATCAACCCATAGTCAAATCAAGTTCAAGGAAAAAATGTTCTATCAGTTAGTCAGAAATTACGATGGAAAAGGCTGCCATCAGCAGCTCTTTCAAACTTGACAGATTTATTGAATATCAATGAGATGTGAAAGGGAAGCTGAATGTTCATCTTTCATCAGCCCTTTCAAAGCACTGGAAAGACCAACTTTCTAAGGAGTCAAAAGGTGCATTGAGATACTTTCTTTCATCATTTTATGAAAGATTTGCCTATATATGGAAATATTTCCTAAAAATAAGAAAGAAAGGCTTTTGGCAGTGCTTTCAGCTATATTGAAAAGAACCTCTTTTCTCTTGCTGGGAATAGCTGCTGAAAGATAAACTTTCAGCAGTCCTTTCATACCTTGCTGAGAGTGAATAAATACACGAATTGTGAAATAGCCGCTGATTGTAGCCACTTCTGTGGCACTTTCATACCAAATGAATTTATTAACTTTCTACAAATTTTGATATGGCTACCGATTTATACACTTTCAGCTAACATCTTGACCTAGGTCGATATTTTTCTTTATCTGGTGTGGGTCTCTTCTTCCTTCCTCCTCTCTCTGCGCGTCCATCCATGCCACCCTTATGAATCTTCACAGTAGCTACTGCCCCAAATGCGGCCGAAGGTGACAACTATTTGTGGACGGATCCCCGGCTCAAATTATCTTCAAGTACGTCTCCTGTGCCTTTTCTTGTCTCGCCTAACCTGAAATGTCTTGTTTCATGCTGTTAACATGAGACTAATCCACATTGCAATGAATTTACACTTCGAAAATTGATGTTTGCTGATTTGAATGTACGTTGGTGCACCGCTGTAGTATATTCGTGTCGCTTTGTGAATACAAAGATTATGATGATGATTAGTGCTCTGTGTGGGCCAATGGAGATGTATGATGCAGACCAAGCACAATTCCTGCAGTGGCATTATCTGCAGGTGTGTCGTTTCAGCCTCGTTGTAACTGCGCGGTGATGCCCTTCTGCGGACACCGTCGATCACAGCGGTGATCGCCACACCGCCGTCATTCCCAAATGCTCTGGGCAGATGACGATCGGTTTTAATGCTCACCGCGAGGGTGGAAGTCAATTACTCGGACCTGTCGGGAGTATAGATTGATTCTTTTATATACAGAAAGCTCGCGAAATTATCTTGTTTATCTAGCAGAATATCGAGCCGAGTGCAGCTAAAAGAACAATATTTCCGTAATTTCAATGATTAAATAATGCAGTATACTCCGCGCAGTTGGGAAAAGAAAGCCAACGAAAACACCTACAACTGAGCCTTTGGAGGCATACACAAATCAGATACCGTTCTTGGAAGAATATTGTCGAATCCCGAAGACAAGCGGCCGTTTGAAAGCGCATGCATCGGTTGTGATGGCAGAGAACTTAGCACGAGAGCGTCGAAGTGAGGGACCGGATTGTAAACTAGCTTCATATCCACGAGCAAAAACATCAGAAGCCCTGCTAGATAGGTAGGGAGGTCAAAACGCCAGAAGCCCTGTCAGGTAGGTAAAAATGTCAGAAGCCCTGTCAGAATGTGGAAAAAATGCCATCACTCGTCGCAACCACGAGGCATGCGGCCACGAAGGATTGAGCGCCCGAGCAAAAATTAAACGTAAACGAAGCCGTGAGTTAAATCCACGGCAAAACACCGACAAGGAGAAAGAACGCGGGCGTCAGTCCATCAATTGAACAACGTCTGTTCAGACAACCAACCCAAGGGAGGCTCGAGGGCAGCAAGGAAAACGATTAGGTATATATGATTGTAAGGTAACGCGAGGGACATGCATATGCCGGCTCACAAAAGAAAAAAGAAAAGAACAGACAGCGAGGGACGCAAAAGAGAGAAAAGATGGACAGAAACGACCAAAAAAAGAGACACGAAAAAGGGCGGAGGAAGGAGAATAATTGTGCGCTTGCATCTCCATTCATGCGGATTCGTGCGGCTGAAACCTCGAGAGCTGGCGTCCCGGGCGCCAATATAGGATAGTTGAGGAGGGCTAGCGTAGGTAAAGGCCGGCCCTCTTCTCATTAGGGTGGATGCGGACACATTCCACACTTGACGGTCATGACTTTCTATCAAGAAGGCAGCGAACTTCGGAATCAGAATTCGCAGATAAAGTGATAAATTACTTGTATCTGTAAAATTCTCTAGTGAATTCGTTTGAATGTGTTTTCTTCATTTCCGAATGCCGGTGTTGAATCATTTGCGATGACGGGTAGTTCCTTTTAGCAAATCTAACACATAATGGTTGCGAATTGCGTTGCTGTCAGTATCTAAGTTTTAGAGTTTACTACGTAAATCCCCTGAACCTAAAACCATGGGGCATCATGAATTCCGTGGGGCATCAATGTCGATAGGGTAACTTGGCACAGGAGTTGCCCAATCGAGGATCGGATCATATCACTGATCAGACGTCGAGGCTTCTCTTTCGCTCCCCTTCCAATGTCAGCCTCGCCTGCAGCAGGTCAAAAGCCGCTGCTTTTGCCCGGAATTGCCCCCCATCTGTTCCAGAGCCGCACGCCTACTCACCGCCGGCGTTCAATGATCCTAGACAAAACATCTTCTCCACCCGCCGGACCCAGCCCAAATCATGGTCGTACCCCCTCCAACGAATCGACTACGGTCGCCGCGGGAGACGACGTGGATCTACGTGTGTAGACTTTTTGTCTTGTTATCGTGTTTCCGCCAGACAACTAACCATTGTGTTAGGCCTCCAGGCTGTCGAAACGAGACTCGCGGCCAAAATAAACGCGTTAGCTGCTCAGATGGATGCAGGGTTTTCTCGGATGGATGCCGCGGCGGCTCCCAGACCCGCGTTATTGACTCTGCTTGTTGGATGGCTCACGAACAGGATTTGGGCCTTCATTTTGTCCCTGGTCTCATGGTGAGTCTCGCGTTTTCTCATCCTCCTCTGCAAATCACTTTCTTCATCATGTTCCTGATACTGTCATTATAGACACTGCGGGCCTTAATATCCTAACCGTCACATTTTTTGTCGTCGTATATTTTTTTTAACTCTGTGGTCTCCGTTCAGCCGGACTCGATGTGTTCGCTCGACACTCTATCTCATCTTTTTGTATCACCGTCTTGCCTTTTGCTCTCGTAACCGGTGCCCTGCCCGTATTCCCGGGCCTTCCTCCGGAATTACGCGCCGATCTCGCCGTACTTCATCTCCTGCACGAATCCCGGCAGGACGGTTTTTCGCCGACCCCAACTCCATTTTTATCGTAAGGGCTCGGCCAGAAAACTTTCATTCCGGTTTTCCAACAGCAATCTGCAGACTCAGAAAAACTGTGTTTCCGACGCTCACTGGCGCCGCAGGCTTTAAATCGCCGCATTCGTCGTACTGTGGAGAACATTCCAGCTCTGCTTCGCTATGTTCTCCTTCCTCTTTGGTCTCATGGGTCTGCGACTTGCATCGTATGTTCGTTCTCCCGGTCTCAGCTATTTCCTCCCCACGAGTGTTCCTTATTCGCCGACGTTGCCGCGTCTTTTCCTTCGCTGTCCTGTTATCACTATGGCCACCTTCTCCCATCTCGGGATGGATGGAATTGCCTATACTTATCGAAAAGAAATTCAATTCGTAATTTAAAGATGATGATTCAAGAAAAAACGCGCGAAAGAATAAGCAAACCTCTTAGTCCACATCCACACCATCCAAATCATACTTGAGGACGTAGTTCGCGATATAGTTGGCCGCAGCAGTGAGATCAACCAAATGATTCAACCCATAACCGAACGCCGAGACGACGAGTGGTGCCCGCTGCTGCTTACTCCGCTTTGCGGAAGCACGCGCAGCGTCTAGGTCAGCCCCAACGGCAGTGTTATCTATCAGGCTTGATGAGTAAGTATATGAACGCGAGCACGAATACGGTGAAACCCTGTGAGGACATTATCAGCGAGTTTGTGTAGAAATACGGGTTGTTATTGTCTGTTTCGGCAGAGCAACAACAGACACAGCGCGCTTGCGCCGGCTCGCTGCCCAGTCTGCCTCCCGCTGTAAATGGTCTATGGTGGTGGTATAAGTCTAGGAAGGCACTACGAACAATCCATCAAAGTGATGTACGCCTCGCGGGGAACGTTCAAATTTTGGGGTAGTCTGGGATATTTCGAGTCTGGGAGAAGCCGAAAACCGTGGATTTGCATGGATACAAGCCGAACTAACAACATTTCAGTAGATCCCCAGAAAAATCAAACAACTGTCTCCATGATGAGCGCTTCAGTACCAGCCGAGCGTGGAGAGACAATACATCGGATGTCCTGCGGATGGCTTCAGAGGTCGAGTTGGTCAGCATCGAACGTAGCAACGTATACAACATACTCTCACCTTGTAAGGCCATCCGTCAGGCTGCTTTCGGGCACAATGATCTTCCCGCTGTCGTCCACCATATTGGTAATCTTGCAAGTTGCCAGGATCGAGACTATGGCGATCCAAAGGCTATTGTCGGCAAGATATTGTCCAGTACAAATTCTGTTGGATAGATATATAAAATCAGAAAAATTCAGACGAGGGCGGTTAACCATACCTTCGACCAAAACCAAAAGAGACGGTATTAAAGTATGGCTCGCCTTTCCCGGCAGGCTTCGGTAGATAACGTTCGGGGCGGAAAGATGTAGGAGTGGAGTATACGCTCTCATCAAGAGACATTCCCCTGTTGGAATTCAGCGGAGCGCAGGGTAACTGACGCTAAAACGGAACTTGATATTTGGAAATACGAGAGAACCCTTGGGAATGAGCATCCCGTGGTAAACGTTGTCTTCCATCACGCGATGGGGCACTTCAGAATATCAGCAACTCGACCACAATTATTTCAGATTAGGATTTCCACCTAACGGAACTGCAGGTCGCCAGCTATATCATGCGTTTATTGTGAACAAGCCATCTCAATGACTGGGAGTTTGACTTACCGAAGAGTTTCCTGAAGGACACCCTCCACAAATGGTAATTCGCTTCGATCCCCAAACTCAGGCAAGCGCAGGGTACCAACGACAGTGTCAATCTCTTTCTGCGCCTTATCCTGGCATTCTGGATGCAGAATCATGGCGAGAATAAATATGCACAGTGTACTCCACGTCTAAAACGGCCTATGAGACACTGATTCATAGATCTGGGAGAAAAAATACAACCGTAGCTTCTCCGGCTGCGAACATGGTAGCCGCCGCGCCTTTGAGCCGTTCCATATCTTGCCCTTCCTCCATTTGTTCCAATTGCTCAAGTATGAACGATGGCATAGCTACCCCAGCCTCCTGACGAATGTATCGTCAGTGGAGTAGATATAATTCAAAATGCTTGCTGCTCGCCTGCTGTTGCTTTACAGTGCGCAAAGGAAATTCATAGAGCTCTCGAACGCTGGATCTCCAGGCCCTCACAACGCTCAGATGTTTGACTCCGGGAACCACGGTGGGAAGTGTTGTACTGTGTACAGATGGTACTCGTCGAAGCGAAGAAGCAAGGAACACTCACGAAGTGGGAAGAAGTCAATTGGGCTGTTTCCTGCAGGCCCCGTTTTAGCGAATGCTTCGTAGACCATTTTGGACATGTGTAGGTATGGTTCCGCGTCTGAGGTGATTCGATGACCAGCCACGATCTGAGTAATGATACCCGTCGCAAATCTAGGTGACATTCAGCGAACTGGAATTGGTTCTCATACGAATGACATGCCGACTGACGAATTTCTCATATCTCTCTGGTGTGGACTCCAGCAAATTTCGCACCAGCGTCCGAGCTTCCTGGATCTGCATTGGTTTGAAATCCTCAACCTTGTGGCGGCTCAAATATGTCTGATGCATTTGCCGCTGAATGTTGAATTCTTTCCCGTACTGGAGGAAAGAAAGGGAATGTTTCCAGCCCAGCCTGTAAGCAATCATTTGTTACATCTCTGCGAGAAAGAGTGGATGCAGCCCACAGCTCATAGAGAGTGAACTTCGGCCTGTCGCTGTAAATTAAACCTCTCTTATCCAAAAGATCCACGGCTGCTTGATATGTGTCGAGGATGATCATGGATCGCCCGAGGACCTTGAGGTGCATCACCGGGCCTAGAAAGATATCCCAGTGTCCATGATTTTCTTCCCTGCAGCAGACATTATTTGTAGAACACACCATATATTTGAGACCATTGATGAAATACTAGAGCGGAGTCTGTCGAGGGCATGCGTAGCAAATGTCCTATCACTGGGTCTCCCGGTGGCCCAGGAGGTAAAAGCGATTGTCGTCGTCTCCGGTGAAAGAGGGATAGGACGATCACAGCGCCGACAAATGCGATGAAGTAGTATAGACCGACAGACATCAAGGTTGGGGTGTGGAAGACCTCCACTCCGTGAGCCTCTCGTATCTTAAGAAATCTCGTAAATAGCGGCAGCTGACTTTTGTATAAGCGCTATTTTAATCTCATGTTACCCGTTGGCCAGAGGTGAAGATTATTATCTTTGTGTGCCCACACTGCCCCCAAGTCTCCGGAATCGTCTGGAGCAGAAAAATCGTCCGATGGACCACTGGAGCTGGAGTAACGATACTGTCCATGGTCAGTGCAAAGAAAGTGATACAGAGCTCCGAGTGACTACAAGAGGACTTTGAATTTCCAAACGGTCGGAGCAAGATCCCGGGTCAACAGAATCTCAAGTATCGCCCTTCAGGCCTAGAACTCGGTGGCGCTGAAAGTGTGGCTCTCGTGGACTCAGACTCGGAAGTGATAGCTGTCGTTTGAAACTCCCGTGGCAGACTAAACCCGAGCTCGAACCTTGGATCCCTGAGCGGTAACCTCGACTGAAGTGCATGCAAGCTGCCAGGTGCGCATGACATAGCTCTCCGCGGTGGTAGAGGAAGAAAATGAAGGCTAAAAATTGATTCCTCTCGCGGAATGATCCGTGTTACTGCTACAGTGTTTCGAGAAGGTCCGAGTCAGCAAGCGAGTTTAACGATGAACCGTCACCGCCTCTATCCTGCTGTCTCAGCACAACGCACAGCACGCTCTTCCTTTACCATTATTGACTGCTGGATTTTCATTGACGGTACAGTGCTGCGAGAAATCATAATACTTTCATAAAGTGTCGTTTCCGGTAACTAGTGAATTTTCGTCTCATATCTCCGCCAGCCCACTAAGCCTGTACGCAAGCATCCGCTTGAAAAATGTGAACCGCCCCACAAACCGCAACACGGCATATGCGGACCACACAAGCGGGGCCCACATTTTTCGTTGGGCGTTGATAATTCCCATCGCCTGTTTCGTCAGAGCAATAACAGACACAGCGCGCATGCGCCGGCTCGCTGCCCAATCTTCAAACAGTTTATCGGAAGCGGTGCTTTCAGCGGTGGATTCGATGTGCGCCTTCAGCACAGGGCCGAGGCTGATGGCGTCGCGGATCCCGAGAGACATGCCCTGCCCGCCGATCGGGGAGTGGATGTGCGCAGCGTCGCCGATGAGGAGGATGACACCCCCGTCGGGTTTGTGGGTAAAGTATCGTTCGGCAACGGCGGAGCGTGTGCGGTAGCGCGATGACCAGTACACCTTCTCAATGCGCGTCGGATGCGGGTTAACCGCGGGATCGGACGAAAGCGAGTGAGGGCCACAGCGGTCCATGAGCGATTGAAGGTACTCAATGCTCGGTGCGTGGGGGGCCGTCCCATCCTCAGCCGGGACACTGGATGCGAAGCGGTAGACGGTGCGGGACGCGTCCGGGGAAGTGCTGGCTGGGAATGGTGCCATAAGGGTGAAGTTCCCGTCGTATGAGGTGATGGAAAAGCGCGCGGCAAGCTGGGGCGGGGAGGTCAATGACACGTCGCCGAGGACAATCTGGGAAAGGTTCCCATAATCGTGCTTCTCGTCACCGTTCGGGTCCTTGAACGCGATCCCTGCCTCATGACGAACCTTTTGTGCTTCAGACAAAAAACAAGGATCAGTGGGTTGCAATAGACGTACCACAGAATTGGCCCCATCTGCCCCAATCACGTATTTTGCCTTGACAATCTCACCAGATTCAAAGCGCACATCAAACATCTGTTCCTCCGTGTCTTGCGAAGGCATCAGAGAAACGAGTTTGAATGGTCGCCAGACTTTGATTCCAAGCTGATCCAGTTTCTCGAGCATCACGGCCTCCGTATCGGTCTGGGGAAGAACCAAGCCAAAGGGGAATTTAGTGTACGGGGCCAGGAGGGAGAAGTCGGTGGAGATAAGATCTGAAGATCCATGATTCATAGTGAGCGCCTGTGCTTTCTCGCCGATGGTCAGTAGCTTGTCCAAGCATCCCACGCTATTGAGAGCCTATCATCGTCTCAGAAACCAATAGAAGCGGATTAGAAATGCGACATGGCACCTCGAGCGTTGCTGCTTGAATGACCATAGCTCTGGACGAATTTTCGCCCGCTAGAATAGCATCGACGATGACGACATCATGGACTCCCTGGTGATTCAAAGACAGAGCCGCGGCCAACCCAGAGGGTCCGGCACCAACAATCAGGACGGCGGTACGCGGAGGGAGAGACATAGGATTTGGATCGCGAGTGGGGACGTTTGGCGCGCTTTATATGTGCTATTGCATGTCCGTTTTACCGAAGCAGACGTCATCAGTAGATGAGAGCAACTGTCGTTGATTGGCTTGAGCCTGAGAATAGTACTATTCTGGGCCATGCTGAATTGACTGCAGCTGTCTCGCTGTCACGGATACGTTCCGCCCACCAACTCACAGCACGTAAGTAAAATTCTGCTCAAAACGGACTGCTCGGGAGAAGGACTGGTTAACAAAGGGCATCTGTCGTCTCAAGGACAAGTGCCAGCCATTGACAAAAATCGCGATTTGATATTTGTCCCTTGAATTAACCAGCGCAAAATTGAAATTGAATTCCACGCACAATAAGTAAATGCGGCGCCACGCAAAGGATCCCACATGTGGTTCCGCGCTCGTCCTCCGAGCTATAAATTAATTGTACAAAGACATTCGAATGTGGGTATGTATGTGCGCGATGAACGCAGCGACCTCAGAGGCACTTGAACGTCTACGCGGATTAAGAGTCAACACTAACTTGTCTGCAGGTGCAGAGATGTATTGTGACTTACAACGAGCTGGTTTGGCCCATCCAAGCCGGTTTGTCTGCTGAGGAAAAACAAGGGGGCTGAGGGAGTTTGATGCATTATCGTCAGTCAGATTTGAACTACTCTTGCGGTCGATTGGATAGAACGAGACGTACCGGAAGCGTCGTAATAGATGAGGGTCTGCGGCGTAGATCCATCAGAGTTGGTCCACTGCGCCGTTAGGGCCTGGGACACGAGGTCATAAGACCAGATGGTCGTCTCTGAATGGGAGTATGCTGGCGCTATTATCACCCCGCGCCGACTGGCGCTAGGCTCAGGCGGTGCGCGCGCAATGAGACGTGCTATACTACGGAGGCCTGGTAAATCCTAGGACAACGGAACAGGTAAATAGAAGTCACCCAGCGCGATCAGGCCCGAGGTCGGTACTGCTGGGACTGCCCGCCGACACGTCTATGCGCTCGGTGAGCAGGTGGAAGCGAGAATAGAGTTCGGTTACTCACACGCGGCGAGGATGGGTAAATCCGGGTCGCCATTGATGGCTTGTAGTGTAAGCTGGGTATGCGAGGTGGCGGAGGCTGAGAAGGTCACTGAAAGCGCGCCGACAGGAGAGGTTTGGACGGTCGCATATCTAGAGCCGTCGGCCAATGTCGGGCTGATATAGCCCAAAGGCTGGCCGGTGGAAGCGTCCTGCACAAGGATGTTGCAAGTATGGCTGCTGGAAATCAGTATATGAAAATAAAAAATCAACTGTGTGGAAGCATACACGACCGGCGGCAGTATCGACACCGAAGAACCAGCAGCTGTGCCACGCGGAGTAGGCGCTACGATTTTGTGAGCCCTCAGTTTTTGGCCTTTCCGGCTCGAAGAGTACATACCACGGCGAGGGGGAAGTAGAGGAAGTCCTAATGCCAAGCGCTTTGCGTTCGTGAGAGGCAGATTATTTGCATCTCTGACATTAGGGCGTTGAGGAGACGCGGCAAAAGAGGCTTTGGCGCTCGGGTCCAAAGCCAGTGCTGCCAAAACAGCAACGAGTGTGAGGTAGAAGAGCATGGGTAGAAATGTGGATTGGTCTCGCAACTTACCAGCGTAATAAGCTGAATACAAAGGGGGTGGACTCCGCATTCGCTCCACTTCAAGGGGACTTAGTAAAACAACTTAGCATCCTCTGACGCTGGCATCCCCTATACATGCATTCCAGGTGGCAACTGGCTTGATTGGCTCCAGGTTCGAATTCGGAACTGGATGTAGGAACAAGGCTGTAGCACGGACAAGACGGAGCGACTTGCAGCGGAGCTTTCAGCGGTCGGACGGCATGATGAGGGAAGCTGCCTAGGTTGAGGTCGTCCAGTCATACAGAATCACATGAACAGAGTTTGCCAAACCAGACTGCGACGAACGTGAATTTGAAAGATCGAGATGACGGTGAGAGGCAAAAACAATTCCGATCAAATAGTGTGCGCATCAAAACGGAACTTCCCGCTCTGTTCCGAGGCATTCCTCTTCCTTCCCGCCACATCCATTGCTGTTTCTATCGCCCCCAGGGCTGGATTCGCGACATATCTCTCTCGGGCAGTTCGTTTCGGCAAACTTGAGGATTTACGGACAGATAAATAACGCGGATCTTAATCGAAATAGCAGCATTCTCGACGGATGTCCTGCAAAAGTCCTCTAAAAACCCGCGCGGAGTTCAACGGTATCACGTCTTCCACGTTCAGTTCACCCAAAGTCGAGGTGGAATTGATGTCCGATCAACAGTACAAGAGGACAACAAAAATGGCGCGCGCGGCCCGGTAGCGCCGCGCGACGAACTTCTGACCTGGTCATCCGTGCAGCGCCGCTTCCTGCCCTTCTGCCAGAAGCAGCCGGCGGCGACATGGGCACTCGCCAGCAGTCCTGTGCTTCTGGCTACCTTCTTGTCTGTCCAGCATATAAAGCGCCGCCCGAAGCTCGAACTTCGGTGACGTCCAGAGTCCAGCCTCAAAATCAAAATGCTCTTCTTCAAGTTTCGACTTCAAGCTGTCGCGTCGCTCCTCCCCCCTCCTCGCCCTCGTCGCAGCGAAGAAATACAAGTACATCATCCCCGGCGCGAACCTACTCGACGAGGACGGGGTTTTGATTCAGGCGCACGGGGGCCAAATCGTACGCGACGGGAGCAAGTTCTACTGGTTTGGGGAGGATCATAGTCCCGGGGGCACGCATTTCACGGGCATTTCAGTGCGCATATCCCTCTCACCCTCTCGTTATCAAAGAAATCGCGTTGATGGTGTGCCTGGTGACTATAGTGCTACTCGTCGAACGACCTATACAACTGGAAAAACGAGGGGCACGCGTTCAACCCTGTGCCAGGAACACAGCTCGCGAGCGACCAGGTGGGGGAGCGGCCGAAGGTGGTGTACAGTCCTGAGATTGACAAGTGGGTGGTGCGTGCTTCCTATCGATATTCCAATCCAGGGAAAGAGTTTTAATTCTGGATGGCATGCAGATGTACATCCACGCTGACAACACGAGCTATGGGCTGCACCTGCAGGCGATGGCGCTCGCGGACAAGGTGCAGGGGCCGTATGCGCTGCAGGCGATATACAATCCGCTGGGGCAGCCGAGCCAGGACATGGGGTTGTTCCTCGATGATGATGGTGCGTTGCACAAATTCCGATGTAGTACCGACGTTAATGCCTCGCGGGCCGTAGGCTCGGCGTACTCGCTCTATGGCTCCGGAGGGAACAACGACATCACGATACTGACGCCGGATTACACGAACCAGTCGCATATCGTTTTTCAGTTCTCCGGGACAAATCTGGAGGCGCCGGGGATGCTGCATAGCAAAGAGCTTTATTATCATTTTTTCAGTGCGTCTCTTGGTTCAAGGCGCACGACCGATATATTGATATACTCACCACTTTACTTAATCTCAGGTGAAAAGACGGGCTACCGCCCCAACGACGCGCAGTACTTCACAGCGTCTGCGATCTCAGGGCCCTGGTCCGCGCGCAAGCAGCTCACGCCGTCGGGCAAGTTCACGTACGAGTCGCAGAACACGTTCGAGCTCAAGATCGCGGGGACCAAGAACACGACGTTCATCTTCATGGGCGACCGGTGGGATCAGAACGAGCTGTCGGATAGCCGCTACATGTGGCTGCCGCTGGTGCTGGATGAAGAGACGGGTGAGGCGGAGATGGTGTGGCGCGATGTGTGGACGGTGGATGTGAACACGGGGGAGGTGGATTTCCCGCAGGGAGCAGGGTACGAGGCGCAAACGGGGACGCTTAGCGGCGGGGCAAGTGTGATTGCGTGCTCGGGGTGTTCGCAGGGCCTTTTGGTGACGAATAGTGCGTGCCCCGAATTACTCCGAGTTGGCACGGTTTGCTGACCTTTCTCCAGTCACACAGTCGTCGAGCGTTACTGTGTCCGGCGTTGTCGGACGAAACAAACCGCAGTGGATTGCGCTGTACTATGTGAATCCTGATGACCAGCGTGCGTTTCTTGTTTTTCCCCTTTTCCATGATGCGTACCCTTATCTCTGCGCAGTCATAAACGGCCTCCAGCGGCTCGTCAGCGTGTCCGTCAACGGGGGGCACGCCGGTAATCCTGAAGCAGCGCACCACTGCGGTGAACGTGACGATGTCGATCCCGTTCGAGGCGTATCTGGAAAAGGGTGCGGTTAATAATATCACGGTGACTGGGACGAGTGCCGGTATGTCGCAAGATTTTGGATTTCACTGGAGGAAACTGATACGGAGACCCCTTCAGGACCTGCAGCGGATTTCGACCAACTGATTGTGTACCCGTATACGCCCTGAATCGGGAGTGACCCAAAATAATGAGTGAACATGATACATATTTGAAAGTGTGACTCTGATTCGAATGCGTATTGTCGGCTCTTTGCATGCAATCTTTGTTATTCTCCCGATCGGCGGCCAGAGCGGGCTCCGGTCAGGGTAGGGAACTTAGCAGCGGAGCTTTCACGGTCGGGGGCATAACGAGGGGAACCGACCAAGTTGGGTTAGTCCAGACATCCAGACAGAACGATACGAACAGAATTTACCAGACCAGACTGCAACACGCAATTCGAAAGAACGGAGATGGAGGTGAGAGGCAGGAAACGCGAATCGAAGCGGAACTTCCCGGCCTGTTTCAGAGATGGCATCAAAACGGAACTTTCCAAGCTGTCTTTCTGCCTCTATCTCCGGGGATCCGCGCTGCGTACGCCGCTGTCTGCATCGCCCTCGGTGCTGGAATACTTTCTACGTCCATGCTCATTTCTCAAGGAAAAAGAGTATGTCTCCTGGAATCGCGGCTTGTCGACAACGAGCCTGAGGAACGCTCAGTTGCTTCGTCTCTCAAATCTCCGGTCGATTGAAGTGTCTGTCCGCCACAGGGGTTTGACTCAAGCGACAGCCAATAGAGAGCTTTCATCCTTGTGCTTCGCGATCGCCATTCTGGCCATCCTCCGCCCTTAGCGGACCAAGTTACTCGGCGTGGCGCTCTTCTGGATGGTGTTCACAAATTCACCCTCAGCATCTCTCTCTTTCGGAACAAGGCCTTGATTAGATGTCCTTTTGGACGCCTCAAAACGCAAGTTCAATTTCTGGTTTGGATAAGCTATTACCTACAGATTACCTACACCATCGACGGGGAACTGCCCTAGCCATACGGCAGCTAAATTACCTTTCTGCTGTGACCTATCACAGCGGTGCCATAAAACCCCCGAATCATTTGCGAAATCCTTCCCTGTACGCCATGCCCTACTTGGTGGATCCCAGTGTTTTCGACAACTATTGGGAGAACGTCCAAAATGAGTTCTGTACGGCAATCGTGAGTTCTCCGCCAAGCATCTTGCGCGTCCGACGGCTGACAGACAATTAGATGGACGTCCTGCTGTACGGTAACCATAGAATGCCTCTCCTCTACTTTCATGATCTGACAATTTCATTCAGGGGTCTTTATTGTCCTGTTCTTCGTTTCGATACAACTGCTCTGTCGCCGCAAAACTCCAGGACGTATGACCTTCCTCATGCTGAGCATGGCGATGGCAGTTATGGCGACGACCCAATTTTGTCTCCACATAGCCACGACGACGCTCGCACTGCGCCTACTTCGAGGAGCGATTACGAACGGGCAGCTTACCGTCCCATCGAATCCCATTGGCGACGAACATCTCTACTGGACGCTCGTGTTGGTACAGGACTGCGTTTTGGTGACGAATACGTTCGAATTTCTCTCGATTTCCCGAAACTTTGCTAATTTCGCTTTCGGTTCCAAACCAGTGTCATCACCGACAGTCTTCTCGTTCGTTTTGTCGGGTTACCAATTCAAAATCTGCTTAACTTCAATTTCAGGTGTACCGCTGCTACCTCGTCTGGGGTCGCCCTCATAAAATCTTCGTCATCGTTCCGATTCTCCTCATGCTCGGCACACTCGGTTTGTCTCCGTCTGCGCATTTCCTATTCAAAGGGCTACTCATGATGGCCGCATCAGCGACTGGGTATGTAACCTCCTACGACGAAGACTACTCAAACGGCCCATATCATTTCGACCCGCGCATCGTGTTCACGCTCAATCTCTTCAACAACTTCATCTTGATGATGCTCACTGGTACGCTCCCACTTCTTAGCTTCATTCACCGAGACTGATCACCAGCCCGAACTGATGCATATCTGTTGTTGTGCTCAGCCGGCCGCATCTGGTGGGTTACTCGCACTCAACGAGCCGTCTTCGGGTCCGAGTTCACACCGCGGTACAACGCTGCCATTGCCATCATGTCAGTGCTGTGACTGTTACTTTCCTTCTTGAACATGTGTTAAATAATCGGTCGGGTAGTCTGGAGTCCGGCGCGATTTACTGCCTCGGTCTCGTCTTCCAGGTCGTAGCGTTGTCAGTGCAGGACTCGTTTCCCGTGCGTTGGATTTCTTTTATGCCTAACCATAATATTGATTCGCATATTTTGTAGACGGCAGTATATCTCTCACATGGGACGGCCGGTCAGCTCGTCGTGCGTCCTGTCCCTTGCCTGTCATTCCTTAGTCTTAAGTCATGACACTGCCCCACATATGCAGAATATCGCCCCCACGCTGATCGCCGTGCGCGTTGGATTGGGGCACGCGGTACCCACTGCTGCTACCGATGCTACGACGACCGTACCGCAATCCAGGGTCAACAATTCGCGGCCACTCAGATTCGCGCCGGAAGCTTTTTCGCCGTCGGATGTGGAATGCGGCGTTAGTGGGGAGGACATTAGGCTTGAGACGCCCCAGAAGTCGGTGTAATTGGAGGAGGTGTGTAGTGTCTTCTTGAATCATTTAGTTAAATTGTGTTATATTTTCTTGATATTAATCTATATGATTCCCCAACCCCAGATACCGCGGTGATGGAAACCTCGACTCGGATCCTTGCTCAACTCATGCTGCTGTCGCGTTCATCCGGAGTTCTCAAGGGCAAATCGTTGTCGCTCTTGACAATTTATCCTTGTCTAACTCATACGAGTCAGACCCCGCTCAATAAAATGATCGTCAGTATTATTTTTTGCAGAGTTTTCGAAATCTGCGAGAATTACGGCTCTCGAGGGCCCAGGCCGAGGAAGTTGCTAATCACATTGTCATATGGCGTTTTCAGCGTTGCTAGCACCGAATGTGATACCTTGCCGTAAATCCGCATATATATATCGGTTGGGTGGGTAATTCGGTCGAAGGAACCCCTATTCAACTGGCCTCAACAGACTGTTGTTGCCATACGATTCGATGATATGTGTCTTTAAGCATCAGCCTGACGGACATGATCATCGTGAAGATTGTTGCTGTTCAAGTTTCACGGGGAATCGTAGCGGCTGTCGATGCGGTCAGTGGTATAACGATATTGTGGCACTAGGAGACCCTTCTATACTTTCTGGCGGATATGAACCAGGATAAAATTATAGCCCAGCGTGAAAATTATAGCCCAGCGAGAATTCACCGCCATAAACCCTTGATCCATATCGTTCAAAAAGCCATAAATTCCCTGGTTCTCCGCCAGTCTCCGCTGTTTGCCGGTCTCGCAGCCACCGGTCCTGCCATCACACGCCCACAACTCGACATTATAAATACTTAAGTATCTGATGAACGCAGCCGATCATTTTTCCCATTTTATTTTTCCTACATAGACCACAAACGACGGACACTGCGAGATTATTTGAATTTACGTCAACCACCGCCTTCATAAACTTGAATTCACTGCGGCCGTCGGTTCCCCTGCTGTCTGGTACTCACACGGGAGATAATCTGGAGGGGATGATCCCGCCTTGACGTTTGGGAACGGCTCTCAATAGCTCTCAATCTTGATGATCAAATCTCCAGAATCCCGTCCACTGGTATTATCACTCCGCCTTCGTTTACTGCCACTAGTGGTGATTTTTCTTCCTCGGCGTTCACGATGACGGAATGATAAAGACGACGGAGCCCCTTATTCTGCTCTCCGCAATTGTCGCGGCGGAATATACCTACGTACCCCACACCAATCTACACCGAAAAGGAAAAATATAATAAAGAGTTCTCCTATTTGTGCCCTACATTCAATGTGCCTAAATAGCCGAGGCCGCCGAGCCCAACGGCTGCCTAACGCCCAAAAAGACCTGGTTTCTTGATGAGCGGAGAATGGCGCTGTTTTCAGCAGCGCCCAAAAACTTGGTACCGCTCGCGCAATTTTCCATCTTCTGCAACTGTTCAACAGATCCTGTTCTTCTTCCATGGTTGCATCGCAACTAAAGCCTATCGGGGATATTCGAGGTTACCCGACGTCAAGTGTGGGAGGTTGGTAGGTCAAAACCATCACATGAATTGATTGCGGACACAATAATTTCGAGATTTGGCCTTCGTCTGCATGCGGCGAACCAAGTCAATGGACGCATGAGTTTTCTCCCAGATATATATGGGCGCAAAAACCCGTCCGCCCCCCATTGTGCATTTGGTCTTCCTGCTCTTTCATCACATATCGACCTGTGGTCGATTTCGTTCATTTTTGTCCAAGCAAGCTTGTCTGGCTAGTCCACATTGCCCACTCACTCCCTTTAATCTACTTCGCACCGCAACCGCACCGTCCCTCTTTCTATCACAATGCGTTTCCAGTCTACCGGTCTCCTTTTTCTTCGTTGCCCTCGCCGGCTCGGCCGTGGCGGCTCCCCACGGTATCGATTCGTCGCTGGCCGTACGTCCACTGTTTTCGCTCGTATAGAACAATCTGAACCCACAATCCGCATCTCAGGCTCGCGAAGACGTTGTCGTAGTATGAAGATATTTTCTTGTCTGTCTTCAGCGCTGATTCACGTTTTTGTAGGCCCGCAACTTGTATGCCCGTGCATCCCAATCTGCCAGCGCCTCGGAGTCGCAAAAAACGCAAAGTTCCATTAACGACTCCAAGGCATCCTCTTCGTCCTCTGCTTCCGAGGCCAAGCAAACGAACAATTCCAATTCCAACAGTTCCAACAACGGGGTGCGCCTACTGTTCTCCTTGAACCTGATTGATACCATCAGCTCACCGCCTCCCAATTCAGAGTTCGAACAACGTGAGCGCATTTTCTTCTCAATCAGCTTGATTCCATCTCACCCAACTTTGAATCCAGAATAACTCGAACAATGTGGGTCCACCACTTCTGAAGTCGCTAAGTTGATATTAATTTCTGAACTTAGAACTCTGCGTCGAACAGTAACAACAACAAGTCCAACAACAATAATGACAAATCGGTCAATATCGCAGTGGAGGGCTTCGATATCAAGGTTACTATTTCCGAAGGGGTGAGTGGTCCGTCCATTTTGTTTAGGAAGGACTGGCACTCATCGAGGAATGGCGGTGAGCAGAAGGGGAAAGGAGGCAAGGGAAAAGCCGCGGCCAACGGCAACAACCAGCAGTCCAACCAGAAGAACCAGAACGTGCGTTGCGTTGAATTAACACTCCCTTCCCTCCTACCCTCGCGAAATCGGTAGTGCTCATCATTTTCCTACAACAGTCGAACCAGAATGGGAACAACAACAATTCTGGAAACAACAACGACGGCAGCATTGAGGTGAAAGTCAAGATCACGCCCGTGAGTTGGTTCTAGACTTACCCCTCCCTTAAATCTAATCTTTTCTCTGTTACAGAACAAGAACAACAACGGGAACAACAACGGGAACAACGTATGTCCTATCCGCTCACACATTAGAGATGTCTGACCAATTAATTTTACACAGAACGTAACGTCTTCTTCCAACTGATAGCCTTCTGCCGCTGAACGAGACCTATCTTTTATAGAACAACGGCAACCAGAATCAGAATTCTAACGTGCGTAGCTTGCATCTCCTACTTAACTATTGGGCCAGATTGACTGATTTTATCCACAGAACGTAGGCCCTTCTTTTTAACTATCAATTCTTTTGTTGCTAAACATATTCTATGTTCGCCAGAACACCAACGTAGGCTCTGGTTAACCTCTCAAAAAATTTAAATTAACCCTTATCCACCCTAGAACCAGAATGACAATTCTAACGTGCGCGCCGTTCAATCTTCAAAATCATTTGATTGAAATTTTGTGTAGAAGTCGTCAACAACCTCCTCGGCGTCTTCCTCGAAAGAGACGAGTAACTCGAACCAGGTACCGTGGAATTGGTTATTTCTTGCGGGTTATTGAATAGATGGACAGGACTCCAAATCGTCGTCGAGCTCCTCCAGCAAAAGCGCCAGTTCGACCGAAAGTGCGTCCGCCAAGGCCACCGATTCGAGCAAGAGCCAAAGGTAAGTACATTAAGAGTTCTTCCACCATCGCATTATTGAGCGAGCGGTAATGTACCTTTCTCAGATCGATGGTTCGCCGTGTTCGCGTGCTTTAAGTAGTTTATATCATTTAGAGTTCCTGGACGCTCTGTAGCCAGCTCATCCTTACTTATACCACCTTTGTGTTTCCACATCCGTGATGTATTTCCTAGACAGAAGCCAATCACATATCATCCACGCAATTTGGGCAGTTTGAAGCAATACTTGAATGGGATTTATAGATACGCACGTGTACTAAATATGCCAGTGCCAGTTTTATCCACGCCGCGAATCTAAGAACTCAACCCAGAAAGAAAAGAAGCCCCGTGTGTATTGTGACAGCCATTAGCAGTGTACAAGGAACAGTCTCGATCATCGTCAGTCGTCCCGCCACCAAGAAACTAAATGGGGTTACTGATTTTGGTAATATCCGAGTAGGAGGCTTTCAGTCAATAGGACCTCCGCCAAAAAGTTACTTTCCCTCCACGGTAGAGAAATTCAACAACGTTCAATTCGGGAAATTTGCGATGATTGTCTCTGTCAATTGATCCCAACAGCGCGATTGCATCACGTGCATAAGCCCCTATAAAATGCGCGCAGGAATTTCTAGTGGCATCGCGTCTTGACCACCGACCACCACCATCTCGAGTTCTAAGCTCATCATGGCCGAAATCGCTCTCATCAACTTCGACAAGTGTGAAATCGTTGACCCTACCGAGACGGGGCACGGGTTCAAGGTGCGCATCCCACTTCGCGTCCTACTACGGCGCGTCGAAGGATTACAGACTAACGACGCGTAGATGACTGAGGCCATTGCAAACTGGATGTCCGCCGATATCCTCTGGATGTTTGCCGTCCCAGCCGACAACCAGCCAGTGCCACCCGCCTCCACCAACCCCTCCGCCGAATTTCGTCGCGTCGTGTCCCCACGCGTTGCAATCGGTCACTGGGCCGGCGATCGCGTCCTCATTGTGGACGAATACTGCGGCAGCGCAGCGGACAATCTCCCCGCGGACGTCCTCGCCAAATTCCCCGACGCCGACCCGCAGGACGACGTGCTCGAGTACGTGCAGACGAACTGGAAACACGTCGGGCTCGCGGATTATACGCCCGCGGAAAAGATAGATCTTAAGGACGTGTTGTTCCCTGGGGACCGCGTGTGGGTCGTGCGCAACCTCACGAAGCGTTGGTACGCGCGTTCGGACGTGCTTGTCAAGCCCAAACACGCGAGGGGGCCCACCATTACTGGTGGCCTTGGCCTGGGCGACCTCATCTGGGCGGAAATCGGCGGCGGGATGTCCACGGGGAGTAGTCATTGCGACAGATTCGATGTCCAGACTCTCGAGTCGATCGGTGATGGGAAGGGGTGGACGGATAAGAGCAAGCAGGCGAAGAGCACTTTACGCGAGTTCGATATGAATGACGACGTCTCGCAGTACCGCGGCGTGGATTACGATGAAATTGAAGACGAAGACTACTAAATTTTGGTTGTTATATCTACTTTAAATATCTAGTTACGAAGTACACCTGCCTCTTTCAAATCTATCTTTCAATTCAATTCTGCACCACCGTCGTCCAGACAAGTCTGAAAGCTTCCGAGAAAATAATGACAGAGCGTCTCGCAGTCTTGCAGACACTGTGTTTACCATAAACCATTTGGGTGTAGCCATTTCTTGCGTTTTTGTTCATCCATCGAATCAGCATGAACCCAAGGAAGTACAGAGAATACCACACCCCTGGAGGGAATAACCTGTTCCCCACAAAGGCGTGCCTATTGAAGGCGAAAGGATGTCGTGCGCAACGGTCATCGATGAAGGGGCGGTAAAGAGACGAGGAACGCGGGGTATGGGATGGTGCTCGTGGTGCGATGCGTCGTATATCGGATTGGGTGTATACGGTGCGAGGGGCGGCGCCATCGGAGACCAAAGCCACGCTACCGAAATGCGTGGCAGGGAGACCTCGCCCTTCGCTCGTGCTCGATGGCCTCGCTGCGCCGCACACTGTACATCCAGCGCACCGTGTGGAGATGGGCTCGGCTCCATCGCCACGTCACGACTGGCCAAGTCCACCGAAGGGACGGGGACAGAGAGGGCGGGAGGCGCGGGAGAGGATATGGGGGAAGGGGAAGGCCCCCACGCAAGGAAGGTCAAGCAAAGGACAAAGGACGAAGGATGACGGCTTCGCCCGCCCCGCCCGCCCGCCCTGCACTCGTACGCGTCTCCTTTCCGCCCCTTTCCATTTCGTTTCCCAGGTAGCTAGTCACGTCGCTATCTCCATCCTCGTCCTCGCCGTTAGCAGTAGCGTCCGCATCCGCACAAGAGAATGTCGTAGTTGGGATGCTGGGCATAGGTGCTACCGCTCGCAGTTTGCATGCGGATCGGCAGGGAGGACTCCACAGCCGCGGGATTGACGAGTCCGGGGGCTTCCGGACGGGCGCAGCGAGTTCTTGAGCACAAGCGCAAGGCGCGGCGGAGGATGTGGATGTTTAGGGGACTGTGCGTGCCCACTGACTGGAGACGATGAGGGCCCGGTGCCGCACCGAGCTTGGAGAGTGGTCGTCGGTAGGCGATCAGCGACGAAACATGCAGCGTCTTATAGTCTGTAGGCGCTACTCCTGCCACTGTACGCGGACAGCCAACGTGTGACGGAGCGGATAAAAATTAGTAGTCGGCTTTCAGGGCATTCGGTCATGAGCAAAATGGGAACAAGGGAGACGTGGTGCGCACTCACGATAACGCGCCCAGGAGTATGGAGCCAACGGTAGCCATGGACGAAGAGGAAAGGCGACGTCCTAGGTGAGTCGAATCCCGAACGGCCGAGCGGGCGCGGAGAAGTCGTTGAGCATCGGCGTCAATGACTGTTTACGCCGCTGCATTGAATCCTGCGCGGAAGTACCGTTAAAAATGCTGAGATTTCCCGTCAAATGAAGGCCAATCGCGCACCGTTCTTTGCCCGGAGCAGGTCTAGAGGCATGGCGACGGTTGAATTCGAAGCTCATTTGGCCGCGTCATTCAGCGATGGTCGTGCCAGCATCTTGGAGCATGCGCCTGAGAGTACGGGGAGGAAGTCTCGCAAAACGGTAGCACTAGTGGAGGCGATTGGCGAGCAGAAAGAAGCGATTGATCGGGCCGACTATAGAGGATTGGTCCGCCGGATCCGGTGATCCGGCGGACAAAATCGTGAACGGTTTAGGTACTCGTGAACGATCTTGGTCAACCGTGAAGGATTTGACAGACTCGGATCGTTCACGACTTAGGTAAGTAGTCGTGAACGATTTTTAACCGTGAAGGATTTCACTCTCGGCAGATTGCCGTGTTCGGCTGGTTAGGGGTTCGGGTTCGGCGGTTCGGGTTAGGTGGTTCGGGTTAGGTGGTTCGGGTTAGGTGGTTTGGTTAGAGGTTAGTGGTTAGGTTAGTGTCTGGATGAGGGATCTATATGAAAAAAAAAACATGAAAGGACTTGTGCAAATTGTTGAGATTCTGCAAGATGATGGCCCATCAAAGTCTGCCGAACGACAAGATCCTTCACGATTCCGTACATCGTTCACGGTTGCCTAAATCCTTCACGGCTGACCAGATCGTTCACGATTACCTAAACCCCTTCACGACTACCTAAATCGTTCAGGACCGATCAAATCGTTCATGACTTACCAAAATCGTTCACGACTACTCACAAATCCTTCACGACTCATCAAAATCCTTCACGATTTACCAAAATCCTTCACGACCTACCAAAATCCTTCACGATCTACCAAAATCCTTCACGACTACTCACAAATCCTTCACGACTCATCAAAATCCTTCACGACTTACCAAAACCCTTCACGACCCACCAAAATCCTTCACGACTTACCAAAATCCTTCACGACTCATCAAAATCCTTCACGACTTGCCTAGATCCTTCACGACTTTGTCCGGCGGATCCGCCGGATCCGCAGGACCAATCCTCTACACATTACTTGTTCTCGCTGTCACCAATCCCCCAACGCGATCACGTGGAACCGCGCGAGCGCGCAAAGCAACGCGCATATGTGCATACGGTTCTCTGCTCAGGTATACGTGCCTGTGAAAAATCTAGTCGTTTGGTTGAGTGAAGGTATGAAAATAAAAATAAAACATTCCTCTTTTGTCGTCATGGTCTGACCTCGATTCGAACGAGGATGTTCTGCATTAGATTGGAGGATTCGACCATTTTATGAGCCACAGATGCACTCCCAAGTGCTAAGAGACCGTATCATATCTGTTTATGCCGTGAATAAATCAGTTTTCTTTCTGGGTTCATCCATGCTCGTGCCTGTGGAACATAGGTAAGATCCGACCAAGTGTACGTGCTGTGAAAATCAAGCAGCAAACGGCACGTAATACGGATAAAAAGTGTCCCGCAGCCTCTGCATGATCTGACCTCGGATCGAACGAGGATCATCTGCATCAAATCGTCCTCCGCAATACTTTATGAACTGCAGATGCACGCCACAGTGCTATCAGACCTTTTTCCATTCAATTTAGACGGGGAATAAGTGAGTTTTTCTTTCGCAGTTTAATTGAAACCATTTGGAACATGTCCCCGCAGATTGATTTAAGCCTCAAATTCAAACTATTGAAATCAAGGCAGCGACTGAGCCAGAGAAAATCACGCACCCTGTGAAAATGTGTTCTCAACGTCGGGTTATACCTGCATGTACATCAAGGCCAAAAATCTACCAAAGCGATTGGGCAGTGGGATTTAAAAAAAAAGATCGCTGCAAACGCAATTATGGTCTGACCTCGAATCGAACGAGGACTTTCTGCTTCGAATCGTTAGTAATTCCCAAACACGAATTGCAGATGCACTCACAAGTGCTACCAGACCATATCCTCTCCCCTCCTACCGTGAATAAGTCAGGTATCCTTCGGTGTTCAACTATGTCTTAACACCCCATTCTCAGCTTCGTACAAGGTCCTGAGCTACGGAGACGCGAAAAAAGGACCAAGTAGCGACTTGCGCAGAAGAGATGAGTCAGCCTCCCTGAAATCTCGAGAACTGAAAGTGGGGGGTGAGCTGAAAGGCCAAGTCTACATAGGGTGAGCAAACACGCGCAGGAAGTACAATACCGAGGGGCATCGACATCTAACTGAGGCTAAGGCTGAATGATGAATTCAATGTTCCGGTAATGACATAGTGAGTTTGGGAGTGCAATCTCCAAATTAAATGATTAGTTGGATGAAGCAAAAAAGTCCTACCATGCGTATTCGGATGCGGGAAGTCGAACACCTGGCTGCCAGCTAACCCGTGTGGATGAGCCCTAACGAGCTTGGCTATGTACCTACGCCACATGCGATCAATTAGCTTGCCTCTTACTGGATGAAGTTCCCGCCAACATGAGGGGCTGCGGGAACAGAAACTCAGCTCACAATTCGTCCGGCACACAATATATACAGTGCGGTTGATAGCCTGGATGCTGGATGAACCAGACTAAAAATGAGCAGGATGAGAGTGCGGAACAAAAGGAAAGAAATCCAATTGGCAGATACTCCCCCTAGTCAGGTATGGGGCCAGATTGCGAGTTGAACGTCTGTTGTCCTTTGAAGAAATATCTCGGCAGTGTCCCTACACATCCAATTCCTTGGGTTCTCGATCCCTTCGTGAGGTGACGGAGAAAACGAAAGATTGCGGACCCAACAAGTCGTGGCCACCAGTTCAACGCGTCTCACATACAATATCCAGAGTTTTCGACAAGTCTGTAGAGCCGGGGAGCACCCATCCCTTCGTTTGCATTCAGTGTCGCACTGCCCGTGTCTTGGATGTCGGGGATGGGCATCTTGCGCACCGTCGAGGAGTATGCTGTGACTACATACGAGTGGATGTGGTGTTAGCACTAGCACATCGAGTAGAAAGAAAGGGGCGCGAAGAGACGAGATGCACCTATGCCATGCGTACCTCTTCGCTCCTGTTACTCGGACCCATGCCCCATTTCCACTCCTGCTCGATCTCCGTGCAACGGGCGCTCCCATTATCCTCCTACATAGCCGGTATAGCTTCCCTTCACCTCAAGGTCGGCGTGCGCAAGCTTGGGCACTGAAGCGCGGACGTAGGGAGCATGGATGAAATGGTAATCCAACCAACCACACCACATACAACCAATAATCCAGCGCATGCGAGGTCAGGGCTCCATGCGAAGTATACACATGTTGCAATCCAGATGAGGAACGTTGTAGGCCAGTGTGCAAGAGCTCGAATAAAATATTAATGGTAATGCGCGGCCAGCGCGCCGCCAGTGTTGTGCAACTCTTCAAAACACCTCCATCGATCCTCCTTCCAACACCTCCTCCAAATCCACCAAACCAACATGTCCAACCAAATCCAAATCCCAAACTCAAACCCAACTCCAGCTAAAACCCAATCCATACCATCCAACAAGAACCATCTGAGAAACCGAAACAGGAACACCTGTCACGGAACTATAAATCTTGCCAGCGATAACCAGGACGTTCCTGCCACAGGTCGGGCCGTGTTGTGTTGCAATAAATAAATAGCAGTTGCTGAAATCAGTGCACAGGAATCATATAAAGAGCCAGCACTTTTACTGATACAGCATATTCACCTAAATTTCAAACTGTCACTAGTGACCAAACTCCACCCAGGCCATCCTGCAGGTCCTCAATATCAGATACATCATCCTCTGCCACTTCCACAATTCCAGTAGATGTATTGATCTCTGTGAGGTGGGTTAAATGTATTCTGTACTCACTGGTTGAGAATTTCAAGTTTTTAAGTGAAAATATTGGTGAAAAATCTTTTGCATTTTGCAATAAAATTTCACTGGAAAACACTGATTGAAGATTTCAAGTTTTTCAGTGAAAAAATTGGTGAATATTGTTTTGAATTTCCCAAAAACTTTTCATTGAAAAAGTATCTGAAAACTTTAAAACTTTTTCAGTACTTTTTGACTTTGAGGTGAAAAATCTGAAATAAAATCAAAAACTGCTAAAAATGTTTTTTCAGTGAACAATCATTGGGAAATTCAAAATAATTTTCACCAATTTTTTTCAATGAAAATTTTCAAATGCTCAACCAGTGAAGTAAGTGAAAAATTTAAAACTTTTTCAGCACTTTTTTTATTTTATTTAAAAAGTACTGAAAAACTTCTGAATTTTCACCTACTTTTTCAGTGAATAATTGTTGCAAAATGCACAACATTTTTCACCAATATTTTCACCGAAAAACTTGAAATTCTCAACCGGTGACTGCTCTAGCAAATCTTTTATCAGTTAGTTCAACCTGTTTGGCCTGTGAGGACCTTCCAAAAAAGTGGCCTTGCTGTATCCTAAGATTCCACTGTCTTGCTACTCAGGTCATTAGTAATATCTCCTGTTTAACTTGAAAATTGAAAACAGAAACTCAGGCCAAGACAAAAGATAAGAAACAAACCATGTTCTACTCCCAAACTGGTATTTCCAGAACTCTGTTTTGTCTATGCTTCATTAAATCACAATGCCAATCTGTTCCACTGTCAGTCTATTTCTGTACTGATATTCCCCACCTGGACAAAGAATTTACTGTGCTCACACTTTGGGGCTTGCTGCCCCAGAGTTGACTGGCAGCAAATCATCTACATGGTGCAGACAATTTCTTCCCAAATCAATTCATCCAAGCCTAGCCAACATTTATAATCAGATATGGCATGTTCCAAGCCTTCTGATAGATTGACTGCGCCACCTTCTAATAAATAAATAAATAGAATTTATCCAATCCAGTACACACAAATCATATAGATAGGAGAATATCTTACCAATACTGCATATTTTAACGGATTTTCAAGCCATCACTGGTGATTGGACTCCATCCAGGTCCTCATTTTCAGATATACTCTCCTCTGTCTCCTCCACCACAATGACAGTGGGTGCATTGATCCCCACAAGGTGAGCTAAATTTATTCTGTGCTTCCCTAGCACCTCTTTGCCAACACTTGCTAGTCTTTCATCAATGGCCTCAATCTGTTTGGTCTGTGATGATCTTTCAAACAATGGCCTTGCTACATCCCATAATTCTATTGCCTTCAAGAGGTCACCATGTCCCTTGGAAATATCTCCAAGTCGGAGCATGCATTCAGCTTTGCTGCGATGGACATCCATGTAGGTGAATCCCTCAAGTGCAATGAAAAATAGGCTGACAGCTGTGTCCTCATCAGCCTGAGCAAGGAAGATGTCTCCCAGAAACTGGAGAGCTTTGTAAATCCCTAACCGCTTTTTTGATTTGAGAGAATGTGCAAGGTAAACTGTTGGCCAGCTAGACACTGCACTGATTGCACCCCAACGGCTGGTATTACCAAGTTGTTCCAAACAAAAGGATTTGATCCATGAGTGATTCAAAGCTACAAGACACTGCTTAAAAAGTGCCTCTGCTGCCAGAATGTCTCCCTCTCTCAAGTAGAGGTCTGCCATGAGGGTATCACACATAGTTAGTGCCTGAATCTGTTTCAAGGGAAGGAATAATTTCTTGGCCCTCTCAATATCCTGTTGCACTCCATTTTTGGGAGCATTCATTGACAGACCAAGTTCTGCAAGATTCAAGGAAGCCATGCCATGGTTATATGAATCCCAGTGAAGTGGGCAATCTTGAAGAATCTGAGTTTCAATACTGTATGCCTCACAGTATTCTGACTTCAACAAGTGGATCTCTGCCTGGTGAGACATGATGTTGTGGTCCATGTTCCCACAAGACATACCACAAAGAACCAAAAGATTTCTTGCTTGAGTGCAGAGAGAGATGCTTTGTTTGTAGTTACCAAGTTGGGTCCATGCTGCTGCTTCCATATAAAGTGCACGTGCTTCACTGTATAAATCAGCAGAAATCCTAGCCAACCTTTTTGCCTCACAGGCCTGTAGTTTAGCTGGCAGGTAATTACCAAGCTGACATTGAATCCCTGCAAGCTGCAATAATGCTTGGGAATGTCTTTTTGTGTTTCCAGATGAAGTAGCTACAGATATGGCCAAGTGAATCAAGTCCAGGGCAGTGGTGTGACTGCGTGGGGTAAAATACCACCCAGCAGTGACATAGAATTTACCTGGACACTGATGTCAGTTTTAATGTCTGAGACAAAAATTGAAAGCTGACATTTAAGATCTGAGTCTTCAAAGTGTTGGAAATGTTCTAATGCCTGACCCATAAGTGTTTCTGGATCAGAAAGTGGAAAATATATGTATGATGCAAAAAGCTCAGTAATGAGAGAGGCCTCAAGTCGATGGTCACTGGGGTGTGGAAGGACATGGCAAAGCTGCCCAAGATAAGAAATTGACCCTTGGCCAGTCATTCGGCTAAAGAGATTGAGATGCAAGGCAGTGAAAATATTATCTGTGAGGTCTGGGTGGTTCTTTTGGAGTCCATTCCGAAGTAAACTTTGTATATTGGCCAGATTTGATGATAGTTGCCTAACTGTGGCTGATATCATTTCAGTTCCAGAGAAGTTCTTGTACAATTCAAGTAGCTCATGGAAATGTTTGAGAAGAGGCTTGACAAGCTCATTTCCAGGTGGATGAGTTTTCTGCATATATTCCCTGATGGGTACCAATGCTTTTAATTGCTTTTTCTCATCCAGATAGGCTAAAGCAGTTCGAATCAATGTTGTTTTGCAATTCCGAATGTCCTCAATTGGGACCTTGCTCTGGAGGAGCTCAATATCTGAAAGACCATCTGGAAGCATTGACAAGAGACTTAATAGCTCTAGTGCTTGAGGGACAGCTTTGATCCGGGGGCTAGACAAAGAGAGTGAAATTGACATATCCAAGTTGGATTTTTTGTCATAGCCCTCTGAAATCACAGATGTTCTTCCTGCCTGCCAGCGGGACAATACACTGGAGCATCCTTCTGCATCCACCAAATGTGCAATGAGATTGATAGCAAGAGGCATGTTGTCTGTTAATGAAAGGACCTGATCTATGTCTTCTCTGCTATGATAGTCTTCAGCAATATCAATGAATGTTTGTTGAGCAGCATGATGTTTCAATGGTTGCAATGGAAGGAGGAATGGGTGACTCCATTGTACTTTGGCTGGCCTTTCTGCTCCACGCATGGTAATCTGTGTTACATGAGTTAAGTCAAAGAAATGAAACACTGTCACTCACAATCAGTGCCAGGTCCTTGAGGTCTGTAAGGAGGGATAAAAATTCCTCAATATCACCACGTAGCTCTGTAGGTTCCCAAACTGTCTCCAGATTATCAAGAATCAGGAGGCTAGGTGAGACTGTGACAAAAAATTTGACAACAGCTTGAGTAAGGTCCTTGCCTGGTTTGAGGCCCAGATGGGCTCCAATGAGACCAGTGAGTTCCAGTTTGCTGGTTGCAGAGTCACAAGCAACAAAGTATCGATGTTCAGTGTACTGTGCTGAGACTTCTGCATGATGAAGAACTGCTCTGGCAAGACTGGTCTTCCCTATCCCACCTGTACCTAAAATAGCTATCCTAGGAGCTGTCTTGTTCAGCAGCTGCAGGATGTTGGACAATTCTGATTCACGGCCATGAAATATCTTGGGCTCTGATGGCAGCATTGAGATTGATTGGGAGCTTTCAAAGTCTCAATGATGTTGTTGCAGGATTGGGGAGCACATACCTATTGTGTGATAGCGAATAGACCCCACTCATCTGGATTGAAGTTGGCAAAATTGGCAGTGGACTCAAAATTACCATACCATAGATACTCTGTCTGAACTTGCAGTATCAGAGAGTTCATTGATCATGCCAAGTACTTCTTCATGTCTCTGTTTTGCCTCTGCCTGCATTTTTGAAGCATCTATAATTATACATATGTTCTTGGGCTTCTAGACAGGATTATGCGTAATGAATTGTTGTAAAGTCTAAGAGAGAGCTCACCTGAAAGAAATCAAGCCCTTGTGTCAGTCCATTTCTGCAGTCCTTGAGCAGTGTACTCAGCTCTCCCTGGCGGAAGAACTGCCTTAATTTGCTGCCACTTTGCTGGGCCTCAACAAAGGTGTGGATTTTGTGGAGGGTCCTAGGGAATTATCAATATCAAATCAGAGCTTTTCCCAAGAAAATTGACTCAGTGAATTTGCCAATGTGATTCAATACGTTTGGAGGCAGCACACCACTGCTATCTGACTTGACATGCAGAGCAATGATTGCATTGAGCAATTCATGGGTTTGCTCCAGTAATTCAATACAGTATTTTTGATTAGATTTCACAGTCTGGTTTGCTGTATGAGATTTCCCGGTGAGGTAGTTCCAGTAATCACTTACCACCATATTTCTTAACAGTGATTGAATTGTGCTGGAAATCGCCACGGAGAATGGGGTGTTCAGGCCACTGGCCAAAACGTCGAGGGTGCCTGCTGTCACCGTTAAATATGCCATAATATTTTCCTTTCGAGTTTGAATGCTGGTGGGTTGGCTAGGCATCTTGAGGGTGATATGTGGAGTCTGAGCGATCTCAGTCTTTTAAGCTCCGTAGCCTGGGAGTTTTAGCGTTCATTGGTTGCTATATACCTTCAAATTCCACATACATCATGATGGTCGCGGATGCGTTGTCCATACATTATTAACCGTTCTTTAACATTTTGCTCGTTCGGCTGTGCAATATTCCTGTATATTAATGCTCCTTTTGCTGCTCCTCAGCTCTTCCTCTTGGATTAACCCCTTTCAACTTCGGCTTTCTGTGCTGTGCAACACAGCTTCGATGGGACAAGTTACCCGCGCGCAGTTCTTTTCTCTACGGCACGCAGTTCACGCAGCTGATCACAGTCGATGCCGTCGCCCACGGCGCAGGTTAATTCAGTTGCTTCCGGCCGGAGGGCCACGCAATCTTCCCGTCGAGACATAAAAAGCACACGCCTCTCGTTTGTACGAAATTTCTTCCCTGTCTTCTCTCACGCATCGGTAACTGTCGTTGCAACACATTCTTGCTGGAAGCAATTCTCTGCACAGCTGCAGCCGCTGCTGGAAACTGTTGTCTGATCCGGTTCATCTCGGGAACCGTCGGTTGCTACAATAAATTCAGGCTGGCGCCGCCATGGGTAAAATCATTTTTTTCCTGTATGGATGTGGCCTCATAGCTTGCTGCCGGCTCTGATTTTCTTTCCTGAATAAATGCTTCCATCCCGTTTTCTGATCAACTGTGACCTTCCTACTCAAGTAATTGTGGCCCAACCATTCTTTGGTTGCCACCAAAATGAACTGGCTTTCATCTCACACTCTTGGATCCCAGAGCGAAGCGGAAGTCCATCTTGTAGATATCTAACAAGACTCCCACACTCGTCGAACAGGAATATCGTCATAGAGGCTTTTACTGGCCTCCCGACTTTTAACCTGCAAAGAACTACCGTACTACCGAGGTTTGGAAACCCCGAAGTACACATTGTCTGGCCGGTGGAACTCAAATTGCCTTCACGCGCCTTAGATGCTCTATAACATTGAGCCAAGGTGTCGTCCGCGATGCTGATCAAGAGTGCGTATGCTTTGAGGTGTCCATTAATACTGTTTCTTTCCAAATGCTTCCCATTCATGGGGTGTAAGGCAATTTGTTGTCTGGCTCGGCTGTGAGTGCTAGAGAGCTTTTGAGGACTTGCTTGGACAGTTTTGTTGTATGAGTGGTTAGGATTCTGAATGGCTTGGTATGACAGTCGGAGCATCGAGCAAGTGAGGTTCATGATACAGGTGCGGGAGAATGAAGAGAGTTTAATTCCGGTGCTGACGGATTTGATAGTTTCCCGCCAATGGCTGACTTGGAAACCGAGGACCGTTGCTATTTGGTTATCGAAGTCGCAAAAGTTTGCTCCCGATCCGTACACGGCTTCATGAGCCCCCAAAGCCCGAAATTGACGGTGGGTCACACCGCGAAACGAGGAACCTGAGCACCGGCAGTGTTTAACCAAAGACTGCAATGCCCGGACTGCCGCACGAATTCTGCGCGATGATGAGCAGAAATAATTTTGAACAAATCTTTTGGCAAAACAGAAGGACTTTGACAAACATCACACGGAAATGTGGGCTGCATAAGGACAGCAGCAAGAGGATATACAAGGCGCACGGTCCTCGACACCGAAACAATAGGGAGTTGACACATCATGTCCGCGCTTCAGTAGCGTTGTTGTTGGATTTAGAAGTGCAAAACTTCCGCTCCCGTTCGGCCCACGGCTTATCAGTCTCACAACCCCGGAAGGGACGCTTGCCCTACCGTGATACGAGGAACCCGAGCATCAGCAGCGCGTCAATGGTGACGGAGCTTGTGCGGCACATGTGGGTAGCAGTAAGCGGATGGATTGATCAAAAAGAGAGGAAAGGTACGGAAGATAGGAATACACAGCCGTTCATGATTTATCGTACACATATGCCAGCATCCCTTGCAGAAGGAAATCTGATATCCGAGCTTGCGGTTAAGGTCAATAGGAAGAAGGAACGACACGCACCTGCTGCAGCGTCCGATGGAATCTGGATCATCACCCGTCCTTCCCGGGGCTGTTTGCAACTGGAGTGGGAATATCAGGACTGCGACACGGAGTTGACCCGTTTTTGTGCCACAACAAATCGCACGGCCGAGAAAGTGAAGAGAGAAGAGCTAGCAGGACAGCGGAAGCACAACTCACCCCCGCAACGATCAATAGTCATCCATGCACATCGAAAAAAGCACCCACAAATGGTTGTGCAACACTCTTTCGAGACCTCGAGAACACGGATGGAATGTGGGACAATGAGGGCACGTGAAGGCGACTGTCACACTGAGAAAAGAGAAGAGAGAGGTGCGCCCAGTGAAAAGCCACCGTGCAGCCCTCCGGTGCGCAGAATACCCTTGAGCTGGAGCTCGCAATCATCTCTTCTGCCAACAATGACTCGGAGCGAGCGCCCGGGATGCGCAGGGATCGCTACCCCCTTTGCCGCTGCTTTCGTCCTCGTACAAGGCCGCGCACAGGCGCCATTGCACCCACTCAACCCGACGTGCCGCGCGCCCCCTCACTCGCAAAATCCGTCTGCCCTAATCCCCGTGCCAAGGCGACAACGACGGTTCTTCGTTCGGCTAGAAACTCACCTAAGTATATTCTCCTCGACTCGGCCACCAATTCCCGACCCAGCATCGCACCGCATAAAAACTCACACCAGGCAGAGTTGGAGTACGCTCTTAAAATGCAGGAACCATCTGGATCCTCCGCCGCCGAAGAAAACAAGGAAATAGGAAGAAGATGAGTTCATCCGAAAACTCCAAGCTGTGCAACCCATGGCAGCCCTCATCTCCTGCCGGAGTAGGTAGGGTGTGTCCAAAGGCGCAATATCACCAACCGGAAATGCAGTTACTCACAATACTAGCGCCGGATACCGCTATTTGAAATAGTAAGGGCCTGCGTTCAGCGCAAGGAAGCGAATAGCTAGCGTCCAAGAGCCGTAGTTCATGGCCCTGTTCAAAAAATATGATTAGTACATACATATATATGCCTGCGTGCAAGTTAATACAGCCATTTTGGAAAGTATAGAGGGGTTTCGTAAATCGTTGATGCTCGATCTTTACTTACGTCTGTTTGCGAGAGTGTCGTCGGCTAAGAGTGGCTCCACATTGCCGTACACCGTCGTGGCTCCCTTGAAGCTGCAAGTCAGGCCATTCAACCCGAAGGATCAGTTGGGCCTCAGAGGCCCTCAGTCTTGTCAGAATATATATATTTGTGGCCCTGTAAAATCCAGTCAGAGTTGCCCAAAAGAGACCAACATAATCTGGCAAAGGTTCGAAGGTGTGGAGCCGAGTTGGAGCCGAGGACGCGACAGCAAATAGAGGTAAACCAAAATCGAGCATCAATAATTTACGAAACCCCTCTATACTTTCCAAAACGGCTGTAGTTACGGACAAAAGGAGGATGGCGAAAGAAGCACAATGCATCTAAGCAAACTTTCGCGACGATACCTGGGAAAGAGCATGACTTCCAAGGCCGACTGAGCAGGGAAGGCAGAGACACGCACCGCCCGAGTTCGTGTACCTTCAACAGGATCGTCGAGCCGTCCAGAGCCCGAGCCCTGTCCGAATTCGTCGGATGTAACGAGCTGATACTAGATTCCGACGGAGAACAGCTGGAGACGTGGAGAGCGGGGTTGAGGGCCGCGACCGATGGGCGGGTGGGCGGCCAGATGGCGCGGACCAGAACATTTCCTGTACCAAAATGCGACCATAACGCCTCAGAAGCAAGCTCCCGATGGTCCACAGTTTATCAAGTGCCGGGGAGAGATGTCCGAGAACATAATGAGTGTGGCACAATCGCGGGCGCAGATACGGGCATTGCCAGCTGCAGAATTTGACAATTTGAGGGGCCGCTGAGCTCTGTTGGATCCGAGAGGGAAACGCGTCGGAGATTGTCGTGGTGAAGATGAAAGGGACACGTTGGCAGTGTCCGGATCAATGTGGCGCTATTATCTCCTCTTGACGGGTCGCGACGTTCTCAAGCGCAGTTTCGTTACAGGCTCGCAGGTCAGAATCTAGTCCACTTGCTCAAACGGACATTCCGGCTTCTTTCTCTAGGATCCAAGTCGAGCGACAACAGAGCTAAGGGAAATATTAGGAAAACATCGCCGTTCGGCGAGCAAGCCCGGCGAATCCAAGTGTGGTACTGGTACTTCATCGCCTCGACTCAGCGCTGCATTACTAGTCGAGAAGAGAAACAAATTACGGACAGAGGACAATTCTGAACTCCCAGTGTCCTTCGATTCCAACAGAAGCGTCATTCCAAATCAGATTCAATGGTTCACCCTTGTGCGCACGGCTTGCCAACCTCGACCCAGCCGATTCTGGATCCCATCTCTTATATCTCTTGTGACAAACATAGGTTCCCTGAACCGTCTCCTTCGAGCCGCATACAAGCATCGTACCCGTTTGCGTACCCAGACTGTGCGTGGAACCAACATTGACGTGGATCTCTGGATTCGGGGCTATTTTTCGAACAACGATAATATTTATCCTGTCCCTCTTGTCTCAACGACTACTTACGCATTCTGTCCTTCAATTCATACAAATGTCTTCATGAATGAGCACTTCCCGGAGGTAATTAACCGAGTCCAACGTCCATCTGTGCACTTACACTGGAATCGGGTGTCTCTCATCCAGCACTCGATCTCTTTCAAATTTGTTCTCGTATAACCATTCCCCTGGTTTTTAGCATCACCTTGCTTCGCTCTCAATTTCAACGTCGGAGCGAAAGGATGTTCTCACGTGGTTCCCCTCGAATTACGAACGACGAGCGAAGAGTTCCGGATCCGCAGGGAAATCACATCGTGTACTGTCCCTCTTGCCTTCCTTGGTGTTCCTCGTCCTGAAACTGGTGGTTCCAGACCAAGTTCCTTGCATAGGACCTTCATACTTGTCAACAAAATCCGACAGCCAAGAGTTCGCTTTAGGTGCCCCCGGATAACCCAGTGAAGAAAGAATATAAAACGGACGGAAAGAACTATGCCGACCCTTTGATCTTCCCATGGAGATTCAGAAATTCACCTGACTGCCCCGGACCTCTTGTCTGCCCTGAGAATTGTATCCGGCACAGGGATGCCGACTCCGTCTTGCTGAAACCCATCTGCTTACCCAATGTCGACCTTGCAATTGGAACAAATTTGTCTCTGCTGCGGCCTCTACTTTGGTTAGATACATACAAGGCTGTTGAATTCCCTATATTCCGCCGTTGTACCAACGTCTCTCTTCGGTCATCGCTTCAACTTCTCTAGAGATTAGTGCGAGCCAATCCTATTTGACTTCCACCAATACCCCGACTATAAACGACTCTAGGTACATCCCATCGAGCGTGTCATGCCGGATAAATTCTGGTTCTTGAAATGAAATTCAAACAAAACCAGTACCGGAGACTACATCCTTTCCCCCTGCAGTTTAAATCGTGGACGGATATCATCGAATAGAGTTGTCCCAGCGTACTTGGTATTCGGTAAATCTACGCCGTACCAAACAAAATTAACTTTGCCTACATTGGTTTGTTTGTGCCGAGACCGCTATGCCGATTGCTCATCTTCTCTCATTCCAGGTACCTCGCACGAGATCAACAGGAGTACTAAGAGGAGTTGTCCAATTTAGTATACCTGGTTCACCATAACCGCAGCACGTAGCAAGTGGAAATAGTGTATGGAACAACAGTGGGTCGCTGTGGCCGTGGCCTTCCCGAGTTTCTCAATACTTTTAGCGGTTCTAGTCTTTGGGAGTCCGCATCAATTCCCCCGCTTGCCTCATTCCTCCTGTGCCTTCCGGTGAATCAATTTCCGCATATAAAACAGGCACCACCAGTCTCTACCACCGAGATTAGTCTAAGTGAGAAGGCCCGCACCTTCAGTCAGATAAACTCTGCCGAACTGGATGTCTCGCAGTCCAGTTTTTTCGGTTGACTTCAACCTGTGCCCGGCGTCCCTCTGAAAATTCTTCGCAAATGAAAGTGTTCCTTTGCGGTAGCAGTGCACTGCGCACTTTCTTTCCTGTTTGCGATCTTTCTGTGAGATTGTTGTCTTTGACTCTCAGGTATGTCAATAAAATAGCGAGAACTAATTGAAAGTTGTGAGTGGTGTACTGAAATCAATGCCTGCTTTAGCAATCACGTTGCCAAAAGACTTGGGATCGCCCGAACTGAGGACAGGAAATAAAAATCGCAGATGACAGTACTTAGGAAGGGACGCAGAGAGACCAAGGGAGACGGATAGACGTGATCGTAAGCAAATCGGAATAAAACAAGCATTAAAAACATCAAGTATGAGACGAAACGAAGACGAAGCTAATGTAAGCTTGGCGAAGCAATTCCACGAAGAAGCGGACAGTAGAAATCTGGCAGAAAGGAGGCAGGTGAAGACGTCACAACGTCCTACAAGCCGAACCCTTTTCCGGTCTCTTGAGCACTGGCGCTTCAGAATTCCGGGGCAGCGATCCCAAGACACGGAAGAACAGTGCTCGTGGAAGTCGCAGATAGCAGGAAGGGCCGAGCAAAGGCGGCTATCGTAGCTGGGAAATGCGGGCGACAGCGCAGGAGCGTGGTGAAGCAAGCGCCGCCCGGGCGAGGGCTTGGGAGCAAGGGTCAAGGCGCAGCGTCGCGATGGTGGTCAAAAGTGTCAGTTGAGCGCACGGAGCAGAGAAAGAGCGGGCTCGAGGTACTGCGCCGCGAATGTGATTCCACGGCGACCACCCGCCCCAGTGTAGTGGAGCTGAAGCGCGCGTATCCGGACGAGACGGGGGAATCGAGTCGGGATAACGCGGAGCAGAAGGAGTGGCTGGAGGAGCGGGACTCGATGCGCGGGAGCGGCCACGCCGATATCCAAAGACGTAGAGAGGAAAGGCTGCGTAGGAGTAAGGGCAGCCAGCCAACTCATCGCCGCGGGCATTGAGAGAACGCAATGCGAAATCGCGGTATCTACTCGCATCGGACCTCATCTGCGGAGGATGCTCCTCTTCCCTTCCCTCCACAGAACAGCCTTGCACTACCCTCGACACTGCCGCAGTACGCTATGCACCCGCCGACTGGGCGCCGAGCGTATGGCCATTGTCCGTCGTCCCGCACAGCGAGCCGCCGATCACGCCACATCCCTCCCTCCTCCGATACACTCTACTCGACTGCATGCCTGCGCAAGTCATGCTCCCCACAGCCTGCGCGTCGGCCTAGTCAGACCATTGCAGGCGAAACAAGGGCGTGCGATGAAGGTCGATAAGAAGGGCGCAGAGACGAGGGATGGTGGGGGACGGCGGGTGGGGAGTAGTGTGACGTGGTGTAGCACATGGGCCCAGATGCGATTTCGAAAGGCCAAGCGCACCAGCTTCGATGGTGAGCAGAACGGCATGGCCGTCCCGCGCCCCAGCGAGCCCCGTCATTTCGCTCATGTCTTTCGTGCTCGATGACCTCGCTGCACCGAACCCGCATACCCGCGCGCGTCGTATGAAGATCGAGACTCCATCATCCATCGCTACGTCACCGTCGTAAGTCCACCGAAGGGACAGAGAAAACGCGGGAGCGGAGAGGCGAAGAGCGAGTCGGCGAGGATGGGACCGGCACAATCTGGGAAACGCGGTGAGTCAAGGACAGTCAAGCAGCAGTCGAGGATACGTACCGGTCGTACACAGCTTCCCCACAATCGTTGAGAGCGGCAGGTGGCCATGGAACGGGGAGGATGATCTAATCCAAGGGCGGGAGGCGAGGGGAGAGATGACTGTGCTTCTATATGCTGTAGATCGCACGAGGAATCTGACGAGTATGAGATCGGCGAGACCTAGGAACGCAAATGAGCGGTTATTCAAAGGACAAGAGCGAAGCAGCAGTCTACATACCAGTAGCGGCGGCGCGTCCTCTACAATCGTCGGTAACAGCCGCAGCGTGCCCTTCCGCTCGGCGACCTCCGCCAGACGAGGATTCGTAGGACGCGTCGGACTCGCTCCCCCATATCCATCGAGCTCGGGGAGGAACTCCACGACGTGTCGATCGTGTGGTTCCCCTGAGGTCGGCGTCCGCAAACTCGGAGCCGGAGGCGAGAGGCGGACGTGTAGTGGCAGCGCAGAGAGCGGATCCGGGGAAGGGGAAGGCAACCACGCAATCGCGAGTGGATTGACATGCGCAGGGGCATGCAAGCGCCAAAGGACGAAGGACGAATGATAAATGGCGCACTGGAGTCCCGCCTCGCGCTCGCGCTCGTACTCGTACCGCAGCTTCTCTTTTCCGCCCTTTCCCATTTCGTTTCCCAGGCGGCTGGTCGCGTCGCAATCCCCACCCTCGTCCTCGCCGTTAGCAGCAGCGTCCGCATCCGCACGAGAGTATGTCGTAGTTAGGATGTTGGGCATAGGTGCTACCGCTCGCGATTTGCGTGCGGATCGGCAGGGAGGACTCCACAGCCCCGGGATTGACGAGTCCGGAGGCTTCCGGACGAGCGCAGCGAGTTCTTGAGCACAAGCGCAAGGCGCGACGGAGGATGTGGATGTTTGAAAGAGCGTGTGTGCCGACTGACTGGAGACGACGAGGGCCCGGTGCCGCGCCGAGCTTGGAGGGCGGTCGTCGTCGGGAGGTAATCAGCGACGGGTTAGTCCGTAGGCGCCACTCCTGCGCACTGTACGCGGACAGCCAACGTATGACGGAGCGGACAAAAATCAGTAGTCGGTCTTCAGAGCATTCGGTCATGAGCAAAATGGGAACAAGGGGAGAGGTGGTACGCACTCACGACAACGCGCCCAAGAGCATGGAGCCAACGTTAGCCACGGACGAAGTGGGTACGGACGTCCTAGGTGAGTCGGATCCCGAACGGCCGAGCGGGCGCGGGCGCGGAGAAGTCGTTGAGCATCGGCGTTAGTGGCTGTACACGCCGCTGCGTTGAGTCCTGCGCGGAAGTACCGTTAAAAATGCTGAGATTTTCGTCAAATGAAGGCCAATCGCGCACCGTTATTTGCCGGGAGTACTTAGGTCTTATAATTGAGAGAGGAAATCATTTGGCCGCGTCGTTCAGTATGCTCGAATGGTCGTGCCAGCATCTTGGTGCATGCGCCTGACAGTGAGGACGGGCACCGCCCTTGATCGATCCGGCGGCTTTGTACTTGTTTGGCTTAGTGTTGCCGCAGCTCGGCTCGGCTTTGGCTGAGCCGCAAAGCCGAGCCGAAAGTTAGCCGATTCAAGCCGACCTCAGAATCCTTCAGAAATGCTTGAAAACTGTGCCAGAATGATTTTTCTTTGAATCTGAAGGTATTTGAACCCACGGCTTGTTTCAGCTCAACCTTTGGCTGGCTTTGGCTCGGCTCCGGCTTGAGCCACGGCTCAGACCAATTTAGATACAACCTCTTTTCCCATGCTCAGATGTGTGTGTAGATGTCATTACACCCTCGTCCAGCATTGCACACCATCTCACTCCAGTTATTTATGCCTGGGAAGACGAAAATCGCAAGTCTTCTCACAGCTGTCAGAAGCTGTCAAACCACGTGCTCGCTGTTGACAGCGATGCACAGGATGCGATGACCATGACAACATCCCAAGTGTGGTCAGTTTAGAAAGGTGAAATTTAAAATGGTCTTCCTCAGCACGAACAAGGCTTCTGTGGGCCTCAGAAGCTACTCATTCCAAAACTGAGGTTGAGCCGCGGCTCGAGCTGCGAGGTGAGCCGGAGCCAGCCGGCCCTGAGCCGAGCCGAGCTATTTTAAACGGCTCCTGTCGTAAGCCGAGCCGAGCCAGCCGTAGCCGAGCCGCGGCAACACTAGTTTGGCTCATAGTGTTCCAACCTTGTAAACGCTAAGGCTTTTTATCCGCACACTTTGGCACAATGCATGAAAGAGAAATTGCTTTTAAAATTGGCATCAGAGCAAGATGACCGTGCCGGTTTTTCACTTCGTTGATCAATACCATGAATTAACAACACATTTAACAGACTACTTCACAGTACGTGAAAAACTAAGAGGTTGTCAAAAAATCCGCGACGGTCATTCTATAGACAATGTAAAACTCCATGAGTTAACCTGCGAAAGCGAGACAATTCATTGAGAACTGAAAAAGCCTTAGCATTTTTACTGCATAGATGCAAATCTTATCACTATCGGAGGAGGAAAAATTTTGGACTTGAAGTTTTTGACATATATGAGGTATTATATACTATTTTGACATTCATAGCCTTTGAAAACATCCACATTGGTGCAAACTGACCTCAAACGAAGCGAAGCACGCAAAGTGTGACAGAAGTCACTCAGTTGTGACCACTCAGTTCAACCACCGTGTTTGCTACGGTATGACACTAAATTGGGGCGCAGGCCAACCAAAAAACGAATACGTAGTTCAATAGTCCTCAGAAACAAATCTGCAGACTTGGATTGGGCAGAATACATCAATCGAGCTCGAGTTGATCAAAATTCTCGCTTTTGGGCGAGTTTCGAAGCACTGGCGCCGCCGAAAGGATGGTATATGAGTTGCAAAAAAAATCAGTTGAACTAGTTGAGGATTTTGTGACCGTCACCTGCAATTTCCGACCCAAAATTTTGACGAATGTCGGTTTTTTTGTTGGTGGAATGCCGAAACTAGATAGAAGAAGGCATATTTTTTGTGTATTTACTGGCGGGCCACATACCTGTATGGTTAATGGACATTTTGTTCTGCTAAATGAAGTCGGCAAAATGTATGAGTGAAGCACTATGCATAGGAACATGCAGAGCACGATTTTGACTGAGAACAAACAAGTACAAAGCCACCGGATCGATCAAGGGCGGTGCCCGTCCTCACTGACAGTACGAGGAGAAAGTCTCGCAAAACGGCAGTACTAGTGGAGGCGATTGGCGAGCAGAAAGAAGCGAGTGATCGACTATCGCCCCGCGTCAACCTCCCAACACGATCACTGCGTTCCCACCTATGTAGACTGACCCCTGGCTACCTAATTCTACATGTGGCGACATGCGGCGATCTTCGGCTACCTCAGGCTACCTATGTGTACGCTGTGATGTGTGGCGAGCTAATTCTACGTCCAGCTACGTCCGGCTACATGGCGTAGACATAGTCCGTCTACTCGTCGGCTACGTAAGTCTACCTATGTCTGCAGCGTAGACGCAGGTAGCCACACCTTGCTTGACGCTGTAATGCAGCGTTGGGTTCCATTTTTTTTGTGTTATTAGGTTAGTTAGCTCTGGTACAAGTATATTTGTCTATGTGTGTCTACGTCAATCAACATGCATCTACGTCTGTCTAAGACGTAGACAAATGTAGATAAATGTAGCCACCTGTAGACCGACTGTGTCTACATGGTGTAGACATAGATAGGTGGAGGGGTCCATCTACCCTTCGTCTACGGGGGTAGACGAACCCTCTGTCTACGGGGGGTCGGAACGCAGTGGATCACGTGGAAGCGCGCGAGTTTAACCAGAAACGCGCATCTGGGGGTACGGCTGCCTTCTCAAGGTCTGGGCTATCCATGTGCGTGAAAACATTGTCATTTGGATTGAGTGAAGCCATGAGAATAAAAGTAAAAAATTCCACATCCCATTGCCTACGGTCTGACCTCGATTCGAACGAGGATGCTCTGCGTCAGATTGGAGCCTCTACAAGTATAATTATGAGCCGCAGATACACTCCCAAGTGCTACCAGACCCTATCATCTCCATTTGCACTGCAAATATATGTACGAGTTTTCTTTGAAGATCTAACCATGCTCGCGCTGGCACATGGTTGAATTGTGCGTGCTGCGAAAATCAAGCAGCAAACGCCATGAACGCCATGTAATACAGATCTCTGCTCACGACATCTCGCTCAGGCCGCATACACGCCCGTTAAAATCTGGCTGATTGCTCGAGTGAAGACAGAAAGAAAAAAAAAAGCAGAGTGCATTCGTGACATGGTCTGACCTCGAATCGAACGGGGATCTTCTGCATCAAATCGAACTCCGTAATACTTTATGAGTTGCAGATGCACACCACAGTGCTATCAGACCCTTTCCCACTCAATTTAGGCCCGGAATAACTGAGTTTTGCTTTCGCAGTCCAATTGAAACCATTTGGAACATGTCTTCGCAGATTTATTTAACCCTCAAATTCAAATTATCGAGTTCAGGGCGGCGACAGAAGCAAAGAAATCATGCATCTTGTGAAAATTCGCTCTCAACATTGGGTTATGCCTGCATGTACATCAAGGCCAAAAATTATTGAAACGATTGGGCAGTGAGATTTAAAAAAAGATCGATGCAATCACAATGATTGGTCTGACCTCGGCTCAAACGAGGACTTTAATTTCCGCTTCAAATCGTCAATAATTCCCAGACAAGTTGCAGACACACTCCCAAGTGCTGCCAGACCCTATCCTCTCCCCTTCCACCGTGAATAAATCCGTTATCCTTCGGTATTCAACTATGTCTCAACATCCCATTCTCCTGGAGCTATAGAGACACGAAAAAAGACCGGGTAGCGACTGGCGCAAAAAGACCAGTCAGCTTCCCTGAAATGAAATTATAAGTGGTGGATGATCTGAAATGCCAAGTCTACATAGAGTGAACAAATCCTCGCAGGGAGTGCAATACCGAGGGGCATCGACATGTAACTGAAGCTAGGGCTGAATGATGAATTTATCGTCCTGGTGATGAAATAGTGAGTTTGGGGGTGCAATCTCCAAGATGAAGCAGGAAAGTCCTACCATGCGTATTCGGATGTGGGAAGTCGAGCCCCAGGCTGCCAGTTAACCCTTGTAGACAAGCCCTAACGAGCTTGGCTATGTACCTATGCCACAACCAATCAATTAGCTTGCCTCTTGCTATATGAAGTTCCCGGCAACATGAGAGGCTGCGGGGACAGAAACTCAGCTTGCAACTCGCCTGGCATATATAAAGTGCGCTCGATAGCCTGGATCAACCAGACTAAAAATGAGCAGGATGAGACGGCGAAGGAAAAAGGGAACGAAAAAAGAAAAGGAAATACAGTTCGCAGATACTCCTCCTAGTCAGGTACGGGGAATCGAACCGAGGCTGCGAGTTGATCCTTTGTTGTCCTTTAAAGAAATATCCCGGCAGTGTCCCTATACATCCAATTCCTTGGTTCTCTATCCCTTCGTGAGGTGACGGAGAAAACAAAGGATTGGAGTAATCTGTATGCTTTCAGACACGCTCAGAAGCCGCCCGAACCCAAACAAAACAAACCCTCCATCAGTTGCCATCAGCCCGAGAAAGTGCTCCGAAAATTCCCAACTTCATTGACTCAGGTCAACTTGGGTCGACTTCGAGTGACTTCAACACAAACAAGTCAAGTCAAGTTGAGTCAAATTGTGTTTGAAGTTGACTTGTTGAGTCGTGACTCAACTTTTGGAGTTGCAGCAACACTATGTTCTGCAATTGCCTTTGGGCAGATTTGAATGCCTCTGCTACCTCCCTCCAGGCCAACTTTGAATTCCTTGAAGCTATGTGCTGCCGGGCCATTTTTGAATGCTTCAAAGGCACATGCTGACTGGTTGATTCTGAATTCTCAGAGGCTAGATGCTGCACAATTAGTAGAGAGGATGTGCAAAAGCCGCATGGTGCACAAAGTCTTTCTGTGCAGCTTTTTTCTACTCTTCCTGCGGCAGTCCAGGGGGCAATATATGGATACTTCTGGTGGCTCCCAGATGCAAAAGAAACTAACTCCATGTGCGACATTGAGCAGCTGCATGCAGCTTTGGGCATCCTTTCTATTGTTGAGACCATCTGGTGTTCTTGTCTATGCCTGCAGGCCTGCTTCTATTCTGCCCGTTAGATCACCGATAACCATTGGGCTATCAATAACAACTATGCCATAGAATTTTGCTCCTCTCTGATACAGTTCAGGAAACTGGAAAATATGATTGTCATGTGGGCTCAAACCACTTACCAGTGTTCACTTCATGTTTAAAACATGATGAGACCTCTTGTTGCCCTGGCAACATAGCATATATCACAAGCCAACCTCACAGGTTGGGAATAATGTAATGATGGATAAATAAGATCTTCATTGGTTAATAAAATGTCACAGAAGGCTACAACATTAAACCCCAATCAGGGCCACATCTGGGGGGGACATCCTGGTTAATTGTATTCTTTGCATCTTGTATCATGGATGTGTCCACATCTGCTGAGATGAACACCTCTGGCACCTGTTCCTCAGGGGCTTCTAGTATTGCGAGATGTGCCACAGCCTCTTGATGGGACTCCTCAATAGTGGCAAGCCTGGCATCAATCTGGGCAACATCTTTCATCTGCAATGACCGTTCAAAAAGTGGTTGAGCTGCTGTCCAGAATCTTGCTGCTTTCAAGGTCTCTCCTCTTCTGCTTGCAAGATCTCCAAGACGCAGCATGCACTTGGCTCTGCTATGGTGAACATCCATGTTCGTGAATCCTTCCAGGGCCACTGTGAAGAGGCTGTGTGCTGTGTCTCCATCCCCATCAAAAATGAACACATCTCCTAGGAAGAGAAGTGCCTTGTGAACTGCCAATTTCTCCCTGGATTTGTGTGCAAAGACTAAGTATACCAGTGACCAGCTGTATTTCCAGCTTTTGGCTTTGCACCACCGGTTGACATCAGCCAGTCTTTCTAGACAATATGATACGGCTTCAGTATCCTTCCCCCAACTGGAATCAAGACATTTTTGAAATAGGGTGCAGGCAGACAAGGTATTCTTTTCTCTAAGATGGAGATCTGCCTGGATTGTGTCACATTGAATGACTCCAGTGCGTGTCTTATAGTGATTAAACAATATTTTTGCCTTTTCTATGTTTTGGCACACATCATGCTCAGCTCCATCAGTTATGACATCAATCTCTGCCATATTGAGCAGTGCATAAGCATAGGCATGATCATTTTTATGATCCAAGGTGTTTTGAAGAACTTGAGTGTGGATGTTTCTTGCTTCAGCATATTCTGATTTCAACAGATGAAGGTCTGCCTGAGCACTGATGATACTGCTGTCAAGGTAGCCCCCAGACATACCACAAATATTAACATTCTCTTTTGCTCTATAAAGCCACATAATGCTCTCTTTGTAGCCACCAAGTGAAGTAGAGCACACAGCCATAGTGAGCAATGCTGTTGCTTCTTGGTATAGATCTGCTGACAAATGGGCAAGTTTTTGTGCTTCACCAGCAAGGGCCTGAGCTGCAGGATAATCTCCAATGAACCATTTGTGCTGAGCAATGGTGATCAAGGCACTACACTGTCCTTTGAGATCTCCGAATGACTTTGACAAGGTAAGTGACTTTTCAAGGAACACCATCGATTGGGAATGCGCCAGAGAGTAAGACCCTGCTGCCCGATAGAACTTGGCTGTAGAATTATTGAGTAACCAAATGCATAACAGATGTGGGAGAGGCTTACCTTCAAGAAGTGGGTCATTTAAATGCCCACAGTGAGAGATAGCGCGGGCAATCAGTACTTGAGGTGCAGTGGGAAACATAATGGGATGAGATAAAGATGACAGTAAAGCTTCAGTGATGAAGATCACTTCTACTCGGTCATTACAGTATTCAAGGAAGAGAGGTGGAATAGAATCCATCAAGATGGTGTGACTGAATCTGGTACACCGGTAGAAGGAGTTGAGGGAAATTGTGCACTGGATTGTATCTGCAAGATCAGGATAGCCAACATGCAAACCCCTTTGCAACACCTCATTCAAGTTTGCAAGATTTAGACTTATTTGATTGATGATTCCATGCAGCTGAGCGCCAGTATGTTGCTGATATAAACCCAGGAGTGCTTGGAAATACTTCCGAAGAGGGCCTGTAAGAAATTGTGAAGGTGGCATGAACCGCTGAATGTGCTCCCTTATTGGCATCAGTGATCGAAGATGCTTCTTGTTATCAATGTACGCCAGGGGAGGTAGCCAGTAATGTAGCCTTGCACTGGCGAACATCCTGGATAGGAAGATTACTTTGGATTAATTCAACATCTGAAAGTCCATCTGGAAGAATTGAGAGCAAACTCAGCAACTCTTTGGCCCCAGATGTAATTCGTGGGCTTGACAGAGAGATTGCAATTGATGCATCTAAATTTGATTTTGTATCATGACCTGCAGAAAGCAGAGAGGTTTTCTCTGTCTCCCAACGGGCCAAGACATGGGAAAGGCCTTCACAGTCCACCAAATGGGCCATGAGATCCACAGCCAAAGGCATGTTTTCTGTGAACCGGAGAAGGCGATCTTTTTCTTCACTGTCATGGGAATCATCGGTAATATCATTGAAGGTTTGTCGAGCAGCATCATCCGACAGAGCCTTCAGTGGTGAGAGAAAGGGACGAGACCAGCGCACTTTTGTTGGCCTTTCTGCACCTCGCATTGTGATCTGTTGGATATCATATCAGCAACTAAATTGATGATGTAACTTATAGCCTACTATCAATGCAAGATGTTCTATATCAGTGAGCCGAGAAAGGAACTCCTCCACTTCTCCACGGGACTGCATTGGCTCCCACGGTGTTTCTAGATTGTCCAGAATCAAAAGACATGGTGGCTGATTGGAAAAATATTGGATAACAGGCATGGTGAGGTCTTTGCCTGGGTTTAATCCCAGGTATAATCCAATCAGTGCTGCTAGTTCAATACTAGTGGTAGCCGATTCTGCACTAACAAAGAATTTGTGTGCAAATTTGGTTGATGTGTCTGGATGGTGGAGAACAGCTCTTGCAAGGGTTGTTTTGCCCATTCCACCTCCTCCGAGAAGTGCAATTCTTGGCGAGTCTTGGGCAAGAATTCCCATTATGTCTGTTATTTCAGATTCACGGCCGTAGAATATCTGCGGTGCAGAGGGTAACATTGAAAATGATTTTGAACTTGAAACGGTGATGGGCCCCTGTCCGACGAGAATGAGGCTTGGGACTTACCTATTTTGAAAATTATTTGCTCCTCGGGATACCTCATTTTGATGTTATTAAGAATTTCACAGACACCAGCAGCACATACGGAGGATGACATGTCCGAAATTGTACCATCTGAAAGTGCTGAAATGAGGTCAAGCAGTTCCTTGTGCATGTCCGCTGTTTTCTTCTTCATCAAATCGATGTTGTGGAGCATTGCAACACCAGCATCAACCTAAATCTATGCTTTCAATGTACAAGATAGTGTGATGCAGATGTACCTTGAACACTGTAATGGCATGATCCAATCCAGTGCGACAACCCTTAAGCATTGTCTTTATCTCACTCTTATGGAAGAGTTGTTTGATTTTGTTCGTATCGCGTTGTGCTTCAATAAAGGTGTGTATCTGATACAAGGTTCTACAGGGCAATTTTGTGAGTAAAGACTTTTCCTCTGGCAAACGTCCTCACTCGGTGAATTTGCCCACCTCTAGGAGAAGTGCTGGGGGCAGAAATCCCGCTGTCTCGGATTTCAGATGTAGATTGATAATTGAATAGAGCACTTGGTGGATGCTTTCCATGAGCTGAATACATTCATCCTTGTTCCTCTTGACGTTCTATCGTGTTCTGTTAGACAGCATCCAGTTTTCCAGACAAATTATTACCTGGAACCCAGTAATCAAAGACGCGGTGGCGTTGGTGACCGGTAAGATAAATGGGGAGCCAAATGCGTCATGGAGGTCATTGAGGACGACTAGGAATGGAGTCAAACAGGCTACGATGCTGTTGATGCGGATTTCGGTAACGCTGTGCTGGCGGGGCATTTTTGAAAGGGGTGCCATATCATGTGTCTGTGTTTTAAATACAGCTCGGTGAGGGCCACCTCTCGTCATCGGGTTCCGCAACGGGTGGTATCCTATGATGATGAGACTAGATGCCCTGATATATCCAGTAGCTCCTGAGAATTTCCCTGAGCTCTAACAACGGATAAGGAACCATGTTCCCTCCAACAAATTATATTTAGAAGCTGCTCAGACCAATGAAAGTCGTGCTTAAAAGTCCCGACTTTCAGATGACCTAATGCTCTTTCCGCCAGAGTTCAACATCATGTTGCTCTATTTTTGAAGGTCGTACCCACACAATCTTCGAGTCGTGATATGTAGCGACTTTTGCAAGGTCACTCCGAAGGAATCAAATACGGGACTGCCAAGTCCCAAATTGGCGTGGGGACGCCAGTGGAACTGCTGCGCGAGCAACGCTCCCGCAGTCTGAACCCGAAAAGCTCCCGCAAGGAACACCATCCACATGCGCGAGGCAGTAAATTAAGCTCTCCTTTTCCGGGATTATTTTCCCGGATGCGATCATTTGACGCAACGGCAGAGCAGGCTCAAAGTGGGGCGTTGATGAGTGAGAGAGACGGACGGGTAGCGGCAGCGCGAGAAAGGGTATGCAAGCAAATTTCCATCGCACAGCGGAGCGGACCAAGACGAAGGAGAGGGCCGGGGTGCGTGTGCAAACGTCGAGGGACGAAAGATGATGGGTGAATGGACCACTTCTTGCCCTGCGCTCCCGCTCGCACGCGTACGGCGGGCGCGCACTTCGTCCCTCCTCCCATTTGCGACCTCCCATTCGTTTCCCCAGCTCTCGGGTTTGGGTTCCGTACCAGCACCCATCGTTGTAACTTGTCGCTATAGGTATCCGCATCGACATCCGCCGCTGTCTGCGCTCGCATCCGGTCTTGTCATTGCATCAGCACCGGTGCCCAAAGCCGTACTATCAGCATCCGCGTATGGGTGTGCGTCGTCGGCTGGATCCCCATCCCCATCCGAATCCGCATCAGCATTCGCACGAGAGTAGTGTCCTGAGACTGCTCGCGGTGCACGTGCAGATCCTTCTGGACGAGCCGAGTGAACGCTCGAGAGGTTCAAGATGGAGTGGGTGGACCAATAGTCTTATACTCTAACGGCCCACGTTAGCCACGAATGGAAAAGGAGGGCGAAAGGCGAAAAAGCACGGACCTTTTCAAGTGGGTCGTCCAGCGTGCCGATCCCGAACGGGCGAGTAAGATGGAGTCGAGCGCGGAAGCCTCAGCGTCGGTGGCCGTATACGCCGATCGTATTGAAGGACGAACTATTCAAAAATGCTACTAGTATTATTTTAATTTATTTCCATCAAATCAACTGGGACTCTTGGCCATCAGACTCGGACACTCACTGCTCTTCTGCCCACGAGTCAACCACGAGCTGCCCATGAAGTACGGCCGAATTAGGAGCCCATTGGCAATAGCGTTAATACGACGAGGAAGAGTGCGAATGGTCGTGCACTATTGTACGGTGAGGAACTCTCGAAGATTGCAATGGAGGCGAGCAGAAAGAGCGATTGACCGGTCCGACTATCGCCGTCACCAATCCCTCAACGCGATCACGTGGAACCGCGCGCGCGCGCGCGCAAAGCAACGCGCATAGGCGCGTACAGTTCTTTGCACAGGACATTGGGCTGTACGCGCCCATCAAAATATCTAGTTGCTTTATTGACTGAAGAATTAAAAATAAAAACAAAAAACCTTCAGTTCATCCGGCATGGCCTGTCCTCGATTCGAACGCCGAGATTACTCTGTGTGTCAAACTAGGGCATCCGCAGGTCCATGAGCGGCAGATGCACTCCGACATGCAATCAGATCCTGTCCATTCAATTTGGGCTGGCCATAATTCTTCGTCGCTTCTCTGCTCAGGTATACGTGCCTGTGAAAAATCTAGTCGTTTGATTGAGTGAAGGTATGAAAATAAAAATAAAACATTCCTCTTTTTGCGTCATGGTCTGACCTCGATTCGAACGAGGATGCTCTGCATTAAATTGGAGGATTCGGCCATTTTATGAGGCACAGATGCACTTCCAAGTGCTACCAGATCTTGTCCTCTCTGTTTACACTGCAAATCAATGTACGACTTTGAGGTCAAACTATGCTTATACTGGAACAAGGTCCAACGAAGCGCGCATGCTGTGAAAATCAAGCAGCGAACGGCCCTGCGTAATTCAGATACACGCAAAGGGGAGGAAAGAAAGAATTCAGTTGGGCCGGGTCACTCTCACCGCATCAATCCCAACCTCAGCGGACTTGAGAATCAAAAATTTCGTCTGAATACACGGGTCGGATCGAGCGAAGGTAAAGTTTTCATTCGTTTATTCTGGACATGCGGGACGACGTAAATCATTTCTAGATGAGCCGTCCGACACCCCAGCATACACGCCCGAGGTGCCGCGCTATTCAACAAGATGTGCTCCGTCCACTCTAAATGGTAAGCATCGATTTGACTACTTGAAATGTTTTGATGCATTCTCTGTACATATTTCAAAGCAGAAAATACCTCTCAAAATATTGATGTTCTAAGGTTAATGACGATGGGCTGTTCTCCGTTCCACACGAATCCCTAGAGGCCTCCACCTCTTTTCCCACCCAAACCTCGATATCCTCGGCGGGATTTACAGCGAACATTGGCCGGTCTTGCCCTTGGTCCCAGCCGAGTCGCCCGGGCTACCAACCATCTATATGCAGAGATGTAATGTGTCGGCCTGGGAGAATGTATCGTGCACTGCAGCGAATATGCTGGCCATCAAATAAATGTATCTCCGGGTTCGGTCGATCTCGCCTGAGCAATAATGAAGAAAATAAATAGGTTCAACTCCGGGTTGGAGCATAGTATTTGCAGGGGAAATGTTGTTAGCGCAATTATTGTCGACGCACAACCCGAAAAAACTAGTGCAGAATCCTGAGAAGGTGGCCAGGGCAAATATGAAGTGAATGTTGAATCGAACTTTTCTGTCCATGGCCTGAGGTCAGCATTCCCGAGATGGCCGATGGGGCTAAATATCAAGAAATAACAATTCACGCCATAATTTTAGCATCCTGTGCTTTGATGCTGCTCTCTTATTCTAAATCAGACTTTCCGTTACCCAGAGCTCGAGTATGCCTAGAGGCACTGGGGACGGTCAAATTCGGGGCTCATTTAGCCGAGTCACTCAGTATGCTCGAATGGTCGTGCCAACATCTTTGTGCATGTGCTTGAGTGTACGGTGAGGAAGTCTCGCGAGGAAGAGAACGGAAGCTAATCGGCCCACCTATCGCCATCAATCTCCCAACGCGATCACGTGGAAGTGCACAAGTTCGCAAAGCAGCGCGCATAGGCGCGTACAGTTCTTTGCACGGGACATTGGGCTGTACGCGCCCATCAAAATATCTAGTTGCTTTATTGACTGAAGAATTAAAAATAAAAACAAAAAACCTTCAGTTCATCCGGTATGGCCTGTCCTCGATTCGAACGCAGAGATTACTCTGTGTGTCAAACTAGGGCATCCACAGGTCCATGAGCAGCAGATACACTCCGACATGCAATCAGATCCTGTCCATTCAATTTGGGCTGGCCATAATTCTTCGTCGCTTCCAAGTCCAAGCATGGCATGCAGGTATTGGACAAACTGCGCATGTATCTGCTACTAAAATTAAGAAGCAAACCGCCGCGCGAATTGCTTCCATGCTCACTACACATGCATGCACATCCTGCCCAAAATTCAAGTGGATTGAGCGAAGAGATAGACCGAAAAAAATTCATAAGTGCTTTTGAGGATGTTCTGCATCAGAACAAACTCTGGGTCTTTTAACCTTTTATGAGCTGTCGATGCCTGCCACAGTGCTATCAGACGTGATCTATCCGATTCGGGTTAGGAATGAGTGAGTTTCTCCTTCGACGTTCAGCCATGCTGTTCAATCACTCACGATGATGCACCCGAGAGCATGGAGTCATGCAATGCAATTGCCAGCTGGATGGATTGATGGTTTGTAGACTTTAAGTGTGCATGCTGGACAAAAGCGACTACGTAAGGTTGACCGCATGTACGCCGACCGTGCTGAAGCATGTGCAGAAGTACCATTCAAACTGGCACTGCTCGGCACACACCGTGCTTCTGCCTACGAGCCTATGGAGTAGATCTTGAAGCTTCACGGTGGAATTTGAAGTTCATTCCGAATCGGGATAGCGTTGAAGACAACGAGGCAAGCTTGTTATTTGTAACTTGCCAGTGGACGCAAAGAGGAGGAAAGGAGGAAAAAAGGAATTGGGTCAGGCTGACACTCACCGCATCAATTGCAACCTTGGTGAACCTGAGAATTATAAATTTCGTCTGAATGCACGAACAATTTGTCAAAGCGTCGATCCAAGCGAGTTGGCCCAGCAGTTAAACGTCGTTATTCGGACGCGACGAGTTAAACTGGTGAACCCCGAACTGCCGGAGCTTCACCGTTTTTGAAACCCTCGAAGAAGCTCAGCTACGTTTCATCCGAACATCACACCCGATTACTTTTGCTCCCTGTGGACGAATATATAGGCTGACCCGAAAGAGCCGTCTCACTGTCCTCTTTCCCCAAATGGTGCAGGTACCACCTCCCAACGGAACTTATGTCGTCTACGCCCAGGCGACTCCCAACCAAGCAGCTGCCGGGCATAAACATTACGCTAAAATCATGGCCCAGCAACTCGTCAACAACATGCATCTCGTTACTCTTTGCATTAACGTCAACCTTCCCATGCTCATCGTTGTCTGGGTTCCAGCGCGGTTCTGCAGTAAATCCTTGAACTGAAAAGTGCACGGCGTACCCGTTAACTTTACAAACTACGTGAACTGCGTGAACTTTGCGTGAACCCACCCGTGAGCCTCGGCTCAACTCGGCGCGGTCAGTGCACGTGAGATGTCGCGTCAAAGTCGCGTCTGTCTCTCCTTGCCACTACCGAAACCCTGCCCCCTCAGTGCTCGAAAGATACGATGGGAACCATGGAGGAGGTCTATAAAATTCTCAAGTTGAATCCCCGGCCTTCCTCAGTCTTGAAGGTATCCATTCCCCGCAGGGATGTTCATCGTCCGTTGCAGGGCACTGGATGTATTGGTGATTGGGCAGGGGCGGCATGACGGCCGCGGCGTCGGTGAAGGCTAGTTTGTGGCATATTAAGTACTGGCGGGGTCTGGAGAGCATAATCTCAGTGTACAGGCAGTTTTGAGTTAGGCAGGTACTCACAAGGTAGGGAATAGTGAACGTACCGATGTGGGGGAAGACAGAAAGAGGTCGATGTCACCAGCGGCAGGCCGGCCAAACACAACATCAGCAAAACCTGATTTTTGCCGTAGTTGCCGTAGTTGCCGTAGTTACGTGTAGTTACGTGTAGCCACGCGTAGTTGCCTGTAGTTGCCTGTAGTTTTGGGCCATCTACGTAGTTCTATGTAGTTCTCTGTAGTTGGACTGTATATTTATATTCTGTCTCAGTGGATTTCAAGACCAATAAGTTCAAGGCCGAACTGTCTTGACCTTAAATTGTATGTACCCATAACGAGCACGTGTCGTGTGACCTGACGCGCCAAAAACTGATGCATTGCGACAGCCGATTGTACCCTCATCCCGCTGCGACGTGGTTGCTCTTCCAGACCCACCTTTCACTCAATCGCTTACAAACTTTGCACACTTATTCATGTCCTGTTCCTTTCTCTGCACCCCATGTTTCAGCTCAAAATTAGCCCAATAGCACCTCCCATAAGCAGTTTCAATACGGAAGAACACCGCTCAAACGTGCTTTGACAGTACCAATATGCATGATACAGCACCAGTGTTATGTCCTGAGGACTATTTGAAAGTAACTCACAACCACACAGTCTTTGGAGCTATTATACGAGAGAAAATGCATTTTCTCGGCAGATGAGTATAAGTATACAAGTAGTGTGTGTCATTATCGTAGCAAGCATGTCCACTGCGAAGAAGACAGAAGATCGGAGGGGACGAGCCATTTAGTCGACCTCTACACCAGGATCATCCTCTGACGCGCCAGGGAGCCCTCATCGTTGCGAAGGTTTTAAGGGTATGACTCGAGGGCGGTCTTAGATGTTATGCGAGCAGTAGCGGCCTTGTCCTTGGCTGTAGAAAAATAGCCCAATCAGTATACCGAAAAAAATGAATCATTGTTGTTGTCACTGGACCAAACATCCTTTAAATTCTGAGTGGCCATGTCAGTCCTCGTTCTTCTCCTTCCCCTTCTACCCTCCCTCCCTCCCTTGCTCTTTTTTTCCCCCATACTGATCTCTTTGTCCCCCAGGGCCACTGATTTCCGTTAAAGGAAGGTGTTTTCTTCGCGAATGCCGTCGTCAGTGGCCATCGCTCTTGGACGGTGTGGCAGGCTGGCGAGTGGAAGAAATGGTACACACCCTCTTCCTTTCTCTATCCTCCCTCCCTAAATCCGCACAATCGGTGAAATTAAGTTAGCTAACCCAGGAAAATTTCAGGTTGTCCCATCGTGAGCCTCCTCAGTGCAACCAACATGAATGACGTTATCACAAGTAGCTCCCCTTTCAACATCGGTACCCCTGCTGCGAGCCCAGCTCGTCCTGCTTGCTCTATTTGTTCTGGTACCTCGTACGTCCATCTCATCCCTCGCATCACGAGATTCAAATAAACTCACTATAACTTTGTCTTAGCTCGGCAACTGTGACTGCCCTGCCCGCATCGATCTCGGCCTCCCTATCCTCCGTGGCGAGCTCGATCTCAAACGCTGCCTTGTCCGCTGCATCCTCCATGCGCTCCGTTGTCTCTCTCATGCTCTCCTCATTCGCGTCCCAATCCTCTTGCAGCGTGTCCGCATCCGCTTCAGCCCCGTCAAACTCAACCGACGCTGCCCGTGCACCGATGCCGATGTGGACTTCGGGAGCGGGCCTCGCGCTCGCAGTGGTGCTCAGCGGTATGGCCGTAGGCACTGTCGCTTTGTAATCAGGTGTGTGAACCCGCCGTATGCGTCGTTGTTCTGCGAATGAAAATGGAGCGAACAGGACTTTCCTTGGGTTCTACTCCTGTTCGAGATTTCTTTTTTGATATGGATCTTGCATAAAGACTTTCTTTCTCATCTGTGTTTCCCTGACGTTCGGCTCGTTGCCTTGCACTGCAACATGGTGCGTTCTCTTCATTTCATTGTCTTGACTTACTAACTGTGCCTTGCAGGCCGTACTTGTACTGTGGACACTCGATGTGAAACAGCTTGGATGCACCAGCAGGATTAGTGTGTTTGTAGAAGTGCATGCAGGACCTGGGGCGTACCCGTGCGTATCCCTCTAACTATTATCTTCATCCACTTATGCATTTTGCGTGCCTGCAGGACTCTGAAAAAAGACAAGGTACTCCAGAGCGTTGTGAGTGTCATGGCTTGTACGTCTCCCTCCCAGACGTTATCCTAATATCATTTACTTACTCGGGGGTTTGTAGGTTGAGCAGGGATGAGGTGAGTGACAACAGTGATGTGGTTGGCGATGGGATAGATTCTGTCGGATTACAAGCCGTGATTTATATACATGTCTTACTATCGTATTAATCCATTATGTTTTTATTACTGTTTGCGTGCTTTGTTAATATTGTGAAATGTGAAGGAATGGGGAGATTTTTTTTTTGGATCCAACTACAGCGAACTACGTAGGACTACGTAGAGCTACGTAGCGCTACATAGAACGGCACGAACTACATAGTTCTATAAAGAGGGTACCCTTCCTACAGGCACTACAGCTACTACAGAACTACATAGAACTACGTAGAACTACATAGAACTATGTAGTGGACCCAGGTTTTGCTGATGAAGCCAAATATGTTATGCAAGCGGTTTACGCCAGTTCACGAGTTAGTTCACGGAGTTCACGGATTAGTTCACGGATTAGTTCACGGAGTGCACGTAGTTCACGCAGTTCACGGCGAACTGCGTGAACTTTCTTATATACGTATGTTCTCCGGTTCTGCGTGCTCCCCAACAATCGTGTCGATGCAGCTAAACACGCCATTGTGGCTCCTCCGGAGGGTCAAGTCCGTGAAGCACTTGATTTTGCTGTGAAAGCAGCGGCGGCTGCCATAGGAGCGGTTGGCGCTCCTGCCATCGTTGGCGCCGCCACTGCACCAGGACTGTTTGGAGGTGCTGCGATAATGAATGGCCTTGCTACTTTGGGTGGTGGCACAGTTGTGGGAGGCATTGCATTGGTCAGCGCCGCTCCCGCAGCACTCACGGGCGAGGCCCTCAACTCGCTGCTGGTGAACGATAACGATGAGGTGACAAAGGAGCGACCCAAGCTCGCCACCCGATGCAGTAAGCAGTTCGCTGCTAACAACACACCATGGTTCTGACTTGCAGGCAGCGTCTGTGGTGGCAGCTTCAGCCAGTACCGTTGCCATCCCCTGCGTTGGTGGCTCGCTAAGTGCAGCGGGACTCACTTCAGGCCTTGCGGGAATAGGCTCTGTGGTGGGAGGTGGAATGGCTTCGGGCATTTTGATCTGTGCAGCGGCACCGGCCGTGGCCGTAGGAGCCGTTGGCGGTGTGATCGCGTTGACCTTGAAAAGCACTCGTCAGCAAACATTGAGGCAGGAATATGTTGCATTTGTCAATCATGGGGGCGGTCAAGGATATGGTGGTCCTCCATGATCCTACAGTAACATAACTTGAGTGTTGTTTAGTACATTTTTTGGAGCAAATGCTATAGAGCCGATCCCGATTCCTAGATTCCTGAAAGGCATGAGTGCCAGAACAACGGAAATCCCAACCGCAGAACGTCTAGGAAGGAGAGGACGACGCGGTGACGAGTCGTCGTAATTGAGGAGAGCTCTGCGAGAATACGAGTCGCGTGTATCGGGACAAGACGGGGGAATCGAGGCGTAATAACGCAGAGGAGCGGGACTCGCTGAACGGTTACGAGGGGGTAGGGAATGATCTTGTTGTCACCAGACGGAGGAAAGCCAGCCCCAGCCCATTGCCGCCGATGTCGAGAGACTGCGCAATTCAGAATCGTGGTGGGTGCGTCTGCGGGGAATGCTCCATTTCTCCACCTGCATCTGTGCTACTCGCACCCATCACCCCTCACCACCCCGCTCCCGCTGCCCCGCCACAGTCAGGTGAGCATCCACTAACTAGGCACCGAGCGCATGAAGAACGACGATCCGTCGTCCGCACAGCAAGCCGCCGATCATCACGATGATATGCAGTGGATGTGTCTGGCTATGGAAACACTATATTTTTGCATTTCATTAACGGAAACATCTTACATGTCATCTACTGGTGTCAGTACTGAGTTCCCGAAGTAGCTGGCAGGACGTTGACCACAGAGTAACGAGTGGATCACAAAGGGGTAACCTTTGGGGTCTCTGGCAGGTGCTCGCTCTGAAACCTGTAGGAAAATGTGCAGTCCAATGTTAAACATTGGGGATATTCGTTTGATTTTACAAGATTCCTGACAATGGGAATCTCTTGGAACCTATGCTCAGCTTGGTTCGCAGTTCTGTTCATTGGTGTTTGGCTCAGAATGCGAGACGCGTTCTGTCAGATGATGGAAACCGATGGGGATCGTCCCTAATGGAGTGCCGATCCACTGAGATCGTCCAAGGAACCATGCTATCTCTAGCATCACTATCCTAAAACGAGGACTATACTTAGTGCTCTGGATCCCTTTCTCGGAAACACAACAACTTGGGTATCATTCAAAAGCTATTGACCAGTACTACTCAGTTCTGGTGGAGTTGTTCGAGGGACACCAATCAAAACCTAGGAGACCCTGCTAGAGAGGCCAGGACTTTGATGGGGATCAATCCTACATCAGGCCCCACACAAAAGCCCAATGCTCTGTAATCTGGAATACACTCGGAATGGCGTAGGAATGGCATGCTCAGGCTGGGAACCAATAGGAACTATACCCGGACTCTTACCAAGACGGATAAACAGAGTCTTGACTCATTTTCTCTTATTTTCATTGTTTGTAATATTTATTCTCGGACTAGTATAAGTAGCTAGGGTTTCTGACTTGATCGCCACGCGATCCACCCCAGTTCAAGTGAGCTCAGTTCACGCTAGAGGGTGTATCCGGGTCTTCGAGCCAGTTACCATCTCAGGATTGTAATTGTATCGAATATCATATATTCTATTGGGTGGAAACATCTTGAATCGTATTGAATCGTATTGAATCGCCGGTCTTGGACCTTGGATCGTATTGAATCGCCAGTCTTGGACCTTGAATCGTATTGAATCGTACTATTGAATCGTCTCGGATCGTCTCTGGCTCATATTGGCTCGTTGGAATCGCGTCTTGCATATTGAATCGTCTATCCCATCGTTGGGAACCCACCGGAACCGTTGAACCTTGTGTTCTTGCTTCCCAAAAACCACTGTTTGGCTGTCTGCCACCCTACCCCTTTGTCTCGTGTGGGCGGTAAAGCAAGTTCCTACGCTTTCTGCAACAACACAGCACTGTTTCTCCGTCGCAACAAGGACCATAACCTTCCCTCCAACCTTTACAAGGCTCTGTGCCAGGGACTATAACTTGTCTGACTGTTGGAACTTCCGGTTTCCTGGTTCTCGCTCATTCTCTTGGAGCTTCGTGATTAGATTTGTCTCTTCTCGAGGTTTTATTGGGTTTTTGAGTTAGGGAATAAGTTTCCGTGGTTTCCATAGTAGGTTCAGAGCTCATCGATCAACGATATGCCTCCTCCTTATTTCTCCTCCATTCTCCTTCCAATCCATTGCAATCGACTGCATGCCTGCACGAGCCATGCTCATCACAGCACAATACCACACCATTGTGCCAGCCTGCCGATCGAAGGCGAACGGATGTCGTGCGATGGTCGTCGATAAGGAGGGCGAAGAGACGAATGGAGGGTCGAGAGACGAACAGCTTCGGGTGCAGCAGGTGGGCGTGGTAGTGGAGCATCGCGCATTAGATTCGGATTCGAATTTCGAAATTTCAGCAGGCCGGCAAGAGCAAAGCCTGCACACCCGCCCGTTCGTTCGTCTGGAGCGCAGCGCCGTGCACATACCCGAGCAAGTCGTATGAAGACTCCTCACCTCAGCACCTCGCAGGTCTACTGCAGCAGAGAGATGGGGACCAAGAGCGCAGGGGGAGAGCCGACTGCCGCACGAATCTAGCCACTACGCTACCGGCGAGACCTAATAACGCGAATGAGCTGCAATTCAAAGGACAAGCGAAGCGAGCAGCAGCCGAGGACACATACCAGAAATAAATCTCCACCAAACGAGGATGGTTCGGAAAGATTGAGGAGCGAGGGATGTCGCTCAGGATGTTGTGGGAGCTGGGTGTGAGCCTCTGCATGAAAAACTTTTCAAACTCCTGCAAACCCATGTCGCCGACCCCAGTGCACGGACGGCGTCCCAAAGACGAATCAGCGTCAGCGCTTGCGCGGTACCCACGGAAGGTGCGAGTTGACGATGGTCTTCCACTAGTCTGGCGTTGGGACGAGAGAACAACCTTGTGGAAGTTGTGCACCTCAACGAAGATCGTCTGGGATGTGGGGATGGGTGGTTGTCAGCGAGAGTTAATGGGAGGACGGGAGCTGGAATTAGTGGATGACGGCATGCCTCAATGAGGGTATTCCAACATAATAAGTGGCGATGTGGATCACCAGCAATGCTGAAAACTCGCTGAAAAACATGTCAGATGAAAAAAAAAAAAAAAAAAAAAATCAAATGCTGTATATTTACCTTGGGAAGCATCGAATCACTTGCATTCAGTCTCGCACCGCTCGCGTGCCGAATCTTGGGGACCATCGTGAGAGACTGAGTGGATAGACGGAGTTTGGTGTTAGTACTGGCGCATTGAATAGGAAAGACACGAGGGGATGAGACGCACCCATGTCATGCATACCCCTTCACACCTGCTACTCGGATCCGTGCCGTTCCCGTTCTCACTCGATCTCCATGCGACGAGTGCTCCTGTTCTCGGCTCCAAACCAGTATTGCTTCCTTCTTCACCTCGAGGTCAGCGTCCGCAAGCTTGGGGTGGATGGGCATCTGACGAGCGAGACGGATGTGTAGTGGCGGCGGCGTGAGGACCGTATCCAAGGAAGGGTATGCAGGCAAATGCCTATGGCATAACGGAGCGGAGCAGGACGGAGGAGAGGGTCGGGGTGTGGGTGCAAGCGTCGAGGGACAAAAGATGAATGGTGAATAGTGCATGTCCCGCCCTGCGCTCGCGCTCACATGCATACGGCGCGCGTGCACTTCGTCTCTCCTCACATTTGCCATTTCCTTTTCGTTTCCCTGGCTCTCGGGTTCGGGTTCCGTACCACCGCACCCATCATTGTCGGTGTCTTGGGTGCGCAACCGCAGTGTCCGGATCCACTCCCTTCCCTTTCTGCACTCGCTTCCGGTCTCGTCACTACACCAGCGTCTGCGCCCAAATCCGCATCTGCATCCGCGCATGGGCGTGCGTCGTTGGTGGGATTGATATCCACATGAAAGTCGTAGTTGGAGGGTTGGGGTTACATGCTGCAACGAGAAGTCCACGGGTGTGCAGGGCAGAAGCGACGATGAGTGCACAGGCCTTCTGGACGAGCGGAGTGAACACTCGAGCACAGGGTCAAGAGGGGTGGGTGAGGGAATGCAGATGTGGATGTCTGGGTGAGCGAGCGTGCATGCCAGCTGTGAGGTACCAGAAGATCACTGGCTGATTGAAGGGCGCCAGCGACAGGGAGGGAAGGAATGCAGGGAGCAATGTGCGTCCGCGCCGAGGTAGCGGTCGATGGATGGAATACACCTGCACGGCCCGAATACTCTGCGTAGATGGAGTGGATCTGGGTGGACGGTAATCTTCATGTTATTCAGTTGTGAGCAATGGGTGAGTGAGATGTGACACACACTGACGAAGATGCACCCAGGAGCATGAAGTTGCCAGCAGGGAGGATTAACAGTCTTAGATAGACTTGTCACCAGTCTGCCTGCAAATGGCAATGAAAGTGGCGAGCACGTTGCCGCAGGCAGACTGGTACTTCTCAGATGCTGTCAAACGGCTGAGCACAGAGTTTGAATTTTTAGCGGGGGCCGATCGCTGGCATTTGGTGGCTATGCTATACCGTCAATCTTCGCTCAAATTCGACCCTCTAGTATGCCCCTGTGATGCACTTGGTACAGATTCTGAAGAGACAGAACTTGAGAAAAGACAAAATAAATATAATGTTCTCTTTGAAATTTCTAAATTTGACTTGAATTGAGTCCAGAATGAAGGAAAAGAAAGAATTTCAAACTCCGCACTCAGACCTTTCACAGCATCTGAGAAGTACCAGCCTGCCTGCGGCAAAGTGCTCGCCACATTTGTTGCTGCTTGCAGGCAGGCCGGTTACGAGCCTAAGTCTTAGACAGGAACGGCGAAAAGGCAAAGGGGTACGGACGTCCTAGGTGAGTCGGATCCCGAACGGCCGAGTGGGTGTGGAGAAGTCGTTGAGCGTCAGCGTTGATGACTATGCATGCCGCTGCGTTGAATCCTGCACAGAAGTACCGAGATTTCCGTCAAAGGCTAATCGCACACTGTTCTTCACCTGGAGCAGGTCTAGGGGCACTGGCAACGGTTGAATTCGGAGCCCATTTGGCCCCGTCGTTTAGTATGCTCGACTGGTCATGCCAATATTTTGGTGCATGCACCCGAGTGTACAGTGAGGAAGTCTCGCAAAACGGCAGGAGGGAATGTGGAAGAGAACAGAAGCAAATCGGCCTGCTGCAGATCCATCAATCTCCCAATGCAATCACGTGGAACCGCGCGAGGTCGCAGAACCTGCATAAGCGCATACGGCTCCCTTCTCAGGGCACTGGGCTATACATGTGTGTCAAAACCAAGTCATTTGATTGAGTCAAGACATGAAAATAAAAGTAAAAAAACTGCAAACCCATTTCGCCATGGTCTGACCTCGATTCGAATGAGGATGCTCTGTGTCAAATTGGCACGACTTGTTGTTTTATGAGCTGCAGATGCACTCCCAAGTGCTACCAGACCCTATCATCTCTGTTTGCGTTGAAAATATAGGTACGAGTTTTGCTTTTGAGGTCCAACCATGCTCGCAGTGCTGGAACGTGGTTAAACTGCAGTGTTGACGAGGTCAATCACTGACCGTCAATAAAGGTCAGTGATATTGACCCGTCAGTGCATCGACAGGGTCATTGACCGGACTACTTTCAGATGAAGCCTCACTGCTGGATGACTGGATAAATGAAGAGGTTTTAGTGGGTACACAGCCCATGGTTGAAAAAATTGGGATAGGTTAAATTTAGACTGGAGTCCCACACTGGCAAACAATGTGTAAGGTCCGGTAAAAGCTGTAGGCCAACAGAACCCCAAGAATCTTCAAGAGTCGCTAACATTCACGCTGAGCTGAGTGGGTGAAGTATAGGATTCAAGAAAACTACTGAACTACTCACTAACTACAGGTTTAAATATTGTACTGTGGCTAAAATGTCCTTATTCCTAATATAGCTACTTCCTTGTTTTACAAGTCAAAACTACTCCTGCAGCGCAGCTCACTTGGCACCACAATGGCTACAGATGCAGTTGGTATCTATATCCATTACATTCACCCTCCAAGGCTTGTTCACAAGCCTTCAACATGCTGACCCTGCATCCGAGCTGCCATCTGCCATGGATCAAACTATCTGATTGATGGCTTCAATAATCACCATCACTTGAGTTTTCCCCACCCCAGTCATCACCTCTGTTTGACAACTCGGATTCTTTGTCTGTACCCTGCTCTTGCTGGCCACTGAACTCGGAATCTATCTCTTTAGTGTCCGATCCATTTTTTGGCTTTGTGATTCACTATCTGAATTGACTTTGGTATCTGGTGACATGCTTTGGTATTGTGTAGCATTTGCTTCAACTTTCTTGTCAATTTCACCATTTTCAGAGCAATTTTGGCTCAAATGAACTCTTCCTTTGCAATTGAAGCATTTGCCTTCATGCCCAGTGAGAAAGGCATCAAGCCGGAACAAGGCAGAATGAGGAAGATCAAGTCAGCAAATTGTCAATCAATAACCATCAAATTTTATCAAGCAAATTCAAGGGACTGCACCCATATCGTATATCTCATGAATTTCATTCTGGATATCGTCTGGTATCGTACAACTTTGTCCCATCATTTTTTTCTGCAGCAACAAACATTGAAACATTTAGAAATATTTTGGCACACATGCCTGCTTGCAAGTTGGTTGATCTTCGTCTCCTCCACCATGTCCTCTCCCACCAAGCACAAGCAGCCCCGAGTTTGTAAAGCATATCTTCTCTGCATTTGCACAAAATTTCAAGCATCTTGTCACTGGCATTCTCTGATCTGGGCTCCTTCAAGCTAGCTTCAAGCCTCCTTCAATCTTGAATTTAATTGCTCGCCCTGTCAAAAGAGAATACTAGGCAAATTCTGCTCAACGGGTGTTTTTCATCAAGATGTTGCTGTTCTCACAAGATCTGTAATGTTTCTCAAGCCTGCATATCAAGAACTTCAGGACAGCGGTGGCAACAATATGCAAGTGCTTTGTACTTCATGGCCAAAGGCTAAATTGCCGGAATACCCACCACTATCCTTACTCAAGGCATCAGCATGACATTCACTCCACGGGTATAGGCAGCAGTGGGGCTGGAATGACCGGGAGTAAGTACCTCGGTATCAAAGTGTTCGACACTTGTATTTTTTCAAATATATATACTTTTCTTTCCCTCAAAATGGCCAGAGGTACCAGAAATTGAAGTGATCAAGTTCATACACCAAGGTACATGTCCACTCGATACTGCTCAATTTCCCTCAACAGCTCTTAATGTGCCATCAAATTGAATTGAGGGAGATTGATATATGCTTGAAATTTTTGAGCCAAATCAAGTCACTCACTCTGGCTCTTTCTTGCTCCCTCTGGCTCAACATCTTTCTCACTGGGTTTCATGTCTCAGCCTTTCAGATTCTGCCTGTGGAATATGAATGCAACTTCCCAAATTCCTATGAAGCTTGCTTGATTTGTCACTGGCATCATCTTTAGAAACAGGTGCAGACCCTGTTTCCTCATCCTCACTGCTGGAGGCACCCTCCAGATCAGAGTTCAAATCTCCCTGGCTACTCGTTTCATCATATTTTGATGAATTGGCACTCTGCTTTCCAGCTGTTGCATGCATAGTCCACTTTGCTTCCTGCCTTGTTTCTCAGCAAATAGTATCCTGGACAGCCTCCTCTTGGGCTGCATATTTTGCCATCTTGTATAAGGAAGTATGTTCTGGATCTTGGCCTTTGCATAAAAAGTACATTCACAATTTCTGCTGAATGCCATCCCAAAAGATTTGATGCAATTGTCGCTCTGTCACATCTGGGAATCACACTGCTAGAGCCTCGATGCCACACATGAAGTCTCGAACATTCCTGTGTCCTTGTGTCACACTCATCAATTTCTCGTGCAATTGCCATTTAAAGTTAGGTGGGAAACAATAATCAAAAAGCCCCTCATATACTAACTTCACAGTCCAGTCCTTTCATCTCAGTGCCACGTTGAAATGGTGCACTTAACTATAAGCTAGAAATGCGACTATTTGTTGGATGCTAACAAACACCACAGCTAACAACCACACAACCAACTACTATCACTCCCAAAGAACAAGCACACTCCCTTGGTGAGTTCAGGTCCGAGTTGTAGTATATGACTACTGGTTTTGAAACCCAATGTGATAACGAATCTTCACTAATCTGACTGCCAACAATGCCCGTGGCACCTCAACTATGCAGGATTTGTATGGAACAATGCCCTGCGGCCTTGATGAACAAGTAATATATGTGGTTTTGGGTTGGATACAAGACGAGAGGAAGACTAATAGATAATTTCATCCACATCAGGGCAGAGTTTGTAAAGATTTCAACAGTAAATCCTCTAATTGAGGTCACAGATCCGGCTTTGAATCACTGTCACAACAAGCAATCCTCATTGTAGACCTTGGCTTAACCTGCCACAAGTACCTTTCGCTCTACTTCAAGGCTTAAGCACCTTGCTGGCAACCAAACTGGTCTTCCTGTTGGTTACTAAGGGCAATATCAACCACGGATGCAACTAGCAAAGCAGACGCAAAAAGCAACAAGCCCACTCAGGTAGGTAAACCTCTTTTTTATACATGAAGACCGCCTGTGGGGTCGACAACGTGAAGCTTAACTTCTTAACTTGATGATGAGCAGCGAATGAACCCACACCTGAAAATATGATATTTTTCACTTTTCATATGGGATACATTCACAGAATATCATCTATAAGAGACAGTACTGAGTTCCCGAAGTAGCTGGCCTGTGGCCAGCATCACTAGAGTAACGGGATGGTGTTCCAATGGTAACCTTGGGCATCTCTGGCATGTGCTCCCTCTGAAAACTGTAGGAGACAGTGTAGCCCAACTAAACATAGGGGTTCCACACCAATTGCGACTGTTCCCAGCTAGGGGACAAGCGACTCAAGGTGTTGGGTGATTCTGTTATACATTGTTTTGGCTCAGTTCTCATTCGCGTCAACTCAGGTGATGTTAGGAGTACCAGATCATGGTGTTCCGACTGTTCCTGAGACTTGGAGCCACCAGAACGGAGTTTGATGTGGACTACCTCGTGATGCCAAGATGATCAGCAACTTGAGAACCATGGGTTTCACCCTTCTGGGGTTAGTAAACCTTGTTTCTCAAGAACCCATTCTAGGACATCCTTTGAAGTTGGGTATCTTTCAAAAGCTACAGCTCCAGGCTTTACAGTTCTGACATGGTTGTTCAAGGGATACCTCTGAGACGCAAGGAACACCTCAAAGAGTACATGATTGATGCTGACTGAGACACTCATCATGCCATCATGTGCAAATCATTACAAAGGATGGTCGGAATATACCCAGAACGACTCAGTCGACCTCACCGACCAATTGGATTCATTATATTTTTAGTTGCCAAGATGGATACACAGACTCTGGAGCAGCTAAAAGGATATTTTGCTCATTTCTGTTATTGTCATAGTCATATCTCTGTTTGTATAAGTAGTTTCAGGTGTTCCTGTGAGTGGGACAGAATCTTCCCCCAACTAGTAAGCCCTGTGCTTGCGCCTAAGGGAAGGTTCTTGTCGATCTTCAGGTCATCTACAAGCTTAGTTTGTAGTGAATCGTGAATATCATTGGTTGTGAAGGAATCTTCAGTCGTCTCCTTAACCGGAATGCACAGAATGTCTGAGCATGGCTCTTGAATTGTATTGAATTGTATTGCTTTGTATTGAATCGTCTGGCCTTGGGTCTTGCTTCATATCGCTTCGTGGTCTCTGACCTTGCTTCGTATTGAATTGCCAGCCTTGGGTCTTGAATTGTCTTGTATCATCATCTGGAATCTTTGGAGCTGTTGGAATTGTTGCAGATCTTCTGGATATGCATTAAAAGTTCTTCGGAACATCTGGAACTTGGGGAACCTTCGTGTTTCTTGCATTCCGACCACATCTTGGCTTAGCCACCTTGTGCTTTTGGGTGTTCAAAGCAGGTTATTCCTTAGGGATCACTTGTTTTGCACATATCAAACACAACTGCTTGCCCACAACTTCTTGAATATAAAACTTTCTCTTTCAACCTTTACAAAGCTCTGAACTAGGGACTGACACTCGTCGGGTACCTTTGAGACATACAGGACACCACTCTCACTGCTTCACGTTGTTGGTTTGGGATAGATTTATCTGTTCTCAGGCTATACATTGGTTGTAGTGTTTAGTTTTGGTTGTTTCGAGCATTTCCACCCCAGGTTCTGAGCTCACAAATCATCGAACTGAACTAGAGCCAACAACCAAACTTCGATTTATAGACACACTACAAACAGAGGTAGATACTCTCCACAAGTTGGCCTGAGAACAACCACAACAATGTCTGCTGTGGTGTACTGGCTTTCCACAGGGTCCTCAAGCCTTATTTATACTACTAGAATATAGATTTACATGTGAAAAACAGAGAGTGAAAACAAAAGAAAACAAAAGAGTCCATGTGTATCTGATGCGTCATTACAGGCTAAGAGAAACCCTTCACATAGTTCTCATGTCCTGATTTGGGTATATGGTAGGTGCTGCAGGCTGCCATCTGCAACTGCAGGCCTGGAACCTCTGGGCGTGGAGTTGAATCCGCCCTTTAGGATAATACTGCTCTTGTCAAAGGGAGCCTGCAGGGCTGTTCCTTGTCAGCTTGTACCCACAATCCCACTCTGAACTCCAGTGCAATGGAATAAATCCCCTTGTACCACTCTATGTGTCTCTGTTTGTCACTAGGGGTGTGACACGTCTCCCCACGTGTACTTTCTCTATGTAGTTCTCCTCTGTAACCACTTTCCACTTGCTTCAGCATGGCCCGTGGGCCTTGCATTGATCCTGCGACCTAATACCTGTCTGGAAGGACGGCTTGCGGGCTATGTAAACCACCTGCAGCTGACTCCCTTAGCCTTCAACCCACTCGCTAGTACTCTATAAGTCTCCAAAGACTTCCTCTGTGCTGTTGTTGGTCCTCTATTATAGGATACAACTTCTGAATGATGACTTCTGGGGCTTTTGGGTATTTATCTCCTCTTTTTGTATGACCAGTGGCTCACAGAATATGCTAGACTTGATCTATACACTACAATCAGCAGCTCGGAGCTCACTCTGATCCTCCTTTGTATCACTGAACAGAAGTCCAGAGTACTAGTGATAGTACTACCAGAAACTACCTTGCGACTCATATAATATGTGTTTGTGAGTGCAAAAATAGCTAAATGACACATACTTGGCGGTGTGCCGTCTAGTGTTGCCATGACTTGAAAAGTTGAGTCACGACTCGGTAAAACAACTTGATTTCAAGTTCGACTCGACTTGACTCGACTTGAGCTGAGTGAAGTCACTCCGAGTGACTTCAAGTCGACTCAAGTCAGTCAAGTCAAGGTATTTTTTTTGAAATGGCTGCAGTAACTGCCACATTGCATAGGAATAGGGGACAAATGAATTGCAATCAAAATTGTGCAGGAAATGATGAAACAGTGTTTAATTTGCATTCGTACCAGGTTCCTATGTCTATTTTACAAGTCAGACACATTAAAAGCCCTATATAATGGATTCTGAATTTTATGCATATTTTTTCAGACTTAATCAGTGTTCATGACTGGCTTGAAATGCAAACTGCTTCACGTGTGACATAGTTGTGATTATTGTCACACTGCAGCACACTCGTGACATTCGGTTAGAAGAAGAAAAAAAAAAGTGTTCCAATCGCGACTACTGATAAAAAAACAATGTTTGCTAAAATTACCTGACTCAAGTCACTTGAGTCAGTTCGAGTCGACTTCCACTAGACTCGGAGGTCACAGTGAAGTCATCTAACAACTCGACTTGACTTGGCTCAAGTTGACTTCGGTAAGTCGACTTGGGGGGGCCAAGTCGAAAGTTGCGGCAACACTAGTGCTGTCTCAACATGCTTCATAAAGAACTGACCAGCCTTTCCTCCCATGAAGTTCACCATGATTTTTACAACCATGGCATTGTCAATGCCATGTAGGTCTGCCCACATATCAATCTCATATGTCCATTGATCAAACGTGTCCAAGTCAGCTTTCCCCTTGTAAACAAATGGCTTCTTGATTTTTATGGAGGCGAGTACTTTCTTTGCTGTTCATTGCTCTTTCCTGCACTTACTACGCCATTTAGCAGAGTGTGAAGCACTTAGGGCTTGAACTTCAGTCTTGGAACTCAGCCCCGCACTGCTGCTATCACTTGTGTGTTGCGATGATGAAGGTGAGTCCAGAGGTTCTGTAGTTGCACAGAAATAACCACCCTCAGAAATCTCAGATCTCTCATGCCTGAAATTCACTGGTTCAAGGATTCAGTGGCCTTTTGGCACATTTCCACCATTTTTATATTGTTTCCCCCCAGAATTGCGCTCTGGTGCACCAGCCATGTCACTGTCAACCTCAACAATCATTGTGCCAACTCTGATAACACAAGGCTTCAGCATCTGTTGAGCTGTCTGGGCATGTGTTCCAAATGGATTGTTGAAGGGTGATTTATACACTGTGAGCGCCCTTTTCTTTGCACTCCTCTTCCCACCCTCCATTTGCGATCTATGGGTGTTTACTGGTGGAATTATGCACCATTTTTTAGCCATCAGTGAAGCAGATTCCAACCCATCTTTCACATAGGTAAAACTCTTTTCTGCGTTGACATTCAAAACTTCTAACTTTGAGCCAAAGATCAGTAAAGCTGATCTGTTCTGCAAGTTTTCAGTTTGCTGAAGACCATTAAAGACCTCTGTCAATAACGGCTTGTCAAACTCAATCTCAGGCAACAGAACTTTCTCACATGTATTCAATGTATGGAAGGATGGAAGCAGCCCAAGTAAGTCTGCATCTTCAATTAATTTGTTCCTATCTTCCATTACAAAATGATGATGAATCAATCTTGTGGTTGGCCTATTTTCCATTCACACACCCTCCATCTGACCTTGTTGAGTGTCGACCCTCAACACCAGGTCCAGCGCATCATGGCCATTACCAGCTATCTTCTCCGTTACCTTGGCTGTTCCTTGGACTAATGACGAAGAGTTTTGCACCCTGAGTGGACGAGGGCAATTCACCAAGGTTTATACAACCACCTCAGGGTTCACTGCAACATGCAGATAAATCATTCCACTCCTTTAACATACTCCTGCTCACAGCTTGTGAGGTAGTTGCTGAGTTGTTGACTGGGGAATGTGCCTCCCAGGGCCTTGTGTCCTCATGAACAGCGAATAGATTTATGGTGTCCATGGCTGTCACCTCTTTCAACTGTTCTGATACATGGCCAGCCGAGTCATCAATCCCTGAAAGAGATACCTCAAGGCGCCTTGCTACCGAGTTGTCAACCATCCTCTTGGGAGGACAGGACACCTCCAGGCACTCGACAGCTGAGTCATCAACTGTTCCCATCCAGGCATGGAACATCTCAAGGCACTCAATTACTCCCAACATTCCTTCCTCCATCCATACCACATCAAATGTCGCAATTACATGGCACGTCGAGCCAGAATCAGTGATGGGTGTGGGAAAGGAAGCAGCAATTGAACACACTAGCCAGTCAAATGGGTGTCCACCACTGGCAATGGCGGATGCACCCAGTGTAGTCACATCCAGATCCCACTGGAAATTGTGTACAATATACTCCATTTCTGAAAAAGAAATTGCCACACCTGGGTGATCAGTCCGAGCACCAATGAGAATCCAATTGAAAGATACCACTCAAAAAATGTAAGGTCCAGTAAAAGCTGTAGGCTAACAGACCCCCCAAGAATCTTCAAGAGTCACTAATGTTCACACCGAGCTGAGTGGGTGAAGTATAGGATTCAAGAAAACTACTGAACTACTCACTAACTATGGGTTTAAATGCTGTACTCTGTCTAAAATGTCCTTATTCCTAATATAGCTACTTCCTTGTTTTATGAGTCAAAACTACTCCTACAGCACAGGCCGCAGCTGCACTGCAGCTCACTCAGCACCACAATGGCTATGGATGCAGTTGACATCCATATCCATTACACAATGTGTGTAATGGCATTTTCTCCTAGACAACTTCTCCTGGCAACAACTGGCTATGAACCAGTAATTCAAGTGGACAAGCTTGGAATGCTTCTGCAGACTGATTTTCATTATCCCAAATGCTCCAAAAAAAAAAGACATAGGCAGCTGGGTAATACAAAGGCAAATGAAGATGAATAAGGCCATGGAGAATTGACCAGGTCAGTGTGCAGAATATTATCACTGACTAGACTTATACTATAATATCAGGAGTCCAGGGCCAGGGTGAACAGCATGGAGTAGCATCAAGAGGAGGGCATTTTGAGAATAAGGGTGGATACAGAGGTAACAAATAAGATACATGAGGTGGAGATGGTGTTGGGAAGTGAAGGGAGGGGTATGAGGGCACTCACCCAAGTGGTCAAACAATGCAGTTCCATGACACAAGACAGAGAATTGAGCATGAGGGGAAAGGGATCAACCAGGAAACATTGTTCAAAATGGTTATTATCTATTAAGAGTTTTCTGCTGGAGCATAACACTTTGCCCAGTCTGTGCCACATACAAACTTGTCATATGAGAGCAAGGTCTGTTCTTGGCCAATAACAAGTGTGTTGTGTGGAGACCATAATCCAACCCTGAAGGGCATAGGGAGCCAGAAAAGGAGTTCTGAGGGGAGGCAAGAAACCCAACCATTGTGGATTTGCCAATGCAGAGGTGCAGAACAGGACTTCTGGCAAAGAGACTAGAATGGAGAATGAGTTCATACTGAAGTTATGCATAGAAGAGGAACTCACATTGAGTAAACTCTGTCCACTTGCAAAGCTGGAACATTGCAGAGGTGAACCATTGTCAACACCATCAACATTCCATGGACAGATGGTGCCATCATTGAAGTCAGAAAGAATACACCTGCCATCAGGTGGGAAGGTGACTGAGGTGATTGAGTTGGAGTGCCCCTTTGGTGGCTCTCTGAGTGCAGCTCCAGACTCTGTATCCCAGATGCGCACAGAATTGTCCCAAGAGCCAGACACAATTTTTTTACCATCAGGTGAGAAGGCAACTGAGGTAACTGTATCTGTGTGCCCCTCTAATGGCTCACCAAGTGCAGCTCCTGTCTCTGCATCCCAAATGCGTACAGTATTGTCATGGGAGCCAGACACAATTTGCTTGCTATTGGGTGAAAATCCAACTGAGGTGACCAAATATGTGTGCCCCTCCAGTGGCTCCCTGAGTGCATTGCCAGACTGTGCATCCCAAATGCGCACAGTTTTGTCATTGGAGCCAGACACAATTTGCTTGCCATCAGGTGAAAATGCAATACAGGTGACCCAATTTGTGTGCCCCCTCAGTGGCTCCCTGAGTGCATCTCCAGAAACTGCATCCCAGATACGCACAGTGTTGTCAGCAGAGCCAGACACAATTATCTTGCCATCTGGTGAGAATACAACTGAGGTGACCGAATAGGTATGCCCCTCTAGTGGTTCCTTGAGTGCATCTCTAGACTCTTCTATATCCCAGATGCGTACAGTGTTGTCATTGGAGCCAGACACAATTCTCTTGCCATCAGGTGAGAATGCAACTGAGGTGACTGAATAGGTATGCCCCATCAGTTGTTCCCTGAGTGCATCTCTAGACTCTTCTACATCCCAGATGCATACAGTGTTGTCATTGGAGCCAGACACAATTTGCTTGCCATTGGGTGAGAATGCCACTGAGGTGACTGTATCGGTGTGCCCCTCCAGTGGCTCTCTGAGTGCAGCTCCAGACTCTGCATCCCAGATGCACACAGTTTTATCATCAGAGCCAGACACAATTTGCTTTCCATCAGGTGAGAATGCAACTGAGTTCACCCAATTTGTGTGCCCTTGCTGTGGCTTTCTGAGTGCATCTCCAGACTCTGCATCCCAGATACGTACAGTGTCATCAGCAGAGCTAGACACAATTTGCTTGCCATTAGGTGAGAATGCAACTGAGGTGACACGATTCCTGTGCCCTCTTAGTGGCTCCCCAAGTGCACCTCTAGACTCTGCATCCCAAATGCGCACAGTACTGTCATCAGAGCCAGACACAATTTGCTTGCCATTGGGTGAGAATGCAACTGAGGTGACTGCATAGGTGTGCCCCTCCAGTGGCTTACTGAGTGCAGCTCCAGACACTGCATCCCAGATGCACAGAGTTTTGTCTGCAGAGCCAGATACAATTTGCTGGCCATTGGGTGAGAATGCAACTGAGTTAACTGTTTTGGTGTGCCCTTTAAGTGGCTTCCTTAGAGCAGCTCCAGATTCTGCATACCAAATGCGCACAGTCTTGTCAACAGAGCCAGATGCAATGGTTTTGCCATCAGGTGAGAATGCAACTGAGGTGATTAAATTGGTGTGTCCTGTCAGTGGTTTCATGAGTGTAGCTCCAGTCTCAGCATCCCAAATGCACACAGTTTTGTTGGAGCCCGACACAATTTGCTTGCCATCTGGTGAGAATGCAACTGAGGTGACTGAGTACATATGCCCCTCCAGTGGCTCCCAAAGTGCATCTCCAGACTCTGAATCCCAAATGCGCACAGTTTTGTCCCAAGAGCCAGACACAATTCTCTTGCCATCTGGTGAAAATGCCACTGAGGTGACCCGCTTCCTGTGCCCTTCCAGTGGCTCCCTGAGTGCAGCTCCTGTCTCAGCATCCCAAATGCACACAGTACCATCTCTAGAGCCAGACACAATTCTCTTGCCATTGGGTGAGAATACAGCTGAGGTTACAGTGTGCCCCTCTAGTACAGCAATTGTATTTGGCCACTGTTTCAGCCTCCCTCGTGTAATTGTTAATAATCGTGGGAATTCACATGAGAATCTTTCAGCAATTTTAGATCCCTCTGGTGCCAAGGCCAGTGCTGACAGATAAATGTGGGGAGCACTTTGACCAATCACTTTGCCAAAGAAGGAAACAAATCTTTTGGCATCAGTCACAAATTCAAGAAGGGGTGTGTTCTAATAATCTTTAGTCCTTATAATATTTCATAAGATTATTCCTAGACATACCTCATTTGCCCAAGATATCAATTTGGACAGAGCCTGCTGTCCATGGCCCACAATCCCAAGTAAGCTCAACACCTCTAGCCAAAACAGGAACTTTTTGAACAGCAAGTTCTGTACTCCTTGGCCAGTGCATGAATCATAGGCTGTCTTTACTAGATGATCAGTCCAAAATTGAGCAACATATCGGAGATGCAATGGGATGTAGGTATCAAGTCGCCACTGGAAATCTGGCATGTCAATGTTTTGCAAGTAAGAGGTTGGTAAATGACAGATATTGAATTTCAATTGCCTGTCCAACACCTTCATAAAAGCAGACACCAGAGCTCGCTGCTGATCATTTGTACCACAAAGGATTTCAGGCCGGGTCACTTGAACATAAGATGTCATAAACTCTCTGAATGAGAGATGTATTATTCTGATTGCTGCTCCTGGAGTATCAGAAACATGGATTACAGCACTCAGAGGGAGCAGTGTCTCCAGGAGAACGGTTTTATCCAGTTCAAGCAAGTCTGCCAAACTCTGGTAATCCAAAGGTTCCAGGAGGAGCAAAATTGTACTCAGAATCTTCATGGCTCGATCATGGTAACCTTGAGCACGCCGGTCTCCTGGCATTGCTAATGGGATGGCATAATTCACAATCCGGAGGTATAGATCATGCAGGTCAGTGAGAGCTTCACCATCCAGGAGGTCATCAACAGATTCCTGGGGGGGCACATGTGGTAGTCCTGTAAGAACATAACGAACAGCTGTAGCTGCAAAAACAAAGAGCCCATTAGCACGAGCTGTTATTTCTTCTGCTTGCTCTTTCTGAATTTTCCAGGGTTTATGTGTAATCCAGTTGGCCCCATCAAGGGACTGCTGAACATAGAGGTGGATGTCACTGTGGACTATACTGGGTTCAATTTCATCCAGGACAACCCTATGCACCAGAGAAAGAAGTGTATCAAATTTCAGATAGGAAGGAACATCAGGGCGTCCAGTCAGAAAGAATCGGATATGGGCTGGGATCTGACCAATGCTATCTGATAGCCACCGCAAGAAAATCTGTCCACGGTCTTTTCCACATTCATCCAGAGCATCAAGACAGATTACCCATGGTTCTGAACAGGGAGGTAGCTTCCCCAGAATTTCTACAACCAGCTTCTGGAACTGCAGCCATGGTTCTGCCTCACAAATACAAGTACAATCTTTCTCTAGGAACTCAATGAGATGAGCTCGAAAGCCAGGGCTATAATTTGCAAGCTGTATGGCGAGTGTTGTAGCAAGGTGATTTATCTCCCTTGCGGTCCGTGTGGTCACGGGAAAAGAAAAAAGATGCTGCAAGCATATTTTTCTCTTCTGCCAAAATAGTTGCCACTGTCTTTGCAATTGTGGATTTGCCTGATCCTGCAACCCCACTGAGCATGACCACACGGATTGAATCAGGAGTTCCTGTCAAGCATGCAACAAGTTCCCTGATTATGTTAACTCGTGTACCATTCATGCATTTCTCGGGTGTGTTGGCAGCATTATAGCGTGCTGCCACACATTTGAGACTTGCTAGAATCTCTCTGGTGTTGCCTCTGTCAAATTTTCTGTTATTGAGAAACAGTATTGGAGAGGATGGATCAACATACAAATTCACATTGAAGTTTTCAGCCTTGACATCATAATGCATCCTTGGACCCTCCCCACAACCCCCACCCCCACCTTGTATGCTACCTTTGCCACCTTTGCCCCCTACGCCGCCTGGGAAAGATAAGTGATAACATCGGCTTATCAATTTTGTAACACACCATAGATGTTCTGAGTAACTGTGTGGAATCCACTAGCTTGGTGAGACATTACAAGGCCACTGTCGATTGTTGAAGACTCCAAGTAGAGTGGGGATCTTGTGTATACAGTGCTGTAGACGTGGAGGTGAAAGAACAAGGGCCGACTGACAGCTCACTGACAGACACAGGCAGCACGCGGCCGCATCCATCATTTCCTAATCATAGGGCGCCAAACCTCGGGGAAATGGCTCAATTTTTCCATTTGCGAATATATAACGGCTAGAACACATCAGATGGACGCAGACATAAACATAGTCTATTGAATTGGATTGCCAAATAAGGTATCGCGCAATGGAAACGGCAAATAAGAAAAATGGAAGAAGGGTTGGGAAGGACGATGAGCATAGGGAGGGGATGCAGAGGGTCAAGGGCAGATGGATAAATAGAATTGTAAACGAAACAAGAAGCTGAAAACATGAAATATGATACGAAGCTGATGCAGACGCAACGAAGCTGGATACAATTCTCCTGATGGAAACGGCTTGACATCGGTTCTGTGTGGCAGGCGGCCAGATGCGCACGACACCCATTGCTGGGACGCGGCGGTACGAGTCGCGTGGTGTCCACGGCGCGCGTGCGCCCGGTGTATCCACGGATGCGGGGGCGGGGAGCCATCACCGGATGCCTCGCGGATGTAAAGTCGCCGCAGAGAAAATAACGATCGCTTGCGGCACCCGCAGCCTAAAACAAGGTGATCTGGCATGCGAGGCAGGGCGGAGGGGAAGTGCGGGCCAGATTCAGATTCGGTACGGGATCGAGCCAGCGAAGTCGATACCTGTCAATTGAGCATCCATGGCGGTGAGGGACCCGAATCGGTCTCACGGGCGCGAAACTGCCATCTAGTCGCCGCGCGAATGGAGCTGTGCATTCCCGAGCCACTCGACGGACTGAGGACGAGGTAGGTCGCGTCGGATGGGACGAGGAGTCCACGAGCCACGAGTGCACGACGCACACGTGGAGGGGGCGCTAACAAGCAGCGAAGAGGGAATTCATCGCTATTCACCTCTGCATATAACTGGAGGGCGGCTGATGAAGGGCAGATAGATGCAGGGACAAGAGGCATGGAAGTATACGCGAGCGATGCGCATCGTCGTGGCTTATAATGCAGGCCACAGTGTCTGAGTAGACAGACGCAGCGGCGAGGCCAATTCCAGACACTTTGCAAGCAAGAGTCAACGCACAGCGTCGCAATGATGGTCGAGGGTGAGAGCGGAGTGGGATGCCATGGTGAGCGATTCGCGAAGAAGTGCGCTTGAAGTGCGCAGCGCCGCGAAGGCGGTTGTACAGCGACGAGCCGCCCGAGTCTACCGGAGCTGGATGCGAGGGCAGAGACCGAGGCACGATAATGCGGAGGAGGGGCGACTGGGGGAGCGGGATTCGATGTACGGGGGCGGCCATACCAACATGCGAAGAGGTTAAGGAAGGGCGACGGCGGAGTAAGGACTGCCAGCCGGCTCATCCCGGCAGGCATTGAAAGAAGTATATCGGGGTCGCGGGGTATCCATTCGCATCAAGGTGAGACTGTGGCTCTTTCGCTGATCGAGAGAAAACTTCTCGTACAGCGCCGACTCGGATCTTGCTTTCACCACCACCTGCTCCCGCGCCGCCGGCTCCGCTCCCATCCCGCACCCGCATCCGCACCCGCACCCGCACCCACAGCCCCGCCGCAATACGATGCACATCCGCGGACAGGGGATGGAGCACACGCAAGTGACGGTCCCCTGCTCATGCTCCCTTGTGCAGATCCTGCTCCCCCACAGCACACCGCATTGAAGGCGAAAGATTCCCGCAGAGTGTCGATACGTGCGCGATGGTCGTCGATAAGTGGTGGCTCGAGACTCGAGAGACGAATGGAGAGGTGGGGGTGCGTCGTATGAAGACTCGATCGCCACGTCACGACTCACAAGACCACCGAAGGGACAGGAGCCGAGGGCGCAGGGGAGTGTGGCGAGTATGGTACCCGTGAAATCTAGGAACGAGAATGAGCCGTTGTTTCAAGTATGAGCGAAGCAAGGACACGCACCAGTCCTAGAGAGGATCAAATCTCCACCAGATGAGGAGGGTTTGGAAGCGAGGGATGTCGACCGAGGCGCCGTGAGGAGCCTCTGCACGCGCATGCAAAACTGTTCCAATTCCTACAGACCCACGTCGCCGACCCCAGCGCGCGAACGGGGGCCCAAAGACGGATCAGCGTCAACGCTTGCGCGGTGCCCCCGGAAAGCGCGAGTCAATGATGGTATCCGGCTCGTCCGATGTCGGGGACCTCGTGGAGTCTGTGCGCTTCAATGAAGATGGTCCGGAATGCGGGGTGGGTTTCGGCGGGAGTTGGTGGAAGGACAGTGGTGGATGACGGCATGCGCTCCAGCGCCTCGACGAAGATATTCCGAATGTAATAAGTGGCGATGGTGGATAGCGTCCGCAACACCAGCACTCGCTAAAAAAACATTTCAGATGGAAGAATCGATTCAAACCTCGGGAAGCATCCCCTCACTTGCATTCCGTCTCGCACCGCTCGCGTCCTGAATCTCAGGGATGTGCATCGTCGAGGAGTATGCTGCGACTATGAGTGGATGTGGTGTGAGTACTAGCATACTGAATAGGAAGGAAGGAGAGACCAGACATACCCGTGCCATGCGTACCCCGTCGCTCCCGCTACTCGGACCCGTGCCCCATTCCCAATTTCCCATTCCCGCTCGATCCCCGTGTAGGAGGCGCTCCCGTTGTCGGCTTCTAGCCGGTACTGCTCCCTTCTTCATCTCAAGGTCTGCGTATGCAAGCTCGAAGTAAGTGGGCCTCCGACGAGCGAGAAAGCCAGAGGCGTAGCGGCGGCGGGAGACCGAATCCAAGGAAGGGTAGGCAAGCAAATGTCCGTCGCACAACGGAAGGGAGCAGGACGGAGGAGAGGGTCGGGGTGTACGTGCAAGTATCGAAGGACGGAAGGAAGAATGATGAATGGCGCACTTCTCGCCCCGCCCCGCGCTCGTACAGCGGGCGAGCAGCTCTCCCTTCCCCCCATTTCCCAGTTCGCCTCTCTCATTCACAGCTGCCAAGGCGAGTATGAGTTCCCGACCAGTGACCACCGCCCGCTGTGGCTATCGATATCCGCATCGGCGTCCCCATCCGCATCAGCGACCGCTCCTGAGGCCGCAACCAGGGTAGGCTGCTGCGTCAGGACTACGCATCCGCGTGAGAGCAGTGGTTGAGCTCGCAGTGTGCGTGCGGACTGGTAACGAGAACCCCATGGCTAGGGAATCGGCGTAGGCTGAGGGTGGGATACGGAGGGCGTTGAAGTCGATGTGCGCCCTGCAGAAGCAGTGCGATGAAGACGCAGTAGCCGGCGCACTAGCCAAGAATGCACCGGGTGGGGGTGGGGAGCATGGACGCTGAGAGGGAGGCGGGACGGTCACTGCACCGTGGTGGAGTTCGCACGAGGAAGTGAGTGCGCGTTGTGCATGGATGACCGAGCCGGTGGTAACTGGTAGCAAGTCTTTAGATTATTTAGTCGCGAGCAATGGGGACGAGAGAGACGTGGCACGCACTCACGATGATGCGTCCAGGAGCATGGAGTTTCCAGCGGGGAGGACCAACAGCCTTAGACTGCGAGGGCGCACGTTAACCACGAATGGAAAGACGAACAAGCACAGACCTTTTCAAGGAGTCGTCCAGCGTGCTAAAGCGAGCACGGAGAAGTCGTCAAGCATCGGCATTAACGACTGTTCATGCCGCTGCGTTGGATCCTGCGTGGAAGTACCGTTCAAGATACTGGGATTTCCATCAAATGAAGGCTCATCGCGCACCGTTCTTTGCCCGGAGTAAGTCCTATGATCGAGAGGCACTGCTAGCGACGGTCGAATTCGGAACTCAATTGGCCACGCCGCTCAGTATGCTCGAATGGTCGCGCCAACATCTTCGTCCATGCGCCTGACTGTACGGGGAGGAAGCCTCGCAAAATGACAGGAGGGGGAATGTGGAAGACAACGGAAGCGAATCGGCCCGCCTATCGATCCCCGACGCGATCACGTGGAACCGCGCGAGTTCGCAAAGGAACGCGCATACGCGGGTACGGCCCCCTTCTTAGGGCATTGGGCCATACATGCGCGTGAAAACCTAATCATTTTATTGAGTGAAGACATGATAATAAAAATTTAAAAAACTCTGCAGTATTTTCCGGCACATGGTCTGACTTCGATTCGAACGAGGACTCGATGCTCTGCGTCAAATTGCAGGGTTCGGCCTTTTGATTCTGTGATCTGCGGATGCACTCCCAAGTGCTACCAGACCCTATCGTCTCTGTCTACACTGCAAATATATGTTTGAAATTCTCGTTGCGAGTGAATACATAAAAAAACCATACTTATCGCAGCATAGTCTGACCTCGAATCGAACGAGGATCTTCTGCATCAAATCGAACTGCTTACATTTATGAGCTACAGTGCTATCAGACCTGTTTCCATTCAATCTTGGCTGGGAGCGAGTGAGTTTCTCCTTCGATGTTCAACCATGCTGTTCACTCACTCACGATGATGCGCCCCGGAATATAGAGTCATGCAATTGAACAGCCAGCCGGATACTCTGGATTGATGGTCTGTAGACTGTAAATGTGCAGGCTGGACAGAAACGATTAAGTAACGTTGACCGTGTTAAAACATGTGCAGAATTACCATTCAAATTGCTTGGCACGCACCACGAGCCTACGGAGTAGGCCTTGCAGCTTGACGGCGGAATTTGAAGCTCATTCGGGGATAACTGAACGCAAAGAGGAGGAAAGAAGGAATTGCCGGGTTGACACTCACCGCATCAATTGCAACCTCGCGGACTTAGGAACCATAAATTTCATCTGAATGCACGAGTAAGTCGTCAAAGAGTTGGCCCAACAGTTAAATTTCGTTATTTGGACGTAGGGAATCCGGAGCTTCACTGTTTTTGAAACCCTCGAGAAAGGTCAGCCATACTTCATCCGAACACCACACCCAATCGCTTGTGGGGTTCCTCCCTCTGTGAAATCGATGAAAACACTTCGACGGTCATTTTTCAATTGAACTTATCGTCCCGTGCGCGGAGGATGTCTAACACCCAGGATACACATACGAGAATCGTCAGAATCGTTTCCACAATAGGTTGGACTGGCGCAGAGGGAGTCGACTCCGATAAAGGCCCCTGATTTGACTAGGGGTATGAAACAATCGTGTCAAGACGGAAAAAAGATAAAACATTCGTACAACAACCATTCGAACGCCGGGAGTTGAACCATGTAACGGTGCTGCCGAGTTGCAACACCCCAGAAAACCAAGTCGTGCCAATACACCACGTCTCAGTGAGCTGTGAGAGTCTGCTGGGCTTGCATATCGCTAGCCTGGATCCACGGTTTACTTACCGTACTGTAGGTTCCACATTTGTTTCGCTTGGCCGCCATCTGATTTGTCTCGACTTGAAAAACCCCGAAAAAGGATTCCTGATGATCCAGACACCGAAATTCCAGAGCCTACACGTGCAAAATTACCTGGCAGTCATCTGTTGAATCTTTCTGAGTGAAATTTGAGCTCATGAAAAACAGGAATTTGTTTCGGACTCGGGTAGCGGAATAACCTACTTACTCCAAACAAGTTGGTGTCTATGGACCACCACCAGAGAACACCGGAAGTTAAGGAGGAAGACAGCGGCAGATCCACGACGCGAAAGGCCGAGCATCAGCTCAGAGACCTGAAATAAAAAAATAAGAAACCCAAACGGAAATCCAACCTACTCGGACGCGGGGATTTGAACCCCATGAATCGAGGCAGGAGACTTGACAACATTTACATATGACTGAGCGAGCAGCAAGCATGGCCGTGTGCCCTACACAAGCCCCGATTCCGTGTACTGTTCATTCCGCTGTGGACCGGCGAGCTAGAAATATTTACAGGACAAAAAAAGTTTACCATGATTAGATTGAGCAGATCTGATTTAATGTTGTCGCTCGTCTTTGTTATGGTATGCACCTGGAACTTGAATTATTCGGCGATCATAAGAGAAATCATGGAGCAAAAGACAGGATACCCTACTGGACCCGGATGCGGGGAGTCAACACCCAGTTGCCATCCAAGTCACGCAGGAGTAGGGGAGAATTTTCGGAAACGTGGCTGTGTCCCATACACCACATCTGATTCTTGGTCTCGTTCATTCCTCTGGGAAGTCGGTGAGTCAAAATGCCACGAAAAACTGAACCAAACTTGAACTCATGCTGTCTCGCCAAAGAAATTTTGTGAAAGCAACTGTTGATCTTGAGCATGGACGAAATCTTGATAGAGTAATTGAGTAAGGAACTACGGACAGAGGAAAAAGGTGTTCCTCAACCTAAAGAGTTCATTTGGATTTCATTGATTCAAATTCTTCAGGTGAATATCCTTGAATTGTACAGCGCACCGCGTCAGTATTATCCATGGGCACCGCAGAAGAGAAGGAAGGCCCACCGAAAAAAAGTTACATTCGCAAGACTTGATTGGACGAGGGGAGTCGAACCCCCAACCGTCAGTGGAGTGCACTTTGACGGTGAGTCAAGCTGGCTGTATACTGTACACCAGGTCCGACTTGGGGCGCTATTTGCCAGGACATATTCTGAACAGAGAGAGAAGACCCACTATCGAATGAATTCTACGTGAAGGTGACACTGAACGTGCGACGGCCAAGACAAGAAAGCAGAGCGGATATGAAGACGCATCAATAAAATTCTGGCGGCTAACTCTCGTACCGTCAAAAGTGAAAACCTGAAAAATATGGGCAAAAGAGGCCCAGGGTAAAAGTGATACTCTCCATTCGGATGCGGGGATTAGAACCCCAGTTAGCCACCTAATACACTTTGCATAATTGGAATAGCAGGCGTGGCCGTGTACTGCGCACCACATCCGATTAATTGCTTTGTTCAGTACTGTGTGAAAATGAGAGTATTGCGTCAGACGCTTTTAAGAGAGATCGTTGCCTGCAGATAGTAATGAATGAGATACTAGTGCGGACGCGAAGGAATGGCACGTCGGCACCGATTCAAATTCCGGACCCCCACATTTACACCCGGCGATCCTACGGGTGCTGAGTCAAATCATGCATGAGATGGACGAAAGAGGAGGGAAATGTACAAAAAGGAAGTGGAATCGCGAAGAAGACCTATACGAACTCAGGTAGTCGAACAGCCACGAAGTACTCGAGAGATGTTGAGTTGAGCTGGCTGCTTACACCGTGTCCGATTGCTGGTGCTTTGTCCACACTGCAAACTGGTGAGGTCAAAATACAATGATAAGGGTCAACAAGAGACAGTGGAAGAAGCTCACCATGAGTAGATTTTCGCGGAGGAAATTTTAAAGGCCGGGTGATTTAATGCTGCTGCTCGTATTGAAGCTTTCACGAGACCTTGAAAATCGGAGTACATGGGGAGCACCAATGGGAAAAAAAAAAAGAGGATAGCAACGATTGTTGGATGCAAGAGCGAAGGGCTGGAGGTAGAGTGGAACCTCGGGGTAGTCGTTCAGAAAGTCCATGGCACCGGTTCCCGAATCACAGTAAGATCCGGCCAACTATAGGGCCATAGGGCCAACCGGGGAAGGTCTTAGGGCGCCAGTCAGTTCAAAGCTTTGATTATACTAGAAAAGATCCATTGTTGGTTCGGTTTACCTGTGAAGAAGAGTCTGACGTCTTGAAGAGCCAACTCAGCCAAGGTGAAGGGCAAGCCGCAGATTGACTTTTCGGCAATGCGGTCCGATGACGAAATATTTGGAGTGCACTGCGCTTTTCTCCCAAGGGCTGATTTTATTTTGTATGAGGTTCGACCATGCTCATGGTGGAACATTGTCAAAGCGTGCGTGCAGTGAAAATCAAAGAGCAAATATTTCTGAAGATCTACACACTTCTTTTCCAGGTCACGTTTGAAGTTAACTCGCACCCTTCCACCTGCAGGCCTGTTTTGTTTCGTACTGGCAGTCAAAGCATCGACGGATCATAACCTTATATCTTGCTATGCACACAGGAGATTATCAAGTTTATGGCTTCCTGATGTATAATTTCAAATGCAAGGTTTCGAATTGCACATCAATTGAGCCTAAATCAAAACTGCTTCTTGTACTTTCAGTTCATCTGATGTTCAAGCTGAAATTAGCTGAATAAAATTCTACACTCACCTGTAACGAAATTAATGTGAAATACTGAGTAACAATCCAGGAACCAGGTGAGTTGAGATGCAAGCTGAAAACCACTTGTATCACTGTGTGTTTCAGCTGTCGAAACTAAACATTTCAACCTAAATTCCAGCTTGGCTTAAATGTGAACCAAAAGGTTTCCTTTCACCCAGGCTGAAATCAATTTTTTGGCTGGTGGTTCGGATTTCACTGGTGCTGAAAACAATTGTTTCCATTTATATTTCAGCTTGGACTGAAATTCAACCTGATATCCGGCATTTCGGGGGGAGCTGAAATGAATAATGACACCACTAGTTTAGGTTTACTGTTTCACTTGCAGTGTTCTGCAATCTGACAGTTGGCAATTTCAGTGTAGCTGAATGGTGATTTTATTCATCTAATATCAACTTTAATATCAGTTGAACCAAAACTTTATGAATCAGCCTCAATTTCAGCTCATTTGAAGTACAATTTGAAACTTTGCATTTCACATTATACATCAGGAGGCCCTAAATCTGGCAATCTTCAGTGTGATGTGCTATGCCCTGCACCGTCACAGCCTATATGCTATTTTGAGTGCGTCTTATTTTGGTGCCAAGGCTGTTATCCCGGCGCTTAACATCTTTGCCTTATTCCTTCACCGCCCATGGAGGGCAACTCGTCTGCGGAGAGTCAGTTCAACTTAAATTCGACCCCATATGATCATGAATTGGCCTCGTGAGTGATGATCCTCGGTTTCTTAGCCCTCTCACTCGATGTAATTGTGTCTCCCCTCTGTCTGACTTAGCAGCGGGATGTTCTCGGATTGCCAGAACTTCACTGTGACCGGCGAGACTTTCAACAACGTCACAAACCACTATACCACTGTTTCGACTATGCCCTCCGGTACAACTCTAACGGTGGCTTTGAAAGGAAGCTAATAACCGAGGACAGATTTCCGAATGATCCCGCTCGGGGGTATCGACCTTCGATACGAGATACGAGTGGACATTGACACGGGTTTTGTGAATCGGCGCGAACGCGAACGAGCGTGTGTTCGTCGCGTATATTCTGCCAAAATTGAAGGCCGGATGTCCAACGTTACGGTGGCAATGTACCAAGGCCCTGACGCTAAGGAGGTGTGCAACTCCTGATTTTCTGCTTTGTCTTCTCAAGCTAGTAGGAGTGGCACCAACATATCGCGCAGTGCATGTCGGTCCGGCGAGTCTTAGGCAACATCTTTATTGCTTGTCATTTGACCGAATTATATCCTTAGCCATCCGAATATGGTTCAAATCTATGGTGCTGCGAGTTCGGGCGCCGGTATTCATGCTACCATCCTCAACGATGGTGCGGTCTCCCATTTCAGTCTTCTTGTCCCTAAGTTTGGTGCCTGAATCAGATCTACTTCCCTTTCGAAACTTTATGGCTCATGGTAAATATGATTGTGGAAGAAAAAGGGACGCGACTTTGGCGGTTTGAATACACAGCCTGTGCAAAAACAAAATATAAAGGAAGAAGGGTAACTACCAGGTAGATGATTTGGTGCCGGTAGCCGTCTGGATCCAGTGGGATTGAGAATGGCTCTATCAACATTCCCATTTCTTGACAGTATACATCTATGCTTACTGTGTAAGTACACTTTTACCTCCCATCGCGCATCTTCAATTGTCAACAGAGTACAGATTTGCGTGTACGGAAGCTCGCCCCTGCCATTTACACCCCTGATGCTAGCGTTATAGGCTGCGAGTGACTATGTTTATTCCGCATTGCAGCAGGAACTCGTGAGCTCCATTCATCATCCGTCTCACATTTTCATGGATTATTACAGCATTGGGACCAATGCACGGATTGGATCCGCTGCTCAACGGGGCGAATTTGTGCAGAACTTGCACCAAAGCGTTTATTCTATTCGTCTGACGATTTGGATAGCATTCTTGGCATGCAGGGAATATTTTCCTTAAGCGCACCAAACACGGAAACCATGGTCATCGACACTATGATGCTAGAAACTTATCATGATATATGTTCCAAAAGTCTGCGCCGATTTCGAAAGCTTACGATGTCTCTCTCCGGAACCGCAAATATACCAGCAGTGCTTCGCTATTCTCCAAGCGGTCTTCTTGAAGACTCGGTCGAGATAGCCGCGTTGCCGAACGTGGCCGCCCATCACGCAGGTTGGAATGCATATGCGGCGGGCGAAGTCATGGAGAATGGCTGGACCCGGTATTTCATTTCACTCCATAGACTACTATCTGCGCTAATAGCGCGCTTATGTTGGAAGTTTCCGATCCTGTGAAGCGGCAAACGGGAGTTTCAGGTTGGTAAAATGGTCCAACTTGGAATTCTGGCTTAGCCAAGCAAATCACATATTCACTCGACTCCAAATCACTTCCAATTTCAAGGATTACGGTACTGCGCCCAACCCAGAACCCCTTTGCATTTGTGTTGACCTCTCTGAACAGTCCTTGTGGATCAAGTGAATTTCGAAGTTAAATTGCCCTTCACCACAAAACCGTGTCTTCCGCCGGGATTCCTATTCCTCTGTCCCACGGCGGATTTCAACCTTGCTCCATCATCATTCAGATGGCCCGAATGTCCAGCGTATTGGTCTCTTGATCCCGAGGGTGCCGACCTTCTGACCGCGGAGGAGGCCGCACGGCTGGGTTTCCCCGGCCATTGAGCTGACATCCACAATGCACGGACATTACTGGGATGCCAGTGTGTACGCAGGACTCCGCCAATTCCATTACACAAAGGGTTTCGATCCAGACGCGCCGGATGTCGCCCGGCATTTTCGATATCCAATTTTTCAACTGTCTCGTGGTCAGCAAGTTCAACACGCCCAAGCACCCGTCATTGGCTGATACATACTCCCAGGGACTCGCACTCATTCTGATAGGGAGGAGGATCATCTGGACACGAACGATACACAGACATTTGTTCCCGAAGACGACGGTAAGTCGAATTCGAAGTAACTATCCCGGTATTCGAAGCGTAGCGAAGATTATAACTTAGAGGAACATTTCGCCCGCATCTTCATAGACGACGAAACAGGGTACCCACAGACCTCTGAGACTGAGGACTCGGAATACGGTAAGTGGAGTGTATCTTGCCCAACTCTTAATTCGCACTGGAACCGTCATCGAAACTCAGAAATAATTCGATGACGAAGATCATTTTTCAGAGGTGGAAGATCGTGATTCGAGACCCATTCTTTCCGACTTGGATCATGGTAAGCAGATACTTCGCTTCTACTGATTTGGCTTTTGAGTCTCGATCTTCAGAATGTATCTCTTCGGGCCTGATCGCTGGGGACGAGTTGGAGTTTGACGATGAAATGGTTTCGCAAACCTGCAAGTTATGGATGAATGTTCAGCTGACATTGATTTTATTCCTGGCCGTCTCGTGGCTCAACGGCCAGGTGGTAGGAACGATGTAGATGCTGTATTCGGAAACCGTTCGTCATCTGAATCTGAACAGGACGAATGGAAATGGAAGATGTGATGAGCTGCGATATGACCAAAGCTTCAGAGGCGCCGATTGTAGAGAATATACAATATATAATCAGCAATTCACTGTGTTTAAATAATGACAGTGTCGGTCGATTCGCAGAACTGCCTATATTTTTTCCTTGCAGTGTTTCGGGTACATAAGGGAAAGAGGTGAGCTTATAGACCAAGATTACTGTCCACGACAGGGCAGCATGTACAGGAACGAAATCGAGTCATACCTGGATCGACAGAGCGATGAAAAATAATGTGTTCGATTATCTATTCACTGAGCTAGACATAGTACGATACGGCCAGTCTTGAATATCGGGGCGTGGCTGTATGGTGACAGCGCCGTACAGAATCTTTTGTGTGTTTTCAGAACCACGTAAGCCAGGTTGTCGTTGGGTTGTGGGCGACCAGGATCGACCACATTGTAGCTACTTGCTGCGTACTGAATGTTATATCCCGCATGGGAAATGCATGGCCCTCTGCAGAAGACAGACGTCCCCGCGAATCTCGAGGGCACGCATTGCCCATCTGTTGGAGTGTCGCATTCATAAAGGCGTCTTGCCGCAGATATTCCACAGCTCATGTCATTTTCCCACACGAGTAATACGTACCGGCCTCCCGGGAGCAACTAAAGATCTTCGTTGCAAGCAAGGCATTCGGGAGTGCATTTTCTTCAACCAAAGTGGGGGACGTATCAGATGACTGTATCGCAGGGCCAAGCACCGTTCTTTTTGGACGAGTGCACTCAGCTCGACAGAATGATCAGCGAGAGAACGAATGTGGGACGATTGTAGAGCCGGGAAGCATCCCCTCACTTGCATTCAGTCTCGCACTGCTCGCGTCCTGAATCTCAGGGATTCGCATCGCGGAGGAGTATGCTGGGACTATGAGTGGATGTGGAGGAGGAGGAGGAGGATGTTAACCGCGGTGGTCCCAATGTGGTGTTAGAACTAGCCCATTGAATAGGAAGGAAGGGGCACGAGGAGATGTCGGCTCCCAGCCGGTATCACTCCCTGCTCCACCTCGAGGTCGGCGTCCGCAAGCTCGGAGTAGATGGGCATCTGACGAACGAGAGAGACGGACATGTACCGATGCAGGCAGATGTCCATTGCACAGCGGAGTGGAGCGGGACGGAGAGGGGCAGGGTGTGTGCGAGCATCGAGGGACAAAAGATGAATGGTGAATGGTCCGCTTCCCGCCCCGCGCTCGCGCTCGCACGCATATGATGGGCGCGCACTTTGTCCCTCCTCCCATTTGCTCTTCCCCACTTCCCAGCTAGCCAGTCAGACGATTGGGTCCCCTAGTGCTCGCACCCCTCGTTCTTGCTGTCGGCTCCACAGTCTGCGTCCCCATCCGCATCAGCGACCGCTCTCAGGGTTGTAGCACTACCCAAGAATGCGCCGGGTGGGGGTGGGGAGCATGGACGCTGAGAGGGAGGCGGGACAGCCACTGCGCCTTAGTGGACTTCACACGAAGAAGTGAGTGCGGGACGTGCGCGGATGACGGAGCCGCCGATAGGCGAACAAGCAGACCTTTTCGAACGGGTCGTCAGCGTGCCACGGTGGATTAAGTCGAGGGCGGAGAGGGTGTCAAGCATCGGCGTTGATGACAGCACGCCGCTGCGTTGGATCCTGCGCGGAAGTACCGTTCAAAATGCTGAGATTTCTGTCAAAGGCTAATCACGCACTGTTCTTGCCCCGAGTACTTAGGTGATATGATTGAGAAAGGGACTGGATCGGATGGTCCAACTCAGAATTCATTTGGTCGCGTCGTTCAGTATGCTCGAATGGTCGTGCCAACCTCTTGGTGCGCCTGAGTGTACGGTGAGGACTCTTGCAAAATGGCAAGAAGCGGAATGTGGAAGAGAACGGAAGCGAATCGGCCCGCCTGTCGATCAATCTCCCAACGCGATCACGTGTAACCGCGCGAGTTTCGCCAGGAACGCGCATCTGAGGGTACGGCTCCCTTCTCAGGGCACTGGGTTATGCATGCGCATGAAAATCTAGTCATTTGATTGAGTCAAAACATGAAAATGAAAGTAAAAAATTCCGAACCCCTTTCGCTATGGTCTGACCTCGATTCGAACGAGGATGCCCCGCATGAAATTAAAAGCTCAAGTGTGCTCTCTTATGAGCCGCAGATGCACTTCTAAATGCTACCAGATCTTATCCTCCCTTTTTTCACTGAAGATATATGTACGAGTTTTCTTTGAAGATCTAACCATGCTTGTGCTGGAACATGGTTGAACCGTGCGTGTTGTGAAAATCAAGCAGCAAACGGCACGTAATTCAGATCTCTGCTAACAACATTTGGCTTAGGCCGCATGTACACGTCCGTTAGAAATCTAGTCGACTGCTCGAGCGAAGACATTAAAAAAACTCGAGACATCTTCACTTATGGTCTCACCTCGAATTGAACGAGGATGTTCGCCATCAAATCGACCTCCGCAATACTTTATGAGCTGCAGATTGTTGCTGTAGAGTGTTTCCCCAGCTCTGCGACATTCCATTAAAAAATAATTGCAACATGTAGAAAAAATTTAGGTAAGATCCAGGAATCTCGAGGGTGCAAACGGTGTGAGCTGGGGGCAAATCGTGTCAACCTCAGTACATAATCACTAGCAAACTCGAGGTTTTTGAGTGAGGCGCTGAGGCACCAAGCTGCCGATGTATGCAATGTCTTTGGTAACAATACAGAGACAGATGCTTGCTCCCGGACCTTACGGGAATCTTTCTGCGTGATCTGTCGCCGCGGCACATCAGTCAGTTTATAGCGCCCTCGCAAAAGAAAAGAATAAAAATAAAAATAACAGGACTCACCGATTGTCCTGTCTGTTTCCGAAGGCCACCATCCTTCAGAGCTACAAATCTGGACCTTCAAACCGTCTGCGACAAGAGACTCGAGTTCAGCGAGGATGAGGTCGTCTGTTGGAAGACCCGCAAGCTCGCTGACCCGCGGGTTGTCAAAGCCCAGCTTGAATGACTTCAGGACCTTTCTGTCGCGATTCCGGACGCGCAAACACCGGACAAGCCTCGTATAGTTGATGCCGTCGCGCCACGAATTCAAACGAAGGGACCTGAGATGGGGAAGGAGGGTGGTATCCCGGAGGCCATATATGAAAGAATCAAGGTAGGTGTATGTATCAAGGTCGAGCGATATGATCCCAGAGAAGTCCGAGAGAATGCGTATCAGCTCCCAACACTCTGGGTGAGTGGAAATCTGCAATGCTAGGTGCTCGAGGACGCAGGCCGATCGAATACGAAATGAAGACAGGGCCTGGAACTGTGGGGGGTGATGAAGTTCGAGCCGGCGGAGCTTGGGAAGCGTCAGGTAGTCGAGCACTGGCGGGTCGGGTGCATCTTCTCGACTTTTAATAATCAATGATTCGAGGTTTGCTGTAACTGGAACTACACCAGCCTTGTCGAAGGGAGTATAATCACTGATGCCAGTGTCCAGGTGCAAAAGTTGTGGGAAATCTGTCAACATATCCACCAGGGCGGCCACCGACATTTCCTGAAGCTGTAGGGTGTGCAAAGACACATAGGATTGAAAAAACACTCCGTTGGCAAAACTCATGTATGGGAGGCGTATTTCGCGGAGGGCTGACGCATTGCGAAAAATGGAGAAGGGATCCGGACCCGAGCCATAACACGCCATCGCAAGATCACGAAGGACGGGGAAGTCGGAGCATGTCGCACGAAGGGCCTCGCAATCGCTGTCACTGGCTTTAAGCTCGAGCCGACGAAGCTGCCCGGCATACGAGGGGATGACGGAGAGGACTTCCTTGGAAATAGGCTGATCATATGGCAGCCGCAGCGTCAAAGAGATTGGACTGCGCTTTGCGCGGGAAAGCCATGTCCGGAGTAGCGGCATTGTCCCGTTATCAGGAATATTCCGACGGCCGACCTCGAATTTCAAGTCAATGGAGCTCCATAGCCGTGCGGTGGCGAGTGCGACATCCCGCCAATGTCGACACACTTGAGCGAGAACGAGTGGCGCCTTGGTGGCTGATGGCTGGACGCGGCCGTGGAATGGCAGGCACTTTAGAAATATGCGGGAGGTAATCTCCGGAGGGAGAGTGAGGACAGGATACACCACAGAAGCCAAAGCGGCCTCCAGATCCCTTTCCCTGGTTTTAAGCACTTCGAGTTGGTGCTGGATGTCGGCTAGCTCTGCGCGTTGCGCTGAAGGGGTGCCTGCCGGGAATCGCGCGTGGCACCAATTTAGGTGGCCGCAATCTTCGCAAATGACGCTCATCGATGTCTTGGGCGCCAGAAGATGAAGGCAGAAAAGCCCTAACGCAAACCAAACCGAGAAAGCTCAGTGGCATGAACAAGACAAAAAAAAACCTCGCGCACCAGACGGGACTCGAGATCGTGGACGATGGCGTTGTTCAGAGATGAGCTCGGAACGTTCCAAGTATTGACCAGACCCTGTGCGCGACTCGGATGGGCAAGCGTTGCCGTGCAGGTGGTGAGAAGATGAGCCTGAGATGATGCGTGGCTGCATCACCACCTGATTGGCAGCATCAAAATGTACTAGATGTTCAAAATACCTTCCTTCTCGCTCCGTTTTGCACGTATTAACGTCGGACGTATCAGAAACACCAAAACACATGTACTCCTGAAATGCCCGAGTACTTAAGAAGGGACGCCGAGAGACAGATGGAAAGACGCGATCGTAAGCAAATCGGAATAAAACAAGGATTAAAAACATCAAGTATAAGACGAAGCAAAGACGAAGCTAATGTAAGGTTGACGAAGTAATTTCATGAAGCGGACAGTAGAGATCTAGCAGAAAAGGAGGCAGGTGAAGACGTCACGACGTCCCACAAGCCGAACCCTTCTCCGGTCACTCGAGCACTGGCGCCGAGTTCACCAATCCAAATTCCAGTGCTTTCGCATTCGGCCATCTTCCTCCTGCGCTGACTCCAGGTACCAGACGCCGGCAGCGTGACATGACTGGTGGAAGCAGAGCCGCGACGAAGCTCCCGAGCTCGATGCTGGACGAACAAGAGGTAAGTGCGAGCGCCGAAACTGGTAATGCTCATGAGCGAAGCGATGCCGCAGATTGGAATGCTTCTCACAAGAGCTCGAGGCAGCCCTAGGGCGCGCGAATCGATGACGCGGAGATGGCCCACTGCTGAGACGGGCGCACGCAAAGTACGAGTGGCGCAGCCTTTTAGAACGCATGAGCTCACAGGACATATTAAAGGGTGCGGGGAGTGGGGAGCCAGTCCCGTGTAGCGATCCTAAGGCACGGAAAAGTGGTGCTGGTGGAGGTCGCAAATAGCAGGAAGGGCCGAGCGAAGACGGCTATCGTAGCTGGGAATGCGGGCGACGGTGCAGCAGCAGTGATGACGCGAGCGCCACTCAGGTAGGGCTTGCGAGTAAAAGTCAAGCCACAACGGCACGATGGTGGTTGAGAACGTCGCTCTGGCATGAGCGCAATGAGATGTGGCGGGGGAAAGGAGTGCGGGAGGGATGGTCGTCATGCGAAGATCTCGTGACGTGTCGCCCATATCAGGTAGAGCGCAGCAAAGAAGAGACTGGAGGGGAGAGCGGCGACACTGCTAAGATGAAGGGGCACGAGTGGGACGAGGAGCGTGGATACGCCAGTATAAGGTACATCTCCACGCCGGTATACGAAAAGGGCGGGGAGGGAGGTGGGGATGTGGTCGTGCCATAGGCTATTGCGCCGTGAATTTCACGTCGTGGTATGGCTACCGCTCCTTCAGAGAAGGTCCCTCTCCTCAGAGCGTACAGCGCCGATTCGGATGGCACTTTCACCACCACCTGCACCCGCACCGCCCGCAACTCCATACCCGCAACCGCTCCCCGCTCTCCCGCCGCCGTACGATGTGCATCCACCCACGAAACGCAAAGTGCACGCAGTGCGACGGTCCGTCGTCCGCACAAGGAGCCGCCGATCACCGTCATATCCCTCCCTCCTCCGATACACTCCACTCGACTTCATCCCCGCGCGAGTCGATAAGGAGGGCGAAGAGACGAGGAATGGTGGGAAGCAAGGCCGGGGAGGCGTGCATCGGATTCAGATTGGCCGAATTCGAAAGTCCAACCACACCAGCTTCGATGGTGAGCAGAACGGCATGGCCCTCCCATGCCCCAGCCAGCCCTCGTCCTTCGTTCATGTCTTTCCTGCTCGATGACCTCCGCCGCGCACCGAACCCGCATGCCCGAGCGCATCGTGAAAACCGGACTCCATCGTCCATCGCTACGTCACCGACGCAAATCCACCAAAGGGACGGCGAAAGCGCGGGAGCGGAGAGGCGAATAGCGAGTCTTTGCCGCACGAATTTGGCGAGGACGGGACCGGCACAATCTGGGAAACGCGGTGAGTCAAGGACGGTCAAGCAGCAGTCGAGGATACATACCAGTCGTACGCAGCGTCCCCGCAATCGGTGACAGCGGCAGGTGAACGTGGAACGGGAGGACGATCCAATCCAAGCGCGGGAAGCGAGCGGAGAGGTGATTGTGCTGCTGTATGCTGTAGATCCGCACTGAGAGTCTGACGAGTACGGGACCGGCGAGATCTAGGAACGTGAATGAGCGGCTACTCAAAGGACGAGAGCGAGGCAGCAGTCTACATACCAGTAGCGGCGGCGGTGCGTCCCGCACGATCGTCGGCGACAGCCGCAGCGTGCCCCTCCGCTCGGCGACCTCCGCCAGACGAGGCTTCGTGCGTACACTGCTCCTCGCTCGACTGGTACAAGACGCGTCAGACTCGCTCCCCATTCCCATTCCGTCTCGATTTCTATCCATGAGAGGGCACGCACGGTCTTCTGCTCACGAGCGGCCCTTGCTATATGTCTTGACGGTCGAATTTATAGCTCATCGGGGGATAGCGTTCGAGACGAGGCCCAGTGTGGATGGTCGTGCCACAGCTGGCTGGGTGTACGGTAAAGCTCGAACATTGCAGTGGACGCAAGCCGAAGGAAGCGATGGACCGGGCCGACTATCGCCGCGCGTCAGCCGCCGCAACGCGATCACGTGGAACCGCAACACCCGCACGCACGTACGGACTCTGCTCAGTACAGTGGACTATACATGTCTATGAGCAGTCGCTTGAATGAACACATGAAAATAAAAATCCTTCACCCGGTTCTTCACAGTCTGACGTCGGATCGAACGAGGATGTTCTGCTCACAAGATATAAATCTACACCTCCATGGTCTGCAGATGCACTCCGACATGCTATCAGATCCTATCACTTCTGTTTACGCTGTGAACAGGTGCGAGTTTTGTGGAACATAATGCAGGAATCTTTTCAAAGTTCATTCAAAATTCAGAACTCATTTAGTTCAGGGTAGCGACCGACAAAAAATGGTGCATGAATCATGGCACAGAAATCTTGCTTTGCCGCAAGTTCAGAGCTTACGGTAGTTGCTTATAGATGCATGGAGGTCGAGGCCAGCAATCTTGTTAATCAATTGTCGATGATTCTAAAAGAGAAAATGGACAAGAATGGAGCACGGTCTGACCTCGATTCGAACAAGGTTGTTTTGCCTTGGAAGATTGGGGAGATCGAGGACGAGTTGCACAGTACTACCAGAGTGATTCACCTTGCCCAAACCGTGCATAAGCAGGATTCTATCCAGCAGCTGCTGCTGGAACATCATCGAGTCACTGCCATTTGGCACTTCAATGTCTTTATTCAATTTGGAACCAATGCCAGTAACCTGTGTCGTCCCAGTAAATTTAAATTTACTCCACTGAGAAACCTCGCAAAAAAGGTCAATTCGCAGCAATTCATGGTCTGACCTCGAGTCGAACGAGGGACGAGGGCCTTCTAGCTCCCACAAATGAATGCCACATGCACGCTAAAGCGCCATTAGACCTCTTTTCTCTTCTTTTGCCTTTAATAACCATTGACAGACTTCTTCTTGGGTCGGTTCAACCACGCTGGAACACCATCGGAACACTTGTACACTTATTGTCTCCACCCTGAGAGAATCATTTTACGAAACCACAACCACGAAGAAGAATTGAAATGGGAGTAGTCTGGCCATGGTACGTGCGCTCGTAAACCCATTACAGAATTCCTTGCCATCGATTTACCCTGCCTGGTCCTTGATCGAAATATCCTTCTTCCTCTCACTCCCCCCTACTTCCCGTTTTCATGTCCTCCCCCTTAAAGAAGGGAGCCTGGCCCCAGGTTCCCGGTTTAGATACATAGGAGGAGGAGGAGGAGGAGGATTGTTACGAGGTCCTAAATTTGAAACAGCAGGGGGCTGTACTACATACATAGGTGTCGTTTGTATGCTACGGATGTCCCTCATCGCTGTCGTCTTGAACAGCCCCAGTTGTTAGTGTATTTAACCGCACCAATTTATCGTATCCATCCCGCTCAAGGCAAACGACAGCTGCGAAAAAAATCAGGGATCGGCACTTGGATAAAAGAGTGGTATGGTAGAACTGACATCATCATCTCCGGCGGCAGCGGCAGGTGCATCGACAACCCCACTTTCACCACCAGCAATACTTTTTGGCTGAGTCCACACATGTACTTCAGACTTTAGTAACATGATGTTCGATTTTACTAACCACATAAATCGCGGTGACACTCATCGTCGCCGTGTAAAGAAAGCCAAGTATAGAGGACGAGAAATTTCATCTTGATTCCACCCCGGGCACAACGATGGATCTCCCCTTTTATTCTAGCATGCTTATATTTAACCTTTTGATTCCGGCGTTTCGAGGGGCCTACCCGGGTCCTCGCTCCATGAGGAACCATCAACGACCTATCTTGTATCGCATTTCCTCCCCATGTTCCTTGGTTCTTCTCCGTTGGGTTCAGTTCTCCTTTCTTAGTTATATTGGTTCCTGACGATAGGATACTTGCGATAGGATAGGATAGTTGCCGGCGCCAGGTCCCGAGTGGGATCAGAACCAGGATAAAATTATCGCCCACTGTGGTCCCATTTCTGGAACGTGCCAGGTTGTAATCTACAATACCTAGGTCTATAGAATGTATTGGGCTACACCACTACCCAGCCACCATCGACCAGCTGATCTCCGGCAGCTGAGCAGCAGCTAGGTGGAAGTACCGAACAAACCACTTACGTGCCTTCAGGCCAAACCATGGGTTCCTCTACAAAAATTCCGAAGACTTTGTAGGCAAACTTAGCCACTTGATAGACTAACAGCCGGAGACCATACTACATACATAAGATGTCCTAATGTCTGCTATGAATGTGTCTAATCTCCACCATTGTGAACTAGCCCGCCTGAAATCTATTGCATCAACAAAATCGCAAATCACGCGCGATCTTTTCTGCGCATTTCTAGGCGACAGTTATATATCCAATTATACCCGGGACTACTCCAACAAAAGCACTTTTAGAATAAACCCAGAAGACCTGGCTCGGTCAGTTGACCGCTCGAGACAAAAAATTGCATACCAAAAAGGAAACTTCGATAGCTCGCGTTAGATCTTCAGACATACCTAGTATCTCCTAAACAGACGTTCTATATGATTGCTCGTATCTCGATAAGACATACGTCGTGATTGCGCATGCGCGCGATTGTATGCGCGAGCGAATTGTATAAACCCCAATGTGTTTTTCCGACCCATGCGGCAATTATAAAATTACCTCGATAATTGCCATCCACAGGCAGGATAAGTTGTATAATTATCTTGTAGTTGTTGAATCGATTCCCTGCGCGTTTGCCGGGGCTCTTCTGCTATTTCCGAGTAAAGGACGTGGACACATTTATTTCAACAATGAGCAGGTGAATTAATTGCGAAGGGAAGAGCGTTGGTACCTTCTCTTCACTGGCAACAAGCGAGGTTCCGGACCCCGATCTCAGCGAACTCCAACGCATTGAAGGGTCGGATAAGAAAAATGAAACGACATCTTGATATCATTATGATACATGCCCGAAAATAGGCCGATCGTCCTCTTAGTTGTTCTTATCGCATGCTCCGCCGAGAGGCTCTCAAGAGCCCTTTCTCTTCGGTAAATGCTCGACTTCCTTAGTGGTCCCAAGCGAGACTCTCGAGTTGAAAGAGGTCTGTCGTCATTGACTCATACCTAGCAGTGGCGCGGATGTGCAGATAAATAGGTATGATGCGTCTGGAACGGAAACTAAAATCACGGGCTACCCTACAAATATTAATAGGATTGGCATGCGCAACTGTCGGCATGAAACGAAATCGCTTTATTTTTGTGTTCGTGATCAAGTGAGGATGCCACCGGTTGCCCGTTTACTTAACACCCGACCTTCTATATGTGTCAACTTTGAATTGAAGTCTTTTCTGGGCACAGTGCCATAAAATATCCCCCGTCCCTCTGATACAACTTTCATGGCTCCATACCACCCCCTCTCGAGCGACGACGAAGTCACATCCTTTCTCCCCAAATCTCGCGACGAATTCTCTCATAGACCCAACTTGAAATCTTGTCGTGAATTGCGAGGCGCACGCAGCTGGATCATCGGTGTTTCTTCCTGCCTCAACTTTATACTTGTTGTAGCCTTGGTGGTCTCGACTCGGCCCCTAGAATTGCCACAGTATTCGAGCAGCGTCCTTTATTGTATGCAATGCACATACATTGCTGGGATTCATGTCGTTGAAAGTTGTTTGCAGCCCCAGCCCAAGATGCGATCAGTTACTCTCTCACACTGTTTTCGCACTCGGACGCGACAATTGATTCTACATTTCGAGGTGCCGGCCCAGATGTCGATAAGGCCTGGCAAGAACTCTATGGCTGTGAGATTAATATCATTTCATTGTTTGCTTCGACCTAGAACTCGACTCCACCCTTTAGTTGGCCCGTCGATCCTCACTGAAGATGAGGCCAAGAAGCTCCTGAATTCGACTGATCCGATCTTGGTTGCAGATCAAGAAACACATTCCGTGGTGGTAGGTGCAATCTAACCTCTGCCTCAAGAGTCTGCCGTAGAATCTGAAAATGCGTTAGCTTGCTGTCTTTCACGATCTTCATTGCTTGGTGGGCCAGTTTCACTTGCGCGTGCGTTCTTGGTTCTGACTTCCCTGCGTTAGAATCTTGCACGGATGTCACTGTACCCAGATCATTATAATTCTCCTGCACTCAAGGCGATTCTGACTCCACATCATCTTGGCCACTGCATCGAGATGCTCCGCCAATCAATTCAGTGTATCTCCGATATCTCACCCTTGCCTGCCCGGACCGGTCACTATACGAATGGTTTGTTGTATAATTATAAGGCGAACATCCCACACATGTGCCGCGATTTTGGGAAGGTCAAGGAATGGGCATCAGCGAGGACGGGAACGGATGAATTTGAGAAGGCCTACCTCACTCGGCACATTTGGGGATCACCACCCTCTCAGTAGTCGTAACCTCACTGGTTGAGTACACTCGGGCCCATATCACAATATATTCATGTTTTATCATATTCATATTCTGGCGTATTCATATTCAACGGAAACCTCCTAAGCCGTATCGTATTCATGCGTATTTGAATATATTCAAAATCTTTTGTATCATATTTTTGGCCAGCACTAAGGTAGAATGCGACTTGCCGCGACAGATCTGCTGGCGATGGAGAGTATAACAAACCGAGGTACGAGGTTAAATTGTTATAGCATCTGTTTATAAGAGACTAGATGGAGAGAGAACTGGACTGTCTGAGGGCACTGAAGGCTCAGGACACGAATATTCGGTAGGAGATCAAAGGGTATAATGTGTTGGTCCCCAGGACGACACGCAGGGCTCTATGAGTAATTTAGGTAAAGTTTAGCAGTTAGCGAAGTCCAGCTGTGATAGTAACGTTTGAACATGCAGAAATCAAGATAAAATCTGTTGCATCCAGAGCCAGGAAGTAGTATGAGATCTAACATGCACGTTGAAATCGACCCAGGATGAATTAAAATCCTCGCATATGACGAATTAAAATTAACCCCAACCCCCACCTTGACAGAAAACATCCCACAGTTTTTGATCGCCATATCAGTTCGGCTCAAATTTTGGCAAACGGTGTCCTCCCAGGTCGGGATCCATCCCACCAGGGCCAAATACCAAGTTTCACTATCTCAAAGCCTTCTATTATGCAAGTGGCCCACTACCTAATGCGGCCAGAAAGGCAGTTGCAGATAATATCAATAACATTGTTACATTCTATAGTTCATCAAGCATCGCAACATTTAGATGTGCCGTAGGATGGAAGAATCGGAGAGCCCTGTCAAGGGTGGCAGAATGCTCTTACACCGCTATGACAGAGCCGATTCTGGCTAGGGGAACTGAAACATGGTTTCGAAGACGGGCGAGACCAGGGATAGGATCGCTCAGTGAACGTAGAAGCTCGCACCATCAGAAGATCGGGAAATTGCGTCGGCCTCAGCTGCATTAGCAAATGGATGGGTCAGGACGAATGGATATAAGTCGATGTTCTTTGGGATGGGACTCGACATGGTGGTGAGGTAGAACGGAGTTCGGGGCTCGTAGGCCTATTCTTTGACATGTGTACGTACGAAAATAAGTGATCGGTCCGAGGACCGATGTGCCGCACGATATGCAAAAATATGTCGAGGGCCCAAGTTTCTTTCATAGATGTGTGGACCGATGAAATTCAAGGAAAGCAACAAGCAAAAGTCATCAAAGAGAAAGCGTACGGGTAGCTCGATAGCTTAAAGGTCCCAAAACTTAATTTCGGTCTCAAACAACGTAACGACGCGCAAAGGAACAAGTTACAATTCAGAAATAACGCAAAAATCAAGACAAATTCAAGCCAGTTCGTACTACACGGATTGCTTACCCCTGTTCTGTATCTTTAGATAGTTCGCCACTATCGAACTATTCTTCCCCAACACCTTAGGCGGTGGGGATCCTCTTGTAGTATCCTTCAGAGTTGATAATGTGGTTAATGCTACCGTCGGGCTGACGCAGGCCTCCACAGTAACGGGCAGAGCCGGCGGTGAGGACCTTTTTGTACAGCGTGCAAGTGAACTGGGGATATCCCTAATAAACGATGTCAGAGAGGTCATACTCAAGCCAAATCCGGAACTCACCCTTGCGTAGACGTCGTGGTAGGCTATTTTATGAAATTAAGTTGTGCTGCAACAAAAAATGATATTGAACACGTACTGTTGAAGAAGATGCATCCGGAGATTGAATCGCACATGGCCTGGCAGTCTTTTGGAAATAAGTTTAGCCGCTGAATGTACACCTTGATAGTAGAAGAATTTACCTTCCACAACCTCCACCAGCCCATAAGTCAGATAGCTGACGTCCTCGCAGCCACAGTCCAGGTCAAAGAAGGCCCTGGTGTACGGGGGAGAGTTGTGCGGAGCCTTGGGGCAGTGGAAGAATGGGAGAATGTCCAAAAGCCCGCAAAACACCTGGTGATGAGTAGGTCAGTAAGCCCACGCATCTAATTCAGGTGGGCATACCGAGTCCAAAACGGAGAAGATTCTGAAAGGCGCCTTGCCATTGCCATAGTACCATCCGGGATTGTGGCCTACATTCCACGGGGCAATAGGCGCTCCGTAGAAGTTCCCCGGGTTGAGAGCCGCCGCAGTGGCGATCGTTTCGGTGGAGAAGTTGGCGGCCGATACACCAGTGGCGCCAGTGGCGACGACGACAAAAGCGGAGAACAAAGTGCTGAAGCGCATAATGCTGCAAGTAAAGTGGGTGTTTGTAGGTCTGTGTGTCTGCAGATGTGGACGCACAACTTTCAGGGACTTGGAGGGTCAACTTTATACGATTTGTGAGCACAGCGTTCGTATCAGAAAGTTTCAGCAATTTCATTTGAGCTGACATCTGTCTGGCACCATAGAAGATGAAGGGCGGCTAGCGGACGCCTCGGTGAACTGAAAATTCCTGAGACAACGCCTCACCCAGCATTTACGGCAAAAGCGCCAATGGTCCGTAATAAGCCGTTCTGCATAGTCGTTTCTATTATCTGATTCTTGGTTAAGACTGTGTTCCAAGGCACATCCAAGGGAGCCAGTGTGGCGATTTACCCCCTATGTACGGAAAGAACGCCAAATGGTTCACCAAAGTAGATTTTTCTGGCATAGAAGCAATTACTCAACCATCGTCGTCTTTCTGCAAACTTATCCACTAATGTCGAGCGGGAGGCTCAATGAGATCCTTGAACTTGTAATTGTTGAATGGTACGAAACGAATCGATGCGGCCAGAAACGAGCCAGTGGCGATAAACATAAGCCAGGAAGACACGGGTCTTCCAACAATGGAGGTGGCTCGGAGTTTGGTGATGATGTCCTTGTGCCTGGAATTCCTAGAATGATGTCGAGGCAGTGGATACGGCCTTGAATCCAGGTCTGACTGTCTTGGCCTTGGAGCAAAACGAGAGTAGAATCACCAAGAGTTCGCCGTGCCACGTAACTGTACTTCTCATACGTTACAACGTCCTCATGCTCCGTCAGAGTGTCTTGCGTTTCCCTCCACAATTTTGTCTTGGCGCCAGGCTAGCGGCGTTATTTGACCATTTGGTCTCTCCGACTTCCTTTTCTGTTCCAATTGAGTGATGGATCTAGCTTTGCCCGCAAGTGCTTCATTGACACTGTCATACGGCAACAAAATGCCAGGAAGCTTTTAAATGACCTGAATTCTCACTCGCGTTGCCGCGGCGGGGATACTTCCACCACCATCTCTGACCAGTGATAATTGCTTTGCGCGAAAGTGACTTCTCATGACTCGCATCATTTGCGCTGTCTTGTCTAAATGGTTCTGGACATGGTTGAATTTACGTAAATCAAACATTGTTCCACCGATCAAATGCAGAGGTCGTTGAACCACCAACTTCAGTATTCTCTGGCCACTTCGAAGTTTCACGAAGTTTCATAAGATATTGTAATATTCAGGACTGAAAACCGAGTTCATGTTTATCTCGTCTCTACGTTCAATTGTTCATACAGCGGCTGATGCCAACTTTGACTAATATCAAGAAAGCTCTTTAACTCCACTGCCAGGCCGTGGAGCAAATAAGCAAGTACAATTGGTTGAAATTCTGCGCCTCCTGCACCCTCGGGAGCAATGACAAGCAGGTAGCACATACAGTGTATTTCCTAAATGAACATGTGTCAACGGAAGTAAGTACGTCGGTTTCCCCTTCCAGGAGACGTTGCCGTATTTACGTCACAAATTAAATACTCCCGAAACCGTTGCATTGAAGAATATGGACAGAAACAAAATTAGTTTCCAATGAAGAGCTTGTTCTCGGTGTTAGAAGGGCGTCCCACTTCTTCCCGCCCGGTTGAACTTCAGCTTCTCGCGTCGTGAGATACACATCTCTGGCAGCGGATGCCAACCTGAACCACTTCGACGCATTGCTGTTGGGAAACTCAGGTTGTCATTCGAACGTTCTAATATAGTCGCCAGATGGTATGCCCTGTGTTGACCTCGGCAGTCACGAATCAATGTTGCTTTGCGTTTCCCAGGCAACTCGCTCCTAGCTACCTCTACGCAGGCAGTCGCATCTTTGCCGGTGCTCTGGGCGTTTTGCTGCCATCCTTGAGCGGCGAAGTCATGCGCTCATTGTCTACTCCACTGACTTGCTTGGATATCACCGCGCTGGCTCCCCTGGATATTCCCTTCGGTCAAGTCTTGGCCAAGACTATGCAGTCATGATGGGGTCGGACGATCCTTACCGCGTCTCCAAGATCCAGACCTCATACAACCACCATCAGGTTCGATTTTAGGTCACTGCCGAGGTCTCGAGCCGAAATCTCTTACTCTATACCTGGTCTAAAGCCAGCTGAAATATATATGGGCGTCTGAGGAAGGGCATGACCCAGGCCCAAATTTCTGGGGTGCCGGCCTTGAGACAAGGGTTTAGTTCTCCTCGCGCATGTGGTCTCCCTTCAGTTTCATGAAATATATTTGTGTCATGAGGTACCACGTATGTACACGGAAAATATATTCCTGACCAAATTCTTTCAAGGTACACACGGCTTCGAGAATTCAAGGGCAGTAACTGTGAACAGTATCAACGACAGAGCCTGCCGCCAATCAGGAAACAGTACTCACACGATGGTTTGGCGAGCGTTTTGGGTCGAGTCAGGCTCAGACAAAAGGAAGTAAGGGAAAATAAAAACACGCACATATCCCGAGCTTCCAGATGCGGGTGGCCTGATCGACTGGGCCGGTGCCGTCGCAGGTGCCCGAAATGTCGTTTGGGCGGTGTGCCTGTGTATTGAAAAGAGGGTTAGCGAGTTATTACTCAAGTCCGCGCTGTTGATAGTCCAATGTGCGTGCCAAATCCACACGACAGAGCTACGTGAAGAGGGTAGCCTACCTCATTGCACGGACAGTTCAGACTGGTGCATGTTACAACGCTGTCGGAGATGACTTTTCGGGGCTTCAAACATTTTTTATTTTAGTATGATATGGGGAAGACGGAGAAGTACGTACAACGGAGGAACCCTGGATGTTACTATCATAATCACTATACATGAGATCTTAGATTTCGAAATGGTTCAAATTTACATCAAGATCTGGGCTTACGTCTGTCTGCCGATATTTGCGGAGTCAAGGGTTCACTGCACGTTGGTGAATTAGAAGTCAAAGGTGGAGCAAGCAGGATGGTATACCACGGCGCCTGCCCGAACGCAACTTTCACACACACAATATTCTGAATCCATAGATATCCAGTTTTGAGGCTAGAGGAACTGGTTAACGGACTAGATAACCTTCTTCGAGCATTTATATGGCCGGTGTTTGTCTCAGGGGATCAGGGAACTCGAGAAATCTGCCTAGTTCAGACTTTCCCTCAGTTTTAGATGATGCCTAGTTGAGGGTACGTACTAGTCGTATGCAGCGTCCCCACAATCGTCGGCGACAGAAGCAGAAGGTCAGTTGAAGCCGTCGCCGACGGTACCATGTATGAGCCGTGCGTATCCTCCACTCCTCGACTCGCCTCGTACGTGTACTCCTTTCAATTCCGACTCGATTTCCGAACTCCCCATGATAGGCGATCCCGTTGTCGACGTATCGTACTCGCGTTTCTCGCGTCTCCGGCCCCCGTTGTCGCTCCCCGCAACCTCGGAGCAGCGTGCGGAAGATATATATAGAGAGAAGGGCGTGTAACGGCGGAATGAGGACCAGATGGGTCTGCAAGCAAAGCAAATGGACGCTAGAGAAGCATGCAATCGCGGGGGGTGGATCGATGTGCACACGGCTACAGTCATGGGTGGACCGGAGCGGGGATCGAGGTGTGCGGGAAAGCGTCGAAGAGGAAGGACCAATGACTCGACGGCACACTTCTCACCTCGCGCTCGTCATCATACCACATTTCCCAGCTGGCCAGTCAGTTCCTTGGGTTCCGCAAGTTACCACCTCTCGTTGTCGGTATCCGCATCTACGTCCGCATCCGCGTGAGAGACCGCTCCGAGGTCGCAACCAGAATACTCAGGTGCCGCATCTGGACTTCGCATCCGCGTGAGCAGTTGGAGTCATGGCGGACGTGCGGATCGACGATGAGACCCTACGGCCCCGGGATGCGCGCAGGCTGAGGCTGAGGGTGGGAGGCATGAGTACGTGTGCAGAAGGCTTTGCGGAGGCAAGTCGGCGTGCGGCCTACTGAACCAGTGCGATGAAAACGCAGCAGGGTGCCGGGATGTAGAGGCACACTACTCAATGCACCGCGTGGGCCCGGGGTGAGGGAGGGGCAGGACGGCCACAAAAGTCATCTTGTTTGAGTCTGCGTGCCATAGACAGTCCCCGTCCGCGCGAAGAAGTGAATGCGTGTCATGCGCGGATAGCCAACGCGTGACGGAGCGGACAGGAATCCGTAGTCGGTCTTCAAGGTATTCAGTCGCGAGCAATGGGAACGATGGAGACGTAGTAGGGCGCACTCACAGAAAATACATGCATGGGAATGGAAGTACCTCCAGGTAGATGCCGCGGACGGTCTGTAAGAGCCGACATGAGTCGCGGACGCGAGGGAAGGGCGACGAAAGGCAAAAGAGCACGAACGTGCTTAGGTGAGTCGTCCCGCCAAAGCGGATCCCGAACGGCCGAGCAACAGGTCGTCAAGCATCGGTGTTGGTGACTGTGTACGCCGACTGCATTGAAGCATGAGCTATTCCAAATGCTATTATTCCAGTCAAATCAAAGCTAGGACTGGCATGAGAAGGCATGTCTGGACTCTGCACACGAGCGGCCCATCGAAAAATTCGAAGCTCATTCGGCGATGGATGTCGACAGTCGTATATGAATGGTCGCGCCACAGATTTCTACGTGAGGTGTACGGTGAGGAAGTCTCGAAATTGCAGTGGAGGCTCGGTGGAGGCGGAGCGGAAGAAGTGACTGACCGGGCCGCCTTTCGCTCCCATCAACCTATCGCGATCACGTGGAACGACGCGCACGAATTCGAACCGCGCGCATACGGGTGGGTTCCTACTGCCCATAGCTGGGCTATGGCTCAGACTTCCGTAAAGATCCAGCCGATGCATTGACCAAGGACATAAAAGTAAAAATGAAAACTCCTCAGCCTTTTCCCGTCTGACCTCGATTCGAACGAGGATGCTCTGCGGTTCGAACGAGAACTTCCTCCTTCAGATCGTCGTCAATCCCATACACAAAATTGCAGATGCACTCCAAAGTGGCCATGAGCTCCGACGGAGTTGGCTGCGGGGCGGGTGAGAACGACCTTTTTTTCGACTGGTGACAAGGCGTATGCTGAGCGTTGGTCATAATTTGACTTTTTCGAAGCCATGCATGGCGTCTGTGTCCACGTATGAAATAAGTGGTAATGTTAACCGGTTGATTTCACACATGCCTTGAGATCCTCTCACGTCTCCGTTGAACTGGGTGACAATGTTGCGGACGCAGGTCAAAAGTTCGGAATCATTCGAGGGCACTAATTTTTCTTGGTATGCCGCAAAGGTGCGCTTCAGCGTGTCGCGTGTCTCAGCGTCGAAATGTCGCTCCGCCGAATAAACATTCACCACAAACCCCCCGAGATTGACAATTGCCCGCAAAAGTTCGTCCCGGTCGCCGAGATCGCCAGCGTCGAACAGCGTCTTTACTGCGATTGCGAAGCGGCGCTGACAGTCTGGATGAATTGGCAGCTGGGGGTCCAGTGACAGTACTCCAATATGCCGGATTGTTTCAACTGCTTTGAATGGTAACTGGCCAGATGCGCAGTGTTCCATGAACTCGGTCAAAATGCGTATTCTGGCTTCGGCAGCTCTGTGGTGCATTTTGTCCCGGAGTTGAAGGCCCTCGAAAACTACGCTGTGACTGTCGCTGTCCAGTACCGAGGCCTCCCGGAGGTCAGAGCCCTCATTTATGCTCCCGTTGTCGCCGTACGACGACAGTGCGTCCGGAAAAGATGTCTCCGCGGATAGGAGGGGATCTTTCAATTGAGCAATAAGATTTTGAAAGATGCGGACGGGGCTCCGTGAAGCGCGTGCTTTCTGTTCGGCCATTGACACAAAGGCGTGTTTTGCCAGCGCAAGTACAGATGGGGAGATAGAGGGGGATTTGGCTCGAGAGAGTGCGTCAATGATTTGCACTAGCCATTTCTCGGGTATTTTGAATCGATCCTTGGTGTAGTAGAAAAGCACCCACACTGCCGTGAGTGGTTCAGGCATGGATTGCGGTGCATTATGCTCACTGAGCAAATACCCGGAAGGCCCGTTAGAAATTGTCACTGGGATGGATTTCCATCCCCCCGGTGGCAAAGCGTAGACTGCTGCAATCCTGGCCATCTCATATTTACGGTCATTTAGATATTGAACGACCGACCATGGGAGAGCCGGAGGTGAGCCATCGTCCAGTGGGTTCCAGTATGAAAGTAGGTTCTCAAGTACGTCGTCCAGCCAATGATGATTTTCGTCGGGGAGCAAGTCGTTCCGGTGCGGGGCTGCAGTGGCATTCACAGCCGTCCGAAGCAAAACGAGTAACTCTTCCGATAGGGGTGCTTTCGGGGGAGCAAGGATGTTCTGAGTTGTGGTGAGCTCATACGGGATCGAGGTGCAGAGGCGCGCTCGGGTTAAATAGTCCAGTAATACTTCAAGGGGCGTAGTGAGGGATATGCCGCGTATCTGCTCGATACATTGGCCTATGATTGATAGTAAGGATTCTCGTGACAAGGACTCCCATTCCGAGTCTCGCCGGACGTGAAAATCCAAGAAGTAATTGGACTCCATCACGCGCAAGTGAGAACGCAGTATGGTGGTATTCGGTGTCCGATTAGCCATTAGATCTGCACGACATAGGTTGAGATGTTTCGACGTCTCCTCGATTAACCGTCGGGAAGCCCGTAGACCTGCCCACCGCTGCAGCGCATTAGCCGAGACAGCATATGGTAGGACTTCGGATTCGATGTTTCGGTAATCCGTGGCTCCGACTTGGTATGGAAGCAATGGATGCGAAGATTCATCTGTGGTTGATAGAGTTGCAAGGGCCCAGAGCGCCTTGTAGCACAATATCTGGCGGCGTCGCATATGGGGAAGTGGGAGAAAGCTACTGTTGGAACTGGTGATCAAATTATGTATCCGAGGAAACAATTGAACGTCGGGATCCTTCATAAGGCGACACAGAGGGGTATCGTAAATGTAGAGCCTGCCAGCTGGTCCCCACAGCACATCGGGAATGGCCTCAACCAAAGGTTCAAGCTCTGTATCATCGGTCAGCGATTTGACTGTCCATAGAAGGGCCTTGATGTCACGCTCGGTGCGTTCTGGCGAGCATTGCGTAGCCTGAAAAAACATGGATTCGACCATTGTTTGTGGGGGATTTGAGATGGGGTGTTGATGAGTAAATCTCGCCTGTAGTGTCGGGGGAAGACACCAAAACGCTCCTGAGAGCGGGGTTCTGTAGGGGCAGTCGAGATGGACCAGTGGAAGGATGGTAAGCAGCGAGTACACGATGGTCAGGATAGTGAGCATTGCGCCCACAAGCGCCATGACGACGGTATTGACGGGGAAGAGAAAAGCGACAAGGCCACCGAAGAAGAATAGGAGGGAGGCATGTAGGAGGAGGGGGATAATCTCGACCACCGTGTGCATCTTGAACCGCTTGAGACCGTAATATAGGAACGAAAAAACCCGTGCACGGATGACAGGAGAGGATCGCATATCGGCTCTGTGCAGAAAATCGCGGGCCCATTGCTCGAGGAGTGTAGCAACAAGCGCACATGTCAGACTGAGACCGAGGCTAATAAACCACAGCCCGTTACAGACGAGGGAGCTTGTCGGCGGGGTGAAAGTCGGAGGCGGAGGGATCAGAAACAAGGTTCCGTTGGCGGAGGCAGCAAGCTGTTGGGATATCTGGGCGAGTAAGAACACGGAAGCATTCCCAGAATCGGGGATAAGTGTCTTGTAACTTTCGATCAAGAAAGCAGTTAAACTCGCGGAGAAGAGACCGGCCTGGGAACATCGTAGGTGGTCAGCATTGTCCACAAAAAGCAATTCAACGCCGCACAAATATCAGTATGCCCTCCATATCGCTCTTCCAGCTCTCCACCAAACTCCTGTCGTATTTCTCGGCCGCCGACACGTAGACCGCCCAAAGCTTTGCAGCGGGGGCCTCGGCGGCGGGGTTGTCTGTTACTCCATCAGAGACGCCAAAACAAGCCTGAGTCACAGACTCGGGGACACACCTCTGCCTTGACCTGGCGCACTTTTCTCTACGTCTGTCATCGTGGTACTTACGAGGCCGTGAGCGCTGACAGATCTAGATGGCTGGCTGCTTGAAGCTTTGACGTGATGGGACGGCAACGTGGTCGCGTCCGCTTATACTTAATTGCCGGGTGTGGGCCTTCGGCATATGGAGGGTGTAACTCTGTTGTCGCAGATGATTTTGAACCGGACTTAGACGAGACTCGATATCTACGGTATTCTTAGATTTATTTGGGCGTTAACGGACGTAGTCAGTGAGGGGTTGGGATATAGGGAACCTTCTAAACAAATCGAGAGTCTGATTCTTCCTCGTTGAGAAAATGCGTCCACACTCGAAACAGCGTTGAACATAAAAAGTGCGAAAAGAAAAAGACTGCAGAACCTATGGCCCCCGAATCGAACACGGCAACACCTCAACTAAATGCCGAGAAGTCACACGGTTTGCGGCGGCGGACCATCCGTTACACGATGTATTATCAGAGACCGGGTACTCGGCCACCTTAGCTCAATTTACCTTGATTATGCCCATGGAGGCTGGTAGGTATGAATGCATGGGCTCTGAGCCTCTGAACCAAGTTTATGCATACTGAGTGTGGGCTCAGACATTTTCCGCGAATTTACACGGCGATTCCATGCCTCACTGAATTTTCCTTTCGGCAAAGTCCCAATGAGACAATAAACGGGATAATCGGCCACCCGGCTCTTTCGCTCCTTTCGCCCCACTGTGGCCCAAATGACTCAATGGATGCTGCTGCATGAATCTATAACTCAAAATATACATCTGAGCAATAGGAAGATGACAATAATTTCCCCTTAAAGCCGACCTGAATGGGTGAGAGGATGGTGCGGAGGCAATGTTGTACCCTGCAAGGGACAGAACCTATTGAGGGCCTCAGTGAGGGTAAAAAATGCTCAATAGGATGTCTTTTGACACACCCATGGCCACAGGACATCTCCCGCATACCCATAACCCCTCCAAGAAAATCCATCTTTCCATGCAAGTGAAACTCTATGGTTTGAAGTAGTGGCTGGCTGTGAAGGAGAAATCGGACAGCTAAAAGCCAAATCAAATTGGGAGAATGCTGAGATAGTTGCGTCGAATAAATATCCCAAATCCTTAATCCGTATCAAACATGGATAGTTTGCTAGAGGGGTGGCCGGATTTCGCCACCTAGAATCAGGTTGAGATCCTCATGACGGGTCCATGAGGCGGGGGGGAAGTTTCTTCGTGCATGTTATGTGAAAAATCCGTTACCGGAAATCCAAGAATGAAACCGAGCCCCAAAACCTGCGAATCAGCGAAGAATTGGTGGAGAAAAGAGCAAAAGCTGAGCGCGAAGGCCGTTTGGAGACAAGAAATGATGTTCACATGTTGGTCCCACAGTTTTTGATCATCAATTTGGGTCCAAACTCGACGTACAACGTACTCACAAATTGTATTCTACCATACAAGTACCCGGAAGCAGAAATATGCACAGTGACATCTCATATTTTGCAAGTGGCCAAGTACCTAGTTTGGCCGACTAGGCAGTCGCAGATAATAAGGGTTATAATATGCAGAGAATTTATCCCAAAGCGTGAGGAACAAAACACTGTCTGTATCGCATTAATAATTCTCCAGAAACTAACATACTTGAAAGACAACCGAAATCCAACCCATTCAGATAACGTTACACCTTCGTCGCCTCCTCCGTATGCTTCCACAGCCTCGCCATCGCGTCCGGGCTCCCATAGTACGCCTTGGTCAACCCTATGTCGTCCCCCTTGTCGTTTGTGCGAACCGCGCCGGGGACGGCCTTCAGGAGCCCGTACAGCTGATGCTCGCCGGAGGTCTCGACGGAGTACATGAAGGGGGAGAGGAGCGGGGTGAGAAAACTGTTCGCAGCTCGCAGGATGCGTGTGTCGGACGTTTTGAGGAGGTTGGTGGCGACGGTGCCAGGGTGGGCATGTATGAAGGAGAGGCCGGGGTGGCGCGCGGCTAGGTCCTGTTCATAATTTTTATGGTCAGGAATATGGGTAATGTATTGGGTGCGAAACATTGGAGGTACCCACATTGACCATGATATCATTATAAGTCGGTGCAGCGGCAGCGGCATTCGCGACACTAAAGCTCTTCTTCAGACCCAGGTCCCCAAGGTCGATCTTGCCCCCGTGGCCCGCCGCGAGGATAGACATGACCTTCGCATCCTCGCCCGCTTTGTGCGCCTCCTCGACGGCTGGCAACAAGTCCTTAATAAAGCGCCACCGGCCGTAGTAATGCACTGCAAGCTTGCGGTCGATCCCCTCCTCTGTCTCATTCCGCCCATTCATCGTGAGCACACCCGGAGTCAACACGAGGAAGTTGATCTTGGGGATGCGCGCGCGCAGTTCGCCTGCAACGCGTTGGACATTCTTCATCAGCGTGATGTCGCATTCGACGAACTCGTGCTTTACGCCGGGGACGGTGGGTTTGGGGAAGGTTGCGATGATGGCCTCGGCGGCGGCGCGGCTGCGCCCGACAAGAACGATGTGCGCATTTCCCTTTGTGTGGCGCGCAAAGGCTTCTGCCATACCTTGTCCGATCCCAGAGGTCCCGCCGACGAAAATCGCGACTGGCGTATGGGAAGGCGAGAAGGCGGCGTTGAAGGCGCGGACTGTGGAGAGAGAAGGCATGCTGGTGACTCTGCGGTAGAGGAAGAAAGAGAGTAATAATGGGAGGACAATGTAGAAGAGCAAGGATTTCATGTCCGACTCATTGCGGAGGCCGACGCGTACAAAGTTGCCGGGTTCATCAAGGGGGAATCGGCATTCGAAAAAAGGATATCAGGTCGAAAAGTTTTTTTCGACCTTGAGCCGACCCCCATTCCCCCCCTCTCCTTCTATATTGGGAAGGAGTTTCCCACCCCTGAGGGCAGGCCGCACACCCGGCCTGAGCGGCTTTTAATAAAAATGGTACCATAATATTTCTGATATACATTGACATCGTGTACGGTACTTGACACTCTTCCTGCACCCTCTGGGCCTGTCTCTGCCGCTTTGTACTTCGTCTGTGTCCACTGCATGCCTTGCAAATCCAACTCTTTGGCAACACCACACCCTCCAAGCCCATACAAGAAACATGGAACTAGATGGTGTCACTATGAGTTAAAAACAAATGAAGAGATACCATATAACCGATTCATTGCGTCTCGCATCCTTTCTTGGAACACTTGGCCACTAGTGACCTGTCGTTCTTGTCGGCATTCCAAGGTGAGTTGTCGCATTTGGGGGCGCTGGGCTGGAGTGAATGTTATAAAGTGTAGGACTATATTGTATACTGCTTACCTGCTTTTCTTTGCTTCCTTCGGTTATTTTTCTGCTTGTGCAATGCGAAATTGTGAGCAAGAAATGAAAATTTTGATGGCTGAGCTCAAGCTATGGTGGTTGGCTCATGAGCCGCCACTCCAAATCCGGAAATTGTAAGAAAGCATCGCTTACACAAGCTTTGGGCGTGGAAAACATGCCTACTACTCATCCCACATTGCTTAAACACGCTTTTTGAGGGGTTTAGAAGCTCATATATAACATTGACTAGAAATTTTTTTCTGCCTGACCAGGACCCCCCCTCCCCCCACCCCATATCCGAAATCTTAATGCCGATTCCCCCTTGGGGTTCATCGTCGGCTGTCAAATTTGATGGCGTACCGAATGATGCGGGCTTCTTGCGCCGAGTAAGTACGTGTATCGTCGGCAAGGGCTTCCTAATAGATCCACCACTCGCCGAATTTGAGAGTGAAAAAAGTAACTTGGGAGAGCTAACTTTAACATTGATCGCCTCTTTGGCTTAGCGGGGCTAACTTTACGCTTTACGGTACTTTTCCCACACTTGGCGAAACTAATTTAGTTGACAGCTAACTCATACGGTTCTGATAAGATGATGCAAGGACCCTAGTAGATGCTTCCTAACACCTCAAGGGTAGTCTAAACATTAGTAATTATCATTTCCACTCTGCCAGAGTGAATGTGAGTACTTTCATCGTCGTTTACTCTAGTGTTGCTGCAATTCGGAAAGTCAAGTAAATGGCACTCAAGTCACCAATGGTATGCAAAGGAAAGGCCTTATATAACTCTGTGAAACTCCCATGTCTTGTAAATTCATTTTGCTATGGGCGCTAGTCTTGATCTTTAAGCGCTGTTGTGGCTGTGATGACCGTTTTTTTTTTTTTTTCCCGGATGTTTGGTGTAAGGGTACTCAGTCTGCAGAAGCATTCCAAGATCCTCCATCTGGGTCGTGGAATTCACCACATTAGCCGTCGAGGGTGTCCGTTGCCGAAATTAGCCGGCCTGTTATACTTTTCAGTGGTTGCGTGGGATTCGAACCCACGGCCGTTACGTTACGACATTGCGTAGCCGACGGCAGCCGGTCTTTTCCGGCTAGGACTTGTGGCATATCCACTTAAGCCACATGTCCCCCATGATGACCGTTGTTCACTTTCCCATCATTTATTGATGGGAAAGTGAACAACGGGCGATTTTACAGCCTCCCATACAAGCATTAATAAAATTCTAAATCATACATTTTGGTATCAAAGATAATCTAAGACATTCTATAGAGTCAGATTTTTGAAAAAGTCTCTGAGGGCCGTTCATGGGCCTGAGCAAAATTTCAGCTGTGGGGGGCAATCAGCAGTACTCTTGAGAGTTTTATGGCTGTCCTTGTAAGTGAGAGTGTATATCTACCTACTATAGAACTTTGGCGCTAATTATCACGTTCTGAAAGAAAAAGTAAGAGCTATCCACCGCTATTTTGGCTACAGATATAACCGGCGTGCTATTCCTCATGTGCAGTCCAGTGTTCAAATTCAGGTGGTGATACACACCTACTACAATGGAGAACATTAGTCAGTGACACCATGACATTGAGATGTAATGGGTTCTGCAGAGACAAGGTAAATAGTTGGAGGAGAGGCGATGCCAAGTGATGCATTCCATGATGGAAAACAGTCTTGGCGAGGTGGCAAAACGACATGCGTTGCGTCATTTTCTCGGCCAAGTGACCAAAATCAAGCCATTTGACTTGAATTACAGGCTATATACAGCTGTAAACTTATGGCCTCATATGGTTCTGTTTATGCAATAATTACCTATTGGGTCCTACAGGGTCCAGAAAGCCAAATGATTCAGATAAGGGTGAAGAAACAACACCTAGATTTGTTTCAGTTTGCTTAGTTACATCTACCTATACATTTACTTATTGTTACTTGAAGTTACTTAAAGTTACTTACCGCTAACTTGGCTGCCCAAGTTAGATCAGCCAAAGTAACGTTTGCCATCAGATGGCATCAATTACCACCAAGTTCACCCGTTCTTCTAAGTTACTGTCAAACCGGTGAATTGTGGACATAACACAGAAAAGAAAGACTGGAATGTTCATTTGGAGGATTATCTAGGGTGTGGGGAGTCAAGGAATATCCTCAATACCGTACTGTGTGCAACTGTAAGGCTTGCATGGTTGTGGCTCCTTTTTTAGCCTGCTCCACCTATACCTTCTTTTTACTCACTGGGGGGTCTGGGATATGTTCTGGAGTGAAGAAAAAGCTCTACAGTGCGCTAAACATCACCAGAGATATGCAGAAAGCTGTGTGGCAAAACAAACTTATTGTGATCGGTGCGGTCACCTGTTAGGATGTGAAGCCAGTGCATTGCCATTGAACTATTCATTTGCTTGACCCAGCAATGCCTCACTTCACATAGGGGTTGGTCTTTTATGTCACCTAGCCACATGGACTCCTGGCAAGTGGGATCCTTGTTCAATGAGCAATGGGAATGTTATTCCCATGGTTAGTGGTAAATCCTGCACGTAGAGGCATGGATATTGCACTGGGAGTTGTTAACTTACTCTAACGTCCCGTTACTTTTTCTAGCTTGAAGTTACTTAAGTTAACTTGCAAGTTACTTTTGCTAATGTTACGTTACTTGCCTGCCAAACATAAAGTAACATTAATTTTGGCAGGCCAAGTTAGTTTCACCAAGTAACTTTAGTAACTGTCGCCGAATTTCAACCAAAATTCCTGCAGCAAATGTTCGCAGTTTAGCGTCTGACAACAGGATCACTTATAAATAAATCTACACTGGTTCTACCATATAGCCTAGAGCAAGAGTTTTGTCAAGTTGTTGAGGACATTGTCAGGTGAATCTGGAGGTCATACAAATCCAAGGAACCCCGAGCGCAGTGATCCAGAAAAGATGGGCAGCAAGAGCTGTCAACGGATCTCCGGCACAGTGTAGTATCACAAGTGCTCTATCCCAACTTGACTGATGAGACGAACAAACCGCGAGTCATGGATGATTAAATCTCATATCTGATGGGAAAGATGAGTGAAATCATTGTCAAACAGGAAGATTGGCAAATAGTCTCGAGCAGCGAGTCTACGACGCTGACGGGGAGAGATCCAGGAGAGGCATTGAGAGGGGGGAGTCCCCAGCCAACTCAGATCGTGCTCTGATATGAATTCTAGTGCCACAGCAGGGCAGGCGTCTGCTGGACAAATGGGTAGCTGCACCCAGGCTTGCGAAGGATATGATGGAACGTCTGTGTGTAAAATGAATCAGGACACAACATGCATCCGGTGTGACAGGAATAGGGCGTAGGAGGGGATCACAACAAGCAAAGCGGAAGATTGACCCGCTACGAGGGCAGTGGGGATGCAAAATCTGGTCCACTGTCCAACGCCACAGAGCTAGTCAAAAGCATTGCACATGCAAGGAATGAGCGGAGCGATACATTGAAAGAAAAGGAGAAAGATGTTGGAAGGCGATGCTGGAATGTGAAGACACTGACGAGTCGACAATGCTAAGGTAAAGGCTGACAAGCGGAAAAGGCGCACAAAAGGCGGGGAGCATGAGTAACACCAACTCTGCTGTAGTTCTGTGCATCCGCCAACTGGGCCCTGCAGTGTGATGATCTGGGGTCCCACCGACGAGGGGCATGTGCAGTAAGCTCGAGATTCCAGTTATAGCGCCAACCTTCTCCATTTCATTCTGCTGCAGGCACAGCACTGTGCCACCTAGTTGGCTTGAGCTTGATGATTCACACATGAGAAGCGATACTGACACAACAGGTATGGACATGCAGGTGCTGGCATTGATGGAAGGCAGGCAGGGTGGCATACAGGGTGGCAAGACCATCTCGTGCGAGCCAACTTCCTGCTACCCATCCTACATTCCAAGTACTCGCCTCCCAGTCTACTGCACAGGCCCGAGCGGGTCATAGGAAGGCGGGAAACGTCATCCAGCTGAAAGATACACTCCCATCCCATCCGCCAAAGGGACAGGCAATGTGAGCGCGAGACATGGGTGAACATGAGGCGTAGTTGGAGAAGAGACTCTGTTGATGCTGCTACTCGTCATCATCAAAAGTGAGCGTCTTTTGGTTAATTTCGGAGCATTGACAACGTGAACCTATCACTTTAGTGGCCTCAATGAATACCTCTGGATATTTTGCAAAGGTATTGGTCCTTGAAAGTGGCCTTGAACCATATGAACATTGGATTCTGGACAACTTGTTTGTTTTGGTCTGATTTCTGGTATTTCTTGTGGAATGTTTATCTCAAGAATACCAGGGGTTTTAGCGCTCAGATGTGGGCTTAGAGATGCCCCAATGCTTACTCACATATGAACATGATGTATAGTCCATCTTGAGTGTGTCTACGACGTGATAGAAATTTCCCTGTTTTCACACTGAATTTCTGGTTTTGCCCTTTTTGCTTTCTCCAAGTTGCATAAAGCCATCCTTACATATAATACTCTGGTCAGGCAGTCTTACAGTCCAAACTCATATATCCACATCGTCAAAACCCCATTTTACTACTCATACTACGGCAAAAAATGTGAAATATTGGATTATTCAACAAACCAAAAAGATGCAGCTCAAAAAGTATTTTAAAGATGTATATCCCAACTTCTTAAGTCTTAATCCTCTGTAAAACATCCAGAGGTATTCATTGGGGCCACTAAAGTGGCAGGTTCGCGTTGTCAATGCTCCGAAATTAACCAAAAGACGTTCACTTTTGATGATGACGAGTATCTGTACTAAACACACCAGATGAAGAAAAATATCGACCTAGGTCAAGATGTTAGCTGACACTGGTTGAACATTTCAAGTTTTTCAGTGGAAATTCTAGTGAAAAATGTTTTGAATTTTACAGCAATTTTTCCGTGAAAAACCAAGTGAAAAACTTGAAACTTTTTAATGACATTTTTCAACTTCAAAACATTTTCACCACTTTTTCAGAAAATTTTCACAAGGTTCAAAAAATTCACAAAAATGTTGCAAATTTTTCACCTGGTTTTTCACTGATAAATTGCTGTAAATTCAAAACATTTTTCACAAAAATTTTCAGTGAAAAACTTGAAATGTTCAACCAGTGTGAAGCCATATAAATCGATAGCCATATCAAAATTTGTAGAAAGTTAAATTCATTTGGTACGAAAGTGCCACAGAAGTAGCTACACTCAGTGGCTATTTCACAACTCACTCTCAGCAAGGTATGAAAGGACTGCTAAAAGTTTATCTTTCAGCAGCTTTTCCTAGCGAGAGAAAAGAGGTTCTTTTCAATATAGCTGAAAGCACTGCCAAAAGCCTTTCTTTCTTATTTTTAGGAAATATTTCCATATATAGGCAAATCTTTCATAAAATGACAAAAGAAAGCATCTCAATGCACCTTTTGACTCCTTAGAAAGTTGGTCTTTCCAGTGCTTTGAAAGGGCTGATGAAAGATGAATATTCAGCTTCCCTTTCATATCTCATTGATATTCAATAAATATGTCAAGTTTGAAAGAGCTGCTGATGGCAGCCTTTTCCATCATAATTTCTGACTAACTGATAGAACATTTTTTTTCCTGAACTTGATTTGGCTATGGGTTGATCCAATTTCTTCTAACATTTTAACCTAGGTTAAAATTTTTTCTTTATTCGGTGTGAATTGGCAAATATGAGATCTGGGAGCACTCCAGCCCACACGCTGCCCCCCCCCAAAATGGATCTTTGCTATACACACTAGTAAGAGGAGCGCCGATGCAGCCATGGGCCAAGGTGGGTGACTGTCACCGCAGTGGTGCTCATTTGGCTACAGTATGATGTGTCGCTGCTAATGTCATGCACGGCTTGCTACGTGTCATCGAGTGGTACAGCAAGGAGCTCTCCAGAACCAACAGCATTATGGAACTCAAAAATTGTCGAAGCAGGAAGTATGAAAGGCGAAGACCAGCTTTGTGGTGGTCAAGGTGCAAAACGCTGAAGTCTGATCAGTGATCAACCTCTCAAACACGATCATGTGAGATGATGCATTAAAATAAATAAATAAATAAAAATAAAAAGCAAGCTCCCACACCAGGGGTTACCAAATTTTGGGCTGTTGTAGGTGTAATTTGAAACCTAAAGTATCAAATTAGGAATCAGTTGAGACAACATAAAAGGTCATTCTTATAATTTCACCTTTGATTTTAGGACTGGTTTCAACCAAAGCTATTCCTAATCTGATACTTCAGGTTTCAAATTGCACCTACATCAGCCCAAAATTGGGGAATATTTTCCAAGCCCAATTGTGTAGGGGCAGCTGCCAGCCAGCTAGTGCACATAACCAAGAGTGCCAAATTTTGGGTGGTTGTAGGTGCAATTTGAAATCTGAAGTGGATGACTTTCCATAAGGTAGATTTATGCTGGGGGAATATTTTAGAGGGTTGCCAAGACAGCTGTCAGGACCCCATCAATTACCCCCGCTCAAAGGAGCAGGTTTTAAACCCCGTTACTCAAATAGAATAAGATTCTGGAGGGGGGTAATGACCCCCCGTCTGAAAAATCACCCCCAACCAGTCAAACAGGGATGCCTGGCATCACCCAAGAAAAGTTCTATCCATTTTTGTGCCTGTAAATGTGTCTGTACACCAGAAGGTGGTGAGAGATGGTAAAAAAGCAATACCACAGACCCATGCAGGTAAACCTGTGGGCACTTGGCAAGCATTGGCCTTGACACCTTTCTGATGATTTAACATCAGCAAATGGCTGTGCCACATGCTCCAAGATACAATATATCAAGGTATGGATCACATTTTTTCAATGATTGGCTGATAGACCTGCAACAACCCCATAGTTCCATCAGTGCCTGCAGGTGACCTGTATGGGTCTGAGGACTGCAGGTCTCTCAGGTACAGTATTTGCGGGTCTGGGTCTGAGTTGCCCTTCCAGTACCCATGGGTGGATCTGTGTTGAACCCTAGTGGTAGGCAACTGAGGAGAAAGCCTTTCAGATTTTGCCATGGTGGCCATGGAGTTGGCCCCCTGATCCATACTTGTGTTTGCAAGTGATTTTCACTCAAGTATGGCCTGATTCCTTTTACTATGTGTGTCCTACACTTACCTACTATGCAGAGATGAAGTATAGAGGTATTTAGAAATTTGAAAGAAAAAGTTTTTGGAACTGAAATTTTTTTTTTGGAAATGAATTATGCAACATCCATAACACCATAAAAGCCCTTATTAGAAAAATTCTTATCATGGAAGCCCCTTACTATATATTTTGATCAAATCAACAGGTGATGTGTGACTTCTTTTACCTATTTGACATTTTGGTAGAGGCTACCTGTTGGCCTCCTTCATCTACCCTGTCACTACACTTGTCTGTGTTGCTGCAGACTCCTGACTCCTTAATTAACTACTTAGTATATATACCCTAGTCTGTACAGTACACTATTCTGGTCTAAGCCTCAGGGGTCAACTCAGCCCACTTTGCTCATGTCATCCTCTTGCCTATGTTGCCATCATCAGCAACTTGACAAGTTCTTCTTGGGCTCCTTTCCGGTACTTTTCGTTCTTTTGTCTTTTTGAATAACTTTTGGGTAGCTTTTTTTGAACCAAGGATCACTTTTCCTCTTTTGTATTTTTTTAGGCCTCCTTGTTGATGCTCTTTTCCATGGTCATACCATCATCACAGTGATATGCAACCGATGTGTCCAGCTACGGAAACACTATATTTTTGCATTTCATCAACGGAAACATTGTGCATGTCATCTACTGGTGTCAGTACTGAGTTCCCAAAGTAGCTGGCAGGATGTTGACCACAGAGTAACGAGTGGGTCACAAAGGGGTAACCTTTGGGGTCTCTGGCAGGTGCTTGCTCTGAAACCTGTAGGAGAATGTGCAGTCCAACATTAAACATTGGGGATATTCATTTGATTTTACAAGGTTCCCAATGAAGGGAAACTCCAGAAACCTATGCTCAGCTTGGTTTGCAGTTCTGTTCATTGGTGTTTGGCTTAGAACATGAGACACATTCTGTCAGATGATGGAAACTGATGGAGATCGTCCCTAATGGGGTGCCAATCCATTGAGATCGTCCAAGAAAACTGTGCTATCTTTAGCATCACTATCCTAAAAATGAGGACTCTCTGGATCCCTTTCTCAGAAATGCAACAACTTGGGTATCATTTGAAAGCTATTGACCAGTACTACTCAGTTCTAGTGGAGTTGTTTGAGGGACCCAATCAAAACCTGCTGGAGTGGCCAGGACTTTGATGGGGATCAATCCTACATCAGGCCCCACACAAAAGTCTGACACTGTAATCCAGAATACACTCAGAATGGCATAGGAAAGGCATGCTCAGGTTGGGAACCAATAGAAACTATACCCAGACTCTTGCCAAGACAGATACATGGAGTCTTGACTCATTTTCTCTTATTCTCATTGTTTGTAATATTTATTCTCAGACTAGTATAAGTAGCTAGGGTTTCTGACTTGATCATCACATGATCCACCCCAGTTCAAGTGAACTCAGTTCACGCTAGAGGGTGTATCTGGTTCTTTGAGCCAGTTACCATCTCAGGATTGTAATTGCATCGAATATCATATATTCTATTGGGTGGAAACATCTCAAATCATATTGAATTGTATTGAATCGCCGGTCTTGGACCTTGGATCATATTGAGTCACTGGTCTTGGACCTTGGATCATATTGAGTCACTGGTCTTGGACCTTGAATCATATCAAATTGTACTATTGAATCATCTCGGATCGTCTCTGGCTCGTATTGGCTTGTTGGAATCATGTCTTGCATATTGAATCATCTATCCCATCGTTGGGAACCCACCGGTGAAACGGTGCAGTTGGGTGCAGCCATGTAATCAAAAGATATAAAACTTGAGAGCGCAGCGAACAAGTCACTAACTCAACCCAAATCCAAATCTATATCACAACTTCAAACCAATATGCGGCGCGTGTGTGAGTTTGGGGAACTAGGGTACGTATCACCCTTCAAGATTGTATGCACAAGGTCAAGGTCTTTGCAAACTGCTTTGATTTCAAATAGTGGCAGCACGATCTTATTGAGATTCTAATCACCACTGGAGTAGAGGCAAGTGGACAATGATATCAAGGATTGAGGTAAACAGCACCAGCGGCCAGTCAGACTGAGCCAAGGTAAGCAGCAGCTAGACCAACTGTCAACGGACAGACTTTACTAGGAGTTGCAGCGGGACAGATGGCACAAAACAACAGAACAGAGCTCTTACACAGATGGCGCAGCTTGGCTAGAGCAGAGCACTTATAACTGTAGGTGCGGAACATTACAAGATGGAGCTCTTATACTGAAGGCACAGCTTTTCGTGGGATGGAGCACTTATATGAAAGGTACTGCTTCAACAAGCTAAGCACTGACTTCAAAGGTGCAGAACCAATAGGCGAGGGCACTTATACAGAAGGCGTGATCTTGGTTGAATGGGGCACTTCTACTGAACGGCACACCAATTCACTTCAATATCTCGTATCTTTCAGTTGTTTCTGTATTTCAATGTCTTTCAATCAAGGGTCCACTATATTGCCCTAATTCATGGGGAGATAGTCTACTGCCTATACACACGAATCTACGTAGCTTTTATACAATTGAAGAAAACACTTAAGGAGATAAAAGGAACTATAGGAACAAACCGCGAGTCCTCCTCCGACAGGTGAATGGCCAATAGCGTTCAAGGAATTGCAAACGTGGGTATAGTGGCCTCCCTTTGGAGATGAACTGCATGCTGCCAAGGTATTGCACCAGAATGGCGTGCTAGTTGCCAGGTTACTTCAGAGAGTACTGGCCGCTACTGCTTCTAATGACCCACTTGGTGATCTGACTAACCGTAACTTGGAAGTCGGACCATCCAGCCGCTTCATTAAGATATTTCTATTGCCCCAGGAACTCTAATGTTCTTAGTGCTTCTATAAGACCGACTTGAACCCATATCCCAGTCTTAGAGGACTAGCAACAAGTCTTCAACAAATCTTGAATAGGTTTCAGAGTAACGGGAAGTCAGTCCTTAAGCTGCACCTATCCCCGTCAGTCCACATGGCTGACTGATGCTTGGCAACGCGTAAGCCAATATCACAAGGATGTCTACAAGATCGGCAACTGACTTTTACCGGCAATAATCAAGTCTAGGTGACTCGCTGCCAGTCAGGGTGAAGCCTCTCTAGCCTTAGCATAGTGGAAAGTTATCTTTCTATCCATGTCTGTTAAGTTGAGGGAGTAGCTGCAAGTCAGAGATCTTGCAACAATCCGAAAGACAGAACCATTGCAGTCTGATTGACTCCCGGGGAGTCAACCTCCGGTTCCATAATGAGTTATTAGTAACTTGGAACTCCAACTGTATGCTCATCAGACAAGGTATGTCAAATATTCAACCTAACCGAGAAGTCCAAAGACTCCCCGCTAGTTGAACTTCCAATACACTTCAAGTATTTCTGAGTCTCTGCATGAACCGCAGTCAACCAAAGACGTATTTGTTCCTCATGGTCACCTCCAGCACTCAAGGAAGTAGTTTACCACTAGTCCCCGGAGCCCAATAGTGTAGATCTAATATAGCAGAACTCAGTGCCGCTCAGGCAACCTTGTTAAGTTAACCAGTCTTTATGGTAGCCTATTGGCTTTCGGCCATCAACAGTGTAACTTACCACTCTGAGGAGAGTGTAAGTTCTATTTCCTAACCTCGCTTGCTTCTGAATAATGATAGTTCAAATTTGAATAAAAACTTGGTGTTTTTATGCGTGTTTTGGTACACGCCCCATCACCAGAACCATCAAACCTTGTGTTCTTGCTTCCTAAAAATCACTGTTTGGCTGTCTGCCACCCTACCCCTTTGTCTCATGTGGGTGGTAAAGCGAGTTCCTACGCTTTCTGCAACAACACAGCACTGTTTCTCTGTTGCAACAAGGACTATAACCTTCCCTCCAACCTTTACAAGGCTCTGTGCCAGGGACTATAACTCATCTGACTGTTGGAACTTTCGGTTTCCTGGTTCTTGCTCATTGTCTTGGAGCTTCATGATTAGATTCATCTCTTCTTGAGGTTTTATTGGGTTTTTGAGTTAGGGAATAAGTTTCTGTTGATTTCCATAGTAGGTTCAGAGCTCATCAATCAATGGCAAGGCAAATTCTTGTAGGACAGAGGTTGCTCTGTAGCCGCTGGTAGCCTAACGTCTCTGTCTACTGAGGTTCAATATTAATTACTCTGATTGCTGCATGCTATGGACCAGTAGCAGTGAGTATCTGGATTCCACCATCCAAAATGGACAATTGGTTAGCACTCAGCCATGGCAAATATCTATGGTCAGGCCTGGTGAGCTATGAAATTCAGAAAGCTCAAGGTGCATTTGAGCTAACCAAATGTCTTGGTGAAGAGGTGAACAAAATCTGCCAAGTCCATTTCAATGTCTGCTCACACGTGCAATTGCGTGATTGTTTGACAGCATCATGCATGTTGGTTGATCGTCGCTGGGATGCTTTCTCTTCTTTCCCTCATCTCCTTAGCCTCCCTTTCTGCCCTTGTGACCACCTTCCTGCCCCTTGAAGACCTCATCAAACACCTCCCCATACATTCGTTCAACCTCCCAACTCTCTCAGTGCCAACCTAGACCCACAATGTCTGTCGTCAAACCTGGATGCAGGATTCAGACCTGCTCCAAAGCTCATGTCACAACTCTCTGCCGTCTTCCTTGATGGCCATGCAGGCATACTGCATGCGACCATAAGCAGGCTTATTTAGACCTTTTCAAAGAAAATTGACTTGTCTTAGAAAAGTAAAAAATCCTTTTCATTCTTTGGACCCTTTTTTCACTTTTGTTCTTTAAAAAGACGGAAAAGTTGTCAAGTTGCTGATGCCCATCGTGGGGAGTCAACCCTGCCTTAATTTCCTGCAGTTGCAATGTGCTGACCCAAAGGGAGTATATGGACTCTGTATCTTACCATGAATGCAGAAAGAAATCCAGTTAAGAAAAAAAAGTTGTGGGACCTTGAAAAGAAAAAAAGTTGTAGCAATTTGAGTCCAGCAACAACTTTATTGGGGCTCTGAGAAAACCTAGAAGCTGTGGGAAGGAAATGAAAACATGAAAATAAGTTGTGCAAAGGTTCAAATTTTTTTTTAAAAAGTTGCGGCTGAATAAATATGCATTTTCACTGCCATACATAGTAATCATAGGGATAGGAAACTATCCTAGCAATACCACACAATCCACCCAAATCCTAAACTGTCACTGGTAATTGCACTCTACATGGATCCTCCTGCAGGTCTTCAATATCAGATGCATCCTCCTCTGCCCATTCCACAATTCCATTAGGTACATTGATTTCTGTGATGCAAGCTACATCCATTCTGTGCTGCTCCAGCACATCTTCACCAACACTTGCTAGTCTTTCATCAATGTCTTCAATTAGCTTGGCCTGTGATGATCTTTCATATAGTGGTCTTGCTGCCTCCCAAAACTCCATTGCTTCAAATACGTGGCCATGTCTCTTGGAAATGTCACCAAGTCGGAGCATGCATTCAGCTCTGCTGCGATGGACATCCATTTGTGTGAATCCTTCCAAGGCAACTGTGAGCAGGCTGACAGCTGTGTCCTCATCGGCCTCAGAAAGGAAGACATCTCCGAGAAACTGGAGGGCCTTGTTTATACCTAATTTCTCTTTAAATTTGAGAGAATGTGCAAAGAAAACAATGGTCCAGCTAGACATCTGACCCAATGCACCCCAGCGGCTGACATTTCCCAGCCGCTCCAAACAATAGGACTTGATTTGTGAGTAGTTGGAATTGGAAAGGCATTGTTTAAAAAGCAGTGCTGCCATGCTAGTGTTTCCCTCTCTCAGATAGAGTTCAGCAAGAGTAGCTTCACACATTGTTATGTCCAACACCAGGTTTCTTTCCTTGAATGTTTTTGTTGCTTTTGCAAGATTCTTCTGCACATCATCTCTGGAGACACCTAGGTACAGAGAAATCTCCGCAAGGTTCAGTAAAGCACCAGCATGATGATAGGGATCCTGGTACACGGAGGCTTCCTGAAGGATTTGATGTTGGATGATGTGCGCCTCAACATACTCTGATTTGAACAAATGGATTTCTGCCTGAGAACTCATAATGTCATGGCACAAGACACTGCCATTTAGTCCACACAGAGCCACAAGCTCCCTGGCCCGATCACAAAGTGAGATGCTGTGTTTGTAATTACCGAGCTCACTCCAGCACATAGCTTCTGTTTTGACTGCCTGTGCTTCTCGAAATAAATCTATAGAAATTTTGGCTGCCTTCCGTGCTTCATGTGCATGTTTCTGAGCCGCAACATAATCACCTAGGTGGTATTGAACCATTGAAATGTTCAGTAATCCTTGTGACTTTCTTTTGAAATTTTGCGTTGAATTAGCCAATGAGATAGCACTCTGACAAAAATCCATGGCTGCGGGAAGGTCATGTTTGTTATATTGATAATAGTATGCCATGCCGATGTAAAATCTGCCTGAACAATCTTTATCAGTATCAAGTATTCAAACGTGTTGGTGGCCATACATTTAACATCTGAGTCCTCAAAGTGCTCAAAGTTCTTCAAAGTCTGGGAGCACAGTATTTCTGGATTGGAAATTGGATTGAACCTCTGAGAATTGAACAGCTCTGTAATGAAATAGGTCTCCAACCGATAGTCAGAGGGCTGTGGCAGGATTTGCTGAATCCTCTCGATCAAAGGGATCAACCCATGACCAATAAACCGACTAAATTGGTTCAGATAGCACGCACAGTAAATGCTGTTCACAAGGTCCGGATGAGCTGCCTTGAGCCCATTTTTGAGGATATTCTGAATGTTTGAGAAATTTGATGATATTCGAGAAACCAGAGTAGAGGTTGACGGACTCCCATTGTATTCTGCATAAAACTCGAGCAGCTCTTGGAAATGTTGGAGAAGAGGCTGAACCAGATGATCTCCAGGTGGTGATGGCTATGCATATACTCCCCTGATAGGTACCAATGCAGTCAATCGTTTACGCTCATCACTGTAAGCCAGAGCAGTTCGAAGCAAAGCTGCTTTGCAGGCAAGAATATTATCGATTGGGAGTCTGGCTTGTACAAGCTCTGCATCTGTAAGGCCATCTGGAAGCATTGACAAGAGGCTTAAGAGATCCAGCGTATTGGGGGTAGACTTAAGTCGTGGGCTTGATAGTGACAGGGAAATAGATAAACCCAGATTTGATCTCTTGTCATATCCCTCAGAGATCAGAGATGTCTTCTCTATCTCCCATCTGTTCAATACATTTGAGCAGCCATCCAGGTCAACTAAATGTGCAAGCAAGGTGATTGCAAGGGGCATGTTGTCTGATAGTGAGAGCACTCTATCAACCTCCTTTGGGTCATGTCTGTCATCTGCAATAGAAATGAATATTTTTTCAGCTGCCTCTTTCCCCAAAGGCTTTAAGGGTGGTAGAAATGGCCGTGTCCACTTTACTTTTCTTGGTCTCTCAGCTCCACGCATTGTAATCTGACTCTCCATTAGTGATATCATCAGGGAGAACAAATTTCTGCACCTACAACCAAAGCGAGATGATCCACATCTGTCAGGTGGGACAAAAACTGTTCAATGTCTTCACGCACTTCGGCGGATTCCCATAGTGTCTCAAAGTTGTCTAGGATCAAGAGGCTGGGCGAGATAGAGGAAAAATGATTAATGATGACTTGGGTGTGGTTCTGTCCAGGCTTGAGTCCGAGATGGCCAAGGATGAGTCCAGCAAGTTCAATTGTGTTTGTTGCAGAGTCGCATGCAACAAAAAACCGATGCTGCTGATATCTAGCAATAGTTGATGGATGATGGATAATGGCTTTTGCCAGACTGGTCTTGCCCATTCCCCCTGCACCCAAAATTGCGATTCTTGGTGTGCACTCCATAAGAGATTCAAGGACATCAGAGACTTCAGAATCTCTGCCATAGAATATTTGGGGCTCTGCCGGTAGCATTGATAATGAGTTCGAGCTTTAAGGAATTGTCAATCCCTTTATCAGGACAAGGTATAAGTGGCACACCTTTCACGGAATCCTGAATAAATGCTGCTTGACTGTTCATTGATAAGTACAACTTAGGCATTAATGAGGTTCTTCATACCGCGGATGCTCTGTCTGAACCGGTTGTACTAGAGAGTGCTTCAATCATACCAAGTACTTCTTGGTGTCTTTGTTCTGAAACTTCTATCATTTTTGTTGTGTCTGTCATGATATCGAGACCGTGGACCTACATAGATGATGTCAGATGAATTGATTCCAGCCCGAGGTCATTCAAGCTGCATACCATGAAAAAATCAAGTCGTTTTTGCAGTTCAATCTTGCAATCTTTGAACAGTGTGCCCATCTCTGCTTGCCGAAAAAAGTTTTTGACTTTACTACCACGCTTCTGGGCCTCAACAAAGGTGTAGACTTTATGGAGTGTCCTAATGAGAGCAGTCAGTGTGTTTGAAGAGTCTTTTTTACAGCAAACAATTACTCTGTGAAAATCCCCATATGTTTCAATACACTAGGTGGCAATTCACCTTCGAGTTTTGAATCGATGTGAAGAATTATAATTGCATTGAGTAGCTCGTGAACTTGTTCAATCAACTGAATACAAGCATCTCTATTTTGTTTAATGGTCTGAATTGTGGATTGAGAAAGACAAAAAAAGACTGAAATTCATCCGGCCTACCTCGATACACCTTAGAAGAGTCTGGGAGGTGTTTAGTATGGCCTCTAAGAATGGGGTATTGAAGTTGCTGGCCAGAGTTTCCAAGGTATCTACAGTGATTTTGAAGCATTTTACAATGTTTTTCTGCCGACTTTGAGCAATGGTGGGCGAAGTCATTGTGGGGGGGTATATTGGGTTTGAGTGGTGATAGCACTTTAGTATGCTGCGGAGTCCTGAGAAACGAAGGCGTATTGGCTGCTACTCTCTAATCATTTCTGACACTCACGGCATCTGATAAATTACGATCCACACGTTTTGGAACTTTTGGTACACATCAGACACTCACAGCATCTTCCTAGGCTCTTTATAGGAACATGCTGTTCATCAGAAGCCTTTTAAACTCCACTTTAATTCATCTGTCAGCTGATCACATCTCGCCTTTCCGCTTTCATCGATTTCGGTGCTTCTTCTTACGCTGCTATTTCGGCTTAACTCAAATTAAGCATTTCTGAAGCCGTTTGAAACTCTGCTTTTGAAGTATCACTCCGGTACCATTTGCCGCGACTCCGGCCTGCATGGAGTCAAACTTAGCTCGGATATCACGACCATTTGGTGCTAGTGATGACATTCAACATTCTTCGAATGCCCAGCGCGCTCTTGTTGATCTGATAAATTATGACCCATACGTTTTGGGAAGACGAGAGCTGAAGCAGGGCCGACCTGAACTCCAATTTGGAAATAACAAAAACCTCCCTCCGCGTGGCAGAAGAGGACTCAAGAATGTGGTCCTCCCCGGATCTTGCTCTGGAAGTGTTTATCATTGGTATTTACGGCCGTGGTCAATGCAACAGGCGGTGCGGGTGGCTGATTTCTCTGACACAGATCGAGTCTGAGGGTATTCAATCTATCCTTGGTTCAATAAGAGCGGAGGCACTTCGGAAGTACTCCATTTGATCGGTCAATTGTCGCAGCATTAGTCACCTACTGATGATTACGAGTAATTATGTTTACATAATTCTTGTTTTTAATCATTCAAAGTGCAGAAAAAGTCCTCGGTTTTTCATTAGGTCCCAGCTCATTTGTGTAATGGCTTTATGCTGTAATTTCATTAGAAAACTTGATGACCATTAGATTTTTTTGTGATACCCTTCGGCTATGGAAAGTGGCCGGTGCACCATTTCAAATTTGGGTTGCCGATTGATCAAAAAAGTAACCAGTGATTGGCTTGGCTTGTGACTATCATTGTTATTCCACTTAATCAAGGATCAATCACACAAAATGGCATCACATCGAGGATTATGTTCATGCATAGCATCTCTCTTCATTTTCTCCTATTTCTATACCTTCTACCTGAAACCGCGGATAATTCAATTTTGGTTGCAGGCAGAACACCCTCCTGATTCGTAAACCCCCCGTTGTCGAATTTTTTGGGTTTCTGCGTGATCCGGGCCTCCAACCGAATCAAATAGTGTTTACCCTGTTTGGAGCAAGTTCCTGCAAAAGGCTTTCATGGCAATGTATGCAGCTGAGTTGACATTGGTATCTGACCACCCATCTGAAGGCTCGGTGCTAATTGGCAGACATTGCACACTATGCTGATGCCATGCTGCTGAACATAGCCGGCATCGGCATGCCTCGGCATAGTCACAGCACACTTCCATCATTTTTGCCTCAGGTCCCATCATCACCCGGGTAAACCCGAGCCGCCTTGGTTTGGCTTCATCCTTCTTCTTGGCTTGTGTTGCATTGTCAGCCTGGTATTTGAACTGGCTGATGATACCGTCTGTAGCAGGTAGCACAGCACACACAAAGTCCCACGAGTGGACCTCTCACATGCCTTACTGATGTGTTTCTGCAAGTGGGCTGGCCTTGATCAGCATCAAACTCCAGCAACGCCATTACTTTCTAAACTCCACGTTCAGCTGCCATAAAAAAACTCCAGTGGTCCAGATTAGGCAAGCCTCAGTGAGCACCCCAACAGAAACCTGGGTCGCTACATAGACTGTATATTTGGACGGGGGTTTCTGTCTGCAACTAGTTCTGAATAGAATTATCTCAAAACCATGATTTCCAGTAATTCATAATTATGAGTGCCTGCCACGCACTGTGGTGGCCACACCCCCCAAGTTAAAATTTGATATATAAGGGAAGTAATTGTGCTGGTGCAACTAAAATGTGGTTTCAGCAAGTCAGGGCACGAGTGTTGCGGGTCTGCTTAGGTGAAAAAATTTTATTCCGCACCTCCTACTCGACCAACCCTGGTTGAAGATACATGAACTTACAAGACCTCATGCACGCGATCCACACGATGGCGCTTGACGCAAGCGCAGTGGTGATTGTCGCCCGAAATATGCATCCAAGGACATGCACACTACTGTGCAGTGTGAGAAGCGCTATTTTTGTTTGTGCACTTCCCAGAATCGACATTTTGCTATGGCTGTTGGAGTTTGTGCCATAAGAGGCAACCTGGCATCATGGCCGAGGCATAGCTGAGGTATCGAGTCAACACAAGTCAGTATGAGTCAAGAGAAGAATATCAGAGAACAGAGTAGAATATATAGGAACATGCTAGTTACTTTGGAGAATTAGTATATAAGTAGCAAAGATTCATTGTATTCTGCAAGTGTTTGCAGAGCTCAGTCAAACACTAATATATTCTTGGATTCTTACTACTGAAACACTGTCTGATTCCACAAGAAATTACAACAATGGCTGCTCGTCTTTTTCCCAGCACCCTCTAACAGAGGCGTGTGGGAAAAGGTGGAACTAAAAATAGCACCAACCGGTTTTCCGCAACCCGGAACGTTAGCGGGAGCGAGATTGAATGGATGTCAAAGGGGGAGGGAAGCGGCGGCCTAGGATGGAGAGAGTTACAAGGGGTGAGGCTGCAGAGAATGAACACAGAACACAAGTGGTGTAGCATGACAGTGTGCGCAAAATGCATGTCGTGCCTCCGATGAAGGTATGCGAGGTGGATGAAGGTCAACTCCGAAAATGTCCACAGAGTTCTGCTGAACCCCAGAGAGAAGCAGTGCGAAGATATAGCATAATTGGTAGGAGAGATCGCAGTGGCGAGATCACCATTTCTGCACCCCGGGCCGGAAGAGGCTGGAATCTTCTGCATAGTTCACCCATGCTTGTTTGTTACCATTGTCTTTGCTGGTGCTCATGAATCCAGTACGAGGTGCATGGTGCGTAATGAGTTGCCATGATTTTTTTTCACTCTGTGCACATTCCCTGGGATTCCTTGTTTGATTCAAAGCCCTGGCATGATTATCATTCGAATTCTGTGAACACCTCTTTTTCAGTCTCGGCTCTTTACTGGGTTAAACAAGAGACGCAGTCCCGTGGGTGGTGCTGGGATGTAGGTTATTAGGACATTGTATTGAGCGCTTGAGCCCAACTTGGTCACTGCAGGTTAAAACGCGATTGCGTGCAAATGACACGAGTATTGGCTTCACTCGTTGTGTACGGCATCCAAGATTACTGGGAACCGAAATGCTCATCCTGAAGAGCCTGTAATCTTTCCAGAGGCAAAAAAGACTTGCAATTGCTGCGGTCTGACTCGAATTGAACCACGACTCCATCGAATGCATTTGACTTTGGAGCCCAGCAAAGTGGGGACAACCAATCTACCAGACCTTGTTTCCCATCTTTTCTTATTTTATTTCATTTTATTTTCCCCCAGAATAAGTTGGCCTCTATTCTTCTCCCTACTTAATTTAACCATGCTCCCCATTGGAGCACATCTTCCCCCAATTCACCGACTAAAAAGGTTCACTCTTAAGTCAAACAACCACTATAGACAACCAAACAGAACGCAGCAAAAAGCAAATGCAAAGTGCACTACGGTCTGCCCCAAATTGAACAGGGATTACTGCTCTACTAAACAATGGAACCTATTACAAACAAAGAGCGGGTACATGGCCAAGTGCCACTAGACTTTCTGAACACCAGACTTGGGGGGTAAGGCCGTCACAGAGCATGGCAGGTACTCGTAATTATGTAATTTTCCTGGATCAGCCTTTTGTGTGCTGAATTTCCACAGCCTTATTCTCCTGTGTAAAGTTAGTGGAAGGCCACTGAATTTCCACAAACAAGGTTGCTAACATTTTACAACACATGAATTCTGCAGAGTTCTGCCATTGAGCCAACTGGCAGGGTAGCTGACTTGGATATAGTATATTGGGATCCAGATTTGTAACCACACCATTTACTTGTGAATTTTGGGTTTGTAGGGCTCTCAACACTCTGGCTACAGCATATCAAGCAATAAGGACAACCACAAACCATCAAGATAAATTACTTTTTTTGGAGTGTCCATCAAGCATACCACCTGACTTGGAAAGAGTATATTAAAATCAAATTTTGTAACCACACTATTTTCACAAGACTTTTGGGTTTTAAGGGCTCTCAACACTCTGGCTAAAAGATATCAAGTAATAAGGACAACCGCAAACCATCAAGATAAATTACTTTTTTTGAAGTGTCCATCAAGCATACCACCTGACTTGGAGAGAGTATATTAAAATCAAAATTTGTAACCACACTATTTTCTCAAGACTTTTGGATTTTTAGGGCTCCCAACACTTTGGCTACAGCATATCAAGAAATAAGGACAACCGCAAACCCCCAAGTGAAATTCCTTTTTTTGGCATTGTGTACAGTGATTAGGCGATTACATTTTGATTTTGTTGGTTGTGCATCTTCAAAACATATTTCTGACTGAAAGGAAACTATCTAGACAGTCTAGATGGTAATAAATGGGTTACCAGCAGCAAGTGGTGGAGTTTGGGATTGGGATCAGAAAAAAAAAAAAAAGAGTGCACACAGGATTGAACCGGCCCCAGGGGGAAACTATTCACTGGTTGAACATTTCAAGTTTTTCAGTGAAAAAACTGTGAAAAATGTTTTGAATTTTACAGCAATTTTTCACCAAAAAAGTAGGTGAAAAACTTGAAATATTTTTGTGACTTTTTTGAATTTCAAAACAATTTCAGAACTTTTTCAGAAAATTTTCACAAGGTTCAAAAAGATCATAAAAATGTTTCAAGTTTTTCACCTACTTTTTTGGTGAAAAATTGCTGTAAGATTCAAAACATTTTTCACTAATATTTTCACTGAAAAACTTGAAATGTTCAACCAGTGATTACCACATCAAACTCTGCCCCTTCTGGATGTTTAATAAAAGTATCATAAAAAAGCTAATGGCCCAGAAGTTTCTAATAGTATTACAGCATAAAACCATTACATGAATGAGCGGAGACAAGTAAAAACCGAGCACTTTTTTCTGCCCTTCAATTGATTAAGAACGAGAATTATGTAAACATAATTACTCGTAAAGTTGACTGCGACAGTATCCACGTTACCGTGTGCTGGACGGCTGGGTCCAACTCAGTGGCCGAGAAAAACAGGGAGTTATAGACATATCCGTCTCCACAATAATAGTGGACATATTTTCCGAACAAATAGACCAAGATTCTTTAGATTCCACTTGATCTGCCTTGGTATTGGCTATTTGTTACAACCAAATGGCTCTGCGGTTTGTTGAACATTGAGTTTGATTCAACAAAAAGCACCAGTTGGTTTAGATCCACCTTATTATATATCAAGGCCTAGGGGCATGAGCAATTGGATCCACGATTGACATTTTATAATAGATACAAGGAACACAAACGGAAGCGTGAGACGGGTACCGCACTGGCACAATCTTCGATATCCCGAGAAATGAGATGATAACATAGGCCAGGAACACCTTCCAGCATTGACTTGACTCAGGAGATCACTGGAAATCTGGGTGCCAGATGATGTGCGGTTCAACATGAAGAGCGGCGATAGGCTTACCCTTGGGAAGCGCGTCGTATGCTGGGCAAAGGTTGAGCCATTGAGGAGAAATGATTTGGGCATCTGGACCCTGGCGCTGTGCCGCGGGAGACTCAGCGAAAACAACGGCGAGTCCAGCCCTAGAGGAACCAAGAAATTGTCAATCCGGCTTGCTCCAACCGCGAGTTGAGGAAGACGTACTCAAGATGCCAGTCAATGTGACTATACAATATGTCAGCAGGCACCGGAGAATTACGAAAGGGATTTAAACGCGCCAATGAAGGAACCAGGGTCCTGGGTTGTCGGCTGTAAAATCAAAGTAAGAAGAGAGCATCGAGAACCACAAATGATCATAGTGCTCACCGCGGAATCGGATGATAACACCTCCTTGCTCGACACCAATAACATCACGGCGGGGCCTTGAAATTGAATAGAAGATTAGCAAAGTTTCTTATCAAGCTTTGGACCGAACTCACGGGTTCACATAGTTGAGGGGACCAGACGCACTCTGGATAATGTCAAACGCATGCCCGCTAAATTCCCATTGTCTGTTCAGTGCGAGAAACAGGAAGAGTTCGGAAAACTGACTGAAGATGGAAGGGGGTGAGTTATTCCTGAAATATTATCAGGGATGAAGGTAAAGATAAAGTAAGACCGCGTACCATGGTCTGCTCCGTGGATTCGCAACTCCACGACTTCGTTTTGGGTCAGGATAAATGTGTGCTCGGAGACATTAAAGTCAGAAGCAACCGTCGCCCCGTTCATGATTTTCAGAAGGGTGGGGAGGTCGGGTGGCGTGTATACTATCCCGTTAATTTCCCAAATCTGTCAAGTGTTGGCAAGTCGGTTCTGGTGAAATAATGCCAGGGCGTACACCGTTCCCAGCCTGTGAAGATATTGTGAGCAGTGGCTCGGCGCGATTTTATGTTAGCCCGGCTTACAGCATCGAAGTTGAGGTCAATGACGTGGTCGGCGGGCGCAGAGCCTCCGGGAGCGCCGGGGTTGATCAAGGTCTACAATAATTTCCATTAGCAGTCCAATTGATAGAATCAAATCGACTCTCACGGCCAGCTGGAACTCTTGAAGCATGTTTGCACTCCCGCCATTCTTCAAAGCCACAGGGCTCACGAGGGCAGATGTGACGGGATCCGCGATTGGGGCGCCTGCATAGCGCAGGATGCCCTTCACGTTCTCTTTGTCCACTATGTTCGAGCTAATGGTGAGGAGTTACAAGCAAAATGAAGTATTCGCACGTAGTGAGCTGGATCCGGCCAATGTCTACCATGAATTGTTAGCTTTAAGTCTTCAAAGGATGCGGCAATAACTAACCATCGGTGTACGAATCCAATAATTTTGTGGCGTCTGATTTGCAGTGAGCTAAACGAAAAATCAATTTGCCTGCCCCACGGGAACCGGTATGAATGGCGTACAATGACGCTGTATCGTTGGGCTAACGATTGTGAGCTAATTTGCAACGGACAACAATAAATGAAAGCACACACCGGCGTGGATGACGAAGCTGCTAACAGTCTATAGTGGCTGTTAGGATTTTCTTCTAAGGTTCAAATGCAAACGAACCAGCGGAACAGTAGCAATACCGTCGGTCTCGATGACGTCGAAAACATGGCCATCAATGGAGAAGGTATAGGCCGCAAATGCGGAAATGTTAATGACGCGAAAACTGTCTGCATTAGCCGAGGAACGAAAGCTCATTGAAGCAGCTTACCGGTATCTGTTATTGCGCCTAGGTATAATTATTTCGAGGGAGGGGATAGGCGAGACTTACCGCTTTCCTGCCACGACGTTGATGACTGACCAAGGGATTGCCGGACCTCCGTTGTATCTCTGTAAAGTAATGAGTGGTACTTATATGTCAGGTTCTGTGAAAACTCACGCCGACCCCATTGAACAAGCCGGACGCAGGTACAGGCTCGTGCCCATCGGCCTTGAACTGCGCCATCAATTGTTCAGCAGGTGTGTGGTACCTGCAATGTCATCAACAAAATAGACGCGGAAATAGGGGAACATACCAATCTGCGAGCGTGATGACTGTGGATGCATCGTCTACGTCCCAAAGATTTTTCTGGGGGTCATCGGGGTCTGTTGAAGTTAGCACATTGATTTCCGCCCGGCCATGATGAAATACCGTCTGTAACGACTCAGTCGGTCATAGAATCTCAAAGTATTATTTTTCAACGCACATATAATCAGGGTCCCACGCTCGCCATCAGCGTATTGGGTCGAAAGATGACTGGGAAATAAAATTAGTGTGCACAAAGTGCATAATCGAAACCATACCTATGGAACCTAGAATGGAATTAGGTTCCTAGATGCTAGTACATATCAACAAAACGGCGCGCACCAGTAGGTTCCGGTCTGGTTGCCTAATCCAAAATTGTACTCTTGAAGCAGGCATGCATTAGGCAGCGATACACCTCAACTAGAAAGACATACGGTAGAAGGATCCTGGCGCGATTGGGCCTAATTAATGAGGATAAGTGACTGGGGGAAGATATGGGTGAAATACCCACATTGATTGACAAATGCGGGCCCGTCTTCACTTGCAGTGCGGTCCTGAAAAAGCCCGTGCCTACAACAACACATGAGGTACGAGTGATTGAAGTGGTGTCAATTTATGAGAGACTAAACCGCACCAGTGAATACTCGTTGATCTCCTCATAGTCGGGTCGGAGAGCGTGTTGGTCACATTGATGTGAAGGGTGTCGCCTTTCATGGCCGTAATGTGCGCCCCAGGGAACGTTCCGATCTGAATAGCGGAGCGGCTGAAGCCATCAGGGGCAACAATGGCATTGGTGACCTGTAAAATCTCGTCAGAGAGCATCCAACTGTGCGGATGAGGCTCACCGGGAGGTCGACGAAAACATCCCCAGCGAGGACCTGGGAGATGAGGAATGGGAGGAGCGCAAGTGCAGCGAACGTAGAACCCATTGTGCTGAAGTGGAACAGAGGTGGGCGAAGGGAGAAGCTGCACCGGCGTGTTTTATAGTTCTTCGGAATAAACAAAGGATTTTGACAACGAATCCGGAACGGGGGTCATTATGTCCCCATTTAGACCGGCTCGAAATGTCGTATCGAACGGGAAAGTTCGTGAGAGCACAGTTGGACCTTCGTTATGATTTGAAATGGCTGTTCTTGATACCGAATTGCGAAGGAGGCTAGCGTAAGCAGTGAAGATATGCCTCAACGTCCAAATTGGAGCGAATGGAGCTCATGAAACAAGCGGTTCTTTTGACAGCTTGTAGGACAGCGCCAGATAACGCCAGGAACGGAGTCGGCACAACATCCGAGGATTACATGTGCGCCAGGTCTGTCTCTGCTTCTCAATTGCGCCCAAAGCCGGGTAACTGGAAATGCTCATGTTCGTTGTTCAGTTAGTTTTGAGGGGCGCTAGAAATGATGATAACCTGAAAATAAACTGCGGGGCTGGGTATACCAGGTACTCACCGAAAACTCATTACTGTCAGATTGACGTTGAACGAACCAAAAGGAGACAGCGATAAGACGGGGACAAGCAGCGGCACCGCTGCGGCTATCCGTTTCGAACCATCGTTGAACAGATGCAGAAGGCCTACTTGACTGGCGCCGTTGCTGTTCCGAGTCATAGATTAGTCCAGGCCTTGGAGAACATGCCGCGAATGTCGGCTTCAATATTATTGGGCCGTTCAATTCCTTGGATTTATGCTGTGTCGAGAAAGATCACAAGCTCCACAAGCATTGTGGACTCAGCGGTTGGAAGTTGACGTCGAGGAGCTTTCGGCCTGTCAGTTATCCGGTTCCATACTCATTTTTAGTTTGATATGCATACTCTACTCCAGCGCAGTGAGATTCAGACTGGATAAAAGCACGAGATCCGGGCTAGCTGAATCAGATCGTTGCCTGCTGGGTCCATCCACTGCCGAAATACATACCGTAAATCAAAAGTCGATAGGTCCGGAGGTGCATTTTCTTCCCGAGCTACGGCTCAGATTATCTGATCTTTCAGAGAGCCAATAGATCCCCGCTGACTATGCGTCCCATGTTGAACTGAATTGCGAAAGCACAATCAGAACGCAAACAAGCTTGCGATGCCGTGCTACGTATCTTTTCGGCGCCGTAAAATGTCACCACAGGATCAGGGCTCTCGAGGTTCGTCTCAGTCGCTAGTTGTGGGGAGTTGTGGTCCGAAAAATGAACAGCGGATAGTCATTACTCACTCTCACTGCGGTGATCCGTTCGTTTTCCCGGGGGGAAAACGGCTTAGGAAAAAAGTATTTGAGGTCCACGGTGTTTTCACTGGTGTTTTCACAGCTGGGAAAACACAGCCGTGTTTTCCCTTTGTTCAAATGATTTATCTTTGTCTGGTAAAACACCGCCAAATTTTGCCTTTGTTAAAATGATTCATCTTTGTCTGGTAAAACACTTCTCCCACCAAGCCTTTGGTGGGAAAAGTGTTTTACCAGCATACAAAAGAATTGTTTTACCAAAGGAAAACACGGCTGTGTTTTACCAGCTTACAAAAGAACTGTTTTACCAAGGGAAAATACAGCTGTGTTTTCCTAGCTGTGAAAACATCAAGGAAAACACCATGGACCTTCAATACTTTTTACCATGCCGTTTTACCCACGGGAAAACAGACGGATCACCGCAGTGTCTAGCGTCTCGGAACTATTGTAGGACCTCACAGCAGGAGGACCGAACCGCGCCGCCCGCTAGCACCGACGCCGGAGCATCTGTCGGCGGGAAGGAATTAGGAATGAGAACATGGAGCGGCCCATGCAACAGCGGTCTTCCTTGGCAGCGTATGCCGTTAGTTGTTATATTTGTTCTACCAGCAGGAAGTTCAGTTGAAAGATACGAAATAGATGCTAATTGCGGATACCACATGTCTGGGTACTGTAAAAGAATACCCACACCAGTAAACACAGGCTCTGCCCGAGGGCAAACCAGATCCATGCCTTCGGTGCAAACGCCACTAATTCTCCTCGATCACGACTGAGAAATTTGTGGAGCATGTCAACTTGGCACTGGAGATTGGCCACCTAACTCATGGTGCTGTTCACCGACTGACACGAGTTCCTGAATGCTCCCGATACCGAAGGACCGGGTGGCAAACGAGACGGATGGGGTTGGATGGACGGACTTGTTCCATGGATTCGTATCTGTCGAGGGGCGGCCATCGCCCACTGAAATGTGTCCGTGTGCACGGACGATCAGTGCCTGGGAGGTCGGCATTCAGTCGTGGTTCGGTTTCGAGCGCCGCCTGGAACCAGTGGGTTTTTTCAATAAACTTCCACAATATTGTAATGGTGTCCGGACGCGCCTTTGCCCAAATGTGAAGCTCAAAAGCTAGTGACTCATTGCATTCAATCGCACGGGTAATCATGCCGCAGTTTCTCGGGAGTACCGAAGTCCAGGGAACACGACAGCGCCAAGAAATTTCAACTGTCAATCACGAATTTTAGGCGCAATTGAACATCGAACTAGCATCTGTGGGAAGATTCAAGACGTGGCCGCATGCTGATTCAGAAACTTCATGTACGATAGAAGTTATAGAGTCACATTGAAACACACGTTGAATGGTCTGGAATGGGGAGAAGAATAGCTAGTTCCCTGTCTTTTGTCTCCGAAAAACTGCTTGAGACATTGCAGGAGGAGGCTCGGTTGGGCTGGTTTTGTGTTAGATTTGCGGGGACATGCAAACGGATGGATATCATCTTCCCCTGCTCACTGGCAGGGCCGAGGACCCGAGCCCAGCCACTGCCAAGCCAGGGCCAACAGCTTCTTCGCTTGCCAATCCGTGGGTTTTTTTCCTTGCCTGAATAGGAGCGAACAAACCTGAAAGCAAGGAAATGTTTTCACACGCGTAACGGCAGGACTTCTCTCAATTTTGGTTTTGCGCAAGACCGCGGATATGCCGTGCCCGACGGGGGACGCAGCGACGCGAAGAGCGCGCGGTATCAAGTCAATGTGGGACGAGTGAACTATAATACGGCAGGTCAGTGCAGCCATGCTCGAATACGTTCGAAGGTGCTCCGAGTATAAATCGGATGAATCAACATGAACAGAAAGGGGGCAGAATTGCCTTTTATGGCATTGACGAGTGATTTGGAAACTTGTGGCTACGTTAGTGTTCGATATTCCGGTTAGTGAAATGCAAAGGGAATGGCGGACTCGAGCCCCATTTCATGCCTGAGAGAATGAAGATCACTCGTGGGCAAACGTGACCACCGCAGTGGCGGATCGCTGGAATAGGTCACCAATATTGAGCCACTCTGAGCACAAACAGCACACTATTTGGCGCCGTCAAATGCTATAGCAAGATCTAGGCTCTCGAAGTTTGCGTGAGCCACCAAGAAAGGGTTGAGCAATTCTCTTCAATGGGGAGTTGTGGAGCGTAAAATGAACAGTACTGACTCTTCAGAGTGGTGTGGACTCTCAGCGGCAAGAGGATTGACCGTACCGCCCCGCGAGCACGGACATCGGAACATCTATCGATGGGAAGAAATCGGGACTCCGAACGTGGAGCGGCCCATGCAACAGCGATGTGCCTTGGCAGCCCATGCCGGCAGTTGTCATATTTGAGGAAGTTCAGTTGAAAGATACGAAAATAGATGCCAATTGCGGGTACCATATGTCCGGGGCACCGTAAAAGAATACCCACACCAGTGAACACAGGCTCTGCCCGAGGGTAAACCAGAGCCATGCCTTCGGTGCAAACGCCACTAATTCTCCGATCATGACTGAGAAATTTATGGAGCATCATCGACTTGGCACGGACTTGGCTGCAGTGTGCTGTTCCACCGATTGACAGGAGTTCCTGAATGTTTCCGGTACCAAGGACCGGGTGGCGAGCGAGACGGATGGGGTTGGATGGACGGACCTGTTCCATGGATTCGTATCTCGTGAGGGTCGGCCATCACCCACTGAAATGTATCCGTACTAATCGTGGTTCGGTTTCAAGCGCAGCTAGAAGCAGCGTGTTCTTTTGACATAAACTTTCACAATATCGTAATGGTGTCCCCACGCACCTTTGCACAAATGTGGAGCCCAAAAGTCAGTAATTCATCGCATTCAATCCAGGAAAGAGCTCGCACAAGTAATCTTGCTGCATTTACCCGGGAGTACTGAAGTCCAGGAAACACCACAGCGCCAAGACATTTCAATGTTCAATTGTCAATCATGGATTTTTAGGCGCAACTAAACGGTAAAGATATTGACCTAGCGTCTGTGTGAACATTTGAGACGTGACCGCTTGCTGATCGAGAAAGTTCATGCAAGATAGAAGCCATAGAGTCACATTGAAACATATACGGCAGTGAATGTTCTGGAACGGGGAGACGGATATGCCGTTTTCACCTTCTTCAAGGAAATCGGTTATAAAGGAACTGCTGGACGGGGGTGGCCGGTGGTATGTCAGGCTGCTTTATGGCTTACTCCTCTGAGGCAAGTGGATGGGGACAAAAAAAGCCCACCGATATCTACCCCGTATGTGAATTAGAATTATTTAGCTTAAACCCGCTTCAGGACCGAGCGCCCGCGCCAAGCCAGGCCCGAAACACTTTCGGTAGTAAGTTCGTGAGAGATCCTGCGGCCTGAAAAGGAGCGAACAACGTTAAAAAATATGGAAATGATTTCACACACAAGCGACAGCAAGGCTTCTCGCATTCTTAACCTCTGGTTTTGCGCAAGACCGCCGATATACCCTTTCCGACGGGAACGGAGCGACGCGAAGAGTGCGCTATAGTCAAGCGAAGCAGTGAGTCAAGTCAGTCCGGTCGACACACGGGTGCAATGTTGGACGCGCACGTACATAGGTGCTGCGGCAGAAAACTTCAAGCGATGGGGCGGCGGAAATCGACTAATTGGACGGCTATTGCCAAGGCAGAACGGCAGAGGGGCTGGATTGTCCTCGGAGGCATCGACGAGTGAATTGGGAAAGATTGCCGGTCTGGTTTTGTTGCTGCATTGGGTCGCCAATCTCGAGACACCTAAGCCCAAATAATATAGGAATTTCGTGTTTACGATGGTAGTAGGCGAGCTTTTAAATCAACAACTGGAGTTATTACGGAGAATGCGTAAAATTGTCGGCGCCTCGAGAGCGAAACCTCATGTTCTCTTCCAGTCGTCATCGGTATCGAAGATGACATATATGGAAGCTGAAGGACCCGGCTGAGTGGCGGCTCGCAGAGAAAAAATTAGCATTCACCGCCAACCGCCTCTTCCTGTCTCGCCGTGATGAACGCGTCCGCGAGAGCCCAATAATCCTCAGCTAATTGAACGCAACGTGTGTCAGGTGCGGGATGAGGGCAAGGCGGCCCCGTAAGGAACGTGCGTCGGGTTCCTCGTCGAACGACCTATCTGTGTCCAGTAGTTCGAGGTGTGTTATATTGCGGAATAGATTGTGCGAGAAGTCGATGGAAAGGTGTTCAAAGTGTGCACCGTGGAGTTTCAAGCAGCACGCCGAGGACAGATTAGGGTATCTAGCTCAAGGAGCTCTTCGACACTAATGACCCCAAACAAATTCGTGATGGGATTGTATGCGCAATTCCTGATACCATTTCAAGTTCCAGGTCTCACTTCCGCAAATAGCTTCCTTTGATTGAAGCCTCGATCGTGGATTAATTAATTCAAATCGCCCTCCAGGCACCCCTGGTACCGTGGACTGTAACCTATACCTGTACCACTGGAATTTTGGATTCTGGACTACAGGAAAAGCATATCGAGTCACTAATATAGTGTCTCCAGAAACACAATGCGTTGCATTCAACCTAGCCTGAGAACATCTTCCAAAACAGTCTACCCACTGGGAAATATTCCGCATGCAAGCATTCAAGATGTTCGACTCGTCTGTGCGGTCAGAAGTGGAGGGAGGGAACAGTACAGATTGAGAAGTCGTGCTGAGACCCACAGGCTTATTGAATAGGGCAGCATTAGCTGAAGAGATCATATTTCTGTAGAGGATGTTACAGCATGCAGAAAGCATTAGATTTCAAACAGAGTCTGGACATCACAAATTTGCAAAGACTTGAATCAGAATATACACAGAGCACATGGTCTATGAGAGCAATTTCAAATGGCAATGAGGTGCTGGGTTGACGACCCGGAGACAACTTCTGGGCGACTTGAAAGCGGCGGTTTGGCTTTCAAGGGCCTTTAACGTGCACGGTGCATCAAGATCGGAGCTTCGAATTGGAGCAACAGAATCTGGAGAAATAAGTGTTTCAGTCCTGGTTCTGGATCTTTGATCTGAAGATCGAGTGTAAACTTATTATCCATCGAGGACCAAGATGTGGAGTAGAAGAAAATAGAAACACCACTTTCTTCCGATGATTACAACCGTTGTGATCGTAACAGTCCGGAGTCGGTGCCGGACCATCTCGGTTGGTCAAATGATTTCTAATCCATGATCGAGGGACGCATTTACGGTTTGGAGACCTGGAACCTAATCGGTACCAGGAACATCTGCACTGCCTCACAGTAACTACCAGTCCCGGTGGCTGAAAAACTGGTAAATGGGGTCCCAAGATCACCGCCAAAATCAGGGACTATCAATCATCCATGATTTCCTGATCCATTTCGCCCGACTCAACCCTGCTGAAAAACTGGTCAATGTACTGACCCGTTTCGTCCCGACACGCATTCCCAATCCAGCGAATTGCACGGCAAAGTGACGACAATTAAAAACTTTAATCTAACAATGGTATGTATATTACCTGTGAGTGCAACTGGAGCTGACTTCTGTGTTGAATATTGTCCAGCTAGGTATTGGCACTTTGGAAGATAAACCCCCAAGTTCTGCATCAGTGCCGTAAGTACCATCAAAATCCAACTAAACCAGTTCAACACCTCCTTGCTTCAATGCCTCAAAAACAGGAGTTCCTCGAAGTCCCACCGAAAGTTCCGGGTACTTACACAAACGGAAGGCAAAGGAATTACTTGCCTGCTCATATTTGTTTGCGATGTTCAGCGTCGTGATGATGGCGTGTTTTCTCGAAGAATGTTAGCATGAGATTTGACTTCTTTACTTATTGGTGCCTACAAACTCTTAAACTACGCATGGTGAGGTGGCCGGGAATCCCCAAGCTTTTCTCCACCCGAGTAAGCCAGAAATGGGGAGAAAAGAGAGTACAGTTCGAGTCTTCAGGATCCAAGTACAGTACTCAATAACAGAGTGCGCGGGACATCAGTCGCCTGATTTCTCTTTCTTCAATGAAAAAGATGAAAAAAGAAAGAGGGAGAGCACGAGACACTGAAGGGACTTTATTTTTGGAATAGGACAGAACAACCCAGGCATGGGAGGTCCAAAGTATGGCGCACGGACCAAACATGATGGCTGCCTCAGAGTTAATTCAACAACACAGTCCTTGAAGGCTCGGTGGTGAACTACCTACAAAGAAGACGGGAATTGGTGAACTAGGTGGTGACGCAGCCGTCCGATGCTGACTGTTTCCCAGGCGGTGCCCAGAATCTGGTCAGTGGCTGTGTCAGAAATGGCGGGCCGCGTACTCCAATCACCTGGATGACAGCTCACCCGACCGCCTGCCCAAGTTGCACTGCTCACTGGTGAGGTTGTGATAATCACCGGTACATTGCCACGAGATAGATACACCTCGCATTGAATGAATGAATACCCAACACTGCTCTTCTATTTGCGAAAGAAGGCTCGTGTCATGTTACTCTCCGCCGATCAGCATTCTCAAGTTATTTCCCCTAGCGGCATCGATGCAAAGCGGCTCGAAATGGTCGGAGGCAAGATCAGCGTGGACGACTTCCCGAAGACAATTGTCGACACCATGGTGCAGAAGTACAGCAAAATTAACCATCGTTAGTAATGGTGCGTCCGGGTTTTGACTTTATGAGAGACGGTGGAGGCTAACAGCAAAAATCAACCGGTTTCACCTTTGAAAGATGTTGCACACGATGCCGGACGAGACGTTCGACATCATCATTAAAATCCACGTTCACACGCCGTTCTGCCTTATCTGCCAGGCTGTGCCGTATTTCCACCTCAAGGTGCGTCTTTCTGTCCTTTCTCCACCCTCATTCTTTCTTATTTGCCCCTTCCTCCCTTCTCCACTTTACCAACTAATGCTAACGCTACATTTCTCGGCCCGACACCCGCAAAAACTGCTCCATCATCAATGTCACCTCCACCTCAGGCCGCCACGGGGACATCGGGCAGGCAAACTATGCTGCCACCAAAGCCGCCGCCATTGGCCTCACCATGACCATCACGAAGGAGTGGGGCCAGTTCGGCGCACGCGTGAATCTGATTGCGTTTGGGTCGATTCATACGGGGGCGCGCGTTCCTCTCCTCTTCCCTCTTTTCCCCCACTTTTATACCCTCTCCCTTTCTCCTTTGTATCCCCTTCATCGGACTGCCCCTGAATCTGACGCTCACCCAGTTAATGTTAATGCAGACTAAGAGCTGCCAAAGAAGCTAGAGTCACGATTGATGTTGCTGGCAAAAAGGTTGTGCAAGCGCAACCCCAGAATCGCGCAAGGACTGGTTGCTGCCGCATATTCTGCTACACTGGACACAGCAGCAGGGGCGATGGCGTTGTGATGTTTTATCTATTTATTTATTTATTTATTATTTTTATTTTTCATTTTTTCCATATCGGTTACTCCTTTTTTTCCATATTTATTTTCTTTCCGAAACACAGCAACTGCTTTGGATTGCAAACCAAGAATTCCCCTTTCCCTTGATCACTTTGAGGTACGGTGTTCGTCTGCCGCTGCCGAATCGCAAATTGTGGCAACCTTTCGTTTCTTCGTCCCCCCTCTTTCATCTTTCTCTTGTTGATGAAAAATGTCTGTCGATAATCTCATTCCTTGCTCAGCCTCGCCTCCTTGCTTGCATCCTACGTGAGGGGCACACGCTCGAACTTACAGGGATTTGAAGAGTGTTTGAGCGCCTTTTATACCTGAGCGCTCAAACTCAGCAGGAGTGGAGTGGGTCGATTTATGGAATGGTGGGCTGATTGGTAGTTACTGAGGAGTCGAAAATATTTCGTTTGGATTCGGATTTGGGGTTATTATTTCTATTTAATCTATGCTGATCTGTACATGTGTTCCTTGAGTTGACGTTCTGCGGTCCATGGCCATTTTCTTTGTCTAGGTGCAGCTACTGGTGCCAGGGAAGAAAAAACCAAAGAGAACAACATGGCTTGGGCTCGAGGCGAACAAGCAATGTCTACTAATTCTTCAAGTGAAATGCCAACAATTGTATGACCTGCAGATGCCGAGCAAGCCTTTTTTGTACTTATCCTTGGCTCCATAAATTCCCATTTGTTTTAGCTGATTTCTGTCAGAAAAGATTTGTCAAGGCAAGATGCATAGCTTAGGCCTGAATCGAATGGGCGGCATCTGCAGAAATCTGAAGAATCTCTCAAGAATGAGTTGCAGATGCACACCAAGTGCTACCATGCCTTTCCCTCCCTATCCTGGGCTTCTGTCACTGTCCACTCTTAATTACATTTGGTCACTTCTGCATTTGCAACTCCCTTAGGGTTTCAAACCGCCCGTCAGACGGGGACGGCCGTCTAAAAGACGGCCGTTTTTTTGATGGGACGGGTCCAACCCGTCTGTTGAAGGTACGCCAAGAGCCTCAAGACGGACGGGTCCTGTCCCGTCCCATCCGTAACGGCCGTCTGACGGGTAGTTTACCGTCCCGTCCGTAACGGCCGTTTGACGGGTGGGTTAAGCATAAAAACGAGCCAGATTCAAGTATACTGAGGCCAAGAGAAGCAAATGGACAAAGATTCTATATACGCTCTGGTTCTATTATGAATACTGTGCTAAAAATCGTCCCCCATTTCTTTTTCGAGTGCCGCGCGTGCTACACGTAATCTGGCCTTCACAAACATCAATGTCTGAATCGTCTCGGCTTTCAGACGAGCTCGGCAAAGGCCAATTGTGTCCTGGCCTCCCGAAAAAATCTGTTCAACGGTGACGGCGGACCCTGCAACATGATTTAGAATATAACACATCTGGAATACACAGGACATTGCGGACCAAGAGGTACAAATTTGGGAATTGTTTGCGGCAACTATACCACCAATGAAGGGGGTCGACGTTCCAAGGCTCTGGAACAGCAGTGAGTCGGAAATAATCCATGAGCTCATTTGTGGTTGCAACGGCAGCAAGTTGCCTGTAGCGGCTCGTGAAATCAATTTTTTTGGGAGACCCCGGGATGGGATCATTGGAGACGGGCTCATCCGCAGTGGTTCTCGAACCATAGACAGCATCAAAATGAGTTTGAAGCACAGCTTTTGTTAGAATTCCGGGATTACGAGCCGTACAAAGCTTGTTAACATCATCGGCGTGCACGGACCGAATTACGTACCGCCTATTTATAGGGCATATGATCATAAGTAATTCTGGGGAAATGTTCAGAAGACTTCACTGCATAAAAACCCCAGAGGATTGTGCATCAAACCGTAGCATAATGCACAGGGAGTAATCGGACGCAGGCCCATAGGTTAGGACGTACGCATCCGGAGGATGGAAGTATCAGAGATCCGGAGATCCGGAGATTCCGGACAGAGGTTTTCAGACGGAGATGTGCACAGACGTAACAGTATCCCCCTCTTAAGGTTCCTCGCCCACAAGAAACTGAAGAGGTACTGGACGGAGACGGAGACGGAGATGACGGAGACGGGAACAGAATGCTGGGAAAGTTGTATAGTTGGTCACGGGTCGTTTGACATGTTGAATCAAGGAACGAGTGGCATGAGAATAAAAAATTTCTTCCTTTCAACCACCACCATCCCCAATTACCACCATGTCCGACAGATCAAACGCCACCCTTCCTCCGCACAAGGACAAAGGCAAAGAGAGAGAGGGTCCGAGGGAAGAGCAGGAGAGGGAGGATGAGGGAATTGCATTGGATATTGTGCGGGTGGAGCAGGAGCAGAAGGAGGCCGAAGAGGAGGCAAAGCGGGATGAGGCGCGGCTCTCCCAACTTCTCTTCGAAACGGAGGACGAAGCTTGGGGGGTCGAGAAATGCTGACGCGAGATTGCAGAGCTCCTGGCACGTGCACAGCGTTGGGAGCTGACAGCACACAACTGCATTGCCATTGCAGACCTCGATTGCGGGGACTCGCTGGACCGGAATGACGTGCCTGACAAGCCAGTGTCGGAGGATACGAGTGGAGATGGAGAGACAGAGCCGGAGATTGGCCAACCGGGGCCTAGTTGCCTCAAACGTAAACGCAAGGCGACGAGGGAGGATGGCACAGAGGTTCCATGCTGTCTCATCACCACGTGGATGGGACGGAAAGGAGTTGTGCAAGTGGAGTGGTTGGCACGGGAGGGAGGAAGATGGTGAGTTCCGTCCACTGCCCAGAGGAATTTAGATTGACGATTTCCAGCTTGTGATAGTTGCTGGAAGGATGGAGCAACCTGCTACGTGCAGAAGAAGTTCCGGAGTCGGAATCTCGCTTGTCAACGATGCAAGCTCAAGCACTGGAAGTGCCAGCTCCTGCCAGAGAACGAGGCTCGCCCAGCCATCGTGAAGCCAAGGGTGCTAGTGACTATGGAGGCCGGAGGGGCAAGGAAGAAACAGAGGATGGAGAAGAAGGAAAAGACAGAGAGCAAGGGAAAGGCCCGGGGCACACGTGAGGTTCTGCTGTGGGTTGGCCCACAGGAACCAATATGGACCCGAACAGGGGACATGCAGGCGGAGCTGTTGGAGATGCGGGAGATTCTCTGTGTCATGCGCCGTTGCCAGGCGCTGGACCGGATTTTTCTCTTGGCACTAGCGACAGAGCTGGTGGATGAGGGAGTCAATGAGGTCAGAGCCGCCCTTTACCTCAAGGCCATGGAGTGCGAACCCATCTCTGACACGATGATCAGCACAGAGACTGAGGGTGTCTAAGAGGCGGAGGATGACGAAGATGGGCAGGCGGAGGATGACGGAGCGCCAGATGATACTCGCATTAATGAATGGTGGCGTGCGGTATCCGATAACAAGGTGGACGTAGGGATGGCGCTCCAGCAGATTGTGGATGCACGGAGGGAACCGGAGGGAGAACAGCCAGAGGAGAGGGAGGTACAGGTGGAAAGCCTGCTATCAGTTGTGGAGAGTGTGGAGAGTGCAGTTGCCGCACCAGAGGTTCAGAAGGAGCCTCCAGTCAAGGTCGAGAACGACAGTGCCAATCAATTGGCACTAATCCAGGCCAACATCGTGAAACGGCGGGAGCTGAAGGCAGCAGAGGCAAAGAGGGATAGGGAGCACGCTGAGGCAGAAAAGGTGAAGGCGGAAAGGGCGGCTAGGATAGCCGAGTTGTTGGAGGAAGGTAGGAAGGTGGAAGAGGATGAGAAGAAGAGGAAAGTGGAGGAAGAGGCGGAAGCGGAAGGCCTCCAAGTGAAGATGGAGGAAACGGAGATCACGATCCGTCCACCAACCCCACCAGCCCTCTGTCACATCATTGACATTGATGAACAAGTCGTTTACGAGTTGGTGGACAGCGATGAGGAGATGCCAGAGGCTCCAGAGGAAAACCTGGAGCTGGAGGAATAAATGAGAGTTAGATTATTTTGTATATATCAATCCAAGCCGAAAAAATTGTATATTTGTTTTTCTTGTTGGATTTAGTCGGAAATTTGAAAAAGAGAAGATGGGGGTTAATCCGTAAGCTCCAGCCCCGGTTTCTCCAGATAACGCTCATGGAACACAGTGATAAGTTCCGGAGCATCCAGGTCTGTTGCGGCGACCCATTCATAATGGGTGTCAGTATCCTTGTAGCCCAACCATTCAACGTAGTAGCGGAGTTTTACATGGTACCTCCGGTCAATCTTGGAATCGACAATGGAGCTGAGTTTGTAATACTCCTCGCTGTCAAGCATATGGACGGCACCCGGAGGTTCCACTTCACGTCTGGGGAATGGATTCGGAAAGTGAGGCTCGAGTTGAGAGACATGGAATACAGGATGAATGCGGGAAAGAGCTTTAGGAAGGCAGATGGTGTAGGAAGCAGTGGAGGGTTTCTCAATAACTTCGTATGGTCCAAAATGAGTCTCTGAAAACTTTTCAGTTGGACATGTCGTTGCAATGAACTCGGCAGTAATGAATACTTCATCTCCGATTTTGAAGATGGGTTCCAGTTCACGTTTTTTGTCTGCAATCTCCTTGTAATGTTCTGTAGCGAAGGTAAGTTGCTGCCAGAGGTATTCGTGAACTGAATGAATGTTGTACACATATTCATGAGCAGAGGGATCGGAGATTTCGACGTTGGAGAAAGTAATTGAGGGATGATAACCCTTATTGGCGAAGAACAGAGTAATTCCGGTAGAGGCGTTCGGAGCATTATTGAGTGCAAACTCCGTGAGTGGAAGAAGCTCGTGCCAGTTGTCCTGCTGATAAGCACAGTACATCCGGATGTATTGTTCAAGGGTTTGATTCATCTGTTCCGTCTGTCCGTCTGCCGACGGATGGTAACCGGAGGTAAAATGCATTTTCATGCTGAGTAGTTCCCCTAGAGAACGGAAAAACGCAGAGACAAACTCCATGCCATGATCAGAGGTGACATGGGATGGAACTCCATGTTTGGCAAAGACATGTGTAAGGAATGCCTTAGCTAGAAGGGCGGAGGTTATGTATCGATCACAGGCAAAGAGAATCACTTGTTTTGAGGCCCTGTCAACAATAATGCAAATTGCATCATATCCACCAGATAAGGGAAGGAATTTGATGAAGTCAATAGAAATGGAATGCCAAGGACGGAGGGGAACCAGAAGTGGACAGAGGAGTTCGTAAGGTTTATGCTGTGGAGCCTTGTTGCGTTTGCAGATCATGCAAGACCTGACATAGTCGCATACGAATGTCCACATCTCCAGCCAGGAGTATTCCCAGCATACGAGGGCAAGTGTGCAATTCTGCCCAAAATGACCGGAGAGTATATGATCATGTTTATGTTGTAAAACACATACGCAGAGAATATCCATAATAACAGAGGCTCAGAGGACAATTTCCTCTAGAAGAGTCGTCTGGAGGGATGCTGTGAGTTGGTTGGAGGTAAAAATGGGGCAAAAATTTTGAGGATTAACTTGGCTGAAAGTCATATCCCCCTCTTCAGGGTAGACATCCCATTGTCTAGTCAAAGCATCCAGTTTTCCTCCGAGTTTTCCGGGACAGAACTGGATTACCATATTAAAATGGCAAAGATATTCAGACCAATGAACTTGCCGGTGCGTAAGCGTCTTTGTGGTGGCAAAGTATTCGAGATTTTTATGGTCTGTGACAACATTGATAGTAAGCAGAGCTCCCTCAAGGTAGTGGCGCCAATGTTTAAAAGCATCAAAAATCGCGAGTAACTCTTTATCGTGCGTGTCGTAGTTGAGCTCCGGAGGTGTTAAGGTCTGGCTACGGAATGCAACAGGATGAAGGAGCTCATCATCCCCTATAATGGAGAGAATGGCGGTGATGGCATAGTCGGAGGCGTCCGTCTCGATGGTAATTTGTCGGCCAGAGATCCAGTGGTGAAGTACCGGAGCCTCTGTAAATGCTCGCTTGAGAGTCTCGAAAGCATTTTGGCAAGCTGGAGACCAATCCCATGCGACGTTTGAATGAGTGAGTCAAGTGAGTGGAATGGTTATTTGGGAATACCCGTATATGAAACATTGGCAGAAATTACAAAAACCAAGAAAAGACTGGATGTCTTTGATTTTTCGGGGAATGGGCCACTCTGTGATAGCAGAGATTTTGACCGGAGACATGTGGAAACCTTCTGGCAAAAGGATGTAACCGAGATATTCGCAAGTGGTGATGCTGAACTCGCATTTCGGCAGTTTGCAGTATAGTCCTGCTTTGCAGAGGCGACGGAGCACCTCGCAAACATGAGCCGTATGTGCAGACAGATCGTCAGAGTAGATCAGAATATCGTCGAGATATACGACGACATAGACGTCCAGCAAATCAGAGAATAGCATGTTTAGGAAGCGTTGGAAGGTGGCTGGAGCATTGGTGAGGCCTTCCAGAACAATGCGGTGAAACGGTGCGCTTAACTATAAGCTAGAAATGCGACTATTGTTGGATGCTAACAAACACCACAACTAACAACCACACAACCAACTACTATCACTCCCAAAGAACAAGCGCGCTCCCTTGGTGAGTTCGGGTCCGAGTTGTAGTATGTGACTACTGGTTTTGAAACCCAATGTGATAATGAATCTTCACTAATCTGACTGACAACAATGCCCGCGGCACTTCAACTATGCAGGATTTGTACAGAACAATGTCCCGCGGCCTCGATGAACGAGTAATATATGTGGTTTTGGGTGGATACAAGACGAGAGGAAGACTAATAGATAGTTTCGTCCACGTCAGGGCAGAGGTTGTAAGGTTTCAACAGCGAATCCTCTAATTGAGGTCACAGATCCTGCTTCCAATCACTCTCACAACAAGCAATCCTCGTTGTAGACCTTGGCTTAACCTGCCACAGGTACCTTTCGCTCTACTTCAAGGCTTAAGCACCTTGCTGGCGACCAAACTGATCTTCCTGTTGGTTACCGAGGGCAATCTCAACTGCGGATGCAACTAGCGAAGCAGATGCAAAGCAACAAGCCCACTCAGGTAGGTAAACCTCTCTTTTGTACGTGAAGACCGCCCGCGGGGTCGACAACGTGAAGCTTAACTTCTTAACTCGAACTGAACTAGAGCCAACAACCAAACTTCGATTTATAGACACACTACAAACAGAGGTAGATACTACTCTCCGCGAGTTGGCCTGAGAACAACCGCAACAATGTCCGCTGTGGTGTACTGGCTTTCCGCGGGGTCCTCGAGCCCTATTTATACTACTGGAATATAGATTTACATGTGAAAAACAGAGAGTGAAAACAAAAGAAAACAAAAGATGTCCATGCGTATCTGATGCGTCATCACAGGCCAAGAGAAACCTTTCGCATGGTTCTCACGTCCTGATTTGGGTATATGGTAGGTGCCGCGGGCTGCCGTCTGCAACCGCGGGCCTGGAACCTCTGGGCGCGGAGTTGAATCCGCCCACTAGGATAATGCTGCTATCGTCAAAGGGAGCCCGCAGGTCCGTTACTTGTCGGTCTGTACCCACGATCCCACTCTGAACTCCGGTCCAATGGAATAAATCCCATTGCTCCACTCTTTGTGTCTCTGTTTGTCACTAGGGACGCGACGCGTCTCCCCACGTGTACTCTCTCTAAGTAGTTCTCCTCTGTAACTGCTTTCCGCTTGCTTCAGCAGGGGCTGTGGGCCTTGCCTCGACCCTGCGGCCTATTGCCAGTCTGGAAGGACAGCCCGCGGCCGACTCCCTTAGCCTTCAACCCACTCGCTAGTACTCTGTAAGTCTCCAAAGACTTCCTCTGTGCAGTCGTTGGTCCTCTATTGTAGGATACAACTTCTGAATGATGACTTCTGGGGCTTTTGGGTATTTATCTCCTCTTTGTGTATGACCAGCGGCCCGCGGAGTACGCTAGGCTTGATCTATACACTACAATCAGCAGCTCGGAGCTCACTCTGATCCTCCTTTGTATCACCGAACAGAAGTCCAGAGTACTAGTGATAGTACTACTAGAAACTACCTTGCAACTCTTATAATATGTGTTTGTGAGCGCAAAAATAGCTAGATGACGCATACTTGGCGGTGTGCCGTCTCAGCGGAACTGATAAGAGCCGTAGCAAGAGCGGAATGCGGTCTTGTACTCATCGCCCGGAGCAATCCGGAGCAAATGGTAAGCGTGCTGGAGGTCGAGTTTAGTATAAATACATGCCTTTCCTGGAGCATCGAGGAGGTCCGCAATCAGAGGAAGTGGATATTGATCCTTCTTCGTGATGCGGTTAAGACCCCGATAGTCAACACAAAAGCGGAGACTCCCGTCTTTCTTCTTAGCGAGGAGAATCGGAGCTCTGTGAGTAGAACTAGATGGATAGATGAATCCCGCCTTCAAGTTCTTGTCGATGAACTCCCAGAGAGCGGTAAGTTCAGCTGGAGAAATGGAGTAAACATGGCCAATCGGAGGTTCCTCGCCATCGATAGTCTCGATTTTGAGGTCGAACTCATGGTGTGGAGGAAGGTTATATGCCTTCTCCTCAGAGAAAACATCCCGAAGTCGTGATATTCCAGAGGTAAACTGGAGAGGTCTGGTTCCTCAGCCGAGGCACGATGAGCCCAAGCTTCATTGGTCAGGGTTGCATGCAAAGTATACTGGGTTGTACTCTTGTCTCGTATGATGGTGCTGTATGCTGCTGCAGAGACTAGTGAAACAAGCGGAGCAGAGGTGAACGGATGAGGCATGGGAACCTCAGGGATGTCATCCATTAAAGGATCGGAGGGGATGTCCATTGAAGGACCAAATTCTGGCGAAGACGTCAACAGTGTAGACGGAGGGTCCGCCGGGGATGCCGGAGGTTCCGCCTTGTCCATAGTAGGAGCAGCCGCAACAGGGATCAGAATGATTTCCGGAGGTGTCGACACCGAAGACTCGGAGGGAACTGAAGGAAAAGTGATGGTGGCACTGCGCCAGTCAATCAACAGATTGAAGCGGGCAAGCCAATTGTATCCCAATACCAGATCACAGGGAGAATCAAGACGGATGACATAGAATTTCATTAACTGGACATTGCCGGAGGGAAACCGAGGGAGCAATTGTAGCTGTCGGTTTATGATGGATGAAGAGCCGTTGAGATACCGGAGACACCGTATACAGGGTAAAAACATTGGATTTGCAGACATTCATGGACACAAAACAGTGGGAAGATCCGGAGTCAATGAGTGCTCGTAAACGGAAGTTGAATCCCACGGCAATTCATTTTGCAAGAGACGAAGACAGGGTTAGGCCTGCCTCCATAAGGAGTCCGGAGAGAGAACCGGAGGGAGAGATATAGTCTGCAGAGAGTAAAGATATATCAAGATCAACATATAAAGCGTTCAGAGAAAGAGCGGAAGCGTTGAGACAAACCTCTGGAAGCACCTCGGAGTCAAGGCAGAGTGGAAACGGAGCCTGCCTTGCCCTGGGTCTGATTGCCCAGACGCTTCTTGCACTCGTTAGTCTTGTGGCCGGAACCTCCGCAGAAAAGGCAGAGGTTATTCTTGATACGCCGCTCGCGTTCCTCCGGTTTTAGTTTACCGGACTTGTCGAGTTTGTTGGCATACAGTTTGGGCTTGGCCGGCGTTGAAGTCGACGCCTGGCCTGGCCTGTGTTACCGGAAGCGGCCTGGGAGGATGATCCAGAGGATTGTCCGGAAGGCCTAGGCTTCTGGAGTTTGTTGCCTTTGCCCTTCCCCTTACCTCCGCTAGTGTTACCGGAGGTGGTCGGAGAGGAACCGGAGTTGCTGGAGGTTTTGCCGGAGGATCCACCGGAGGTAGCTTTCTGTTGAGCACGTTCATGCTCTAGCTCCCCTTGACGCTGCCAATAGCAAGCGTCAATCTGACGTGCGGCAAGTTTAAGACCATTAAGAGTGTTGTCGTAGTTGGTGTGCGCGAGTAGGTCCTTGATCCAGCGCAGAAGTCCATCGTAAAAGAAACAATGGAGTGCCATGTCGTTGTACCCAATCATTGCCGCATAATTGTTGAAATCGACCTGATAAGTGGCGATTCGATCTGATGATTTCATGACCAAAGCCTTAAGTGCCTGTTCCACATCCCCAATCGAATCATGGGGACCAAAATTGGCCTGCAACTCCTCGATGAATAGACGGAAGTTTCCGTCCCAGAGCAGAATGGGAGCTCCAACATACATGCCGGGCTCAAACCATCGCTGTGCAGTACCCCGGAGATAAGACCAGATATAGAGAATTTTCTCATCGTCACCGGGGAAATCCTGGGGGCGTTCCGCAATGTGAAGGTAAATCTGGGATAGGAAGGAGGGAAATTTCGATGGATCAGATCCATCAAAGGTATCCAGAGCTTTGAGAGTGCTCCGGGTGGATCGAGGAGGAGCATTAGCATTCTGAGCGAAGGCGGTCATGGCTGTTGCAAAAGTTTGCATCACAGCGTCGAGCTGGGGATTATGAATATAAACCGGAATTCCCAGAGGGCCAGGAGGACCCTGGGGACCAGGAGGACCTTGAGGATTGACTGGTGGCAGGGGTCCACCACCACCACCACCACCTCCTCCTCCACCTCCAGGTGCGGGAGGTACAGGCGGTCCAGCGGGAGGAATTGGAGGGTTAACTGGAGGTTGATTTGGGTCCAGAGGATTATTAGGTCCCCCATTACCACTGCCTCCACCACCTCCTCCTCCGCCACCTCCACCACCCCCAGGAGCCAGAGGTCCTGTTGGACCAGTTCCAGTTGGTGTAGGAGGTCTAGCCGGCAGAATAGGAGGATTGTTAGGATCCACACCTTGGGTAGCAGCCATCAGTTGAGGGGCTGCTGGGACTGCAGGTGCAACCGGAGCAACCAGAACTATTGGAACAACCAGAACTCCGGCCAACGGAGGTGCGACGGGTGTTCCAGATGGTGTGTGTTGCGATGGATGTGGTGAGCCAGATTGATGAGGAGAACTATGGCGACTACCTGATGCCGAATGATGTTCTGTACTGGAGGGAAGGTTTTCAAACTGCTCCTCCAAAATGCTTTCCATTCCAGCGTGCCCCTGGAACTCAGAAAGAGTCGGTGAAAGACTGAGACATGGGGCCTGCCTGGAGGGACCAGCCGAGTCCTCCATGACAGGACAGGACCACAAAACCGGAGCATTAGGCCGGGGGAACCCAGCCCTCCTTGAAATGAGGGTGGCATGAAGAAACAGGTGTCAAGAGTGTCGCAGTAGCATAGGTGGGGGTAAAATTACTGGTAGCAAGAGCCGGTGGGTGCAAAGGAACCATCGCCCGGATGATGGACGATTCGCACCATCCTCTGCCTTGAGCATCTGGCATAGACGGTAGGTGAGAAAAAGCCATGTAAGACAGCCAAGAAAGGTGAGTTTGTTAATACTGTTATATCTGTGTCAGACCAGAAGGACAGAAGGCTGGAGTCCAGAGGATTGGAGAATTATATCCGGAGGTAAGACGGAGCTAGCACAGATCACCACAGGGGTTAAGGGTGAGCGCCCTCTACTTGGCTGCTAGACGGAGTAAGGACAGAGGTCAGACCAGAGCTATGCGGAGGCAAAAGCACGTTAATTAACAAACTAAAGTACATCCATGAACGACTATGTATTTATACGAAATCCAGAAGTTTCTGGATGTGGACAGAGAAGTAGGTAAAAGACAATAAAGTTGTCGAACAACAATAAGAACAATAAGAAGTAGCATGTGGTGCATAGGGCATATGATCATAAGTAATTCTGGGGAAACGCTTAGAAGACTTCACTGCGTAAAAACCCCGGAGGTGTTATATCCGTGTCGGACCGGAGGGACGGAAGGCCGGAGACCGGAGGATCAGAGAATTCTAGCCGGAGGTAAGACGGAGCTAACGCAGATCACCACAGGGGTCCAAGGGTGAGCGCCCTCTTCTTGGCTGCCAGACGGAGTAGGAGCGGAGGTCAGACCGGAGCAATGCGGAGGCAAAGCACGTTAATTAACAAACTGAAGTACATCCATGAACGACTACGTATTTATACGAAATCCGGAGGTTTCTGGATGTGGACGGAGAAGTAGGTAAAGACAATAAGGTCGTCGAATAACAATAACAACAATAAGAAGTAGCATGTGGAGCATAGGGCATATGATCATAAGTAATTCTGGGGAAACGCTCAGAAGACTTCACTGCGTAAAAACCCCGGAGGATTGTGCATCAAACCGTAGCATAATGCACAGAGAGTAATCGGACGCGGGCCCATAGATTAGGACGTACGCATCCGGAAGACGGAGATATCGGAGATCCGGAGATCCGGAGATTCCGGACGGAGATTTTCGGACAGAGATGTGCACGGACGTAACAGTATCCCCCTCTTAAGGTTCCTCGCCCACGAGGAACTGAAGAGGTACTGGACGGAAGCGGAGACGGAGACGGGGACGGAGACGGAGACGGAGGCAATGGAGCTGGGAACGGAGTGCTGAGAAGGCTGTATAGTTGGTCACGGGTCGTTGACATGTTGAATCAAGGAACGAGTGGCGTGAGAACAAAATTTTTCTTCCTTTCAACCACCACCATCCCCAATCACCTCCATGTCTGACGGATCAAACACCACCCCACCTCCGGCGCAAGGACAAAGGCAAAGGGAGAGAGGGTTCGAGGGAGGAACAGGAGAGGGAGGACGAGGGAATCGCGATGGATATTGTGCGGATGGAGCAGGAGGACAAGGAAGCTGAGGAGGAGGCAAAGCGGGATGAGGCGCGCCTCTCCCAGCTTCTCTTTGAGGCGGAGAGCGAGGCTTGGGGGGCTGAACAACGCCGCCGTGAAGTCGCGGAGCTTCTGGCACGCGCGCAGCGTCAGGAGTTGACGGCGCACGACCGCGTTGCCATCGCAGACCTCGACCGTGGGGATTCGCCGGACCAGAACGACGTGCCCGACGAGCCGGTGTCGGAGGATACGAGCGAGGACGGAGCGACAGAGCCGGAGATTGGACAACTGGGGCCTAGTCGCCTCAAGCGAAAATGCAAGGGGACGACGGAGGATGGCGCGGAGGTTCCGCACCGTCTGATCACTTCGCGAATGGGACGAAAAGGCGAGATACAAGTGGAGTGGTTGGTGTGGAGGGTGGAGGATGGTGAGTTCTGTCCATTGTCTGGAAAGATTTTTTAAATTGACGACTTTTTTCAGCTTGCGGTAGTTGCCAGAAGGACGGAGCAACCTGCTACGTCCAGAAGAAGTTCCGGAGCCAGAACCTCGCTTGCCAACGGTGCAAGATCAAGCACTGGAAATGCCAGTTGCTGCCGGAGAACGAGGCTCGACCGGCCATCGTGAAGCCAAGGGCGCCAGCGACAACGGAGACCGGAGGGGTGAGAAAGAAACGGAGGATGGAGAAGTCGGAGGGAAGGACGGAGCGGAAGGGAAAAAGCCCGGGGCGCACGCGAGGTTCTGCTGTGGGTTGGCCCGCAGGAACCAACTCGGACCCGAACCGGGGACATGCGGGCGGAGCTGACGGAGATGCGGGAGATGCTCCGTCTCATGCGCCGGTGCCAGGCGCTGGACCGCGTCTTCCTCTCAACCATGGCGACAAAGTTGGTTGACGAGGGAATGGACGAGGTCGGAGCCGCCCATTACCTTGAGGCCTCAGCCCACGAACGCATCTCCGACGTGATGGTCAGTACGGAGACTGAGGAGGTTCAAGAAGCGGAGGACGACGGAGATGGGCAGGCAGAGGATGACGGAGCGCCGGAGGATACCCGCATCAACGAATGGCGTCGTGCGGTATCCGATAACGAGGTGGACGTAGGAGTTGCGCTCCAGCAGATTGTGGATGCGGAGGGAAATCCGGAGGAGAGGGAGGTGCGGGCGGAAAGCCCGCTGTCGTCTGTGGAAAGTGTGGTGGCCGTGCTGGAGGTCCAGCCGGAGGTTCAGATGGAGCCTCCAGTAAAGACCGAAAACGACAGTGCCGATCAAATGGTACTGATCCAGGCCAACGTCGCGAAACGGCGGGAGTTGAAGGCGGCGGAGGCGAAGAGGGAGAAGGCGGAAAGGGCGGCTATGATAGCCAAGTTGTTGGAGGAAGGTAAGAAGGTGGAAGAAGATGAGAAAAGGAGAGCAGAAGAAGAAGCGGCAGCGGCAGCGGAAAAGCCTCCAGGTGAAGATGGAGGAAACGGAAGTCGCAATCCGTCTGCCAACCCCTCCAGCCCTCCGTCGCATCGTCGACGTCAACGAGCAAGTCATTTACGAGTTGGTGGACAGCGACAAGGAGATGCCGGAGGCCCCGAAGGAAAATCCGGAGCCGGAGAAATAATAGGACATTAGTTTATGCTGTATATCACTGAAAAAATTGTATATTTGATTTTCTTGTCGAAATTAGTCGGAGATTTGAAGGAGAAAAAACGGAGGTTAATCCGTAAGCTCCGGTCCCGGTTTCTCCGGATAGCGCTTATGGAATGCGGCGATAAGTTCCGGAGCATCCAGGTCCGTCGCAGAGACCCATTCATAACGGGTGTCGGTATCCTCGTAGCCCAACCATTCAACGTAGTAGCAGAGCTTTACGTGGTACCTCCGGTCGATCTTGGAATCGACAATGGAACTGAGTTCGTAGTACTCCTCGCCGTCAAGTGTATGGACGGCGCCCGGAGGTTCCGCTTCTCGTCCGGGGAATGGATTCGGAAAGTGAGGCTCAAGTTGAGAGACATGGAATACGGGATGGATGCGGGAAAGAGCTTTAGGAAGGCGGATGGTGCCGGAAGCAGCGGAAGGTTTCTCAATAACTTCATATGGTCCGAAATGAGTCTCTGAAAACTTTTCAGTTGGACGCGTCGTTGCAATGAACTCAGCAGTAATGAATACTTCATCTCCGATTTCGAAGATGGGTTCCGGTTCACGTTTCTTGTCTGCAATCTCCTTGTAACGCTCCGTGGCCAAAGTGAGTTGTTGCCGGAGGTATTCGTGAACCGAATGAATGTCGTAGACATATTCACGAGCGGAGGGATCGGAGACTTCGATGTCGGAGAAAGTAATCGAGGGATGATAACCCTTGTTGGCAAAGAACGGAGTAACTCCGGTAGAGACGTTCGGAGCATTATTGAGTGTGAACTCCGCGAGCGGAAGGAGCTCGTGCCAGTCATCCTGCTGGTAAGCGCAGTACATCCGGATGTATTGTTCGAGGGTTTGATTCATTCGTTCCATCTGTCCGTCCACCGACAGATGGTAACCGGAGGTAAAATGCATTTTCATGCTGAGTAATTCCCCCAAGGAACGGAAAAACGCGGAGACAAACTCCGTGCCACGATCGGAAGTGACATGGGACGGAACTCCGTGTTTGGCGAAGACATGTGTAAGGAATGCCTTGGCTAGAAGGGCGGAGGTTATGTATCGATCACAGGCAAAGAGAATAACTTGTTTTGAAGCCCTGTCGACTATAACGCAAATTGCATCATATCCGCCGGATAAAGGAAGGAATTCGATGAAGTCGATAGAAATGGAATGCCAAGGACGGAGGGGAACCGGAAGTGGACGGAGGAGTCCTTAAGGTTTATGTCGTGGAGCCTTGTTGCATTTGCAGATCACGCAAGACCTGACATAGTCGCGTACGAAGGTCCACATCTCCGGCCAGGAGTATTCCCGGCATACGAGGGCAAGTGTGCGATTCTGCCCAAAATGACCGGAGAGTATATGATCATGCTTATGTTGTAAAACACGTACGCGGAGAATATCCGGAGTGTTGCCGGAGGTTTGGGGTACATAGATCCGGTTGTAAAGGCGGAGTAAACCGGAGGAATCTATAGACCAATGCGATGAAGTGCTGGAGGTTGCGGAGGTAAGTCTGTCAACAGTGGCGGGATCATCCGCATAATGGGCTATCATGTCGCTGTGGAGCTTGTCGACGTCCATAATGACGGAAGCTCGGAGGACAATTTCCTCGAGGAGAGTCGTCTGGAGGGATGCTGTGAGTTGATCGGGAGTAAAAATGGGGCGAAAATTTTGAGGATTAACTTGGCTGAAAGCCGTATCCCCCTCTTTAGGGTAGATGTCCCATCGTCTAGTCAAAGCATCCAGTTTTCCTCCGAGTTTTCTGGGACGGAACCGGATTACCATATTGAAATGGCAAAGATATTCGGACCAACGAACTTGCCGGCGCGTAAGCGTCTTTGTGGTGGCAAAGTATTCGAGATTTTTATGGTCCGTGACAACGTCGATAGTGAGCGGAGCTCCCTCCAAGTAGTGGCGCCAGTGTTTAAAAGCGTCAAAAATGGCGAGTAACTCCTTATCATGCGTGTCGTAGTTGAGCTCCAGAGGAGTTAAGGTCCGGCTCCGGAACGCAACAGGATGAAGGAGCTCGTCATCCCCTATAATGGAGAGAATGGCGGCGATGGCATAGTCGGAGGCGTCCGTCTCGACAGTAATTTGTCGACCAGGGATCCAGTGGTGAAGGACCGGAGCCTCCGTAAATGCTCGCTTGAGAGTCTCGAAAGCATTTTGGCAAGCGGGAGACCAATCCCATGCGACGTTCGAACGAGTAAGTCGAGTGAGCGGAACGGTGATTTGGGAATATCCGTATATGAAACGTCGGTAAAAGTTGCAAAAACCAAGGAAAGACTGGATATCCTTGATTTTTCGTGGGACGGGCCACTCTGTGATAGCGGAGATTTTGACCGGAGACATGCGGAAACCTTCCGGCGAAAGGATGTAGCCGAGGTATTCGCAAGTGGTGACACTAAACTCGCATTTCGGCAGTTTGCAGTATAGTCCCACTTCGCGAAGGCGACGGAGCACCTCGCGCACATGAGCCGTATGTGCGGACGGATCGTCGGAGTAGATCAAAATATCGTCGAGATATACGACGACATAGACGTCCAGCAAATCGGAGAATAGCGTGTTCAGGAAGTGTTGGAAGGTGGCCGGAGCATTGGTGAGGCCTTCCAGAACGACGCGGAACTGATAAGAGCCGTAGCGGGAGCGGAATGCGGTCTTGTACTCATCGCCCGGAGCAATCCGGAGCAAATGGTAAGCGTGCCGGAGGTCGAGTTTAGTATAAATACGTGCCTTTCCCAGAGCATCGAGGAGGTCCGCAATCAGAGGAAGTGGATAACGATCCTTCTTCGTGATGCGGTTAAGACCCTGATAATTGACACAAAGACGGAGACTTCCGTCTTTCTTCTTGGCGAAGAGAATCGGAGCTCCGTGAGTAGAGCTAGACGGATAAATGAATCCTGCCTTCAAGTTCTTGTCGATGAACTCCCGGAGAGCGGTAAGTTCAGCCGGAGAAATGGAGTATACATGACTGATCGGAGGTTCCTCGCTGTCGATAGTCTCGATTTTGAGGTCGAACTCACGGTGCGGAGGAAGGTTGTATGCCTTCTCCTCGGAGAAAACATCCGCGAAGTCGTGATATTCCGGAGGTAAACCGGAGAGATCCGGTTCCTCAGCCGAGGCACGACGAGCCTGGGCTTCATCGGTCAGGGTTGCACGCAAGGTATACTGGATTGTACTCTTGTCTCAAATGATGGCACTGTATGCTGCTGCGGAGACTAGTGAAACAAGCGGAGCAGAGGTGAACAGATGAGGCATAGGAACCTCAGGGATGTCATCCATTAAAGGATCGGAGGGGACGTCCATTGAAGGACCAAACTCTGGCGAAGACGTCAACAGCGTAGACGGAGAGTCCGCCGGGGATGCCGGAGGTTCTGCCTCGTCCATAGTAGGAGCAGCCGCAACAGGGATCAGAATAATTTCCGGAGGTGTCGACACCGGAGACTCGGAGGGAACTGAGGGAAAAGTGATGGTGGCACTGCGCCAGTCAATCAACGGATTGAAGCAGGCAAGCCAATCGTATCCCAGTACCAGATCACAGGGAGAATCTAGACGGGTGACGTAGAATTCCATTAACTGGACATTGCCGGAGGGAAACCGAGGGAGCAATTGTAGCTGTTGGTTTATGATGGATGAAGAGCCGTTGAGATACCGGAGCTTAACCGGAGACACCGCATACGGAGTAAAAACATTGGATTCACAGACATTCGTGGACACAAAACAGTGGGAAGATCCGGAGTCAATGAGAGCTCGTAAGCGGAAGTTGAATCCTGCGGCAATTCGTTTTACGAGAGACGAAGACAGGGTTTTGCCTGCCTCCGATAGGAGTCTGGAGAGGGAACCGGAGGGAGAGATATAGTCTGCGGAGAGTAAAGATATATTGAGATCAACATATAAAGCGTTCGGAGAAAGAGCGGAAGCGTTGAGACAAACCTCTGGAAGCACCTCGGAGTCAACGCAACTCGGACTCGGTGCAGAGGTATCCGAGCTGCTAACTATTTTTTTGACTCGGACGAAGAGGTTGCATCAGCAGAGGGAACAGGCGGAGTTGAGACGGAGCCTGCCTTGCCCTGGGCCTGATTGCCCGGACGCTTCTTGCACTCGTTGGTCTTGTGGCCGGAACCTCCACAGAAAAGGCAGAGGTTGTTCTTGATACGCCGCTCGCGTTCCTCCGGTTTTATCTTACCGGACTTGTCGAGTTTGTCGGCATACGGTTTGGGCTTGGCCGGCGTTGTAGTCGACGCCTGGCCTGCATTACCGGAAGCGGCCTGGGAGGATGATCCAGAGGATTGTCTGGAGGATTGTCCGGAGGGCCTAGGCTTCTGGGGTTTGTTGCCTTTGCCCTTCCCCTTAGCTCCGCTAGTATTACTGGAGGTTGTCGGAGAGGAACCGGAGTCGCCGGAGGTTTTGCCGGAGGATCCGCCGGAGGTAGCTTTCTGTTGAGCACGCTCGTGCTCTAGCTCCCCTTGACGCTGCCAATAGCGAGCGTCAATCCGGCGTGCGGCAATTTTAAGACCATTAAGAGTGTTGTCGTAGTCGGTGTGCGCGAGTAGGTCCTTGATCCGGCGCGGAAGTCCATCGTAAAAGAAACGACGGAGCGCCATGTCGTTGTACCCAATTATTGCCGCATAATTATCGAAATCAACCTGATAAGTGGCGATTCGATCCGACGATTTCATGACCAATGCCTTGAGTGCCTGTTCCGCATCCCCAATCGCATCATGGGGACCGAAATTGGCCTGCAATTCCTCGATGAATAGACGGAAGTTTCCGTCCCAGAGCAGAATGGGAGCTCCGACATACATGCCAGGCTCAAACCATCATTGTGCAGTACCCCGGAGATAAGACCAGACGTAGAGAATTTTCTCGTCGTCGCCGGGGAAATCCTGGGGACGTTCCGCAATGTGAAGGTAAATTTGGGACAGGAAGGAATGGAATTTCAAGGGATCAGATCCGTCGAACGTATCCAGAGCTTTGAGAGTGCTCCGGGTGGATCGAGGAGGAGCATTGGCATTCTGAGTGAAGGCGGTCATGGCGGTTGCAAAGGTTTGCATAGCGGCATCGAGCTGGGGATTATGAATATAAACCGGAAATCCCGGAGGGCCAGGAGGGCCTTGGGGACCAGGAGGACCTTGAGGATTGACTGGTGGCGGAGGTCCGCCACCACCACCATCACCTCCGCCTCCTCCTCCGCCAGGTCCGCCACCTCCTCCACCTCCAGGTGCGGGAGGTACAGGCGGTCCAGCGGGAGGAATAGGAGGGTTAACCGGAGGTTGATTTGGATCCGGAGGATTATTAGGACCGTTACCACCGCCTCCACCACCTCCTCCTCTGCCACCTCCACCACCCCCAGGAGCCGGAGGTCCTGCCGGACCAGTTCTGGTTGGTGTAGGAGGTCTAGCCGGCGGAATAGGAGGGTTAATAGGATCCACACCTTGGGTAGCAGCCATCGGTTGAGGGGCTACTGGGACCGGGATAGCAACCGGAGGAACCGGAGCTATTGGTACAACTGGAACTCCGGCCAACGGGGGTGCAACGGGTGTTCCGGATGGTGTGTGTTGCGATGGATGTGGTGAGCCAAGCTGATGAGGAGAACTATGATGACTACCTGATACCGAATGATGTTCCATACCGGAGGGCAGGTTTTCCAACCGCTCCTCCAAAATGCTTTCCATTCCAGCGTGACCCTGGAACTCAGAAAGTGTCAGTGAAAGACTAAGACGTGGGGCCCGTCTGGAAGGACCAGCCAAGTCCTCCAGGACGGGACGGGACCACAAAACCGGAGCATTAGGCCGGAGAGCCCGGCCTTCCTCGAAATGAGGGTGGCGTGTAGAAACAGGTGTCGAAAGAGTTGCCGTAGCATAGGCGGGGGTAAAATTACTGGTAGCGAGAGCCGGTGGATGCAAGGGAACCATCGCCCAGATGATGGACGATTCGCGCTGCCGTCTGCCTTGAGCATCTGGCGTAGATGGTAGGTGAGATAAAGACATGTAGAACAGCCAAGAAAGGTGAGTTTGTTAATACTGTTATATCCGTGTCAGACCAGAGGGACGGAAGGCCGGAGACCGGAGGATCAGAGAATTCTAGCCGGAGGTAAGATGGAGCTAACACAGATCACCACAGGGGTCCAAGGGTGAGCGCCCTCTTCTTGGCTGCCAGACGGAGTAGGAGCGGAGGTCAGACCGGAGCAATGCGGAGGCAAAGCACGTTAATTAACAAACTGAAGTACATCCATGAACGACTACGTATTTATATGAAATCCGGAGGTTTCTGGATGTGGACGGAGAAGTAGGTAAAGACAATAAGGTCGTCGAATAACAATAACAACAATAAGAAGTAGCATGTGGAGCATAGGGCATATGATCATAAGTAATTCTGGGGAAACGCTCAGAAGACTTCACTGCGTAAAAACCCCGGAGGATTGTGCATCAAACCGTAGCATAATGCACAGAGAGTAATCGGACGCGGGCCCATAGATTAGGACGTACGCATCCGGAAGACGGAGATATCAGAGATCCGGAGATCCAGAGATTCCGGACAGAGATTTTCAGACGGAGATGTGCACGGACGTAACAGGAGGATTGTGCATCAAACCATAGCATAATGCACAGGGAGTAATCGGACGTGGGCCCATAGGTTAGGATGTACGCATCCGGAGGACAGAAGTATTGGAGATCTGGAGATCCGGAGATTCCAGACAGAGGTTTTCGGACAGAGATGTGCACAGATGTAACACGATTGTCTTTTGCAAAGGAGCAGGTGATGTGCGGGTAGGTCTCGGTCTGTACCTCTTTCTTTGGATTTGTTTTTTCTTTGCAGGCCAACCTCGCACTGCAAGTGGTGTCAGTAGGTAGATCTGTGTCTCGGTACTGCTGACAAGCCCAATGGTAGCCACCACTCTTCTCCTTTCTTTGTTCTCTCTTTTTCTGTACTCAGTGGAGCAAATTCTGACGGCCGGCCCGGTGCTGCAATGCGTTGGGTATCCACTATGTTTTGCTCTGTCATATGCTTCCTGCATCACTGCCGCTGTCCTCGTGCCAGCGCTTGCTTTGAGAATCACCTATTGTTGAAATGCAACATGTCTGCGGTTTTCTCCGCATCCTACGCGAATTCGATTCCGTGCTCACTTCCTTGGTGATGCTGTCCATGGTCGGCTCTCAAATGGTGCTGGTAAGATACAAGCAGCTGCAGCGAGACACTGTTTCTACCGGATGGAGGCTGTGCTGCATGCTTTGCAAACTAAAATAGTTACTTCTCAAGCCCTGGAGCAGTCTCTCTGTACTAAAGTAAGGGACCTTCTAGCTCTTTGTGGTATGTCTGGTAGGCGGTCAGAAAACAAGATCATGACCTTGCAGGGACAGATCCACTTGCTAAAGTCAGAATACCATGAGGCACACAATATTCACACTCAGCTTCTTCAAGATTACTCAGAGTACATGGATCCTTATTACCATGCATTTGCTTCACTGAATCTTGCAGAACTTGGTCTGTTCATTGATACTCCAAAAGATGGTGTGCAAAGACAGCCAGGAAAATCTTCCATCCTGTGACAAGGACCACAGAAATAACAATGTGTGATTCAAAGGGCCCTCAAGGCTCCCCTGGTACCACCGACCTGTACCTCAGGCTACAGCCTGTAGCCTGGATACTGGATACTAGATTCACAGCTTGTCACCTGTCTATGGTTTTCTATTATGTTGGTTTCATTAATAATATAACGTGCGGATTTTCAGTGCCATTATCGAGCTATGTACCACAAGAAACAATATTGTTAATGTACAGGTAATGTCCACAAAAAACTCCGAGCTCTGCGGCAAGCCATGCACACTGGTCTCCTCCGTCTTCCCACTGGTACTAAACGGTCTAAGGGATAAATTCGAAAATTTCAAACATGTAATACATCAAAACACTCACCACAATTCAGCCCGAGTACCATCAGCGCTGCCAATATGATCTGACTTCGAGGTGATCCACTCGATCCTGGATCCAGATGCGCTGAGACTCATTCTGAATCAGGTCGTCATAGACTCGTAGTAGGTGCAGTAGGCCAACATCAGCTCCAGCGATGTTTTAGAGTACCTCCTAATCTCAAGGATCTCATACATCTCCTCAAGCAGACATTGCCAAGTATAACCTGACACAGCCATGGCCACATGGGCAGCAAATCCAGGTTGGCGAGGTCACAGGTGGGCACATTTGTTGGTCATCTTGTAATGCAGTGCGTCAATTTGCACATGAATGAGACAAAATGAGTTACCTAAATCATAATCCTGGGCTCTACATTTGCCTAGGCATTGACAGAAAGTCTGTTCACCAAGCAAGAAGCAGCCAGAGAAGAGGTACAAGAATGACAAGAGCTAGACCATCCTGTTCAGTGGACGCTTCAGAGTGAGCAACAAGGGCAACAGGACTGGCCATTAACACTGTTACTGCAGGGACCAAGAGGGTAGAGTCAGTTGCTGTTACACCAGGCCTATCAGGACTGCCAATGAGAAGTATGATATGCAGTGAGAACAAGAGGGGTACCCTAGCAGGGTTCCAGTTTAAATCACATCATGTTCTATGATGGCCCTTCGTTTAAACCAGTTTAAACCATGTTGGTTCCAACCATGGCTATTTTGCCTATATAACTGGCCTCTAGATGTATGGTTTAAACCACAATGGTTCAAACCATGGTTTGAACCAATGTGGTTCAACCTATGGGCTTAACTCATAGTTCATGGTTTCAACTGACTTGTAGTGAAGACTGAAATTGTGATGGACTATGTGACTTGTCACAGTCACTGGAAGTAAGAACCTATAGAAGGAAATCAGTGTCATGGAATGCAATTCTTAGAAAGGAAAACACTTGTCTTGAGGTGTGGAAACTGTTTCATATTTTAACAGCCCTTGTGCAATCCAATTGCATAAGATTCAGAAACTTGAAGAATATTTCTTCACAAAATTGCAATATTAAGTTGAGTGGGAAGAGCAGAGTCAAGAGAGTAAAATGAAGATAGAATGGAAGGAGTTAAAAGCAAATACACCAACATACATGTTCCCCATGTACATGGGAGTGTATGAGAGCTATATACCCTCTTGACTACAATTTTGTTGGCCTTCTTAGGTGTCAGTAAGTGGTCTGGAACCTGTTCAGGGACAGCTGATTACCAAATTTGACACCTAATAACCAAAACAATTCACTGTCAAATTGAAGTGGTATTGGCACCTCACAGTTTTGGTATAACTCTGAGGGCAATTATCCTGAAGTCTCAAAAGTAGGGTTCACCAGAAGTAGAGGTAGAGGTACAAATGGGCTGACCTCTACCTCTGCCTTTGAAACCCCTTACCCTTGGGAGGTATACCTCTACCTTACCTCTAATTTCTGGAGGTTTCATGGAGGTATACCTCTAATACGTATACCTGTGCCCTTTTAGAGAGGTATCAGCACATTTTATGCCCTGTTGTAGCCCAATTAGCTGCAAATTGTTCCAGCATGCACCTTGATAGCCTAATGCAACTTTCTGATCAGTACCAAGCCTGTAAAATTCACTCACAGGTACATGGTACAATATCAGGTATGTTGTCTTCAGACTCCTTTCCCCTTTCCCCTCCCTCCCTCATGCAGACATTCACTGCATGCTCAGCCTCTATATCACACAGGATTATCTCCTCATATGTGTTGCCCTCACAGCAAATGAGCATCACCACCCTTCATTTGAAGCATGTTCTTCTTGTTTGCTCTTCTGAGAGCATGTTGTGCAACACCTTTTGGGTTCTTCCCTCCACCTCAATATTCCTTTCAGTGATCTTTTCTTTAACAGTTTTTCAGCCACCAGAACTGGTAGTTGCCGTGAGACAGTGCTGACGTTAAGTAAGCCACAATCGAGGCTGCAATCAAAGGAAGGTATTTACGGAAGTGAGACCTGGAACCTAAAATGGTACCATGAATATCTAACCCGGTGTCTCCACCAGATACTCCCAAAGTTGAGCTCACTGAGGCGGTTGTGATTCCTTATTTCCCTTTGTTTGTTGGAGAAGTCGGTTAGAAATGTTTAAACAATGCTTTGTGTCGGTAAATAGTATGTATTTGAATCCTTTGGGACTCGAGCCGTACTCAGTATTCTCCTTTATGTCTGCACGCAAGATGCCGTGGGCCTGGAGCTTGCCTACATGGCTCTGCAAAGTGCAGTGTGCATCAGACCTTTGATAAATAACTTGTGACCTTGTACAAGCCCATAAAGCTCAATAAAGACCGGAAAAGATCACAAGATCACAAGTCTGCAAGCCTACATCCGAATATCACAAGCTTCAAAATTTGGCAGACAATAAACTTGTTTTTTGCCTTGCACCAACAATTTTGTGGCACATTTGAGTGTGCTGGGGAAGGTGTTAAATAGTCCAATGATCAGTTCTCTTTACCAAGGTCAGTCCGTGAGTTTGGAAACCGGGTTTTTTTGACTTTTTGGCTGGCGAGCTTGTTGGCCAAGCCAAAAAGCTGAGAAAAGGCGCAATGAAAATGACAAATGGCTGATGTGATTCGTGTGAAAAGCACCATAGTGCTGTATAATGACGTGCTTGAGCAGACACGAGTACGACTGTTGTGTAACGAGTTGACATAGCTAAGCCTTCAGCCAAGGAAAGCTTCTATCTACTTTCCGAGACGACTACTCGCAGACAATCTCAACAGCCCCATAGGGGGAACGCAACAGGGTTTCCACAGCCCACCGTACTGCCGACCGCGATACTATCGAAGGGGTAGCCATGGTATTGGTTGGTGAGGGTGACACCACAGCCCTGCTCCGTGAAGAGCTGGACATAGCATCCGGCCGTTCCAGTCTTGGGAGCGGTGGTCATGGTAGCGGTGAAGGCCGAGTCCAGAGGGAAGTTGGCCACCGCGCAGGTGAGTTCTGGGATGTTGACGGTCTTGAGAAGCGTGCCGGCGGAGCCGTCAGTTGGAATGGCGCTGTCCGGAGCCGGGCAAGTAAAAGGACCACTCCAGATCTGGACTGCTCTCAATCAGCAAAGTTCTTGTAGAATGGGGAAGTCTTGGAAGACTTCTCCTCATCTGGTCAGGAGAGGGATCACTTACGCGTCATAGCAGCAGGACCGCCAGTGGGCTGGCCAGCGGCCAGAGCAGAGCTAAACATAGCTGCGAGAGTGACGATCTTGCCCTGAGACAGTCAGAGAGGACATGTTTGATGCACCAGCAGGGGAACGTCGAGGGACACTCACGACAGAGGAAAACATCTTGGCGATTGAAGGACCTAAAAGCTGTAGGACTTGAGTTGGGATGCACAGAACCTCATGTCTTATATACTTTTCGCTTAGCATGTATCCATCTTCATTCGGCTGGCTCGATCAAGCCTTTCATATTGGGAGTTGCATTGAGGCAACGCCAGCTGATGCTATTGCATCCTGACAATGTCTCGGCATAAACCACACGACGCTTCGGAGGGATACAGGCCAGACGTCGGCAAACCTTTTGACGTGGGTTTCACACCGCAAAAAACGAATATTCCCCTTCGCGGAATTGCTTCCCGCATCGGTTCATTTCAGCGTGCCCAGAAAGTGTTGCTGAAGCCGCCATTCAACCGGGTCTTTCAGTTTCCATATATATCATCTTCGATACCAATGATGACTAGAAGAGAGCATGAGATTTCGCCCTCGAGGTACCGTCAATTTTACGCATTCTCCGTAATAACTCCAGTTGTTGAATTAAGATCTCGCCTAATACTGCCGTAAACGCGATATTCCTAGGTGGCTCGAGATTGGCGACCCATTCCAGCGATCCGCCGTTATGGTGGTCACTTTTGCCCATTCATTCTCCCAGGCGCAAAATCCGGGTCGAGCCCGCTACTTTGGAACTTCAGCAAATAAACCAGACCGGCAATCTTTCTCAATTCACTCGTCGATGCCTCCGGCGACAATCCTGCCCTCTGCCGTTCTACCTTGGCAATAGTCGTTGAATTAATCGATTTCCACCGCCCCATCGCTTGAAGTTTTTCGCCTCAGCACCTATGTGCGTGCGCGTCCAACATTGCACCCGCGTGTCGACCGGACGGACTTGACTCATTACTTCGCTTGAATATAGCGCCCTCTTCGCGTCGCTCCGTGCCCCGCCGGGCAGGGCATATCCGCGGTCTTGCGCAAACCAGAGGTTGAGAATGCGAGAAGCTCTGCTGTCGCTTGTGTGAAATCATTTCCATGTTTTTAACGTTGTTCTCTCCGTTTCAGGCCGTAGGATCTCTCACGAGCTTACTATCGAAAGTGGCTTGGCGCGGGCCTTCGGTCCTGAAGCGGGTTTGGACTGAATAATTTTAAACCACATACGGGGTAGATATCGATGGCGTTGTCCCCGTCCACTTGCTTCAGGAATCAAGCCTCAAAGCAGGCTGACGTGCCACCGGTAACCCCATCCCGCAGTTCCTTTGTAACCGATTTCCTTGAGGAGCAAGGTGAAAACTGCATATCCTCCTCCTAGTTCCAGAACATTCATTGCCGTATGTGTTTCAATGTGACTCTATGGCTTCTATCTTGTATAAAATTTCTCACTCAGCAAGCGCCCACGTCTCAGATGTTCACACAGAGCTAGGTCAATATCCTTACCGTTTGGTGGTGCCTAAAATCCATGATTGACAATTGAACATTGAAATGTCAGTGCATCAAGATTACTTGTGCGAACTCTTTCCCGGATTGAATACGATGAATTACGGACTTTTGAGCTTCACATTTGGGCAAAGGTGCGTCGGGACACCATTACATATTGTGGAAGTTGATATCAGAAAAAGAACACACTGGTTCCAGGCTGCGTTTGAAACCGAACCACGACTAGTGCATGGATACATTTCAGTGGGTGATGGCCGACCCTCGCGAGATACGAATCCATGGAACAGGTCCGTCCATCCAACCCCATTCGTCTCGCTCGCCACTCGGTCCTTGGTACCGGGAAGATTCAGGAACTCTTGTCAGTCGGTGGAATAGCACCATGCAGCCCACTCCGTGTCGAGTTGACAGTACTCCAAGTCATGATCGAGAGAATTGGTGACGTTTGCACCGAATACATGGCTCTGGTTCGCCCTCGGGCAGAGCCTGTGTTCACTGATGTGGGTATTCTTCTATAGTACCCCAGACATATGGTACCTGCAATTAGCACCTATTTTTTCAATCGAACTTCCTGCTGGTAGGACAAATATAACAACTGACGACATGGGCTGCCCAAGGCACATCGCTGTGGCATGGGCCGCTCCACGTTCGGAGTCCCGATTTCTTCCCGTCGATCGATGCTCCGATGTCTGTGCTCGCGGGGCGTACGGTTCAATCTTCTTGCCGTTATGAGTCCTATACTACTCTGAAGAGTCAATACAGTTCATTTTAAGCTCCACAACTCCCCATTGAAGAAATTTGCCCAGCACTTTCTTGGTGGCCGGTGCAAACTTCGAGAGCCTTTGCATCTCACTAACCGGAACTTCGAGCACTAACGTAGCTAGAAGCTTTCAAATCACTCGTCAATGCCGTTGAACCCTCTTTCTGTCCATGTTGATTCGTCCGGTTTATACTCCGAGGCTTTCGCTACCTTGGCCGATGACTCGGAGCACCTTCGTACGTATATTGGCTGTGCTGATCTGCCGTATTATAGTTCACTCGTCCCATGTTGACTTGATACCGCACTCTTCGCGTCGCTGCGTCCCCCATCGGGCACGGCATACTTATCCGCGGTCCTGCGCAAAACCAAAGTTGAGAGAAGTCCTGCTGTTTCGCGTGTGAAAAGATTTCCTTATTTTTGGGTTTGTTCGCTCCTTTTCAGATAGAAAAAAACCCATTTCGCGTGTGAAAAGATTTCCTTATTTTTGGGTTTGTTCGCTCCTTTTCAGATAGAAAAAAACCCACGGATTGGCAACCGAAGAAGCTTTCGGGTGTGACTTGACAGTGGCTTGGCTCGGGCCTCGGCCCTGAACGGGCTTGGATGATATCCATCCATTTGCATGTCCTCGCAAACTTAACACAAAACCAGCCCAACCGAGCCTCGTCCTGCAATGCCTCAAGCAGTCTCTCGGAGAAGAAAGACAGGGAACTAGCTATTCTTCTTCCCATTGCAGACCATTCAGCGTGCGTTTCAATATGACTCTATAACTTCTATCTTACATGAAGTTTCGGCCCGGGAATCAGCACAGTGCGGCCACATATCAAATCTTCCCACAGATACTAGTTCGTTTAATTGCGCCTAAAAATTCGTGATCGACAGTTAAAATATCTTGGCGCTATCGTGTTTTTTGAACTTTGCGGCATGATTACCCGTACGAGCTTATTCCCGGATTGACTGCGATGAATTACTGACTTTAGAGCTTCACATTTGGGCAAAGGCGCGTCGGACACCATCACCGTATTGTGTAAGCTTATCGAAAAAACCCACTGGTTCCAGGCGGCGCTCGAAACTGAACCACGACTGAATACCGACCTTAACCGATCTCCTAGGCACTGACAGTGCACGGACACATTTCAGTGATAGCCGACCCTCGACAGATACGAATCCATGGAACAGGTCCGTCCATCCAACCCCATCCGTCTCGCTCGCCACCCGGTCCTTCGGTTTCGAGAATATTCAGCAACTCCTGTCAGACCATCATGATGAGTTAGGCGGCCAATCTCCGGTGCGAAATCGACAATGCTCCACAAATTTCTCAGTCATCATCGGGAAATTTTGCACCGAATGCATGGCTCTGGTTTGCCCTCGGGCAGAGCCTGTGTTCACTGGTGTGGGTATTCTTTTACAGTACCCCGGAAATATGATAACCGCAATTAGATTTATTTTTGTATCTTCAATCGAACTTCCTACTGGTAGGACAAATATAACAACTGACGGCATACGGTGCCACTGTTGCATGGGCCGCTCCGTGTTCTGATTCCTGATTCCCTCCGCCGACAGAGGCTCCGGCGTCTGTGCTCGCGGGCGGCGCGGTTCGATCCTTTTGCTCCGAGACGCTAGAGTGAGTAATGATAATCCGCTATTCACTTTCCCGACCACAACTCCCCACAACTGGCGGCTGAGACAAGCTTCGACAGCCCTGATCCTGTGGTGGCATTTGATAATGCCGAACAGATACGTACCACGACGTCGCAAGGTTCTTGGCGTTCTGATTTCCTTCAGGACCCTCTGATATTGCAATAGAAAGAACTAAACTGTAAACGCCTCAAACGTTGGCGATGCAGCTACAAGTCTTCCGAAGTGCCTTCACAATTCCAACATGGGACGCCTAGTAAGCGGAGATCTCTTGGCTCTGTGAAGGATCCTGTAATCTGAGTCGTAGCTCGGGAAGAAAATGCACCTTCGGATATATCGAATTTTGATTTACGGTATGTGTTTCGGCAGTGGATGACCAGGCAACGATCTGATCCAGCTAGCGCGGGTCCCATGCTTTAATCCAGTCTGAATCTCAGTGCGCTGGAGCAGAGTATGCATATCAAACCAAAAAATGAGTATGGGACCGGATAATTGACAGGCCGAAAGCTCCTCGACGTGAACTTCCAACCATCGCTGATTCTACAAAGCTTGTGCAGCTTATGATCTTTTCTCGACACCGCATAAATCCAAGGAATTGAACGGCCCAATAATATTGAAGCCGACACTCGTGGCATGTCCTCCGAGGCCTGGACTAATCCATGACTCAGAACAGCAACGGCACCAGTCAAGTAGGCCTTCTGCATCTGTTCAACGATGGTTCGAAACGGATAGCCGGACCGATGTCGTTGCTTGTCCCAGTTCAACCGCCTTTTTTTTTTTGGTTCGTTCAATGTCAATTTGACAGTACTAAGTTCTCGATGAGTACCTGGTGTGCCCAGCCCCGCAGTTTACTGGTAAGTTATCACGTCAGGGAAGACCTCCTTTGAGAATAAGGTCGTATTAGACAGGATGCGCTTCAGCAGCATGCGGGTTTGGCAATTTTGCTCGTTCGGCGGTGCTCCTCAATTTGTACGTGTTGGTTCCTCTCTCCATACAGCTTGGCTGCTCTTGGTTCTCTCTCCTGCTGCCTGCTTGCACAGTCTCTTTTCTGTTGTGATAATCACGTTTTGAGGCCCTTGTTCCAGTTCTTGAACCTTGGATACATCTTCAGCAGAGGAATAGACATGTATTTCTGTGTACCCAAATATTTTCTGATTTTTTGAGTGCCGTGGGCCCAAGCTATTGACCAGTCACGTTGATGGGTTTTTGGCCCATTGATGTTCCATCACAATGAAGGAAGAGCTACTGCATGGGTTCCAAAAGTAGCAGATCGTTACCAGTAGGCTCAAAGGTTGAGTTCCACACCACAAAGCACTCCGTATACAGTGTATCAAAGTGCCCCCGCTCCATGCGCTGCAGTGCAACCTGATGTGCAAGCACTGCCTTCCTCTCATCATGCAATTGCTGCTCATGATGGATGAGGAAGGCCTCCTTGTCCACCATGTATGTCACTAGTCTTAGGATCTCGAGGTTGAGGTGGGCGATCTCCTCGTTAACACAGAGTAGCTTAAATGCTGATCCATTGCAGTGCACCCCACCGGCTGTGCCCACGGCTCGCTGCAGATGTCCTCTCGCCCCTCACGCAGAAGGTCAAAGTCTGCCGAGAAGGTGTAGTGGACAATTTGCTTCCAGGTGAGTGGGGTCATCAAGGAAACCCTCTCTAGAAAATTTCCCAAACTTTTAGAGAAAATGTTCGAAAATATGTCAAGTTTCTAGAGTTGTCAAAACCGAGCTCAAATATGATGTCCCCCTGAAAATATTATAATTTATGCAACTTTTAGCCAGTTTCTGGGTAATGTGCTCTAGGTTCTCATAATATTTGACTTAAGACATGGAAGAGATAATGCTGAACAAGATATATTACGATCAAAGCTACCTAGTACAACCTTACTGACACACAACTAGTCTCAAACTTCTGCACTCGACTACAGTACCCGGCCCAGCACCGGCAACAAATTCTGAGATGGATGCATGGGAATGTACTGTGCAAGGACATGAGAACAGAATTTATATAGGAAGAGAATGAGGCGTACTGCAACGGCGATGTCTGCCACATCCTGGGAAACCAGACGGATGTCATCACGAGTATTGGCGGACTTTCATCAGCAGTTGATGTGCAAGCAGTATGTATCAACTGAGTAAATTGAAAGGACAGCGCAGTGAGCACGTATGAGGTTAAACTGCGTAGGGACCAAGGGACGATACCTGTGTGAGCCTTGGTCAGCGATAAGATCGAGCTTGGGAGCACAATAAACTGAAGAAAAGAAATGGTTTGTATAAGATTGGCCAAATACGACGCATACGTACAGTCACGGCGAAAATGTAGTCCCCACCAAATAAGGAAATTCCCATCAATCCTGCTCCTTTTGCCTGGTTTTCAGCTCAGATAGGTGGTATTTGGCTTGGAAAATGTTTTTTAAATGTTATAAGTATAGGTATCCTACTTTCAATAATATTGCTCCCCCAAAAGAAAGCTGGTCTACAGTGAATTCAATGAGTGGAAATGACCAGGATCCAGAGGAAATCTGTTGTTCAGATTTTGTCCATATCTCTTCCAGACAGATTACTGGCTACTAAGAATCATTTAGACTATTTTTTCAATCACATATCCAGTGTCTGAGCTGAAAAGCATGCAAAAGGAGTGAGATTGATGGGAATTTCCTTATTTGGTGGGGACTACATTTTCGCCGTGACTGTACAACCTGGCGCCTTGCGCCGCATTCGAAGTCTGTGAACACCTCTTTTTCAGTCTCTGGTCCTCTCCCGGTTAAACAAGAGAACCAGCACCGTGGGTGGTGCTGGGAGGTAGGGTTATTAGGAAATTGTATTGAGTGCTCGAGCCCAACTTGGTTGCCGCAGTTTAAAACGCGATCGCGTGCAAACGACACGATCATTGGCGTCACTCGTTGTATACGGCGTCCAAGATGATTGGGAACCGGAATGCTCATCCTGAAGAGCCTGTAATTCTTTCAGAAGCAAAAAAGACTGCAACTGCCGCGGTCTGACCTCGAACCGAATCACGACTGCTTCAAATGCATTTGACTTTGGAGCCCAGCAAAGTGAGGACAACCGATCTACCAGACCTTGTTTCACATCTTTTCTTATTTATTTTCCCCCAGACCAAGCTGGCCTTTATTCTTCTCCCTACTTAATTTAACCGTGCTCCCCATTGGAGCACATCTTCGCCAATTCGCTGACGAAAGATTCACTCTCAAGTCAAACGAGCGCTATAGACAACCAAACACAACCCGCCAAAAAGCGAATGCAAAGTGCGCTACGGTCTGCCCCGAATCGAACAGGGACTGCTGCTCTAAACCATGGAACTTCCATAAAAAAACGAAGAGCAGGTGCACAGCCAGGTGCCACCAGACCTACTGAACTCTCGCGATGATGAACTAGATTTTGGACAATGTTCAACTTCGCTGGTATTTCCCTGGGCATTTTCACAAGTGCACTGCTTCTGAGTATATTTCCTGTTTTGACCAATGCCCGCACTTCCTGTCCGCCATATTGTGTGGAATGAATAGCACACAGTTTGCAAACCCCGGTGGAGAACGAGGTAAAAACGCAGTCGTCTACGGAACATGATTTGGCCTTCTGGAAGATGAATCTGCTGGGTCAACAGTCACCGTGACCACAGCGTAATCTAGTAACCCAGCTTCTCCCGCTCCAACAGAAGTCGACTGCGACAGTATCCACGTTACCGTGTGCTGGACGCTTGGGTCCAGCTCAGTGGCTGAGAAAAACAGGGTTATAGACATATCCGTCTCCATAATAGTGGAAGATCGTGATGGGCGAGTCAATCGTTTCGAATGTTATGTTAGCAGGATTTGCTATGTCGATTCCGTAGATATAGACCGTTGACCCTAGAGAGGAGAACTTGGCATGATTAACACACGTTCGACATATTTTCCGAACAGATAGATCCAGATTCTTCAGATTCCACTTAATCTGCCTTGGCATTGGCCATGTGTTACAACCAAATGGCTGTGCGGTTTGTTGAACATTGAGTTTGATTCAACAAAAAGCACCAGTTGGTGTGGATCCACCTCATTATATCAAGGGGCATGAGCGATTGGAACCACGATTGACATTTTATAACAGATACAAGTAACACAAACGGAAGTGTGAGATGGGTACCGCACTGGCACAATCTTCGATGTCCCGAGAAATGAAATGATAGCGTAGGCCAGGAACACCTCCTACCATTGAGTTGACTCAGGAGATCACTGGAGATCTGGGCGCCAGATGATGAGCCATTCAACATGGAGAGCGGCGATAGGCTTACCCGCGGGCAGTGCGTCGTATGCTGGGCAAAGGTTGAGCCATTGAGGAGAGATGATTTGGGCATCTGGACCCTGGCGCTGTGCCGCGGGAGCCTCAGCGAAAACAACGGCGAGTCCAGCCCTAGTGAAACAAAGAAATTGTCAATCCGGCTTGCTCCAACCGCGACTTGAGGAAGACGTACTCAAGATGCCAGTCAATGTGACTATACAACATGTCAGCAGGCGCCGAAGAATTACGAAATGGATTTAAACGCGCCAATGGAGGAACCAGGGTCCTGGGTTGTCGGCTGTAAAGTCAAAGTAAGAAGAGAGTATCGAGAACCAGAAATGATCAAGGTGCTCACCGCGGAATCGGATGATAACACCTCCTTGCTCGACACCAATAACATCGCGGCGGGGCCTCGAAGTTGAATAGAAGATTGGCAAAGTTTCTTATCAAGCTTTGGACCGAACTCACGGGTTCACATAGTTGGGGGGACCAGACGCACTCTGGACAATGTCAAATGCATGCCCGCTAAATTCCCATTGTCAGTTCAGTGCGAGAAACAGAAAGAGTTCAGAAAACTGACTGAAGATGGAACGGGTGAGTTATTCCTGAAATACTTTTAGAGTGAAGGCAAAGATAAAGTAAGACCGCATACCATGGTCCGCCCCGTGGATTCGCAATTCCACGACTTCGTTTTGGGTCAGGATAAATGTGTGCTCGGAGACATTGAAATCAGAAGCAACCGTCGCCCCGTTGATGATTTTGAGAAGGGTGGGGAGATCGGGTGGGGTGTATACGATGCCGTTAATTTCCCAAATCTGTAAATTAAATAATCGTGTTGGTTGGCAGATCAAGTCTGGCAGAAATCATGTCCATGCGTACACCGTTCCCAGCCTATGAAGATATTGTTAGCAGTGGCTCGGCGCGAGTTTACGTTAGCCCGGCTTACAGCATCGAAGTCGAGGTCAATGACGTGGTCGGCGGGCGCAGAGCCTCCGGGAGCACCAGGGTTGATCAAGGTCTGCAATAATTTCCATTGGCGGCCCAATTGATAGAAGAAAATTGACTCTTACGGCCAGCTGGAACTCTTGAAGCATGCCTGCACTTCCGCCATTGTCCAAAGCCACAGGGCTCACGAGGGCGGATGTGACGGGATCCGCGATGGGGGCGCCTGCATAGCGCAGGATACCCTTCACGTTCTCTTTGTCCACTATGTTCGAGCTAAAGGTGAGGAGTTACAAGTGGAATGAAACATTCGCACGTAGTGGGCTGGATCCGGCCAATGTCTACCATGAATTGTTAGCTTTAAGTCTTCAAAGGATGCGGCAATAACTAACCATCGGTGTACGAATCCAATAATTTTGTGGTGTCTGATTTGCAGTGAGCTAAACGAAAAATCAATTTGCCTGCTCCACGGGAAATAGCATGAATGGCGTACAACGACGCTGTATCGTTGGGCTAACGATCGTGAGCTAATTTTATAACAGACAACAATAAATGAAAGCACACACCTGCGTGGATGACGAAGCTGCTAACAGTCTATAGCGGCTGTTAGAATTTCTCTTCTAATATTTCGACGTAAACGAACCAGCGGAACGGTGGCAATACCGTCGGTCTCGATGACGTCGAAAACATGGCCATCAATGGAGAAGGTGTAGGCCGCAAATGCGGAGATGTTAATAACGCGAAGACTGTTTGCATTAGCCGAGGAACGAAAGCCCATTGAAGCAGCTCACCGGTATCTGTCAGTACACATAAGCATAATAATTTTGAGCGGAGGGTATAGGCAAGGCTTACCGCTTTCCGGCTACGACGTTGATTACTGACCAGGGGATTGCCGGACCTCCGTTGTATCTCTGTAAAGTAATTAGTGGGACTCATATGTCGGTATGTCTGAAAGACTTACGCCAACCCCATTGAACAAGCCGGACGCAGGTACAGGCTCATGCCCGTCTACTTTAAACTGCGCCATCAACTGTTCAGCAGGTGTGTGGTACCTGCGATGTCATCAACAAAATAAACGCAGGAATAGATGGGGAACATACCAATCTGCGAGCGTGATGATTGTGGATGCATCGTCTACGTCCCAAAGATCTTTCTGGGGATCATCGGGGTCTGTTGAAGTTAGTACATTGAATTCCACGCGGCTATGTCAAAGTACCGTCTGTAATGACTCAGTCAGTCATAGCATTTCGAAAGGATAATTGAAGGCTCACAGATAACCAGGGTCCCACGCTCGCCATCAGCGTATTGGGTCGAAAGATGACTGGGAAATAAAAATCAACGTGCATCCAATGCATAATCAAAACCATACCTATGGAACCTGGAATGGCATTAGGTTCCTAGATGCTAGTACATATCAACAAAACGGCACGCACCAGTACGTTCCGGTCTGGTTGCCTAATCCAAAATTGTACTCTTGAAGCAGGCATGCGTTAGGCTGCGATACCCTTCAACCAAAAAGACGCACGGTAGAAGGATCCTGGTGCGATTGGGCCTAATTAATAAGGATAAGTGGATGGGGGAGGATATGGGTGAAATAATCACATTGATTGACAAATGCGGGCCCGTCTTCACTTGCAGTGCGGTCCTGAAAAAGCCCGTGCCTTCAACAAACGAGGTACGAGTGATTGAAGTGGTGTCAATTTATGAGAGACTGAACCGCACCAGTGAATACTCGTCGACCTCCTCATAGTCGGGTCGGAGAGGGTGTTGGTCACGTTGATGTGGAGGATGTCGCCTTTCATGGCCGTAATGTGCGCCCCAGGGAACGTTCCAATCTGAATAGCGGAGCGGCTAAAGCCATCAGGGGCAACAACGGCATTGGTGACCTGTAAAATCTCGTCAGAGAGCATCCAACTGTGCGGATAAGGCTCACCGGGAGGTCGACAAAAACGTCCCCAGCGAGGACCTGGGAGATGAGAAATGGAAGGAGCGCAAGTGCAGCGAACGTAGAGCCCATTGTGCTGAAGCGAACAGAGGTGGGTGAAGGGAGAAGCTGCACCGGCGTGTTTTATAGTTCTTTGGAATAAACAAAGGATTTTGACAACGAATCCGGAACGGGGGTCATTATGACCCGATGTAGACCGGCTCGAAATGACGTATTGAGCGGGGAAGTTCGTGAGAGCACGGTTGGACCTTCGTTATGATTCGAAATGGCTGTTCTTGATACCGAATTGCGAGCGAGGACTAGCGTAAGCAGTGAAGATATGCCTCAACGTCCAAATTGGAGCGAATGGAGCTCGTGAAACAAGCGGTTCTTTTGACAGCCTGTAGAACAGCACCAGATAACGATAGGAACAGAGTCGGCACAACATCCGAGGATTACATGTGCGCCACGTCTGTTTCTGCTTCTCAATTGCACCCAAAGCCGGGTAACTGGAAATGCCCATGGTCGTTGTTCAGTTAGTTTTGAGGGGCGCTAAAGATATTGATAACTTACCAATAAACTGCGGGGCCGGGGACACCAGGTACTTACCGAGAACTAATTACTCTCAGATTGACGTTGAACGAACCGAAAGGAGAAGGCGATGAGACGGGGACAAGCAGCGACACCGGTCCGGCTATCCATTTCGAACCATCGTTGAACAGATGCAGAAGGCCTACTTGACTGACGCCGTTGCTGTTCTGAGTCATAGATTAGTCCAGGCCTTGGAGGACATGCCGCGAAATGTCGGCTTCAATATTATTGGGCCGTCCGATTCCTTGGATTTACGCGGTGTCGAGAAAGATCACAAGCTCCACAGGCTTTGTGGAATCAGCGGTGGTTGGAAGTTGACGTCGAGGAGCTTTCGGTCTGTCAATTACCCAGTCCCATACTCATTTGGATGCTCTGCTCCAGCGCATTGAGATTCAGACAGGATTAAAGCACGAGATCTGCGCTAGCTGAATCAGATCGTTGCCTGCTGGGTCCACTACCGAAATACATACCGTAAATCAAAATGCGATACGTCCGGGGGCGCATTTTCTTTCCGAGCTACGGCTCGGATTATCTGATCCTTAATAGGGCCAATACATCTTCGCTTAGTAGGCGTCCCATGAACGTTTGAGGCGTTTACAGTTTAGCTCTTTCTATTGCAATATCAGCGGGCCCTAAAGGAAATCAGAACGCCAAGAACCTTGCGGCGCCGTGGTACGTATCTATTCGGCGCCATCAAATGCCACCACAGGATCAGGGCTCTCGAGGTTTTTCTCAGCCGCCAGTTGTGAGGAGTTGTGGTTCCGGGAAAATGAACAGCGAATTGTCATTACTCACTCTAGCGTCTTGGGACTATTGTAGGACTCACAGCAAGAGGATTGAATCGCGCCGCTTGCGAGCACAGACATCGGAGCCTCTATCGGCGGGAAGAAATCAGGAATCAAATCGTGGAGCGGCCCATGCATCCTTGGCAGCGTATGCCGTTAGTTGTTATATTTGTCCTACCAGCAGGAAGTTCAGTTGAAAGATACAAAAATAGATGCTAATTGCGGGGACCATATGTCCGGAGCGGTACTGTAAAAGAATACCCACATCAGTGAACACGGACTCACCAGAGCCATGCATTCGGTGCAAACGCCACTGATTCTCCCAATGATGACTGAGAAATTTGTGGAGCATTGTCGACTTCGCACTGGAGATTGGCTGCCTAACTCATGGTGCTGTTCCATCGACTAACAGGAGTTCCTGAATATTCCCTATACCGAAGATCCGGGTGGCGAGCGTGACGGATGGGGTTGGATGGACGGACCTGTTCCATGGATTCGTATCTGTCGAGGGTCGGCCATCACTCACTGAAATGTATCCGTGCAATGTCAGTGCCTAGGGGATCGGTTGAGATCAGTATTCAGTCGTGCTTCGGTTTCGAGCGCCGCCTGGAAAACAGTGGGTTTTTTCGATAAACTTCCACAATACTGTAATGGTGTCCAGACGCGCCTTTGCCCAAATGTGAAGCTCAAAAGTCAGTAATTCATCGCATTCAACCCGGGAAAGAGCTCGCACGGGTAATCATCCCGCAAAGTCCAGGGAACACGACAGCGCCAAGAAGCTTCAACTGTCAATCACGAATTTTTAGGCGCAATTGAACATCGAGACAGCGTCTGTGGGAAGATTTGAGCTGATTTGAGACGTAGCCGCATGCTGATTCAGAAACTTCATGTAAGATAGAAGTCATAGGGTCACATTGAAACACACGCTGAATGGTCTGGAATGAGAAGAATAGCTAGTTCCCTGTCTTTCATCTCCGAGAAACTGCTTGAGGCATTGCAGGACGAGGCTCAGTTGGGCTGGTTCTGTGTTAAGTTTGCGAGGACATGCAAATGGATGGATATCATCCAAGCCTGTTCAGGGCCGAGGCCCCGAGCCAAGCCACTGTCAAGCCAGGGCCGAAAGTTTCTTCGGTTGCCAATCCGTGGGTTTTTTTCCTGCCTGAAAAGGAGCGAACAAACCTAAAAATAAGGAAATGTTTTCACACGCGGCGTAACGGCAGGACTTCTCAACTTTGGTTCCACGCAAGACCGCGGATATACCGTGCCCGACGGGGGGACGCAGCGACGCGAAGAGCGCGCGGTATCAAGTCAGTGTGGGACGAGTGAACTATAATACGGCGGGTCAGTGCAGCCGATACTAGATGCCATGCTCGAATACGTACGAAGGTGCCCCGAGTATAAATCGGATGAATCAACATGAATAGAAAGGGGGCAGAATTGCTTTTTATGGCACTGACGAGTGATTTGGAAGCTTGTAGCTACGTTAGTGTTTGAAGTTCCGGTTAGTGAAATGCAAAGGGAATGGCGGACTCGAGCCCCATTTCGCGCCTGAGAGAATGAAGACCACTCGTGAACGAACGTGACCACCGCAGTGGCGGATCGCTGGAAAAGGTCACCAATATCGAGCCACTCTGAGCACAAACAACACACTATTCGGCGCCGTCAAATGCTACCGCAATCTCAGGGCTCTCGAAGCTTGCGGCAGCCATCAAGAAAGTGTTGGGCAATTTTCCTCAATGGGGAGTTGTGGAGCGTAAAATGAAGACTCTTCAGAGTAATGTAGGACTGATAGCGGTAAGAGGGTTGAATTGTACCGCCCCGCGAGCACAGACATCGGAGCATCGATCGACGGAAAGAAATCGGGACTCCGAACGTGGAGCGGCCCATGCAGCAGCGATGTGGCTTGGGCAGCCCATGCCGTCAGTTGTTATATTTGTCCTCAGCAGGAATTTCGATTGTAAAAATAGATGGTAATTGCGGGTACCATATGTCCGGGGCACTGTAAAAGAATAACCACACCAGTGGACACAGGCTCCGCCCGAGGGCAAACCAGAGCCAGGCCTTCGGTGCAAACGCCACCAATTCTCTCGATCATGACTGAGAAATTTGTGTAGTATTGTCAATTTGGCACGGAGTCGGCTGCATGGTGCTATTCCACCGACTGACAAGAGTTCCTAGATGCTCCCGGTACCAAGGACCAGGTGGCGAGCGAGACGAATGGGGTTGGATGGACGGACCTGTTCCATGGATTCGTATCTCGCGAGGGTCGGCCATCACCCACTGAAATGTATCCATGCACTAGTCGTGGTTCGGTTTCGAACGCAGCCTGGAACCGGTGTGTTCTTTTTCTGATATCAACTTCCACAATATGTAATGGTGTCCCGATACACCTTTGCCCAAATGTGAAGCTCAAAAGTCAGTAATTCATCGCATTCAATCCGGGAAAGAGCTCGCACAAGTAATCTTGCTGCACTGACCCAGGAGTACTGAAGTCCAGGAAACACGAGAGCGCCAAGACATTTCAATGTTCAATTGTCAATCATGGATTTTTAGGCGCAACTAAACGGTAAAGATATTGACCTAGCGTCTGTGTGAACATTTGAGACGTAGCCGCTTGCTGATCGAAAAAGTTCATGCAAGATAGAAGCCATAGAGTCACACTGAAACACATACGGCAATGAACGGGAACGATATGCAGTTTTCACCTTGCTCCTCAAGGAAATCGGTAATAAAGGAACTGCGGGATGAGGTTGCCGGTGGTACGTCAGGCTGCTTTGAGGTTTAATTTTCTGAGACAAGTGCAAGAGGACAACGCCGCCGATATCTGCCCCGTATGTGGTTTAAAATTATTCAGCCCAAACCCGCTTCAGGACCGAAGGCCCGCGCCAAGCCACTTTCGGTAGTAACTTCGTGGGAGATCCTACGGCCTGAAAAGGAGCGAACAGCGTTAAATATATGGAAATGATTTCACACACAAGTGGGCAAAGCTTCTCGCATTCTCAACCTCTGGTTTTGCGCAAGACCGCGGATATGCTGCCCCGCGGGGGACGGAGCGACGCGAAGAGTTCGCTATAGTCAAGCGAAGTAATGAGTCAAGTCCGTCCGGTCGACACACGGGTGCAATGTTGGACGCGCACGCATAGGTGCTAGAGCGAAAAACTTCAAGCGATGGGGCGGCGGAAATCGATTTATTGAACGGCTATTGCTAAGGCAGAACGGCGGAGGCGTAGGATTGTCCTCGGAGGCATCGACGAGTGAATTGAGAAGATTGCCGGTCTGGTTTATTTACTGAATTTCCAAAGTAGCGGGTTCGACCCGGATTTCGCGCCTAGGAGAATGAATGGGCAAAAGTGACCACCGCAACGGCGGATCACTGGAATGCGCCGCAAATCCAGAGCCATCTAAGCCCAAACAACATAGGAATTTCACGTTTATGGTGGTAGTGGGCGAGGTCTTAAATCAACACCTGGTGTTATTACGGAGAATACGTAAAATTAACGGTACCTCGAGGGCGAAACCTCATGTTCTCTGTCAGTCATCGTTGGTATCGAAGATGATATATGTGGAAGCTGAGGACCCGGTTGAATGACGGCTCGCAGAGAAAAAGTTAGCATTCACCGAGAATTGCCCCTTCCTGTCTCGCCGCAATGGATGCGTCCGCGAGAGCCCAATGATCGCCTATCTCAACCAATTTCATTGATAATCTGTGCTCTGCATAATGCAGAGAAAGCGGCCGTCAGCCGGGAGAGGATAACGGGTGGTGATTATGCCCGATGCATCTAGATGTACGATGGCGTGAAGGGGGTGTGTCGACGCGGAGGGCGAAAGGGAGGCAGCAGTGAGCGGAAGCTAATTGAACGCAACGTATGTCAGATGCAGGATGACGGCAAGGTGGCCCCGTAGAGAACGTGCATCGGGTTCTTCGTCGAACGACCTATATGTGACCTACAGGTAGGTTAAGGTACTATTAGGCCCAATTTTGCCTACATGTCATAGGCAGAGTGGGGTCGGCCAACGTAGACCGACGTTGACTCATGTAAATGGGCTTTGCCAGCTGCGCTCGGAATGCAGTGACACTAACATGAAGAGTCCAAGTAAGTTCCACGTGTGTTGGACCTGCAAGCTGCGAGGTAGACGGTGGCTGTGATGCGATACATGAACTCTATACTAGCGCAACTCACAATTTCTCAGCATAATGACACTGAGGAGGCATTCATCGGCATTCCTTCCCCAAAACATTAATTTCTCACTACTCAGGCTAGTGTAGTAGAAAGGCTGATCAGAGTGGAGCTATGGCTTGCTATCTCTAACTTGAATGAAACCGCGACACCCTCACCCATGGCCCGTCTCTAATGCCCGAAGATCGCCATCGGCTCGTACGGCTCCTCCAAGTACTTGATCTCCTTGTCAGAAAGTTGAACGTGGATCGCGCCTTCAGTAAACGAAGAAAGTACATTGTCAATGGCCGTGACGGTGGACAGGACAAAAGGAATAAATAGATACCGATGATGTCTGCGAGGTTGGCGAGAGAGGTGGTCCCAACGATCGGCGCGGAGACGCCTTTCCCAACGATAATGAGCCTGCGCGGAAATTGAAGGTATACAACGAAAGGGTGCATACCGTCCTTGGATAAGACCCAAGCGATGGCGACCTGAGCCATGCTGATGCCGCGCTTCTTAGAGATCTCCTCCACCCTGTTATCAACTCATTAATATTCGTGCGTCACAGAACGGGCGGGCGCAAGATGAGCGTACATACCTGTTCACAATAGCCTGACTGGCAGCAGACTGGGTGTAAAAATTGGCGGACAACCTAGAGAAGGTAAATGTGTAGAGTCTCAATTAGATGTGGTCATGAAAAGGATTAAAGGAATGGGGCGCACGCGTCCGATTCTCCGCGCTTGGTCTGCTGGGACAGGGGGCGGGAAAGCGCACCGCGGGAGAGCGGGGACCAAGGGGTGGCGCCGACGCCGAGATGCTTTTGTCCAACCGTTAGCAGAAGCGGACGAGGGTGACTGAGAAAACCGTACCTTCAGCGTCGGGAACATCTCCCGTTCCTCTTCCCTATACACGAGGGAATATTGGTTTTGCATCGAGATGAATGGAGTCAGGTTGTTATTGATCGCGTAGTCTATTGAGAAGGTGATTTAGTTTAGTAACGCCGTGCAATTTACCTAAAGTCGATGGACCTACTCTGCATCGCGTGGACTGGCGAAATAATCACAATAAGAATAAGACACACACCAACGATGAGAGCAATAAAGCGACAGACTTACACTGCCAGGCATAGCACGAGGACATGCCTATGTATCGGACGTATCCGGCCTTCACGACGTCGTGGAGAGCTTGCATCTGTAGTTGATAAGTACCTGGATCGCGGACAAGCTAAACACCTACCGTCTCTTCAATAGGGGTGTCAGGATCGAAACGGTGGCCTAGTTCGATGAGCATGGGGACCCGAAATAATGAATGGAAGGGGTCTCACACTGCAAGACATCGATGTAGTCCAAGCCCAAACGCCGCAGGCTATGTTTCACGCCGTCGAAAATATGCTGTTGAACGCACAGAATTAGATCATAAATACAGGACGAGAGACGAAAAGAATCAAATACCTTGCGGCTGAGGCCGTACTGATTCACGTATCCCTTCGAGTCAAGGGCAGCGTCGCCGTACAACACGTCCGAAGTGTTCTTTGACACCGCGAGGAAGAGCTTCGTCATGACCACAATCTCATCACGAGGAAGGTTGAGTTTTTTGATTGCGCGGCCGAGGACTTCTTCCGAAAGGCCGTTGGAATACGCCTAGGAACAACATTAGCGAGTGAAAAGCGCGCGCGAATTGGAAGCGTACATCGGCTGTATCAAAGGTATTTATTCCGGCGTCGTAACTCGAAAAGATCAGTATAAGACTCGTCCCGGGAAACGGCCGACAGATGATGGACTCACGCCGCCTTGATGTGCTTCGTTGCCTCCTCTTCCCCGAGGACCCAATTTCCGGACCACTTTGGATCCCCATAGGACATGCAGCCTAGTATTATTTGCGATACCTTCAGACCGGATTTTCCGAGTCGAACTAATTATCGGCCGGTGAGATCAGGAATCAAGCTGGGGTAATTGAACACAGACCATATTTCATTTTCGGAGCAGAAGTCATTGTTGGATGATTTTTTGTGTAAGAGACGAAGTGAGGATGCTGCTTACCGGGTTCGCCGGTGGTATTTAAGGTCTTCCCCTGCCGAGCAGCCACGCATCTGGGAAAGCGCAAAAAGCGTAGTTCCGAGATGTCCCTAAGCATCGGGCGGCTTCGCTGTTAACGCATCCCCGGGTGGTTGGTCATCACGGAGCATGGACTTCATTTGTCCAAATCGTTGCCGTCGAGTCAGGAAAGCTTCAATGTGTCGACCTGACGAAGAAAACACTGAGAAAGCAAGGTGGATATGCCGATAGTACCGTAAAATGTCGCCACTCTTCGCCAGCTCACTCATCCCGAGACGACCGGGAAATGAATACGCCTCATGTTCAAGCACCACAGAATGGAATACTGCGGAGGTTTCGAACCAGCTATGGCTTGCTGCTGTTGCCACAGAAAAAAGAACATGACAGCTGGAGAAAAGCGCAGTTCGGCAGTCTCGACCGAAGTAAATATTTGTCCATCGGACCGCATTGCCGAAACGTCAATCATTGATTCAACTCTGCGGCTTGCTCTTGACCATAACCTCCTCAACACCTCAGACTGTTCTTCACAGACGAATCAAACCAGCAATATTTTTGAGGTCATCCAGGCTTTGAGCGGGCTAGGATATTCACCCGTTGGTTCTATCGTTGGCCGGATTTTACTCTCGTCGCTCGACCACCTGGAATTTCTACACGACTGCCCTACGACTGCCCCCCAGACTGCGCTCTTGCACTCAACACTCTTTTGCTAGCCCCATGTTCTTCTTCTTTGGTGCTCACCATATAGTTCGATTTTGAAGGCCTCAATACGAGCAGCGGTATTAAAATCTGATCAGGGTGAGCTCCATCCTTTGTCTCTTGTTGATCCTCATCGTTTCATTTTGACCTCACCACTTTACAGTGTGGAAAAATGGATCTTCACGATTTTACTTCCTTTTTGTACACTTTCCTCCGTCTCATGCGTGACACTGACTCAACACCTGTAAAATCCTCAACTATGAATGTAAGGATTCGGAATTTGAGTTGTGCCATTCCTTCGCGGCCGCACTGGTATATCATTCCTTACCGTCTGCAGGCCTCTGTCTCTCTTCCAAGCCTTTGACTCTGTACCCTCACATTGCACACAGTACAGATCAAAGCAATGAATCGGATGTGGTGCGCTGTACAACGCCTGCTATTCCAATTATGCAAGAGTCAGGTGGCTAACAAGGGTTCAATTCCCCGCATTCGAATAGAGTTGGGATTTTATCCTTTTTGCCCTTATTTTCAGATTTTCACTTCTGACTGTGCCAGAGTCGGCTTGAGGATCTCATCCATGGTTCTCCACGTCCGATCCGCTTTCTTATCTTTGTCATCGCACCTCCACTTGGACACGTCACCTAGAATCTATTCGATAGTGGGTCTTCCCTCCTCTTGTTCGGAATGCGTCCAACTTTACGGAGTGACAAACATTGGACACGGTGTACAGTACACAGCCAGGTTGACTTACCATCAAAGTACATGCCACTGATGGTGAGGGCCTCGACTCTCCTCGTCCGATTACAAGTCTCTTTTCCCGGCGAAACTTTTCCGGCAAGAATTCCTTCTTCCTTCTCTTCTGCGGTGCCCATGGATAACACTGCCTCTGCATGCTTTAGACTTCAAGAATATTCATCCGAGGAATTTGAATCGGCGGGGCCCGAATGAGCTCTTTACGTTGGAGAACTTCTTCCTCCGCTTCGTACTCCTTGCTCAGTTACTCTATCAGGATCTTGTCCATACTCAAGATCAGCAGTTGCCTTCCACAAAATTTCTTCCACGGGACATCATGAGTGCAAGTCTAGTTCGGCAGGTGTGTATCATAGCTAAGACGAGCGGCAACATTGAATCACCTCCGGATGACCGACAAAACAGAAGACGGGGAAAATCACGACAGGCCGATTCCGTGCCCATATTATCCAGAGGCAATAAACGTACACATCGATCCGGAACAAATGCGGAGCCCGGAAATCCGCTCACGCACCACTAAAGTATTGCCGAGTAGGATAGCGGCAAGTAATGAGACGGCTCTTACGATGTAGCTTCTTTTGGTTGGAGTGGTGTCGAGGGCTTGCCCGGTAGCTGCGCGTCCGAGGTCGATAATTGTGAAAAGGGGCTGGCATATTCCAGCAATCCAGTGCTTTAGGGACGTGTGAGCTTTGGGCAACGGCGATTCATCCTAAAGGGCATACATACGGCGCGGCCGTTGTAGACAAGAAGAGTCCCACCACGCCGAAGAAAACCAGCGAGGCGAAGTGATGTTTGTTCGTTTGATGCTTGGTCCTTTGCCTATGGCTCGCTGAGGTGCGCTTCACCGTCAGGAATTAGATGGTGGAGATGAAGAGAGTTAGAAGAATTTCGTAAAGAGTGCTTCCACGAACTAGTTGAGCGAGGATTGCTTGAAGAGAGGTGATGTCCGACATCGTGGCTAAGAGGTGTCTATCGGAAACGATAGGCGCACCGCACGTATAAGTCGTGGATAATCACCTTTCGATGGAGCCGGTAGCGCGACAGCGTTCATCAGTCCCAGTACAAATATTCTGCCGATCTATCTTACAAGATTCTCTAATCCGCCGCCTGCACATTATCTTGAACCATCCAATCTATTTCTCTAACCTTAATAAAAAGGATTACGCTCCAACCGCTTTTGATAGTTCTCTAGAACTTGCGCAAAGGGTAAAACATCTTGGGCCAAGGATCTAGTTACGGCTGCCTCAAGACTTCCATTTTCATGTCCCCACCTTGCTCTGAATGACGCAACCTCAACCCGAGATGTCGAAGAATACAGTTCAATGGTAGACAGATTTATGAAGGAATGGCTGCGGCATTCGAGCGACCCAAAATGACAAGCTCTACCTATTTCATGGAAGGCTTGAACCTCAAAAGGACAAACCACTGACACACGTTACTTCCAAGATGCGGCACTACCTCACCATGGTGAACACTCAGGTGCATCGCGAGGCCTTGATCTCTCTGCTCCTGTCGACTCACCGGCTAGCCGTTGAAGTTCTGCGCTATGTGGAACATGTAAACAGCCTGTACCTCGGTTGGAAAGACTTTTAGGTTCTGCAAAGTGGAAGTGGGAACTCGTGAACACGTATTAATCACCTGCCAATCCTCGGAGGCACTGGTTCAATTGCATACTACATTCCTGTCTCGACTATTCCGTGACGCACTACATCTGCAAAGTCCCATGGACCAACTCTTCAACATGGAGGTCCTTAAGGCCATGATTTATTCCAGACCAATCGTCGCGCTGGTGGCAAAAAATTTGCTGATGATCTCGAGATTTTCTACGCCGTTCCACTTTGGTGTCCTTGGTTTTGTTCAAGGTGCTCATTTCTGCTATCTCCTTCTTTTTTTCCCTTTAGCTCTGCCGTGGCGAGTCAGGAGATTGCGACCGTGAGCTCGGCTAGGGTGACGAAGAAGTCAAGGAACCTGTATGCTTGGTTATTTCCTGGGCCCCAGCGTTCCTAAGCGGGACTGTGCCGTGTAATTCTACCTACCTATCTACCTACCGTTTCATCATGCCACACAGCCAGAGTGGGGGCTGGATCCCCTCCGCGCCCCCAAACGCCCCAGGGGTCATATCGCGAGATTGACGACTCATCTCTCCGCCGGTGGTCCGAGTAGACCGGGGTATCGCGTGCAGGTCCTCAAAATCTTCAGGGTGGCGCACATCTCGTACATGAGTCTCGATGTGCGCTTGACGTCACTACGGCGTGCGAGGCGGCGGAGGTCCCCTTTCGTGCCCTTTGTCCAAGTCCAAGGAATCGATGCGTTCAGAGGCCCAGCACTCCCCACTCACTTTGAATTGAGTCTTGAATTATGGGGCGTGAGCACATTGAACTGTCTGTGCATCAAACATTGCGTCCGCTGGGCCTTAGAACGCTTAAAGGCACGTTCTTCGTTCACACAATCTTTCCCACCCCACGATCAATACGAACGGGTGTAGATCATTGAATTAACAGAAGGAACTCGATTAACAGACCAGCCCCCCATTCTCCTATCGCGTTCGATATAGCTCCGGAGTCTTACTCGTCAGTACTCTCAGAAGTTGCTAGATCTTGCAATACGCGCGTCGTAAATGGCGGGCTAACATCCCGGTCATTATACTTGCGTTTACGTTCCGTCTCGCGTACGTTTAAGCGAACACCATATCGCGCCAGGTGCTGTCGATGTCCCAGTCACCATTGTGCCAATACCTAGAGAATGAGCTTCCCGCTGACCTTGCACAATTCGGTGGACCGGCCAAGTCTCGGGCTCACTTTCGTGGAATAGATACGAAAGGGAACGCCGCAGCATTCTGCCTGAATTGGTGGGTCGGTATGACCTCTCGGGATGGAAAAAATGTCGAAAAACCGGTACCTTGCGCGCGCCGTTAGTTAGAATCATCTCTGAAGCACAGGTGATGTAATCGATGTAACCACTCACTGAAGGAGGAAAACTCCCTCTATTCTAACCGCCAGGTCCTGTTCAAGTAAAAAGCATAAATGAATGTCTGAAAGCGTCGAGGGGAAGTATTCCCGACCGCGAATGTGAAAAAGAAGACATGTTCTTCCTTTCCAAGGGATACTATCTGCCTGAACGAACGTTGTTCCGGCAAGTTCTGCGGTTGCCTTCTGTGGACTTCTCACGAACAGGGCGTTATTCACTTGGAGTTGGGATCGGTGGGGTGTTGGCGAGTGGTACGCGGAAAGCAACGGGGTGGAAGAAGCTGGCCTTTCAAATGCTGAAGATACAAAGTCGTGGCTTGGGACTGGGAGAAGGTCGACAGTGCACATGAGGCCCGAAGTATCGATATTGCTGGAAAAGATTGGATTAGACGGCGTCAAATGAAAGTTTGACTCTGGCGACTCACTCGTAGTTTACTTCCTGGAGAGTTTCGCCTGTCGTTCCCAAGTTCAATATTTCGAAGAGGCGAAGCCACGCCACTAGATGAAAATATGATGAACGAACTCAGTGGCCAGCGGAAACACATACCGGGTGGAGGGTCAAGTGGACGCCGATCCACTTGTGCCTCTCGAAAAGTCGAAACGGTTCTATGTAATGTGGGATTCGCAAACGAAGGGTAGAGAGATTAGAACTCACTTGCGCCCAAACACTGGTGCTTGCATTTCTTGCAGCGTGGCACGGATGGTCCTTCCGGCGAATTGTCCTTCTGTGAAATGGATCGGCCTGCCGACGAGGCCGGTCCCAAGACGATCAATGGACTGTAGATCATAGTGATGAAGATTGGCATTCTGCGGGAGCATCGTCAGGCCAGAGGCCGAAGTGAATTCACCGAGATTGTAAGGGTAAAAGTTGGAGAGGGACATGTGGGACAAGAGAACCGTACCAGTGTGAGTTATCTACCTTGTCCACCTTTATACATGCTGCAGGAATGAGGGCTATCAGAGAATGTTCAGGAAACCTCTGAACCAACCAGGGTTCAGCAGCGCAATGACGTACGCTCAGAAGTGTAGCAGGGAGCCGCTTTCGCGTCATAGATGACCTCACGACTGAGTATTTTTGAAACTGAAGTAAAGCTTGTCCATAGAACGGCAACACAGATCCGGAGATTTGTGTCAGAAGCTCGACCGTGTTTTCTTCTTCTAACTTTCGTTGGCTGTCAAATCTGGGTTCAGATTGTCGCTTGAGTAGCCGGTGGCAGTCGTGTATATGCGCGCAGTATATAGTTTTATCTGGAAAGGTTTGAGCATAGTCACTGGCGCAGTGCGAGAGAAAGACGAGAGATCAGCACTGAAGTTTCGTTTTCGGTGCGTGATAGTAGTCTTAGGCAAGTCGTCAGAGTTTTTTTTTTCGCCATCGTGAGGAGCCTGTATCCGCGTTATCTGCGAAACTAAAGATACAACACCAGGTGTCCTAACCTTGTGGACAGTGCGGCGGAAGAGCGGGGCGGATAAGATAAATGGACAAAATTGATGGACGAGCGGTCTATCTGGCCCAGAGTACCTATGTTGGAAGCGCAACTGCATGGAGTGGAGCGAACTCGGAGATACATGAGAAAAGTGGTTTTCGAAACGGCGGAGACTTTGCATTGTAACCAATCGGCCGACTCGGTAGCAATTGGCCAGGTGGTAAGGGACACCTGCGATGGGAAATCGCAGCAGCGTCGTGTAGAATAGGGGGAACCGAAGGAGCGAACCGAAAGCTTACGAACAGTCCGCACAACAAACACGGTTCATAGATGGACCGAAGACCAGTTGTACACTTTTTGATGTGATATACTCCCTGTGCCACTTACTTCTCTGTATTGCTTCTAGTTTTACCGCGGTGGGTCGAGAGACTGCGGCTGTGACCTCAGCTAAGGGGGTATGGAGTCCAGGGAACATAGTGTACATTAGTGCATGTACATTCAGTTACTTCCTGGGCCCCAGCATTCGTAAGCGGCACCGTGCGGTGCAATACTACCTAACTACTTAACTCTCGGAGATGCCGTGCTGTCCGAGAACATCTCTTCTGCATCTTCGCTTGCTTCAAGGCACCGCGCGCGCTCTCGACTCAGTGATCATCTCCTTTTCCTTTTTCAAAGTGAAGCAATCGTCAATTCTGGCCTCGTGAACCATGATTTTGAGGACGAATATATTCCTCAACTGAGCGTACGCTTCATCACGCACTTTTCACATGTCCCCCCCTTCCCTCCGCAATCTACACATTCAAAGGTAACGCTCCACTATCCTATTACCTATGGTCTCCACTGTACCAAGCTCCATCAAGCGAGTCCGTGGATGGCCATACAGTATTTCAATGCAAAGTGGGGTCCTAATGGAACGGAATGGGCGTTAGAGAAAGATGAAAAGCAAAGACATACCTACATTTGCCGGCCAAAGCTTTCAAGGCGTCGTGTTAGCGAAGAAGCCTTCTGCAGGATCCTCAGTCAGTCGAATCTGTTGTGAGAAGATATAAGTCAAGACGAGCGAAAAAAAAATTTAATAACCCACTAGTTGCTGACGCCCGAGATGGCCGAATGGCCTAGGGTGCGAGCTGTATTCTATCTTAGACTTATACGGGCATTTCCACTCAGCATCACGATGTGTGGACTATCGAAAAGCAGATTGTGAACCCAGGCAAAAACTGGCAGTCACACAGGAGATTGCCAAGTTTCTGGCCTCCTGATGTATAATTTCAAATGCAAAGTTTTTAATTGCACATCAATTGGGCCTAAATCAAAAACTGATTCTTGTACTTTCAGTTCATCTGATGTTCAAGCTGAAATTAGTTGAATAAAATTCTACATCTACCTGTAACGAAAGTCATGTGAAATGCTGAGTATCAGTTCAGGAACCAGATAAGTTGAAATTCAAACTGAAAACCACTTGTATCACTGTGTTTCAGCCCTCTCGAAACTATACATTTCAACTAAATTCCAGCTTGGCTTGAATGTGAACTGCAAGATTTGATTTCACTCAGGCTGAAATCAATTTTTTGGCTGGGGTTCACATTTCACTGGTACTGAAATTGATTGTTTCCATTCATATTTCAGTTTGGACTGAAATTCAACCTGGTATCTAGCATTTCAGAGCAGTTGAAATGAATAAAGATACCACTAGTTTAGATTCACCATTTCACTTGCAGTGTTCTGCAATCTGATAGTTGGCAATTTCAATGCAGGTGAATGGTGATTTTAGTCATCTAATATCGACTCTAATATCAGTTGAACCAAAACTTTGTGAATTAGCCTCAATTTCAGCTCATCTGAAGTGCAATTTGATACTTTGCATTTCAAGTTATACATTTCAGGAGGCCCTAAATCTAGCAATCTCCGGTGTGAGTGAGTTCTCGGCAAGTCGGACCGAGAAGCGGAGTTTGCGAGGTTCAAACGGCTTTCGGACATGCTGATTTCCTAAAGAGGGTAAAGTTGATGGGATCAACCCTCTTTATGAAACGCATAGTCAACCAGTGGCAAAGGCGTTGCTCCGAGGTTTTCGTCCACCACCATGAGCTATTTCAGATTGGGCCCCCATGTCCCGACCGCGAATACTTGCCAGGATTGCGATAAACATCTGCGAGTAGTCCACTCTGGCACACCTCGATGCGACCGTTGCCTTCCCGATGATGTGTCCCAGCTGAAAACGTGTGCGTGTCATCTGGCACGGTATTGCGTCAGTACCCTCCCCCGTATTCACGATTTTTCTCGCTTCTGATATCTGGCTCAAGAACGCCCAGTGCCAGAAAAATAACTGGAAAGCCCATCGGGCCCATTGCCAGAACGCCACACAAGTCATCCAGCTTTCACGTATGCTTGGCCCGGCTGCGGAAGCACGGCACCTTAGCTTCGTGGACTGGTGCAAACATTCCCGCAAACAATTCGCTCCATCTGCTCTGTGGGCCCTGGGGGCGGGTACCGACGCCGACAGAACAGGTGAGCAAACTATACAGGCCGGAGACTCATTCCATATCGCGCCCCATTTCAGGAACGCACCTCTTCGTCATCTACATCGATGTGGAGGAGAAGATATCCACAGTTGGCACAACCCGTTTCAAACGTCGGGTCAGAACCGCCAAATGTGCCTCGGAAGCCGAAGTGACGCAGGAGTGTGCTACCAAATACTCCAGCACGTGGAAGGTCCCACCTGCCATGCCTTTCTGTGCGAGGATCCTCCTTGTAGACGATGGGCTTCCAAACGTCGTCGACATGTTCGACCAAATAGCGGAGGAAGTTGACATTGTCAAGGTCCGTTCAGAGGTCTTTCCAGGCATGGAATGCGACTGGCTTCCTCTTTTGGAGGATTCTGTCGCCGCAGGTGATCAACTTCCAATCCATCGATATATCCACCGCCCGGGTAGTACCCCTGCTGTGAACGAACTGCGATATACGCACACGAATAGGTGGAAATTATCTCACGCAAAACAGTTCGCCATGGCTGCCTCCAGCGCATTAGATATTCCTCAACATCCAAAGCGGATCGGTATGTCGCCGTTTGCTGGCCTTCCACTCGCTAATCAAACCGACAGTGACCCATTCTCTTGTCCTCTACATAGACGTGGAAGAAGAACGACAGGGGGTGTTCGGAAAGCACACCGTTCGCAGTGCTAAGATGATATCGCTGGCGGAGCTTCGACCCTTGTTCCATGGCGACGCCCATATCATGAAGGCTAATCTCTTCCCTCAGCCTAATATCCTTCGAACTGTCATCGTGGATGACTCTCTTCCATTCGGGCGCAATATCCAAGTGTTGGGAATAGACATGAGCGAAGCTCCCAATCTTCGGACTTTATACCCTTATCACTCAGATTGGCTCACAAGACTCAAGAGAATAGTTGAGCAGTAAAGTTCGTGATTTTTTTCGGCGCAATGTCCACCTGCTCACCTTGTTTAGTCCGGATTCCGTCGCTGATTTGTGCACCGTCAATCCGAGAAGAGCTTTTTTCGGTCAATAAGGAGTGTCCTCCGTTTCTACTGCTGTCATAGTCTTCGTTTATTTGTCCCGCCTCATTTCCTACTGTCTCTCCAATGCTGCGCCTCTGTGCGTAACTTGTTCTTGGTGTTTCATATAATTTGTCTCGGCCTCGGAGTTTGAGCGAGTAACCATATGTACCTACGCAACGCTCGATCCTCAGGAAGGTATTGTTCGAAGTGCAATCCAGGAATCCGGGGGGGTTACTGATCGCGCGAACTAGCCCAATATTCAAGTCATCGCCGTCCCTAGACTGCTTTTTTGCTCACGTCTATGGCAACTACGGACATTTTGCTCGAAGCGCTTCTCGTGCGTCCCGGCTGCCGAACCTGACGCACCTCGTCATCAACGGAGCGTACATGTTTCGCGATGGGATCTTGCTGAAGATGCTGGACTTTCACAATGAGGCCGCCCTGTACTCCAATCCCGCGTACGTTGTCCTGGAGCGGGTCGAGCTGATCCTGGACCGAGTTGTGGAGGACACATACGTGAAGCGGTTGAAAGCTCTGAGCGATCAGGATGTGGACGTAGGGTTGGATTGCTTTCATCTCAGTGGCCGTATCATCTGCATCATGTAGGGTGCGAGCTGACTTGTCTATCGATTTTCTTCACATATTGTCTTTCACGGTATGGACGCTAATGTTAGAAATATGCTTTCGTCATCGAATGATTTGTTCAAGTTCAACCTCATGTGCTTCTCTGCACGTCACCATTCTTGTTCCTCTCCGTTTCTTCACTCGATATTCGTTCCCTTGGCCACTCTTGCGCAAGGCGATTCTTCTTCATCGTGTGTGGTGGAGATCAATCGATTATTCCCTCACCTTAGGTTTCGTCGCAAGCGGAGTATTCGTTCCTTTGACCGTTCTTTCCCAGCGACAATTAGGCTTGAGCTTCAGTGCGTGTGGGCTAAGGCAGTTTCTTTTTTCTTTCCCTCCTTTCTCGCTTCCATGTGCTGCTGCAAAGGCAATTGGAAGACGCCGGCGAAGCAGCAGCTTTTGGGAGATTCTTGTGGCAACCGGGTTATGTTATACTGTTCAAAGTTGTCCACGCCAACACTTCTCGGACCAGGGTGCCTTTTTCTTCATTCCCTTCCCCAAATATCTCTGTTCCTTGGCCCGTTAGTACCCGGCGTACGAATTTTCTGGAGTCCTATTCGTCGTATTCTTGTAAATCGTACAGTTTTGGCAATTGTCTCAAAGTAAGTGTAATTTCATCCCAGTCGCTAACGCGTTGACGAATTTCCGTCTCCGGATCTACCTTTAATTACTCGAGCCAACCCGATGTTTTGAGAACTTTACCCAACGCCGCTGGCACTCTTCTACGTGCATCAACACCGCGAATCCCTATTGTACAGAGTACATAGACGGAAGATAAAAGGTCATGTTGAACATCTGGCATTGTTCATTCGGACGCGGGGCTCGAATCCCTGGATGCTAGTGTTACTTTAAAGGCAGAGACACACTAAGCCCGACTACACGATGTGGCTGTGCTGATAAGATAGAACCCATGTTTGTACATAGTTACATTGAACCTTCCTTCTCCCATTTTGGGCATTCTCAGCCTCATCGCGGCTTCTTCGCGGTTTTTCGGGCGAGCCCACCGAGATCAGGCCATTCCTTCTCTGAGAGAGCCCGAGCCACCTCCAACGACGCCCAAGTTATTGCTTCGATCATTTATTCATCTCAATACTAGCCGAAGATAACCCCAGAGTGCCAGTACCACTTTCAAAGCAGAATCAAAGATAAACAGAGACTGGGGAGATTAGGTTCGCCTAATCTCTTCAATTTAATGATAATCGGATTTGAATTGAATTTCGCAGGTTGCGACTCGCTACACCGCGATTCCGGAAGCGCAGTTCGGAGGGCGAGATAGAGAGGGATAGACCGGGTTGGGATAAGAAAAACATAGAACGAGGACGCTCCAGTCAAGATCAGCAGATGGAGGTCTGTGGAGGTTTAAAGCAAGAGAGCACAGTGTTGTTATTGTTTGATGCTCTGCCTGTGATGAGACTCGGAGACGGCCGAAATTTTGACCGTGCCGTGTAATACTACCTACCTACCTACCTATCTATGAGAGACTAGCTGAAATTTGGCATTCCGTTTCGGTTCCGTTCTTGTCCTTCTCCATCACCAACTTAGCGCCTCACCGCACAAACCATCCCGTGGGCCGTGCCGGTTTTTGACGATTCCTCCGTGTGCCTCCTACATGCCTTTCTGCGTTCAATCTCGCGACCGAATCAACCGTCCAGGAGAAAGACTTCGGACACACTGTGACATCCAGCACAGGAAACAAGCCGGAAGAGGGTTCGCTAAGCAACCCGGCCGCTCCATAACATATGGTTGGGTAGCCGTCGAGCGCCGAGCTGCCGCTCTCCCGCGGGTGCGATGATTTGTTGCAAATATTTTGTGTATTTCGACGAACATGTTTATAAGCGACTAGATTGTGAATACAAGATAAAGAAATGGAACACCGCCGGCAGCCGGGCAGCCTGCCCCTTATTATCAGAAACCGGGTACTTGGCCACCTTAGCATAATTGAGCTTGATCCTGCCTATGGTATGGATGTATGGCTCTTATTCAAAGCTATGCATCCAGAACATGAGCTCAGATATTTTCTGCGAATTTGCATAGCGATTCCATGCCTTGCTGGATTTTCTTTTCGGCAAAGTCCCGAAGGGGCATTAACGGCCTAGTCGGCCACCCGGCTCTTTCGCTCGGTTGCACTGGTTCCTTTCACCCCACTTGGGCGCAAATGACTCAAGGGATGCAGCCGCACAATTCTATACACTCAAAGTGTACATATAAGCTACCAACAATGTACCTTTCAAGCCGACCAGAATGGGTGAGAGGGCGGTGCAGAGGGAATGTTGTGCCTTGCCAGAGATAGAGCCGATTGGGGACCCAAGAAAGGGTGCAAAAAAACTAAATAGGATGTATTTCGACACACGCATGACCGCAGGAAGTCTCTCACATACCCATAACCCCTTCAAAAAAATCCATCTTTCTATCTGAGTGAAATTCTGCGGTTTGAGGTAGCGGTCGGCTATGAAGGGGAAGTTGGGCAGTTAAAAAACACGGGTAAGTAGATCGCTAGAGGAATGGCCGGATTTTGTCACCTAGAATCGGGTCGAGATGTTCTTGATGGGTCCATGAGGCGAGGGGGAAATTTCTGCACGCATGGTATGCGGAAAAACCGTTACCCCGAGTCCAGGGATACAAACGAGCCCAAAAACCTGTGGATCGGTGAAGAATTGGTGAAGAAAAGAGCAAAAGACGAGTGTGAGGGCCGTTCGGATAAGTAACAAGCGGCTGCTCGGCCGCTTCGCGGCCTCGCATCCCCTTCCTAGGGGAGCGAGAATTTCGCCGCAAGAGACTGATGAAAGCAGCAAGGAACGTCAATAAATAAGTGGATGAGGACTTTAGGGGGAGGTCCAGCAAGGAGCTGCCGGAACGATAGATTAAAAGCGGAGTTTATAAAAACCTCCCACGGTTTCTGATCGCCGCATCACTTCGGCTCAAATTTTGGCATACAGTGTCCTCATAGGTCGGGCTCCGAGTCCATCCCACAAGGGCCAAATCCCAGGTTCCACTATCTCAAAGACTTTCATTATGCAAGTGGCCGACTTCCTAGTGTGGCGGAGTACCCAGTCTTTGATAATACCTACGTGGAATTGGCATGGTGTCCTCTGTCTCCAATCGCTCCATCGGAGCGACCCGATGTTGGTTGTGTTGCGTACTACCAGCGTTTATTGTGCACTCCTGAACGGGTCAGTAACATCACTACACTTATTCATTCAAACTCACCGATTTATAAGCTCCTCCAGATGCTGATTCATCAAGCTGAGAAATGATTTGCTTAATCCCCAGGGGACAGGTGTGTTTTTGCTGGAATTTGTAATGTTTATTGAATGTCAGCGTTTATTGCTCAAACCCCAGGTATTTCCGCACTCCTGAACGAGTCAGTAACATCACTGCACTTATTCATTCAAATTTGCGGATTTAAAAGCCCCTCCGGATCTGATTCATCAAGCTGAGAAATGACGTACTTAAATCCCCAGAGGATAGGTGTGTTTCTACTGAAATTTGTGATGTCCGTTGAAACAACAGCCAAACTCTTTACGCCGATTCAGGTGGGCGACGTACTGCTACGCCATCGTGTTGTGCAGGCGCCTATGACGCGCCTCCGCGTCGACCCCAATACGAATGTCATCTTCCCAATTGTGAAGGAATATTACGCACAAAGAGCGAGCACGCCGGGAACGCTCATTATTAGCGAAGGTAAGCATACATTATTTACTCATCTGAACGGCCTCCGAGCTGATTGTGTTCAAGGCACGGTGGTGGCCAAGAAAGCTAGCGCATACTTACCCCCTGTTGTCGCGAATCTGAATTCTGAAAAAGTATATTCCGGTTTAGCTGGTGGGCACGCTGCATCCCCTGGAATATGGTCCGACGCGCAGATCGCAGCATGGCGGGAGGTATGTCGCCGTACCTCTATTTATCCACACAAGAATAATTGGGATGTGAACTTTGGTTGCACAGGTTACCGACGCGGTGCATGCTCGCGGCTCGTTCATCTACTGTCAGCTGTTTGCGATGGGGCGCGCTGCCACCGCACCGGAGCTCGCGGATCCAAATGTCGATTTCGACCTCGTTTCCGCGTCCGCGATACCCCTTCCGGGCGAGAAGATTACACCCCGCGCCCTGACAGTCGAGGAGATACAAGAATATGTCCAATTGTTCGTTCAGGCGGCAAAAAATGCCATAGACCGCGCGGGGTTCGATGGGGTCGAGATACATGGGTGAGTGCGGGACTTGTCTTCGCCGGGGGGTGTTTGATTTCTGTTGACTTTTGAACAGCGCGAATGGATACCTGCTGGACGCGTTCCTACAAGACACAGCAAACCAGCGGACGGATGTCTATGGCGGTAGTTCAGAGAATCGTGCGCGCCTCCTTCTTGAGGTCGTATCAGCCACGGCAGTAGCAATTGGCGAGTCGAAAGTCGGCGTGCGAATCAGTCCTTGGAGCTCATTTCAAGGTGCCCCTTTTTTCCCTTTTCCCACTTTTCCAATTCCCTTGCATTCTTGAACATGTAACTTGACTGGCCTTGCAGGCATGCTCATGGCCGACCCAATACCGACATTCACGCACCTCGTGTGCGCGCTGCGCAACGACTTTCCGCGCCTCGCGTACCTGCACATCGTCGAGCCGCGCGTGGAGGGCGCGCTCACCGTCGAAGCCAGTGCGCACAACGCTGGGCACTCGAACGATTTTATCCGTGCGCTGTGGGGCGGGGGCATGCGGAGGTTAATATCCGCTGGCGGATATACAAGGGTCAGCGCTCTGGAGCGCGCCGAGCAGGGGGAGATTGTTGCGTTTGGGCGGCCGTTCTTGGCTAACGTGGGTCCTATCCTCATGATATTTTTGGCATTGCTGAAAGAAATTTATTTGGATTTTGGTTCTCTCAGCCTGATCTTCCCCTGCGCCTGCAAAAGGACATCTCACTAACGAAGGGGGATCGCAGTGCCTATTATGTGCCCACTGTGGAGGGATATACTACCTACCCGTTTGCCACCTAGACTAAGGCTTACCATCTTGCACAATACATTGGGTCTTTTACTTCAGCTCTCATTCACTCGAACCGAGACGCAGAACAACGTCACGCCTGCTTTACCTTTTCTTTGAGAAAACACCGCAGTCTACACCGCAGTCTGACCATTCGTAACCGATTTTTTATCGAGATTCTTTGGGTCCAGCAGCACGAACAAATGAAGTGAATTTATAGGATACAGCACGTCGTAACAACTGAGTTAACAGCCTTGGATTCCACTAGTGCAGCATTCGAAGCTGTCAGGTCCCAGGACACAGTCCCGTTTTTTACCCCCGAGGCAATCAGTCGGGCTGTCAGCCTAGAACGACCGTTGAAAGGAATGTTAATATGTTCATGGAGATAAAAGCCCCCGTACCCAAACACACTGACTACCCAGACTGTTTGTAAAGTTGCAATCGAACACCACGCAGCATCTATTGTTATTTTCACCGGGGCAGAACCCGGTAACGGTAAATCCTCCGAAAAGTTCACACTTCGCATCCGCGTGCATACGCCTGGATTGCCGTCGAAACAGCATAATTCGGTCACCGCAAGGGCTCCAGGAAGCCTAATGAATATAAGAGTAATAGCATGGACAGCAGACGACTTCAACATATCGAGTCGAACGAGGTATGACTAGAACGCACGCCGCACTTAAGCTTATATGGGTCTGAATCCTCTCAAACTCCATTCTGCTCAAGAAAAACTTTTAGAGCACTTAGATTAAGTGAGGTTCGAGAATATAACAGGGCTGAGACCGAACACGGTGATCCGTACCACAGTAACCGTGCGCATCTAAGCCATTCTTGCTGATGCTAAGGTCGGGAAAAGAGCGGCTATGCCCTCAAGCCTATGCTCAAGAAGGTTGGAATTGAACAGGGTAATCAACATCAAGTTGCCCGTGCGCACCAGAGCCATTATTAATGCTGCCGCGGCCAAGGTCGGGACAGAGCCATGATTCCACTCAGATTTAGATCGAGGAGGGTTGAAATTGATCAAAGTTGACCATGCGCACGGGGAAGGAAAGAGCCACGATTCCGTTCGCGTCGTGAAGAGGAAAGAAAGCAGGAAAGGTACGTACTAGTGTTAATTGCCACCAATGTCGCGGCTTGGCAAGAGTTCCAAAGCAGGGCGATGGCCAGATGAGGTCTGGTTAGTTCCGACGCAAGATGTAGTTGAATAAAAATTGGAGGGAAGGAGGACATGCGCCTGAGGGAATTGAACACGACGTGATCCTCGGGAATCGCACCAGAAACATTACTCTCCGGCCTCCGACAATACTTTCGATACTGTACTATATCGAGTTGAATGTAGAACACTGCGCAGTCGCGTTGAATCCCATCTTATATCGACGCCGCGCACTAGAAAAACACTTTGTCCATGATAAATTTCATCCCCTCCTCCCGGAACTTCTGCCACGCTTCGTGAGCACCATTCTGGATTCTTACACATAAGCATAACGGCTAAAATCAACTCACATCCTTCTCTATAACCGAGCCCTGTGTCTGCCACACCATGTTCTCACCTCCTTCAGAGTACTTCGGCCAGTGGAGCTTCGAAGACACTGGTTCCATTGTGTTTAGTGTAATTAACGGATGTAAACGCAATATCCCACTCACCGTTCGCATTGTTGGGGTCCCCCGTAGCCGCAAAGCTCGCCCACGCACGGCTCATGGATACACCAAGGAACCTATCCGCGATCGGCGCGCCTGCACCCAGGTACGTCGCATGAAATTGATTCTTTATCCAAAAATCCGTGCTAAGAACCAAATCATTTAGTCTCCATGTCAATCCGACAACACCGAGCCTCAAACGCACTCGTTGTTTTGTGAGTTGAACACATACGCAACCTCAGAGGCGTATTCATCGTCAGATGGCGGTATGATATCTGGACAATCATTGTCACCTCGACGAAATGTCCGATGTAGTCTTCTACGCCGAAGGTTACAGCGTAGGGCTGGTGGTTGAATCTACAAATGGGCGGTTAGTAGCAGAAACGCATCTACGGCAAAGTTCATTCACCTGTATTTCCAGAACGGGACCTGGGACGATATCTCTTGTGCAAGCCACCGAGGACCCCTACACTCGGGAGCTCAAAATTAACCGCTCGATCACTATGGTATTGAGAGTGGTGCGTACGCTGCAGTAAGCACATCTCCCACGAATGCTGCCACGCGCTTATTCTGCGCCCCAGGCGTCGCAAAAATTCCATTTTGCACCGGGTCGAGCTGGAAGTCACCGGTGTTGAACGGGCACCCTAGGCCGGGCACGTCGGGATACAGTTCCAGGGCCTCGCTGATGTGCTCGGCAGGCACGAGAAGTCCCATTATAGCCTCCACATCCGCAGTGGTGTTGGCACCACTCGGCGCAAAGGTGCGCCCCTCGTCGGTGTTGCTGCCGACCTGCGGAAAGGACGTTAATAAAAATCCCTTCACCTCAACCAGACATGGACGACGCGGGACTGACGAGGAAAGGAACCTTGACCCAATTCCCTGCGCGATACGCTGGCATAACTCCGGGCACGTTGAGGAAGTCGCCATCAAACAGCATGCCCGTGACACCGACCGAGGATTGCCGAAACCGGTCGATGGGAAGAGTCCGGATGCAGCTCAACTGCGCCGACCCGGAAGAGTTGGTGCAGTTGGTCTCTGCGAGAAGTGAGTCATACGTGGCTTGATAGATGGATGCGTCCGGGAGGCTGAAGTTCCCGTTCCAAGTGTCGCTTTGAACGATGGCTTGGTTGAATAGCTTATCGTCGCGGCCGGCGTAGGCGATGATCTGCGCGTGGACACTGCTGCCCCCGACTGTAAGACAGAGGTCAACATGGGACAAAACGTGAAGGACTATTTTAAACCATACGCTGTAGGCGTCGTGAGCTGTCATTCAATAGCAGGGATTCAATCAGAGCTCACCTTTCGCCGTGAATTGTGACTTTCCTGGCGAACACGGGAGATGCTTCAGCCATGAAAAAAAAAAAAAAAAACTTTTCTGGAACTGACTTTGGATCACCGCCGAAATTCGCAATGTTTTCCTGGACCCAATGCAGAGCAAGACGTTGGTCACGCAGCCCAAGGTTCAGTGATCCCTCCTCCGCGAGGGCCTTGCCTCCCAAGAAGCCCAGTGATGCGAGTCGGTAACTGCGTGCATAGATGGGGTTCAGAATGAGGGATAGACCGGGTTGGAACTGACTTGATGGAGACGAAAATGATGGGGTTCCCATTTGCAACGGATGCCTGCACGAGATAAGTGCCATTGTAGCGAAGATCGGCCTAGTTCGAGCCGCATAAGCGTTAAACGTTAAGCCATTGAGTTCATATCGACCCACGCTGCCACCAGTGGTCTGAAGAACATCAAACGATTATGATCGAACAGAGACGTGGATTCTGCGGGAGACGCACCAAGCCACCGCCATGAACTTTTGGCAGGAATTTTAGACGCCATTACATCGGAGGAAAATCGTATAAAGTGAACGTACTCCAGACAAGCACCGGTACAGGTGTATTTTCGAACAGTCCATGCGGCCGTATCACGTTCAATGTTAAGCAGTCCTCTGAGTTATTGAATGGAGTGTTGTCGTCCTGCAAAAGAATAAGAAAGTGACGTGCTAAATAGGAAAGGATATCATACAATCCCAGTAGTGAAGGCGGACCAGCAGTGGGGTCCATAAGCGGATGCATCCAGCTGCCCAAATGATGTATTTCTGGGTCACGGTCAGTTACAGGGAAATCTCTGGGCAAGTATTTCTGCGTACATGGAGCGTGGCGGCCGCAGCCTAAGATCTCCCACCGGCGGCTGAGCATAAGGTATGCCGAGAAAGAGACTTTGACCAAATTGCGGTAGATCTACGCCACTGTCTCCTCATCTTTAGTTTTACAACTCTGGTAGTTTCCGAGTCACGAAACTCACACCACAGTCCCGTTGTTAATATTCACAGTAGGTCGGAGACCACTGGCAGCCACCGCAGTGAAGACCCATGTCGCCACTAGAAAAGCCTTGTGCATGGTCTTTGAATGTACCTGGAAGGTAGCGCTAGCTGCGGTTAGGGTGTCCGTCGCAACGCGGCTCAAGTATATGACAATCAGCGCGGGGGAACGCAATGCTGACCTTTCGTTTATAACCGTTCAATAAGTCGGCGAGCTATTTTATCCGCAGACACGAAGCTTGTTTCAGCGGTGCGCTTGCATCCCCTGCCCGCGTGCTCGACTGCGCGCGCGATCCCATCCGTGTTGATTTGCGACAGCGTTACGTGTTGGATCATTGCGGACTGCGCCAACTGCCATGTAAGTACGTGTGGCGGCTTAACGTCTTGGTTGAGGGACGGAATTTAACCGTAAAGCTCTCGGGGTTGGTCATCTTCGCACAAATGGATACGACACTCGGTTGGGGTACGTGACTCGCCGGTTCGCGAAACAGAACGCAGTTGGTCACGAGCCTGGGAATTTTTGATTGGAAGCGCGATCCCCACAACGATGCGCATCGGACGAAGCGAGAGTGGAGAAGAGCGTTGTTCGGATTCGGACAACGAAATACTGGATGCTGTAGTTTTGGAAACCGGCATGGCGGGAATTCCGAGTTGCAGAAAAGATGGATTGGAGGGTGCATGCTGAAAATACCGGGAAGGAAAGGTATCGCTATGAAGCAAGGGGAATCAGTTGGCGCGCAAGAGCTGTACGAATGAGAGCGAGAGCCGAATGCACTGAGGAGCGCGCAGGCCAGGCAAGGCGTTGTTCTTCAAGACTCGCACGGCATGGTGGTAGCGGAGGTCAAAGAGCAAAACGGCAATCACCGCGATCAAAGTGGCGGTGCCACCAGTTTCTTGAGATCGCGCTCAAGGCCGTTCCGTTCTGCCACCGTCCATCCATGAAGCACTCTATGTATCGTCGCTCTCCTGCGCACTCACGGCCGCGGGCGCCCCCCTAACAGAGCAGATGGCGCTCACTCGGATCTCTGCTGCGGTCCATGTCGATGCCCTTTACCCGCTTTTCTCCATCTTTGCCTTTCTTGGGTTCGTTCTCATCCTCTTACCCCTACCCTGGCATCTCCAAGCCTCGAATTCGACGGGGCTGTTTCTACATGATTTGGGCTATCCTCACATGCCTCAACAACTTCATTGGCTTCGTCGTATGGACGGACAATGCCATAAAAAGCGCCAGTCTAACGACCTGACAGCTATCCGACTCACCCTGGCCATGTCGATGGGCAACTTCACCGCTTCGTTGTGCATTAAACTCCATTTGCGCCAAATCGCCTGCGCGAGGGCATTTCGATCAACGACGCTAAGATAATTCTCATGCGATTCTCCCATTCATACAGAACCGCCGCGCAGCCCTAATTGACGCGCTCGTCTACATGCTCTTCCCTTCATTACCGTCACCCTACGTGCGTCTGCCTCGCTTCTGTATATCTTTCTCGTTCAAACTCACCTAACGCAGAATGCATCGTCCGAGGCCGTTTCAACATCTACGATACGAACAAATCGGCTTCGTACAACTTCCTCCCCTCCCCCGTGTATTTCCTTCATCTTCACCATCTGTCCCATACTCATCTGCCTCTCTGCTGCGTTTTCGCCGCCCTTACGCACTTCCTCTCGCCTTCGCTCTTTGCCTCTCCTCCCAATCTTCGTCGTCCGCGGTGCCGGTCCCGGGCCTAACGCTTTCCCGTTCCCTCCGCCTTACGGCCCTCGCCTCAACCGCTATGCCACCCTCCTCGCCACGCCTGTCGATCCACATCTTCGTCGTCTGCCTCAACCTCACCGCGACCCGTGGATCTCCTGGGGCGACACGCATTTTATGTTCTCGCGCGGTGAGTTTGTCGCGGCCGTCCTCCGACGGGGGGCGCAGCAGCCGTAGTCACCTCCAACTCGGAGAGGCGCTGGAGTTCTCGCTTCTGACGGCACTTGTCATTTTTGGGTTCTTCGGGATTGCGGTGGAGGTCGAGGCGCGCGCGCGCACTCGCCGTGTTTCGGGAGGTGATCTGTTGTCTCGGGATCGGGCGTCCTGTGTCGGACTTCCTCTCTGCGCGGCCTACTTCCCCATCCCAGTTACAAGGCAAGTTCAGCCTTGGCTCTGGGGTACACCGAGCCTCCTGCGGGCAGCAACCTGACCATCGACATCTCTCTCCGGCACGCGCTCACGCTCCTTCACCACAACAGCCGCACCGCACCTCAGACGCACGCCTTCGGTCGTCTCGGCGACTGTGCCCTCGATGGCTACATCCTTCTCCTTCACGGGCTTGTCGCGATTCATCGCGAGCTTCTAGGGGTTGCACGACGCGCAGGAAGACTCCTCCCACGCGCACCGGTAGCCGTATGAGCCCGGCGCGATGTCTGTATGTTCCTCCCTGTATCCCGCCGACGCCGACATGGCGCTGCACCTCCATGTCCACCACGTCATTCGCCTTCACCCCTCCAGCCTCACCACGGCGGAATACGCGCGCGCCCTCCCACCGCGCGCCGGATGGGCGGAGCCTGGGTTCGTCTTCCCGCGTCCGGATCCCAAGATTTCTTCGTCTCCTGTGCAGCTTTTGTTATCTTTTCTTTTCTCCCTCTCCATTCTAACTCTCGCTCTCTTTCTGATCCACTGCTACATATAACCTCTGGTTCGTGATTCAAGCGTAGGGTAACTTGATAAATTGCAAGCCACAGTCTCTTGCCAGGGAAGTTCCTTCGTCTTTCACCCGTCTCACGTAGGTCACACGCACAGTTAAACTCCATTGCCAACGAAACGTGGTGCTGAATGAGTAGAATGCCAACGAACATCGTACAATGGAATCCATGGCTCTTTCTCGGATTTGTGTTCAATTTTCGTAGGTTTCGTTTCGCGTCAGCCCATTTTATCCGTTTGACTTTCCTTCCGATACGTGCTGGTCATACGTGGTTCTACTTCCCGCGTCCGAATGAAATTTATTGTCCATGGAAGACGATTCCCACACTTAGGCCATCCAAAAGTATTTCCAACGATTCATGTTTTCCGGTCCATTCCATAACTAATGGAATTTACCCTGGGCAGGCAGTCTATTTCCTTTGAACTTCCATGTCGTATTTCACTCTCCGATTTGCAGTAGCACAGAGGAGGGAAACAAATGTAAATGTACCCCGTGGAGGGACTTGCAGCGTCCGAATGGATTCGGCTGCGCTTGATCTTCCTCCAATTCTATTAGACGAGGTGAATCCATTCGCCAAGGCGGGTCCTCGTGGTCGAATCTTGTCTGCGTACCATCGCTTTTAGGACAGGATTGATCATTAAGATCACTGACACGAAGGTAACCGAACTTCCGAACCTGAACCAAACCCGAACCGAACCCCAGGTGCGGTTCGAGGTTCGGACATTGGTGATTTTTGCGAACCTGTTCGGACAAGTGCGAACCCGGTTCGAACCTGAACATTTCAGGCGGTATATGGAGAGGATTCAGAGTGATTTTTCTCAACTAAAGCCACACGGGAACACCATTCGTGACTGTCAAACAAAGCAGATATAGGTTTCTTGCTCTAATAAGACTCAATATAACCATTTTTACGCTCAATGGGACCTATTTCAGGGTTCTAGGGGTCGACCAGTGCCCGTGAAAGAATACAGGTTTATTCGGGTTCGAACCGCTTCCGAACTGAACCCGGCAACACTAGACACGTCAGGCACTATGTTTGCAGTAGGGAAAAACTAAGCAGGCATGTGCTACATATGTGTACTAGCGGAAAGGTCTGGCTAGGTCTGGCTTTCCTTGGCTAGGTGTGGGTGTCGAACTAGCTACACGTAGCTCGGTCAGCTAGTCAGACCTAGTTCGGCTAGTTTAGGGTGCTATTTATGATTCCGTGGCCCATTATATTTGTGTTTCTAAACATCTGGCGCGATTGCTATTGGAGCCCCCTACCGCCCGCTCTGACCAGTTAGCAAGACTCCCAACCTCATCCGCACAGAACATGGGCGCATCAGAGAGCAAATTATGAAAAAAAACGCAAAGTGATATCAATGAGCTAATGATGGTGCTCTCGGTTGACTGAGATTCTGAAAGAAGGGGGTGTCGTTGTGTTGCCGTCGTCATCCTCGAAGTTGAGGGCGGCGAACTCAAGTTCATACGCGTCCATCAGTTTGCGGGCCGAGGTCCGGCTTTATAAACACCGGTACTTTGGGCGGACCTAGTTATAGCATTTATAATGAAAACCGGTGTTTATAAACATGTTTACGAACACCCTTTAAAAAAAAAAACAGCATCCTAGGCTAGTTCTGGCTAGGTGGTGCTTCGGCTACTAGGCCGCTGAATGTAGCGGTTACGTGACTGTCACCAACCGCAGATAGGACGTTGCGCATCACGGCACTCAGCTCAGCTCCTACAGACGTTGTTGTCCCGACGCAAACGCACCATCGGCCGCTTATTGAATTATTGCCGACGGACTTCCACCCGACTTCAATGAACCTGATACATCACATGGAAGATTGACAATCGAAGGCAGACCGCAGACTAACGGCCAAATGATTGGATTTTTGTCAGAGGAGATAGCTTCTTCCGCAGATTTGTTTAAACTGCGTCAGCGTGTGCACAACCAGATTTATCTGGGATCAGATATGCACCGAGATATAACCTGAACTAATAGTGACTAGCAGTAACCCGTGCTACGCCACGGAAAATTCACGTTGACATTCCACAAATTTATGTACCTAAATAGAAGACGCCACTCGTCGCCGCCCTTTGGTCGACTCCTCGCGGCCTTGTGCACGGTCATCATTTTCGAGCACCAAAGATACATTTCTTTTTGGGGAATCTTTTCTTGTATGGCGGTCCGGATGTACATTTAATCGGCCGCAAGATATATAGCCGATTTCAGACCTTCCGCAATATAAATATACCTTTTGACACCGCCAATCACTCTTTGAATCTTGCGGGGAAATCAGTGATTCCCGCAAGATAAACTTGAACGCCCGCAAAAGATACAGTGTGAACGCGCCCGCAAAACATTTGGGTGTCTGCAAAACTTTTTCCTTCATAAAATCAGTTTAGTTCTGAGAGTGTTCACAAATACAAGGTCACTGTCAATTGGGTGTAAATAAGGTAAGAAAGGTGCGAATCTAGTATACATAGTCTGTATCAAGGTGTTGAGATAGACTTGGGTCCAGGGTCCCCAGTTCACATAAGACCGGCAAGCTGTATTGTCTGTAATCACGAATTTTGTTGCTGTACCTTAGTTTAATGGTGAATAGCTGAATTGAATGTTCAGCATGGCTATTCACTTGAAGCACGCAGCCATGTGGAGGAAGGATGGACGAAACACGATCTTCTAATCTGGATTGTTCCACAGTCAGACAATGACCGGTATCAAGTCAGGTCAGCCAATCGCAAAAACAGCTGTTGCTACTCGAACTCGTGTACAAAGCAGGAAAAATAAATCTTGTTCAAGAATGTGCAGCCAAAATAAGTAAAGGATAATCAATATCTTTCTGCCGGCAGTGTGGACATGTCAGGCTCTTGGAATAGGGAAAGACGTGACGTTCTTGGCTGCGATGTCGGAAATAGACTTGAGGACTGTTGGGGGCCCAGAAAAACGCCGGCGATCATGGGATATGCTTTTCATTGACAAACTAAAACCTGTGAGCCTATGTATTGCGACGTCATTTACCTGTTTATAGTCTGGGCCATTTCGCAGCCACGGAGCGCTAGTGAGTACTATCAGCGACGGCCATGGCCGGACGCTTCAACCAATCAGAGCGCGTTGTAAATGAATTGCCTTCGAGTGGAAGAACGATCAAACAAAAATATTTCATTCAGACCGTCTCTCTGCTTTGGCCTAATCCCGCGTAGATAGGACGTATCTCGAGTCAACGTCCACACCACGGTCACTCAGGTTGGATCGGCTATCCGCTTGATCATCTCACGCAGCCGTTGGTCCCCTTTCGAGTACTCAAGCGTATGCAGACCCTTAAAGTCCCTCGTGTAAACGCCTCGACTCTCACCTTCACCGCCAACGAAATGTGCCTCGCCAACATACTTCCTACAGCCTCGACTCTATCTCCGGCTCCTGGTGACGAAGCGGTTACAGAACTTCAATTATTAACTCTACCACTTTTCTCACGTTGGGGCAGGCACTCTTGAAACCATTTACCTACACAACAGCCCGCCCAGGCAAGGGCGTGCGAAAACGTCTCCTCACTGCGCTCAATTTGTGGATGAAGGTGCCACAAGCAGATATGGAATGCATCGCAAAGGTAGTCAGCATGTTACATGACGCAAGTTTAATGTGCGCTCTATTTTATCCGACTGTACACCTGGTGATGGCAAAAATATCTCTGTAGGTTGGACGACATTGAAGACGGTTCTCAGCTCCGACGTGGCCAACCAGGTACTGAGCAGTTATTCATTTCCCTTCCCACTCAACGCATCTCTATCAGCGGCACATACAATTTATGGGGTTCCTCACACCGTCAATGCGGCAACGTACATACACACGCTGGTTTATCAGAAGTTATCTGAACTGAAGTTTACACGCGGAGAATACCGCGATCTTGTCACAATAGTCACTGGTGCGTAAGGGTTGCAAGGCCCTGGCCATAGAGCATCAATGAGCCACAGACGAACTGGTATGTCTTCACCACGGACAGAGCTCGGATATCTTGTGGCGCGACTCTTTTCGTTGCCCTTCGGAAGCCGAATATGTCGTGATGGTCAAAAACAGTATGTTTGTCGTACTCGCTGTCCTTTCTGGAATTTCTCATGGATGAACAGAGACTGGGGGCCTTTTTGAGAATGGGCGTGAGACTTATGATGGCCTGTTCAACCACAGACCTGGACACGTAAGCCAGCATATGATTACTCTTCATATGTATAATGACAGAGCCCCGTTTCTAGAAACTATGTATTACTGGCTGATCTCATTGGGATCCATTTCCAAATCCGGGATGATTATATGAATCTACAGAGTTTGGAGGTATGATCTTGCACAGTCAGCCATACAGGACTGAATAATTGACCTGTGATAGTACACTTCAAGCAAAGGATTTGCTGAAGATCTTGACGAGGGGAAGTTTTCATTCCCAATAATTCATGCCGTGCATGTTGATACGTCCAATCGACTAATTTTGGGTGAGTCGTGTCTCGAATGGAAAATCGTGCTCTCAGTAGTTTTCCTCCCAGATACGCTCAAGGATCGGCCCGTGCCGCCGGCCCTCAAGCGTCAGATCATTAACTATTTGAAGTATGATACAAAATCATTTGACTACACTCGTTCGATACTCGAGGCCCTTGAAGCCAAAATCACTCACGAAGTCGCCATTCTCGGAGGCAACACAGAGCTGTCCGGAATCATCAAAGATCTACATGTTGGAACCGCAATCTAATAGCTTTGGTGGGACTCAAACACCATATTTCTTTACAACATGTAGAATTTGTATAAAATGTTGATATTCGATATCTCCCGGTATCATGCATACAGACATCATACAAGTACGCTGATCCCACCCTCAAGCAACTCATTAGGATTATTGCGATTATGATTCCACTTCAAATATGGTCAACTGAGACTGTTACGGCTCAAACGGGACAGCCACATATATAGCCAACGTACGAAAATTCCACCGCGTAGGTTTCGGTTCTGAAGCAGTGGCATTGTTACTTCGCTTTATTATGAATGCTTATGAAGTAGTAGTCCATTTCGGAACATCGAGGTGAGGATTTGAATGCTCAAGAAAAATCAGTCCGAAATCAATGTTCTATCAAATTTTGTGGCAAACCTTAACCCTATTCTAATGATTCTAATGGTTCCATTAGACTTTGAACTAATGAATTTATGCGAAGTCTAGAACAGCCCATTTTGTTTTGTAATAGATTCCCCCTTGCAGCAGTTCGATCCAGCCTACAACTGGCCACTTTTATTTTCTGCAACACCAATTTGGTGAGGACAGGCACTGCCCTTGATTGATCTGGGGGATCACCCCTCTTTATCCAGCTCTTTCTCCTTCCAGAGTGGCTGTCCACCTAGGTTCTTCAGCCTTTGATGAGATCACTGATCACTGCTTTGACTGTTTCCTATTACAGATGGGACTTTGCACCATCCTAGCTTCGCTCAATTCCTGGGACCCATTCTTTAGAGTCTGAGGATGCTTAAAATTTGTTTAGACACTGAAACCCACCAAAACTGACACCCAAGAAGAAGCTTTGATTTGGCAACTCTGTTTCCTATTACAAATGGAACTTTGCACTGTCCTAGCATTGCTCAAGTCCAGGGACCTGTTCTTTCAAGTCTGAGGATTTTTTTAGACACTGAAACCTGCCAAAACTGACACCCAAGAAGCCTTTGTTGGGAACTGATGATGTGGTCACACTCCATCAATCACCCACTACATCTGCTGTTTTCCTGACTTCTCACTGTTTTCTCAAAGTGCCTGTTGAGCATCACAGCTTTCCTCTCTAATTGTAGGACCAGAGGGATGGGGTACACAACATGATACTATTAATCCATCTCTTGGTCAGTGACAGAGTTGCCTGCAGATACCAGTCACATCCTGTTGAATCATTCCCTTGCCTGCTCAACAACCTCATTGCTGCTGTATTCAACCTCTGACTTCTTCCTCTTACTGGATGGGCTCATGGTCTGCAACTTTGAGCCTGTAGCCCCTTTGGAAGTGGTATTGAACTGCATTATGTGTGCTTTCTGAATCCATTCTGTTAATGGGATGTATGGTGCTGAAATAATACTGACCTTACTAGCAGAATTGTCCAGGAGGGTGAAAGATTTGGTTACCAGTTTACAAATATAGTATGGTGCATTGTCCTTGACGTGCATGTGGTATGCAATGACCGAGAAACCAAGTTCAACAATATCACCTCTGTGGAATGCTGCAGGGTCCTTTGCAACCAACCTGATTGTGCAGCATTGAGTATTGTTTGGTTATCACTTGTCCACTCACTTGTCTTTCGAAAATTCCAGATAGGCCACACTGTTGTCCATGCAGTGGGCGACATCATCCTTGATATAGTGGCCGAGGATTCCAGACAGGTCCACAAATCGTCTGAACTCAATGTGAGAATTGTCACATATGTCATTCCCAACCATGAAGTAGCAACAGCTGGCTTACCCTCTGGCATGGAGGTTGTGAGTGTACACACAATTCAATTTCTTGGATTATTTGATGGAGCATTGGAACTGTGTATTATCATAACCAGCGATAGCAACATACTGGCATGCGAAGTTGACATGCAAGGCATCTGAGATATATGGATGAAAAATGTATTAACAGAATTAACAATGGGTTTCCAGTGGCATGTATACAGTACCCATTCTGACTTCTTAACAGGTGGGTGTTGAAAGTCTATCAGAACCTCAACCATGGTCAATATGGCCTCTTGACAGTGGTTAGCCTCAATAGGGAGCATGGCCTTTATTTCCTTCCCACTGAGAACAACTTTGCATGTCAGAGACGAAAGTTCATAACACATGTTTGGAAGTCAGGTGTTGGAGGAATGTTTCAATAATGACTCAGCACCTGGTAGATAGTCATGATGACAACCATGAATTTAGCAAGTACATTAAAAACAACAAAGGAATGCCAGAATTCTTTCTTCAAGTTTTAAATAAATCCCAAAGTCCTAGTAGACATACCTCCCGAGACTGTATAAACTGCAGACAATTGTCTGTATCTGGACGTTGGAAGGTGATGCCATCAAATGCTGTTGATCTTAGGTGGACAGCCACTTAAGTAAATACTGCCGAAAGCAAAAAAAAAAAGCAACAGCATAAGCATGAGTTTCTGCCAAGTGAAGCTGCGGCCTATGGCGGTCAAAGTGCACTTTTATTCGGCCGCAAGATAAAGAGTGTCGGCCGCAAGATATATCGCTGATTTCGGACTTACCGCAACAAAGGCAGGTGATTTGATGCCTTTCCCGCAAAAGAGATAACGATAATCAGATCGTTTAACTTGCGGGGAAATCACGACATCCCGCAAGATATATATAGTCGCAGCCGCAAGATACAAGCGCATCGCCCGCAAGATACAGAGGTGCCCGCAAAAGTTTTTTTCCCAAATTTCCGCAATACACTGGGTGAGTTAATAATGTCAATTAACCTTTGAATTGACTGTAAACACGCGGAGAAATGCATAACAGTGTGAGGTTGAGATGAGTCTATTGGTTAGAAAGTACAGAGGCTGTGATAATCAAGTCTTGGTGACTGTATAAGATATTGCATAGCTTGAGGACTACCATGTACTGGAACCGACAACCGAAATGAGCATAATCAACCCTGTCATAGTACCGTTGATTTGAGTGCCAATCAGATATCTCCGAGATGGCCCACCATTTTTGAGGGTTCGAGAGTAGTTTAAGGGGCTCCTAGACCAATTCTTACAATAAAATATCTCATTGAAAGCTGCTAGAAGCTATTTCCCTTTACACTGCCAAGAATGTCATTGTCTGTGGCGATGTGCCCCTGAAAATTTGGGTGACAGTGATTCAAAAGTTAACTTGACATTGGGACGGTGTTCAACTGGAGGGGTTTGTTACACACAATGCTCTGTGTGATTCATCAATACTAAGTTACCACCTCTCAAATTTCAAGATGCCAAAATTCAGGTGTAATGTGTTTTTTTCCTGACATTCAGCCCCTATCGGCCATCTCGGGATGTTCACCTCTGGCCACAGACAGCCCACAGTGTTTGTGAAGAACATACCACTCAGCAGAGACACAATCAGTCATTATCATTCGAATCAACTGTACCTGAACCGTGACCCACAGGTAATACAACCCGGAGTGGGTGCCCGGTGCTCATTGGAAATCTGATTCCTGAATCAGTGGTCTATCCAGACTCCAGAGGGGCCCAGTTCCAGAGGCACATGAGGGGAGCAATAAATTCAACAGCCTATCATTTTTTTAAGTCACCTCTTTCCATCCATGTTCACCATACTATATGTACTGTTGGCATATCTTCAATCACGGCCATTGTTCCCCATTATTACATCTACAGCTTCTTCAAATCAGGTGTTTTCATTCAGATTTTTCCAGCCCTTGAGCAAAGGAGTACTTACATCTTATACACTCACCAACACTTGTTTATCACGGTTCTATACTTCCTGATCGATTACTCGGCTTAACCTCACACCGTTACGCCTTTCTTCGCTTACTCGCAATCAATTTAATGGTTAATTCGCACTATGAACTCACCCAGTTTATTGCGGAAATTTTAGAAAAAAATTTTGCGGGCAACTCTGTATCTTGTGGGCGATGCGTCTATATCTTGCGGCCGCGACTATATATATCTTGCGGGATGCCATGATTTCCCCGCAAGTTAAACGATCTGATTATCGTTATCTCTTTTGCGGGAAAGGCATCAAATCACCTGCCTTTGTTGCAATAAGTCTGAAATCAGTGATATATCTTGCGGCCGACACTCTTTATCTTGCGGCCGAATAAAAGTGCACTTTGACCGCCATATGATTGAAGATATGCCAACAGTACATATAGTATGGTGAACATGGATGGAAAGAGGTGACTTAAAAAAATGATAGGCTGTTGAATTTATTGCTCCCCTCATGTGCCTCTGGAACTGGGCCCCTCTGGAGTCTGGATAGACCACTGATTCAGGAATCAGATTTCCAATGAGCACCGGGCACCCACTCCGGGTTGTATTACCTGTGGGTCACGGTTCAGGTACAGTTGATTCGAATGATAATGACTGATTGTGTCTCTGCTGAGTGGTATGTTCTTCACAAACACTGTGGGCTGTCTGTGGCCAGAGGTGAACATCCCGAGATGGCCGATAGGGGCTGAATGTCAGGAAAAAAACATTACACCTGAATTTTGGCATCTTGAAATTTGAGAGGTGGTAACTTAGTATTGATGAATCACACAGAGCATTGTGTGTAACAAACCCCTCCAGTTGAACACCGTCCCAATGTCAAGTTAACTTTTGAATCACTGTCACCCAAATTTTCAGGGGCACATCGCCACAGACAATGACATTTTTGGCAGTGTAAAGGGAAATAGCTTCTAGCAGCTTTCAATGAGATATTTTATTGTAAGAATTGGTCTAGGAGCCCCTTAAACTACTCTCGAACCCTCAAAAATGGTGGGCCATCTCGGAGATATCTGATTGGCACTCAAATCAACGGTACTATGACAGGGTTGATTATGCTCATTTCGGTTGTCGGTTCCAGTACATGGTAGTCCTCAAGCTATGCAATATCTTATACAGTCACCAAGACTTGATTATCACAGCCTCTGTACTTTCTAACCAATAGATTCATCTCAACCTCACACTGTTATGCATTTCTCCGCGTGTTTACAGTCAATTCAAAGGTTAATTGACATTATTAACTCACCCAGTGTATTGCGGAAATTTGGGAAAAAAACTTTTGCGGGCACCTCTGTATCTTGCGGGCGATGCGCTTGTATCTTGCGGCTGCGACTATATATATCTTGCGGGATGTCGTGATTTCCCCGCAAGTTAAACGATCTGATTATCGTTATCTCTTTTGCGGGAAAGGCATCAAATCACCTGCCTTTGTTGCGGTAAGTCCGAAATCAGCGATATATCTTGCGGCCGACACTCTTTATCTTGCGGCCGAATAAAAGTGCACTTTGACCGCCATAGCGGCCCTCTACCCCAAGTTGAAGAAGACACTTAGAAAGTGGTGCTACACAGAAGACCCTGATAAAGTCGAAGCCAGTACTATCTTTCAAATAAATATAAAAGTGATAGGACAAAATTCAGACAAGACGTAAATAGACAAGGAAAGTCATACAAACTGGTAGCGAGTAACGGAATGGGTAGAGCAAGTACTGCTATATAATGGGGAGTCAAATCCCAGGAGACGGCTCTTTCCCACGTCGTGCTCGAAGTTGAGCGATTGTTGGAGTTTCACTCCGATAAATCCGGTTTATCGGGTCGCCCGAAAACGTACCCGATACTAAAAGTACAAGATATGCCTACGCTTCGCTTCAGCGGGAGGACAAAATATTGAATTGAGTGAATGTGAACGCTGAAGATAAAATCCAACAGGGTGAGGAAATGGCCCTAATAATTACATATAGACACCTGTCCTCGGAAGCAGCGGAGCGGAATTGGGAGTCATGACCACAAAAAGTGAGAAAACGAAGATTCAGTGTGGCAGGAATTACTCTTGCGAATTTGCGGCGCGATATCCTCAAAGAAACCATTGCACACGGCCGTCCAACTAATGCTTGTTGAGTAGCGAAGATAACGGGCGGGAAATTTCGATGCAAACACCGTGAAGCACAGCAGATTTGAGTGGCAGGGCAGCTGACAGGAGCGGTAACATTCAAGTCTGGTAGCCAGTAAATTGACAGATTAATAGATTCCGCTTGATGTGCTGCAGCACCAGTGAATTATTGAGGGCAGGAAGCAACTACAAGGGATTTATATGATGAATTGGGGGATGCAAAGAGCAAGAACCATGAAATGTGTATTTATGTCAGAAAGCAAGCCCACGCGGTCACCGTGCCATGCGGCAGTGAAATACGAAGGATGCACCAAATTCGGATGTTTTTCGCGTCAGTTAAAAGCTGGGGAGGCAGGAGATGTCCTTGCTATGCAGAATTAGCCGAATTGGGATCACATTGTGCAGCTTGCTATTCAAAATTTCAACATCGTAATCCACGGCACGCACTCGTCATTCCAAGCCGGCTTGACTTCGATCCCTCGGGTTCAGAAAGAGCGGACTCCGCAGGCACCGTGCGAGCGACTTTAAATTGGCGGCAGTGTCAATCAAATGGGAAGCTGTAAAATCTGAAACGGCAGAGCAGCGAGAGCAAGATGTGAATGGCTTCAAGGGGATAAAACCAAATATATTCCAACGAAATGGGCAGTAAATCTAATAGAACGGTTAATCAGGACGGGGCCGCTTCGGCATGGCCTGCTACGCCTGATACTACTACTCATCCGCTAAAGCGCCGCGTGCTCGCGAAGCTGAACCCAGTCTCGCCCGATTTCAGCCACAGCCGAAGCTCAAACCTTGAATTCAAACGCAATTTTTCCTCACCCGCTGTGGAAGGGCGGAATGACCCGCTCGTCGACTTCCCCTTTTCCCCTACCTCCTCGCTTAGCGTACGGTACATCGGTCATCGGACCGATTATTTGTTCTGTACGTACATATTGCCAAATACCTCCCTTTTGATCCTGAACCACCACGACCGACGCGACCAGTGACACGAGTGCTTCAACGTGAGCACGTCGCCAGTGAGCCCTCTCCACAAGTGACCTACATTTTCCCCTCCATCGAGCCCTTACGACCTTGAGCCGTACCCCACGCTTCCACCGCAACTTCCCTATTTTTGACCTGATTTTCATTCCACGCCTCCACGAGATTCTTGGGACCTTTCCTATATTTTCTCCTTCACCCGTGCACCCTATATCCGGACGACAGACCCTCCATTTTCGTCTACCAGTCGACCCATTATTACTTCTTCACCGCTCCCCATGATTCCAGTATCGTTCGAAACACCAAGGAGAGAGCAATATCTTGGATTGAGTTCCAGGCTCATTCGTCAAGATTTGAACATTTTCGAAGGCTCCAACAAAATGAAAGCTTCCTCAGCCGCCTCTTCCTTCCCCTACATTCTCATTTATCTCTACAAAATCTACCCAGTTCGCATAGGCACCCAGCCGAACCGGGGAATGTATGGCAGGATACCCATTCATATTTCATTTTCACCCCAACTATTCAAACGGCGCCGGATGATGTATTGCAGGATTTAACTGCTGGCTGTGGCCGAGGAAGAGCTTGACATCGTCCCGTCCATCCTCTGAATTTTACTTATACGAGGAATCTGGCGGGATGGATTCTATTGAACTCCACTCACGGAACAAGGTGAGTCGCTCGAGACTGGATTCGGTGCGCGGCTCTCGCGAGTACACGAGCGCGAGGAATACAGGAAGACTAACTAATGGTCAATATACGTGCTGCACAAGGAGATGGAATGGGGGGTCGAGACAGTTCGATCGAGCGGCGCGTCAGTGCTCTCCGTTTCAACAGCTTTGCAATTGAATATCGGGTAAAGCTGGGAGGCGTAACCATGAGTAGTTGTAGGACTGAAAGTCAATCGTCTTGGGATAAGTACGGAGTTTCCGGGATGGAAAGTCATAGACACAGTGAATCTTGATGGGAGTGTTAGACTTAGGGATCAATGAGTCGGCGAAGTCTACGTGTTGAGATACACCCGCGGTAACACCCGTGCCTAACCCTAGTTGAGAACCAAGACTGCCCGACTGCTAAACTAAAGTGACTAATAACTATTTATACCTAACTCCTAACTGCAAGTACATGCAGAACCGGAAATATGAGTGCAACTGAGCAAAAGACTGCGCCGCAGGTGTTGCACAACTGCGGCACCGTTGTTGCGGACTCCGGCTCAGCGAACTGCTGTGATGGCTTGCCTGAGTTTGATGCGGGTGCGTGATCCTTACAGTCAACCCGCAAAGTGCTCAGACTCATTTAATTCAACCAATAAACTACATCATTCTAGGCTTCAAGTTTCTGTCGGGGCATGACATGCACAATGCCAGTCGTTTGAGCATCTTCAAGTGCTTGCTGACTCCCAAAGTATCTCTCCCCTGCCACCCACCTGTCGCACGTCAACAATGGGGCTCTGTTTATTACGCTGATACTCACGACCACCCAACAGCAAGCCATATGCCACGTTCATTCCTCTGTACCAATTCCTTTAGGCTGTTGATATCGGCATGCTCTCGGTACTTTTCGAGTACACGAATCTTGGCCGAGTCCCATCTCGCGAGTTGGGTCTTGACTTCTTCTGCAACATAGTCCATGGCATCTTGAAGGGTCTTTTCTTCGTGAATCATCAACAGACTGACAATATTGATGAAGTCCCCAATCCGCTATGGCGAATGACTCATCAAAATGGAACAGGGGAGAAAAAACTGACATACCTGGTCAACATTCCACGAGAAGATATCGTTGAAATTCCATCCGAATTCAGTCAGCGAAGAATAGAGCTCCTTCATTTCGGGGCTGCGAATTACTTCAGGATCAATGTTAAGTCCATAAATCAGTCTGAGAACGCTCAGCTCGTGATCGAAGACCAAGGAGAATGTGCCCTGACCCTGTCCAGTGGAACACTGCTTCAAAAAATAGGACTTTTCGGCGATTGACTTTGTCTATAAAACGACAGATGTTTATGAGGCCCGGAATCTTGGGGTTGTGTGACTACACCTACATGATTCTATGTCCGGAAAACTTGAATTGCGTCTAAACTCGTTCACTTGAGGTAGCCCCTGAACGTAGTCGATTGAAGCTTCGGCAAACAGTGCCTCCCATTCTACACTCGGAGGATATTGAGTCAATGAGCACCCCAACGATAGGTTAAAACCAACCCGGACGTTTCTTCCCGCGCGCCTTGTTCCAGATGGCCTGGAAAACCTTGATAACAAGAGGAAGCTCTCCTCTTTCCACCAGATCTCGATTGAGCTGAACGTCCTCGTATGCGTGGACTAGATCCGTGACTCCATCGGAATCTAGCATTCCTCTATCTACGACTACAGTACGCGCCAAAAATGATTTTTCAGTCTATGGACGGCGAGGTAAATACGCACTGTCATCAATGAAGAAGCCGAACGAAAACCATTTTGTTGTCAGAAGTAGATCCTCAAATTCCACATCGGGGTACATCAACGCGGCCATGTAATCCGCACGAGTCTGCATGATTATTGCTATCCACCTCTTGTCCAGGCCTTCGTAACTGAGAGACCGTTGATACACTGAGACAAAGTATGTAGCCGGCTTAGAACCCACCTTGAAAGCCACTTGATTGCTTCCACCCGGGCCTGCTCCCTCAGGGGATGGACATCAGTCTTCTTGAATCTCCCGGCTATGTCGTTCAGAGGGGGAAGACAAAAAGTAGGAGGTAGGTGATCCATGGCCTGGGTTTGTAGTTGGTGTTGGGAGTGAATAGTGCAGATGGGTCCATCAGTATTGCAAATAACGAACTCTTATCAGGACCCGAAAGCCATCAGTCTGCGTTCCCGATGTTTGATAATTGGATGCCTCATCATTAAACTTTCCTTAGGAAGTACAATTAAGTTCCCGATGTCGCTCAGTGCATAAACGCCGGTGTCAGTCGGGATAGTAAAGACCGACAGGTTCTAGATGGCGTAACATGAACAATTGTGATTGGTCGAGAGCGCAGTGATGCACCTCATATACACAGGCTCTCTGTGAAAACCTCGGCATCCTACTATCGCTCGTAGCAGATCTCAAGATATCAATGACACTGCAGATGGGTTTCTAATGATGATCCGACGTAGACGATGGGTTTGAACACCGTGACGAGGTAGCACCTAAGTAGTCTCGATCGGACAGATATGTCACTACTGGAACTTGATGCCCGGCAGGTAGCATCAGCACATAGTGTCCGGGACAGACAATTTAACACTGAAATGGATTTGAAGAGTGTGCCTGGTAGATAACAGATAAGGCTTTGCCAAAATTTTCAACAATGGAACTTCGTCGTGTTCCGTGGTGTGCATGTGGACAGATAGAGTACTTACACTTTCGGTGTGCTTGATTGGCCCGAAAGGTCTGAAATGTCATGGGGCACAAGGATGTGTTAACGAGTCATCCCATAGGCTCGTGACCAGCCTGCCTATGAAAGACAAAAAAATGTGGCGAGCACTTTGCCATAGGCAGGCTGGTACAACTCGGGACCCGCCAATGGGCTGAGCTCGGAGTTCAAAATTTTGAGTGGTGCCGATCATCGGCATTACGCTGCGATCAATTCCCTACTAAATTCGGGGCCAAATAACTCACCCACAACAAACTTAATCGAAATTCTGAAGAGACAGAATTTGAGAAGAGGGGAATTTGAGTTATCCTTCCCTTTGGGGTTTTTCCAACGGATGTAAAATGGGCTCAGAACGAAGGAAAAGGAAAATGATCGACCTCCGCGCCCAGGCCTTTTGTTTGTCCCGAGTTGTACCAGCCTGCATCAGCAAAACCTGGGTCGAAGGTCCCCCTCTACGTAGTGCTACGTAACACTACGTAAATTTAAAAATACTACACATAACTACAGAAACTACAGGCCACTACAGGGACTACGTAGTGCTACGTAAAGGGGGACCTTAACTACAGGGCACCCAGGGTTTGCTGATGTGCCTACGGCAACGTGCTCGCCACATTGTTGCAACTCGTAGGCAGGCTGGTAACGAGCCTAGTCGTCCCAGTGTCTGGGTTCACAAGACGAAGTCATTGATTTGGTGCACACGGAGACTGCAAGTGTGCACACGCTCATCGTACTTGATTTACTGTATTATTTCTTTCAAATCGATAGTTACGCACCCCGTGTCGTACCGAAATTTTGGCATGGGTCACGCGTCCCTCGCACGTTTGTCGAATCGCTCGCCTGAGATAGGCCTCAAATTTGGCTGGAAGTCGCCAAAAAGGTGAAATTTGGCTGGTCTCACGCCAAAATTTCGCCGGTGACCAAATGTCGAAGCAGTTGAACTAAGTCACGCGTCGCCTCTCGTGTCGAATTGAACGAAACAATACAGTATTTGGAGCCAGAGTTGCGAGGTGGACTGATCCTCGTTTTCAAAGCCCTTACTCTGTTTTTGTCCTTAGCGATGGACAACGTCACAGTAGCCAGGTTATGACGCAGTGGAATCAATTGGCATACACAATTAACCGTATGGAGGCGAGAACATGTATCAGCTGATCAGGAGAATTTTTGAACACCGAAGGCGAAGTCAATGAACATTTCTTTATAGTTCCTCGTGCACTGTCTCCCTTCCAATTGGGTTCCTCTCTGAGCGCTCTGTCGGGTTCAAATCTGAGTGCCGACAATTAGAAGGAATTCAGGTCTACTTACGCGGACAGTCCCCTGTGAAAGTCTTCTCCTTGACTCTGGCCGGAAGTGCGTCGTATCCGTGAAAAGTGCCCTGGTGTAATCTGCAGAACAGATCATATGCCAGAGCCGGGTTATCAGAGCATATGTGTGTCGTTGCATGGAGGTAGGTGGCCGTTCCGCCACAAATGCTCTCGTAGTGCTGTGTTTCGGCGTAATAATGGAATGTGATGACTTCCCCAGTTCGAGAATGGTATGTCAGAGGTGCACCGGGACCAGTGAATGTGAACCGAAGGGTTCCCGGCCCGACGTCGTAGACGGTCAACGTCTCATTGAAGAGTGGGTCTTTGCTCAGTGGGTCAAACGGGCCCACACGCGTTGCACCCGGAATGTTGTTCGTCCCAGTGGTGCTCAAAATCTCCCCTCCGGCCTGCACATATGAATGAGAAAAAGCAGAGACGTAAAGATGCTTGCACCCACAAGCCAAGATATGTCGAAAAATGATCCAGTAATATCGGTGAATTTGCGCAAGGGGCCATAAAACTGGTAACTATTTTGCACGAATCCGTGGTGGGATCCCTTTGGACACTGTATGTCGTTGAGGGGGATATTGTGTGCATCAGTGGAGGTGAGTAACCACAACAGAGTTGCTACTGCGAGGAATATCATCATGACGGGCAGATCCCTTCGAGAGCAAGGGCTACTCATATATTCCCGGATCTATTCTAGCATCAATGGTAAAAGCCCCAGAATGTGAACAACGGGAAACTATTTCATCCGGTTGACACAAGATCGACAAGTATGCAGATTGCGATAGCACTTTGACACCCTGCCACAAATTGAGACTTAGATTTCCGGAAATAGTGTCGGCCCAAAATTTAATTTTCTGAATAGATTGATCGGCCTGACTGTAACATTAATCTACCGTTTCACGGATATGGTGTGCGACAATTTCTCCGGTGCACGCTAGACAATGACGGAATTCGTGGTGAGATCATGTCGCACTTAGTTTCCCCGCCACATATCAACAGTTCCGAATCAATGGCACCTTACCAAGTTGAACTTCCCGATTGATATTAATGAAATCGGTCTTGCTTCTTCTGGTTTGATAATCGGCAAATTTAGCAATGCCCGAGTTCGATCCAAACTCCTTTGGCCTGCAGAATAGCACTTAATGAACAACACTGGTTGAGAACTGTATCCCTCTCGAGGACCAGATCAATCTCAAAAATGAAACTTGAACTTAACGTGCAAATTATAAGAGCTCATGCAATGCGTTGAAGCCCCGTCATGTCGACACGTCCTTATCGCTCAATTGCCTGGCTCTCGGCCGCCTCCCTACTGCTTATCTGTCTGGGCTTTCGCTGCAGTCACATGTACAATATGCCCCTAGTGACCGGTTGGATTAACCCAGCAGTCATAGGATGTCGAGCGGCGGGTGCTAGGACATTCAGCATCATCTCACCACATCTCGCCACGATATCGCATTCACGGTCCACTGTTTGGCAGTCGGTGGCATGCATCTCCATCGTTTCGTTTGGCTTCATCTGGAACTCCATCTGTAAAGTACCGGCCGATTGGATCAGCGATCTTGCCCTACTGGGCAAGGCACGGGAGCGAAAATTATCTGGCACGGTTATTGTGTGTGGGGGAAGGTAACAGTATGGTTCCACACCATCCATTTTCGAGTTTGATGAATTCGTGAAAAGTATTGCAGGAATAGTGACTGCACGTATATGTGCCGATCATTTTGCCAGAGTGATAGTGGTCGATCCAGAGATCCACGTCACTGGCAAGCCCAAAACGCGCATTCCTCAGTACAATGCCGCCCATGGTATGTGAATGACTACTCAAAAGAAAAGGTTACCGAAACAAGACACAGTTTTTCTCAACTTGTTTCTGAATGCTGTGCGCCGGCTCTGGCCAAATTTTGACACCAGAGTCTTGGCTGCTGGTGCACGGTGCGTAACAGTTCTGATCAAACTGTCTTATGTGTCAGTGATGTTCGGCACAGAATTGGATGCTCAGATTTCCAGATGCATTATTCCGGTGTGCGCATTCCAACACCACCACACTGCCTAGGCCAGACACTCGTGGGGCGAAGGTCCCTGGTACAAGATACCCTGTTCGAGTTGCTCAGTACGGATCCTACATCACAAAATGTCAAGATGATGGCCGGGACTGTACGTGGGGTTGGCCTCTCTTCGGACGGCACTTCAATAAACTCGGCAATTGTGCGAACGGTGGAGGGACAGGATGTGGCTTTGGACGATATCGCGCTTGTCGCAGGTATACACTGAGCACTCTAATGTCTTCTGCTCAGCTGAATTCGATGCAGATTGCTCCGGAGTCACCCAGGCAGGGTTTAAGTGGTTCAGGAACGCGCTTCCGGATACATTGCGATGCTCATACAAGGGAAATTTTGAGTACCTGACCATCTATTACACGGTTCCCGAAGAATTGGCGGCTACCCTTCCCATCCCTGCCTCGATTCCGAAAGATTCTTTGGTTACATACGGCTACGCTAACCACTTCGGCCCAACCGCTACTTTCGGACTTGCCGCCAGCGATAACAATCAAAGTATGTTCCCAATCGCGCTATTCTGTATACAATGAACTCAAGGCAACTGGATAGTGCAAGTCGGCGTCAGCGGGAATGGAGACATTCCACGAACACCGAGTGATGTGATCCCCTTCCTCAGGAAAATACGGGGCCATGTTCCGATACCGCCCTGGCTCTTTGAAACTATCGAGATAATTTCTGAGCAGTGCGAGTGCACGGTAGTGGATCACGTAAAAATACGTGCGCTTTCCCCCTTGTTCTTTACCGTAGCTGAGGTCGCCTTTCAGCTACACAATCATATATACAGTACCAGCACGCTCCTTTAGGAGCCATTCCGTCGAATTTTATTGCCATAGGTGACGCCGAAATGAATCTGAATCCTATCCACGGGTTGGCAATTTCTCTGTTCAACGACTCAGAATGTCTCACCGGCATTTGTAGCCAAGGTTTCAGCAAGATCGTCTTGAACGGGTTGACATTGAATACCCTGCTTGACTCTGTCGATGCAAAGATTCCAAAAGGCTTTTCCGCGCGTTATTTCAAAAGAAATGCTGCTCGAACGAGTGGTTTGTGGTCAGCAGTTGTTTCGATTCCTTTCTTCTTTGGCGCTCACTGTCATTGTTCAGGGATGCTACAAGATTACACGGTACTTGCCGCCCCTTGCATAGAGAAGCGATACAGCTCATTTTGGAACAGACTACGGCTCCGAAAGTTGCGAACCCATGGTCGGAGAGACGAGGAATACCGGGCGGATCCTGCGTTGGTTTGAACTCAAGCTGTTATCTGCCGCGATACGGGTAAGTAGGTTTCAAACGTGAAAGCATGACCATCCTAACGAGGACCACTTCAGTACGATGATGTGGCGGTAGGGATGTGGCGTGTGCGACACCTGCTTGCCTCTGAAAAAGTCATGTTGGCACCTATGCTGCTGTGGAAGATACTTTGTACACCTTCACGGTTTACATGATGGCTTGTATTGCCAAAGACCCAGTATGATTCTTTAAAAGGGAAGCGAGATTGGAGAAGTGCACTGTGGGTTTTTACAACTGGAAATACTGGATACTGTAATTTTGGAAACGGGCATGGCGGGAATTTGAGTCGCAGAAAAGATGGATTGGAGGGTGCATGCTGAAAATACCGGGAAGGAAAGGGATCGCTAAGCAAGGGAATCAATGGGCGCGCAAGAGGTGCGGGAATGAGAGCGAGAGCCGATAGCACTGAGGAGCGCGCAGGCCAGGCAAGGCGTTGTTCCTCAAGATTCGCACGACATGGTGATAGCGGAGGTCAAGGAGCAAAACGGCAATCACCGTGATTAAAGTGGCGGTGCCGCACTCTTCCTCACGTCCATCCATGAAACTCTCCACGCGCTGTCTCTCCTCTGAGTACCCACGGTCACAGACACTGCCCGTGCTGAAGATGTAGCAGCAGATGGCCCGCTCGGATCTCTGCCGCAGTCCATATCGACGCCCTTTACCCGCTTTTCTCCATCTCAACTCCATCTAAATCTTTGCCTTTCTTGGATTCGTTCTCATGTTCTTACTCCGCCTGGCATTTCTAGACCTCGAATTCGATGGCCGGTTTCTACATGATCTGGGCTGGCCTCGCATGCCTCACCAACTTCATCGGCTCCCTCGTATGGACAGACAATGCCATAAAAAAGCGCCAGTCTAACGACCTGACAGCTATCCGAGTCACCATGGCCACGCCGATGGGCAACCCCGTCGCTCTGTTGTGCATGAAGCGCCGTTTGCGCCAAATCGCCTGCGTGAAGGCAGTTTCGATCAGCGACGCCAAGGTGAGTGTCCCCTTTTCAAGTCTCATGCGATTCTCCCGTTCATACAGAACCGCCGCGCAGCCCTAATTAACGCGCTCGTCTACATGCTCTTCCCTTCGCTAACGTCACCCTACGTGCGTCTGCTTCACTCCTGTATATCTTTCTCGCTCAAACTCACCTAATGGCCACGTAGAATACATCGTCCGAGGCCGTTTCAACATCTACGATACGAACAAATCGGCTTCGTACAACTTCTTCCCCTCCCCGTGTACTTCCTTCACCTCCCACCATCTGGTCTACACTCATCTGCCTCTCCGCTGCGCGTTCGCCGCCCTTATGCATTTCCTCTCGCCTTCGCTCTTCACCTCTCCTCCCAATCTTCGTCGTCCGCGGTGCCGGTCCCGGGCCTAACGCTTTCCCGCTTCCTCCGCCTTACGGTCCTCGCCTCAACCGCTATACCACCCTCCTCACCACGCCCGTCGATCCACATCTTCGTCATCCGCCTCAGCCTCACCGCAACCCATGGGTCTCCTGGGGCGACACGCATATCGTGTTCTCGCGCGGTGAGTTTGTCACGGCCGTCCTCTGATGGGGAGTGCAGCAGCCATAGTCACCTCCAACTCGGAGAGGCGCTGGAGTTCTCGCTGCTGACGGCGCTTGTTTTTTTGGCGCGCGCGGTCGCAGTGTTTCGGGAGGGCATCTTTTGTCTCGGGATCGGGCGTCCTGTGTCGGGCTTCCTCTCTGCGCGGCCTACTTCTCCATCCAAGTTGCAAAGCAAGTTCAGCCTTGGCTCTGGGGTACACCGAGCCTCCTGCGGGCAGCAACCCGACCATCGACATCTCTCCGGCGCGCGCTCACGCTCCTTCACCACAACAGTAGCATCGCACCTCAAACGCGCGGCTTCGGTCGTCTCGGCGACTGCGCCCTCGATGGCTACATCCTTCTCCTTTGCGGGCTTGTCGCGATTCATCGACAGCTTCTAGGGGTTGCACGAGCAGGAGACCTCCGCCCACGCGCACCGGTGGCCGTATGAGCCCGCCGCGATGTCTATATCCTCCCTGTCCCCCGCCAACGCTGGCATGCGCACGCCCTCCCACCGCACGTCGAGTGGGTGGAGCACGCGTACCCCACCTCGCCGACGTCGCCTGGGCATTGGTGGGGGCGAGGGAGAGGGCGAGGGGGAGTGGACACCCACGTCTGATACGTACGTGATATACTCGGAGCCTCTACCGCTTGAGCGCAGGCACGAGCATGAGAGGGAGGTAGCGGGGCGGGGGCGGTCGCGTGTCTGATCCTCTGCGGGGTACTTGCGCGTTGTACATTCTCGATCACCTACTCGTTATTTGATGACGCCTCGACGCCCTCCACTCACTCGCTCACTCATTCATCCACTTACTTACCTACGTTCACATCTGCATGTTCCAGTAACGACCGCGCACGTCTCTTTGTCTGTCCCACACTGTTATATTTCGTACGTAACGGCATTTCCTCTTGGACATTTTCAGGCTTGTTGTCGCAGATATGTCACCTTCAAAATCCAGTCTTAACTTGATTCAATCAGTCCTCGAGCGTCTTTGATGCGTTTCAAACACGCATAAAAACGCAAAGGGTCCCATTTCTCTCATTCTCTTGCTTTTTGAGGTGAGGAAACACAGTGTTCAGCTCCATTTGACGGGAAGTTGGGACTTACCGAAAAGCTCAAATTCAGCTTCAACGTACAGGTGAATTTTGAGCATGTCTCCATGTGTTTCCTGTTTTGTAACTTGTATTGCGCAACTGTCTGGTAGACGACTCCGTCGCGTCGGCCATCCCGTCATCCGTCCCGTTTCGTGGAACCTTTAGTTTATCTCGCGATGGGACGGTAACGGGACGGATTTAGCCGTTTTCATTGACCTCACATCAAAAGAACGGAGACACAGAATATAGATTATCCATGGTACGATGACATAGAGTGCAACCAGACAGATGCTAACGTACAAAGAGTCTCTATTTCGAGTCCCTGAAACTGGGATCTATGCATTTGTGCCATTCCGTGCCGTGTACGAATTTGGAGAGATCAAGCTTCGTTGTTCCCTGAGCACAAATGACGAGCGAGTTGGATGGGAGATATAAACCCTGACGGAGCCAAGGAGGAACCCATAGAATACGGTTGGTTGATTCGATGTGCCATCCATCTTCAACGCGCATAGAGTCAGTAAACGCATCGGAACGATCGACCTGGGGAGAGAATAAGAAAATAGTAACGGTAGGTAGGCAAAGGAGTCCTTGCCTTCCATACACGGATAGTGGCGTCCTCTGAACCTGAAACAATCCGCATGCGGTCCGGAGAAAAGGCGACAGAGTTGATGGAGGCGATGTGTCCTTCGAAAGGGCCCGCGACCAGAGAGCCAGTGCTAGAATCCCAAACACGCACTGTGCCGTCCTGGGATCCAGATACAATCCAGAGGCCGTCCTTGGAGAACGCGACAGATGTCACACTGCTCGAGTGCCCTTCAAGTTCCAAATGGTGAGCAGTCGAAGGATCATCGGGTTGAAAATTCCACACTCGGATACTCTTGTCAGAAGAACCCGACGCAATGCGGCTGCCATCTGGTGAAAACATGGCGGTATTCACTTCCGAGCTGTGTCCTTCGAAAGGCCCAAGAACGGGGGCACCAGATTGGGAATCCCAAACTCGCACAATCTTGTCAGATCCCGAAACAAGACGCTTGCAGTCAGGGGAGAATGCGACACAGTTGACCCGGCTGGTGTTCCCCTTAAATTCGGAGAGCATTGTCCCAGTTTTTGAGTCCCAGACCCGGACTGTGTTGTCAGTAGATGCAGACACAATCTCCGTGCCATTGGGCGAGAATACTGCCGAGGTAACTTTGTCGGTATGGCCTTCAAAACCAACAACCTCGACTCCTGTCTCGGGATACCAGACAAGAAGTGTATTGGAAGAACCGAACACAATCGCCTTGCCGTCCGGTGAGAACGCGACCGAGTTGATCCCCCTAGTATACTCGTTGAATATGCCGGATACGACGGACCCTGTTTCGGAATTCCAGACGCGAACCGTCTTGTCCGAAGAAGTAGACACAATATGCTTGCCATCCGGAGAGAAGACGACGGAAGTCACGTTTGAAATATGTCCCACAACGGGACCGACCATGACTTCAATTTCTGAATCCCAAATTCGAACTGTGCCATCAAGCGACCCGGACAAGATCTGAGTGCCATCTGGCGAAAAATCCACGGATGTAACCTCACTCGTGTGCCCTATGAACGGGCCAGCGAGCAAATCACCACTGTTGGAATCCCATATCCGCACTCTCTGTCCGGAGGAACCGGACGCGATTCGCTTCCCATCCGGAGAAAATTTGACGGAGTTCACCGAGCCCGTGTGCCCTTCAAACGGGTCTGCAACGAATTCGCCCTTTTGTAAATTCCAGACCCTGACTTTGAAATCGCGGGATCCGCAACCAATGTACTGTCCATCTGGCGAGAAAGCGACGGAGGTAACACCGGCTGCGAGGCCTCCAAATATTTTGAGCCCCGGAGCGGCCTTGCCGTCAGCAGAGGGGTCCCAAATCCGGACAGTACCGTCCAAAGAGCCAGAGACAATCTGGGTCCCGTCAGGGGAGAACATTACGGATGTAACAACGTCCGTGTGATCCCAAAATGAATGAATCTCACGCCCGGTTTCCCACTCCCAAACTCTGACAGACTTGTCCTCAGAACCGGACACGATGCACATCCCATCGGGAGAAAATGCGACAGAAGTAACACCGCCGAGATGCCCTACAAGCGGCCAGGCGACATGGTCGGAAGATATTAGTGTGCGATACACTCGCACTGTGTTGTCCAAGGAACCAGACGCAATGTGGGTACCATCTGGGGAGAATGCGACAGACGTGACATCGCTGATGTGCCCTTCGAATAGTCCTGGGACCATGACACCAGTTTCGGCATCCCAGACTCGCACCGTATTGTCCGACGACCCAGACACAATATGCTTTCCACTTGGAGAGAATGCGACGGAGGTGACTGCAGAGGTGTGGGGTTGGAACATTTTACGCATGCTGGACCAATCGTCGGCGAATGGTTGATCAAAGCATAACGTCCGGGGAAAGTACGAGGAGAAATTCTTTTGCACCATTGATTGTTTCGGGGCGAATGGTACGGCTGAGATGTAGAGATGTGGCACACTGACGGCAAGAAGAGGAGTAAATGCGGCCACAAATTTCAGGCCGTCCTGAAGAAGGTACGTGATGGTTTCGTTCTTGTCCTGTGCAAATTAATCAGGGCGAGATGAAGAAAATACGAGTATTACTCACTTTTGCGTACCTCCGGGCAACTTCAAGGCTCCCGGTGGCAGTGGAAGCGAACTCAAGTAGACTTAGAACTTCAAGCCAATAAAGAAACCGCTTCTCCATGAAATCTCTTAATTCGCGGAGGATGTCATCGTTGGTATCTGTGACAGAGGTGAGGTGGTCGGCCCAAAATTGGCTGGCGTATGAGAGTGCCGGAGAAATGTTCTGCTTGATGCGATCAGAGAGATCCGGCACGTCCGCATTGAGAAGATGCGAATCTTGTAGGCCACAAATATTGAATTTGAGCTCGCTCTTCATGATACGGAAGCAACCAAGAGCCAGTGGCTGACTCAGCACTTGCGGATCAATGAACCACGGAGCACCACCGGAACGAGCTGGATCTGTAACACATTCACCGAATGTGGGATGCAGTTTGCGGGCAGTGACATGGGGAGCCCATCGAATGACACCCGCGAGACCCTCCAAGACCTCAGCCGACTTTCCGTGCTCAAAGCCCAACAAGGTGTCTAGTGTTTCAGCCATCATGGGTATCCTAGCGAGGACAACGGCACCCAGCACCAAGCGAGCTTCTTCTGCCGATGATTCGGCACCCCACGCAGGGGACGCCCGAACCACCAGTGCGTACAGTTCGTCTAGGTTGCTCTGTGGGTTAACTGGACCCAAAATTCCAGCGACCAGCGTTTCAAGTTGTTTTTCAGGGCTAGAGCTGTGCTGGATGAACCTGAACGCAGTCGACGCCCAGCTGAACTGGCCATAAGCATGTTCTGCCAACAGCTCGATGGTCGATTCTCCTGGCCAGGAGGGTGGGAGAGGTTTCTGCGGCCGGAGGCCGCCTAAACTGAGACGCAAGTATGTGATAATATCCTGCTTGCTGGACGCTGTCGTAGCATCCAGTTCCTTGGGAGAAATGCGCGGTTGTGCAGAGAACTGAGAGGTAATATCCAACGCTGTGGAGCTGGTGACTAAAAATCGAACTGCGGGGAGTTTGGGGAATTCGTTCGCCATCAATGACAGTAGGCTCTTGCGTGAATCCGGACGCCCGCATTTGTCGAGACTATCCAGAATGATGATGATGGGCTCGCGAATGTGGGGTTTCGCACCGATGAGCGGGTCGAGCAATAGCTTCTGGAACTGGTTCTGGATCGAGGTTTTTACGATGTTCGGGTCGTCGATGATCGCATTGTAAACTGGGGCCCGGATATGTGCATCGGATTTGGCCAACCAGTACGCAAGGGAACGAATAACTGCATCCGGACGACATGCGATCGGATTGTTCCAGTCGAAGAAAACTGAAGCGCCAAGACGGCCGCGGAACTGGCGAGAAATGCTCTCCGCTATTGTGCTCTTCCCGGTACCTGATTCGCCGTGGAGCCAGAGAATATTTGTGCCGTCCGATGGCTCATTAAGCCAGCGGCTGATGAATGAGCGAATCTCTTCACGCGTGCCGGGAAGACATTCTGCACGCGTTGATTCATCAACATCGGCGGGATTCAACTTCTTTAGCGCATCCAAGTGGACTGGGTACTGCCGTCAGCGTAGCAGAAGTTCGGAAACGTCAGACTCACGAATCTCAAGAATTTTGCTCTGTATCACTGAATCAATGAACCACTTGTTGTTCCCGCAACGCTTTTCGTCCATGATGTAATCGCTGAAAGAGGCATGAAGGAGTCGGGCGGCATCGCCTTTTTTCCATTGCACGACACACCCGAGACATTCCAGGATCTGGGATGATCTGTCGCCTGTGAAGTGCAGGAGTCTGTCCATCTTTCGACTAGTGAGCGGCGTTCTGCTGAGTACAATGAGAGCCAAGACCGAGAGGGCTTCGCATGAAAATGCCTCGTCAGTCCAGTCGGCGGAGTTCTTGAGCGCTACATTGTAGAGTTCATCGAGGCTGCTTGCTTGGGTGTAGCCATGCTCGAGCAACTGTGTGAGTTTGCTCGGTGGGTTGGATGTATCGATGAATCTTGTGGCCGTGGACGCCCAAATGAACAGTCCCTCGGCATATCCCGCCAAGGTCCCTATCGCTGCTTCCCCTGGCCACGCCGATTGCAAGCACTTGCGAACCCGAATGTCATCCATGCGTTGACGAAGGTACAAAATTATGTCCTGCTTGGTAGACGGGGTGCTAGTCTCGAGCGCGTGCACTGTGATGCGAGGGGCAATGCCATCTGCCGTCTTTGTGGTTGCCAATCGGAAGGCATCGGTCACGGTAGTTTCCGGGCGACTGGTCAGGAAAAAGCGAATTCGACTGGGGAGTTTGGGAAATTCATCCGCTATCAATGACAGCAGAGTGTTCCGCTCATTGGAATCTCCGCATTCATCTAACCCATCGAGAATGATGACAATCGGCCCAAGGATGTGCTCCTTAGCGTCGTTGAGCGGTTCGAATAGCAGTTTCTGGAACTGCTCCCGAAGCGGGGCTTTCACGAGCATCGCGTCTTGATCGATTGCGCGACAGACGGCGTTCCGAATATGAGGATCGGATTTCGCCATCCAGTACGCGATGGTGCGAATGACTCTGCCGGGAGCGCCCAGCTCAGCATCATTTCTTTTGAAGAATATGCTGGCGCCGAGACGGTGGAGGTCACGGAAGTGCTGAAAGACAGACATGGATATCGCGCTCTTTCCCGAACCCGCAACACCATGGAGCCACAAGATATTGCCACTCGTGAATTCCACAGTGAGCCAACGGGTGACGGAAGTCAGCAGGTCCAGGCGCGTGCCGACGGCACACCCTGTGCGCATGGTTGTATCGATATCCATTGGAACAAGAACCTCGAGGGTTTTGACCTCGGCTATAGTTGCAAAATGAGTGGGTTGAAACGCCCCAACATGGTCGGATGTTCATACCTAATGCATCGACTTTCTTCTCAATCCTTTCAGCCGTCTGATCAATTCTGGCTGACAAAAATGTTGTTTGGATTCCAACGGTCGTATCTAAGGACTTCTTGAGTTCGATAAAGGAGTCCGCGAAGTCCTGAAGCTTCGAGGTTGTGTCGGACCAAAGATCTGAAATCATGCGTCCTAGTTGCACCCGCCCTACTGGATATGATATTAGAAATCCGTCAGGCCAAGGCGCAGCGAAATGATGTACATGAGACGCCCTTCTCCGTGTACTCACGGATGAAGATCGCACATTCTGTGGTCTGCTTGATGATCAACAGTAGGGTATCCTCGAGCGGTGCAATCTTCTGGAGAGGCGTGAGGGCGTCCAAGAACGAATACACTTCGCCCATTGTTCGGACGAGTTGAACGAGCTTGGCGTCTGTTTCATGTTGTTTTTGGATGGCCTGAACGGGGGGGTCAGAACACGAAATAGGGAAGAAATCGCCGTGCCTGGTGTACGATGGTTAAAATACTCCATGCCGCTTGGGCATATGGGTGAATCTGAAATCGATTTCAATCGGGTTCAGGAATCGAGAACACAGCACGATGATCGGACCTTCGCAATCTGGTTCCCAAGTTGGACGAGAATATCGAGTTTCGAGATAACCACATTCAACGTGGAGGTAAAATCACTCGATGCGGTCACGATCTTGACAGCAGTGTCGAGAGCCTGGGAGGCCTCGGAAGGTCCGTTGCCCCCCTCGACTCTCTTTTCAATTTCTCGAATGGTGTTCCCGGTATGTGCGGCGGTAAGTTTTTCGAGGCGCACGGAGAGGGTTCCCGTGCGGGCACCCTTCGATGCGCCCTCGAGCCCAGTGAGCTCGACATTCACGGCTACATCGGGTTCAGAAGAGAGCTTCAAGAGGACAAATAGGAACTAACTTTTCGATCCGGTATCGGAGGTACACCGCTGCAAAAGTGCTTCGAGCCGACTTTCGAATGCACCCAGACATGAATCTTTGAATAGGGCTACCTGGAAAACTTTAAAAGATATGAGAGACGCCTCATTGTCGGACGGTCTGTACATATTGTTCATGGGTCGCGCGGAAAAAACAGTTCGACATAACTCACAGATTTGATTCATGGTTCCACTGAGGTTCGAGTTGGCGTTTCACCGTCGGGGTCCGGCGCACGAGGACACCATCCTTATATATTTTCACGTAGAGACTCGGCGGTTTGGTGGAACGACAGCCAGTGTTCCACTGAAGTTCATGAGCACTGTCAACTAGAGTGAATTATTGTTAGCTGGCAATAGAGCTGGACGTTGAGCTACGAACCGAGAACGACGTAGGGCAGCATGGGTATTGGGGGGTGAGGTGAACGTTGGGAGCAAGAGACGAAAGCTGAAGGCGTGGTGGGCAGTCGGAACGTGTATCGAGCTATAATACATATGAGTCTGCCATGAGGAGAACGCATGAGAGGACCGCGAACCATGCTGCAAACTCACGTACAGGCGGCAAGACTCTGCCGGTCAAGGTTTCATAATATATCTGGGCTGATAATTAATGTCGTGCGGGATGTATACTACTCTCGGCCATCGATTGAAATCCAGTTCCTGCCAAGGTTGTAGGTGCACTATTGTGGAATTTACGGAAAGCAGAGCGGTGCCTCGAGAGTCCGCCATGCCGGACGTGGGAGCCAGCATCCACAAAGATCATCCCAGGATTAGAGAACGCCGTCTTCCGGGGGAAATGAAAGAGGAAGCATTCATAGATCATTCTTCCCGTCGAACGCCAGCGGGCGCTTTTCCGTGCATGCCAAAAGCTGTAGGTTTGAGAAACATACGCCGAGAACCCAGAGGTGGCCGCGTGTAGTGGGAGTGCTATAAGTGCTGGAAGAGCGATCATGGATGGTTGAACCAGCCATTTCAAAGTCTGCGGCGGGAAATGAAGTTGAGTGGCTCGACGTCAAGTCGAGATGGGGAAAGTGGTCAAGCCCATCGCGACGGAGGACGACTCGGAGTGGAGATATTGAGTTGGAAACAACTTGGAAATAACCCGGCAATATGTATAACAACCGAGGTACGAGGTTAATGTTATAGCATCTGTTTATAAGAGACTAGGCAATATGCCAGTGGGGCCCTAGTCAAATCAAGCTCAGAGCCCGTCGGCGCAAAAAGAATCCCGAGGACGCAGAAGGGTGGCAGCAAAGGTGGCTGGAAGCAAGGTGGAAATGAATCAGTGTGGCGGTGTTTTGCTTGCTCACGCTTAATTTATGATCGGCATTCGCCGGTCCCCTTTTGTCCTTTTCCTGCGCCTTGTCGTGTCCACTGTCCGCTGTGGCCCGAGCGTCATCGAACAGCCGCCGCTCTCTAATACGCACAGGTACGATGAGATGAGTTCCTTTGCATCCGTGGCGCGCCTGCTGGCGGCCTCACTTCGCGCTCTCCGGGAACGCCGATGGAGACCGAGCACTGCTCGATCTTCTTGGATGATTCCCAATGCACTCAGGGTCGCGCTGTATTCTTTCGCCACCTATCACTCCATACCTCATTCTTATCACTCGTTTCTTCCAAAGTACTTCCAAAATAGCCCATCCTCCGTTCGGTATCTCGATTTTGGCGAAAGCTCAGGAAACGGACAATTGTCATGCAATGAAGGGTACGTGCTTGAGGTTTTCTGTGAATATTTTCTCCATAATCTAACGCATCCATCACCATGTGCCGTGCGACTGCCTACCCTTCACTGGTCGCTCCATCTGCTCAGGGAAGGGGATACAGATGGCATCTGTATTCCCTCTCTCCATGCCATTGCAGTCTCTCTAACTCATTCTCGCATGCCCACCACCTGCTCATGGATGCTCACGGATAGGATCTCCTATCCATGATCTCGCTGGTTATTTCTCGTACCGGGTCAGTATTTACAGTCCGTCTCCGTCTCCCCCGGATTGTCAATGTCTCTCGGCGCGCCCTGCGGGATAGGTGAGGTGGCGCGCTTCCATATCACCAGTTCTATCGGTGGGCAAGCTAGTCGGATGTTTTGCATTGTTCGGTTCTATCGCCTATACTTATTTTCGGGACAACTCTTTTCCTCCTTTTCATTGCGGTCGGGATGGGGCGATCTGGTGAGTTAGAAACCAGGTGAAACCTGCGGATCCGATCGCCCTCTTCTTTTCCTGAGCCGTCTTCTTCCAAACTTGGACCTGCATTGTACCTCCTTCCTCGTGTTCGACCTGCACCTGAGGTGGTCGGTTTCAGGAGAGAACTGTGCCAGAAATCAAACCTGGTGCAGGTATACAGCCCAGCTCGACTATACCGCTGGCAGTCGAGTGTTCAACTCCCCACGTCTGCGCAGATAATCCGCCCTTCTCCTTTCCTTTTCATTTTACGCCCTCGAGTGTAGGATGTATTAACGAAACTCAGACAGAATTCAGGGAAGCTAGTGTCGAGGGCCCAAAAAATCAATCGCTGGGGTTGTATGCCCCGATCTCAACCTTGTATTTAGCGCGCTCACACTGCATTCAGGACTGAACACACCAAGAACACCGGCGCGGCGTGCGCATCACGGATAGGGTTTCCAGGACGGACTGGCATGCGCACTTGATAACTGCCAATCTGGGGCTCGATTCCACGCGTCCGAGTAGATTTTGCCCGCTTGTTCCTTTTTCCTTTTCTTGCCGTAGCTGCTGATACCGTGAAGGGTCCCGTTCAATTTAGGTCAAAGATGACCCGAAACTTAGCTTGTTTTCTCATCTGAAGTGGCTTTCAGCTGGAATTATTGTGCGTCTTTCTTTTATTCTAGCTTTTGGACCTCGGACTCAACATGTTTGCAAAGGACCCGACCAATAAATTGGACGTTGTGTATGATACACGGCTGGCTCTACTACCGTCTCAGGCGCTCTGTCGCTGGCAGTCTGGGGTTCGATTCCCTGCGTCAGGATGGTGTCACTCGTGGTGGTTCTTTTTCGTCCATGCATATTATGCCGATTCACCTCCTTGTAGAATCAAGAATATGAGCGCAGAAGTTTGAATCGGTCAGGAGGCATGGAACTATCCCATCCATTGTATATCTCTGCTCAACCTTTTACTCCACGCACTCATATCTCGCCCTGAACTTGGCAAAGCAGTGAACGGGACGTGGTATCTGCAGCACGGCCACACTGGCCTCGCCAAAGCTTCCACCATGGCAGCAGGCAGTTCGAGTTCGACTCACTCTGTCCAAATGAGATATAGTTCCATAACTTTTGTTCTGTTTCCCGGTCGTTTTTCGATGTTCTGTCAGATTGGATTCGACCTTTTGGTTGGTGCTTTCTTAGCTGATCTACTGCCCTTCAGTCAAGTCGTCATAAATCCGCTCTCCAGTTGGTATTATTCTCCGTACACCTCCATCGGATGTTCTATATATCCATATTAAGATTGGGGTTTGGATTAGCAGCCCAAGGTTCAGAGGTTCCAAATGCTGAGCAGTCCTTTTTCTTCTTTTTCAGTAGTACTAGTGACTTGCAGCTTTTACGGCTCCTTCGCCGATTTACTCTTTTCGGCGGGTTACTTCCTTCATAGCTCCTGCATTTATATCTCAATCCACCTCTGACTTAACAACCAGTAACAAACCACACAGGCTACACCGGGCTGACTTGTTCTTCTTGTGCAGCTGGTCATCCGTCCCCGCGTCCGAATGGGATCGCTGCCTTTCTCTTTCGGTCATTGCTCGCTCTTTTTGTATCTCATTTGCCTCCTCAGGTAGCCTTTCAGACAATTTCGGCGGTGGACATTCTATGTTCGACTCGCTGCTTTCGGAGTGATTTATAGTGTAGCGAGTATTCTCTTTCTTTCTTATCACTTCATCAAGCCACACACCGAAGCTTTCAATGTCAGGCCTGTCTTTCGTGCTGGTCGAATTTCCTTCCCGTGTATAGGTTAAATTCGTTTAAAATGAAGCCAATGGGAATGGGAAGTCGACACACAGCAACCTTTTCCCTGGCTTCCGAGTCACTGTCATCCTTTTTCAGCAAGTACAGTAGCTCATTTAATATTTAGTCTTCGAGTCATATGTTGGTTCAAATTCATAAAATCGTTTAGACTACAGAGTTGAAACATGAATGCGAAAAAGCCCTAGATGCGAAAAATATGTAATTATGAGCTCGGTTTCGATGTATTTGATCCAGCTTTTTTTTTTGTCGTACTATTACAGGAACTACCAACAATCCTACCTACTCAAAGATCCCCACTCCAATTGTTAAATAGCACGAGAAATTGAAAACATGCTGAATACGGAATTCGTGGCTGTGCAGGAAGTCGTGAGCCGAAAAGTGTTATTATGAGTGTCTACTACATTTCCCAGACTCGACATCGTACATGGGGGATCGCAAGTAATGGCTCAGTCTCCTCCGAGTCACAACTGGTGGCAGGGACGCAATCGGGACGCTGTGTAACCTGATTCTTTTGCATCTGGGTCCACCACCAAAACTGGACATGAAAACAATTGACCCCATACTCTGAAGGACCTGCACATAAATCCCGAAAATATTTGTGCACATACTATAGGATACTGGTGTCACACTGGCACTCATGCACTTGCAAGTAATGGATACTAAAATGCCATCATGAAACATAGGTGAAGTTGGGATTTTTTCGCATCTGGGTTTTAACTCTGTATTTCAATCGAAGCAATAAATCAGAAGGACCCTGATGCCCGAGATGTCCGAAAGAACGCACGAAAAATTGTTAAATTCCCATATGAATGAAGGGAACCCAACGCTCATATGGGACATTTCTATTTCTCAATTCCTTGACCGCACAGTGGAGAGCCTCTGCTGTATCACTGGCCTGTGGTTCTCGGCCCATGCGAAAGAGGTGAGAGTAAAAGATTTTGGCAATGAGGGGTCCATCTTCATCGTTCATCGACCACAGAGTTCCAACAGCACTACGAAAGCCGGCTGCAATAAATCCTCCACCAAGATGGAAAGATTCGTTTGCCAGGGCTGCATCTCCCATGGCTGTCTGACACGCCGCAAGAAAAACAAACTCGGCGCTGGGAAGAGGCATCCGGATAATTGTGTTCAGATCCAAACTGCCCTCGTAGAGCAAGAGACGACTTTGTGTGGGCTCACCCAGATTCTGCGTTCCATGACAAGCCAAGTGTATCCAGGCGCAGTCCTGTAATTGGCGCTTTACAGCATCCGGTGTTGCATGTTCCCCCTCTAGACGTTCGAGATCATGGCCTGAAATAAGGGAACAAATTTCTTGGACTTCTGTATGCACTCCTTTGAGATGATTTTGCTTGCCAACTCCGGTGTGCGTGACTCCAACAACACCGAGTCTGCGTGGAGTGCTCGCGATAGATGGCCTCTTGGCTCGAGCTTCCAGCAAGGACCCTAATGTTGCCGTGTATGAGTGGATAAAGTGGTCTTTCGGGGCGCTAGCATGAAGAGGGAGCCCCGAAAATGCGCCGGTTGGCAACCACCATAATCTTCCGGCGTAAATGCCATGCTGTGGAAATAATGAATATGAATCACAGTTCAATCGACTGTGTTGACACTTACCGAGGCTAAGGCTTGATACAGAGGCTCAACCACGTTCATCCAGAGCCAGGTTAATATCTCTTCAAAGCATTCCTCTGGCGCCTTAAAATTGAACCCCTCGCGCTGACCAAACAGGCGACTGGACTCGGAGTCTTCGCGAGTTCGAACATTGCAGCGACCTAATAACTCCTTGAGCAACTCTCTCTTTGAATACAGCTCTTGTACAGTCACACTCGAAAGCGCAACACAAACCGGTTCTGACGCTGCAGTGAGAATGATGATTCCGTCGCAACCATCTGCATGACCATTCAGAATCAGGACGGGCCCGTGTTGCGCGACTCGACGTAATGTATTGTAAGGCGTTGGGCGCAGGAAATGCTCGAGGCCAGGTTGTTTGCGGATTTCATCCAGAAACTCACTTCTCTCAGCTGCGACTTGCCCTGGGTTAGCAGCTGTCCCGCTGTAGAGCTCCGATGAGAGTTGTTGAAGTTTCGTTGCAACCACTGGAACTAGTTTCTCCACGTCGGGTTTCAGTTGGAGCATTTGTTGGAATGTAGTGGCAATTCCCTGTTCTATGATCTCTACTGCAGATTTTGCGTTCGACAATTTAAGAGCAGTCCTTGCAGCCACTGAAGTTACTGATTCAATATTGAGACGCTGGATAGTCTCATGCCTGACGGCAATGGTGTTTCCCATCGAAAGAATCTCGGGAAGAAGATCGAACGCGGCCTCATACGCAGTGAGAACGTACGAGGACTGAAATTCCTCTGAAAAAGCGGCCCAGTCAAGAGCTGCCTGCCAGGACGATTGTGGACGGCCCAGAGCGGAAGTTTTGAAAGACACAGCATAATAATGATGCGCATTTTCAAGGTCCTTTTGGTCTCGCAATCTCCTATATCGTTGTGAAAAAGACGCTGCTAGGCTTTGCAATCGCCTCGGCCATTCAGTATGATCCGACATCGTCAAGTATACAGCTTCAGAATCAGCGTGTACGGCACCTTCGAGATCCTCCAGGTTTTCCAACTTTTTATACCTATCCCTGAGGGACACTGCGAGGCTCTGCAGCCGACGCGCACGATCGGGATGAGTTGCTGGAGTTAACCGCACTGCATCTGAATCATTTTTCACTGCGGCCTCAAGATCTTTGAGGTCCCCCAACCTCTCATAGCGATCCCTAAAAAGACACTGCAAGGCTTCGTAGGCGCGCTGCTCGATCAGGGTGGTCGACTGGTGTCAAATACAGAGCTTCCAAGTTCGATTCCACTGCGGATTCAAGGTCCTTCAGGTCTCCCAACCTATAAAACCGATCCCCAAGAGCTACTGCAAGGGTTTGTAGACGGCCTGCCCGATCAGGGTTGTCTGCCGGTGTGAGATCAACTGCTTCCTGGAACTTCCGCACTGCAGCCTCGAGATTTTTGAAGTCCCCCAGTCGCTGATACTGGTCTCTGAAAGCTACCCCCAGGCCATGCAGCCGGTTTGGTCTATCAGGATGATCAACTGGGGTCGCGTCAATTGCTTCCTGAAATCGTTGCACGGCAGCCTCGAGATCCTTTAGGTTGCCCAACCTCTGGAAGCAATCACGCAAAGAAACTGCTAGGCGTTGCAAACAGGCACCCCGCTCAGGATGATCTGTGGGTGTCAGATGTAAAAGCCGCTAGATCGCTCTGCACGGCAGCCTTCAAGTCCGCTAAGTCTCCCAATCTCCGATATCGATCTGTGAGACTTAATGCAAGGCTTTGCAAACGATATGATCTCTCCGGGTGGTTCGCTGGTGTTAGGCTGACTGCCTTTTGAAGTTGATGTACAGCGGTTTCAAGATCCATAATGTCACCCAACCTTTGAAACCGATCGGCAAAAGACCTTGCAAGACTATGCACGCGTCCTGGCCGTTCGGGGTGGTCTATCGGAGTCAGGTCTATTGCTTCCTGTTTTCTCTGTATGGCATCCTCAAGGTCCTCCATCTGCCCCGACCTCTGGTACCGATCCGCGAATGCCACGGCAAGACTGAACAGACGACTTGGCCGATCAGGGTGATTTCCGGGGGTGAGAGTTACAGCCTCCTGTTTAATCTGCAGGGCGTCTTCGAGATCTTTAAATTCTCCTAGCCGCTGATAGCGATCTGTCAAGGAGACTGCAAGGCTCTGCAACCGTTTAGGTCTTTCGGGGTGGTCGGGCGGTGTCAAGTCTACTACCTCTTGAAGTTGTTGCACCGCAGTTTCTAGATCTTGAATGTTGCCTAACCTCCGGTATCGATCTGTAAACGACACCGCTAGGCTTTGAAGACGGGCCGGCTTATTTGAATCATTTGCAGGAGTCAGAGTCACTGCTTCCTGCTTCCTCTGAACTGCAGCCTCCAGGTCCTTCAATTCCCCCAGCCGCTGATACCGATCAGAGAAAGATGCAGCCAGACTGCTCAGATAATCTGCCCGGTCAGGGTGGTTCATTGAAGTCAAATCCACAGCTTCTTGATCTCCTGCCAGTGCAGCCTCCAAATCATTCAAATTCCCAAGCCTTTGGTACCGATCCTTCAGGCAAACTGCAAGACTCTGCAGATGTCGCGGCCGATCAGAATGGTTTGCAGGAGTAAGCTCCACCGCTTCCTGAAATCTGTGTACTGCAGCCTCAAGGTCAGCTAGATTCCCAAGCCGGCGATATCGATTTGTGAAAGACACCGCCAGCCGCTGCAAATGCCCGGAATAATCGGGGTGATCTGCTGTGGTCAAGTCCACTGCTTGCTGAAAATTCTTCACTGCGGCTTCAAGGTCCTCGAGCATACCCAGTCTCTCGTACCGGTGTCCCAAAGACACACCGAGCCCGCGTAGATTCCTGGCTTGAGTGGGATGGTCTGGTGGAGTCAAATCTATACATTCCTGGTATCTTTGAACAGCACTCTCCAGATCTTTTAAGTCTCCCAGCTGCTCAAATCGTTCCATGTAAGCCCCAGCAAGTCCTCGCAAAAACGCTGGTCGGTTGTGATCATCTGCTATAGTTGAGTCTACGGCGTCTTGGAATTGTTGCATCGCAGTCTCAAGATCTTGGAGGTCTTGCGTTCTTTGATATCGATCCGTGAAAGATATTGCAAGGCTTTGTAGAAATCCAGACCTATTGGGGTGGCCGACCGGGATGAGCCTAACTGCTTCATTTTTTCTCTGAAGAGCTTCTTCCAGGTCATCTGTATTCCCCGAATCATAATATCTGCGTGCTAAAGTGTTTCCCAGCATCTGTAAACAATCTGGCAACTCTGGATGATTTAGAGGCAAGTCTTCTACAAGCTGCCGGAGCATCTGAATCTCCGCCAGGACCTGGCGGGTCGTTAGCTCGACATCATATTGTCAACCTTACTGAAAACTCACGGGATCGAAAGGCATTCCATTGTCGACAATGTTATCACCGACCGCAAACATGTTTCCCTAGGATGGTCGGTACAGTAAAGCAATACGGAAAAATGAAAGCTTACAACTTCTGCAGCCATCAATATGGATTGCAATCGTAGGGAGAGAGGAAGCGGTGGCTGACAGTGATCGCAGCTGTCCTCTTTTATATAGACGGGCCTGCTCAATGGAGATCTTGAACGGCGCTAAGCATTGACTGATCCAAGACCACTACAGATGCTAAGGGCCGAAGATGTTGGGAAGAAATATCACGGCGAGGCCCAGGTAGATATTTTTGCTTGGAAATCATGCGTTCGCGTTCCATGGACCCAATGAGGAGTACGAGGAAATTTGCGGTTCGTGAAGTTGACCAGGTGTTCCGCACGCGAAAAGGATTATCGGTCACCATCAAGCGCTCAATGCGGCAACTTCGGCCCGAGGGAAGATCGGATGATGAGCTGTCCGACTCAAACTTGACTCTACACGCTTGAGTACTTCAGTGGTCATCCTTTAATGGCCTTCGTGACCACCCTTCAGGCTAGGATTGGCATTCACTACTTGATCTGGTTCCTTGACTCCACGCTGAAACTGAATGCTTTGCAAGGCTTTCTCCTAGTTGCTGCGAGTCCTGCTATTCGCGCGTGTTTTCTGATGCTTCCTCAACTTGCACACAGTTGTATGTATATTTGTACGTACGAAATTCTAGACGACAGTGACACAACTACAATGTCGCGCAATCTATGTACCTCGTGGAGAAAGTGGACGTGCATGGCCTGATAGCCAAGGCATTTACGTTATTTTTTACCGAGATGCGGTGCGACATAGGATCACCTCACCCCTCCTCCCACTCGCCGGTGTGCGCCCTGGATCCGACGACGAATACAACCCCCTAATCAACACACAATTCTCAAATGGCTGAAGTGGTTGGATTCGTGTCTAGTATCGCCGGTCTTGTAGCCCTCGCCGGCCAGATTACGAAGATCAGCTATGGCTACTTGTCCGACGTGCGCGATGCCAAACGCACACGCGGCCAGTATCTGACCGAGCTCTCCGCCTTCACCGATGCGCTACTCCATGCGGAGAAAGCCGTCATCGATGCAGAGAAACTTGGTCCGCTTGCGCCCCGACCTGCCAGCTTGTCTATTGAGGTCCTCGACGACTGTCGCGATCAGTTGGATCTTTTGCTTCAGAACCTTAAGGGTCCCGCAGCCCACGGCAGCGGTCTCGCTCGCCTAAAGTCGGCACTCGTCTGGCCGCTCGAAGAAAAGCAGATAAAGAAGCACATCGACATGCTACACCGCTTCCGCGGTATCTTCGCCGACTACGTGTCAGCCATCACTTTGTGAGCCTGGTCATTTTGGGACCTTGCATATTCTAACTACTTATAGGGTCCTTACTGAAGCCTCTTATAGCCATCTTGACATCTCTAGCCGCGGTGCTTTTTCTTCTTATCTCATTTTCTTGTGGTTTAATTTATGCGCTCGCAGAGAGGGACCGGAGCCAATTGCTGGAGTGGCTGCAACCCCCGAACAGTCCTCCTCACGGATTGCCGACTGATATCGCGTGTCCGGGAACGGGGAAGTGGTTCCTCGACTCGGATGTTTACGTGCGTTGGCGCACAAACGGGCCATCGCTTCTGTGGTGCCGCGGAAAACGTATGTAAATTATTTCAAAGTTCTGAATTCAGTTTCTGACCCAGCGCAGCGGGCGTTGGGAAATCGATTTTATCGTGAGCTCCGTCCTCTGCCCGCGATATTCATATGCTAACGCTAGCAGGTCTATCGTCCTGCAAGATATCTGCAAGAATGCCAATGCTTCCGTGGGGGTGCACTACTTTTGCGATTTCGCCGTGGGAAAGCAGCAGAACGCGACGTCGGTTCTTCAAAGTCTGGTGCGGCAGATGCTGGTACATGGGAATGATGGACATATTTCCGTGTTGAAGCGGTGCCGCGAGCGGTTGAGCGCTCCACCGAGTCTCAAAGACCTCTTCCAGGCCTTCATCGAAATGTGCGAATTGAAATCCCCTGGACCATACATTGTGTTGGATGCTCTTGACGAGCTCGAGGACCGCAAAGTTCTGCTACCGCTTCTCGGTGAACTCGTCCGGGTCGGGTGTCATATTTTCGCGACAAGCAGGCACATCCCGGATATCGCCGATGCTCTCACTGCATCCGAGCAAATCGAACTCGAGGCAAACCGCGCAGATCTGAAACTGTTCGTCGAAAGCGAGCTGCAGGCAAGCGACTTTTCCCACCTAAGCGGTACCAGTAGTATTGTCGATGCTGTTGTTGACCAGGCCGGTGGAATGTACATTGCAGCACTATGATCCATCATACGATTACTGACGAGATTCGCAGATTCCTCCTCGCGCGGCTACTCACAAATCACTTGCTGGCATTGACAACAATGAAGGAAATTCGTCGATCTCTCGCTACGCTGCCGTCAAACCTCACCTCGGCATACCAATCCAGTCTTGAGCGCATCCTGGCGCAGCCGCCGGCCCGCACAGCGCTTGCTTTGCGGGTCATCGCTTGGATTACCCATGCGGAAAGGCGGCTAACGACAGCGGAGCTACTCCATGCCTTGGCCGTGGAGGACGACATGGATGAATTAGACGAGGAAAATTTCGTATCGGTGCGCATGGTGTTGCAGGTGTGCGTAGGGCTCGTGCTGGTCAACGACGACACCTCTGTCAGTCTCGTCCATGCCACGGCACACAACTTCTTCCAAGACATGCCCACGCAATTTCTGAACACCCACAATGATATCGCCAGCACTTGTCTCCGTTACCTCTGCATGCGGACCTTTGAAACTGGCCCGTGTGAAAACGTCCTCGAGATGGATGCCCGACTTCAAAATATGCCATTCCTTGCCTATGCCGCCCATCACTGGGGCCGGCATGCACGCCGCGTGGAGTATCTCCTCATACCGCTTATACGCAAGTTTCTTGACAACTCCAGCCTGCGGGCAAGTTCATTCCAGGCGCTCCAGTACCGCAAGCGCCGCGAACCTCAACTTGCTGAAGCCTCTTTCGCAGCATTGCCCACCGGCCAGGCGCCACTGCATGTTGTGGCCTACTGGGACCTCGGCGCAATAGCCGAACTATATATGGACGATGATAACCTGTCTTTGGGCGACGACGAGGGCTGGACTCCCCTTCATTGGGCGTGCTTCAGAGGAAGCACCGTCGTCCGTGAGCTTCTCCTCGAGCGTGGTGCAGCACTCAATATACGCGACTCGCACGATTGGACACCGCTGTTCTGGGCGAGTTTCAATGGCGACATCGAGGCAGTCGCCAGCTTGCTAGATCGTGGAGCAGATCATCTCGTCAGGGATATTTCTTCTTGGACTGCACTGCAGTGGGCTGTATCTTGTGGCGAGCGGAGCACCATTGAACTACTGCTAAATCACCATGCACGCTTTCTCACCCACGCAGCAACACGACCCCCTGTGTTTGTTGCGTCACTTACTGTGGAAGAGGCGCGGAACTTGGTGCACCACCGTGCCGTGGCACGCAGCATGGTGCCGGCCGAGCTTGCGGCCGAGACTGGTGATGCAGACCTATTTGATACGCTGCTGCAGGGAATGAACCCGGGCGGGGGAAGCAGCCTGGGCCTCAACGAAGCATGGGCTCGGGGCCGCTTTGACCCACCCATGACCAACGTATGGCGTGCAATGAGCAAGGATGAACGAGTGAATGGTCAAGAACAATTCCTAAAGGGTATACTCGTTTGGCAGAATAATGGCAGAGATGTGCGCGATTGGAGGTCGCGTCTTCTTCATGCAGCTATTCGTGATGACAAAATCATCATGGTGCAACTCCTACTTGAACTTGGTGCCGAAGCCAACTACACTGTCCGCGGCCGCACCGCTCTGCACACTGCCGCCTTCCGTAAAGACGCTCGCTTTGTCAAACTGCTACTCAGTGCTGGTTCAGACACCACTTTGCTCGACAATTATGGCTACACAGCGCTGCACCAGGCCATTATGAATGGCTTCGAAGAAACAACAGCTGCTCTCATTGCCGGTGGCGCAGACGTAAACGCGCGCACCGACCACAGGCACATCAACCGCTCCAGTTCGATTCACACTGGTGTCAGGAACCTGGTCAACGGCACGACGCCGTTGATACTAACATGTGGTTTTCGAGTTCGTGCTGAGACTAATTCTGCACTTCCCATGCACATTGCACACCTGCTGCTGGCCGCCGGTGCTGATACGACAGCTATCAATGAGGAGGGGAATGCGGCCATATACTACGCTGTTGAGGCTGGTGATATAAGCCTCGTTACGCTGCTCTTGGAAAGGGGGGCAACGATACCCGTGCCGCCGGATCCTGCTGGACACAGCTTCATCCACACCGCTGTCAAGTGCGGCAATATAAGCATGGTCAAGCTGCTACTAGAGCATGGGGTCAAAATACTTCTGTCGACTCCTGCTGAGCACTGCGTCATCCACACCGCCGTCGAGAATTGCGATCTAAGCATGGTCAAACTGCTACTGGAGAACAGGGCCAAAATACCGGCACCGGATCCTTCTGGGTACTGTGTTATTCACGCTTTCACGAAAATTCAAAACTGGAGGAGTAAAAACATAGATGACCTGGGGAGCCTGTTGGATTTGCTACTGGAGAAACTGCCAGTCGGCGCAGAGAGTATGGAGTGGCACAAACCTGGAGTTGATACGCTCCAGACGATCCAATGTCCGCTCTCGCTGGCAATGGAGTCCGGAAATTGGCATGTGTTCGAAACGCTGTTGAAACACGGGGCGCAGCTGCGGACAACGCAGCCATTAGCACCGTTCTTGAAGCGAGCAATCCAGCACTCCCATCTGGAGGGAGTGCGCTTCCTGCTCAACCATGGTGCCAAGTTGGGGGCCGATGTTGGAGATATCATAGACTTGATGCCGCGGCGTTATGGTATAAATCTGGAGAACCAGTGGGACACCTTTGTTCACATCTTGAGCGACCTGGTCCAACATGGTGGCGACATCAACAGCTCAAACTATGGCAGGACCCCCCTACTGGTTGCTGCCGAGACGGTTGGCGTACCATCCAACGTTGTACAAGCATTGCTTGATGCCGGCGCTGACTTCTATCAGACAAATGATGAGGGCCTCGACGCCTTTATCCTTTCTGCGCTTCACGAGAATGTCACCACGCTCTGTGTTTTGCTCAAAGCCACTACCAAGGCTCCCCATTCGGCCCCGGGTGGTCACTGGACGCAGCCGCTCTTTTCAACCGGTCTCGACCCATCCCACGACGCCATCGCATACCTCTGTGAATGCCTCAAGCAGCACAGCCTCATGGTGCAGCGTACAAAACGCGGCAATAAATCGTTGCTGCAACTCGCAGTAGAAGCTGGCAGTGCACACACCGTTGCGCGCCTGATTGCGAGTGGTGCTGACGTTGACGCAGCTGATATTTATGGGTGGACGCCGCTGCATAGTGCTATCTTGAGCAGTAACGGACCTGTGGTGGACCTGCTCCTTGCGGCGGGAGCAGACGTTCACGCCGCGACGCAGGGAGGTTACCCGTGGACCGGACAGTCGCTGCACTTGGCATCCATGGTGGGGGATGTACGCATCGTGGCAGAGTTGCTGGAGCGTGGAGCCGACGTACAGGCGAGCACCAGGTCAGATTCCCTCCGATCTCCTGGGCATGGGCCAACGGCATTGCACATCGCGCTGGATACTGGAATTTTCCACAGGGGGAGGAAAGGTGATGCGCTGGACCGTGGAAGACTGGAGATAGCAGCAATATTAGTCGAGAACGGGGCGAAGGTGCGGGGCGTTGCGGACCACCTATATCTTGACGACGTGTTGCGATTCGAGGGCTTTGAGGATCTCTGGAACAAGCTGAGGGCGGGCGTCACTGATAACGGGAAACAATTGTGATGATTGGTGTACCAGGTAAGGTACCTCAGGACTCGAGTAGTGAGAAATGTGTGGTGTTCAATAAAGTAGACAAGATAAGTATGCTGGAGCGAGGCTCTCCCATGGCTTAAATTGAATGTCGAAGAGGGGGAAACGGATCAAATATCGTTCCATCCACTGTGTACTATGGACCAGAGATCACGACTAGGATCCAACTGTCCAAATAAACCAAGCACAGAGGCCGTAATGATTTGCACAGCCAGTCATGAAACTGTGCAAGAGAATGTTGCACACCTTGTCGAGGGTCAGAAAATCAAGTTCCCACGGCCGTGGAAAAATATGGGTCCTTGGGAACGCTGAAACCGATGGAGAAAACCCAGTAGCAGTAAAGTCTAGACCGGAGGGATGATAGCGGAGAAGTTAGAATGGTCCCGTGCAAAGATGATATTCGCGATTTGGGTAGGTCATCCAACAATGAAGATAAGAGCATCGACACAGTTCAGGACTTTGGAAATCGGAATAGCCAGCGAAATCTTGTTTTGGACCAGAGTAAAAGGCAATTCCCAACAACGAACAGGAAAATCGCGAGATCTCCCCGAAAGGATATTGAGCTGGAGGTAAGTTTGAGGGCGAGGGAAATGGGTGGAAGATTGACAGGCGCACGGTTGCGTTCTCACCTAATACGGTTGGAAATTGAGGGAAAAGAACGAGCTGTCGGAAAATGGGAACAAGTGTATAACAACGCAGTGGACACGCCGAATTAACGTCGTCCACGCAGAACCTGTTATTCCCCCCTGTTTCTGATCCACTGCTACATATAGCCTATGGTTCGTGATTTAAGCGTTGGATAAGTTGATAAATTGCAAGCCACAGTCTCTCGCGAGGGAAGTTCCTTCGTCTTTTCACCCGTTTCATCTATGTCACACGCACAGTTCAACTCAATTGCCAACGAAACGTGATGCTGAATGAGTAGAATGCCACCGAACTTCGTACAATGGAACCCACGGCTCTTTCTCGGGTCTGTGTTCAATTTCGTAGGCCATAGTTCGTTTCGCGTCAACCCATTTTATCCGTTTGACTGTCCTTCCTCTAGCGAATATAGGTGCCGGTCATCCGGGGTTCGACTCCCCCACGTCCGAATAAAATTCGGGAGTATTTGGAACTTGTTGTCCATCGAAGACGATTCTCACACTTAGGCCACACAAAGTATTCCCAAGGATTCATGTTTTCCGGTCCAATCCATAACTCATGGAATTTATCCTGGGCCGGCAGTGTATTTCTTTGAGCTTCCATGTCGTATTTTACTCTCCGATTGCAGTAGCACAGAGCGGGGAATCAAATGTAAATGTACCCCGTGGAGGACTTGCAGCGTCCGAATGGAAGGTACTGGAGCAGCTGAGATTTCGAGGTGGGTAATTGGGCCCAACGTCAATAACTGACTTGGAAGTTTTTCCAGGCCCTAGGTCCGGATTGCATAGTAGCAAGTGTTTAATTTGAGTTCGATCTCACTTCTTTTGTGTCTTTTGTCTTTATTCTGTTCAAGTTCTTTTCGGTTTGAATCTTCCTTGGTTTCTTGCTTACACCACCCCACCCCAACATACTATTTCCGACCAGGAAGTTGGCCACTTAAGCATTTATGCCCCAGCCTTCATCTTCTCCGGGGGCCGGTTCCATCCAAACTATGTCAGAATGAGCGCATACGTCCTGCAAACAGTTTGAGTACACATGCATCGATATATTCGAGGATTTGAGTGCGTAGTGAATTTATTTTTACTGACAGTCCAACATGGCCAAACAACAGGGTAGTTGGCCACCCCGCTAAATTACGTGTTGAGCTCTCATATGGTAGCAACCTGCACTTGGTATGATAGATGGAATCTATATTCACTATTTGAAACAGTTCCGGTGTGGATATGAGGTATAGGAATGGTCCGAATACCTGCTTCCCGGTAAGTGAAACCGTCAGAACTGGGGCTGTGAGTTGAACGAGAGTTCTGCACTACAGAAAAAAGCCGAGACGGACCAAATTAAGATCCAGGCTACTTAATGGTAGCTATTGAGACATACCTGAATGCCTAACTTCATTCCAAGATGCTGGCAGCTCCTTCAAAAAATCCGACTATGATCGAGACCGGAATTGAGTGATTTGAGATGATGGTCTGCAGAGCGATCAGAAATAAATAGATAAAATTCCCAATTGCGTCTCAGAATGAAGGATGGGATAGAAAAAAGTCCTGTGTAAGGTTTCAGATCAATAGCATAATGGTATCATGTATCGCAACAATGGCCAGCATGACTGACATAAAAAAGCAGTTGTGCTTTCCTGAGTGACTCAAGAATGGTAGTTCAGCCAATTTCTATCCAAACGCATCAAAGCGAGAGGCCCAGCATCGGGGGATCATAACGAGTCCCCAAAGTCGTAAATCAGTCAAGAAATGGCCGAGAAATGGCGGTCGCAAGTGAGGGGAGCGGTCTGACGTCAAGAAAATGATGCCCCCACGCTTCGGATCCCTCTCCGTGATGCCGTAGCTTTCGATCAGCCCATCATTTTCGGCTGAAATTTGGAGTCAACCTTCGTTCGAGATCGCACTCTGTTTGTACATTTCACTCAGTCATAATTGTCAAGCCATAGCTCTCTAGCTCTCAAGTGGCCAACTAGGTAGGGTGGCCAACTACCTGGTCCGAAATAGTATTTGACGTTTCCTCGCCTACTTTGAAGAGGAGTAAAGCCGAGACATGATGGATGGATCCAGCGGGAGCCCTCGTTTGTTCTGGGATGGCTAAGCAGCTAGGATCCCACCAGCTGTTGGGAATTACTTTCAATCGAATTGGTGGTTGTGAAGTAGTAAATGTGGGGCGGCAGGAACCTTTTAAAATACTGATATGATATATGTAGACAGCAGAGGGTGACCGGTCAGCAACCTGTACATCATTCGAATCAAACTAGAAGCAAAAAATGCCAATATCGTGACTATGAGGAAGTGGAATCGCCCTTCGTTTAACGAAAAGACTATTCCCCCTAGGTACGCAGGTTTGGTCAGGATTCTTCCCGAGAATGATGTTCACTTACAGTGCAATGGAGCGCATATCAGGAGGAAGATTACAATGATGAATAGCCCAGGGGGATTTCTGACGGACCAATCTGAAGGAATGAACAAGCCGGGGGGGAAATGGGGGATTGCCATTGTGCTGCGCAGACTGCGCCAGGTTGAGGAGATCCATCGTCTCACCATTGGAAGGAGAACCAAAAGGCCGACCCCAGAAGTAGCCGCACACCAAACGACAACGAAAAATACGATTCCGGCCGTTTCGTATTTGAGCATGGTGGTGAGTGCAATCGCCACGATTCCTACGATGGAGTAATCAATTGTCGCTTTACGCTGACGCGACATTGACTCACCTGCACATAATCCTAAGGCGACAAGATCCTCGAGCACAATGAACACGACTGCTGACAGGTCGTGGTCGAAGAACCAATTTGAATGACCATTCGTTGAATTGTCCAAAAAAGAGACCCAATAAGCACTTCATTGTACTGCGGGTCAGTATGGCCTGACGAGTCAAGACTCTACACACAGACGCACGTCAGTGACCAGAGAACACCGACAATCCAGTCGACCGCCGTAGGTCCAGCCGTCTGTCCCTGTAATGTTGCCACGGCCTTGTATGCACCTGCTCCCAGAACAAGAACGCTGTTTAGGACTCTCCATGGACTGAGCGTCACCGGGGCTTTCTGTCCGGCCGAGCCCGAGTTGATGTGCGGAATCAAACTTTCCAGCGCTGCAATACGTTCGAGGAGCGTGACCTGATTCTGCTCCAACGCAGCAATACGCAGGTGAAGAGCCGTTGAGGACAAATTCGTCAATTGGTGCCTCTCGTTCGGCTGCGCATGACCCTCCTCCAATTCCGTTAGACGGGGTGAATCCATCCGCCAAGGCGGGTCCCTATGATCGAATCTTGTCTGCGTACCATCGCTCTTAGGACGGGATTGATCATTAAGGTCACTGACACGGAAGGTAACGGAATTAGAGGCACAGACCAATCTCATCATATGAAAAGAATCTTACCTATCAGCGCTTCTGCAGGACACATTATCCGAGGCTGTGAATGCTGTAGCATCACGAGTCGGACCGGGAAGTATTCTTTGGTCCGGGGTGCAAGTATCGCTGACCTTCGTGGACTGAGCCATGAGAGACGTCAGACAGAGGATGACCGAAGTGGGCGGCAAATAAAGATTTTCCAACAGCGCTCACAGTGATAGTGCCGAGCAAACGCGGCGGAAAGGCGACGAAACAGAAGATCTGATGCTTCAAATACAGAACGTGCGCAAGAGCTGCAATACAATCATCTGTTTGGACCGATTCTAGAACTGACGGCAGAACGGGGCATGTACCATCATACGAATACATGAGTGCAGGCGGACACACTGCGAACTCGACATCACCAAAATGTCAACTGAGACAGCCCAAACATCAATCGTGATCAGACTCTAACGGCGCAACCATCAGGGTCAGGAAGGCCTAGAATACAGTACAGCGCGGGGACACCGCCTTCCGGCGCTCGCGCGCCATGCTCATGATGCAAGTACCTAAGCGTGATCCAGCGACACCGAGCTTGCTCACCCTCTGCACCTTCCTCGTGACACCACGAAAAAGTCAGATCGCCCGCTGTCACACAACTCGAGATATGGCATGATGTAGAGCCCAGCGTAAGTTGCTCACAGCGGCGCGGGTGAGTGTCAGAGAGTACACCCTTGAGCGACTGCAGCATCCAACGCGGGGGACTAATGTGACGACGGGGCAGGGGAAGAAAGAAATCTCGGTTGCCCGTCAGTGGTAGCGCAGAATGCCGATGTCTCGGTGCGATGAGGCCGGACGCCCATAAACGGCGTGCGGCCGAATACGCTCCGCGGCGTGGAGCGCCGATACCAGGGGCAGGACGAAACACACCTCATGGTGTCGTGGAACTCGCGCGGTGTGGGGTACGCGCCAGTCGCGAAGTGGACCGCCGCTAAACAAGCGTGTGGTGGGAATACGGCGGACGGCACTATCACTGTAGACCCTCGCACATACGAGCACACGAGCACACGAGCACACAGCACATGTTTGGTCGATGCAAACCAATCCCGGGCAGAGCGCCCGCAAATGCCGTGAGTGCAATATCGCCGATAACCGACTACAAGGTGAGGCACGAGACACACGTGGCGGTGGGGGGCAAAAACATGTCATGCGGCGTACGTGTGCACCGTGGTATGGGGACACGGGCAGCGGCGGAGGCGTGCGTACGGATGCATCGGATGCCCAAGATCTGCTACCGGACGCGAAACGACAACAACGGCGGCTAGTGCAGATTCAGAAATGCTGGAGACTGCATGATGGTTCGGGGTGACCTGTGGTGGGCCAGCCGTGGAGCGGGGTGCAAGAAAAGCCGCACGGGATTGGTGCCATCGGCGCAATGCGGGGTGAGTCCCGGGCGCCTAAGAAGCATTAGAACGTGGTCAGATGCCAAGCGGAAAAAAACGCCAGGGGAAGCACTCCAGAAAATCCGAAGTTTAGGGGGCCCTGAAAAAATTCCCGAAACCTAAGGTATCAGGAACTGAGTCGGTGCTCCCAAAACCGTTCCCGAAACCAAAGGTTTCTGCGGCACAGAAACTGTTCCCGAAGCGGAAGGTTTTGGGAACGGTTTCCGACCACCCGAAACCTTCCGTTTCGGGAACAGTATCGACCTCGCCAAAACTGTTCCTGAAACCTTTGGTTTCGGGAATGGTTTCCGGCAACCAGAAACAAAAGGTTTTGGCCCTCCAGAAACTGTTCCTGATACTTTTGTTTTCGAGAACGGATTCGGTGTCCCCGAAACAATAAGTATCGGCAACGGTTTCGGTGCGCCAGAGACTGTTCCCAAAACCTAAGGTTTCAGGAGCACTGAAGCCTAACTGCAGCTCAGCTGCAGCTCAGAGGCAGCTCAGTTGCAGCATGCAAAATTTTCAGAGGCAGCTCAGCTGTAGTATAGAAAATGTTTTTAATTACACAATATATACATCTACAGTATAACATGTACATAGAATTATCTAGCTGGCCAGGCAGAGGCACATAGGAGGGTACATAGGTAGGGAGGTTTGTGGAGGTCTGTATTGAGTTATAAACACCTGCAGTATGATTCGGAACGAGTTTATAGGTAAGGAGAAAAAAAATAAAGCGAAAGAAAAATAGTCTGGCGAGTCACGAGGTAACTTGTGTAATTGAAACATTTTCTGAACTACAGCTGAGGTGCCTCTGAAAATTTTGCATGCTGCAACTGAGCTGCCACTGAGCTGCAGCTGAGCTGCAGTTAGGCTTCAGTGCTCCTGAAACCTTAGGTTTCGGGAACAGTCTCCGGCGCACCGAAACCGTTGCCGATACTTATTGTTTCGGGGACACCGAATCCGTTCCCGAAAACAAAAGTATCGGGAATAGTTTCTGGAGGGCCGAAACCTTTTGTTTCTGGTTGCCAGAAACCATTCCCGAAACCAAAGGTTCAGGAACAGTTTTGGCGAGGTCGATACTGTTCTCAAAGCGGAAGGTTTCGGGTGGTCGGAAACCGTTCCCAAAACCTTCCGCTTCGGGAACAGTTTCTGTGCCGCAGAAACCTTTGGTTTCGGGAACGGTTTTGGGAACACCAACTCAGTTCCTGATACCTTAGGTTTCGGGAACGTTTTCAGGGCCCCCAAAACTTCGGATTTTCCGGAGTGAAGCGGCGAAGCGAAATCCCGGTGCAAGTGCCAAGAGGGCCATTGCGAGCCCTGCGCCGGAGAACGGCGCTTCTAGATCGCGACCAAAGGAGAAATGGGATGGCTGCTATGCGATTCAGGATTCCAAGGTGGCCCTGGCCCGAGGGGGAGTTTTTGTGTGTACTGCCCGAGGGGGAGTTTTTTGTGTGTACTGCCCGCGGGATGCGGTCGCAGGAACCGGTAGTGACGGCGCATAGAGAGCGACCCAGAGGCCAAAGGAGCGAGATAACGGTGGCTGAGACTAAGAAGAACAGCTATAAAAAGCCTGGGAGACAGCAGAAGGCCAGGAGGCAAGGGGGAGCCTGTGCGAGGAGGGAGGAAGAGAGAAGCAGGAAATTGATGGGATTGATGAGCTGTCAACCGATAGCCCAATTTGGACAAGCAGAACACGACCGTGCACGGACCATCAATGGCATCAGGCGGGAGCGCGTAGGCAGCCAACATGCGGCGGCGTCGTGAGAGAGGAAGGTGAAATGATACTTTATATCAAACTCATCGCTACATTGGAGGTTTTGTTGATATATCAAATCCCCACATGCAACTGAAGCGAGAGCGATTGCAGCTTTAGCAAGTTTTTATACCCCGCATGGGCAAAGCCTTTGACGAATCTAAACTTGATGTTTGACCTATCGGAAAGCTCGATTTTCAACGTTGTGAATATTGTATTCCAAGTTGACATCACATGAGACAAGAACTGAACAAGGTCTCCAAGAATGACAGGCAAAATGGACGCCCGTTGATTAGGAAATGTGGTCTAAGAAATCAGTCGTCCATTCAATCGATGACAAATCCAATAAATTTCGGCGCCGACGAGTGGTTTATTAGACAAGTTTAATGGAAGAATGAATGGAATGATCGTGGATATGGAATTTCTTTTGCATTAGCGAGAATTTTGCCTCGTCAGGACCGATATCAATGGATACTAAAATATGCGTCGGAGACGGGGTGAATGACTCCCGGAGCTTGGTTTCCCATTTAAAGTACCACTAGGCGAGAGACAAGAACCTTGGCCAAGTGCAAATCCGACTTCGAAAATAGTACAGAGGGAAATTTTGTGTTGGTTGTTGGTGGTAAGAGTTAACGCTGTGGCTAGGGCCCGATCCATATATCCGACTCCCTTTCCACTGATACCACCCCCAGATTCTTATCCTTATCCATCGTCCATGCATCTTGTCGTGCAACCTGTCACTCGGTGCGCTCGAACCTTCGTCGAAGCTTCTGCTCCAACTGGTCGCCACAGCTTGAGGCAAACGTTCCTCCGGTCTTGACCATACTTGGACGCCGCTGCTATATAAGAGATGGAATTTTGATTAAGAGAACTCTACCCTCCCAACCTCGGTCTATACGAAGGCAAACCCCAACTGCACTTTACATCTCCCGCCATCGCTGACTCTTTTTCCAGATGTCTGTTGTCAACACTTCCGACTACTCCATCACTGTGAAGAACTCGTCTTCCGCGTCATTCACTCTCTTTCACGCCGCCGAGGCCGGTGGCGATGTCAAGACGACCAGCCGCCCGTCCAACGAACTAGCTCCCGGTGGAGAGACATGCCACGCATGGGACTCGCGCGCCGGTCAGGTCTCTTCGGAGACCTGCGTCGGCCATCTCTTCTACTCGCCCTCAGCCGCTCCCGGTACCCCCGCACGCGTTTGGGGTGTTCAGATGAACGGTTACACCCCCAGCGGCGGTCGCCCTAAGACGTTTTACCAATACGCGGACGCGGTCAACCCGTACAACAAGGGGGAGCCCGGACCTCCGTTCTGGCTGGAGTCGGGTAAGGACTGGGGCGAGTCGTACTGCTTCGTCATCCCTGCGCAGTCGCACACAGGCAGGGTCAAGATCACTGTGGCCAACGATCCTCATGACAATCTCTATAATGAGACTGGCAAGCCGGTATGCGAGGTTTAGCTGCTTTTGAGAGACTATGCTAATACACTCTTAGCTCTACAGCGTCGTTGTTCTCCTCGAAGATTTTTAAGTAATGCGCAACTTGTACTCATCCGAGAGAACCTAAGAATGTAACGTGTAATGCATGGTCTAAATTTTACTCTGCTTCAAACAAATGCTTTCAGTAAGTCTCATGCTTGCTTGGCTCAAATTGCACCCCAAATTCCATCTTTCCCGAGAATACTCCACCTTCTAATTCAGATTTTAGTGCATCTGATATGTTACTATCAACTGCCCTACCAATACTGGACCTTTTCGTTCAAATCAACAGGAGGTATGGCGCATGACCTTATTTTTACCTATTCGACATTTCGACAGCCGAAATTTTGCGTGACACCCCCAAAATCTGACATCCGGAGCGAAATTTTTGTCTTTTTTTGCGTCTTCCAAGCTATTTGGACCCCGTGTCCCGCTCAAGAGGTTTAACAGAGGCCTCTGTGACGCGTGACTCAAACCAAAATTCGACATCGACATAGGGGTCGATGACCTGTGACCGTGGAATGGAAATACAAAGTCCAGTACAACTACTTTCGGGTTTCATTTTCAGGTCATGGGTCTTGTAATCCAACCAGTAGTGTTTCTATGTATGCCAGTGAAGCTGAGTTATAAATTTACTGAAGTAGTTTCACTTGAGTTTCAGGGTTCAATTAAACTGATATTTGAGACCTTTTTGTTTCATCTTAAATCTTCCGTGTGAGGTTCAAAAGTTTAACCAAGTTACCGCGTGGAAGAGATAAAATGTGTCAACTTAGTGACGATGGCGGACAAAATCCAGGCCGCGGAATATGGATATCTGTACGCGTGCGAGCGGGGCCTGACGGAGCTCCCCTCAACGACCCTGTTCAATCTCCTTGATGACGGAAAGATTCAGATCACGGCCACGGTCAAGAGCGTGGAGGCGATGAATCGGAAGCTCCTCCAAGTAAAATACGAGCGTCCAGTGCTTGTCGGGAACGATGACGATTTTTTGGAGGACTGTAGTAAGATTCGGGAAATCGTGGACAACAATTTCAGATAGTTTGTGACGTGCAATACGGAACTGTATACTTGCCCATATATTATTTAGTGGTGCTAATTTATTGTTCAGCGAGTTAGAGACAGCCGGAGCGCGTTGTAGTCAGAGCGACTGTTGAATTACAAGGAGCCGATTTATTTCAGTCGTTTGTTACGCGGTGGGTGGGCGGGACGGAGAAGGAAAGTAGCATCGGGGATTCCGGAAATTCTCAGAGATATGAATACGCGAGATGGCATCGTAAAGTAGGCGAAATTGGGCCGCTCGAGGGACGGAAGACGGTCCGTGGTGAGTTTCCGCGTAAAAGATAAGGGTTCTGACGTTTTCCGCGCTAAAGAGATAAAGATAATCACGACGTGTAACTTGCGGGAAAATCAGTGATTTCTGCAAGATATATATAGATGTTCCCCGCAAGATACAAATGCGTCGCCCACAAGATAAAGACAAGTTGCCTGCAACTTTTTTAAATAATATACAAGCAAGTATACAGTTCCGTATTGCACGTCATAAACTATCTGAAATTGTTGTCCACGATTTCCCGAATCTTACTACAGTCCTCCAAAAAATCGTCATCGTTCCCGACAAGTACTGGACGCTCGTACTTTGCTTGGAGGAGCTTCCGATTCATCGCCTCCACGCTCTTGACCGTGGCCGTGATCTGAATCTTTCCGCCATCAAGGAGATTGAACAGGGTCGTCGAGGGGAGCTCCGTCAGGCCCCGCTCGTACGCGTACAGATATCCATATTCCGCGGCCTGGATTTTGTCCGCCATCGTCACTAAGTTGACACATTTTATCTCTACCACGCGGTGGCCCGTGGAGGACTCAACGATGGCATCAACACGCCCGACGAGCGCAACCACCGCGTCGCCCCCATGCGTCTTGATGTACATATTGTGGTGCGAGAATTCTACCTCGAATGAAACGCGCTCCGTGCCGGTGGGCGCCAGCTCCCCGCGCAGGAGATCGCACCCGCGGAGGAAGTCCCGCTCCGTGATCCAGTCGTGCCGGTGGTTCTTCAGCGCGACTTTCCGCTGCACGCACCCGGACCGCTCTGTATCGCGCGCGATCGCCGCGCGCGCCAGGCAGGACACCTGCTCCGGCACCGACTTGGTTCCCAGGTCGTTGATGTCCGCGTTGAGTGTCTGGAGGATAGTGCCGTTGAGGCTCTGCTCGACGGCCGCGGTAAAAATGAGGCTGGTGACGTTGCCAACATCCTCGCAAAGGCCCGCCTCCCAATCAGTCGTCACGACACCTCTGGGTATAATGTGCTCCGGAGGACGTAGGGTTGGTGGGTCCACGATAATGGTGAGGTGTTCTTCGATGAGCACTTGGAGAGTGTTGCTGGAGATGTTGCGTGCCAGATCTGACACACAGACCTCTCTGGGTAAGATCGAAGGCGGTGGAGTCACCCCGCGACGCGGTACGTCAGTCTCGTCCACTGGGCGAAAGTCTGCATATTTTCTGATGAGGTCCGCACGAACGAAGGGCATTGTCGCGTGACTCGCACAATGCACAAGGATCAATTGCACCTTCGCTCGCGTGAGCGCCAAGAGGACAGCGTCGGGGCAGCGGTCTGTCGGGAGGTTGCGGCCGTAGTACTTGAAGTAACTCTCATCGAGTCCCAGGACGACCACCACCGGTCGCTCGAGGCCTTGAAACTGGTGGTAGTTTGCAACCGCAATTTTACCTGCGAAAACAGCGGGGTCCAACGGCGTGTCATCTGACGGGGGCTGCACAACGTCGTATCCGAATTCTCTGAGTGTATTGAGCAGCTGCCCGGGAAGCCTGTTTTTAATATTACGTGTGGATGGCATGAGGATGGCGATCCCTTCGCGACCGAATGCTTCGATAAGGGGGACGAGGGCATAGATGATATTGTTGAGCATTGTGGTGTCGTTGAAAGAGGAGCCGTAAATGTAAATCGGGAGGCGCCCCGGCTCGTGGGCTGCGATGAAGCGGCCCTCCTGGCCGAAAAGAAAGACGTTGTTGATAAATGCCGCGTCGCGGCAAGTAGTGCGGAACGCGTGCCCTAGGGTGAATGACTTCCACTGCCGGGTAGGCCCAAAGAGACCCATATCTGCGAGTCCAAGAAATCGCGAGTCACCGCCGAGTGAAGCAAAGAGGCTTTGGCACTCGTTTCCCACAAAGATCAACCGCACGTCATGCGGGAGGGACTTGAGGGCGGTGTAAATCATGTAATACTCCTCGCGCGTACAGTCTTGGAACTCGTCGACCACTACACGTCTGTATTCGTCGCCGCACCATTTTGAGCCCAGACCACGCCTCATAACTCTTGCCATCCCATCGCTGTGCCACGCTCTTTCCCCAGGGAATAGTTGAGCGGCAAACGTGGATAAAGTTTCCACGAATGCAAGCTTACATCCAGAGCCCAAAAGGCGGGACCCGATCGCCTGACACTGCAGTCGGCCCCGTGTAAGGATCAAAGTGCGTTCGTCAGGAGTTCCGGCTACGATTGCCTCGAGGATAGTGGTCTTCCCAACGCCGAAGGGGGCGGCCAAGATGATATCATGCGTTTTAGCGGCGCGGAAAATGGCGTCGTGCTCCTCGGTGAAGGTTACTCTGTTGAGCTTTATGTATTTTTGCAGCTGATCGGACGGCGCGAGACGCGGGCGTTTCCTGGGCTCGGAAACGCTGGGGGAGGTTAAACGGGGGCGTTTCCCCAAGCTCCCCTGAGGCTGAGAGAGCCGAATCCGTTCTCGGTGCTCGTTTGGTCCCACTCCACTTTCGTCGTCGTCGCCGCCATTTTGGGGACCCTTTAACCAATGAGCTTGGACAGAAAAGTACGAAATAACCACCCACCGTTCGACCCGCATAAGGTGTTGAGGACCCCATTTGTGTCTCGTCCATGGTATATTCGCGGTGTGAGGATTTTGGGAAGTTGTGGAAGGATGCAAGAGCCAGGCAAGAGCTGTGCAATGTGCAACCTCATCGCCACTATCAGCGACAGATGTTCACTTTGCGGCGGTGTTCATTTCCATGTAATCCTACCCTACCTATCGCCGCAGTGTCAAAGTAAAGGCAGAAATGTGATCCTCGGCTGACAATGTGCCGTCCTGTATGAATACTAAATAGCATGTCAGTACTGTACATATCAGTCATACTTAAGCCGCCGGCACTCCTGTAGTATTACGACCGAAGTTCAGGTGACGATGACTCTCAGTTTTTTCGAAAAATACCACAATTCAAAAGAAATTTCATCGGCCATCCCGGTGAGTGATCCTCGGGCCGTTCGTACGCGCGGTCGTACAGCATGAAAATGTCTTGAGAATGACAGTCTGGCAGACAGTATGGATAAGGGCCAGGCTGTGTGCCAAGTACAACGGATACTACAACTGCTAATCGTGGCTCCAGATCTTTACAGCAGTCTACACATCAATCAAATTGCCCAGGCAGCCACCACCAGGCCTCCGGCTACTCCCTATTAGGTCGTTCCGGAACCAAAATCGGGCGGAGCCCGAGAAATTTTTTTGAGGGAGAACGGCCTGCTGGGGGGAAATTTTGAGTCAATTTGGAACTCGAAAAAGCGGCAAAAACTAAGTGGACAGTGGGGAAGGGCGGAGAAACGGACAGGAAGCGCGCCCAAGTGAAAAAAGGCCAAAGAATAGCGTGAGAATTCTTATATATATATTTTTCGGTCCGCAATAGAGTAAAGCTTGACCCCAGAGGCCGATTTTCATAGAGTAAAATACGGAAATATTCAGGCAAAGGCGGACAGACCTATAGTAGCGAGTGGCCGGGGGCCTTCACTGCCCCATAAATCTGGGGCAGTCTCGTAAAACATGCGACAGCTCTCATCAATTACCACATGTTACATCCAGCATCTGCGGGAACCGTCGACGCTTGGGAGGACATCAGAAAAATCCCACTTTGGTAATTTTATCTCCAATTTCTTTTGGCCTTCCAGACCCCAGCATTCGGGATATTTCATTTCCGTCGGCGGCGTCTCATAATACCCCAAATTGACGTGATTCTGCATTAAAATGATTTGTTGGACCAGAACGAACTGAGTTGTCTCCAAAGCTGGAGTTACGGGCGCGCTAGAGACTTCAAGGCTGGGCGCAACGATGCGCCAACCCTAGCCGAGGGCGGTCAGATCAAATCTCTTAGATGAGCAGCGCAATTACAGGCTATGGTCAGAAGCGCAAAATATCACATTTTGAATGATCCTCCATCCGGGCTCATTTCGGGCTAAAATGGGATCTACTGGGCCCATAATTTGTCTAATACACCTGAGATTTGAGTAGAGTGGACTGGTATACATATAGAACAATGTCATAAGAGGAGGCCAGGGAAATGAGCTTAATTTGAACGTTAACCCGGGAGCGACTTTCTGTCTTGGAGAGCCATGCTGACGCTTACCGACGTTAAGGGTATTGAGAAATACCATTGTTGAAGGTCAGTCGCCCAAACTGACACGGCTCGAACGACAAGAGTACTTTGCCAGTGGACGCAGATGGCCATGGTCCAGGGGACCAGGCCCGACCAAGCTGACAAGAGGAGAGTGCTTTCAGTGATAGGAGAAGGCCCAGAGTACGAGGCTGTACCTAACTTCCTGTATTGTTTCCCCCGCTTTGGACGGACTCTCTACGCGGTGCAAATCCTGCTCTGCCGGATTTCTTTTTCACCCCGACTCACGATTCACGACTATGCGTCGAATCTTCAATCCACTATCTCTAACGTTGCAGCTCACGTCGACACGGATCTGTACACTTTAAGAAATTAGAATGGTGTATTGAACATGCTACACTTTCTATATTCCTCTCCTGCTCTCTGCGGAGTCCCAAGTGACTTTCCCTGGTTTTTCCTTTCTTTTTCTAGGGGATCGGAACCCCCCCCCCCGACGTGGTAGGTAGGTAGGTAGGTAGCATTACACGGCACGGTCCCACTCAGGAACGCCTAATGCAACGTGAACCCTCACCTGCCGTCTGGCAAACATCCGGCACTGGGGTTTGACGAGAGGCTCAGCATAGTATAGCACTGTCAACATGGATTGGATTGGCTGTGAAGCTGAACACAAAAAAGAAACAACCCAAGGAAAGCAACCACCAGAAAACTGAAACTCGGGCAGTTCATTCGGACGTGAGGAGCCGAACTCGTACTGCGTCCGTTAATCGGTTACAGCTAGCGCATGTGGCCTCCCGGTCTTCCATAAACCACGTCCGATATGTGGCTCGGGCAATTCGTGCACGAAGTGGGGTCGATGGAGAACAATTCAGAGCAACAACCGCAGGGTTAATGGGGTTGGATAAAATTCGAGGGCCGGGGCTTTCCTGCATCGAATTCCGACCAAATATATCTAAATTGAGGGAAGATGAATGAAAGTGACAATAGAGCATAAGGAAAATGTATAAATGGCCACGTGGTGGCTGTCATTCGAACGTGGGGAGTCGAATCCCAGGTTGCCAGTTGTAGATGGGGTATTCTTACAAGGCAGAGAGTTGAAGTAAGTAGAAAACAGCGACCAGAATCGCAAAGAGCCGGCCAAAAATATCAAGTTCACGGATTCCTGTCCGACAGTGAAAGACCGGAGCCATGGCCGGAGTCATCGTCTTAGTGGGGTACAGCCTTGAAAAACGCTATGACAGCCTGCCGTGTGTGCCCTTTCACCCGAATTGTCTCCAGATTGGCGGACCGAAAGTACAAGGTTCCACACTGCGCCCGCCGTCGCAACAGAAGGGCTCCAGGCTCCAGCCGGCTGTCATCCAAAATGTAGATGCGAAGGGACACATTGAATTGAAAGCGAATTACACAAGAGAGTGAGTCGTGAGGGAAAGGGCAAACTCAGGGCAGCAGCAGCGACGCCTTGGATGGCCGGAAGTTCCGTTCAGCGCCGCCTCGTGGCTTCGATCCGATTACCTTCCCAGGATGGATGGAGGGATGGAAGAGACTTCAACGTTGCCCAGGAATCGCGACATCTGCTCGCGTGAGCCTCTGGGTACCACTGGAGGAGAGACGTGAAATGCCAGTGACAAAACGACGGAGTGGCGGTGTTCGCATCAACGGATCATGAGATCAACAAGCCATGACACGGGCCTCTTCGCTTCCACCTTGTTTCCACCACCTCGATTCTTGGGTCTCGGGCGCCTGCGCCTCTAAACTCCACTGCCATGTGCTCGTTGCGTTCCCTGCACTTCATGTATCCTGTTTCTGACTCGATCAACTGACATCGCTTGCATGCGCTGAACTCAAGCTGAACTGGCACTCGCTCAGAGTCACTCTCAGACTCAAACTTCTATTGCCTGTGAAATGAATTGCTCCAGTGACATTGCCTTAGCGGAACAATTACCCTCCACACTTCCTGACCCCGCGCTTACACAGGAACGGAGGTCTCGCGTAGAATTGCCAGGCTCGCGAATAGCAGTCTTTCTCCTGCCATCTTCTCCGACGTCCCACTCCTGAGTTCACGGTTCCATTACAATGCTGTCATCTGCATGGACCGTGCTTTCAATCCAAATCCTGAAGGAAATATCAATACTTCTGTTATTCCACTTCAACTGTAATTTACGCTTCCATTTCACCCAATATCAAACAAAGTAGGGGAATCGAACGTCATGCACGGTAACCAGTCAGCTTCATTGAATCTTTCAACATCGGCGATGCCTGGTAGGCTGGGGTTCGACTCTCTGCATCCGAATGATCAGGGTTGATATGAAAATTTGCCACTTGTTCTTTTGATCCCGTTTCTTCTATCATAATGTTTTTTTTTCGTAGTCTCGCGTCAAGATCAAGTGGGTATATCCTTCCCCGCTGCTTTTCTGAAAAATTTTCACTTTTGCCTCACCCTACCATCCCATTTCACGTAACAATTCATACAGGAAATATTCGGACGCGGTGTGAGGTACACAGGGTTGCGCAGGGCATTAATCGATATCAGGGGTTCGATTCTTCCATCCGAACTGATGCAGATTTTTCCCTTACATTTTCTTCCCTCTCCGCTGTCGACTGATTTCGTTGTTCCGGGCCATCCTCCACATTCTTTATCTGAGCTTCAAACTCACTGGTTCAAGTCTGGGTCTAAAACCAAGACCACAATCGGTAAGTTCAGTCTTCCATGCTTTTCAGGTCTGACCCCACTTGACTCGGGAATTTCAACTCCCCGCGTCCGAATAATCCGGGTATATCGGATTCTTTTTGCATCGCTCCTGTTCAGTAATTCTCCTTTGCTCCGATGGCTCAACTCGTCCCGAATGCAATCTTGGCGTCAAGCCATCGGTGCGTCGGATTTGTCTTGCTAAATGGTTACCCCATCTTTTTCAACTGTGATTCTTCACCAAGGCCTTCGGATGAAACAGGTCCGCAAGTCGAACGTGGCGTGAAGTACACAGCTAGTGTTGCCGCGACTCGTCAAGTCGAGTCGCGACTTCTTAAGTCGACTTGGTGTCACTTTTGACTCGACTCGACTTGACTTGGTCACACCCAAGTCACTCGAAGTGACTCGAAGTCGACTCAAGTTGATGAAGTCGATGTTTTTTTTGTTGAATATATTTGAAACAGACACATGACATAATGTACATATATTCAAGTCGGTAAACAGTAGTCAAAGCTTCCAGGTTGCCTGTAACAGTAATAAAACCATATCACCCATCGTTTTCCTTTGGCATTTCCATGTATTCTGCATCTGCCAACTCACAACTATCTGAAATTTCCCGCCAAATATCCTTTTTCTGTTCATCAGTTGCGGATACCAAAATGCGAAGCCAGTCTTCTTTATCATCGGGAACTGCGGCTGACTGCCACTCCGACATGAAGTTGAGCCTTGCCTTGTTGTAGTTGAACTTGAGCATTTGAAGGGCTTCCATGAGCTGGGCATTGGTGCTGTTTCGTCATTTTGTATCGGTCTCAGCTGATGAGGAGAATACTCTCTCTGAAGGCACAGAGGTGGCTTGTATGGGAGCATAATCAGTGAAGAGACGAAATATCCTGGGCCACGTCATGTTTCCATGATTCTATGTAAAGTTCAAATGAGTGATTTGCTGACAGTTTTATGATGAAGCCAAACCATCCAATACCCGACCATGTCTGTTGACTTCCTTGGAGGTAGAGCACTGCTGATATAGTGGTTCACCTCGTCTTCAACGGTGAATACTGAATACTCAAGGACGTTATAATATAAATGTCTAGCAGGCTTTTTGGTCTCCTGAACACACAGCATAGATGGTCTCTCAGACAGTGGTATTCCCTTCAGTATCATCATTCATCTCAGACAACACAGTATGTTGCCATTTGATTTCAATAGTCTGTTCAGCAGTGCTCACTTATGCTGTTGCCTGGAGAATTCCACCAGGTTCCTGAGTGGTATTCCTCAAAATATTCCCTTGAGCCAATGGCTCCACATAATGGGTGCTGGGGTACCCTCAGATTGTTGCTTTGGCAGGTTGATGAACATCATTCCGGCTGTTCATTCTGGCTTCCTTCATGATATTTCCGTCATCCAAGGCTCTCATGGCAATATCCTGTTTGCAAAGAAATCTGCTATCATGCATCCGGATGTAAGTATCGATCTCTGAGTCTCAAATTGCACCCCCTGAATTGTTGGAATAGGGAATGCTTGACCTGCTGACCCGCCATCTTTCCCAATATGCAGCATGCGAGGCTGCAATTTATGCTGCAATGCCAAGTCTCAGAAGTGGTTGTGGTCGCTTACTTGGACCTGTATCATTTACCTGTGATGGATGGTACTTGCAAACTCCAAATGTTGATGTTGACCTGGACGAGCTGCCTGATCTCATTGACTTTGATGTGTACATACTTGAGTAGTAAGAAAATTGTTGTGACGGAAGCAGGCCATTAATTATGCGCTGTTCAATATAGAAAATTTCTAGGGAATGCTGCTATGCACAAAAATAGTGCCATTTCCTCTTTCCAGTGCCTTTCCCAAAAAGGAAAAAAGTGGGTACATTGTCGAGTTGGTCGAATCGCTTACTAATCCGACCAACTCGTTTACGCACCTTGTTTTTTCCTTTTTGGGAACCATTTCCATTCTGCTTGCGGAGCCAGTGATCTCTACAAATTGAGCCATTTGTATTTATTGTTTGATGGTTAAATGTTTATCAAACACGTAAATGTTCTTTCCTCTTTGATAAACAGTACTAAAATGGATCCATTCATCACTGCATTCCGAGGCCCTGTCGGCAGCGTGTGATGACATTGGCTGAGGATGGCCAATGGGGATCAGCACTGCAATTGGGCCTGACATCGGCTGAGGTGGGACTGACAGCCGTCGGCTGGGTTCATGGAACGACAGCATCACGTTAAGCTGTCAACAGGGGGCATCCGGTAAAATTATAGGCAAAATGCTGAGGTACTGTGGTCTACTGTTTGCTCTTTGATCCATGTCAACAGCTGTCTGACGGGCAATCAACTCTTCAATGCACTGAGCCCAAGAATGAGGATAATTGAACACTATGTTGAAGATCGGGAGTAGCAGGGATGTTGGGTACACGCTAAATAAACGGAATGAAACTTTCCAGGACAGTTTATCTCCCTTTCCAAAGTTTCGCCTCAATGCCGTATTGATCCCGCATCAGAGGCCAAACAGTAGACCACAGTACCAGTGGATTTCAGTGATAACAATACCGGACGCCCCTTGGCTGTCAGCCCCAGCAGGTTTTCATGGGCTCCAAGGCACCCAAAGTCATTGCTGGGATGCTGAAAAAAGGCGTCGGTTGAGGGCGGCATGGCCAGCTGGCAATCTTGAGGTTGACCGAATTTGGCTGACGGCCCCTCGGAATGCAGTGATTGACCCACTTTTATTTGCCTGGTATGGTTCCAGACCAGGTGCCTTTCTACCATGTTTTTGAGGGCTCTGACGTGTGCCCAATTGAAAATTTGGTTCCAAAGGAACACATTTAGTTTATCTGGTCTCGCAAGTCACATTTACTGACTCTCTAGGTCTATCAGATGGTTTTCAAATGACCGAGAGCACATTCTAATCAAATCCCAGGGTGTTCCAGGATTTTCGCTCTCGAGACTCGACTCAAGTCGACTTGAGTCACTTGAAGTTGACTTGTGTTGACTTGCCAAGTCGAGTTGGGTCTCACTTGCGACTTGACTTGACTTGACTTAAGTCGACCTTGCCAAGTCAACTTAAGGCCCTCCAAGTCCAAGTCGCGGCAACACTATACACAGCCAGGTTGTCTGGCACGTTGAGGATGGCAAATTTACCGGCAGTTCGGGGTTTGATTCCTCGCGTCCGAATATTATGGTGTCCTGTACCCTCTCTGTTTCCGATGGATTTTACTTCTCTCAAATGTCTTCAGTCTTTTTCCGGATGAGATCGAATTCCTTGCTCCGATGTCCATCGCTCTCTAGGGCAGTCATATCGTCCTCATATCATTTCACCCTTCGGTCTCACATCACCCAAGACTGAAGATGCAAAGATTTCGGATGTGGTGTGTGGAACATCGCCAGGTTCTATATGAGAAACGAATAGATTCAGCTACCGCATCCGAATGACCGTTGTATTGCTGTTGCTGTTTTTTTTTTTTTTTCTTTTTCTTTTACCTTACGTCTATCTTCCTACGATGTCCTAAGTTTCCGGATGCCAGAATGGTTTCTGTTTCTGGGATATCTCGGGACTTCCAAACCATTTAGCGTCCAATCCTCTGTGAGATTTCGCCCAATCTCCTTTCGCGTTGGCCTCTCTCACCTAATTCACTTCACCCAGACCTCACATGGGGAATAGGATGTGGTCTGGGTTTCACGGCAAAGCTTGATTCCTTAGGTCGCTTGACGTTGCGAGCTGGCCGTTCAGGGTTCATTCCCCGCGTCCGAATCTTTGTGCCTTGCACACATCTTCTTCGTCCATCTAATTTCCCTTCTTTATCTGTCAGATCTACTCATTTTAACCCAACCTTTCCGGTTTCGTTTCTCTGTTGGCGTTGTGACACTATGGCCTTCATTCAACACGTCTAAGTGATCCCGAAGATCACAATTTTCTTGATCGTGCTTCCTCCTGTGTAAATGAGGTCTAGAGTTGAAACGAAAGTGGAAATATATCACTTATCAAGAGAATTGCAAGGTTTTTTATATTGCATCCCGGAACACAAAGACGGGACAAATCATCTAGAGCGGGGGCAGAGGACGCTAGGGAAAATAAAACTATGGTGGTGGGACAATTGTACATTGGGTCTTCCAAGAGGAGAGAAGTTACTAAGTCCCCTGCCTGAAAGAAACTGAAAAACCTTTAATATTTACGGGTTCTTTGGGGGGTCGAAACGAAGCTAATTGTAACCGTAGGAGATCTTTATGGGCCGAACATGTATGAATGGATGGGTTACACATGGTAGGTAGATAGATGTCACGAGCCCAGTGTGCGACAGCATACTTTCTGACGTCCTGCAGTATAAAAAGCCACCCTTCCACCTCCTCCCACCGACTTTGGTCTGGCCCACTCGCGCGGAGGCAGAGCAACTAGGGAAAGAGCCTGTCCAAATGTCGAGAGAGGGACCATACATTTGCCTCTGAGCAAGGGGAATCGCCCACGTTCAGAATGCGGAGTGTATGTTTGCATACCGGGGTGGCAGTGAACGGAGGAAGATTCACGGTCGAGATTTTGATCTCGAGCTCTGTTAGTTCTGGCCAGTTTTTGGCGAAGTGAAGAAGGGAGCCGATAGGAATTCCGGTCGTGAGTGGAAAAGCGCATGAGCGTATATGCGGCCAGGCGGATGCGATCACGGGGATATCGGTCGCGGTAATGGCACCACCATATTTCGGAGGCGGAAGGTCCGTAAATTATCTAGTTTGAGAAGTTGGTGGAGGTGATAGGGGGTAAAAAGCGGGAATTTAGAAAGCTCCAGGTATTGGAGTGACGAGGCCCATCGGAGAATATCCCCGAAGATGGCGTCAATGTCGGACTACAGAACTTGCGCAAAAACCTTCTAGGCGGAATGAACGTAAAAATCTCGCGACTGAACGCGGCCGGTTAAACCGGATGTGGAGTCAGGGCCGGAAAGCGATAACTGTCACCACTCTCGCGAGCGGGGAGTAACGGGGAAGGTGATGACAAGTCGAAAGACAGCGAGTGAAGGTATGCCAAAGCAGCGATGTATAAGATCGCACCGGCTGAGACTGCGTCTGACATACTTATTTACCAGATCCAGCATTTCCAGCTGCGCAACCGACGACAGTGTGCGCTGCAGTACGATGAATGACTGGCCACAGATTCTGACGGAGGATAGATTAGGGGACGTTCTACCCAGGGTGGCGAGAAATGTGGCGATGAAAGTCTTACTGAGTGCCGGAGAGGAGAGCTCGACCTCCCGGAGAGTCGGGACCGCGAAAAGAATGGTGTCCGGACCCGAATTCGGAGAAGACGCAGCTCCGGAAGCCGGAAATACAACCGAATTCAGCTTCGGAAGGATAGGTTGAGGATGTAGGACCGATATGGCATAAACGGAGGGATGAATTTCAATCGAAGGCGAGTTGGTATGATACACCACTGGCACGCAGCACACGGCGTACGCAAAGCAATCGAATCGAGCCCAATCACCGTTTTGAATAGAGTCTAGACGGAGAATAATGAATAACGATTCTACTATCATGGTATTGCTCACATAGACTCCATCGAGTGCCGCGAAGGATGGCAGCAGCTTCAGCAGAGGCGTAAAGGTGTCCAAGGTTCGCCACAGGATACTTAGGGCGGTTGGACAGAAGCCTCTGCATGTAAGGGCTGCCGCGAGCAGGCGGGTTCGAGCGAAACACAATTCCGGCGTGTTAGCGGTGCTACTGCTGCTTTTCGTCGGTGCGATGGCGCAAGCACTGGCGAGGTTCTCAAATATGACCTTGAGGACTTCGGGCGGTGGAATAGATTGTAGGCTGGATGCCGGTGACGCTATAGCAGCTCCCTCAGCCAAGGGGCAGATGTCGTCGAGGAAGGTCTCGATTGGAATCCGGACATCTGCGGCGACGTTGGTCTCGCGAGTACGCAGGTACGAGCATGATAAGGGCAGGAAAAGAGGCCATTGTGCGGCGGTGCCTGTCACGCGGTGACAAGGCGTTGAACACAAATATAATGAAAAGTGGCGCTTGGACGTTGCGCTACTTCCATCATCCCGAGTCAAAATGCCCAGTGAAGACGACTACACGTCCGCATAAGAGGCTGACATCCATACCAGAGTGACTGTGAATCCCATTGAGGCCGAAAAGTGCACTCCGGGACCAAGGGGGTGCCAACTTTAAAATTTCGGAACCTGGTCAAATTTGGGGGTAAATGAGGGTGGGGAATCGATATTTGAAGGTTTCAGGTCGATGCGAGCTGAGGTTGGGGAGATATAGCAAATTTGATGGTGAAGTTGAATATTTTCTCGGAATTTTTTGACATTTTTCCTGAAATGAACGCATCCATTAGAGCATTTCTTGAAAATTTTTGGGCAGACCCCCCCCCCCACCGTGGGAAACTTCTCAAGAAAAAATCGAAAAAATCGAAAAAAATCAAAAATCGATTGCCAGCCCCCTATAACCAACCCGATGTCCATTTTTTGAAAGTTGACACCCCCTTGTCCGGGACACAGCACCACAACTATCGGCCCAAAGATGCTACCAGTCATAGTCCATTCAAAGTCCGCTGAATATCCAAGAAACGGGGGTACGCCATGTACCGAGACTGCCGCGGAGTCAGAGCTACGATGCTTACGCGTCTCCTCATGTTCTCCCGAGGCAATATGAGGAGAACTTGATCTGATCACTTCGTTGCGGGCTGCCTCCGACAACGAGCAGGACTGTCTCAGTTGTCTGGCTCCTGTTTCAAACTTGCTAGGAGTCGTACGTCAACTATTTTATTGAAAACCACGTGAAAGTGCTCCTTACTCTGTCGCGCATCTATGCGATCAAAGCCTCGAAAGCCCAGAACCCATAGAGCCTCTACCTGCAAAGGACGGTCTTTAGCGCTTTCCAGCGAATCTCTGCAGGTTATGAGGTCAGTGGAGGGCAGACTTATCTGTTCTCAAAATTCCCCATTTACTCCGCTCGTTTTGTCGAAGAATGTGGTTGACGGCCGACATTCTGTCGTATCGATTGGGTTGGGTAATATGTCTGTAGCATACATCGTCTGAGGCGCGTGTATGTAGGTACAGAGCCCGCATGTTCCTTTGAGGGACCACCGCGGTTAACAAGTTCCTTCCTTCCTTCCTTCCTGACGTTTCATCGGCGGTTTTACTGACGCTGATTGACATTGCACGAAGTTTTGGAACACTCGACACAAACTAGCTGCGTGTATTGCTCTGCAAATGATGTATCAATGACCTAGCACCATGCCCGCGGAAGATTGGGAGGTCTAGGATAGCCGTTACGGTATTGAAGTTTAACACCTGACACGTAATTCGTCTGATGCAGACTGTAACGGATGCCATCCATTCAAGCACTTGCCGCCTTTAGTATTCCTTGTTTAAACACGCCACGACCGCCGCCGGCGCTCACGACATTGCGACGTTGTTCAGAATTAGGATGCTTCTTTATAGCCCTTGTTCAATATGGATTTATCGTAGGGTATGTAAAGTGTAGATACAGTGTAATTAGCTAGACAGCTTTCCGAAAACATGACACTCCTACCACTTATTCTGCTTCGCAAGACTCTCACCCAGAGAATCTAGTGTTGTGACGCCGCCGAGGTTCCCGAGCGCTGCTGCGGCAACCGGAGCTCAAAGCGTAACACTTAAGCTGGTGGAAGGAGTCTTACTGAGCCAAATGCGTAGTCAAGTCCCAATTCAGAAGAAGCTAACTATCTAAGCCATAACTACCTAAATACGTGTCAATCATAGTAGTCTGGATATGGATCATAAGGGGAAGTCATACTTGAAATAAGGACATAACACATTATGTTTTCAACACTAGACAGACCTCGCTCTCGAGTTTGTTTCCCTTAAAAACCATGTGGACTTGTTGTGAATTACTTCTCGAGCTTTCCCCACCAAGTTGGATCCAGATTGACGTTTACATCAGGATATGTTCGACCTGGGTTCAATCTCGCATCATGCATTTCAACCGGGTTGCGCAAAGTTAAGCTTTGTTTAGCTTCTTGATATCGAGACCGTCTTTCCGGCAGTAACCACCTCTCAAAAGGTGAACAAAAAGCTTGAGCCACGTTGTTCCACTAGTATTACTGCTCCAAAGTTTTATTTCTTTATCCCCGAGTGCTTCCTATGAATTTCTAGTCCATCTCTTCAAAAAATTCCTTCCAGCATTGGCTGGAGGAAGTTTGATGTACTCTTGTTGCATTCCGAATTGTGGTTAAGGAGTGCGCTTGCCGTGCAGCGGAATATCACAATAAGAATTACCAGGACGGTTCCTCCAAAAAGTATGATGTCTGGTCTGGATAGTGATCAGATAGAAGCTTAATGGGCCGCGTTAAAATTATCTATGCACGCCAAAACTTTTCAGCTCCAATCTTAGAAACTCAAAAGCACTATGTCGGTAGCGGACTTTGCCGCCTTTCGGCCTTACCCGCTTTATTTTAGGAATGTTGGGTGGGAGGGACTGGTCTATTTATGTTACCTAGCCACGGCTCGACTCTTTCACTTTTTGCCGCCTAATCTATTGTCTTGAATTCTATTCTGGGAACACATATCTCGCATTATAATTCCATCGGCGTTCCACTGGCTTCCCTTCTTGGTACTGCAGCGCTGTGCAGCTAGACTAGAATTCTTGGCATAAGTGACACACGTCCGACATATTTTCCAAAGAGAAAGATCAAGATATTTCAGATTCCACTTGATCCGCGTTGAAATTTGAGTTCAACATGAAGCATCAGATAGTTTTGGATCCACCATTGTCATTATATCAAGGGGCATATGTAATTGGACCACGATTAACCTTTTATAATAAATACGGTAACCTAAACGGAAATGTGAGATGGGTACAGATGGCACGATCCTCAGTGTCCTAAGAAAATGAGACAATAGCATGGATCAGGAACACCTTCCAGGATTGACTTGATTCAGGAAATCACTGGAAATCTGGGCACCAGATGACGGACAATTCAACATAGAGTGCGGCGATAGACTTACCCTTGGGAAGCGCGTCGTATGCTGGGCAAAGGTTGAGCCACTGAGGAGAGATGATTTGGGCGTTTGGACCCTGGCGCTGTGCCGCGGGAGCCTCAGCGAAAACAACGGCGAGACCAGCCCTAGGGAAACAAAGAAATTGTCAGTAGGGCTTGCTCCAAACGCGAGTTGGGGAAGACGCACTCAAGATGCCAGTCAATGTGACTGTATAATCTGTGAGCAACCACCGAAGAATCACAAATTGGTTCGAACTCACCAGTGAAGGAACCATGGTCCGGGGTTGTCGGCTGTAAATTCAATGTTAGAAGTGAGTATTGAGAACCAGAAATGATCATGGTACTCACCGCGGAATCGGATGATAACACCTCCTTGTTCGACGCCAATAACATCACGACGAGGCCTTGAAGTTTAATAAAAAATTGGCGAAGTTTCGTATCAAGTTTGGGACCGAACTCACGGGTTTACGTAGTTGGGGGGACCAGACGCACTCTGGACAATGTCGAACGCATGCCCGCTAAATTCCCATTGTCTGTTCAGTGCGAGAAACACGAAGAGTTCAGAAGACTGACTGTAGATGGAAAGGGTGAGTTATTCCTGAAATATTATCAGAGATGAAGGCAAAGATAAAGTAAGACCGCGTACCATGGTCCGCCCCGTGGATTCGCAATTCCACGACTTCGTTATGGGTCAGGATAAAGGTGTGCTCGGAGACATTGAAATCAGAAGCAACCGTCGCCCCGTTGATGATTTTGAGAAGGGTGGGGAGGTCGGGGGGAGTGTATACGATGCCGTTAATCTCCCAAATCTGTCAAGTGTTGGCAAGTCGGTTCTGATGAAATAATGAAACGTACACCATTCCCAGCCTGTGAAGACATTGTCATAAGTGATCTGGCATCAGCCCAACGTCAACGAAGCTTACAGCGTCGAAATTGAGGTCAATGAGGTGGTCGGCGGGCGCAGAGCCTCCGGGAGCGCCAGGGTTGATCAAGGTCTACAGTAATTTCCATTGGCAGTCCAATTGATAGAATCAAACCAACTCTTACGGCCAGCTGGAACTCTTGAAGCATGCCTGCACTCCCGCCATTCTTCAGGGCCACGGGGCCCACGAGGGCAGATGTGACGGGATCCGCGATGGGAGCACCGGCATAGCGCAGGATGCCCTTCACATTCTGTTTGTCCACTATATTCGAGATAAAGGTGAGATATTATAAGCGAAATGAAATGATCGCACATAGAGGGCTGGATCCTGCCAGTGTCTACCATGAATTCTTAGCTCTAAATCTTCAAAGAATACGGCAATAACTAACCATCGGCGTACGAATCCAATAGTTCTGGGGCTTCTGATTTGCGGCAAGCTGGAATGAAAAATTAATTCGTTTGTTTCATATGAAATGGCATGAATGGCGTACAACGACGCTGTATCGTTGGGCTAACCGATCGTGAGCCAATCTTGCAAAAAACAACAATAAATGAAGGCGCATACCGGCGTGGATAACGAAGCTACTAACGGTCTATTGTGGCTATTAGAGCTTTTCTTCCAAGATTCAAATACAAACGAACCAGTGGAACGGTGGCAATACCGTCGGTCTCGATGACGTCGAAAACATGGCCATCAATGGAGAAGGTATAGGCCGCAAATGCGGAGATGTTAATGACGCGAAGACTGTTTGCATTAGAAGACGAACTACAGCTTATTGGAACAGCTTACCGGTATCTATTATTGCGCATAGGCATAATAATTTCGAGGGGAGGGGATTGGCGAGACTTACCGCTTTCCGGCCACGACGTTGATGACTGACCAAGGGATTGCCGGACCTCCGTTGTATCTCTGTAAAGTAATGAGGAGGACTCATGTGTTGGGACTTCTGAAAGACTCACGCCGACCCCATTGAACAAGCCGGACGCAGGTACAGGCTCATGCCCATCGGCTTTAAATTGCGCCATCAATTGCTCAGCAGGTGTGTGGTACCTGCGATGTCATCAACACAATAAACGCAGAAATAGATGGGAAACATACCAATCTGCGAGCGTGATGATTGTAGATGCGTCGTCTACGTCCCAAAGATGTTTCTGGGGGTCATCGGGGTCTATTGAAGTTAGTACATCGTTATGCACCTGGCCATGGTAAAATACCATCTGCGGCTCCAGTCAGTCACAGCGTTTCGAAGGGTTACTTCTTGCGTACAGATGATCAGAGTCCCACGCTCGCCATCAGCGTACTGAGTCGATAGATGACTGGAAAATAAAATCAGAGCACATCGAATATATAAGATTAAAACCAAACCTATGGAACCAAAACGACCCGGTCTGGTCACCCAACGGAATATTGTATTCTAAAGGCCGGTATGCGCATGCGTTAAATACTAGTATATTTCAACCAGGATGACGCACGGTAGAAGGATCCAGGTGCGATTGGACCTAATTAATGAGGATAAGTGAATGGGGGAGGATATGGGTGAAATACTCACATTGATTGACAAATGCGGGCCCGTCTTCACTTGCAGTGCGGTTCTGAAAGAGCCCGTGCCTACAACAAACGAAGTCGAATGATTATTGTGGCATCAATTTATGAGCGACCGAACCGCACCAATGAATACTCGTCGATCTCCTCATAGTCGGGTCGGAGAGCGTGTTGGTAACATTGATGTGGAGGGTGTCGCCTTTCATAGCTGTAATGTGCGCCCCAGGGAACGTTCCAATCTGAATAGCAGAGCGGCTGAAGCCATCCGGAGCAACAATGGCATTTGTGACCTGTAAAATTTCGTCAGAGAGCATCCAACTGTGCGGAGGAGACTCACCGGGAGGTCGACGAAGACGTCCCCAGCGAGGACCTGGGAGATAAAAAATGGAAGGAGCGCAAGAGCAGCGAACGTGGAACCCATCGTGCTGAAGTGGAACAAGGGTGGGTGAAGGGAGAAGCTGCACCGGGGTGTTTTATAGTTCTTCGGAATAAACAAAAAGTTTTGACAACGAAACAGGAACGAGGGTCATTATGACCAGATGTAGCCTGGCTCAAAATGTTGTATCGAACGGCAAAGTTCGTGAGAGCACAGTCAGACCTTCGTTATGATCTGAAATGGCTGTTCTTGATACCGAAATGCCCGGATTGCGGAGGAAGGACTAGCGTAAGCGGGGAAAATATGCCTCGACATCCAAATTGGAGCGAATGGAGCTCGTGAAACAAGCGGCTCCTTTGACAGCTTGTAGGACAGCACCATATAGCACCAGGGATAGGGCCGAACATCCGAGGATTGCATGTGTGCCACGTCTGTTTCTGCTTCTTAATTGCACGTAAAGCCGGGTGAGGAGTTCCGATGCGTCAATTATCCAGTCTCCTACCCATTTCAAGTGCGATATACAGTCTGCTTTGTTGGTTCTTTAGCATTTGAACTCACCGCCCAATCACCGCCATCGATTTTAGGCCGTTGAGATTCACAACCATTAGGATCGAGATTCTTACTAGCCGATCCATATTCTTGTCAGATCTGCGCTTATCGACTATGGAAACACATACCGTACATAAAAATTTGATACGTCCGGAGATGCCCCTTTTGCCTGACCTACGGCCAAGATCAACTGGTCCTTAATTGAGCCAATAGAAGTCTACTCACTGGGCGTCCCATGCTGATTGAATTGCGAAGGTAATTGGGCACTTTTGCAGATTCGTCACCAGCACTTGAGGCCTTTGGTTTGGTTCCTTCTGTAGCAATGGCGACTGGTCCTGAAAAAAATCGAAATGCCAAGAACTATGAAGTCTTGGCATGTATCTATTCAACGCCGTCAAATGCCACAGCAAGATCAGGGCTCTCAAAGTTTGCGCCGCCCGGCGAGCACAGACATCGGAGCATCTATGGACAGGAAGAAATCATGAATCAGAACGTGGAGCTGCCCATGCAACAGCGATGTTGCTTGGGTCCTGTTATATTCATCCTACTGACTAAAAGGTCAGTTGAAAGAAACCAAAAAAGACGTTATTGCGGTTGCCATATGTCCGGGGCGGAACCGTAAAAGAATACCCACACCAGTAAACACAGGCTCTGCCCGAGGACAAACCAGAGCCATACCTTCGGTGCAAACGCCGCCAATCCTCTTGATCATGACTGAGAATTTGTGGAGCATGGTCAACTTGGCACGGAGTTGGCTGCATGGTGCTATTCCACCGACTGATAGGAGTTCCTGAATACTCCCGATACCCAAGGACCGGGTGGCGAACGAGACGGATGGGGTTGAATGGACGGACCTGTTCCATGGATTCGTATCTCTCGATGGTCGGCCATCACCCACACCCACTGAATTGTATCCGTGCACTCGTCGTGGTTCGATTTCGAGCGCTGCCAGGAACCGGTGTTTTTATTTTATTTTTATTTTTGGACATAAACTTCCACTACATCGTAACGGTGTCCGGACGCACCTTTGCCCAAATGTGAAGCTCAAGGGTCAGTAGTTCAATCCGGAAAAGTGCTCGCACAAGGAATTTGCCGCTGTCTCGGAAGTACCGCAGTCTAGGAAACACGACAGCGCCAAGAGATTTCAATGTTCAACTGTCAATCATGGATTTTTAGCGCGGCCAAACAGTAAGGATATATTGACCTAGCGGCTTTGTGAGACATGGCCGCTTGCTGATTGAGAAAGTTCACGCAAAACAGAAGTCAGAGAGTCACATTGAAACACATACGGCAATGCATATTCTGGAACGGGGAGAAGAATATGCAGTGTCCACCTTGTTCTTCGAGAAACTGCTTGAGGCATTGCAGGACGAGGCTTGGTTGGGCTGGTTTTGTGTTGAATTTGCGAGGACATGCAGACGGATGGATATCATCATCCAAGCCCGTTCAGGGCCGAGGCCCGAGCCAAGCCACTGCCAAGCCAGGGCCGAAAGTTTCTTCGGATGCCAATCCGTGGGTTTTTTTTCCTGCCTGAAAAGGAGCGAACAAACCTAAAAATAAGGAAATGTTTTCACACGCGGCGTAACGGCAGGACTTCTCTCAAGCTTGGCTTTGCGCAAGACCGCGGATATGCCATGCCCGACGGGGACGCAGCGACGCGAAGAGCGCGCGGTATCAAGTCAATATGGGACGAGTGAACTATAATACGGCAGGTCAGTGCAGCCGATACTAGACGCCATGCGAATACGTACGAAAGTGCTCCGAGTCATCAAGTTGTCGGCCAAGGTAGCGAAAGCCTCCGAGTATAAATCGGATGAATCAACATGAACAGAAAGGGGCAGAATTGCCTTTTAAGGCATTGATGAGTGATTTGAAAGCTTGCAGCTACGTTAGTGCTCGAAGTTTCGGTTAGTGAAATGCAAAGGGAGTGGCGGACTCGAGCCCCATTTCGCACCTGAGAGAATGAAGATCACTCGTGGGCAAACGTGACCACCGCAGTGGCGGATCGCTGGAATAGGTCACCAATATCGAGCCACTCTGAGCACACTATTCGGCGCCGTTAAATGCTACAGCAAGATCAGGGATCTCGAAGTTTGCGTCAGCCACCAAAAAAATGTTGGGCACTTTTCCTCAATGGGGAGTTATAGAGCGTGAAATGAACAGCACTGACTCTTCAGAGTAGTGTAGGACTCATAGCGGCAAGAGGATTGAACCGTACCGCCCCGCGAGCAGACATCGGGACATCTATCGATGGGAAGAAATCGGGACTCCGAACGTGGAGCGGCCCACGCCGTCAGTTGTTATATTTGTCCTACCAGCAGGAAGCTCGATTGAAAAAATAGATGGTAATTGCGGATACCATATGTCCGGGGTACTTTCAAAAAAATACCCACACCAGTGAACACAGGCTCTGCCCGAGAGCAAACCAGAGCCATGCTTTTGGTTCAAACGCCACCAATTCTCTCGATCGTGACTGAGACATTTGTGGAGTACTGTCAACTTGGCACGGAGTTGGCTACATGGTGCTATTCCACCGACTGAGAAGAGTTCCTGAATCCTCCCGGTACCAAGGACCGGGTGGCGAGCGAGACAGATGGGGTTGGATGGACGGACCTGTTCCATGGATTCGTATCTCGCGAGGGTCGGCCATCACCCACTGAAATGTATCCGTGCACTAGTCGTAGTTCGGTTCGAGCGCAGCCTGGAACTAGTGTGTTCTTTTTCTGATATCAACTTCCACAATATTGTAACGGCGTCCCGACGCACTTTGCCCAAATGTGAGCTCAAAGGTCAATAATTCATCGTATTCAATCCGGGAAAGAGGTCGCACAAGTAATCTTGCCGCACTGACTCGGGAGTACTGAAGTCCAAGAAACACGACAGCGCCAAGACATTTCAGTTCAATTGTCGATCACGGACTTTAGGCGCAACTAAACGGCAAGGATATTGACCTAGCGTCTGTGTGAACATTTGAGACGTGGCCGCTTGCTGATCGAGAAAGTTCATGCAAGATAGAAGCCATAGAGTCACATTGAAACACATACGGCAATGAATGTTCTGGAACGGGGAGAAGGCTATGCAGTTTCTACCTTGTTCTTCAAGGAAATCAGTTATAAAGGAACTGCGGGACGGGGGTGGCCGGTGGTACGTCAGGCTACTGTTGAGACTGAATTTTCTGAGGCAAGTGGATGGGGACAAACGCCACCGATATCTATCCCGTGTGTGATTTAAAATTTCAGCTTAAACACGCTTCAGGACCGAGGGCCCACGCCAAGCCAGGCCCGAAACACTTTCGGCAGTAAGTTCGTGAGATCCTGCGGCCTGAAAAGGAGCGAACAACGTTAAAAAATATGGAAATGATTCACACACAAGTGGCAGTAAGGCTTCTCGCATTCTCAAGCTACGGTTTTTGCGCAAGACCGCGGATATGCCCTGTCCGACGGGGACGGAGCGACGCGAAGAGGGCGCTCTAGTCAAGCGAAGCAAACGAGTCAAGTCAATCCGGTCGACACACGGGTGCAATGTTGGACGTGCACGTACATAGGTGCTGCGGCAGAAAACTTCAAGCGATGGGGCGACGGAAATCAACTAATTGGACGGCTATTGCCAAGGCAGAACGGCAGAGGGGCAGGATTGTCGTCGGAGGCATCGACGAGTGAATTTGGAATGATTGCCGGTCTGGTCTCCAGGGCTCGACCTGGATTTCGCGCCTGGGAGAATGAATGACCACCACAGCGGCGGATCGCTGAAATGGGTCGCCACCTGAGCCTAAAGAGCATAAGAAATTCTCCTTTACGATAGTAGTAAGCGAGGTCTTAGATCAACAACTAGAGTTATTACGGAGAATGCGTAAAATTGGCGGTGCCTTGAAGGCGAAACCTCATGTTCTCTTCCAGTCATCATTGATATCGGAGGTGATAGGTATGGAAGCTGAAGACCAGGTTGAATGACGACTCGCGGAGAAAAAGATTGTGCACTCACTGTCAACCGTCCCTCTCGCCGCGATGGACGTGTCCGCGAGAGCCAATAATCCTCGCTTTTCTCAGCTAATTTCATTGAAAATTTGAGTTCTGCATAATGCAGAAAAGCGGCCGTCATCCGCGAGAAGATAACCGGTGGTGATCATGCCCAATGCATCCAGATGTACGATGGCGTGAAGGCGCGTGTCGACGCGGAGGGCGGAGGGGAGGGTGACATTGAGGGGAAGGTAATTAACCGCAATGTGCGTCAGGTGCGAGATCAGGGCAAGGCAGCCTCGTAGAGAACGCCCGCCGGGTTCTTCGTCGAGCGACCTATATGTGCCCAGTATTTCGAAGCGTGTTACGTTGCGGAACAGAACTGTGAGAGGTCGATGGAAAGGTATTACATGCGTGGAATTTCAAGACGGCACGCCGAAGGCAGAAGGGTATCTAGCTCCCGGAGCTCGTCGACATCGCTGATCTCAAACAGATCCTAACGCGATTGCATGTGGGGATTGTTGTGATACGCAAATCGAGGAGCAAATCTTTCACGCATTTTTGCCGCCTTCACAATGGCGAGATTTAAAGTGACAAGTCCGTGCCATACCATTGTCTGCCCAGTGAAGGTCTCCAGTGAAACAGTGAAGGTGGCAGTATTTCAGAAACCTGGGACCGTGAGAGGGCAGAGATACATATCCTTAGAGGTGTAACACACCAGCTGGCAATCTGCGGCGTGTACACCTTGGTTTCGAGTCGGCGCAAGCTTCCACTGGCAGCTGGCAATTGCATCGTCGTGGTGGACAAGCCATAAATTGGCACATGATATCTTTGATCGCTGTTCGCCCATCAATTTCTAGGCTCCGTCTTGTGTTTCGCCACTGCAAACGATTTTTTTTCTGTCGCAGACGCCTTGCGCACGCCAGAATCTCGTGTATTTAACCAAAATGCCTGATCCCAATCCCGACAAACCTTGAGAAATTTTGGCGTTTTGCCTGTGTCAAATCCCGACATTTTTGGCCAAAATCGCCCGCAGGCTTGGGTAGAATCCCGACGAAGCCACGCCAGCGGAAGAACAGGCATTTTGGTCGATTATCTGGGGTCCTCGCACGCCTCGCATTTTCTCTATCAGCGGTCCGAACATTGACTCGTTGATGGCTGACTGGCTCCGAACATGCGAATCCGCAGATACAGTCCCCGCTAAGACAGGTGGTTTCATGTCCCCCTTAGTGTTCTGAATCCCTTACTATTGCGGTCGGATCTCTGAAAATTCCCCTATCCTATTCTCCGCTTTCTCGCTCATGATTTACTTCCCAGCCTTCAACTTGCAATTTTTGCAACAAAAACGCTGGAATTCAATGGAATTTCACGAGGGTTAGTTTCCATGCATTCAGTCTTCTCAGTCCCTCCACGAACCACTAGACAGATTAAATAATCAGATGCAGTGTTCGAGACACAGCCAGCCTCAGTAGTGCAGTAAAGATTCGGCAACTGCTCATTTTAATTCAGTTAATCATTTGCCCACAATGCAGGAATGATCAGTTCAAAAATTGAGTGTGTTACGTCCGTGCACATCTCCATCCGAAAACCTCCGTCTGGAATCTCTGGATCTCTGGATCTCTGATACCTCTGTCTTCTGGATGCGTATGTCCTAACCTATGGGCCTGCATCCGATTACTCCCTGTGCATTATGCTACAGTTTGATGCACAACCCTCCGGGGTTTTTACGCAGTGAAGTCTTCTGAGCGTTTCCCCAGAATTACTTATGATCATATGCCCCATGCCCCACATGCTACTCCTTATTGTTGTTATTGTTATTCGACGACCTTATTGTCTTTTACCTACTTCTTTGTCCACATCCAGAAACCTCCGGATTTCATATAAATACATAGTCGTTCATGGATGTACTTCAGTTTGTTAATTAACGTGCTTTGCCTCTGCATAGCTCCGGTCTGACCTCCACTCCTACTCCGTCTGGCAGCCAAGAAGAGGGCGCTCACCCTTAGACCCCTGTGGTGATCTGCGTTAGCTCCGTCTTGCCTCTGGCTAGAATTCCCCGATCCTCCAGACTCCGGCCTTCTGTCCCTCCGGTCTGACACGGTTATAACAGAGTGTCATAAAACAACAGGACTACTTTTCTTTCCAACTACCACTCCCACCATGAACCACATCTTCCATTTCCCGGAAACTACTAATCCAGTCTTTGAACCGTGACTCAATCTTTCATTCTGCAGAAGTAATGCGGAAGTTGATTTGAGCAACATCTGTGGCCTGCAGTGATCTCTGGAACAGTGGCCGAGCAGCTTTCCATAGTGTCATGGCCTCAAAAGTATGTCCTTGTTTCTTTGCGAGATCTCCTAGACGTAGCATGCACTGTGCTCGGCTATGATGGACATCCATATAGGTAAACCCTTCCAGAGCCACTGTGTAGAGACTGTGTGCCGTGTCTTCAGCTCCATCAGAGATAAGTATGTCTCCTAAAAAGAGAAGTCCCTTGTGAACTGCCAATGTCTCTTTAGATTTGTGGGCATAAATCAGGTATACCACTGGCCATGTCAGCTCCCAATGGACCCCACTTTCACTCCACCGGTTGACATCTGCAAGCCTTTCCAGACAGTAGCATGGAATATCAGTGCGCGTTGTCCAGAAATGGTGGAGATTTTTATGGAACACAAGCCTTGCTGATGAGGTGTTCTTCTCTCGGAGATGGAGGTCTGCTAAAATCATATCATGGAAGCTGGTTTCAACAGAATATTGTCTGTGGCCAATCGCTATGGTTGCTTTCTCCAAATTACTCAATATGTTTAATTCAGTTGTGCCAATAATCACATCAATCTCTGCAATGCTGAGAACTGTATAAGCATAGGATCTTGTATGAAGATCAGCAGAAGTGTTTGCAAGAGTTTGAGCATATATTCTTCTGGCCTCTGCATATTCAGATTTCCGGAAATGGACTTCCGCTTGACATTCTGTGAGACCAAGATCAATATAGCCTCCTGACAAGCCACAAAGATCCAGATTCTGCCTGGCTAAATTGAGCTGGGAAATGCTTGTTGGATAGTCCCCAAGGCGTAGTAAACATCGGGCTTCGATCCAGAGTGCCTTTGCCTCCTGATACAAGTTTGCTGACAATTTAGACACCTGTTTTATTGCCATGGATGCTGCAGAGCAGTCTCCAGCATTCAACTTGAACCAGGCAATAGCTAGCAATACTTCACACTGCTGCTCAGTGTCTCCACACAGCTGTGATAATTCCAATGCCTTGTAAAAAAACTGCATCAGCTCAGATAAATTTGACTCTGTGTCGGACAAATAATATCCTGCTGCAAAGTAGAATCTAGCTACATCAAATTGATCCTCCATTAGAAAAAGCACACCTTGTAGTCAGGGGCAGAGGACTTACACTCCAGAGCTGGATCATTGAAATGTTGAAAATGAGCGATCACTTTGGCTATCACTTCTCCAGGTGCAGGTCGCCCTGTGTCGGCCATTAGCAGTTCCGTGAGAAAGATGACTTCCAGTCTATGATCACATGGTTTGGGCAAAATCGGTGGAACAGAATCCATCAGCATTGTTAGACCACGTCCAGTATGCCTATAAAATGAGTTCACTGATATTATGCAGTGCACTGTATCCACATGATCAGGATTGCCAACATGCAATCCTTGGCGCAAGACTTCATGGAGATTTCCTAGATTCAATGTTATTTGATCTACCACTGGACACAGCTGCTGTCCACGGTATTTCCGGTAGAGTTCGAGAAGTAAATGATAATAATGACAAAGACATTGTGTCAGACACCAGGATGGAGGAAAGAGCCGCTGAATATACTCTCGGATAGGAGTGAGGGATCGTAATCGTCTCCTGTCATCTTGATATGCTAATGATGTTGCAAGCAGTATGGTCTTGCATTGAAGAATATTCGGAATTGGGAGATTGATTTGCATAAGTTCAACATCTGACAGGCCATCTGGAAGAATTGAGAGCAAACTCAATAATTCCTTGCTACAAGGGGTAATTCGGGCACTTGAAAGGGATAGGTCAATAGATGCCTCCAGGTTGGACTTCCTATCAAAACCTATAGAAAGTAGTGAGGTCTTCTCAGTCTCCCACCGATGCAAGACATTGGAGCAGCCTTCATAGTCTGCCAGATGTGCAATGAGATTCACTGCTAAAGGCATATTATCTGTTAACTGGAGGAGTTGGTCAATCTCCTGGCTATCACAGGAGGTATCTGTAATTTCTATGAGAGTTTGACGCGCAGCATGATCTGACAGTGTTTGTAGAGGTGGAAGGAATGGGTGACTCCAGTTCACTTTTGCTGGCCTCTCTGAACCGCGCATTGTGATCTTTTCAAGCTGTTAGTGGATGAGATGGCATCAATCAATAGAACCGTACTATCAATGCAAGATGTGGAACATCTGTCAGAAGGGAGAGGAATTCTTCAATGCCAGTCCGAGACTGTATTGGTTCCCATGCTGTTTCCAGGTTGTCTAAAATCAAAAGACTGGGCGGCTGCCGCAAAAAATAATTTGCAACTGCTTTGGTAAGGTCTTGGCCAGAATTCAATCCCACATGTAATCCTATGAGGGCCGCAAGGTCAATGCTGTTACTTGAGGGCTCAGCGCTAACAAAGAATCTGTGTTTAAAGGTGGAAGTGTCTGGATGGTGGAGGACAGCTTTTGCAAGACTTGTCTTGCCCATTCCACCTCCTCCCAGAATGGCGATTCTAGGCGAATCCTGCTGCAGTGTTTTCATAATTTCCCCCAACTCTGAGTCGCGCCCATGGAAGATCTTGGGTTTTGAGGGCAACATAGAGAATGAACTTGTACTTGAATGGAAAGTATCAGTATAGATCTCTTGAGAGAGCTATTTTCTTACCTGTTTTTCGATTCATTTGTGCCTTGATATACCTGTTTCTCCGATATAGTCAGTGTCGAAGATCTATGGCGCATGCCTACCGATGACCCTTCAGAGATTGTACTGGTATCAGAAAGTGTTGAAATCAATTCAAGCAACTGCTTGTGCTTGATCTCGGCGACGTTTTTCATCTCGTCAATATTGTTGAAAATCGGAGCAATGGTGTTGATCTAATTTCAACGTCAAATCTGCAGCAAGGAAATTATTTTGTGGCCTACTTTGAACACCTTTAGTGCATGATCAAGCCCAGTGAAACAATCTTTCAATAAGCTGTTCGTTTCAATTTTGCGAAACAGTTGCTTGAGTTTTTTGCCGTCTTGTTGTTCCTTGAGAAATATATGTATCTTGTGAAGTGTTCTGCATGGGCACCATGTTAAAACAACCACCGTGTTCACTCAACAGATATAACTCACTCGACAAATTTTCCGATGTGATCCATCACCGGAGGAGGTACGGACCCAACAGTTTCCGACGTCATATGGAGATCAAGAATTGCATACAATACTTGATGGATCATTTCCATGAGCTGAGCACACCCATTTTTGTTGTGTTTTACGGTCTATCATCCTCTTAGTTACGATGATGTCCGTTTCTCCAAAGTATTACCTGCACTGAAGTGATCAAGGACCGAACAGTCCTTGAAATGGGCTGAACAAATGGCGGACCGAATGCACCATCGAGGTCGTTCAGAAGTGTCAGAGCTAGAGTCAAACAGGCCACGATGTTGCCGAGCCGAATGTCAGTGCTGGTAGGCTGGCGGGGCATTTTGAATGGGTAAGAAACAACTTTCCCGAGTATATATGTGACTGCGGGAGTGGTAGATCTGCTATCTGCATCGATCGGCGTAAGAGCTTGATCTATCTCAACACCCTCATCTCCGCCGGATGAACGACGTCGGCTGTAACTCATGCTAGAATTTGGACTCCTTCGTGCGTATCACCTTGACTGACTCGGAGTCGGAAAGATGCTACAGTATACCCAAAGGCTTGCGGCCGCCGCTCATGACATTCTTCAAGTGCAGCAAGCTGAGCCATCCGTTGCTATCCAAGATGCAGAGAGGAAGAAAAAAGAAATCAATAAACCAATGTTGCCGCGTTAAGGACACCACAATCACACGGATGAATTAATGAAACTGGAAACAGATCAAGGCCCCTGGAAATGGGGACCCGGACTGGAAATCTCCGGAATTGAGACGCGCCACTACTTTGTTGCACCATATTTGTGAAACAGGACCTACACCGCATCACCATACACCTGGCCTAGTAGACATCCGCGAGCCCAACCACTGCCTCTGCATAAATCATCATCCACAGACATAAAATGATAGGCATGTTCCAAAGACCGCTCGCTGAGCCATGAGATCCGAATAAAGCAGGTGTTGCAGATTACTACCTCCGGGAACCGTGCAGGTGATGAAAAAAAGAGAAGAGTAATAAGAGTCGGCGCGCAGAACAAAAAAAAAAAATGTTCCGCGAACTGCCCAGCATTTTGGTCTGCACCAAAGCCACGATACGACATGGGAACCGGAGAATGGACCAAGGTCCAAACCCTCACAGCAAGCATGTAGGCATGGTTACCCGTCCCTGCACAATAACAATGCCGGCCAAATTGAGCGACAGCGATGCAGAGACGGAGACGCGTGTGGACACTGGAGACAAGTGTCAAGATGATCAGCATAGGCAGAAACCTCATGGAGGTCGTATATAGAGGAGACATACCAAGCCCATATGGCAGAGTGTATGATGTTCCGTTGGCCACATGCGTCTCACTAGCAATTTTGCACCCAAAATTCGCCGCCCGTGGGAAGCAGCCGTCCCGACTCGCCGAGTAATGGCAGCCAACACGCAATCTTGAAACGTACTGTGGGACAAGATCAAGGAGTTTTACAAGAGCCCCGAATATTCTCTGCGTCTGATGTGCCCCAGAGGAACTGCGGGAATCGGGATGGCCGCGAGATGTTGGGGCCTCGCGCCCCTGCGCTGCGAGCAAGCTGCGAGAACAGCTTCCACGTCGAAGGCAGCTGCATCAAATCGACAAGCGAGACATTGACAAAGAATGCTTGAGAAGAGGAGGGGAAGAAAGGAGAAGCGCACCGCGTGCCGAAATGATTGGAATCAACAAAGGACAACATCAATGCCCTTCTTTCCGACTTCCACCCCCTCTTATGCCCGACGCCGCCCGTGCCCGATGCCACATTGCACAGATTCTAATTGCGCTTCGTCAGGACTCATTGGGAACTTTTCTTTCCGTTATTTTTACCTAACGTGTATATATACGTGACATTTGGCCCGTTATTACGAGGTTCTTCTCGCACGCAGCCATTCGACAGCCACTGCTCAAGGTCTAGTCTATGATTTGGAAATCCCTCTGCTCGTTCAGCTTCTTGGGCCATGCTTATGCTTCAACGGCTGCATCTCCTCTACCTACCGTGACCACTGACGTCGTGATCATCGGGGGCGGCTCAGCGGGGACCTACACGGCTATCCGGCTGCAGCGGCTAGGGAAATCTGTCTTTGTGATCGAGAAAGAGGACGTGCTCGGCGGGCACACCAACACGTTCCACGTACCGGGGACCAACACCACGTTCGACTACGGCGTGAGCAGCTTCGCAAACATCAGCGTAGTCAACGAATATTTTGCAGACATGGGCGTGGCGCTGAGGCTGTTTGACATCGGCGTCGGCGGTACGACCGAGTACGCCAAGCTCAACGGCGGCGATGCCACGGCTACGACTACGGTGCCCTCCTCTGTCTCGTGGAGCAACGCGACGAACGTCGGTCTCGCGCTGGAAGGCTACCTCACCCAGAGCGCCAAGTACGCGCCGTTCCTGACCAACGGGTACGACCTCCCGGATCCTGTACCCGAGGAGCTGTTGATACCGTGGGGCGCCTTTGTGCGGAAGCATGGCATTGAGGCTTTCGATTATACCCTCTTCTCGCGAGCCCAAGGCGCCGGAAACATACTCGCCCAGCCCGCGCTCTACGTGCTCAAGTACTTCGTCCTCCTCGATGTGCAAATCCTCGCCGGTATCCAGCCCGGCTTCCTCACCACCGCCGCCCACAACAACCACGCACTGTACGACGCCGCCCTGGCGCGACTGCAGGCCGGTGCCAATGGCAGCGCCGTCGCGCTCAGCAGCAACGTGACGTGCATCACGCGCTCAGCGTCGTCCGTGTCCGTTTCTGTATCTACGCCAGGCGGTGCCCAAACGGTGCACGCGAAGGAGCTCGTGATCGCCATCCCGCCGACGCTGCCCAACCTCATGTCGCTGGGCCTGGACCTGACGGCCAACGAACGCGCCCTTTCCGCGCAGTTCAACAACAGCTACTACTGGGACATGGTGATTGCAGGCACGGGGATCCCCGACAACCTATTTATAGGCGCTGTCGACTTTGCGGCCCCCGACGCCCTCCCCGCGCAGCCGGGCTTGTACGGAGTCAGCTCGGCGGGCGTAGACGGACTGGCATTGGGCTACTTCGGCAGCCCGCACTATATGAGCGATGCGCAGGTCAAGGCCGAGACGGTAGCGGCGCTGGGCCGCCTGGCGCGCGCGAATGGATGGGACAACGGGACGTTTGCGCCCGAGTTTGTCGGCTTTCACAACCACGCACCGTTTCTGCTTACGGTGGACGTTGAGGCGGTCCGCAAGGGGTTCTATCGGCGCCTGAACGCGCTGCAGGGCGTGAAGAGCACATGGTGGACCGGCGCGGCGTGGCAGACGCAGGATAGCTCGCTGATCTGGAACTTTACGGAGACAGTGGTGCTACCGAAGCTCTTGGAGAGTTTGAGATGAGGCGCCGTCTCTGTAAAATGGAGCTGCTCTTGGGAAACTAACGGAGATGCTGACTCAGGGGTCTAATGTATCACCTTTATACTAGGCCAATAAATAGGATGCACGAGCCACCGATGGGACTGGGCATTTTAGCTCTGTTCTCTTGCATACTCTTCCTTCCATTTTGTTATTTGCTGGTACCCGGTTACAGCCCGGAAATGGCAAGTAAAAAGAAGACTTACCTGGATATCTGTGCGTGCTTCAAACATCTGTACCTCTGCCACCGCCCCTCGTCCTCGTAGTCGGAACCGTCCGAGCCCTCGCTTTGTCAGTTCCCGTGTCCAGGGCTGACTAGCGCTCGACCCGTCGCAGGTGCGGACCGAGGTAGGGCTCCGGAGAACTTGTTGTCCGAAGGCTAGAGACTTGAGGTTGGCTTAAAGGCTCTGAAGCTTGAGGCTTGAGGGATTGAAGGCTTGAGGCCTGTAGACTTAAAGCTTGCGAGCTTGAATTTAAAAAACTTGGAGGAGGCAGCAACCAAGATTCAAAGAGACAGTCGAATCGTGACGAAGCGCAGACGACGACAGCAGGCTTTGATTTTGAGGACTTGAAGTATTTTGAGGCACCACACAGCAGCCCAGACGTTTTGCTACGAAACAGCCGTGGTGGATGGAAGAATGTCCCATAAAAGATCAACAATTCAGTCGAGAGAACGTGATGACGGACCCCGCAGTTGATGGAGGAGTTCAAGCGCGATTTTAAGTCCTCGATTCCCGAATGTCGCAATGTCGATGCGTGGCTAGCGCCATCAGCATCCAAGCTGCTAGGAGTGAAATATTTACAGTCTAATGATTAATACTTAGACTGCAATCTTTTGTTTGCCTTCGGCCCAATTGGAGCAATAACATTCCATGTAGATTAGCTAGCCACCAACATTACTGAACTGGTGATAGTTGAAGGCTATTACTGGCCCAGTCCGAGCCGCCGATATGAAATGGCAGTTGAAAAAATGGCAGCGTAAAAACTCTGACGGGGTATGGGCCGTCTGGCTTGTAAGTATGGCTAGCACACCAACCATACCGGGCAAGCACTTGCCCTGAATAATCTCGATCGAGGTCCGAACTGGAGTAGGAAGACGGTCTTGCCAAATAGCGACAAAAGTATAACTTGCCAAACAGCAAAATAAAGCACAGCTTTTGACTTTTGTCCCCACAATCGGTTTCCTTAAATGGTTCTATCAAAACGTGACCTCCGGAGCTCCGGAGACCTGTGGGCGACTGTTTATTCCATCAGCCGCCTCTCTTCCTCTTACCACAAGCACACCACGATCACCACCTTCTGTCCTACCCGCAGTGTGCCAGTTCCTCTCTTTCCCGGTATCTCCTACCTTTCTCTGGTCTCCTCCCATATATTCTTCGTCAACATCGGCTTTCTTTCAGCTGAGGTTTCATATTGAAGACAGTGCCACCGAAGTCCAGGCCCCTCTCGCTCTCCCTCCCGTACCCGCCATGTGGTGCCCATTGCCCTCATATCAATCATATCTGTCACTTCTGTGTAACTGATGCATTTTTGCACGCCCTGACGCATCGCGTCGCGTCGGTTCTCAATGCCACTGTCTCGTACTGTACTACTGTACGTTGGTAGTACATACTAGTTAATAGCAGTATTATCATAGTCAATATTATCCTCTTTCATTTACCACCAAGGGCTGACACCGGGGGCAAAGAGCGACGCATGCGGACCCCTAGTGCGTTAAATCCATGTGGGCCGCATGTGCGTGTGACATTTGACAAAGGTCTTTGTTACATTTAACCTATTAGTTTACCAAGTACTGCTTAAAATGTAATTATTTACCGCAAATGTGAGATATAGTTTTACAATGGTTACAAATAAATTTTAGCCTTGAGCTGAGGTTTATGTAGGATATACAAAGGTTTTGTTTTCACGAGCCGTAACTCGGCTGCAGATGCGGTCACGGCTTCGCGAAGTGACGGCACAATGCAGTTGCGGCACAGTCCCGCCCATGTGACGAGTCAGACCCATGCCAGGTCTGTGCTCGCCTCCTCGCGCTCACGCTGCGGGCATCACACAGCGGCCCGCCGCACGCCCATCACGCGCCCTGCAGGTGTCACGCAGTGGCTCGCCCTGGCGCCTATCTGATGCCCCACATGGGGAAGTAACAATAGAGCAACTCACGGAAACGTTCAAGGCAAGGATGAACTTACCAATGGAAGTTCCGGCCTCCTTCAACATCGAGCAGCTCGAGCTTCAGCAGGAACTGGCCGATGCGTTGCCAAAAACAAATGAGGACATGTCCCCAAAGCTTAGCTTCTCTAGGAAAATCAGCCCCCAGGAGATAGAGCGACTAAAAGACCATATAAGTGACCATACAATTGACAGTGTTCCGGGAATAGATGACTTCTCATACCGTGATATACTGGCCATGTCAAACACGGCATTGAAGGAACTCCTCCAAGCCTGTCTAGACAGGAGATCTGCACCGTCATTATGGCTCGCAGCGTTGGTAATCGGTCTCCTGAAGCGCGGTAAAGACCCAACAGACCCAGAAAGTCATCGTCTTCTGGTACTCGAGTGTGCCCTGCTGAAATGCCTAATGTTAATACTGGACTGGCGCATTCGGGAATATTCTGAGGATGCGGGACTCTTACCAAGGTCACAGAATGCATTCAGACCCGGGTACCGCACAAACAACAATTCTTTCCTGTTGCGTGTGATGGCAGACCGTGCATTGGCAGAGGGTCGCCCACTCATCCTCGGGTACATAGACCTAAAAAACGCGTTTCCGGCCACGAACAGAGCTGTGCTATGGAATAGGCTCCACAGTGACGGTATCTGGGGCCCATACATTGACTGGATCATGATGCTGTATGACCGGATGGTTTACATGGTTCGTCTGAATGGGCAACTCTCGGACACCTTCAAATCCCTGCTTGGTGTGCTTACCGGAGACCCAACTTCACCTTACCTCTGGAATGTTTTCTTAAGGATGCTCAGACTCAGTGCATTCCCAGGAGATATTACACTGAACGGAAAAGCAGTCCCGAAACTAGAGCAGGCCGACGATTTGATGGTCATTGCATGCTCTGCGGCCAGCTTCCAGGACAAGCTTAACGACACAGGCAGACAGATGGGTGACATTGGCTGCGAGGTCCAGGAGCTGAAGTGTGAATTTGCGGTGGCAGGTGTTCGTCCGAAAGGAGATCTCCACTTTACACTGAATGGAAAGCGGATCAAAGAGGTGTCAATTCTGAAATACGTGGGAATTTGGCACAACTTTCGCTCGAAAGACATGTACTCGGAGCACCACCGTGTCTCCTGCGAGAAAGCTGAAAATGCTGCGAATGTCTGCTTGGGAGTGGACCGCTATGTTGGTGACTTACCAGTCTGGGATGCCCGCACTCTCTATATGGCCCGAGTCGACCCCTATCTGATCTCAGGCGCCGACATCTGTCCTGACGTCGTCGAATCGCGAATTTTGGAGAAAGAAGCCATCCAGCACCATTACCTGAGAAGAATGCTTGGTCTTACTGCAAGATCCATGACAGCAATTCTCTTCTCGGAAACTGGGCTGGAGCCAATTCGGTATCGAAGGGTTAGACAGCTCTTGAATTACCTGATGCATCTTGTGGTGCTGGAATCAGACTCAAGGCTCATTGCAGACGGCCTGCTAGACTCCGTGGAGCTCGCTAAACAACATAAAATCTCGTGGATTAACGACATCTGCCTGGTCTTATCGAGACTGCCGATCCCCATTTACTGGGATCTGATGCAGCCAAATGCTCTATCAAAGGCAACAGTTGAAAGTCTGCTGAAGAGCCTCACAAGTTCCATGGAGGAATTTATCCAAGCCTCAATTCTATCTTACAGCAAAACCCGCGATCTTTTTGCTGAGCGGCTTGAAATGGTCAATAAGAAACGCATCAGAAAAGTGTTGTTCTTCCGACATTACTTACGGGTCAGCAACGAGAAACATCGCCGAGCCCTGACACATGTTCTGCTATCAGGCCATGCTCTCGCTAGTGAACGGATGACATGGGCAGATCGCGACCGACCGGAGGCTGTACCTGACCAATGGAGGTTGTGCCGGTTCTGCAAAATTTGCATTGAGGACCCGGTCCATGCACTGTTCGGGTGCAAGCATCCACCATTAATTGAACTTCGGCGGGCCTTTTACTTGCGCCTCTTTGACACAGTGCCGGCCATGAAAGGCAGATATACTGATGCTGGCCTCTTCTTCCGTGACTTGATCTCTCATCGGGAAATCACCGCGCTGCTCGCAAAGTACGCATATGATGTCCTGGAAATTTTCTATGCAACCCCGATGCTTAGAATCCGAAGAGAGTTCTACCTCTCCCACGCACAGATTGCGCCGGGCCCCCAACCGGCATAACAACTGAAAATTTTACTTTCTTACTCTCTATTTTTGTTTTCTTTCACTCTAGGTCTCGCATGCGTGCCCAACGGGACTGCAGTCGTTGCAACGGCGGAGCAACTCCTGACAGCGTGGGGAGTATTTTTCCCGTGCGGTTTTCCCTGCGTTAGTCTGCCCGGCGTTCGTCCGTGTTGGGCAGGGAGTTGTTACCGTTGTTGTGGGGTCTCCGCCCCCCGTCGGTAGTGCGTTGTGCTCTAAGGGCATCTTGGAGCTGGATATGGATAGCCACCCATATGTTAGTTACATGTTTGTTCTTAGTAAACTGGTAGTTCCAATTGTGGGACCGCGCCAGTATAATTTATCCTCCTCCTCCTCATGGTATTCTTAGTTGGGACCTTGTCGTGCTTTGTGCGCAGTGTCCTTGTTGGCGTGTGATCATATCTTTATCAGTATGCAACCCCGCCTGCACATTGCCTTTGTCGGCACTGGAGCCCACCTGTACGTTGCCTTTGTCGGCATGGGAGCCCACCTGTACGTTGCCTTTGTCGGCATGGGAGCCCACCCGCACATTGTCTTTGTCGGCATGGGAGCCCACCTGCACGCTGTCCACGTCGGGCTAGGACTGTGTGCCATTTTTGTCCGGACTTGGCCAGCACGAGACCGGGGCTTTGTCCCGGCTCATGGAGCATGTCTGTCAAGTTTAACCCGATTGGGTTAAACACGACTTAAACGCGGGCCGCCATCCCCGAATCATGATGGCTGTTGTGACATGCCGTGAGGCCGATGTTTGACAGAAGTAAGTTTTGGCGGGGTAGTAAATATTTCATTGCATCGCGCAGGTAGACAGTATGAGAACATAAACCAAACCTCAGCAAAAGAAGAAATGAAGCCAAGTAGCAAAGGCACACATGGATTTTTTTTCAGTTTTGGGCACTTTTTGATCCTTTGGAAGAATGGCTCGTATCTTGCCCAATTCTGCACGGATTGAGGTCGGAGATGGCGCGTTTTTTTCTGCTGATTCATGGGTAATGATTAATATAAATGATCAGAGGAAAATAGCAGAATTCCGGTCATCTAGTGTATGGCGCCATCAGTACCTTGAAACTGACCCGGAAACTTCAAATCTTGTTAAAATGGCCTGAATTCTTGGGGAAACATGCTTGCATGCACTTTAACTAATTTAATATAGTCTTTTCTGCTGCATCTTTGTAGGGGCTTTGATATTTTGCTTTTATGGTCCAAATCTTGTATGTACCGAAGTTGTGGCAGAGACATCCCAGAAAAGTCTTGTTAGGATGGATGAGGGCACTAAATATCCTGCTGAACAAGAAAACGCATCAAAAACGCGTCCGACACGCTCCAGAAAACAGGGTAACACACAACTGGGACATACACTAAGTACAAAATACATCAAACAGTCCGAGTCTGCTTGCTGCTCTCAGTGGTATCGAAAAAATGAGACAAGAAAAAGAGAGGAATAAAAAGGAAAGGAAAACATGCACACCTCATTAAAAAGAGGGTGTGTCAAGAAAAAAAGTATGAAAAGTGTGATTCCAAGGCTGATGCAGATTTGTAGGCCATATTCCAAGGTCCCGTCTGGCAGTGTGGCCTATAGAACCATACATTGCATCTTTATGAAACTCGAAGATGCGTGGGACAAGATACGGCCCTCCCCCGACTGTGTGTCCCTTTGTCATAGGGTCTACAGTTTTTTACACTTTCCTGGCTGATCTGCAGTCTTTGCTCTCGTTTCAAGGTTTCCCAGTGTTTTCCCCAAAATCAAAGTATTTAGTGCAGTATTATATGTATATAGGACTCTTGTACTAACCTCACAGAGGTCTTAGAGCACTCGGAATCCCTACATCAAGAGGAGGGGTGAAGATTAGCTAATTTGGAATAGTGATCAGGCCACGATGAATAAAAATATACCAAATGGCCTACACACTGCATTAAAACACTAAAAATAGATTGCACTTGGTTTCGAAACCAACGAACAAGAATTGAAGAAGATAGAGGGAAAAGAAGAAAAGCTATCAAAAAGCGACCCAAAATGGGCACGAGATCGGACCTTTCGGATGATCGGTTTCGGTCGGATCTCAATATCTTGAATTTGATTCACTGGCTGTTTAACTCGATTCGGCTTTATCACCAGGAGGGATAGACCTGAATCGTCCATCTTCATTGACGGCTCCAGAGACTCTACCCGAGTCTACGTGGGGAATTGATCCCAACAAATTTGACCTCCTCCTCCGAGCTGAGGTCACCTCGCATCAAGGTGCCTCCACCTCACGGCAGCACTAGTCGTGGGAACGTCCGCCAAGATCCGCAGATTGTGCACCTCTTGTTTGCCAAGTCCGGACAAAAACGGCACACGGACGCAGTCCCTAGCCCGACGCGGACAGCGTGCAGGTGGGCTCCCACGCCGACAAAGACAATGTGCAGGTGGGCTCCCATGCCGACAAAGGCAACGTATGGGTAGGCTCTGGTGCCGACAAAGGCAACGTATGGGTAGGCTCTGGTGCCGACAAAGGCAATATGCAGGCGGGGTTGCATACCGACAAAGATATGATCACACGCCAACAAGGACACTGCGCACAAAGCACGACAAGATCCCAGCTAAGAATACCATGTGGGGCATCAGATAGGCGCCGGGGCGAGCCACTGCGTGACACCTGCAGGGCGCGTGATGGGCGTGCGGCGGGCCGCTGTGTGATGCCCGCAGTGTGAGCGCGAGGAGGCGAGCACAGACCTGGCATGGGTCTGACTCGTCACATGGGCGGGACTGTGCCGCAACTGCATTGTGCCGTCACTTCGCGAAGCCGTGACCGCATCTGCAGCCGAGTTACGGCTCGTGAAAACAAAACCTTTGTATATCCTACATAAACCTCAGCTCAAGGCTAAAATTTATTTGTAACCATTGTAAAACTATATCTCACATTTGCGGTAAATAATTACATTTTAAGCAGTACTTGGTAAACTAATAGGTTAAATGTAACAAAGACCTTTGTCAAATGTCACACGCACATGCGGCCCACATGCGTTTAACGCACTAGGGGTCCGCATGCGTCGCTCTTTGCCCCCGGTGTGAGAGACCTTTGATTTTGAAAATATTCCTACTTACTTGCCACTGGGTGACTTTCCATAAGATTAGATTTATGCTGGGGAATAATTTCGGTCATTTTGCCGAGATGCCGGGACAGCTGTCAGGACCCCATCGGGCTCAGATCTCACTTGGAATTTTTTCGACCCTCTTCTAAAGCTTAATTAAATTATAATCTAGAGGGGGGGTCCCTACCCCCTCTTCAGACTTTCTTACTCTTGAATAAATGATCTTTGTTGTTTTCGTCAGGCTCTCGTCCATTCGCGTTGCCGCTTTGGGCTGCGTGTCACTGATGTCACGGACGTCACTGCTCTTCCTTCCGCCTCGTCGCACCACACCTCGTCCGCACAAACGACCGTCACTCATTGGCTCACGGCGACGACGGCGACGACGACGATCGATGTCTATCACAATACCTCGTTTCCCTTCATTCCTCCCTGTTTCGCCCTGGTTATCCGCCACAAAATCACCGGTCTCACCGATACTGCCACACTTTGGAAACGGATCCAATTACCACTCACCAAGAAAGTTAAAAGGATGGACTAAGCGGGCGGGGCTGCAGGGTACATCAGGTTCTGCCCTCCTTGTTGCTGCTTTAACCCGGCATCCGTAGCGACGCGCTAATAAACAAAACTCTAATTTTCTGCACCCGACATCCTGCTACGGCTGAACCCGGGCGTTCCTCGTCTGCTGAGGGTTATAAAGGCCTAACGGGCTTCGATGTTTTCTCGTTCGAGGTCTGCTCCTCGTTCTTCACATTCCTTTCATCTTCATTTCCTCATCCATCTCTATGTCAGATCCCAGCCTTCCTCCATTCACGCAGAGTGGCCCTCCGGCGTCTGCGCAAACTGGCCCTCCGCCTCCTCAGCCATCTGGAGCTCCTGTCAACTTCCCCTGCCATTCATTACGACGCTAGTGGGAGACCGTGGTTCCGCGGCCCAGACGGCACTTGGATTGGGAGCAATCATTTCGTACGTTGTTCTCAATCTTGGCTCGCGGCGCTCTCGTTGATACCTACCAGCAGCCCAATCTGCACCCGTCTCAACAGGCGCCTGTCCCTTCGCAATCGGATAGGTCTGCGCATTCTGCCGCCCAGGTGCGTAACAGCAGATAAATGTGTGTTAAAATCTAACTGATCATTCGTAGTTCAACATCGCGCCACCCAGCTCCAGTCGCTACCCACCCCTTATCGATCCCAGCCTCCTTCCGCACCTTCCGGATGACGACGACCTCGATCTTTCTGATCCGGGGACCATCGCCAAAGCGAAACTCAAGCCGGCCACCAAGGTCGGAAGCGTGCGTCAGAAAGGCCACAAGGACAAGGGCAAAAAGCGCCCGTATTCCTCGGACTCCGACAACAACAGCGAGGCCGAGCGCTCTGCCAAACGTGGCCGCCGCAAGGGGTCGCCGAACTGGTCCAAGAACGATATGGGGAAGCTTCTCGATCTTGTCGAGAAGCATCTTCCTCTCGGTCAGAAGGGTTGGACGTTGGTGGTAGACGCTTTTTGCAAGTGGGCTGATGTGTCGGGTCGCCCGCAGCGTGATGGGAAAGCTATCGAGGGCAAATATAAGACGGTGTGTGCGCATAGTCTCATTTTCATTACATATCTGACCATCAATAGCTTCTAAAAACCAAGAAGCCCACCGGCGACGCCCACTGCCCTCCCGAAATCAAACGCGCCCACCAGATCGAAAGCCTGATCAACGAGAAAGCTGATACCCGCGAGATCAGCGACGACTCTGATGTCGGCGATGGTGCTGGCAATGCGTCAGACGATAGCGTCGAGATTCTTGACCGTTCGACTGTGCGCACCGCTGTTGCTCGCCGCGCTGCCACTCCTCCTCTTCGTCGGAAGTCACGGATGAATGCCCCTGAGCTCGTCAACAAGCTCTCCCAGGCCTTCGATCCCGCCGTTCTCAAATCTCGTGACGACGAGCGCTCCCTCCGCTCCTTCCAAACCACCCAGTTCCTCGCGCTCACCCAGCAGCTCCGCGATGTGCAGGCTGCCAATGAAGGCCTGCGCAACGAGCTCGCCGTTGTGCAGCGTGCTCGTGACCGAGCAGAGCTGAAGCTTGAACTGCACCAGCCTGGCTTTGCCGGCTTCACTACTAGCGGTCCCCGCAGCCGTGCGAGGGTACATCGCAGACGAATACCCGGACCTTGTTCGAGTGGGCGGCAAGATTCGTTGTGAGAGGGTTTATCCTGACGGGGGCCGATGTACTCAATGGTTCACAGATGGCGAGGATTCTGAGAAGGAGAACTGGGACCCTAGCTCGTCTTCCTCAGGTCGTTTGTCTTCTCCTTTCGACCTCGCCTCGTCGTCATCACTACCGGGCCCTTCGCAGTCAGCCGTGTCTGTTGCCGACTGCCAGCAGCCAATCAACCCCGCTTCTGACCTTGGGGCTTCGGCTATCGACGCTGGTCCTTCAGATGTTTCCAAATAGAATGGTGAAGTCGGTCGAATCTGAACACTCTTCTGATCTTTTGGACTTCTTACTTAGACTCTCCCTTAATCACCACTAATTTGCGCTCCTTTACTTTCTTGGACTCTTATATCCCACATTCCTTTGTGACGAACAATCTATTCTATCTACTACAATGTGTTGTGATACGTAGTCAATCAACTTGTTGGCTCGTAAATTGCAATGTTGTGAAAACGTGCAACACGATCTGAGCGCCGTTGTTCCCCAAACATCATACTTTCAAAGCTCGACCAAACCCGCTCATCTTCTTGGTTCTGTTTCCACAATGGCATGTAGACGGTGCGAATTTGGTTGATGCCGACCAACCGTGCACGCAAGTTGTTCAGGCGAAGGCAAATTTCTATCAGATCTCCTCGCTCACGTTGCCTGCCGATCTCCAATGGGATTCGGAGACGTCCAAACGATCCCTGCAATCCACGCATTCCCCACTCTGCCGTCTGCCGATATGAAAGCAGCTGCCGATCAAATGCAAGACGCTCCTCAATCTCGGCGATTGTTCCCTGCATTCGTTGGCCGGTTTTAATTGGCGCCCGGATTTTGCCCTCAATCTGCTGTGCCCCCCCCTCGGAAATGCTGTATCTGCGACAAGATAAAATCCATCTGGTGTTCGTGTTCGAAGTTTTTCGTAGATAGGCTGCGCAACTCGAGAGTCGTGCCAACTGCCGGGTGCATTGATCTTGGCGGCAATCACAGTACCTCAATTTTTGTTTTGAGCACTGTAGTACACCCTCGATACAAATGCGAACTCACCTAAAGGTGCAAACGCAATGACATTGTTGATGTAATGCTCGGAAAGCCAACCATTGTAAGTGGCATTCTCGATTTCCGGATCATCGGATGTCTGGCAAAGCAGCTTCAGTCCGTCAATGCTTGCAAACGCCCCTGTCAAAAGGGGATGGCGTGCGACAATCAACTCGTTGTATCCAGAAAATTCGTTGTCGTCGGGCCACTGGATGCGAGCTGCGGGCATCTGCCGGAGGATGTACAGAAGAAGATCAAGCCCAAATGTGATGTAGCGGGAGACTGTGCTTGGAATTATGGCGAAGATCTGTTGGAGGCTGATCTCGCGCATTGTCGAGTTGAGGTAATGAAGGAGTAATCCTAGCGCTCCCGACGCGTCAAGCGATCGTTTGCCTGGACGTGTTGCTCCCTTACCGGGGGCGTCGGCACGGGGAATAGGTGTTGTTTCCCATGCAACACCAAAACCGGCATCTAAGATCTTGTCGAACGTCGCGACATCAAAGCCCATTGTTGTGATGTAGGCTCGGTCATTGCGACTTCTATAGAGGATCTGCCATGCCGTGGCTCCCCGAGGATTTCGGGCCAATTGAGGACGACACAGGTACAAACGGCTCGGTTTTCGCCGCTCTGTGCGCAGCCTATGCACCTCAATAGCCCCGAGTACCATCACAGCCATTGCGGTTCCTGCCATGAGTGGTCCGTCTTCTATTCCGTCCTCGTCGATGTCTTCAAGTTGATGGTGCAAAAATGACACGTCGAGATCCATTGTGGATGAAGGCGGACGCGTCGAAAGAATTGAGACGCGTTGATTGTTGATGTTTACACAGCACCGTGACAGTCAACAACAAAATATATATCTAAGATGATTTATTCTCAGCTATTCGTTATGGGAAGCCAAAGCGAATAGATTATAGGTATAGATTGTTATGACGGTATCGCTGGCACCCCCAGATATTCTCCAGAAATTAATTTAATCTTATGGAAAGTCAACCACTCATGCGAGCAGATATATATATTCCCATTCTTATGACTCTATTGAGTTGAACAATGGCGCCGGAGGTTCCGGAAGTCACGTGAGACAATTACCAAAACAAGTTTGATGTGTGGGGACAAAAGTGCGGTTCTATAAAGCACCCGCTAAACATGATTTCATGGCTTGGGTAAGTGGATATGCGGAGAGATATTGTACATGATCTACGTGCATCTTGGGCCAACAAAGTTGTCAGGAAGGAAATAACATGATACGCAGACAACGACTGTAGACAGACTGGCCAGCTATGCATAACCGGTCGCCACCCTATATTTGTAGCCAGGGCGCGAGACCATGCTTTTGACAAGGGGGCACCAAGGACCAGGTATGGAAAGGTCAGTATGAGCCTCTCCGCGCCAAAGGCGATGAATAGTAAGCACCGTGTGCACTGCGCTGCAGGTCGTGCACGCCTTGCCCAAGAGACATCCGACCAAGCGCACGCGCCGCGATTGAGGGGGGGATCTGAAGAGTATTTCGCACGCAAAGGCAACGCGCTCGCCATCCCTGGATCTTCGCGCTTCGACGATGCTTTGGAAGCAGATCGGGAGCGCAGAACGCTGGTGCGCGAGAGGGAGGGGCGCTGGGACGTCGCGGGTGCGCAGTCGGAATCGCAGGACGAGGGCGAGGGTGAGCGACGCTGTGGGACGGAGACCGGGAAACGACTACGACCGAAAGACAAAGTGTGGCACGACCACAAGCACCCGCCCACCCACCGTAATCAAACCCTCTCCCCCTGCGCTTCCGCCAAAGGCGCACCTCCAGCGACTCCGTGTCCTAAGTTATCTCGAGTCCCAGCCCGAGGAAACCTGGGCGTGTCCATCTAGAAGCAAAGATCCCGTGCAGTAGGGATGCAATGAGACACGCGAGTCGCAGGCGCAAAGGGACAGACAGCTGCACAATGGCGGCGGGGTCCTGAGTGGCGCATCCTTCCCGTCAGAGCTGCGGCGCTTCTCAGACTGGTAGATCCCAGGTTCCCCCCCGGTGCCAATGTCGGCGGTACCAGATGCGTGGTCCTGGGGAAGGAATACACATCCGTCGAGCCGGCCACCTCGGCGTGCACGGACGGCTCGTTGGAGCGAAGGCAGTGGTGCGCGCGGGGGATCGACTCGCGTCCAGGTCGCACAGAACGAGATGGCGCGATCGAGTAGCGGTAGAAACGAGGAAGACGGCGAGGGAGGAAGCGGGCGGAAGTGCGAGACGGCGTGCCGCGATGGTACGCTCTCCCTGTGTGTGCATGCGTCTGTCCGGAGGACAGACGGGAGCGCAGAATCCCAAGCAGCGGCCAGAGCTGCGAGCGGGCGAGTAGTCCGGCGGCAAGGCGCTGGCGACAGGATGAGCTACACACGCGCGCTGCACGGCTATCCACGGCTGGGCATGGTACGGCCGGAAAGCCGCTCCCGATAGATGGGCAGCGCTCCGACCACATCATCACGACCCTGTTTCCCAACCTTGCATGGACGCCAGGTCAGAAGCGGAGATACCGTCGCATGGATGGCGAGCGGGGACGTGGGGCGGGAGTGCGAACTGTATCCCCTATCGACCGGGCGAGAGATGGATGGGATGGGAAAGGCCGGGTATGGGACACGTCCACTGGCGTGAGCATGCTGGCGAAAGCACAGACTCGACGCGATCCAGAGGAGGGTGTGAGGTGCGCGCCCTCCCCCCGCTCGACCCTCTTTTCCGACGGGGACGGGGGTGCGTAGCTGGCAGGACCTCAATAACACGGCCTCTCCTCACTTCGACCCCGCGTCAGACGCGCAGCCCGAGCCCGACAGGGTGAGAGACGCGCGAGGCTCGCACATACACGCGGTCGAAGTCGCTAGGAGGACGACGGGCGACGCAGGCGGGGTGAGGGGTGAGATGGAGAGGCCGGGAGGGGGTCGGGAAATGGGTGCGATCGAAAAACAAATATGTCACTGCCACTGCTCATCCTCCCGGCGAGAGCGTCTGTCAGGGAGCAAGCTTGCGCATGCGAGAATGGCACGGAGCTTGGGATCGCTTCTGTCCTCCGCTCCTCTTCGAGGCGCCGCCCGCCTGAGAACCGCGCCGCATTGTACGTCGGGGGCATCAGCACGGTGCAAATCAGCATGCAGTGATGCGGGTGGCGTGTGGCGCGTCGAATGGGGCGTGAGGAGCGCCACGCCCGAGCGGCACATCTGCAGTCGACGCGCGCGATCCCGATCCCGTTCTGCCTTCCGCCAGAACTGTGCCCGTGGAACGCCTTCGCGGCCATCCGAGGGTGCGGGAGGGCGACGTTGTCGACTTGAAGGGTGTCTTCGATGACGGCCCGGGGATACGGCGAGAGCAGTAGCGAGGGATCCACGCTCGGGAGATTGGGAGGTGGGTGCGGGACGGAAGGATGTGGGTGTGCGGATGTGGAGGGAATTGTCCAAGCGAGGACGGCTCACGATATCCGAGATGTGGTGGCGAGGTCGTGGAGGATGGGGGTGATATCGCGAGGTGTCAATGCGGCAGCGTCGTGCGCTCATCCACATCGGCGTTGGGCAGACGCACGGCGAGATGGGCGGACTGCAGTATGTAGGCCTTGCCAGCAGACGTGTGCCTATTGGCGTCGGCGCCTAAGAATCGACGATCCCGCGCGATAGAGAACATCGTGAAAAGTGTATGCCGAGCGCTGAGAAGTAAAGATCGTGAGTGTTGACAGGCAATAGAGGGAGAATAAAGACACGCACCGATTAAGAAGACGGTACGCTGCGCATTGTGCTCTGCGTGTAGATGGGGAGGCTCGATAGGTCGGACTTCGAGCGAGCAGCACGCCCACCTCCTCCTCGCGCAAACGCCCGAGATCATCCATCCACATTGGAGAGTGCGCACCACATATCAGCGGCGTGTGCACTCTGCATCCGGGCTTGTCCTCGGCGGGGGATGAGCAGGATCCAGGGCAACGATGTGCGCGAATTGGCTCGAGACTCCGGCATGGGACGCGTGACAGAGCATGAGTGTAAGGCGCGAGCGAGGATGGAAAGGTACATGCCGACTCGACGGACGTTGCGCTGCACTGGACGCTGCGCGCGCACACACGCCTCGCGCCGGTCTTTCGATTGGGCACGTCATTCGGGATCTGGACAGTCATTGCGTTGGCTTCAAAACAAAATCTAAACGACGAGGCTCACCTGCACCCAGCATACCGTCGAGTTTAAAGGAACCCAGTCCTTCGTCAGAATGAGATACTGAATCGCACTCTCCGATTGGTCGTAAAGGGGGAAAGTACTGAAGGACTTGGACTTGGACGCCGAAAGCCAAGATGCGATTCTAGTGATCCATTTCGAAGTATTGGTCGTACAAGTGAGAGCCAGACAAGCGAAAGTCGTCTTCTTCAATTAAAGAACAGATTTCGCGTTAACCCAGACGGATCCACGCAATCCCGACTTTCGGTGGCCGCCAGGTGGTCGTGCTTCAGTGCAAGGTTGATGGGTGGCAGTGCCCGTTTGGCCGCCGGCAAGGATGATGGTCCTAGTCAACATGGACAAGTTACAGTTTAGTACCCTAGTTGACAAGTCCTTGGGGCTTACCTGCATGCACAGTAGAGGTGATTGGACGAGCAATGATTAAACATGATTATGTGTTGAGACAGCAATTGATTAATCAAACTTCATATAGATTCTTGAACCCGCACAACATTTATAGTCTGCCAATACTCCCAAGATGGTCGAACGGGCGCTCATCAGCGTCGAATCAGGCGACGGGGAGGCGAGGCGAGACCACAGGAAACTCCGTTTGTGGGAGGGTTAAGCCCACGGGATCGAGATGGCGATGGGGCGCACTAGTGGGAGTGATTTTTGTTGGCGTCATGAAAAAGATAAAACTGAACTGCGGCAGTAGGTAGACACTAATTGAGGCAGTGTTGAGGTCAAATTCCCGCAGTGCCGTGGTGGCATGGGAGGCCGGTGGCGGAACAGGGCAGAATACACCACCAATTGCCAATTGGGTGGCACCGGCCCAGGGTCCCGGTGGCAGAATAATTCTGTTTGTCGAGATAGCCGTGGTGGGGAAGGCCGAGGATATGACAGGGTTCCACAGCGTCGGAAACCGATTTCGACACCCTCTCAGTCCATGGTGGATGTCGGAGAAGGAAGGAAGGAAGGAAGACAAAGACCAAACAAAGACCATTGATGTGATATCACCCATCATTGATTCGGACCGAGGTCCAAGCGTGGCTTTCCCAAAGACCACTTTGTTGCGAAAGCATCAACAACCAAGAGACAAAGTCTCTCATTACCCCAGGTATCGGCTGGATAAATATTGCTTCCAACTAGAGTCATCATTGCGGCTCAAATGGAACAGCCGACTTGAGCCGAGTCGAGTCAAGTCGAACGGCCGACTTGAGGTCAACTTGAGTGACTCAAGTCGGGTTATCAGTCAGGTGTTTCTTTTCGTACGAGAATGCGATTGGGGTGATGAAAAAAAAATCTGATTTTTTGTGATGGCATGACATATGACATGACAGTCTGTGTCAGGTAAAATCATTTTTCGCCTTTTGCATTTTTATGAGTGCTGGAGGTGTCAGAAGCAATTTGGAAAATTGCACCGACTAAGTCGACTTCAAGTGACTAAGTCGACTTGGTCAAGTCGACTTGGTTCAGAAGTCGACTCACCGAGTCACGACTCGACTTTTCGAGTCGCGGCAACATTACTCGGTTGAGTAAGTGATCGGCGGACCGACTGTTCGATCTACACATCGAATACCATATTTCGTCAAAAATAATCTTCTCTCAGACTCTCATGTCTCAAGATCTCAAGGCTTGAACGGGTGAGGACGAATGGGAACCTGTTCAGCTTGGAGATAAGGACAGGTCTGCGAGTGCGCGGTTATGGCTGAAACGAGGATCAGCTTGAGCCAAACACGACTGAGGAACCGAATCATTTGCCATACACCGGTAAATCATGGATAGAATTTGAGTGAATCCTAAAAAAGAGAAAATGGGCCAGGAGGTAAAAAGAAATCAACGAGGCGAGCGGAAACCTACGTCGAAGGTGAAGTTATGCCTGTTAAAGGTGAGTTCAAGGGTCAAGTAAACGCAGAGCCAGGAGGTTGCTTCTTACCCACTGGCGCGCGAAAGAAATTCCGGTGGTCTTGCTCCTCGTTATCTTCAATGTGCTGCAACCAGTCAACGAATCGCGCGGCATTGCCTGCGGGCTCGCCTAGGGCGAGATTACTGAAATTCAAGGTAAAATCGAATAAATGTAGAGGCCAACCTTCGAAAGATCCAGTGATGATGATGACGGGCCGTCCTTCGGTACCTTTCTCAACGCGGAGTCGAGCGTACCGATCGAGGAATGGAATCCTACAAACATGCATCAAACCATATTCTTGCAGCGAGATCGCAAATACCCACCATATGACGGCGCCTTGTTCGCAATCCGCTGCGCAAACGCCTCCGACGTGCTCGTGTTGGACCCATAGAGCACGTAAAATGACTGCAGCGGCAACGGTTCGCCATGAGTGCGGAGGAGGGTGCCAGGGACCCTGCGGAGCACTGCGCTCCACATATGCCGCCGGTCCGCCGCGGCGAGGAGGTGTACCGCAGCGGACCGCGGGGAGGCGTGGATGCGCGGCCCTTTGGGTTTCACGGTCAGGGTCTGCTTGATCTCGAGGGTGTACGACGGGTCGATGAAGGAAAGGTCGAATTTCTGGATTATGGATGCCATGACGAAACTGTTAGTGAGTTGAGTTCAATCAGCGCGAATGTATATAGGGGAGTGAAGGAATGACTCACGTTACTCCACGTTACTGTTGGATTGAATCAACATCTTGTTGGTTGAGTAAATTGGGTGGGTGGTGCACCTTCTTGCCAGTGCACCGAATCCGTATTGGCATTACCGGATCAATTTGGTTGAAAACCGGATGGAAATTAAACATACAGGTTACCACGCATTCGGCTTGCATCCATTGCCATCAGCAATCACTCGTCCATAACACCGAAGACTGACCAGCAGCACTGCTCGAACTTCCCATCCAGCATGAGATTGATTGACGGGGAATGAAAGAGACGTAAGGCCAACCACGAAGCTTGAGAAGCAGCTGGTGGGAGATATCTGCATCTCTTCAATCATGTCCTTCACCGCGAGGGTTCCGAAGGCGGGCATGAGGAGGCTGGCGTGCCACATTTCGTGGACTTAGGCGCGAAAACGGGGTGGTAAACCGACCCCAGAGATGTCTGTCCCAACGCAAGCAAATTTCGTCGAGCTTGTGGGCCCTAAGTACTCGGCGATGGATCATGTTAGTCAGAATAGAGAGTAAACACCTAAGATTTCATGGAATAAGGAAATTCGTCGGGACGCTTGAAGGTGCTCTGCATGACCGACAGGGAAATTGCCTTCGTAGAAGATAGAAGATTACAGGCATTCGTCACACAGTATGTGTACAGGAGGAGAAATAGAGGGGCGATAATGTCCGCACAGCGAAATGCAACAGTGCTTGAGCCCTGAAGGCCCAGGCAAATAAGATAATACCAAAATCGCAAAGAGTTGTGTTCGCCCCAGATTAGTCCAGTACCAGAACTTTGAGGATTTGGAAGCGGCGAGGGGGAGGAGAGTCTGGGACCGATAGGAGGGTATAATTATTTTGAGTTACCTCGCAATCCAGACAAGAAGGTGCCACTGACAAGGAAAGCCCAAGGAAAGCCGCACGAAACAGCGAGTTCGGTGCTTGAAGGATCGCATAGGGGCAAGTAAGACCTCGGGTAACTCAAGCCTTAGGAAAGGAAGACACCGCCGTGCAGAGGTAATGGTCGAAGACAGAGTCTGACAGACACGACACGGAGTTGAAGCGGCCCGATTTGTTTCGCCCACTGCCACACGGCCTTTTGCCTTCGCAACTTTCATTTCTACCCAGCGAATAAATCCGGCCCGGGTACTCTGAGCGCAATGCTAAGAGGTGCCACACCTCGTACCTCTTTGATGCGATGCATGTTGCTTTACATAAGTTTGGACTTGAACAATCGGTTCAAGTATCGGCCCGCATCACGCCGGTTCATGCGGTCTTTGTGATAACGTCACGCGTTACTTCCCTCCTTCACCCACTCAGCGCTCAGCTCCCATGCTGATTGACCATCGGCTGCATGTGATCTGACCCGCCTAATCTTTGACGGTACCAACTCACGCAAGTCCTCGTGCCACCCAAGTGCCACCTTGTGAGTCTCTTTTTTTTCGCCGTTGTCCATTCAAGGACTGCTCATTGCTGATTCTGAACCCTTGGATTCGCTCTTACTCGACTCCTTCACGGATTTTTGTGTGGTTAGCAACGCCGAAGTTGTCCTCAAGTCACTCGGTGCGTTAATCTCTTTTTACTTGCTTCGAATTTGTCAATGACTTGTTCCCATCCGGGTTTCGTAACCGGACCTTCCAACGCCGAGTTCGTGTTGCCCACTTAAGACTCGAAGTCAACTCAGACCATTGATTTTCTACTGGGTGCCTTGTTTGAGCTAAAATTATCAAGGGCCACCATCGACTTCTGCCACTCGGGCGTCGAAACTCGGCCCAAGTACGTCCCTCTCTTCATTTTCATGGCCACTCTGACATTTCGTTAGAATTTTGAACCTTGGCCCCTGAGTATCTCAATAGTTTCTGACAGACTCTATACATGCATGGGTATAGTTCCTTCAACTTCTCGATGAGGACAACCCGCAAACACCGGCGCGGTTCTACAAGGTACGAGACCATGGCCTTTCGTTCGACGGACGGGACTGAAGAGCTTGCAGAAGATAACTCAGGCTAGGAACTCAAGTTTGCCTGGGAACTTGAGTGTTGTCAGAACTCCAGTTTCCGTACATAGAACTCAAGCTCACGCGACTCTTGAGTACTCCGGTGTAAATGGATAAATTGAACTGAAATTAGAACTCAAGCTCTAGGATCTCAAGCCCCAACACCAACTTGAGTCGCGTGGGGAACTCAAGTCACAACGACGACTTGAGTTCTCGCGTTTTGGAGTTGAGTGCTTAGACAATGCTTTGATTACTTGATGTCGTATACAGTTCTCGTGGACTTGATTCTCCAACGGTCTAGAACGGCAGGATCTTAAGAGAACGTGCCTGTATTTCTTTTGGTGCCACACCGAAATTCCATCATTTTATCCTGGCTTGATTCTGACCACTTTGCATTTAGAACTTTCCCTTTGAGCCCTTGGAAATCCCCCTTGCGACGAGGTGACCCGAGAATATGTAAACGCCTTCATCAATTACCCTGCGCCCGGTCATTGTATCCGCCGCGTTTACTCGTCTACCGCTACCTCTGTGAGACCGGATCGAAGACCCTGGGTACTCAATTCCTTCTCAAAGGAGCGGACCCCAATCCTGACCCCAATCCTAAAGGTTGGGCATCTTCAAAGTTTGGCCGGGCCGCACTCACTTTTCTACCAATGAAGTCGAGCATCATGAGAGCGCACTCGAGATAGCTGTATCAAAACGATATCTAAAAGTCGCAAAGATGCTCCTCGAAGGTGGCCCCGACCCAAATATTCACGGTGGGGTTTCGTCTGTTCTTTGCTTCCCAATTCTCATACACTTCTTTTTTTGGGGAGGGGACTCTGGCACTGTGCTGCAGATAGTGACCGCTGCTGGCTACGAGGAAATTGTGAAACTTCTTCGTGCGCACGGAGCAACTTGAACCTCGTGATTCCTACGGATTACGAACAACACTAGGAACCCATGCTTCGATCTTTGTTGTACATTAGATACCGGCGTGGCTGAAATGCATTTATTTGACTCGGAAAGACATGTGTAGTTTTTCTAGTCGACATTATTTTGGACCCAACCGTGAGAAATCTCTTACCGCCGCTTCCATAATGCTGACCCCGATGCGCCATCAGCACATCCACACCTCCTCTCTTCTTTCTTCCTTCGACTTGCCCAAGTACTTTATTTCTGATTGCCCCACGTAGTGTCGACGAGTCACCAGAAAAACAACGCAATTTATCAACCAATTGAACAACGCCTGGCTTTACAGTTTACCTACCAGGCTACCACGAGTTATTATGTAAATGGATGAGAGCAAATTGGCAAGATCTTGCCGGGAGGGGATGAGTAAAATTGGAGGAGGCAGTTGAACGGAAGAGGGACATTCCATGACACATGACAGTGGTTAAGTGGCCGGATGATCCGAGTCGGGGGCCGTGACTCGGAGTGACTCGTCACGCCATCAAACACGATCACCTGATTGGCCAGTGGGGACCGGCATCGGATGATCGACAAGCGGCAGCTTTGTCATTGTTTGGTTCGCGGGAGGGCTCGGTTCCAGTCCCACAGCGCTAATAACTTTTTTCCCACCCACGTTATGAAAATTCTGAAGCGGCAGATTTGTTCCAAGCATGAAAAAGAATAATAGTACTGTGCCGAATTTTTAGCATTCACAAATTTTACCAAGATACACCTGCCTCCGCGGCATTCTGAGCGAATTCTCCGTAGGAAAGATGAAAATAAAAAATCCGGCGCAGTACTTTTATAGGGGAACTATCTTCCTGCGGCTTTCTCTGCAAAAGTTTAGAGATACACGCAGAAATGAAAAAGTTATTACACTTTTGGGCAGACAGCTTAAACGCGTCGGGTCACTGGTGTGACTACTGTGACAAAGCAATTTCTGCGAGCGCGTCGAGACTCCTCAGCTTATGTCTGCGCTCTTTCTGCTTTTTCCAGTCTGGTTACTCATTTTGAATGATATCCAGGCGTATTTTGACCCATTTACCGCCCTCTTGTCCACATGGGCAAGCGTTCGAAGCGCCAAAATGTCGCGCATCGGCTAAACAATCGCTATGGCCATTCGGACGACGAGGACGAAAATACAGCGCCAGAAGACACCGATATTGTCCTCGAGGACTGTACAAACGCGGAAAGAAGGCGTAAACCGATGTCATTAAAGGCTCAGATCATCCAGAAGGACACGCGGATCAGCGAATTAGAAGGCACAATTGCACGACTATCAGCAGACCTCGACCAGCTTCAAAACCGCTTCGACTTACTCTCCCATGACCATCAGGCACTTCTCGAAAATAATGATGCTCTTTCAAACGCACATAAATCTCTGAATCGTGCGAAACGGAAGGCCGAGGCTGATGCAGACGAGGAATTGACTAAACAACGTAAAAGAATTCGGCGTTTGGAACGGGAACGCGACACGCAACGGGAGGCGAATACTGCGGCGCTTTCGAACCTGGAGGATCATTTTGACGACAAATCTATCCTAGTATCCCAGCTCGAGCACGATCTTGCCGCCACCAACAAATCCATTCAGTCTCAGACAGTTACAATCGGCATCCTCCAATCTTTGCTCCAAGAAAAACAGTCCACTTTAACTGCGAATCGACATCAGCTCTATGCATCTCAGAAGCAAACAGACCGCGCTAAATCGTCTCTCAACTTGCTTCGGAAGGAGTACAATCATCTGAAGACATGGCACCCCACCGAGAATGGTCAATACAGTGCTGTTGCACGGGAGCTGGCCCGAGATCTGATACATGCTGGATGTGCCGCTGGAAAGGTGGAATTTGCTGTAACCAGCTGTGCTCGGGCATTTGGTATCCAAATTAAGCGCCGGTTCATGAGCGCTCGAACGGTTGGCAGGGCAGTCGATGAAGGCGGGAAGTATTCAGAGTTGCAACTGGCACGGGAGATAATGAACGCACCAGGTGGGTTTCTTTCACCATTTACAATCCGAGATTGTCTAAAATTGCACAGGATTTGTGGAAAGCTCGGATGGAACCTCGCGCCGCGGCATAAACTATGAGTCTCGCCACATCACCCTTCTCGTCCCGTCTTATGATCCCGATGCCGAAGATTCTGATAAGGCGACATGGGTCCATCGCACGCGATTTGTCGAGGTTGCACCGGCACTGGACCATACTGCACAGCGGCAATTTGAAGGCACGCTTGAAGCCGTAAATCGGATTGCGGATACATACAGCCGAAGTCCTCTTGCAGCACGAGAAAAACGGATCATGGACAAGAACGAGTACTGGAGGAAAAAACTCGGGGAGAGCAAGGATCATGCAGCAGATGGGAAGAAGGAGTTCAACTTGTCTGCTGCCCACAAAAAGGACATCGTTATTCGGGACATGGGACGCGCCGCAATGGAGGAAGAAGATGTCCATACTAGCTCCATTTTGCTCGCGATGCTGGATATCACCGACGACGACTTGATGGCTGTTGGCAAAGTTTCGGAATTGGAACTGCAAGCTCTGTACGCCACAAGAACACATACATCCCAATTTGCTAATGTTTCGGCCCAGATCAACTGAAGCACGTTCCGAACTCGTAGAACAAGCCCTCGAGCTTAAATTTGGACAAGAGAAATTCGACGCCCTAACAACGGATCAGCAGAACAACGCATGCACACACCTCTTTGGCGGTTGCTGTTGCCACAAAGACCTGAATGTTGTTAGATATGGGTATCGAGCCATTCAACGCGTTTACGCTACTCGCGATATTCCCAAGCCAAAACTCCTCGCGAACAAGGCCAACGCCGCGACGATCAATCTTGGCGCCGACAACGGGGATAGTGCCGCAGTGCAGAATGCGGTCGAGTCTAGCACCTCTGGCGCTATCAAGCTCCTACAGTTGATTGGCGCTCTCCTGCGTCACAAGGACGGCACGCGCGGCTACCAGGATCGTTGCACGATGTTTATGCGGGAGCGAAAACTGGAACTGTTCAATCTCGATGCGCCTGGTAAATTTCCGGATGTGTCAAACAACCGGTATGGCTGCTACACTTACGCCGCCGCGGAGGTCGTATGTTTCCATGGGATTATTCAAGAACTCGTTATGGAGATCGTCGATGGTAAAGTGAACTCGGGACAGGAAAATCACGTCGAACACAACGTCCTCGAAGGGCTCAACTGCACGGCTACAATGACTGAGCTGGTTGCACTCGCACTCTATGGACTATCGGTATCTTGGCCCTATATGGCTACTGTGCGCAGAACGGGAGACCGGCCAATCAATCTTGTCACGCTGACACCTCTCCATCGAAAACTCCCCACTTTTTGCACATACATCGCCACCAATCCCGACATCCTACTTGAGCCAAAAACTCCGCTCGACAAGCTTACAATCGATGGCCGGCCATTCCGCAATGAATTTCTTGTTGACTCTATCAAACAGCTTCTCCCCGACCTCCCCAACCTCTCCCTGATCATAACTGCGATGTTCTCTGGATGCGAGACAGGCTGGATCCAGTTCACTCCGGAGTTCCATATTGGCGGTACCTTCGACCGCCTGACTCCATGGCAGCTGGCCACTCTATTCATTCCCTCGACAAACGATTGCAGCGAAGGGATGTTTGGCACATTTGGAACTCACATCCGATACCATCCTAATTCCAACCCTGAATCATTTACTAATCAAACCCGTACAGAACGCAATAACACCGAGGCGTTTATTCGAAAGGTGTGCGACAAAGATGACGAGAAATATGTGATGCGCGAGGTACGGAAAGACGGCGCAAGCGGTCGGCGGATGAATTTTCGGCGTGCATTGGCTGCATTTCAGCGCGAAAAGGCTGCACAGGGCTTCCGGCGACGCGAGAAAAAGGCGGCAAAGAAGAAACAGAAGGCGCTTCGACTTGCAGCCATCAAACTCGAGTTTGATATCTCCAAGATCACGGCAATGTCGTCAGCACGGCTGAAGGATCAATTGCAAGTTTACAAGGATGTCTTGAAGGATGAGGAGCTTGTAAAGAAGCGGTGGAAGGACATGACCACGGTTGCCGTCCGACGAGACTTAGTGTTGCAGGCCCGCGCACGGGAACTCGCAAGGCGGTACAGTGGCTCGGTGTTCAACCGCTCTTGGCTCTAATTTTGTTTTCAGAGCACTTACTGATTCCTCACCTTCCACTCTTATTATTCCGGCTACTGATGCTATGATCGTCGATGAGTACGGGTATTCCGCGGAGGACGATGCAGAATGGGAGGATGTCACTGATTGAAATATTTATTTTTGATTTTTTTGTGAACTGCTCTTGAGGGCCATGAAGATATTGATAAATGAAATGATTTTCTCAGCGAAACTGAAGGGATAGCATGCCTGTGGAAGGCAGAACAGGATGGAACATGTTTTTTCTCGCTTTGGCCGGGAGCAAACATGATCAAACATGCCGCTCCGATCAAGGGCAGTGCCGGTCCCCATGGCCAGTAACATGGCACAGATTTGGACTCGACAGGCTTGAATACACGGTCTAAACAAGATGCCATTGGGTCCCAATCCCATAATCACGTAAAGAAAAATATTCCTAGCACCAATATCAGCACCCCGCAAGGCAATATCCTGCGCTGGACGAGATGGTTGTGACACCCCCATCCGAGCCCGACTGTCCCCCAGAGTTGGTCGCCTCGGCGGCGGTGTGACAGGAAGCGTAGAATGCGCAAGTTAGCATGGTCGAATCATTCTATCGTAAATGGGGTCAGTCTCAATGAAAGAGTAGACACGAAGCAGTGAATACCTTGTTGCTCGCATCATTGTCGTGGTACACTTCAAAAGTGAAGAAACCGATGAGCATTTATTCGGCGGGAAGCGAGTAGGATTATCTCTCTGGCGTACCGTTTACAAAGTTGCAGTCCCCAGTGCAGCTGGTGAGGCATTCTGTGCGTATAGAGATGTGAGTGGGGAACAAATGGGATTCCAGATTATCAGAGAGCAAAACGAACCTTCGACGGTGTCGGTGAGGATGAAGCCGATAAAGTCGGTTGCCTCAATCGAAGCGTCGAGGTTCTCGAAGGCCGGGGTGTAACAAGGGGCATGGACCTAGAATGAACTCATTGAGCGGTGATTTCCTTGATGGACAATTTAAACTTTGCCTTACCGCAATCCAGAAAGCCCCTGTTCCGGGCCTATAGAGCGCGATGCCATTCAACAACCCCAAGCTTTGGGCATCAAATGCATATGCCCGGTCCCTAGGAGAGGCCAGATCGTAGCCTGCGATACCAGTCCCCGGGTCACCCTGCGCGTAAACAGGAACGAAACTCCCCGGTGCATTTTGTTGAGTGATCCAGAAGGCGCCGGTGCCGGGTCGATAAAGCGCGATGTAGTTCTGAGTGCCGATGCCGTCGTAGTCATAGCCGAATGCGAGGTCACCCACCCCTAATAAATCGTAACCTCCTATGCCGGTAGTGCTAGTGAAGACGGCGCTGAACGAATTGTCGGACTCCAAAGCCACGATAAAGATGATGCCCGTTCCAGGGCGATAGAGTGCTAGATGGTCTGCGTGACCATCACCGTAGTCGAGTGTAAACACACGGTCCACGGGACTCATCAAGTCGAACCCTCCAATGCCAGTTGAACTAGCGTACACCGCGGAGAAAGAGTTATCGGCATTGTGGGCTAGAATGTAGATGGTCCCCACGCCTGGGCGATAGAAAACCAAATGATCTTGTTTTCCTGTGCTTCCGTAGTCGAATGCGAGTCCAATGTCAGAGGGAGACTTCAAGTCGTATCCACCGATCCCAGTCTGCGAAGTGAATACAGCTGTCCCAGTGGCAGCATGGACAATCGTGATGAGTCCGGTTCCGGGTCGGTAGAAGACAATGTGGTCCAAGTTTCCGGTATGACCTAAGTAGCGGTGAGCGATGCTATAGAGTGCAGACTAGCAAACCATCACACCGAAGTCAAAAGCAAATGCCAAATCAACGGGGCTCGAAAGATCAAATCCACCGAATCCGGAACCTGATAATAATGCATCGGAATGGGTTCGAAATGGCCGCCAACAGACTGACCTGGGTCAATGACGCCTACCACGGCTTGCCGTGCAGGGTTCAGAATGAATATTGCGCCTGCCCCCGGTCGATACAGCACGATATGGTCCTGCTTCCCAGTTGACGAAAAGTCGAGACCGAACGACTTATCGGCAGCACTGGCCAAGTCGTATCCGCCTAGACGGTTTCACCAGTCAGTCCTCATGAGATATTATGGAGGAGGGAGACATTGAACTCGCCTATGCCCGGTCCTGGATCTCCTTGCGCATAAAGCACACTGAATCCGGGATCGCGAAAGGCCGCATTGGCCGTAATGAAAGAGAATGCGCTGAGAGTGACCGTGAACAGCCAAAAGATGACTGCCATTGTCGGTTGTCACTGAGGTCGTGGGTGTCCGATGGCTTTCAGGGTCAGGAAGGTGTGACTTTATACGCTGCAGCTACACCCCAGTCGCTAAGTAAAACTTGGGACTTGCAAAGCAGGGGGGGATCAAGTTCCTGAAGTGATATCTCGACATAGGCTTCTCTTCACGAGACATGGTCGTTCCTCGTTGCGTTCCTCGCCTGGTTTAAGTAATGATCCGCCGTCTCTTGACCCACATTCGAACTCAACCCAAGCAATTTCCAGCGCTGAATTTCCAGGACGCACAGCACTGATACCGGTAATACACTGAAGTCTCTTGTAAATACCTAGAAAGCCACATGTCAATTCCCCCTGGTGTCTGCGAGAAATGCTCGATCCGCACATCTTTTATTTCTCCCATGTAGTGATTTGCGCCTTCCAACTACTCGCCCCGCTAAAGCGCACATCTATCCAACTAGCGATCACTCTCTTAGATGCCGACATGGAATAGAGTTGGAGAAGACATCTGTCAATCCAGGTCTTGATTTCGCCCCTCTCAGGCCCACATCTATTCAAGGGCATCAGTCTATCACTCTCTTGGACGTGAAAGTAGAGTTGTTGAAGACTCAACCGTCGGGCGACAGAGAGAGTAATATTGCAGACAGCGGACACAGGGTTTTGGGCCATCCGCGAAACCCGGGAAAGGAGTTTCTGTTGGACGCGGCGGACGCGGTTGATGTGTGCAGTGTGGACAGTTTCGGACTCCATACCCGTCGTGACCCGAGCCGTCACGTCACGCGTGTCATAACCGTGACGGGACGCGCTGGCGATCCTCACTCGCGTACTTACTTTACTGTGCGTCGTTGTGAAGGTAAGCAGTCCATTCATTCTCTGTAAACAATAGCTAACAGATCCTCAGAGGCTCCTGGAGTTGCCCAGGACCAAGATTTCGGCCCTTTTCAACGCTAACTTGCCCCAAGTCTCAAGATACATCTTTGGCCCTATGTTTCTCATAAAATAGCTGAAATCTCGCGAAATCTGCCGCCACTCACTTAAATGGCTCGGCTCGACCACGATCCGGTCATACCGGTAAAAACTCCACCTTGATTACAGTTCAAAGTCCAAAAATTGAGAGAAAATGGGGGATGGATTGTGCTGAAAAGCTCGGATTCAATACAAAAAATGTGGGTTAAGGACGGTCAAATAGACCCTACTTTACCGCCGATTTTTGGCCTCTGGAAATCATTGGGTAAATTAGCGGCTAATTTACAGGGTTAATTTGCAGATGTAAATTTCACAAGCCTATTTCCTGCCACACCTTGAAGTAACGCGCACACCGAGTCCTTTCAATTCCCTTGCCTTTTGCTCACAAGCCCCAGCGTTCAAGGTTTGGTGCTGTCTTTTCCTTAGAATTTTCCGGGACGCTTTCTTGTGACTCGAAGTAGCGCCTCATTCACACCATGCCATCTGTCGGGCGCCATGTTTCCAGGAAATCTCGAGAGGAGAGACGGACTCGCATTCCCCTTGATTTCTCTCCATGGTCGCACAACCATACCCTAGCACGTGGCTATTTATGCTGCTTCATCCTCGACACGGCTTGATATCCTCGAATTTCTCATCACGTTGCCACACGAGAGTTCTACATGTCGCCTAGTGACTGGTCTTGCCTTTTACCGTTAAGATCCACCTTTTACGTTCAACAATTGAAGTGCTAATCTATGCCTGAAATTCGAGCATGATGTACAGAGTGCCGCCAGCTTTCCTACCGTCGCGAATTCAAATAATTTCCGGAAATCCGGGGTTCGGCTCCCTGCCCGAACTGGTTTGGCGAGACACGGGTTTCGTTTTCCCTGTGCGATATAATTTTATCTTCCCTATATACTATGGAGACGGGCGCCAACTGGATCCACTCCGAGTCTCTTTTCTTTCCGCTCTTTATCTGTCTAGAGGAAGACGCCTACCTGCTTCAAAAGGCAGTCACACACCTCGAAGTGCACGTCAACCTCAGCAAAGGAATTAACTGGTAGATAATCGGATGTTGTATAAACACTGGCAGAATTTTAAGACTAACACAGGCAGTTTAGCCGGCAGCTCGGGGTTCAACTTTCGGCTTCGAGGAGACTCTGGGAGCCCGTATTTCTTTTCTTTTTCCTGCGCCCTCTGATCCTGCTCTTCTCTAGTCCAGCTGGCGTCATCGAACACCCGGTATACTGTACGTGGGACGCCTTGGACGGGTGACCGCGACTTCTTGGGTGCGTTTCTCTGCCCGCAATCCTTCGTTTTCTCCATTACCTCACGAAGGGATTGAGAGTCAAGGAATCGGATGTAGCGTAGGGACGCGGCTAGAATATTCCTTCAAAGAGCGCCAAATGTTCAACCCGCAATCCGGGGTTCGATTCCCCGCATCCGAATAGGACGCGTCTCTCGGAACTCTATTCCTTTTCTTCTCCTTTTTCATGTATTACCTTTTTTTTACCTTCTCCCTCCCATCCTGCTCATCTCTAGTCTAGTTCCCTAGACCATCCGGACCCTGTATATATTGTGCCGGACGAGTCATGGACTGAGTTTCCGTCCCCGTAGCCCCTCGTATTCGCAGGAACTTCAGCAAGAGGCAAGCTAATTAATCGGATGTGGCGTAGATACATAGTCCCGCTCGTTATGGCTTGGTTAACCGGTAGCCCGGGGTTCGACTCCCGCATCTGAATACGCAAGGTTGCGACGATTTTTTTTTTGTTGCCTCATCTCATCCAACTATGCGTTCAATCCGTTAATTGTGCCACCAGACCGGTACCTATCACTTCATCGCCGGAATGTTGGATCTGTCCCTCAGCCATGTGTGTCGATGCCCCTTGGCATTGAACCTCCCGTATGGGCGGGCTCGCTCACCCTACATAGACTTGCATTTCAGATCGCTCACCAATTTCATTTTCTCGGGACTTCAGAGACGCTACGTCTGTCTCTTTTCCTGCAGGTCGTTGCTCATTTTTTTTACTTAAGTCGGCGAGTCTGGATCTGGAGGAGCCGCCATCTTCATCTTCCCAGATATGAATCATGAACCCGTTGATATGAAGTGAGTGTGTTTTTTACCTAGATTCAATCCGCTGACGTTAGATTACAGGGTATTCTTTATTTCAGTGCAATCAATCCTCTAACCTCATTTGCAGCACTATAATTTGTATGAACAGAGTGCAAGCAAGGGAGCTTATGCCTGCTAGGAGGTTATGTTTGATCATTGACGCGAGTCGGCTGAGCGGTACAGTATGTTCGGCTGGATTGTCGTTAATCATTCTCGTGTCAGAAAGGTTGTAACCCTTCACTCTGAGTCTCTTTATAAAACTAAGCCTCTTTGTCTGCCTGAAGCCGTACTTCTCTCCCTATGACAAGGCCTCGGATCAACGTTCAAAGTTCGGCAATTTGTCTCCAGTTTAAACTCCGCTTTGCTGCTGTGGCTGTTGGAGAGGGTCTACGATCTACGACCTCTTGAGGGGGAAGTAGGAGGGAAAACCCAATATGATTGCCGAGAATGACATGGAAACCTAACAATACTAACTATCACTCTGGAAAAAGCGATGTTTCGGGGCTCCCAATAACGTTCCTGACACCTTAAGTATCAGGAACCGAATAGGTACTCCCAAAACTGTTCCAGAAACCTTTTTTTTCTGGAGCACAGAAACCGTTCCCTACGTCGTAAGGTTTCGGGAAGGGTTTCCGAAGCACCGAAACTATTAGTTTCAGTGGGCGGGCCGGTCCGTTCCGTCGGTCCGTCCATTGAAACCGTTTCTGCGGCTCCAGAAACAAAAGGTTTCTGGGACGGTTTTTCATCCAGTGAAACTGTTCCCAAAACCAAAGGTTTCAGAGCCCCCAATTCTATTCCTGATACTTAAGGTATCAGGAACGTATCAGGAACGTTATCGGGAGCCTAGAAACATCGCTTTTTTCGGTGTGTATGCGCTGCCAACCACGCCACACCGTTCATCGGCTCCGCTCTTTATTTTCCAAACCTCCCGGAGCGGCCCATCGCGCTCCTGTTCTACTTGTGCTATTTCCGCTAAGTTGTGTGATGATGATGCTTTTTTCCACGGCGCTTTTGACAGTGGTAAGGAATGGAACTCATTTTCAGCGAGATGTCAGGGCAAGGTGCGATTTTCTGGCTTTCCCGAGCTTTCACTGTGCCGAATAAGCTACAGTCAAGGAAACAACTTGCCAACGCATGGAGCCTTGAATGGAACCGCCAGTAACCTACATTTTCGTGCGTTTACTGCGATGCTTCCAATGAACATTCCTTCCTCAAGATCACAGCGCATCAAGTCGACAAGTCTGAATTGTCCATCCGCGTGTGGGATGAGTTCCGAATTGAACGCATATGAAGCACAATTGCACATGTCAACAACTTCCGCCGTCTTCCGGTTCGAAACAAAGCACTTTTGTGTATGGAAATCTATGGGAAATATGCTACAAAGTTCTGCTCTATCTGTTCATGAGTTCATCGGACAGTACGACATCATCAATGGAGTCTCGGTCTGCCGCGGAGTGGCGTTTAGGACCCGAAGCCGGCATCCGGAAGTTCTAGGACTGATCGTTGTCGCCATGATACTAATACTTCTTTGATTCGGCTGGTGACATAGCAAAGCTCGGTAGAATTGAACCATTTGTGACATTGTCCCAATTAGTCTCTTTTTTTGAACCTTTTTGTTGCCTGGCCAAATTTTCACAGCAATTACTAAGGTCTGTTTTACCGTTCATTGCTTACATGGTCTACGACACACCTGGGACCTCGCGATAGGTCCCGGTGGGAATATTTTCCTGTGGTCAGCAACCGTGCATATTCTGGAACGCACATTTTTTCTGTGCTTTGAAGTGACAAGAGTTTGCATAATTATATCACACATTTCCTCCGACAGATTGGCGGCAATTGGTCCCCCTCCCGCGCGACCGCGGGCTCTGGCAATCAGCATCGCATCTAAAATATCTTTCCCGTAATCTGGATATATAGCCCTCACAGTGGGGAAGAATGCGAAGGCTCGCTACTTTCCTGTCAGTGATGCCCCCCAGCTCCCCTTCCAAAGTCGAGAACATTCTCGAGTACACAGCAGTGGCCGCAAAATGCACTCCGTGATGTTGCAATTGAATTACAGATACCCTTTCTCAGCGTAGTCTGTGCACTCACCTTGACAATCATTCCTATGGTGGAGGTATAGGATCTCGATGGTCGACGGATTTACATTTGTTGAGTTAATTCGAAATGCAGAATACCAAATTTCACAAAGACCGATGCCTCCGGATTGTGGAGAAGATTCATCATTTGCTCTGTGCGCTCACCACCCTGTCCATCCACTCAGAGGAGGTTCAATCTCCGAAAATGCTCGACCACATAGCTCAATGTGCTGTGTAAGCCTGATGCATTTCACTAATTTATTGGTTTACACTCATTCTCTGTCTGGTCGTAGGACTATCCAGAGAATTGTTTCGTGTTTGAGAGCGCAGCAAGAGCTGGGAACAATTAAGCGACTCTTCAAGCAAAGCGAAATCATTACATAGTTGGATAGTTGTGAGACAGAGTTAAAGGCGGCTTTGGGGAGTTTTACGGTCAGTCACTAAGTGTGTGTCGGTCACTGGCAGGAAGATAACCTTAGCTTTTAAAGATAAAACAAGGGGTTGGAATCGCTTCCGCTCTTGTCGAGTTCAATATTGACACCGAGAGGCGGCATCAAGAGCTCCTAGACCTAATGTTAGCCTAGAGTGGCTCGTTTGGCTCTCTTTCTTCGGTGGGCGTATTCAACCAGCTTCGCCTTAGTACATAGTCTTATATGACTTTTCAGATCGGACGAAGTTCCTTGAATTCTAGGTGAATTTTCATACAAAAAATAAAAGGAAAGAGATTCTGCTCTTACTCTTTTGTCTGATACAGCTCTAGCTCGTTCTCGCTGCTGCCTGCATCCCCCAAAATATTCCATGGGCGGGAGTCAGAGCTTGAAGATCTTATCAATACCCTTCTCGCTGCGCCAGCCCGGGTTGCAATATTGGGCCCAGGTGGGATGGGAAAGACGACCTTAGCAGTGGCAGCCCTGCATAACCCCAAAGTGGTTGATAAATATTCAACTCGCCATTTTATTCCCTGCGACTCTGCTCATACAAATGATTCTCTCGTTGCAATAGTTGCTTCCAATCTGGGATTTAATGCCTCCCACGGGTTGCTAAAAGATGTTATTCACCATTTTTTCACGGGACCACCGTGCCTAGTGATTTTGGACAATTTCGAAACACCATGGGAACCAGTAGATGGCCGAGGGAAGGTCGAGGATTTCCTTTCGCAGCTGGCTGATGTCCCACATGTGGCACTTCTTGTATGACCCTTCTCATCTGCTGAAATCCCTGCTAACTCCGCTTCCTCAGATCACAATGCGTGGTGCAGAGAGGCCCGGTAAAGTTCAATGGACTCGTCCATTCCTGCGTCCCTTAATTCCCTTATCTCCAATTGCTGCCCATCAAACATTTATTGAAATTGCAGATGAAATTCATGACGATTCAGAAGTCGATCAGCTTTTGGACATCGCGGACAACATCCCTCTCGCAGTTCAGCTAGTTGCGACAATCACAGCCTCTGAGGGGTGCCAGGCTACCCTGGAGCGTTGGAAACTTGAGAGGACTGCCCTTCTATCTGCTGGTTATGATAAACTTACAAACCTGGAGCTTTCCATCATGCTATCTCTTTCTAGTCCCCGCATGTTATCTTGCCCTCATGCAGTGGAGCTCCTCAGTCTGATGTCGCTGCTGTCAGACGGCATTTCAGACATTGATTTGGTGCAAAGCAAACCACCGATCCCTGATATTCCTAGGTGCAAAACGACGTTAATCCGCACTTCGCTTGCATATGTTGATCATGCCGGACGATTCAAAGTATTGGCACCAATCCGGGAATACATTCAAACTGCCCGACCTCCCTCCCCTTTATTGGTGCGGCCGTTGCGAAAGTACCTCAATGATCTTCTCAAACTCTGGAGGACTGTTATAGACCACCCCTCATTTGGGGGTAACTTACGCCTTGTTTCAAATCTTGGCAACCTGCACAATTTATTACTGTACGGATTGGACTGTGATCATGCAGACCTGTGGGAGACTTTGCATGGCATCATCTTGCTCAATGATCTGAGTTTGATAATGAATCGTGGTCTCACCCCGCTCATGCTGCGCCTGCCAGAAATACTGGCCCAGATAGATGACCACAACCTTCATGGGCGGTTTATTACTGGAACATTCCGAGCAAGGGAGTTTTATTCAATCCCCAATCCGAGCAAGTCCATGGACGAGGCCATTGAACATTTTCACATAATCAAAGATCTCGAGGGTGAAGGTATGTAATGTGGCCTATCAATGAACCGGGGTTTTTACATGTGCGCCTTCAGCTCAACTCTTCGATGCGGTAGCCACATATTATCTCCATCGTATCGGTGATCAGAAGAAAGCAAAAAAATTCTATGGCCATGCGCTCTCCTTGGCGTCACAATGTAATTCTGATGTGGTCCAAGTCCGAGGATTGATTGGCCTGGCCACGATAGAATCCTTCCATGGGAATTACTTGGAAGCTCTACGGCTGGCTCGCGAAACACACAGGATTGCGGTTGCTGCAGGGAATGTCTGGGGGGAGCTTTATGGTGTCCGATGGCAGGCTCTATGCTACAATGGGCTTGGAGACTTCAAACGCAGCGTGGAGTTGGCCAACAAAGGAAAGGAGCTGGTGGCTCTGGCAGGTATGCAAGGTGGAGAGGCTGAAAGTACGTTAATGAACACTGAGGCGGAAGCGTACGGGCTCAAGACAGAGTATGCTGAGGCACGACGTATCCATAACATCATCCTGGGCAAGACTTCCGCTGTGCTCTCCCCCCTGCAGCATGCCTATGCCCTTCTCAATATTGCATTCCTGGATATTGTCACCGGCACCGGCGGGGAGATCGTGTCACGCAACCTAGACACTGCAATCTCCACCTTCCAGAAAGTGCAGGACCTGCGTGGCATCTCTGCATGTGAGATCTTCCGTGCAGACCTGCAACTCCGTGAGGGCAATGCATTGGGTGCATGTGCTGAATACATTCGGCTTTTTTCTTGCCTGCAGACAAGCGACAATGACCTTGCATGTCTCTGCCTTGTGAAACTGGCAGATCCTACACATCCTGTGCATGCTGATGCAGAGGTTATGCGATGGGCCATTGTCTTCTTCGCATTCACAATGCGCCCATTGGCAGGGGGCATAGTGGCAGTACACCAGGCACTGCGGTGCCTTGGAGATGTTCTTGCACAACAGGGCACAGATGATGCAGCGCTGAGCATTTTGGCAGTCGCACTGGAGGGATTCATATGGATGGACATACATCAGAGTAGGGCTGAATGCATGCGGACAATTGGTGATGTGCATTTTCGACGTGGAAACCGGTGCGGTGCTAGGGAGATGTGGACAGCAGCACGGCCGCTGTTTCAATGCTCAGAACAGACACGAGATGTTACAGGGATTGATGAGAGGCTCAAGACACTTAGTGATGTATAAAGCTGAAGTGAAGCAATAGAGGAAGGGGTGGCCAGTGACAACGCGGAAAAATGCATCTGTTTTTTGAGAGTACGAGCACAGGGATATAGAAAAGACCATGCATGTGCAGAGTCCACCAACCAACACTCCCCCAAAAAAAAAAAAAAAAAAGACTACTGTCAAAGGTACAAAAGGAGCAAATACAAGTAAGGCAGCAAGTTCCCATCTGTAAATCCTACCATGTGTCAGAATTTTGACAAATAACTTGTGACCTTGTACAAGCCCGATAAAGGCCGGAAAAGATCGCAAGATCACAAGTACGCAAGCTTATGTCCGGATATCACAAGCTTCAAAATTGCATGGCCAAGCTTGTTGGATGGGAGGGACTGCTCATTTTGTGTTACCTAGCCACGGTTCGCGTACCCAGGCCTTTCATTTTGGCAGCCTAATCCATTCTATTCTGCGAACACCTGCGCCTGTCTCGCACTATGATTCCATTGGCGTTCCACTAGCTTCCCTTCTTAGATCTGCAGCACTGCCCAGCCAAACCCAAGTCACTATGCACCTAGAATTCTTGGCATAATCAACGCACGTCCGACATATTTATTGAACAGATAGACCAAAATTCCATAGATTCTACTTGATCTGCCTTGGCATTGGCTATGTGTTACGACCAAATCGCTGTGCGGTGGGTTGAACTTTCAGTTTGATTTCAACATGAAACACCAGTTGGTCTGGATCCACAATTATTATTATATCATTATTATATCAAGGGGCGTAGGTAAATTGGAACCACGACTGACGTTCTATCATAAATACAGGTAAAATAAGCGGAAATGTAAGACGTGTATAGTACAATCCTCAAAGTTCTAAGAAAATAAGATAACAGCATAGGCCAGCAAGACCTCCCAAAATTGACTTCACTCGGGAAATCACTGCATATCTGAGCAGCAGATGATGGGCAATTCAACATAGAAAGCATCAATAGCGCTTACCTTTGGGAAGCGCGTCGTACTTCGGGCAAAGGTTAAGCCACTGAGGAGGGATGATTTGGGCGTGGGGACCCTGGCGCTGTGCGGCGGGGGGCTTCGGCGAAGACCACGGCGAGTCCAGCCCTAGCGGGAAAAGAGATTGTCAATTCAGCTTGTTCCAGCCCGAGTTGAGGAAGATATACTCAAGGTGCCAGTCAATGTGACTGTATAATCTGTTAGCAGGCTCCGAAAGAATGACGAAAGTTTTTAAAACTTGCCAGTGGAGGAACCACGGTCCAGGGTTGTCGGCTATGCGGTTAAAGTGAGAAGTGACAACCCGAAATGATCATGGTGCTCACCGCGGAATCGGATAATGACACCTCCTTGATCGACGCCAATAACGTCACGGCGGGGCCTTGAAATTAAAGAAAGATTGACAGATTTCGTATTTAGCTTTGAATCAGACTCACGGGTTCACAAAGTTGGGGGGACCAGATGCACTCTGAACAATGTCAAAAGCATGCCCGCTGAATTGCCAATGTTTGTTAAGTGCGAAAAACAGGAAGGCTCCGCAAAAACTGACTGAAGATGGAAGGGATGAGTTATTCCTGACCGCAAGTTAAATATTGATGGGAATGAAGGCAAGATGAACTAAAATCCGCGTACCATGATCCGCGCCGTGGATTCGCAACTCTACGACTTCGTTTTGAGTCAGGATAAAGGTGTGCTCTGAGACATTGAAATCAGAAGCGACCGTCGCGCCATTGATAATTTTGAGAAGGGTTGGAAGATCGGGTGGGGTGTATACGATGCCGTTGATTTCCCAGATCTGTAAAGTAAATCGTGGGGTTAGCAAGTCAATTCTGGCACAGATACTGCTAAGGCGTACACCCTTCCCAGCCTATGAAGATGTTATGAGCGATCATAGGGTGACATTAGCAGTCAACCGGCTCACAGCGTCGAAATTGAGGTCAATGACATGGTCGGCTGGCGCAGACCCTCCGGGAGCGCCAGGGTTGATCAAGGTCTACATAATTTCCATTGGCGGCCCAATTGATAGAATCAAATTGACTCTTACGGCCAGCTGGAACTCTTGAAGCATGCCTGCACTCCCGCCATTCTTCAAGGCTACGGGCCCCCCGTGGGCAGAGGTGACGGGATCTGCGATAGGGGCACCTGCATATCGCAGGATGCCCTTCACGTTCTGTTTGTCCACTGTGTCCGAGATAAGGTAAGTATTTACAAGCGAAATGAAGTATTCGCACATAGTGGGCTGGATCCGGCCAAGGTCTAGCATGCTTTCAGCCCCAAGTTTTCGAGAGGTGTGGAACTGACTACTAACCATTGGCGTTCTTATCCAGTAATTCTGGGGCTTCTGATTTGCGATGAGCTGGAACGAACGATTAGATGCATCTTCTCCATTGTAAACATCATGAGGGCGTACAACAACGCTATAGCGCTGAGCTAAACCAACGATGAGTCAAATATCAAGCAGCGATTGGAAGAAAGCGCGTACCGGCGTGGATGACGAAGCTGTTAACGGTCTATTGTGGCCGTAAGAAAATTTCTCGATAATGGTGTGCAAACGAACCAGCGGAACGGTGGCAATACCGTCGGTCTCGATGACGTCGAAAACATGGCCATCGATGGAGAAGGTATAGGCCGCAAATGCGGAGATGTTAATAACGCGAAGACTGTTTGCATAAGAAGAGGAACTAAAGCTCATTGAAGCAGCTTACCGGTATCTGTGATTGCGAATAGGTATAATAATTTCAAGGGGAGGAGATTGGCGAGACTTACCGCTTTCCGGCCACGACGTTGATGACTGACCAAGGGATTGCCGGACCTCCGTTGTATCTCTGTAAAGCAATGAGTAGGACTCATGTGTCGGGTTCTCTGAAAGACTTACGCCGACCCCATTGAACAAGCCGGACGCAGGTACCGGCTCATGTCCATCGGCCTTGAACTGCGCCATCAATTGTTCAGCAGGTGTGTGGTACCTGCGATGTCATCAACAAAATAAACGCAGGAATAGATGGGGAACATACCAATCTGCAAGCGTGATGACTGTGGATGCATCATCTACGTCCCAAAGATCTTTCTGGGGATCATCGGGGTCTGTTGAAGTTAGCACATTGATTTCTACCTGCCGGCCACGAAAAAATACCATCTGTAACGATTCAGTCAGTCATAGCGATTCGAAGGGTTATTTCCGGCGCACAAATAATCAGGGTCCCACGCTCGCCATCAGCGTATTGGGTCGAAAGATGACTGGGAAATAAAATTAACATGCACCAAATGCATAATCAAAACCATACCTATGGAACCTGGAATGGCATTAGCTTCCTAGATGCTAGTATATATCAACCAAACAGCGCGCACCAGTACGTTCCGGTCTGGTTTCCTAATCCAAAATTGTACTCTTAAGGCAGGCATGCGTTAGGTTGCGATACACCTCAACCAGAAGGACGCACGGTAGAAGGATCCCGGTGCGATTGGACCTAATTAATGGGGATAAGTGGATGGGGGAGGATATGGGTGAAATACCCACATTGATTGACAAATGCGGGCCCGTCTTCACTTGCAGTGCGGTCCTGAAAGAGCCCGTGCCTACAACACACGAGGTACGAGTGATTGAAGTGGTGTCAATTTATGAGAGACTGAGCCGCACCAGTGAATACTCGTTGATCTCCTCATAGTCGGGTCGGAGAGCGTGTTGGTGACATTGATGTGGAGGGTGTCGCCTTTCATAGCCGTAATGTGCGCCCCAGGGAACGTCCCAATCTGAATAGCTGAGCGGCTAAAGCCATCCGGGGCAACAATGGCATTGGTTACCTGTAAAATCTCGTCAGAGAGCATCCAACTGTGCGGATCAGGCTCACCGGGAGGTCAACGAAAACGTCCCCAGCGACGACCTGGGAGATGAAAAATGGAAGGAGTGAAAGGGCAGAGAACTTGGAGCCCATCGTGGCGAAGTACGAAGGTGGGTAAAGAGAAAAGGCTGCACCGGCGCCTTTTATAGTCCTTCGGAATAAACAAGGGATCCGATAACAAAATCGGAGCAGGGGTCGGAGAGATGTGAAATTACCTCTAATTTATCGAACGGGGAAGTTCATGAGAGCACAGTCGGACCTTTGCTATGATTTGAAATGGCGGTTTTTGACAGCGAAATCCCCGGAGCGGAGAAAGGACTAGCATAAGCAGCGAAATATACCTCAACGTCCAAATTGGAGCGAATGGAGCTCGTGAAACAAACTGTTTGTTTGACAGCTTGTAGAACAGAACCAGATAACGCCAGGAGCAGGGCCTGCCAACAACCGAGAATTGCATGTGTGCCACGTCTGTTTCTGGTTCTCAATTGGGCCTAAAGCCGGGTAACCGGAAAAGCCCGTGGTCGCAGTTCAGTGACATTTCGAGCCCCGCTAGAAGAATGATAAGCTCGGAATAAATCCCGGGGCCGGGTAGGCAGGTACTTATCGAGAACTCATTGCTGTCGGATTGACCTGGAACAAACCAAAAGGAGAAGGTGGCGGTTAAGCAGCGACATCGGTCCGGCTATCCGTTTCGAACCATCATTGAACAGATGCAGAGGGCCTGCTTGACTGACGCCGTTGCTGTTCTGACTAATATAGTCTAGGCTTTCGAGGATATGCCGCGGCTGTCAGCTTCAATATTATTGGGCTATTCAATTCCTGGTAGTTGTGGAATCAGCAGTGGTTGGAATTTGGCGCTGAGCACCAACCTGTTAATCATCCAGTCCCGTCCCAATTTTTTTTTTTTTTTGATATGCACATTTTGCTCTGTTGGATCTCTGGCATTTCCGCGACTGATCAAGCGCATTGAGATTCAGACCAAATTACACCAGATCTGCCTAAGCTGAATCAGATTGTAGTCTGTTGCGTCCATCCACTACGGAAACACGTACCGTAGGTTAAAATTCGACACATTCGGAGATACCCTTTCTTCCAGACTTATGGCCTAGATTAACTGGTTCGTAATTAAGCTAAATAGATCCTTGCTCACTATACGTGGCATTTTGAGTTGAATTACGATAAGACAATTGGGAACGGTCGTAAGTTCATCAGCAATGCTTGAGGCGTTTACAGTCTGGTTCTTCTATTGCAATATCGGCAGGCCCTGAAAAGAAATCAGAGTATCAAGGATCTCGCGACGCCTTGGTATGTATCTATTCAGCGCTGTCAAATGCCACCACAGGATCACAGCCGCCAAGAATGAAACAGTTGGGCATTTCCCTCAATGGGGAGTTGTGCAATGTGGACCGTAAAATGAACAGCGGATAGTTATTGCTGACTCTAAGCTAGGACTCACTGCAAGAGGATTGAATTCCGCCACCAGCGAGCACACGCTGAAGCATCTATCGGCGAGAAAGAATCGGGAATCTGAACTTGAAGCGGTCCCTGCAATAACGGTCTTCCTTGGCAGCGCATGCCGTCCGGGGTTAACCGTTAAGCACTGACTGACTACCTGGTCTGAGCTAGGTCCCACCCTCGTAGTTGAAGTCATAGGAGAAGGTCAGATCTTAGCCTACCTGACGTAGACCGGGCTCGGACCGGGTAGTCAGACTGCGACCACAGGGAGCCGGTTGTTATATTCTCCTGGGGTTTAGTTGAAAGATACAGAAATTGATGCTATTACACTTACCATATGTCCGGGGCGGTACCGTAAAAGAATACCCGCACCAATGAACCCAAGTTGCACCAGAGCCACGTCTTCGGTTCAAACGCCACCAATTCGCCCGACGATGGCTGAGCAGTTTGTGGAACATCGTTAACTTGGCACTAGAGATTGGCTGCCCAAGTCATGGCGCTGCTCAGTGCTGTTCCAGACTGACAGGAGTTCCTGAATAACTGGCGATACCCAAGAACAGGGTGGCGAGCCCGACGGATGGGGTAGGATGAACGGACCTGTTCCATGGATTCGTATGATAGCGGGCTTCGGCCATCATCGCGGCTGACAATGTATCTCGGTATCTGTGCCTACGAGATTGTTACTCAGTCGTGAATTGGTTTGAGCGCCGCTTTTGGAAGCTGTGCGTCTTTTTCAAGCTTCTCAAACAATATAATGGTGTCGCTTGAGCTGCCTTGTACGGAGATGAAGGTTAAGAGTCAGTCTTTTCTGTATACATCACATTTTGGTGCGAGAAAGAGCTCGTACCGGTAACCTTGCCGCACTGTCTCGGGGGTACCGATCCCCAGGAACACCATACCGCCAAGACATTTTAAACGTCAACTGTCAATCATGGATTTTTGAGTGCAATTAAACAGTGACTTAACGTCTGCAAAACATCTGTGTGAATTTGAGATGTGGCCGCATGTTGATTGAAGGTCCATGGTTCAAAACAGTGGAGGGAAGGGAAAAATCAAAATAATTAAGTTACAAAAAGGAGAAAAACGGGAGAGAAACCTGAAGGATTTCAGAATATATTGCTGAGCTCCTACCACCTCGTTTTCGAAGGAACTACGGGACGGGGTTCACCGGTGTATGTTGGACTGCTTTTGTGTTAGATTTCCTGAGGCAAATGGATGGGGACAACGCCACCGATATCTACCGCGTATGTGGTTTAAAATTATCCAGCCCAAACACGCTTCAGGATCGAGGGCCTGCGCCAAGCCAGGTCCAAAAGCATCCTCGGTAGTGAGTTCGTGAGAGATCCTGCGGCCTGGAAAGGAGCAAACAAAGCTAAAAATATGGAAATGTTTTGACACAAGTGACAGCAAGGAGCTCGCAAGATCGCGGATATGCCCTGCCCGACGGGGGACGCAGCGACGCGAAGAGTGCGCTATAACAAGTCAAGTCAGTCGGGTCGACACACGCGTGCAATGTTGGTACATAGGCGCTCCGGGAGATAACTCAAAAATATAAGCGATGGGGTGGCGGAAATCAATTAATTGGATGGCTATTGGCAAGGCAAAACGGAAGAGGGGCAGGATTGTCCTCGGAGGCATCGACGAGTGAATTGAGTAAGATTACCGGTCTGGTTTATTTGCTGAAGTTTCAAAGTAGCGGCTCGACCCGGATTTCGCATCTGGGAGAGTGAATGGGCCGGATCGCTGGAATGGGTCGCCAATCTCGAGCAACCTAAGCCCAAACAGCATGAGGAATTCGCATTTACGGTGGCAGTAGGCGAGGTCTTAGATCAACAACTGGAGTTATAACAGAGAATGCGTAAAATCGACGGTGCCTTGAAGGCGAAACCTCATTTCTCTTGCAGTCATTATCGGCATCGCAGATGATATATATGTATATGGAAGCAGAAAGTCCCGGTTGAATGGCGGCTCGCGGAGAAAGAGTTTGTGCAGTCACCGTCACACGCCCCTCTTGCCGCGATGGACGTTTCCGAGAGAGCCCAATAATCCTTGCCTTTCTCAGCCAGTTTCATTGATAACCTGTATTCTGCACAATGCAGAGAAGAAGGCCGTCATCCGCGAGAGGATAGCGGGTGGCGATCATGTCCACTGGATCCAGATGCACAATTGCGTGGACGCCTGTGTCGGCGCCGAGAGCAGAAGGGAGGGCGGCATTGAGCGGAAGGTAATTAAACGCAACGTGCTTCAGGTGCGAGATCAGGGCAAGGCGGCCCCGTAGAGCACGCCCGTCGGGTTCCTCGTCGAACAAACTATATGTGTCCAGTAGTTCGAGGTGTGCTACGTTGCGGAACAGATTGTGCGAGACGGCGATAGAAAGGCGTTCAAAAGTGCGTGGAATTTCAAGGCGGCACGCCGCAGGCAGGTTAGGGTATCTAGCTCCCGGAGCTGGCCGACACCGATGATTACAACATATTCGTGACTGCATGCAAGGATGATAACCTCCAACTCGTCGCGAGTGACACGCAAATAGAGGAATAAGTCTTTCATGCACTTTTGGCTGTAGAAAAAAGAGGCTCGACCGTAGGAATGGCGGCTTCCCAAATCATGAGATTGGAAGTACCATTATCTGACCAGTGAAGGTTGCAGTATTTCACTAGGAAGGCTTTTCATAAAAAAGAAAAACCGGCGTTTATGGCGATCGGGGAAGCGTTCAGGCTTGAAACCTGTACCATGGGGTATGTCTGCGGGATCAATTGCATCACGACCGCGCAAAATACGACAGACAGGTTCGCGTCTCGGGAGTGTGGCGTGAAATCCAAAATTTACGGCCGGGGTCTTCGTTTCAAGTGTCAGTCTTTTTGAGCGACCTACGACCCACCTGCATAGTGGTCATGTAACTGAAACCTATGGCTGTTCTCGCTTGCTGCGCACTCACTGCCGCAATTAATATCAGTATTCCCAAGCCCGACCTTGTAAATATTTTTGCCGGCTACCCCGGCTGGAGTATGTCCATCAGTAAAGTGGTGCGTCATAAATCATACATATTCAGCCTATGTGGGGACTCAAGTACTTGCTGAGCCGATGTACTCAGAATACTTTTCTAGGCATAACCGAGCTGTCATGTCAGCAGGCCTGCAGTATCGGGGAGTGCATTTTTGGTGAAGTGGATCATTGCTTAAGTTGCTCTCAAGAAACGTGTTGGCATACATTCACTTTCCGCATGGCGGCCCAAACATTCCCAATACACTCTGTACATTGAATACAGTACATGCGCTCTCAGAAATGCCCGCCTTCAACTTGTGATCTTCATTCAATCATCCCAAAAATATATGACTGAATTTATCACATGTTGATTGTCCTCAACAAGGGCCCACAGTGTTTGTACCTGACTCAATATTTCGAAGTCGTAAAGAAGCATCATCCCTAACGGCTGTTTTTCCCTCTCGCCACAGCAAATGTTCACCCTCCTGGCCATATCAATTCGACACGAGAGCACAAAATCGGAGACGGGAAGGCATCATCACATACTCACCATCAAAGATCTAGATTTTCTCAATTGTTCTCAATTGCGTCCTGCTTCTTACGCTGTTGGGCATCGTTGTTGCAATGCAACCATCTCGGGGGTTGTTGGGTAAACGCTTCATCAGTCGTACAGTGTACATGCGCTCTCAGCAATGCCTGCCTTCAACATGTGATCTTCATTCAATCATCCCAGAAATATATGACTTAATTTATTCCAGATGTATAAGAGGGCGCCCGACACAAGTTCACTGCTCTTTTCTTTCCATCACATTTCTAGTCGACCAGAGTGGCCTGCTTTGTTTTCCCCCCTTGATTTCCCAGCTTGATTCGACCACCCAACGATGTTGTCCAAACTCGCGGTCCTTCTCCTCGTCTCCCTGGCTGTCTCCACGGTCGCTGCCCCCCACGGCATGGATCCCCAGATTCCCACGCTGACAGTGGGTATCATGGAGAATACACCCTTACAATCCAGCTGCTCATCTGCTTCTTATAGGCACGCAAGAATATCACTATTGATAATATTGGAACCGTAATTTTCCTTTCGTTTGTAAACCATTGTTATCGAAGACTAATCAGGTCACAGGCCACTTCAGGCAATGGTTGCGAGATTATTTATAATAATAACAACGTGCGAACACACACGGAGTCTCGTGTATTATACTCATCCATGGAAATTCTTCCCAGGGCAATGGCGGCGTGGTTGTTATTGATACTAATACTGTGCGAACATACACGCGCAATTTCCTTTATTATACTCACCGATGGAGCTTCTTTCCAGGGAGGCGTAGGTTTCCTTCCTTTCGTCAATCTGAAGAATAATCAGGCCACAGAATGGCGGCGAGAATATCAATAATAACAACAACGTGCGAACATACACGCGCAGTCTCATTTATAATACTCACCCACAAAATTTCTTTCCAGGGAGGCGTAAGTTTCCTTCCCTTAGTCAACCTGAGGAATAATCGGGTCACAGAATGGGGGCAAGAATATTAATAATAATAACAACGTGCGAACATGCATGTGAAGTCTGATGTATTATACTCACCGACGAAGTTTCTTTCCAGGGCAATGGCTGCAAGATTATTATTAATAATAATAACGTGAGAAGATACGCACACAGTCTCATTTATTATTCTCACCCATTGAATTTCCAGGGCAATGGTGGCAAGATTATTATTAATAATACTAATGTGCGAACATACGCGTGTAGTCCCATTTATTATACTAACCCACTGCATTTCTTTCCAGGGAAGTGTAAGTTTCCTTCCTTTGTAGCCCATTGTCACTGAATATTCATCGGGTCGCAGGACAATGGCCTCTGGATTATTAACAATAATAACGTGCGAACATGAATGCACTGTCTTGTATATGACACTCACCCACGCAACTATTTTTCAGGGAGGTGTAAGTTTCCTTTTTGTGGACTATTGTCACTGAGGAATAATGGGGTCATAGAACACTTCAGGCAATGTTGGTGAGATTAACAACAACAACAACAACAACAACAACAACAACAACAACAACAACAACAATAACAACAATAACAACAACAACAACAACAACAATAACAATAACAACAACAATAACAATAACAACAACAACAACAACAACAACAACAACAACAACAACAGCAACAATAACAGCAGCGGCAACTACAACTACAACTACAACTACAACAACACCAGTCATGTGAGCATTTCCCGCCTCCTTAACTTTGCCGACTAATCAACCACAATTGTTGAGAGCACCGCGACCACCGTTGCCTCCCGCACCGCGGAGACTGACGTGAGTTATTCCGGATTCAGTTCCAGCTTTATCTCATTTACCGCAGGCCGCCGCTGCCGACCTCGCTCCAGCAGCTGGCATTGGTGGCCCCGCCGCCACAACATCCGCCCCGGCAGTTGCAAAAGCGTCCAAGAAGGTCTCGAAAAAGCAACAGTATGTATCCATTTAAAGTAATGGGCCGGCGCATTTTTTACAATACACATTCCCTGGAGGCGCTACCTTGCCACTGATCTCAAGGCTGCCCTAAATCAGGCCCTGCAGGCTGCCGAGGCTGCGGCAGGGCAGGCCGCCGCTAATGGCGATGTGAGCATTTCCCACCTCCCCAACTTTGCCGAGTAATCCTTCATTCTCAGACCAACTCTTCGTTTGTCACCACAATCGTTGCGAACACCCCAACCACCGTTACCACCGCGGAAACCGACGTGAGTTATGCCGAAATCTTACATTTCCGTGGACTCTCATACAAAATGCAGACCACTGCTGCCGGTACCGCTGACCCCGCCGCCGCCAATGGTGCGGACGCAGTAACTGACGTGAGTCCTCTCCTTCAGGTCTGATGGAGACTTTACCGATGTCCAAGAAGGCAACCAAGAAGACGTCTAAATCCCAAAAGTAATGCGCATCGGCTCCATCGATCGACTATCCCCGACAACGCACATTTCCTCAAGGCGTCGTCGGGCTGAGGGCTTGGATTGCACAAATAAATTATGGACTCATTTATACTCTGTACATAGTGCTGTGAGGTTTCAAAGAGGTTGAACATGTATCACACCAGTTTAAAACCACCCGACGGAATACAACGCAAGACGCTGTCCCATTGGCCACTATACACAAAGTCTGCATTCAAGGATCGTGGCAAGGACAGACAACCGCTTCTGGGTCGCGTTCGTATCTCAAATGGCAAATGTCCCCTTTTCGACCAAATTTCCAGTATAACGGTGTCTCGTGTTTTACATATCCTCTTCCTTTGCTGCGTGCTCACCGCTCCTCAGGTTCAATACAAGCCTCGCAACCACGTCCCTCGGACGGTGATCGGTATCTGCTACGAAGGCTGAATGTTCCTTATCCTCGCGATCCGCCACCTCTTTGTCACAAGGATGACGAATATGACGACGTTTACGTCGAGTGGCTGGCCAGCCACGGATCGGGGAGGATGGACAAGGTGAGGGTGGACAAGGTATGTTGTCCCTTTCCCCTCCTTTGTCTTTGGATCACGTTGAGACTGTCCCATCTTACATTCATGGACCCGCTCTTTCAATTGTTTTTCATCGATTATTTTCGTTGCAGGAATTTCTCGACCCGACGGACAGACAAAATCGGGTTTCAGTTATGTGTACTAGTTGCATGTCCAATTTTAACGACGATATATTATCAACGACGAATCAGGTACGAATTGAACATAGCTTGCAAAAGAGTTTCAGAATATCACTCAAATGGAAAGAATTGGGGTAATTAAAATTGAGAGGTGATCCTACTATTCCAGTAAATTGAACAACATTCAAATCAGCAACTCCCAATGTAAGCGCGGGTTCGTTGTACCTTCATTTCATTCCAGGAAAAACCAGGTGGTGTTCCGTGAGTTACCACCTTCACACAGTAACTGAAATGCATGGAGCGGATCGCGGGCGTTAGCACGATTAGATTGCGGTCGAGGAACACTTGCACAAGGCCTTGGCCCAAGGAGGCCCAAGGGGTTACCGAAATAAGGGATTTCCTTATTTGGAGGGGGCGGAGGTACTCCGCCGAGGCTTCAAAAAAAAAAAAATTCACCCAAATTTTGTGAGTTGTGCTAGCGGAGTTTTCCGGCTGCTTTCAGTTCCTAGAATTCTTTTTCTCTCAAGGACCAGGGACTCAACGGTCCAAGATTATTGGTGGTATTCGGTCGTCTTAATTTCACCTGACACAACGCCACAAATCAATTTTCTCGAATCACGACGCGTCATGCTCAGAGGATAAATCGCGATGTCTGACAAGCCGCCTTGAATTCAAGAAGCGAATGTCCACGGTGACTATAAGCACTTTATTATCCGCAAGGGCGCTCACCCTGGTGCCAGATCTGCTGATGGCAGTGATACTACAGGCTTCAGTTTTGGCACATAATTCCGCTCCAGCGGCCAATGGCACCCACAACTTCGTAGTTGTACAATATTCACATGGATTTTGAACACATATCGTGGTTCATTTCTTTGTCAGCTAAGCTCAACTGCCCAGCAGTTGCCGAGATGCGGATCATTGGTGCACCAGATGTTCACTGTAATTTTTATGGGTATTATACACAGTGTCTTCAGCTCTGAAAATAAAATGGATAAGCATGTTGAGTAAATCCAAGCAGCTGCCCTGGTGTTGACCTCTTGTCTTGCAACCAGCCTTGGTCATAATTTGTAAAAGGTGGCGGAGGAGTGTATAAACTTCAATGGTTCTTAGATAAGTGAATCACCAGAAAGAATGTCAATCAAAGTGTCTTCATAGTATTTTGGTACCGTAGCATCGAAATTTGCAAGGAATTTACAATTTTTGTGCATTGGCTTTCCATCTTTCGGCAACGTTGGAATTGTTGGCCGATCTCTACCCGAGCTCGACTTACCTCGTCAAACCACGATCACAGAGTACGACCAGTGTTCGAACACAGACAACAAACCACGTAAAATTCAGTGAAAAAAGCTTTTTAACGTGTACATGCAGGCTAATCCAAATCTCGTTAGCAGAGATCTGAACTACGTGGAGTTTGCTGCTTGATTTTCACAGCACGCATGTTTTGTCGGATTTTGGTCCAGCATGAGCATGGTTGAACCTCAAAGAAAACTCGTACATATATCTACAGTGCAAACGCAGATGACAGGGTCTGATAGCACTTGAAAATGCATCTGCACGCAGTTGATGATACCGCAGCCCATCCAAATTGACGCAGAACATCCTCGTTCGATTCGAGGTCAGACCATATGGAGAAATCTGACGAGTTTTCATTTTTGCTTTTATGTCTTGGGTCAATGCGTCGGCTCAATTGTCACGGCCCTGTTCATCCAGGCCAGCCATGTGCTATGTGCGAAGAACGGTGCGCTCGCGGCTCAGTGAACTCGTCCACGCGTCGTTTCACGTGATCGCGTTTCGAAAGTTGATGCGGCGGCGATGGTCCGCCCGGTCAATCGCTTCTTTCTGCCTGCCTCCGTCTCAATGGTATTTGAGCTCCTCACCGTACGCCCAGGCCCATATAGAAAACTGGGCCACGATCATTCAATTATACAGCACTTGGCTTCCTCGTCGTCTTGGCCGTTATCGCCGAACGAGCTGCCCCAATGACGTGACCTATTTTAAGGGCTCCTGGACTCGAGAGCGGTGCGCGCCCTTCCAGCAGTCCCAGTCTTTATTTGATTGAAGTCCTAGCGGTTTGAATGGCATCTTCGTCACACCGATGCTTTTAATGCTTGATCTTACTCTGCGTCGTGGCATCTCTGGCAGGGAACCATCGCTTCTGGGTCCACTCTGGCACGGAGAACAGCCAGCTAACCTCTGGCGCGCGCAGGTGATCATCAGGGTGGACGACTCACCTGATACTGTCTGTGCTCTTTCGTCCTCCCTCGCATCCGTGGCTAATGTCGGCCCTTACAGACCGTCCGCGGTATCCTTTCTGTCTCATGGCGCATCTTCGGTGAGTGCGGCGTGCCACGTCTCGCTCGTCCCGGTGCTCACGACCGAGTAATCTGCAGACCGCCTTCGGATTCCCATCCACTCCGTCACGCGTTGATCATCCGCGCACGAGCACGCATCCGCTTCCCCGCGCGAACTACACGGTACACCTCAGCCTGGGTCTATCGCGTTCTTGTTGCCGATCCGCACGTACACCGGCCCAACTATTGCTCTGCCCCGGATGCGGAGCAGACGTCTGGTTTCTACCCCGGGGCGGTCGATGCGGATGCCGACGTAGATGCGGATACCGACAGGGACAACGATCGGTGGTAGTGCCCCTCGAGGTGGAGCAGCGCGTAGACGGGGCTGGGATATGGGAGGACGATACGTCGCCACCGGGAGCGCTCGTCGCTCGGAAATTGAGTGGGGATGGAAGTGGGGAATAAGTACGACGCACACTGTATGGGGAGTGAGGAATACGGATGGTCATGCACGGCTCCTCGTCTGGCAGACATTTATTTCTCTCTACGACCGGTACGTATTCCAAATTCCTGCTTCCCTCATCTTTGAAGGAGTGAAAATCTCATTCGCTTCCTCAGATCTCCCAGCGTGCTGGGATACAGAAGTGCGCGTTGCGGGACCAACACGATCGCCTCTCCCGCCTCGCCCAGGCATATCTCGCGCTACCTTTCCTTGGGACCTGCGGCGCAGTGGATCTCGCCGAGTGTCTCGCTCATCCTACTACGCAACGCACGCGCCATCGGGTCTCGAAGTGCGGGGGTGGGCTTGAGGTGGGACGGGCGTGGAATTGCCATGCTGTTCTGCTCACCGCCGGCGCTGCTGAAGCTCCGAACTCGGGCTAATCCGATACACCACTCCACAACCGCACCGCTACCGCTGCCACCGCCCTCCCTTACCCCCGCCGTTCGCTTGACCGTTCTCGTCGCTCGCGACATCGACAGCTTTGCCACGACCTTTCGCCGTTGTGAAGAGCGTGATTCGCGCAGGCATGAAGTCAAATGGAGCCGAGTGGACGGATAAGGGAGTGGAGAAGGATATCGGGATGACCGGCGGATCGCTGCTCTTCGTGGGACTGGATGCCTGGTCGCCGGGTGCCCATCGTGCCGCGGCAGGGAGTGGGAGCGGGATGGCGAGGGTGGTGCGGGTGCAGGTGGTGGCGAAGGCGAGATCCGAGTCGGCGCTGTCCGCGCGTCGCAATGATGGATACTGAATGGCGTCCTCGCGATGGGCTGGCGCTACTTTTGCGGTCCATCATCGCCTCGCCTCTCCTGATACTACTAGAGTGGACGTGCTTTTCCCTGGCAGTGGACGCTCCCCGACCCGCTCGTCCTCTTCCACATCAGAATCATTGCTTCCTGATTCCTTGCGTCGCAGCAGATCGGCGCGCTTCAGCTCCACTACACCGGGGCGGTTCGTCGCTGTGTAATTGCCTTGGCGGCGCAGCACACCCCGAGCCCGCGCCTTCGCTCTCACCCACGACGACCGCGGCGCCCTCGCCCTCGATCGCCCTCTTCCAGTCGCGAATCTTCCGCCTGCGCGGTGCTCGCATCGTCGCTATCTCTGTATTTGCTCAGATACCGCAGCATGGATCCCCAAATACGGCTTGCCGCTCTTCCCGAGCACGATGCGCGTCGCTCGCGCATCCTTCCACGGCTCCGGTCTGTTTCTGTTCTTCATCGGCCACTCTCCATGGAATTCTCTACAGAGTTGGATAGGGATAGCTCCTCGTCCTGTCCAGCTTGACCAACCTCGTCCTCGGTCCGCCGAGTGACTCGGGACTGCACGGCTCCATTCGCCTCGCGCGCGTCTACGACGCCCGCAGGCGAGGCAGTTTCGCGCCGGTGATACCGATCCGGCCGTCATCGTGTACGCAAGAGACAGATACGGGCTTCTGGCTCGAATCCAAACCTGGCCCACACTTCCCCGTCGCCCTCCCTCGCTGCCAGATCACCTTGCTTTCGGCTGCGGGTGCCGCAAGCGCTCGTTCTCCCGTGCCCCAGGACAGCTGCCCAGGAGTGCTGGAATGCCCGCTGCGTGGAGATGGCTCTCCGCTCCCTGCATCCGTGGATTGACACCACGCCACTCATACGTGCGCCGCGTCCCAGCCATCCTCCGCGTAATCGCCTCGCGCGCATGTGAGGCTGCTTTGAGCACTTACGAGAAGCCGTGTTAATATGGGGACTGCGATTCATTATCACGGTCTTGGCGCTCACGCTTGCGTGTCCTTCCTACCCCATGCACGGGCAGTACGACATCTTCGTCCCCCATTTTTCATCGCAGTGGCTCTGCTTGCCGCTCTGCTGGACCGGAGTTGCGCGGGTCGGTGGAGACTGTCGCGCTGCGCTCGGCTTGTGTGAGATTCGTCGCCGGATTTACCTCTTCCTTTTGTCCTTACTGCATCGCTGCATCGTCGACTCCATTCACTGACTTGCATCGGTTTCGTATCATACTTCATGTCTTTAGCTCCTTGTTTCGTTCACATCCCATTTATTCATCTCCCGCTCATCTCCTGTCCCGACCCTTCTTCCATTTTACTTGCCGTGTCTATTGCGTGATATCTTGTTTAGCAATCCAATCCAATTCAATGTACTATATTATGTGCTATATGCGTCCATCTCATGTGTTCTAGAATTCAGCCGTTTCCCCGAAGCTTGGCGCCCTAGGAGAAGATGCATGTGGCCGCGTGCTGGCTGTGGAGCCGTCAGTCGGCTCTTGTTCTTTTACCTCCACGTCTACTGCATTTTACACGGAAGATCTACACTCTACTCGAAGTCTCTACCGATTGACCCTTGCCCTATCATGTCTCACCAGGCTAGTGAATTGCCCACAGGTAATCAGAACATCTATGGTGCGTTGCAAAATTGATAAGCTAACATTATCACTTATCTTTCCCAGGCGGCGTAAGGGGTAACAGTGAGGAAAGTGGTGTACAAGATGGGGGCGGGAGCCCTGGGGAGGGTCCCAATGTTGAAACTGAACCCTTCACTGTGAATAAACTGTACGTTGATTCATCCTCTCCCAAATACTGTTTCTCAATAACAAAAAATTTGCCAGAGGCAACACCAAAAAAATTCTAGCAAGTCTCAAATGTGTGGCAGCACGCTACAATGCTGTCAACACACCCAAGAAATGCATGGATGGTACACGAGTTGACATTGTCAGGGACGTTGTTGCGTGCTTAACCAGTAGTCCTGATGCAATCCGTGTGGTCATGCTCAGTGGGGTTGCAGGATCAGGCAAATCCACAATTGCAAAGACAGTTGCAACGATCTTAGCCGAGGAGAAAAATACTCTAGCAGCATCATTTTTCTTTTCCCGTGACTACACAGACCGCAAGGAGATAGATAACCTTGCTACAACACTTGCTGTGCAGCTTGCAGATTACAGTCCTGGCTTTCGGGCTCATCTCATTGACTTACTGGAAAAAGATTGTACTGGCATTTGTGATGCAGAACCACACCTGCAGTTCCAGAAGCTGGTTGTAGAACTTCTTGGGAAGCTGCCTCCCTGTTCAACACCATGGGTGATCTGTCTTGATGCTTTGGATGAATGTGGAAGAGATCGTGGCCAGCTGTTGCTGCGGTGGCTATCAGATAGCATTGCTCAGATCCCGGCCCATATCCGGTTCTTATTGACTGGGCGCCCAGATGTTCCTTCCTACCTGAAATTTGATAAACTTCTTTGTCTGGTGCATAGGGTTGTCCTCGATGAAATAGAACCCAGTATAGTTCAGCGCGACATCCAGCTCTACGTACAGCAATCACTTGATGGGGCCAACTGGATTACACATCATCCCTGGAAAATTCAGAGTCAGCAGGCAGAAGAAATAACTACCTATGCAAATGGACTGTTTGTTTATGCAGCTACAGCTGTTCGTTATGTTCTTGCAGGACTGCCACAGGTACCCCCTCAGGAATCTGTTGATTACTTGCTGGATGGTGAAGCTCTCACTGACCTGCATGATCTGTACCTCCGGATTATGAATTATGCCATCCCATCAGCTGCTGCTGGAGATCAGCGTGCTCAAGGTTATCATGATCGAGCCATGAAGATTCTAAGTACAATTTTGCAACTCCTGGAACCTTTGGATTGCCAGAGTCTGGCAGACTTGCTTGAACTGAATAAAACAGTTCTTCTGGAGACACTGCTTCCTCTAAGTGCTGTAATCCATGTTTCTGATACCCCAAGGGCAGCAATCAGAATAATACATCTCTCATTCAGAGAGTTTATGATGTCTTATGTTCAAGCAACCCGGCCTGAACTCCTGTGTGGCACAGATGCTCAGAGGCAAGCCCTGGTGTCTGCTCTTATAAAGGTGTTGGACAGGCAACTGAAATTCAACATATGTGATCTACCAACCTCATATGTGCGAAACATTGACATGCCAGATATCCAGTGGCGACTTGACAACTACATCCCATTACATCTTCAGTATGCTGCTCAATTCTGGACAGATCATCTAGTAGAGACAGCCTATGATTCACGTACTGGCCAAGGAGTGCAGAACTTACTGTTCAAAAAGTTCCTGTTTTGGTTAGAGGTGTTGAGTTTACTAGGGGTTGTGGGCCATGGACAGCATGCCATGTCTAAATTGATACTTTGGGCAAGTGAGGTATGTCTAAGAATAATCTTATGAGATGTTATGAGGATTGAAGATCATCAGAGCACAGCTCTTCTTGAATTTGTGACTGATGCCAAAAGATTTGTTTCCTTCTTTTGGGAACCAATTTATCAAAGTACTCCCCACATTTATCTATCAGCACTGGCATTGGCACCAGAAGAGTCTAAAATCAGTGAAAGATTCTCACATGAATTTCCACAATTGGTCACAGTTACAAGGGGGAGGATGAAACAGTGGCCAAATATAATTGCTGTACTAGAAGGCCATACAGATCAGGTCACCTCAGTCAGCATCTCACCTGATGGCAAAAGAATTGTGTCTGGCTCTAGGGACAAAACTGTATGCATTTGGGATGCCGAGACTGGAGCTGTGCTCAGGGAGCCTCTGGAGGGGCACACTGATAGGGTCACCTCAGTTGGGTTCTCACCTGATGGCAAAAGAATTGTGTCTGGTTCTGATGACACCACTGTGTGCATTTGGGATGCAGTGACAGGAGCTGCACTCAATGAGCCACTGGAGGGGCATACAGATGGGGTCACCTCAGTTGGGTTCTCACCCAATGGCAAAAAAAATTGTGTCTGGCTCCAATGATACCACTGTGCACATTTGGGATGCAGAGACAGGCACTGCACTCTGTGAGCTACTGGAGGGGCACACTAATACTGTTACATCAGTTGCCTTCTCACCTGATGGCAAGAGAATTGTGTCTGGCTCCAATGACAAAACTGTGTGCATTTGGGATGCAGAGACAGGAGCTGCACTCAGGGAGCCACTGAAGGGGCACACAGATAGGGTCACCTCAGTTGAGTTCTCACCTGATGCCAAGAAAATTGTGTCTGGCTCCAATGACAGAACTATGTGCATTTGGGATGCAGAGACTGGAGCTGCACTTGGCAAGCCACTGGAGGGACACACTGATACAGTTACCTCAGTTGCATTCTCACCTGATGGCAAGAGAATTGTGTCTGGCTCCAATGACAAAACTGTGTGCATTTGGGATGCAGAGACAGGAGCTGCACTCAAAGAGCGACTGGAGGGACACACACACTGGGTCACCTCAGTCACATTCTCACCTGATGGCAAGAAGATTGGGTCTGGCTCTGAGGACAAAACTGTGCGCATTTGGGATGCAGTGTCTGGGGCTGCACTCAGGGAGCTACAGAAAGGGCATACCAATACAGTTACCTCAGTTGCCCTCTCCCCTTCTGCACCTCTACATTGGAAAATACACAATGGTTGGGTCTCTCATCTCCCATCGGAACTCCTTTTTTGGCTCCCTATGCCCTATAGGTTTGGACCATGGTCTCCACATAACACACTTGTCATTGGCCAAGAACAGACTTTGCTCTCATATGAAAACTTTGTATGTGGCACAGACTGGGCAAGATGTTATGCCCCAGCAGAAAACCTTTCATAAATAATTAACATCTTGAGCAATGTATTTGGGTTTATCTCTTTCCCCACATATTCAATTCTTTGTATTATGTCAAAGAGCCAGATTGTTCAACCACTTGGGTGCATACCTGCATACCCATTTTTGCCTACTGCCCCCTTCATTACCCCTGCATTGTCCCTTATTCCCTAAATGCTCTCTTCTTGATGTTACTCCTTTCACCCAATGATTGGCTTGGTTGCTTTCTGTTTTGCTCTGGAGTTTGTTATTGGGTGGATGCAGAACTTTGATTTGAGCCAGACACCACAGGTGAAAGAGAATGAGGTAGTGCAGGTCACAAACCAGGAGGTGTTAAATATAGTGACTGACATCTGCTCTGATCTTTTGTATCCATTTGCTTCAACCATGTCCCCAAGTTATAATTTTGTGTACAATAAATTTGTTTGGAACCACCTGAACCTCTGAGAATCTATGTCACTTGTAAACTCTGACTATGCCCACTGGCTTGTCAGTGGGTCCTCAGGCACCCTAATGGTATAGAGTCTGCCAAATCCACATTTGAGGTCACCCATTCAATGCCTGTTTGTCATTTGCATTTTTTTGATGCCAATTACTACTGCAGCCAATTTTGTCCACTTCTAAAATTCCTGGGAAAGTGTCCCCCTTGTCTCTTCACTATCTACATGAAATTTTATCTCTGGAAATTTTGGCTTATACTGTACTATTTCAACTGAGTGTTCAGGTGACACATGACATGAGCCTCTGAACTGAACACTTTGGGTTTTGGTGACAGTGACATTGAGATTTTGGTGCTCAAATAAGTTGAAAACTGTTGAAATTTTGAGTCTGGCAATTTTCCCATGATTGCTGAGAAATGAACACTTGGAAAAGTGAACACTGTAAGTGATGTGTGACACCCTATGAACACTTGGTTGAAATAGTACAATAGACTGTGCAACATAAATTGGAAATTGGGCTTCTGTAGACTTGGGAAGTTGCGGAGTAGACATACCAACAGCAATGGCTTGACCCCACTCACGTGGTTGGGTTGCTATTCCTCAGCAGGACCAGTGTTTATTGGTTTATATAGTCAAATCAAAAGTTCAAACAAATTTCAGATTTGGAGGTGCAAAGTTGGGTCAGAATTTGGACCATTTTGGTGGTGGCAGCCACAAAGTCATCTCAGAGCCATAGACTCCATGTAGCTGGAATTTAAAATTTTCTTTCCTTGTCCTAAACTTCTATCACTGGTTGAGAATTTCATGTTTTTCAGTGAAAAAATTAGTGAAAAATCATTTTTACATTTTGCACTAAATTTTCACCTGAAAATTTAAAAACTTTTGCAAAACATTTTTCACTAATTTTTTCACTGAAAAACTGGAAACCTCAACCAGTGTATCTCAGTAGTTTGTCTTGTGATAAGAGCTGGTATTCCCAGGTGTTTAGGAAAACTCCAGGACACTATATGGCACACACTGGTTGAGCATTTCAAGTTTTTCAGCAAAAAAATTGGTGAAAATTATTTGAATTTCTCAAGATATGCATGGACATCTTTTGTTTTCTTTTGTTTTCACTCTCTGTTTTTCACATGTAAATCTATATTCCAGTAGTATAAATAGGGCTCAAGAACCCCGCAGAAGGCCAGTACACCACAGCGGACATTGTTGCGGTTGTTCTCAGGCCAGCTCGCAGAGAGTAGTATCTACCTCTGTTTGTAGTGTGTCTGTAAATCGAAGTTTGGTTGTTGGCTCTAGTTCAGTTCAAGTTAAGAAGTTAAGCTTCACGTTGTTGACCCCGCAGGTGGTCTTCACGTACAAAAGAGAGGCTTACCTACCTGAGTGGGCTTGTTGCTTTGCATCTGCTTTGCTAGTTGCATCCGCGGTTGAGATTGCCCTCGGTAACCAACAGGAAGAACAGTTTGGTTGCCAGCAAGGTGCTTAAGCCTTGAAGTAGAGCGAAAGGTACCTGTGGCAGGTTAAGCCAAGGTCTACAACAAGAATTGCTTGTTGTGAGAGTGATTGGAAGCAGGATCTGTGACCTCAATTAGAGGATTCACTGTTGAAACCTTACAAACTCTGCCCTGACGTAGACAAAACTATCTATTAGTCTTCCTCTCGTCTTGTATCCACCCAAAACCACATATATTACTCATTCATTGAGGCCACAGGGCATTGTTCCATACAAATCCTGCATAGTTGAAGTGCCGCAGGCATTGTTGTCAGTCAGATTAGTGAAGATTTGTTATCACATTGGGTTTCAAAACCAGTAGTCACATACTATGACTTGGGCCCGAACTCACCAAGGGAGTGTGCTTGTTCTTTGGGAGTGATAGTAGTTGGTTGTGTGGTTGTTAGTTGTGGTGTTTGTTAGCATCCAACAATAGTCACATTTCTAGCTTATAGTTTAGCGCACCGTTTCACTGGTTTGTTCCCTCTGAAGATATCCGAGCCGCCAGCACCATCTCCCAACGGCTGGTGGAAGCCTTCGCCAAGAACTCTGCACCCCCCTGGGAGGGGCTTCCTGACTGGTCCACAAGTTCGAGGATGTCTTCAACCGGGAGTTGTTTGACTCTCTTCTGGAGTGCCAGTCATGGGACCATGCCATTGAGCTCATCCTGGACACGAAACCGGCCAACTGTAAGGTCTACCCGATCTCACCCCTCGAACAGAAGGAGCTCAACGCCTTCATCAAGGAAGGGCTTCGTAATGTATTTCGGCCTGACCAACTCCCCGGTGACCTTCCAGACAATGATGAATGACATCTTCCAAGACCTCATATTATCCAGAGATGTCATGGTATACCTCAACAACATCCTCATTGCCCATGCGGACCTTGCCCAGCACCGAGAGATCATCCAGGAAGTCCTTTGTTGCCTCTAGGAGCATAAGCTCTACTTGCACCCGGAGAAGTGCGAGTTCGAGAAGTTGTCGATTGAATACCTTGGGGTGATCATCTCCTACGATCGTGTGGAGATGGACCCGGTCAAGGTTGCTGGAGTCGCTGCCTGGCTGGAACCGCACAATAAGAAGGATGTGCAGCAGTTCCTCGGCTTCACAAACTTCTACCAGCAGTTCATCTGGGCATTCTTGTACTCAGCCCAGGCCCTCTTCGACCTCATGAAGAAGGGTGTGCCGTGGGTTTGGGGCGACACAGAGGCAGCCGCGTTCTGAGCCCTCAAGGACGCCATAACTTCTGAGCCGGTCCTGGTCCTCCTGGATGAGTCCCAGCTGTACCAGCTAGAGGCGGATAGCTCTGACTTCACAACCGGAGCTGTCCTGTTGCAACCGGATGCAGACGGGAAATGGCACCCAGTCGCGTTCTACTCCAAGAGCTTGAGTGAAGTCCAGCACAACTATGAGATCCACAACAAGGAGATGCTCACAATTGTCTGGGCCCTAGAGGAATGGTGTCACTTCCTTGAAGGCACGCAGCACCTAGTCAAGATCTGGACCGACCACAAGAACTTGGAGTACTTCTGGAAGGCGCAGAACCTCAACTAGAGACAGGCACGGTGGTCCCTGTACCTGTCCTGGTTTGACTTCTCACTGCACCACAAGCCCGGGAGCCTTATGGGCCATCTGGACGCCCTCTCCCGACACCCGGACCACGAAGCTGCATCAGACAATGAGGATGTCACCCTCCTGTGTCCCGAGCTCTTCCACATCCATGCGCTGGAGGGCCTCATCATTACTGGTCCAGAGGCCCCCCTCCTCTGGGACATCTGGGAGGCTCTGGCTGGCAAACCAGACCTCGAGGAACCCGTTGCCTTAGCGGCTCAGGACCTTCCTAAGGTCTGGGGTGCCTGGTCGTCCCAGTCTGCTGAGTGGCACGTCGAAGGAGGCCTGCTCCACTTCTGTGGTAAGGTTGTTGTCCCCCAGGACAAGGACCTCTGCTGCCGGATCCTCAAACAGCACCACAACACCCAGGTCACCAGACATGCTGGTCGCTTCAAGACACTGGAGCTCGTCTCCCAGAACTACTGGTGGCCCAGATGTCCCATCACGTCAGCCGGTATGTTGCCACCTGCGACCTATGCTGTCGGACCAAGGCGCTCTAGAAGCTTCCAGTTGGTGAGTTACACCCCACGGAAGTTCCAGAGGAACGCTGGGACACGGTCTCCGTGGACTTCATTGTTGAGCTCCTGGAAGCACACAGCTACAAAGCGATCATGGTTGTTGTGGACGTTCTTGGTGAGCAGGCGCACTTCAACAAGTGCAGCACCTGGCTTGATGTGGTGGGTGCTGCCTGGCTCTATTACTGGAACATCTGGAAGCACCATGGGACCCCCTGGAAGTACATTTCCGACCGGGGTCCGCAGTTCATTGCAGAATTCACTACTGAGCTCTGGCGTCTCATCAGTGTTGACCGGCAACCTCCACAGCGTACCACCTGCAGACCGACGGCCAGACTGAACGCGTTAACCAGGAACTTGAGCAGTTCATCCGGCTTTTCACTAACTACAAGCAGGATGACTGGGACGAGCTCCTACCTGCTGCAGAGTTTGTGTACAACAACCATGTTCACTCTTCCACACAGCAGGTCCTGTTCATGACCGACACCAGCCGGCTTCCCTGGATGGGGTTTGAACCAAATGGAACGCGTTCAAGGATGGAGTCTGCAAACAAGTTCCATGACTGGATCACCTCTGGTGTCTCCGAGGCCAAGGCCGCCCTTGTGAAAGCCAAGGAAGAGTACAAGCAGTACTATGACCGCCGGCGCACCCCGGCGCCGGAGATCAAGGTTGGTGACTGGGTCTGGCTTGACACCTCAGACATCCAGACCACCCAGCCGTCTGTCGGCCTCTCACATCGGCACCTTGGCCCCTTCAAGGTTGTCAAGGTTGTCAGGCGAGGTGCCTACAAACTGGAGCTGCCACCCCGCCTCTCCCGGCTTCACCCAGTCTTTCCGGTAGTGAAGCTGCAGCTCTCTGAGAACGACCCTTTTGAAAGCCGGCCTGGCTATGACGAACCACCACTAGTCCTCGGCGGCCCCCCCGGTGATGAATGCTGGGAGGTCGAGGAGATCCTAGACACCAAAATACGCTACCAGTCGCTCTGGTACTTCGTCCGGTGGAAGGGGTATGATGCCTCACACGACCAGTGGGTTAAACACTCCAACATCTTCTCCCCAGATGCCATTGCAGAATTCTACTGGAAGTACAGTATAGTGTGGCTCCTTGGATCATGCCACATCAATGGATCATTATTTCTTTTCATTATGCGCACTACCCTTGGCCACAGACGGTCTTAGATATAGCATTATGTATTCTATGGGCATCTTCTGAATTAATTTTGAGCGCCCAATGTAATTCAAACCTGAATGAGACGTGTTTTGGTGTAAATCAGTATGGGATCCCGCATCAATCAACTTTCTGATTCATCTCTTTTACCTCAATCTGTACCATATTGGCCTCAAATTATTTTCTCCATGATAGATTGCCTTTTTAAGTACAATTCCCTCCAAAAGAGCAAGGCGATTCGACCAAAAAATGCGTCCGCTAGAATTTGTACGAGCCGAAACACGTGAAGCGCGTGACAGCTCAGTTTGTTGACGCGACCGTCACTGCTTCTCCTTCACACCCTGCCACGCCCCGTTTATACGGCATTTACGACAGCTTCCCATGGTGTCCCGCGCTAAATCCGAGCGCGTCAAAGGACATGCAAACAGCAGGCGAAAGGAGCTTAACATACGAGGCGCGCTGCATGAATACGAGCGCGAGCAAGCCAAACCAGCAATTTTAGGAAAGCCAAAGTCTATTCGAGCTATTGCAGAGAGCCACAAAGTCTCTTATGGTACTCTACACCGACACATACATGGGGGGCGCGGTATTCGGGAGGCAAATCAAGAGAAGCAGAAGGTCTCGCCTGTCCAGGAATGGTCCCTCGTCCAATTCATCCTCGAGTCCGCGGATCGCGGGTTCCCTCTAAATCACGCCCAAATTAGACAGGCTGCGAATGCGGTCCGCGAATCCACGCTCGGGACGGGCTGCGAGCTGGTGTCAGACAAGTGGGTCTTCGCGTTCTTGGATCGACATCACGACGCGCTCCGGACATTTTGGAGCAAGGCACTTGACACCCAGCGTGCACGCAGCCTAAATCCCGAAGCCGTCAAATCTTGGGTGGATTTAGTACAAAAATGGATCGTCGATAAAGGGGTCTCACCAGATAGGATATACGGAATGGATGAAAGTGGCTATCCCACCGGTTACACTGGGAAAGAGCGTGTGGTCGGGGCGCGCGGGACCAAAACCCAGCACAAACAGGGCGGGGCGAGCCGCCAAAACATCACTGCATTGGTAACCATCCGCGGCGATGGCAAGATGGTGGTGCCGCCGATGGTTATCTTCCCCGGAGTGAACTACCAGACGGCCTGGAACAACGGCAACACCATAAATGCATTGTAAGTCGTCAAATAAGTAATAAGAAGGTCGAGACTCACTGTCAGTCCAGCATCGCGAAGTCCATCAACGGATGGACCAATGGCGAGCTTGGATATGAATGGCTCGTCAAGGTCTTTGACCCCGCAACCAAGGAGGAGGCCAATGGCCTCCCACGCGTGCTTCTCCTGGATGGGCACAGCTCGCACTATTCTCAAAAGTTCCTTGACTATGCGCGTGCAAACAACATAATCTTACTTGGATATCCGCCCCATTGCACCCACGCACTCCAGGGCCTTGACGTCGTATGCTTCGCAAAGCACAAGGCGTGCTGGCAGGCGGCAATTGTAGCCTTCGAGACAAGGACAATGCGGGAGGTGTCGAAGGCCGAGTTCATGACTGTATGGGTCCCGGCGTACCTGGAGGCGTTTGATGAATCAACAGTCCGTGCTGCCTTCAAAGTGACAGGTGTCGCACCTTTCAATCCCGACTTCGTGACAGCAGAGCAGATGAAGCCGAGCCTCGCAACGTCCACTCGTGCAGAGTTTCCGATGCCGCAGCCAAGCCCCGTCCGTGCAATCACGAACGCGATGCGCATCCAGCCCCCAACTCGTTTTGACCTGTCCCCATCCAATGCGGCAAGGGCGCCGCAAGCGAGCACGTCGAGGACGCCGCAAACCCCATCACGGCGACGTGGCAGGGACGAAGACCTCGAGAACCTCGACCCTGCATTGTGGTCACCTTCAAAAAAGATGCGGACTTTGTATGCGCACCTTGGTACCACTTCCGCAGGCTCTCTCCTCCTTGGCAGCCCCAAGATCAAGTCCTACAACAATCCTATCCTCCCCCCCCGTTATTCAAGGCGTCCCGAGCTCGATTGCGACACCAAATTGGTCGCTCTCCACCCCGGACACCAGCAACGAGCCCTACAGAACAAGAAGTCAGCTGGAGGCAGAGATTGCTGCATTGCAGAAAGAGCTCGCACTCGCTCACCAGAATGTCGCTGTGCGGGATCAAATAATCGAGGAGGGGAATGCGACGATGGTATTCCAGAATATGGGGCTAAAGAAAATGAACGAGGCTCTCCACCAGCAGGAGGAGAAAGCGGCAACTGACCGTGCTCGGCTCTTCAAGGGCAAGGCACAGTGCCTCTCTTCTGACGAGTTTTACGAGGCAGTCAAGGCCATTGAGGAGGGAAGGAAAGCGAAGGAGGTTGGGAAAGAGGCCAAGAAGGTTGCCAGGCAGAAGAGAAAAGAGTTGCGAGAGGAGATTGAACGAGAGTGGGGCGCTATGAAGGAGCGGCATGTTGCAGAGGTTGAAGCGTGGTCGGAAGAGTGCTCCGGATTGCTCCAGGAGGGCACAAGGAAGAAGGACTTGCCCCCCAAGCCGAAGCTGGGCAAGAAGCCGACTCTCCCTGCCGCAGACGACGATGAGGATGAGCTGGAAGAAGAGGAAGCCGATGTGTGATGGCTTGATCCAAGTAACGGGAATTGTGACATTTTGATGCTCGCAGCGATTTATTTTCTCTAGCCACATTATAATACACTACTCCATCTTATTTTATGATAGTGTAACTTCTTACATGTTCTAGTATATACTGAATTAAATTTACAATTTACTATCAATAATTGCGTGGGTGAGCGAGGAAAGATCAAAGTTGTGATCCAAGGAGCCACACTATACTGTACCCTGCAAAACCCCGCTCCATCGCTGCTGCCGCCTTTGACTCCCTGCCCTTCCATGACCCTGCCCTCCATGTCTGGTCTATGCGTTGGGGCGCCACATTCCAAGGGGGGGGGTGATGTCAGGGGAACCCCTGTTTCCAGTACCTCCCGGCACCTCTCCGGCCCCTCCCAGCACCTGCCCGGTAACCGGTCAACCAGATGACCGGATGAATTACAATAACCCTGAATCTGCACCAAACAACTATACACTATTCTCATGCCATTTTTGGACATCGTTACACTCTTTCTTGCCCTTTTCATACCCTACAGCTCAGGATCTGTTCCTGCATTTTATTTGAATCATTCACTTGACCCCCTACACAGACTACCAACCCATTACAAGAACCTATGTGTCAGGTGTTCTCCCCTTCCACAGCAGATTGCAAGCTGGTCAGCTGAGGAACTATTAGGGTGTTTCAGAGTTAAAATTACAATCTCAACTTCTGCTGAAACTTGTGAGAAGTTGAGATAGGTCTTGCAAGTTGCACACAAGGGTATGACTTGCAACCCCAACTTTGACCTTAACTTGTTGCCTCAACTTCAGCTAGTTCTGGCTTTCCCTCCCATATTGCCATGTCTTATGTAATATTAGTACACCCTCTCTACTCCTGCTTCCCATATCACCACCTGTCTTATGTAATATTAGTGCGCCCTCTCTACTCCTGCTTTCCATATCACATTATGATTATTATGATTATTAGATGGTTAACAAAGTTACTTTGACAAACTAACTTGGCCTTACAAAACTAACTTTACTTTACTTGTGGCAGACAAGTAAAGTAAAGTAAGCAAAAGTAACTTGTAAGTAACTTCAAGTAACTTCAAGTAACTTCAAGTTAGAAAAGATACCAGCATACTAGAGTAATTTAACAATGCTAGGAGTCATAACAAGTATTAATTCACACTCTTGCGACTATAACTTGACGAACTTGGTGGGATTTGATGCCATCTGATGACACAAGTTACTTTGTCTGATTGCATTGATCTAACTTGGCGGGCAAGTTACTTCCAAGTTACTTGAAGTTACTTGAAGTAATTTGAAGTTACTCAAAGTAATTTGAAGTTACTCAAAGTAATTTTGATTAACTTTATTTGCATTGAGCTAAAAAGGTACCAATAGGTCAATTGAAGATTGACTGCCTCTCAGGCATCTCGGGGAAAGTTGTAATCAAGCAGAGAATTGTCCGCTTCAACTAATTCAGGCAGATTGTAATGTGTTCTGAGGTCATGGTTACTTCCAGCTTAATTCTTGTTAAGCTCACTCATTTTGGAGCAGCCTGTGCCCCTCCTCTCATCCTTCAGTTCCATATAGTTTCTCACAAAGTTACAAATCTTCTTCACCCTTGTCCGAATAGATTTCGTTTGAATAGATGTTCAACATGTTGCTCATACAAGGCTTCTCTGCCAAACTGACCTTCAGGAATAGAAATTCATCTCATTTCATATAGGCCATCATGCAATGACTCTGACATGACTGATCCCATGTAAAGATATTAACCCATTGAATAGGCAAAAAGCCATGTCAACTTGTGGTGGAGCAGACCATCATTGCGTCTCGTGAGCAAAGGATTTTTGCCTTGTTATCTAAGTCTCACCTCTATCCAGCCGCCAGATCAATCCATCAATGCTCACACCTGAAATTCCATTGTTTAGTTCTCTGGCCTGTGCCATCCTCCCAAGTCCACCTGTTTAACTGTGCGCCAAGCTGATTCGTGGCATTTTCCCTGGTTGGCTGACATACAATCCCCAATTCAATCCTCAGCTAAGTGCAGAAACCACCGTTCAGCACGCCTTGTTCCTCAATTGTGGCTTGGCTACAAATCCTAGAATGGGATCCCTGGCTGGCTCTAAGTGTAGAAACCACCATCTCAACATCGCGGTGGAGCCGAGAACCGTGCACCCGGAGGTAGGTAGATATTATTACACAGCATGGTCCCATTTAGGAACGCCGGGGCCCTACCTGGCTCATGTGGTGGTCTCAGGCGACATCTAGACAACCGAGTGGAACGAGATCCAAGAATCCAACATTGTGACAACAATTGTGGAGGTAAAGACGTCAAACAGTCAACAGCTCCACGGAGCCGATACCTTCGCTCCTACGGGTGCCACTTTTGTCGTGGCCATTGAACCATGTCTTTTCTTATATAGATGCAGATAATATACTATGAATATGATATGGCAGCAGAAAGCATGGTATGATAAGGATTGAACGCTCTCGAACAGGTGAACTTGGTGGTAAATGATGCCATCTGATGGCAAGTTACTTTGGCTGATCGCCCGTAAAGTACCGTAAAGTACAGTAAAGTTAGCCCCGCCAAGTCAAAGGGGTGATCAAAGTTAAAGTTAGGTTTTGCAAGTTACTTTATTCACTCTCTGATTATTATTGTGCCCTCTCTACTCCGACACCTTCTGATCAAGGCATGGCACCGAGAAAATATTCCAAACCCCCCCCCCCTCAAGGTGGCTCCAGAGGCGGCTCCAAAGGCCCCTGCACTATTTTTGGGTTCAGCAGGCTGGGATATGGATGGATTAGGTGTAAATCAAACAGCAAGACTATGAAACCAGTGAGACCTCATGGTAGTGTATGAAGTGTCCAGATTATTTCTCTTTTCCAATCTGGCTATGCTGCTGGCTTGCCAACAACTGTTCAAGTGTTTGGGGCTTTGGGCAAAAGTCAAGGCACAAAGTTGGAGGATTTGAGGCAGAAATATGCTCAGGTGTTTCACAGTTCAAGCCCCAACTTCTGCCTCAACTTGGTTCGGGTTGAGGGCAAGTTGAGGCAGAAATTAAGGCAGAAGTCAAGGCCAAAAATTTAACTTTGAAACACCCTATTACTAGTAGAACATCTGTTGGACTCAAATTTTCAATTAACCTAAATACTGTGTAAAAGCTGTATAATGTTTGTCTCAAAGCTGTCAACTGAAAGGGGGTAGCTCTGGGCTTCCACTTCAACTAAAATGTGCTACGTTGTACTGTGTCATCCTGCTGCAAAGTTCAGGCAGTGCATAACTGTTGTAATCAGCCAATCTGTGAATGCAAATACCAAGAAGGAAGCCACAAATTTTGGAGGAGAGGAAAACAGAGATAAACCTGCATGGGGTAATTGCACCGCCAAGGAAGCATTTTATGAAAGACCAGTACAGCAGTAAGGTAGAGAGCATCAGATTCCAGCACCCTTATGTAAGCTGTGACATCACACTCAATGACAAGGGAAATACCTCACTGCCAACACCCTCTACTAACATTTCTCTTAATACAGATGTGAGGTGTAGTGCATCTAAACAGTTTGTATTAAGCAGATCTGCTGAAAAATCTTTGGATGGAAAGTTATTAAGGTGTCCTGTAACTTCAATTTTTATTGTTTCTATATGCTTTTCTACTCAAATGGAGCATTTTTCAGAAATCATCTGCAAATTTTGGTTACAGCACAGCCACTCAGCAGGGATCGGCCATCAAATTTGAGACTGTTTGCATCACAGTTTGTCATGGGAGGCAACCTCTTTTACATCTAGAAGGGAATCAACAGTATTTCAGAGCATTTTAATGAGCATTTTGGTATATTACCCATCCAAAATATGCTCCCAGACCCTCCCAGCCAAAAAAAAGTATAAAAATTTTGTTCAAGACTGAGAATTTGGCTGTGGGAACGCTTTGATGGCCGCTTACATAAGGGTACTGGAATCCCACGCTCTCTACCTTAGTACAACATCCTGATGGTGGTGCATTGAATGCATTTAGATCATCATCCTGCTCAAACCACTCACCCTTCTCTTCTTTCTTGCCCACCTATCACATCCAACCCCCCGACCACCCAATGGTGCCGGTAACTACTCCTTCTGAAGATCCTGGAGCAGGAGATACCTCCAATCCTGATGGCCTAATGCCTCCTGCAGAACCAATGGCCGTGGATCATGAAAAGTGGGATATCTGAATCTTTTGCATGCTGTACTGACAAGATCCTTCCAGGCCTGGCAAGGCTAACGAGGCTGGCAGTGAGAATACAAATGGGTGTGTTCCACCTGCCGAATTTCTGTAACTCCTGAAGACTGAGGAATCATGATGAGGCTTGTTGATGCAATCAATATGCAGTCTGCAAAGTGGAGCTGACTTATTTATATGCTCTCTTGCGCTGACTGCATTTGAAGTCTGAAAGTGGTCTTGGAAAGGTAATCATGAAACTCTCAAGTTCAGCATTGCTTCCAGGCCTCACCATTGTGCGGTATAACAAAGGCAGTTGACACACTCAAGCAGCAGCCCCAGTCTCCCGACAAGAAGACCGCATTTTGGATGGCATACAAACAATTGGCAGATGAATTTGACAAGGAGATGCAGGGAAAATATGGGGATGACCTGGATACATCTGAAATTTTTGTGTGTGCCAAATTTTTTCATGGCTATGTTTTGTCCCTTGAATTTTTATCCTAGGCAGGTCTTTTCTCAGTTGTTAACTCTCCATTCATTATACAACTGTAGCTCAAACTCCAACCTGATCCAAATGCACCAACACAGGCCCTCGCTCTTCTACTACAGAACATCACAGGTCTCCCTTCAACCCCCTTGCCTCTAGGTGTTTCAATGTCCCAACTGATGGCACCTAGCCTTGTCGTTGTTGCACATAGTCTGTTATATATCAGTCTGCTTGCTATGCTCCTGGCACAGCATGGTCTTTTCATCTGGAAAAAGGCGTTAAATTTGGGCCCAAAAAATGGGAAGTTCTTTTGTTCTTTCGCTGTTTCGGTCCTGAAATGAGGTGTGTTTTCTTTCCTGAAATAGGTCATTCTTGGACAATTGTTCGGCACCCAAAAATGTGTCATGTTTTGGGCGGTTTGGAAACAGAACATTGTTCCAGGTGGGAAGGTTTTGGGGCCACTTTTTCTTCTGATGGGGAAAATATTCCCCAACAGGAAGACATGTTTGGACATTGTGTTTTGGTCCCAAAAACCTATCAGCCACAGCTGTGTGGCTGCACTGCTGGCTGTTCTTGGGAAACACTGGCTCTTGCATTATAATTCTGTTGGTGAATGAGGCACAATTGAAGAGCATGGGCTCAAATGCCAACCCAAAGTTAGTGGCATGCATTGCTGGAGGTTTGACCTTGTCATGCAGGTCTTCCACAGATTTCTACTTTTCGCCCTTGCATTCCCTTTTAAGGAAACACCTTTTATAGGCTTCCCATCCCCGAGGACCGTAGCGAGCCAGAGGCAAGCAAGATATTTACTCAAGCCTGTCACAGCTGTCACTTCCCTTGCTGGTCTCTGAGAGAATGCACAATGTACCAAGTGAAGAAGGGTAATTTGTCGGGTGGCAAGGCAAGTGGGTGGCAAGTAAAAATAATTGATTGAAGTCTCTAACGCGTATGGTAATAAGAGCTCACTGCAGGAGGTAAATATGCTGTTGTAGGATATGTATTTTCGCGGTAATAAGAAGTTCGTTGAGGAATATCGGGAGAAAACATAGCGTTATACTCCGAAATGATGTTCATGAATTCTATCTGCACCTCAGCATCGGTACTGGCAAGGGGCGAGGCGGTGGCCTGTCCATATTGGGGAGCAATAACGGTGGGCGGTGCTGGGGGAGGGGATATATCTGGAGTCACAAGGTCATCAAAACCGTCGAAGTCCAAACTCTCGGCATCTTGGGAGGTCGATGGTGATATTCTGGCCCTCTTACACAAGGAGGATAACCTAATAACTGATGGTCAAACATTGAAAAGATATGGACAAAGTATTTACAATGGCTTTTGTGTCTTTAAGCAGGGAACATCTTGAAAGAACTTTCTTAATCAAGAATATCTGTATGGTATGTCTTGCGTATTCGTCCAATTAAAAGAATTCCATGAATAACTCTTTGATGTTTCAATGGCCAGACATGCAAAAGTTATTGTAAATATTTTCTCTGTATGTTTTCAATGTTTTGCCATCAGTTATTGGGTTATCCTCCTTGTGTTACTAGTACGCGCATCTGGTCGTGCGGATTTTCCGCTCACTTGGCCACCGCTGTATGGATCGACATTTTTGCGCTTCTTCCCGCCTTTCCTCTGGGTACCCATGACGCTGGCTGTCTCGCTCGCGGTTCCTTGATTTGACGCGATTTTCTGGACAGTCCTGGGAAGCATCTCTGCCCCTTTTGTAGCATCGGCTAAGGCGTCATCGAGAACTCACAGTGAGGTCATAAGGGGCTCGGGGAGGGCGACATTGCTGCGTTGGATGAATTGGAGCTTGCTGATGATTTGCAGAAGGTGGGTGTCCTCCCGAGTTACTGCCAGGCACATCGCGGGTGCTGAGATTAACGACTGATCTGCATGCAGCAGAGGGTCGACCTTGTCCCACGGCTGTGATGCCAAGGGAAGGGAACGCGGCACGACGAAATCTGGAAAGTGGTCCTCCACAGCACATATGTGCTTGCAGAATTGAATAGCGGCAAAGGATGGACATGGGTGGCATGTATAAGCTTGCAAGTCGACCATATAAAGGAGACCAGGCGTGCTTTGTGATTTCACTGTGAATAGGTGACCGGGCTCGATTTCCTCTATCATGTCCGAGTTAATCTTCTTTGCCTGTACGTGGATTGCGTTCCGTCTTTGAAGTGCAAGATCGGGGCCGTGGAAGCCGAATTGTTGGGCACGGTGATTCGCGATGTACTCGGGGAGGGCGACATTGATGAGGGTGTGGATGAGCTGATCGACACGTCGGTTGTGCTTGCCATCCATATGAAACGATTTCAGAACGTGATGCCACCTGTAAATATCGAGGTCAGTATGGGCTCCAGTTTTAAAAGCAGGAAACACGTGCACTTCGACAAGCATATTAGTATCACAAAGCTCGAAAACTGTTCGGTCTTTACGATACTGCCGACCACATTTCCAAGGTTTCCTGGCGCAGATAGTATGTTTGGAGGTATTCAATAACGCTCTCAGGAGCCAGAGTCTTGATTTCTTCCCAACGGGCCCAGAACTCCGTCTCATCGGTAATATGAATCCATCCCTTGAGTTTCTCCCACAGCTCCGGGTAATGACGGGTGATGAAATGCTGTTGCCAAGCATGTAGGACGTGCCACCAGCATAGCAACAGGTGGGAGAGAGGATAGCGGAAGCGAATCCGCCTCAGCTGTTCTGAATCATTGTCTGACATGAATTTGTTGGGGAGTATGTCGGGGTTGAGTTGACGTAGATTCATAAGGAAGTAGTCGATGGTTTCGCCTTGACCATTGGATGCAATCATCCAAGCGATGGGCATGCCATGTCCGTGCCGGTCTTGGACGATAACGGTAAACAACAGCATGCCGGCGTAATAGGTCGTATTATGAGTGGCGTCAACGTCGGCAAAGTCACGGCCCCAGGCACGGAAACATTTTTGCTGATACGGGGTTTGGATGCCAGCATGAAGGCTTCAGAATCGACCCCAGAGTCGGGTGGAGGGTCGTTACTGGCTTTAAAGAACATCAAGGCTGCAATGGCGCGGAGGTGCTCAACCCATTGGAGCGTTGATTTTCCATCGTGGGGATCTAGGCGGATGGTTTCGGCTTTAATCCTCTTCTGAATGCGGCGAACATCTCGCGGCTTGATGAATTCCTCACGACGTGGGGCTTCGGAAAGAAGAAGAGGAAGATTCTGTTCTGTATGTACACCGCCACGCGCTCGCGCCAACTGTCAAAATAACGGCGATCAGACGACAGATATGACGTGAGAACAAATGAATTTACTTACCACAATTTCCGGTCGCACCCCGCCGCGTAGATCTTCCTCAATTTGACGGAGCACGGCAGCAGGGAAGTGGGTGTAAATTAGGTTCTGAGAGCCGACGGGATGGGAGTGGTTATTCTCGTATGTTCCGAGAATGGTGCTTGTTCCAGGATATGTCTTGGCGACCAAGCAACAGGGGCACGACGTCTGCTTGCTGGCTATTTTCCTCGTCTGGTTACTCTTTGGAACGTACTTGCTCTTCCCGCCCGTACCCATCCGCGTGCACACGTAAACATGCTTCTTGCTCCAGTGGTGTTCACCCTGTCCCTTATTCGGCACTACCTCCTTCAAGGTCAGCTCGATTGTGTTCTGGGACTCTTCTGCGCGCATCCATGCGTCCAAATCAGAGAGTGAGGGCCAAGAAAGTGGGTACTTTCCCGACGCGAGGTCATACTGATATGACCCACGCTTTACATCGGGCGAGACAACGGGAGGCGGAGCAAAGGTTTTAAATGTAATTGAGCTAGATTGTGCCGGTGGCACGACATGTGAAAAGACAGCAGGCTCACGAGCGCTGTCGGGGGTGATAAACGCCCTGAATACACTCGAGGATGCTGCAGTGGGTCTGCTCCGATGAGCGACAGGCTCGGAATGGTTGGGCGGGGGTGCGGTAGGTTCGGGGCGGGGAGTGTAGTGGCGAAATGTAAAATTCAACATTAATACCAGTAGCGGCGGCGGTGTGGATAGCGTGTTCCGTGGTATTGTTCCGTGGTGTTCAACGCGTGAAAGACGCGTCGGGAACGTGTCGGGGTGGCAATATTGATATTCTGGCGCAGTACAAGTGGGTGGATGAAGGCAGAGGAGGCAGAGCTTTGGGCCACCCAGTAGTACATTGTTCTACCAATTGAGGAGCGTGACAGAAACGACGGTACAACGTATAAAATATAAAATATAGATGTTCCGGCGAGGAGGAAGAGGTCCGGAGAGCACGTGCATTCTCCTTCCAAAAAAGGAGATGCTTAGTCACGAGCCAAGGGCGAAAAGTCAAAGACTGTCTTCCACCTTCTGCAGTTTTCACTCTTGTTGTTTGCCACTGCACTCTCGATTTACCTGTGGACGATACACCACGTGAGTGCAACAATTGTTGTCACCATGACGGGGCTGGCATCCATTCTATATGCTGTAATGATCATTTCCGCTGTGGTGTCACCAGATTTACCGTTCCAGACGTCACTTAGCTTTCTCTTGAAGATCATTCTAGACCGATTCTCTGTCCCCAAATCTTGGTGTTGGTTTGTTGAAGGCACTTGGAGACATTTGTATTGTGCCATCGGCAAAACCCAATTGAAGGAGGTCTCCACCGTTCTGTGGGCCTTGGAGACATCCACCGATCCCAGATTGGTAGAGATCGCTGCAGAAATGGTCCCCGATTTGCAGGGGCCCATGAATCTTGATGTTCAACCTGCACTGAAGCAACTCGATGACATCTTTAGGTCATGCCTCAATGTCTACCATGTTTGAGACAGAATGACCAATTGTGCCACCACCTGCATCCAGGCATTCTGGGTATTTGACATGGTTACAGAGGAGGATCAATGGGCACCAAATCTTTGGACTTGCGATGGGGCACAGGTTTACAATGCCTCTGGGGACTTAGTTTCTATCCAATTCTAGACCCATTGACCAATGACCCTGAGTTACGAGGTAGCACCAATAACACCATGGTCTCTCCGGTTCATTGCAGCACAGAATCCCCCCAAGGAGATGTTGAAAACTGTTCTCTGGCATTTTAATCCCAGTGATTCCACCCTTGGAGATGAATCAATATTTGCCGACTTTCTATTTTGTCTCAACTTGTTTTTCATGTGTACCGTGCCCCAGGATCAATCTATACGGGACAAAGGGTAAGAGGGGCTGATTTGTCATTTACTTACTGGTTTCTCATTTGATACTTCCGTTAGGAGATACACTACGTTGCTCATAGCACTTCTATTTGCGAACTTAGTCAGGCACCTCACAGATGTACATCCTCTGGATCACAGCCTTGCAAATGACATTGTCGTCAAGGTTGCCAAAATTGCTGACAGAATATCTTTCTGGCCCCAACCCCATATTAATGCCGGATACCGCTTTTGTGCCTTGCGTAGTGTCTTTCAGGAGGCAATAGCCTCTGTTCTCCGACTTGTGAGGATCGAGCCATAGGGTTTGAACCCGAGGTCATTTCCAGCAGACCTGAGCGATACCACATGGCTGCCCAGGACCTTGGAATCAGTTGGCACTTTGAACACCCATGTCTACCTGATCAGTGATTTGTGGCAGGCACTTTTTCTTTTGCGCTCAGCCTGAGACACGCTGTGGGCAAGATCCCTTTGTGTCCTCCTGTCCATGGTATCAACCGAGGAGGGGGACCCTTTCTTTGATGACAGGGCAAAAGAGTCAAGGCAGGTGGCATACTTGATGTTTTGGACTCAGCAGATCATTGGTTTGCAGATGATGAACTGCGTTACATCTTACAACAACGCTCAATGTGGGCCAATCTTGGGCAAGTAGGGGAGTTTACCCCATCTTACACCAACCTTGGCAACAAGCTATCAAGAGAGCCAGAGTGGAAAAAACCCATTTTGAATGATTTACCTGGTTGGCTTGGGCAATGGCTGACCATCATCAACACCGACTGTACCTGGTTTACAGATGAACATTGCGCACAGTTTTGGTCTGTTCTTCCTCGTGTGTGGGATGCAGATGAGTCCGAAGCTGATAAATTTGGGGAGGAAGCGACTGTTGAGATGGTGTTCAGCGCACTGGCCAAAACTTGGAATCAATTACATTTCTCAGATCTGGACATGCAGGAAGTTAGATATCATATAAACCTTCTCTGCAGCACAGTTTGGGCCACATTCTCTGCCAGGATTCAGCCGCTCCCGCCAGTGATCATTCCCTCCCAACGCTTCAAAGACACGGTTATGGTATGCCTCAGAAAGGCGCTTGCGTGAGCAGGGGAAAATGCGAAGCAAGGATCGGGCAGCAACTCTAGCATGGAGCAAGATCTGAAGGCCACCATCAACAGCCTTGTGGACCTCTTATCAGGGTTGGCATTAATGATTCAGGGCGAGCTCAGGACTCCACAGCACGCTGATATGGTGCACAAGTGGGGGTATTGGTACGATTACAGAACACATGGTTGCAGGAAGTTATTGCGCTGTGGGAGACGTTTGAAAAGGCGGCATCAATGAGATTCATTATGCAAGAGAGTAGAGATGCAGCAGAAACACTCTAAAAGTTTGATATCTTGCCTTTTATACATCAGACTTTTGACATTTGATTTGCGCCTTGTTCCGGCTTGTGGGCTTGGCAATGCTAAGCGACAAGTTGACAAGGTTGAAAATTGGTCGAAAGTCGAGAATTTTACCCTCTCTCTCTAGCTGGAGGAATGACATACATGCATTAATGCCCTCTTCACAATCCTCAGAACATGGCCCTGCACCAACGCGAATGTCCGTGGACTTTGGAAAACAACCCTTTTTGGACCGCAAATTCCGAGCTTGTGAAATTCAGACATAGGTTTGCTGTCTTGTGATCTTGCGGGATTTTCGGGCCTTTTTGACCTTGTTTGGCCTTTAACAAGCTCACAAATCAGATGTCAAAAGTCTGATGTATTAGGATATCAGTATGTGCTTACAGCGCAATCTGCATACAATGTAAAAATGAGGAAGCATAACAGGTCGCCGAGCTAGTCACCTTCGCCCGAGTCGCCCACAATGATCTTGCGCATGATCTAGAAAACTTAAAGCATTGACGTCAATGTTGTCCCAGCATCAACATTGGTGAGCAGATGAAACAGGGTGTAGAGTAATGCAAGGTATGGCTTGAAGACAGGTAGCAAACAAAGACAGTGGCGCCAGTAGATTTCGAAAAAAAGAAACCAAAAACCCACTGTACCCGACCTCGTCTTTGGCAAACTTGAATACCGGCAAACAGGCTAATCACTTTTTGCACATGCAGACAGGGTAGGACACGGCCTGCCCTGTCGTGTCGTGCCACCTTAGTTCCTTGTTGGACTTTGCTCAGAATCAAGTTGGGAGAGCACCTGGAAAAATCGGATTTTTTGAAGATCCTGGCATCGAAAACATTTCAACCTGCCAAATTCTAAAAGAGGTGTAGGGGCATTTTGTTTACATATTTGACCACTGTCTCTGTGGGTATTAGTACTTGGTTTTGAGGCCAATGCTCCACATGGCAGGTACGACTCCGGCCGGTTTGATCCGATTGTATCTATTTCCAGTAAACTGTATTCACGGAATTCGAAAGCTTTGCATTACAGCTGACATGAAAGTGAATAAAGTAACTTGTGACTGCTAACTTTAACTTTGATCACCCCTTTGGTTTGGTGGTGCTAACTTTACTTTACTTTTCCCATGCTTGACAAAACTAACTTGTTGGACAACTTGTATAGTTCTGATGAGACAATGCAAAGACCCTAGTAGACACTTTCCAACACCTCAAGCATACTCTACACAACAATAATTATCATTCTCACTCAACTGGAGTCACCATGAGCACCTTCATCATTGTTGATATTCACTGTGTCTGTTGCACTGGTTTGATGGGTTCTGTCTGACAGGGAGCCGACCTGTTCTGTCAAGGGGTTCAGAAAAATGTTTGACAGGACGGCAACGGGGCAAGTTTCTGATATGGTGGCCATTGAAATAGAAATAGCGGCCCTCAACGGGCCGATGGTTTGACAGCAGTAGGCCCCTAAAGGTAGAGTCAATTTTCTGAAATTTCTCAATGCATTCTGAGCCACCTTTAATTTTCTTCCACCATGCATGTTCGAACAAAGTAGTTGGCATGAATGTACCTCGAGTTGTTCCATTTCGGGTTTTGCTTTTGTTATGCCGGCAGGTAAGTGCCGCAGGTGTTTTATCCCCATAGCCTCACAGTAACCATCCATAGCAGTGAGATGTTTCCCCTTGGCATATGGAGACCAAGTCACATCTCCTGTGGCCCATTGTATCTTGAAAGATGCGTCCACTCCCTTCCTGACATGAGAAAGGATTCTATTGACAGCCCATTCTTTTGGATTCTGACTGAAGCCAGGTATCTGGTGCATCTGCCGTCCTGGAAATCCTCTGTCATCATTTGGAATATGTGCACAGAGTAATGATGCGTGAAATACATCATGTATTCCCCTAATCTTCAGCTCTTTGGACAATTCAAGCTGATATGATGTGCCTGGGGAAACGATCTCACTGATGCGGAACGGCCCAAGATACTTTGGAACCAATTTCCTAGCCCGTTTCTTTGGCAACTTGAGATTCTTTGTGGATAGATACATGAGTTCGCCAAGTGCAAATCCCAATTTGCGACAGTGCTTGTTCACCTGGTCAGTCTGGTGCACGCGCACATCAATGATCACGTTGTGTGCCTTCATCAAAGTCTCTTTCATTCGTGCCACAAATTTCCTAGTACCAGGATACTCAGAATCATTGTCCCAGATCATAGGTTGTGGGGTGCGAGCATAGTTCAGGAAAAATGGTGAGAACCCTGTTGTCTCGGACTGTGCCAGGTTCATTGCAAACTCGATTGCCTGTGTGAATTGATAATGCTGCTCATCACTGACCTTCAGTCAACTCCTCGCAGCCTCACCAACAGCCACTGATTTTCTAACACTTTTTGTACTTGACAGAAACCCAAAACTGGCAAAACATCACACATTTGAATGGAAACCATAAATTATTGCAGGAAATACCTGAAAAGGCAGTTCCCAACACTGATGCACACTTAATATCACGTTTTTGCCTAAAGGAGATCAGGAAAGATCTGATGGCAAAAGGATCCTATAGAATGATTTCCTAATAAATTAGGGATTGTAACATGACACAACACACCAGATAAAGGAAAACATATACCCAGGTAAATATGTAAGCCTACAGTAGAGAAACCAGAGGATGAATAAAAATTTGTAGATAGTTAATCTTTCACTACATTTAAAGCAATGTACTGGGATGATAGCCAAACACCCAGCTTTGTGAGATGTTCACTGGGTGAAGGCCATGGTCATTGAAACCCCGGGGTTGCAGGGAATAAATATTGGTCGTTGAATCTTTAACAGAGTCCTGGGGCATCCTCTGGTGCAATCCAAGGCAATAGACTTTAGAAATCATAAGAATGATGTGGGGTGAGCTTTTGCCTGTACAAAACAGTCCAGTATTGCTCGAACTACGACAACTTTGCTGATGAGGCGGAGTGTCCGAGTTATAGGTAGCAACTCAACTCCCAATTGCCGGCCTTGTAATACAGCACCTTCTCATCAAAAAGGCTTGAAATATTGCAATGCGGAGGTCCTACCTCGGGGCTTCTATATACATACAGAACAGTGCCAGGTAAGTGCAGGAGGACTGGCATGGGACATGGAATTTCTTGCCATCAACCTGGGCAATTGAGAGATCAAATTAACCGGCATTGTCCGAATTTTCGGACTCTTGTGATAGCTGCAGGGCAGCTGTGTCTCTGAGCTTTTTCATGGACACTTGTATGATATAGGAGTACCCTGTGCATGTTTTATCAGGGTGATATTACCCGAGATAAAGGGCCCTTGGCCCAGAAATATCTAAATTCTTCGAAATTCCGAGTAGTTCTCAGATGTTTCGAGTGTTATTTATCCCATGACCTTCAGTATGGAAGGATCTTACACCACATATGTCTAGATCACACTCTGCCACCTATATAGAACCAGAAATCTCATAAAACAGTGGAAGGGGCCAGGGGGTCTGCAGAGTGAACCAGAGCTAATATACTCGGCATTACCAAAAGTAACTGGGCATCACAGAATAGTTTACCTTGAGGCCAGACTCTGAATATTGGCGGATTCATTCTTTGTGAATGATGAATAGATAGTCTTTGACATCCCCATGACTGAGCTGTTTGCACTTGCAGTTTCTATGACCTCATATACTGTGTTTAATTGATGGTTTGATTAAAAGGGTGATTATCAACAAGCTTGCTTCATCTGCAGAACAGGATTAAAGAGACTTGGACCTCTGGGATTCCATGAGGGTGTTTCTACACATTATTTGGAAATTTTGAACACTTAAAGTCAGAAGAAGTATCATCCAAGAACTCAGCAAGGGGAAAACACCATTATTTCACAAATTTGATATTCCACTGTGTATGAGCACTGCTATCTCACAGCTGAATGTTGAGGGAGGAGCCATGCACATCCTAAATGAGGTTTCTATCTGTGACAATGATAAAAGTCTTCATTCTGTGTTCATAAAACTGAAATAAAACCAAGTGCCCAGTTACTTTTGATAATACCGAGTAGCATGATAGTAGAAAGACAGGATATGATGGTGTACTACTGACTACTGACAGACAGCTCGAATGGGAAGTGCTGCCAGCACTCCCACAGGCACCCCCCTCCAAGTGACGGCTGGCTTCGGATGTCCTACAACTCGAAAAGCAAACTAAAAGGTAAGTGAAAAAAAAGGAGATAAAATGGGGTAGGAAAATCGAAAAGAAGGAGACTAAAATATAGTAGAGTAGTGTAGATCTATCAGAAAATCAACCATAGGGGGCATAGGTAGGAGAAAAATGATATATGAGGCATAAATGAGGCAAGTGAGAGACAAGAGCTAGTGAGGGTCATAAGGTACCTATGAAGGAGCCCAAAGGGCTACCCATCCCCCCCTCAAAAAGAAATTGCGTGACCCCGCTGACAAAGAGGGGATTTGTCTGCTGGTAGACAAGAGGGTGGCCGAGGTTGTGCTGGCAGGAAGCTTCACAAGTCTAAGGTGAGTTGTTTTGTGATGACCCCAGGAGTTGTTCTAAGAGAGGAAGGGTCAGTGCTTTCTAGGAATTGAAAACTTAGCTCACTTGAGGTCGCTTTTGGCTCAGGTGGTCGGGTTTGCTCAGAGTATGTGGTGGTAGGAGGGTGAAAAGAAGATAATTCCCCAGTAATAGGCCGTGCAAATACAATACACGTGTGGGACGGCTGTTCGCATACTCTTGCGACACTAGAGCCCGCAAATGAACCTGAGAAATACATGAAACAAGTTTGAAAGTACATAAAATGGCCGTTCTAAACCCCTCAACTAGACCAAGTCCTTAACAAGGAAGCACCAGGAAAATGGGCAAAGATGAATAGGGAGACATGCTGTCCCCCAACAGCATCAATGAGGTTGCCCAGGCCTGGTCGAGGTCAATCCCAAGCCCATACCAAGTGCTGCCTTGTGTCAGAAATAGCCGTCAAATCGGAATTGCTACTGAAAAAGAGAAAAGTCCGAGCAGGTAATATAATAAGAGTGATAAGCGAAAGAATACCGTGGCTTCGAATACATATGAAGAACCAAGAACGATCCCCACTACCCCCAAATGAGCCCAGACGCGTTTCTGAGGCGTTAGCATGTGAATTCAGCTCCAATCACCAACGAAAGAGCTCCAAGGCAGTAGACAAAGCCTAAGAATGCCTGGAGAGGAGAATGAACTAGAACAGATGAAATGGAGTAAATCATAGACCAGTGGTGCAGAAAGCAAGAAAGTGATGGTGAAGGAGAAGAGAAAGAAGCATCAAAGCAGCATTACTGCATTTAGTTGGCAGGTCTGATCAGGCCAAAACCAGAAGGCAACAAGCACAGCAAGTCACACTTCCACACCATGCGAGTCAAAGACATCTGAATCAGCCTGTCCTTGAGTTGCCTTTTTTTGGAAAGTCAGCGCTGGGCGTTGTGGTGACGTTCAGCAGAGAGGGCAGCAGAGGGATGAGTATGGGGTATGTCAGGAGGATTGGGAAGTGCTACAGCACACACAGTTACAATGGGGGGTGCTTGCAAAGGGCGTGGGGGCTGGGCATTAGATTTGGTGCCTGAAGGAGCACAGAGGGCAGTTGAGGAAGCGATGTCAGGCAGAACAGGCTCTGCAGGGGTTGATATGCTGTCAGCCATGTTACATGTTACTACTGCCTGCATCGCCTTCTTCATATGGGTACCAGGAGGCTCGTTAAGGTCTTCTGCCTGTGCAGAGAGTGTTGCCAGATGCAGGGGTGGCTCCCGCTGCAGGTCTGGGCAGGAGCGTGTATGTCGCACGGCACAGCATCGGTTCTTTGCTACTGGCTGTGCTGACGAGCTCCTGTAGCCTCACTGCCAATTGGCCAGGTGCTTTGGCTGGTGCGGTGGGTCATGCAGCATGTACATGGTGCAGGGTATGGTGAAACGAACTGCAGTGCATTTGGGATGTGCCAGGTGCGGTGGGATGAAGGGAGCTGGGGGACATATATTGATGTGAGCTGGGGTCGTGAGCACAATGTAAACCAGTTCATCGACAGTGAGTTCAGGGTAGGTGGGCTCATCAAGGTCAGGAGCAATGTGGGGCAATGGCAGGGGTTGGTCAATGTCTGCAGCGAGGTCATGTGCCACTGGAAAGTCGGAAGGTGGCAAGAGCATGTCGGCGAAGGGTGAGGGTTTGTCTGCATTCACTGTGGGGTCCAGTAGTGGCGAGAGTGTATTGATGGGCTTCTCAGGGTCATAGTCTTCACCCCAGCCATGCACCGGGTGCCAATAATCACCCCACTCCTCGTCATAGGCCCAGCCCTCAGCTTGCAGACGCTGGTCCTCAGCCTCATCCTCCAACCACTCATTGTGCTCGTGCTCATAGTGTTCACGGTCAATCTCCCATGCTGGAGAGCATCCTGCAGCTTGTCCAGCTTTACTGCGATCCAAGAGGCATGCACCGGTGGCTCCGGCAACTCCAGCATGGCAATGATGTCCTGGGCGAATGCAGCTTCTTCTGTATCAGTGTCAGTGACAGTACACAGCCGCCACATGTCCATCTTGTTGTACCATGCCTCAGAGGACGAGCCTGCTGGAGGGCCTCGTGCAAAAACGGTCCTCCATGCGATTGCATCCACCTCTGCCTCAGTGGTGTGCTCAAAGTCAAAACCAAGCAGTGTCTCAATACATTCTGGCGCATAGGCACACTCCCCATTGGCGCCGCCCTCAAGAGAATTGTGGAGCCCGTACCTGGTGCTGTCCCATTGGCCCTGCTCCTTCATCTCCTCCTCCCACTCTATAGCCTCGTAAAAGTCCTCCACTACATCCTCAGCATACAATGGGATGTCAACAGCACAACCATTACCACAATCTTTATAAAACTCTGGCTCTGGCGCGTTGTCATAAGCTGAGTCCTCATAGTACATGCCACCATCGTCATAGACTGGTTGGAGGTCGTCGTACGCCTCCAGCTCGTGGTACAAGTGCTCAGGATCATAGTAGGGCTTTGGGGGATCACAGTAGTCAGTGCCATAGTCATAGTGGTTGTAATACATTGCCGTGAGCAATGTTCTTGCAGACAGGAGCTGCAGCGAAAATTTTCTGCATGCCATAAAAGCACGGTCTCGTCAGTTAAGACAGTGTCTCGCCAGGAAGAATCTTGGCAGTTGGTCCAGGACCAGGGGAGAAGACCAAATGGAAGGGGCCAGGGGGTCTGCAGAGTGAACCAGAGCTAATATGGCATGATAGTAGAAGACAGGATATGATGATGTACTGACTACTGACAGACAGCTCGAATGGGAAGTGCTGGCAGCACTCCCACAACAGTCCAGTAGTAGATGAGAAATGTTTATTTGTCTGAGTAATAGACCTTTCCAGCGGCAGGGGGGAAGGTAAATCATCTAAAAAGCACTCATCTGGTCAATTGTCAGTTTTGGTGTTCAAATGTACCTTCACTGATTGAATATTGAACCTTGAACCTGAACACGGTGTCTGATTCAATTCGGGGTTCGGACTGGTTTCCAAACCGGACCTTACTATGGATCATCACCAGTAAAACAGGGTGATGTCCCACTGCTTGACCTCTCCCACCACATCCATTGTGCACCGCCCAGTCATGTCGTCATTCTCCACTCCCTTGGAGACTCCAGTCGCAGGAGATGCTCCTAATCTATGGGAACTGAGTCCTGTCTGGGAGATGGTGGTTACTGGCGATGGAGGGTATTGAAAATGTCTTATCGCCTGTATGGCAATGCTAATATTCTCTTTAGACCAGGTGAAGGTGCGAATCTTGGGTCCATCTGCGAGAATATCGATAGGTATGTATTTTGCTCTGTTTTTCTGTGACTCCTGTAACCGGTTATTGCGGCCAGGCTTGTCAGAGCAATCAATGAACAGTCTGCAAGGTACTGCAGACACATGGACCCTTGTGCTGACCCAACCCATAAAGTTTGAAGACCAAATTGGAAGGGTATGATGAAATTTCCGGCATTACTGCCCAACCTGAATATCTGTGCAGTGTAAAACAGGCAGTCGAGGTGCTCAAGCAGCAGCCCCAGTCCCCTGACAAGAAGACCGCTTTCTTGACTGCATATATGACATTGGCAGATGAATTTGACAAGGAGTTTCAGGAGAAATACAAAGCTGACCTGGATACATCCTTGATCTCCATGCATATCAATCTTTTTCTCCGGAAACTTATGGCTAAAAATATATCAGGCAGGTCTTTTCTCAGCCATTAGTTCAGCATTCATTATACAGATTCAGCCAGAGCTTCAGCCAGATCCGAATGCAACTACACAGGCCCTGCTGGCTCTTTTGGTACAGAACCTCACCGATCTCCCTGCAGCCATCTTACCTCCGGGTGCTGCAATGTCCCTGACTGTAAACACCACCCAGAATGGTTGTCATCGCCCAGATCATCCTATATTTCAGCCTGTTTGCGACACTCAGTGCCGCACTCTTAGCTGTACTTGCAAAACAATGGCTTCTACACTATAATTCTGCTGGTGAACGTGGAACAATTACAGAGCGTGGACTGGAACACCAATGAAAGGTTGATGGCATGCGTTCCTGGAGATTTGAACATGTCATGCAAGTCTTTCTGCTCCTTCTGCAGTTCTCACTCCTTTTATTTGCCACTGCACTCTCTATCTACTTGTGGATAATACACCATGCGATTGCAGCAACTGCTATCATTCTTACCTGGCTTGGATGTGTTCTTTATGCTACAATGATTATCTCGGCTGCGGCATCTCCAGATTCACTGTTCCAGACATCTCTGAGTTTTCTTCTCTGAAGGCTATCCTGCGCAAAATCCCTGTTCCCAGATCTATGCATCGGTTCCCTACCCTCAGCAAGGCACATCAAATTTTTTCCTGTTGTTTCACAGTGTGTACTAGTGTAATTACACAGATCACACCACTCCTGCCCCAGTTCTATACCTCTAAACCCCACGACTCAATACCAGTTCCCATCCTTGGTCCCCAGTGCTCTCACCTGGCTATCCAGGATTTTGGAATCGGCTGGCTGTGCTAGCATCGGTGTCGACTTGAAGTTGATGGGTGACCTGTGGCAGGCACTTTTTCTCTTTGGCTCAGTTGCTTTGAGCACATTGTCGACTGGATCTATTCGTGCCCTTCTTTCTGTTCTATCCCTAGACAGTGAAGACTCCATGTTTGACAACTGGGACAAAGAAGTAGGCCGAGTGGCAGGCTTTGCTTGTGGTGTCCTGGACTTGGCAGATCATTGGTTTGCAGACAATGAATTGGGCCATATACTACAAGAACATTTGGTGTGGATCATTCTCAGTTGAACAGAATCCGTCAACCCATTTTACGCCAACCTCGGTGAAAAGCTCTCAAGGGAGGCAGAGTGGAAAGCAATAATCTCAGCTGATCTCCCTGGTTGGCTCACGCCATGGCCGGCAGTCATGGAACCTGGTATTGGACTCACAGATCGCATGTATGGGACACAGATAAGACTGAAGCAAAAGAATACGGGAAGGAATCATTGCTTGTCATGGTCTTCAATGCACTGGCTAAAACTTGGAATCAAGCGCAGTTCACAGATTTACAGACAGTGGCCGGCATTCACATCAGAGATTCCCAGATTTCAGGCCAGCTGATGCATGATTTGAAATCCCAATAAATCAGATTAGAATTCAGTCAAGCTGAAAGCAAAGCTGAAATTACTCAAATCAGCTTGTATTTCAGCTGGACTGAAACTCAATCTGAAATTTGGGGTTTCAAATTGCACATCAGCTGGGCTGAAATCTGGGAATCTTTCCCCTGGCTTACCCATTGAGGGGGGGATTGCCAGCTACCTGGAAGGCTAGGGAAAATTTCCCAAATTTCAGCCCACCTAAGATGCAATTCAAAACCCAATATTTCAGATCAGATTTCAGTTGGACTGAAATCAAAGTGAAACTTGTAATTTCAGTCCAAAATTCAGCCTGACTTAGTCCTAATCTGATACTTTGGATTTCAAAATGAGTTTCAAATTACACCTCAGGTCACCTGAAATGGCAATCTCCAGTGTGATTAGGAATCATACAGAGCTTCTGTGCAGCACAGTTCTGGTCACATTTTCTGCCAGGTTTCAGAACCTGTCGCAAGCAGAAGTCCTCATTCCCTCTCAGCGCTTAGGTGGGGCAAAGTGTGAGGAACAAAGACTCTGGAATGGAGCAGCCAAGGGGGTGCCAAGAATAAATTTTTGTACCTGGGGAGGGGGGGGGGGGGTCTAGGGATGGCCGAAAAAATTTTGTAGTGTATGTTACAAAACTCTTCAAAACAGCCAATACAGCCTTTAGGAGGTACCAGAGAGGGGAATTGGATACTTAAAGAAATATCTGGGACAGTACCTGGCTTCTGGACCTCAATTTCTGCACTCAAGTCAAATGTAACAGGTTGAAAAATCAGAAACACCTCAGAGAGGCTTATGAGTCCTTGTAGCTCGTATAGAATATGAATAAGCATGCTCAAAGTAGAGGAAATAGGTAGAATTTACCATGGAAAGCTGTGCTGCCACTCGGACAAACCGGCCCAGCTCTAGGGGTGGGAATCACCTTCCCAATATGGAAGGAGAGGGGAGGGGGGGTCTGCTCGAGGTCAACAAAATCTTTTCAACCCGATATCCAATTTTCAAAAGTTGAAACCCCCTTGGGAGCAGCATTTGATTGCTGAGCTTTCAGACTTTATATCAGGGTGGGCATCAATCATCCTGGGCAAACTGAGGACTGCACATCAAGCTCAGATGTGGGAAGATTGGAAAGATTTACAGCGGGGTTGGCTGAGTAGTCTTGATACATTGTGCTGGAAGTTTGTAAGTGCAGCGGCATTGCCAGCGACATTTGTGAGCGATACTCGCTGTGCAGAAGATACAAGCTGATATTCTGCTATCTCGCCTGCATAGTGAACAAACTGCATCCAGTTCAACCTTTTTTGAATTATTCTTACTTGTGGCACACAAGGTGATGGGGTTTATAGGAACACCACCAGCTGCATTATGTAGGACCTAATACAGTCCTTGCAATTCAGGTTTTGATTCCCTACATTCAAACTAAGGTTGTCAGTGTTTTCTTCCTCTTCTATTTCTTTCCAATTGCACCACCTGTCTCACTATTTAAGAGCCCATGTAGATATTTCTGAGGGCTGGAAATGCCGGTATTTTTTATGCACACTCTGCCTCAAAAGTAATTCATATTTGACAGTCAGGGATCTTCCATACAGAATTGTACCTTCTAAATAGGAAATACAGATTATATATAAAAAATACCCGCATTTCTAGCCCTCTGCAATACCCATAAGAGCAATGTATCAAATTCTTAGGTCAATCTGGCCACTATGCAGAGGGTACAACAAGTTCTGTCAGTCAACATTAAAAACGGCTATATTTGGCCTAGCAGGTCATCTCCTGGTGCAAATGGCAAATCATTGGACACCATGCCTTCCAAATTTGCGATGCAAACAAAATGAGCATACTCCCAAGGGAATTGGTTGAGAATTGAGCTCAAGAGAGCAGATCTTGTGAAAACACATAAAAGGTTATTAAAAAAACAGGCCATGCCTTAAGTTCTGCAAATAGCTGTAAACCAGATTAGCATACTGTACAGGCAAATGTGCTAGGGTATATATACTAGATAACTAATTAAGGAGTCAGAAGCCAGCAGTAATATACAGGAGCATAGTCCTGCAACAGACACAATAGATGAAGGAAACCAATAGGTAGGAGTAACAGGTGATTGAGGGTTGGCAAAGGATAGCCTGCAACTCAGGGAATACTGTGAAAGGAGTTGGGCTTTCCTGAAAAGGAAATCAAAGTTTGAGGTATGAGTGCAGATCTTGACAACATTACACCACAATTGGAACAATAGCTTTGGCCAAGTCTGTTCCAATCTCTTTTTCCTCAACATCAAATTCAGCTTTGTTGGAAATTGAGAGCTCAGCCAGCAGCTAGGCAGGTGGGTGCAATGCTGCAACCTTTTTCAAAGCTTCCTGGGGGCTTCTCCAACCACAGGAAGCCTGGAGTCAATTTGCACCATATCTTTGGCCTGCAGAGATCGCTCAAACAGAGGTCTGGCAGATTTCCAAAGCCCAATAGCTATTGAGATTTCTCCCCTTTTATCTGCAAGATCTCCAAGGCGCAGCATGCATTGTGCTCGACTGCGATGAACATCCATATAGGTGAATCCCTCCAGGGCTACTATCCAGAGATTCTGTGCTGTCTCTTCATCATTATTCAAAATGAACATATCTCCTAGGAACAGCAGGGCCTTGTGGGAGTGACAATTTCTCTTTGGTTTTGTATGCATGGCCCAAGTAGACCATTGGCCATCTGGATTGTGAACCAATAGTCTCCCAAGTCTTCATATCTGAAAGCCTTTCCAAACAAAAGGACACAATCTGATTTTCTTTCCCCCAGGCTGAATGAAGTGTTTGCAGAAATTTGGCAGTCTTTCCTACTCTGAACTCCAATTCTGCCCAAAACATATCACAGAAGTTGATTGACCCAAAGAAGTTTATACTGCTGAAAATTTCCTTTGCTTTACTTAAGTTGTCATCCACATCTTCTGCAGGCTTCCCAATCATTATATAAACCTCTGCAATATTGAGGAGTGCAAAAGCATAAGCTTCAGGATTTTTATCAGGTGAAGTGGTGTTGAGCATCTGGCTGTAGAGCCTTTGTGCTTCTGCATATTCAGATTTTAGAAGATGTACCTCTGCTTGGCTAATTGTGATCTCGTGATCATATATGCCTCCAGAAAGACCACAAAGACCAAGAACATCTCTGGCATGTTGAAGTTTAGTCATACTTTCCTGCCATTTGCCCAAGGACCTTAAACACATAGCAAGGATTCGGCAGGCTTCTGCCTCCTGATGCAGATTTGTCCCCAATTTTGATATCTGTTGTGCTTCACTGGCATGTACTATGGCACTGAGATGATCTCCAGCCTTCCATTTCAGCAAAGCAATCAGTATCTTGACATCACATTCCCGATTTTTGTCTCCACACAACCTTGATAATGTCAGTGCCTTGCCCAGAAATTCTATGGCACGGCCTGAATCACAAGAGGAAAAATGAGTCCCAGCTGCCCAATACAATCTGGCTAGTTTCAGGGAGTTCAAACATGTTCACCCATGTTATTTGGCACTTACACTCAAGAGCAGGATCAGTGAAATGTTGAAAGTGAGCTATAGCACTGGAAATTGCAATCTCTGGCTCCAGCGTAGGTGCAAATAGCCTTGAAAGCACAACTTCAATGAGAAAACTTGCCTCCAATCGGTGATCAGTGGGCTGGGGAAAGGACATTGGAACGGTGTCTATCAATGGTGTATGACCCCGCCCCGTCATTCTGTAGAAAGAGTTGAGAGAAAATACACAATAGATTGTGTCTAGAAGGTTAGGATCACCCCGTTTTAGTCCCAGTTGCAAGACTTCTTGTAAATTTCCCAGAATTAAGGTTATTTGATTGATCACTGGGTGCAGCTGCTCTCCATTATACTTTTTATATAGCTCCAGAACTGAATAAAAATATTTGCTAAGAGACTGTGTTAGAAAGCAGGAGGGGGGTGAGAACCGCTGGATGTGTTCTCTGATGGGCATCAATAACCGGAGTCGCTTGTTGGTATCTTGATAGGCCAATGAAGTCGCAAGCAATGTGGTTTTGCATGCAAGGATATTTGGAATGGGGAGCTTGCTTTGCACCAGTTCAGCATCTGAAAGCCCATCTGGAAGAATTGAGAGCAGACTCAATAATTTCCTGCTCACAGATGTAATTCTGGGGCTTGAGAGGGAGAGCTGAATAGACATATCCAAATTGGACTTTTGGTCATACCCCATAGAGAGGACTGTTGTCTTTTCAGTTTCCCACCGTGCCAAGACATTTGAGAATCCCTCATAGTCTGTCAGATGGGCAATGAGATCAACTGCCAGGGGCATATTATCTGTCAGTTGGAGAAGTTGAGCAATGTCCTCCCTCTTATAACAATTGTCTGTGATTTCAACGAAGATTTGATGAGCTGCATCATCTGCCAGAGGCTGCAAGGGTGGGAAGAATGGGTGAGACCAGGCTACTTTTCCAGGCCTTTCTGCACCTCGCATTGTGATCTTGGACAACTCATGAGCCACAGATAGTGAAGATTTTGAGTACAAACTTACAATCAATGCAACACTGGGTATCTCTGTTAACAGGGACAGAAATTCTTCAAGTCCTCCTCGAGAAGTCATAGGCTCCCATGGTGTTTCCAGATTGTCTAAAATCATCAGACATTGCGGCTTCCTAGAGAAGTACTGCACAACAGGTTTGGTGAGATCCTTGCCAGGGTCCAATCCAATATGTAACCCAATGAGCGCAGCAAGCTCGGTGCTGTTCTTTTGCCGATTCTGCACTGACAAAAAATCTGTGTTCAAATTTCATTGATGTGTCTGGATGGTGGAGAACAGCTTTTTGCAAGGCTTGTCTTCCCCCATTCCACCTCCCCCAAGAATGGCTATCCGAGGCGAGTCCTGGGCAAGGATTTTCATTATATCCTGTAGCTCTGATTCACGACCATGGAAGATCTTGGGCTGAGATGGCAACAACGAGAAAGAATTTGAGCTGCCACAATATAAGCATTTACCTCAGCGATTACTGAATGTGAAGATACCTATTATGTGAGCCTTTCACTCCCTCATATATCTGCTTCACGGATTAATTGGGGTCCCGCAGATCGTATGACATACATACGGAGGATGACCTTTCTGAAGTCATATCATCAGACAAAGTCGAGATTATCTGCAGCAACTCCTTGTGCATGGTCTCCGTATGCTTCTTCATGTCTTCCAGGCTGTTCCAAACCTTGACACCGGTGCCAATCTGACTCCGGATGCTCAACGCGGCACCGGAAACCATGGTTCGCATCATACCTCGAACAATTTGAAAGCATGCTCCAAGCCTGCGCGGCAGTCTTTCAGCAGTGCATTCATCTCGCCATACTGTAAAAGCCGTTTGATCTTCTTTCCCTCATGTTGAGTTTCAACAAACATGTATATTTTTTGAAGCGTTCTACAAGCGGAATTTAATCAGCAAATGAGTCCTTTATCATCGATGTACAATGGCTTTACTCTGTGAATTTTCCAATGTGATCAACGGTTGATACAGGCAACGCGACGACTTCGGCCTGTAGGTGGAGACTAACAATTGCAAACAGAACCTGAACAATCTTCTCCGTGAGTTGGAGGCACTCATCCTTGTTTCTCTTCACATTCTAGGATAACCCCGTCAATTCCATCCAAGGAACCAAATGAGATTCAGCACCTGCAAGGCAGCGAGTAGGGCTCCAGCGGTGTTCACAATAGGTTGGATGAAGGGTGTTCCGAATGCATCGTTTATATCCCTGAGCAGTATCAACGCAGGATTCATGTAGGCGGCGATGTTGGCCAAGCGAGTTTCAGAGGCAGTTTGCTGGCGGGGCATTTTTGCAACAGGGAGAAAGAGGTCTTGACCTCCGCCACATATATGGAAGGACTACAGCTGAGGCATTATTAATTATCAGCTCGGCCTTTACAAACTTCCATTGAATTTACCCTGGAATTGCAAAAGGGAGTTATATGACCATAAGTCGGTACATGCGAAATGCGTCGTCACACCCGTGAATTATGAGCTATCGCCGCTCTAAAGTAATTTAATATCACTTAACTGCGAAATGAGCGCACGTCAGGAGGATCAGCAGCACAACGTATTGTTGTGGATTCAGAATGAGAAAAAGAATGTCCGCTAGAAAATTCGTTGCTTGCATTTTCCAGCAACATCCCTGTACTACGCGCCATTGTATAAGAAGAAAAGAGGGTATGCTTTGTAGCACATACTAGGTGGTGTTGAAATGGAACTGATAAATTCTTTGAGGATTACGACTCACTATATGCGATGTCAATTACTGAATCGGTCGGTCGATACGGCATGAGAGTAGCTGCAACGGCATGAATTGTCCTTGATTTCTGTAGCACATACAAGAGATAGATTATTAATTCCGCCGATCAAATGGGAAAGAGTGCGCGCCCGCAGAAACAAGAGCGCAACGTGCATAGATAGAGGAAATTTCAGAGGGCTAGCAACAGTGGCCGGAGAGAAGTAAGATCCTGAACTTGTGGAGTTGCCGATCTCAGCCACGGAGTCTAAGTAGAAAGTTAGACACCTATTTAGGATAAGCAGAGGGCCCGCCTGTGATTCTGCGCTTGCACGCGCTGCAAAGAATCCCCTTGCGAGGGATCCATGCCCAACAGAACTGTCTATGCTTCCACGCTTCTGCGCTGAACTTTAAAAGCTCTGTATAGCAACCCCTCAATCAAAGAACGACCACTCTGGGCTGCATCGCTTTTCACGCCTCTCCTTGGTCGGTGGTTCCATCTTGACGAACCTAGTTATGCCTGACGATTTCCCTCTTCTTAGCAGATTTAAATCGCCACGGCACTCTTATGATGTACGTGGAACTCTCTTCTGGATGTATCCCGAAATCCATGTGCTTCCATTGCAGAGTCGTGGAACACGGGTGGTGGGTTACAATATTACTTGGCAATCAGAATCATTAGATGCGGTATGTAACAGAACCCAGTAGTGTTCGCCGCGTGCGCATGATGTCGAAGGAAATTCCAGGATATTCAAATGTTGACGCATACTGCCAAATATGGATTCGATGCACGTGTGTACCCTTTCTACTCACCGTTTAGCGCCATCCTTACTAGCTCGAACATGTACGACTGCCAGGGCGATCATGCCGCCTCTGTCCTTTGGTGCGCATCCAGTGTTGATCATCAGGGAGCCAAATTAAACACCTTTTCAATTGTGCACACGAGGTTACAGCTAATGTCGGATTTCAGCGATCTCTTTGGTAAGGTGGGTATTATTCGGCCGTACGGCGGGCAGTGTGGAAGAGCAGGTCTGTCTGCTCGTAGACAGAAATATGGGGTTGGTCGTCCAGATATGTTGTGAACAAGTGAAGCAGAAAGTAGACCAATGGTCCCAGATATATCGTGGAGGCGTAGAACGGAAATCAGGAGAAAAATGGGAAATATGCTGTGGGGGCGTGGGCTAAGGCGAAGTTGATGCAGACGCGGACCATCCAAATTGACGCAGAACATCCTCGTTCGATTCGAGGTCAGACTATGCCGAAAAGAGCTCAGAAACTTTTATTTTTAATGACATGTCTTCGGTCAATGCATCGGCTCAATTTTCGAAGCCCAGCTCATGTAGGGGAGACATGTGCTGTGAGCAAAGAACCGCGCGCTTGCGGCTCGGTGACACGCGTCGTACCACGTGATCGCGTTTCGAAGGCTGATGCGGCGGCGATAGTCGGCCCGGTCAATCGCTTCTTTCTGCTTGCCTCCGTTGCAATGGTATTCAACTTCCTCACCATACACCCAGGCCCATGGAGCAAGCTGCCGCACGACCATTCGACTATGCCGCACCGGTGTTCCTCATTGTCTTGACCGTTATCGGCGAATGAGTTGACCCCAATGACGAGACATCCTATGGGCGGCTTGTGGGCTCGAGTGCCGTGCGTGCCCTCCCAGCAGTCCCAGCCTTTGTTTGATTGAATCCTAGCGTTTTTCGCGGTGCTTCGGCGCGGGATTCAATGCAGCCAGTCACCAACGCCGATGCTTAACGACCTCTCCACGCTCACTCGACCGTTCCGCTTTGGCACGTAGGACGACCCACTCAAAAACAGGAAGGAGCAACGGCGGTACGATTACGACCGCGATCCGTGAAGTGCGATAGTCATTATCGGTTCTTCGTTGTTCAACGCTTTTCCAATCCACCCACGATTGGGTGGTTCCCTCACGGCCATCTACTTTAATTGCAAACCCATCCGGTCCTCATGCCGCCGCTACGCCTCTGGCTCTCTCACCCATCAGATGCCCACCTACTCCGAATCTACAGACATCAACCGTGACGTGGACAAGTGTACAGATACGCATGGGAGACGCGAGAATGTCGTCCGAGCCATGGGGAATTTGCACGGAAATCTAGCGATAATGGCGAGCGAGTCCGAGTACCACTCCGTTCCATGGCCACCTATCGCTATTGCTGATCGTGGGGACGCTGCGTACGACAGGTACGTATTCCTCATTGCGGCTTCGCTCATCTTCCAAATAAAGTCTCATTAAATCTCACTGGTCTCTTACTCGCCGTATCCGCTCTTCGCCTCTCACCTCCCGCGCTCTCTGTTCCCGTCCCTTCGGGTTGTGACGTGGCAATGGGGTCTTCACGCGACGCGTTCGGGTGTGCGGGGTGCGGGTCAGACAAACGAATGGGCGAGTGCGCAGGGCCTTGCTCTTACAAGCCTGCTGAAACTTACAAAATTCGCATCTAGGTCCCATGCGCTCTGCTCCCGATGCCCCAGTTCCCGCTCATTCGTCTCGACCATCCACTTATCAACGACCATCGCACATCATCGTCTTGCCTTCGATCGGCAGGCTAGCGTGATGGTCCGCTCTGACTCGCGCAAGCATGGAGTCAAGTGCCGTGGGGGAAGAGGGGAGGACATCGCGATGACTGGCGGCTCACTGCTCTTTACCGGACAACCGGTCGTCTGGTATTTCCTGTCGCTTAATATTTTAGACTTGAAGGGAAATCGGGTCTGTGTGCGCGTTGGGCATTATACGTTTGGGTGGGAGAATCAATAGCCAACTGCACTGGCATGTCGTGTTCTCGAGAAGCGGTGAGTTGTGCAGACCTGAGATTTCATCGAAGCCGTGGTTCTTGCCGGGTTACTGACGTTTTCCCAACAGTTCACTGATTATTCAAACCCGTTGCAAATTAACCCGAAGTCTGCGATTTATATTTAGGCGCGTGAGGCTTCATTCTTGTCTGTTCAAAATTTTATTTATGTGTCCCAGTGGTGCTCGAGACTGATTTTTCTCGAAAGTTGCTTTCGTAACTAGATCATTGTCAGCAGAGAAATGTTGTGTATATGCAGACACACTTGAGCCGGGCTTCAGGCGAAGGACCTTGTGAGCGAGGAACTTTCCGTGCGCCGAGGGGAACTGTATCATTATCATTTTGGTTAACAAGTAGTCGTACGATTGGGGTGAGCAACGCACCCACCGCATGGTCTGGTGCCAGACACGACCCCAAAACTTGCGAACGCTCCAGGCCAACATGATAGACCCCATGAACGGCGGCCAGTCCTCTGGGTCAGAGGCGCAGAGAATGTGGCGCTCAAAGCGTGATTACAGATAGAGACTGCTACCATTGGTATGCTCCACGCCCAGACCACCCGATAGCGCCAGAGCCAGCCGTATACTCGTCAATCCTCTCCTGGAACCTAAGTAATCGGTACGGGTCGGCCGACATAAACCGACGTCGATCACGTAAACGGGCCTTGCCTACTGGGGCTGGGAATGCAGTGCTTCGGCTTCTAGCTTCCAAGTTCCAACAATATGGACGACCTCCCAACGCTGACGGCCTACGCATCGCGCCATCCTTCTAGCTGCGCCTCGCTCTCCCTCCCCGCTTCTCGACCTCCTCAACGTCGTCCTGCCGCCGCCGTCCGGGCTGACCCTCAGCGTCGGCTCCGGGACGGGGCTTCTCGAGGCGCTTTTCCTGCAGCGCTACCCGCACCGCTCGAGCCCGGACTCCTTCCTCGGCGTCGAGGTTACCCAGACTCGCCCAATAAACCGCTTTCTGCCTGCAGCGAACACCATTGTCGTCTTGGGCACCTGGGCCGTCGCACCTGGTGAAGCGGAGTGCGCGGAAGGGCTGATGTTTGTCTACCCGCGGCAACCGACGCTGGTGCGAGCGTATCTCGAGCGGGGAACGAGGGTGCGCACGGTGGTGTGGATTGGACCACGGTGTGATGTGGGTGACTTTGAGGGTGTGATGATGGAGTGGGGTGAGCAGGATCAGGAGGCGACGAGGGGTGGAGCGGTGGTTGAGGACGGGGAAGTGGCGATGGTCTTTAGGAGGAGAGTGAGCTGAGGGTGTTACTCGCGACCCAGTCGATGGCGAGGGCTGGAGCGGTATCAGACCGAGCAGCGGGTGTGCATGCGAGGTAAGCGCTTTTCTCGCTCTCTTTCCCTTCATTGCTTCACACCATTTCCGCGCTTTCCTCGCCACCGTGCGCGTTAGTGCGAGACCCTGCGCGTCGGCGTCCTTCGCCCTTCTGTCACTCTAACGTTTAATTAAAGGCTGACCTCCCTCATTCTCGTAGGCATATCTTCCGCCTTGCGAGCGTCCGTGGATGATCTCTCGGCCTCGCTCGACGACTAAGCCAATACTGGCCTACAACGCTCCCAGTCAGTGCGCAATAGGGCGTGCGTCGGCCGATCGCTCCGCGTGTACTGCAAACGTTCACAGTACGCACCTACATTTTGGATATCACTTGTGTTGAGTTGCTCGGTCGACTCGGATTCTATCTATGAGCCTGTGAATTGAAAAACACCAGACGAAATTAGAAACATTGATTATTGAACACAGAAAATCAGAGGTCTGCTTCCAGTACACCGGCATTTCAATCGCACAGCCCAACTCGGTCGCCGATGCTTTTCATGCTTCATCTTGCTCTGCGTCTTGGCATCTGTGGGCACAGAGGCCGGTCAGCGAACCTCTGACAGCCGCAGATAATTAGGGCAGATCACTCGCCTAAGATTGTTCTTGCTCTTTTGCCTTTTGCCTTTCCTCTGTGCCCGTGGCTCAAGGCGGCCCTTGAAGACCTTCCGCGGCATCCCTTCTATCCCATGCGCCCATCTTCGGTGAGTGCGCCATACTACGTCTCGCTCGTTGCCATCGCTCGCGACCGAATAATCTGAAGACCAACTACGGATTCAATCCGCTCCGTCCTGCATAGGCTATCCGCGCACAGCACGCAGAAGTGGCGCCTGCAGACTATAAGACGCCCCATGTCCTGTCTGAAAACGCGCTGATTGCCTCTACGTCCTTCCCTGCCGACATCGACCTTCCTCCATGCTCTTTACGGCTCGCAATCTCCACTCGGCCGGCACGCACGCTTCCTCAAAACATCCACATCCCCTACCACGTCATGAACTTGCGGTCGAGAGTTCACAACGCTCATCCAGAAGCCCTCGTTAACTCCGTGGCGGTAGACCCAATGTGGACTTCTCGTCCGAGTCGTTGATCCGCCCGCAAACTGCGAGCTGTAGTGGCGACTTGGCCGCCGGTAAGGATGATGGTCCCGATCAAGTGAACAAACAATACGCCTCTTTCTCTCTATCTCTCTGTTTTTGCTGGCCCTTTCTCCCCGAGTTCTCTGGGAACGCCTACCGAGAACTCGCTATTCTCGTTGACGCAGTCTACCGGAGCGGGCTTGATTATCTCGGAGATTCCTTTGAGATTCCTCGCATCGAATTAGGATCGACGTAACTATTTTCAATGGATTCCTCTAAGGATTCTTCTGCATAAACTTGTAGCAGACGACCAGCATGTACACCATCTTCTATCACTTCACTGTTGAAGCTGAAGCTGCTTCCTCCATGCAACTCACTCGCCTCCGTGATATCTAGAGCGCCGTCTCAGTCCCCTTTGCCGCTTCATTAATACATATCTGTGCCCCGAATAATCAAGACATCTTTCTGGCTTGGTTTCTCCTGCCTGCTTAGTCTTGTGAACAAAGGAAGTGTTACGCTCACGCCGAATCACACCAAGAAATCGGGCATGGTGAGCGGTACACGCCTAGGTTCCCTACGCACCATGTAGGGTTCGGATCCCGGCGCTCGAACAGTTCGAACTACGCCGGGAACCTCGAAATGTTTTGCTCATGTGCGTTACAGTATGTAGGCTGGCGGATGTACTGGATCCGTTCACCCCTCTTTTTTATCTTCCGTCTTTTGACGGCAAACTCAACCATGGGCCGAATCTTTGCCTTGTGGTCCTTAAATTGACCGTACCTCAGTCGACTTTCTCCGTCGTTCATAGTTAACTGCATTAATCTCGATATTTGTTAGGCTTGATTTTCTCGATCAATCCGTTTTTCACTTGATTCGATTTGGCCTCAACAAATGAAGTCCTCATCTGTACTGTTCCAAACTCGGACATGGTGTACGGAACACCGTTATCTTAACATATTGATATCTTCCTTCCGGTAGTCCGGGGTTCGACTCCCCGTGCCCGAGCTGCTTTTGGCTCGTCCTTTTAATTATTCTTACTCGTGGCATACAATCCGATGGGGTTTACAGGAACACCGCCAGCTGTGTTCTGTAGGACTCGTAAGGTTGGTTACTCGCAATCCGGGCTTCGATTTCCCGCATCCGAACTGAGGCTGTCGGTAAGTTTTCTTTCTCTTCTATTTCTTTCGGTTTGCACCACCTGCCCTGCCTCGCTATTTCAGAGCCCGTGTAGAGAACCCTCACCGGAACGTTGGACTCACCCTTCAGCCTTGGGTGTCGATGCCTCTCAGTATTGAACTTCCCGGGCGGGCGGGTTTACTCACCCTATGTAGACTTGAATTTCAAATCGCCCACCAGTTTCATTTTCCCGGGATTGCAGGGAGGCTAGCTGGTCTCTTTTCCGCAAGTCGTTATCTGGTCTTTATTTCGGTCTCCGTAGCTCTGGATTTTGTACAGTACAGAGATTAAGAAAGCTGAGATGAGAATGGATGTTAAGACCGAAAGAAAACTGACTTGTTTACGGCGAAAGGGGAGAAGATAAGGTCTGTTAGCACTTGGGAGTGCATCTGCAGCTCATGATACAGAGCCATAGCAATTTGAAGCAGGGAATACTCGTTCGATTCGAGGTCAGACCATTCCCTGCTAGACGCCCCCTTCTGTTTTTGTTGTCCACTGGATGCATCAGGTATATTTGAAGCAATGTACCGGGATGATAGCCAGGCACCAAGCGTCGTCTGGATGAGGCCATTGAAACACCGGGATTGCAGGGATTCAATATCAGTCGTTGAACCGCCGACAGAATCCTGTTTACTTCAAGGAGAAAACAGTGCTACCATGGATAAGGTCTGGTAGCACTTGGGAGTGCATTCTGTAATTTATATGTGAGGTATCATGGGAAATTATTTAAAGTAGAAAGTCCTCGTTCGAACCGAGGTCAGACCATGATTTCTGTTGCAACGCCTCTTTCCTTGTCCCACTGCTCAATCAATTGAATAGATTTTGGCCTCCATCTACATTCAGGTATGACCACACATTGAGAGCAAATTTTCACAGTATGGACGGTTTTTTTTTGTTTTATCACTGCTCTGAACGGGATAATGTGAATTTGAGTGTTATGTAAATAAATCAGCAAAAATATATCAATTGAACTGCGAAAGAAAGACCCAGTTATTTCCGGCCCAAATTGAATGGGAAAAGGTCTGATATCACTGTGGTGTGCGTCTACAGGTCATGAGTGAGTCGATTATTTGACTCAGAAGATCCTCGTTCGAATCGAGGTCAGACCATGTAAAGCTAGTAGGGATCCTTTTTATGTCTTCACTCGAACAATCAACCAGATTTCAATGAACGTGTACATGCAGGGCAAGGCAAATATTAATGTGGTGAGCAGAGATCTGAATTACGTACCGTGTGCTGCTTGATTTTCACGGCACACATGTTTTGTTGGGTTTTGTTCCGGCACGAGCATGATTAACCACAAAGAACACTCGTACATATATCTACGGTACAAATGGGATGCACAGGGTCTGGTACTTGAGCGTGCATCTACACGCAGTTGATGAGGCCGCGGACACAGAAGATCCTCGTTTGAATCGAGATCAGACCATGAGTGGCCACTGTATGAATTTTTTTAAATGCATTTATTCGCAACTACTGTAGATATGTAACGGGCGTTCAAATACAGGCCAAACCAAATGCCGTTAGCAGAGATCTGAATTACGCGCCGCTTGTTTCTTGATTTTCATAGCACGCATGCTTCCCCCATGTTCCAGCACCATGGCTGGACCTCAAAGCAAACTCGTAAAGCGCAAAGAGGAGAATGGGTCTGATGGCACCTGGGAGTGCGTCTGCGGCTCATAAAACAGCTCATTATCCCAGTTTAACGTACAGCATAGCATCCTCGTTCGATTCGGGGTCCAGACCATGCGAACTATTCTGAGAAGTTTTTATTTTACTTTTATGTCTTCAGTCAATGCATCGGCCCAACAGTTAAGGCCCCATTCATGCAGGCGAGCCATGTGCCGCGAGCCATGCGAGCCATGAACCCCCTCAGTGAACTCACGCGTCATTCCACGTGAGCGCGTTTCGGAGTTAATGTGGCGGCGATAGGCGGCCCGGTCAATCGCTTCTCTCTGCTTGCCTGTATCGAGTTCCGCACCGTACGCCCAGGCGCATGTAGCAAACTGGGCCACGACCATTCAACTACATGACACTGGCCTTCCTCATCGTCCTGAACGCTGTTGCCAAATGAGCTCCAAATTCTGCCGTGGGCAGAAGCACGGTGCGTGCCTCTCATGGCCAGGAGTCCCCGCCTTCACTTGACGGAGATCTCAGCCCTTTGCATGGTATTCTGTGCAGGATCCAACGCGGTCGGCGTGCACAGTCACCAACGCCGATGATTGACGACCTCTCCCCGCTCGACTTCATCTTGCTCGTCCGGTTAGGATCCGCTTTGGCACGCTGGGAGAACGTCCGTGCTCTTTCGCCTTTCGCTCTCCTTTCTAATTCGTGGCCAATATGCGCCCTTACAGACTGTCAATCCTTCCAGCTGGCAACTCCATGCTCCTCGGCGCGTCATCGTGAGTGCGTACCACGTGTCGCCCGTCCCTCACTCACTACTGAATCATCTGAAAACTGGACTGAACTACTGTCCACCTGCTTCTCTTCGACCGCTGCTTCGGCGCGGACGGATCTAGCTGTCAACACAAATCCTGGCCCGGACGTGACGACGGATGAGTCTTCCGACAAAGAAACCGACATTGACGAACCTGCTGTCACCACAAAACTCGGCCACAATGCTCTTTCTGTGATGCAGGATGAACCCGATGATGACGATGAGTCCGATCAAGAAGAAACTGAAATTGGCTCCTTCAATGGGCACTGGTGGGAGGCTCGCCGCAACCTGCAGTTCCAGGTGGTGTGGACAGATGGTGATGTGACCTGGGAGCCGTTGTCCAACATCAATGATTGTACCACGATGGAAGACTATCTGGCGCAACGTGATATTGATGACCCTTTACTTTTATCCAAGCGCAAATTCCTCATTAACAAAGCATTGAGTGCCGCAGACCTCGCTAAGCCGTTTTGGCCATTTTTGGACTTGCCGCGGCAAAATATTCGCCGTGCCATCAAAACTTCACCAAATCGAGTGCCCCCAGCCACAATCCATTTGTACGATGCTAGAGCAGCTAGACTACATCCCGACACCCTCTAACCCCCGGTGGATTAATTTACTTCTTCGTGGGATATTCAAAACCCTTAAGGTGGCCCACTAAGCAGTCTCAAATAATATTAGAAAAGTGACTGTTTTTTCTCTCGCAGTTATTCATTTATTCATCCCGCTGCGCATGATAACCATCAAAATTTGCTCTTCACCTCAACGCCGTCAATGATTCAGAGCTGCTTCGAAAAGCGTCTATACGGCTCATGAGCGCGCACCATCAGGGAAGCCGCTCACATCATTAACGAATGATCGATGATCACTCGTGGGCTATTACTACGCAAGGTTCGCATTTTTTGTTTCTTCTATGTTTTACGGAAGAATACTCAATGTGTAGTAGGCCATCAATCAATGGGTCTTCGAGTGAGAGGAGCTGCGCCCTCTACTTCTCACAACAGATGAGTGGAAGATGCTCGACAGTTTGGGGAAGATTCAGACGGTAAGGCGTTTCGCGATCATATTCATCCAATTAAATCCTTTCCCAGGTATTTACTCAAATTACGCTTGAAAGGTCACGTTCGGGGACACCCACGCTGCTGTTCGTGCTCCCGATGTACGAGACAATGATGGCCTCCCTCCGAGAGCATGCCGCAGACGAGTCGCTTCTGCAGTCGCTTCGGGTTGCTGATACTGCTGGTCTCACCAAACTTACCGTGTACCACGAAAAGGCGAAGCAATGCCAGTTCAATGTCATTGCAACGAGCAAGTGAATTCTTCCAGGTTGTCGCAACTTTTGAGCCGATTTTTTAAGTGTTAAATCCGGGCCTTGGTCTGGCCTGGTTCCAAAAAATCAGCCCGGAGTGTGCAGAACACGTGCACATCTTTTTTGAATTTATCTTCGACACCTAAAAGATGACTGCGGATGCGAGGGTTCAAAGTTTACCTCCAGCTACTCAGCCAAGCAAACCCACACAACCAGCGAGATCTTTTCTCCACACTGTGTGCATGGTGGATGTTGCCCTCCCGGTCAGTAAGGTGCTCCCGCTCGAACCCGAATTCAAGTGATTTTATGGAGCGGCAGTTACTTACGGGTCCTGTGAGCTTGACGCACCTTTGGCGTGGTGGAAGGTATGGCACTGCTGGTCTCCCTGTCATTCTGACGATCTGGATTTGCAGATACACGAGCGCGAATTTCCCGTCATCGTCGCGATGGCTCGTGACTTCTTCGCCATTCCAGGTACCAGTATATCTGTTGAGCGCCTTTTCTCAAAATCACGACATCTCTGCCGCGAAACCCGCTCCTCCATGCACGCTGACACCATCATAAAAGCCATGCTCACGAAGGTGTGGATCAAGGCCGGGTTATTCAAGTCGAAACAGTCGTAACTTCGTTGTATATCTAAAATTTCATATAATTTACTGCCCAGAGTCATCATTCCGGAAGTCGACGAATGTATTTTGACCGGCGAGGAGCGGAGCTTCATCCTGATTCAAAGTCAACCCCAGTTACGCATAACCAAAAATTAAATAATATTAATGGTAATATTAATGGACCTTGAAAACATTTGTCCCCCTCTCCTCGCACCTGAAAGGGTTAAAGCTCTCCCTCAATCACGCCCGCGGAACACGTACGGCGGTGGTGCAGAACGGTGTTGCCATACCCTTTGACATTCTCCCCAACTCGGATATCCGTGCCCCCTGGTTCAGCAACTTCGCAGAAGTGGTCAAGATCGCCAGCAGCGGAGGTGGGTGCCCGATGCATCGCAGGATCAAATGGTTCACCCACGGAATAGCTTGCATAATGGGCCACAGCCACAAGAACGACCAAAATGGTGATGATGGCGGCGATGGTGCCAGGAATTAACACCCAGAAGGTCACGACAGAGTTATGCATCCAGCCCACAATCTCGTTGTAGATGAATCCTTCGCTGGGAATGGTCATGCTAATTGGCACCCCATCGACGAAGGTTCCGTTCTTCAGTGAGAGACAGGCGCGAAGAACCTGAGTTTCAATTGTTAATAGTGTTTGGAAGAGTGAAGTCTGGGACTTCTTACAGATCCACTGTACTCGGTAACGCCACGAAGATACTGTTCCTGGCCGATAATCAGCACAAGAAAGAAGTGTATGAAGGCGATTTACCATTATGAACAATACTGTCTCATTGTGGAATCCGGAGTCGACATCTAAGATGGCCTGTTGCAGCTCGTTCCCAACGATATGTGTGAACATGGCCTGGGCAAAAAGCTGCATGTTGGATATGGTGGTGACTGCAGACAAGCTCGCAAGTCCCACCACATCCGTGACTCCATTTTCCAGCTGTGTAGTGTTGATACCTGCATTCGTATAGTCCACTTTGACGGTGGTTATTTGGGGACTGAGTGTACAGACAGTGCTTCCCATGGAATTATTGCTCCCGTCTGCCACAAAGACCGATGCTACCCGCACATTGAATACGTTGTGCTGTCACTCATAGGGGAACACGCACTGTATTTTTCTGAGAACCGCCCGCATGCGCTCATCAAAACGTAGTTTGTACGACCGACTGTATGCGCGTTGGTGAAATTGACCCTCGAGTGACCTGGAACCACGCAGTTGTTGGGAAACATCTGCAAGTGGGTCGTGCTTTCTGAGGGTAGCTCAAAGGTCCAGTCCTTGTCCGTGTTGGCCTGGAGAATCGACGAAGTGTTGGCTGTGAAATTGTGGAATGCACAGGATACGTCGGCGGTGAAGCCTTTTCGTGCATTGGTATTTCATTTGCCGCGCAAGACGATCGATAAACTCACCCTGCTGCTTCATCGTATGCTTCACAGGAGCACCCTCCGGGATTTCGCTGAGTAAAATTACAGTAGAGGGGATGGTTACATTCCGGTCATTTGGGAACCACGAGTTTGCGTCAACATCGTTCAACGTCAATGGAAGAATGCCAGCTGTGAGGTATCATGATTCAGCGAACAGTCGGCTCTGACCCTACGATACATAGCCTTCGCACCAATAGAAACATTGAATGTCTGATCCATCAGCCTGAACGACGTTGAAGAACGCATGGAACTCTTGACTGCCGCATATCCACTCCCCATCTGGTCGATATGGAACGCAGGGAGGTTAGCTGTATGGGTTGTCACGGAAGCATCCTTCCCGAGGATAGCGCTAGGACGTACTGATGGTCACCGCGCAGTAATCAAGTACACCGCTCCCTTGCATTTGTTGAAGCAGTGGGCTTGACAGATCGAACTCGTATGCGGTTAATGGGGTCGCCACGTGGAAGATGAAGGGGGTAAACAATCGGCTCCAACTAGACAGTGTCAGACGAGATCAAACAGTCAGGTGAAGAGGCAATTCGCACTCAGAGCATTGTTTGTAGTTGATGACGGCCAGAATAATATATATGGTGCCCCACAATCGGTTACTTGTAAACAATGACTCCACTGGCATACCTTCTTCATCCAGATGAAGAATAATAGACTGGAGAACACCCCAGAAAAACAATCTAAAGAGACTCAGTCGCGGTTTCGGTCGACAGAGAGGGACTTGCAAGGTGGGACAAGACGCAAGGGCAGTCAATGCCATGACGAATACAACCGTGACCAGGTACTCGTGGGCCTTGTACTCAACAGCCGTTACATATGGCAGGGCGATGAAGCCTCGCTTCTGGACGGCAGTAAAGAAACCCCATGCCGCGATGAGGAGGATCAGTTGGCCACAAATGACAACGGCGGGCCAACCAATGAGTCTGGAAAGGAATAAATGTAGCTTGAACCTGCTTCCCCTGTGAGCTTTAACTCATCGTCTGTTAAAGAAACCAATCATACCTTCCACGCAAACTTTTCACCGACTTCTGTGAGGGGAAAACCGAGGAGAATTCTGCGGTTTTTCATGCTCATTCGTATTGGCATCCCTAGGTTCGGAGCCCGAGGACTGGCGTTGAAGGGATGGGAAAGGATGTAGGACAGGCTTTTCAGAAGGCTCCACCAACATGGGGAGGTGCAGAAAATGTGGAAAGGAAGAATCGGATTCTGGAGTGGCGACACAAGTGATATCGCTCAGCGCTGCTGATCGGTTGTTATCAAAGCGAGCTGACACTTGAGATGAGCGCTGAAGTTATACACGGAGACGATGACAAGAACGACCTGTCCGTTTCAAACGGCGCCACAATGCCAGTCCCATGCAGAAAACAAGCGCGGAACCAAAAAGCTGTGAATACACAGAATACCGACATCAATTGACGGTAGTCATCAACAACAGACTGGATCATGGAAAAGAACAATATTTTAGGCTCCTGCGGAACGCGATCAGGTCGGGGCATAACTGCGCGAGACGGGAGATGGATCAGAGGGAAGGGAAAGGATCCGTGTGGAGACGAGATAAGGATATAATGCCTGCGAATGCGCCAGTGATAGATGAATCATTGCCAACCGCCGAACAGACGGTTTAAAAGGATAAAGCACAGCCTTTGTGCAAGGATAAATTGGCTGCATGAGCCGAACGGAGGAGGAGGGAGAGATAGTTGCGAAGGTACCGTCAAAAGTGTGAGCTGGAATGGAATGGGGTGTGTAAATGAAATTTGGCATCACTGGAAGCGGCGAGAGAAAAAGATCTTGGAGTCGTGAGTAGCAGTTATCCTGAGTGGTGACCGGAGCTTGAAATGGATAATGGGATCGCCGATATGTGGTCTTGGACTCGAGAGGAAAGTAAAGGCCTGTCACAGGCCAGCTGAAGTGTATGTAAATCATACATGTATTTCGCAGCGTATCTGTAGACAAATCTCCCCGCAGCAAAAAAGCGCGTGCACCCAGCAAAATGTCCGGTGATAGTAAACTTCTATTTGATCATGAGCGATAACTACTGGGATCTAAGGCCGAGAAAAGCGCCTAGATATTCAAATGACAGACCTGAAGCGCAGGTACCGGGGCCTCTAGAGCGATCTTGACTCGTAGACTCGTCACCAGTCTGCCTGGACTGGGCAATAAATGTGGCAAGCACGTTGCCGCACGCACTCGCCGAACTTTTTTGCTTTTCGTAGGCAGGGTGGTCCGGAGTGTCTCTTCTGTAGGTACAGAGTTGACACTCAGAATATTCCACTGGATGCTGCGGTAGAAAAAAATCCACGGAACACGAGCAATAGAATGACACTGAGCGAGAGATGACCAGAGACTTCAAGCATCGAACCAGATTTATCATTCCGTGAAGTCGACGAATGAAGTTTGTTTGGCGAGACGTGGAGCTTTGTCCTGATTCAAAGTCAACTGCTGAAAGGCTCTTCAGCGCTGTTTGTGAGCAAGATGAACTTAGCCTGTAGTTCCAAGCTACTCGGGGGAGGAGCTGGGAAAGCGATGGATGTGGCAAGTAGCAAGTGGGACGAACCAAGGGGGATCAAAGATAAGAAAAAATGATATCACCTACAAAAGTTTTTTTTCGAGGCTTGGCCGACCCCTCCCCTATAGGTACCAAATCAGCCGATTTTTACGATTTTTTGACATAGGCGGCCTCAGGGCACGCATGTTTTGTTGTGTTGGATTCTGTTCCAGCACGAGCATGGTTGAACCTCAAAGAAAACTCATATATTTACAGTTCAAACAGACCGTTCAAGAGAAACGGTTGAGAATTGATCTCAGGAGAGCTATCCGATGGAAATTTCGTTGAAAACAGAAAAAAACGGGCCATGCCTTATGTTCTGCAAACAGCTGTAAGATCAAACATCGATATCAGTCTCTTCGATCAGTGAGTACAAGTCCAGTCCATACAGGCCGGCATCAAATTCCACATTGTACACACTACCCACATCCCCCCAAGTACATGCCCTACCCCCCCGCTAGAACACCCATCAACGCGTGTCCCCGCCTGCGAGACGCTTATCGCGCCGCTCCCCGACCCGCTATTCGACTAGGCCGACCCAATTGAGCCACTGCCCGACGCACTGGAGCTGGCGCCGGGGGCAAATACCACCGAGGGTGTGCTGGGTGTGAATACTGCGCCGGGGCTGTGGGGGAGATAGATGGTCAGCAGAGAGAGCAGAGAGAGGATGTGAAATACGAGGAAAGGAGTGGGCGCGAGACTGGTAAGGCACTGACTGATCGCCTCCGCTGGCGAATCAATCGCGTTCTTGTTCATCGTGGCGTTGCCGTCGAAATCGCACGAATCAGCGTTGCGCGCGTTGAGCTCGTAGTATTGCGAAAAGGCGTAGGAGAGACGGGTCACTGGGGTGCGTTGGTTAGTGAAGGGTAGGCGAGCGGGATGGGCAGGAGGACGAGGGGGAGGGGTGTGAGGGCGGTGCGCAGAGACATGATGGGATTCAAAAACGAAGAACAAGGTAAGGGAGACAACGCACCAGGATCGCACATCGCCATACTCCCATATATCCCCGTCGACCCATTCGCCGAAATATCACTGCAATTCCCCATTACATTTGACAGCAGCTCACACACCACGCCTGTCAGCGTCCCCACCACCGCCGTGTAGTCTCCGTTTGAGGGCATCTTGAAGCTTTTATCACATCACGAATATCAGCGGAAAGAAAGGAGAGGAAACCGGCTCGCACGCACCTACACCCCAAGCTTACTCGCTACGCACGCACACGCCTTATCATCCGGCGTCGGCGGCAACATCACACTTCCCGCGAAATTCAGCCCCTGCCCTGGGCACCCCGAAATCCCACCCGTCCCCACTTTCCGCTGCGGCGGATAATTCAGGCTCCCCAAGTCGACTTTGCCATACTGCGCGATTAGATTATGAAAGTCGGCGTTGGGGGTGACGGATGTTTTTTCGGCGGAGAGAGTGGTCATGCCAAATTCGGCGCCTTTGGAGATGGCAGAGAAGTAGGAAAAGGCGAGGCCGCCGGACCAGATGGTTGACATGGGGGAGGCGAACAGGGTGCCGACTTCGGTCCAGGGGCGGATGCCGGGGTTGCAGTTTTCCGAGCCAAATTCGGAACTGGGGGAGTTGTGTGAGCAGGAGAAATTAAAGAGGAGAATGGAAAAGGAGGGGAGGAAGTTCAATCGCTTGCTCTCAACGGGCTGACAACTCCGTCTCCTGTCCTCTCCTGGAAAGAAAGAAGCGAAAACTCACAAATATGCCGCGACACCATAATCCTGAAACTCCGCATTGAACCGGTCGTACGTTGCCGTCGAGTCGTTGCCGCACCATTCGCTGTAAAGAAATCGATTCATTAGCGCTCGGTTCTCCGGAGTCTATCCGTGTCCAATCTCCTCTTAGACCAACCGAGGCGGCCCCACCAGAGTGGGGGGGAAAACACGACTCACTAATTATCAAGCCCAAATATATCCACACTCGTTTCCGCACCGAGGCACGACAAGTACTGCGCCACCGGGAACCGGAAGGACGAGGCGCCGTCGATGGAGGCATACTCGACGACGGCGGGGGAGGATATTGATGTTCTGAAAGGGAATAGCCGTGGTAAGTGTAAGGAGAGGGGGGAAGCAAATAGAAAGGATAAGGAAGGGGGAGGGAAAGAGAAAGGGTAGAGGGTGGAAGGGAGAGAAAGACCCTTGAGCCCTGGTGAGGTTCCACATCGTCGGAGGGAAGCGAGCATTGGGACAAGAAAGAGGGGATGGCGGACGCCTCACGTACACTCGACCACCCGCGCTCAGACTGCCTCGTCAACACCCTCCCCCAAACTCATTTCCTCCCCGCCCTCATCTCCCTCCGCACAAAACTGAAAATAAAAAATACCTCACTCACAAATACGCCTTAACATCCCTCACCGCGGCCTTCAAAAACGACGCCGCACCCGTCGCGTGAGGGGTGACAACTTCGTTACCAATGTTGTACCGAGGACATTGTCTTATTTGGAGAAAGTGGAGATGGTACGGATGTACTGCGGCGTGAGCGTCAGCGTCACCTCAGGCACCAGGAAGGTCGAGGAGGGAAGGGAGAAGATGGGGAGAGCACGACCCACCTGATCGAGCAAATTGGTCGCCTACACCGGCTGTGTCGTGTCGATCGAGCCGTTCAGCGCTGCGGCGCGTGTCAGGTGTCATGTGTGCTTGAGAGGCCAGCACGCACGTAGTGAGAGGTCCAGACTACATCCACGTTAGCGTCAGCGTACTCGAAACATAGTACAACACACATAACATAAATCCCCGCCCACTGAACATGTTCATACACGCATCATGATTCAAGTTTGAGTCGACGGTGTACGCCCGGATCGTGTTCACGCCGAGCTTTTGGAGCTGTGGGAGGTCGCGCGCGCAGCCGGCGGAGTCGGCGAGTTAGTCGACGACTGGTTCCCGAGTATATTTGTCAGTCGGAGTGTTCACACAGAACACGAGGAGGAAAGGACGCACACGGTATTTGACCTACAATCCACTTCCAAGTTAGTCTTTCCTTCCCAAAGCACAGAATAGAAAAGAGGCAAAGAACGTGCCCTGCTGCTGATACGCAATCCCCTTTATATAAAGAACCGCGTCCCGTCCTCCGAATACAAATACCGGTCTGTCTGAGTGATCTTGGGAGTGCGGCTGCGGTACCGACAAGCGCGGCGAGGAAGCCGTGGCTGTTGTTCTCTACCAATACATCCTGAAGAAATTTTCGCGGGGAAAGGAGGAAAGGGAAAAGGAGGAACTTGAAGGGCGGAAATCACCAACTTAAGCGTCACGCAAAACGCCTTTCACACGCAGCTTCCGCTATTGGCGGAGCTTGGCAGACCCGAATTAACCTTTCTTCACCGTAGACAAACGCCACCCCCAAACATTTAGCCGCCGGAATGGCACCTGTCGCGGCACCTACACAGCATCTGCACTGGAATCAGTGCCAGGACCTCGTAGGCAACAATGATGCAACTAACCCATGAGGCGATCGAAGCGCCCAACGTTCACGCGGGCGCCTTTTTTAAGCGCCCGGCGCTATGCGTGGGTTGGGCGCTGTGTTCAATCAACCGAGGTACGAGGTTATTTGATTGAAGTGTCTGGCTCTGAGAGACTATACATGCAGGCTAAGCCAAAGGTTGCGAGCAGAGATATGAATTACGTGCCGTGTGCTCCTTGATTTTCACAGCACACATGTTTTGTTGGATGTTGTTCCAGCACGGGCATGATGAACCTCAAAGAAAACTCGTACATATATCTACAGTGGAAACAGAGATGATAGGGTCTGCTAGTACTTGGGAGTGCATACTACTTACAATTCGTTTATAGGTGTTGCTTGGGTGTTGCCGACGACTTGAAGCAGAAAGTCCTCGTTCGATTCGAGGTCAGACCATGTGGGAAAGGAAGATGTTTTATTTTGCTTCTATGTCTTCAGTCAATATGTCGGCTCAATTTCGAGGCCCTGTTCATCCAGGCGAGCCATGTGCTGTGAGCAAAGAGCCGTACGCTCGCGGCTCAGTGAACTCGCGCACGCGTCGTTCCACGTGATCGCGTTTCGAAGGTTGATGTTTGGCGATAGTCGGCCCGGTCAATCCCTTCTTTCTGCTGGAACGACCGTTGGCCTCCCCCCCACTCTGACATGCACGTGGCCTTTCACATCACGTGCTAATGCGCGCGCTGTTCAACAGATGTCTGAGTAGCCTGTTGTGAGGTGTACCTTTTCAAAAAAATCATTACCAAGGGAAACTAGTAGAAGCTTTATTTAGGAAAGCTCCTTTTGCCTGATGGCCTTTAAATCCAAGTAAAGCATTATTTTTTTGTCTATTTTGCGCCTTTTAAGGCAAGTCAGAGTGGGGGAGGCGTGCGCCAGCTTTCTGCTGGCCTCCACTGCAATGATATTCGAGTGCCTCACGGTAGGCCTAGGCCTATGTATCAAGCTCATCTATATGACACTGGCGCTCCTCATCGTCTTCCCTGCTATCACCAAATGAGTTGACCCCAATGACGAGACCTAGCGGTTTGTGGGGTCTAGAACGGTGTGTCCCCTCCTAACAGTCCCAGCCTTTATTTGATTGAATCTTAGCATTTTCATGGTACTTTGGCGCAGGACTTAACGCAGTGGCAGATTTCTACTTTTTGCCCTTGCATTCCCTTTTAAGGCAACACCTGATTTGGTGCACGGCAACGCGGCAGAGCGGCAGGCCTGCGGCACCTTCAAACTCAGCAATATCCAATTGATTCTCCAAGTTAAAGCCAAGATGAGTGTACGTGTTCAAAGGGATTTCACGATAGTCCAGAGTGGCACAAACGGATGAGTATTATATGCATTTAAATGCATTATGTACTATTTACACAAGTACAAAACGGTCGTAAGGATAATCAGTAAGTTATAAAGTCCGAGCCCACGAGCAACCTTGAGTGCAGAAGTCGCGACGGAAGGGGAATAGGGAAAGGTAATTACGACCGTCGGACGCGCGATATCACATAGATGACGGGCGGCCAGGCGACATCGATGCGCCATGATGCGTCAAAGTCGGCAGTGAGCTTGGGGCAGACGCGTTTGTGACGCGTCAAGCAGCGGCGGTGGCGGCGGCAGCGGCAGTGGCGTCGAAGTCTGTTGGCGCACGAGGATGGTCAATGCCAAGTGCAAGTGAATGCAAGTAGAGAGCGGAGGCGAGCGAGTGCTGGGGGACGCTGGGAATCGAGGGAGAAGGGACGGGCGTGGTGGCATGGTGGTGGTGGAGGAGAAAGAAGCGTGAGGAATCCATTGAACGGCAGAGAATGAAAATGCATCACAGGCCGAAAGCCTGCCGAAAGCTCACGTGGAAGTGCCTTCCAGATAAGGAGATTCTTAGTCATGAACCAAGGGCGAAAAGTCAAAGACTCGCAGTGGCATACACAATCATCAACACCAATGCTTAACAACCTCTCGGCCATTCTGCTTTGGCATGTAGGACGATCCACTCAAACACAGGAAGGAGCAACTGTGATATGATTACGACTGTGATGCGGGAAGTGCGCTAGTCATTATTGGTTCTTTGTTGTTCAAGGCTTTTCCAATCCACCCACGATTGGGTGGTTCCCTCACGGCCATCTACTTGCAAACCCATCCGGTCCTCACACTGCTGCTACACCTCTAGCTCTCTCACTCATCAGATGCCCACCTACTCCGAGTTTACTGACACTGACAGTGAGGTGGACAAGCACACAGATAGGCATGGGAGACATGAGAATGTCGTCTGAGTAATGGGGAATTTGCACGGATATTGATAATGGGGAGCGGGTCCGAGTACCACTCTGTTCCATACCTCTACTGAAACATAACATATTGGTTGGGTATCAGTCCCACCAATACAAAAACCAAAAATAAGACCTCAGTTTTTGTATTGGTCCAATCAAAACAGCCAATTTTAGTTTAACTTTGGGCACAAGCTGAATCTTGAACCAAAACCACAGGTTTTGGTTGTGCTGAAAGTCCACTGAAAATTTTCAGCATAACCAAAACCTGTGGTTTTGGTTCAGGATTCAGCTGGCACTGAAATTAAAATTGAACCTAGATGTTTTAGGCAGATCAGTGTGAAACCGATACCTTCTTTTTCGGTTTGCATATTGGCACGACTGATACCCAACCAAAATATTTTGTTTCAGTGATGGTATCAGCTGAACCAATCTTTGTACTGAAATGAGCGGTATTGATTTGGACTTTGGTCCAGCCAATTCTTAAACCCATGGATTGTGTTTTGGCTCACTGTCAGCTTAACTGAAAGCCCAGCCAATACATCCACTGTTGGTGAAGCAGAAACTTGAACCAATAGTACTTAGTTTGGTTTGAATTTCAGTTCAACTGAATTTTAAGCTGATGCTTTAGCTCTAGGTTTAAAATTCGGTTTGACCAAATGTCGACAATTTTCAGTGTGAATTCAGCCAAACAAGTACAGGTGCCATGCCATATAACCGCTTAATCAAAAATCTTGAAAATACTTGAGGGTATACTTCAGGCTATATACTGTACCCTAGCACATTTGGAACCTTGAAATTACCTCTCACGGCCGTAAAACAGGGGTCAACCTTTTTTTTTTGGATCCGGGTTTTGGCTCTGTATTGGTTGAGTTGCATTGGAATAAATAAATAAATACATAGCATAGGAATCACATAAATAGCAAACTCTTTTGCCCATAGTTCATTCAAATTTCAACCTGTCACTAGTGATTACACTCCACCCAGATTGTCCTGCAGGTCCTCAATATCAGACTGATCATCCTCCACCTCTTCCACAATGGCAGTTGGTGCATTCAGCTCTGCAAGGCAAGCTAAATTCAGTTTGTGCTGCTCCACTACATCTTTGCCAACACTTGCTAGCCTCTCATCAATGTCTTCAACCTGCTTTGCCTGTGAAGAGCGTTCAAAAAGTGGCTTTGCAGTTTCCCAAAATTCCACTGCCTTCAACAGGTCACCATGTCCCATGGAAATGTCCCCAAGTCGGAGCATGCATTCAGCTCTGCTGCAATGGACATCCATGGAGGTGAATCCCTCAAGTGCAATAATAGCCAAGCTGAAAGCTGTGTCCTCATCAGCCTGAGAAAGGAAGATGTCTCCCAGAAACTGGAGAGCCTTGTTTACTCCTAACTTCTCTTTGAATTTAAAAGAATGGGCAAGGTAAACTGTTGTCCAGCTGGACATCAGATCAATTGCACCCCAGCGTCCAGTGTTGCCAAGTCGCTCCAAACAATAGGATTTTATGTCAGAAATGTTGGTGGCTCTAAGACATGTCTTAAAAAGTGCTTTGGCTGTAGAAATGGCACCTTCTCTCAAGTGCAGATCTGCAAGAATCATATCGGACATTGTTATCTCTACACTCAGTTCCAAGGAGAGAAATATTTTCTTGCCTCTCTCAATATACTGTTGCACTGCATTTTGGGGAGCATTCATAGACAAGCCAATTTCTGCGAAATTCAACAAAGACAAGCCATGGTTATAAGAATCAAAGTGAATTAGGCATTCTTGAAGAATATGAGTTTGAATATTATGTGCCTCTTGGTATTCTGACTTCAACAAGTGGATCTGTGCCTGAAGATTCAGGATGTAGTGGTCCATGCTCCCACTGGACATACCACAAAGAATTAAAAGATCTCTTGCTCTGGTGCAGAGGGAGATACTTTGTTTGTAATTACCAGGCCATGCCCAGGCCATTGCTTCTATGCGGAGTGCATATGCTTCACCATATAAATCTGCAGAAATCCTGGCCAGCCTCTGTGCCTCACATGCATGTAGTCTGGCTGGCAGGTGGTTACCAAGGTCAGCGTAAATAACTGCTAGCCGCAATAATGCATGGTAATTGCTTTTAGTGTTTCCAGACAAAGTTGCCAAGGATTTAGCCATGTTAGCAAAGTGCATGGCAGCAGAAGAACCATTGGGTTGTGCTGCATAATAGTATGCAACATTGTTGTAGAATCTACCTGGAAATTAATGTCAGTCTTCATTCACCATGTATCTGCTTAAAGCCTACACTTCAGATCTGGATCCTCAAAATGCTCAAAGTGTTCTAATGCCTGAGCCACAAGTGTTTCTGGATTTGAAATTGGAATGTGGAGGGATGACCCAAAAAAGCTCGACAATAAAGGAGGCCTCAAGTTGATGATCACATGGGTGTGGAAGGATTTTATGAAGCTGGTGAAGCAAAGACATTGACCCTTGGCCAGTCTTTCGGCTAAAGACATTCAAATACAAGGCACTATAGACATTATCTGTGAGGTCTGGGCTGTCTTTGTGGAGTCCATTCCTGAGTAAACTTTGGATATTGGCCAGATTTAATGATATTTGCCCCACTGTGGCTGAATTCATTTCAGTTCCAGAGAAGTCCTTGTACAATTCAAGTAGCTCATGGAAATGTTTTAAAAGAGGCCTTACAAGGTCGTTTCCAGGTGGATGAGTTTTCCGCATACATTCTCTGATGGGTACCAATGCTTTTAGTTGCTTTTTGTCATCCAAATAGGCTAAAGCAGTTCGAATCAATGTTGTTTTGCATTTCCGAATGTCCTCAATTGGGAGCTTGCTCTGAAGGAGCTCAACATCTGAAAGTCCATCTGGAAGCATTGACAAGAGACTTAGGAGCTCCTGTGCTTGAGGGACAGCTTTGATCCTGGGACTAGACAAAGAGAGTGAAATTGACACATCCAAGTTGGATTTTTTGTCATAGCCCTCTGAAATCACAGAGGTTCTCTCTGTCTCCCAGCGGGACAATACACTAGAGCATCCCTCCACATCCACCAAATGTGCAATGAGATTGATGACAAGAGGCATGTTGTCTGTCAATGAAAGGACCTGATCTATGTCTTCTGGGTTATGATGGTCTTCAGCAATGTCAATGAATGTTTGTCGAGCAGCGTGATGGTTCAATGGTTGCAATGGAAGGAGAAATGGGTGACTCCATTGTACTTTGGCTGGTCTTTCTGCTCCACGCATGGTAATCTATGTTGCATGAGTTAAGTCAAAGAAATCAAGCACTGCAACTCACAATCAGTGCCAGGTCTTTGAGATCTGTGAGGAGGGATAGAAATTCCTCAATATCACCACGCAGCTCTGTAGGCTCCCAGACTGTCTCCAGATTATCAAGAATCAGGAGGCTAGGTGAGGCTGTGACAAAGAATTTGATAACTGCTTGAGTAAGGTCCTTGCCAGGCTTGAGTCCTAGATGGGCTCCAATATGAGCAGCAAGTTCCACTTTACTGGTTGCAGAGTCGCAAGCAACAAAATATCGATGTTGGGTATACTGTGCTGAGACTTCTGCATGATGAAGAACTGCTCTGGCAAGACTGGTCTTCCCCATCCCACCTGTACCTAGAATAGTGATCCTGGGAGCTTTCATCTCCAGCAGCTGCAGGATGTGGGACATTTCTGATTCACGACCATGAAATATCTTGGGCTCTGATGGCAGCATTGAGATTGAATTGGAGCTTTCAAAGTCCGAATGATGTTGTTCTAAGATTAGGGAACACATACCTATTGTGAGATAGAGAATAGGCCCTGCTCATCTGGATTGAAGTTAGAAAGATTGGAAGTGAACTCAAATTTAGCATACCATAGATGCTCTGTCTGAACTTGTGGTATCAGAGAGTCCATTGATCATGCCAAGTACTTCCTGATGTCTCTGCTCTGCCTCTGCCTGCATTTTGGAAACATCAGCTATTGAATGGGTGTTCTTGAGCTTTGTAGACAGGATTATTCACAATGAATTGTTGTAAAGTCTTTGAGAGAGCTCACCCAAAAAAAATCAAGTCCTTGTATCAGTCCATTTTTGCAATCCTTGAGCAATGTATTCATCTCTCCCTGGTGGAAAAAATGCTTGACCTTACTGCCACTTTGCTGGGATTCAACAAAGGTATGGATTTTGTGGAGAGTCCTGAAGCATGTGGTTAGCTTGGATTTGGAGTCTTTCACAAGCACTTGCTCTGTGAATTTTCCAATGTGATTCAACACACTTGGTGGCAATATTCCACCTGTATCTGAGTTGATGTGAAGAATGAGGATTGCATTGAGCAATTCATGGGTTTGTTCCATTAACTCAATACAGGTTCTTCTGTTTCGCTTCACAGTCTGAAATAAAGCTGTAAGATTCCACTTAGGAAGAGTCAGTGATAGTTCACCTCAATATTCTTCAAAAGAGACCGTGTTGTGTTTGCAATGGCCTCCAAGAAAGCTGCCTGCAGACTGTTGGCAAGGATTTCTAGTGTTTCAACCGTAATGGTGAAACACGTGATAACTGTATGCAGTCGAACTTGAGTGTCAGTGGGATGAACGGGCATCTCGATGGTGGGGTATGAGTCTTTGGGCGATGCTCTTTTATGCTTTGTACCCTGGGATTTCTTTATTTTTTGGTTGCTGTTCATCTTCCGAGGACAGGGTTCATACATGTTCTGGAAGATGGAATTAAAGATTTTGTGTTCACAACTGATCTTCAGATATGAACATGTGGGGGAGATCCCCCAGACACTTTTGACTACCGCTCCGGAACAATTTTTCTCCTCTCCCAATACAAGGAGGGACTCTCACCGTTAGGTTGATTTTCCTTCAATTATAAGCCACGAAAAATCCCCTCCCATGCACAGTTTCACTTATTGATGATACTGTTTATTCAGGATCGGGATACTTGTGCCTTGCCATCACTGTTTTCTTAGACTCGTAACCCTGCCATTGTAAATTTTAATCATCAGATAATCTACTTCTGAAACCTATTAGAAGGTCTGGCTGTTCTGGCCGTCGGGACTTGCAACCACGCTGCTCCACAGTCCGGGATCTATTTTAGTTTGCAGAGTACGCACCACAGCTTCCATCTCCCAGAACAGTATCTCGCCGCGGCTGCCTGCATTGTCCCAGCGCCATCTGAGAGCGCTTCGGAGACATAAAAACACAAGGTTGAGTACAAAGCGGCCGCCCAATTTATTGCAGTACGAGTCCGGCCGTCAGTTGCTCCGGCGAGCAAAGAAAAAAAATAGAAGGAGAATGAAGAGAAAATGAGACGTACGAGAAGGATAGTGTTCCCAACGGGCTCGTCGGCAGAACCATGTGTGGATCTGCCTATCTACCGATGTTTGCTGTGTTCACCCCACAGCTTCGCATCATCAATAACTCATACGCATGCACCTGCCTCCCTCCCGGGATCTCATAACAACGGAACCACTCCCAACCCGGCACAGCTCGAGTGTCTGCACACGCGTCGCATGCGCCATCCACGAACAAGCCATTCCTCTCACAACTCTGTGCCAACAATGCGGCAAATACGGTTACGATTATCTGTACCTTCGCACAGCACGATGGTTCCTGCACCTACAATAGTCAGCCTCGAGCTCAGCGTCAATCTACTTGGAAGAATCGTGAGCGCTCTCTGCGTGTGAGATCGCCGTCCCATCGCAGCACACGAAGGAATCTCCTGTCAACAGATGGAGTCACAACAGCCGCAATGCCCCTGTGCATGGGCACGAAATACCACAGAGCAAGAAAGGCAAAGATGATGAATGGATAGCAACGGATTAAATGACAACGACAGACAAAAATGGGTGGCAGCGTATCGAACGGAGGAGCTGGCATTATTGTACCGCAAGTCTATGTGCGGTACATTTCCCTACATGCAAAGTGATCAGTATTAAGATGTGGCCCAGGAAACAGCGAGGAAGAACGATCAAGGCAGAAGGACAGCGATGCTCCGGCACTACGAGCAGCGATTCCAGCGAAAAGATGTTTGGAATGTGGGCAATAAATTACGGGCGGGAGGACATCGAAATACTCACAAAAACTGTATGTCAGCATCGAAATTGGCGCCATCCCCCACGGATCGGTTGTCCTTTGCGGCTCGTGCAACATTATTATTTTGATCGGCATGTACGACCACCGGCTGGATGAAAGCAATATTGTGTGGCACGGTCAGCGTGTCTCAACCGCCCAAAAAACAAATCGCAGGAGCGGTCTGCAACCTAGCAGCCCACAAAATGTTCAGCGTCGATGATTCGACTGCGAGGGAAGATGGAGGCGCGGGGAGGGGCACAGGGAAGTATTGGGTGCTGAGAAAATAAAGACGCGGCACGTACCTTGTAAGGGATCAAAAACCGCGAAAGAAAAGCAGGAGTGCAAAGCAATTTAACTGAAGGAACAAGCTGGGAGAGTATGAAATGAATTCTGGGTGTGTGCATCCGCCCGTAGTGTGATGGAATTGAAATGCGTAGGCGAAGCCGAATAGGAAGAAATAACCCTCTAGCGTTTGGCTTGGCAGTACGAAGCTATTCCGCTTAAACGAATCATTTACCACGAGGTTCGAAGGTCATACCAGAACATATCGCCCACATCAAAACATCTCCGAAGCAAGCTCTCAAGGGTCTCGAGTGTGTCGAGTGCCGTCGAATTCCGAGGGAGAGGTCCGAGTGGGACACGATCGCGCGCGCAGATACTGGCCTTGCTTGCCGGTGTGGAAGCCCGACTCGCCACGCTCGTCGCCTTCGAGTCCCGACCCAATTCGAAAGTCCAACCAAATATTCTGACACAATATCATCATTTCATACTCTGTCCTTTCACTTGCTCTACCTCACTCATTTTATCCTTACTCACCTCATTTCAATCATTTTCTTTCCAGATTCGCTTTCCAGTTACATGTACAACACTTGGTGCAATTTACACGCAAACCGATCCATTCATCAGTTGAAGGACAAGTTTTTGTTTACCATGGGATTATTTTATTATTGTGTTTCCAGACCTTGCCTCACATTCTTATACTCACATATCTCATGCATCACACAGACATTATTTCCTTTGCACTATGTACCGCCAACGCGACGGTTCGAACCATCTTCGGGCTTCTCGGACTACGCTGGGGATTGATCTCGAGGTGGATTGGGCACCCATCCTCGACACTGTTGCGGGGCAGCGTGTATCTCCCTATGACGTCTTTGCATAGCTCCCAGACTGTTGGAGTTGGGTTGACCTTAGCTACGGCTTTTCATCCACGGACTTTCGTAGTTACCTCACTTTGATACCCGTCGGCTTGTACATCAGGGCATCTTCTCTCTCTTTCTCGTACCACCACCACGTATACACCTCGTTTCTGAGCATCCTCGCGCGAATCCACCCTCGTTTGATCCCTTTGAGCTAAGTTTTCATTTATATTTATCTTACTGAGTGCTCTGCACCTACAGTCATTATTCCCTCATCCACACCTTCATTTCACTGCACGGCTCGAAACTCACCCGGCACGACCTTGACACGTCCTCAGTCCACCCCAGGACCACCTTTTACTTCGTCACCGGCCGCCAAGACAGGTTCCACAATGAGAAAACAAGTAGTTGAAGGCCGCCGAGTTCCGTTGATGTGAGAGATCGTTGTGATGGGTGAGCCTCTTTGATCCGTACCACCACCATCTCGTTTTCGCGGAGCTAGCCTGCGACATTCTTGATGGTTTTGGACCGGGTTTTTGAGTAGAACTGTTCATTTTCCGTACTGGACTCAGATCTGGCCCGTCTCGTCCTCTCTCGAATGGCTTTCGACCCGCTGCTAACGTGGGGGTGCTCTCCTTGCAATTCCTTGTGTGCTGCTCGCTTACTCATTCCGGTCATGGGGCTTGATGGGACGCGTCGACTCATTATGACCGGTTCTCGGGCATTCGGTAACCGGCTGCTGTGCACTCGGAATTGCGTCCGAAATGACTGAAAACTATCTTGCGCATGATGTCCTTGTCTCTTGAGTCTAGCTCCGCACAGAGTTCTACTGGGAACTCATCTGCTAGGCGACCCTGTGCTTGTTTAATCAGGAGGGACTAGTTCTCATACTGGTTCTGCCATCCTCACTGTCTTGTGGCACCTGATCCGTACAAAATGCTCTGCGCATTGCACTCAGGTTGGGGTGGCTTATGGCTTAAGTATTGTTCTGTCCTGCGGGGTAGCATTCGGGGTAGAGTTACGACATGTGGCGGGCTCGCCGGATGCTGCTCTTGTGGGCTGAACTTTATGGAGGCTCCGTCCTGCATGACGCTAACTTGCCGGGAGATCCCGTGGTTACTGAGGTGCCTGGTGGCTGCCTTTCAGCTCAATGGAGTCCCCTCTGGCTCAATTCTGGGGGAGTGATGTTGGTCTGTGCCACGCTCCACGTCCAAAAAGACGTTAAAACTATGCCGATGAGCCCTGCCTTCGTAAAGTAGGTTCGCATGTGGCAAAGCAGTCACAGCTCGTCATACAGCATGTCCCGAGCACGACTTTAAATTGCTCCTTTGCCAAATCCCGGCAGGGTCCCTACGGGGATAGGCGAAAATCAGATGGGGGATTGCTTATTAAAACCACCCGAATGACCGGCAGGTCGCAGGACACCCCACGCCCGGCACTTTGTGTCGGGTGGTTAGTCGTTTCGGCGGCGAGGCAGAGAGTCTTCATGGGTGCGGATCCGTACGAGGTACCAGTCCTCAAACGAAGCAACCAGGAAGGCAACGGGAAACTACCCTAGAGTCGGTGGGTGGCGGGCCGTGGCGTATGAGGAGTAGTAGCCTCATGCGGTTGGAGAGTACTAAATCTTCTGTCGGTCTGCATGTCTGAAACGGCATGTAGGCTTAAGTTGATTCCTGCTGACCCTTCCCGACTGTCAAGCCCATGCATGAAAAAAAGAGGGTTTGCAGCCCCATGGGTGCCACTTCAGCTAGGGGAAGGGGGTGGGCCTCGAAAGAGAACCCTCTACGGTGGGCACCCCTTGTAGAGCACAGCAGCCGGAATTTCTCGTCCTCTGAACCTTGGGTTTTTATTGTAAACAGACATACTCTTGTATTCATCCCTTAACTCCTTTGAAATTCTACCTCTGATCTGCAGTCCGAGTGAAAAGCACAAGTGCCGACTATCAGCTCCGACTTAGATGCAACATTTTCACGGCCACACTGGATTCCATTCGTTCATAATTCCGAGCCTGGTGTCTGTTTTGGAGATTTCAGCAGACAAATTAACTCCCTTGCCAATGAACGCTCGTGTGCTACTTGTGAACCTAGGCACCAACAAATTCAGCTTGGCTATATAAACGGCCATCTTTAAATGAATAATCCGTGACGGCGGTCCTTAAACGCACCTTAATTCATGCCTATACAACCAAACGAAACCGTTTTTGGTACCTTGGGCCCTCCTGGTTCACGGGAGGGTTTTGGGGACGTGGTACATCCCTCTCGCGAGTGCCTGCCGGCTGCGAATTCAGAGCGTGAAATCAGCAGGAGTCAGGGTACCCAGGGGCCTATCCCTGGCTATCGTACACATGGCCCCTCCTGTAACGGTTCTGTTGCTCTAGCTGTTACAGAGCAAAGCGAAGAGCAGCACCTAAGTACCTCCCCCAATATTACCGTTCCATCTCTACACTTATCGGCAAGCGCTGACGGCGCTGACATAAATGTTGAGCTGGACACAACCACACATGGAAATATTGTTGAAGGTACTGACCTGTTGTCAGATGTGAGTGTGGGAGACATCGAGGTGTCAAATGACCCGTGTTTAAATAATGAATCAGCGAATACAGAGAACTACACGGACATCAGAAGAGATACATCTGGCAATTCACCCGAAGAAATACGTACACAGTATTCGCAAACCCATTTGAATCAAAGTAACAACACTCCCATTGATGGAAATAGCTGGGAGTCTGAGAATATTGCAATACGCAAAAGACACAAGCCGCCACGGGTGCTCAAATCTGGAAAATTCACCCGTTCTAACCTGACCATAGGCTCACTCAACATCGCCGGCCGAGAATTGAAATTATCTATGCACCATACAAACCACAAACTCAAATTCTTGAAGAAAACTATTGACGATAATAATCTCGGTGTCCTCGGCATACAGGAGACCCACTTTGATACGGAATCGGCATCCCAATTTAACAACGTCTTCAATAAATGGTTGAAGTTATACTACTCAGCTCACCCTGAAAAACCGTGCTCAACGGCGGGTGTTGCCTTTGTGCTTAACAAGAAATAAAGCTGGTAAGGCCGACAAGCGGCACGGCCCGCTCCCTGATTAGTCAAGTCAGACAACTTTTGACCACTGATCGATGCTCATTGCGAGTTTTCCCATGAAAATGAGCCTCACGTTTGCTCCATCAACGCTTTTCAAAAAAATAGGAGTAAGTAACATTAAAGTTGGTAGTATGCTACTTGATTCGTGGCTAGGTATAATAAATAATAAATGTGTAGAAATGACAGGCCGTTTAATGAAGCAATATTTTAAAAGGACAGGTTTAATCAATGGTTAATGCTGTTGCTTGGCTGCTGCGCCTCGATCGGAAGTGCCTCAGAACCTGTTTGCTCTCGAAATGAGCGTGACATGCATAGAGCATACTGTGTTGCCAGATGGTACTGTACTATTCAAGTACTATTACAATCAAATCGACAGTCACGGGTCACGGACCCCTCTGTCGATGTCGAAATTTGGTCGATGTCACGCATCACGGAGGCGTTTGTCGAACCTCCAAGCTGTCACACAAGCCTCAAAACCGTCTGAAAACTACAAAAAGTCAAAAATTTCCATGCGAATGTCGAAATTTTGGGGGGTGTCACGCAAAAATTTGACCGCTGTTGAAATGTCGAACAGGTAAATTGGGTCACGCGTCACACCCCCTGTCGATTTGATCGTAATAGTACAGTAAGCTGAGAACACCAGAAGCAAGAGATTAAGATACCGGTTTTCCATTATCCAAGATCCAGTCAATTCAAGATTTTCATAGAGTGGATTGACGGAGGTGGAGAGAGTTTTGCTGCAGAATGTCGTAGTGAGGGCGAGCGAGATAGACCAAATGCAGGAGATACATTTATTTGATGACCGAGACATTCGTGGCTGCACACCACATTTCTTCATTGCAGATTAAGGCTCCAACCGTTTTCCTTTCTAAATTTAAATGGTAAAAACCGCTTTTATTTTCGCTTAGTTTGCGCCTGGGCCTAGACAAAAATAAATTATAAATAATTGGTCAAAGAATTGATCAGTGCAGATACATCGCCTCGCATGTTTAGCAAAAGAACAAACGAGAGCTTCACCATTGCTTGATTCGTTCGAATTTTCGCCACCAGGTGATTGCCACGCAGTTGCCGAGTTGGTTTGGTTGCGAACCGAATGTGGGATGTGTTGGGGGCGATGCAGGGACCGGTGAAACGGTGCACATGGGTGCAGCCGTGAAATGCAATGCGGTCTCAAGCTAGTGAGCATAGCAAACTAATCACTAATGCCAACCAATCCCAAAACCCAAAATCAAATCACAACTCCAATACCAAATACTCTCGTGTGTGTGTTCGGGGGAAGTAGGGTACGTATCACCCTTCAAGATGTTGTTCAATTCAAAGGGTCCGGCAGGCCGCAGACTGATTCATACAGCAGGCTTAGATCAAGGGTCTCTTACAGTAGGAGACTGGGGTCACTGGTTTGTACAGCGCGAGCACGCTTGAGTTCAATTTGGGTGGTACTCAAAACAGTAGTGTGCGGTACGACAACAAAAGGGTGTTTTTGCTTCTGCAGCAGGCACACTGTATGTTTGAGGCTTCTAAACCGCAACAGAACAGGGACAAGTAGTGCGGGACGAGGAAGTGACTTCAGAGAACAAGGGGAAAGGACACCTTGCGGCAAGACAACTATCCGTGCTAAGGCATAGCGGCGGCTCAGTGGGCAGGCTCGCATGAGGGACTTCAAACTTCCTGTTCTATTCTATTGGACTCTATGGTCTCTCGCTCTTGCCGGACGCACTGGTCCTGCTGCAGTTCGGACATCTCGGGTCTCCGGTCTGACGGATGCTTTGGTCTCCGCTTAGAACACTTGAACAAGGAGCTCCAATGGCGGAATAGATGGCTTCAGCTTTAGCAGGCTCAGCACTTACTCTATGCGGCGAGGTGGCTCAACACTCTTATTCTTTCTCAGATACGTCCTGCACTTCCATTCAACTTCAATGTCTCTTCAGTTCACTTCTCTAACAATCCACTATATTTTCCCTGTTCTGCGGGTAGATACATTGGGGAGTACCACCTCCCACCGCACCCGAAGGTGGGGGGTTGGATTGACTATCGTACCGTACACTAATCTACAGCTTATATACATTTTCAAAACACAAAAGGAGATAACAGAATTTGCTGAATCATGCAATGAGTACCCTACCGAAAGGTGGACAGCCAATGAGATTGGAGATATTTGCCACTGTGGGTATAATGGCCTCCTCCCGGAGCTGTACCATATGCTTTTTGGGATTACGCCAGAATGGCGTGCTGGTTGCCAAGCCTGCGGCAGGACACCTTTGACTACCATCAGGTTTCTAGGGTCTTCTTTTGATCGCACGGCAAGTGCACCGAGCTTGGTCTGTACGGTGCGTACTCCAGATGCTCCTGCAGTATGACACCAGACCTCCAGTCCTTACTCATGCAGTAGGGACTCCTGCAGTACAACCTCAAGGAGTTTCTGCAGTAGGTACTTCTTTGCCTGCTGCACAGCCGTTCTGTTGATCTGCATTGAGATTCGCATGTGGGAGGCCCCACATATCTCTCCGGTAGCCCCATGTGTTCTGCAGCAGGACGATTTCTGTAGCACTTTTGTGCTGTGCCGTGTCGTTCCTGCAGGACAGCTAAGTTGCTTGTTCTTCTAAATCTGTGTCATACGGCACGAACTATCTCCTTCAATGAGTAGTTATCTGGTCTGTTCTTTCGTGCGGCAGGACCAACTCAAGGGACTGTGCAGCACAATCACCTCTGATGCTGCCGTAAAGCGATCTGGCACTTTCTGTCAATCAGATTTGGTCGCCCCACAGGAAGAAGCCTCCGTATGGTAAGACCTACTTGTCTTATTCTGTGAGTTTCTGGGACGCTGCTTGTACCGCAGCTAGCCATTTGATATAGTAGTTCCTCTTGGTCACCTCCGGCACACTGAGACATTGCTTGCCGCAACCTCCCAGAGCCCAACGGTAAGGAGTTCCAACCAAAGTCTGCTCCCATAGGAAGCATAGTTGAGTTGTAGCTCTAATAGTAGCCCATTGGCTTTCGGCCATTAACGGTGTAGCCTACCACTCCGAGGAGAGTGTACGCCCTTAATCTAATACCTCACTTGTCCCAATTAGATAGCTCAAAATGAATAAAAACTTGGTGTTTTTATGCGTGCCCTGTGGCACGCCCTATCATCGGGAACGCAGAATGTTGCTGCCTACATAATACTTTCCTCTGGCCACTCGAATGAGCTCACACTTGACATGCCAGATTTTGGGCGCTGGTAATAAAGGTTGTGCTGAGTAACAAATTGAGAACTTACCACTACTGGGGACAACAAACTTTCAATGGCATATATTTGAGGCACGAAGTATAAAAGGTACACGGAACTTGCACTGAACAAGCGTGGGAATATGAGGGCAGATAAAATTACATGTAGGATGGTGTATCTGCGTGCGAGTCCCGGTGCTCATGCTGCGAAAAGGATTGCATGACAACATACCTTTAAGCATCCCAAATCTTGGCAATTTCCCCCTGTTTTCAAGTCAAAATCCCAATATATATCAGTACCGGTGAGTCAATGATCGCGGCGTGCAGACATATTGGACCGGGGGGGACGTGGTAGGTCGTGGCTATAAGACGTGGGCGGCGGAAACAGAGCAGAATGCCTGAGAGCACGGGTATGCGGCTACACATGGGCGGAGAACTCAGCTTTAGAAGCACAGCCTAATAAATCGTGACGTACTTGTCTTCAGGCAGAATATCAGCACCACGGCTGCGGTCGGGGGACGGAAATAAGGTACAAAAATGGTGCGGCAGATGTATGAAATGTTGAAAAGATGCACAGCATAGGTTTGAGACTTGAGGGACTTGAAGATTGACTGGGAACCCTTGAAGCAGCACAGTGGGGTCTTGAGAGGCTTGACGTATTCTGGATCTTGATTGATGATGGGCTGGAGGATTTCAATGGTTGGGCCTCAAGCGGCTGAGGTAAGACCGAGACCTGGGCAGGAGATGAGACGAGGAAGGAGGTTGGATGCACAAGGAAGGAAAGGTAGCGGAGCGCTTGACATTGACTTGAGGTGCATTTGTTCTGCAGTGGTGGGAGAGCTTGAGATTCTCTGTGTTCAAAGAATCTAGGGAGCAGCTTGATGATCTGTTGCAAGGTCGCTGTAATCGGGGCTAGAGGGAGGAAGATGACGGGAGGGAAGAAGAGGTGTTGGGGCTTGTTGTTGCCCCATCAACATGAGCCATTTCGCGCTCACGTTGGTGGCGCGCCACCCTTCGGTTCAGAATTGGATGTCGGCTGTGGACTTAATGAATGATCAAGTCTCTGATTCGGAGTCATTCTCTGCCGTGGATCATCGTAGAAATTGCAATGGCCATGTGAAGCTGACCGTGCCACATAACTGGCTCACCGGTCGGAGGACTTGCGCAACCTCAGTTCTGGACCATTGTCAAGAAATTCTAGTGGGACAACGACACAGGCTGGCAGTCTAGACTTAAGGTAACTTCAGCCGGGCTCATCGAAGGTTTCTTCACACAAAATCTATTTTGGCTTCCTCAGAAAAGATCATTCACAAGTTAATTGAAAAGACTCAGAAAAGACCAAGGGGTACCGATCCGCGATATCCGCACTATACGTCGAAATTTTTTTCTCAGAAAAATTGGGGACCCCTCCCCCCCCCTCCCAATCGGGAAATTGCCTTTTTGGGAAGGTTCCCACGAGGTTTACGAGCTCAAAACGCAGCAAGCACAGTAGATTTGGGTCTCGGAGGTGGTTATTATATGAAAGGAGTGTCCTTGAAGCATTTTCATTCAGCTCTGGAATGTATTTAAGTGAGCAGAATTTCGCTTCTTCGGCCGATTGCCAACCCCACGTGATAAATTACTATGTTCGGAGTGGCTGCACACGATCTAATCTCATCAAATCTCCCGATATAAGAATAATGTATCCTCTTCTACCTCGACAACCCCTACACCAGGCACCTTAAGGAAAGTGGATTGTGTCTCAAAATCACAATCTCTTTCAGATTTCAATGTGATTTAAAAATTCTGGGATCCGAAGCCCCTTGGAAAAGACATAAAATAGTCGAAGGGATTATCCTGAGGAACAGCAATTGAAAAAAGTGGATCAAAAAGACAAAAGAACAAAAAGTGCCGAAAGACAGGCAAGAAAGAAATTGTCAATTGGTGATGCTCAAATAAATCAACCTTCCGGGCTTTGAATATCCTCCAGAGAGAGGCATGGTGGAGGTGCAAGAGCAAGAGAGTTGCCGATTTGCCACGGCGAAAAGCCAGTTGACCTGTCACATCAAAATACCAGTCTACCTGTCCTGTCGAAGAGCCATTCGACCTGCCACATCGAAATTACTGGGTCGCCGTTGGCCCTGGAGAATGGATGCTTACGCAAAAACTGCTGACAAAAATCGCAGTTTACTGCCAAAACTCAAAAATCGGGCGCCCTATAGAAACCCTTACCTAACGGTAGCGGGAATATCTGGACACGGAAAACATTCGCGAATACGAACTAATCCCTGGACGTGCCTTCATGGTTGTCATTCCATGGCACAAGGGGGGTTCATTGAACATGTTAAATATTTACGCCCCAAACCACCCAGAAGAGCGCAACAAAATGTGGAAAGAACTATGGAAGAGATGGGCTGAAGACCCGCAGCTCCCATTCCCAACCGTGGCATTAGGGGACTGGAACTTTGTAGAAGACCCAATGGACCGAAGCTCTGGGACAGCAGAAACTGTTCCAGAAAGTTTCAAAATACTCAAAGATCTATGGCACCTACACGATGGATGGCGCGCTACATTCCCCGATACACGGGATTATACTTGTACCCAGCATCGAAGAGATAAAGATTCAAATGAACTCCACATATCTTACTCAAGAATTGACTGAATTGAAGTCAACAGTCAGCAATTTAACTTGTATCGCGGATGGGACACTAAACACTGCCCAGTTCAAAGTGACCATCAACTTGTACTCACTCAATTGACATGCAGGCCCGACGAACAACCAGGTAATGGAAGGTGGAACATGCCATTGTACCTATTGAAGACTCCAAAGTTCATGAAGCGAGTGCAAGCTCTCGCCGCCAAGCTTTTGAAAGACCTTGAAGGCCTCGAACACACTGAATGCGATCCCGTTCACAATATTCAAACTCTGTGGGCAAAGTTCAAAGCAGATATAACTACATGGGGAAAACATTGCTCGCGATACATCACAAACGAAACAACCCGTCAACTACGAACCTGGAAAGCTCAGCTTACTATTGTTATTCATGATATGGACATGCCGCAGGAAGATAGGTCCTTGACGGCTCATTTTCTAGAGCAAAAAATCGCTGACCGTATAAAGGAAGAAGCTGAACAGAAGAAAGCATTATCCGAAACTCGCTACGATGTTGAGGGTGAAACCCTACGAACCTCATCCTGGACACAGTCTGCCAAAGGATACCATACCAAAGAAACAATTTATGAGTTCAAGGTTGAAGACAGCTCGAATGCTGATATACCTCAATATGAATCTCGCCCAAAACGGATGGCCGAGATGGCCCGCAACTACCACAATTCGATTCAAGAAAAAGACAATCCAGATGAGTATGCGAGAATAATGGCTACGGAAATTACACTGGAAAAATGCAACGTCCACCTGACTGAGACTGAATTTGAGGAGATGGACAAAGATCTCTCAATCGAAGATATTGGGGAGGCTCTCAGGCTCTCGCACAATGGTAAGGCCCCCGGTTTAGACGGTATTCCTTATGAATTTTACAAGCTTCTAGATATCTTGTTCCAACGAAGCAAAGACACTGACTCCAAGATGTTTGATGTTTTATTCTTGCTCACAAAACTTTATGCAGACATCGAAAGATATGGGATTGTGCAAAGCTCTAAATTCAATGCCGGATGGCTCTGTCCTGTCTTCAAAAAGGGAGATAGGTCTTTGATCAGTAATTACAGACCAGTGACTCTATTGAATTGCGATTATAAGTTAATGACGAAAGCATATTCGCTGCGGTTGATGAATGTTGCACCTTCTCTGGTGCACCCGAACCAAGCTGGATTTATGAAGGGAAGGAAAATTGAAGATCAAGTTAAACTTGCAAAATTTCTCTTAAATTATGCAGAAGCAGCAGAGGAAGACGAGGTCATAGTAGCCCTTGATCAAGAAAAAGCTTACGATAGAATTAATCATGCGTACCTGTTGCGAGTTCTACAACACATGGGATTCCCACCAAAATTTTGCGAGACAATCAGAAACCTCTACACAAATGCAGAGACTGTAGTGATGATTAACGGTGAGGTCAGCGAGCCCTTCATGGTCATACGCGGAGTCAGGCAAGGGGATCCACTTTCCTGCTTATTATTCAACTTGGCTATTGAGCCTTTAGCCTGTTTAATACGCAATTCAGAATTGAAAGGCATCAAAATACCCGGGACGAACCAGGATCTGGTGGTATCACTTTTCGCCGATGATACGTCAATATATCTTTCATCCGAGGACTCCCTCGAATCCCTCTGGGAAATCTTGCGGCTCTGGTGTGCAGCCTCGACCGCAAAATTCAATGAAAATAAGACAGTTATGCTGCCATTTGGTCGGGCTTCCTATCGAAAAACGGTTGTACAGCGGAGGAAGATCAACGACATTCGAACTGGGAAAGTTGAAGAAGGTATTAGGATAATTCCGGATGGACAAACCTGCCGAATGCTGGGCGCGTGGATCGGAAACGAAGTTCCATATACTACACCATGGCCTTCAGTGCTAGAAAGAATTTCGGCAGACCTCGAGAGGTGGAAAAAATCAATGCCGACACTTGAAGGGAAACAACATATAATAAATATGGTAATTGGAGGCAGAAGTCAATACTTGACCAGAGTCCAAGGAATGCCAAAGGATATTGAAGAGACACTGATAAGGGCTGAACATGCCTTTCTTTGGGACGGAAAAAGAGCCAGAGTGGCACATGAAACCATGATTCTTGATATTGCTGAAGGGGGGAAACAGATCCTCGACTTACCTACCAGAAATGAAGCAATTGATCTATGGAACCTACAATCGTACCTGGTACAGGGCCCCGAACGAGCCTACTGGTGTTATTTTGTTGATTACATTCTCGAGAAATTCCTGGAGACTAGCTACCTCAATATCCGTCCAGGTCAAGTTTTGAATGTCTTTTTGCAGGACATACACATTCCTATTTCCCAGAGAACCCCACTGCCCGAAGAAATCAAGCGAATGATACTTGCTGCCTGGAAATATAACCTGAGGTTTACGGGGTTGGCCATTAGCGATGAGGTGAAGTTGAAAATGCCAATCTGGAAGCACCCTGCGACCAACAAAGATCTGTATAAACGTGCCTGTCTACGGGATGCTGCAACTTGTCTTAGATTGAACCACGGGGTGTGAACGGTGTATGACACCCTTAGTATTGCAACTCGCCGTACCATGGTGAGTCGAAAACCCCATCAAGTAAATCCTTCGGGAATAAGCCGTAAAAACTGCGGTTGCCCACTCTGTTTGCAAGATCGAACAGTGTTCGGCTGCGGGCACCCCGGTCAATGCATTGAAACTGCCAAAATGCTAATAGACAGCATCCATCCCAAATTTAATCCGACCACACCAAATCTAGATCTATGTAAAGAGATGACACTGACAGACGAGGAGCAAGAATTGAACAATAGACCGATTGACACTGATCAATTTATGGTCTTCAACCCAAATTACTCCCTGTCTGCTATAGCGACTGGTTTTCGCATCTTCGCATTTGAGAAATCACTGAATGAAATCCCAGCAAGGAGATACAAAATCCCTGGACCTGAGCCTGACCCTATGACTGTCTTTTTGCATGCCCGGATTCTCCGTCCTGACGAATTTGATCCACGCATTGAAGTCTCCATTGACACTGTAACAGATACGGACCACAGATGTGAAATCCTCTCATTAACCTTTGACTGTCCTGAGATACCGCTAAATTTTTCAATGGCACTATTAGGTGCGCTACTCCACGTCCTACAGAACACTCAGAAAAATGTCCCGCTCCTCATCTACTCTACCTCAAACTTCCTGTTGCGTGTATTAATCAAGGAAAGAGCCTCCTTTGAGAACGACCTGTTGGATCCGAAACTCCGCCTCCTGAAAGCTGTTTTGGCAGCATCAAATGAAAGGGTGGCACGTATTAAATTCAAGAAAGTCGCAGATAACCAACAAGAATTCTGGAATTCTGTTCCAGTTCAAGCTGTTGACACACAAATTGACCTTATGTTTGAATGTCCAGGAGTAATTTTATCGCACGGTTCACCACGGTATTTCAGCAAGACCATTCGGAAACTGCAATCAAAACCTCAACGCAAATCTACCTTCATAAATTTGGATCGCATCCGCTGTTCAGTTCAAGAAATTTCGAAGTACATGCCTTCTGATGAAACAATCTGGCGGTCAATACGGTCCGTTACCCTTGAACGATTAACCCGAGAATTTTACTGGAAGTGCATACATGATATTTTCAGAGTAGGGGAGTTCTGGTCACACATAAACACATTAGAGATACGTGGAAGATGTCATGACTGCCAGGTTCCCGAGACTCTCGAACACATTGCTCTGGAATGTAACATGCAAGGACAACAATTGATATGGAACCTAACCCGACAACTCTGGTCAATGAAATACACCGTCTGGCCGACAATGAACTGGGGGTTAATTTTGGGGTGCAACCTTGTGAGATTCAAGTCAGAAAGAGGAGGCATTCTCCCCGCAAAGGGGAGGTTATTTGCTGTACTAATCTCCATTGCATGGCGTCAAATATGGAACCTGCGAATAAATCGAGTGATTAAAACTCCGGGGGAGGACACCTGATCATAGGGAAATTTACAATCAATGGTTAAGAGCTATCAATCGTGCACTTCAGCGAGACCGCTTGCTCACAGATAAGATTAAATTCGGACCACTTGCATTGAACAAACAATTGGGATAGGATAACATTTTCACGGCCGGAGTCCCACACTGGATATATTGTGCGTAACGGCATTTCCTCCCGGACATTTTCCCTGGCAACAACTGGCTAACACCCAGCAACACAAGCGGATGAGCTTGGAATGCTTCTGCAGACTGAGTTTCATTATCCAAATGCTCCAAAAAAAAAAAAAAAAAAAAAAAAGAGAGTGATCGTTGTGATCGGGAAGACAGGCTCTGATTGGCGGTGTCCGGATCAATGCGGCATTATCTCTCCTTTCGCTCTTTGCCACCACACGCACGGATCGCAACGCTCTCAAGCCCAGTTCCGGCACGAGCTTGCTGCTCAGAATGGATTCCACATCGTTCAAGGGGACACTCAGGTTGCTCTCACCAGGATTCGAGTCAACCGACAACAGAACTAAGAGAAACTTCGGCGAGCAAGCCAGCCGCATACTTCACCACCTCAATGCAGTGTCGCAAGTGGACTTCTACAAACTCGACTTCAGCTGACTCTTCGTGCCCCTCGCCGGCGCCGTAGCCATCTCGAATCAAGCACTCGTTTCCACACCGCTCTTCTAGGTCGACTCACGATCGGAGCGCCCAGCGCGTGGAAGGAGCCGGAGCGGGACTGTGGAATTTGGTGCGTACGGTCTACAAATCGCCTTTTGCACGAATCGCTAGCCGTTCGCACTCGGTGCTGCGCCCACTTCTTCTGCGCCGAGCACATCGTGGCCGTGCGTCTCCGTTCCTATCTCCGTGTTTCATCCAAACTCATCTGATTCTCTCCGTCGTGGCTTCACGGTCCCCGCTCGGACGGCCTCAACTCCGGCCTCCTCGCACTGGGACACCCGAGCCTGACGCATCCCGTGCTCCCTGAGCCCCCGCCCACACGATCACTTCTACCACACTTCGTTCTTTATCGCATTGATATACTATCATAATCATTCCAGTTCCGGTATACATTCGCACTGTTTTGAGGCAGGATGACAGCGGAGCGCGATTTACGCGTGCTTTCTTGAAAAACCATGCTGAATTCCGTCATCGGCCATCAGCTATTTTTTCCGGCGCCATCTCGTTCACGATACTTTCGGATCTATAGCTCTCTGTTTCCACTTTCGCTTTTCATTCAATCCTATCAATTGCTATGAAACAATTCTCGACCGGATTGCCTGACTGGATTAAGGCCGGCGTTGAGGTGGAGACTGGGCGGACGCAATATCTACATTAGGGGCAGTCAGAGTAAAAAATTCACGCGTAATTCTGGGACGATTCTGGGTTGGGCGCTGTGTTCAATCAACCGGGGTACGAGGTTATTTGATTGAAGTGTCTGGCTCTGAGAGACTATACATGCAGGCTAGGCTAAAGGTTATGAGCAGACATCTGAATTACGTGCCGTGTGCTCCTTGATTTTCACAGCACACATGTTTTGTTGGATGTTGTTCCAGCACGAGCATGGTGAACCTCAAAGAAAACTCGTACATATGTATATCTACAGTGGAAACAGAGATGATAGGGTCTGCTAGTACTTGGGAGTGCATACTGAAATTCGTTTATAGATGTTACTGACGATTCGAAGCAGAACGTCCTCGTTCGACCCGAGGTCAGACCATAGTTTTGCCTTTTTTCTTACATCCCACTGCTCGATCACTTCAGTAGAATTTTGCTCCCGATGTACATGCCGGTATAACCAAACGATGAGAGCAAATATTCACGGCATGCCCAGTTTTTCTTTTAATAGGCTCTGTCGCTGCCCTGAACTGGACAGTTTGAATTGGATTGTTAAATAATCCGCGAAGATATGTTCCAAATGGTTTGAATTGAACTGAGAAAGAAGGACTCGCTTATTCCCAGCTCAAATTGAATGGGAAAAGGTCTGATAGCACTGTGGCGTGCATCTGCAGGTCATGAGTTTGACGGCCGACAGTTTGATGCAGAAGATCCTCGTTCGAATCGAGGTCAGACCATAAGCAAAACCCGTGGGGATTCTTTTATGTATTCACTTGGAACTAGATTTTTAACGGGCGTGTACATGCAGGCCAAGGCAAATGTCGTGAGCGGAGATTTGAATTACGTGCCATGTGCTGCTTTGATTTTCACAGCACGCACAGTTTGCCCCTGTTCCAGCACGAACTTCAAAGAAAATATTCGTACATATATTTACAGTGCAAACAGAGATGATAGGGTCTGCTAGCACTTGGAAGTGCATACTGCAACTCGTTTATAGGCATTACCGAGGATTCGAAGCAGAAAGTCCTCGTTCGATTCGAGGTCAGACCATGTGGGAAAGGAAGAGGTTTATTTTACTTCTATGTCTTCGGTCAATGCATCAGCTCAATTTTTGACGCTCTGTTAATGCAGGCCGAGCCATATGCATGTGCCGTGAGCAAGGAACCGAGGCTCGGTGTACTTACGCGTCGTTCCACGTGATCGCGTTGTGATGTGGCAGGGGTGATAGTCGGCCCGGTCAATCGCTTCTTTCTGCTTGCCCGGGCCTCTGTTGCAATGGTACTCGAGTTCCTCACCGTACGCTCAGGCCCAAAGCTGTGGCACGGCCATTCAACTATATGACACTGGCATTCACCATCTTGATCGCTATCGTCGAATGCGCTGACCCAATGACAGGCCCCGGGAAGCTACCCTAAGGGTTTCTCCGAAGTTAGGGGGTTTGAGGCCAAAATTTTGCGATTTTTCACTCCGAAATTAGGGGGTTTGAGGCCAAAAAATGCCCACTAACTTTAGGTAGTGGGTCCTATGGTGCGATCGCTTATTTTTTTGGCTGTAAATGCAAAATTTGGTTTTGTTTGGGCATATGCGGAGGTCATAAGTTCAATTCTCGCAGGTCGCACTTTTTAAAAACATCCTTAAAAAGCTCTGGTGTGCCCATTTCATTGCGGTCTACCTCATTTGAAAAGAAGTCTTTCACTGAAGAAAATTCAGTTTCATGCAACTTCAATGCAAGAAACCATAATCTTGTCTCAACACTGATTCATTTTTTTTTCAAGTCCATGTTCAACCTGTCTTGAATCTGCAATGCCCTTGCATATCTGTCTCAAGTCTCCTGCCAATTTTCTTGAGTCTCTATTCTACTGTGGCATTGTGTGTCTCTGCTTATGCAATGAACCCCGACACAGTCGGGGTTCCCAAAGCCCAATGCGAGCTGGTCGACGTGTCAACCGAGCGAGAATTGGGCGCAATTAAATTGTTCCATTACAAGCTGTTGGAAAGTAATTTTTGGGATGAGCAATGTGCTCTGAGGCAGTTAGTGGGCTCTGCCGCAAAGCGCGCTACATCTGTTATTGAAAACAGACCCCGAGTTAGGGGGTTTGAGGCCAAATCAGATTCAATTTATTTGTATTTGGGGTTATTGAGCGGCGGGCCGACTGCCATCTGAATCAAAATTTATTTGGCCCAGGCGACGCGACGCCGCAAAAATCCTAATGGACAATGATATTCCAAATAAACTCCGCACTGGGTATCGAGGAACATACAGATAGTAAATCAAGACATTGAGCCTCTGGCGTCAGGCTCTCGACGGAAAATCCCCGCGACCGCCATCGACGCGTTCGGAGCCGCTGTGGCTTTATGCGTCGAGAGAAGTATCTGAAGGCCCACCAGATTGGTGCTTATTCTCATCTTGGTTAGCAGTCCTCACATCCGGGAAAAGCAACTCAACGGGTCTGGGCACTATAGACGAGCACATCTTTGCCGCGGTACATATTCATCTCGAGGAACTAGATGCCCTTTCAGATTGAATGGCCAGACGCGAGAAGGGATGTCAGAGGCGACTTTGGCGCGGTCAAGATGGATACTTAATACTGCTGTGTGGAGGTACCCCACTGCACTGGATACTGGCGCTCTCGCGAAAGGACGTTGTAAAAGTGCTACCGCCTCTCAAGATCAAGGTCCTGGGCACAGCGGCCGGCGGGAGAGGGAAGAAATCGTAATAATAAAATTACTATATTTGGACATGTCACGTGATATTCCTTCTCCGACTTAGGGGGTTTGAGGCCCAGCGAACCAAAAAAGTTAGGGGGTTTGAGACCCGTTTGACTGACTTTTGCCGGAGTTACCTTGGACTAGCTTCCCGGGGCCTCCAATGACGAGACCTATTCCAAGGGCGGCTAGGGGGCAGAAGATCGCTGTGTGCTCTCTCATGGCCCGGAGTCCCCCTCACTCAAGATCGTCCGTGCTTTTTCGCCGTTCGCCCCCCTCCCCCGCGACGTGGCTAGCGTGGGCCCTTACAGACTGTTAGTACCCCCCGCCGGCTACTCCATCCTCCTGGACGCATCTTCGCTGACTACGTTCCACGTCCCATTCCCTGCCTACGACTCATGACTATGAAGATCGGCTTTGGTGCCGTCCACGGATCCGCGGGCTGTCCGCCCACTCGGTGTACGCCCTGAATGCAGATTGGACAACTAGACTCCGCAACGCCGCATCCGCATTAAAACTTTCTCAATAGCAGGTTGGAAGTACGCGCTGGAGCAGATTATCTCGCGCATGCAGAATCCATGTTCCGTGCCGGCGCCGGGTGGCCTGGCCTTACCTCCTATCTCTCTCTCCACCTCATGATCGTCACATCCCCAGTCATCTTCCAGTACCTCGGCGCGTCCGCATGCCCGCCGACCACGTCTTCCTACCTTGTTGTGCTCTCCTCATGCTGGATGCGGAACATAAGGCGCTCCCGCCTCCCACCTTCGACTTCCACGGACCGTGGACTTCTCATCACACGTACGCACCCCCAAACATCCACATCCCCACCGCGCCTTGAGCTTGCCCCCGAGAGTTCACTGCGCTCGTCTAGAAGCCTCCGTACTCGTCAATTACGCGGCTGTGGAGTCCTCGCTGCCGATTCGCATGCATACCGCGAGCAGTAGCACCTAACTACAACATTCCAACTACAACATTCCAACTACGACATAATTTCATGCGGATGCGGGGATTTGAACGCGCAAGTGGATCCGGACGCGGAGGCGTACGCAGCGGTCCACCCTCGTTGCGACCCCGGGAGCAGTCGCTGATGCGGAGGGCGAGAATGGGGACAGTGACGGCGCTGGATATGAGGCGGACCTCGAACGCGACCAGCTAGGAAATGTGGGAGAGAAGTACGGAGCCGTTCGTGCATACAAGCGCCACCGTGGGGCGGGATGTGCGCCATTTATCATTCGTCCTTCGACCCTCGACATTTGCACGCACACCCCAATCCTCTCCACCGTCCCGCTCCGCTCCGCCGTGCGTTTGCGCACTTCCCCAACGGCCATGTACTTGCAAACGCATCCGGACGCCTGCTATTGCTGATGAAATGCCTACGTAGTTGGGGCGAGATGAGGGGGTGCGGCGCCGGATGGGAGACGCGAGCAAGACGATCGATAATGGGAGCGCTCGTCGCTCGGAAATTGAGTGGGGATGGGAATGGGGCGCGGGTACGACGCAGGAACGGGGGTACGCGCAGCTTCTCTTCCGGCAGAGATTTCTTTCTTTCTACGACTAGTACGTATCGTCGTTGCTGCTTCGCTGCTCGTCTTTTGAATAAAGTCTCATTGATCCACGTTTCTCAGATCTGGCCGATCCCATACCACTGTGTAAAGTAAAGGCAATGAAATGGAGTGCCCGATCACTATTTTCGGATTTTAGGCACTCCTGTGGAGATTATTCACTAGGAGTGCTTTCCAGATCACTTCAATGGCGAGCTCTTCAGTCACTCCGTGCAGGGTATCTCCCATGGAGTGCTCTTAAAGCACTCCACACGGAGTTGCTCAATTGGATTGCTCTTCGGGCACTCCCATCGGCTCGCTTCGCTGTCAATATTTATTATCTTGGCATAGACTTGCCGCAGCGTGGTAGTGTCATCCGTGCTTTTCTCTTCCTTCCACGACGTATCCTTCACCGTAGCTCCTCCGCCCGACGACATACTGCAGCTCTGTCTGGACTTGTTTGCTCTCAGGTTCTCTTCCCGGATCCCTATGTCTTGGGCTGGATTTGCTCGGCAACTTCAGGCTTATCCTTTCGCCGTCTGTCGAGCAAGGCTCGAGTAAGTGTTTTTAGTATATGCCATTGCCTGCGCTGATTTTCTTCGCTTCGAAGGGCAAGCAAAAGGCGCCTTCAACTCCGAGTCCTGTTAAGCCAAATTCCGTACATTCGGAGGTGTTTTTGCACCCGCCTTAGATTTTACCACTGATTGTTGCTCAGAAGCGGAAGCAGTCTGAGGTTGTAGACTCGCCCAGTCCCGCAAAAAAGGTGAGTAAAGCCATTCACAACACTTCTCAAATTCAACATCACCATAGAGAAAGCCGAATCCCCTAGCAGAACACGCCCTCCTTCACATCAAAGCACAACGCGCCGGCTGGCCGATCGATATCGACTTTGCAAATGTGTCTGCTCGCGTTTCCTTCCTTCTTCCCCAGCTTGCATCGCCTGACCGTGGTGTCCTCGCCGTTTCACCAATCTGGCTCCGATTTTTGGAAAGGATCAAGTACCGTTTTTCTGCGTTTTGTGACTCATCCAACCAGTTCCAAGGTGTGAATCTTGGGTGCAGCTAGTAAGTGTACCGTTTACATGATAAATATCCGTGGCACTTACCTGGATTAACTTTGGTCCCAAAAGATGGGTTGTTATAGCGTCCGAAGTTAAGACCTTCCTCCAAAGTTTTGACGCAGACAAGTTGGACGCGGATCTATGTTCTGCTATATGCAAGCTAGTTGACACCCCGACACCCTGGTCCTCTGGACCCAGACACTTTTGTCTCAATCCGCAGATTGACTCGTTTTATTCTCATCCCTCACATTGTTGTGTCACTAATCTCTGATGACCCCCACATCAGTCTAAACACTGCAGCCGACATTCTTATTGAAAGTGCCGAGTTTAGAAGACGTGTGAATAGAGATGATCCTGAACCGTGCGAAGAAGAACCCACGCATCCACCGCGGCATCCGCAAGTCTGTGAAACTGAAGTCACAAAGTCTTGACTTGATTTGGAACGGTTTTAACACTTGCTGCCAGCTTCCCGACCAAAGAATCATTACTTAAGGAGACTTTAAGGAGGTGATTTTCCAGAAAGTGTTGCACTCTCGTCTACTGATCCAATCCTCAGCCAGTTCTTGAGAAGAAGTCGAAGGTTGAGGTATTTTTTCCTTTTGTTTGTGTCCCACCTACGCTGATGTTCGCATTCCAACTCCAGCCGAAGAAGAAATCAAAATCTGCAACTAAATCTGCAACGCAAGCCAAGAATGCCGAGGCGTCGTCGTCGAAAATACCTCAAACTACGGTAGAACCTCCTAATGCGTACAATGCGAACAAACGTATGCGCGAGTTGTTTATTTTCTTTGATTTCTACTTAATTATTCTCAACAGGCTGATAATCTTGGACTCTTTGTATCCTTCATCCCTGTCTGCTGATGTAGTTTTTCTGTAATTTTTGTGTCCCCTTGTTGTATCGAAATATAAAGCCCTACAAAGTTTGTTTAAACAATTTGCGTTGAGACGCAAAACCCTGTTTAAGCAATTTTAAACAAACTTTGTAGGGTTACTGTCGAAATGCAGACCAACGAGCTGACTGTAGTATATGTACTAAATTTCGCTGTATAGGCTGTAATTAAATTTGAAGGACACAAAATTTGCGTCAAAAGGAGCGAAAGAGTACATTTAATATAATGTTGTATTCTCCAATGGCACGGAAGACGACGTTGAGCTAGCAATTTCGCTCTGGCGAAAGGTTTCGCGGTTGTTTGTCATTGTTTATCTCGCTTGCCTTTTGCCTCCTCCCACCATAATCGCGCTGCGCTCCTTCGTCCCACGCGTCAAAGTTCGATGTATGCGGCCCAGGCGGTATTTACTACGTGCCGCCACGCCCAACCGTCGTTCTCAGGCCGCTTTCGGCAAGTTTGAAGGCTCCGTTTTCGCCACCATATTCAAGTGTTTTGCCGTGTGAGCTTGCGTTCTTTTGCGCTCAGGTGTTTAAAAATTGGCTTAATACGTACCATTACAGGTCCTCAGCTCGTTCTAGACCCACCAGTATGCTTTCCGAGCGGTCAACAAGTGTCGGCGAGAGTGTGAGATGGAAATGCTAACTGCGGGTTTTGGTTTCATCTTGTGGTACGCTTTGCAGCATTTTTGATGTTTCTCCACCCCTTCCAAATCGCCTTCCATACCTACCCGTAGATTCTCAGTCCATTTCTGCCCCCTTTCAGCAAAAAAACTCCCCCCTTTTTGTATTATCCTTTACCTCTCTTCACCTGCATGGCACTGTTTTTGCTCGCTTCCACGTCTACTGTACTTGTCCTGTGGCATCCTCCGCTCCTTCATCCTGTCCTTCGATCTCTCCTGGTTATCTGCTGCATGCGAATTGCATGCTAATACGCTTCCCTCATCCGTTCTTTCTCTTTGCTTATTGCTCTTGGCCACTTCCCCCCTCAATCCCTCATGTATCCCTTCTCATCCTTCCCTTCCACCCTCCTTACATCTTTTATCCCCACCCCGTCATTTAATCTCCATCTCCTTTCTTCCTGACGCTCCTTCACTTCTTCCTTCACTCCCGCCATTTCCGCTGCTCGTACTCCCGCAGGCCATTGTCCTCCAACTTTCTCCGCTCATTTTTCTTTCTGTTTCTTTACTTTGATAAGGCTCGTTAACGCCGGCTTCTTTTCCGCTGTCTCTCGCGCTTCCAATGGCATCGCAAGCAGCGACTTAATCTAGCAGATACCGTGCCCGCCGCGCCTCATGACAAGGTGTGTTTATCACCTTTTTTTTTCAATGGTTTTATACAAGATCTGGGCGTGAGACGCTTTCGTCGTGCTCCTGTGAGATATTCGACGCTGGACGTGAGCGGCATGTCTCGTCCTGCTCGGTCCATATCTTTCTTGGTCGAGTCAGCATAGCAACGGGGCGTCGCATTCAGCACAAACGGCCTGGGGCTTGATTGTGCGGGACGAATAGAGCGGTGGATGTCCCAGATGGTGCGGGCGGATGTTTGAGACGGCGATACAGTCACTAGTGCTGATGCTCTGGTGTCCCGTTTATTCATGCGTTTCTCATCTCTTGCTTTTTTTACTCATTTCCCCTCTCCTTGCATCGCTGATTGTTTTCGCGGTTCATCCAAGTTGTAAGCTCAATGGGGAGCAAGCTCGGTAAGTACTGTTCTTTTTCATTTATCCTGTCACTTTCTCGTTCCGATTTTTTCTTCTGTTTTTTCAGGCCTCCTTTATTTCATCTACGTCTTGCGTAATTCTGAAATCTTTCCTCCGCAGCAACTCTGGATCTCTACGGCCCACTGGCGAACAGACCAATAATGGTGAATGTTCACCTTCCCTTTCCCTCCTCTACCAGTTTGAACCGCAAACTTATACGTGCATAGGCGGTGCGTGAACTTGCACTGGCAATCAAAGGTTATGCTCAACCAGCCTTCCTTCCTCTTTCCACTCTGAACCAAGCTCATGAACTTTGCACCCGACCGAGCTGTTCGTTGGCGCCGTCTTCGCAATTGGCTATGACCCTATATTTACATTCGTCTAAGGTGACCTCTTACTTCTCCGCTGTTCCCGAACTCTTCTCACCAACGCGGTTGCATGAGTAGATGAAAATGCTGCTCCTGCGGGACACAATCATTAAAAGGTATAGGACAGCGCTGTTCTTTCACGATCCAACTGGTCGGATTTTCACACCGACTTGTCCAATGATGCAGGCCTAGTATTTCTGCCCAACATGGCTTAACGAGATAAACGGCTCATTTTATGTCCTCGCCATTCTCAGTATGTGTTTCTTCTATCATACGTGCCCTGCAAGTCTTGATACCATACCTCTTAGGTTCGCGCGACCCGATTGGGCGGCGCGCTATGTTTAGGTCCTGACTTCTCGGCTTTTGTACCGACCTGACCAACGACACTTCCTCATTTATCATATACGGGTATGAAATCGTGTTCTGTGTGTTCTGTCTGACGGTACGCAGCACCTTTTCATTTTGATCATCTTGCACTCAATTTTTTACATTCTGACGTTCTTTTCTATCTGATCTTCGAGGCGCGTATGGCCCTCAGACTTCAAAAAGCATGCTGACCATTTTCTCGCTAAAGTCAACTTCTCCGTTGTCACTCAAGTCGAATGTCCTCGGTAAGCTACGCCCCTCTGCTGTTGTGCACCATTTGACTTGGTATTTTTCTTCTAGCACCACGAATGCCTTCGCGACGGCATTGTGATGAAATGATACAAGTATGGGAATGGTACGATGATATTCTCATATATTTACGATTTGTATTCCATCAATATAATTATATTATCTACGACAACTGGCGGGAGCTGAGGATAGCTGCAGCCCCAGATAAAAGTGCCCGAGATGGTTCAAAAGCGTGCCCAAAGCACTCCGGCGGGAGTGCCTGAAGGTCCGCTTTTGGAGTGCTCCGAGCACGCCCCCGGCGCACGTATTTGGCCGAAAAGCACTCCGGCGGGAGTGCCTTGGGTCACTCCAAAGGCGGACCCAGCATACTCCGCTGGAGTGATTAGGGAGCACTCCAAACGAGTCCTTCCGCTTTACACAGTGATACTCGCCAGACTTGCTCTTCGCCTCTCCCTTGCCGCGCTTTCCTGTCCCATCGCATCGGCGGATTTGACGGAGTCTTCATACCATGCGTTCGGGTATGCGGGGTGCCGGGCGGAGCGCTCCAGATGAACAAACGGGTGCGGGGCTTTGCTTTTGCTGGCCTGCTGACACATGCGAAATTCAAGTCCGTGCATCACGACCGCTACCGCTACCCCCATCCCCACCCTTGTTGTCACTCGTAGGCAGGCTGGTAGCGAGCCTAGCGCTGGACTTGAGAATGGGATGGGAAGACTGAAAGAAAACTGACCTATTTACAGTAGAAGGGGAGGGGATAGGGTCTGGTAGCACTTGGGAGTGCATCTGCAGCTCATGAGAATGTCAGAGATAAGTTTAAAGCAGAGAATCCCCGTTCGATTCGAGGTCAGACCATACCCAGCGACGCTGCTTTTTTCTTTTTGTTCTTCACTCGATGCACCAGGTATACTGAAGCAATGTACCGGGATGATGGCCAAGTGCCAAGTGTCGTGTGGATGAAGGCCACTGCAACACCGGGATTGCAGCTCAAATACCAGTCATTGAATCTTTGACGGAATTCCGTTTATTCAAGGAGAGAACAGCGCTCGCGTAGTAACACTTGGGAGCGCATCTGAAATTTGTAAGGCATTCAAGATGATTTGAAGCAAAAGGTCTTCGTTCAAACCGAGGTCAGACTATGGTTTTGTCTTTTTTATATCCCACTGCTCAGTCAGTCGAGTAGATTTTTGGCCTTGACATACACATAGGTAGAACCAAAAGTTGGGAGAAATTTTTCACAGCGTGCACGGTTTTTCTTTTAATGGGCTCCGTCACTGCCCTGAACTGGATGGCCATTTGAGTGTTAAACAATCTGCGAAAACATGTTCAATTGAATCGCGAAAGGAAAACTCGCTTATTCGCAGCCCAAATTGAATGAAAAAGGTCTGGTAGCACTTGGGAGTGCGTCTGCAGCTCATGAAGGTTTAGGTCGACAAAGTGATGCAGAAGATCCTCGTTCGAATCGAGGTCAGACCATCAGGTACAGTGGAATGGATTTTTTTGTCTTCACTTGAGCAATCAACCAGATTTTAACGGAAATGTACATGCAAGTCAAAGCAAATGTCGTGGGCAGAGATCCGAATTAAGTGCCGTTCGCTACTTGATTTTCATAGCACGCATGCTTTGTTGGATTTGTTCCAAAGGCTGAACTCCGAAGAAAATTTGTACATATATCTACAGCGCAAACAGAGATGATAGGGTCTGTTAGCACTTGGGAGTGTATACTGCAATTCGTCCATAGGCATTGTTGACGATTCAAAGCAGAAAGTCCTCGTTCGATTCGAGGTCAGACCATGTGGGAAAGGAAGAGGTGTTATTTTACTTCTATGTCTTCAGTCAATGCATCAGCTCAATTTTCGAGGCTCTGTTAACGCAGGCCGAGCCATGTGCCGTGAGCAAAGAACTTTACGCTGGCGCACGCGTCGTTCCACGTGATCGCGTTAGGTGGTTGATCCGGGGGCAGCAGTAGTCGGCCCGGTCAATCGCTTCTTTCTGCTACGTCGATGCGAGAGTTCCTCACCGTACGCCCAGGCGCATGTAGCAAGCTGTGGCGCGACCATTCAACTCGGGTACTTGACGTCTTGAACGCTGTAGCCAATGAGCCTCAAAATACACCGTACTCCAAAGGCGGTTCGTGAATAGAAGAACGGTGCGTGCTCTCTCATGGCCCGGAGTCCTAGCCTTTGGTGACGGAAATCGTATAGCAATTTGAATGGTACTTTCGCGCAGCATTTAACGTGGTCCGCGTGCGCAGTCACCAACACTGATGCTTGACGATCTCTCCGCGCTCGCTTTGGCACGCTGGACGACTCACTCAAGATCGTCCGTGCTTTTTCGCCTTTTGCCCCTCCCCACGTCCGTGGCTAACGTGGGGCCCTTACGGATTGTTATTTTACCTCACTGGCTACTCCATCCTCCTAGGCACATCCTCGCTGAGTACGTTCCACGTCCCATTTCACTGCCTACGACTCATGACCCTGAAGACCGCTTCCGGTACTGTCCACAGATTGGCTGGCTATCCGCCCACTGGTTGTACGACATGCATGCAGGTGTAGACAACTAAAATCCGCAACGCGGCGTCCGCATTGAAAACCTTCTCAATAGCCGGCTGGAAGTACGCTCTGGAGCACATTATCTCGCGCATCCAGACTCCATGTTCGCTGCTGGCACCGGACCCAACTCCAACATTCCAACTATGAGAGACTCGCGCGATTCCGGATGCGGATACGAACGTGCAAGCAGATCCCGCGCACGCACCGGTCCACGCTGGTTGCGACCCCGGGAGCGGTCGCTGATGCGAAGGCGAGAGTAAGGACAGCGACAGCGCGGAAGGTGAGGCAGGCATCGGACGTGACCAGCTAGGAAATGTGAGAGAGAAGTGCGTGGCCGTTCGCGCACGGGTACAAGTGAAGCGCGGGGCGGGAAGTACGCCATTCCTCATTCGTTATTCGTCCTCCAACGCTTGTACTCCTCGCTCCCCGCTCTACTTCACCACTTGTTCGTGCTCGTGCGCGTATCAATTCATCTCGCACCATCTCCTTCATTTGCTGCGCGCGCGTCCGTCCATCATCGGACACCAGTTAGCCACTTGATTTCTACCACCCCGCGATTTGATTCGGATCTCAAGGTGGAGACATCGTGATACAGCCACGGATGGTAAAAGCGAGCGACATCAGCTGGACCTCGAGCGCTCGTCGCACGGAAATTGAGTGGGAATGGGAATGGGGAGCGAGGACTGTACGTCGAGCGAAGGGATACGCACGGCTCTTCGTCTGGCGGATAAGACTCAGGATAAATATTATGCTCAGCTAGGTCCCCTTTCGGAACGTGCCGAGTTGTAGTGTAAAGTACATCGGCCTGAAATGTACTATCACTACGCCACAACTCACCCACCGTCGACGAGCTCGCCACTTTTAAGGCTGTAGATCTCCGGCACGTAAGATGCAGCAGTCCGACCCGACATTACTGACCTTCCTGTGTGATGTGAAGCAACCAAAGCGGAGATTTCTACGACTGGTACGTATCCTTCATTGCTACTTCCCTCGTCTGTTTGTCATTGAAATAACGTCTCCTTGGCGCCAATCTCTCGCATGTTCCGCCCCGCCCCAGGCAGGCCCCGCGAATCGCCCGCTCTCTGTTCCTTCGGCGGAGTGAATGATGCCTTCCTTTTATGCGTGTGCGACGCTCGCCGTTGAAACAAAGGCCAACCCCAATCGAGACCCATCAGACTTCAACACGATCGAGGTACGCTGGCTGCGAGAGACTAGTTATTTTTAAACCTGCAGTGCGATTGAGTCAGGTTCGATGTTATGGAAATTGACGAACGGTAGAATTGAAGGGACAACACAAGGACAACATTGGTCCAGAACGTGAGGTTCACGGACCATTGAACGTCTGTGCCACCAATCTTGCTTTATCGAGAGCAAATGACTAGCGGGAGTTCTAGGGACCAGAGTCCATGCAAAGCATCGGGAAAATGATCTGAAGACAAAAGCCATTTTAGTCGTGCCCCTGTGCACGACTTGCAAGAAAAACTCCGACTTCTTGCCTCAACTTCTGCGAAGTTGATGCAGAGTTGAACAGTTCTGCCTAGCTGAATTGTAGTTCAGTTGAATAAGTTGCGCGTATTTATAATTCAAACCGACGTGTTGCAGCACCCACTTCGAAGGTCTACCTGCAGAACAGATGGTACCGGTGTTGAATAGCCAGCCATAGACTCCCCGTCGAAGTTGGTCCTGTCTGCCTACATGATCTGGGTGTTCGTTTTGGAGTTTTTCTTGAATTAGATTGTGCACAAATAGGTATATACTTTCGCAATACGACCAGCACGTACGAAATCCTCCGGCATCGCATTATTCATTTCTACATTAACTACATCGCAGGCCGTGATGAACATATCCAAGGTTGTGTAGAAAACTGCATGGTATTTATACACCAGGGCCCTCCGAAAACGGTCTCGATATCTGCGTTCTTCTTCGTATGAATGCGGAATGTGCCTGAGGAGGAGACGTACATATGAAATCATTCGAGAATTCCCCGTGCACTGGCCAGTGGCATCAAGAGTTTGATCTCCGTTGTGATCAGAGAGTGCCTCTCCTCATAGGAATATACAGAAACGCCTCTCAGAGCGCTGAAACGGGGTACGGCCAGGGTTAGGTCGAATTCCGCCCAAGGCACTCCCTCGGTCGAATCAGGGAGAAAGGAGAACTTGATGAAGTGCAAGCCGGACGATGGTAGGAGCCGCAGGATAGCGAGTGCAGTAGACGGCTCCCAACAATCGAACGAAATGGTTTTAAGCTTGGGGGTGTAGGGAAGCACCTGTTCCAGAAAAGGTAGAGTATCTGTAATCGATGGTGAAAATGGCGTTCAGGAAAGTAAGGAGAAAATTGACCTGTCTCTGGAATAGGAAGATGGACGCGAAAGTCCTCCAGTTCGTGACCGGCCTGCTGGATATACCCTATGACCCTGCTAACATCGCCCAGGCTCCCGTGAAGATTCAGATGTTTGAGACACGGAATGATGGGGAGGGTAAGGAGCCATTCGAATAATGAATCAGTGCCGTTTCCAGTGAGGTCCAATTCCTTCAACGCCAAGGGAAATGAAGGGGGGATGCCCCCATCCGCATTAATGAACTCCCACGTCTCATCATCGCCATGCATCGACAGTCTGGTTATGGTGGGAACACATGCGATGATATCGACTATCGTTTGCAACGGGATGTCATCAATTCCTTGAACCTCCAGGTTTAAGGTGGAGATTGAAGAAGAGATTGTGCCCCAAGCGCGTATATGAACCAGAAAGGACTCTTCAGAGTCGAGCCAATCCGGTGCATCTTGATTCTCCTCGAAAGAGCCTCGGATTTGGATCGAGATACTTCTGAGATTTGGGCAGGAGTGTATTCGTCCCAGAAGTTCCGTATCGGGAGGGGCACCGTTGTAGCACAGTGTCAAGTCGTGGATACAGGAGAGAAGTGGAAGTGGCGACGCTTCGACGAGATCCACAAAGGAGGAAAGATTGTCGTGAGAGAGTGACACCTTCGAAAAGAGATGATATCTAGTGCGAGGTAGCCAAGTCTTGCAAACGAGGCCCCAGGCTTTCATTGCATTGGAATCGGCGGAGCAATCGATGACCTGCTCGACGAGTTCTTGTGCAAATGGACGCATGATGAGTCGCGGCTCGCGTAGCACCTCGAGTCAGCGGCGTGAAGACCTAGACTTCAGCTATCGGGTTGGAACCTTTAGATTCAGTCGAAAGACTTACAAGGTGGGTACGAGCAAGTGTATCGGGCTTAGTCACGGTGCGTAGCAACTCACAACTTGTGAGTGGTTGGTAAGGGCCCGTCGATCCATCACATGGAATGCGGCAATCACGATGGCGGAATTTGTTCACACATCTGTCCTCCGAGTTGCACACGATCTTGCGACGCGTATTAACGCGCCAAATGAAAAGATGTAATGGCGTAGGGAAGAAACAGTGTCTACGAGGAAGAGCCGCGGTCACTAAGCCCCAGCGCATGTATATATATATATATTGGGAAGATATCAATCCTGCATGTAGAACGGATCGTGCCCCATGGTAAACACGCTTTGTGTTTGATTTGGGCCTGTTTAATGAAACGTTTTGCGAGCGTTCGACAGAGAAGCACACCCACCCAGATGCTCGTTGTTCATTTCGATTCAAATTTGTATTTTTTTTTGTCTGGTGCGCTTGTGCGGAGAAGATTGTTTCCGCATCCATGACGTGAAGTCGCCAGGATCTATCATCACTCAGGAGACCAAACTTCTGTCATTTTCTCGGAACTTCAAGGAGGCTGGTCTGTTTTCGGCAAGTCGCTATCGTGTCTTTTTCATGTCTCCGTAGCTCTGGACTTCGTACAGACATTAATAAAGCTGAGAATGGGATGTTAAGACCGAAAAAAAACTGACCTATTCACGATGGAAGGGGACAAGGTCTGGTAGCACTTGGAGTGCAACTGCAGCTCATCCGATTAAAGTGTATGACAATTTAAAGCAGAAAGTCCTCATTCGATCCGAGGTCTGACCATACCTGAGCTGACGCGCTGTTTTTCTTCTTTTTGTTCTTCACTCGACGTATCAGGTATAGCGTACCAGGATGATAGCATAGTGCCAAGCATTGTGTGGATGAAGGCCGTTGTAACACTGGGATTGCAGGGATTAAATATCAGTCGTTGAACCCCCAGCAGAATCCTGTTCATTCAAGGAGAAAAAAGGTACTACTATGAATAAGGTCCGGTAGCGCTCTGGAGTGCATCTGCAATTCGTGCATATTTCTTGACAACGAATCGAAGCAGGAGGTCCTCGTTCGAACCGAGGTCAGACCATATACGTGGTTTTGGCTTTTTTTTAATCTCGCTGCTCAGTCAGTTGAGTAGATTTTGGCCTCGATGTAGATGAAGGTATAACCACGCGTTCAAAGCAAATTTTCACAGCATGCATGGTTTTTCTTTTCCCGGGCTGTCACTGGAAAGTTCGAATTTGAGTGTTGGATAAATCAGCGCAGATATGTTCCAATTGAAATGCGAAAGAAAAACTCGTTTATTCTCAGCTCAAATTGAATGGAAAAAGGTCTGATAGCACTTTGGAGTGCATCTGCAGGTCATGAACTGGATAACCGGCAGTTTGATGCAGAAGATCCTCGTTCGAATCGAGGTCAGACCATGGGAGAGGACACTATCGATTTTTTTTGATGTATTCACTCGCAACTAGATTTTTATGGGGGGGTACATTCAGGCTAATCCAAATGTCGTTAGCAGAGATCTGAATTACGTGCTGTTTGCTGCTTGATTTTTCACAGCACGCATGTTTTGTTGTATTTTGTTCCAGCATGAGGATGGTTGAACATTACGTAAAGAAAATTTGCACATATATCTACAGTGCAAACAGAGATGATAGGGTCTGATAGCACATGAGAGTGTATCTGCACGCAGTTGATACGGTTGCGGACCATCCAAATTGACGCAGATCATCCTCGTTCGATTCGAGGTCAGACCATGGAGCAAGGAGTAGGAAACTTTTTTTCCCATGTTTTCACTCAATCGAAAAAACCAGTCATAGATTTTGCAGGCATTTATAGCCCAGTGTCCTGAGCGGAGAACCGTACGCAAACGGCTGCGTTAACTCGTGCACGCGTCGTTTCACGTGATCGCGTTGCTAAGGTTGATGCGGCGGCGATAGTCGGCCCGGTCAATCGCTTCTTTCTGTTTGCCTCCGTTGCAATGGATTCGAGTTCTTCACCGTACCAGACGCATGCACCAAGATGTTGGCACGGCCATTAACTTATGCCACATTGGCCTTCCTTATCGCCGGATGAACTGACCCCAATGACGGGACCCATCCCATTCCATGGGCGGCTTGTGGGCTCGAGAACGGTGCGCGCCTTTCCAGGAGTCCCGGCTTTGATTTGACGGAAATCTTAGCATTTTTAATGGTACTTCCGCACAACATTCAATGCGGTCGGCATACACAGTCACCGACGCCCATGCTTGACGACCTGTTGCTGGATCTGCCTTTGGCATGCTGGACGGCTCAACTGAGAACGTCCGTGCTCTTTCGCCTTTGCCTTTCGCCGTGTCCGTGGTTAACGTGGACCCTTGCAGACTGCCCGCAGCATCCAGCTGGAGTTACTTCTAACCCATCTATCCCATGGGTGCATATTCGGTGAGTGCACCGTACCACGTCTCGCTCGCCCGACTCAATAATCTGAAGAGCGACTATCGATTACCCTTCCTGCCTGCGCTGTCTGTCCTTCCCACTTGTTGCAGCTGTGGATCTGACTACTGCCGCTGCCAGTCGGACGGTGAAACCCCGCATGTCCCTTCTGGAGCAGCTTGTCTCGCCGTTCATGCTCGCTGCCGGCGCGCCTTGCTTCCCATCTCACCGCCCCGCGTCCAGTCCCGCCCGTACACTCCGTCGGTTTATTCAGCTTTCGGTCCCTCGGCACACCAACCGCGTCTGTGCGCCTCGTTCTGGTTCCGGCTTCCACACGTCCGTGCACTCGCACTCGCTCAGTCCGACATTCACTCGCCCGGGGTGCCGTTACAAGCCCCCAAGCCCTCCTACGACAGACTCTCATGCAGATACGGGTGCGGATGCTGCCGCGGCCGCGGACGCTGATATCGCTGGCGATAGCGACAGTGACGGAGCGGATGCGCAAGTAGATCTGGACACGGATACACACGCAGCGACGTGTATCCCGCAGAAGCAATCGCTCAGGTGGATGGCGAGAACTGAATGTGAATGCAGAGAGCGACGACGAGGGGTAGGAAACCCGAACTCGACTTGCCAGCTGTCAATGGGAAAGGCGAAATGGGGAAGAGAGTAAGGTGAAACTGTGATACAAGTACGAGCGCGGCGCGGCGCGGTGCAGGAAGCATTCACCATTCGTCCTTCGTCCTTGATGCTGCGTGGCCGTGCACATATCAATCCACCCGCGACTGCGTGGTTCCTTACTGCTCCCTACGCCGCCGCTACGCGTCTGTCTGTACATCTCCCTATTAATCTTCCTGCCCATCTACTCCGAGCTTGCACACACCGACTACGAGGTGGACAAGCGCACAGAAACGGCTGGGAGACGGGAGCACGATACGGCGAAACCGGGATCGTCTATCGTGGGGAGTTCGGGATGGTAATGGGGAGCGGGTACGACGCAGACTATACGAGGAGCGGGGATATGCACGACTGGTAGACGGCTTCGAATGAACCTCTGCTCCATGGCCACCTGCTTCTGTCGCCAGCGGACACGGCGCCGCTACTGTCTACTTACTCCCGGTATGCACTGCTGCTTCAAATGAAGTCTCATTAACCCATCTTTCTAGATCCGGGTGGATCCATACTCGCCAGACTCGTGCGGCCCAAACGTCTCTCCCTTCGCCTCCCGCGCTCTGCGCCTTCGGTAGACTTGTGAGTCGTGATGCGGACGATGTATCCCCGTCCTCATGCGCGTGCGGCGCTCGCGGTCGGAGCGACTCGGCGTATGGGATAGACGGGCGGGGGTGTAGGCTCGCGCGGTCACTGCGCGGGATGGCCATGCTATCTCTCCACCCAGGCCAGGGCTGCTGAAGCTCCGAAATCGGGATGCCCGCCACTATCCCACTATCGCTCCCCCCACTCCCGTCTCTTCACCCTCCTTATCAACGATCATCGTACGACTTTGTTCCGTCTTCGATGGCCCTGGCTTGGCCAGCGCGGTTGTGTGGTGCTGTGGGGAGCAGGATCTGCAGCGGAAGGGAATTGCATGGAGTGGAGCGAAAAGACAAGTGGTGAGATTGAGGCTATAACGGGCGGCTCGCTGCTCTTCGTGGGACCACAGTCGTACGCTGGGCGCCTAGTCGGCGGATGTACATCGTACTACGGTGGGGGAGCGGGAGTAGCGCGGGTAGCACGGGTAGCGCGGGTGGTGTAGGTGACGGTGGAAGCGAGATCTGAGTCGGCGCTGTGGGAGAGGAGCTTTCTCTCGATCCCCGAAGGAGCCGAGCCCCACGATGCGAATGGACTCGTTGCGGGTTCCTTCAATCCACGCCGCGATTACCTGTGGCGAAACCACATCCCCATCCCCTCCGCATATCGGCGTGGCCGCCCCGCGCAGCGAGTCCCCCCGTCCTTTTCCCTTTCAGTGTTAATGCGCTGCGGTGCCGTCACATCCAGATCTGCACGCGATTCGTATTCTCGCAGAGCTCTCATCGCCGTGCAATAGCCTTCGCGGCGTTGCGCACCTCGAGCCCTCCCCTTTGCTCTCGCTCATGACGTTCTGCTCCGCCCTTGCCCTCAATCACCATGGCGGCGCCGCCTCTCTAACTGCAAATCCTCCGCCTGCGCGGTGCTCGCATCGCCGCTGCTTCTCTCTTTATTCAGACACCGCAGCGTGGAATCCCACGTACGGCTTCCCGCTCTTCTCGTGCGCGATGCGCGTCTCTTCCTCGGCCCCCTGAGCCTGGTGCTTGGGCCGCTGCTACCTGTCCCTCTATCCTTCATCAGAGCCTCGTCACTCAGTTGCGTAGCCGCCGATCTCCCGTACCATCGAGGATGATTTCTCTCTTTGCCGCATGCAATCTACCTCGTCCTCAGGCAGTCGAGTGGCTCGCGGATTGCAAGTTCTCGTCCGCCTAGCCCTTGTCTCCCGTCCCCAGGCAACTCGGGTAGATGACAGTATGGCGCCACTGACACCGATACTACCCTGTGATCGTGCACTGTACATCATTGTATCGTGCGGTCAATGGGCTTGCTCGCTATTCGTTCTACGTCTGGCCTACATGCACCGTCCGTCCCACCCTTCTTCACTTGGCGGATTCGGCTTCGCTCGGCCCTTTCTGTTATTTGCGACTTCTACGAGCACTCGTTCTTCTGTGCCTCACAATTGTTGCCCAGGAATTCCGGAATCCCCGCTGCGCAGAGATGGCACCCCGCACCCCGCACCCACGAATACCGCCTGTGCGCCAACCCGTTCTCGAGCCTGTACCGTTCATACCTGCCACACGGAGCCTCAAGCCGTTTCCATCAGGACAATTGTCTCCGGCTGTCATCGCGTCTGCATCGGCTTCGTATCATGCTTCATAGTCTCAGCTCCTTCGTTAACAATCCCATTTATTCATCTTCCCTCGACTCCCTGCCTCGCCCCCCCTACTCCCATCTTCTGCCCCGACCCTTTCCCCTTTTCGTCTTGCTTGTCGTTTCTATTTCGTGATATCTTATTTGGCAGTGCAATTCCCAAATCAGGCAATTCGCATCGAGTCGGGTGCTCACGCAGTTGAGGGCCGCGGGGGCGAAAGCGCCTACGATAACGACGAGCATTAAAGTTGCGAGCCTGATGGTGATGGATGGGAGACCACGCGAGGTGGCCAGACTTTGAGACGAGTATACCTGGAGCTCTGGTTTGTGCATAGGTCCGTAGTAAAGAATAAGTAGATGGAATAGTGCGTGGTGCACCACTCTGGCCTTTTGGCTTGGATCAAGTGTAGAATAGTACGTGTTGGGGGCATGTGGAATCGCCAGCAACTACCGCATGAATCAAAGAGACCCACTTCACGATGGGAGGCGTGCAAAAGGAGACACATGCCAAAAAGGACTGCGATTGCAAACGCTCAGAGCTCGAGAGTGGACTCCCGAAATCACATACCGTGCTGGCAAGAGGTGACGCGTAGCGCAAGTGCGCGCTTGGCTATCTGCCGCGCCTGCACTAGGATCACGAGGAAGAAGGGAACGACAACGCGCGCTTATGCGGCGATGAAGACGACGACAATAAAGCTCACGGGAGAACACTCGGTGACAGTGAAGTGCTATGTAGCGCAGCGTGAGCGGTCGAGAACAGAGGTGGTACCGACTCGACCATGACGGCGATGCTTCTAGGGCTCGATTCAGCGCGATCCGTAACATCCTTCCTCTCAAAAGCAGCACCAACGGTGCGCGCAGAAGACGGCACCTCGGAAATTGCACCATGAGCAGGTAGCGTCATGTCTTGCTCCTGAGGAGAGTTGGGGGCGTAAGGATAGGCGGTGCAGGGAATCCCAGCCCGCTTTTCCTATCCCTCGACGCCGCGTTGGAGGCAAGCCTCAGATACTCGCAGGCGCGAAGTTGAGTCAGCTGATGGTCAACGTCGTGGTTGGGCGGAGTGGGCGCGCGCTCCGGTTGCCATGTGCGTACGCGAGTACTGCAGGGCTTTCCGATGTACAGCAAGCGGCGAAGACTCCCAACAGAGATGCGGACCGTCTTTCCAGAGTTATGTGGACAAAGTATCATGGCGTCTCAGGCAAAGAGCCGAGGGCAGTCAAAGGCATATACTGTACCTGCGACCGAAGATCAATCGACACCATCCCCGGGCCATGCCTCACCTCCGTGCATCCCCACTCCAGCACTGGCCGCGGTTCGAGCTCCGAATGGTGGAATCGCGAAAGACCAGAACGACGACAGTTGCGTACTTTTCGCCCCACAACTTTTGACTCCACGTGATTCAGCCGTTCGGCACTCTGACACTCCGCTCGGCCAATCGTCGGCTCTGCCTCTGTGGCAGAATAGCATTTTTTGTACCGCACTGAGCACGGGCAGTAGGTTTTATTTATGAGGAGAATTTGATGGAAATGGTGGCAAAGGTGGTAAATCATCGAAGAAATTGATTTATATTACGCGGTAACTGCCAACTTGGAGGAAATGCCCGAACTACTTGTAAATGTACATTGCAGATTAATCTGAAGGCAGAGAGAACTGGTTGTGGCCCGTGCGCACGCGATTTAACACGTCGAATGACGGCGCGAACACCAGACTGGGAGAATGGAAGTAAATCTGCTACCACACGAGCTCATTAGGTCCATGGCACATCGTCGCGTGAAGGCGCTCAACGCGCACGGACGATGGAATCGAGCAACCACTGGTAGGCACGATGCCACCATCGGACACCACGGTCGGCCCAAGTGACATCGCCCAAGAAATAGGTGCATAATAGACAGTAACTCATCGAATACTATTGTCACTTTGGAGCGCCCGCTGCACCCCCCATCTGATGATCCTGGCTCATCCATCGACCGTACCATAGGCGAATGGAGGGCAGGATGCGCGTAAGTTATTCCGAGGAGAATATTTAGACCTCGGAGGGAGTTGTTGAATGGGTGGCACGGCACGACATGCTGGTAAGAGGAAAGAGGAGGATGCACCAGAATGTCGGGGCTTGAATCGCAAGGAGGTTGCCGATGTGCCGCTCACGTGCGCGTAAAAGTCGTGGGGCGAAAAGTCAAGAACTAACGACGACAGCCGAGAATCTTTAGGAAATTGACGCGGAGACTGAGAGAATGCCGTCACTAATGCATCAACATGGACAAGCAAATGCGTCTTTCTTCTTCCCTCCTCGCGGATTTCGAAAGGGATTCTCATAGTTGCGCCATATTCTCCTTCTTGCTACACTCTCCTCCCTGATTCTGGTGGTTGGCCTGGCCTGGCCCGATGTCTCTCCGAGAGTCAACGAGCATGCGGGATTTCAATTTTAATTTTTTTGTGACGACTCTGTAGTGGCTGTCTTCCGGGCTGCTAGCACTCGACAACCTCACTCTAGATATACTGTAATCGACTACGTCGAAAATCGGGCATGGTACACGGACCAGAGCCAGCCTTTATGCAGACGAGACTGGTGTCTGGGTTTCTGGCAATGCGGGGTTCGACTCCCCATGTCCGAATAAAAAAATCGTTGACTGCTGCTCTTTTTCCTCCTGTGCATTTATTCATCTGCTCTCATCGTTTTCTTTGCCTTAGCTAACGAAATTCAGCACATAGTCCACGGTACGCATTGCCTTCGAATCCAACGCTGGGGGTGACTCATCTCAGGCGAAGTTTCTCTGCCTTCAACCCACTTCAGCTCAGTTACTTGTTCGGCTATACAGAGGCGAAATAAATCGGGTGTAGTGCACGAAACACGACCGTAGTTTGTGCGCCAGGCGTTTATTGAAGTAGAACTGGCAATGCGGGGCTCGATTCCCCGCATCCGAAACGGGAACTTACGTCGAGGTCATATCCCCTTGGCTCTGTGCCGTGATATTGGCACTGATCTCAATCCAGATATATCCCAACATTAACGGTCTTTTTGGTTCAATTTCTCTTGGTGAGTTACCTATGTATTCCGCGATGTTCCTCTCTCGATCTGATTGTCATTTTTTTCAGTATCTTCACAAAGGAATGAACAGCTTTAATACTCGGATGTGGTGTGGGAAAACACAGCCGGCCTTCCTGGCGCAAGCGATGCAGGGTTAACTGGCAGTCCGGGATTCGACTCCCCGCGTCCGAGCTACAAATTCTCGCGTATCTTCTTTCTGTGGATCTTTTTTACGTGTTCTCCTACTCACTGCACCTTTTCCAGGAGTATCCCCGCCCAGCAGTGTTCTCGGTCCATTTCATTTCATTTTGTCGGTATGTTCACGAAGGAAGAAAACAAGCCATCTAATCGGATATGGTGTACCACGCACCACCAGTCAGCTTTCCTCAAAATCATTCGTGTAGGCGAGGCTCGTTTAACCGACAGGGGTTCGAACTCCCCGCATCCGAATGACCGGTAGTCTTTGGTGTTTTTTCTTTGCTTTCTTCCTGCCCATTTCGTCATCTCGGTGTCAACTCCCGCCGCATTTTTCCGTCTTTTTGTTTCATCTCCTTCCTTTTGCTCCACCTTTATAACTTCCGATTTCGAGGTGCCGTGATTAATGAACGCGGACGTCTCGCGGGGCTTCACCTCCTTCGTTGTCCCGCAGCCCTCATTTTCTCGCTGGTTTCGCGAAGGAGTGAACGCGTCGAGTAATCGGATGTGGTGTACGAGACCCAGCCAGCTTCCCTCGAATTGATGACCGTACGCTGGTTTAACCGGCAATCCGGGGTTCGACTCCCCGCATCCGAATGGATAACGATGCTTGTTGTTTTTTCTTTGCTTTCTTTCTGTTCATTTCATCGTCTCGGTGTCAACTCCCGCCGCATTTTTCCGTCTTTTGTTTCATTTGCTTCCTTTTCCTCCACCTCTAGTACTTCCGATTTCAGGGCGCCGTTGATTAATGAACGCGGAAGTCTCGCGAGCCTTCGCCTCCTTCGCTGTCCCGCGGCCCTCATTTCCTCGCTGGCTTTACGAAGGAGTGAACGCGTCGAGTGATCGGATGTGGTGTACGAGACCCAGCCAGCTTCCCCCGAATTGACTACCGTACGCTGGTTAAACCGGCAATCCGGGGTTCGACTCCCCGCATCCGAATGATGGGTTCGTCCTTGGTTTTGTTTTTGTCTCTCCTTTTCTTTTTCGTTTCTCGCCTCGAATACTTCTGGCTTTGAGGTAGAACAAATAATGAGCGCAATGTCCGAATCTATGTTGGTGAGTTTCTGTCCCTTTAAAGTGGTTGGACTTCCCTCGGTCGTTTTCTTTTTGTTCCTGAACATCTGTTTTACGTCTTCTTCTGACGGACTGGAGCTAATATCGATCCCCGACCTCGCAGTGCATCAATGCGGACCTCGTGTATGGAACATTCCCTGGCCACTTACAGTCGATTCCACTCGGTAGCTGGTATTCCGGGTCTCAACTCCACGCCGCGTCCTAATAATGGTATTCCCTCCGTTCATTTATCCTGCCATCTCCGACGTCCACCCTGAATTCACAGATCCGTTACAATTCTGTCATCAAGTACAAGTGGGCTGATGAATGGCTCGCGGCTGCCTCCACTGGGCTTCATGCTTCCTTCCCGAAAGCAGCATTCACGGGTTCGATTCCCGGCACCCGCATGTGCATGCATGTTTGAAGCGTTTTGGACTAAATCTTTTTAGCAGTGCGAGAGATGAGTCACCCACCTCCCTCAGGCAAAACGGTGAATTGATTCAAGTTAAGCGTTCAAGTTCAAAAGAAAAATAGACAGCGGGGTTTTGATATGCATTTGCCTCAGCGAACATTCCGGGCATCAAGGAGAAATTCATTCGAGATGACATCGGTGAGATGAATCTTTAATTCAGTGAGCTGTGGCATCCGACACGGAGTTTCGGTGTGAGAGGCTTCTGCAGTCCTCGAGGCCAAGCGGCTCGTGTCTGCCGCTCACGCCGATTATCGCCGGCCATGTGTCAGCACGACGGCAATGCTCGCCGTCACCGGAAACAAGGTCGGCACTCACTCACATTCAGATCCAGCAATATACGCGGCGGTGGAAACGGCACCGGCAACCACCGGTTCCCCGTCCAACCTCCAGTGGAATTCAACATCGTCCAGTGGAGCTCGACACAACCCACGATCAAATGTGTTCCATGACTTACTGGTTAAGCTACCAAACTCCACTGGAACTTATCGTATTCCACTGGATGTTCATTCCAAATGTGTTGGTGCATTCCACTAGAGTCAACGTTATCCAGTGGCACTCAATATCAGATACCCTTTTGCATAATCTTCCGAGCCATAAACCTTGACGCTTGCGGCAATTTGTACCTGGATCCCAGTCAGTGCGTTGTTCCCTCTCCTTGGCTACTTAAAATTGATTCCTGAGCATCCCATCCAAACCTCCGGGCGTGCGGGAAAACAACTTATTGATCGCTCCGAGAGCTTAATTAGGGGCCCACACCGTCGGCCGCTGTGCAGATCTCGCCGTCAGAGACGATGGAATGGGCGAGTTCGTGTCCGATCCACCATGAAGCTCGGACATGAAAACTCGAGCCCAGGAACGTTTCACCACGCTGCCAGCGGGGCAGGTTGAACAAATTCCCGAATTAAACCGGCGGTGCGTCAATTCTTCCCTGACACGGATGACCTGAATTGTCCTTTCGTGATCTCAGGCGTGCCGAAAATAGAACTGAGCGTCTAAGGTGCAGGGGCTCGAACCATTCATTGCTTATCTCAACACTTCTCGTAAACTTGCCCAGAGGGGATTGATGATACTTGTATTTTTTTCGGAATTTCCCTGAGCGCTCTGTGCCGATGCGAATCTTTAAAAAGCGTCGTTCGGGTTGGCGTGTTCGTTGCATTAATTCCCTGCAATGCGGTTTCACTAGTATAGCTGAGTTCGTCGCATGCAGTGCCCTTCAAGCTCAGGCCTACGACAACGGCCTAACAAGAATCTTTGGACTTATTCCGGCGCACCCAACAAAAATGCAGATCCAACGCCACTTTGCAGTCCTTGCTCATCATTTCCGCATAGTATTCCTGGGTTGCGCTAGGCGCATTGGCGATCTCATCCCTCCGTACTGCGTCTGCTCCTTCAAGCTGGACCCAGGTCTTCTTGAACGCCCGTCCCAACTCATTTGTGGTATCATCTGGAATCGCGATCAGTACAGCTGATCGTTGGTGTGAAAATCGCCTACCAGGACCGACCCCAGAGAATGGGACGGTTATCGAGTGGATGTGGACATCCACGAAATTCCCTGTCGAGGACAAGATACCAGCGAACTTTCTCCCAATCTCAGGGTCCACCCCGCGGGATCTAAGAAGTTCGAACATCTTTAACACGTGTTGTTTGACAGCATAACCTCCTGTGCGAATCACGCTCATGAGGTCCATGTCTTCCAGGATCAAGAAGCCTCCTGGCTTCACAAGTTCTGCTGCGCGTTTTACGGCTCTCTCTCCGTCGGAGACCTGTTCTCCGTCCAACAAGGCTGAGTTCCGCAATGCAACGGCGGAACAGAACTGCAGTACTGACGTGAAAGATAACGAATCGGGCGTGGACAATGTCGAATGTACCCTTTTCGAAATCCAATTCTTGGGTCAAGTCTGCCAGCTTGAAACTTATATTCGCAGGAATCCGTCTGGACCACGCTCATAATTCAAACAGTTGAAAGAAAATCCAGCTTCCTCACCGATTGGGAAGAGGGGAGATGTCCAAAGCAATGACCTCGGCTTCAGGAAACTGAGTTGCGGCATCGATAGCCCTGGGCAGAATCTTTTTTTCGGAGTGTCAGGGACTAGAGGTAGTCGCGCCTCACCATGCACCGCTGCCGCACCTGGGGTCTCGTTGGTTTAGTCGTCTTTTCCATCGGCTTCGAGTTGACACGCACCCGAGATCCAAAATCTTGCGCGGCGGAACGTCTGTGATTGGGGCAAGAGACAATTCGCCATTGAAATACCGTTTGACTGCCACATGCAGCTCATCGAGTCTCCATGATCAGTGAGAACCTTGATGAGAGCGAGTTAGATCCTTTCGTACCGTCGCATCTCGCCATCCGACTCCGATGCGGACTGATGCGGATGGATATGCATTACTAATTACAGTAGTTATCATGGAAGTTCTGGATAACACACCTCCATCATATACACTCGGTCATCGGTATGCGCGGGCCCTGGGATCTGGGAGGACATAGGCGGATGTAGTTACTGCGACTCGCAGCTCGATGTCAATGAAGATGATGGAGCTGGATAGGCCGAAGAAGCACCATGTCGCACGGTCCAGAGCCTTTCCCGCCACCCCCAATTTGAATATTTTGTCCCACCAAAACAGGCAAAGTCGATGAGATGAAATTTGAGATAATGAAAAAGGTTAGTACCTCTGCAAGTCTCACCAGATGTCTGGCTACACCGCCGCGTATATTACTGCTCGACGACCAGTTTATAAACCCTATGATGGGAGGATGGCGGCCGGTAATGACCATGGGTGCTTGGACAACCACATGGGCTCATCAAGGATTGCCAGCACCCAGATAGACATGAAGCAGGTACGCCAACCTACAGTGAACTCCAATGAAGCTCAGTGGAATTTAGTGGATGAAGAGACCACCAAGATTCACTGTCGGCCGATGAAGATTGATGCCAATTGGTATCTTATCTTGCCCGCTGGGGGGAATCATCGTCCAACAACATGTTGTGATGTCCAACAGTGTCCGCCAAGGTACAGCAGCGGCTATTGGTGGCCGCCAGTGAGCTTTCGACCGGCGGGCATATTACTCTACGACGCCACCTTCTTTTCACGGCATTTTCGCACTTTCATACTCTGTTTTTCCTCCAATTTCGCACTCTACGGCTCAGGACCACCTCCCTCGTTTCACCCTTCGTATTCGTTCGAACTCTAAACGGACTACTGACCCGTTCCAAGAAAAACCTACAGGCCGGGCACATCCCTCTTCCACACCCACTTGGTAGCTGGTATTCCGGAGTTCAACTCCACGCCACGTCACAATAATGGTATTTCCTCCGTTCATTTATCCTGCCATCTCCGACGTCCACCCTGAATTTACAGATCCGTTGCAATTCTGTCATCGAGTACAAGTGGGCTGATGAATGGCTCACGGCTGCCTCCACTGGGCTTCATGCTTCCTTCCCGAAAGCAGCATTCACGGGTTCGATTCCTGGCGCCCGCATGTGTATGCCTGTTTGAAGCGTTTTGGACTAAATCTTTTTAGTAGTACGAGAGATGAGTCACCCACCTCCCTCAGGCAAACGACGGTGAATTGATTCAAGTCAAAACATTCAAGTTCAAAAGAAAAATAGACAACGGGGTTTGATACGCTTTTGCGTCAGCGAACATTTCAGGCATCAAGGCGAAGTTCATTCGAAACGACATCGGTGAGATAAATCTTTAATTCAACGAGCTGTGGGATCCGACACGGAGTTTCGGTGTGAGAAGCTTCTGCAGTCAAAACTACCTCGAGGCCAAGCGGCTCGTGCTTGCCGCTCACGCCGATTACTGCCGGTTGTGTGCCAGGACGGCGGCTTCAGATCCGGGCTTGACGGCATATGGCGAACGATTCGCGATTTTTGTGGAGTTCGAGTTGGCGACTTGTCGGCCTCACAATAATATCCTTTCACGATTGGTGAGACTATAGGCCCTCGCATTTAGGTCAATCTGTTTACACGGGAAAAGGAAACACAGACGATTTAGAACCCCATGATTCATAAACCGATAAGCTTACCGACGCTGAACGATTTCCCATGTGCGTCAATCCAGAGAACCAAACGAATTTCCGAAAGGAACAGCTCATTCGCGTGTCCGTATATTTAGCAGCGCCGCACTTCGCGCACACACACTCTCTACAGCATGCACTTCCCCCGTTTTCTGTGGATGACTGCCCTTCTTTGTATGGCCGTCCACAGCGTGCCAACGAATTACACGCTCGATGATACATCACCTGTAATCGCATACACTGGGACGCCTTCCCTGCGGTGTGCCCCAGGGGTTTGCGACTGGTCGCCGCAACTTCACGACGGGACGTCGACGGTGACTAACGGGCCCATAACGATCCACTTTACCGGTGCGAGCCGGCGCCAGTTGATAATGACATACTGACTTCCAATCGCAGGCAGTGCGGTGTACGTGTACCTCGGGATGGGGGCCTGCACCATTCACCCTCCCTTGACGGGACATACGTTGGAAACTTCTTTGGCAGCACAGGGCAACATCTCCGACGAAATTTTCCTCGCGTTTATGAACGAGAGCATGCCCGACGTACCTCACGTCCTCACGATAGGACCTCGAGTCGGCGGACTGGCCTGTGCAGTTCGACTATATCATCTACACGTGCGTTTCCCGAATATTTCAATTCACTAGAGCTGTGCATGCCTGAAATGTTTACTAATCAGGCATGATCCCGGCGCTAGAATCACCTAAATCGCATGTGGGTGCGATTATTGGCGGGGTAGTGGGAGGCGTCGCTGCCGCGGGCATTTTGTTGGTAGTGGCCGTGTTGTTCCGGCGGCGCCAAAATCCAGAAGAGACGTACGAAGCGTAGCATGATTCCTCTAGACAGTAGGTACCACTGGCCGGAAAATCCCAGTGTCAAGTTGGCGAGGTCGGAGGAGCAGAAGTAATCTCAAGATTCCCTTCAGCAGATTGAAAGCCATGTAAACGAATAGTTGTTGTACCTTCCGTTAGTTTTGTCCTAAATGCGATGATATTTCTTGGAGATTCACACCTCAGTGGTTCACTGTAGAAGAACCGTTCAACTTCCCTCTCTCTCCAGCGAGTTGCATTCTCATTCAGCTATATTTTCCCCCTAGTTTCACAAACCAATCAACAAATGCATTGCTCGGATGTGGTGTACAGAAAACAGTCAAGATTTTTGAAACATCTTGTTCCGTGGTTCAGCTGGCAGTGGGTTCGACTTCACGCGACCTACAGGAGCTCCGGTAACCTTTTTTTGCCAGACAAAAAAACCGGATCCCTTCTCTAGATTTCTTTGCGTGTTTCCCTGCTCATTACACTTCCCAGGTGCATATCACCTACCACTGTTCTTGATCCATATCCCTCAACCTTCTACAATCTCTCTCGGTGGGCTCAGTGGATTCCTCTCTCAGTCTTTGGAGGCAGCTTAACTGGAAGTTTAGGATTCGACTTTCCGAGTCCAAACTGCAATGATGTCCCAGATGGACCGCTTTTTTTTGGCCTGCTGTATATTTTATCTTAGTCTCCTTCCGGAATGTGGCCGATTTCAGTGCACGTACAAACTATCCAAGAGTCTGGGGAGTAGATTCTTGGTCCGCTCAATCCCCACTTTCAACCGTCGAGGGACCGAAATCCGTGTCGGTGAGTTTGCTTCCACTGGCTTCCTCGGGGCATTGACATGAAAGGATTCACAGACCAGATCATTGGATGTGGTGTATGAACATGACCAATCTTTCTGTAGATTGCCATCAAGGCCATCCGGGCAGACCGAGGTTCGGCTTCCCGCGTCCGAACTTGTGTGAGAAGATCGTGCTCTTTTGTTCCGTGTTTCATTGAATGCCAGTCATTTGTCTTGGGGCTGGTGTATTCGACTCGGTCGAATTTTGATCTCGTTTTCCGTTCCATATTTCGACCTTCCCAACCGACAATCAAGGTCCCGACGCATAGATATGCAGACCAACTCTGTGTAGGGGGCTACACAATCTCTCTGGGACTCTGTACCAGGTGTGTGTAGGTCTATTAAGGTGTGCGTATGTGAGTCTAGGTCTGAATAGCACCCTAGGCAGACACTGTCCTGGCATGATACAGTCGCCTGAAATTCAACAAATTAACTTCCAGCGTAGCTCAACAGAGCTGTGTGTAGGTACCCGTGCTCATCTACACAGGGTCTTCTTTGGTGACCTGCACACATCTGGTGGAAACAGTAACTACGTACATCTTACCAGATTTGTGGCTAGGTCGGCCTAGTCTCCCTACACAGGGGCTTTGTAGCCAGCGAAGCTTAGCAGTGCAGACCTACATGCATCTTGACTAACTGAGCCTGGGAAGTCCTTCGACGCAGTGAATGTCCGCGGGCTTGGCACCTGAGCACCGCCACACAAGATTTGCCTTGTGCCTCACACCCCAGTATCCTTCACCCCGTGGCAGATGAATACGCACCTCCGAACCAACACACGATGAACATGTTCCGACGGTGCGCGGGTCTGGCGAAGCCGAGTTACGAGTAACTTTGTAAGCGCAGCCGTGATTTTCTGCGCGCAGATGGCTTTCTTACCTTCGAATACATTCTTCCAATAGATATCTGGTGTTTACCGGTAGTTTTGTTGACTAGTCCACTTCGTAGCTGCTTTGAGATTCATGTTTCTCACCAAGCTAAACTCCTCGGAAGAAACATGGACTATGCATCCCACACTGGTCAGCTTTGACGCGCCTTCACACACAATTAATGTGGGAATTGCAAATGGATGGCTATTTGGGGTTTCTTTTCCTGAATCGTATCGCAGGTAATCACACCCTACCGCCAGACGCCGAGAGGGAGCACGAAGACTGCCCGCTGCTCAGCCGCCAGCATCTCGCTCACTCCAATGTAATACGCGATAAGCGCCGTTATGATGCCGAACACGCCGCCCGCCTTGAGTACCCTTCGCACAATGTGTCAGTGCTGAGCATGAACTCACGAATGACGCTCACATGGTGCTCCCCTGAAAACTGCGCAGCAGCAAGGCATGCGAAGGCGACAGTTAGGGACGATAGAAGTGCGGTGTACGCGATATTCTTGAGTACGACGGCAAGACTGCCGGTAGGCTAAAATTAGGGCAATGACGAACCCAGGTGGGCGATAGGTGCGCACAGGAAGAAGAGCGTGACCATGAGCCAGGCGGTGAGATAGATTCCCAGTGCGCTCGCGAGCTCGTTAGGGTCTGGGTATGCGGCAAGGATGCCCGATGACGCTGCATTAATATTCAGTTCAATTAGCAAAGGGTCAACTTTGAAAGCAAGAGAGGATTGTTCACGGATAAAGATTGTTGCATATGACATCCAGAATGCGCCGTAGGATGAAAACGCTGTTGCACCAAAGACATTACCGCGGGGGAACTCCCACATGCCAGCAATGAATTGGGTCAGACCGCCGGCGAAGATCGCCATACCGACGACGACATTGGGGTGCGCGATCCCGCGGGTCTGGACATTGTACATCGAGAGGATAAACGTGGTCGATGCGAAAGCGAAAAGTCCCCCTGTCCCATCGGTATGGATATTAATGTTTAAATTGCAGTCGAGCGACGTACATGGGCCCTGGATTGCTTATCCCGGAGACATGGGCACGACCCTCACTTGTGGACAGCACGCCTCCCTGCTCGGCATCGGGGCCGTACTCTGTGTGGTTGTTTGTAGATACACGTCCTTTCTCCGACGTATGGGAGGCCATTGGATGATTAGTGGGGCTAGGGGCAAGGTGGAACGAGGTCCAGCGGTTTATATTCTGACGGAGGACCCGTGAGCGCGCGAGACGGCGATCCGTGAGGCAAGGGGTACTCATAGACACCAAAAATAAGCTGAACAACATCCCAAAGAGGAGGTTAAATATGAATGTTGCGACGGAAAAAGGCCGGACGCATGAGTTTGGAAGGTGACCATGGGAAGAAGACGCCTAGAACCCTCCCAGGGTGGTGCGGCATAAATATTGAGCCAATGGCAGGGCAATATTATGTCGCTGCGAAAGGCCTTATCGGGGGTTATCGGGGTTATCGGGATGGCCAGTTCGACATGGTAAACCCCTAAGCATCCAGAAGCGGGGGAACGGAGATGAGTCCCTGTCTTTCGCGGAACAATGCCCTAATCCCGAGTGTACAACTGTCCAAATCCGCACGTCGACCCGACTCCTCCCATTGGGCGTCACTCCTTGGGATGGACGCGGTCAGAAAGCAAGTAGATATGTAACATTGACCTTGAGATACGTTTCAAGGAACAACTTGGCCAACTTGGGCGAACTTGACGTCAATGCAAGAAGAAGTATTCAAACGGTGCGGGAACTGCGCGTAGGTCTAGTGGCGGTCCCTGAGCCAACGTCTTGGAATCTGCTTCGAATCCCACTGGCCCTGACGGAAAGGCCGAGACTCCAGTCGGAAGGGAAGGGGACGGATGCTTCTTGACAAATCAGCAACTTCAAGGAGCGCGGGACGCGTGAAGAGAGTTCGCCAGAGATGATGGTGACCAGGATGGTGGTTTGAAACAAACCCAGAGACAATGTGATGCGTTGATTGCCGCCATCGCCACATCAATGGGCTCCTTACTTTGCGACCTGCCACCAGCTGTGGTCGATGGATTTTTGGGGACCAAAACACGACGTCCAAACACGGCATCCTGTTGGGGAATATTTTTCCCAGCAGAAGAAACACTGAACCAAAAAACTTCCCACCTGGAGCAATGTTCTGTATCTAAATCCCCAAACATGGCACATTTTCGGGCGCCGATCACCCATCCAAAAATGGCCTTCGGAAAGGAAAACATACTTCATTTCGGCGCCGAGACTAACAAACCTAGGTACGAGGTTAAAATGTTATAGCATCTGTTTATAAGTAACTGGTGGAAACATTACAACTTGCGAACACGCTCATGACGCGGATCATCTCGCGGGAAGCCGGACGATTACGCATCACTACGACTCCGCACCCTTCTTTCCTTCCCCGACCTTCCATCGTCTTCCGCTGTCCTCACCGCAGAGCGTCGTTGCCAATGAGCTCCCAAGCACGAATCCCAAACGAGTTATGGAGCAAAATGTTCGGCTGTCTTACCACGGATAGTCTCGTGCAGCTCTCCCACACCAACCGCCTTTTCTGTGGCATATCGCGTCCGCATCTCTTTTCCGAGTTTTCATTCCATCCATATGCGCTTGTGAATGGCGCAGTGAAGGTCCCTCCATCCAGTATCGTCCAGCGGGCCCAAGAACGCCTTGCATTCTGGGCCTCACCCAGCATTGCGCCTTTCGTGCGCTCTTGCAAGATCACGCCATGGGAGCGCGGCGAGCGCCGTGGCCCCAAATTCTCCACCTCTAATGAGCGTTACGACCTATTGAACGCCTTCTTCGACAGCTTGATACATTTCTCCGGCCTTCACACGCTCCACGCTGTCGATATCCGATTCACACAAGTCGGACTGACAAGCTTGTGCAACTTGCCAAGTTTGCGCAGTCTGTGCATCGTTGGCCAGGACTTCGTTCCAGGCGAACTCATCGATACTTCATCTCTGAAGTTGAAACACCTTTGTTGCTTCGAGTTTCGCAACGAATACTCTTTCATGTCTGGGACAGCTGATGACTGGATTCCACTCCTACGTCTAGACGAGCTACACAAGCTCGAAGTCACCCTGACCCCTCATCTCATCACTGTATTAGACCGTATACCGTTCTTTCCGCAAATGCGGACATTATCGGTTAGGCTAGACGTTCTGGATGCATCCCAAAGCGTCGGACTTCTCGCGAAGTTCCCCGCGCTTACCGAGCTATCGATGAGCCAGGCTGGTCACCGTGATACCATCGGACGGAGTCTTTCCGCACGCGTCCCCCCTCCCGTTCTTCCTCACTTGAAAAAGTACAGCGGTGTCTACCAGACCTTGCACATGTTTGTTCCTCTGCCGACCCTCACACATCTCACCGTCGACATGTGTCCCCCCTTCCAGATGATGGCAGAGCTGAAGAATATTCGAACGCCACTTGATAACATCACAACGATGCATGTTGAGTTCGTCAGCGCCCCGGATGTAGTCTTGGACGAGTTTTTCGGGATTTTCCCTGCTCTCACTAGACTCCAAATCGAGGTGGCCGATGTGTTACCTCTCGATTTCGATTTTGAAGATCCCGATTTTCTAGAGGACGATCCCCATTGGATGGTACGTGATAGGATTCACAAGTCTACCCGATCATTTTTGACTGACTGCATACGTAGATTCCCGAGTTTCTCGAAGCGCTCACCAAGACACCTCTGCCTCCTCCTCTTGATCAACTCGCCGTCTTCTGGCGGGTTGAAACCGCCTATCTCCCATCCTTGCCCAATTTCAAAAAGTACAGCGGACTCCTGATGAAGAAGTATCCTGCACTAAAGGCAGTATGGTTTGGTCTCTACGGTTTCACATACCGCTCCCGCAAGGCGCAGGATGGAACGGTGATTGGGGAAGAGGCCATTGCAGATGATAACCACGGTACGTTCATCGAGATATTGGCCTGAAATGCGTTGCTAACTTGACTAGAAACGGTGAAGCGCATGTGTCGCGACTTTGACTCGTCCTGGGTTGATTTAGAAGTGCAGGTTTGAATTGGAATGATGTTATATTTTGCTAGATACTTCTTGGAACCGCACAATTTGTGCCTTGTCTTGCCGCTTTCGAGTTGCGTGTTTAAATGATACATGGTAGTCAGACGGCGGCCAATGTGATTCTTCTACCACGATACTTGCGGAGTGCTACTGCTCATTGTTCCGCAAGAACAATACATGGCACCTATTAAATGTCCAAGCGCCACCGAACCTCCATACTTCGGGTCTTCAACGTCCGAAGACGCTCCAGTTCCACGGCCATCTCTACCGAATCTACTGCGGAACTGTCTTCCACCGCCTCCCAAACCATCCAATCAGCAAGCTTGACTTGGGTAAGGGGATGCGACGCCCGTCGCCGTACACGTGGTAGCGCGCGCCTCGAGGAAAGTGAGGGCAGCCCGGACAGACTCAATCAATGGAATGCTCGGCGAATCCCCCCACCGCAGCATCGAGACTCTCCAGCGTAGACAGGAGCCACTCAACGCGCAGCGCGTCGAAGTCTGGCGCAGCAAGGTGGGTTCCGTGTCCATAGAGCTCCAGTGCCGTGAGGTTCGGCGTGGCGTGGGAGAGCAGGCGTGCATCAATGGGGGGAGCGTAAGTGGGCTAATCTGATTTACTGCAGCTGGGCGGCGTGACGCTCCCAAAATCGAGATGCGAGGGGGTTCCAAGGGTCTTCGCCCATAATATGAAGGTTAAGGGTCGCGGAGAGTGCGGGTAAGTGGAGAACTCCCAGGAAGGACTCGATGTCGGCGGTGCTCTCAACCCAGTCATCCACACCTGTCGTGAGTCAGAGGCGAGTTAGTTTCAGGAGCATCAGCATCGAGGCCTGGGAATCCCGATTGACGTCGGAGTGGATAGATACATCAAGAGTTGCTAGGTTTCGGGAGAATGGTAAGACATTCGTCTCCAGATACCGGTGCTAAGATAGACAAAATCCGGAGTTGGCGCCAGGGAAGGAAGAGGATTAGGTCGTGGCGAGGTACTGGAACGTGCTAGGTCCGAAAGTGGACGTTGTGAAGGCGGGGTAGAGGCATCAGAGTGGCGAAACGGCTGTGCCAAATGGACGTGGGCGCGTGCAATTCGATCTCAAGCAATGGGAAACGATTGTCTGCCATGGGCGCAGTAACATAATCCGCCACGTTTCCTGGAGAGTATGAAAGGGTCAATCTCTGCAAGTCGCTCGCATGAACGGCCAGAAGATGCCCGATGAACGACTTTTCCACGAGATCGTCATCGTCGCCCATGCAACCTATATTAATGAGGAATAAAAGTTTTCCCCTCCGGCCCCTCGCGAGCCAGCAGTCCGCAAATTCGATCATTGCGCGCGTCGCGCGCTTTTCGTCGAAGGTCCATTTGACGCAGCTCCAGAGTTCAGGTGTTTAATGCCAGGAGACGTCACAAGCAGCATATATGTGTGAGGTATATCGGGATGTTGTGGACGCCATGTGTTTCGCATCCATAGTCAGGCCATGAATCGCAGATCAGGATGTCGAACATGATTTCTGGAGGGAGGACAATATGTGTGCTGCCTCTGAGAGTACTGGCGCTGTCCCGTCTGTGTGTCTATCCCGAAGGTTAGAGCAGATACACCGGGAATCCGGGATAGAGTAATGAAGAATGCCTTTCAAATTCGGAACTTGCACGGCTGAACGTCAACGGTCGAACGGCCGAGGAAAGGGTGGGTTGTCCATGAGAGGGATGTTATTTATGCCGCACTCGTTCTCTCAAAGTCGCTACAGAGATGGTGCAAGTCAAGGGGCGTGATAACGGCATCGTCACCTGCCCGTCGCGTTCCCAGTTCAGGACCAAAGATACCACAACAACTGTTGAGGTGTCGAGACCTTTTTTCTCAAGCCGTGGCTTTCTGTCATGAGCAGCGCAAGTGCACGACCTAGGGAACACATAATTGTCGCGATTAAGTTGGTATTTGAACAATTCTCGGTGTTATTTATACATAGGATTAAAGAAATCAAGCCTTCACCTCCTCCCTCGCCAGCCCCAGCTTCCCTCGCTCCAGGTGAATGGAGAGTCCATGGAAGGATTCCCCGCGGAAGTTAGGCTGCCAGTGGATCGCCTCGACCGCCTTTCGTGAATTAATGCGACGCAACACTGCTTCTACCTCCTCGTCATCGCCCGCAATCGCAACGACATCCTTGGGCCCCAGAATGGGCCCGTTGTCGGCGAGGAGTTTAGGATCTACGCGCTTGGCAACTTCAGCGTGCATCTCGGGATCTGTCATCCCCAGGGCGTGTTCGCAAAAGTCCATGGTCCTTTGGAGCACGTCTTCGGTTACCGTAGGATCGGTATCAGCTTTTCCCTGGATCACTATAATACACGACTCTGATCAGCCGAGCCTATAGGGCAATTAAAAGCAGACATACCCGGTTTAATAAAATCGAACGCTCGGTCGAAATTGTCCTCCTGGATGTCAGAGAGAACGGGAACGGATTGGGACGTGATCTGCCGGTATGCGCTGAGGACTACCAGCAAAAAATCTGTGCGGTCAGTAAGTATGTTGGACACAACAAAGGTGCGAGCTGGTATACCGTGTGTATGACGTGCTGGTCTTCGTGGTGTGGAACTGGATAGCTTCTTCCTCCGTACACTGGCCTCGTATTGATGCCGAGATGCTGGCCGCGGCGGAAAGTCCAGCGCCGAACGCGAGATGTACTCCGGATGAGAAGAACGGGTCGATCTGGAAAATAATGAGCTCAAGCTCCTCGAGATAAATATCAGAATGTACTGACGAAAGCTGTAACGGAGGCACCGCTGGTCAGAAAATCGCGTAAACAAGTGATGTCTGCAGAAACTCACCTCCAGCGTCTCCGACAATACGATAGTTCGGGCCAGCGTGCTGGGGGGAAGAGTAACTGTAGTCGCCAGCGGACATCACTTCGCCCAGGGAATTTCGCACCGCCCAGCAACTTCGTCACCCCCGGGGACGAGTTTAAGCTGGTTGTGATAGTGTTGAGTGTTGACGTCGGGACCAGATAACGCGGCCTTCTTGGCCTTGCTCGAATCCTCCTTGAGCACAATGCCGACAGAGACCTTTCCCTTGGATAATGGTATAAACCACGCCCACCCGCTCTCGTCTGCGAACATTAATTAGGATTATCAACCAAGGGGGGAAAGCGCGCAAGGTGACACGAACCAGTCAACGCCTCCAACCAAGTTGCGTTCTCACGACTTGTTCCCGGAGAGTACATCCCCGCACCAGTCCAGTAACCCCAGAACGCAACGCTGCGCAAGGCCTTGTTGAACTTACGGTTCTTCAAGTACCTCGTGCTCATGATACCCGCCCGGCCCGAGGCGTCGACGAGCCATTTGAAGTTGATTGTGCCGGTGCCGCCCGCGTCAGATTTCCACTCGGCGGAAACGGGCTGCTTCTCGTTCTCAGCAGAGAAGTTGAGAGAAGTGACGGCGACACCCTCAATGACGCGTGCGCCGTTTTCGCCAGCATTCCGGAGAAGAATCTCGTCGAAGTCTGCGCGTTCCTGAGATGAAGTTCATCAATGGATGTCTTTCTAGATCTCAAATCGATTCAGATTAAACGTACCACGTTCCAAGCAGCGTTGTTGCGTGTTTCCGCGATGAAGTCAGTGTCTGGGAGCATTATAAGCCGTTGTATGCCATAAGGACGTCAAAATTGAACATACACCCTTCGCGCTTGGTCTGGTTGAATTTCAATGCAGCTCCGACCTAGCAGAATATGAGCAACAATCGGCATTGAAAATCCTGCAAGGTGGTCTACCTTGATACAAAACCCGTGGTCTATGACCTTCTGTTCCGCGCCAATGTAACGCAGGAACGGACGGCAGGAGGGAAGCATGCTTTCCCCGATATGGTATCTGGGGAAGTAGTCCTTCTCAAGGATTGTGACTTCGAAACCCTCTAGATATCCATACCGTCAGGAGAGTTGCAGGTGGAAGTCGTCGTCCGTACCTCGAGCCAGCGCCGCAGCGGCAAAGGAACCGGAGGGTCCTCCACCAATAACGAGAATGTCGGTAGAAGTAGGCTAATGAGAGTTCGATTCAACGTCCAATGCGTTCTGAACGAAGGACAGCCCACGTACGATGTCCTGGCCAGGCATGGTACTGGTGGTGGTTCGAAAATCGAATCTGTCTGTCAAAGCGGAAGGAGTCTGGCATATATATACGCCGCCTCGATCTCACACGATCGAGGCAGGTGGGCTTGGGTGGGTCCGTCATCTACACTAGGTTTTCTGGGGAAGAAGCGTCAGGGTTTATCACGGATCGCAGAGTCCGGATTGGTTGACCTTCTTCGCGCATCATCACACGAGGCTCAATAGACTTCATTAATCTTCCCAATCGGCATCAGAACAAGCGGCAGGGGAAAGTATCAGCCTGCCTTGTGCATCGAAGAACATGCATTGCCAGTTTGGGAGACGCTGATAGGAGCAACCGAAGAGAACCTACCGAGGACGAGAATATAATGGGCTCTCCAGCCCTGCCCTTCAATTCAGCCCTTCAGTTCAGGAATGGCTGGAAAGAGGCAGAGCTCCAAGCGAGCGCACCTTTCTCCACCAGGATAAAACGAGGACCCATCACTGGCGCCGGTAAAATAACGCGCACCGTGACCTCGGCAATGGATCCCCGTACGCAAAATATCTCTCACATGCATATATTTGTGTTTTTGTTAGACAAACCCCAAAGTCCCTGTTGACGCGAATATATCAGAAATCCACCAGAAAATGAGAAGGTTTGAGACGTAGAAGCGCAATACAGACCAATGCAATGGCAGACGTACATTCAAGTACCTACCATCAATGATATAATTTGAACTTGCTATGCTTGACGGCAGCACATCTCGCCGAGGCGTAGTTCTTTTGAATGCATCTCAAAGAACAGCAAAGAACTATTAGCAGCTGTGCCGTAGATGTGCCGGGACATACCATAGATTATCATGGCTTTAGGAAGACTGGGAGACATGAGAGAGCCCTGCAGTATCGATTCCCCTTCTCATCAATTTCTGATCTTCCGATGTCCACATAACTTGACTCCTTCCCTGGAGTATTCGTTCATGCGGCGTGTCTCCTTTTAGTTGGAAGCCATTTTCGTCAGGAGATGAATGATTGGTGGCGTCACAAGCCACGCGAGCAAAGAGCATCCATCGGAATGCTAAGCAGTCAAACTTAGACGTCGACTGAGCTGAGACCGGGATGCTGTGAGGATTCCCCATCGTTCTTCCTTCAGCAGAGAAGCTCCCGAACACATGGCCGTGGGTGGTCAAGAAAGAGAAGGTGACTGCATCCGACATCGGTCGGGTATCGTCGGCAACAACCCTGAATCTCCCTGCGCGGTGGCATATTGCTGCCGTGATTGGCATAAGACCGGTAGATCCGGAAGGCTGACAGAGATCGGCAGAGTGAAGTCTCCAATTCAACTCCAATTTCTGGGAGGGCTTCTAAATTTTTTTTGGACGTGACGACCAGTCTCTTGGATCCTGCTGGGGGAAGGGGACGGTCTGGGCCGATCCAAAAAACGTTCCCGAGTAACGCCGATGAAATTCACAATGGTCAGAGAAAAAATACAAGAGAAGGCATGCAAATTCAAACTTCATAATTCCAGATCGGCCTAGAAAGCGCAAGAAAAGCGAAATTAATAAAAATTGACATCATGCAGTCTGTAACGACGATTTCGGAACGAGGTATGAGTGGGGGTGCGGATGGCCTCGACCCAGTCCTGTACGACATACCGCACCAGAAGGGTAGTCGAATTTCCGAGGCTCGAGGAAGTCGTGGGGGGTTGGGGCTTTGGGAAGACGTTTTCCAAAATTCGTTCCGATCATCGCCGGTGGTATTCGCAATTCGTTACAAAATCCAAAATACAAACAAAATGAACCCAACTTCAACTTCAACTTGTCCTTCGTACCTCGCGCACCACATACATTTGCTCCAAACTCGCAAGATCCCATCGCCTCACACAATCGGATCGGCAATGACATAGCTCGAGTCCGTCTGCGGACAATGCCACACCTCGACGAGCTTCCACCCCGCCTGCAGCAACACGTCATAGAACCCTTCGAGCGTTCGCTCTGTCCCGCCAAGGAGGTTGTGGACCTGCAAAGGGAAGCGAGATTAGTTTTAATGAAGCGAGGTTAAAACATAACGTGAAAGGGAAACGGAAAAGCGAGATTAAAGAAACATGACTTATAAGCGCAAATCGTAATTAAAGCGTGGCGAGACAGAAACAATGACAGCGCTAGAGAAAACACGCCACACACCGTGAGATCATAATAATACAACGGCACGCCGGCCATCCCATAGTTGGCGAGCAGCGGGGGGGCCGCGGGCGAGCGTGGGGCGCCGAGGATGGGAATGGCGTTAATGTGAGGGTGCGAGGTGTTGGATTCGCTGCCTCCCGTACACGCGGTTGCAGCAATGTTCTCGATTATCACCAACTTGGCTATTGGGTTGATAAATCAATAAAGTGAATCCGGAGCTCGGAAGGCAACAGTGAATATTAGCTCACTATCTGGCCTCGCCGCAGCCCTCAGGTGCGTGAGCATCAGCACAACGTTGGTGTCCGACCAGTCGTGCACGACGTGTCGTACGAGGAAGGCCGCCGCATCGGTCACGGGCTGAGGCTCGAGGAAGTTGTGTGCTAAATGATAACATAAGTAGGTATCAGCGGGTTGACTGGCATGACTACGGGTAGCAACGGGTAGCAACGCACCTTGGAATTCGACCAACCCAGCCTCAACGTGGGAAGGGAGGAACTCTTTCCAGTGCTGCGGAGAGACGTAAGTCAGCACGGATCCGCGTCCAATACGGGTCCTCGGGGTTCTGGAGCTGATGGGAAATAAAGCTAGGTAACTCACTGCCTTCGACTGCTCAATAACAGGCCCTCGGTCCTGGTTGACGACCTTCAATTGCGGGTACTTCTTCACGATGGACAGCGAGGACGCGCCGAGGCCGCCGCCGACGTCGACGATGACGCTCCCGGCGGGTAGAGAGTCCCATTTGAAGCCTACAACACGGGTTCATCAACGAAAAAAGCCGCATTTGGATGTAGGGCGACAAGAAAACGCACCGCGGAAAATTGTATCCTCCGGCTCCTCTGCCGCCGACCCCTGCATCGCAATCCCGAAACGCGTGAGCCGCGCCTTGTTTGCCGGGTTTTCAAACCACTGGAACATGTTCTCGTTCGTCCTGAACGCGCGCATGTGCGCGGTCGGCGGGCCAGCGGGGTCGAGCATTGTGTCGGTCATGTAGGCGGAGGCTTTGAAGGCTTCTTCGGAGCTATGTAGGGTAAGTAGATGATATGGATGTGAGCGAAAGAGAATGGACTGAAATGGGGTAGACAAAGACCAACATGAATTCTACGAGGGCGGAGAGGCCGTTGGTTTCGAGCAAGCGCTCCTCGGGCCTATCGGAAAGGTATCAGAAAGCACGTTTAAACATGTACATGAAGACAACTTTGCGTATAAGACGTCTGCAGGCTTTCCTTTGTCCATGGTGGACGAGATACGGTTGTTGGCAAACACATCTGTCGAGACCTCACGGAAAATGTGGTGCGTCGCGAGAAGACGGAGGATTCGAGCTTGAGGGAGGATGTGAGGAATAGACGGGTGAGGCAAACTCGAGATTGTTGCTCACCGAGGAGTTTGGGGTCGACATTCCCCTTCGCAGCAATTTCCTTAACGTGCAATCCCTACAAAGTAATCATTTATGTATGAAATAACACTTAGACAAATTTCCCATCCATACCTGCGGCCCAGCGTCCCTCAAAATCTCAGCAACATTGAGCTCAGCTGCCGCCCGCACGGAGGAGGATATCTGGAACTGCAAGGAAGCTCAGCGAATGTGGGGCGGGGCGATGGATATGGGAGTTGGGGCACTTACAGCATGCGCACTATTCAGAATGGAGACCGCGGGGTCCCGCATGACGGCAGCGATCTGGCCTGCAGCCGCGACGAGGTTCTGGATGGCGCCTGCCACGACAGGGTCCCGTCGGAGCGCTTCCGCGGGGGGCGTGTGGATTGAAGGGCTCATTGAGCGACGGCGGGGTTAATCCGGCGCCGCTGTAGGTGTCTTCGACGGTCTTAACGGCGCCAGCGATTATATCGGACAAAGCGCGGAGGGTGGTGAGGGAGTCCATCTCTGTGTGAGGCGCAGGAGGAAAGGCGAAGAGCTAAATAAAACTCTTAGTGGAAGTGGGTTTAGAGAGGCCAAAGCCAAAGACCGAGTTTCTGTTGCCAACAACCCCAAATCCGAGATCCGCCTGGTCAATGAGCTAGCCAACTGTCGCCATCTCCTGATTAACAACATATTGAAAGGCTACAGTGGGAGAGAAGGCAGAAATATCACAGAGAGAAGAGGGAAGTCTCAGAAGACAAGAGCTCGCCGTAACTGGTATCATTGATGGGAATGATACATCATTGATGCTGATACACTCCCTTCTTGACCCGAACTATCCTCCCACTGTCTTCCAGAGGCTGAGACTGCTTTGATTCGCTGGATTACGGATTTTTTAACAGTTGACCTCCGTTATCGCTCCGTTGTTATATATTCCACGTGGCGCCTGGTTAGAAACGTCCAAATCAATCTGCACGGAGTCTTCTTCCGGACAATCCACCATCTGCACGCTTTGACATGAAAACCCCTGGCTTTCTTCGGACTCTGCGCAACAAATATTTGGAGTATTCTCTGTCTATTTGACTGCTGGAATACGTTTCAGACCGGTGTATCTGTTTGGCCTGTCTCTTTTGCGTCTTCCATGTCTTTCGCGATGTACTATGGCACTGCACTGCCAACTATTGCTCCACCTAAGGTCGACACTTGGCTCCTACCGATTTGAAGCCTCTCGGTTAATTGGTTTTGATTCCGCCAAGTCGATTGTCGATCACCTCGGGGATTGTCCCTCCCGGACTTGACGGAACGGAAGGAGAGAAACTTTATTTCCTCAAACTGTGTCTGATTGTTGATTGTTGATGTAATCGAAAGTAACGGACCCCAAGTTATCATCCAAGGGGCCGAGGATGCCACCGTGTGAGCCATACTTACGGTAACTTATCGCCATGGCTCATGACGCCGTCATTTTGATTTGCGCCACAATGAAGGGTGTCGTGGCTGTTGCTTGGGATTCAGACGACCATACTCGTAGCAGTTGATCGTTGAAAGTAGACTCAACACGCGGCCCGTATTCAGTCTCTGTCGAAAAAGTGCGAGGTCCCGTTGCAACACCCTGCTTCTCGGAAGACAGAAACGTCGGGTCCTATGCCGGAACGGTAAGCAAAAGCCGATCCGCAAGTGGACGGAAGCCCAGGTTTATATAGGTTTATGTTTCGCCATCTCCATCATGCGGGGAACCATCAATTTCGCGCTTCTTGGGGTCTGCCGTGGCGCTGAATATGATTGGGTATGATACAAATTCCTGGCGGGGCCTGGGTGGAGATGCCCGGTGCGAACCAAGATCCCAAATCCGGGAAGCAATGCCAAATTGGGCTCACGCATGAAACAACCATCGTCACCGCCTTAGCTTTAAAAAAAGCTCGGTCGGTGCTTCGTATGTGTTCTTCTTCTCGCGAGACCACCAACCCTTCATTGTCAAGTTCAGGATGTCTGCCCCTCCCCCCGTCTGCCGGTCCCCCGCCAACCGGTCCCACATTCGATGTCCGCCTCCTGTACGTCCTATTACACTCTAATCTCTGCTTTCCTCCCTGATGCACATAACAGCTTCGGTCCACTTTTGGTCGGAGTTTTTTTCAATATGATTTTGTACGGTGTACGTCCTCTTCCTCTTCCCCGCTTTTATGGTCTTGGTTTTGACGCAATCAATAGGTGTTGATCGCCCAGGTGTGTATTCATTCGAGAAGCTGTACTTCGATCGATATTGACGAGCCCAGTAGCAACTAACCTACTTCCAAACGACGCGAAAGGATCCGTTATGGATGCGCACTTTGGTAAGTTAGGTCTCCTTCATCATCACCCGGCTGAATTCAATCCAATCCACAGGTGTGGAGCGTCTTCACGGTCGAGACAGCGAACACGGCATTCGACATGTACATAATGTACCAGCCGCTGATACTGAAATATGGTGGACTCCCCCGATGACCTCCCCACTCTCTTCATAACGCGTGCGTCTCGTTCAATGCCATCCTCACCGAGTCCTTCTCTAATTAATTTTCTTTCCAGAACCCCTCTGTGTCATCCTCGTCGGCTTCCCCATTCAGCTCTTCTTCATCTGGCGCATCCGGACCCTCACCCAAAATAACCTCCTGCCCGGCATCATCTTCCTCTTCTGCTTGGTCGCCTTCGGCGGGGGTGTGTGGACGACCGTCATGGTCCCTATCGTCGCCAAGTTCCGCAACATCCCACAGCTGTATCGGAGCGCGGAGGTGTGGCTCATCGCGTCGGGCGTGACGGATATATGTATTGCGGTGTCGTTGGCGCTTGCTCTCGTGCGTTCTTTATCTTAAATCTTGGGGAACTTGAACTCTGACAAGGTTATTTTCTTTCTTTCTTTCTGAACGCAGAGGAGCAAGAAGACGGGCTTCGCACCTACGGATACGGTCGTGGACAAGATTATTCGGAGTGCGTTCTTCCTTTTCTTCCCTCCTCCTTTAACTAATTATTTATTAAACAGTGACGGTTCAGACGGGCATCGTAACGTATGCCTCCTCCCATCTTACCCTCTTCCCTCTTACTAACAATCCATTCATTTATTCAACAGCGCCCTCTTCAGTATCCTCGACGTAGTCTGCTTCCTCACCCTGAAGGGCGAAACAGTAAACTTCATATGGAACATCCCCCTCAGCAAGCTCTACTCCAACTGCCTCATGTCGACGCTCAACGCGCGCTCGTCCTTCGACCGCAACATGAACGGCGCGTCACATCACTCGTCGGGCAGGTACCCCAATGCGAACAACGTGGTACTCTCGAGCGGGCCGGCGTTCGCGGCGGATAGTAAGCTTCATGATACGACGGTATGAAGTTCTTCGAGCCCGATAGAATCGTCATTGACAAAACGCCATTGTCAGACCTTCAACCAAGAGGAGACCCTCAACGCAACGGATAGTCAGTTTAGTGGGATTCGTATGACCAAGGTAAGTCTGAGTCGGCGTCAACGTTAACAAATCTCCGATTGCCCCCGCTGTCGTCGCCGAGAGCTCATGAATTTTTATCTATAGATTGTGGAGCGCGTGTAAAATCATCATGATCATGTTTTGGGTTTAGATTCCGAGGCCCGTTGGCATTTTGCATTATTTTTATACACCTACCTACTTATGTTTCCGAAGCCTGTTATCTCACCGTCCTGTCCTGCGTAGCCCCTGCAACCTCTCCACCTGACCTTCTTATCACCGAAGTCCTCGAAGAAGGCGGTGCACGGTCATAATTAGTAGCACTTTGCATACGCACTGCCCCGTAACCAACCATATGCGCATCCGGCAGGATCGCCACGAAGCACGGAAAGATGGTGGCTCAATTTGGCTTCTTATTCGCACAAGCGACGGCGGAGCGAAGGTCGCCGTGACACTTCGTGTAGGATATAATCCTCCCTCGAGGAATGGCAGATCTGTACAAGTCTGCTAATCAGTCTGAGCTGCCCATCATTCGTGCTCATTCATCTAGGACGAGTGTTTACCTCACTCTTTGGAAGCATCACTTGGCAGTTTGAAGAAGCCAAGAGCAAGACTAGAGTGTGAAATCTCGGGGCGTTCCGCCGCGCTCTACGGACTGAGGTCGGGCGAGGCGCCACCGGGCGCATACATACATTCACGGGGTAGGCCTAGTCTGTAGTTAAGCGAGCGATCGTGCAACGTCGCCGGCTTATTACAAATCATCGGAGTTTGAAATCTTCTGGTGCCTACCCAGCACTTCAAGTAAGTCTATCTACAAACTTTGAGAGAGAGAAAGTATTGAAATCCATATCCCAACCCAACTGCGTCCTTAGAATTTCTTCTTTTCCCCCCATTCCTACCGAATAAACCTCACTGATTATGTCAGGATTTGTCATCGATTGAACCGTTGAGTCTCGACCTCATGGTTCTTCAACCCTTCCACTTCGAGTTGGCGGAAGAAATTTTTCATTTTAGGCTCGTAAATACTAATGTGACTTCAGAATTGTGAAAAACACCTCCTGGAGTGCATCTCAAGCTCTGAAAGAAATTTGTGATTTGTAATAAGCCGGCCAACGATCGCACGATCGAGGTTATCAACAGACTACAACATGCGAGGTACGAGCATCATTGTTGTAGCGTCTGTCTACGAGAGACTAGGGTAGGCCTTACAAATATAATTATGACTGCTATTTCTTGATGGACAGGCCAAATGGCTTGGGACGAGGTACCTCACCGAAGATGCCCGGTATATTTTGTCGCGAACCTGGCCGGCGAAACCCGACTTAATACAAATGTGTCTGTCCAGAAGGTAAAGTAAATGGGTCCTTGGAAATCGAATGAGAGATATTGCTTCACTTCTTGAACAAGATCTACTTGAGAAATCACGGATCACGGATGTTCGACGTTGACTCGGAGGATGATAAGGATTTCATATTCAATTCGCTCTCGGATCTCCAAATAAACCTCCGAGCTGTTGAAGTCCGCATTTGCAGAACTGACAAGGTTTCAACAGGCACGTCTTTTGCGCGCCCTTTATGAATGGTATCCCCATCTCTGTGGTCATCCTCACTTGTTTATCTCAGACAGGGTTCCGACGAACAGAGCCCGAAACGCAGTCCGAGAGCCATCCCCATCTGAGAGCATCGTTCCCAGCGGGGCCATAAATCCCGGACCTTCACCCGTACCGCATGGCCTGCCACGGAGGACTTCTGAACATGAGTAGTCGAAATGAATTAGCATTCCACAGCCGCGGGATTGGCCAATTGCTGAGAACATCGCGGCATGCAATTTTTCGAGGAAAACACACGGTGCTTATTGTCGATTTTCTCGCGAACATATTTTGATTTCGGGCTGGTCCGTCCCTTTGTAATCTCTTGTCGGAAAAATACAGACATTGTTTATGAATCGTATGTGCGACGTTTCCGACCACAGGTCCCTAATACTTTGCACAAACTGCGCTCCATTGAGACTTTACGTTGGTGAATACACCATTGCACTTTTCTGAGTCTCTGACCACGCAACAACTATTAAACACTACAAGAGCGCTCTGGGGTGCGAATCGGTCAGAAGCTGAGCGACCAATAGATAAGTTACTGAGAACTTTAGGGTAGATCCCGGTAAGTGGTGCCGGAGTGTTGATAGCGGAGGTTGAAAAGGCTTCGGACGGACACGCGTAATCATATCAAGAGGGCGATTACTTTCGGTCGTCTAAGTTCAATCGTCGTGAGCGAGACAATATCATGCGGTGATAAGTGCCGGTCGTAGCACTTGGACCCGCCTCAAAGTAGCTTTTCCATTCATTCACAATAGGGCGTTTCAAAGTTAAGATGTTGACCCTGACTTCTGCCTCAAGTTCTGCTTGATATTATTTGGCGCCTGTTCCTTGACTCGAAAGTATCTCCGTTCCTTACGGTGCTGGCCAAACATCAACGGAACGTCGGGCAAGACTTACAGGCGACAACTCTTGTAGTGCTCAGTGAATATTCCTCTATTCTTTGTATGCTAGCTACAGGTGCGTGATGTAATCTAACATCACCAGAATGAGTCTTTATCCGGAAAGTAGCCTTGAAAGCCGTATCACTCTCTTTATAAAATTACGTGTGTCCGTCCAAAGCCTTTTTAAACTCCGCTTTTAATCTGTCATTCCGGCAGCTCGGATAAACCTTCTTATTTAGTTACATCCAGCAAGTAGGAGCCGGCGCAAAGCGCCGGCGACTGCTTGATGTTGAACTTTCTCGGCGAGCTAAGCGGATCATTCCGCTCGGGAAATCTCGGTAATGGTTTGATTGGCCCAGCACTTTCTCTCGAAACTCTGCCTTTGGCCTCACCCTCGCTATATCGAGACTCCCGTCGCAGTAGGATGAAGGAACAGTTCCGAATCCATTCAGCATCCTACGCTCAATCAGTACTCCTCCCGCTGTTTGCATTCCACGTCTGCCAGGCAAGTCTGACCGCAGCATCCCTCGAGTGTCGTTGTAGCTAGCGCAGTGGACAAGACTAAGGGATCAGCTATTATCGTGCTGGTTCAATGTATTCCCGACGGCTGTTGGGTATTTCGTCTCCCACTGTCCCAGGCTCCTGCGATGCGTCCCTTGTACCTAATATTCGCAATCTGGTTTTCCTCTATTATTCTGTAATAATCGTGCACTCCCGCTAATCATACAATTTCCTGGACAGAACACATGTATAACCTGATTTGAAATCTTTCCCGCGGAAACTCTTCATTCCCGGCAGCCGACGGCGCCCGATACTAAGGTAGGAAGTCTTGTCCCTTTCTTCTGGTTGATTTGGTCGGTTTTTCGAAGGGCCCGCAGCAAGATTCAATGAATGGGGACTATTGTTCTCTCAGCATGACTTTCGGTTTCCATGCCCCAACCAATCAGCACATTGTCATCATCAAGTGCACCGTGGGTGAACAATTCAACTTCAATCAGCCGAATTCTCAAATCTGATTAGAAGTCTCGCGCACCTGAGATCTGAATTGCTTTCACATAACAGTATGATGTAGATGCGATCCAAGTTCTTGATTTCTTGTTTGATTTCGACCTTCAATGCCGGAACGGTCCTTCGAAATTACTCGGCGCGAGGGCCCGAAGAGTCTGGGACAACTCTGGGCACGAGCACGCCGCTCCTTCGACAGATGAATTCCCACCCATAAGTAACAACATCTCTCTTGACGACTTCCCCATTATTGATAACATGCCTGCGCTCTTGCAGTCAGAGTTGAAACCATGGCCGCTGCCAAAGGAGACGGAGACCGATCTTGACTGGGCGCCGCTCGCCATCATTGACTTCGCAAAGTGGGACATGCCGGGCGGCAAAGAAGCATTGGCGCGAGACCTCGCCGACGCTGTGCGGAATATGGGTTTTTGGGTGGTCACCAACCCTGGGATTCCGCAAGAGGCCATGGATCACCAATTTGCTCTCGCAAATACGTTTTTCAGCCTTCCGGAGGAAGAGAAGCTAGAAGTTACTTTTGTGGCTGGAGTGTAAGAGCCCGTTGTATTGATTTTATCGGCGCTCGCTGAACAATGGACTTCATACAGGAGTTGCAACGGATATCGTCCACCTGGATTTGTCCGCAATACACCGCACAAGGAGAATCTCGAGATGGTCGGTTTTCTCGTCAATTCATTTGACCTAACTCATCGGCGTCCTCAGGTTAATCTTCACAAATTTACTCCCGGTACCAACCGGCCACGGCACACCTTTATCAAACGGCACGAGGAGGAGATTACCGCCTTCCAGAAACTCGTTTTCGACGCAGTGATCACAAAAGATTTTCGTTTTGTTCGCTATTATTCTCGAGCTTCCGGAAAACCACTTCACGGATATGCACCAGTTTGACAAGGAAAGCGACGACCACATTCGATTTGTATGTCCATCTTGAATTTAAGGAACACTGACGATGACCATGATACCTTAGATTAAATACAGGCCGCGAACCACGGAAGAGGATAAGGCGGTGAATGATCAATGGATGGCGGGGCACACAGGTAACCCAACTTCGGAATTCATTCGTGCTTCGACAATAATGATATCTTTTCAAGACTTTGGCTCCATTACACTCCTCTTTCCGCAGCCCATTGCTGCGTATGTCTTTTTCGAAGAGTATTCGTTTCCCAAATGACTTTATTTCAGTCTGCAAGTGAAAACGCCTGAAGACGAGTGGAAGTGGGTGAAATACGTCGAGGGTGGAATTGTTTGTAATGCAGCCGACTTGATGTCGTTGATGACCAAGGTGACCAGAGATATTGTTATGAGGTATATTCGCTCACCGCAAAAATTTCAGGGCTACGTCAAGAGCGCAATCCACCGCGTCGTACGTCCACCTCCGGACCAAGCGCACCTGGAGCGCCTCGGGATGTTCTTCTTCGTACGGCCTATGAACGACGTGATTATTAAGCCTTCCTTCAGCCCCGTTCTTAAACGAGAGGGTCTGTGGACAAAGGAGGATGACGAGTTTCCTGTTGAGAACGCTGCTACGTGCGGAGGTGCGCGATTATCCTCATCCTAATGTTTGAACCGAGTCGCGTAAATTTATGTTTTTCCCCAGAGTTCGTTATTGCGCGGATGCAGAACTTTGATTTGAGCCGGACACCACAGGGAAAAGGAGAATGAGGTGGTGCGGGTCAAGAACTGGGAGGTGTTGAACAAATACTAACCGATATCCGCTCCAATCTTTTGTATCCACTCGCTTCAACCACGATCCTAAGTCGTAGTTTTGTGTACAAGAAATTCGTTTAGAACTAGTCCCTAAACCTCCGGAACGAGAATGTAACTTAGAAATTCTGAACATAAAATCTACCCTGCGCCGCCAAATTCTTGCTTATGAGCACTCACGGCCGATGAGCGAGGGTCTGAATCAGCGTGAGAAAGTGGGAGTGATGACGGATCAAGGGGCCTTCGGCATGCCACCTCAGCTCTTGCCTTTTGCCATCTCTGGCGCAGACTCGGTGTTCGGCAATACAGCATCGGCATGGCATCAAGTGCCCGCTCTTGGCGCTTTGCATGCCTTCTGAAGCACATCTGGAGATCTACAAAAAAAACACCAAATTCAATACAAGTGCTGCAAGTAGGAATTCTCGCCGCCCTGCTGAATGTTCTGGGAGTATAACTCACCGGACATCTTTCTGCAACTCAGTAGACCTTGATTCCCTTCCAATTATTGCGCTCTCCTCACGCGGCAGCAACTCATCTTGAAAATGATCTTCTAAAGGCTTATCACCACCCTTCATCTCGCGGGAAGCACATCTATTGCGATGTCTGCTCTGAATAGCACAATTTCATCCCGCATCGGAAGTCATCTGTATCAACTTCTCCGGCGGCAGAATGGCTTGCTCATGTGCTATCCTTTACGACCTTCACTGGAAACCGAGGTTTTCCATGTGAGATGTCACCGCGCCTGGATAAAAACTCCTCCAAACGTGAGTGGGTACTATGATGTTGCCCACATTTTCCTAATTGATTTCATTGTTGCCTTCCACGAGCTTCCATGTATCAATATATGCGACGCGTGTTGGTGGCTCACGGTGTTTGATGGGGTGATAGAAGGACTGAGGTCACCGGGGCTCCGTGAAATGCGAGTATTCGTTGTCCGGACGTTCCCCAGCGGCCGACAGACATTCTGATTTTTTCCCTTGTGGTCAGTCGTAAGTAGTTCCCACCATCAATCATGTCACAATGGACGGACGACAGCCCAGTTGGATCGAGCTTCTGCAGGGCCAAAGTGCTATCAGGAACCTCTGATTTCGCACCAACTGCAGTAGTCCAGTAATGGAGGTGCATATTTAATGCGGCGAAGCGCATCACGCACCCTTAGGAAGCCCCAGGAAAATGTCGCTCAACCTTCATACGTAGGATTCCATCTCGCTCTCCCTGTGCCCATCCAATCTGATGTCGTTCGCGTTTGTCCCGCAGAGAACCCGGTTTCGAGACGCTCCAGCTCCACGGTGGACAACGTCCGGACCCAAACACGAAAGCCCGAGCCGTACCAATTTTTCAGACAGCTGGCTATGTTTTCAACAGTGTCCAGGTAATATATTCATGTCACAAGAATACGTCGTTTAACACTGATATTCGATAGCATGGCGCCAATTTAGCTTCGATGAAGTATGTATCTGAGAGAATCACTTCCACAAGTCGATTCTAACATTCGGCCATCGCAGAGAAGAAGGATATCTCTATAGCCGAGTCGGCAACCCCACCGTCGTGCGTCTTGCGTTGAGATCTATGAATGTTTCCCCTGATCGGCGCATTCCTCTGGTAGTCCGTGTTTGAGGACCGAATGGCCATGTTGGAGGGTGGTGTAGCTGCTGTGGCCGCGTCCTCTGGACAGTCTGCGATCACGCTCACGATTACGGCCATCGCGCACTGCGGAGATAACATCGTGACAGCGTAAGAGATCTACCGTGGCCCATCCAACGTTCTTGTGCGCTTACTCCACCAATTATTCAGATCCCGATTGTACGGAGGGGTAAGTTTCCTTTTTGCTCATTTACTCTGCAAAGGCTAACTGCATCTGTTATAGACCTATAATCTGTTCAAGAGTTCGTATCCATTATGCCATCCCGACGTCACTCTGATCTTGATCTTGAACGTGCAGCTACCCTGCGAAAATACGGCATTACTTCTCGTTTCGTGCTGTCCTACGATGTGAAAGATTTCGAGTCCGAAATCGACGAGAAGACCAAAGCCCTCTACGTGGAAATCATAACCAATTCCGACGGCACGCTAACTGATGTTCGAGCGATGGCTGATGTATGCATTTATTCTCTCAATCTGCAGTGTTATGTTTATCTCCATGTTTTATAGCTGGCCCACCGATATGGCATTCCCCTGATAGGTGCAGCCGATGTCTTTCCTTTCAATTGCGGAGCTAACGTCAGAGGATTGACAGTTGATAGCACATTTGCCATGGGAGGCTATATAATAAGACCAATCGACCACGGCGCAGATATCGTCAGTAAGTTGATTGGTTCAAAATCCTGTTTTCTGGTGTTCAATAGATGCTCTTTCAGTCCACAGCGCGACGAAATGGCTTGGCGGGCACGGGACAACTATTGGAGGCATTCTCATCGATTCTGGTGTGTGTTGAATCCGGGATCGCACGGTTCAGTATTCTGATAGTGCGCAGGCAACTTCGACTGGCGCAAATACCCGGGTAAATATCCCGCGATGACAGAGCCGTGCCTCAGCCAGGACGGGACTATTTTTGGCGACAAATTCTATCCGGCTGGGCTGGCCACCTTTATTCGCGCAGAGGTAAGTAATTCGATAGATCAACTCCGGCGCCGCGGTGACGACCCGGAATCCGGACTGACCTAACTACTCTACACTACAGCTCCTCCGCGACACGGGGCCCTGTCTGAGCGCAATGTCGGCATTCTTGATTCTTCAGGGGATCGAAACGCTCAGCCTGCGTGCCCAAAGGCACTGCGACAACGCCCTTGCAGTGGCCACGTTCGTGCCTTTTTTTGCTGATGTTTAGCTTATCGAGGACTTAATTGAATCCACCCACCAGATACCTCGACGCCCACCCTCATGTTGAATCAGTGTCCTACGTCGGGCTTCCGGATCACCCTTCTCATCCGCTAGCATTGAAGACTCTCCGTGCCGGGGCGTACGGCGGTGTCATCACGTTCTGTCTCAAAGGAAAGGTGCACCATGCGATTACCTTCATCGAGAGCCTCCGCCTGGCGACTCAACTAGCCAATGTCGGTGCGTACAAAGACCCATACTTCTAATCAAGACATTTCCACCAACAAGCTAATTTGATTTGGGATGAATTAAGGCGACGCCAAGACGTTGGTCCTCCTCCCCTTCGTGACGGTCCAAGCCCAACTCACGGAAGACGAGCGCATCACCAGTGGTGTTAGCCCAAAGTTGATTCGTGTATGTCCAATCAATGGTTGGCACCGCCAATGCCTTCTCACTTGCTCCGTCGTAGATGTCTATCGGAATCGAATCGGCGAAGGACATCATCGGCGATATAGAGGCGGCGCTGCGAATTACATTCCCTGAATGAATGAATGTGCGGAACTGAGTGGGCGGTTGGATACATTTCTCTGTTTTCTGCTTAGCACATGGAAATCTTTCTTCTTTGTTATTCTCCCTACAGTTCCTCCAGAAATTTCGGGTCTTCTCTCGCTTGCGTTCTGTATTTCAAATACCGCAATAAAGCCGACGATTGGAAGAGACGAATTAGTATTCAGCTTTTTGAATACAGGTAGTAGGTGGGTAGATAGAATTACACGGCACGGTCCCACTCAGGAACGCCGGAAATCGGAAGGACCTGATGGTTCTCTCAGTTCAGAATAACCGGCCAATGGCGCCCCGGAGTACAGATTCTTGCGGATGGTCATATCACCGACGTCCTTCCGTGTCGAAGAATCATAGCAAGGCAAGATCCGACGAGGATCTTGACGGCCTCGCAACTCAATGACATACGTTGAATTGGACTGAATTGAATTGCAAAGTGATGTTGGACGATTTCCGCGGCGACTCGCGAAACTAAAACCATCACAGAAGTTTGATGCACCACTGGCAGGAGATAGCATATCCTTTTGAGGTTGAGGCTCGAAGAAAACTGTTAGCCGTTATTATATGACTACTACAGCCTTGTGAAACCAGCAGCCAGGCCGCGATATGTTCATGGTGGACTGCGCTCGTTTCGCTCAGGAAAAGTTGAACTCATGCCAAATAAACCCAGAGAGCGACAAGTTCGCTTAACGTCTTGAGCTTTTCCCACCATCTCACCGCATGTCGATAACGTGATTACCACGGGCCAATCTAGTGCCGATTTCTACAGATTTTCCACACAGCTCAAACTCTCGAACGCAGTTTACGGCGCAATCAGGTTCTAAGTTTGCATCAAAGCCATTCATCTGATGACCAAACGTTAACGGCCACCCACGGGCGCTCGCGAAGGTTCACTCGTGCCTGCAAGGACTCTAGGACCTGTGTCTCCTCCCTGTCCCCCCTATTCTCGCAGATAATCTGGATAATTTTGTGATTTTGAACTGAAAGGAAGCTTAAATGAACTCCTACCTTTCTTCGCTCGCAGCGGGCATCGTTCTAGCCTTGTGCTCGATCTTCTGGGCTCGTTTGCGGCGGTCTACTGTGCGTACCTGCTCGTTGCTGTGCCAATTAGATCCCCTAAATCTTTGATTAGTTGAATTCCATTCCAGCCGTCGGCCCCTCAGGTGTATTCTCCTCGTACCTTGGAGCCTACGCGTATCTGCGAAATGCGCCCAAAGTTGTGCAGGAGGGATATAACAAGGTTCGTCCTTTCGAATCTGAATGTAATCCCTTCACATCTAGCCTGGCCAGTATAAATCCAGTGTATTCCGCGTACCATATTACGATAAATGTGAGCGCCCGACTCATCTAACTCGATCTTTGCCAATTTAGATATGCAGGGGTAGTGGTCGTAAGCTCGCCTCAATTGGTTCACGATCTGCGTCAGTCCAGAGACGAAGATCTGTCTGCAGTACTCAGCTTCGGTGCTGTCTGTACCAATTACCTTTGGGTCTATCTTGAATACTAACACAATGTTTAGATTTTCGCCGCCAAGTACACTCTTGGACCCGCATTTGTTACAAACGATTATCATGTCAAAGTCATCCAATCTTCAATGACGCGGAGCCTCACTGCGCGGTTCGCTGATATCAAAGACGAGGTGTCGGCCGCCTTTCAGGATGAAGTTATTCTTTCTGGAGAGGGTATGGCTTGTTTCAGACCACATGGGAAAACCCGTTCATGAATGATTGCCAGAATGGACCGCTGTCCCAGCACTAAAGACAGTGGGTTGCTTTCCCGCTTGGAACACATGGATTGATACTGAGTTTCCAGCATCCAGATTCTGAGGGTAATTTCCAGAGCAAGCAATCGCCTATTTGTGGGACTTCCATTGTGTGCGTCTCCTGTCAATCGTGTCTTCGTGCGGCTTACCTATGTGAACATAACTCGAAGGCCGTGATCCTGATTATCGGGATCTCACCGTGGGCTTTGCCAGCGGCGTCATGGAGAGCGCCAAGCGCATTAATCTTTTCCCGCACTTTCTGAAGCCGTACGTTGAACAATCGAAGGCCGGAAGAGACACTTTCTCATAGGCCAGATCAGGATCGTTGGACCGTGGCTGTCCAATCTATCGCGAGATCTAGCTCGTGCGAAGAGGCACCTCGTGCCGATTATTGAGGAACGCTTGAGATTAGAAGAGGAACACGGACCAAACTGGTCCGAGCGGCCGGTGAGTGGGTCCAGATTTGTGTGTATCTTCTCAGACAGCGTCTTTAGAACGACCTCATATCGTGGCTTCTCGAACATGCAGAAGGCGAAGAGCGAACGCCGCACAATCTCACGCAGCGAACACTCATGATCAACTTTGTAGCCATACACACGTCTGCAAATGTTCGTAAATGCGATACCTCACTCCCTTAGCGGGGGGCTGAATTTTTGTTCGCCAGAGTTTCACCCAGGCGTTGTACCATCTGGCGGAAAGCCCCGAATATGTTCCGCCGTTACGGGCCGAGCTCGAGGCTGCGATTCAAGAAGAAGGATGGACTAAAAGCGCGATGAGCAAGTGCATCAAACTCGATAGTTTCCTCCGCGAATCCCAGCGGTTCAACGGTGCCAGCGCCGGTCAGTTCACCTTTTGTCCTCTCACTCAACTCAACGCATTAAATTCAACATAATCTCTAATTTTTAGTGAACATCAACCGCATCGTCATCAACCCCGCCGGGTATACATTCTCGGACGGCACGCATCTTCCGCCGGGGACATTTCGTCGCCGCCGCAACGCATGCGACGCACCACGATGACATGAACTACGAGAATCCGAACGAATTTGATGGGTTCCGTTTCGCTAACATGCGCGGGGAAGATGAGTATGACAGAGGCAGTATCAAGTACCAGATGGTTGTGCCGGATGTAAAGTATCTTTCGTTCGGTTTGGGAAGGTATGAGCTCGTTCGCTGTAAGTTTTGGTCATCACAGCTTACACTTTTACGCCAGGCATGCGTGTCCCGGGGTAATAGTTCCTCTCACCTTTGTGTGGTTCCAAATCACTGACGCATTCGTTTGTGTATCAGAGATTCTTTGCGGTGAACGAGCTCAAACTCATGCTTGCACATATTCTGGAGAATTATGATCTTAAGCTCGATGGGCCAACGCGTCCCCCGAACGAATGGTTTGGGACCTTGGCTGCTGCAAATCGGACGGCAAAGGTGCTCTTCCGGAAGCGGGCTGATATGCCTTCGAAGTAGCTGCTTGTACTGTCTGGTAGCTGCTCGTAGAAACACAAATCCAATTCGCCATTCCGTGTTCTAGGTCTACAACAATAATACCCAATTGAGATCGAAAAATGACTTATTCGACGGATAAGTTCTACTCTTCCTTGTACAACCCGAGTTCAATCGCCTTGATCTCTAGCGCCTGCAAGGTTACACATAAGTTTGTTGAAACGAATAAAATCTCTCAAGACATACCAGCTGCTTCGAAAAGAACCTCGATATCGCGAAATTCCCGGCGGCGAACCAAAGCTACGTTTAGTTTCATTTTCCTCGGTAAGTACATGTCCGCTCGAAGGAGAAGGAACTCACGCCAGGATATCCCGAGGACCGATAACACCCCTTGAGCTCGCCCTCCTCGTCTATCCCCCAGAGCGGGGAGGTCTGGTCGATGACGGCGTCGGTGAAGAGCGGGCGCAGGTCGTCCCGGATGCTGCGGTATGAGGTTCTACATTTCAGATATGTGTGAGCATGAGGCGAGGTACAGTAAGTTGGAGCGAGAGAAGTAAGTTGCAGGGTACGTACGCATAGATTACAACATCCGTCTCAATGGCAGAGCCGTCGGTGAAGACGATGGAGTCCTCGGTGTAGCTTGCGGGTTCAACGCCCTGCTTGACCTTGACCTTCCCGTCGCGGATTAAGGCGGCGCAGCCGACGTCCAGCCCTGCAGTCAAACTAACAGTGAGGGATGGTCTAAAAGCTAGGAAGGTTACTTACAAAAGCCTATCCGAACGTAAGTCCAGGTTCTCAAGGTATAATTAGAAAGAAAAGAAAAACTTACCCCCAAACTTCTCAAACATAAGCAAATACGCGCCCGCTCCATCCGGTCCCATATTCAACTTGAACCCTGCCTCCCTCAACCCCTCATGCGTCTCCTTGTCCGCCTCCCAATACGCCTTCTCCTGGGAGCGCATCATCTGCTTCACCAGCAACGTCGGCATCGCATTCACCTTAAAGTCCGCTATCTCGGTCGGCACGCCCTCTGGCCAGAACTGCTCTTGCGCCTTCCGCGCGTTCTTTCCAGCCATGATGCACGTCGACGAGCGCTGCACAATGGTAACGGACTGCGCGCCGTGGAAGACGCAGTCTTGGCAGACGTCCGCGGCGCTGTTACCCGCACCTACGACGACGACACGCTTCCCCGCGAACGGGGCGCCGCCCTGGTAGTTCCCCGTGTGCATAATCGTGCCCTTGAAGCGCGAAGGGTCTTTCATCGGGGGGTAGAAGGGCGTGCCGAGCGTGCCCGCGGCAACGACGATGTGCGCGGGGTGCAAGGTGATGTGCGAGCCGTTGCGGTCGACGATGTTGCGGTGGACGACGGCGGTCCAGCGTTTGGTGTCGGGGTCATATTTGGGGGTGGGGAGGACCTGGGAGCTTGTCCAGACGATGAGGTCCTCGGAGTCGGCGTATTGCTCGAGCCATTGGGCGAGTTTGTCGCGGGAGGTGAATATGGGCCAGTTTTTGGGGTAGGGTTGGTAGAGCACTATAAACATTAGAAGACGAATCCTTATTCACATATATTTGACTCACTGGTGTGTTGCGCCCTGACGGAGTGTAAAGTTAAAGTAGGGTAGCGTTTGCGCCATACATCTCCCACCCTCGCATCCCTTTCGATAACAATGGAAGGAATATTCATCTGTTTGAACCGGGCGGCTATATTTAGGCCGGTCTGCCCACCACCGACTGCCAGAAACGGGCGTTAGAAGATGGAACACGATTGTGGAACAGGAGCCGACGCACTGATAAGAACATAGGGATCTTGCTCGATCTTCAACCGTCTCTCTCGATGGACGTCCTCCCAAGAGAGTGTATGACCGCCATATACTCCCTCCTCGGGACCACTTTCTTCGTGCCCTCGAATATCAACTAGCGTCATAAAGACCGACAGCGCTTTCCACTCCCCAGTGGGCGCCGGATTCAGGAAGAAATAGCCCTGGCCCGGTCCCACAGCCGTCTCGAACGTGAATCCAGACACGACGCTCCCGGCCATGGGCATGAAGGACGGCGTGAGGTGCGCGCGGTCGTCCAATTTCATCGCCGTTATGGCAGCTGCGCCGACTGTTCCCTCCAAATACGCAATGATTTTCGCGTGCCCTTGCAAAGTGCGATTCTTCCAGGTGAAGACGAGGATGTCGCGCAGGTAGCCATGACCGTGGAAGCAAGTCGCTGCCCCTGCGGCGTCCGCGCTGCCTAAGAACGAGCTAAACTGGGCGAGCCAGGATGAGGCGATCTCAGCGTAATCTGGCTTCGAAGCCATCGGAATGGATTGAGATGGGACGTCGAATGAGAGCCGCCGATGTGCAGGCCCCCGCAGAATGATGTCGTGCGGTATTTCAGGCTTTTTGCTCTCACCGAATGTCGGTGGGCTACTGTGGGCGGTTCTGATCTGATTGATTCAAGATCTGGAATGGTTCTATGGCCCAGAGGCTCGGCGGCGGCGGAGAGGTGCAGAATAGAATAGAATTAGTGTTCAGAATCATCAGAGGAAGACGGCTTCGATGTTTTCTGACGCAGACGTGCGACATCATTGTGCAAATCCCACCGTGGTCCGTTGGCAGCTCAGTTCCGCTGTGTCGAGAGCAGGGTACGACGGACCATCTAGGGATGTCCGGACGTGGGATCATGAGCCACAAGGCTTTGTGGCGTCGCTCGTTTTTGATTGAGTGGGAGAAGGCAGGAGCTGCCATCAATATCTCCCGTGCTGACCGGACGCGTCCATTTGATGCAAATAGGTTCAAACAAACATTGGTTCAAGCATTTTCGGCCTGTGCACCAGGATGTATCATCCTAAGTGCGCGCATTGTGTTCGGCTTGCCACGGTTGAGCGAGGCCAAACTTCGTGGAAGATTAGACGAGGTCGGGTCCGAGAACTAACCCAGCCCCGGATCTGGGATCCGGAATACAATGAAATACGCAGAAAAGAAAAATACCACAATCATCTCACCAGGTCGGACGTAGGGATTCAAAAACTGGGAAGGAAAAAAAATTATTCAACATGTTGATCGCCCAAGTTGTGTGGGAAATAGAACCCTGTACTACCGGTGAATCAATTATGACCAGAGGAATGGCCAGCCGGCGTGTTCATACACCACATCTCAGTAATTTTTGAAACGAGGTTCTTTCTCAGTGAGTCATTGAGTGAATGACAGCGATGGAGCCGAAATCTGTGCCCCAAACTAGGTATGGCGAAATTTTGCAGTTCAGTATTGGAATAGGGCAGTCCAAGAACACCGCTTTGCACCAATTCCGATAAGTATGCATCGAGATTGGCGCGCCGAGTGTTGCCGGAAGAATATAAAAAGAATTTCGCAGAAAGAAATATATATTTTCCTGCAGGGGCCCAGTTCGGATGCGAAGATTCAAACCCTGAACGGCCCGTTAAAGTATGGGACGACGGTCTGGAAGGCCCGGTTGTGTTTCCTACACCACATCAAATTTGCGAGTCTGCTCACGCTTTTGGGAATAGCGAAGACAATCCGGTTTCGAGCGGATCCAAGAGAACTCCAAGACGGAACCAGGTCATTGACACTACTGTATATAGTAAGTTGTATCTGTATCAGGATCGGTGTCGCTTCATGGGAAGAGGAAACGAAATACAAAGAAAGAAAAAGACCCACATTTGAACCGCGCCATTCGGATGCGGGGAGTCGAACCCCGGACTACCAGTGTCTATCAGGAACGAATGGAGTAAGACACGTAGGCTGGCTGTGTTTTCTAGACCACATCCGATTAATGTGACTGTGCATTTACCGGTGAGAGAACGTGAAAATACGGTGAGTACAGGAAGAGAAAATCGCCGACACGTGGTCAGCTGGCTCCCGCGGTGAGGTCCCAGAAATCGGTGACATCCGACAGTCACTACCGTGGTGCACAAGAATCATGAATGCCAGTTACAAAAAATGTCCACTGACGAAGAAAGCAGAAATCACACTGGTGGTGTTTCCTTACACCATATCCGAATGTCTGTCATGTTCATGTTCATGCCTTCGTGAAGATACAAGTAGTGCCAAAATGACAAGATGATTGGACCAGGACACCGCCGAATGGCAGTGAAAACAATCTTCTCCAGATCTTTCAATATATCTGCGTCGGGATTGACGCACAGCTTGATGTCCCTGCGAAAGAAAATACAAGGTTCGCAGAAAGAAAAAGGTATTCCCGAAGGCCGGTGGTTAGAGTTCCGAACTGCCAGCTGGACTGTGTTAGGAGCACCCACTAAGAAAGGCAGTTTTTCTTCCACCACAATTGTTTGTGACAAGCAGCATGAGAGGAGGAGGTAAGATTCAACAATATTAACCCGAACAAATACCCACCGAACAAAGGACGTTGACTGAATTTGTAGTTCGCCTGGCCTTTTAGTGAAGGGGGGTGGTATGATTATTGAGAAGGTCTGGCAGCGTTTTCCACTTGCACCACATCTCATTCGTGAGCCTGTTCGTTCTTTTTCACCGACACAGAAAAATATTGTGTTTCAGAACCAATGCAGGAAATTTTCATGGCGGGAGAACGAGGATAGTTGAAAGTTGAGTCAATCATTCGGATACTTGAGTTGGATATATTATAGCTCTGCAGTTTCCTGAGAAGTGAAAAAAGAAAGTAAATAGCAAGAAAAAGATCCCTCGTCACGGTGGCTCATACCGCCATTCGGATGCGGGGAATTGAACCCCGGACTGCTGGCAATTGAAGTTGAAAAGCGGATCAACCATAGAACGGTAACTGGCTGTGTTCCTGCACCGCATCCGATTACTCCACATGTTATTCTCTTCAAGACCCTCCTACAATGAAAATATATTCGGGACAGGAAACCTATTGGACCCCAAAAGACATTGAGGCAAGTGACCCAAGTAGGAATAACGCCAGGTCGGAATACAGAGAAGCGGTTTTATTATCCTATTTCCTGTTGCAGATATTGGCGGATGCCAGAGGACTAAAAGCAAGCGTGATCAGTAGGAAGATCTTTTTTCCTGAGATTAGCTTCCGTACCGTAGGAAAATCTTTTTTCCTTTTGAAGTTGCGGGTATTGGCACAAACCATCCCTCTTCCTTGTGGATAATCCGGTTCGTCCCACCGGATTACAGTGGCGCTATTGAGAATGCGCCCTTCTTCCCAAGTATCGTCAGAAGTTAGCTTGGGGGCTGACGCTTGACCTGACCTCTATTTCGCCATTTCATCACCTCTGCTTATTGACTTCAAGAAGTAGCCTAAGCTGGCAGATTGTTTTGTGGAGAGGTATCGCAAGGTGAATTTTGTCTCTTTGCTCTCTAGCCGTGTTCATCCCAAGGAATGGTGCCCAATGGAAGAAGCAGCGTCGAACTCTGTGTTTGGAAAAGGACCGTACACTGGCAATCAGCACACTGTTCCGCAAAGGACAAGGACTCGCACCAACCCGTCTCCGTTTCTCCTGTTCTGGATACTTTGGGTTTCCTCAAGTTGGACATGTGGCCACTTGCCTCCCACATAGGCTCTTCTACAGATGCATACAATCTCTCCGCCATTGGCTCGATATTTATGCTGCGCTACCTTGGGAGGGTTCTATGCCTGTTCTTCCCATGCCCAACTTCTCAATTCATGCCTCCGGAATAGTTAACCTCTGAGGGCTCCTTGGATGCTGTTTATTTTTGGTGCCCATGAGCACTCTTTGCCTTACGGGTCATTCGTCAGCATATAAACTGCTCGTTCCATCTCGCCCCAGTCCATCATCATCCAATGGCTACCCATGACACCCCAGAGAAGGGACATGTATCCACTTCAAACAACTACACGGACTACAGCCCCGATGCCGAGCAAGGCGGCGTGATATCCACAAGTGAGGGCCGTGCCCATGTCTCTGGGATAGGCAATCCAGCGCCCATGTAAGTCGCTTGACTGCAATTTGGACACTAATATTGATATCGATGTGACAGGGGACTTTTCGCCTTCGCCTCGACCACGTTTATCCTCTCGATGTATAACGTTCAGACTCGCGGGATCACACACCCCAATGTCGTTGTCGGTATGGGAATGTTCGGAGGTGGTTTGGCCCAATTCATCGCTGGCATGTGGGAGTTCCCCCGAGGCAATGTCTTTGGTGCGACAGTGTTTTCGTCGTACGGCGCCCTCTGGATGTCCTATGCAACAATCTTTATTCGTGCAAAACCCTTTTCTTTTTGCTTTGACTCTGGCTAATCGAAATAATGCAGCGTCGTCTGGCATCCTCGCTGCATACCCAGACCCCAATGAGCTTGCGAGCGCGTTGGGAATCTATCTCCTCGCTTGGCTCATACTCACGCTCTTCTTCCTGTACGCACTTATCTCCTTCGCTCGTGATTTTCCTAATGCAGTCTACGTGCAGCCTTGGTGTTGTACTTAAGAATATCGCGTACACCGTACTTCTATCGTCTGCATCCGTCGCCTTCGCGTGTCTTGCTGCTGCAGAGTTTTCACAAAGCGCCATGTGAGCGTCATGCCTGGATTCTTGCTCACACTGACACATTGTGCGAAGGGTACTCAAGGCAGGCGGCGTATTCGGCCTCATAACTGCATTTATCGCGTATTATGTCGGAGTCAGCGAAATGCTGGCCGCAGAGCAGCGGCCAGTCGTCACTCTTCCTCTCGGTGTCTGGCGGTAGAGTGCCATTATCTATAACGAGGTACGAGTTAAAATTGTTGTAGCGTCTGTTTATAAGAGACTAGCCATTATCGGAAACAAAGTAGCCACCCATTCGCGATTCCCAAATCAACTCTGTGTGAAGGCGCTTCAAGGCTAAAGACACTGGGATGTCTTCCCGTGCATGCATTGCGATGTGTCTTCGGAGCGGTAAGTTCGGTGAAAAACTTGATTATCAGAGCAGCTGCGGCTTATGGCGGTCTAATTGTATGGCGGTCTAAATGTACATTTAATCGGCCGCAAGATAAACGTGTGATTTCGGACTTCCCGCCCCGAAGATACGTGATTTGATGCTTTCCCCGCAAAAGAGATAACGATAATCAAGTTATTTAACTTGCGGGGAAATCAGTGATTCCCGTAAGATGAAGACGCGCCGCCCGCAAGATACAGACATGTCGCCCGCAAGATAGAGACAAGTTGCATCCGCAACTTTTGTGTTCCCCGAAAAACTTTTTCTTCAAAACTTGCTGCAATAGACATGGGTAAGCTCACTACAGCAGAGCAACAATTAATTGGATTGTATGTAAGGCATGAAACAAGTGACAGTGTGCGTGCGAGGGTTTTATTGAAATCTCCATGACGAATGTCAGAGAGTTCCATGTGTTTGACTTATGGGTTGGCTTCAAGCTAAATTGACTATCAATTGGGTGGAGTGAGGGGGTAGAAAATAAGCTGAGAGCATGGGTTGAAGTACAAGGACCGCGACAAGAGAGTTTTCAAGAGGCATAGGTTATTGGAGGGATTGCCAGCGTGAAGACAGACCATATGAAAAATGAGAATTCCGGTTTGCGGAAAGAGTACCACATCACACAGTAAATCTATGTTGGCTGAGTTGCCGATGGCAAATGCAACGGTAGGATTGCAATCATGATTCTTTGAAGGAGTTTTTCGAAGTGTTCTAAAGCGAACTGTCTATTCTGTACAAGGATCGAGGGTTCATGCTGAAATGATTGCAACATCGCCGAGATCCCCGAGTCGTGGAATTGCTTCAATGTTCAACCTTATGGTCAACCTCGAGCATACACCATGCTTCAAGTCTGGCTATATCATACTTCAATACATTGTGCTCACCAAAATATCTAGTTGCTGCTTGGGCTTAACAGTACTGCACTCACTAAGTTTGAACTGTAGGTCTAACCAGTATGCCAAAGACCAACCCGAGGTAATTTTACCACGCAAGGGGAAAGTTGCCTCACGGTGAATCTCCCTATAAGTTTCTCCAGTCTCCATAGACACTCCTTCCCACGACGTCTTTTTTTTTAAGGGATTCGATGATACTCCCACACGCACTGTCACTTGTTTCATGCCCTACACACACTCCAATTAATTGTTGCTCTGCTGTAGTGAACTTACCCATGTTTATAGCAGCAAGTTTTGAAAAAAAAAATTTGCAGGGAACACAAAAGTTGCGGACACAACTTGTCTCTATCTTGCGGGCGACACGTCTGTATCTTGCGGGCGGCGCGTCTTCATCTTGCGGGAATCACTGATTTCCCCGCAAGTTAAATAACTTGATTATCGTTATCTCTTTTGCGGGGAAAGCATCAAATCACGTATCTTCGGGGCGGGAAGTCCGAAATCACACGTTTATCTTGCGGCCGATTAAATGTACAATTATATGGCGGTCAAAGTGCACATTTAATCGGCCGCAAGATAAAGTGGTGATTTCGGACTTACCGCAACAAAGATACGTAATTAGACCCCTTCCCCGCAAAAGAGATAAGGATAACTTAATCACGGCGCTTAACTTGCGGGGAAATCGTGGCATCCTGCAAGATATTTATAGATGTCGCCCGCAAGATACAGACGCGTCGCCCGCAAGATAGAGTCGCCCGCAAAACTTTTGTTCCCAAATTTTCGCAATAAGGCTGGTAAGTTCATAGTGTAAGTAAACCATCATATTGACTACAAATAAGCAGAGAAATGCGCAACAGCGTGAGATCAAGACGAGTATTTCAATCATAAAGTACGGAGACAATCATTCAATGACCTGGAGTGTTGGTGAGGTACATAGTGTAGGTACTGCTTCGCTCAAAGGCTATCAAATTATCGTCGATAAAAAATCAACATAATCAAGGCCTTAACCTACTCTCGAGCCTGTACCGGAATTGGTCGGCTATTTCGGAGATGTTCAATTGTCGCTCAAATCGACGATACTTCATGATCGAGCTCCTGAACCAATTCTTTCAATCAAATACCTGATCTTGAAAGGCTATAACAGATGCCAGAGGGCAGAGATATCCTGTTAGCCTGAAAGGTTGGGGGAGTGAGACAATAATGATCCATGGATGGTGTCATCAAAGCAAGATACAAAGAATCGCGAAGGTAATTCAGGAGATAGTTATAAGGATATTACCATGCTTTCAAGATTCTTCAATCCTAGGAGCTGTCTCCCATTGCACTGTCTAGTAAGTAGGGTCCGGAATGCCGTTGTCCGTGATGGTATGCATCTGGAAATCTGACAGTGAGAGTGATCCAAGAAGCAACTCAGCATTAAGACGGCATTCAACTGAAAGAGCTGGTCACATATGATAGTTTGCGTGATTCATTGACACTATATCATCTCCTCTTGACCAGTCTGGATTACATGGTCTATTATTACACCCCCTCCACCCAGATCTGAGGTTCGAGCAGCCTTCCAAGATCAATCAGTGCCTCATCGAGAAGATCAGAGACTGGGAACTCAGAGGGATCTCAACTTACCAGCAACATTATTAATTTGGAGGCTTCAAATAGATGAACCAGACCTGGTAAGATTTGTTGGGTTGAGATGACCGATCCGGTGTTACTGGTATTCTGGTCCTCATGTATTCACACTGAACTTGGTGTGGCAGAAAGTCCGATTGAGAATAAGAGAGCAGCATCGAAGCACAGGATGCCTAAAACTATGGCGTGGGTTGTTATTTCCTGATATTTAGTCCCATCGCCATTTCGGGAATGCTGACCTCCGGCCGTAGACGGAAAAAATTGATTCAAAATTCACCACATACTTGCCCTGGTCGCCTTCTCAGGATTCTGCACTAGGTTTTCGGGTTGTGCGTCCAAAAGAACTGTACCAATATTTCCCCTGCAAATACTATGCTCCAACCCGGAGTTAGAGCATGGTATTCAACCTATTTAATCTCTTCGTTATTGCTCAGGGACCGTTGACTTGGATCAGATCACTGTCCCCATACTTTGTGATTGATACACTCGTCTCAATCTCCCGCTGTTGCGCTTTTTCCTGCTTACTCAGTCAATATGATGTTTAACTCACACTATGAACTTACCAGCTTTATTGCGGAAATTTGGCAACAAAAGTTTTGCGGGTGACTCTATCTTGCGGGCGACGCGTCTGTATCTTGCGGGTGACATCTATAAATATCTTGCGGGATGCCACGATTTCCCTGCAAGTTAAGCGCCGTGATTATCCTTATCTCTTTGCGGGGAAGGGGTCTAATTACGTATCTTTGTTGCGGTAAGTCCGAAATCACCGCTTTATCTTGCGGCCGATTAAATGTGCACTTTGACTGCCATACAAATTTGACGTGGTGCAAAGGAAGAGACAGTCAAGGGCCGGTTGCCGAGGCAACTGCATCGGGCCGGCGTGCCGATTCCTGGATTGTATTAGTGATCGGTTCACTGCTCTCTGGTTTTATATCTTTAGATTTCATTAGACTTAAACCAGTTGTTATTATAATTTCAGTGGCTACAAAACTGTCTCATCAGAATTTCAATAGAAAATCCTTTTGCAAGTGGCTTTTGAAATTTTAGTGAAGTTAAGAAATTCAAGTTCAGCAATCTCTGTCTCCCTTGGCAATGGTGATTCTGCACCAGTCCCTGTGGTAATTGATCAAATGACTGTCTTTGAGACTTACACTGTTGACTGGTTCAAGTTGAAGATTTCATGGCTGCCCCAAGTGCACCATTATACCACCTAGGCCCCTACATCACAGTATCCCTGGTATTGCTCTGTGCTGATATGATGGCCAGTCATTACGACCCTATCTCTGTGGGCTCTATTTCAACATCTGAAATCTCCAAGGCTGAGGGATGTGATGACCACTTGTAATAACTCCATGCCCATTTCCGTCTTTTGCTTTCTGTCCATTGGGCAGCCTGAGCTGAAAAGTCTATGATCATGTCCCTTAATGTGACCTCAGGTAAACCCTCAGCATGTGCTAGGTGATAGTGGGAATACTGGAGGAGAGGTGGGAGATCATCATCTGAAATATACCAGGACAGATTCAAGATATTGTCAAATGCCAGGAATGTGAGCAGGGAGCACATTATTTCTGTTTGTGCATTGGGAAATTGCTGAGACTGAATCCGGTCAAAGTATTCCTGCGTTGTGAGGTGCACAAGACGCACTACAGATAACTGCCCATCTAGGATGACCAAGCCAGCACAGACAGAGAGGATAATCTCAATGTCTAGAATATTGTCTTCATCAAGTGACTTTGTGTTAGGTTCAATAGCTAAAGCTGTTTGTAATTCACAAGCTTTTAATGGCCTCTTTGCATTTGCAACCCAGGTAAGAGTTGAATGAGCAATCTGCCTGGATTCCTCATTCTGTTCTTCAATTCGCTTCATTGCACTGTCATAGCTGTGATCAATTGTCTTTGGTAGTGATTTCAGCACTTCTCGAACTCCTTTGATGGTGTTTTTCATACTCAGAGATTCAATATGAAGTTTGGCAAGTAGGAACCTGGTTGTAGATGCTTTTTTGGGTATTGTAATGAATTGTTAGAACTCACATTCCATCCACAGTATGAGTAATGGCTGAGTGAATTTCTTCTCGCAAATCAGGCTGGGTTTGAATATGCTTTGTGAGACGCCAAGAGATTTGGATTTGGTCATCCACATATTTTCGAATGTCATCCTCACTTGCACGGATCTCAAGAGTGGTTGGATTTGGTAGAGAGGAATGGAGAGTGATGTGAGGCCGGGATGTTATCATCAAGTTAACTGTGGATCCCAACATTCCAAGATACTTGAATAGAACTTGTCGCTGGACCTCTGGATATTCATCCACGGCATCAATCACCATATAAACCTTTGAAAAGCCTGTGATAGCAGTGTAGAGCACCGAAAAAGCCTGATCAAGTGTGAGTGTGGTGCGTTTCTCCTTGTGTTGCCAATATAACTGCTTTGCTAGTGAGCCAACATCTTTTCCAAGGACCAGTTGTCTCCAGAGTCCAGTGAGGAGCTTAGTTGGAGTCTGATCCTCGGCTTCCTTGTGGGCGAGATAAATACAAGCTACGCCAATATTTTGGTTCTGGAATGTTGCACTGAGGTGTTCAACAACCAATGATCTAAGGTCAGAGTAATTAGCTGATGCAGAGGAATAAAAAAGTGGGCTCACGCAAGGACAGTCTTCCCGGCACCAGCTGGATATTTCAGCGGGATTAGCACCAGACATGGATGACAAGTGACCGACGCACGAATTCCGTGGCACCAAAGCGTTCTTCCCGAATCAAACTCCCATTTCTGAAAGTGTGTATCCATAAGCAACCATCCTCCGGTCCCTTGTTGCCGCGCTTGCGAAATATCTGCATGCCGGAGAAAAAAATTCATTGGTGAAAGCCAGTCAATGATTTCGGTGCGCTCCGCATCTGAAAAAGGTTCAAGAATGGACATAATCCGCATCTATCATCACTCACCATTCATTTGCCGTTGTTGCTCCGATCCCGAGCCATGAATGTGGACGCCACTATCATTGTTGAGCAGGAAAGCAGTGGGATGAATCGATGCCATACAGATTATTCACAGTAAACTGTGGAGTCTTGACATCATAATACATCTTGGGGCCCTCCCCGGTACCACCAGCGCCGCCCTGTTGACCGCCCATTCCACCACTGCCTCCTACACCGCCTAGGAAAAAAATAAATACTAGTAATTTCTTACAGTTCACCACACACCAGAGATGTACTGATTAAGTACGTGAGGACTTTGGGAAGACGTTGTGCCAGTATTGGTCAATAGAGCACGCAGAGTATGGATCCTTCGCATATGGTGCAGTCGACATAGAGGTGGGAGAAGAAAAACTGGCTGACAGACAGCCTAGAAACTGCCGCCTCATGTTAGGCTCGTGACCAGTCTGCCTACGAGCCAGTTGCCGTAGGCAGGCTGGTACTTTACGGAAATATCGGAAGAGCGGGGCCGGTTTGAATAAGTTTGACGCAATGAGCCGCGGCAAACTCGGAGATCACGGTTCGAAGTTGATCTCACTCATTTCTCTTTAAAACTACAAGAATTGCCTTCGCTTTTCTCCGGTGTATAATATGTGCTGACTCGCTTGTGTACCGATTGTTCAATGTCTCAAATGTCGAGCCCACATGAGATCGGACCGGGAACAATGTTGACCATATGATTTTAACTAGAACTGCATACAGCTTGTGATATAACTACGTAGATCAATTGGTCCTCAATATGCTCGATGAGGCTCATCGGTGTGAATTGGACTGTCATGCAAGCCGAAAGGCCACCGACGACCGACGAACGTGCGTCAGCAGCCCGACCAAAAAAAATAAAAATAAAAAACCAATGTTGCAGTGGGCAAGTGGAGAGTCAAAGCAGGTTAAAGGTACGTAGAAATTCACGCGTCTTTTAGAAAGGTCTCGCAGTCATAATAATTGGTAGCATCATCTAAAGATACCATAGCTAATCAGCTATCTCAAAAATGAAATTCCGCTATACTTACACTCTTGAGAGAAATATTCCGGGCCAAGGGTAGAACTTTGAAAGGTTCAAAATTGCGTAGTCTTTCCGCGGTTTCGATGGTCGTGGATCTTGCCACTTGCCTAAATGTTGCGGAAGGTGTGATTCATGAAGGACAGCCGGCGCACAGCAGATTGCTAGTGCGATGGAAAAAAGGGGGCACAGCAAGTTTCGAGCGAGGTTGGACCCAAGTCTGGAATGAGCATTGCTCAGTCCTCGGTCTTGATGCTCGCCGTCTCTTGGGAGGGCTTAATCGTCCGAGGACGGCCATTTTGTGTCGTGTTGAGGCGGGCAGGAAATACGCAGAATGGCAGGAGAGCATCAGTATCTTTCAGAAGGTTTGGTTTATCTATGAACGGCTGTTCAGCGGTGTTGAAGGGGGAGAACAGCGGGTGAATGGGGAGATGATGGTGGGGGGAAGGCAGCGTAGTCACGTTAGACGGCTCTCCCTTTTGAGCGAGCCTTGAGCGGCGTATTTCACGGGCATGTGGGCTGCATGGCATACCTGTACGCAAGTATGAATGAGATCGGCGAAGGCCGAGCAGTAAGCTTACAACATAGTGAGGTACGAGTTAAATTGTTGTGGCGTCTGTTTATAAGAGACTAAAGCTTACAGGGATAAAATTATCGAGAGATACTTACTACGAGATATGCTATGCACCAACAATTATATCGTTGAGTGAACCTGTTTTGAACGGAGACGCTCGAGCAGCGATAAAAGAGAAGATGGAGACGATCAAGTGCATCTGGATACGGGGAGTCGAACCACAGAATGCCAGTTTCCACGACGGCGTGAAGGAGACTCCTGGCTGTATTCGTACACTACATCTGACAGTGCGACTCGTGCATGCCCTTGTCAAATTGTCAGGCAAAGAGCATCAGATTGATTCAAGAATTCGGAGGGAAAAAACAAGAAAAAAAAAAAAACCCAGTTCGGACGCGGGGAGTCGAGGCCGGGACTGCCGGTTAAACCAGCCTACAATCAGTATTTTGTACACCACATCCGAGTATTGAAGCTGTTCATTCCTTCGTGAAAATACTGAAAATTTACACTTGGATCCGAGTCGAGAGAGGAATGCATATGAACTCACTAAGCGAAATTTTGAGACGTTGAACCAAGAAGACCGTAATGTTGGGATACATCTGAATTGAGATCGGTGCAAATATCGGAGGCACAGAGCGCAAAAAGGTTATGACCCTGACGCAATTGCTTATTTCGGATGCGGGGATCGAACCCGGATTGCCAGTTCTACTTCAATTGAGGCTTGGCCGACAAACTCTGGCCGTTTTTCGTATACCACATCCGACTTATTTCACCTATGTATGGCCGAGCAAATAAATAGGCTGGGTTAGAGGCAGAGAAAATTCGCCATAGATGAGTCGCCGCCAGCGTTGGATTCGAAGGTCAATGCGTACTGTGGACTATGTGCTCGATTCTGTATTCGTTGATCAAAGCTAGAGAGATATGAGAATAAATCAATAAATGCACTAGAGAAAGAAAAAAAGAGGACGGAAACAAATCCTATTCATTCGGACACGGGGAGTCGAGCCCCGCATTACCAGAAACCTATAAGCGGATCTCTTATGAAGGCCGGCTGTGGTCCGTGTACCATGCCCGATTTCTTCACTACAGTTGAGCGCAGTCACTGTAGGGAATGAAGGTGTTGATTAAGTCCAATGGAAGCCAAATCGACGTAGCCAGCAGAGTCGTCCAGAAATATGGGTGCTCGTTGACTCTCGGAGGGGCACCCCGAAGTACTAAGGTGATGAGAAGTAATAACGAAAAGAATATGGCACAGATCCAAGCACTGATGTCGACGCAGGCTAAGACAGCAGCGCAGAGAACGAGGTCGTGCTGGGAGGCTTCGGTTCGATTCGAACTCAGGGGACTTTGCCCTGAATGCAGAACCTGAACCTCGCGTTCGGTTCGAGTACATGTCGAACCTTGAACTTGGACGCAGCGTTCAGGTGCAACGTTCAACCCGTTCAGTTCGGCATCCGAACGTGTTCGAATGCTGGAATTACGAGTAATTATGTTTACATAATTCTCGTTCTTAATCAATTGAAGGGCAGAAAAAAGTGCTCGATTTTTACTTGTCTCCGCTCATTCGTGTAATCGTTTTATGCCGTAATATCATTAGAAACTTTAGAACCATTAGATTTTTTGTGATACTGTCCGGAAGGGGCAGAGTCTGATATGGTAACAGATTCCCCCTGGGGCCGGTTCAATCCCAGGTGCACCATTTTTTTTTCTCCTGATCCCTATATCGAAATTGCACCACCTGTTGTTGGCAACTTATCAGACTGAATAGATGGGGTCCTTTCACATTTTTTGCAGACATGCATTATGGTAGGTGGAATGGTCGACGTTGCTTTCTCACATTTGACTGATCAGTCCGATGATCTCCGAGCTGCTGAAAGCCATATACAATCACGTGTTGGCGCGTGCGACATGTACAAGGGGCCCGAAAAGTAATTTTTTCAAAGTATTCTGGCTGTTGAATTTTTGGGGATAGCCTGCATTTGTGAGGTTCTAGACCCTATGGACTCAAAAAGGATGAAAAAAGCGTGTGGTAACGTGCTGCAAATCAAATATGCCATCCTATATCCAGCAGGTCCACACACTGAAAAAGGTAATTTTTTTTCAAAGTGTTGCGGCTGTCGGATTTTAATGGTAGCTTGTAATTATAAGTTTCCAGAGCTCATGAACTCAAAACAGGTGAAAAAAGTGTGTGGTAACATCCTGCAAGTCAAATATGCCGTCCTATATCCAGCAGGTTCACACACCGAAAAAGGTAATTTTTTTTTCAAAGTGTTGCGCCTGTTGGATTTTAGTGGTAGCTTGTAATTATGAGTTTCCAGAGCTCATGAACACAAAACAGGTGAAAAAAGTTTGTGGTAACATCCTACAAATCAAATATGCCATCCAATATCCAGCAGGTTCACACACCGAAAAAGGTAATTTTTTTTCAAAGTGTTGCGGCTGTTGGATTTTAGTGGTAGCTTGTAATTATGAAGTTCCAGAGCCCATAAACTCAAAACAGGTGAAAAAAGTGTGTGGTAACATCCTGCAAATCAAATATGCTGTCTTATATCCAGCAAGTTCACACACCGAAAAAGGTAATTTTTTTTAAAAGTGTTGCGGCTGTTGGATTTTAGTGGTAGCTTGTAATTATGAGTTTCCAGAGCTCATGAACTCAAAACAGGTGAAAAAAGTGTGTGGTAACATCCTACAAATCAAATATGCCGTCCTATATCCAGCAGGTTCACGCACCAAAAAAAGTAATTTTTTTTCAAAGTGTTGCGGCTGTTGGATTTTAATGGTAACATGTAATTATGAGGTTCCAGAGCCCATAAACTCAAAACAGGTGAAAAAAAGTGTGTGGTAATGTGCTACAAATCAAATATGCCATCCTATATCAAGCAGGTCCACACACTGAAAAAGGTAATTTTTTCAAAGTGTTGTGGCTGTTGGATTTTAATGGTAACTTTCAATTATGACTTCACAGAGGTCATGAACTCAAAACAGGTGAAAAAAGTGTGTGGTAACATGCTACTAATCAAATATGCCATCCTATATCCAGCAGGTCCACACACCGAAAAAGGTAATTTTTTTTTCAAAGTGTTGCGGCTGTTGGATTTTAATGGTAAGTTCAATTTGTGAAGTTCCAGAGCCCATAAGCGCAAAACAGGTGAAAAAAGTGTGTGGTAACATGCTGCAAATTGAATATGCTGTCCCACATCCAGCCAGTACATGTACCCAAAAAGGCAATCTCTGTTAAGGGTGTTCCAGCCATTGAATTTTAATAGTAGCCTCTATTTACAAAGTTTGGGAGTCTATGAACATCAAGCAGGTGAGAAAATTATGTAGTAACATCCTGGAAGGAATTTGGGTACCCCACATTTGGTAAATATCTCAAATAAATGCATACAAGACTTTCCTTGTCCAGTATTGCAACCAGTGGATGCATGTGTGAGATTCTTGTTCAGAACATTGTCTGAGTATGATTTAAAAAGGACTACATATCTGCACAGTCCGGAAAATCATATTTTCTGTGCTCAGAACACAAATCATGATTGCATATCCCAACCTTAGACTTATGACATTTTGCCGCCCCGAACTTCAGGTAATGGATGTGGGTCAAACTATTATCAAAAGCTATGGTTGGCCCTGTTTTAAAGCATGTCTAGTATTTGAAATGTCTGAAAAAATGATTTTTCTTCTGCTCAGACCACATATGGGGGTTGTAGGTCCAAGACATGCATACAACATTTCTTCACCTAGTATTGAACTGGATCCAAAACATAGGTACACATGTTTCAAAGGCTATCCTGTATATGAACTGACTGAAAAGAAACAATTTCCCTGCATTCAGACCTTATTCAAATCACATTTATCTGTAGTAAAGACACCTAATCACAAGAAAACTGACATATGCTATTCTTGTCAAACTTTATTAGATTGCATCATATCCCGAGTTAAATCACAGGCATTGAGGTATATGATTAATTGGATTTGAAAGGAAGAGAGAAATTCAGCACAATTACATACATAATTACGAGTATCTGCCATGCCCTGCAATGGCCACACCCCCCAAGTCCGAACGTGTTCGAATGCTGGACGAGACGCATTTTTCAATGTGATGGAATAGAATTATCCAGGTGAAAAATGTCGCCGGTAAGTCAGAACAGGTACTAACTTAGCTTGTGTCGTAGATGTGGACATTTTCGCTCGAACGCGCAGGGAGGATTACGCAGCCGCCGGCGGACCCGCCTAGGAACGCCGTCCAGGAAGCGGGCGCTCATTGATTATACCAAGCCACTGACTGTTCCGAGCTCGGGTAGATTCTGAGTTCCACTCATGCGGTACCTCTCCAAGGCACAGCGGCTAAAATGGGGATATCATTGGAGGCAGTGGCGGTCGCACTGACGGCTATTTCATAATCCCGTCCCCACTCTTCTTGACCGCAGAATGGGCACCAGTCTCTCCGCACAAACTAATCCCGATCCACCCCAGACAGAAGAAACTTGCCCACCAGATGCCAGTGTCGTCTACCTCGCCCTACTTCCTGCCTACCCCCAGCAGGATCCTTGGGATCGAATCGTACAGTTCAATGGGCGGAGGCTTGGGTATGGGCTGCTATATAGCCCACACGTCGATGGCGTTGGCGGCGGAATCGTTGTCCATTTGTCCGGGAGACTGAAATGTACCTCAAGATCGTTGGCGGGAAATCGAGAGTCTTGCACGAGCAGCGAAGGAAGAATCGGAACGGCTTCGTCGTCTTGTTGGAGCCGTCCTTAGATCGTGAGTGTTCTCAAACGCAATTTGTTTCTTATCCAAAAATTCATCCTGGTTCTAGAGCTCATGTCCGAGCTCTACATATATCGATCTCAGGCCGTCTGACTCGGACAACGCCGACAAGCTACATGGCCTTTGTACCACGCGTCATAGTGTCTCGACGGAAGACCTATCGATTAAAGCGACGGCGTTGACAGAAGACCTTTGATTAAAGATAATACGTTGGTTATGCCGCCCGTCCCGAAGCGAACGGGAGTTATCCGTACATGGACCAAGTTGGACGATGGGGCAGTTGAGGAGACGGCATTGGAGAAGGTGCCGGAGCCCATTGTAGCGGTAGGGAAATCACTTTTCTTTAAATCTTATTTACTTATGCTCCAGCCCGTAAGCTGATAGCTTGTTTTCTCAGCTCCAAACTGGGTTGTCTCGAGTACGCGACGAATCCTACCCCCAGTCGTCTGAGGACTCGGGTTCGTGTAGGTCTAATTCTGCCTGTGAACATGATCGGCACTGATAACTTGTCTTCCACAGTGCTCATCGCTGGGGGAGCTGAAGCTAAGGCCATGGTAGCGGCGATAGAAAATATATGTGGCGCGACGAGGGAGAAACGAAGGCTCCAAGGGAAAGGCTTTGTTAAGGGAAGCCGGAAGAAGTATAGCTGGTGGTAACTTAGTTGGGGATGCGTTTTGATCATTTGATGGATGTCTCAAACTCAAACTTCATTTTTCCTTTGTGTCAAAATGTCTGCATCGTAGAAATGGAAATTTCGCCGACTAAGTACCATAAAATCTGCATACAAATCTCTCAAGCGCGCGTGTAATGATGTAAGGTGGTTGCAACTGAGAGTCCCGCCAGCGTAATATTCATTTGACACCGGAGAATCGCGTGGACAGAGTTAAAGATTAAGAAACGCCATCCCATATATATATATCTCGTCTTCCTCCAAAACCAAGAGAAGACGACTCACGAGACGCGTTGCTTGTTGGTGTTGACGCATCAATGTCAGCACCGCCACCGTCAAAATCTTCGTCTCTACAGTCGAGTTCCTCATTTGGATTGAGCCCAGATGCTCTCGCTGTTGAGTTTCCATTAGCGCTGGCGGGGATGTGAAGTGATAGATTCCAGCATCTGGCGCTCAAGGCTCTTGCTCGCTATTCTCTCGGGTCGCACTGCCTACTATCAGGACGCTGATCCCGTTTACAAGTCATCTCGGACAACCCTTATCGTCGGACTATTGCGATTTCTCTGAGTGCATTTCTTCCTCAACAGACGGTCCTGTGGGGTGCAGTCGGTACAAGTCGAAGGGCGTAATCCGATGCCCCCGAGTCGCGTCGGTGCGCCATACTCATGGATATGTTCGCGGGTTTCGTTGACATTGTGGCTCGATCGAGCATGGAGTGCAGACGAGGCACCGCGTGTGCTGAGCGTGCTCGTAGTTGATGGATATGTCTTCTCGCCATCCTCGTTCGTCCGCCGCTCAGGCTTCCTTGGTGCCAGTCTCTGACCATTGAAATCCAGCCGCCGGCTTTTCCAAGCACACCCATCGATCCACAGACGTCCTCATCGCCTCATCTTTGGCGAACACCACGGGGCCACGGCAGTACGCGCGCACTCACCTTCTGGCGACGTCTGCAGAGGTGCGACTGTGGATGGTGTGACGTTCTTCCCTGTTACAGGGCACGTCTCTCCTCTCCTCAGGTCATCGGACGACAGGATGCCCATATGAGTGGTCTACGCCGTATGGCCTTGCGCCCACCGAGTCCTCTGGAGGGATCCCCGGTCCTTTGCATCTTTTTCACACCCACATCGCCTCACCGTCGTGCCGAGCTCTCAATCGAAGAGGATGACCTTCGAGCGCCTAATAATACCCCTCTCACATTGTTGTCCAGTCTTTGACCTATCGAGGCGTTGTTGAGGTGCGGCTCCCGCAGAAGATGCGCTGGGATGGCGTGCTGTCTTTTGCGCCCGACTCGCCCCCTCGCGTATTGGAAATGGGGTTTGCTTTGTGGGCGAGACACGGGCTCGCATGAGTGCAGTTCTCGAGCAGTCCCACGAGTAAGAGAACGGTACGGGAGGATCTGGGTAAGGCGGGTCGGACGAGGTGAGATCGTGATGAGCGGGCCAAGAAGCGTGAAGCCGGGTGTTACTCTTGTCCTTCTTCGTGTCGGATGGGTATGTACCTTCCTTCCTATCGTTGTCTTAATGCTCATGGCTTTGATGAGGTAGCGCTCTGTTGTCGCACGACCTTACATATTCCGACATAGCCCCATTAACGCCTTCGAGAGCATACGGTGTGTGCACGGTACCCGTGCCCGTGCGAATGCCGCTTGATAACTGTATGGATGCTGGCAGGTGAAACGTGGCGAATGTCCGCGATTCATGCTCCTGTATATAATATGCCAATGCTGATGAGCTGAAGCACTATTTTCATCGACTTGGCCAGAGTAAATAATATGGTGCACCTATCCATTTCGCCGTGAAGCACAATCGCTTTGGAATCTAACTCCAACAAGAATGCAGTTTTTTTCGCTTTGATTGTATTCATTCATCTTTTCCGTACAGGCGGCGACGTATTCATGGAACCTTGGCTTCCTCCGGCCTCTCCACATAGCTCTCGCTGCGACGCCACTCATCGACAACGATGTGCATCACCCGTGTCCGCTCTTGCGGGTTGGCATTCGCCACTTCTGAGCGTTCGGCATGAGAAAACCGCACACTGGTCAGGTTGTTCAAGTCGATGGACTCGGAATTAGCCATAAAGCGTGCGATAGCGCGGTTGTTCAGTGTACAAAGGAGAGTGTTCGCGTATCTGAGAAAAAGACCCTCAGTGTGGGCGGAAAGCAGGTAAGTTTGAACGTACATTGCGGGCAGGATCAGTGAGGGGAAAAAGGAATATGTCGTGCTCTGGACGGATATCAATGCTAAAACTCGCGAGTGGCAGAGAAAGAAATACCGGATAGCCGAGGAACAGGACAAGGTCAGTGAGGGCGACGATGGAGGTGAAGGCGTTTGTCTCGATGACGAGTCGCACAGCGTTCTTCACAACCATGCGGGTGGGTGTGGAGCCAACTACCGCCGCCTTTAGCAAGAGGACGGTCATGGTGATGGCGATGAGAATGTCCGAGACAGCACCACCAACCAACCAGAGGTACACGAGGATTGTGCGCGGTCTGTCGTGTTCCTCGTTCTGGGCCATCTTCACGAGAATACCACACCCTATTCCGCCGGCTAACTGTGCCAGCGAAATCTATCACCACATCAGCGACAAGGAAGAAGGACAAATGCGTGCCGTACAGTAGCAATGAGCAGCGTCAGTGGCCACACTTTACGCTGTAGGATGAAGATCCTGTAGCAAAAGAACAGTTGCACCAGCGTCGCGATGAATGACCCCATGAGCGGCGAGTAGAACCACGCATTGAGTGGGTCTGGGAAGAGATCGATGTTACCAAAGCGGACGCCAAACCAGACCTCGACGTCCGCCAGGTTGAGGAAGGTGCAGGCAGCAACAGCGAGGAAAACGAAATGGACTATACAGCAAAAAGACTATTAGAAAAGACGAAACTCCAAGCAGGTAGCACATGCCTAGAAGCTTGAGATTGAGGGAGTCTTTAGGAAAGCACAATCGGTAAACATCTGAGATATGATGAACGACAGGAAGAATATTTCAGCGGAAGGCACGCACATACTTGTATCACTAATGTCCCGAAAAAAAATAGATTGACATGCGACGCGAGCAGCTTGGAAGATACTCTACAATAGCAGTTTAGTTTCAAGATTAAAAATTTAGGAAAGATATAACTGACATAGGAGCGAAATTAGGATGGTCAGCGACTGGGGACTGAGGCGACAAGGACATGGTCGCATTTATTCAATGGACGGAAGAGAGAGGTGTGTTAGCTGGCGCCGCTTCCACGATGGCAATGCTATTTGTATAGCAGACATCCGAGAACAGCCATAGACAGACAAAGCCGAAGTTCCACAAATGCCGAGGACAAGATTGCGACAATGATTATTTTCTCGTACATGGACCCTGAAGATACAATTTTGTTCCTCGGTTTTGACATTGACACGGTTAGCGACGTCACAACTCTGCTTGGCGGTCGGGAAGAACAAGGGACTCGGAAGAAGTTGAGAAAAGAAGAACCAGCAGTCGGTGGTAGAGGAGGATAGCGGTGTTGAAGTGACCAGGACCAACGAAGAAACGCAAATCGCAAGCAAAACTTGAACGGAGGAGAACGGGTGAAGTTAAGGCGAAGGTTGAGAACGGCTTTGCCGGTCCCGCATGATTGTGACAGCGGCTTTCTCACGGTTCGCCGCCACCACACTTTCGGAATTACGGGAGCTTCAAGTCCGCTGGGGTTAATTAGGGTTAATTCCTCGCCCCGGTCACTACGCCCAGTGAAAACCCCGTCTTAACGTAATTAAGGCCACCCAAGGCCATACGATGCAGCACGATGTCACAAAAAACAAAAGCGAGACTTTTTTTTCTGTCTTCTGTTGTTTTGCAAGGCAGGCCAAGGCCACGCTATACCAGGCTATGCCAGCCAAGACGGGTTTTTCACTGGGGCATTACGGTCCACACACGTCGTTTCCTCGCAATTGATGGTCATTCCTGTTTACATCAAAAATAAACTCACTCGCTCGGGCCCTGCGATGCTGAATAAAAAGTTTCGCGCTCCGCATGATTTACTCTATTCTTTGGACCACTGATTTACTCTATCACGGACAGAGATAATAGGTAGTGACCGAGGGCTTTCACTCTCTAGAGACAAAAATGATCATCACAATTCTCCAGAGACAAAGGTGAGGGGTAGCTACGTACAGACGCGTCACATAACACGTTTGACCGCCTCCTGGGCTTTCTGGGCTCTTCCTCGACCTGGTACCTGGTGTAATGTTCATCAGTGCGCAATTCATCTTCAGAATGTTACCGTGCTGTTTTTTTCTCTCCAATCAAAACCAGTTCCACCTGCCTTGAACTACACACAAGGAAGAAAGAAAATGGTGCAGGCACCTTGATTGCTATAGTTGTGCTGCATCATTTTTCACTCTGTTTCTGTCTCCAGAGACGTCTCCCAGCGGGTTCAAACTCCTGGAATTTACGCCACCGGGCTTTCGGAATTTTTGGCCACACTGTCCCGCCTTGAACAACGGAAAGACCTATGTACATATGGGACAACTGCCGGCATGCTGAGACCCCGTCCGCACCCGGATCTTGACATCTCCGACAACCATCTGTCCTGCTTACAAGAAAAGGCAAATGCTTAATCTGGCTTAATCTCCAGTTTATTTTCGTCCGTCCTCACCTGTCTGACTTCTCTGGACAAATGAACAAGAACGGGGGATTAGTGGCGGCAACAGGTGAATTTACCCTGTCCCAATACCTGGGTCGTCTCGACAAATACCTCTCACATATGGTCCGCCTAGATTGATGTCAAGCTGATCCCGCAAGCGTCGTCAAGAATCGACAGCTTTCAGTCCGAGTGAGTGGGTGAAGTTATGATTCATGGAAACGGAACTACATCGTAACTACTCTAGGTTAAGATACTAAGGTAAGTAAGGTTCTAATGGAATGTCCTCGTATCAAAGAAGCTCACTACTTTGCGTTGAACTGAGCATAAGGATCAAACAACGGTCGCTAGCGCGATCAACGTCGTGGTAACGGTGATTGGGTCCATTTCGAAAAGCTCTCAGCACGACAAGGAAACAGGCGGGTAGTGGAGATGGTTCACCTTTCTTTAAGCGTGCTAAGTCATCCCGGCTCTACTCCAGTCTTCCGACCATCAGAACGAATATCAGAACCAATCGACAGCATCGAGTTCCGCCCCATGTTCTTGCCAGCGTTTCTCAAGTGCCTGACAGCACATCTCTAGGAGTCGCGCTGCAGTGTGGCATGCCCTCATGGCTCGACCAGAAGCGAAATCCGCGCGTACGGTGTCCAGAACTCAAGCCAAGATGACCCCACAGAAGCGAGGTTGCACACGATATGATGCCGCGAAAGCTGACGCTTGACTCCATTCTTCAGGTTTGATTCCATCAGAATCGGCTTGAAGTGGTTTCGGTCGGGGCCATGGGTCACGGCGGCGGGCGCCGAGGACGGACCGATTCTCATGCGGCTATGATGCCGTAAATAGGCGCGTCATTCCGTCTTCACTCTGGCCCGATTCTGGTCTCCAGGCTGGCCTCAGAGCTCTAGCACGGCTGCCAGTGCAGCCCACAGGCTAAAGCCGAGTACATAAATTTGACAAGACGCTCGTAACTCAAAGTCACCCCGTGGTAGCCGAGAGCTATAATCTGCGTGGACAGTAGGCGCGCAACGCATACTCACAGGATCATACTCTTCGGGCGCTCGAATCTTTTCCGACACTTCTTCCTCCGCCGACGTATCAAATACCCTTCACTTGGAAGAGATGATCAGCCATGATGCCTCCTTCGACTCGATGTGGCAGAAACCACCGGCGTCCCCGTTTTATGTACTATCCGCGGCACGCGTCTTCGGATTTCGAAACAGTATATTGTTGAATTGTTCTTCTGTCACCGATACAGTAGCGTCGTTCAAAGTTACCATTTTCCGCTCATTTTTGTCTCATTTTTGTTCTTATTTTTGTTTTCATTTTCCAAAGAGGAAGACAAGAAGGAAGCTCAAAAATGTGGCCACAAGGTCATTTTACCCAAATTTCCCATTTTTGAATTTCCTTTTCGATGACTATTGCTCTCAACCCCGATAATTTTTCATAAATTGGTACTATTTCTCTACCTAAAATGGCCTATAGAACCAATTCCTTGGCCTTTTAAACCCTAGAAAACATTTGCAATGTTTTTGTTCTCCTACTCGCAAATTCTCCTGGGGGGGGGGGTTCAAAGTTGCCCATTTTTAAGCTCCTACTGACCAGCGCATTTAAACCCCCTTTTCCTCGCCGCACAGTAATGCCTTGAGATATATGGCTCAAATTTGACTGGTGGGTTCAGAATAGTATTACAAATGGACCAGATTTTACCCCAAAGAAAATTTCGCATTTTAACCGAGAAATAACAAGTAGGGGATGAAAAATGAAACCAAAAATGAGACAAAAATGAGGAGAAAAATGGCAACTTTGAATGACACTACTAGTACTCGTGTTGACCCCCCAATTTTATGTGTCTCTTTTTGCGACCTTCCATGGCGCCTTAAGGTGCAGAGTATTTGGGGTAACGGGTCCATTCTTGCTTAATAAAACAAGTAGGTATATATATCCCAATAAATATATCTCTTTACATACATCTTGTGTCTTGGAAATGCCTTGGAAGCAAGCTTGTCCAAGACTTGCGACGTCTTTGGCGTCTTTATCAAGACATGCATCTTTCCCAAGAAAATTGAACCTGCCCGGGAAAGATGCGACATCTTTGGGAAACTTTCGTCTTTGACGTTTTTCCCAAGGTGCCAAAGACGTCAAAGACGAATCTAAAGCCTACTGATTAATACGTGTGAGGAACCTACCAAGAGACAGAGCTAGGAGGAAAGTGACGCGTCATGCGTGAGGTAAACGCGTCGAGTCCCTCCGGATTCCGCGACTCCGTGACGGCGTAGGTTGTTTGGCGCGCTCAGGCGCTAACAAACCGGTCGCGTGCTACAAGGGGACGCAACCACCTGACGAGTCTGTACAGACGAAGAGCTTGCTGCCCAGTGTCGTGTCTCCCCGCCCTCGTATACAAAGCCTTCACACCGCTCTTAATTGTCGCCATCGGTCACTGCGCTCCCTGCTCTTGAAAAAAAAAATCCCGCGTCTAATTCGGATGCGTGAGTCGAACCCCGGACTGTCAGTTAAACGAGCTTACGCTGAGAAGAAGTCGGATGAGGCTGACTGGCAGTGTTTCGTACACCACATCCGATTAGACTAAGATAGCCTGTTTGATTCCTCCGTGAAGATACTTACAAAATGACCTGAGCTTTAGGGCCATTGCATGCGCATGGCAAACCGAGTCTGTTTCCGTTTCATATAAAAGATTGAATATTGGCTCCTTCCTCACCCTATCTCTCTTTTATTTTAGGCACCGTGGTCATGCTGTGTGGAAGGCCAATTGATATGGTGGATTCGAGAACTGTTTTCATTGTAACTATGCTTTCATACAACTCGTTCTTGATGGCCGAGCATAAATATAAATAGTTGAATTTCGGCTCAACAACATCTCTAACACGCACCGGACAGACCAAGAACCTCTTCACTGCGCACACGGGCCGTGAAAGGTCAAGTCATATGTTAAAGCGGCCATGAGGTTAAACGCACCTGGCCGACATTAACGAACGAACGTGCCAGGTGCAATCTTATCTTACCTGACCTCATGACCGGTGAGATGAGGCAGGTAAAGATTTTCCTGCGCTGACACCCGCTACCAGGCGCCTTCGCGGCACATGATCCGGAGGTAGGTTGTCACGGGTATTGCCTCCGGTCAGATTCAAGAGCATATGCAACCGTCCCGCATTTTTACGGCTGCAACCGTCATTTTTGCTGTACTGTCTCGTCGCATGGGCTCGAGTTCCAAATTAAGCGGGACCGCGCTGTGTAATACTACCTACCTACCTACCAAATGAATGGCCGCTGAAATAGCGGCCGTCAGCATCTCGGCTTCGAGAATTTGCGGCTGTCGCCGTTAACGGGGCGATGTGCAGCCCTAGGAACTTGATCAGTGAGAAGCAACGCACATTCACTTAAATTAACGACTCTCTCATCTCTGCTGGACTGAATCTTCGCTCCCATCCCGTTGGTCCTCCCTCTCTCGAGTCTGAGCGTCGTGGCTCTCCTGCCTGTCAATCATTCCGCCGTAGTGCTCTACCCATCATGCTGGCCTCGCTATTCTTGCTAGCGCTCTCGAGTGTTGTCTCGGCCATTCCAGTCAAAAGGTGCGTCACTCGATCTACAATCTCGATCAACCGCATAAATGCTAACTGCATTCTGCCACGCAGGGCGCAGCCCACCGACTGGATGCAAGCCAACATCGGTACCTTGGGCTCCCGTCCCCTCAGGCACATCTGTATCCCAGGAAGCCACGACGCGGGAATGTCCCAGATCAACGGCGGCACCGCATTCTCAGATGCTGCCAACACTCAGACTCAGACCCTCAGCATAGGCGGCCAGCTCACAGCCGGTTCACGGTATTTTGATATTCGCCCCGTCATCACAGACGGGACATATTCGACTGGCCACTACTCCGACATTACTGAAATCGACAGCTGGCAGGGGAGCAACGGACAAAGCATCGCCGACGTGATCAGTGACATCAACTCGTTCACAAGCGCGAACAACGAGTTGGTCATCATCAATTTGTCCCATGCCTACGACACCGACGCTGGGAATTCGGATTATCCGATATTCACCCAGGACCAGTGGGACGCGCTGTTCGACCAGCTCACGGGTATCAATCACCTCTACGTCGACCCGAATCCGACCACTGTCGATTTGTCCACAGTTACACTCTCCACTTTCATCGCTTCCTCGCCCGCTGTCGTTGTCATCGTCCAGCCTGACGATACCATCGATCTTGGCGACTACGCCTCCCAGGGCTTCTATCAGTACTCGCAGCTCAATGCATACAACGAGTATGCCGACACCAGTACTCTGAGTACGATGGAGAGCGACCAGCTCACAAAGATGGCTGCGCAGCGGGGCACGCCCGATCAGAGCTACTTCCTTCTCAGCTGGACCCTCACACAGAGCACCCTAGAAGTCCTCGGCTTCGGCGATTCGATTCTCGAACTCGCGAACACGGCCGACCCTGCTCTGTACACCGCTCTGCCTCCCAAGCTGAGCACGAGCACATATCCGAACATCCTCTTCATCGACAACTTCCAGAATGATGGAAAGATGGTCGACCTTGCTATGACTATAAACACCAACTATGCGTCGTAGTTGTTCACAGTCTGTTGGCATTCTTTGTATCACCATATGCAATAGATTATTTTGGAAAAGAAATTCGCTCAGAAGAGGGGATTAGACATGTAAGTCATATTTAACTTTGGCGGGCGCGGCCGTCACATTTTCAGGGCTCGAAAACTGATGCCGATGTCGTTCTTGGAGGGATGCACATCGTCGTTTTTGGCGGTGGTGGCGTAGTAATGTGATACGCGGAAGTGTCTGCGGGGTAGAGGTTGCCTCGGGTGCTTGCTCGGTTTGGGGGGTCTCTGTGGCCTTCACTTATGCTTGCAGTGAAAGTTATGCCGAGAAGGAAACCCACCCACATGGTAGACATCGCCGTCTCCCTGAAAGTTGCGTCCACTCCTACAACACAGTGCCCTCAGGACAATTGCTCAACCCAGACGAAGACCACCGGTTCTGTGCGCGCTTCAGTATAAATGGGCCCATGTTGTATGAAAAATGTTACGTCTCAACGTGGGGTCTTTTAAATATGTATTTAATTACTTAAATGGGGGGCTAGAGGCTACCAGAGACGTTTTACAGGCGGGTACATAGTACCACCGCTATTTAAATGGAGGCACTTAGAGTAAACAAACTCGCTTTAAATTCACTGTTTAAACCACAGCAGATTTAAATAGAGAGCTTGAGCCCAAGCTGCATGCCGCTTTTTGATTGTGCAAAAAGCGGCATGCATTTTATTTTATTTTTCCCCTAAAGGCCATTACGACTGCGTGATAGCATTGGGGCAGAATTTGACTACCAGGCAGAATTTGTAAAAGCTGCATGCCGCTTTTGCACAATGCACAAAAGCGGCATCCCACTTGGGCACAAGCTCTCTAATCTCTTTAAACTAGTTGGTACCCGTAAATTTATTCATGGGGATGCAAGATGCCTTTGGTTGAATTCATTTTTCTTCCCCGGCTGGATTTTCTTGTTGGCTGATCTTCTTTCTGGTTTTCCTTTTTTCTCCTGTTGGTAGTTCTCATCTAACTTCTCAGTTGTTCGTTCCCCTTTGCCCAGCATTAGTTGATTCCCACTTCATTCCTTCAAGTTTCCCATTGACTCAGCGCTGGCTTTCTGTCTTGCTTGTCCTAAGATCAATCCCATGCCATGGTATGCTCTTTGAGGCCCGCGAGATTGTTTAGGTAGCCTTTTTGTGTTGTTTTTTCTCGTTCCCCATTGGAGTTGTTGTCCTGTCGTTTAACCGTTCCCCATTGTTTGTTCTCGTCTCGGATCCTATTTTTGCAGTTCTCACCCCCTTGTTACTCAGTGCATATTGCACAGTGAACAGGGTGGCACGCGAAGCTCAGTCTTGCATGGTCTTGGGTGGCGTGTATGCCTAGTAGTTTCCAGAGGCGTGAATTGAAGCGGCTGTGCATCGCTCTTTTTTTTCCTTCCACTTCCATTGCGCCACCAAACTGCCCGCTCAATTGTTCCGCCCAACGCGATAATGTTGGCGCCTCGTTCGCCCGATGACAAGGAGTTTATTGATGGGTAGTCTTCCAGTGTATTGAAAGAGTTCCGTAACTACGCTAGGTTTACGCGTTTTGTCACAATCTGCTGCTACTGATGTGGCCTTCCAGATGTTCACCGAGTTACACATCGCTGCCAATTCCCACCTGTTCCTAGTATGTTGCCCAGCCATTTTGTACTACAAAAGAAAGAGCAACCTCCCCTAAGCTGCACACAAGTGACTGATTGAAGACAGTCAAAGTCAACTGAGTTAAACACATCAAACCAAGCTCCCAAGAAGGAAAGGAAACCAATGAGAGGTACAACAATCTGTATTGACAAGCATGAGCCTTGAAAAAAGCGAGTGTCTGCGAAAGAGGTGCCGGGTCATGCCGGACAACACTGGGAGTGTCCTAGACGGCCTGATGAAGACCATGTGGAGGTCCAGAGATCGGCCACGGAAACACCGAGACACCTGGGTCAATTTGGTGCATTCAAGACCAGGTGCCAACAAGTACGATGTCCACATGTGAGGACATTTGACGATGACAAAATAAAGTGAGCTGCAGGCCAACATAATGGCCATGCGATGCTGGAAGAATGCCACGAAGCTATCCCAATAGTCCAATGAGGACATTACAACAATAACAGCCAGAGTCTCGGACGCAAGAGACAGCAAGACGGTGCTGCAAAAAAACAGCGATAAACAAAGGGTCCGATGTACAATTCCGAAGTGCACCTCCTGGCCCGGGGTGGGAGAGGTCTCCACTGAACACATTCCACAAAATTGAGTGCCATGTAGAGGATACTACTAGCGATGAGCGGGAACCATTCTGGGTGGGGATAAGTACAGTCGATCGGGAACATGCAAGTCGTAACTCGGACCCGGGGAGTCGAACCCCAGACTGCTGGTTATACCTGTGTATATGCCCCGAACCGCCGGCTGTAATATCAAAGGTGTTCATTCCTTCGTGAAGAATCGAATCGAATCGAGAAAGGAATTCATGTGAACTCACCAAGAGAAATTGAGAGAAATTGAACCAAGAAGACAGTTAATGTTGGGATATATCTGGATGGAGATCAGTGCAGATATCAGAGGCACAGAGCGCAAAAAGGATTGACAGTTCCCATTTCGGATGCGGGGAATTGAACCCCGGATTGCCAGTTCTACTTCAACATAGGCTTGCCATACAGATTCTGGCCATGTTTTATACACAACAACTGATTTATTTCATCTTTGTATGGCTGAGCAAGTAAATGGGCTTGGTTGGGCATCCCCAGTGTTGCATTCAAAGGTCAATGTGTGCCATCAACTACGTGCTGGATTCTATATTTCATTGACTAAGGTTAGAGAAGTATGAGAACTAAATAAGTCCATAGGAGAAAAAAGAGGACCAAACCAAAACACTTTCCATTCTTCTGGATAGCCAAATAACGAAAATGGTATTATATTCCTGGTGAATGAACAGAGCTACCACTACAGCTATTCTACAGGACACATGCTGCCAACTTTGTATTCCAATGTGTCAATTCTTGTTTGGACAGCAGCCCGCAGTTCCCAATGACCATTCCTCTCTAGGTCAGGAGGGGTTGCAATGTTGGATGCTATTTCTTCAAGGATTTCAGCAATATGTTCCAAAAGATCCCTTCATCTCTTGCGTGAGTTCTTTGAACTGATTTGAACTGTTTCCCACGAGGTTCTGTCTCGCCGATGCAGCAGCATAGGCCACCGAATCATGTAATCTTGTGGCAAAAATTGTCTTGAATTGAGAACTCAGTTGCAATGTCTGCCCATAGTTCTCTGTGTCTCTGAAACCAATGGTGTACTCTGCACGCAATGCTACAGAGCAGGTGCATTTCAACCATTTTATGCAACTCTTGAAGTTTGAAAAATCAAAGGCCTCCCAAAACTTTGCCAAGACTAAGTAAGATAGACCAAAGGCTCTTTCACCCTGATCAGTAAACTGATATCCACAAGCTTCAGATCCTAAAACATAACCAAGGCCAGAGCTGTACTCTTCGATCACTTCCCAAGGAGTGGAGTACCCCATAAACAACAGTAAAATCCAGGAGCAAAGATCACTCCTTATATATGGATGCCAATTAGGTCTTTCTGCAAGATTGGCACCCAGTGTGATAAGGCTCTGTCTTCCCGTCCTAGAATAGGGTTCAATCTCAAGGATAATATGTATCAGTGCTGACCACACAGAAGCATTTTGAAGTATCGGCCCCAATTCATCATCATAATACCAGCCCCGGATATTCTTCTGCAACAGAAGACTGGTTGCATTCCTGGAAATGTCACCAGGAATTGAAAGTGCATACAGGATTAGATGAATGTTTCCTTTTTGTGGAGCAATATTGTAATCAACAAGGGCTCCGAGAAGGCCTGCGACTCCGGTGATCATTCTGCTCTCCCAATGCAGATCTTTGGGGGGAATAGGCAATTTCTCCAGTGCTTTGGTGACCCAACCACCATTGACTTGAATGGGTTTCTCACATAACTCATGGAAGCCCCCCATGAAATAACCAGCTGCCATAATAACATCCAGCCAGTTATCAAACTCAGGAAGGGAACTGCAGAAAGTATACACAATAGCATTGCGATCCTGGTGAGAAGGCGGATCCCAATCTGTCATATTATTTGCTGCTATTTTTCCAGTATTCTCCAGAATGTCAGCTGCCATAGCCATGGCCATCTGGCCTGTGCATATATTCAATGCAAGGCTGTCGAAAAAATGTGTAAATAATTGCAGGAGGAATAGACTACATCTCATTTAGAATTGTGCTATCAATTCAACTATTTCTCACCTTTTCTCTATCCAAACTATGTCACCTGTATTCATGGGTGCAAGAAAACTGTTTACACAGAATATGTAGTCTGTGAAGCTTGAATGATCTAGCTCTAAGATTGCCCCAAATTTAGAAAGGAAATGCCTGAATTGTCTTTGCTTGAATTCCGGGTTGGCATATCGAAGAGATGGAATAATATGCAGAGTCCACCTCATATCCAATGTACTGCCAAAATGTGAAATATCACTTGGACTGTTGTTTAAAATTGCTAGCATGTTGGCCAGCTCAAGGGAAACCCCGTCTTTGGCTTCGCTAAACACTGTAAAGACTGGTTCCAAACTGTTGGGCAGGTTCAAAGATTCACAAACACAACGTAGGCTGCAATAGGCTCGCCCAAGATGAGTTGCTTGCAGTGACATTCCCTCTCTAGTTTCTAACAAGTATATTGGCTGGCCCTCTTTTATATCAGTATGCTCAAAGCATGTCAGAAGTTGATCCCTCAACTTTGTGAGTTGTACCCTGATATCCATTGCAATTGGCCATTGTACCCCTACAGCCAGTTCCGCTGCTGCTGTCACAACACCAGGATCAGTTGAGGTCTCTAGGGTCCACGCCAGAGCAGAGACCTCATCTGATGGCTTAAGTAACAAAGGGTCAAAGAGTGGATCAAGATCATTGTGTTTTCCCTGGTTTTGTGGAGTCTGAGGCTTGAGAGAATGTGGTAGTATAGTCTGGGAGCTATGGGTATAATGAGACCATGCCAAGTAAATCTGGTGTATGAGCAAATAGATTTTGTTGGAAACTTGATTGAAGCCAGTCTTCAGTACTACCCGGAGTGCCCTTGGGAACATCCGAGCTGCGATAGGGGCTAGTGGAGTTTGGAATGGGGAATCCGGGGAAACAGTGGCAGATACAAGTAGAGTGATATATGCTGCAGTACCCAGAAGCGTCAACCCCAGTGCAACAATGGCAAGGGAAAGGTGGATGGTCCAGAGATACACACAGAGACCAGCTGCAAAAAGGAACAATCCAAATTGCAGAAGCAGAGGGAATGTCTGCATAATTGTCTCAAATTTCCATTTGCGGAGACCGTCAAATTTGCGCTGGCGCTCCAGTCCACGAGCTTCAAGAGTACCTCTTTCACCTGCTGCCAGGTAATACATTAACCATTGTTTACCAAGGACCGCCAAGAGTGCAGCCAGCAGTGTAGATCCCAGGCTGATGTAGAGCAGGTTTTGTGCGACCAAAATCGAAACAGGAGTGCCACGGTGCTGGATTTCTGGTTGGATCTGGATAATGAATGCAGAAGCTACAGCCGAGAATAGACCAGCCTTCAATTTGATGTCAGATATTATTGAAAAAGAGGGGTGAACACCACAGACAAAGATCAGGGATGTGTCAAGATCCGTGCTATATCGCTGCTGAAACTCTTTGTCATGTTCGTCTGCAAGGGTCTTGTATGCGGTCCAGAAATTGGTCTTCTTGTCTGAAACAGGTATTTTCGGCCTTAGCGATTCAACTGCCTGGTAGAGTCTAGGAGCAGTCAAGAGGAGAATATGTGGGGACACCGTGTGCTTACTTCTCGGCCTGCTGGTCTTGTGCCCTCAGTAGGTCAGAAAAACAAGCTTGGAATGCCTGGATGAGCCTAGAGATGCCGGCGCCATCTCAGCACGGGCGCTGCGGCGGAAGAGTGCACCACGGTACAGGTAGATACATACTTTTCATTGTCAGTCGGTGATTGACCCTCCAATTGCTCAGAGGACGATTCCATAGTCGTGGTAGGAGTCAAGGGGCAGTGGAAAATTTTAGACATGGCGTTGACACTCGAAATTTCCCATGTCATTGTCACCGAATTCGTACAAACGCGACCACGTGATCAATCCCAAGGCTTCGCGCGCCGCGAGTTTCACCCCCTTTACGCGTCACTCACGCAGCGTCGAGCAGACACGCCTTTCCATGGATGCAGGCTCAAAACAGCATTGCAAACCGGCGCGCTGTCGATGGAGTTTCTAGCACACCACCGCTTCCGGACTTTGCTGCCCACGTCGAGCTAGCTCTAGCCTAGAGCTGTTCGCACGATTTTTTTTCTCTCGGTGCTACGTAAACAAGGGTAAAAATACTCAAGCTATTTCTGCGGCAATCTCGTCGGTATCATCCAGGTCCACGTCGAAGACATCTAAAAGATCAAACACGCTTCCGGGATTCTTCCGATGTCTCAATGTGCCTGTCGCACTGTTGAATAATTGGAGGGCCTCGAACATCTCGGGACACAGCCAAATACGCCGAAAGGTCGCAGTGAGGGACTCGGTGGAAAAGGTTCGTTCGGAGGCGGTGGCGGAGCCTTGAATTGCAAGATAATCACGTGGCATCCAGGACGGTGTAAGGTACTGCTCAGAGCGGTGCCAAAACCGTTTTCCCACCAGGCGACTATGTACATCGTCTGTATACACCATATCCGATTCATTCCGGGTGAAGATACTAAGAATGGACACTGGAAGAAACTCACCAAGGAATGAATATTGAGGGAAGGTGAACCCAGCAAGAAGTGCGCCACCTACGGTAATCACTGCAGATATTATGCGGAAGCGGAAGACGCACACTTTAAAAAAAAGCAGCCAAAAAAAAAAAAAAATCTTCCACTAGTTCAGTTAAGATGCGGAAGTGGAATCCCGGATCGCTAGTTCAGGATCCAGCGTACTCCGGTAGGCCTGGCTGTGTTTCGTACACCACATCCGAGTGTTTAGTCAATTTATTCCCTTGTGAAAGGAGTGAGAGGAGAAGGTAAATGAGTAAGCGGACACCAAGGGGTTCAGAAGCAGGCGAAAGCCTACTTGGAAGATCGGCGGCTAGAGGTGGCCCAACATTGGTCGCTAAACCGGCTAAACTGTCTGAGAAGCAAAAAAAGGAATCTTAATACTCAGAAATATAAAGGGTGAAAGATTCGGACTGCAGCTGAACTGCAAGTGTTAATGAGATCAGCGAAGGTAGAGCAGCAAGCTCACAGAGATAAAATTGCTGATAGATGCATGCTGCAAGATGCGCTATACACCATACATTGTATGTTTGAATGAACCTGTTTTGAACGGAGACGCTCGAGCAGCGATGAAAGAAAAGAAAGAGACGAACGAGAGCATCCGGATACGGGGAGTCGAACCCTAGAGTGCCGACGGCGTGGAACCTCTGGCCGTCTTCGTACACTACATCCGATAGTGCGACTTGTGGGTATGCCTCTGTGAAATTGTCATGCAGAGAACATCAGATTATTAAAGAATTCGGAGGAAAAAGATCACACGTCCAGTTCGGACACGGGGAGTCGAACCCCGGGCTGCCGGGTAAACGAGCCTACACTGAGAAGCCGTCTGGTGGCGTTTCGTACACCACATCCGAATAGATTGTCAGTTTGGTGCCTCCGTGAAGATACTGACAAAATGGCAGGGGATTGGGAGAGGAACCCTATGGAACTCACCGGTGGCCGTCCATATTGAAATAAAATGAACCAAGAACACTGCTAGGTGGAGAGATGCACTCAGTAGGGAACACGCAAAAAGACCCACAGAACGAAGAAAAAAGCCATGTGGATCAAAGTCGCAGCTCGGACGCAGGGAGTCGAACCCTAGACTGCCGGTTAAACCCCATGTACACCCCCAGGAAGGCCGGCCGTGTTTCCCACACCACATCCGAGTATTAGAGCTGTTCATTCCTTCGTGAGGTACCGAAAAAATGACAATCGGATCGAGAAAGGAATACACATGAACTCACCAAGGAAAATTGAGAGAAGTTGACTAAGAAGACCGAAGTGTTGGATACATCTTGGTTGAGATCAGTGAAAATGCCCGAGACACAGAGTGCAAAAAGGATTGGCACCTCCCATTTCGGATGCGGGGAATCGAACCCCGGGTTGCCAGTTCTACTTCAACAGAGGCCTATAAATTCTGCCCGTGTTTGGTACACCACATCCGACTTAGTTGACCTGTATATAGCCGAGCAAGTAGATGGGCTGGGGTGAAGACAGAGAAACTTTGCTATAGATGTGTCGCTGCCAGTGTTGGATTCGAAGATCAATGCGTACCATGGACTATGTCTTGATCCTGTATTCGTTGGCCAAGGTTAGAGAAGTACGAGAACAAATGGATAAATTTACGGGAGAAAAATAACGGTCGAAATCCTCCTTCATTCGGACACGGGGGAGTCGAACCCCGCATTACCAGAAACCCAATATACATCTCGCCGTACATGAAGGCTGGCTGTGGTCCGTGTACCATGCCCGATCCATTCAGTATATCTGAGTGCAGTAGGGAGTGAGGGTGTTGATTAAGTCCAATAAAGACCAGATCGACGTAGTCAGCAGAGTCGTCCAGAAATCCGGGTGCTCGTTGACTCTCGGAGGGACATCAGCCGGGCCCAGCCGACCCAGCCCAGCTACTCAGAATTAGAGTCAGGAGAAGTAATAAGGAAAAGAATGTGGCGCAGATCCGAGAACTGATATTGTCACAGGCAAAGAGAGCAGCGCAGATATGGAGGTCGTGTAAGAAGACGAGAGACGCGTTGTTTGTTGGTGTTGACGCATCAATGTGGCACCGCCACTGTCCAGCTCTCCGTCTGCGGTCGAGGTTCTCGTTGGATTTGAGCCCAGATGCTCTCCCTGTCAAATTTCCATGCATTTTTATAACATTTGTAGCGCGCTTTGCGGCAGAGCCCACTAACTGCCCCAGAGCACATTATTCAATATGACACTTTGCAAGGATCTTCCCTGTGGGCCAAAAAAATAAACAGTACACCATTGTGCTCCCAGCATAGTTTCAAACATTGTTGCAAGCTATACACTTACCCAAGTTTCTAGGTGGTACATGGTCAAGATCAAAAATGGACATAACATGTAATCAAGAGGATAATGGCGCCCAATTCTCGCTCGGTCGACCCGTCGACCAGCTCGCATTGGGCTTCGGAACCCCGACACAGTCGGGGTTCACTGCATGAGCAGAGACACTGATGTCACGGTGTAATAAGTAGAGAACAAAAAATAAAAATAGCAGGCCTGCAACAGAAAGAATGACAAATGGGCATACCAGAGCTTTTAATGACCATTTTAAAAAAGAGCGACATGCGAGAATCGAACCTATGACCTCCGCATATGCCCAAACAAGACCAAATTTTGCATTTACAGCCAAAAAAATAAGCGATCGCACCATAGGACCCACTACCTAAAGTTAGTGGGCATCGTGCAAAAGTGCACCGGTGAGGCGCTCAAGGGCCGCCCATTCCGCCATCCGTACTAGGGTATTGCGATTTTTCGGATTTTCTCCATCCAAAACTCGGAGTGCGGACAATATCGATACAGGACTTCCTCAAGCGACGGTGTGGTTCGGTCAGGGATGGAGCGCAGACGAGGAAAGCACACGGCGTGTGCTGAGCGTGCTCGTAGTTGATGGGTCCGTCCTCTCGCCACCCTCGTTCGTCTGCCGCTTACGCCTTTGTGCCAATCATGCCCATCGATTCATGGGCGTCTTCATCGCCGCATCATTGGAGGCGCGGATTGTACACCACTCATCCTATCCGGCGGCGCACGCGTCTGGTAGTCACATGGCGCCCGCTCACCCTGCAAAATCGCGGGCATCCCCAAGCCTGTGGGAATCGGAATACAATGGTGATGTAGATCGCGCTGCCGTATCGTCGTCCTTCGCACGCGGGCAAAGAGGTTTGCACAATGCGGGGCTGCCGGAGTATGGATGTCAAAAGTGGAGGACCGTGTAAATGGAGGAGGAGGAGGATATATTATACTGACGCGGTCCCACAATTGGTGATCGTGAGCATCGTCATTTATCATGCTAATAACCTTGATTCCGAAGCGATTAGATGCCGTGGAACCCTTCGCCGTTCGGAGCAGGCTTCGTCCCCGTAGTCAGATTCAGGCGCACCTGTCGCGCTGGGCGTGACCCACAGCTGAACGGCAGACGTATCCCCAGGTTCATCCTTAACGCGCACGCGCATCCACGCCCATCTAGCACTCGCTGCCACATCCTCTCTGTCTTCATATCTATTCTGCACGAAACTCGCGACCGCGTGCAACGTTCGGCATCCAGATTCCCACCTCATCCTCACGCGTAGTTGTCCTGCGTTTGCGCTCCCTTTCTGTATCCGCCTCTCGTGCTGATCTCCCACCCATCACATCCCCGACTGTGATGTTCACCATCTTTTTCGTGATCCACAGCACCTCGCCCGCCCGGTCAAACCCTCAGTGTCTCATCTTACCCATCCGCCTGCCTGACCGCCTCATCCTTGGCTCCTGCAGATCTCCCGCTCCCTACGACTGAGATGCTCGCCGGCTTCGTGCTGATTCACAACAACCAACCTCGACCGTCTACTTGGGATGACGGGTGCGGCCGCATCTTCGCAGCGACAGCACCATCCACGCGTCCTCCTTCCGCAACCGGGGGACCTGTTCTGCCGCTCCGTGTCCGATCTTGCTCCAACGACTCGCTTCAAAGCAAGCGACCGATTGGAAGTGGGCCGTTTGCGGCGACTTAATGGTCTGCTATTTCCATGCCCAGCTTCAATATTGCGAGTGAACATTTTCTTCACGAGCCGCGTGTGTTTAGTTTACCAAGCTTGGATGGCCTCCAGACGGCTTCTTATCCGTTGTGCGGGTATGTTTCGGGGCGTCTGATTGGATGAGACCGAGAAATTTAGAGGTCGTGTGCGTGTTACGCTGCCTATGACGCGAAACCCACTGTAAAGATCGACAGTAAGATGAGAGACGAACAGAGCGTTTTTACCCTAAGTAGAGGGTAAGGTTCATCTGATGGGGCACGTCCTCATGCATACACAGAATCCATACATGTGGTAAATTGTTTTGCTCAGGTTCACGGCACGGTTCGGGGCGGGTTTAACTTGCAAGCTTTTGAATGCACCACGTGACAGTAATCGGCACCTGTCTCGGCAACCACGGCCAAATCTCAACTTATGTTTCGAACTCTAAGTGCTGTGTGATGCTGAGCGTTAGGATAAGTGAAATTTTCAGGTCCCGGAAGTCGTATAGAATCCCCTGGGCAGACGCTTCAATACTGGGAAACTTGTATATTAGTTTGTTGAAAGGTGACAGTGGACGAAGAGGAACGTACTCTTGGAGGCAACCAGATGTAAAACACAAATTAACAGAGCATCACTGTAAGTTGGGGACACGAATACATATTCAGATCATCGTAACCTCCCAGCAGTACTATCCAGAGATGGAATTCAAACTATAATGTTACACAGGCCCCAAACAGCGCACATACATCGAACAGGTGCAAATACACATTATCTCCCGAGTGCTTCAAGGTGCACAAACTTCCAGATCTGTTCCTTACAGTTGGTAAATGCCTCATAGGTCACAAAGCCACCAATGAGCCCATACTAGTTCAGCTGCGAAAATCAACCCTACGGGGGGTAGTAGTGCTCCCAGTCTCCATCAGCCACGAGGTGAGTGCAAAGCTGGAGTTCGTCTCTTGTAGTCTATGCAGTTAATGGCATCGAGTGCAGTATTACAGTCGTCACGAGATGTACACGCTGCATTGGTTGAAGCGAACTGACATGGCGGTGGTGGAATCCAAGCAGGTGAGGTTGAAGGTGAGGATCGGGTCGAACTCAAGCGTGACCTGGGCGGATTGGATGGCGGGAGCAGAGAAGGAAAAAAATGCATCCGGTCCAAAGTTCACCACCAACCAGTCTGTGTTGCTGCTCACACGGGTTGTCACAAACCGGAAAAAAAAAAAGACGTGATTGAGGTATTTGGACCACTCGTAGCGATATTGTGTCGTACCTGCTGGTTTGTTGGGCTTGAGAGAATACGAGGGGATCCCACGATGAGTGCACTTGCGCTGACCGTGAGTGCATTCCCTTGGAAATCGGCCATAGCGATCGCGCTGTTGAACACATAGATAGGTACTACCAAACCAACCATGATGGGAATGGGACCAGTCACTGTGTACTAGAGACCTTTTAAACCTGAACAACATTGTTCACTCACAAAAATGTCGTATTTTTGAACGAGGACCGGAATTTATCGCATATGGCAACACCGACTGGACAGCTTCGGTTTTGCGTGCCGGCCGTTCGGCAGACGTGATTGGCGGTAAGGGCTTTGGCCCTTTAGGGTGCTAGGACCCCAGAGACACATTATGCAAGGCAAGTTATACCTCGAGGGAGAGCTCGCTGCTCTCGAAGTTCTCGACGGTGTCCAGCGGTGATTAAATAATATCATTCAAATTCTGAGTCCCTACCCAGGGTTTTGAGAGCACTGTTAAAGGTTGGTACTTCTTAAACCCCTTTGCCCATCAGCACCACCCACTCCTCTCGTTGCACGCGCCGGGGCCCAGGAATTGCTGTGCTTGGGGTGTCCGCAGCCGCGAGAGTGCGCACGGCGCGGCGGGCGGCAATGCCCGCTAGCGGAAGGAGCGCGAGCTCTGCGAGCTCGAGTCCTGGTGGAGATGGCGGCAGGGGCGGACGGTTAAGCCGCTGCTGCTGGCACAACACCGGATGCGAAGGCGGCGGTATATTGAGAGTGAAGGAGGCGGAAGACAGACGTGACGAAGGGTACGGCGAGTCCTGGCTCGACTATGAGCGCGGCTGCAAATGACGGTCATTGAGACCAGGAATGCGAGTACGAGGCCTCGAAAGATGCGGAGGACGGTGTGGACAACGCGGGCGATAATGATATCGGCGAGTCGGAGGAAGAGGGGAAGGTATGCCGGTGCGGAACGCGCTGAATGCGATGGGGATCGACGGTGATGAATTTGCAAGAGCGCCGCTCTTTTGAAAAAGAATCAGCATTAAAATGAGATAAATAGGAAGTAAAAGGCACCTTGTGGATGTCCAGCAGTCCTACAGCCCACTCGCTGTACAGAACAACTTCGTCTCGAACTTCCCAGCCACATTCGAGCACGCAACCACGAGGAAACCAAGATGGCATCCATGCAAAGTTTTATCACCGTAGTAGAGGTGAGTTCTTGCTTCTTGCAGAATAGTGTAACAGGGAAGCCAGTGAATTCCTGTCGAAAAGATGCGGAGTTGGCGGCAGTAGGCAAGTGGGCTGATCCAATTGAGATGAATTCTCGAAAGCGAAACGTCTCCATGATAGAGGCGTCTGAGGTGACAGGTGGCTATGCTGGGCCTTTTCGAACATTCATCTTCATCGACATCTCGCAAACGTTCGTGTGGTACCACCATTCCGTTCAATATTAGTCTGTATCTTTAATTCAAATAAAATCCATAGATTCCTTCCGCTTCTTCTCTATTGCAACTACTACGTGTGCAGACTCGAAATATAATTGGCGGCGTCCGGTTGGTTTGCTTCACCGCACTGTGTACCCCTCGGAGAATTAGTACGACCGCAAGAGAGAACAAATGACATACCGCTATCAGGACAAGAGATATTCCAACCTTTGCTTCCCCATACCAAGGTAGCAGCTTCGACTCTTCATAACGCGAGCAACACTCCCTCGACGACAGTCTATTGTTTCCCATACCGTTTCATCAATTCCGATAAAACCTTCAAAGGCAATCTCACCCGAGCTAGTTGAGTAAGTTAGCCCATCCAAAAGGGGGCACACTACACATACTGAGATAATTGAATGCAGGAGCACGTCTAATGCTAATGCCTTCCCGATCATCCAAAAGACAGCTTTCCGTTCAACGTTCAACACTTAAACCCTGATTTACGACTCGAACGCCTACCACGATTCTAATGACCTCATGCCTCTTACAATTTGGACTTCAATATGGATGACCCCCAAGCCTCTTACAACTTGACTACTCAACTACATGTTCCTGAACGTAATTCATTTTTGGTATTCCAAACATTTGAATGACAGATTTTTCCGCCTTGACAAAACCATACAAGCTCAGGACCAGTATACGGTGGAAACAGATTATTCAGTGTTCACGCTACTTTATAAAGACCGACAAAAGAATTCTAACATTTCATGCATACACTAGGAGAACTTAACGCTGAGACACTCTTGGCGCGTTGTACAAATTCCCAGAGTCCCTTCATGCTCAGACCTTGGCAATTATTGTCTTGCCCATCCACTTTGATCGTGACGAGACTCCAACTTCACCTTCTCAAGACCTCCTACTCGACTCTTGCAAATTCACGGTCCACTTGAGTATGAAATGGACTCGAGGGCGAACCGAGTCCAGAACCTCCGCCTTGACATCGGAGCCGGAGCATTTGCTGCATGACAGCCTCAGTGCACAAGGATGGACGTTAGAGTCGACATATTCCAGCGGGTGTCAGCTGCGATCTACCGAGTCCGATAAGTACGAGAAGGAAGATTGATTTGACAAACGGACAAACCTGCTCCAGGTTGATGTCCTCCACAAGCTTCATGATTTCTGTGTGGATACGCAGAATTTTGAGACGGCCCGTAAGGTCAGGGATACCAAATGTCGACCTCACTATCAAACCGACCAAATCACCAAAGAGCGGAGTTGATGGAGTTAGGTCGGTTCATGGCGGCGACAACAACATTTGTGCGTACCTTTCGCCCATATGGAGGACTTGTGATACGACGCAGTGCGCGACGTTGCCGTTGGTTCAGAAAATAAATGAAAAAGAACCCCGACAATGACAAGAAAACAAATGCAATAAAGGCTGTCACGCTCTGGCGCAATGGAGTCGAGTAAATTTCATCAATGAAGATTGCGGCGAGTTCTTCTCGGCCTCCCTTGATGCCTTCTGCAGATTGCTCCCACTCATCCGCCATGTTGCTCATGATTTTGGTGCTGTTGATCAGGGAGAAGAAAGCACCAGACTCACGGGCCACGGAGCTCTAACCACGAGAGTTTCATCAGTGCTGGACCCGCGCAACATCAGAGTAATGCGTGGGGCTTAATACCGACAAATTTGAATAATGGTGGTGGCCGAGAGGCGGCTCGAACAATTCCCAATTTTGTGTCATCTGTTTGCGGCAGCCACCAATGTCGTTGGAAAGATTCGACTTCGCGTCCTCGCACTTGACTGCGGTACCTTCTGTGCAGAATGTCTTAGCAAAGAAATAAGGCGCAAATGGGAAGTAAGATTTGCCAGTGCGGATCATAATATCTTGCGCGATCATGCAGAATTCAGGGGTCGGTTTCCATGGCCTTGAACTCAGCTGTCTGCATACCTCCGTGCACGCCCATTGTACATGTTGGTCTGCTATCAAAGAGTGAGCCGAAGTTCAGATAGGAAAAACAAAGACCCTTCTGAAAATATGGCCTGACGTAGACATTGAAGACTGATGGGTAGCCCAGTGTGCCTCATCTCTAGCCGCGGGTACATACCGATAAGGTGCCTGGTAAAATATTGCGTGCGACTTGATTGCTTGAATTCGGCCTCCCCATTCTCGGCTCTCTTCAGTGGCATCTAAAGTAAGCCGGATGTATCAATAGCTACCCGCATTGTAAAGCCAAGCAGCCTCGGTTATGAACACGCTGCATTGGCCTTGGCGGTAGATACTCGCGAGTTGCCAGCAGTATCGGTCGTCAACTTGAAGGGCTCTTGCCTGCTTTGGAGGTGTTGTTCGAGGGGGTTTGACCAATCTGACAATCGGAAGTCAGTGAAAGAAGCCTGACATCGCGGCCCGGGCTTCCGCCCCTTGGTGGTGTGGAAGGGTAAAAGTCCCGGTGAGTAGGTTCTGTAAAGGGGTCGGTAGTCCGTGTAAGGCTCAAATGAACAATAGGGTATGAATAAATGATACGGCCCCGAGCCGTAGAGTAAGAAAAGAGCACGATAATAGAGTAAAAGTGTCGAAAAATGGCGTGGGAAGAAGCGAGGTCGTAATGTGCGAATTAGGGTGTTTGGGTGGCTAAGAGCCCACTGACGGCGTTTCGTAGTCGAAAGGGCGAAGGGACACCGAATCCCTTCTGGGCATGAGCCCTACACTGGCCGAGAAGATGGTGGTACGAGTGTGAGATTGAATGATCTGGCAATATTTACGATACAAACAATGCTGTAACTAATTATAAAAATAACTATGGAGTATAGCCGAAACCAGCGTGTGGATGGATTTCCACACGCCGGCCATCCGACCCTACCACAGTGGTAGAGAACGAGACATGTTGGTCTTGCTGACTTGTCTCCGGGGTCCCAGCACCCTAAAGGGCCAAAGCCCTACCACCAATCACGTCTGCCGAACGGCCGGCACGCAAAACCGAAGCTGTCCAGTCAGTGTTGCCATAATCGCAAGAGAAGACAAAGATACTTCATCGCTTGATGTCAGGCCAGCCTTCAGCAAATATGCCAACACTTTGAGTACGAAAGTCTTTGAGGTCTCATATTAATGTTCGTTGGCGTCCAGGATCGTAAGCACAGGACACAAACGTCAACCAAGATGTCAAGAATCCAGGTCCAGGAAGCTTGAGGAAACATAGCACATAAATGCCAACTAGGGTGTGGAGCTCATCTCCATTTCAAGAAGCCAGGTTCAGGAAGCTTGAGGAAACACAGCGCATAAACGCCAACTTGAACTAAGGTGTGGATATCATTTCCATGTCAAGAATCCAGGCCCAAAAAAGCTGTGAAGTAAGGAATATCACCAAGAAATAAAAATAGCGAATAGCGAACGGTGGCCAGCGAAGAAAGAATAGCGAACGGCCAGAGAGCGCGGCTTACACAAAGCCAACCAACTAATAAAGTCACGAAAAGGTTTGAAGGGAGAGAAACTTCCCAACAGATTCGGGCCGACCCTGGATTAAGCGAGCTAAAAATCTACTCCCAAGGCTCTTGTATAGCACTTGAGTTAGCCCGATTGCAGAAGGAGACTAAATAAAATATCCATAAGGCAAACAAGGCAATCCATAAACGTTTATCTCGGATGCGGGGAGTCGAACCCCGGATTTCCGGTTAAACGCCTTCGGGTGTCAAGTTAGCTGACTGTGTTCCCAAACGGTAGAAAATGTTGCCAATGTGCTTAGTACATAGCGAAAGTTGTGGTTCAGTGGAACAATGGCCGGCAATCACCGGAGAATGATCTGGAACCAAGAGACACCCACAACAACCACCTAATCCTGAAAACGATATACTTTGCAGTCCCTCGCCAACCAATTTCCCCAAATATCCCGGTATTTTGGCTTCCACTTTGCCGCTGTCTTTCCAAACACAAATTCGTCAGGAAGCATTCGGGATATTCGATGGATTTCCCGCTTGTCCTCGGGACTGAAGCTTTCCCGTAGTCTGAAAGCCTGAGAAACGCTCGGATGCCACTGTTTTTCCGGCATTTCAGTAACAGAAATCGAATTTGACAATGAACTGGCTCACTGGGCCTGGGAAAACCATCCGATGCCACTTGCATACTGCGCGGAGGGAGTCCGGACAAGTGATATTCTGGCAACCTCTTTCTTCATTTTTCGCAATACCAAGGCAGTAGGGCCGGTACATACGACTTCACTACGGGAATGCGGTCTTTGCTTGTTGCCCTCGCTCCCCCGAACCGCGCATCAGAGCTTCAAAGTCGTCGTCCATACCGCTAAGCCGCAGTCCAGTATTGATCGTCTTGCAAAGCACTCTGATATGTTATATACTTGGGGCATGTGGCCACTGCAGTATGGCGGTCAAAGTGCACATTTAATCGGCCGCAAGATAAAGTGGTGATTTCGGACTTACCGCAAGAAAGATATGTGATTTGATGCCTTCCCCGCAAGAAAGATAACGATAATCACGTCGCTTAACTTGTGGGGAAATCGTGGCATCCCGCAAGATATATATAGTCGTGGGCCGCAAGATACAGATGCGTGGGCCGCAAGATAAGTACAGAGTCGTCCGCAAGATACAGAGTCGTCCGCAAAAAAAAAAGATAAGTTGCACCCGCAACTTTTGTAACCTTCTGCAAAAGTTTTCTCCAAGCCTTCCCGAAGTTTGCTGAAGTGAAGCAACAATTAATTGGCTGTATGTGGGGCACAAAAATGAGTGATCGAGTCTTTGCGAGGGTCTGTGATGAAGTACTGAGAAACGATCATCCGAGGAGATACGTGAGGTAGGTAAGCAAATGAGTGATGATTCGATGGGACATGAGGTCACGAAGAGAGAAGCGACGGCATAAGGAACATGGGTATGATATTGATCGGGTTGAAGGATTGTACGAGTAGAAAATAATTGATAGCCTGCAGATTAATGTAGCTAATTGGTCCATTGGAATCAATGAGTCAGAGTTACTCAGGGTTTATCCCAAATAGTGGAGCTGGATTGCGGAATATCTAGCTGGTCCTTTGTAAATAGGCCTAGTGGACGGCCTCGGGTTTGAGATCCCTGCCGAAAAAGGGCTGCCACTGGTAGGGCTCTGACATGTCTGTAAACGGATCAGACCAGTTTTGGTATCCGTCGCTGCCTTCTTTTTGAGCATATCTCGGGCAAGGTTGGACCGTTTGGGTCGAATCTAGGGCCGAACGACGGGGGCGAGACCAGTCCTTGTGACTGTGGCACACTTTGAGCAATAGTTTACCGGATGCGGGTGGAAATTGGCAAAAGATATCGAAAATTTGCGTGATTTGATACCTGTCTCCAAAAAAAAGGGTCAAAATAAACGGGTCTGTTTTTTGTCTTTGCATGGAGTCCAATTGAAAGGCCCTTTGGCAGAGATAAACTAGACCAGATAGCTCCATTTCGTGCCGCAGACACTAAACGAAAAAGGACGAAAACGACACAAAAAATGCGGCATCATTTTTTACCTGTTTCGACGGATCGGAGCCCTAGCTGCCAGCCGAAGCAGCATTGGCAGACTCAGATGGGAGAAATGCGGAGGAGAAGTCCAATACAATCACTATTTGGCGTGCATGATTTTGACTGATCCAGGTTTGACTATTTCTTGCAGCAGTCAAGATTTCGGTCCAGTAAGGTGTCCTTTCCTCCAGAGATGCTAGAACTGACGGATTCAATGGCCTTCTGTTCAATTTCTCATTTATCAAGGCGAGTCTTTCAGGTTCATCTGCCTCTCTATTGTTGTGCTCACCTCGGACCTTTCTCTTGATCATTCCAGATTCAGACACATAAAAGGAAGCTATCAATTTGATTCTGTCCTTTTCTACATACGCTAGCAAATGGTGCTCAGCCAAAGCCTCATCTATGACACATCATAGCACCTGTTGAGGATACCAAAGAGCTTCATTTTTTGGCAAGGCCGACCACCTTTTATTACCATGGATCTGGTGCCCGGGACGTCGATGATCAGAAGAGTGAATCGGTTTCTGCATACTAGGCTAATTAACCAGCAGATCGGAAGTTTTGCCGAGTAATCACAACAGAGGTGTTGTTTCTGCAGACAGCTATTGCTGTAATCACACGCAAACTGACTGGAATATATCCAGGTTGAGAGACTCACAAACTGATTCATGCACAGAACAGAAAAAAATTATTATGGTACTACAATGTGTACAGCCGATTAATTGTTGCTTCACTCCATCGAACTTACCTGCAGTTATTGCAGGAAGGCTTGGAGAAAACTTTTGCAGAAGGTTACAAAAGTTGCGGGTGCAACTTATCTTTTTGTTTGCGGACGACTCTGTATCTTGCGGCTGACGCATCTGTATCTTGCGGCCCATAACTATATATATCTTGCGGGATGCCACAATTTCCCCGCAAGTTAAGCGACGTGATTATCGTTATCTTTCTTGCGGGGAAGGCATCAAATCACATATCTTTCTTGCGGTAAGTCCGAAATTACCACTTTATCTTGTGGCCGATTAAATGTGCACTTTGACCGCCATACTGCAGGGCATGGCAGGTACTTGTAATTATATGGTGCACCTGCTTGGTAAGATGTCTGAGAAAGGATCGATGTGGGTGGTTGTGCAGCGACGGGTTTGAGGCTTACTTTGGGAAAGCAATTGAGTCATTGTGATGGGTTGAATGACTCACCGCTGATGACCATTTATAGTGGCAGGTGTGGAAACTATTTGTAACCTGCCCCTGAAACCCGATCGTAAAATGAGGTATGCAAACATATAGGAGTCGAAACTGTAGTAATGAGAATTGCAACTTGTATCTCCAAGGAGAGACCTGAAATATCTGTCAAAGAGCTCCTTCAATCTGCGATTCTGCTCACTTCCTTATTCCTTTCTGCTCAGGGTTTATGGACGCCTTCTACAATCACACAGCAGCAAGTGAGTGGTTTACTGTCTGAGAGGAGATACGAGAGTTTATTCAATTGTCAGGGGCTGTGGTCAATGTCTGGATCCAAGCAATGTACAATCCAAACGCCCCTTTCACAGCCGCTGGGCTGACTTGTCCCGCTGCAACTTTGGAGGTCAGCCCAGCTTTGGCTAATGGGCAGAGCAATGGAGAAACACGGGTAATTTATAATCCACCATCTTGGCAGTGTTCTGAGGAGACCATTTAACAATTTTTCAGCCACCAGAGCTAGGAGTTGTCGTGGGGCAATGTATCGGGACTGGTCAAGCGAAACATGCGGACAATCATGGGTGATTTGTAATCCATGATTTTGGCGTTGATCTGAGGTGGTCTTTTAACAATTTTCCAGCCACTGGGGCCAGGAGTTACTGTGAGGCAGTGTACCGTGACGGATCAGTGAGATGCGCGGAAAATCACGGGTGATTGGTAATCCATGATTTTGGCGGGAATCTGAGGAGGTCTTTTAACGGTTCTTCAGCCACAGGGACTGGGAGTTACCACATGGCAGTGTTGATGTTAGCTGAAATCCATGATCATGGTCATGATTGAAGCAAGGTATTTACAGAGATGAGACCTGGAACCTAAAATGGTACTAGGAATTTGGGTATATTCCAACCATCCTTTGTAAGATTCATGGACATGGTCGTTTGATGGAGTCTCAGTCATCATTCACCATGTACGCCTTTTGCAAGATAACTTGTGTTCTGTTGGTATCCCTTGACCAGCTACATTTGAACAAGATAGTCTGGCCAGATAGCTTTCGAAATACACCCAACTTCGAGGTATGTCCAAGAATTGGTTCTTGAGAATGACTTCTCAATCCAAAAGGAGGAAGCCCATGTCTCCAAGATCAACAATTACTTGTGATGGATCCACATCAAACTCTGATGCTGAGTAACCAGAGCTCGATTACATGCAGAACACTGTTGCCAGTGCTCTAAAGTCACCAGAGATGGCACGAACACATCGACAAGCCAAATAACCAAGAACTGAATCACCCAGCACTTTGATATTCATGGTTCCAATGCTATAGAATGGTTCCAACTGTTCCAGTGTTCCGGAATGTTTGGAACAAGTGTGATATTCCCTATGATTGGATGGGCTACACAGTCTCCTGCAGGTTTCAGAGCGAGTACCTGCCAGAGATACCCCTGGAGTCACCAGGAACATCATCTCGTTACTCTTGTGATGCTGGCCACAGGCCAGCTACTTCAGGTACTCAGTACTGCCTCTTAATAGATGATATATTATGAATGTTCTACACATGAAAAGCAAAAAATAGTGCATTTTCAGGTGGTGGTTCATTCACTGCTTATCAGTGGAAGAGCTCCTCCTCATTGTTTGACAACTCTGGCTTAGGTAGGAACCAGACTTCTTTCCTCAAAAAGGCCCAGCACTTCAGAACTGCAGATAGAGGAACCCCAGTGGCCTCAGAAATGAAAGAGATGATAGACTGCAGGAGGAAGGCAGGAGGATCTATTGTAGAAACAGTTATGGGTTGACAAAGGATAATATCATTCTTAAAGGGTGACAAAAGGCGAGTGAAACTCATTAATTGTGAGAAGGAGATGCCCTGTAGGTCTGGGTTGTGTTGTAGGGCAGTGAAAAGCGCCATGGCTGGATGTGTTCAATTTGTTTACTGATGTTGTTCACAGGGCTCAGGCTAAGAAATATTCAAGCTCCGCTTTCACTCATATGTCATATGGCTGCTGATCATTTGATCCCGGACATTCCAATTTTCAAATTTATTGCATTTTTCAGCGAAAAATTTTTGGGAAATTCAAAACAGTTTTCACCACTTTTCTCACTGAAAAACCTGCAATGTTCAACCAGTGCGGTGTAGCTGGAATTCAAGGCTCCACATTCACACTGAAAAAGGAAAATTTTCTTAATGCATTGAAAGTCAAGCTGAAAAAGGCAATTTCATTTCAAGTTTCAATCTACAAGAAATGACCAATATCATTGTATCTGAAAGTGGCACTGAAAGACCTGCTCTCATGTCTGCTTTCATAAAATCTGAAAGTACCATTTTCTTTGTTGGCATTTCCCGGACCAATGGCAAAAATGGCGCAGCACTGAAAGTGCATATTTCAGGCAACATGAAAGCGACTCTGAATTGACCTCTTTCAGTTCATCTTTTAGGTAAACCAAAAATGGTATTTTTTCAGAACCTGGATTTGGATCTGATAATGCCTTTTTTAGCTTCACTTTCAGAGCATTGATAAATCTTTCCACTTTCGGTGTGATTGCTTGTTCCAATATGCGTCCCCTGCCAATCACCTTGGTACAGCAGCCTTTGCTGCCTCTCTTTTTGACCATCACTTCTTCTTAAGTTGTATCATTGTGTTTCTCTAATATATTTCTTTATGTTTTCCGTGTCGCTTACCACAGACGGTTGTGGCCAGAGTATTCTTAGTATTATTCACCTGGATTCCATTTTGTGGGGTGCACACCTCATACCAATCTACGGTGATTCCTATATACCTTGTCACATCAAGCATACTCCTTGGATAGTTTTCCCCCATACCATGCAGATCATCATTCACGCAAGATTGCTCTCCAGCACATGCATGCACTTGAATTTAATAAGCGAATCTTTTCCATCTTTAGTCATCTCTTGCTGTCTTGGCAATGTACAGCAAATGACCACTGCAAGATGGAAAGATATCCGAAGATCAGATATGCATGGCCCAGATGAACGATGCCTCACCAAGATGAAAGATGCTCTACCCAGGGTGAAAGATGGCCCCTCAAGATGAAAGATGCCCAAGACGAACCTGTTGTTTTACTGATGAGATGGAAGCTGCAAAACTGGTTGACAGTTAACCTGTGTTGCTTCTGGCTCTATCACATCTGAGTATGGTCTGGCAGCAGGAGCAAGTTTGGCCTATCCATCATGAAATTCGTGGATGGTTCGTGTGGTGGAGCTACAAGTGATTCCAAATTGTTCCTTTCTGTCTCTCCATTGTGTTAATTTACCACAGGAAGAACAAGTGCAGACAGGCATAGCAAGGCATATATCAAGGGGAAGAGCATCAGACTTTTGAAATTTTTGTTGTGGTGTTGTACAACATCAAACAATGCCAAAAAACACCTGAAAACGCCTCAACCGACAACATCACAATTTTCACGTGATATCTCACAATACCGGAACAACTTCGGCTAATATCACCAGAACAGCAAATGCACTTATCATGCTTGGACCTCCCTCTGACTGTTTATAACTATCCCAACCACTATGCACAACATCAACCACCAGGCTTGACTACATACCCTGCAAAATAAAAATTAGTTTGGGTGAACAACACGAAAATGCGAAAAAACACGTGAAACACCGCAATCAAAATGTCAAAAGACTGATGTCAGGGTAAGAGGGAAGAACTATGGTTATCGGCTATCTGTCTTAAGTAATGCAATTCCCGGCCGCCCTCACTCTGATCGGCCAGCTGCCACTGCATCTTGCCACAGAAGCTCCGTGAAAGCTTCCAGGCATGATGCAGGCCAGCTGCCGCACACCTTCCACTCCGGCATCTCAAAGTTAGTTGCCACCACTGCGGAGATGCGTTTGTTTTACCATGGGTAAAATGGGCTAGTAAAAAGTATTCAAGGTTCAAGCTGTTTGATAAGGTGTTTTATCTACAAGTAAAAATAGAGTATAATGAATCATTTTTCATACCGTTTTTCATTGAGACAAAGGAAAGCTTTTACCAGGGAAAAATTATGCTGTTTTTCACGCACCTTTCATCCCACTAAAAAAAAAATTGTTGCCCCCTACTACAGTGTCCACCCCTGCCACAACTTCTATTTTATCCGTCAGTGGCGTCACTTACATCCTCTCAACCCCAGCGTTCGGCATGCTCAGCACCACTACTGTATTCACCAGTCCCCGCCCTCTCCTCACGCCTTTCTCTGAACTCGGATCCAGTGTGTCGACGGCGTATGATCCGGTGTCCACTGTGTCGACGGCGTCTGAGCCGGTGTCCGCTGTGACGTTCTCCCGCATAAAGACTTCTTTTTCCGCCGTCGAGGTCGGCTCAAATATTCTCGCAGTGCGTTTGCTTGTCATGGTATAAATTATATGTTACGCTGACGATAGCTTGCTCGGGGAGGCCGAGGCATTCCTCTATGGTAAGTCGAACTTTTGTGGTCGTGATCTGGACTTACTAGCTCAGGGGCATACATTGTCATGTTCGGATTTTATCTGCATGTCCTCTGCACCCGCGGAATTGCAAAAAATCGCAGTATGACAGTCGCCACCATTTTGCTGTTTATCCGCTGCACTGCGCATTGTGCACTGCAAATCACCACCACGACACTTTACAATCGGCTCGTATCAACAAGCATCGGGGATTCCCAATCTATATTTGAACGGACCTTGCAAGACTATTCTTCAGTTGCCATTGCCACGAACGCCGTGTATGTCACCAGCAAGTGCGTGTCCTGATACTACATCGGCAACTGCGCTGAGCTGGCTTAAGTGTGATAGCAGATTCCATTTTCGTCAGTTTAACGAAGTAGCAGACAGCTTAGAAAATCTAATTTTTGCACAGATATTGCGCTGCTACGCAATCTGGAATTTCCAACCCAAAATCATTATCTTTCCCATTCTACTGACTTTGGCTGTTGCAGGTGAGTTTGGTTCTTTTAGATGAAGCACAGTGATCGGAACTGGCCACCCAGGTATCGGTTATACTAATGTGTTCTGGCCGCTTCGAGCTTCCAATTTGGCGACTTCGGAATTCTCTTTTGAATTGTTCAAGATATCAATCCTGGTGTCCACTTTCACAACCGTCATCCTGATGGTTTTAACTGGTTTGGAACTGCTATTAAAACAGAGGATGAGATACCAACTAAAGTGCTTGGATTTATAGCAGGTCGAATTTGGTGGATAGCCCGGACAGCACAAAAATTATTGGGACAAACCGTGACTAGCAAATACTACACTGCGGTTGCCATGATGTACGTATCGACCTCACTATTTTGCTTTTTTCGACTCACTTTGTGAAGTTTGGAGTCTGGCGCTATTTATTGCGGTAGCGCGATCGCATTTGCCGCCATAGGATTTACGCTGGATTCTGTATATGTGAGCTGATCACCCAATGTTTTCCCACTTTAATTTCACTACTATGTGATAGTCGACGACAGGCGCGGTTTTGGGACAATTAGTGGTCAGTATCGCCTAACAAATCCCACGAAGTCCCTTTAATCGTGGTTCGAGCAGGGCATCGCTCCGACGATCATTGCGGTCCGGGTCGGGCTGGGTCGCAGTGTTCATGACATTGAAAGTTTCCTGGTAGCCCAGGGCATCAGGTAAAACTGATAGAATAATAGTTCCCCCTGTTAAATATGTTACAACATATAGCTCACCGTAGTAGAAGGGGTAGACTATATCGTCGATGTAGTTGCTGTAGACTCTGTAACACCAAGCCATCTATATGTAGTGCTCCATTGATCCCCGCCTTCGATATATAAGCCAATATCTCCTAGAGCCAGAACTATGAAGGACTATATTATTTTTTCCAACAAATGGTTTCTCTAGGGTTGCTCTTGAATATGAAGCCAGTGGCTTCGAGCGTCTCACTCTTCCAATGTAGGGAAACTTGAAGTCCCGATGTAATAATATGAACACAAAACTAGCCATATAACGGCCGGCGCACGCGCGGCACCACCCCCTTTCTCTGGAACATTGGTTGCTGTTCGGTGAGAGCCAAAGGAATAAATTTTGCTCGCCCCCAGCAAATGTTGGGTCCCAGTATCTACGATAATTAATTGATATTTTCTTTCACCTTTTAAATTATACACTCACGTTTTGTCTCCGCCCGCTCCATGGGTCATCACAAGTACTGTCTCAGCATGTTTTAGGGTTTTGGGAAGACATGAATGACTCCAATAACCGAAGGGTATCACAGAAAAAGCTAATGGTTCATAAGTTTTTTAATGAAATTACAGCATAAAATGATTACACGAATGAGCCGGGACCTAATGAAAAACCAAGCACTTTTTCTAGGCTTCAAATGATTAAGAACAAGAATTATGTAAACATAATTACTTGTAACATTGGACTTGGCCACAGCGACTTTAGAAAACGACACAAGGCCCTTGGTCTCATGTGCCAGAAAAATCCGACTACGATCGGAGAAATCAACAGCACAGAGAAAACCACGCGCTTTTCGAAGATAAATGTCTACAACAACTGTTAGCAGTGAGTGTGATGCACGAAGAACAAATCTACCCTCCAGAGGATCCAGATGGACATTGTAACAAAGTTGGTACCTCAGCCTCCTGTTTGGACGCTGCTTGGTGAGCACGCACTTGTTGTGAGACTACAAGATCGAGCTCTTTTGATTCGGTGATATCTTTCAGGACATTGACATTTTGTAAGTACTCTGCTCATTTATCAGCGAGTTTCATTTAACTTCCAAGGGGGAGACGTTGACCATCGGCGCAGTTTGTGCGCAATAGACTACACCCTTCGAATAGTAACAAATGGCTGGAAAGACATATTCGATGCGTACGTAAAGCACACGTCCGGCTCGGCGGTGAGATCCTGAAGATGCACTGTCGTTTGCGTGACAGCCGCCTCCGTCACTCCTTTGTGTTCTGGTCCTTAGACAAAAAGATAAGCACACCAATGCAAGACCTCTGCAATGCTTCTTCATTTTCTCAGATGACTTAAGGTGTAATTTCACGACCTCCAACCCGTCGTCGCTGCATCGCCATGAGAAGCGTAAGCAAGAAGACGGAGAATGAAAGCTGGGTATGCGGCTATCTAAGTTATGCATATCTAAGGAATTCTAGTTTACATCTGTGCGCCCAGTTTGAGAAATGTAAACGATGGTCGTGATTCGAAACGTAACTTGATACGAATTGAAGACCTGGGTGGCGTAATTCAGAGCAAGATGTTTCTTGCGGTGTGCGTACTGTCTTACCTGAGCAAGATATGGAATGCCTCGTCCATGTGAGATTTATTCTAGAATTGAGTCAGGCATTCACGTAGCGAATTGAAAAAAATCATTTGAGTTTGTAATGTGGGGGAACTCCGGGCCGGCAAGCCGCAACTCTGGTTCAACTTCAACCAAGCGATAATTGACTCAAGAAATTTAATCCTGTAAAGTATACAGCTGGGTACAAGTGTATTATACATGATTCAAATAGCTATTTTCGAAGGACGAAAAGAGGGGGAGGTACAATACAAGAAAGCTTGCTTTCGGTTTGGTGGGCGATGTACGAGGATCAGCTCGCCGCCAAGGCATGGTATACTAGGGTTGATACTAGGGTTGATATCGGGTCACTGAGGTATATTATAGTAGGCTTAGTTTCTATTTGGTGAGGAATGTCGGTGAACTGCTGGCCACTGAATCGCTGGAAAGGCACTCGGTCATCGTCCCGGGAAGAGGATCGTCCTCAATCGACCATAATTCAGATTGATATATAGCGACTCAAAGATAACTTACCGCTTCACAAATTCAACAGCTGATATCATTTCAGGGCGCCTGAGCGTCGACCATCACTGTGAATGTCGGCTAAGTCGACCGTATTCCATTCATTCCCTATAACCTTGTCACGGAGATATTGGCGCATGTTGAGACTAGAATGGTAAGAACATGCGGGGCACTGGAAAAAAATACTCACGTCGCGAGCATGCTATTCATGTAAACTGTGAGGAAAATGGTGAGCGACGGGAAATAAATTCAAGGAGAATATCGAACGTTTGCTGCTGAGTGCCAGAGATAGAAAGAACCAGAAGGTGTTGGGATAAATGAGGAACTGTTGGGCAAGATTTGAACACGGTCGAAAAATCAGGTACAACAGACACACCAAAATCATCGTTACCGCAGATGAGGCGGCTGTGAGCATGCCGCGATTCACCGCGTTTATCATCAATGTGTTCAACATCTTTTCGGATCTAAAACATAGCTTATATAAAAGCCATCGTCAGTAAATTGCAGCGAGTGCGTACCTTGGCAACCCATGTTTGTTTCGCTGTAGAAATACGCAGAGATAGACTGTAATAGCGACGTCGCAAGCGAGTGACGCGGCAGTTTGAAGAGTTGTGATAGCCTGGAGACAAACGTTGGTTGAGAGGATAGAGTATGCCATGTTTCTTGTACCGTGGTTGTCCCGAGCTTCGGGTAAGACCGGATTTTATAGCTGACCGAACTGGTTAGAATTGAAAAAGAGAGATTTCGAAGGTACATACGACAAGATTGTCTGTGCAATTCCAGCCGCTATGTGACCATCGGGGTCTTAATAACCTTTCGAGATGCTGATTGGAGATATACATATCTGTATGACAGCGAGAAGGATCTGTAAAGGAGATTATTAAAGCAAAATTGCTGGCGCTTGGAATCATACCACGATATATATCCCCACTGATGACGTCCTATACATCCTGACGCTCGCTCTGGTCACTGCGGACCATGAATTGTAAACCTGTCGTTTGAATGTCCGACTCACGAGAGTAGATGCGGCTGGCAAAGTAGCTATTAGCAGTAGCTGAGTTTCACGATGTGCCTCTGGATATTCGACATACATCTGAACTGCGAATGCAGTGAGGTACTGTGGGACGAGATGAATAAATTCCGCGACGATCAACTTGGAGAAAACTCACGTTGGCAAGGAGTTGAAGCTAGAAACTCATCAGGACCCAAGGCTTCGGTCGGAAGATTTTTGGACTCACAGAATCGGACCTGAAATTTGCGAGATGAATACACAACAATTAAAGAGCGACGGAATGTGACCACACCATATCAAATCTTCCTGTATAATGCCAAATCGTTGCACCAATCGATAGTACGTGGATCGAAAGAAAAAAGATATTTGTGTGGTCTCAAAGAACCTGGGGCTGGGGTTAGGAAGTATTGAAGAGAATTTCTCCGCCTACATGACGATGATTACCTTGTCGTCGCAGTAAGTGAAATTCGAGAGTAGGAAATTTTCAAAACTCACTGGACCCTTGGTTGACCACTCATCCGTCGGCCACCACCACTGGAAGTAAAGGAATATTTGAAGAATTCCAATGCCGTAGAGACTAAGAAATTGTCGGTTCAGCGTGAAGAAAAGCGGTGTAGACTAACATGGTCTCAAGAAAAAGGGAAATTAGCCACGACCCATAGGTCGAGGCCATGGACGGGACAGACATGGTCCAGCCTTAAGGGCGACGGAGCGTTAGCGTATATGAATAACAGGAGTGCGGAGGTCGAAAGCTGAAATGTGCGACGAAAGATCATGAGCTTGACATATTATGAAACCTCAAAATAGAATTATCCTGAAACGGATGCCTCTATTTGGCACCCCAAGGTTCCACGAGCACCCGGGTGTTGCTATTTGACACCCCGGGAATTGTCATGATGTTTTTATGATAGCGGGAAGGGTGGGATGAGCAAGGTGTTCAGAAGGATGAATACCACCCAAGGAAGTACTATGATTTCGCACGAATATCTCCGATTGGGTAAGCACGGTATATTTTTTGCGCCGCTACTGCGTCATTTTCTCTGAAATTGGGGTTCTCATCGACAAAGGTCTTGGAGGCGGTTAGGGGTTGACCAAAAAAAAAAGTGAGGTGTACAAAACCAACAGTGTCTCCACTTTGGTTCCTTTGCGGCTGCTCATCCTCCAGACTGGATACATTTTTGCATTTGAGTGTTGAAAATGGTGGAGTACAACACAAAATGAAAGAGTAAATGGTGAAGGTACAGGCATAAAACTTCTTTCTGGGCTCAGAATACAACTGAATGTGGTCCGTGGAATCTGCGGAAGCGTTCGGCAATGCGTTCGGCCAAGGGGTGCGATCTCTGGATCTTTCAATTCGGAGATTGGTGATGGGAATATTTTTGGTGGGATACATGCTGGATCGAGACTGTATGGCATAAATAGAGTTCTGAAACATTTTTTTGGAGCTCGCGCGAGCGCAAATGAGACGGATGACTGAAAAATGACCGAGGTTGTTTGGATCGCTCATTTATATTACGTCAACTGATGAGTTGCCCATGAAGCCCGTCCCAGTGCCTTCCAGCACAAAAATTCACAGTGATATTTATTTTATGAATTTAAGAGGTACAGGAAGTAAGTCATTCATATAGCTGAGCCTTGGTTGAGGAGAAATGAGAGGACTCGAAATTTGATGGCTGGTCCCGTTTTGGGGGGGTGGGTCGTGGGTGGTTGATCCAGAGATCGCACAGCTCTTGCGTTTCGGCAGCACTTGCCAAATAGAAAAATGTTGGTACCTGGGTACTTTGGCACCTGCGGGTGCCAAATAGAATTATCCTGAAACCGCCCTGATCGCAAGATTTGTCCCCACAGATCATTCCGTATATGGGAGTTGACTCACATGATCTCCCGGGCTCCGGAGGACAATGCAAAACACTTCCGAAATATTTCTTTGCACAAGTGGCAAAGTAATCTGACAAAAGGGACAGAATAACTAAGACCAGCCTGAAAAAAATATTTTAATGCTATATGGATGGAGATAGGTATAAATTTGTCAAAGGTACATGTAGTACGGTACAAATAGGTAGTGAAATAGGAAAGGGACGTGTCAAGGCGCGTCAAAATGCGCCATTGGGGCATGGGAATATATGAGAGAGGTGGGTAGGTTTACATATGGTAGGTACAGCTGTAGTGGCCTGGAATGCCACCTGAATATGACATGTCGGCAAGAACGACGATCGTTGATGCACGCATCGTGCCAGGAGGTGGCGAAGGGAAACATGCATGCTAGGAAGATGCAGGATCTTTGTCATATATAAGAGGAGGGATCGGACAGCACGGTGGCGGGGGGTGTGTGGTACAGATGAAAGAAAGAAAGTGACAGCCAAACAGGTTGCCACAACTTTTGGAGCCACGGAGGTCATGTTTTAATGTTACCATATTGGGTTTGATGTGTGGGGACCAATCTCAAAAGCTAAACCTCCCCTGTTCCATCAAACATACTCGGTCCCATCAAAAGTTTCCGCCGCTCCGAAAAAACATTTACCATGAAAGGACAAATCTTCATGGAATAAAACAACACATGATTGTTGAGGTACTATACATATGGGCCTTCCATGTGTGCAATTAGAATCCAGGATGTCCACCCTCTGCATCAATCACAGCATGCACAACTCTTAGCATCCAATCAATAAATTTGTCAACTTCCTCCACTAAAATTGACTCCCAAACCTCAGCTATGAGGTCGATGGGCCCCCTCACATGTTTTAGGGTGGTGTAGTGCTTGTGAGAGACAACTTTTGAGTACGTGCCAAAGCTGTTTCATGGGAGAAATATCAGGATTTTGTGTAGTGTTTGGATGTTGAAGTAGCATGCCAACCATGGCAGCGGTTTAGGCAGCATATTCCCAGCCTATGCAGTACCAATAACCCAGTTTTTTTGTAGCAGAGTACCAATTGGATCATAAAGATGCTGGTGTACCATTTGGAAGGTGATTTTCAAAGAAAATGATGTAGGGATGTGAGAATTATGATCGGCGGAAACTTTTGATGTGACCTAGTAGAAGGCTTCTGTCAAAAATATCTGGCAGGCACTTTGCCATAGGCAGGCTGGTACAATTCGGGACATGTCAAAGGGCTGAGCCCGGAGTTTAAAGTTTTAAGTGGTACCGATCATCGACATCACGGTGGCTGTGAACTACCATCATTTCTTAGTTAAAACCGAGGCTCCTTACTACATTTATTTCTTTTGTTCAAAGTTGCTTTAGTTGCAGACATTTTGGAGCTACTTCCGGATTTATCAAAAATGCGGTGTTTTGACCTGTGGACGCCGTGCTAACATCACTTGTTAAACCAGTGCAAAATCCTTGCCGGTCCATATGGTCGGCGGATTGGTCGCGGTTCAATTTTGATTTGATGTGTAGCGCCATTGTCCTCGGGCCGATCACTTCCGAGCTTTGAGCGCTTACCACCACCACTGCGCATCGTCCGCCATCTCACCTCGCCGTTCCACAGCGCCACCGCCTACCTACTGTTTGTGCCCACCGTCAGCCGCCTGCCTTCGAGTTGCCGCCCTCCGGTTCTGGAACCAGTACACATACCCGCATTCACCACACGACATCATGGTGATTCCTGTACATCGCCACCTTAACCCCTTCGCTCCCCTCCGCTGCTCCAGGCGGGCCTCCCTCGTGTCTCTCATCTTTGCTTCGAAATTTACGTAGGATAGATGTTATTTGAATCGCGCTTGGGCCAAACTCTCAGGCCTTCCAGCACAGGAGATTGGCTGCCGTGAGTGAGCCCTCGCAGACGCCTTAGATTGGCCATCTCTGGGTCGGCAAAATGCCTGTGGTCCCCGCCCCCTCCTGCTACCTCTTTGACTACAGCTACTCCGGATCCTACACCTGTTGTGACTGGTAGACCGGTAGACCGCTGTCGCAGCGAGGGCACCCTGTCTCTTCCTTCATTTGATTTTGCGAGCGTTTGGGAGGAATAAAGAATTAGCAGGAGGCATGGTGAGTAGAACGCGAAGTAGGATACCCCAATGTGCTGCTAGTGCTCAGCTACGCTGGGAGCGGTGAATGGGCGGGCGAGTCCAGCTAATGGGACACGCAGACTCGGCAACGGTGGTAGCGGTTGTGTCGTACGTGGCGGGTCGCGCGCTTGCACACTGAGTTGGGCAGATGATCCAGACATCCCCTTGGTGCGGCGTCTGGCATCCGATCCGACTCGAGGAAGACTGGAGCTCGCTCGAGGCAAAAGCAGTGTGCATCAACTTCCGAGTCCCGAAGGAGCGTGATAGGTGGACTCGTGCTCGTACAGTCCCCAGTTTTAGCGGAGGGGGCGTATGATGGAGGCACGAACGGCGGAATTCGCTGGGCCGCTGGCTTGCCAATACCTCTCGTTCACCAAGTGGAGACAAAAGACGCTGGGGAGTGGTCGCTCCCCCCTGGCGCTGTGGGAGCCCTCACTGTTGACGCCCCAACGTGTGAGGGTGTGGCTTCAGCGTCGCGGGCGGTGCTGCAGCAGAACTCCACTCAATGTCGCCTTGTATGCCTCGGAGAAGCTACGAGCGTCTCCGAGGCTCGTGGATGCCTTTCTGCCATCGTCTTCCATCCTTCTCCCTCTCCCCCTTACTCTCTCTTTGTCCAACCCCCTCACCCTCCTCCCATCTCCCCTCCTCTACCCAAGGCGGGCCTTCCTCGCGTCTCTCATCCTTGCTTCGAAATTTATACAGGATAACTGTTATTCAAATCGTGCTTGGGCGTAACTCTCTGGCCTTCTGGCCCGGTAGATTGACCGCTGTCAGCGAGCCCTTGGCGACGATTGGTGTCTCTGGGTCGGCAAAACACCCGGCCCCCGCCCCCTCTTCGAAGCTATTCCCACGTCTGTTATGACTGGCAGACCGGGCGTCCGCTGTTGCAGCAAGGGCACCCTGCCCGATGGCAAGGGTGCCTTCCTGGCGCGTAACAACAAGGAAAGCATGCATGCCTTCCCGGTGAGCTTCCCTACTTTGACCAGGCTCACGTTAACGCGCAGCCTGCCCCATGTTCGAGACTCCCGGCCGACGCCTTTGTAGAGAGGAATCGAAGCGATCCTTACCCCGCTGGTTACAGCGGGCCATCCTACTACAACGAGTCGATTAGAATGGTGAAGGACACGAGCTGTCGTTCTCTAATATTGCTCAATAAGATCAACTTGTGGGTTCTCTCGAGTCCAGTGTGGTGAGTGAATATTGTTTCCAATTTGTATTCATTCTAATGGAGTCTACTGTTACACCAGCAGATGGCTTCGCCTTTGTCGCCGAGTTCGACGTATTCCAGCCAGCAGTACCCGAGCCCCTCGCCGAGCCTCAGCTAATCCCCACCCACAACATGATGTACATTAGTACTCAATTTAAATTTATTTAACATGACTGCATCAGCTTTAATTCATCAATATGCATCAATTCTCCGCGATAACTTCTGGCAGCCGCAGCCAATTTCGAGGCGATCAAAAGCGCGCTTTGGTCTTTGGTGGCACACAATTCCCGCACAATAAGAATAACTACAAACAACAATATCTTCCTTCACTCTCACTCTTTCTCTCGTCTTCTTTCTTTTCTCTTGTCTTGTGTGTTTTCGACCCACATCACCATTCGTGCGCGCGATGGTCAATCGCGGCGGCAAGAACGGTACCCAGAATGGGGAGCGTGAGTGTCTTTTCTTTTTCAGTGCCTGACTTGTCACCGACCAGAAATCTAGGGCCACCCGATGATGTCCTGCGCGAGGCTCTGCATAGATATGCCAGCCTCAGGTTGAAGTCTGCCCAAAGGTTGGCAAATCTGGCCCACGAATTCAATTATCATATCAAGTACGTTCGTCCACTGCTGATTTTGATCCCCAATAACGCGAAGAGTAGATCCACCAAATTGAAGGAGCTCAATACGGAATTCAATGTCGGAACTGTGCGAAAGCCACCTCCCATTTCTGTCGCAACTACACTGGTCTGCGATAAACTTGACGAGGACATTAATCAAGCCGATGGGCCGGACACAATCAAGACATTGCTGGCATTGGATGGGCACCAGATCCCTCGGTCAGTTCCTCCATCGCTTCAGCGGTGCAGACATTTGAACTTACATTTAATTCAGTGACACCATACGCCAGATTGTCAAGGACAATGCACCCGAGAGTTCACTTTTCGGCTTGCAAAACGGGCTTGCGCCCGCGCCAACGGGCTTGTTTGGGCTTGGGCTTGGATTTGAGTGTAGATCAAAGCCCAAGCCCGGCTGATCGGCTTGCAAGCCCGTTTGTCGGCTTGGCAAGCCCGTTTGCTCGCTTAGCCGAGAAACGGGCTTGCGCGTATTTCTCACCACCCTCGGACTAATTTCTCAATCTGAGTAGGTACGCTATGTGCAGTAAGTACATACTTCTAGGGCTTGCAATTTATTATGATATTTTGCTCACTGTTGTAATGATACACCGTCGCCGCCAAGGGCGACACAAGGTGGCATTGTCAATTAACTTCAGAAGTACGGGCTTGTCACACTCCGTGTAGTCCCATCGTCTTCATACATCCCTTTGACCAGAGGCTTTCTCACAACTCGAATTCCTGGTCTGCTGGAACCAAAATTTCCGTGACATGTTGATATAAGTAATTGAAATGATTCGAAATTATTCCATTATGCCAATGCTGACTCCTATTTCTGCTCAAAGGCTGGTGCCATACATAATTTGGAGCTGCTCGAGTGTAGGCGACGAAATTTTGCGTTGACAGACGCGCAAGCCCACTGTGCGATGGCATAGTTAAACACAAGCCCGTTTGTCTGATGCCATCAGACAAACGGGCTTGGGCTTGATTTTTGCCGCAACGATGTTCATCTGGGAATGAGCTTCAGGAGCATTAATTACATTCAAACTTAATGTTTCAGTTGACTTACGGAGATCTGATACATAGTTCTGTTGTATAGGCTTGAAAATCCTGTTGATTTCGACTGATAAATTGAACGCAAGCCCGTTTGTCTGATGGCATCAGACAAACGGGCTTGTGTTGGGCTTGTCGATAATTTAAACAGTTTTAAGAGTGATCTTGGTATTTTTCAACTGGATTAAGTCCTACAACCCTTTGTGTTATCTTTCGGTATCAGTTCTGTAAGAAATTGGCATTTTTGGTATGGAAACAGGCTCGTGGATTTGGGTGTAGCCCTCTGAGCTATCGGGCTCAGCTTCCATGTATAAACCCGTGGAACTGGAGTTATTTTATGAACTGCAAGACAAGTCGTACGACTTCGTCCAGTGGTGGTCTGCTGGTGAGAAAACTGCTCAATATGCAACAATAAGATTAGGTCCAAGCCAAGGCCTGATATGTGATAAAACTGAACGTCTTACTCATTCTATTGGCTCCCCATTACCCATGCGATATCGTCGGCTTGTGTCCCGCATCACAAGTCATTCCGCCTTGCCAACTGGCTTATAAATAATATTTCTTCTTGCACTCAGATTTAACCGTGAGTTATGAATGGTATCTACATCCTCTCAATGTTCCCGAACAGCTCTGTACATCAATAGTAATTATAGAAGGAAGAAGACCAGTACTTCGCCTGATTTTGAAAAGAAGCGAACGGGCTTGGGCTTGATATGGCCTGAACAAACGGGCTTGTGTCTCTGCAACGGACTTGTGTGGGCTTGGGCTCATCGAAATATGTGAGTCCCAAAACCAAATTGAGTTCAAGAAACCCATAGAATGGTTCTGAGTCAGCAATGGGGGCTAGATTGGCTCCCGAGCTTGTGGTGGCGGCCGGTTGGACATCTCTTGAATTGTTGGTCCCACAACTGCCTGGATGACCGTCAAAAAATAAATGTGCCTGAATGATGAGACTCCATTGCCTGCCTGACTGTCAAAGATTCTCCAGTACTCACGACTGACTTACCTGAGTCAAGATTGTACACATAACGGCCAGACGACAACAGATTTCCACCGCAGAGTCCGAAAATGGAAATCAAGTGCATCCATCGCACACAAGGGTTCTAGAACTATGCTTCCAGCATATTGGGGACTTTCAAGTGCTCTGTGCATCTATTTTATATCATTTACGAGTGGAGAACACACTCAGGCTTGGGCTTGGGCTTGAGCAGAATGGCTTGTGTCACGTAATACAAGCCATTTTTCCTGGCCAACGCCTGCGTGCAGCTGGTCAAAAAATTTTACTATCATGTCTGTAGGCCTTGAGCAGTGAGTTTACGACCACTCGTACCCTTCTTGACTATCTGAAAGTAGTTTTAATCATCCGTGGTAAAAGCAGAATAAAACAACGACTAATTCAACCAATGCTGGGATAGGGGGACTGGGCTTGGGCTTGGGCTTGCTACGGCTTGGCTTCACGGCGTGAGTCTATGTCAAACGGTTTGTGTAAGAAGCTTGGACTTGTAAGCCGTTTTGCTCCCTTAACTGCAGCCCAAATTGGGAATTGGCCTGCGCATATTTGTCGTGTTTCTGCAGTAAAAGAGACACTAAAAGACTGTCTGAGTGCATCAGATGTTTTTTGGCCGTGGGCATGAGTCGGGCTTGAGCTCGAGCAGAATGGCTTGTCATCAGGGAGCACACGGCCCACGGGCTTGGGTCTGTATTGGGCTTGTCATGGATGTATCAAGGAAAATTCCTCAAACATACCAGATTAAGTTTAACATTCGCTGGATATACATTCTGGGAGCCAGACAAATATATTAATCCGCAAAATCAACAAGCCGAAAGTCAATAAACCTTGGTACACAGTACTGAAGCTCATTCGGCCTTGGGACGGTGTCAGCGTTCGACTTTGTTGGTCTTAGAGACGGCATCAATCACGTCGGCGATGACGGCCGAGAGGTTGTGGCTACGGAGTGCGATACCGCATGTTAGGTACTAAGCTACGGCAAGGGAGGACATAGCCAAGCAGGTCCAACAAGTCTGCTGGTGTGTTTGCGTTTCACGCATTGCAAGTTGTTATGTCGGCGGTTATTTGTTGACCTGTACGTTCAGAGACAGTTTTGATCGATAGTGGTGGCGATGGAAACCAGCAGGGAAGAGACAGGCACCAAGTATCAATGACTTACTTACAGTGGTAAAGCTTGCTGTAAGCGAGCTCAAGTCAAGCCCAGCCACAAGCCAAGCCGTCCAAGCCCGCACAACCAAATTCAAACTCCGCTAAGCGGGGCAAGCCGTTTTGGCAAGCCCGTCGGCTAAGTCTGCAATGCACCCGGCTCCTCCAAGGCCAGATATCCCGGCAACAAGGAGAAGATCGTGCGCAAGAATCTCACTGCACAGGGTGTCTTCCAAGAGCTCCATTTTGACGGCCATGAGAAACTCACCTTGGCAGCACTCCGAATGGGCCCCGTCGGTCTCTCTATCTACGGATCCCGAGACCATGCTTCCGGTTTGGTCCCGACATTTGTGACAGTACCCGACGCCAGACAATCAGTGGTCGTCGGACATCTGTATCTTGACTTAGTCGAAGAGTTTGGTGGTCAGTATATTCTCCAACATGTCTTGATTCTTTACTTATTTCTGTCTTTAAGCAATGCCACTACAAACCACAGTCGACAAAGGTTCGGAAACCGGCGAGATGTATGCGTCACATACGGCTTTAAGGTCGGTCGCTCGGTCTTTCTCATTCTAACATACCTATATCTTATTGCTAGGCGAACATACACGCCTGATCTCAATCCTATGGAATGGCCGGAATTTGTTGCGCTGAAAAGCGTCAATAATGTTGCCATCGAGAACCTGTGGAAGTGGTTTGTTAAGACATTCGGACGTAGCCTGCGCGATTATATCGAGGATGGGAAAACCAACGGTCTTTTCAATCCTGGTGACCAGATGCATATGTACGCCGTCTTCTTTTTTATAACGCTGTTGTTTTCATTCCTGACGTGATTTGTAGTCATCTATTTCACTGGCTGTGGTCCAAGATCGTCCAAATTCAACTCGATCAATTCAAACTTTACTGGAATTATCACACCCCGCGCAAAAATTCCAAGAAGACTTTAGTATCGGGCGTCGCTCCTATTGAGATATACCGGAATCCTCAAGCATATGGTTTGGAGCGTCTCAGCAGGCCTGTTCCCAAAGAGGCAATTGACGCTCTTCGCTCGAATCTGCCGTACTCACGCGAAGAGGCATTACGATGGGTCCCTGACAGCTTCGATAGTGCTGCAAACGATGCTTATGCGATCCTGGGCTCTCCGAAGCTGGAGCCCCGTCGAGGTTGGGAAATTTTCGGTCTCATGGCGCAGCTGCTACAGGATTGGGAGGACTCGGAAAACTCGGATGTATAGGTCTTAGATAAAATTAGTTCGCTTGCTTCGAATTTTAGCACTCCTAGGAATTGTTATAACAATATCGCGCCGTGAGATGCATCAATGGAATCCGCATGTTGTGATCTTACTTTAGTCAAGTCAAAGAAAATGTTGCCGCAAAGGATCGTGTCGATATTTCGCAAAAGATCCAACGTAGCGTACTGATTTCAGGTCTGGTGAAGGTTTAGACTGATTTTTCAGAGCATTTGACACACAAAATCTCTAGATTAGTCCGTACGCAAAGTTGCAAGGTGAAAAAACAGAATCTTTGGTTTTGTGTGCCAAGACATCGCTTAATAAATTATATTGGAGTTCGGAAGAGGTTCTAGAAATAAACTTAAGCACTTATGACTTGTTTCATAGTTTTCTGGGGCAAATTGCTGCAGATAGGTAAATTGCTGCAGCATATCATGTGCTGACATTTTGTCAATAGTGGCTGTGTATTGACACACGCACTATTTGGCGGTATCATTTCCCTTCACCCACGGTACATTTACAAGCCCTAATGCTCAATGGTACTAGAATGCTAACAACTCCGTCCAACGGCGCCCTTGCAATCCAAGCTCAGCGCCTAGACCGAACCGACTTGTACTCAAAACTTTCATCAAATGACAGCCCTCGATGCGGCGACAGTGATGCTCTAAACTTCCTCTGAATGGTACCTCACTCCAACCCACACATCCACACTCTGCATCCTGCGCTCAGCTCTCACCCCTTTGATGCTTACAAATTGTTATTTGATTTGATCTTCCGTGTGTGTCGAAAGAGGGGGCAACGCGTGCGAGAGCCCGTGAAGTGAGTTGTTAGAGACCTTCAAAGTTTTCGTTTTACTGAGCTCTCCAACTTCTGCTCAAGGTCTTACGGCTCGTGCATCTATCTCTCTCGAAACTTTATTTTCCAGCACGGCAAAAAAACAGAAGGCATGGCTGACCTGCGATACCAGCCAGTAATATGCACGAGTAAGGAGTTGCATTTATATATATTCCCCGCTCCATGCCCAACTTGAATCGACTCGTTCAACTCGTTCGCAATTGACAGATGTGCGCACCTGATACCATCCTGCCCGCCATACACCTATGTTTTTTAATCAAGCAAGGCAGCAAGAGGGGCCGAAATTAAGAACGACTGAAAATTACCTGGAGAGCCATGCAGTCGCATATCAAGTCAACCGCCGCCGGGATACAACGTGGAGAAGAAATCTTGAGCAGCAGTGCACCAGCAACAGCGTGTCAAGTCTGGCTAAACCCCACTCACCAGTTACTACCACCAAATCTCCTTTGGTGACACCATGCATCCACAACTCCCGTGCGTTTTCGGGTGCACAACCCAGACCCAAAGTCTTTAGACCTACATGATGCAACGTTAGAACATACTGCAGAAAGAAGAGACGAAATCAAGCTAAAATTCAGGTGAGCTGCACGGGCCAACTCATGTTGACGCAAGGAAGTGATGGCACTAGCACGAAGCCGATGCTTCACCAACACAAGCCTAAGCCCCAGAAAAGAAATGGGTCAATAATGTAAGTTCATATGCTGCGAGAACGGAAAGGAACACAGGTTTTGCCCTCCATGCATGTAATTCCGAAAAGGCGGTACTTCAGCACCAGACAAGTCAACGCCAAATTAATACAATCAGTGCGTTACACGCGCAGTCTGCAGCGAGACTCTTTGCCAAATATGATTTAGTCTGGAATTTTGAGGTCGGTAATGCCCACTAACTTTAGGTAGTGGGTCCTGAGATGCGATCGCTTAATTTTTTGGCTGTGGAATGCACTGTTTGGTCTTGTTAGGGCATATCGGAGGTCACAAGTTCGATTCTCGCAGGTCACCCATTTTAAAAATGAGCTCTGCAGTACCAATTTCATTGCGGTCTACCTCCTCAATGATGTGAAAAGAAGTCTTTCACCAGAGAGAAGTCAGTTTCATGCAACTTCAGTGCAAGAACCCATGATCTTGTCTCGACACTGATTCTTTTTTTTTTAAAAAAAAAGTCAATGACACTCAATGTTTGACCTGTCTTGAATCTGCAATGCCCTTGCATATCTGTCTTGTGTCTCCAGTAAATTTTCTTGAGTCTATTCCACCATGGCATGTGTCTCTACTCATGCCATGAACCCCGACACAGTCGGGGTTCCCAAGCCCAATGCGAGCTGGTCGACGTGTCGACCGAGCGAGAATTGGGCACAATTAGAACTTTCCACAAGCTGGTGGAAAGTACATTTTGGGATAATGTGTAGTTAGTGGGCTCTGCCGCAAAGCGCGCTACAAGTGTTATTCATTTCCTCTGTCCCAAGGCAATCCAGATTCAAATCGGAAGATGAAGATCAGTAGAAGGGTCAAAGTGTTTCATTGTTTCCCTTGCACGTGACCGTGTCTCTCTTACTCGAAACCAAACGTTTGCCACCCAAGTGGCCCTTATTCGTCCTCAAATGTCTTCCATACTGGAGTCTGACAGCGTCACTCGGTGTGTTGGGAAGCAACTCGGGGATGGCTGCAGCGGGGATTTTCCCAGAAAGGACTTTGTCGGGCTGTGTGCAAGATGTTTGATGCTCGAGAGTGTCGAGAACGACCGAGCAGAATACGAGCGTCGACAGGTCAGTTACCCCGCATTCTTTGTCTTATATCTCTGAGGTCCATTGCCACAGGAATACCCGCAGTGTATGGACTGTGGTGCCGCTGCCAAGTTCTTCAAGGGAGAGAAATGCGGAAGATGTCGACGACTCCGTCCGTTACAGTTGATTCATTCATTGTCATTTTCTGAACAATTTTGTAGACAACCAAGAGACCGGGCAAGAGGACGAAGCTATTGTTGGCGCAGAACGTGCCTTTGGTCTCGCTTTCCAGACCAAGATGCAGGCCGGTAAAGACAAGAAGAAGGCCCTTTCTGCGAATACTATTCCTACCTGGTTGAGCCCTGTTCCTGTTGCAGCTACCTCATGGAAAGACGTTAGCTCCGTGGCTCCCTCTGTTGCGCTGACAACCTCAAGTCTTAATAACTTGCGCAACATCGCCAAGGGCAGACTCGGCCGAATGATTACTGCGAATGTGACTGCTTTACTGATGGGAATATCGCCATCTGGTTGCCGCACGTATCGGAAGTATTCCACGCGGATACGAGTGTATCAGGTATGGTAATCGGCGTGGTCTCTTACCAGATTAATTGCTGAAATGCTCTAGACATAATCCAGAGTGTTCTGGACACCGTCAATGCAACTTGGGAGAGCAACTCGGCCAACAGTTTAATCAGGTGCGATTTATCTGTTTATCAAGGCGACGCTATAATTAATGTTACGCAGGCGCGATGTTTTCCTGCTGTGGCACAAACACCAAAATCTTCTTCCGGGTTCCTTGGATGGAACCATTGGTGAATTGTACGATAATCATCACGGTGACCATAACGCCCAAGCATACTTCGGAAATGTGCCACAGAAATGGCGCCATATGAAAGGAGAGTCTGTGTGTTTTGAGCTACATATTGATGTTTTGCATGTGCGTATTTCTTGCGTGCATTTCAGTCCCTCGGAAACTAATGACTTATTAGTTCGAGACCCGCACGCAAACCTCTGCCCCACCCGCTGCATTAAATGGAAAACGAAGTGCAATTAACCGCCCTGCCGGTGCCACCGAAGAGCATACCGCAAAGCGTATGCGCACAAGTGGTAAGGTCACTTCTGATTCATTGCGCACCCCGATTGAGCATTCTGTTAGTCAATTCATCTATTGCAGTTCAGCCGCTCGCCTCCAATGTCCGTACCAGGGTGGCGTTGTCCCACATCGGTTCTCGACCCTCATTCAATACTGGTTCACAAACGGCGACCAAGGTATCTCTTCGCGTTGCTTCTGTGGAAGTGGGGCTGCTCGACGGCCAAGTGACAATTGATTGGGATACCACCGACAAGCGCGAGGCTCTCTTGGACAACCACCCTTTTGCCTTTGGGAAAACCAAGAATGTCTACCACGTATGTCTCTCTGTTATCACTAGGTCATCGCAGTCTATGACAGGAAATTTATAGATAATGGTCGGTGGCATGCCTTGTGTGGCAAAACGCTTCTTCGAGATAGGAAATGGAAGAGACATTGTATCGGTGGATGAAAACGGCACCCAGCTAGCTAATGAGATGGTACGTCTTACAAAGGGTCAATGGTTCCTGGATAGATTCTACGAGCGGGTGGAAGAAACGGGGACGCAAGTCGCACATGGTACGTGTTGTCATTGATTTTCAAATGTGGCCCCATCTAATCTATGTCTAGACTTCATCTTCTCGCAAGGTCTTCTCGTGCAGGAGATCATTGGAGACTCTGTACTTGCTCCATCACCTGCATCCGGAGTATCCATGGAGGTTTTCTTGGACTCGACCTCGCAGAATCCAGATAGTGCTATCACTTGGCTTCTCGAGCCTCGACGTGCTTCATCCGTTGAAAAATGGAGCGGTACCCTGGAACATCCCACTCATTCAGACAAGGCCGGCAATACAATGGACACGTTCATGCATTTCTCGTATATCTACAGCCAACAGTCCTTGATCTTTGCAGATCTTCAAAGTATGTTGCAAATTGCGATATTTCCATTCTGTTGGTGACCTATAACATCTAGGTACGCGTGGCCGAGCGCCATCTGGGAATGGTGCTTCCATTCTCTTTGACGTTATGACCCATACATTTGCTCAGTACGTATACAGACTCACAATGGGAATGTGCGTACCCACTGAAATTTTCTTAGAGACAGTGGCGTTGGCGATCACGGGTCTGCTGGCATTGAGTCGATTCTTAATGGACATGTCTGCCGCGCAATGTGCGAGGGGCTCGACATGGGCAAACAGCATGTTCTTGGGAAGCCAGAGGTAGAGAAACAGAAGTCACGAACACGCAACACCAAACGGAGTTCCAAAGGGAAGGGAAAATCCCAAATATTTAGCAGCGATGACTCCAAATAAGTAGATGTATTGTTGTTGTTTGCGTCTTTTGAATGGAGGAATGTCTTATCCTAAAAAAGGAAATCAGCGATTCTGACTTACTTCCATTTTATTTATCAAACACTAGCAGCGAACCCGTGCTCCGCAAGGGCAATCGATTAGAAAGCATCACAACTAATACCATTGATTTCACGGCAAAACATTGAAGTAATGAAAAAAAAATGAAGTCATTGAAGTAAAGAGGTAACGAAAGGAATGAAGTCGGAAGTCAGAATATTCATTAGTAATTAAGCAGTATGTGTAGTGCGTGTAGTCAAGTTATCAAGTCATGTTTTGGTTACAGTAGTGCGAGAGCCTCCAACGAAGGGAGAGGGGCTGCTTGGACCGGCATCGTCGTCTTCATTGTCCCGGGGACGTTTCCCGTAACTGAACCGGGCCTTCTTGCAAGAAAATTGGTAGCCAATTGGGCAAGGGCGGGCATGGTAGCCAAGCCGGCTGCTGGGCGAGTGTGCATCGTTGGAACATACAGGTGCAGGATGTGCAGATATTGGTTTCGCTTAAGTTGTCTCAGATGTACACGCTCCCGAAAGCAATGATTCAGATTCGAGGCAGTGAGCAATGGGTAGCAAATCCGAATAGAGACCCAGAATGAAGGCCGCAGAGTCCAAAATGAGAGAGAGCGCTGACGTGCAAGGAGGATTGAGGGGACATATCCAAAAAGGTCGGTTTGTTTGTTCCTGTTATCTGCATGACCGCGAATGATTGGCGTGCACTTGTAGATATCGCGTGAATTCATTCCATGCCTGGGACACTTGCTACCAGCATCGGGACTCTTGCTACCGGTACAAAGATCATCCTCATGTCTGTTTCAGATTTTTTTTCAAGTGGCTCAGAAGTCGCGTCCAGCAGGTACAGGTTACATCCCCACATAGTAAATGGTCCGAGAAGAATTTCGCTATTGGAGCAGAAACTCACCTGTGCAGAGATTCAATATGTTTCTGGTTTACCTACCCATCCCAGGATTTTATTCGCAAAGAACTGTTTTTTTGGACTCACCGAATGCTGGAGACAAACAAATGCAAACATGATATCCTTAAGCCTCTCCAGAATCGTACTTTTCGCCCCAGTCACGTGCGCCAAATAAGGCAATTCGCGTGTCTTGTTTGCATTTTCCACTCAATTCAGTAACTCATCGGCCGGAGGGCACGGCGGGGTTGTGACCATTGTCTGTTTTGTGCCACCCAATGCGAGCGCAAAGGTACAGGAATTTACAGTAAATATGATAAGAATGTTACAAATTGAAATGCTGGACATTTGGAAGCAATTGAAAGATTTTATCTGGCTTCTATACTACGACACGACGGGTATGACATGATTTTATCTACGGTGCGGCGCGTACGACAGTGCGCACATGGAGATGATGTACACCCATATGCAGCGTTGCCGGCAAAGCAACATCCTCGTACCCGCAGGAGACGTGCGAAGATGGTGCCTGAGACGCGTTTATATCGTGGCCACGGCACCACGGGTGGCATCAATTACGCATCGCACGCTCAAGACGCAGCGCTCAGGCACATCCGAAACACGACTTGAAGCTGGAGCACCGCCGTGGCGGGGAGGGGAAATGATGGTGGCGGCGTGGCGGGAACGGGCGTGCGGTCGCGGTGATGCCACCATATGCATGCCAGCAAAGGTTCAACGGCGCAATAGGCCGTTGATGGGATGCCTGTTGCGGGAGTCCGGGTGTGGGGACTTGTGCCGACAGCACAGACAGATATGGCGGGGATGAGGAGGGTCGCGATGAGAGGATGGTGGTGGAAAGGAAAGTATGAGTGACCTGTCACACTCGGGGCCCGGTTCCGTTTGCGGTCAAGGAGCAAACATGACACGCGAATTGCCTTATTGGGCGCACGTGACCGGGGCGAAAAGTCAAAAGCTAGCCTCTCCAGGTCGGGGGGTGGTTTCTCCGCATATCACATATCTTGATAACGTAGATCCCAATAAAATAACTGCACACTGAACTCCAGATGTAGGGCGAACTTGAGTAGAATATTTGTGCGCACATAATGTCGAAGCAGGATGCTTCATTGTGGCAATTGCCTTATTTGGTCATCGGGCGCTTGTTGGGCGCTAAGACCGGCAACCGGTTGCCGATTGAAAAACAAAAGCTTGTCCAGGTGAAAAAAGGACGGATTTAGATCCATGAAATATTGTATTGACAACTACTAATCTAGAAGGACCTCTGGATACACAACATTGGCGGTTTCAAAGGCAAAGGCATTATCAGGAAGGAGTACCTTGATACGCTGTCCAGATGTAGCTCGAGAAAGAGCCACATACAGCTGGCCATGTGAAAAGACCGGAACACGCAAATCCAGGCCTACGAATTTAACCGACTGTCCCTGCGACTTGTTGATGGTCAATGCAAAAGCGAGGCGAAGAGGGAACTGCCTCCGGCAAAACTTGAAAGCAAATTCAGTGGTGTTTGAAGGGGTAAGGGAAATTCGAGGGATAAGGACTGTTTCACCATCATGGTCCCCTCCGACCAAATGGCACTCAAGAACCCTTTTCGACATGCGGAGGATCATTCTGCTGCCGTTGCAAAGGCCACGTGCCGGGGAGAGATTGCGAAGGAGTATGAGGGGACAGCCAATTCTGAGACAGCTCGCCGGGAGGAAGGCTACCGGAGTTGAGAGAGCGCAGAAACTCAGCCGGAATGAGAGTTTCATCGCGGTTTTCTGGACCATCTGCACCTGCCTCTTCAATTATTTTGTCTGCGCTGAAGTAGGTCCGAGGTTCCCCAGACATGTCACCCAGTACGGTTGAATTAATGTCGGAAACATCCGCATTGCGAGAAGCGAGAATCATCCTATTAAGGAAGTACTCGGGTGGCGGTGGAGGATTGCTGTCAATGCCGGGGTAGATGAAGCTGATTAAAGAAGCGGAGGTGTCGCAATCCATGCCATTGCGCAGAGGAATGGCGCCCGTTGGAGAAATGTTGCGGCCATGGCCAATATCAAGCAGCCAAGATGCAAATTCGCGCTCGTCCTGACCTTCAGATTGAAGACGCATGTTCTGCCGTAGATAGAGCACCTCGATGTACTGCCACAAAGGCGATCGGCGAATGCACGCGCCTACAATATCCTCGCGAGACCCCTTAGGCACTACTGGCAGGATCTGCTGGAAATCGCCCCCAAGATCAAAAATCTCGCAGATGGAGTACTTGGAACAAGGTGAGATTGAAGAAAAAAACACGATGTCTCAAATTACATGGCGATAAGTGAAATATGAAATAGATTGTACTTGCTCACAAATGCTCACCACCATTTCTGTTTCTTGTTCGGCCCCACACGCCGGCCACCGCTCGCTTCCGTGGCAGGCTTCAAGCTTTAAGGTCGACGTGCGCAAAATTCCGCTCGCTTCAATAGTTCGTCAAAGTCAAGCTTGATTGGATATACGATATTCTACTTTCAATCTTCCCCGCTCTCGGCCCCCGTGTCTGAGCTTTCGCTGGCAACATTGCTGGTATTCAGGCCAAAAAAGCTGCACACCCGGTTACACTGATGCGCCCTCTGGACCATTTGCGCGCCCTCAGCGCCGTCGTCGGCGTATCTTGTTGGTTCCCTGATGCCCGGGATCAGTGTTGCGGCGGAGAGCAAAAAAAAGTAACACGGCTTACATGGGATCATCTTGGGCCCCGGTGTCGAAGATGAGTTTTCCGTACTGGCCATTCTGCATTTTCCCGGATGCACCTTTATTGAGTAGTGTGTCAATGGACGTTGAAGAAGATGGAAACAATGAGCTCACTTTGATATTGTGATAAATATCCGCGCTTCTCTGCCCCAAATTTGTCCCAAAAAAAATGCGTAAATGCAAACAAGGTACCGTCGATTTTGTTCGGCTGAAGTCCTTGAGGTCGCATGAGATTCCACCTGTCCTGAGACTTTCCATTGTAACGCTGTATGAGCCAGAAAACTCCGGGCATAGAGTCGGCAGGGAAAGTGCCAGGCGCGGCGGCTTCATATTCGTCTCTCGCAGCTTTCAGTGCTTCAGCTGAAACACCAGATGCCACCGATGGCCGAGCCTTCTCCACATTTTCTTCTGCAAGGAATGTTGGTTGGACCTCGAAAGCTACGATGTAACCGTTAGGATCAGAAATTACAATTTGAAAATGGGACACTTGCAATTGTGAACCTCGTCCTCAATTCCGTGCTTTTCAGCCTGGTAATAAAAGTTTTCCAGGCCAACAGATGTGCGATGGAGCCACGAGACGGTGTTGCGGAGGTGCTCAAGGTTGTCCATGAAGCTGGCTGTGTTTGTACAAATCTTGCGGCAGCGCTTAGCTACATAGGTAATGCCATTCGCTTCCATCTGTATAGTGATGAATGGGGTTTATGTATCGCAAGATGTATGCTCATACCTTGAAAACAACTTTGTCCTTCCCGGTGGACAATGCATCATTATAGAGCTGTACCGTGAGTTCCCTCTTACCCGGCCAAAGAAAGACTTGGGCGTCGTCATCGTTTAACAGCGAAATGAAGGTTAAATTAACGGAGCAAGAAGGCGCAACGGCTTGTAAGGCGCTCGGCATGGGCACATAATGCGAAGTCAACGGTCTAGATGGGGCTAGAAACGTTCAGAGTACATTCGAACAACAGAGATTCAAAGAATAAATACCATGACGTTTTGGAGCAGGTTCATCTTGATAATCAGAAATGCGGCGCTTGGATTTGAGATCCTTTTCATTGAGCGGCGGAGGAGGGATGCCGTGGTTTTCCTTGAACTGAGAGACGTATATGGAAATAGTTGTTCATGAAAATACTGAAATTACTCACCTTCACCGGATCAATGAAGAGGGCAAGTGCGATGGCCGGTTGAGCAGTAGTTTTGAATTTGGCGGGCATCTTCAAGAATGTCTCGCCATTGTGTAGCCGGAAATGGATGTCATAAAACTCTCCAACTGTGCCGCAGTCACTGTTGTGGTGAAAACCTAAATTGCCGTGCCACCGAATAATAACATCGCGACTATTGAACAAGTCAGAGTACGGATCGTCAAGAAGTGGAGCACCTTACGGCTGCAAGCTGGCGGCAGAGCGTGTCTCGAAGCTCGTGTTGAAGGCCTGGATGAGCTCCATGATAGCATCTTCAAGAATTAGGAATTAGAAAGTGGCGAAAGGAGCGGAAGATTTACGATACCTCCAAACATAGTAACGTCTGGAAAGGCCCGAGAGTTGGAGCCGAGCCACCCAATACCCTTGAGGGTCTGGAGGTGCATTGCCTCTATGCAAATCGTGATAAAACGAATGCCAAGTGTGCGTTTAGGATTTTGTGTGGACAACGAGCTGAATGTTATGTTCAGACGTGCGGATATTACTGCGACGATAGTAGATACATACCTTGCTTGTGCATTGTTGGGTGCCACTTGATTGCGAGCGGCCCATGCGCCAGGGCGAACGGCAAGTGCAGTGGCCTTGGCTTGTGATGCAGTCTGTGCGTTGGCGGTGGTTTTCTCTGAATGGACATGAGTGGCAGTCAAAGTCAATATAATATTGCCAGACCTTTGCGCATACAGGTCGCACATTTCTCGTTCTTGATATTTTTCCCAATAGCTCCACATTCCAGTCACTGGGGAATATTCTTTAACCATGTTAGTCTCAAGTCGCAATTGAAGAATAACTGCAGACATCTATCCTGGCCTTCTCTTCTTCGGTTGTCGCGGCTTCCAAACCTTGACATTTCAGGCAAAGACCCGAGAGTGTTTTATTTGGGAAGCTGCCATTACAGCCATCGCCAGGGTTGTCGGTGCGGCATAAGGAGTTGTCGTTGTTGGTATCAATCATTGTAAAAAGCAGAGGGGACGGAGGATGGAAAGAGACGAATAAGGACAGAAAGAGACGAGGTTTTTAAGTTGTGCCACTGCTCCCAAAGCTCACTTCATTGTGGCAGTTACCAAAATGGGTGGTAAGGTGGCGAGGATCCAAGCAAGTGGTGCTTTGGAGTGGCTTCAGACTTGTTTGCCCAAAGTTGTTACCGTCGGTCAGTTAAGGTGGTGTTTTTTAGGAATGAAGAAGTCGAGATGGAATTAGATTAGAACGCGTACTTAATGGTAAATCTACTGAAATTTTCGATGTCAGATAGGTAGAACCAGACGAGAATTCTGAGTCGAAAGGAAAAACAGCGAGTTTGTTCATCAATCCTCACTCGCGCTGCATCATGAAGCCGTCCACAAGGACACTGAGCCCATACCGCCAGTGCTCCTGGATGTTGGCGATGAGATGCCTCACGCACGCCTCGATGCCGACTCTGGATACCAGGAATGGTCGCGAAGGGGCCTTCGCCATTGAGGTACAGATTGGGGTTGAAACTATGCATGCCCAGTGACGGCTCTTTCAGTACTTCTATGATAAAGCAGTGAGACTGATCGCTACGCACCTCATCTATGCACGATCGGCCTTGAGATTGTCCATCTAAATGGTGGTCCAGGATAGCCCAACGAAGACTCCATCAACGAGGAAAATAACTGAGGCTCAGCGTCAAGGGGATGGGGCTCGGATACTGCGGGCTAGAATGTGTCAAAGTCGGCGACGAAGGCGAAGGCGTCTGTTGGTGTAACGGTAGCAGACTCCATTAGAATAAATACAAATCGGAAATGATATTCACTCACTATACTGAACTCGGGAGAATCGATAGATCGGTCTTGTTGAGCAATATTAGAGAACGACAGCTAGTGCCCTTCATCATTCCAAGTCGACTCGTTGTAATAGGATGGCCTGCTGGTACCAGCAGGATAAAAATCGCTTTGATCCTTCTCTGCAAAGGTGTCAGCCGGGAGCATCGAGCATCGGTGCAGGCTGCGCGTTAACGGGCCTGGTCAAAGTAGAAGAGCTCACCGGCGTGCGTGCTTCCCTTCTTGTCGCTGCGCGCCAGGAAGGCACCTTTGCCATTCGGCGTGGTCGCAGGCAAATACCTAAGGTCAATCCTCAGACCCTTTGGGATGAGCTCCCCAAGATAGGGCATCACATTGAACTCCGTCTGCCTCGTAAACCCCACCTCGATGCTCTCGAGCGAGTGCTCCGCGTGCACCAACACAAAGTTGAATAGGACCTCATCGTCACTACGACAGCGGACCACCGGTCAGCCAGTTGCAACAGGTGAATAGCTGTCGTCGAAGAGGGAGGCGGGGGCCACAGGTGTTTCTCTGATGTAGAAACGCCAATCAATCTAAAGTGTCCCCCAGTGCTTGCTCGTAGCGGCCAATCTCATAGGCTGGAAGATCCGAGAGTTTCGCCCAACTGCAATTTAAATAAAATCTATCGAAGCAAGGATGAGAGACACGAGGATGGCCAGCCTGGGTCATAGGAGGGAAGCCGGGAGGGGGGGCGAGGGTTAAGGTGGCGATGTGCAGGAATCATCGTGATGCGGTGAATGCTGGTATGTCACGGTGTTCGGGTTCCAGGACCAGAGGGCGGTACCTCGGAGGCAGGCGGCTGGCGGTGGTCACAAGCAGTGGGCGGGTGGCGCTGTGGAATGGCGAGGTGAGATGGCAGACGACGCGCAGTGGTGGTGGTAAGCGCTCAAAGCTCGGAAGTGATCGGCCCGAGGACAATGGCGCTACACATCAAATCAAAATTGAACCACGACCAATCCGCCGACCATAGGTCCAAGAAGTGTTCGGAGGATGAATGGGAGCCCATGAGACGCTGATAAATATATGGGGCAGATCAACACAGTGCACAGACGCATGAATCCGCAGAAATGTGCAGATGGGGGTCATACACAACATGTGTAGACGGCCCCTCGGAACACAGTGATTGCCTGCATGGAGGTCACCTGGCATCCAACTAGTGTTGCCGTGACTTCAGACTTCAGCCAACGAAGTCAACTTGAAGTTGCCAACTTGAGCCCGAGTCAAGTCGGGATAGTCGACTCAAAGTCACTCAAGTTGACTTGAGTCGTAGGTCACGTAGTTGGTCCAAAAACGCGATTGGAAGCTTGAACAAAATTTGCGACATGGGTGTCACTGTTACATGTGTGTGACATTGATGTGACACAAGGGGTTTCAACTTTCGAAAATTGGATATCGGGTCAAAAAGATTTTTCAACCCCGAGCTGACCCCCCCTCCCCCCCTCTCCTTCCATATTGGGAAGGTGGTTCCCTTCCCACCCCTAGAGCCGGGCTGGTTTATTCGAGTTGCAGCGCTGCTTTCCAGGCTGAATTCCACCACTTATCTCTACTTTGAGCATGGTTATTTATATTCTACATAGGATATGGTGACTCATAAGCCTCTTTGAGAAGTTTCTGATTTTTTCAAACAAAAAAAAATCCCTATGCTCTAGTTGTGCTCACAACCTGTTACACTCAGCTTGAGTGCTGAACATGAGGTTCAGAAGCCAGGCATTGGGCTAGACACTTCTTCAAGTATCCAATACCCCTCCTGGCACCTCCTGAAGGCATTATTGGCCCTTTTGAAGCCTTTTGTAACATACACTACAAAATTTTTTCAGCCAACCCTGGACCCCCCCTCCTGATGTACAAAATTTTATTCTTGGCACCCCCTTGATGTGACAGCCCAAAAATTTATTTTTGACTTTCGTGTTTTTACAACCTCTGGAGGGCTTAGGATCAGTTCCAAAAATTTGTCGACTTGGCAACTCAAGTTGACCCAAGCCGGCTCGGCCAAGTCAACTTCCAAATCAAGTTGACTCAACAAGTCATGGCAACACTACATCCAACACAATTTTCAACAACTATTGTGAGTTAAACTTTAACTGTCTCTGGGTTCCAGACTGGTGACCAGTATGCTGCTTCAAACTTGCTTGCAACTAAGTTCAGTTCGTAACCATCACTGTGTGCTGATGAAGTGGTATTCCAGTGCCCTTGTATTCAAGTACCTTGGTGCTGAAAATGATCTTATACTGTAGTTACTTCATAACCAGAGAAATACTCCTTTTTTGTCCATAAATGTTTTGCCAGAAATAGAACAAGTACCGCAGCAAGTGCGCCAAGGTCAAAACACGATCATGTGCTCAACTGATGCAGAGTGTGCATATCCGATCTATGGCTTGCCATCTCAAACAAGGTGGATGTTCCCACCAATGATATTAGTGGGCTTGGCCCACACCAGGGGATAAATGCCCACTAACTTTAGGTAGTGGGTCCTGTAGTGCACTAATGGTATAGAGCCTCTGCCAAGTAAGCTTTTTTAATGCTTGTTTTTGATTGGGGCAGGAGTTATTTTTTACAATTCTCAGAAGTCTTGAATTTTTCAGGTACCTTTTCAGCAAAAACTTTTTGGGAAATTCAAAATAATCTTCATCAGTTTTTTCACCAAAAACCTTGAGATGCTCAACCAGTGCATGCCATTATAGTTCCATAACTTAACTGCCCAACAAGCACTGTCCATACTGAAACCATTTGGTTTATGTATATATATATATATATATTTGGTGGTATGAAATGGTCATTGGACAACTAACAAGGTTAGCCTCCTACAACCACGTAAGTATGGAGGACCAGAGGACCTCCATGAGGAAAATGAGTGTTTCCACCCCTGAGGAAATGCCTTACGCACTAGCTATTGCTGTGTGTGGGGCTCTGCTCTTACTTACTATCTATTCTGTCCCCTTTGACCCACAGGGGGTGGGACAGTGATCTTTGGCATCCTTCGGAAGCTATACCCACTAAAACCCCAGGTCCTCTAAGCCAGTTGTCTGGCAAATGATCTTCATCTTCAAGGATGCCCTTCCAGGTCTCGAGTGCCACCAAGGGGGCAATAGAGTATTGCTTTCCATATCTCATGACATCAGTCAGATTACAGTCTATTTCTAGGCACTAATTGATGGTACGTACCCAGTGGTCGTGTATTTCCTGCTTGGAGGCCGATCTGTACCTTCTCATCCTACCACAAACTCGCAGTGGAGTTTCCAGATAAATATAAGACGTGTGGACTCAAAGATAAGGATTTTGTAGAGTCTGGCTGTGGACAGGGATTTCTGTCCTTCTGTGTTGAAAGATGCTGACAAAGTATAAGGTGATCCTGAGGCAGACTGAGGATGTGTCTAGGTTGTGCCGGGTGAGTGTTGAGCCATGCAGCAAAATGAAGGTGTAGATGAAAGAACAGTGGCTGTAGGTGTAGAATACTCAGTGAGATAAATAGAAATGAAAACTTAGCTTAAGTGGGATCAAATGAGGGTGGGTTCACGCAAAGTGGTTCGAAATCTCGGGTTGTGGATGTGCTAAGAGGTAAAGAGGGAGTGATCCGTGATGTATAAACAACGGGTATCAGAGTGAGGTCCATACAAGAATCTGTGGATAAAAAGCCATAGCTAAGGCCTACCCAACCCCAGCAGTCCGGGAGCTATGCAAAGACAGATAGGGGAGGCCTGCTGCCCGCAACAGTGTTGAGGATGGGTGCCCAATCCACCTTGTGGTCAACCTCCAGCATAGTCGGAGATGGCCGAAGTGGTTTGAACTGTCGTGTTGGCCGTACATAGTGCAATAAAATAGTGTCTGTTGTAAATATGAGTAAGTGAAGGAATATGCAGTACAACCTGGTAGTAGGGGAATTCATGGTAGGCCTTATTTTCCCGTTTGTAAACAAAAATATTCAAACGATGGGACGAATAAAAGCTTCGTTTGTAGAATAAATTCGTGATCACCCCCTTTTTGTTCCACAGAATATTTTAATTCATTGCTTCTATATGGGATGCCCTTCACTTTAGAAGCTTGATGTCTGCGGGGCTTTGCTTCGACCTTGACATTAACAGGTTTCTCTTTAGAATGCTTTCCATCCTTGGCAGACTTCGGCTCCTTTGTGGTGTCAGCGGACGAGTCGATCTTGGTGTCATCCTCTGCAGTAATCTTTGGCTTGTTTTTGGAACCCCTGGGTCTGCCTTGGGGACGTTTTTTGGGCTGGGCGGCGGTGGCATTCTTCATTCAGCTTAATGAGCCTTGAGCTGCTCAATTGTCTTGCTGTCGCATGCTTTGTTCTTCTTCGTCATGGCAGTGATGATCAGCCAGAGGCGGGCCGGGCTTACTCAAGCATATGCATTAAATTTCACAAACGAGCGTTTATTCCACAAATGAGATTAAATCTCGTTTGTGGAATATCTTTTTTATGTAAAAATAATAGTCCCATCAAACGAATATATTTTAATCACAAATGAGAAAATAGGCCCTACCGTGAATTCCCCCTAAATGCAATAATACAATATTTCTGGTGTGGATAAATAATTGTCCTTGAAGTGTCAATGGATTTGTTTGGGTACTGTAATGCAGAAGACCTTGGATATGCATCAACAATTGGAATCTGAGAAAGAAGCATGTAAGGAATGTGGTTCAGTAGTAAAATGGAAGGGCAAGGCATATAATAAAAGAGGAATAAAAATAATGAGTGCGATGACAGTACAGTTGGTTGACTTCCACAACTGGCCCGGGGATAGAAGGCAACACATGTGGCAAGTTGTGCTTCCACATTGCTAGACCACAGCCTAGTATAGCCCCAACTAAAAGTGTTGGCCAGTCTTGGGATTTCTTTGCCCATAGTTTTTTTTGGTTTATATTTTTTTCTTTCTTGTTGCTCTCAAGTTCAGTCAATGATAAATTCTTGAATTGTGGTGTCCTGACAGGTTCCAATTTCTTGTGTCAATTGTCAATGTCTGCCTCGACCAAGTGAAAATTGGGCCAAATTGAAGAGCACTTGTCCCAAAGTATTTGTGAGTGCACACTGCAAGGATATCCACTTCTAGCGTGCCAACATGACCACGGCAGGCTTAAGCTGACACAAAACAAGTAGTTCCATTAATCTTGGCTTCCTCGATGGGACCACTGCAGCCAACCTTGTCGCAGTCGGCATACCCTGTATTGGTATTCAGTGAAGGTTGCAACATTGAATGCAAGTAAGTATAGGCAAACTGCGATCAACTTGAAGATTGAACATTTGCACAATATCTAAACATCTCCCATACTGTAGGAGAACCACAATACTGAAAGAAAACATGATGCTGCAGAATTCTATTTACCTCACCACTGGCAAGAACTGAATGCAAATCAGTAGTAAGAGCTTTCCAAAAAATGTGGTTAATCAAAAATCAATAAACCCTGGAAAGTTGAAGGATAATCAAGGAGTGGATTACAAAGCAGTTAGTGGGCTCTGCCGCAAAGTGTTCTACAGTGGTTATAAAAAAAAATATGTAGCATAATTGTGTGATCAAACATTGGACTCGGTCCATTGCAGCAGGGAAAGGACAGTACCTTCTCACAGATTCCCATTAACTGCGGAATTTTGACCTTCCCCTGGACCTTCTACTGGCATGGCTTGAGCAGTGTGGACTGTATTGAGACGTGCAAAAGCACTTTCTTTCTGCCCAGCAACTCTTGAGAGTCTGTCATTGATTTGTGCGACACTTTTATTTTGCAAAGACCGCTCAAACAATGGGCGAGCTTGGGTCCAAAGGTCAGAGGCTTGAGCTAGATCACACTTTGACTGCGCCAGATCTCCAAGACGAAGTAGGGATTGAGCTCTCCCATGATGAACATCCATAGCTGTGAATCCCTCCAGAGCTACTGTGAACAAACTGTGTGCTGTATCGTCATCTTTCTGTGCAAGAAATGAATCTCCCAGGAATAGAAGTTCTTTGTATTGTGCCAGTCTCTCTTTTGACTTCCGTGCATAAGCAAAATATACTACCACCCATGCTGATGCACATGCAAGCTGATCCCACCGGCTTCCATCAGCAAGTCTTTCCAGACAGTAAGATGTGGCAAGGTTATCCTTTCCCCAACCCATATTGAGACAATTGTCAAAGATGATCCTTGCTGATAAAGTATCCCCCTCTCTGAGCTTGAGGTCGGCAAGAATCATTTCACAGTAGACAACTGCCATCGGGCTCTTATATGTGCTAAATATTTTTTTTGCAATCTGTAAGTCCTGCTCCACAAGCTCCTGAGGGGATCCGATAATAACATCAATTTCAGCGATGTTAATCAGTGCAATGGCATAGATATAGCTCTGCAGATCACGATCTGTGCTATCAATAATGGCGGTGTGAATGCTTTTGGCTTCAAGATATTCAGATTTAACTAGATAGACCTCTGCCAGAATGCTTTTGATGTGCTCATCCACGACACTTCCCTCCATGCCGCAAGCAAGCATAATTTCATGCGCTCTATTGAGTTGGAGAGTGCTGGCTTGGTAGTTGCCAAGACGTGTCCCGGATTCACCGATAATTCGGAGTGCAAATGCCTCGGAGTACAGATTCCCTGACCATTGGGCTATCTTTTGTGCCTCACAGGCGTGTTTCTGGGCAATATCGTAATGTCCACTTTGCAAGTGCATTGCAGCTATATCAAGCAATACATTGCACTGCCTGTTGGTGTCCCCACAGGATCTTGACAGTCTGAGGGCTGTCTCCAGGAATTCAATCGCAGGAAAAATCTGGCGCTTAAAATGAGCATGATAGTTTCCAGCGGCCTGATGGAATCTGGCTATTATGACCATCAATTGGAGCAAAGGCAGGAACCATGATTTCAAACTCACCTTCAAGCCTGGGATCGTCGAAATATGCGCAGTGAAAAATACCTTTAGCAATCATTGCTTCTGGATCCAAGAGAGGACGGGTGCGGACTGAAAGTAGAGCCTCTGCAATGAAATGTACCTCCAAGCGATGATCACTGAGCTTAGATAGAATGTCAGGAATGTCATCCATTAAAGGGGTCCGGGCACGATTGGTAATTCGGCTGAATGAGTTGAAGTCTATGATGCAGTTTATGAGATCGGGGAGATCGGTTTGATCCGCATGTAAGCCCAGATCCAGAACCTGGTGCAGGTTGCCAAGATTGTAGGTTATTTCATTGAGGATCGGCACCACATGCGTCCCATTATAAACATACTTCATATATAAAGCCAACAGGGAATTGAAATACTCCTGTAGCGGCCGTGTAAGAGATCTGGAAGGGGGAGAGAACCGCTGAATATGTTCTCGGATGGGCCCTAGTGATCGGAGGCGCCTTCTGTTGTCATAGTATGCCAGGGAAGTGGCCAGTAATGCAGATTTGCATCCCCGGATATCCTCAATTGGAAGTTTGCTTTGGAGAAGTTCAACATCCGACAGTCCATCAGGCAAAATTGACAGTAAACTCAATAAATCCCGAGCGCCAGAGGTGATACGTACACTTGATAGGGACAGTTGGATAGACATATCCATGTTTGATTTGCTGTCACTACCAGCTGAGAGGAGAGCAGTCTTTTCTGCTTCCCACCGAGCAAGCACACTGGTGCTGCCTTCACAGTCCACAAGGTGAGCAATAAGATCGACAGCAAGGGGCATGTTATCTGTGAACTGGAGACATTTTTTTGTGTCTGCCAAAGTCTCTGAATTGTCTGTGATATCGATAAAGGTTTGGTGAGCAGCATCATCCGACAAGGGTTTGAGGGGAGGTAAGCATGGTCGGGTCCAATAGACCTTTGCAGGTCTTTCCGTGCCTCGCATTGTGATCTGTTTGCTATGAGCACTTCAAATGCAAAAAATTGGAGACAAAACTGACAATCAAGGCAAGATGTGGCACATCTGCTAGGAGAGAAAGCAACTCTTCAACACCACTTCGGGACTTGATTGGCTCCCAACAAGTTTCCAGATTGTCCAAAATGAGAAGACAAGGTGCCTTACTCTGAAAGTACTGACAAACAGGCCTAGTAAGGTCTTTCCCTGGTTTCAAGGCAAGATGCAAGCCGATCAGCGCAGCTAATTCAATGCTGGTGGTTGCAGGTTCAGTATTGACAAAGTAGCGAAATTCAAATTGGGCAGTGACATCCGGGTGATGCAGGGCAGCTCTGGCCAAGGATGTTTTACCCATTCCACCCCCCTCCAAGGATAGCCACTCGGGGTGCAGGCCGAGCAAGGGTTTGGATAATGTCCTCCAGTTCAGAGTCACGACCGTAGAAGATTTTGGGGCTGGAGGGCAGCATTGAGAATGAATTTGAGCTAGATAGGAAAGTGTGAGCAGAGGCTATGTATATAGGAGCAGTCGGACTACCTATTCAATGATGCATTGGCCAGGTGGTATACCTAATCCAGAAGTTATGATTGACGCTGACAAAACCATGGTAGACATACTGATGATGATCGCTCTGATGATGTCTCATCAGAGAGCTCAGAAGCCAAGTCTAGGAGCTCATTATGCATGTTCTCCATTAACAACCTCATGCCATCAATGTCATTGAGGGTCTGGATTGCGTTGTCCACCTAACAATCTCAGAAGCTTTCTCGCATACAGATTCAGAGACTTACTTTGAACACTTCCAGAGCCTCCTCCAATCCAGAATGACAATCTCTGAGTAGTGTCTGCATTTCACTCTGCCGAAAGAATTTTTTGAATCTGCTCCTATCCTGATGGGCTTCCACATATGTGTGTATTTTGTGAAGAGTTCTGTGCAGATTATGTGGGTGGCACTTCCCTACAATGGCGGCACCTACTCTGTAAACTTTCCCACATGATGCAAGATGGATGGCGGAAGAGAGCCTGGAGGCTCAGATCTTATGTGTAAATGGGCAATTGCATAAAGCAGTCGAGGGATGTTCTCCATGAGCTGAATGCACTGCCCCTTGTTGCTTTGTACTTGCTAGATTCATATGAGCCGGCTGATTCCTGGGATACAACTGAAGAATGTATCACCTGCACTGCGTTGATTAGAGAGAGAGACGTCTGGGAGATGGGTTGTGCAAATGAGCTTCCGAATCCGTCATTAAGCTCGTCAAACAGCGGTAGAGCAGCATTCAAATAGTTTATGATGTTGTCCAAGTGAGTATCGGTAGATGGGCGGGGCATTGTTGGACGGGTGGAGACAGACTTGTTACCTGCGACTTATATAGGGTTTTGTCGGCCTCCGCTCCCACCGCGGAGAAAAGAAGATCGGAAAAACGCGGTTGGAATCATGAACACCGGAGGCAGGCACCCACCGTAAGAAGCCGAGACACACGACACCGAATGATGGCATTGATGCAGGGTTAGCCTGGTCTGGAAGCCAGGGCTTGGGCCCGGTCTGAGGCGGCCTGGACGTGGAGATCCCCAAGCCCAATCCTAAGCCCAAGCCCGCGAGCAAGGTTCAAGCCCGGACCTCCGACACCGGACACCACGAGTATTAATGGTGTTATCGATCGTTCTATTAAGATTTATTGTCCATTTCATTTAAGGAACTACACGGTCTTATCCCTTTCAAGCTCTGCCCTAGTGTGCGAATTAACCGTTCTATTAAAATCTACTGTCCAATTCATTTGGAAGTATTTGTTCTTATCCCCTTCAAGCCCTCCCGGCTTTTGATCTCCTGCTCCAGTGGGCGATTTCTACGGCATTTTGGACTAATCTTTTCCCGCCGCACCATTTGATCCCAGCTATGATATCACGCTATCCGCTGATCCGTGGTTCTAGACACAGATCGCGCTCGACCCGCAGTTGAGCAGCACTTCCGGGCTGTGAAGAATTGCCCGAAGTGTTCAAAGCCAAGCCGGCTTGAAGTGATGGAAGCGTGTCGCGAGGCACTGGCTTGCGATAACTATTCTTAATTTGTCTCGGATGCGAGGCGTCGAACCCCGAACTGCCAGTTAAACGAGCGTACACAAATGGGGAACGCTGGCTGGCGGTGTTACGTACACTAGACCCGATCGGATGGGCTTGTTTATCTCTTTTTCGAGGCAACGAGAAAGTAGCTAAATGGGCATGGGACTCACCGAGAGAAAAGTGAGGAAAATCAAGCCAAGGAACTGCTTGGATCAAGCTTGGATCAGGGTACATCTGCATCAACATTATCACTGCGCTAAAGAAATAAAAATGATACCCGGACCCAATTTGTAGCTCGGACGCGGGGAGTCGAGCCCCAGACTACCGGTAAAGCCTGTGTATACGCCCAGGAAGGCTGGCTGTGTTTCCTACACCACATCCGAGTACTAAAGGCGTTCATCTCTTCGTGAGGTACTGAAAAAGTGATAATCGGAATTACGGAATGCATAATGTATGCAACTCACCAGGAGAAGTTGAACCTACTGGGACTCATCTGGGTTGAGGTCAGTGCAAATACCAGAGGCACAGAGCGCAAAATAGAGATAACCCTAATTTCGGATGCGGGGAGTCGAACCCCGGATTGCCAGTTTTACTTCGATGACGCTTAGCATACAAACTCTGGCCGTGTTTCCTACACCACACCCGATTAGACAGCCTGTTTGATTCCTCTGTGAAGATACCTACAAAATGACAGGGGATTGAGAGATGAACCCAATGGAACTCACCGGTGATCGTCCGTATTGAAACAAAATGAAGCGGGGACCCTTCTAGGTGGGGATAAATACAGTCAGTAGGGGAACACGCAAAAAAATCCACAGAAAGAAAAGTAGCTCGGACGTGGGGAGTCGAACCCCAGACTGCCGATCAAGCCTACATACGATGTGCTCAGGAAGGCCGGCTGTGTTTCCCACACTATTTCCGAGTATCAGAGCTGTTCATTCCTTCTTGAGGTACTGAAAACGAGAATCGGATCGCGAGAGGAATGCATATGAACTCACCAAGCAAAATTGAGAGAAGTTGAAGTAAGAAGACCGAAAATGTTGGGATACATCTGGGGTGAGATCTGTACAAATACCAGAGGCATAGAGTGCAAAAAGAATCTGAACCCTTCCCAATTCTTCAGTTAGAATGCGGGGAATCGAACCCCGGATTGCCTGTTGAACTCCAACAGAGGCTTGGCTTACAAATTCTGGCCGGGGTTCGTACACCACATCCAACTTATATCACCTGCGTATGGCCGAGCATAAATGGGCCGGGTTGAAGGCAGCTATAGATGATTCGCCGCCAGCATTGGATTCGAAGTGAATGCGTACTATGGACTGTGTGCTGGATTTTGTTGGCTAGGGCAAGAGAGCTATGAGCGCCGATAAATAAATCCACGGGAGGAAAAAAGAGGACAGAAGCGAAGACATTCATTCGGACACAGGGAGTCGAACCCCGCATTGCTTGAAACCCAAATGCGACTTGGAATCTTATGAAGGCTGGCCGTGGTCCGTGTACCATGCCCGATTTCTTCAGTATATCTGAATGCAGTACAGAATGAGGATTTCGATCAAGTCCAATACAAGCCAGATCGACCCAGCCAACGGAGTCGTCCAGAAGCCGTCGACTCTCGGAGGGACACCAGGCCAGCCCAGCCACCCAGAATAAGGGTCAGGAGAAGTAAAAACGAAGAGAGTGTGGCGCATATCCGAGCACTGATATCGACAAGGGCCAAGAGAGCAGCGCAGAGATCGAGAAAGAGGAAGAAAAAAGATGCGTTGCTTTGTCCGTGTTGACGCATCAATGCCGGCACCGCCACTCTAATGCTTTTCTTCTGTCTCCCTCTGCGATCAAGTTTCCTTGTTGGATTGAGCCCCAATGCCCTTGCGTTTCGAGTTTCTATGAGCTTTCGCGGGACTTTGAGGCTATGGATTCAAGGAAGAGCGCCACCTACCGCTTTTTTAGTAAGCCAAATCCCAGAAAGTCCACCGAATCTTAGACTTCGTTGCGTTCTCTTGGTCGAACTACAAGCGATCTTGGGCTGTCCTTGACTTGGTGCCATTCCAATCCGGTCATCCAGAGCTCGGAGCGCACAATATTCCGGCGCATGACTCCTCGACCAACGTTCCTGCGGGACCCAATACCTGTGGATCAGCTTCACGCGCGCCAGCGCAACGAGCATGGAGCGCACTTGGAGAGACGGCTGGCGCAGGTCCTGTCTGATGTCTTTGGTCGCACAGGTACATACTCTCTCTGTCCTCTTTCGGCTGCCGCCGCTCACGCTTCGTACTGTTTTCCTTGACCCCATCAAACACGCCCATTGATCCACGGGGGTCTTCGTCGCCGCCTTCTTGGCCAAGGCCACGGAGGCGCAGATCTGGTGCCGCTCACCCTATCCCGCGGCAACAGTCAGGCGCGCGCGGCCCCTCTGCCTCTCGACGCCGACACCGCACGATCCCCGCGCCTCACCCTCTGGCACGCGGACATCGTGCGCTTCCGTTCTCTTCCAATTCTTATGGCCCTGATGAGGTAGCACTCAGGTGCCACGCGAGCGAAGTCGACCCTATATATTCCGATATAGCACTCTCTTTTCTCGTCGCCACCGTCCGCAGCGTACGCATATCTGCAGCAGCACAAATGCTTGCTCCGAGCCGCGGCTTCACAGCCCACAGCCCTTGTTCCACCCTTCGATCTTTCAGCATCACATCCTCTCCGTCTTTCTCCCTATGGCAGATGACTCGCGACCGCGCGCGACGTTCAGCATTTGGATTTTAACCTCATCCTTGAGCATGCGGGTCTCCTATGCTTGGTTCCTTTCCGCATCCGCCTTGCACTCGATGTTCGACGGCTCGAAGTCCCTGCGGATCTTCCGGCCATCTTTCCTACTGAGGTGCTCTCTATCACCCACAGCAACCTCGACCGCCTCATCCTCCCGTGCATCCGCCTCGCCTTTGACACTGACATGGCGTCTTGGGATGATGGGTGCGCCCGCCTCTTCGCAGCAGCATCCACACGTCATCCTTCCGCGAGCGGGTGTCCTGTGCTGCGGGTCCATGAGGGGGTCCGGGAATGCAAGACGCGCCGACTACCCATCTGCCATGGCCATGGTGGAGTCGCTTCTTCTGCGATGGATCTCCTTCTGGCGCCGTTCCTGGACATACAGTCGAGTCGAGGGAAGGGGAGACCCGGCTGCGCGTACGCTCGTTGATGCGAGGGAATGTTGTGCGCCGCATTCCACGCCGTCGGGTGCCTCTTGATGAGCGAAGGGATGGAGGGGCGAGGGGCAGAGAGCGGATGGGATTGGTGGTGATGGAGGCGTGCGGAGAGCACACACCGCTATGTCCTGTGCACCCTCTATCCGGGCGGGGAGTGCATGGGGATCCAGAGTACGCGCGCACCTCTGTACACGCGTTGTCGTTCAAGGGACCAAGTCGTATGCTTGCGAAGGAGATGATCCTAGGTGCTGCTGCATCAGAACGCGATGACGGAGGTTACGTTGCATTCAGAAAGTGCGCCAGCGGCTAGGCTAATTCATACAAAGTCAGTGATAGAAAGAAAGAAAATGATTCATATTTCATGATCTGTGATTTCGGGCCATTTGCAATTGAATGTGGTCTGAAGGGATCGGGGCATGTTCAAACGGTCTGGTTTTTTGATAGAGGATTTGAATATATTTCATATAGCTGAACTTAAAATATGTAGCCCAGGGTGCCTGTAATCACTTTGGCCCGTAGGGTATTCAAAGTGTTTGATCAACGGTGGGTAACTTGAAGCCACGAAGTACAACGGTTAAAGTTCTGGCTCTATGACATCTTCCTGCAATTAGCTCTAAGAGTTTTTTGTAAGATCAATGTGACCCGATGACTACGAATGAGGTCTTTCTTATAAATCTCGTATTTTCTCAGAATGTATTCAAAGGAGGTTGACGGAAGACAGCTTGTAGCAATTAAACCTTCCCGGATAACCCGCGGTAATGGTTGAGGTTCCATTGAGGCAGGGAAACTGGTGGCCTGAGTGTATGTTTAACACAGTGCCGTCCCAGATAAATGAAGGAATTAGGCCCCCAAGTTGGAGAAAGGAAAATGTTACTCTGGAGCTGGGGGGAAAGTTATTTCATCGAGATCGTGAGTCAGGTTCAGGTACTCTTGAGCATGTGTCAATTCTCGTACTACTCGGGCATCTACACTGCGCCCACGTCAGCCGGGCTGCATGCCTAGGACGTGGAATCAAGCGATATAGAAACCGGGGTAGAAAACGCCGTGCCGACCACCCTGAGCGAAAGCAAGACCCGAACCCAGGCGCGACACAGCTGGGCAGGTGCCGCTGAACGCGAAGCACAGCGATCAGGGGAGAATATGCACTTAGCAAGTCAATTATCTGATGTTTTGAGCACCATTCCTGTGCAGGTCCACCTGTGCTCTTGACTTATTACAATTTTCCTTCACTTTGCATTGATCTTGTCAACCGCTTTTTATTGCACCCCTTCGCCGAAACCAAGTTCTTGTACTGACAAGTTCATCCGCAGCAGTACGCGGCAACCAGCCTAAAAAATAGTCAAACCTTGAAACCGTGGAGTCTCTTTCACGGTTTAAATTGGTTGGTGCATGCATCACTGTAATACGAATGTTCACTTTCGGCCTCACTAAATGCTTAGAGACTGTTCTTTTGGCAGTTTGGCACAGGCTAACAACATGCCCAGCTGCGCGTCAAGACGTCCCCGTACATCCCTGCCAGTTTATTTTGGATTCGTGCCCTCCAGTGCTTCGTTTGAGCTACGCTTTTCTGTGCAGTGGTGTTGAATCTGAAGGACCGAGGGATTATCCCTTAATATCAACGAGGGACCAAAATCAACATTGCAATTTTGCCACTGCGTTGGCCGAGATGCCCGAAGGCTGCAAGATGTGGTGTTCAAGTGTTCAACTCCAGTGGTATTGGAAGAAAAGCGGAGGTGTAACGAGTTAAATCGACCCTCACACAACATTGCAATACCTTTTTGTATTCAAGTGTCAGTTATTGGTGGTTTTGTTTCTTGGTTCCAGTATTTACAGGACTTTGATGGCACAGTCAACACTTGGCCGGAGACTTTGGACCATCAGTTTAAGGAAGGCAAGGGCACAAAAAAAGCGGTCTTCAAGGGGCCGCTGAAGAAGAGCTCTCAGGAGATTCCGCAGTTTGCATGTTATAGTTAGAGTCAGCCATACTTTGAGTTTGGAAGTATCTGACAGCATAACCCACACAAATCATCTCTCTGTCCAAGATTGTAGGGACTGATTTACATTGCCACCAACCGCTCACATTGCTCAGTTCAAGGTTGCTGTAGATTGAGTTAAGCCCACTGTTGTTTACGGAATGTTGGCCGTAAGGTGGGTCAGATGTCAATTGGCAGGGTGGGCAGCTTTACTTTCATTGAAGTTCATAGTTTCCCTCAATATAAGTATGCCCTCATCAGATTGAACAACACTGAAAGGGTGGGCACTGCAGGGACCAGTACCCTAGTGGTGTAGGACTGAAAGCCCTCGAGAAGTAAGAGGGAAGACAGAGTGCATAGCCTTGAGTCCATTCTGATGGTGTCTTTTTCTGATTGGACATTGAAGGTGAAAATGTTGTTTCAAACAGTGGTGAAATTTCCCTTCTGCCAATGGGTGTGAAAAAAAAGGAAGCAAAGAAGCTACCAGTGCAATGTTTTACCTGGAAAGGCTGGTGGTGTTTTTTTTTTTTTTTTCCCCTTGAAAAGCCAGTGCACAATTATGTTTCAGAGGGGTAGTGCTTTTATTTTCTGTAGTGGGGATTTTTTTGACAAAAATGAGTGATAATTATGACACAGTATTACCCCCATAAGAATGTCATTAAAAAGTTTCAAGTTTTTCACCTGGTTTCACTGGTTGAACATTTCAAGTTTTTCAGTGAAAATTCTAGTGAAAAATGTTTTGAATTTTACACCAATTTTTCAGTGAAAAACCAGGTGAAAAACTTGAAACTTTTTAATGACATTTCTGAACTTCAAAACATTTTCACCACTTTTTCAGAAAATTTTCACAAGGTTCAAAAAATTCACAAAAATGTTTCAAGTTTTTCACCTGGTTTTTCACTGAAAAATTGCTGTAAAATTCAAAACACTTTTCACTAGAATTTTCACTGAAAAACTTAAAATGTTCAACCAGTGCCCAGGAGTAATTTCCATTTATCATTTGGACATGGTGATTAACATCTACCACAAATTGTTCATTGGGGATACAGGTCATTGCCAAATTGATAAGTAAGTGTTGTTTAGTGACACGCAGTGCCGGGACGGTGACGCGGAATTGACACGGTGTGACGCAACACTGACGCGATGTGCCGCGCACTGCCGCGCATTTGCGGCGAATTGCCGCGACATACTCAAACCGAAGAGAGTGGTCTGAATGCCTCCAAAGCATCTGTTGAACACAAGAAACATTCCTACACTCACCTGAAATGTGGTGGTCCAAGTCTGGACCACTACGAAGAGAACTTAGCATGTAAACAACATGTAAAGTATTATGATATTGACTAGAAATACTCCACTGGGCCATGTGAAGATGCCATGGCAGTTCCGAAGTCATTCATGAGCATTTCCATAGTTCACGAGCTGGATTCGACATCAGGGAACAGCGATTTTGACGTTTAGTCATTATGTGGAAGTGGCGCGGCATTTTCTCCTGGCCCACGATCAGACGAACGCTGCTTGCACGATCCGCGAAGGTTGGATCGGATCGAGCGCCCAGCACATACGCACGTATAGGCACACACGTATAGATGGCAGGCCTGACGACGCGATGGAGGCGGGTGACACCCATGGACTGCACCGGCGTCATGGGTGGCACTTCCGCTGGACGGTGGCCGCTCGCGAACCACGCCATGTCCAAATGAGATCGCAGCACCACGCGCGTATCGATGGCACGATATGTGCTGGGCTGGAAGAGGCACGAGCGGCAGTGTGCATCGCGCCCCAGCATGCGCGCGCGTATGGATGGGCAGCAATGGCCACGGGCGATGGGCAGCCAGCGCGCGGGTCAGACGACACGAGCATCCGCAATAAACAACGGGCGGCACCAGTGCGTATTGAGTGGCGCTGATCCGACGCGACACGATGGGTGGGTGGTACGATCCCGCGATACCCGGAGTGAGGGCTGCGTGGGTAGCCTCACCGCGATGGCCGGGATAACGCACGGGGCGAACGCCGGCGATGGGAAGTGCGGGTACGCAATGGGCGGTACGCGAATGAACGGGGGTGGTGAAGGAGTGGAGGAAGGAGGGATGTAACACGAGGGAATGAAGAGAGAGGAGAAGAGAAGGGAGCCACGACGCACCTCGGCCTCGACGTCTCGTCATCCTGCCCGGCCGCCTCGGGCGCCTCCATCTTTTGCTGTACCAGGATCTCGATGTCGCGCAACTGCACGAATGAACGTCACATTAGGTTCCGATTGAAATGTGTGAGGAGAAGGGAAGGGGAAGAAAGAACAGAGTTAAGATGGATTGGGCGGGGCGTCGCACCTTCTCCAAATAAAAGTCCGCTCCTTCTTCAAGCCCTCGAGGTGCGTACTGAGCTCGCGCACCTGCCCGTTGAGCGCCTGCACGACCGCGTCGTTCGGTGTGCCGGATCTGTGCCTCGAGACGGGCGTCCGCACGCCGGCGTGCGCGGCGGGGGGGGCGGCGGCGTGGGTTGCTGCTCCTGGACGGGGGAACGTATTAGCGTTGGGCGATGGTGAGCGAAGGGGAGAAGGTAGATCAAGACGCACGCGCAGGGGCAGCGATGGGCGCGAGCGTCGCTGGTGGGTCGGCGGGTGCGCCTTTCCGGCGGGCGACAGTGTCGTACTCGCCCCCGCCGTAGTTTGCGTCCCAGAAGCGCTTTATCCATTATAAGAACTCCAGGTTGTCCCTGTGCCCATTGGTCTCAGTTTCTCCAAAATAAAAACGGAAGGACGCTGCACGCATTGCATCTCACACTTGACCAACTTTTAGACGGGGATGGACTTGTCGAGCTTCTTGGTCTTGAACACCGTCTACATGATCTTGTAGTTCACCAGTTGTTCATCTTGGCGCCGGCCATGGGGATTTCGCCGTAGATGCTGGAGGAGCTCGTTGAGGCATGACCGCGACGATGGTTAGAGGACAAAGGGAGGCCCGATCATTTGATCCGCTTATCGGAACAGGAGCAGCTCTTCTCTCTTTCACCACACCGAGGACGCTCGACTTTTAATGATTAGTCTCTCATGCTATTCTGTGCTAGTTATGAGAACCACCGCATATGAGACGTCCGTGAGGCATTGTGAAAAAGATAAAAATAGTCGATGTCGGGCTAAAGCTCGACCCCGAGTCGAACTGGAGTCCCTGCTGCGTGTAAGGCAATCCCATTAGCTCTGAAAACAGGTGTGTTCCTACCGCTATTGAGCCGGTGCTGGCCTGCGGAGCTACCTCAATTTACTCGCCTCAATTCATAAAGAGGCCTCGACATTTACGTCAGTCGATAGTCCTTTTTCTATGGAATTTATCGCCTCACAAATGTCGTGCAGTCTGACCGGGGGAGACTACACCCACTCTCGACATGTCTGCAGGAACACGTGTGACGAACCCGGCAATAAACTACCTACATTGGGTCCAGGTAACGGAAGTAAACTGTGTTCAGATGGAAAGGTGTCGACGATTAGTCGTAGGGGTTAAAGATATTCACAATGGACTTGAAATGGCTCGACTCCGAGTCGAACGGGGGAGGACCCGCAGAACCCATCTTACCTAACCCCCATGTATAGTATGCGCGGTCCCATCGCTATAGAGCCGTGTAGCTCTGCATCAGCCCTCACATAGGTTTGAATGAATTCTCGTATCCAATATCTTTGACCACATCTCTCGCTTTATAAAATTACGCGTGTCTGTCTGTCTGTTCGAAGCCTTTAAATTCCGCAAACTCTGCGCTCGGATCATCTTGCCGGCAGTATTATATTTACAAACAACCAAGCTATTTATTCAAATCTCAACAATTGGGCCACCCTTATGTTCAACTTAACGTGATGAATGAATACGGTGCTCCTCTTTATAAAATTTTGGGAAGTAAAGAGGATGATGGACCTCGCCATGACTTCGGCTCCCATTCGGCATAACCCGCCGCTCCCGCACAAACGCCTCCCATCACTTCTCTTCATTTAGCCTCAAGTCATGGGTTCATGTCTGATCGGTGAGTTCTCATCGACGAGGATACTCGCCCGGTAACCGCTTGTCTTGAACAAAATAGTGAATCTACGAAACGCAGACACGCCATCGCAGGACGCGCCGCGGAAATTGAGGCGGCCGCTAGAGGACCCACCAAAAAACACGGACAGGGGCGGCATGCTATGTCCACGGCATGCCATATCCCAATAATATCCATCTATTTCTAGGCGCCAACATCATATTCGCGGGATGACAGGAAAGATCATCAACGCCCGTTAGCACCGCAATCTGCTTTTTCAAGCGCCGCCGACACAGCTCTACAGCTCTTGCTCTCTCCCCTTATGTCGGAAGTACTGGGCATCGTTACTGGCTCCATCCAGCTCGTCGACACGGCGTTGAAGGCACGGGACTACTGCAAGGACTTCTACAATGCGCCGGCAGAACAACAAAGGCTCTTTGCGGACCTGGACTATCTCACGCCGCTGCTGGCGGAACTCCAGGAACGTGTCGCGGCCAGCCGTTCCTCGAGTGCACTGCAGAACATGGTACAGCCATTGGGGAGGTTCAAGACGATGATGGAGGAGTTTACGGCGAAATTCGAGCTCTCCGATGGCCAGTGGTCTAAATTTTCGAAGCGGTTTTCGTGGACTCTGTGGAACAAGAAGGAAGCAAAGGAGTATCTGACCGAGTTCGAATCGGTCAAGTCTTTGCTCAATACATGGCTGGCATTGCGGAATTGGTATGTAATTTATGGGATACTGAAGTTCACGCATTTATGATATCCAGGGATGCCGGCGAGAAACATGACCAAGACAATAAGCAAGAGCACCATGGTGGGTGAAACAAACTCAGTGGCATGTTTGGCTTCCGATATTTGCATAGCCATTCTGGCTGTTGTCACCAAGCAGGGTCAGACCCAGGAGGAGCGCAACCAGGGTAAGTACGTGCAGTCTGTTCCGGAATCTCTCAACCCAATGTCAGCACAGAGGCAGAAAAGAAAGAAATACTTAACTGGATAACTCCACTCAATTTCTTCCAGAGGCAGGATGATATTTTCAGCACCTGGCAGGAAGGAACTGGGGAATGGCTTCTTGCAGATCCTCAGTTCAAAAACTGGGAATCAGGCTCGAACAGAATTTTGTGGTGTCGTGGGATACGTGAGTCTGCTGTACTGAATGTTGTTCCGTTCTTATTGTGAAGGTACAGCTGGAGCTGGGAAGACGGTTCTCTCGTGGGTTCAGATTGTTCAAATCTCCATGCAAATGCTGATCTACCACACAGGTCTTTGGTAGTGAACCACCTCAGAGCCCAACTTCGCAACACCGACACTGGTGTTGCTTGCATATATCTGAACCACAAGGAAACAGGTGTTCAGACACCTGTAAATCTGCTGGCCAGTCTCTGGAAACAGCTTGTTGTGGACACAATTCTACCCCCCTGCTGTGCACGATCTATACAAGCATCACCAGAAGCGTGACACAAGGCCCTCATTTGCAGAGGTATCTGAGATCCTCAAATCCACTGTGGCCCAGCACTCAAGGGTTTATCTTGTGGTTGATGCCTTGGATGAATACTCTGAAAATCTACGTAATATTCTCCTGAAGGCTCTGATGCAGCTTCCCATGGCCACTACCAGCCTGATGTTTACCTCAAGGCTGCACATTACACTGGATGGTTTCTTCCCAGATTTGTCAAGCCTTGAGATTCATGCATCAGACAATGACATCCAGCATTATGTGGAGCAGCAAATCCAAATGTCCTTGAAACTCTCAAGGCACATCCAAACACGGCCCGAGTTGCGGGATGAAATCACATTAAAAATTACCAGCAATGTACAGGGCATGTAGGTATTTCCAGAACAAAGTATCATGTGGCAAGCTAAGTGATATTTGCAGGTTTTTGCTGGCCAAACTTCACATGGAATCCCTTGCAACAAAAAACACCATCAGGGCAGTTCGGGATGCTCTCCAACATCTGCCAACAGATTTAGAGCACACATATGATGAGGCAATGCATCGAATTCATTCCCAGAACAAGGATGACAAAGAATTGGCTCTTCTAGCTCTTACCTGGGTTGCATATGCAAAACGGCCCCTCTCTGTTGGTGAGCTCCAGGAGGCTATGGCAATTGAACCAGATAGGACCACTCTTGATCTGGACAATCTCTTGGATATCAACATTATCCTATCTGTCTGTGCAGGATTACTCATTGTTGATGAGGCAATGTCTGTAGTCCGACTCATCCACTATACAACACAGGGCTTCTTTGACAATATCAGGCCAGTCCAGTTTGCAAATGCTGATACATGGATTACATCTCAATGCCTTACATATCTGTCTTTTGATGAGTTCTCAAACATTCTTGGGGATCAGGAATTTGATTGGATTGCAAAATTACTCCAAGCACACCCACTGGTGGCATATAGCCAACACTTCCTTCTACATGCTGTTGCAGTGTCTCAGCAGCTGACCCTCCTAGCCCATATGGAACATTTCATGCCCCATGCTACATCATGGGCAGAGGTCTGGAGAGAAGGAGCAGTTAAACCTTGGAACTATCCAGATTTGCCATCATCACTGTCAATACTGTGGATTTTGGCAGCATCTAATCTGATACATATTGTCCGTGATTTCCTTGACCAAGGGACAGACTTATGCAGAGAGAGCTCATTGTTGCCTGTCACAGCGTTTTATGGGCATCTTGAAATGGCTGAGCTATTGGTCAACTTTGGTGCTGATGTGAATGCAGTGGATGACACAGCCACATGGTTTTCAACAGCACTCCAGGCTGCATCTGCCCAAGGACATGAACCAGTGGTTCAATTCCTCATTGGGAAGGGGGCAGACGTGAATGCACAGGGAGGTTTGTATAGAACAGCACTCAAAGCTGCTGCTACTAGGGGACATGAGGTGGTGGTCCAATCCCTCATTGAGAAAGGGGCAGATGTGAATGCACCAGGAGGTTCCTATGAAACACCACTTGAGGCTGCTGCTGCTTGGGGACATGAGTCTGTGGTCCGATTTCTGATTGAGAAGGGGGCAAAGGGAATTGCACAGGGAGGTTCCTATGAAACAGGACTCTGGGCTGCTGCTACTGGAGGACATGAGTCTGTGGTCCGATTCCTCATTGAGAAGGGGGCAGATGTGAGTGCACAGGGAGGGCATTATGGAACAGCACTTCAGGATGTTGCTGCTAGGGGACATGAGTCTGTGGTCCGATTCCTTGTTGAGAAGGGGGTAGATGTGAATGCACAGGGAGGTTACTATGGAACAGCACTCCTGGCTGCTGCTGCTGGGGGACATGAGTCTATGGTCCAATTCCTTGTTGAGAAGGGGACAGATGTGAATGCACAGGGAGGTTTTTATGGAACAGCACTCCAGGCTGCTGCTGCTGGGGGACAAGAGTCTATGGTCCAATTCCTCATTGAGAAGGGGGCAGATGTGAATGCACAGGGAGGGCATTATGGAACAGTACTCCAGGCTGCTGCTGCTGTAGGACATGAGTCTGTGGTCCGATTCCTCATTGAGAAGGGGGCAGATGTGAATGTGCAGGGAGGTTACTATGGAACAGCACTCCAGGCTGCTGCTGCTGGGGGACATGAGTCTATGGTCCAATTCCTCATTGAGAAGGGGGCAGATGTGAATGCACAGGGAGGGCATTATGGAACAGTACTCCAGGCTGCTGCTGTTGGGGGACACAATTCTGTGGTCCAATTCCTCATTGAGAAGGGGGCAGATGTGAATGCACAGGGAGGGCATTATGGAACAGTACTCCAGGCTGCTGCTGCTGGGGGACACAACTCTGTGGTCCGATTCCTCATTGAGAAGGGGGCCGATGTGAATGCACAGGGAGGGCATTATGGAATAGCACTCCAGGCTGCTGCTGCTGGGGGACACAACTCTGTGGTCCGATTCCTCATTGAGAAGGGGGCAGATGTGAATGCACAAGGAGGTTCTGATGGAACAGCACTCCTGGCTGCTGCTGCTGGAGGACATGAGTATGTGGTTCGATTCCTCAGTGAGAAGGGGACAGATGTGAATGCACAGGGAGGTTTTTATGGAACAGCACTCCAGGCTGCTGCTGCCAGAGGACATGAGTATGTGGTTCGATTCCTCATCGAGAAGGGGACAGATGTGAATGCACAGGGAGGTTTTTATGGAACAGCACTCCAGGCTGCTGCTGCTGAGGGACACAAGTCTGTGGTCCAATTCCTCATTGAGAAGGGGACAGATGTGAATGCACAGGGAGGTTTTTATGGAACAGCACTCCAGGCTGCTGCTGCTGAGGGACACAAGTCTGTGGTCCAATTCCTCATTGAGAAGGGGGGCAGATGTGAATGCACAGGGAGGTTCCTATGGAACAGCACTCTTGGCTGCTGCTGCTAGGAGACATGAGTCTATGGTTCGATTCCTCATTGAGAAGGGGGCAGATGTGAATGCACAGGGAGGGCATTATGGAACAGTACTCCAGGCTGCTGCTGCTGGGGGGACACAATTCTGTGGTCCAATTCCTCATTGAGAAGGGGGCAGATATGAATGCACAGGGAGGTTCCTATGGAACAGCACTCCAGGCTGCTGCTGCTATAGGACACAAGTATGTGGTCCGATTCCTCATTGAGAAGGGGGCAGATGTAAATGCACAGGGAGGTTACTATGGAACAGCAATCCAGGCTGCTGCTACTGGGGGACATGAGTCTATGGTCCAATTCCTCATTGAGAAGGGGGCAGATGTGAATGCACAGGGAGGGCATTATGGAACAGCACTCCATGCTGCTGCTGTTCGGGGATGTGTGCCTGTGGTGAAAGTTCTCTTGGAAAAGGGAGCAGATGTGAACCAGTTGGCCAGAGACACAACCCCGCTCTGGGTAGCCTCATCACGAGGCCACAAGAATGTTGTTCAAATCCTGATTCAAAGTGGTGCAGGTGTCAATTCCTCTGGCCACTACGGGATGGTGTTGCAAGCTGCCTCAGCATGGGGACATGAATCTGTGGTTCAAATTCTCCTTGAATATGGTGCACAGCCCATTTCACTACCAGAGCGACCAAAATCAGTAAGTTTTCAGCTTTTTATCTCATGTCAGCTTATGAGACTCATTTGAGCTTGCTGTGTTATAGGCTGCTGGTGATATCCAACGACAATGTTGCAGACAGGATGATTATCTTGGAACAGGGGATTTGCATGTGAGTTACACTTGCTGATTCAATGCTCCATGTTGTATGTCAGAAATCCCATGTTGCTCTATACCTTCCTCTGATTTATTAGGAGCTTCAAAAATGTCACACACACAAATGTAGGTGTCTGCAGTGAGTTCAGCAGTGCCTGCAGTCAACAATGCCCAGAGTTTAGGGCCCCCGTAAGTCAGCTGGATTCTGGGCCAACGTGAGGCTGCTAGGCACTTAATAATGTCTTTTGGAATATTATTTTGCAAAGAGGATGGGGCAGAGCCCACCATAGATGAAATTGCATTGCATCAGCAGGTCAACTCAGTATAATATATTGATGCCATATCCCTTCAGCCAAAGGGGTTTCTCAATATACGAGGTAGGCTAAAGGCTGCTCCAAATATTGTGGCAGCTGGTGTGCTCTGAACAACTGATCAGGATGTTGAACAAGAATAATCTTCTGTCTAGAGGTCCCCTTGTTCAGCCAAACTTGGGTTCAATATTATTCCATGCTGCAGCTTCAAGTTGACCAAAGGGTGTTCATAATATTGTGTACACTGACATGCTCTGAGCAGCCTATCAAGCCATCAATGAGGGACAATATTTTCACCTCAAGGTCCCATGGACTTGGCCAAACATGGGCACAATATTCTTCTCCAAATTGGTTAGTCTCAGTGCCAGACTGCCACAGTATACCAATTTGGGAGCCCTTTCATGACAGTCTGGGACATAACCAGTAATGTACAAGGACCTTTGCAGCTCAGCTCTTTTGAGTTGACCAAGTACCGGCCTTGCCTATGGCAATGTGCCCCACCGTGCTTGTTCCTCGTTCATAGGCAGGCTGGTCATGAGCCTGGAGCTCAAGTACAATAGAGGTATTCTACCATCCATCCCAACTACTGGATTCTATTGTGCTGATGCGATGCTGGTGGGTCCACACTGTACTCCATCTTTGTTCCTCACTGCCAACTTTGGTTTTTTATGTCCCGGATTTTCAGGTAGAACTCATTTCAATGTGACCCAATATGCACCTTTGAACAGACTTGAACTCTTTAAAACCGAAACAGACTCGGTCTGCCATGCGCATGCAATGGCTCTAAAGCCCAAGTATGTTCAAAAAAAATATTTCTCTGTAGATGGCATGTTTGCAGGATGCTAGGGCCTTGCCGGAACCCCCACAGCATGTAAATCTCTTTGCAAGCAAACAACAACTCTAAGCGGCTAAGCACCACGGTGCTGCTGTACCCAAATGCCAACAGTAACGGTGCCCGAATCTGCCACCAAACAAACACCCCGAGTGACTGAATCAATTTGAATTGCGGACAGCACCTCTGGGCTGGATCCCAGATACATCTTCTCCCCTTCACAGAGCACACCATCAAAGTACGCCCCCGGATTTGTCCTTTTTCATTGCCTCCCTTGCTGTAACATACTGGATCCACTAAATCTTACTCAGATGTGTGATGTTTTTTCCTTGCTGCACTACAACATCTCTTCGGCGGCTTCCCAAGGCACTCGACCAGGGAGTCCCTGGCTGACCGGCCATACTCAATGCGTCATAGTCACTGAAGCCAACCAATTGAACCTCAATCATGCCTCAATGTTGTATGTATCGATTTCTATTTCTTTCTCTCTCTTTTTTTTAAGCCAACCAATCAAACCTCAATCACATCTCAATATTGTATGTATCGATTTCTATTTTGTTCTTTTCGGTTGTTTTTTTTTTTTTTTTTTCTTTTGGCACAACAGTTCTATCCAGTGTGGATGCAGTCCCACTGCTATCGAGCCAATGAAAAAAGAGTTTAATTCCGGGATAGGTAAGGAAACCCAATTTGGTTGAGTGCAATGCTTGACAGAGCTGTGAACAGCGATATTTGTCATGCACATGTGCGGCAGTGTGGACTGCAGAAATGGATACAGACAACATCAAGCGGATGTTGGAAAACTTCTCATAACGAGGTGCTCAACGTCACTACAGTATGACTGCTTCCTGAATTAATGTCTTGTCTTCCTTTCCTCTGAGCCACTGTCGGTCGGTCGAAGTAACTTGCCTCAAATATATCATGGACAAAAATTGTATGGTTATATCTTCATGTTTTGTGCTGGGTTCTACTTGGAACCCGGTGTCAAAGGCGTTGAGAGCTGGGATGGCACAACTGACCTTGATTGCTTGGCTGCGAAATAAAGCACGGAAGTCTTGATTGCTTGGCCATGGAAACAAAGCACAGAAGAGATCTGCTTGGAGTCTCGGAGTCACCTCCTTCAAGTACGACTATGCCATTTCCACAAAAGTTAAAACATCTCCTTAGCACTACATGCTGGACTGCACGCAAAACGTGCACTATACAACCGCACCCCAGCATCAGCTTAAGTGGTCTTGGCGTCGAACTGCTGAAACAAATTGTTGGCAAAGCAACACACATTCAAATCTCTGTTGGCCTATTCCATGCACATTATTCAGGAAACCTGCAATTCCTTGATGTTCACACTTGTTGGGGCTATCTTCAATTCGTTGTGCAGCCTCCAAACTCCCCCCTTCCCAAAGGACTGAGGTTGCATCGAACATTGGCATTCTGTGCAACACCACTCTAGCTGCGTGGCTGCGATCTAAGCCAGACCATTCAGTGGCAGATTGACCCGAATGGACATTGATTGAACTACTCCTCATATCAATCACGATGGGGAATTAAACCCAACTGTGTTAACTGCCCACCATTGAGACTGGCACTGCATGTCTTTACACCTGAGCCTCGGCTACAGGAAGTCGCGCTACAGGGGACGACAATTTTCATGGCTTGCAATGACCAGGCAGGTTCAAGTCCATTCTACAACATTGACAACTCGTCCTGCAGAATTGAAGAGCTGTTTCCTGGATGGACACCAGTCGAATATCTTAAATCATGATGTTTTGGAGATCAAACCCACCAAATATGTTGGGATTGGGACAGCAGACTTCCTCATACCCGATGTTGGAGGCCAAGCGACCCTGGCGATCTGATGCTGTCTCATTAATCGCACAGGCATTTATTTTTTGGCTTCAAGTTGCACGGGACAGAGAAGGGTTACTCAGGTGATTAAGTGGTCAAAGACTGAATGTATCCATGGCATACACCTGACACATGTATGTAGTACGGACCCTGACTGTTTTTTAACAGGACCGCACCGGAATATACCTACCTACCTACCTACCAGCCTGCCTACCTTCTAGATGCACCGGTGCTGTGGAGTGCCGTTCTCGAAAATCTCAACTTCAGAGTCAAATACCGCATGTTTCCTTTGATCAAGACCCGCTCCCAACCCACTGCTTCAGAAAATCAGAAAATGTCACTCCAACTGAGCTTTTCTCGGTTGGTTCAAAGCTCAGTTGGTTTAGGAGCAATCCGAGGTTGGCCGAGGTGGCACCGGAAGTCTGAATCCTCACAAGTATACAGTTCAAATAACTTTGTTCCAGGGTCCAATGCCACTCTTCATTAATCAACGAGACCGAAATTCTATTTCTTCCTTTTTAAAACAAAAAACCAAACTTGAATGGATCTGTTCAGAATCTTTCTAATTCAAACTAATATTTTATCATTCACCACTCCAGCACTCCCTCAGCACAAGTAGGCCACTTTCCTGTTGTTTCTGAGGTTCACCCGGCGACGGCTCTTTATAACAGATCAGCTTCAGCACCTGCTCTGCAGGATGAAAGCCAAGAGCTACGAGCTCCTGCTACCCACCTTTCTGTCTCCATTGCCACATAGCGCGAAGTTGAAGGGGATGCACACAGCTTATGTCTTTGCTCCCGATATACCGACAACCATACTGCTGATATGCCGTGAATTGGGCCATAGTTGGAATCGCTGGAAATTTGCGATTTTATTCTATTACTCAATTACATGGGTATCTAAGGTCAACATTAAGTCCCAGATAGTAACTGAGAGATAATACTTGTTGGGACACCCTAACCAACTGTTCAAAAGAGATAGTTAACCGGAACACACACCTACTGGTTAACACTTGGCTCCCAAATTGAACGGGTTATGAAAGTTTACCATGGCTGGTTAAGCATCCACGAGGTCTCGTTATAATCAGGGATAATTACCTGACCCTAACCTTTACACCTGAGCAGTTGGAAGGGCCAGTAGCGGTTATTGTGGACATTGTTGTAGGGGCTTTGTACGGGACGCGCGGACGTGATGGGTCAGGTGATAATAATAGCTGGCGATTGAGTTGCTTCGCAATGGGAATAACTGGCAATCACCAATCCAATCAAAGTTGCCATCCCAATTTGGTTTCTAAGTAGCGCATCGGAACTCGACAAGCCTAACTTAACCAATACTTGGCGGATTAGGGAGTTCAGGGTACCTATGGAATCAAGGTACCTGCTGCTTTCTAACTCTGAAGGTCCCGAACAGGGGATGATAACAGTTTAGGAACAAGGGGGTAACTGCACCCAGTACCTTTAACCTGACAAGCTGAAAAGACGGGGTTGAAACACAAAGATCCTATTCAGTTAACAGACATGTGAATACCCATATTTAGTTTCTTTCTCTCATACGTTCTTTGTACCCAGCGTATACTCGAATATAAAGAGTGTTTTGTCTGCACAAGTTATTGAACCGTAACCTCAACAACAACAACATTTGGCAGGATTAGTGTGAAGCAAGGGAATTGGACCATAAGAACTAGTTTGAGGAACAGACAAGGGACCAGGGATAAGGAAGGCTATCGGACCACAAAGAGACATAGGAATTGGGATAAGAATTGGTTAGGAAGGACAATAGCTGAGAAGCTCAAATCACACTTTTGGAACATAACACTTGCTTGGCTTTGGTTAAACAAGGGTTTATTCTACTAAGCTATTGCACACGTACACGGAGTTATCTGTGTCCTTTGAACCTTTTTAAAGAGTTCATAAAACCCGACACTCATCGGCGCATCTAGACCATAAAAGGGGAAAGTAGTTGGATTCTGGTTAGCAGTTGTGGTTTGTGTTTTATACATTGGCGGCATTCTGTTCGTTGGGATTTGATTATACTAGTACTGCTGTTGTAGACACTGAGCTAGCGTTTCACCGCATTGTGAGCAAGAGTACCACTCAGCTCTGTGGGAAGCAGCCTCAGCTATCTAGTCCAAGAGAGGCAGGGAGGTTAGAGGGAGAGGGTGAAGGGTGCTGGATATAGATATGGACGAGGGTGTTTTGGCGCATGGCCCTCCCTTGCTGTGGACTTGAAATCCCTCAACACAACCCTCGATTTTGCAGGCAGCCTGTCTGATACTTTCTGGCCAGTGCATTTGTGAAGATGGGGCACAGGTACAAGGAGATGTAGGGCTTCTTTCATATTCCATGTTTAATCACAGCAACAGCAGGGTTCCAGTTTAAACTGCATCATGTCCAATGATACCCCTGGGTTTAAACCGGTTTAAACCATGACTGTGTCGCCTATAGAACTTGCCTATAGCTATGCAGTTTAAACCACGGTTCCAACCAAGTCGGTTTAAACTGCGGTTCCAACCAAACCGGTTTAAACTGTGGTTCCAACCAAACCAGTTTAAACCATGGTTCCAACTGATGTGGTTTAAACCACAGTTCAACTTCGAAGCAAGAGGAGCACAGAAACTGTTTGGAGTTGAGCAGGGGCAAAGGCAAAAAAGATGCCTGAAGAGCAACTAGAGCATTTTCATGGATTGTGCATTGTCCATGGGCATGCATTGGTTGACAAGTGGCAGAAAGAGCCCACTCAGGCATATCAAAGGGGAAGTGAATGGCACAGTGTATATCACCTCAAGGAGGGGAAAAGGTTAGTCATAAAAAATTCTCCATACTGTGTTGCTAAAAAGATTGAAGGCCCTAGCCAAGCAAACGTCTTGAAAGAGATGGTGGCTAATGAACAGAGAGCCAAGGAGGCATCTCAAGCACAAGTCAGAACTCTTGTTGCTCATTTCCTTCATGTTGGACTGAAACTTCAAGCCAGACAGTGTGTGATCCTTAGCCATTCTTTTCATTGACCAAGACTAAGTTTCATATATATAAGATGTATTTTAAAGAAAGCATTAAAATCTAGCAGTCAAGATGATGAGCAACTAGACACCATGCTTGATCAGCAGTGTCTAAGAGCAGATATCAAAAAAATGGCATCAGCAACGACAACAGATATGTCCTCAGGTTGTCCCATACATTATTGCAGAGCCCTAGTGCCCACCTCAGGAGGAGAAATTATTCTTGCCTTCGGACTTCAATAGTCATGATTGCATCAAGCTTGGGTTAGACATTCTAGGAGTAGAAGAACTCAAACTGCGAAAGGGTGAGGCAAATGATGCTCTTCATAGCTTGTATCAGCACATCTGACATAGCCAGGCACTTAGACAGCACAAAAACTCACAAAAAAAATGCTGTCCATGGCCAAGAGAAGAACACACGTGCAGTGCACAAGATCAAAGATGTTCAGACCAAAATTCAAGATTATGTCAACAAGTATCGCCAGGCTCATGTTGCCATAATTGCATTAGGCAGCAACCCAGAAGACCCTAGGTTCAACTATCCAGAGTTGAAAGATGCAGATCTATACACTAAAAATGTTGTTCAACCCCATAATCTGGGTGATGGAGGGAAGGTTGAGGGTTGGATTTGGCAGAAAGGCAAGCATGGAAACTTGTCTGAAACAGAGGATGCTGAATACACATTGGATTGTAAGTTCAATTGTCCCTTGAATGTCTGATAACTAAATAGTCTACAGCAGCTCATGTGCAGTGGCACTGTGCCCATGCAGATATGGAGTGCTGGCAAGAAGAGGTTGAAATTCTTGCACAAGAGTTCCAATGAACAATTCAAGGTTTCACAAAAATGGAGGCTGTTTGGACTGCCCTTGCTCAAGATCACAGCAATGATCCAGGCAAGCAGGCTTATGCCTTGAAGACTGCAAATATGTATGGGCAGATGCTCAAAGATGCAGAAAAGAGGTTTGCAGATGTTAGAGGTACTTGGCTCAGTGCAGGGGTTAGCCTTGCTGAGCATATCAGATCTGAGCACTCAGATGTGATGATTGACTGGGATACCGTAGTAGCAGAAAATAACTGAGCATCCTTATGTATGTTTGTTTTCATGTGTTAACAATAAAAAGAGAAAAAAAAAATCTACAGTTTGAATATCTTGAGTTCAAACCATGAATTGGTTTACAGCTATTTGTGGAACTTAGGGCACAGATCAAATTTTTTCGAAAAATGATGATTTCAGTATAACACCCATAACTCCCTCAATTCTTGGTCTTTTCTCTTAATTCCAACACCATTGTACTTGTATACATTGCCCCCACCTGCATGCACCCCTGGATGTGGGATGATTATATAATTTGTACCATATATGGTAAGTCACCAAATTTTGCATATAACACTTCCTGTATATGCACTAGGGAACTAAACTACTGGATATCTGGGAACATATATCTTTTCTATAATATACAGGCACATGGGGGCCCATTTTGTGTATATGTGTTGTAGTTATGGTACACCATTGACCTACATATATTGGGTCATATCCAGCACCATATGGAACTCTGATATTAAAATTTTGAAGATGCCTGCAGTTAGATATACATATTATTACACATATGCGAAGATGTCACAATACCCAGACTGTTTGTGTTTGTACAGGAAGTGTTATATGCGAAATTTGGTGACTTACTATATATGGTATAAATTATATAATCATCCTACATCCAGGGATGCATGCAGGTGGGGGCATTGCATACAAGTACAATGGTGTTAGAATTAGGAGAAAAGACCAAGAATTGAGGGAGTTATGGGTGTTATACTGAAATCATCACTTTTTGAAAAAAATTGATCCACACCCTAAGTTCCACAAATAGCTGTAAACCACTGATGGTTCAAACTGGTTTGGTTGGAACTGCGGTTTAAACCGGTTTGGTTGGAACCGCGGTTTAAACTGGTTTGGTTGGAACCACGGTTTAAACCGACTTGGTTGGAACCATGGTTTAAACTGCATAGCTATTAGGCAAGTTCTATAGGTGACACAGTCATGGTTTAAACCATTACAGTTAAAACCAGTTTAAACCCAGGGGTATCATTGGACACGATGCGGTTTAAACTGGAACCCTGCTAGGGTACGATGACTCTGCTGATCCACAATTGTGCTTCTGACTCACACTGGAAATTCCCAACATTTGGTGCAACTGAATCTTATGCAAGCTAAATGCCAGGGTTAGGGTTTCCTTATAAGGCTATAGATAAGATAAGATAAACCTCATAAGGAAACCCTAACCTTAGCATTTATGCTTTAGTTTAAGATTCAGTTGTACTGAATGTGGGGAATTTTCAGTGTGACTCAAATGAGGACTTTCTCTCAACAAACTGTGCATGCCTGTGCCGAGATTCTTTACACAAGACACAGCCTTCCTCTCTGATTCAACAGCCCATGAGTTCGATCCAAAATCTTCCTTCGACTGGGCCAACACTGCCTTTTGCTGCCATCCTTACGCCCTTTCCGACCAGGTGGTCAATGCATCCACTCCGGTCCCTTTTGCAGGTGGCAACAATCAGCGCGCACCCCTTCTCCAAAGCCAACAAGGGCAGTGAAGATGACGAAGACGATGTGAGTACATGTTATCTTCATCTCTTTCTCTTTAGTACCAGCCGCTTTAGTTCAGCTTTCCCACCTCGTTTGATAAGTCTCGGAATGAAAATTACGCTGCCTCGAAGAAGTTATTGAATTTGTGTTTCTGTTTCATGATGTAGTTCCACAACAAATTGAATTTTGCCGACATATAATTAAGATGGACTAGAAGTTGAACATTTCGTTGGGCTGACCAGACCGATTTTAATGATGTAATATAACCAGAAATATTGCGATAAAAATGTGAACAAATTACCTTTTCCTTCACTGCCGGAGCGTAGCGAAGGCATATCTTGTTGCCCAAAGTGTTCAAAGCTAAGCCGGTTCAAAGTGACGAAAGAGGCACTGGCTTGCGATAACTATTCTTAATTTGTCTCGGATGCGAGGCGTCGAACCCCGAACTGCCAGTTAAAGGAGCGTACACAAATGGGGAACGCTGGCTGGCGGTGTTACGTACACTAGACCCGATCGGATGGGCTTGTTTATCTCTTTTTCGAGGCAACGAGAAAGTAGCCGAATGGGCGTGGGACTCACCGAGAGAATAGTGAGGGAAATCGAGCGAAGGAACTGCTTAGATCATAGTACATCTGCATCAACATTATCACTGCGCTAAGCAGGCGAAAAAAGAAAAAGACTCGTCCCGGAACTGACTAGTTTGGACGCGGGGAGTCTAACACCGAAATCCCAGTTAAACTGTTTATGCCCGATGAGGTTGAACGCTAGATCGTTGTGTTCGTACTCCATATTCGATTCCTTGAGCGATTTAGTTCGTTTCTTCGTCAAAAAATGCAAATACATTGAAAGAAGGAACCTACTGCAGATGAAACTCACCGTTGTACGTATCGAAACAAAATGAAGCGAGAATACCGCTAGGTGGAGATATTCTTGGAAAAGGTACAATCAGCAGGAAACACGCAAAAGATCCACCGAAGGAAATAAAAATGATACCCGGACTCAATTTGTAGCTCGGACGCGGGGAGTCGAGCCCCAGACTACCGATGAAGCCTGTGTATACGCCCTGGAAGGCTGGCTGTGTTTCCCACACCACATCTGAGTACTAAAGGCGTTCATTTCTTCGTGAGGTACTGAAACAGTGATAATCGGAATTACGGAATGCATAATGTATGCAACTCACCAGAGCAGGAGAAGTTGAACCTACTGGGACTCATCTGGGTTGAGATCAGTGCAAATACCAGAGGCACAGAGCGCAAAATAGAAAAAAACTCTAATTTCGGATGCGGGGAGTCGAACCCCGGATTGCCAGTTCTACTTCGATGAAAATTAGCATACAAACTCTGGCCGTGTTTCGTACACCACATCCGATTAGATGGCCTGTTTGATTCCTCCGTGAAGATACTTACAAAATGACAGGGGATTGAGAGATGAACCCAATGGAACTCACCGGTGGTCGTCCGTATTGAAACAAAATGAAGCGGGAACCCTTCTAGGTGGGGATAAATACAGTCAGTAGGGGAACACGCAAAAAAATCCACAGAAAGAAAAGTAGCTCGGACGTGGGGAGTCGAACCCCAGACTGCCGATCAAGCCTACATACGATGTGCTCAGGAAGGCCGGCTGTGTTTCCCACACCACATCCGAGTATTAGAGCTATTCATTCCTTCTTGAGGTACTGAAAACGACAATCGGATGGCGAGAGGAATGCATAAGAACTCAACAAGCAAAATTGAGAGAAGTTGAACCAAGAAGATCGAAAATTTTGGGATACATCTGGGCTGAGATCGGTGCAGATACCAGAGGCATAGAGCGCAAAAAAGAATTTGAACCCCTCAGTTCGAATGCGGGAAATAGAACCCCGAATTGCCAGTTGTACTTCAACAGAGGCTTGGCTTACGAATTCTGGCCGGGTTTCGTACACCACATCCAACTTATATCACCTGCGTATGGCCGAGCATAAATGGGCTGGGTTGAAGGCAGACAAACTTCGCTATAGATGATTCGCCGCCAGCATTGGATTCGAAGTGAATGCGTACCATGGACTGTGCGCTGGATTTCGTTGGCTAGGGCAAGGGAACTATGAGCGCCGATAAATAAATCCAGGGGAGGAAAAAAGAGGACAGAAGCGAAGGCATTCAGTCGGACACGGGGAGTGGAACCCGGGCCCCGCATTGCTAGAAACCCAAATGCGACTCGGAATCTTATGAAGGCTGGCCGTGTTCCGCGTACCATGCCCGATTTCTTCAGTATATCTGAATGCAGTACAGAATGAGGATTTCGATCACGTCCAATACAAGCCAGATCGACGCAGCCAACTGAGTCGTCCAGAAGCCGTCGACTCTCGGAGGGACACCAGGCCAGCCCAGCAACCCAGAATAAGGGTCAGGAGAAGCAAAAACGAAGAGAATGTGGCGTATATCCGAGCACCGATGCGAGAGCAGCGCAGAGATCGAGAAAGAGGAAGAAAAAAGATGCGTCGCTTTGTCCGTGTTGACGCATCAATGCCGGCACCGCCACTCTAATGGTTTTTTCCTGTCTCCCTCTGCGATCAAGTTTCCTTTTTGGATTGAGCCCCAATGCTCTTGCGTTTCGAGTTTCTATAAGCTTTCGCGGGACTTTGAAGCTATGGATTCAAGGAAGAGCGCCACCTACCGCTTTTTTTAGTACGCCAAATCCCAGAAAGTCCACCGAATCTTAGACTTTGTTGCGTTCTCTTGGTCGAACTACAAGCGATCTTGGGCTGTCGTTGACTTGGCGGCATTCCAATCCGGTCATTCAGAGCTCGGAGCGCACAATACTCGGGCGTATGACTCCTCGACCAACGTTCCTGCGGGACCCAATACCTGTGGATCAGCTTCACGCGCGCCAGCGCAACGAGCATGGAGCGCACATTGAGAGATGGCTGGCACAGGTCCTGTCTGATGTCTTTGGTCGCACAGGTACGTACTCTCTCTATCCTCTTTCGGCTGCCGCCGCTCACGCTTCGTACTATTTTCCTTGACCCCATCGCTTTACCAAGCACGCCCATTGATCCACGGAGTCTTCGTCGCCGCCTTCTTGGCCAAGGCCACGGAGGTTCCGATTGGGTGCCGCTCACCCTATCCCGCGGCAACAGTCAGGGCGCGCGGCGGCGCAGCCCCTCTGCCTCAGTGTTTTGACTCGACACCGACACCGCGCGATCCCCGCGCCTCACCCTCTGGCACGCGGACATCGTGCGCTTCCGTTGTCTTCTAATGCTTATGGCCTTGATGAGGTAGCGCTCAGGTGTCGCGCGAGCGAAGTCGACCCTATATATTCCGATATAGCACTCTTTTCTCATTGCCGCCATCCGCAGTGTACACATATCTGCAGCAGCACAAATGCTTACTCCGAGCCGCGGCTCTACATCCCTTGTTCCACCCCTTCGATCTTTCAGCATCTCCGTCTTCCTCCCTATAGCGGATGACTCGCGACCGCGCACGACGTTCGGCATTCAGATCCCCACCTCATCCTTGGTCATGCGGGCCTCGTATGCTTGGTTCCTCTCCGCATCCGCCTTCCACTCGCTGTTCGACGGCTCGAAATCCCCTGCGGATCTTCCGGCCATCTTTCCTACTGAGATGCTCTCTATGACCCACAGCAACCTCGACCGCCTCATCCTCCTGCGCATCCGCTTCGCCTTTGACACTGACACGGCGTCTTGCGATGATGGATGCGACCGCCTCTTCACAGCGACAGCAACATACAGACGTCATCCTTCCGCGAGCGGGTGTCCTGTGCTGCGGGTCCATGAGGGGGTCCGGGAATGCAAGACGCGCCGACTACCCATCTGCCATGGCCATGGTGGGTCGCTTCTTCTACGGTGGATCTCCTGGCGCCGTTCCTGGACATAGAGTCGAGTCGAGGGGAGGGGAGACCCGGCTGCGCGTACGCTCGTTGGCGCGAGGGAACGTTGTGCGCCGCATTCCACGCCGTCGGGTGCCTCTTGGGCGATGAGCGAAGGGGTGGAGGGGCAGAGAGCGGATGGGATTGGTGGTGATGGAGGCGTGCGGAGAGAACACACCGCTATGTCCCGTGCACCCTCTATCCGGGCGGGGAGTGCATGGGGATCCAGAGTGCGCGCGCACCTCTGTACACGCATTGTCCTTCAAGGGACCAAGTCGTATGCTTTCGAAGGAGATGATCCTAGGTGCTGCCACATCAGAACGCGATGGCGGAGGTTGCGTTGCATTCAGAAAGTGCGCCCGCAGCTCGACGAGAATGAATAAAGTAACTTGTGACTGCTAACTTTAACTTTGATTGCCCCTTTGACTTTGCCGGGCTAACTTTACTTTACTTTACTTTACTTTACTTTTCCCACACTTGACAAAACTAACTTGTTGACAGCTTAACTTATACGGTTCTGATAGGACGATGCAATGACCTGGTGTGTTGTGTCTTGTCAGGATTATTGAACAGACAAACAATAATCTCACCAGGCACATGTGGCCGTGCAATTGTGGATAATGAATAGTGAAGATCAACAGCATCATGCATCGTTGCAGCTGGAATGGAAATTCATTTGGCATGACCAACGACCAAACTCCGTCATGTACCACAAGCTCACACTTCTGACTCCATGATTACCTTGCCGCCATCGGAAAATTGGATGAGTCCTCATCGAATCCGATATTCTCCTGTTGCTCTTCTGTCACCTGCCTTCCGTGATTTGGGAAAATCATCGCACCGCCGTTAATAGTTCACGGACCTCTTCGCATCGTAAATCTCGATTCATGTGTTCTTTGAGTGTGCATAACGGCCCGCTTTTCAAAGCGCTGACCAAGTTCTAACAAAGATCATTCATTCCTGAATCCTCGAGGTCTTCGATGACAGTTCTCCATGCCAGAATGTTGCAGGAATATATCGATTCATTGACAAGCATAACTTATGCTTCATGAACGGCTCAACTTTCAAAGGACAACTCACTGATTCCAAAACAGGTAACAACTTATCAAGATAGAGAAAGATATCGAGTCTAAGCTCTCTCGGTGTGATGTTTGATAAATGCTCGTGCTGAGGCACCCATTCTCTATGCTAACTTACTTCTTTGTATTTCCTATAGTTCTACCATGGTGTGTCAAAAGACTGCGGCCGTGAGTTCGGCTATGGGGATATAGAGAAGTCCAGGGACTGTAGTGTACAATAGTACCAGTACACTCTGTTACTTCCTGGGCCCCGGAGTTCCTAAGCGAGACTGTGCCGTATGATTCTACTTACCTACCTATCTACCTGCCTGCCTCAAGTGAATAACTATCTGCATTAGGCAAGTAACTAGTCTGTCAGGTGTTATATCAGATCTACAGCACCCTTTGCTAGATGGCTACGCACCAATTCAATACGTGCAGTCGTCGATCTCCCTCTTGGTACATTGGACTATGGCAACAAGAATGGAGGCTTCCAGGGCACAGCCTGGTAGTTGACCTATTGAGTGCTACAGGGTGCGGAAAGCCGGAAGATTCAGATACAGGTGAAGAAACATTCCCTAGGCTTGTTCCAATTTACTTATTTACATCTAATTACACATTTATTTACTGTTGCTTGAAGTTCCTTGAAGTTACTTGAAAGTAACTTGGCCCACCAAGTTAGATCAATGTAATCAGACAAAGTAACTTGTGCCATCAGATGGCATCAAATCCCGCCAAGTTCGTCAAGTTATAGTCGCAAGAGTGTGAACTGACATTTGTTATGACCCCTAGAGTTGTTAAATTACTCTACCATGCTGGTACTTATTCTAACTTGAAGTTACTTGAAGTTACTTACAAGTTACTTAAGTTACTTACAAGTTACTTTTGCTTACTTTTACTTTACTTGTCTGCCACAAGTAAAGTAAAGTTAGTTTTGTAAAGCCAAGTTAGTTTTGCCAAGTAACTTTGTTAACCATCCAGCTCGACTGGATTCATTTCCTCAGCGCCAGTTAATGTCGCTCTCACTCATATGTAGCTCAGTGACCATGCTTCTTCCATTGAATTGTTGTATTACTATTCTACACCGTTGAAACAGCAACATAGCTTACCTCAAAGCGAAAGGTTTCAGATTTGAGTCTTGAGACTTACAGTTTGCACGCCCACGTGACCCCACCCTAGAGCGGGTCAGTGTCGCGTTTGCCAGAATGAAGTTCCACGCGTTGTTGCCGGTATTCACGCATCTCTGATTCAAACTATTCTCCCTTCTACTGGCATTCTGGATTGTTCTCATTTGCCACGGTGAATTATTGTATTGTAAGAAACATAAATCTAGCAGAGGGGCCTCTGAAGAGGTTACAATGAGATTTAGACGGAGTACTAGTGAAATATGCCTTCAAATTCACTGTTATACCTCCACAAGGAGGATAACCTAATAACTGATGGTCAAACATTGAAAAGATATGGACAAAGTATTTACAATGACTTTTGTGTCTCTAAGCAAGGAACATCTTGAAAGAACTTTCTTAATCAAGAATATCTGTATGGTATGTCTTGCGTATTTGCCCGATTAAAAGAATTCCATGAATAACTCTTTGATGTTTCAATGGCCAGACATGCAAAAGTCATTGTAAATATTTTCTTTGTATCTTTTCAATGTTTTGCCATCAGTTATTGGGTTATCCTCCTTGTGTTAACCTCCAAGGACAATGATAAATGCGTACCGATCCAGAAAAAGAAAAAGAAAAAAAAAGACTTAGCGGATCTGTGGAACTCGGACGTGGGGGTCAAACCTCTGACTGTCAGTTAAGCTGTTCATGTGTTTGACGCCAAACGCCAATTGGCCATGTTCTGCACACTACATCCGATTCCTCGTCCTGTGTTTCCCAAGGCGAAGGGGAGTGTCTATGAGATTACCCCAAGCACTATAGCGGTCTATGGTGAGCTATAGTGAGCTATGAAAATCAGGGTGGTCTATGTGCACTATGAAAGTTCATAAATTTTTAATTGTCTACGATCATGGTCTATGAGAAGCTGGAGCTTTTGATGAACTTAATCTTATCATCAACTATGGGACAACATAACTCAACTGGGTTGGACTCAATGTACCAACCTTGCATATTCAGACCTGATTGGGGGGGCATCCAATGCTTGAGAAGTCATTGCTTGCGGAAAAGTATCTTGCAATTCAAGGTTGAACAAAGCCACTGAAACGGTGCACTGGGGTGCAGCCATGAAATATCCAATATAAAGGATAATACAATCAGAGAGTGCAGCGAACTGATCACTAACTCAATCCAATCCTAAAACCTCTAAATCAAATCACAACTCCAATCCAATACTCTCTTGTGTGTGTGTGTGTTCAGGGAGGTAGGGTACGTATCACCCTTCAAGATGTTGTATTCAAACTGTTTCACTTGTGCGGGACGAGCAAGATATACTCCTGCGGTACGAGCACTTCTCGCGGGTTCGACTCTTGTACCGCACGAAGGGTAGAGGCAATGGAAAACTAGAGACCAACTTCGAAGACTGAAGTGAAGGGACACCGTGCGGCAGGACACTAACTGTACAATGGGTAGCAGCGGCTTAGTGGGCGCTCGTGCCGTAGGAGGGACTTCAAACTTCTTATTCTATTCAGTTGGACTCTATGGTCTCTCGCTCTTGCCGGACGCGCTTGGTCACAGTATACGTCGGACTCTCGGGTCTCCGTTCTGACGGACGCTTTGGTCTCCGCTTAGAACCGGAACAAGGAACTCCAATGGCGGAATAGCCGGCTCAAGCTCTCCTTACGGGGCGAGGCTCTTACACTATGCAGCGAGGTGGCTCAACGTTCTTATTCTCTCTCTAAGGCTTGCGCACTTCCGTTCAGATTCAAAGTCTCGTCAATTCGGTTCTAGAGTCCACTACAATGCCCTGTATTCGTGGGTAGGTAGTCTACTGCTTTACACAAACTAATACTGCCCTTTTTATACAAACTGAGAATCACATAAGGAGTTAAGGAAAATATCGGATCTTTAAGGAACAAGCCCACGGCAGGACGAACGGCCAATAATAAGGGACATATTAGCTCCCGTGGGTATAATGGCACTCCTGCGGGGCAAGCCCATGCGTCCTTCTGGTATGGCGCCAGTATGGCGTGCTGGTTGTCAAGCTGGCGGTGCGAACAGCTTAACTACAATCTGATCTTCGACACTTTTCCGTGATCGCACGGCAAGCACACTGGACCTTGACCTCCTACGGTATGAGCCCAGGTGTTCCTGCGGTACGACTTCAACCATCTATTCCTCACTCCTGAGTTGCGGACTCGTGCAGCGCGGTCCCTAAGTCCTACGGTAGACCTCTGGGGCGTCCCTGTGGTAGGTGCGACTGCTCCTGCCGCACGGTCATCCCGTTTGATCGGTGGTGAAACTCCTTATGGGAGGCCCCACAAGCCTCTCCAGTAGCCCCAAACATTCCACGGCAGGACCACCGATGGTCCGCTCCCTGGCTGCTCCTGCAGGACGGCCAACCGTTCATCTCTTCTAAGTCTCTGGTGTGCGGCACGAGCCAGTTCAATTAATTACTTGACTTCTTCGTGTGGCAGGAGCAACCCAGTGATGCTGTGCAGTACAAGTCGGGGTTTTCCTATGATACGGCACGACAAAGCTAGCACAGTATGCACTCCTGGTGCTCCTGTAAGTAATTTGACACTTCCTGTCAATCAAGTCTGGTCTTCCCGTGGGAAGAAACCTCTGCATGGTGCGACTTTCTTATCTTGTCTATAGGTTGCTGGAGCGCCGCTTGTACCGCAGCTAGCCTTTCGATATAATAGTTCCTCTTGGTCACCTCCGGCACACTGAGACGGTGCTTACCGCAACATCCCAGAGCCCAACAGTAAGGAGTTCCAACCGAATTCTGCTCCCGTAGGAAGCATAGTTGAGTTGTAGCCCTAATGGTAGCCCACTGGCTTTCGGCCATTAGCAGTGTAGCCTACCACTCTGAGGAGAGTGTACGCCCTCAATCTAATACCTCACTCATTCCCCGTTAGATAGTCTGAAAACGAATAAAAACTTGGTGTTTTTATGCCTGCTCTGCCGCACGCCCTATCACCACCACTTGAAAAATGATCTGAGCAAGTCTTGTAGCTCTCATTCAGCTCTATAAGTTTCATTTTTTGGGTCTATTTTTAGATCAGTGACCTACAAGGATGGTTTCTGGTTACATCAACAACATTCATGTTGCCTATCAATACTACTTCAAACATAACACAATGTAAATAGTTGAGGGCGTAAATGATGCTGGGATACAGAACAAGTGTAGTATATATCACATCAAGCAACAAAGCTTTGTATTGTTACTTTAGTGTAGTGGTTATTTTGTTTATTTAAGATTTCATCAGTTCGTGCGAGGTCAGCAGTTCAATCCCCAGCAGTAGCATTCATTTACATTACATTAATTGATTTAAATTTAAATATGATTTAGGATAACCTGGCTTTCAATTGCTTAGGACTTATATCAGGCATTATCATTAGAAACAATTGTACCCTTAAATGGGTAGGAAACATGTTTGATTTTTTGCTTGACTATAGGTACTATGGGTACTATGAGCCCTATGGCTCTGGCTACTAGGACTACTATGACTATTATGGGAGTCTATGGGGGTCTATGGGGGTGACCCATCCCCCCCCCACCTTTACTATGGAGTTGGTCATTTACTATAGTGACTATGTCTACTATGTGGCACTATCTGGGTCTATGTGGCAACTTTGGATTTTGCTGATGGGTTAGGCAGCTGCGCCAATGACATCCGATGAACCCGCTGAGACAGCACACCGCCAAGTATGCGTCATCTAGCTATTTTTGTGCTCACAAACACATATTATAAGAGTTGCAAGGTAGTTTCTAGTAGTACTATCACTAGTACTCTGGACTTCTGTTCAGTGATACAAAGGAGGATCAGAGTGAGCTCTGAGCTGCTGATTGTAGTGTATAGATCAAGTCTAGTGTACTCCGTGGGCCGCTGGTCATACACAAAGAGGAGATAAATACCCAAAAGCCCCAGAAGTCATCATTCAGAAGTTGTATCCTACAATAGAGAACCAACAACTGCACAGAGGAAGTCATTGGAGACTTACAGAGTACTAGCGAGTGGGTTGAAGGCTAAGGGAGTCAGCCACGGGCAGTTTACATGGGCCGCGGGCCATCCTTCCAGACTGGCATTAGGTCGTGGGGTCAATGCAAGGCCCGCGGGCCATGTTGAAGCAAGCGGAAAGCAGTTAAAGAGGAGAACTACGTAGAGAGAGTACACGTGGGGAGATGTGTTGTGTTCCTAGCGACAAACAGAGACACATAGAGTGGAGCAATGGGATTTATTCCACTGGACCGGAGTTCAGAGTGGGATCGTGGGTACAGACTGACAAGGAACGGACCCACGGGCTCCCTTTGACAGTAGCAGCATTATCCTAGTGGGCAGATTCAACTCTGCACCCAGAGGTTCCAGGCCTGCAGTTGCAGACGGCAGCCTGCGGCACCTACCATATACCCAAATCAGGATGTGGGAACCATGTAAAGGGTTTCTCTTGGCCTGTGATGACGCATCAGATACGCATGGACATCTTTTGTTTTCTTTTGTTTTCACTCTCTGTTTTTCACATGTAAATCTATATTCCAGTAGTATAAATAGGGCTCGAGGACCCCGTGGAAGGCCAGTACACCACAGCAGCCATTATTGCGGTTATTCTCAGGCCAACTCATGGAGAGTAGTATCTATCTCTGTTTGTAGTGTGTCTATAAATCGAAGTTTGGTTGTTGGCTCTAGTTCAGTTCGAGTTAAGAAGTTAAGCTTCACGTTGTCAACCCCACGGGCGGTCTTCACATACAAGAGAGAGGTTTACCTACCTGAGTGGGCTTGTTGCTTCGCATCTGCTTTGCTAGTTGCATCCACGGTTGAGATTGCCCTCAGTAACCAACAGGAAGATCAGTTTGGTCGCCAGCAAGGTGCTTAAGCCTTGAAGTAGAGCGAAAGGTACCTGTGGCAGGTTAAGCCAAGGTCTACAACGAGGATTGCTTGTTGTGAGAGTGATTGGAAGCAGGATCTGTGACCTCAATTAGAGGATTTGCTGTTGAAACCTTACAAACTCTGCCCTGACGTAGACGAAACTATCTATTAGTCCTCCTCTCATCTTGTATCCACCCAAAACCACATATATTACTCGTTCATTGAGGCCGCAGGGCATTGTTCCATACAAAACCTGCATAGTTGAAGTGCCGCGAGCATTGTTGTCAGTCAGATTAGTGAAGATTTGTTATCACATTGGGTTTCAAAACCAGTAGTCACATACTACAACTCGGACCCAAACTCACCAAGGGAGCATGCTTGTTCTTTGGGAGTGATAGTAGTTGGTTGTGGTTGTTACAGTTGCGGCGCAATCATTTGTCTTTCCTTTTTTGGAAAGTCCCATCAATTTTCACTCTTGACATCGTCTACTCCGCTGAAAGCTACTGCTATGCCTCGCGAACCGACCCGCGTGCCGCTGCGCCCAGCCAGGGCTGCCAACAACCCAAAGTGCACCCCCACCAAGCATGCAAAGGCCGTTGTCCTGCACAATATCGCTCACATGACGTTTCCAGAGATCTGTGAGAAAGTTCCTGACTTCCAGTCAATGGAGCCGCGAACTGTCACATGCAACTACAATCTCGTCAAGGAAAATGACGGAAACTGTTACTATGATGGACAGAAGGGAAAGTGTGGGCGCAAAAAGGCATTCTCTGAGGCGCAATTGGAGGAGGCAGAGGAGAGGCTGAAATCGGGCAAGCTGATTGATGGAGAAGATGTTAGAAGGGTAATATTTCCAGATAAACCTGCTCACACCGTGTGTCTCAGAGAGTGTTTCCCTCACGAATGCCACACTGACATCTCGGTTTGCACAGGTTCGTGATAACCTGCACAGTTTTGGCTTTGAAGGCTTTGCTCAGCGTAGCAAGCCAAATCTCCTCCCTCGTCACATTGAGCAGTGCCGGCGCATGTACGAGCGCCACCAGGACTGGACCAACGATGCGACGTTCCTTTGTGGTGCCGTCATCATCTCCGACAAGTGCAAGATTATGCTTGGCGTTTCAGATGGACGTCGTTATGTTCGGCGGCGCCGCGGACATGATGCCTTTGCGCCACGCAGCGTTCAGAGAACGGAGGCACATGGCTGGAGGGGAGTTAAGGTCAACGTCTGGGGTGCTATCCATCCAAAGGGTGTGTCAAAGCTCATTCGCATCCATGGGAACCTCGACGCCGCGCTGTACATTGACATCTTGAAGCACGTGATGGTGCTGATCTATGACCATCTCGAGAACCGGCCACACTCCTTCCTCTTCTTCTAACACGACAACGACCCCAAACACACGTCGCTGCTGGCCAAACAATTTTTGCGTGATCAGGACATCAATGTCTTTGAGTGGCCCGCCAAGTCACCCGATCTCTCGCCAATTGAGAATGCCTGGGCAGAGCTGAAGCGGCGGGCAAAGCTGGATCCATGCTATACAGATCTCAGCACTGAAGAGGAGCTGTTTAAGCTACTCTCGGAGATCTGGGAGTCGCACTCTTTTCACGAGTATGTCATTCATTTATACCAGTCGTTTCCGCGACGTCTTCGTGAATTGAAGGAGAATGATTTTTTGTGGACCAAGTACTAGTTGTTTCTGAAGTACATAGACATGTAGCATAGCTTGTAATACTATTTTCTTGGGTGTACAGCTCACGAGGACTATTGAGGATGAAAATTGATGGGACTTTCCAAAAAAAGGAAAGACAAATGATTGCGCCGCAACTGTAGTTGTGGTGTTTGTTAGCATCCAACAATAGTCGCATTTCTAGCTTATAGTTAAGCGCACCGTTTCACCGCTGTAAAACACCTCGCTCTTCAAGAGAAGCAAGGCAGTTCTCAAGGTCCTGCTCAGTGGCATGAGACAGGTACTCAGCAGAGGAGGAAAGGAGGGAGGCAATGGGGATGATGGCGGGATGGGAGTTGGAGAAGACGGACTCAGGCAGAATGCCCACATGATGCCAGCAGTGCCGAATTGTTGATGCTAGAACGTCGGATGCTGATCTCATTCGCCCAATGATTGGCCAGTCATTGCGAGGCGAGGAGAGTGCATTACTCTAACTTGGACATCACCGGGAAGAAGCAGAAGCACGGATTCAGTTGGACATCATCGGGCGGCGCAATTGATGCAGAGCGCATCAAGTGCTGTGCTGGGGAGACCTCAGGCACCGCTGCCACTGTTCAACTCATTCTTCCTCGGCCGCAATCTAGCATAGACAGCGATGAGAAATTAATTTCGATAAATAGCACCACCCATTCAGCAGGAGACCGGTAGCGTATTTTCTGTCAATGCATACCCGGCGTACGACGTTCTGTAGCCTCCCAAACGGTGCCCCGGGTCCTTACGCGCTTTGCTGATTTGGGAACCAAGTAACAGACGGAATTGATCGCCTTGTACCTTGCCGCCACTTCCTTTGATGAGCCAAGTTAGAGTAATGCATTCCTTACTCATCGTGAGGCTTATTCACTTAGCAGCAACCTAAGTATAGACAGGCCAAACTTGGTCAAACGCGAACAACAATGAGAATGCTTCTTGATTATTTAACCTCCGGGAGAAGTGCATTATACTTCCGCATTGAAACCGCTGAGACAGGGAATCGAGCAAGCTGTGAGGGCATTCTGAAGGAACTGGGGATCTTTTGGCATCAGCAGGTAGTACCAAGGGAATCGGTAGCCGATGATATGAGTAGCGCGAGGGCTGATGCAGTGACGGGCCTCAAGCATGATATTGCAGCCGCATTGTTCGAGAGCTTGCTCTAGTGCCAATGCACATTTCTCAGAACATTTTTGGGAAAACTTGAGGAAACACCTTTGTACTCGCGATGCAAATGGGTATAGTAAGTGACCGTGCTGCGCTGGCGGTAGCAGTAACCAAAAGAGGACAGGAGGAAATTGACGGCTCCATAAGGACTAAGTAACTGAATGGCGACTCAATGACTCATGGCGTCATTCAAATTGTCACTGCGGATTTCCAACTTTGGCTAAACCACTGAGATGCAGTAACCAACAGATGGCAGGCATACTGAAGAACACCAAATTATGGGCCATTCTAGACATGGTTTTAAACATGAAGTATCCAATTAGGAATAGGTTGAGATGAAATGAAAGGTTATTCTTATCATAGGGGAGTTCACGGTAGGGCCTATTTTCCTGTTTGTGAATAAATATATTCATTTAATGGGACAAATGAAAGCATAGTTTGTGGAATAAATCCGAGATCACCCTGTTTGAGTCCCAGGATATATTTCTAGTAATTATTTCTACACACCAGGCATGCACCCCCGCACACACCATTCAATAACATCTTATCTTAGTATCTGCACCATCTAGTCACCTTCCGCATGGGTCCTTAGAGGCTTCAGCTTGCTTTTGGAACCCTTGTGCCTCCCCTGGGGGAGTATTTCAGGCGGAGTGGTGACAACCTTCTTCATGTGGGCCAAAAGAGCCTCGAGCTGCTTGATGATTTCGCCCTCAAGCTTTGATCCTCTTGGCCATAGGTGGCGATGGTCAAGGCGGTCACGGGTGGCTTACTCAAGCAGACATATATTGTAAAAATAATTGTCGCTGGCAGCTGCCCCCACATAATTGGGCTTGGGCAGGATTTCCAAATTTCAGGCCATTGTAGGTGCAATTTAAAACCTGAAGTATCAGATTAGGAATAGCTTGGATTAGCTCTGAAATCAAAGGTGAAATTATAAGAATGAACTTTCATTTTATCTCAACTTATCCCTAAATTGATAGTTCAGGTTTCAAATTACACCTACAACAGCCCAAAATTTGGTAATCCCCGGTGTGAGGAGAAAATTCATGGCTTCATAAGGGATAACTGGATGGCGACTCAATGACTCATGGTGTCATTCAGATTGTCACTTTGTCACTGCGGATTTCCAACTTTGGCTCAGGGCAAAGGAGCATCCCGAGCTCTGCTAGTTTGCCTACTTTGGACTGGTGGTCCGCGGGAATATCAGTAAATCCAGGGACTCCGTGCGCCGGATGAATCCCACGCAGTCCGGTTGCATCTCGGCTCACTTACAAATCAGCCCTCGGCCCCTTTGGAAACGAGATAGATAGCGCTGGGGATGGAACTGCACTCAAATTTAGGCAAGTGCCTCTCTGCTTCTTTCCGCACTGCATCCCAGGGATGGTGAGGTCACCATTCACCAGGGTTCCAGGGTTAACTTATTTAGGACGCTACAGGTCCAGTCGGTACGCAATCATCTTTTTCGCTCCCCCCCTCCATGCATTCAGGGCTTCCCCCACTCGAGCGATTCCTCCTTTGCCGCAAGCACCCTCGCAAGGCGGATATCATTGCACACACTAATCAATATATCTCGGAGATTTGGCCTTTCGACAGTAAGCCTGATCAGCAAGGGGGTGCCAAGAATAAAATTTTGTATGTCGGGAGGGGGGGGGGGATCCAGGGTTGGCCAAAAAAATTTTGTAGTGTATGTTATAAAAGGCTTCAAAGAGGCTTATGAGTCACCATATCCCATGTAGAATATAAATAACCACACTCAAAGTAGAGATAAGTGGTAGAATTCAGCCTGGAAAGCAGCGCTGCAACTCGGACAAACCGGCTCGGCTCTAGGGGTGGGAACCACCTTCCCAATATGGAAGGAGAGGGGGGCGGGGGTCAGCTCGGGGTCAAAAAAATCTTTTCAACCCGATATCCGATTTTCAAAAGTTGAAACCCCCTTGCTGATCGGGAACAGTTCTTTGACTGGGATGTAACATCAATAATTACAAAGGATGAGATGAAATACTCCATTGATTCAATACGCAGCTATCCCAGATGGTGTATATGAGAGGACCCTCTTGGTGGCCCGCTTCAATGTTTTATACTTTTTCACTGATGAATGCTTTGAATCCACATCAGAGGTTTGTATTGTGTGGTGCGTTGCTTTGATGCTGACGTTCGACTGAATATCAGGTTAAATATTCTTTGATGCGTCGCATTGAGAATATTATGAGAGGAAAAACCGTCCGGTGGTCCTCCTTGTATTGTACTGAATCCCTGAATTCCTGACTCTTTTCAGCAGTCAGATGGATCTGAATCAGCTTTGGAGAAAGTCTGCCGCGATATCTACCAGGCTCTTGCTGCGACCTGCACGGAACCTCAATATAAACAGTTTGTCCGCTTGACGTGTGAATTCTTCAGGTGCTTTAGTTGTGTCCTCCAGTGATTTAATGGTGGGTTTAAAATTTCACAGGGCCCAGGATCCGGTTTGTCACACGGAGATTGCGGAATTCCTGAGATACCGTAGAGTCAATGGATCTGGCTATCTGTTTTTTGGACTTGCACGATACGCGCTGGATATATACTTAACGGACGAGGAGTTGGACCACCCATTGCTATCTCGGTGCTTGGACCTCTCCATTGGTTAGTGTCCTCATTCATGTTCGTATGTGTGGCCTACGCTAAACGATTGACTAAAAAGATTTGGCCGCGATGGAGAACGGTGATATCTATATGAACTCATCGAATGACTTACAGAACTGATAGGGTGCAGATATCGCATCGTACGAGAAGGAAGTGCAGCAAAGCGCACGTCCAGTGAATCTGGTGGCCATGATCCTAGAGCATGGCGTGGATGGAACTCATTTTACCACTTCATTTGACGCCAAGATGTTTGTCCGCGAGAAAATCAAACAGGACGAGGAGCTGCTTTACAACTCGCTCTCAGAAGCACTAGCAGACCCCGCGCTCCAAAAATCCGGAGATACCCTGAGGTGGCTGGCTGCCCTGCCTTATGTTATCACCGGCAATTTATGGTGGTCTCAACACGTAAGCAGGTTTTATCTTTTGGCATGATGCATCCACTCCAACAGTTGATTCGGCAGACTACTCGATACAACATCCCCGGGAAACCAGTTCCAAGGAAGACCTTACATCGGGAAGGAGCGGGCGATTTCATTGAACCGGAGCCCGAGTTTGTGTAAATTTGCGTAATGGTCGTTAGAGGCAGTTGGACCACTCGTAGTGATATTGTCTCGTACTACTGGTTTAGTGGGTTTGAGAGAATACGAGGGATCCCACGACGAGTGCAGTTAGGTACTGCCAAACCTGCCATGATGGGGATGAAACCCGTCACTGCATACTAGAAGCCCTACACGACATCCGAGTATTGAAGCTGTTAATTCTTTCATGAAGATACTGAAAAATGATAATCGGATCGAGAGAGAGGAACGTCAGGGAATGCATATATAACTCACCAAGCGAATTTGAGAGAAATTGAACCAAGTAATGTTAGGATACATCTGAATTGAGATAAGTGAAAACATTAGAGGGACAGAGCGCAAAAAGGAGCTGAACTCGACGCATTTTCTCAGTTCGAATGCGGGGAATCGAAACCCGGATTGCCAGTTGTACTTCACTAGACGCACGGCGCACAAACCCTGGCCGAGTTTCGTACACCGCATCCGACTTATTTCAGTAAATGGGCTGGGTTGAAAACAGACAAACTTCGCCATAGGATTCGTCGCCAGCGGAAGTTGGATTTGAAGGTCAATGCGTAGCATGGACTATGTGCTGGATTCTGTATTCGTTGATCAAAGTTAGAGAGATATGAAAATAGATTAATAAATGGATAGGAGGAAAAAAGAAGACGAAAGAAAGCCTTAGACACATTCGGACACGGGGAGCCGAACCCCGCATTAGCAGAAACCCATGTGCATCTCATCCTGTGCATGAAGGCTGGCTGTGGTCCGTGAACCATCTCCGATTTCTTCAGTATATCTGAGTGCAGTAGGGAGTGAGGGGTGTCGATCAAGTCCAATACAAGCCAGATCGACGTAGTCAGCAGAGTCGTCCAGAAATTCGGGTGCTCATTGACTTTCGAAGGGACAGCAGCCCAGCCACTCAGAATTAGAGTCAGGAGAAGTAATAAGGAAGAAAATGTGGCGCAGATCCGAGAACTGTAGTCGACACGGGCCAGAAGAGCAGCGCAGAGATGGAGGAAGAGGAGGAAAAAGATGTGTTGATTTGTTTGTGTTGACGCATCAATCCCAGCACCGCCACTCTAAAGCTTTTCTTCGTCTCCGTCATCTCCGCCACGGTCACTGAGCCCCAATGCCCTCTGTTTCGGGTTTCTACCAGCTCTAGGGGGAACTTTGACGCTATGTATTTAAGAACGGGCCCCACCTACCTCTATTTTCACTGATCTGGCACGCCAAATGCCAAAAATCTACCGACTCTTCGTAGCGTTCTCTTGGTCGAACTGCAAGCGATCTTGGATTGTCGTTGACCTGGTGTCATTTCAATCCGGTTATTCAGGGCTCAGAGCGCACAATACTCGGATGCATGAGCCCTCGAGCAACGTTCCTCCGTGAGTGATACCTGTAGATCGGCCCACGCGCACCAAGGCAACGAGCATGGAGCGCACATGGACAGATGGCTGGCGTAGGTTCTGTCCGATGTCTTCGGTGTCGTAGGTACGTGCTCTTACCATCCTCTTTCGGCTGCCGCCGCTCACGCTTCGTACTGTTTTCCTTGACCCAGATTGGCATCGCTTTACCAAGCACGCCCATTGATCCACGGTGACCTTTGTCGCCGCATCTTTGACGAAGACGACGGAGGCGTGGACGGACGCCGCTCACCTATCCCACGGCACCAGTCGGACACCCGCGGTCCCTCTGCATCCGTGTTTTGACTTGACACCAACACCACGCGATCTCCGGCGCTTCACCCTCTGGTACGTAGATATCGTGTGCTTCCGATTCCCTCTTGGCGGCGTCTGCAAAGGTGCCCCTGCGGATGGTCCGTGTGTTCCCTGCTCCAAGGCGCGACTCTCCCTGACTCCCTTCTACTCGAGTCATTGGAAGACAGGATCCCCATATGCGTGGTCTACACCATTGGATCTCCTTCTGGCGCCGTTCCTCGGCACAGAGTCGAGGAGGGGAGGGGAGACCCGGCTGCGCGTACGCCCGTTGGTGTAAGGGAATACTGCGCGCCGCCTTCCACGCCTTCCACGCCGTGAGGTGTCTCCAAGGCAAGTGGCGAGGGGGAGAGGAGTGGGCGAGTGCAGGGTACACGCCGCCACTTATGTTCTGTGCACCCTCCATCCGGACGCGGACGTGAATGGGATCTGGAGAAAGTGCGTACCGCGGGCCTCATGCATAGGCGTTGTCGTCCAAGCTGTATGCTTGCGAAGGAGGAATGAGGTGATCATAGGTGCCGACGCGATGGCGGAGGTCGCGTCTGAAGCGAGATGATTCGGTACAAGGGCGGTGATGGCTCGACTGGGACAGGCCTCGGCCCTCAGTGCCAGTTGATGTTTGATGTCGCTCTGGCTCATATGGAACTCAGTGACCACGCTTCTTCCGTTGAATCGTTGTATTGCTATTCTACACGCTTTACGCATCAACACGACCTCCTCTCCCGCGCATCCACTTGCCTCAAAGCGAAAATTTCCAGATTCGAGCCTTCAGACTGACTATTTTCGCGCCCACGTGACCCCGGCTTAAGGCGCATCAGCGTCGCGTCCGAGATGAAGTCCCGCGCGTCGTTGACGGCGTTTGTGGATCACAAAAATCATTATTGGCGTTTCGACTCCGCAGGAGCTGCTGCCTCAGAGCCTGAGGCAGTACTAGAGGCTGAATCTTAGTTTTGCCAACGCATTTTCGTCGGGTCTGGAAGAGACGCAGTGGCGGGCATCGATGTTGTTCGATGTGCGCTATGATGTAGCACGGCGGAGAATAAACATCGGGTCATCTGAGTTGAAGTCCTCCACCGTTCCCAGAATCTGCACCGAGTCGACAGAACGCCGTTTGTCGGGAACTGTGATTGAGGGTTGTGATATGTCGGGGGACGCGCAAAGGCGTCTACAAGCCTGCTCGAGGGAGAAAGCCCACATTCTGGACACAAGTGAACATCAGAAGGTGACAGGGACAGCACAAAACGTACCCTGCCCATTGCCGGTATCGATCGTCAGTTGGTATCGCACAGGCACGGCGCTCTGTCGCTTGGAAAGTCTTTCCTCCACGTCCCGTTCGCCCACCACGCCTCCGTAGAGTCCAAACCATTCCAGACCAATTTCTATGACCTCCGCAACCATGACGTTCTTTGATAATACAAAGACCTTGCGGTGTATGGTCTGCAAAATTCCAGGAGACGTTACAGTAGCAAACCGGGAAGCGCAATGATCAGACTGTTTCATAGATATTTGAGCCAGATCTCACACAAATTACTCAGTCCAAATTGGCTTCTGGATTGTATTGATGTCTAGTCCATGGCACAATTTACTTTTGGGACCAACGTTGAGTAGTTCTTGAGAACGAGGCAAATCTTTCCGGCACCCCAAATATGCCCAAATAATGTAGAAGTGCAACACTTCGACATGATCAATTGTAGTTCTGGGGGTATGCTTTTTGGTGGTTTAGCCTACATATCTACAATCAGGGACACAAAAAAACCCCAATGCAACAAAATTGTCATATGCCACTACTGTGAACATAGAAAGAGGGAAAGGTCTGGTAGCCGGGATCAAAAGCTGTGAAATGCGGCCACAAACATTGCAATTTTGAGGGCTTCGCAGGGGCTTTTTGTGCGAATCTTTTTGTGGACAGGATGATACAATGCCCTATCATACTCGTATAAATTTTGGACCTAGTCCAAAGCCTCAAAGGTACGTAATTCCTAGTGTTGCGCTTCTATGTTGTGTTGCGCTTCTACGTTGTGTTGCGCTTCTACGTTGTGTTGCGCTTCTACGTTGTGTTTCGCTTCCCGGTTTACGACTATACTGACGGCCGCCCGCGTTTCCTCAGTGTATTTTTGAGCACGATTGCCTCCGTGAGGGGGTCGAACACCAGGTCATCGGGAAGGTCGCCAGGATATATGGCGAGCTGCAGAGGGAACCTGAACGACGGCGATGTGAAACGCTCGGACTGGACGTTACTTCCACCCTCAGTCAACACAGTTAGGAACTGACCACTCGCCGGTGAGTGGGGTCGGATGGGATATTTCTGTGAACACTTGATGATGAACAACTTTTGTGCTGCAATTCTTCCAGGCAATCATCGTCAGTTGTCTCTAGAGTGTCTGCAGTTAGACCAACTGGTTGGTTCTAGTTTCCTCAACCAGCTTGCAACACCCATGAGGATAGTCATGGTGAGGAAGTCGACTCCATCATAGTCGAATGGCGGCTCCGATTCATGAATGGGGCCTAGCGTGAGTATGTAGACCCCAATGTCCTTGAGCATCAGCACCCTTTCACGGCATAACTTTTTGCGACATGTGAGTGTACAGTTCCCATGTTTACCCAAAATCCAGGCAAATGAAGAACCCCTCCGAGATACCTTAGACAGAGCGCACCAGGGAACATCGATACTCTCAAAGTTAAGATGAGAATTAACTCCAACAGTCGTCGAACACTCACAAGCAATCACGCCCAAGTAAAAAACATTTAATCACGCTGAGTCCCTCTTCGCCACATGTGGTCAGGCTAGGAATCCCCGGCTCTTCCATCATCATGGACATAATGGAATCCGACAAGGGGGTTGCTGCGAAGGTTTATCCAAATGCCCATTCTGCGTTTGTGGGGCCTTCGTTACGGACTCGGTTCCAGAGCACTGAAATTAACTCTGTAGAAGTTGCGCCATCTAAAAATTGGGCACGCAGGAAGGCTATCCGGAGTCCGGGAAATAGAGTCACCAGATCCACGATATCCTTGAATGCCTGGCACTGGGTGTTTGCAGATTCAGTTCTTTTGATCGTGAATTAGATAAAGTCTTGTGATAAAATGCATAACACGCACGATAATGTATATTTCATGAGCTTCAAGCATCACCTCTCGACCTTCGGTGGGAATAAAGTTCGCAGGATCTCCAATTGCCGCACCCGTTCTTTACCATCGCCAAAATAACTTTAATTTTCTGAACTACAACGTGAGGCCCAAAACCAAGCGTGTACGCGGCACGGTTGGCCTGCTTCTCAAGGACTTTTCCCAGGGTTAAGTAGACCTGATCTAGAGTGCGACCCGGAGATGGATTCCGGAGAGCGTCGAGAACAAGGGCCCATCTGCCACCATCACCGTGAATCCTCTTGAGTCCGGACGACTGCTCCTTTGGTATGGGCATTCCAAATAATTAGGGCGTCGGACGGATTTGAAGTCTTATAAGACAGTGAAAGCGGTTTAAGCGGAGCAATAGAACGGGTGGGGTGTGGGAGGAGCGCTGTGGGTGCCAGCGCTTACATTAATAGATAACATGCATAGTCCGCAAGCATGCGGCGTATGATCATTGGACATCCCCGCGGTCTTGACCTTTCATATCCCCTCCGCCGATGGGAAGACGGGCGCTTAATTCAGACAGTGTGGGGCGCGAGCTAAGCGGACATGTACGGGGATAAAAGGAGTTGAGCGTCGCGTAAGACAGACTTTTCACTGAGTTGAATTCACCAAGTCGAACCGACTACCAAGCCAGGTGACAGTGAGCTGAAGCCTGACGCGTCCAGAAATATTTTGGGAGCATATGAAACAAAGAATGTCGTCAATCTCTTCTATTCTGTGAAACCCTGCGTGTAATACATTCTATAGGCCGATGTATTGTAGACTACAACCTGGCACGTTCCAGAAATGGGACCACGCTGGGCTATAGATTTTTCCTGATTCTTATCAGTGCGTATTCACCTACGGTGAATCAATGTGAGAAAATGTCAAATCTAGCAGAATTGACGAATCGACAATAGGCGCTGGGGACCGAGTTTGATGCGGCTATGATGCCGTAATCAGGCGCGTCTTTCCGTCTCCACTGTCACCCGATTGTCACCTTCAGGCTGGCCTCGGAGCTCTAGCATGGCTGCCAATGCAGCCCACGGACTAGGGCCGAGTCCATAAATTTGACAAGAAGCTCGTAACTCAATGTCACACCGCGGAGACTAATAGCGATGGTCTGCGCGGGCGCACAATTGGCGCGCAACAAGCGCGCAACGCATACTCACGGGATCAAACTCTTCGGGCGCTCGATTCTTTCTGTAGACTTCTTCCGCTGATGAATCAAATACCCTTTATTTGGAAGACATCATCAGCCATGGACCATGGTGCCACTCGATGCCGAATCTACCGCGAGCATAAGGATGGAAATTAGCCGAGAATAAGTACCTGATAACTGGAAGAGGAATCTGATTTGCTGTCTAAATCAGGGGTCAAAACATTAATCAATTTAAAACAATGACAGATGTTCCCATGGCGCTGCTTCTGTTGAGCCACCTGGCGTGCTAACACGCCGCGGGGTTCGGGAGACCCAAGTATGAATAGCAGCCTGTGGAGTCTTCCTGCTCATCCTCTTCACCATGTCTGTAAGCCCTCCACAAATCCCTCCTCTCGACGGGGTTCTGGGTGCACCTTTAATCGGTGCCGTTTTGGGTACATTCCTGTTCGGGATCGTAACGCTTCAGACATACCATTACAACCGTCTATATCCAACCGATTCGAAGGCCCTGAAGATACTGGTATGTTGTTGCTGCAGGATACCGGCAAAAATTGTCTAAAGGAGTACTCCAAGGTTTTCGCCGTCTGGTCGGTGGAGAGTCCCACTCAAATCATGCACTTATATCCTCTCTTATACCCAGGTTCATTGAGCTCGCACACTCAATCAGTCTTTGGCATGCTGTAAGCCAGAAAATCGTGTTAACTTACACATTGATGAATTATCACTGGTTTCTAGCTCTACCAGATAAACGTCACATTCTACGGGCAACTCGCCCACTTTTTCAATCCCCCTCATTCGTTAGAATTGACGGTGCTCTTTTCGGCATTAATAAACGTGGTTGTCCAGGCGCGTTGTTATCTTCCATTCTCATTCACCCCCAATCCTGAACTTCGCTGTAGACATTTTTTTGCACTTCGGATCCGCAAACTCTCGGGACAGTGGTTCATCCCAGTCGTCTGCTCTCTTGTGACGACCGCGCGGTTCACGTTAAGCATGATCATGCTAGTTGCCTTCTGGGACTCGACGTCTGGGTTCGACATCCTGCAGACGAAACTCCACTGGGCCATGATCGGTGTCTCAGCCCTTGGACCGTGCGTCGACGGACTTACTGCAGGGACACTATGTTTCTACTTGTGGAAAATCCGATCGACGGGGAGTCATTTTGAACAGTGCGTCTACAGCCTTTTTTTCACTATCCCGGGTAACCATGTCCGGCAGAATGCGCACCATGGTAGACACACTCATTGTGTGGTCCATGGGTCAGTGATTCTGTGTTTATCCGGCACGATACCCCTGAAAAGCTCGATATTCAGAGACAACCACCGTCACTAGGTTGGTGGTATACCTGTTGGTGATCCATTGCTTAATGAAGGGCATCACAGTGCCGCTAGCATCTTGATGCTTATTCTTGTCAGATTTTTTCTTAAACCCTTGGTCCTGCTCGCTAACCTTTTTATATATATATCAGTTCCTCTCGAGAACTGACCGTATGTTCCGCTCTTCCCGTCATTAGTTATGTCCAACCTGACCCTCGACAGTGGCCTGGTTGACTGTCTTCGTGGTACAACCAAAACGTGAGAGTGATCCTCAGTAAAACCCATTTCGGAGTGGCTCAGCATTCATCATCCCTCATAGTATTCTCCAACTCACTTTTAGCCCAGTAAGACCACTCCTTCCAGGAAAATGTTACCACCCAACGAAATCGATATAGCTTGAATGGACGGCAACGCTTTAGGAATTGCACTACCATACACCATATGGGCACAGACTTGAACTTTGATACGCCTTCAGGAACGCAAGAGCGTGTTTGTGGTCGTAATATTTGTCCCGTGCTTTATTGACATCAAGTGGCAGAGCATCGCTTTACGGATGGAGACGATGCCGGAAGGCGCGCGCGATACTGGGACTGAAAAGGTGCGGTGATTTCTCCCTCCATCGAACCAGCATGTTCATTTATTGGTCAGATCTTTTAGACGGGACTCGCCCGAACAGTTTAGTGCTCTGCACGAGATGTGTTGTGGGTCATACACAGAGCATTCTAGGCTAGCGTTGCCAGGCAGCCAGGGTGTTGGTCTTCAAGTCCGAGTTTATCTCGACGATAAGTTAGACTTAGATTCAGCGGTCAAAGGCTCCATTGTTCAGACCGAACAAGGCCCAGGTGGTGTTCTAAACGTAGGATTCCGCGGGTACGGTTTCCAAGAGGTCTACGCACTGAGTTGTTTGGTTGGATGCGTAATTTTGATATTTTCTCCTTGATCTTCCATGCATCTACACGTTTATGCTCCTCTTCAATGCCTTCTGGACGTGCCAGTTCAATTTAATGCCCGAAAAAGTCAACGCTGAATGTGTGTGTTCGTACACCCCATCTGATTATATGGCTCGCTCGCTGTTTCGTGAAGAAAAATAGTGCCGGGTGAACGAGCTGACGCTAATGGATCCAGAAAGAAGAGAGCCATCAGATAGCTTGCCTATATTCCTACACCACATCCGATAATTTAGCCTGTTAATTCTTACCTCAAGGCGACGAGACAAGTAAAATGTTTGAAGGGGGAGAAAAACTCCCCAACACAGATTCGGTCGACCCTTGAATTAAGCGGGCCAAGAATTTACTCCCAACACTCTTGGATAGGTCATGCATCAGCCCGGTTGCAGAAGGAGACTATAATAATATATACAGATGGCCAAAAAGAAGCAATTCATACACCGGACTCGGAGGTCGCATGCGGGGAGTCGAACCCCGGACTGCCAGTTAAACGAGCGTACACAAATGAGGAGTGCTCGCTGGCGATTGGCTGGCGATGCTTCATACATCAGACCCGATTGAATGAGCTGTTCATCTCCTTGTCGAGGCAGCGATGAAGCAGCTCCTTAATGAGCATGCGACTCATCAAGAGAAGAGGGAAATTGAGCCAAGGAACTGCTTGGGTCAGGATACATCTGCATCAAAATTATCCCTGCCCTAAGCAAGCGAAAAAACCAAAAAAGAAACAGACTCGTCCCAGCAATAGTTAGTTCGGATGCGGGGAGTCAAACCCGGAACTCCAGTTAAACTGTCAATGCCTGAAGTTGAACGCTGACTGGTCGTGTTCCTACACCACATCGGATTCCATTAGCGGTTCGTTCCGTCTTCAAGATACTGAAAAAATGAGAATGCCACGAAAAAGCGGAAACCAACTGAGGATGGAACTCACCCGACTTAAGAAGGGTTGAGTCAAGAGCACATGCAGCATGGGCGAAGCGATTATCTGTGGAAGACGATATGGAGGGCAAAAAGGAGATTCGCGGGGAGTCAAGCCCCGGATTTCCGATTAAACGCGCTCGAGTGTCAAGTTAGCTGACCGTGTTCCAATACCACATTCGATTGATGATTTGGCCTTTTAATTCTTTCATCAAGGCCGCGAGAGAAGGAAAGGGTTTGAAGTTGAGAAAAATCGCTGACACAGATTCAGGTCGGCCCGCGATCGAAGTTGACCAAAAATCTACTGCCGAAAGCTCTTGGACAGTATATACCTATCATGTTCCTGTTGTTGCAAAAATCACGTCACAAAACTTTTTCTCGGTTTTGAGAATTTTTTTTTTTGAAATCTCAGAATGTCTCTATATTACATCCAGGCATAGTAGGTAGGTGTAGGATGCTCACCCCCGAAGGAATTTGGTCAAAGCAGTCGGGAATAAGTGCACCAAAGCAAGTCCGCGAGCAGCGGATCGTCGCACAGCCACGACGTCAATCATTTTCTCCTCTTTCCCAGGCTTCCTTGCTCCTTCCACTTTCCTGCGAACGACCTGCCAACGACCCCGCCAACAACTCCCATCACCACCATGAGCGGTCATGACATGCAAGTGCAATTGAGCTTCACCGGCGGCTGCGCTCGGAGCGTCACCGCAGGGGCAGAGGAGTTTGTTCTCTTGCAGTGTGAGTGAACAACGTGGCAATTGAAGGTGCGCGCTCCGCCGCGTGGGGGGAAGCGTGTAGGGGAGAATACGGCTCGACATAAATGCAGAGATAATGCTTGTAGATGCTGGAATATTTATATTTGAGCGTCATCACCGAAGACGGGCGGCATATTCCGCCCATGTTCGCGCTGACCAGAACCTGGCGCAAGTAGCACGTCGAGGTGGACCAGAACCAGTGCTACTTCTTCGTCGTCTCCGCCCTCGCAGCCTCTGTGCTGCGCTCACTTGTCTTTGCTGCCACCGCGTTGAGTAGATCGAGGAGTTCATGGCCACCGCCGCCGAGAGCTTCGCCAAGACCAAGGGGGCCGTGGCGCTGTGGAAGGGCGGATTGACCCGCTCGTCGACTTCCTCTTTTTCCCTGTCTCCTCGCTTAGCGTACGGTACATCGGTCCTCGGACCGATTATTTGTTTCGTACGTATAGATGCCATGATACCTCCCTTTTGATCCCGAACCACCACGAGCGACGTGGCCAGTGACTCGAGTGCCCCAACGTGAGCACGCCGCCAGTGAACACCTTTCCACCTCTTGCCCATATTTCTTCATCCACCGAGTCATTTCGAGCCCGAGCCGTACCTCACGCCTCCACGCCACTTTTCCCATTTTCCTCCTGATTTCTGTTCCACGCCTCGAAGAGATTTCTGGGACCATTTCCTTATTTTCTGCTGCACCCTTCGACGCTATATTTGGACAACGACCCATCGACCTCGGTCTACCAGCAGACCGCATATTACTTCTTCAGCGCTCAAGTCGTTCACCACGTATGCCGACCTCGTCAAAGTCCCGAACTCGCGCGAGCTGCGCACGGGCAAAGGGAAGATGCAGAACCGCAGGCATCCCCAGCACCGCGGGCCGCTTATTGTTTACAATGAGAACAACGACATCGTCAGGGCATTCTGCAACTTGCCCAGTGTTGAGCTCGTCAACATCTAGAGACTCAATATTCTCCAGCTTGGGCCGCTTTACCATCTGGACTGAGGATGCATTCGGCTTACTCGATGAGGTGTTTGGAACCTTTGATAATGTGTCAACGCACAAGAAGGATTACATGTGTGTTTTCTCTGTCTCCCTCTCTTTTGTTTAAATTTTGCTAACAATTGCACACGCACGCGCCTGCCGATGCCCAAGATCTCCAACCCAAATGTTACCCGTCTAATCAACAGCGACGAAATCCAGTCCGTCATCCGCCTCGCAGGCCAGGACTTCCAGAGGCGCCCCTGAACACAGAAGACCCCCTCAGAAACAAAACTGTTCTCTTCTGCCTTGACCCCTACGCAAAGACTATTCGCAGGCATGAGGTCCGTGCGTGCCCTCGATCCGCGTATATCTTCTTGCAACGCCGATGATGTGAATACAGTCACGCAGGAGCGTCCTCGGCCATCGGAGGCTTGCAAGGTAGATGGGGATGAGAGGAGCGGGAGGTTATGCATTGGCGATTTTGTGTTTACATATGATATACTTCTGCTGCTGGTATCCACAATTCTTCACGGCGCATGCCTATTAAAAAATTCTATCTCCCTGGGTGCCTGCATGTCTTTGTTTCATCAGTATCCACATAGTAGCAAAGCATACAACATTCTAGGAGAGTCTGCCCCGCGACCCGGAGGAGCTTAAGGTTGTCGTTGGGTTTACAGGGTCCTGAACATACGGCCGGGGCAGCACAACGCGGCCCAGCAACTCACTGCACACTAGAGCAACTCACTCTACATTGCCATAAAATGGGTTCGTTCTTGGCATGCGGTGAGTGGAGAGTTGAATTGACGGGTACAAGACGGACATGAGCAGTAGATGGGCAGAAAAGATTCCTACGGTACTTAAATCTGACTCCTTACCGCTCATCCCTCCCCTCCATCTCTCCCTGTGTCCGCCGTTGCGCCCCCATTCAAAGTCTTTCGAGATGACGCAAGCTGAGTGGTCAGCGCGAAATCAAGCAGGATCTGGAGTGACAAGAGTCAGCGGACACCTTGGATAACTTGAAAAGAATGTGTCCTGACGTTATCTTTTCATTAGGTCTCGACAAGCCCTGGACGTGGCGAGCGCATTCAGACTCGGAGCGCGAAGTGGTGGGCAGTGGGCGCGAATCCGTGTCGGCGCGAGTGTTCGGTGGGCGTACAATGAACTTGAAGGCAGCCGACAGTAACAACGCGTTCAAGATCACCGATGCGGTGATCACTGGTGGGTTGTTCACGAGGAAAGCGAGAGAGCGGAAGGAAGGAGCAAGGAAGCCTGGGAAAGAGGAGAAAATTGATCGACGTCGTGGCTGCGCGACGATCCGCTGCTCGCGGACTTGTTTTGGTGCGCTTATTCTCGGCTGCTTTGACCAAATTCCTTTGGGGGTAAGCATCCTACACCTATCTACTATGCCTGGATGTAATATAGAGACATTCTGAGATTTCAATAAAAAAAGTTTTCAAAACCGAGAAAAAGTTTTGTGACGTGATTTTTGCAACAACGGGAACATGATATATACCTGCATCGGAACCAGCGCGAATGCATAAAGAGACTAGAATAAATGTACACAGGTTCAAAAAGAAATCCACCTCCGACATGGATGTAGTTTCCTAGCACTGGTTGAGCATTTCAAGTTTTTTTGGTGAAAAAACTAGTGAAAAATGTTTTGAATTTTCTAACAATTTTTCAGTGAAAAACTTGAAACTTCTTCATGACTTTTTTGAACTTCAAAACTTTGTCAGCACTTTTTCAGAAAATTTTCACAAGATTCAAAAAGGTCACAAAAATGTTTCAAGTTTTTCACCTACTTTTTAGGTGAAAAATTGCTATAAAATTCAAAACATTTTTCACTAAGATTTTCAGTGCAAAAGTTGAAATGTTCAACCAGTGTAGAGTTATCCCAACACGCACGAACTCTTCGATCTGCTACTTCACTTAACACTGTTTGACAGCCTGAACTTAACTTCAACCGTCTCCGTTCATACAGAAACGGTTGACAGAGCCATGCTCGTGCGGCGCTGTTCGTGTCCACCATCCCTGCAACATAGTCTCCACTCTCCATACATTAGGCTAGGGGTGGGGTGCATTACCAGAACGGCGGTTATCACTCCCATGCGCATCCAACGGTTTACCTTCATATGTCGCGGAAGGAAAAGAACGAGTTTAACACCCAGCCGCGGACGATCGCAAAGTTCATCCAGAAAGATTACTCATAGTCCAGCGTACAACAATACATCGCGCAATAACACCCAAGTGGAGAAAAAAACAATCAATCAAAATTTATAGCTGCTCCCAGAGAGAATACTGGTTGAAAAACGGTAGGATCTGCTCTGGCGTCGCGTTAAACGTCGTCTCCGCGGTAGTTGGCCACGCGTGAATCCCCATCTCTATGTCGAACGCTTCAATGGTGGTATCGATGTCGTCGCCGCACCGCCAGGTGGTCTCGATGACACCCTCGTATGGCTGCGACACGTTGCTCGGCGCGCTTGCGTCGCACCCGTTGCGAACGACCCATGCATCGCGCCACTCTGGAATCGGCGGCTCGTCGTCTGTATGCAACCCAGTTGAACCGACGCATCAATATTTTGATTTCGGGAATAGACCCACAGGCCATGTTCGTCGTATCATTCCGTCCGTCATACGGGACCGTCTCGTCCGCCTGCCGGGATCACGGAGGCGTACATCAGTAAGATCCTCACTAGCATCGTTGGTGATGAAATTGAAATGAAAAGCCGCACCAAGCCGTGGAAATTGATGAGCGGAATCTTCCGCCCGGGCTCGCAGCCGGTAAACGGGTGCGTGCCGTTGTAGAGCGCAGCGGAGACGATGGCAAAGGCAGCGAATTTCGAGGCGGTTTGTGAGGTGCAGGCTAGAAGGTTGACCTGTGCATATCATACCGTTCAATATGGCGCTTGAAAGAGGGGTTGGTATGATATACGTACAAAGCCCCCGCCCTGTAATTGGGTTGGAAGTTTGTAAGTTTATTGCTGTAAGTAATGGAGAAGCTCACATTGCTCATGCCCGACGCGTAAATCCGGGCGGGGTCGACACAGAGGTTGGATTCAAGGGAATCGATTATTGCTTCGACGAATCCGATCTGTGAATGAGTTTCTCAGTAAAATTTCAACCACTTGTCGGAGTAAATCACATCATCAACGCCCACGGGCTGGATTATACGAGAATATCAGTCGCATATACGAGAAACATTCAAGAAACATATTTACAGAATACGGTGCTCCGGCCCATGCCCGAGCGGGTTTCTGGTGCTTGCCGGGTCCGTACGCCGCAAGTGGATAGACCTGCATTACTTCAACACTGATAGGTACAAAGTCGATTGGAAAATTCAGTACCGCGATAATTCCCTATAAAAAAGGGCTGGTCAAGCTTGGCGAACGAAGTTACGAATACAAAATACATGTTTAGTTTAGGAATCGCAGTTTACCTTGCCGTCAATCAAATTCCCCTGCTCCGAAAACCCGCTAATGCTTTCCTGTTCTTGGTCGTCCTCGCCGTAGCCATGAAAGCTGAGCACGACCGCGTGCGTTATATTGGAATTATATTTCGGCGGGATGTGCACGAGGAAGGAGCGGTCACCGATAGTCTGGTTGGTGTGGTCACTGTTGTCGAATGTCCATGGCGTCGCGGACCCGCATCCGGATCCGGTCGCCGTTGTAGGACTACTAGTAAGTCGCTGGACGGGATGAGAGGTGGAGATCCCGGATACCGAGAGCGCCAGCGTGAAACAGGAAATGAGACGATTTGTGTAGTTCGGTATGATCATCGAGCTTGAGTCTGAGGTAGGCCCCAATAGATAAATGGCTAGGAATTGGGGTCATTCATAGCAGCCTTTTTGTGCGCTTTTTGTGCGCTTTTTGCTCCCTTTTCACTGCGTTCAGACTCCCTGGAGATATACCTCGGTCTATCTCGGTCTACCTCGGTCTATCTCGGTCTACCTCGGTCTACGTCGGTCTACCTTGGTCTACCTTGGTCCACCCTCTGTCTACCCGGGTAGACGTACGTGTATCACGACATGTAGACCCATGTTGGTCTACCTCAGTGTGCCCCCTGTCTACCTCCGGCTACCTAAGGTGGACAGCCTTTGGCTACCTCCGTCTACCTCGATCTCTCAGATTCTCTCTTGGTACACTGACCCCGTAAACGTATACTGCTAATTTGGGCTCACCTCCGCCTTTCCTGTGTTCTCCGAAAGTCCCTAGACAAGTCTGAGGAAAGCCGGAGAAGAACGAGCCAGCGACTCGGCCAGCGGATTCGGAATCACGGCATCGCCAAACATGTGCACCCACATTGACAGCGGTGGCCATCGGATCAAACAATCACTCGATTTCCCTTCTTCAACATTCGTGGCAACTCGCTTACAGTTCACTGTGAACTTCTCGTCAACCTGTGTTGAAAGTTCAGAGGCGAAACCCTGTGTTGATGTCAGCCGGACTATGTATGTCTGCGTCAGTCTACCTCGGCCCGGGCCAATGTACCCCCATCTACAGCGTAGACACACGGTAGACTCAAGGGGCTACCGACATTTAAACCGGCGACCAAGGGCCGGGTAGTTAGTCCAACCGCCCAGCTGGAAAAAAAAAATCAGCCCCTGACTTTTTCATAAGGTGTGGCAGCTTTACGAGAGTAGGGGTCAAGGTCCTCTGACAGTACCTCTGGGCGAGAGCCCTGCACTGGCTGCGAATAGAGACCTTGCGGTGAGCCACCGGTAGCCACCCGGTGGCTCCCGAGGCATGCGGTGCCGGTGGCGCCACAAATGACGCGCGCTCCACCCAAAATGAGCCACCGGACGCCACCGGGTCAGCCACCAGATGACGTCGCTCTGCAAAATGGGGGTGGAGCCACTTGCGACCGCATGCCTCGGGAGCCACCGGGTGGCTACCGGTGGCTCACCGCAAGGTCTCTAATGTCATGGTAAGAGCGTGAAATTGAATTGCTGGCACTATTTACAAATAATGATCAGACCGAAGATAAAAATGGAGCACGGGTAAAGCTGAAACCAGCATGTGGATGGATTTCCACACACCGGCCATCCGACCCCTCCACAAGAAAATGAGCTTCTAGTGTTTTTTTGCGAGCTGTTTCCACCATTTCAGCACCCAGAAGGTCAAGAACCTGGTGTTCCTTGCAAGAATCCATATATGATATCCGATGTCGTTGTGTTTCCCAAGCACATCTGTTCACACTCAAATCCGTCAATAGTTCTTTTGAAGGCATTCTGAGTACATACAGAGCATACAAATGACTTTCTATGCAATGCAGAGCCCTCTGAGTTGTGGCAAGGGCAGTTTGGCAATTTAAGCACGTGATAATTTGCTATATATGGTGCGTGGAAATGTTTACGTAGTTAGGTACTTCAGGCGAGGGTTCAAGGGGAAAAAAAATCGACCCTAGTGCACTTTTTTTGGATGCCGGTACCCCCTTGGGTAGACTCAGGTGAACTGGGTATATCTACTCAACGGTCATTCTAAAAAAAGCGCAGGTGACCAGTTAGCGTTATCCTTGTTTATGTACGGAAGGGGCAGAACAACGGCCGCAGGTGCTGTTCTTCTACCTCGTGTGGCCCCTTGAAGCTCCTGCCGAGCTTTTTCCGAAAATTGGTAGTTTCCTTGTCAAAAAAAATAGGATTTTTTAGGCCAAAAATCGCTGATCCTTGTCTGTTTTTGAGGGCCAAATTCTGTGGCTTGTGAACCCAATATGGTTGTCCCTCAGAGGAATGAACTTACCTTGAAGCTTTGAAAGGATAAGAAGAGGTAGGCTTTGCCTAGAATGAGTGCAAAATAGCTGAAAATTGTCAATATACCGCGAATATTATTTATTGTTTTGGCGGAATACGTGATCAGCCTTCTCCAATACAGGAATTTTGGGGCTCAAAGTCGCCAAAACATAGGATCTTTAGGTCCAAATTAGAAAGCTTGGCGGGAGCTTCATGGGGCCTGCCTCATGTGTTTTTCGCTGGGCCGGGTTTGTTGTGATAGATCGCCGCCAACTCTGAAGGTGAACAGTGAACCTCAGGATGACAGATGTATGATTCACAACACCCTCCGGGTACCCCTGGTACTGCTGACACTGAGCCATACCTGTATCTCTGGACTGGGTTGTTTAATCTTACCAAGATCCATGTTATATCCATCTGTAATCACATCTGAAAATATTGACCTCGAGCAAGAGGTGGGCGGCCGAAAAATCCGAGATATCAACCTCCCTCCGGCTTTAGCTCGGAGTACGGTCCGGCCCCACTTTCGGTTTCTTCAGCCTTTTCACTCGACGTCCATCTAGCTCCCTCAGTTCTGCTTGGTTTATTAAATGGAAAAGGTGGACTCCCCCACAATTATATGCCAAGAACAGCTCTGTGCCTTCAGTTTGTTTGAAATCCGGCGTCAGAGGCTGCTTTGCAAAGAATTGTTCTCGTATCTATTTTCGGCGGATTCGGTCCGCATACACAAATACGTCATTGATTTTTTTCACACCGGACAAAGAAAAATCTTGACCTAGGTCAAAATGTTAGCGGAAATTGGATCAACCCGTAGCGAAATCAAGTTCAGGGAAAAAATGTTCTTCCAGTTAGTCAGAAATCATGATGGAAAGGGCTGCCATCCGCGGCTCTTTCACACTTGACGTATTTATTGACTATCAATGAGATATGAAAGGCATTGTGAATGTTCATCCTACATCAGCTCTTTCAAAGCACTGGAAAGACTGACTTTCAATGGAGTTCAAAGGTGCATTGAAATGCTTTCTTTCATCTTTTTAAGAAAGATTTGCCCATATATGGAAACATTTCCTAAAAATAAGAAAGAAAGGCTTTCTGCAGTGCTTTCAGCCATATTGAAAAAAACCTCTTTTCTCTCACTGGAATTGGTTGCTGAAAGATGAACTTTCAGCAGTCCTTTCACACCTCACTGAGAGTGAATAAATACACGAGTTTTGAAATAGCTGCTGACTATAGCTACTTCTGTGGCAGTTTCGTACCAAATGAATTCATTAACCTTCTACAAATTTGGATTTGGCTACTGATTTATACACTCTCAATTGACATCTTGACCTAGGTTGAGATTTTTCTTTATCCGGTGTGTTTCTTTTGACAAGTTTTGAGTGCGGAAAACGGTCCGTACTCCATCGGACCGACAACCGGGGTGGTGGTGGTGGGGTCTTGGGTTTGAGTGGTTGATATCCGCGGGTTTCTGCCCGCCCACCTCTTGACCTCGAGCTGATCGCCCCTCCCCCCCTCTCCTTCCATGTTGGGAGGGTGATTCCCACCCCTAGAGCCGGGCCAGTTTGTCCGAGTCGCAGCACTGCTTTCTGAGTTGAATTCTACCACTTTTCTCTACATTGAGCATGCTCAGTTAAATTCTACATGGGCTACTATTTAGGACCAGGTACCTGGCCACCCTACCTAGTTGGCCACTTGAGAGTTAGAAGGCCAGGGCTTGAAAATTATGACTGGGCATAATGTATGAGGAGAGTACGACCTCCCACGAATGTTCAGACCGAATTTCAGCTGAAAGTGATGGGTTGATTGAAAGCTACGGCATCGGCGATCGGGACCCGAAGCGTGGGGACATCAATTTCTTGCCATCGGACTGCTCGCCTCACTTGCCATGGCCATTTCTCCGCCATTTCTTCATTGATCCACGACTTTTGGGACTCGTTCTGATCCCCTGATGCTGTGCCTCTGTCTGTGATACTACTGGATTGGAATGGCTCCCACTACTTCCTTTACACACTTAGAAAAGCACCACTGCTTTTCGTGGTCGGCCATGCTGGCCACCATTGTGGTACACGATACCGCCACGCTATCAGTCTGGAACCTTACAGAGTACTTTTTACTATCCAATCCTTCATTCTGAGAGGTATTTCGTGATTTTATTTATTTACCTGTGATACCTCTGCCGGCCTTTATCTCAAACCACCCAATTTTGGTCTCGCTAATGATCGGATTTTTTTGAAGAGCTTCCGGCATCTTGGTATAGAGTTGAGTGCTCATGTATGTCCCAATACTTCCCATTAAACAACCTGGACCTTAATTTGGCTCATCTGGGCGTTTTTTCTATCTGTAGGACGCTCGTTCATTTCATGACCCTGATTTCGGGGTTTCACTTGGGTCGGAACCAGATTTTCTGACCTTTTGTATGGCTCATATATACACCACAACTGTACGGAATAGTTAATATGATTTCCCTCTATGAGTTAGAGTGCAAGTTGCAGGCATTTGGGAGCACAGGCCATTATTTAGCGGGGTGGCCAACTACCCTGTTATTTGGCCATGTTGTACTGCCGCGCAAAAGAAATTCACTGCGAACTCAAATGTTGGGATATATGGGAACTTAAGGTCTTGAATTATTCCTAGGAAGCATACCTTCGTTCTGATATAGTTTGGACTAAAATCATGGTCTGCAACAATGACGGATGAGGCATGAATGCTTAGGTGGCCAAGTACGTGGTCTCAAATAGTACAGGGACCAGTAAGCCTCTCTGAGATGTTTCTGGTTTTTCAAGCTCAAAAAATCCCTGTGCTCTGGCTGTGCTCATAACCTGTGTCGGAGAAATCAAATTAGCCTTAAAAGGCCGCGGCCTGATCCGGCCTTAAAAGGCTGCCGCAACTGTCCAGCAACATTATTATGTCTTTTACGGCAGCCAGTCCAGGCCTGCCGACAGACTCCGAAGCCTTTCTCGCTCTCAGTTGAAGTCATGACATTGCGAAAACAATGTAGGGTAGTTATTTAAACGTCAAGCTATGTGCTTGAATGGCCAAAAACACATTTTACCGGGTTTTTGAGGTTCCCTTATCATATGACTTAATCGTTTTGAGGCAACTATAAGGCTCCACAGCCTTACGGCCTGATAAGGCCTGGTCGGACCTTTTCGGGTTCGGAGCTTTTTTCCGACATGTTATACTGCTGAACATGAGGTTCAGAAGGCAGGTATGTCCTAGACCTTTCTTTAAGTATCCAATACCCCTTCCTGGGCCCTCCTGAAGGCCTTATTGACCATTTTGAAGCCTTTTGTAACATACACTACAAATTCTTTTGGAAATAGGCCTGAAAAGCGTCAAAAAAGAATATTAAAATTTTCAAGGTGTCACACAAAAATTCAGCTGCTGCCGAAATGTTGAATGGGTAAAATGAGTCATGTGCCACCCCCCCGTGTCGATTTGATTGAAATAGTACAGTAACAGAACACCACGGAGGCATTGATCGGAACTGCAAAGGTGCTTGGTAATCCATGATTTTGGCGGCGATCTGAGAAGGATATTTAGCAGTTTTTCAGCCACTGAAACTGGTAGTTACCATGATGCAGTGCTGATGTTAAGTAATCCATGATTGAGGCTGCAATTGAAGAAGGGTATTTAAAACGGTACTGTACAATTATGTTCAATTCGAACCCCCTCCTGATGTGTGACATGGTTTGACCAATTCAATAATTTGATAGCAGCCGGATTTTGGTGACACGACCAAAAAATTTGATATTCTGACTGATTTTCTACCCTTTTTTTCAGTTTTCATGCATTTTCGAGGCCTGCGTGATGGCTTGAAGGTTTGACAAAGTCCCCCATGATGCATGACATCGACCAAATTTCAATACCAATAGAGGGGTGCATGTTGCGTGACAATTGAATTGAACATAATTATACAGTACCAGGAATTGGCATGGCAGTACACTGTTAAGTGACTATGGAGAGGTACTGGGATGGGAGGACCATTGCTGTTGTGCAAGGCCTGACCAGCAACCATCACAAACTTCATTTTGAGCCTATGTAGCATGAACTGCATCAGACTTTTAAAAGATTTGTTGCGACGTTGTGCAGCGCCAAAAAACACGAAAAAACACGTGAAAACGCCCTGAAACACCCCAATTGGCAACACCAACAATTTTTGCCGAAATTTTGACAATGCTGAAACAACTTCCATGATATCATCAGAAGGGCAAGTGAGCTCACCGGTTTTGAACTTCCCAATGACTGTCTGTGTCCATCCCAACCACTGTACCCTCTGTGGACCACAATCCATGTCTACATACTCTGCAAAATACAAAATAATTTGGGTGAGCAACGGGAAAATGCCAAAAAAACATGTCAAATGCTGCAATCAAAATGTCAAAAGACTGATGTGTCAACGTTGACGCAACCTTCAACTCTGCAATGTCTGATCTGCTGTTACTGATGCAGGGGATGTTCCTCTGAATACACGAGTTTTTCCAGGAGATTGACAAGGTGAAACTCACTGAGGATCAGGCAAGTAATTGCAATTTTCACCGGAGTTGCACCAACAGTTACAAACACAGATGTGTCCCATTTGCATGCCTCACTGTTTGGATTCCAGTTTCCAACGACATGCAAACCCCACACTCACTGCCATTTTCAATGCTGCTGTCCCCCGAGTTGCAGAAATCCTCACAAAATTCAATAGTTCCCACCCAGTTGTGGATGATTTCAACATATACTTCAAACACCTGAGGGTAAGGCATAGCACGAGTTAACTCGTGGGTGACCCGCACCCGTGGCTACAGGTACCCGTGACCATTTCCTTCATACTCGGATCCGTACGGGTTTCTTCCCACGGGTGATCCGGATCCGCGGGTCAAGATACCCGCAGGTATTCCACGGATCAACCTGTATGAACCCATAGGTAATTTGCCCTTTTAAACATATAAAATGAAACATATGAGCCAAGTTGTAATACCCGTACGGGTATGTCAAGCAAAAAAATTGACACCCGGATCCATGTCTACCCGTGGCCGCAGGTACCCGAACCCGCGAGTCGGGTTTCCCACGAGTATTTCCACGGGTCAACCTGTGGTGACTCACGGGTGACCCGCACTCGTGACGAGCCTTACCTGAGGGTGAGGGGAAGAAGAGGCATTTCCATCCAACTCAAGATGCCCACATGTTAGATGTAGACTTGTAGCTTGCCTTTCAACCCTGAGCTTGAGGCAGCTTTACAGCTGGTGTTCCCCACATTATGACATACCACACTTTGGTGCATCTCACACACAAGCAGGCAAACCAGTGGATATTTGGGTCTGTTCTGCTCTGCTTCAGCTTTTGGTGGTCCAGTACGAGCTTCAGGAGCCCCTGAATCTCAACAGTGACTTGCTTGGGGATCTGAAGGATGAAGATGTCTCATGCCCCCAAGACGGTGATGAGGGGCTTGAGATGATGTTTTTGCTTGTCTCGTGAGAATTGACGGACATGAAAAAAGGCATGCTATGATTCAAAGCAAAATATGCAGTCTGGGACAATGAATACTGCCCCCTTACATTCCGCTGCAATGATGAGGCTTGAGTCAAGCCCACTGAACCAATTCCAATGGCATTAAAGCAGATGGGGACGCAGGATATTGAGGAGGAGCCACCAGGCAAGTGCATGAAGGTCAGTAACCCTACAAAGTTTGTTTAAACAATCAGCATCTCAATGTAAAACCCTGTTTAGGCAATGATTTACTTAATATGCCTTTAATCCTGGTTCAAACCGGGTTGAAAAATGAAGCAAAATGTACACTCCTGGTGGGGTTCAAAACACAGCTGCTGGTTATGCAATATATAAAAGCATGCACAAAGGTCCAACTGAGCTAAGACATCATTGGCAAACATTTGCCCAAATGAGTCAAGGATCACAGAAACCAGTAAGGTAACTGTTGCAAAGTACTCGTTATTGCAAAAAGTAACGGGAAATGGGTTTGTTACATGGCAACATGTAGACCAAAATGAACAACCTACTATCAGAATATGACCAAGGATACTACAGGTCTACAGCATAATGTACCTGGCATAAATTGGTTCATGGGCTGGCCAGGAAACATCAAAAGATCGGTTGTGGCAGATGTCATTACAACATCTCAGCATGGCCTGCACAGAAACGCCTGAAAGCCGCCTCGGAACATTGGATTGAGTCTGGATAGTTGTTGGGGGTTATTCCTGGACATCTTTTAGAACTCTCAGAAGCCTCAGGTTATGGCTTATCAGTCACAATGAGAGCAATATCAATAAACACTTGAAGGCCCCTTTTTTGATCATCAGCCATTTAGGTGGAAGGGGAATGGGAATGGTGGCCCAAAAACGCATCAGAAAAGAATGAGAGGGTGCCCTGTAGCCCTTACATTGCCGATTTCAGTCAATGCAGGGCATTTCAACAATGCATGGTGAAAGGCTGATGCAACTTAGGGGCTACTAATCAGGAAGTCCTCTGTTTTTCTCCATCCACACGGATATCCCAGTTTCTTTTCACACTGAACATCTCCAATGAACCAGTAAGACCTGCCCTGGTGCTTATAAGCCTCATCTGACCATACTGTGATTGCTGCACTATGAGGTTTTTGAATTTGAGGCAAAATCACATGCATTAAAATTAATTGATCTCTCAAGCTCAGAGACCATTTAACAGGCTGCATGTGAGTTGAAAGGCAGCCATATATCCCAAAGAACATGCATATACAGTTTGAACCAAAATATCCTACAAATTGCATATGTAACAGATCAATTTCTGGTTACTTTTTGCAATAACGAGTACAAGTCCACCACACATTGAGCGGCTCTGATATTGAAGTGATTTGAGGTTGTAAAGTCAGTCAGTACCGGCATCACGGGAGATAAAGAACTAGAGTCGGAGGTGATCATCATTTTGAAAGAGGCGGTAAAGGGGTTCTGAACATGTTTCTGTAGTCCATGCACCAGTACATGATTTACTCGCATATCATGAATGACGATTGTGGCGTTCACCCGTTTTGCCCGTCGTAACAAGGGGCACCGCACTGCAGCTCTATTTCTGATCTTCTATGCCTGCCAAGCGAACCCTCTACTGAAGTCATACGAGTCATGCGACTTGACTTCAAGTTTGGCATCAATCTGTGTTCGAATGATCGGAAAATGTTTCTCTATTTTTTTCCGCCAGCTTGATGTGGATGAATCGAGCGGAGAAGGAAAGTTGAACTTGGGTTGGATACAGATCTGCCGGCCATGTGCAATTCCTTCATCTTCACCTCCACAAATGCAATTATAGAATAGTGTTTCTTCAGTGAGGGCACAAGGCCATTTATGAAACAAAGTTTGAGGCACGTGGCGAAAGACTTGAAATTCGTTTCGGGTGATTCCAGTGACTATTTGTCTTGAGCGCCCATCCGGTGCCAGGCGCTTGGTCCTCTCGCCGTGCATTTTTTATGGACACAAAGGACCCATTGTAAGCTAGTGAGGGTGGCGCCATCGCGGATGTACGGGAAAAATATGCCAAGCCTTACTCAGAGCACTGCTGAAAGTTTTGAAGGAAAGCAAACATATATTATTTGGCGAGCCACGGGAGTGACGACGAAACGGGGAGCCAGATTTGAGTTGAATACAGCCTGGCAATGATAATCAGTATCTTGTGCTGGAAACCGCGCGCAGAAAAAAGAATACCCGACCTAATCAATGCATCGCATCAACATCCCACGCCGACGTGTCCAACCTCATGAAATTAGAACCATCCTTCCCACCCGCGCACGCTGCGGCAAAGCGTCTCAACCGTTCGTAAACTTCACCAGTTGTGGAGCGCAACGGGAGGACCCAATATCTCCCCGCCTTGCCCTCGTACTCACGCATTACATGGATCGTCATTCGCCCTTAGCTCCGCGCTGCCCGTGCGACGGTGACCTCCCATTCGGGCCCGGACTGGCGCAGCTTCTCCAACACACTCGATTCCACCGCAAGGGAGTGAACTTCAATCCCGAAAGGCGCGCTCACGTAGTCGAAGACGACGAACCAGCCGGCATCTGGATGGGCTATGATGCATTTGACGATTTCGTCGTAAATTTGGTGTTTATACTTTCTGAAATCGTGGTCCAGAGCTGCTCGCATGAAGTCGCGATCGCGCTTGGTCAAGTGACGGCGTTCAGCTGGACAAACAGTTACTCAGAGATACAGGTTTCATGTGGTTGGGTTCCTTACTGAGAGTATGCTCGCCGTGGCGATACACCGAACATGCCGTTTTGTGGCTCCCGGCATGCCAGTCGGCGTTTTGGCACTCTTTGGAGCAATAGTAAGAGTGCCTGCATTTAGAACACATTTGAAATGCATCTTTGACATCTTTTTTGCTGCACTGGAGGGATATAAGAGATCCGCACATTTCTCAAAAAATATAATGGACTTGGGATGGACTGACCGCCAGATTATCGCACATTTTCTTGGGCACTACTTGGCGCAGGATCTCGGCCCGATTAGTCACTAGCATTATAAAATGTGTCCACGACTCTGCTATATCCGAGTTTTTGAGTTCCGGAGCGAGCAACTCGAACATTTCCATCAAGTGAGCATTCTGGAGTGCATCACTGAGCCTCCAAAGGACTTCGGCGTACATGGTACTCGGAGAGAGATGATGTAGTAGTAAGGACTTCAAGTTGTTATGGGTCTCGCTGAGCGAGGGTCGTCCACAGAGGCTGATAGCCCCGATGAGGCCTGTGTCGATTGCGGTCGGGAGGACAGTGTACATTTTGGGCATGCTGTATAAGACCTGTAAAAGAAAAGAGAATCCTTTGTTGATCACTGGGCCCGGGTCTGGATCAGTGCTCAGGCTGAGTATGTACAGGGTATGCATCAATGGTTTGACTGCCACCTCTACAATGGCTTTGGCCAGGCGACGAGCGGAATTTGGGGGATCACCGTCGATATCAGCAGTCTTTGCCAGACGAGTGGCGAAGACGAAAAAGTCACGTAACAGGTCCAGATGCAGCTCCGTGATAGGGGGTATCTTCTGTGAGAGCAAGGTGTTGCACCACAAGATCAGCAAGGGACTCGAAACTACCGCCCACGCCTTCCACGAGCTCTTCGAGATTAGAGATGTCCACCGTCACGAGAAGAGCCATCACAAAACGGGCAAGTCCAACATCAGTCCCATCTGCCAACGATCCCAAAACGCGCCCAACGACGGTATAGAATCCTTGTGTGGCATTCAGGATTCTCGACCTTTCTTCCGGCCGCAGGCGGCAGGCGCATTTAACAAGTACGCCCTTCATCTCCGTCAATTTAGGCCGGTGCGTGTCTAAGAATCGGAACCAAGCCCAAACCCTCGGCCACAGATCAGAACCCGTGCCCGCAGGAATGATGGGTATGAAGAGCGTCCTCAGGGCGAGAGCAGCCAGAGTGACTGCGTTACGAGGCGCCGCCTCGTCAACTGTCGGGATCTTCTGTGGATCCAAGCAGCGGTAGATAATGGGAAGTACTGCGTCAGGGCTGTGGCTTTTTTCAATGAAGATTATCTGCCTGAGACGCTTGAAGTCTTGGAATGAGCCATTTGCTGCCGCCGTTGCCATTTCCTGTACTCTGCCGTGAACAGGGGACCAAGACCGTCATGAAGTCCGATAAGGAGATAACTTACCTGAATTGAATGTGGCAGCTCAGCCAGTCGACTCATCCGCAGGGAGGCGTGCATACTCGTTCGAATTCAAAGTCTGCTGTCCAAATCGATAGTGGTGCGCTACCTGTCGTGGTGGGAAAGAAAGAAGGAAAGGCACGAGGTAAGGTGGCTGTGGCAGCGGATCAAATCGCCGACTTTCTACCAGTCTGAATGGAAACTAGCATACACAGCACATGCTTTGCATATCCGAGTCCTCGCATGGGCCGCCGTCGTCGGCTCTCTCGTAGCTACTCGGTTCTTGAAGGTGCATTCCCGTTCTCTCTCGACCTGTCTCTCCGGGGCCCATTTACTAGTTTTCGGCTGCCATGCTAACACCAACGCTTTGCGGGTATAAATACACGCCACAGACGTCTTACTCACCAACTATTATTCTCTCCTCATCGATTTATCGATCCCGACGCCAACGCCACTCACCGTCCTCTACCGGCTGCGCTCCGCCATCCTCGTCGTCGCCGCCGTTGTCACCTTGTCCCCGCTCCACCTCGACCGCCTTCTTCACCACTTGGATCATTGTCTCCATTTTGTGCCTGCACGCTACACGCAGACTCTATGCTTGGCGCTTTCACCGCAGCTCGTGGCTATTAGACTGGACTCTACCTCGTGCACAGGATTGGGCCGCAAGATGTCCACCAACTATGAGATTGTCTGCAAGGCCCGTGCTTCCGCTCGATAGCGCGATAAGCAATCCCATGGTCACCGCTTCCTCTTTCCTCGCCTCAGACCATTATCCCCGCCTTCAAACTCCGATAATCCCTCGTCCGCTAGCGCTACTCCCCGCTTTATGGCCTTCCGCGACATCCCCGAGCTCGAGTTTACGCACAACGTACCCCTCGCTCCCATGCAATGTCTTTGTCAATCGCCTCTCCGATGGCAGTGATGGCTTGGAGTGGTTTTTGAGTATCGTTGCGGGGCATCGGTGCGTCTCGTCGGACAGTTAGCCTGACTTGATTGTGATGACCGGCGCTGATCATCTGTTACGACAGACGGGGAGTAACGTTCTCTGTGCGTTCTTGCAGGACCGGGATCAATTCGAATAAGACGGTAGCCGACGACAGACTGACTGCCGCTCCCTCGGCCTTTTAAAAATGGTGAGACCGTCCATGTTACGAATTTGTATTTCCATGCCCTAGGACTCTTGCTCGCTTGCTCATGTGTGCTGAAACTGTGTTTTGTAGGGAGTGAGTGACTCGATTCGCCGGCATGGGGATCGTTCTAGCCATACTGACGAAATAACAGCTCTGGATTAGGGATTAGCGCGAGGTAAATCAATCCCCACGTCGGCGGTGCCCATCCAATGATTTGGTAAACAACTCGGGGTCGTGATTTCTCTCACAGCGGATGCGCCGTCGCTTTTTAAAGCTGACTTGACATCCTTTCTTCAACTGGCACATATTCCTTGGCTTCTCTCTTTGGGCGAGTGCCTTGCTTCAATTCAAGTTATTACCTTGACCGGACCGAGCTCCACACCGCTGGTGCGTACCCTCTTGGGCCTCGACGTGATTGAGACTCTGACGTCAGTTTACAAGACCGGAGCTACACTGCTTCGATACGCTGAGCAAACTCGCCACTTACTCAAGCCTGATCCCTAGCCTGAAGCCGCTGCATTTATATCTCCACAACAGGACTGAAAAGTTCGGTGTCGATTACCGTTTCAGCCGCTTGCAAAGGAAACAAAGTCGAAGTTATCCGGCGCCACTAAGACTACAACAACTGCTCTTTCTGTAGATATTCTGCACTGTCAGAGTCTGCCTGCCGAAACTCTTCCGCAAATACTCCATCCACGTCCGCCTTGTCAAAATAATTTACGCTTTCATAATGCGAACTGTCGGCGTAACTGTCACAATACTTGCAATAGTCTGACTTTAGAGCACGGCCACAGTTGTAGCACGTCCGGGCTGGCCGAGCATCATTTTGTCTCTTGTGAGCCGCCTCCTCACGAATGCGATAGATTTTTGTCGCAGTCTCCCACCCGATCATTTCCACGTCAGCCAAGGACAGGGTGCCATGAGCGCCCCGAGCAAGGGCCGTATACCCCCGAGCGAAGCCAACTCGCAACGTGGTATTTCCGCGCAAGGACAATGCCTTCCGCCCCGTTTTTCACTTCGGCGTCCAAGTGGCGTATCGCGAGAGCTCGGGTTGCCAGTAGGCGCCACAATGTTGCCAGTTTCAACACTGAGATCCAATGGTCCTTCGATAGCGTCGGCATAGGATTTTCCCAGTGTCTTGGTGAACGTGAAGGGGTTTTGGACAGCAAGATCGAACTGACGTACAAGGGATAAAGGACTACGAGAAGTCTTTCAAAATCGATACTGCTGACTCCTTCCAGTTTGATGGGATTTTGGTCGCTACCTCCTTCGACGTCGCCGGCAACAGGAAGCGTGAAGATGCTTGCGAAGATTTCGGAGTCGCGCTCGAAATGGTATCGAGGTACTTTAAAGAGGCAATCTTCGACCTATGACCCTCGAGTAGGGATCCCCACCGTAACCGTATACGGTTACGGCCGTATACTTTACGGGTGTTTACGGTACGCTACCGGCACGTAACCGTAACCGTAAAGCAGAGATGGGAGGGTCTTACGGTACGGTACGGTCAATTTTACGGTAGTTTACGGTCATTACGGCCGTATAAAATTCGAATAAATAACTTCACTATGTAATTACGCATCCTGTACTGCAAGGAGGGCATCCTCGAGGTTCTTTCTCTTCAAACGGAGGTGATGCTTGACCAACATTAACGTTCGGATTGTCTCGGGCTTTAATCGGGAGCGGCGCAGCGAGATAGTGTCCCTACCACCCGAAAAGACCCGCTCGACGGCAACTGCCGATCCTGACAAAGTGATGAACCGCAGTATGAGGATTGAAAGCCATTGGAAACATACCAGGGATAGCCATAATATCACGCGCCAGCCGATACAGGCGGGGAAATTCCCTCTTCCTGGCATACCACCAATCGACAGGGTCGGCATCTGTAGCAGCGCGGGGAGCATCAAAATACCGCAGAAGTTCATCACTCTCCTCGTCCTCATCTGAACCCTGGTCTAAAGCTGCGAAGTTGATGATCTGCTGCTTTGCCACTCCAGTGTTGGCAGCCGAAGCCGTTGTTGTTTGGCGAGAAGTCGAGAATGCAGCCGGGTAGTTATCATCCAAGTACTTACGAAGTGCATTCTTCTGCTCCTCCAAGTATTTGGTAAGGTCCGGATCGCTGGCGTAGTTTTTGCGCAACCTCTTAAGATTGAAACGAGGATCGAGAACTGAAAGCATATCAGATCAATTGAACTTTAAGGGAATAAAAAACGCACGGGCTGCCCAAATGTAAAATGGAGATTGGTCGTACTTGTAATAATAATCACTCAGTTTACGGTGGGCATTGGTTAAGCCCTGGACGAGCTCGGGATCTGCCTCTTCTGGAAGTGCTGCCAATTTTTCCTTCAGTTTTTTCTGAAGACCGCGAAAAGTCGAGTGGGTTGAGGATAGCATGGGACGCGATGTTCTTGACATCTCGCTAGTAGCGCAGCGGAAAATGAACAGCCATTCTGAGACCAAAATGATTGCATCCCAGTCCTCCACAGTCATCTGCGAACCCTTAAGATCGCGATTTGCTGCGATAAATGAGGTAATTGCAGTCCGGTATTTAATTGCCCGATTTTAAGAGTTATGAGCCGGTATTCACGACAGTACATTAGGTACGCACTCATCATTTGGTGTGTTGAGGACCAGCGCGTCTTGACATCAAGAATTAACATGTGGACACCTGCGAGGATTTTGGTGGGGGATAAAATCCTGTACCACTGCTGGCGGCGCTGAGGGCTGGATCTAACTGCGCGAATGATCCTTCGAAGCTTTGGAATGACTGTTAGACTATTTATTTGCACTGTGCATCATGCTTAAGGCTCGTTGTAGACGGTCAAGTCGCATATGGGAGACATGGTCGCGTCGAAACCGCCACGGAATTTCGAAGGTTTGGTATTTAACCGTATTCAGTGCATGTGGACGTTTTAAATATACTGCGACATAAATTGAATGTACCTTCTGAAGAGGAAGAATTACCCACACAGGTAGGTGCACGCTGGGATCCAGTAGGCGTAAATCGAGCACACAGTACCCACCGACTTAACGGAGGAGAAATGCCGAACAGCAATTGTAGACCAGGAGCATGATAACCAGTATGATGATGCCGCGAGAATGATGAGATATGCAAGCGGGGGCACGAGAAAGAGCAGGGAGGATCCCAGAAAATGACTGCAAATTGACCACGCAGAAGCACCGACTGTTGTCGTAGTGGATTCAGATAACACACCACGAGTTTCGCGGCCATTATGTGCTGATGCTGGAGTGTTAGTGACACTATCGCGGCGACACAAAGCGAAAGATACCTTTCTTAATGCGCTGCCGTGCCAGCAAAGAGGATGGTAACGCCATGAATGCACTGTTGCACCCTTCCGTCTTTTATAACTCTCCAAGATTCAGATTTTTCGGTGTTTCACAAGCACAAAAGGATCTGTGTTGGCGGCATAATGGTTCATTTCCGCTCTCCCTGCACGCAGATGTGTGGCAATGCAGGGTCTGAGTATGGCCAAGGAAAAAGAGAAAATTTCGTGAGTTCACTACTGGTTAATTTCCGCCCTCCCTGCATGCACGGTTACGCCGCTGTGTGGCGGTGCAAGGTACCCGTGTTGAGGGTACCAGCTCGAGGGTGTATCATGTCCGATTTTGAAGGAATTCAGCGCGTCGGTCCATTGCTGGAGCGCCGAGATATGTCGGACCTTGATTGCCGGTGAATCGTTTTCCCAATGGCCATAAACACGACATAATTGGTAGGCGGCATTGGGTGATTTCTTGGCGGGCGAGTGGCTGAAATCAGGCCACTCGCGGTAGAATTACGGGCCGTATGCTACCGTATACGGCCGTAAATTTACGGCCTCATACGGTCATGCTTACGGCCCCCACCCGTAACCGTAAAGTGGGCCACAGAAGGCCTTACGGTACGGTACGGCACAGCCGTATAACCGTAACCGTAAACCGTATTGTACGGTTACGGTGGGGATCCCTACCCTCGAGGTCGATGTCCAGGCATCAAGTAAATACGTAGATCGAGTGCTCACACCGGGCGCAAACCTGACGACATGTCGATTCGACATGTCGTCACGACATGTACCCACCATGTAACCCAAAGGTCAGTGTCCTTTCTGTGACTTTGTAACGCTTGACTCACTTCTTTTTCTTTGTTCTATTTCTGCAGCCGTCCGAGGTGAGTCCAAGGTGGACCCCTTGCACTAGAAAGGAATCATCATTGCATTACAGCATACTCGGGCCGTGTTGCCATTGCCTTTCTCACTCCCATTCTCCCACAACGTGCAGACCTCCCCAACGCGAAAACGCGTGCATGGAATGCTCCACAAGTCGGAGAGGTAGGATGACAAGGCCGAACACGAAGCCAAGTAGGATGCTGAGCTCTGATTGCACTTGAACAAGGTGAATGTTTTCGGGATGCATGTCTTTGGCTTTGCTCACCAACCATCCCACTCAGAGAGCGGTCGAGTTGCAACAGCATCGTCACCAGCCCCGAAGTCGTGTCTACCCTCTCGAGCCTTGCCACCAAGGGTGCTACACTCGTGATGACCGTCATCAACAGGCCCAGCTCCCCTGCTAGTGCAAACGTTAATGGTAATAATAACCACAATGCCAGTGTCGTGAACTTGAGTGCGGCCCCGTTCACCAGCGCCAGACTGAGCAGCACCCACTTCATCACCAAGATCTCCTTCGCACCTATGGCATTGGTCAAACCCTCTGCTGCTGCCGTCATCAACAACATCAACACGGCCGCACCGGGCATTGGTGACGCCCGCACAAAGCTGTGATCACCCTTCTCCCCGGTGCCGCTGCTGCTTCCCTCGCCACTGCAAGCCCCTTCCCCTTTTCCAACTACTGAACAAATGGGTTGGATGGCTATAATTTAATAATGACTGGACTTTGAATTCGCATCTCACACTGTAGCACATAGATTACTTGTATTATTCCCAGCATTTCATGCATTAAGTCGCTGTTAATTCAATACATGGTCCTTTAGGACTGCTTGGCTCCCACCGCGATATATTCAAAAGTCAATCTTAGCATTCTGGAGGGGGTACTTGTACTCTGGATGTGCCATGTGGACAAGTTACAATTTACAGCCTCCTAATCAAAACAATTGACGACTCTCGCTGTCCTTGTACCCAAATCCACAAACTCATTCCCATTTGTCAAGGCCACCTTATAATTATGCCACAACTTCACAGCGGCATCAAATATGTTTTTGAATGCATGCAGGGTTCAACGCCTCGACTTGTCACCTCACTCATCTGACCTGTGGGGCATTCGGGCGCGCGCCTTTTAGCGTTGGTGAAATCTGCATGTGGTGGGAGAATGGGAGTGAGAAAGGCAATGGAGACACGGCCCGAGTATGCTGTAATGCGATGATTCCTTTTTTGGTGCAAGGGGGTCCACCTCGGACTCACCTCGGACTCACCTCGGATGGCTGCAGAAATAGAACAAAGAAAAAGAAGTGAGTCAAGCGTTACAAAGTCACAGAAAGGACACTGACCTTTGGGTTACATGGTGGGTACATGTCGTGACGACATGTCGATTTGACATGTCATCAGGTTTGCGCCCGGTGTCACTTGGAATGTTATTGAGTCCAGATAATAGGTCTTGTGTCGCACCGGAATGGAGGTCATCGTGGTGAGAGCGAGGAAGAAGAAACGTCGACACGCCGTTGCCTCATTACTTTACACTGAATCCCACGATGCTGTTAAGGAGCCAAATCGGCAGAAGCGCGGCTCCTTGTGCCAGTCATTCCACGCATATTTATATGTTTGTACGGAGTCCATCCTCTTCCTCGTCAATTCCCGTTTTTCTTCAACTTCATTGAAAATATTGCCTTGGTTCATTTCCCAAGAACTTGGACAAAGAAAATACCTCCCTCGTCATAAGATTGCGGTTCCCTATGTTTTGTTTCGATCTCCGCTCAGCTTCTTGATGTCGAACTCAGAAGCCATGAATCTTTCCCAAACCAGCTCTCAAATACGCTTTGCCGTTCTCTGTTGTTTGCCGGTCTGCTTTAAAGTAACTCCGAGCATATGTCCCTTGTATATTCAGCAGATGCATGGAAACACATTGCACCGGTTTCTAGCTTTCCATTTTTCTTCCTGGCTAGCTTTCATCTGTACCTTTGTTTCCGCAACCCGGCAGTATCACGGACGGAGTGACCGTGGCTTGTCTGCTAACCTGAAGTATTGGCGGGCGGCGGTGGCTCACAAGGTCTTGCCTGATCTTGACTTCTGGTCTTCAAACCTACTGGGGAAGCGGACGCGATTGAACCAGAAATCGGATGACAGCAGTAGCGCCGCTGACGCCGAGGAAATCCAGTAGTAATTCTTTTTGTCAATTGATGCGCACTAGAACGATGATGAGGAACAGGTGAGTCCAGTTAGTATGGTTCTTTTTGCGTCCGAATCCGAACATATCTAGATCGATGTTTACGCAGTACACCTTCTGAAAGGGCGGACGAATCTGAAAAAGTTGCGGCAACTCTTCGTGTCCAATAGTGTTGCCGGGGTCAGATTCAGACCAGATTTGAACCTGAACCGGACCCGAATCAACGTGAATCTGGGTTCGAGAAATAACTGCGGACATAACCGAACCCCAGGTTGAATTTCGCTAGCCCCCCTACGCGACCAGGAAGGGCTGGAGTGGGAGCAAAACCTTGGCTTTAGGACCGGTATATGTCTGCTGTGGGATTTTCGCAGTTATCAGTAGACGACACAACGGAAGGGCGTGCAGTACAAAAGAACTTGGACTTGTATAACACCCACAAAGTTCGGATGCGGGGAGTTGAACCCCGGACTGCCAGTGAAACAGCAGAAGTTCCAATGAGTACGCTGACTGGCTGCGTTTGTTCACCACATCCGATTAGTGCAACTGTTGACTGCTTCGTGACGCCAGCGAGAGAATAATGCTGAATGGAAATGAAACTCACCAAGAAGAAATTGCGGGAAGTTGAGTGAGGCAATAATGCCGGGTTGAATGGGAGAGCGGCGTAGTTTCGTAGAAAGAATGCCTAGAATCTGCACCGTTCATTCGGATGCGGGATTCTGACCTCGGTCTGCCAATAAAATCCATAGTGGAGCCATCAGATGGCCTGGCTGTATGCCCGTACCACATCCGATAATTTGGCCTGTTGTTTCTTACCTCAAGAGGGCGAGATAGGGAGCAGGTTTTAAACGAGAGAAAAATCTTCAACACAGATTCGGGCCGACCCATGGATAAAACGGGTTAAGAATCTACTCCTAACGCTCTTGGATAGGTTATGCACCAGCCTGATTGCAGAAAGAGACTGGAATAAAATTTACGGAAGGCCAAGAAAAAAAGCGATTCATCACGCTGGAACTCGGATGCGGGGAGTCGAACCCGGGTTTCCAGTGAAACGGGTTCGAGCGTCAACTTAACTGACTGTGTTCCCAATACCACATCCAATAATCTGGTCCCGTTAGTTTTTCGTCAAGGCCGCGAGAGAAGTAGAGAGTTTTAAGTCCAGACAAAATCACTGACACAGATCCAGGTCGACCCGAAATCAAAAGTTGGCCAAGAAATCACTGCAGAAGGCTCTTGGGCAGTATATTTGCCTCTGAATCGGCGCGAATGCATAAGGAGACTAGAATAAATTAGTATCGAACCAGTCAGCGATGTAAGTCTTAAAGGCAGTCGTTTGATCAATCACCGCACGGACCAGGGACGAGTTGATATTGTTATAGCGTCCGTTTAGAAGAGAATACTCAGAGATTGGTGCGGAATCACAGTCACTATGGGAGACGCAGATTGCCGAACTCGAATTTCTTGACTTTACCAAAATTTCGAAAGCCACTTGCACAAGCATTTTCTATCGAACTTCTGAAGAGACAATTTTGTAGCCACTGAAATTACAAGATTTCCTATGATCTTGGATCTTTTTTATATGGATACTGACCTCACGAGGAGTGAATTTTGTGAGACCCAAGCCGAGCGCAAAATCATGTGCCCGCGTAATTTTGATGCGGCCCAAAAAGCTGAACAGGAACTTTGCTATAGCGAGCCTGAGGTAAATTTCTCAAGTATTGAAGTTCTGAGAACATACAGCCCTAGAATTTTAAGGCTAAAAAATCCTCTCTTCAGAATTTCAACAGGAAATACTTTTTGCAGTGAGGCTTTCGAAATTTTGAGGAAGTCAGGAAAATCAAGCTCGGAAATCTCCGTCTCCCTGAGCGGACGGTGATTAAGCTCCAGTCGTTATTGACATGTCCTATTCATCGATTATCGTAAATAATGATATAATGACTGTTTCGAGTCTAAAAATAATGCACACAGGTTCAAAAAGAGATCCACTTCCGTCATGGATGCAGTTTCCCAGAGTTATTCCAGCACGCGCACGAACCCTTCGATCTGCCACTTCACTCAACAATTTTTGACAGCCTGAACTCAGCTTCAACGATCTCCGTTCTCAGCGCAACTTCATTCTATTCACAATAAGCGCCGACTTCCGTATTCGCATGGTTCTGCTTCGAGTCAAACACGATACCGTTTTCATCGGTCCAAGATAGCTCTTATAGCGTCTGCAGGTACTCGATGGAAAGACGCGGCGCTAGTCAAGCGCTAAGTCGATTGTAGGCTTAACTTTGGAAGACAATCTGAATGGCGCACAAGACAACTGTTGAGCGCTTAATTTGGAGCGCCAGCTTTGGCGAAAGGACAGGGACTATTCACATTCGTTCTCCGCTGCTGTCGGGGCAGAACAGTTATTTTTCGGTAAAGGCTGGTATATAAGACCACAGAAGGGAGGAGAATGGTCAGAACGTACCAATATGTTCTTCATTCAGCTCCTCACAGTATGCACTTTTCAACTTTCAAATTCCATACTCATGGGATCACATAGGTACTGTACATGTTCACAGCCGTCCGCGCCAGTACCCGACTCGGAAACTCAACGGCGGTTGTACCTTCCCCAAACCTCGTCCCCATCGCGCATATGGGGAACGTTGCCTCCGTCCAAATCACAACCGGCGACACCCGCATCTTCTTCCAGGACTCTACCGGCGCTATCACCAGCGGACGCATCACTGCGCCCATCCTCGGCGGCGGCACATACGCGCCAATTAGAGCATTCATCCCAGCCAGCGAGGTTCTTCCTAACACGCCAATTGTTACCATCACCGCGAATACTGCGACATACACGGGGGTACATCCAAAGTGTCTCTTGCAGCATGTTCTACGTTACTTACTACTACGATCCCTTAATGCACCCAGATCCGCGTCTACTTCTTCTCTCCCGAGAACGTCCTTAGTGAATATATCTGGGCGCCAACGACCGGTTTCAGTGGCGGGCCGAGCTGCACCAAGTGCCTCACGGCTCAAGGGATCGTCGTGCAGAACGGGAGCGAGGTGCTTTATGCCATGGTCAATACAGCGTTCAACCAGTTCAGAGTGGGCTTCGTCAGTGCGGGGCAGCCGGCGACAATCAGCGAGGCGGAAAATCTTGGGGGTGGTTGGGGGGGTTGCTGCATATGCCTAAAGGCTTGAGGATTCCGCGGGATTCCATACAAATTTATCCGGGTTAGTATTGAATATCTAGTTCTCTCAGGTCCGATGTAGTCGCCAGTTCCGGTTTTTTTACCGCTGGCATCAACAGGCTGCAAAATCGATGTCGCATTCAATCCAGCGCTGAGCCTAATTTTATCCTAGCCAGTCAGAGCAGTGATGAGGCTTGGCTTTGTATGTGGACTGGCTTCTTAATCGGCGGTGCTTCACGACCGGTCGAGTTCGAAAGAAACTGGAATAAATATGGCATAAGGACAACCCCCGCCATTCCAAGGGCGATTGTAAATCGGGACCAACCAACGGAGACATTCTCAGGCTCAGACTCGCGTAACGAGTCACGACACACTCACCAAATCCTTCTAGATTGAAGCGAACCGAGCGAGGTGCGACATTGTCGGCTATGTACCCGCGATAGCGTCGAGCGAGGAGTTGCCGACTGGATGCTGAACTCCGAGTTTAGCTTGAATTGGCGCGCGCTCGTAGCTGCATGCGTTGTTACGATTTTTTTAATTTTTTTATTTGAGGAGTATTGAATCTGCCTTGAATTCAAAAGTCCTTTTATCCTGAGAACACTGCCGGCAATTCAAATCTATTGCCCACAGCAAGTATGCCGAATGCCATCCTCTTCCAAGTACGCCGCTTCGAACGAAACAGAAGTTGAGTGAGGCAATAATGCCGGGTTGGATGGGAGAGCGGCGTAACTTCGTAGAAAGAATGCCTAGAATCTGCACCGTTCATTCGGATGCGGGATTCTGACCTCGGTCTGCCCATAAAATCCATAGTGGAGCCATCAGATGGCTTGGCTATATTCCCATACCACATCCGATAATTTGGCCTGTTGTTTCTTGCCCCAAGAGGGCAAGACAAGGAACAGGTTTGAAAGGAGAGAAAATTTTCAACACAGATTCGGGTCGACCCTTGGATTGAGCAGGCCAAGAATCTACTCCCCACGCTCCTGGATAGGTCATGCATCGGCCTGATTGCAGAAGGAGACTGGAATAAAATACACGGAAGGCCAGGAAAAAAAAGCGATTCATCACGCTAGAGCTCGGATTCGGGGAGTCGAACCCGGGTTTTCAGTTAAACGCGTTCGAGTGTCAAGTTAGCCGACTGTGTTCCCAATACCACATCCAATAATCTGGTCCTGTTAATCTTTTCGTCAAGGCCGTGAGAGAAGCAGAGAGTTTAAAGTCTAGATAAACTCGCTAACACAGATCTAGGTCGACCCGTGATCGAAAGTTGGTCAAGAAACCACTGCCCAAGGCTCTTGAACAGTATATACCTGTATCAGAATCAGCACGAATGCATAAGGAGACTAAAATAAATGCACAGAGGGTTACCATACATGATGTGGCGTTGAACTCCGAGCGACAATAGGGCCCAGCAACTTTGTGCTGTATCGTTGGCTAAGGCTGGAGAAGGATGGGAACAAAGTAGTAAATGCACAGGAGGAAAAAGAGGTCAGAAGCGAAGACATTCATTCGGACACGGAGAGTCGAATCCCGCTTTGCCAGAAACCCATACGCCAATTTCATCATGAAAGCTGGCTGTGGTCCTTGTACCTTGCCCGATCTCTGGACTGTAGTTGAGTACAATACTCAGAGAATGATGGTTTTGATTAATTCCAATAGAAAGCCAGCTCAACGCAGCCAGCAGCATGCCGGCAAAGTCGTCTTGCAGCAGCTTGTTGACTGAGTCTCTCGAAGAAACATGAGGCAGCCCAGCCACCCAGAATTAGCGTCGAGCGCAATATTAGGGAAGAATATGATACAATTTCGAGAAATATTTCCGACCAAGGTAAAGCGAGCAGCACAGAGATCGAGGAAGAGGAGAAGAGACGCATTTGCTTGTCCATGTTGACTTCAGCACTGCCGCAGCCACCATCAAACTCTTTCTCTTCAACCTTCTTCAAGACAGTTTGCCACACCTTCTTCCTAGGGATCCGGTCCGTCCGTTTAACGGAACGGCCGTTTCTTGGCCACGGACGGGCCTACCCGTCCGTCGACGGCAATTCTGAGAGTCGACGACGAACGGATTCCGTCCGTCGAACCCGTTACGGCCGTTTCGACGGGTGATCCATTTCCTTTTTGGGACTTTGGGATGGCAATACTAGAATCGAGGCGGCGACGACATGGGAAGGAATTCAACTTTGTATGGGCACTATACTGGCCCCCCATGCTTCTTTGATTGGTCCCCCTCCACCTGCAAGTGCGCCTTAATAAACATCAGGAACAAGGTCAGAATGATACATGCGTCTTTTTCGCCCTTGGGTTTCCTTTTAGAGAAATGCCTCTTTGGGAACGGCACAGGACGGCAATGCGGCAGAGAGCGGCAGCGCTTTCGTGAGGAGTTAAGAAACTTGGAACGAGTTCCTGGAGAGGGCGGGTATTTTTCTAGATAATATGACATACTCAAGTTCCATCCATTTGATTTTCAAATATATATATGCTACACGGGTGGCACGAGAAATGGTAGATTAAAATGGGTGGCAAAAAGGGCACAACAGTAAGTAGGTTGTGAAAGGAGGCCAGGAGAAGAAAAGTACAGGATACTGCGAGCCGCAACTTTGATGGGGACGACGGCGGCGGAATGCAAACAATGGCGAGGGACGACAGCAGCCAATTTGATGCAGGGTCGACGCCGCGGAAGAACACTCGCCTTGGCGGGACGCGTCGAGACGGGCGGTGCCAGTAAATACGCAGCGGAAACAGCGTTCAACAGCATTCAACGCGTCAAGCACCAAAGGATGGCGGCGGCGTCGAACTCGTTTGGACATCGGGGATTTGACGGTCGGTAGCTGTGGTGGGCAGGGACTGCGGCGGAAGAGCATCGATGGCCGAGTATCAAGAGGGTGGAGGGGAATAAATGGCGTGGCGGTGTGGTGGCATAGTTGTGGTGGAGGAGGAAGAGCAGTGGAATGTTGCTGAGGCGGAGAATGAAAATCCCTCACAGGCCGAAAGCCGTGCCGAAACTACTTTCTAGATAAGGGAATGCTTAGTCACGAATCCAAGGGCGAAAAGGCAAAGACTCAGAATGATAGTATGTCAATCAAAGACAAACTCTTACGTAAATCCTATCCTACCCATGTAGCACCATTTCAACGGGTTTGTGTCCTCGAATGAAGGAGGGTTGTTGGTGATCCTGAAATATTCTGCAAGTTGATTTTTCAAGTTGGTAGACCATACTTATCGGAGAGACTCAAGACAGTAAAAAAAAATACAAAGGAAGCCTCAGAAATTCTCCAGGGGAATATCTGTGTTGAAGTAAAGGAAAACCGGAGGTAGGCAGTGGCGTTCAGGCCATGGCGACGAACTACGTCTCGGAATGAGTTTGTCGTTTGGACAGTTCCGCGGTCATCGCCACATGCTCGGTGATGCTACTTGCGGTAACTTATGTAATCAATCCGTCGACCCGTTTACGGACGGATACGGGTCCCGTTTAAACGGGTGAATCCGTCCCGTATCCGTCCGTTTTCGAAGCAGGCAGAGCGGCTCTACGGATGGGACGGAAACCGTCGCGACGGACCGTCGACCCGTCGCAGACGGGAACGGATCGGAACCCTACAAGTTCTTCCTGACTCTCCCTGAATCCTTGCAAGACTGGATCAATGCGTGCTGGTGTCCTTTGTCGTATAGTAGTCTTCTCATGCTCATAACCTAGCCTTGGCTTAGTTGGCGCAGAATCCGCCCTGTCCGCGCAAGCTCACCCTCAAATATCCTGGTGAACCCCTTGCTTCTAATGGTGACCGCGTCCCGTCTGTTCGGTACCACAACATCATGCACACGCATCCTTCAATGTTATAGTCCAGCGCTATGTCCCCTCAACTTGGCCTTGCGGGCCTCTCGATCTTGCCCCATCACACCGTTCCTCTGGGACCCCTCAGAACTCGGAGTAACAACGATTTTAGTGGGAGTGGGACTCGTCCAGTCCCACTCCAGCACTTAGAAAGTGCGACTCACTCCCATTAATACCTCGCTACAGGGTGCGACTGATGGCGAATGCATCAGCAGTGCGACTGATGGACTGATGTGCAAACAATCCCTGCTCATCGCCGATGATCCTGATATTGATCCCTATCTCGGCCCAAATTCAGCATCAGCGACACTGCTCAGCACACCATCTTGACACATTTCATTAATAGCTGACCATGTTGCATGAATATCAACCACACTACACCATGCCGGGGTCTTTCTGAGTCCCATTATGGTCAAGATTAATACCAAGATGCCAAAAGCCATCTCCAAGGCCAAGCGCTCGCGATTGATATGAATTTATCGAATTTATTGTTGCCTCATGGCAACACACTCTGCCAACCGGCCATTTTATGCAACAGCAAGATGTTGGATTTTTTCGGGAGTTTGTCGGATTGTGATTAGTGTGTAGTGATATTCATCAGCCCCCGGCCCTTGTAGGCTGTTAAATGAAGGATATTGAACTGTGGAAAATGATTCTAAACATAAGAACGAAGCATTTGGCTTCCTGATACTTCGTGCCATTGTACCCTTGACCTTAGTATTCCGCGACTTTTGTTGACTGGTGTGTGGTTGATGGCGGTGGAAAGTTCGTTCCAATTTCCTAGTGGGCTGTTAAATGAGTGAAATCTGAGGACAGAGATCCGTTCTATCCATGCAAAAGAAGCCCTTGGCTTCGTGATACTTCGTGCCATTCTAGCATTGAATTTAGTATTCCGTGACCTTTGTTGGCTAATGGGTGGTTGATGGTGGTGGAAAGTTCATTCCAAATTTCTGATAGGCTGCTAAATGAGTGAAATCAGGATATGGAAATCCGTTCTATACATAAAAATGAAGCCCTTGGCTTCCTAGTACTTTTGTGCCATTGTGGTCTTGAATTTTCTCTGGACGAGTTGGCAGGCAGGCTTACATAAACACTATCACGTCCCCGCGTCGTCTAAATACTGAGGCCCGGTGATCTTATCGAGGTCTGGGGGCTGCTGGAACTTAGTTGGCAGCCCCCTGATTTTCCGGGGGCTGCCAAAGAAGGGGGGGCTGCTAAATGGAATTATCCCAGATGAGGGCCGACTAGTTGGCATCCGTAGCCGAAACGTCGGCACAGCGCGCGCCGATCTGGTTCCCATCAAAGCCGTCGGGTAACCAGTCGCACTTTCTGATGGACAAAAATGCGACTCAAATGCCATCAGTGCGACTCGACGAGTCTCATTCACTAATCTTGTATATACTCCAGAACTCGTGCCCAGAGGGCGTACTGCGTTTAGCATGGCGGTATGCCTGCAGAACAGTCGCACCGCTCCCACCCGCCTTCACCCTGGATTGTGCGGGGAAATTTGTGGCATTCCAGTAGGCGCACCTCCCACGAAAGGTACTGATGGGATGGTGATAGTGGTATACTATACACAGCATGGTCCAGTCTCTGAACAGTGTGTTTTCTTAGATTTGTACCGGCACGCATGAGCCCTTCGATCTGCCACTTCACTCAACAATGTTTGGCAGCCTGAACTCAGCTTCAACGATCTCCGTTCTCAGCGCAACTTCATTCTATTCACAATAAGCGCCGACTTCCGTATTCGCATGGTTCTGCTTCGAGTCAAACACGATGCCGTTTTCATCGGTCCAAGATAGCTCTTACAGCGTCTGCAGGTACTCGATGGAAAGACGCGGCGCTAGTCAAGCGCTAAGTCGATTGTAGGCTTAACTTTGGAAGACAATTTGAATGGCGCGCAAGACAACTGTTGAGCGCTTAATTTTGAGCGCCAGCTTTGGCGAAAGGACAGGGACTATTCACATTCGTTCTCCGCTGCTGTCGGGGCAGAACAGTTATTTTTCGGTAAAGGCTGGTATATAAGACCACAGAAGGGAGGAGAATGGTCAGAACGTACCAATATGTTCTTCATTCAGCTCTTCACCGTATGCACTTTTTAACCTTCGGATTCCATACTCATGGGATCGCAATAGGTACTCTACGTGCTCACAGCCGTTCGAGCCAGTGCCCTGCTCGGAAGCTCAACGGCGGTTGTACCTTCCCCAAACCTCGTCCCCGTCGCGCCTCTGGGGAACGTTGCCGCCGTCCAAATCACAACCGGCGACACCCGCGTCTATTTCCAGGACTCCACCGGCGGCATCGTTCAGGGACGCGTCACTGAGCCCTTCCTCAGCGGCGGCACATACACGGGAAGTGCCCCACTTATCCCAGCCAGCGAGGTGCTCCCTTACACGCCAATTGCTGCCATCACCGCGAATACTGCGACATACACTGGGGTACGTCTGAAGTGTCTCTTGCGGCATATTCCACATTACTTACAAATTGCGATCCCTTAATGCACCCAGATCCGGATCTACTTCCTCTCCCGCGAGAACGTTCTTAGTGAGTACATCTGGACGCCAACGGCCGGTTACAGTGGCGGGCCCAACTGCACCGCGTGCCTCACGACTCAGGGCATCGTCGTGCAGAACGGGAGTGAGGTGCTTTATGCCATGGCCAATACGGCATTCAACCAGTTCAGAGTGGGCTTCGTCAGTGCGGGGCAGCCGACGACAATCAGCGAGGCGGAAAATCTTGGGGGTGGTTGGGGGGTTGCTGCATATGCTTGAATGCTCGAGGATTCTGCGGGAATTTATTTGAGTTGAATATCTAGTTCTCTTACGTCCGATGTAGTCACCAGTTCCCATCTTGTGCTACTCGCATCAACAGGCTGCGAAACGCAGGTCGCATTCAATACAGAGCAGAGCCTAATTTTATCCTGGCCAGTCGGAGCAGTGATGAGCCTTGGCTTTGCATGCGGACTGGTTCCTTAATCAGCGGTGCTTGACGGTCGGTCGAGAACATTCCGCAGGGAACCGGACCAAAAATATGGGAGCCAGATTTAGGGTAACCCCGCCATTCCAAGGTAATAGCAATTGGTGGGTAGATCGAGTAAAACCGAACGGTAAGTCCCTCGGCTCAAAGAAGCCGTTTCGGTCAGAAAAAAGCGTACTTAGCGCCTGGTAGTATTTTTCGCTCCATGGATCAATACGATGCAATTCTTAGTTCGTTGTAAGAACAATAAGTAGTATATCCGGGATAATCCTGTATGGGTGATAATTATTACTCTGCAGCGTCCTCCGCGGTCTCGCTATCCATCAAAGCAGTCATTCTGGCCAATTCATCTCGCAAGGCATCAGTGGGACGCAAAGATGGCCCCCAGCGGAAATAATTCTATTCAGAACCCTGATTTCCAGTATGCTTATTTGGAAATCCGGGTTCAGAGAAACCCACCGAATGCCGGAGCTGTTGCGGAATGGTGCCGAGGTGTTACCTCCGGCGGCAAACTTGTCTGGGAGGCCTTAAAGTGTCCACTTCTAACTCGTGCGCAGAGGGATTCTGCGTTTAGCATGGCGGTCTGCGTGTGGGACAGTTGTTCCTCTCCTACCCGCCTTCTCCGCTGGGTCGTGTAGAGAAAATTCTAGCATTCCAGCATGCGCACCTCCCGCGAAAGATTCTGATGGGATGGTGATATATTGTACACAGTATGATCCAGTCTCTGAACACTGTGTTCCCAGAGTTATCCCAGCACGCACGAGACGTTCGATCTGCCACTTCACGCGATGCTGTCTGGCAGCCCGAATTCAACTTCAACCGTCTCTGTTCTCAGCACAACTTCATTTTATTCACAATAAGCGCCGACTTCCGTATTCGCATGGCTCTCATAGACATTCTTCGTGTCAAACACGATGCCCCTCTTCGTCGGTCCAAGATAACCCTTATACGTCTGCATGTACTCGATGGAAGCAAGCGGCGCTAAGCAAGCGCCAAGTCGATTGTAGGCTTAACTTTGGACGACAACTTGAATGGCGCGCAAGACAACTGTTGAGCACTTAATTTAAGCGCCACTTTAGACGAAAGGACAGAGACGACTCACCCATTCCCCGCTGCCGTCGGCGCAAGACAGTTATTTTTCGGCAAAGGCTGGTATATATGACCATACAACAGAGGGGAATGGTCGGAACATACCAATATGTTCTTCACTCAGCTCCTCACAGTATGGGCTTTTAACCTTCAGATTGCATACTCATGGGATCGCATAGGTACTCTACGTGTTCACAGCTGTCCGCGCCAGTGCCCTGCTCGGAAACTCAACGGCGGTTGTGCCTTCCCCAAACCTCGTCCCCATCGCGCCTATGGGGAACGTTGCCTCCGTCCAAATCACAACCGGCGACACCCGCATCTTTTACCAGGACTCTACCGGCGCCATCTTAATCCGAGGCGTCACTGCGCCCTTCCTCAGCGGCGGTACAGTCAGGGCAATTCAGTCATTGGTCCCAGCCAGCCAGGTTCTCCCTTACACGCCAATTGCTGCCATCACCACGAATACTGCGACATATACGGCGGTACGTCCGAAGTGCCTCTCGCAGCACATTCTACATTACTTACTAGTGCGATCCCTTAACGCACCCAGATGCGGGTCTACTTCTTCTCCCGCGAGAACGTCCTCAGTGAATACATCTGGACGGGGCCAACGACCGGTTGGACTGGCGGGCCGAGCTGCACCAAGTGCCTCACGACTCAGGGCATCGTCGTGCAGAACGGGAGCGAGGTGCTTTATGCCATGGCCAATACGGCGTTTAACCAGTTCAGAGTGGGCTTTATCAGTGCGGGGCAGCCGGCGACAATCAGCGAAGTGGAAAATCTTGGGAGTGGTTGGGGGGTTGCTGCATATGCCTGAATGCTCGAGGATTCTGCGGGGTTCGATGTAAATTTATTTGGGTTGAATATCTAGTTCTCGTACGTCCGATGTAGTTGCCAGTTCCGGTCTTGTTACTCCTCGCATTAACAGGCTGCAAAACCGATGTCGCATTCAATCCAACGCCGAGCCTGATTTTATCCTGGCCAGTCAGAGCGGTGATGAGGCTTGGCTTGATTGATCATTGGACCAGGAATCGGATGAAAGCAGCAGCACCGCTGATGCCGAAGAAAGCTAGTGGCAATTCTTTCTGTCATTTGATGGGCACGAGAGCGATGACGAAGTGCAGGTGAGTCCAGGTAGTATGGTTCTTTCGCGTCCGAATCCGAACATATCTAGATCGATGCTTATGCAGTACACCTTCAGAAAGGGGCGGACGAGTCTGAACAAGTTGCGATAATTCTTCGTCCAATAGTGTTGACGGGGTCAGATCAGAACAGATTTTGAACATGAACCGCACCCGAATCGAACGTGAATGCGGGTTCGGAAAATAACTGCGGACAAAACCGAACCCTATGTTCGATTTCGCTAACCCCCTACACGGTCAGGAAGGATTAGAGCGAGATCAAAACCTACGTTGGCTCCAGGACCGGGATATGTCTGCTGTGAGATAGGTGCAGTTATCAGTAGACGACACAACGGAAAGGCATGCAGTGCACAAGAACTTGGACTTCTATACCATCCAGCTAGTTCAGATGCGGAGAGTCGAACCCCGGACTGCCAGTGAAACAGCACAAGTTCGAATGAGTACTCCCACTGGGTGTGTTCCTCACGCCATGTCCGATTAGGGCGCCTGTTGATTGATTCGTGAAGCCAGCGAGAGAATATAGCTGAATGAAAATGAAACCCATGAAGAAGAAATTAATATTACGGGAAGTTGAGCGAGGCAACAATGTTGGGTTGGATTCGTTTGGGGAGAGCGGTGTAACTTCGTAGAAAGAATGCCTAGAATCTGCACCGTTCATTCGGATGGAGGATTCTAACCTCGGTCTGTCAGTTGAATCCATAAAAGAGCCATCAGAAGGCCGTGCTGTATTCCTATACCACATCCGATAATTTAGTCTGTTAATTCTTGCCTCGAGGCGGCGAGACAAGGAACGAGTTTGAAAGAGAGAAACTGCCTAACCTAGAATTGAGTCGACCCTTGGATTGAGTAGGCCAAAAATCTACTCCCCACGCTCCTGGATAGGTCATACATCGGCCTGATTGCAGAAGGAGACTGGAATTAAATATACGGAAGGCCAAGAAAAAAGCGATTCATCACGCTGAGCTCAGATGGGGGAGTCAAACCCCAAATTCCAGTTCAACGCGCTCGAGTGTCAAGTTAGCTCACTGTGTTCTCAATACCACATTTAATAATCTGATCCTATTGATTCTTTCGTCAAGGCCGCGAGAAAAGCAGAGAGTTTAAAGTCCAGACAAACTCGCTGACACAGATCCAGGTCGACCCGCGATCGAAAGTTGGCCAAGAAACCACTGTCGAAGGATCTTGGACAGTATATACCTGCATTGGAATCAGCACGAATACACAAGGAGACTAAAATAAATGCACAAAGTGTTACCATACATGACATGCTGCCAGCGCCGAACTCCGAGCGGCAACGCGGCCCAGCAACCTTGTGATGGATTCTTTATTTTTTCGTCAAGGCTAGAGATAAGAGAACAGATAAATAAATGCACAGGAGAAAAAAGATCTTAAGCGAAGGCATTATTCGGACACGGGGAGTCGAACACCGCGTTGCCAGAAACCCATATGCCAATTTCATCATGAAAACTGGCTGTGGTCCTTGCACCTTGCCCGCTTTCTGGACTGTAGTTGAGCAAAATATTCAGGGAATGAGGGTGTCGATTAAGTCCAATAGAATGCCAGCTCGACGCAGCAGCATGCCGACGAAGTCGTCTTGCAGTAGCTTGTTGACTGAGTCTCTCGAAGAGACAAGAGGCAGCCCAGCCACCCAGAATTAGCGTCGAGTGCAATATTAGGGAAGAATATGGTAAAATTTCGAGAATTCGTTTCTACCAAGGCAAAGCGAGCAGCACAGAGATCGAGGAAGAGGAGAAGAGGCGCATTTGCTTGTCCATATTGACGTCGGCACTGCCACGATCAAGACAGCTTCTTGCGGAGCGCGCGCTACTTTCTTCCCGCCAGACGGAGCGACTCGCCCCGAATGCTTGCAAGACTGGATCAATGCGTGCCGGTGTCTTTTGTCGTACGCATGCGCCCGCACGGGGCTCTACACTATGTGCGCTCTGATGGTGTGGGCGCAGTGACGGACGATGTCGATGTAGGCGTCGCTGCCGAGGTGACCTATCCGACCCGAGTCTCAGCTCCAACTCCGACGCTGCATTGAGAGAAGGCGGGTAAGGCGCGACTCCAGCGGAAGAGTGTTCGTCTACATTTATCCTCCGCCCCCGAGTCGTGTCACAAATTAGGTTTGCATCCACATTCGTGAGCAAGACGCCAGCTCGCACGGGTGATATTGAGCATGGGGAGGATTTGGGTTATGGTGGAGTCATGATGAGTCGTCCGCCGGACGAGGGTAATTGCGAGCGTCATTGTTGTTCATGTCGGCTGGGTATGTACTTTCCTCTTCCTATCGTAGTCTTCCCATGCTCCTCTATGTCCCTGCCATGCGGGCCTCTCGATCTTTGTCCATCACACCCTTCCTATCCTCCGACCGTACGTGCAATATTCTTTCCAAAATCTCCGACCCACCTCATCCTCACACGCACGGGATTCGCCTCCAGTGTCGCGTCGTCAAGGGATAGCTTGCGACCGTGGCTACTTGGGCCTCACCGTGAGGCCCAAGTAGCCAACGAAAGCGCGAGCAGCGTGTTCCTTGAAGATCGTGTGGCAATCCAGTAAGCGATCCTCCTGCGAAAGACGCTGACGATACAGTGATGGTGGTATATAATACACAGCACGGTCTAGTCTCTGACTGTTCCCAGAGTTATTCTAGCACGCACAAGCCCTTCGATCTACTACTTCATTCAGCACTGTATGGCGGCCTGAATTAAACTTCAACCATCTCCGTTCTCAGCGCAACTTCATTCTATTGACAACAAGCGCCGACTTCCGTATTCACACGGCTCCGCTGGACATTCTTCGAGTCAAACGCGATGGCCGTCTTCATCGGTCCAAGATAACCCTTATACGTCTGCATGTACTCGATGGAAGCAAGCGGCGCTAAGCAAGCGCCAAGTCGATTGTTGGCTTAATTTTGGACGACAACTTGAATGGCACGCAAGACAACTGTTGAGCGCTTAATTTAAGCGCCAGTTTAGACGAAAGGACAGGGACGACTCACACCCATTCCCCGCTGCCGTCGGGGCAGGACAGGTATTTTTCGGCAAAAACTGGTATATAAGACCATACAACAGAGAGGAATGGTCAGAACATACCAATATGTTCTTCACTCAGCTCTTCACCGTATGCACTTTTTTAACCTTGAGATTCCATACTCATGGGATCGCATAGGTACTTTACGTGTTCACAGCTGTCCGCGCCAGTGGCCTGCCTGGAAACTCAACGGCGGTTGTTCCTTCCCCAAACCTCGTCCCCGTCGCGCCTCTGGGGAACGTTGCCTCCGTCCAAAACACACAAGGCGACACCCGCCTCTACTTCCAGGATTCTACCGGCGCCATCGTCCAGGGACGCGTCACTAAGCCCTTCCTCAGCGGCGGCACATACCTGGGAAGTGCCCCACTCATCCCAGCCAGCGAGGTTCTCCCTAACACGCCAATTGCTGCCATCACCGCGAATACTGCGACATACACGGCGGTACGTCCGAAGTGTCTCTTGCAGCATATTCTACATTACTGAGTACTGCGATCCCTTAATGCACCCAGATCCGGATCTACTTCCTCTCCCGCGAGAACGTTCTCAGTGAATACATGTGGACGTCAACGGCCGGTTTCACTGGGGGACCGACCTGCACCAAGTGCCTCACGACTCAGGGCATCGTCGTGCAGAACGGGAGCGAGGTGCTTTATGCCATGGCCAACACGGCGTTCAACCAGTTCAGAGTGGGCTTTATCAGCGCGGGGCAGCCGGCGACAATCAGCGAAGTGGAAAATCTTGGGAGTGGTTGGGGTGTTGCTGCATATGCCTAAAGGCTTGAGGATTTCGCGGGATTCCATAAGAATTTATCCGGGTTAGTATTGAATATCTAGTTCTCTCAAGTCCGATGTGGTCCGCAGTTCCGGTCTTGTTACTGCTGGCATCAACAGACTGCAAAATCTAGTCAGAGCAATCACACAGGAAATTACTGACATTTGATCCAACTGAAGCTTAAGCCAATGGCTAAGGTATTAGTTTAAAATTCAGTTGAACAGAAATTCAAACCAAACAGAGTACCATTGGTTAAATCTTGGTTTCACCAAAAATCAATGTATTGGAATTTAGCTGAGGTTACAGTCCAACCAACAGTAAACCAAAACACAATTCATCAGTTTAAGGATCTGTTGAAATGAAATCCAACCCAGAGCTACCTTTTTCGGCATGTAAAACAGTTCAGCTGATACCCTCACTGAAACATGACATATCAGTTGGGTATCAGTCATGTGAATATGAAACCAAAAAAGAAGAGAGCGGTTTTTGTATTGGTCCAACTGAACCATATAATTTCGCTTCGAATTTCAGGGCAGGCCAAATCTTGAACCGAAACCACAGGTTTCGATAGTGCTGAATTTCTGCCGACCAAATTTCAGCGTGATGGAAACCTGTAGTAGTTTTAGTTCAAGTTTCAGCTTGTGGTGAAATTCAAACCAAACCATAAAGTTTTGGGTAGACTACCCAAGCTGATGCCTCCTTTTCTGGTTTGCATTTTGGCACAACTGATACCCAACCAAAATGTTTCGTTTCGGTGATGGCATCAGCTGAACTGTTTTCCATACCGAAATGAGTGGTATTATTTTAGATTCCGGTCCAACCAATTCTTAAACTAATGGATTGTGTTTTGGTTCACTGGCAGCTTAACTGAAAGCCCAGCCAATATCTTTTCACAGCTTGTTATCAGCAATAAAAGGCACAGGTCCTGCAACACAAAAAGTTACACCGCCAGTTGCTTTAGTGCGCACCAGTCATCGGCCCGGTACTTCGCCTTGTTTAACAGATGCCGAAGTATACAGACAAATCAAATCCAGACTGTTCCTGACAGATGGTTTATCGGTGGGAACCTGGAGCTCTGGACACACGTGCCTCATAAGCCTGACTGAATTCAAATAGTTACTCAAATTATCTATGATAATTTATTGTAACTTGCCCTCGCACTTTGAGTTGAAGTTAGTTCAAAATTCCCGTCAGTGGAATCCTGAACAGGCCATTATGCAGCTGCAAATGAGGGGTAATGTTCAGTTTGAATGCAATATATGTGAAGCTAAGAGACAAAAATCATAGTATAAACTTAGACAAAATCAGCATCTGAAAGGTTCACAACGCCCTCCGGGCACCCCTGGTACCGTGGACCGCGACCGTACGTCTTTACTACTGTTTTTCTAGTTTTCAACAAATATACATGGTGTACCTCCACTGTGCAAGTGTGAAGAAGCCGAGCAACCGGTCGCACAGATGTGTAACTGTCCAGGCAGACATCCGGCACGAGTTACTACGCGGGCCGCAAGGTGTTTTTCCCTTGCGACGAGATCAGGGGAAAACTGTTTGAGGTCCGAAGGACAACCTCAGCCCTGACCTAACTCAAAACAATCTATAAATTCGCTCGCGCTGTGTATTTTGACCCCCATTATAACCAACAAGCAATATATCTAATGAAGGTATACCGCTTCTAGTTCCACAATGTTTGCCCCCCCCAGCATATCTCAATCTCGTGTTGTATTCCCAGTGACGAACCTCAAGCTCAAGGCGGGTTTGGAGGATAAATTCTGAGGCAATGGACAAACTTCGGCTGGGACAATGAATTCTCAGACCACTCTCCCTCTAGAGTCTCACACTAACGCCGAGTGGATTCCGGGGCGTATCCATCTCTGAGCCATTTGGTGAAAGTTACCGATTCAAACTCGGTTGCGTAGAGTTTTCTGTCTTCTTCTTCCGGTCTCTGATGCAAAGTCGTCCGTCTACTCTAGCTTTCACCTCCTTGCCTGGCCATCCTCATCCTGTTGCCTTCTTCCCGTAATAGAAACGGCGCACACCTCTCGAGCCAACAACACACCGACAGCCTACAACGACCACGCACATATTCATATCTTCATTGTAAGCTAGTGTTGCCGCAGCTCGGCTCGGCTTTGCCTGAGCCGCAAAGCCGAGCCGAAAATTAGCCGATTCAAGCCGATCTCAGAATCCTTCAGAAATGCTTGAAAACTGGTACCAGAATGATTTTTCTTTGAATCTGAAGGTATTTGAATCTAGGGCTTGTTTCAGCTCAACATCGGCTTTGGCTGGCTTTGGCTCGGCTCCGGCTTGAGCCACGGCTCAGACCAATTCAGATAAAACCTTTTTCCCACGTTCAGATGTGTGTGTAGATGTCACACCCTCGTCCAGCATTGCACACCATCTTACTCCAGTTATTTATGCCTGGGAAGATGAAAATCATAAGTCTTCTCACAGCTGTCAGAAGCTGTCAAACCACGTGCTCGTTGTTGACAGCGATGCACGGGATGCGATGACCATGAAATGTCGTCAGCTTAGATAGGTGAAATTTAAAATGGTCTTCCTCAGCACGAACAAGGCTTCTGTGGGCCTCAGAAGGTACTCATTCCAAAACTGAGGTTGAGCCGCGGCTCGAGCTGCGAGCTGAGCCGGAGCCAGCCGGCCCTGAGCCGAACCGAGCTATTTTAAACGGCTCCTGTCGTAAGCCGAGCCGAGCCAGCCGTAGCCGAGCCGCGGCAACACTACTGTAAGCCGCTCACGGCGAACACCCAATGCCCAAAATATGGTATCTAGTCAACTCCACTGGATGCCCAATGAACTCTAGGGCTGTACGCCGTCCCGTCGATGGGCACGGCCGTCGAAAGGACGGGACCTGAACGGGAACGGTCCGTCACGTAACGGCCGTCATTTCGCCAGTTTAAACTCACAAGTTCATCAGATGTGCCCTAAATTGTGTATTGGGTTTGCCGTTGCACAGAACATGCCTCATAAAAGGCCCACACAGCATATTTAGCCGTTTATGGCGTGTTTTCAGGACCCCTCGACCCGTTGACGGCCGTTTTCGACGTCAAAGAGGCCACGGAACGGGACGGCATGCCCGTCGCCGGACCTCGTAGAACTGGGGCGACGGGCACGGCGTGCAGCCCTGATGAACTCGACGTCTTTTGTATTCACATTTGCATTCATGCCCTCTGAATACATCGCAATTAAGCTCGCACATACTGCACAATTACATTCAAATTGATACGGGGTGTGATGCGTGACATGCTATGAGCAGTTTGATAATTCTTTTTTTTTTTTTTTAGAGCTTATTGTAGTGCGGTGGGTAGCCTCAGCTAAACAGCCTGCTGTCTAGCACTTCTGTGCTTCCATACAGACTGAACCAACATTGTTGTCTCCCCCTACCCGCTAGTTGAGGCCTTGGACTAGAAACCCGGCCAGACAGTATAACCACCTGAGGAAATGTCTCCTAGACACTGGTGCCATATCAATGCCACGTGTGGGACTTCAGCCAGTAAGCTAGCTCCCTCCCCCCCCCCCTATCATTAACTGATACCCACTAAAACCCCGGTCTCCCTTGTCCATTCCTTAGGGAGCTTGTCTTCGTCCATCAGGACTCCTTTCCATGTTCTTTTAACTAGCGATTTGTTCATTGCTTTTTTTTCTGTATTGTTTGGCATTTGTTAGGACACAGTCCAGGTGTAGTCTGTTGTTTATGGCTTTTTTCCAGCGGTTAGTTATTTCTGATTCGGAGGCCTCGCTCTTCCCCTGGATCACGTGTTCATTCCGTAGACACCATATGAGGTGCACTGACTTGGACACAATTATTCTGAAGAGGCGAGTTTTCCCTCTGTCGCCTTTCGAGATTAGCATGCAGGCCATAATTTCTCCTAGTGTTGGTCTTAAATCTTCGCTGGTTTTGCACTGCCAGAGTTTGCTTGTGAGGTCCCATATCAGGGCTTGCCCTTGAGCCTCGCATTGGGTTATGATGTGTTGCATGGTTTCAGTGACCCCTTGGCATTTTGAGCAGAATTGCCAATCCTCATAGTTTGGAATGTTCCTCCAGTGGTCACCAGTTTTGTAGCCACCATGGATTATCATCTACATGAAGAAGCAGATGTTTCTCGAGAAGTCTTTGTGTTGGGTTGCTCTCCATATTCCTTTTTCGGTCGGTGTTTTGTTATTTGCCTCGGCTGCCACCCCTTTGGCAAATTCCATGTTGCATCGAGTTGCATTCCGGTCAAGGGCATCTTGGTATGTGTCTTTCTCCATTTTGAGTTGCCGGATTATTGTTACGTCCGTGCACATCTCCGTCCGGAAACCTCCGTCCGGAATCTCCGGAATCTCCGGATCTCCGATATCTCCGTCCTCCGGATGCGTACGTCCTAATCTATGGGCCCGCGTCCGATTACTCTCTGTGCATTATGCTACGGTTTGATGCACAATCCTCCGGGGTTTTTACGCAGTGAAGTCTTCTGAGCGTTTCCCCAGAATTACTTATGATCATATGCCCTATGCTCCACATGCTACTTCTTATTGTTGTTATTGTTCTTTGACGACCTTATTGTCTTTTACCTACTTCTCCGTCCACATCCAGAAACCTCCGGATTTCGTATAAATACGTAGTCGTTCATGGATGTACTTCAGTTTGTTAATTAACGTGCTTTGCCTCCGCATTGCTCCGGTCTGACCTCCGCTCCTACTCCGTCTGGCAGCCAAGAAGAGGGCGCTCACCCTTAGACCCCTGTGGTGATCTGCGTTAGCTCCGTCTTACCTCCGGCTAGAATTCTCCGATCCTCCGGACTCCGGCCTTCCGTCCCTCCGGTCTGACACGGATATAACAATTATCTTATAAGCTAGGGACTGCGTCATTGCATTGAGTTTGGCTCCGTGTATGGTTAGGTTACGTCGGATACAGTTGTCTACTATGTCCGGTTGGCTTTTCTCAGCTCCTTGGGCTGCCAGTTTGTCAGCTGCCTCGTTGCCCTCTATTCCAGAGTGGCCTTTGACCCACTTTAAGCGTGTTTTCGCCCGGCATTCCCGGATTTTGGCCGCCGTTGTTTTGATCAGATCGTTGTTGGCGACGGTACAGTAGCCTTCATCTTCCCATTTCTGGAGGTGTTTGGTAAGGCCATCTATGGCATATCTGGAGTCGCTTAGGATATCTAGAGGCACATTTGGGGGGTATCTTCAACCGCTTCCTTGATCGCTAGGAGCTCCGCTACTTGGTTTGATAGTCCCAGCTCATCTGGGACCTTGATCACTTTATTTCTGGTGTCATCTTCCCTATAGAAGATCCCCAAGCCCGCTGGCGCATTGTCTTTTCCGTTGTTCAGTGCGGATCTGTCTGTGTATACAGTTATTTTTTGATTGGGAATTGGGGCGTGAGCCGTGAATGGTGCCCTTTTAGTGAGGCTCGGCTCTTATTTGGGCTGTGTGAAGATGCGGAAGGTGTCCGATATTTCTCCATGGGTTGTCACCTTCGGGTTGAACTCCACCCAGTCAGGGTCATCTGGGTCCTCGGGTTTATATCCTTCTTCATAATCCTCTGGGTGTACACGGAGGGGGTTCCACTTGTCATGTAGTGAGTTGAGCATATCCCGGGCTCGCGTGTAGCATTTATGGGGGTTTGCACATTTCCGCGGTCTGCACTCCCGTCTTATTTCCTTGCAGGCCTCGCATTTGCAGTTTTTCCTGGCTCGGTGGCCGTTAGAGGCAGGTTTCCGTGCAAGGTCCTCAGCGTCGCCTACAAGGCGCATTTTATGATTGTTCTTGAGGCATTTGACTGTTACTCCTTTGTTGAAAAGGCGGCGTGTCGCTTCAGACTTTTTTGTGGTACCAAATGGGCATATCTCTTTGGATTTTCCGTGAAATGGCCAAGCCGTCCATTTGTACATCACATTTCTCTCCTACCTTGATCATCTTCTGGAGGTCTTCACTGAGGCCCGAGAGTTTGGGTCTCCAGGTTTTAAGGTACGGGCACATTCGCACTGCAGCGTCAACATTTCGGGCTGAGCCAAGTGCTTTGATGGACAGTATTTCATCTGTTGCATATGCCCAGAGGGGTCTGTCTTCACCAAATGTTAGGTATGATTTTAGCCACGTTATTGAGATGGCCTCGTTTCTCGCGACAATGTCAAGGAGATTCCTTCGAGGTCTTTTGGTGCATATATTGTCTCTTTATTTACTGTGACATGTGTTTTTCCAGCCCACAGAAAGTTCCTCACACGTTTTTCTAGCCTCTCTTCAATTTCCTTGGACATCCCTTGTGCCTTGGTCAGGTATTGTGTCATGCCCCCCACTACCATAAGGATGATAAGTCTTCATTCTTCCATTGTGGGGTGACCTAGTTCCCACTGATCTAGTGCAGCATCAATCTTTTCTAGGGCCCGGGACCATGTGTCCACTTGCACTACATCATTTCCGACCCAGGCCCCTAGTGTGCATATCGGTTCTCCATCATCAGCTATCTTTATGTAGTCTTCAGCTTTTGTGCCATCTTCTCGGTTAACACATCTCGTCTCCCGTACTGCGTCCCGGTATTCCGGGTTTCCGATGGGTATCATTTCCGTTTTTTTTTATGTTGAATTTGGCGCCAGAGGCAAGGCACCATTCTTCCAGGATCTTTACTAGGTCAGCGAAGTCGTCCCCCCACTCGAGGTACACTAGGGTGTCGTCTGCAAATAGGGTCGCTATGATACATTCTTGCAGTTCGATAATTCGATAGCCGCTGAATTTCCATGTGACACCCCCCGAAATTTCGACAATCTTACGGAAATTTCCGACTTTTTATCGCCACTGGGGAGGTTGTCACAGTTTAGAAATTCGATAAGGTGCCCGTGACGCGTGCCATCGACCATATTTCGATATCGATAGAGGGTGCGTGACACGTGACTTGTTGTACAGTACCCTTCCTCTTGCTCAAAGCACAGCTCTCCCTCTGACATCCCACCGAGTCAATGGTCAATGATATTATTGCGACCGTAAATTCATTGGTAGAAGTGCCGGTTCGGATCCAGCGCGAGTCCTCAAGACGTACAACAGTGACCTAAAGATTCTGATTTTGCCCAGATATGAGCCACATTGCGTGATCGTTGCGCTTCCTAGTTAGGACTATATTGTCTGACGAATCCCGGGTGCTAAATTGCGGCACCCAGGTGTTGTTATGCGGGACCGTGACATGTAATGGCCATCTATCCATCCACCTACCTCCTGCGTCCGAACCCGGCGTTGGTGGCCCGAATTGAAATTACGTTGATATTCCCCGTCAAATAAACTCTCGGGAAAAAATTGAACGCCCTAAGTGCTATGTTCCGGCGAGGGGACACTCGATTACTAGTATACGTAAGTTATAAATGGCACGAATAACGACCCAAAGCAGCTAGAAGGCCTGTCAAGTGCTTCGGGAGTATGGCGTGATGCAGGGCGCAACAAATGCTGTGCTGCAGGACCTTGGCCACCGCCATTATACGTTCATTTGCCGCCTCGCATCAGGCTGTAATGACCCAGTGGTCACCTACTCAGAGCCACATTCTGTACTAGGGCTCCAACCGTTTAGTTTTTGTTTACAAAGGCCCGTAAACTAAACGGTAAATCGTTCAAAACGTTTGCAAACGTTTATAAACATTTAAAAACGAATATATTTGTTTGACCAAATATATTTATTGGGTGTGGAAGACTGCAGTTTTGACTTGAATAAAGAAAGTGGAGGTCTCTTACCCTTTGTGAGAGCCATATATGGTTTTCATACCTTGTTGGCCTGCATGGACGGGCAGGCTTCCCCGACATAGGTGTACTGCCATCGGCAAGTTGAAGTCCGAGATGCCCGGGGTCACCATCGAACTGAGCACAAGGATGTATCACACTGAACCAGTCTAGATTTGTGTTCAAATTGAAGTTTTACTCATTGCTATGTAGTTTCTGAATGAAATTGCACAGTGAAATAAGGTACAAGATCAGTTAAAAATCCCTGCAAATAATATTGCCATTTGAACCATTTGTAAACTGCTTGTAAAACATTTACCGGGGCCCGTAAACCAAAAGGATCATTAATCCATTTACAAATGTTTGGAAACGTTTAAAAACGGAAACGGTTAGAGTCTTATTCTGTACTAGTAGGTGAACTTCCCTCAACACTTTTTTTTTCCTTCAGGATTGCGCGAGGGAGCAAATACCTTTTGAGGTAGTACACCCGTTCATTTCGTTCAGATCATGGCTGCTGCGGTATTCATCACTCAACCTTGTACTCGTTTGTGGTCCTCGGCATCCAGAACAAGTTATGCTTCTCGAAGTTTCCCAAGAGTTGAACGGAGAATGATATTGCCTCACTCTTTCCCCTTTCCTCAGTGTTGAGTAGCATGCCCATACTCTGTTGTCGTGGTATATGCCACAAATCGATTTCTCGGTATGATTAGGTTCACTTTGCCCACCTGCTAGCTCATTGTTCCGATAGCGCTCGCTTTTATACAACCGTACCATAATACGTCAACGCCCCCAGCGACTTGGAGTCAGAAGAATGGCTGAGTTTTTGGTTGTGTTGTTGGTGAATGTGTGCTTGATTTGTGTTCATTTTCACCTTTGACTGATTTTTTTTGGTCCATTCCGAAAAGGTTATCGCTACATCTGTTCAGTCCCGATTGGCTCAGCTGGTGATTCAATTTTGGGTTGAATTCTGGGTGCATGATCTTTGGTCCTGATCTTCAACTTGACTGACCGCTCTTCCTGCATTTCTCAGTCGGTAATCTGACATTACTACAAGTTACCGGCTGGATCTTTTTGGTAAATCTACAGGCGATTGCTTCGTTCAACCGTTGATCTTCATTTTCAACTTGACTGACCTTTCACCCCCAGATTCACTGTTGTCTAACAACGGCCTCAGAATGGACACCATCACGCTGGATTCTACACGATTGATAACACTCAAGTGCGTTCCGTTACCATAATAGGTCCTAGCTTGGTTCCTAGATGACTCGCTCACTGAGTCTTCAGACACTGCACCTCGACTGAAGTGCCTTCGCGCCGTGAGCCTCAGTTTTTAACAGATGATTGTTACCATGCTGACTTTGGCATCGATGTAGTCGTTTTAAATATGTGGATGCTGCCTGGCTGGATAAAAAGTGACTCCTTAAGCAGAGCTCATCCTGAACTAGACTGACTTTTTTCCGTTTGGGTCAGCTTACAAAAAAACGATACCCTCATAACGCTCAATTTTCAAGACAGGGACTTGGACACTTCTTCCTCAGACTCAGGTAGGTTTTGTGCACAGTTCTCATGAAGCGGCTGATCTCGCTTACTTAGATCTACAACGTCTTCAAGCTCAATTTTTGGCTCTATAGAGGTGCACTCAATATCTCATTTTCCTTCTCCGAACGGATCTATAGGCTGAATTTCACCTTAGTTGGAAAGACTGCCCTCATATCCAGGTGAATTGACCTCGTATACAACTGAATTGAACCATATACATATCTGTTCTTTTACTCAGATACCGTGAATATAAGGTATACTTGTATTGGCTCGAATACTTGAAAGAATAATTCAAATCGACTCACAGCCATTAGTTTGCTACTTGGACGGACTCAGCTCCAAGTGCGCTTCAATCACCTTTGTTGTCTGGAACAATTATTTTTGATCAGAGATGGTTGTAGAATTGCACCGTTTATTCAGCGGTCCAAAGGTCGAAACTATGGCTGATTGAAGTAAGTTGACTCGAATGTTTCGTTCAAAAACTATGCAGCTTACAATATCTAGCTAGTCAAGCTATCCGCTTATAGATTTGTGCTGTGAAACCCGAAGAAAGGAAGGAAGTCAATGTGAATAAACTAATTGCATTTCATTTGTTGTCTTGTCTCGGCGCATTCACGCTACTGACTTATCTTTTCATGCAGATCGCTTTTCAACAGGAAGGCTCTTGCTTTTGCCATCAAGCTGCAAATGCCGAACCATGGTTAGGTATGTTCATTTCCGCTTGAGCATTTGACCCATTTACTCATCGATTCAATTCATGATTGTGTCGCCTTACTCAGAGCCTTCGATGATTGAAATCATGGTCACTAAGATTCCAGGTGAGTTGACTTCGTCGATAGATTCAGTTGCCTTGATGGCACTCTATGGCAGTTATATTATTAAAGGAAATTTAGTCGAGTTCAAACAAAGCCGGGTGCGTTAATTATCGTCTTATTCTCGGGAGTTTTCTTCCACTTACACAAACTCTCACGTCTCAATAAGAAAGCCCCGCGCGATGACCTACAGGTAAGTAAATAGAATCCCCGTGTGCTCACATGACCGCGCTGACTTTTGGGTCTTTCTTCGGCTTGCAGGGGCCTAGCTTTGAAATCGACCCCCAGCTGGTGCAAGAAGAATACCGACTTCTCAAAGTGCGCGGGTGACCGCGCAGGGTGCTCGCGATGCGAAAGTGAGCGATTTGTTCTGTGCGGGCGGGGACTTGCCGCTGACACCGCTAATCTTTGCTTACTGGTTCGAGCGCAAGCGCACGGCGGTGGACATTGGGGGATGGTATGACTATTGGGGCCGAGTAGAGCACAGGCGCGCGCGCAGGTGCTGAAATGTAGTGGAATATATTCAATATTATAACTTACAGACATAGAAAATGTTTCCCTCCCATTTCAACCCCAGCCGGTCCAGTTCAAGCTGCAATAGACAGCAAGTGGACCGAAGATAAGTAACTATAAGCAATTAAATAAATTTGATATTTCTTTGAATGATGGCACACTGACCTCCCAGATATTAAAACTGCTTGTCCGTGTGCCGTCGACAAGCAGCAACAATGTCAGCTTCTTACACATGAAAACATGGTGCCTACCAGAAATGCACCTGCAATTAGTAATGCATTTACCGTGCACGTCGCTGCGGCGGTGTCCCAGGTCCTTTGAAGCACCATGCTTCGCATACCCTGGTCTTGCTTCGATCATGTCTCAGTAGATTCACATCATGGTCTACTAGGCTTCTGACACCTCTTCCGACTGCTTCGGTTGCTGCTAGGCTCATTACGAATACTAGTAGTCCTGTGCGGACTCATGTTCCGGCCTTCATTTATCCTCTCATAGCTATCCCACCGTCATGAACGCCACTATTCGCTACCAGGGATTACGCTATTCCCTATCTGAAATGAACGCTCGAGACAATTTTTGAACTCCCTTATGTGCTACGTTCATGCCTTCATATATCCTCTACTGGCTAGCGGACTCGCATAAAAGGCCATAGTCTTCTCCCAACACTCTCCAGTTTTCATTCGTCTACCACTCAAACCATCAGTAACAATGCGCTTCACTTTCACCTCTGCCTTCCTTGTCAGCCTCGAGCTGTTGTGTGCACTTCGCGGCGGAAACGCGGCGCCGGCCCCCCAGGAGACCGGGGTAAGTGTGACGTTCAGTTACGTTGTGGGGTGTTTAATATTTCACGTTGCACAGGCGCTCGGATTGCGCAGTGAGGAGCAATACGTTCGCAGGCAGGTCGGCGGATGGAACGGCTGGCCCACCGGGCGTTGAGATGATGGGCGGGGTTGCCAGGCAAATAGATGCCGCAGAAGAAATTGTGTCTCCTCACTTGAATCTTCATGCCTTTAACGTTATGTACCGATCTGGATGACCTCTATTTGTTCGTTGAAGAGTGTACACGTCTTACGGAGCCTCGAAAATTGAATTGAATGTATTGTCGGAATCGTCATTGACGCGGGTCGAATGGGATGAGAGTGAATAAAGTAACTTGTGGGAGCTAACTTTAACTTTGATAGCCTCTTTGGTTTGGCGGGCCGAACTTTACTTAACTTTATGGTACTTTTCCCACGCGTAGCGAAACTAACTTGTTGACAGCTAACTAGTACGGTTCAGAAAACAAGGCGGCAAGATGTCCTTGGAGGATGTCTGGTGCATCCACCGGGCTCTTATCACTCATGGAGCAAGGTATGCTCTTACTCATTCACATTGTTTGATGCCGGCCTTCCGCACTAGCTCACCGCCGTTGAAACTTCTGGCTATGATCATAGGCATCACTTCACAAGCTGCAAGGGAATCAAGATTCAATTGTTGCTGAAATCGACTGGGATATGCTGAGGTCTGCTAGATATGCTCAGTTCTGCTGGGATCGTTCTTTCACCACAGGGATATATTTCAGCAGTAATATATTTAATATGTTATCGGCTACGGTACAGCGTATGTTACGGGTCCGATCACTGGTCACTGCGTCATGCAGTCCCCAAGAAACCCTCGCCTGCTTCCCTCCACTCTACGAGTCTCAGGCTGCCATCCGCCCATTAACCCTAACTCACCTCAATATTGGTAATTTGTGGGGTCTGCTGAAGAATGCGTGAGTTCATCGCACAGGACATATTACACAGTAGTTCTCATACCGTCATTTGAATGCTATTGGACATGTACAACAGGCACAGCGCATGCATGGCATGATAAGCTAACATGCCAAAAGTTGACATACAAAACATTCATAGCACTGATATCACTTAAAGGTGAGTTATTGTACTGTCGAGAAAGGCAGAGGAAGCGGCCAAGAGAGCGCTCATGGTAACGTGTATTGACGTGGGCACTAAAAAGAAAAATGTCAGCAATGTGGACGGAAAGAGGACGCGAGAGTGAAGGAGGGGGGAGACAGAGGGAGATGGTAGTGGTACAAGATGCATTGGACTCGGACGCCGCCACGTTCAAAATGCATTCTCCTGTAGCTTTGCCAAAAATTAATCATGATGTGTGTCTCATGAAGATCCCATTCCTTTCGGGGTATAAAAAAGACTTCTCTCATGTTCTATCCACCACATCCAATGTATTGGTTGTTCATTTCTCTGAAAAACAACACAGTATATATATTACACTCAATCGCTGCATTCCGAGTCAACTCTTCGAATCTGAGTAATTTCTTGTTGTTCATTTGATCACTTGCCCCTACAATGTTGGGTGAATGGTTTTTAAACCAAGAGAGCAGTTCCCTTATCGCTGAAATATTGAAGGCAGGTCCAATGTCGGTTGAATTCTGCTGCAGGTGCATGGCAACTTGAACTTGCAACTTAATTCCTCCAATACACTCGATTGTGCGCTGAAAACACAGATCCCTGATAATACTAGGCCCTGGTTTGCTTCCTACTTGTTTTTACTTCCTGTTACTTGAAGTTACTTACAGTTACTTTAAGTTACTTTAAGTTAACTTTGCCCACCAAGTTAGACCAGCAAAAGTAACTTCAAATCACTTCAAGTTAACCATAAGTTAGTTGGGCAAAAGTAACTTTTGCCATCTGATGGCATCATTTAAAGTTACTTAAAGTTACTTTCGCTCACTTTACTTTACTTGCCTGCCACAAGTAAAGTAACATTACTTTTGGCAGGCTAAGTTAGTTTTGCCACGTAACTTTAGTAACCATCCTTGCATTGTTGAAATAAGCTCAGAAGGTTAGGATTGTTGCAAGAGGATTTATCTCTTTGCAAACCAGTAAGTACTACAGGAATAACTACAAGACTTTTATACTACTCGGAAAGCTGATTGGTAAGTAAACAGTAAGCAATTAGTAAGTAAGACTATGGAAGAATATACTGGAACATTCTGCCCAAGTACCCTTAGTAAGGTACTGCGGCTTCATATTCCAACATGCATCCCCATATCAAGCTTGGAATCTGTGTCTTAAGAGTGTTTAGATGCATGGTAAAGTTTGTGTAAACACTTACAGCAGGAGCTCTTCCCAGACAATGTCGGTATTACATGTGGATGAATCACCTTCATTTTACAGAATCAACACATTGTTTGCATCGGGAACTTGTTTCAGGGCAGAATACAACTGGCTGTGTGAGAAAACAGGTCGGCACAGGTTGAGTGCGAGCTTTCAAATGGTTAATCCTTGGCACCTGTTGAAAGATGTTGCATAAGAAACTGCCAGAGAGATTTACTTTCAGTGAACAACATAATTGAACCCTTGAGGCTGGAAGTGGAATCTGATCTGTGGGATGTGAAGTTGCATCTGAAGACACAATGATGTTAGTAGATTTTGCACAGAGCATCATTTAAAACATATGGGGTCAACCAATCTCTCTGCAACTGTGGACGAAATCGTTTCCACTTCCACCATGTATCAGAAGAGATTGCAGACTATTACCCTGGTATTTTTTGTGAGGTGACAAGAAGCATCAAAATTTCAGGGCAATTGGCATGTGGCTCCAATAGGGTGTATCACAGTTGGGGATTTCGCCGGATTTCGAGCTGGATTTCGCTTTGATTTCGCGTTGGATTTCAGCCCAGCGTGACAACGGGTGGCGGTGAGAAAATCAGCGAAATCAGCCGGCATCGCGGCTCAATCAGGTGCATAATCACATGTGGTGGCACGTGAACAGCAAACAAGCCACGCAAACTGATATTCGACGCGTTACCGACGCATTATCTGATCTTTGAAGTGATAATAAGCGTGTTTCTTAGCGATTCCTTTCTCTATTAATCAATGCCCACTCGCAGCGACCGCCAACAGGCCTCAGATGCCCTCGCTCAGGCATTTCTCGTCAACCTCATCGCCAAAATGGAGGCTGAGCTGGCAAATGACGACTCTGACTCCAACACTAGCAGCTCGGACTTGGATTCGGATGAATCTTCATCATTCTCCTCGTCGTCTTCAGTGTCTTCCGATGGGTCTGATGAAGAGATGACCGCAGCGGAAGAGTACATACACAACCTAGCGGAACTTTATTCCCAGCGTTACCTCGCCGATCGGGAGGAGATCCCTAAATCTGCTGAATTCCTTCATCTACTTCTGCATGTCTACAAACACTCCCGCCCTGCTCTATTTCGCTCATATCTTCGCATTGAGCCGGATTGCTTTGATTCTTTGGTAGCAGCCATCTCGGGTGATCCTGTCTTTCACAACAATTCCAAGACTCCCCAAATGCCCGTCGAGCACCAACTAGGTATTGCACTCTATCGATTCGGACACTTTGGAAATGCGGCAAGCACCATGAAAGTTGCTTTGCAGTTTGGAGTTGGATATGGAACTGTTCGCCTGTGCACGAGTCGCGTGATGAAGGCGTGTTGCTCCAGCCAGTTTCGGAATGTAGCGGTTCAGTGGGCAAGTGCACAGTCGAAGGAAGTCGCAAAGCAGTGGGTCGAGGACACTTCCTGCCCTGCTTGGCGGGATGGATGGCTTATGGTTGATGGAACCCTTATACCCCTTTTCCAACGACCTGCATTTTTTGGCAACATATGGTTCGACCGGAAGTCGAATTATTCGCTGAATGTACAAGTACGCTGGTTGCTTCCATAAATCACTCCTGAATTGACCTCAAAACTTAGCTTATTTCGACTCCTGACCTCCAGATTATTGACTACGGAGTGGGCTTGCCTGGCAGTCAACATGATGCAACAACCTGGGAGGAAACACGCATTCCATTGGAATGCTCTTGACACGGGAAATCGAGAGGGGCTAATATGGTCGCTGTCAATGGCTGTCAAAACATGATGGCGGTTACGTTTGGCTCGGGAGACGTCCAAGAAGCAAGAGAATGCCAAGATGAAGGCATTTGAAGAGTTGTAGCATACCTTTGTGTGTTAAAATTATTCAATCATGTTTGCGATTCATACAGGGGGGGAAAGGCTAAAGAACATTTGAGAATATCCTTTTATTCAGCAAATTTCCCCGTCAACGGTCGTAACGGGTGTGACGGACAGGACCCGTCCGTCGGCTCCTCCTGGTTGAACCCTCAACGGACGGGTGACGCCCGTTGGTTGAATATGACGGCCGTTTTCCGACCCGTCCCGTCGACGGGCCGTGTGTCTCGGAGCCCTACACAGCAACATAACATCCTCCTGGAGCCAGATGAATGGGTGTGGGCGGACTCGGCCTATCCACTGCAGAAATGGTGCCAGGCACCATACTGTGCCACGTTGTAGGGGAGCAACGCCCCGAGGACCGTGACAATCCTGTTGCCTCTTTTTCAGGCAACGAACCTGCCCGTGAGCGTGACCGTTGCATGAAAAGGCAGCCATCAAATATGTTATTCTGGTATTGGCCAGGGACTCTAGGTGGTTTCTAGGTGGTTTCTAGGCTTACAATATCAACCCATAAGACCAGCTGTGAAATTACTTGGTTCAGGCTGATTTTGGACAATATCTAGGACTCGGAATGTTTGTCAACATTTTCTTTGATATGTCACGATCTTTTCGAGGCAACCAACCTCATCGTGACAGTGACCGGCCAGAAATAAGGCAACGCAACGGACAGCCCGTGACCGTGACCGTTGCTCCCTTACAACTTAGCTCAGTATAAAGCGTGTGTTCTCATTCGTTCATGACTGATTCGGGACTGACCTTTATTAGACCAGAAAAGGATGAACCGGGCAATGAGACGTACAACTACTATGTCTCTGCTGTGCGTATACGGTCCAAACACTGTGTCGGTTTTTTGAAAGGTCGTTGGTCATCTCTTCGCGGTCTCCGTGTTGCAATTGATGGTGCAAAAGGACTACGGTATGCTTCATTGTGGATTGTTGCTTGCATTAACCTCCATGCATTTGCGATGAAACATGAAGACAGCAATTTTATTTCGGCAGATCGCTTTCTAAAAGATGGAAGGGAGTATCGTAAACGGATGAGCGAGCTAGAAAAGACGTGGAGAGAAGAACGCCAACGGGTAGCAGACGAAGCAGAAGCAGTACGGAATCAGGACGTGAAATAGGGTTGTTGGAAGGTAAATTGAAGAGGGAGGAGTTGAAGGAGGAGTTATTTAAGTATCTGCGGATGGAGGAATAATGTACGGAATCGAGATAATACCTACATAAGTGTCGGATCAAACGCGAAATTAGCAGACTTGTCCAATTGGCTTGGCTAAATGGCTTGCGCCGCTTAGCGGAGTTTAAATTTGGCTGGGCAGGCGTGGCGGGCGTGGCTTGTGGCGTGGCGTGACTTGTGCTCGCTTATCACCAAGCCATTCCACTGTAAGTATTTCGATGATATCTCCTGCAGTATGCTTCCGTGCCTTTTTCCTTCATACACATCTTCCTACATCCATCCCTGTCTTCCATGCCGCAAACTTTATTGGCTGGAAACATGACCTGTGATCATCGTTGAGCGCCTCCGGCGAGCAAGCTTACTCATATTTCTGGTTGAATATAGCTACGTGTCGGTTCCCAGTACTGCGAACTCAATTCGTTTGATCTAACACCATGTTTCTTCCTTTTGTTCGAACGCTTCCGAAATACTTCCGGTATCAGTTGAATGGAATCATTACCAATGCCCCTTCTCCAACACTACAACAATACTATCAGCCACCAGGTACTCGGCCACCTTAGCAATTATCATCATTTCTAGGCTACTGTAAGCTATCATCACGGTCGGTTTGGACATTAAATCAAAGGTATATATCCTCTGAATTGTTGGAAATATTTTGGCGGATTTTGGGACCTGCTATAGTGCTACCGTGAATTTCTTTTCGGCTGCATGCCCAAATAGGCAACAAACAGGGTAGTCGGCCACCTCACCGCACAGGCCGCTGATGCCAATACTGGGCCCAAAATGTATCCGGATGCAAACATCAGGTCCATATGTGGGATTGTGGATAGTATGGTGTGCATATTATCTAATAGGAAGGTATGTAAGCTATTCCAGTGCGTGGCTAGAGAAAGTGACCATGTATGTTCAGTATACAATGCAGGGCGACTATTAGGATGTATGGGTGTATGAATAACCAAGCAGCTACATCTCTAGAGACCAGAAACCCGGTCAAAAACGCTTGGACTTCCACGACACCAAAATGGCATGTTTCAAGATAATCAATGTTATGCTAGGTATAACATAGATAAAATAGGGATCAAGACTTTTAAGCATGGGTTAAGTCACCAAAAAAGCCCATGTCAAGTGCCAGACCCATAGCTTCATTGGTGCGTTGGATACGGAGTGATTTCACTGTAGCTGATGTGAATGTGAGGCAAGTCTTCCTTGCTATTGTGTGTAGTGTTATCCTTGTTCTTCGAGCAGTGCTGTATCAGAGGCAAATGCTACGCATTGGGGCAGCAGAATGAGCCCATGAAGTCGGAAAATGATGGAGAATTGGTGGAAAACGAGTGGGGTCGAGTGTGGGTGGCAAGGCTGAATTAAGAAATGATGGCTCACACGGCGCGGATCCTGATCAAAGTTCGCGTAACTTTCGGCCGAAACATCACTCGGCCTTGTGCCCGTGCAGAATGGCTTGTTTCGGGCATGGGTGTGAACCCTGCATGTATACCAGATGGGGACAAGGCGCTCAACGCAATGTTCAGCGCCATTCCATCAAAAAGTGCGCGCTCGGTGTTGCAGGGTTCTAGAGCCGGGCCGTAGACTCTGGAAATGGGTCGGTAGTCTGTTGAGAGGTCGAGGGAATGCGAGATATAGAAATAGAGAATGAGTCTCGAGACGTAGAGTACGAAAGGAGCGAGAAAACAGAGTAAAAATGTCGAAGAAATAGAATGTGATCGTATGACGTGATTCGGGGGTTGCGGGTGGCTAGGATGCCCACTGGCGGCGTTACAGAAGTAGGGGTCGAGGTCCTCCGATGGATCCTCTAGGCGTTTGCCTTGCACTGGCCGCGGTTGTGGTGGTACGAAGGTAAGATTGAATGATCTGGCACTATTTACCTACAAACAATGATGTAGCCGATGGTAAAAATAAAATGATTGCAAAGTCAAAACCATCGTGTGGAAGGAATTCCACACTCCGGTCGTCCGACCCTGCAACATCGGGTGTTCTGGTACAATAAATGCTGGCTTTTAAGCGTGACCACACCATTTTTGGTGAAGAGTTGCGACCCCCAATCTTTCGACGCAGCTGGCTGTCCCACTTCCCTCCAACAGATCCCATACCTGTTTTGGTAATGACACGTTGAAGCATAAAGGGAACGAAGAAATTGATGCGGGGCAGTGGGCCAAAATGAGAAAACTTGACCCAACGCAAGAGCGGATAGGCGCCAGGATCACTGTGTCAAAGTACAAAGGAGATGATAAGATGAGGACGAAAAAACCGGTAAAATGTGCCAGAACTCAGCAGCAAAAGCCCACCGGGGTGAGAGCAATAGTGCGACCACTCGGCGCACTCGTACATGAAACAGGTAATGTCGATGATCGGGCAGTGGGGAGCACTTTGCAGATAAATTGGGCACGAAGATGTCCAGAAAATATCCCATCCATCTCGGCGCCTTCATTCATAGCGTAAATTCTAATTATGGGGTGGATTAGAATGTTCTTATTTCCTGAATTATTATGACTGTACTATCGGCCACCAGGTAGTCGGCCACCCCTAGGTAGTCAGCCACCTGTGAATATCTGATGAAGGGGTTGGAATTTATGAACAATTGAACTCAAGGGACCAAGTACGACCCTTGAGGACCTTCCATGTCAGATTTCAAGCCACTTTTGCAAGCCCAAAAGTTAACTCTTGTGTGTATCACAAGCCAATTGGCCTGCAAGCCATGCCTAATTTGCACTCAAGCCATTTTGCATGGAGATGAGCTTTGTTAGCGCAAGCCACGCCCAAGGCCTGCCACACAAGCCTGACAACAGCAAGCCAACAATTTCTAGGAGAGTGATGAGTAAATTGATAACAATGCCTCTCCCTGTGGTCGTAAATTCATCTCTGGACATGATTAAATACAGCAAGTGATCTTCCAGGATGCAGAGAGTAATTTATGATCTTTGACTTGCCATGCTGGTGTATTTGGCTTGAGCAGAATGGCGTGCCAAGTTGCAGATGAGCCATTATGCTTAAGCCCACGCCCAACCCATGCCCGTGCCCAGAAATCCCCAAGAGCTATAGTTAGTTTAGTGAAAATTAGATTTGACTAGTTTGCAAGCCATGCATACCTTTTCGACAAAATGGCTCGCGCGCCATTTTGTTTGCAGTGATTGAGCAAGGACATATAAAAATTCTTGAGTCTAATATAGAACATTGCATGTGTAAATGTATGATTTACAGTTGTTTCTACACCTAATCCTTCCCATAATTAAATATTTTCCGTCGCAAGCCAGACGCCCCCGCCCGTTTGATGGCATCAGACAAAGTAGCTTGTGACCCCAACTAGCATGTTCAACTTTGGTCAACCCGGTGTCAATTCATTGATACATTGGTGAAAAATACCAGTATCAAGTAAATCACATATGCCTACAATGGTATTGACCCAAAAATAATATGACTTACCCGACTTTTCATCGCAAGCCGTGCCCACGCCCGTTTTGGTGGCTTCAGGCAGAATGGCTTTGCGCAAGCCACTTTGTTCCTCAAGCAATAGAGTGATTTCTTGGCCTATCCTGGGCTTAGGAAGCCTCCGTATTATCCCTCTGTGCTCATTTGGATGGTGTGCAACATGGTGTAAACGGAATAATTGCATAATTATGCAGATTCAATAATTTTCTGTAAAACCATAATCCAACCGTCGTCAAACAACAATCGCTGCAATGAGAAACAGGCGTCTGGAGGGTTTGCATCTCTTGGGGTATCTGAAGCCTTTTCCCGAAGTAATTAGATAAATTTTCTGCATGAGGTACCAAAACACTTGCATAGTTCAAAGTCGAGTGAGTTGAATTTTGATTTTGTGAATGTCTTTACATGGCGAACAGTTCTCATAGTTTTCACTGCAGTCAGGAGTAATAAAGCATTCTCTATCCGTTGAATATCACAAGCCATCTGGCTTGCATCTGGAGTGTGAGTTGTCTGCATCGTGTGTCACGGCGTTGACGAGAATTACTTAAATATTAAAATCATGAAATTAATGGTGCCTCAGGCATCTGCAGGGGATGTATAGTAATGCATCTACCACATTACATTTAGACCTGTAGTCCTAGATATTGAGCAATGAGCCCAAGCCACTTTGTTGATGGTAGACTGGCGGAATGGCTTGCCAAGCCAACAAGGTGGCTTGCAAGCCGAAATGCCGGGCGTGGGCGATGCCACCCAAATCCACGCCCACGCCAGAAACAAGCCAATCCGCGCTGGTGCAAGCTACTTTTGCAAGCCAAAAATGTCACTCTCCGAAATTAGGAGGGGGAGCACTGGCACTAAAAGCTGGCGCCCCAGGACCATACATCCCCATCGCAGGTATAGGGGCGGGCGCATTGTGGCGCATGACCTCAAACTGCATCCGCCGCTCCAGGAGCTGTAGCTCATGAGCGCGCTGACGTTCGGCTTCGCGCTCTTGGTGCTCCAGGCGCGCCATCTCCAAGTGGGTCTTGGCATCGTATTTGGCCTTCGCGCGAACAGTCCATTCGCGTTCCCTGACCTCAGTAAGCTTTATCTGTTTGGCATGATTCTGGGTCGTCAGGTCTTGGATGTGATCGTGCATTGATTTGCGATTAACGCCGCGGGCGCTCGAGAGTGGTGGAGCGCGGGCTTCTGCTTTAACCTTCACCACGGGTGTGGCTGCCAAATTCTCGTCGTCGTCGTCGTCGTCGTCTGGGATGGGTGCTGGGGACGATGTATCCCAGTTGGAAAGCTTGGACTCATCATCTGAGTCGAGATTCACCGGGGTCTTGTATTTTATTTCAGATGGAACAAACCGAGAAAGAAGGATAACGTACCTCGCCGTCACGGTCTAGAATGCTGAGATCGACACGTGTCCCGCTGTGGGCGACAGCGGAACGATCTATGACCGGGCTTGACCCTATCAAGTCAATCATCCGCTTATACCACGGAAACTTCTGTTGAATCAAATCTAGGATTTTTTAGGGAGCACGCGAGGTCGTTGAGATAAAGGACGCACCCCAAGCGTTCGCAATGACTGTATCACTTTTAATATCATCCTCCTTGTCCGCTGCGACCAAGCCGTGTCCCGTTTCACCGAGCTTCTTGCGCCACTTGCCGTACGCTGTTTTCAGCCTGCAGCGCGAAGGTAAATGGACCCTATGAGGTACGTAAATTTAAAAACTCACGATGCGACACGATTCTTTATGACTTTTGCTAGCTCAGACAAGTCGTCGGCCGTGTACTCGGTGTCCGTTCAGCTACGTCAGCCTGGATTGCCGGCAGCTTCTTCCCTCCCGTGTCGACCGGGCCCTGAATTCCTTTGTCAAAGCCGAAGGCCTGCCGATAGCGGGGCTTGCTCTCGATGACCGTGAGCAACTCATCTGTCATCGGGTGGAATTCCTTCTCGGACCACCTGTTGTGCCGTGAGTTGCTCAGAAGACGCGTCAAATTTAGCACTCACTTGACAAGGGGCGGATTACGCGTCGACTTCGCGTCCTTTTTCATGTCCTTCTTTCCCCCACGCGTCCCCGGACGCGCCTGGACATCCTGATTTTCTTTTTCCTGCTTCTTAGACCTCTTTGACGCGTTCTCCTGGCTGGCCTTGGCAAGAACAAGCCGTGCCTTGAGAATATCAACCTTACTGGACATGAGGGAGGGCGCAGCGGACGCGACGAGAGTGAAAAAGATGCTTTGAAACTCCGCTCACGGTGCCGACATCACGCCATCTTCCTTTGCCCCGATTGGGTCATGTCACACAGTGACCGTTGCTGAAATCCAACGCGAAATCAAAGCGAAATCCAGCTCGAAATCCAGCGAAATCCCCAACTGTGATACACCCTATTATCACATTCACATAGCAAACTATGCGTTTCGCTAACAAGAAGACATGAATTCGCGGTGACCTGGGAAGTTTTGGCCTCCATGGCGCCCATTTTTATAGCGAAAGTCACACAGTGGTTTTTCGTCATCTGGTTTTGCGTAAAAAAGGACGATCTACAGAGTGACGGGAACTCGACACAACTTTTTTTGAATCGAGGGAGACAATACAGCGGGGTTCATCTGACATAGCGGACGTACATTAAACCATCTGTCCACCGATAATTTGTCATATTTGTTTAAAAAAGGTGTAATGCAACGGGAAGAACAATCGCTAGCCAGGAGGCCCATTTCCTCGAAGATGTGGCACTGTTCGGTGCAGAAGCCGTCGGTCCCGGTGCAGAGGAAGTGCCTGTTTGCACAAGGAAATTGAAAGTGATTGCTCACGCTCCAACGCACAAGTACATGTGAAGCTGTTAGTTGTGGGAACGATGGTCCAGCTTTCACTGTTCGAAAGTTCTCTCCAGCCGAACGGGATTTCATAAACTTGCGAAGACATGCTCGCGGATGCTCGGGTGCGTGGAAAGAATCCACAGCAAGTCAAATAAATATGTGCCCGAGCAAGCCTATTCTCGCTCAAGGAATCTCATGTACGTCCGTTTGTTTGGAAAAATGAGGAGCAAAGCTGAATTTATGTAAGTCCAGGAAGCTTGAAAGACTCGTAATCGAGCTTGAAAGTGGTCCCAGCAGTGAATGATTTGTTTGCGTCGAACCAACTTCAACTCAGAGATGTTTGGGAACTAGCATCCAGAGGAAAAGCCTCATGACCATCATGGCCAATATCCTGTAACACGCGTCAGAGCCTGAGCTCAGAGGTACGACCAGAGGGGCGTCTTACACTGGCTCCACGCTTTTGATCCCAGCTTTCGAAGAGATTGCGCCAGCTACGAAAGGCACAACGGCACCGCCAACAGTGGCCATCGCAGCCATCCAGGACATTGTGGCAGTGAGCAACCATGGGGGGAACAACTTTGCTGCTCGGTTCAATGCGAGAGGGTAAATGGGTCCCGACAAAAGGCCAACGAAGGCAACAGAGATGGCACCACCGATCAATGAAGGGACCAGCCAGACAACCAGCTGTAATCTGCAGATGTGCTTTCTTTAGAAAGTTCTCAAAGGGATACGTTTTCGCGAAAATACCCAATTGCGACCAAAGAGTAAACATAGACACCGCGATTTTCCCCAATCTCAGAATGCATTTAGGTACTCGGTAGAACGAAGCGTCAGATGAATTACCTTTTTGTTCACCCATATCAAAACGATTCGTCCTAAGGTTACCCCTTCGACTCGTGAACAACAAGAAGCTACAATGTGAATTTCTTTACTGACCACCTGCAAAGCCAGCGGCAATGTACCCTGCGGAAGGGCCACCTCCACGGACGGTGATCATGAAACTGACGGTCCAGCCTACATGCCCGAGAATTTACAATGCAAACTTGAGAATAAAAGATAGAAAAGCTGACCTGCATTTGCAACGCCTATTCCGACGTGCACAAAAAGGAAAAGGGCCATGATATGCAGTGCCTTCATGGTCAGGACCTGTCTCGTGTGACTGTGTGAACTAGGCCCTTTATCAACTTCTGCCTGGCCGAGTTGCGCAAGACATTCTGCGGATGTTGGAAAATTAGACAAATTTGGAAGGGAAATAACCATACCGTCTTGGGTTTTTCCGCGGAAAACAAAGAACAAAATCAGGATGTTGGATATTGTGAGCCCCAACGACACCAGATAGTGAAACGACCAGTGTTGCAATTGTGCAAATTGGGTGGACACAAGAGGAGCAGCAAAGATGCCCGCTCCTGAAGGGTCAAGTTTCAACCAGGATTAGTGCAACTAAGCGTAAACGCACCGTACGCAGCCTGGACGTAGCCCATTTTGGCTTCCGGATTCCTTGCAAAACTAGCTACGTAGCCGTTCGCTTGCGCATCCTTGGTTCGGACGCTGTTATTTTGGGAAGCTAATAGGCCGGTTGTGAAATTGTCCGTACCAATATTGACACGCCGATTCCATTGAGAAAGCATGATAGACCGAACACGGGGAATGGGAGTGCTGCTGCCTGCAGACTGTAGCCGATAACCTGGGAGAATGGACCTAGACGTAGTGTAATTGAGCTCGATCGTTCTCCATATACATGGCGAGTGTACCCAAGATCAAAAGCTACATAATCTGCTCAGTGAATGGTGTTCTTTAGAATATAATAAAAGACTGCCATACTTTGCCAAATCCGAGTTTCGGGGTCAATGACATGGTCAGTACTGCTCCTGTTATCGAACCCTAAATTGGTTCCCTTGGGTGATGGATCCAGACAAGACAAGACGACGCACTAGACATTGACATATGAAAAGCAGAGACACGATCAAATATCCAAGCTGAAAATCTTGAGGTCACTCGGTGAGACCCAGGGCCAAAATTCTCACATTGTAAACCTCTTGAATTCGCGGAATCAGTGGGCCTAAAGTTCCATCGTTCCTGAAACAGGCCTTCATAAAATAGTCTTGAAGTAGCGCTGCAGTACTCACCATCCCGCGAGGAATACGGCATAACATAGTACGACGGTTTGCCCCCTGCCTAGGGAGGATTTGTCGCCGCGAAGGTTGGTAAGGTTGCGAGGCAAGTGGTTCTGATTCGTTTTGTGGACTTTGGGGTACATGAGACTGCGCAGGCGGGTACACCGTTGGAGTCCCGAAAGTTTTCTCCATTGTGGATGCACTTTAGGTTACCTGTTCGTCTGTTTTATGGTCCTCGAGCCGAAGATCATGGGATTTTTTTGGCTGTGTGCTCGTCGGAGAAACATCGGATGTTTAAACTCGATGTCCTTACTGTAGTATTTCGTTCAATTCGTAAATGCACGTGACTTTTAATTTTTCCGACAAATCTCCAAAATCCGCTAAAATTGAGAAACAAATATTGCAGGGGTTTTCAGAAGTCGGGTGTGATGTGTGACATACGAATTGAACGAAATAGTACAGTAGGTTACCGAAACAGAGCGACAAAACCAGTAAATCCCACAAACAACAGAAAAATCTACCGGCAGTTGAACATGGAGGAAAATGGAAAGAAACAAGCTATCACGTGTTCATTCACACCTCAGTAAGTAACCCCAATTAAAGTTTCAGTAAAAATAACTATTATGTTGGAGCATATTTGTCATTAATTCGAGTTCTATACGTCCTTCCTTTCCTCGTGTTGCGGTAAAACCTCGGTCCTGATGTGTCGACGTCGGCTTTGTTGGCATTTCTGAAATTCTACTTAAGTTGTTCCCGCCGCGAGGAAGTCGACCGCTTCCCCCCAGTTTCCACAAAAGCTCAGGTCTTGCCAACTGGGATGGCCAAGTCAAGGCCAAGTATTGAGATACGCGGTACGGAAGCTTCCACCGTCGGCAACTTTGACGTTGGATTCGTTGTCGTGAAGGTGCATCTTGAGGGATATAAATAAATCTCAGGGATAAAGCAAAACATGGAAAACAGCATGTTCTCACCCCTACCCTCGTCCTTGAGACCTGGAGTGGTACTTTGACTGAAGAAAACAAGCTGCCAAATGACTGGCTGCGAGAATCCGGGGTTTTAGTGGGTATAGCGCTGACAAGATCGTGCAGATCTCCGTCCCCGCCGGCTGGTAGGTGAGGCCGCAATCGATGACGGCGCTGAGTCCCAATGGTCGCTGCCTCCTTCAATGTCGCCGGCAACAGGAAGCGTGAACATGCTTGCGAAGATTTCTGAGTTGCGCTCGAAGTGGTATCGAGGTACTTTAAAGAGGCGATCTTCGACCTAACCTCGCGGTCGATGTCCAGGCATTGAGTAAGTAGATGAGTAAATAGAGTGCTCACTTGGAATGTTATTGAGTCCAGATAATAGGTCTTGTCTCGCACCGGAATGGAGGCCATCGTGGTGAGAGTGAGGGAGGAAACGTCGACACGCCGTTGCCTCGTTGCCTTAGACTGAATCCCATGATGCAGTTAAGGAGCCAAATCGGCAGAAGCGCGGCTCCTTGTGCTAGTGACTCCGAACACTGTATTTATATATCTGTACGCCCAGTCCTTCCTCTTCCTCGGTACATCTCCCAAGAACTTAGACAAAGGAAATACCTCCCTCGTCATAAAATTGCGGGTCTCTGTGTTTGTTTCGATCTCCCCTCAGCTTCTTGATGTCGCACTCCGAAGCCATGAATCTTTCCCAAACCAGCTTCCAAGTCGTTCTCTGTTCTGTGCCGGGTTGCTTTCAAATGAACTCCGAGCATATGTCGCCGTAGACTCAGCAGCTGCCTGGAAGCACCCTGTACCTATTTATATATTCTTCCATTCTTCATCCTGGCCAGCCTTCATCTGTACCTTCGTTTCCGCAACCCGGCAGATGGTAGTACCACGAACGGAGTGACCGTGCCTTGTCTGCTAACGCCGAAGTATATTGGCAGGCAGCACTGGCTGACGAGGTCTTGACTGGTCTTGATTTCCGGTCTTCCAACCCACTGGGGAAGCGGAGAGAAGTACCCATCTTCGTCACTTCGTTACTTCGCTTAGGAATGAGAAAGTTCGTCACTTTGATGGAAAATTGTGAAAGTTCGTCACTTCGACAGATATTTGGGAAAGTTCGTCACTTCGGCTAAATTTTTGGGAAAGCTCGTCACTTTGATTAAATTTTTGGGAAAGTTCGTCACTTCCGCTGCGCGCGTGGGAAGTGCATTGTTGATCACCGGAAGTACGGATTGACACGAAACAAGATTCTGTTCTTTGCTACCACCACCGACACCCCGCTGCCGGCGCTTCACAGTCGCGTGCCCGCCCGTTCTTCTCCAACAATGTTCCTAGAGTCATAACTCAAGTTGCAAGTGAGCGCAAGGTGCTTGACATTCTTTCTAACCCAGACAACTCGGAAATTGTCTCTTAAGAGAACGTGTGTGACTTCCGGATTCCAAAGCAAAAAAAAAAATGGTAAGTAACTGTTGATTGTCCGTGTGCGCCGATCCCGAATTGAATGAACTTGTGTTACCTCGCCCACGACTAGGGATCCATGCCATTCCCGTCGCGTCGCTTCTACGGGGTCCGTGTGATGGGTAGCCGACCCGTTCCGTCAGGGCCCTCAGAAAATTTTCAACGGGACGGTTTTGATGAGTGACGGAGGTTGACGGCCAACGGATTTTTTGCGCTGGTGTGTGGTCTACGTCGTACAAGGAGCGAGCAAATGTTTGGGGATCATTACGGCTATTATGTTTTAGTGAATCCTCTTTCGGAGCAACAGCACACCTTGCCTCTTCTCCTTTGCATTTTACATGCCAGCACGTTCCCATCAAATACTTGACCCATCAAAAGCCCTGAGGTTTCAACATCAACTGCTGAGTCGCTCAACCAGTCTGGCTGAGCTCTCAACCTATTAAAACACCAGTTAAGCAAACAAAATTACGACGCATTGATGAGACGATGCCTGCCTCATTCCCATCACGTTCAGTTGGCCTTGCCCCACCTATACAGTGTCCCGATTTCCCGCATTCTCTGTACCGGCGGGCATATTTTGCTATTTTTTCTGAGCAGAACTGAAACCACGAGTATTAAAAATCACTGCTGTTTTTATCTTGCGCAAAATGACTCAAACCAATGTTTCAGTGATATTTGGGCTCATCTCTTTGTAAAGTACATTCGTGAGTTGAAATCAGAACTGGAATATCGACCCATATTGTGTATTTGGGCTTATTAGAACGCAAATATAAGCGCACGGGTTAACCGGCGATTGCGTCCCCCATCTACGACCGTCCCGTTGTCCGTCCCGTTCCGTAGGGAATTTCTAAACTTACACGATGGACCATTGGGCAATGGCCCGAGCCCGTTGCTCACCCGTCGAAACGACGGCCGTGCCCGTCACGTGCACGGCATGCAGTCCTACCTGCGACTGACCGTGCACTCCACGTGGGTGGACGCGGTCATGTGATGGTCGTCATTAAGTAGCCGAAGTAACGAGCTTTCACAGCGTATGGAGGAAGTGACGAAGTTTCCCTAGATTCAGCCGAAGTGACGAACTTTCGCAGGAAGCCACCAAACTCACTCACTTTCGCAAAGCTAAGCGAAGTTAAGCAAAGTAACGAAGTGACGAAGATTGCGCGGACTCGGAAGCGGACGCGATTGAACGAGGAATTGAATGACTAAGCTCGTGACCAGCCTACCTACGAATGGCAAAAAAATGTGGCGAGCACTTTGCCGTAGGCAGGCTGGTACAATTCGAGCTGTGGGAAAGCCCTGGGCGCGGAGTTTGAAATGTTTTCCTGTTCTGCTGTTCTGGTCTCAATTCAACTTGGTTAGTGAAATTTCAAAGATAGGTCATGGTCTAAATACCATATTCTTGAACTCTGCCTCTTCACAATTATCAGAGTGCCTGCATGTGTTGAGCACTGTGGCCTCGATTTCTAGTGATAAATGATGGCAGTACACAGCCACCATGATGCCGATGATCGGCAACCGCCAAAAGTTCAAACTCCGGGCTCAGTCCTTGGGCATGTCCCAAATTGTGCTAGCCTGCCTACAGCAATGTGCTCGCCACATTCGTTGCTCATCATAGGCAGGCTGGTAACGAGCCTAGCGAATGACAGCAGATAAATAAATGCACAGGAGAAAAAAGGGCTCGGGACCAAAGGCACTCATTCGGGCACGGAGACTCACCCCGCTTTCAAGTTGCCAGAAACCCATACGCCAATTTCATTATGAAAACTGGCTGTGGACCTTGTACCTTGCCCGATTTCTGGACTGTAGTTGAGTTCAATACTCAGGGAATTATGGTGTTGATTGAGTCCAATAAAAAGCCAGCTCGACGTACCTAGCAGCAAGCCAACAGAGTTGTCCTGGATAGTGTTGCCGTGACTTGGGACAAACCGACTCCAAGTCGACTTGGGGGCACCGACTTGAGCCAAGTCAAGTCGAGTTGATACAATTGACTTGAAGTGACTTGAGTGACTCAAGTCAGGTCCCAAGCAGGTTGTCTATTTTCGCTCGAGGAAGCGATCGGGGTCATCAGAAAAAATTGTGACATTGGTGACACTGTGATGATATCGTGACAGTGCCGTGACACTCTGTGGTAGGTAAAAAATCATTTTTCACCTTTCGAGTTTTTACAAGGTCTGGAGCCACTAGGAGCATTTTGAAAAATTTTGCTGACCAAGTCGACTTGAGTCACTAAGTCGGACTCACTTGAGTTGACTTCTAAACCAAATCAACTTAGTGAGTCGCAGCAACACTAGTCCTGGAGCAGCTTGTTAACTTTCAAAGAGACATCAGGCAGCCCAGCCACTGAGAATTAGCATCGAGCACAATATTAGGGAAGAATATGGTACAATTTCGAGAATTGGTTTCAACCAAGGCAAAGCAAGCAGCACAGAGATCAAGGAAGAGGAAAGGAGAGGTGTTTGCTTATCCATGCTGATGTCAGCACTGCCGCAGCCACCCAACGCGTTTTAATGTGTTTTGTTGAAAGCTTTATGTTGGAGTTTGAGCAATCCGGCATCAGGCCAAGGCTGTGAGGCACAGCAAGTAAGTATGAGATCTTTGGAGACATCAGTAGAATATTAGGGAACACGGGAGAATATGACGGAACATTCTGGTTACATTGGAATTTTAGGATATAAGTAGCATGGTTTTCTATGTAGTCTTCAAGTGTTTGCAGAGCTCAGTCAAACACTAATATTATTTGGTTTCTCACATCTCAAACTTTGTCTGATTCCTTAAGAAATTACAACACTTTATCCTTGGGGGGAACGAGGTCCCCCTCCTCTGGCTTGACAGCATATCCGAGTTGATTTTTCGATACTTTATCCTAATTTTCGAGTTTCTGGGCCTATTCTAAATTTTAAAGTTCATGTAGGCCCATGCGGACCCCCCTTGATGCTCGCCGCTAGGCCCACTGCATGGTACAATCGCTCACCACGGAGGCCCACTGTGTGGAGCTTGGAAAAATATTTTAGGGTGTGTTGCATGACTCAAAGCTTATTCTGTGCTGGCAGCGGAGGTCTAAAATCTTTTGATGTGCCAAGCTGCCGAGTCGCACCAACTAACGCGAGTCCCACTGATGGCCCTTAGCCGAGGGTCCTTTTTCCCATTAGCCCAGGTTTCCCCGAGTTCCACTCCCACCAAAGTGGTCATTCTTCTGGAACTCCGACCGTGCACGCAATATTCTTCCAGCATCCCCAACATCCTCATACTGAGGTATTTCATTCAAATCGACAGTCACGCGTCACACACCCCTCTGTCGAGCGCGAATTTTGCTCGCTGTCACGCATCACGAAGGCCTCTGTCGAACCCCCCAAGCTGTCACGAAGACCTAAAAACTGCCTAAAACCTGCAAAAAGATGAAAATTTTCATGAGAATTTCGAAATTTTGGGGGGTTTCACACGAAAATTCGGCCACTGTCGAAATGTCGAATTGGAATTTCGGGTCACGTGTCACACCCCCTGTCAATTTAAATGAAATACCTCAGTACGTGCGGGAGTCGCCTTCAGCGTCACGTTGTCGAGGGATAGCTTGCAGCCGTGGTTACTGGGGCCTAACAAAAGCACAACCACTGTAGGCAGGCATGTTTCCTGAAGATCGCGCAGCTCCGTCGAATTGGGACGGACCCCTTCGAACTCGTGCACATAGGGTGTTCTGAGTTTAGCATGGCGGTGTGCATGTAGGACAGTCACACCACTCCCATCCGCTTTTGCACTGGATTGTGTCATGGGTGCTATATTATACGCAGCATGGTCCAGTCTCTGAACACTGTGTTCCCAGAGTCATCCTAGCACGCACGAGCCCTTCGATCTGCTACTTCACTCAACAGTGTTTGGCACCCTGAACCCAGCTTCAACCATCTCCGCTCTCAGCGCAACTTCATTTTATTGACAATAAGGGCCGACTTCCGTATTCACAAGGCTCTGCTTCGAGTCAAACACGATACTGTTTTCATCGGTCCAAGATAGCTCTTATAGCGTCTGCAGGTACTCGACAGAAAGACGCGGCGCTAGTCAAGCGCTAAGTCGATTGTAGGCTTAACTTTGGAAGACCATCTGAATGGCGCGCAAGACAACTGTTGAGCGCTTAATTTGAGTGCCAGTTTAGACGGAAGGACAGGGACGATTCACACTCACTGCCTGCTGCCGTCAGCACAGGACAGTTAGGTTGCGGCAAAGGCTGGTATATAAGACCACAGAACAGAGGAGAGTGGTCAGAACGTGCCAATATGTTCTTCACTCAGCTCCTCACAGCATGCCCTTTTTAACCCTCAGATTCCATACTCATGGATCCCATAGATACTCTACGTGTTCACAGCCGTCCGCACCAGTGCCCTACTCGGAAAGCCAATGGTGGTTGTACCTTCCCCAAACCTCGTTCCTATGGGGAACGTTGCCTCTGTCCAGGTCACAACCGGCGACACCCGCACCTTTTACCAGGACTCTACCAGTGCCATCAACATCAGAGGCGTCAATGAGCCCTTCCTCAGCAGCGGCACAGCCAAAGCAAACACCCCATTCATCCCAGTCAGCAAGGTTCTCCCTTACACGCCAATTGCTGCCATCACCGCGAATACTGCGACATACACGGGCGTGCGTCCAAATTGTCTCTTGCAGCATATTCTACATTACTCACTACTGTGATCCCTTAATGCACTCAGATCCGCATCTACTTCTTCTCCCGCGAGAACGTCCTCGGTGAATACATCTGGGCGCCAAGTGTCGGTTTCACTGGCGGGCCGACCTGCACCGAGTGCCTCACAGCTAAGGGCATCATCGTGCAGAACAGGAGGTGCTTTATGCCATGGCCAATACGGCGTTCAACCAGTTCAGAGTGGGCTTTATCAGTGCCGGGCAGCCGGCGACAATCAGCGAAGCGGAAAATCTTGGGAGTGGTTGGGGGGTTGCTGCATTTGCTTGAAGGCTTGAGGAATCCGCACGGGATCGACCAAGCCCGGGAGATGCATTTGTTTGATGGCCGACACATTTCGCTGCAGTGTACGATACATTTCCCCAAGGCCGACACATTAAATCTCTGTATGATGTGAGCCACAAATCATCAAAGGGCATTCATCGGAAATATATTCAATCCGTCCCACTTTGACTTTCTAAGTGATCCGAAAATTGCCAACGCGAACCAGGGACGTAAAATTGTCCTTCCAGTGAGTGTCTGATTCGACCAGGTCGGATTCGGGCTCATCTTCGGAGTCATCCACAGCTGAAAATTTTAACGAATGAATTGTACAAGGCAAATTCACCAACCCATTGCATTTGGGAAGACGTGAGGAGCGGTACTTGAAGATTGAGATGTTCCCCGGGTAAGTGGGGCCATAACCTCCACATCAGAGTTATCCCCCGAGTCACTCTCAGAATCTGAAACAAGAACGAAGACCTCACGGCCGCCCTCGTCGATTGTGCGCAATAGTTTTCGGGAATGGGAATAGCCATTGATTGGGGCTCTTCTTTGACCGCAAATATAGAGGCGGGGACGGCCAACGCGAAAGATGGTTCAATTTTGACACGAGTAGAATCAGATGCCGTGGAAGACGCGGTGGGCGTGGAATAAATCTGCTGGTTCATGTCAAGATGTTCGGAAAGGGATCAGCATGTCGACATACATCATTCTGCGGACCCGCTATTTGTACGGAAGCTGCTGATCCCTTCCCGACACCTTACTCGGAACACATCGCCCCTCCCATCATGAATTACCTCGACAAACAGTTATCATATTCCCATGATCTCTTGCTACACTATATACCTACCTACGCATCTCCCCTCCCTGTCTCGGTTTCTATTGCCAAAGATGGCTTTACACCGTGGATCTCTGTTGTAGGGGAGCTTGACGTGCCACTGAGCAACTGTGGCGTAGCATGCGCCGAGCGCTGCATGCTATAGTCCCCACGGGTTTCACTCTGCGACCTCCCTTCAATTAGTGGAGGTCCCTGGGCAAACACCCACCCACGCATATTCACTGCATTCAGACCCCCCCCGTAGGCACAGATGTGCCCACCTTCGCCGATCTCCGCCTATGGATTGCCCACGTAAGCTGACATTGGTCGACGTTAATAGGCATTGGCCGATGTTGGTCTAGCATCCCTACCGAGGCAAAGCCTGCCCACCTTGGCAGATCTTCGCCAACAGTGGTGTGCCTACCATGGCCGACCCTGGTCGACCTGGGTCCAGGTTGGTGGCGGTCTAAATTAGGCTGCCAATTTGCCCTAGTTGTATTGGTAGTTACTGTTTTGACCTCCAGGCATGTAATCTTAGCGTATCTTTCATTGACGTCTGCAATAATCATTTGGCAATCAAGCATTTCTGTCAATCTGTCAAATTTGACAGATTGACAGTGAAGGCAGACTGATGGACTCTAATAGGTTAACAAGGTGCATACATGTGAGAATGGATTAAAACTGGTGTTTGGATTGAGAATGAGGACGAACCATGCTGGTTATTGAATTTACCAAGCTAGGCACATTGGCCCACATTAGTCTATGTGTGCCTAATCCTGTCGGAATACCTAAACCAACCTCAGCAGGGATGAGCAGATGGATCAGCAAGGGTCGGCACACTGGTCTGCCTATGCATCTGCCTATCGGGATCCAGCAGACCTGTGCCTATGGGGGGGTCTGAACGCAGTGATTGTAGAACCGTAGCTAACTAGTCACATAGACCATAAATAGCCTGAGAACCAGTATAATATATCACTTTCATCATTATTCTTGGATGCACTCTCCCTTTCACCTTCGTTTATTGGATCGAAGCGACGGCCCGTCTTGTACTGGGGTTTTTCATTCAAGTCGACAGTGTGACGCGTGACCCAATTTACCTATTCGACAATTCGGCAATGGCCGAATTTTTGCGTGACACCCCCAAAAAATTTCAACATTCTCAGGGAAATTTTCATTTTTTTGCAGTTTTCAGGCAGTTTTCAGGCCTGTGTGACGGCTTGGAGGTTTGACAGAGGCTCGAGTGACGCGTGACCGTGACCGAAATTCGTCATCGACAGGGGGGTGCGTGACGCGTGCCTGTCGATTTGAATGAAAACCCCAGTATTTCTGAACATGATGATCTTCTGCGAATCATTCAAACTGAACTACGACGCAACCAACAGCGTCTACCGGGATCCCGTCCGTGGCAGTTGTGAGATGTAACATCTTTCGTCAATGTTCTGACATATACATAGCTTCGCCTCTCTCATGGACTCTCAGGCCTGCCCCAAATACCCTCCACCACGATGAGTGTCCTCATCGATGACAGCGACCCTTTGGTTCAATACAATTCGCCCGGCGGCTGGATCGTGACGGGTGTAGTTCATGAGTTTGAGTTAACGACCCATGCATCTGCGACGCCGGGTGATACAGCGGCGCTGGCGTTTGACGGTGCGTCTGGCTAATTATGCCTGTAGTTTTGCACTGATACCGTCGAATCTGAAACTCAGGAACGTCTATCAGTGTTTATGGGTCCATAGCGGAAAGCGCTGGGCAATCGAGACTGAATTTCTCAATCGATGGTGTGATGGTCGGTTCATACCAGGCCCCTGAAGTCGATCACGCCATCCATAACCTGCTTTTCTGGACATCCCCTGTCTTGAAGGAGGCATCTCACCAGCTGGTGATCACGGTGGACCAAGACTCGTCCACGGATTCGTTAGATCGCAGCATCTTCCTCGATTATTTCATATACAACACAACATCTGCTGCTGGAAAGACGGTGTTGCTTGATGACAACGACGCGAGCTTGGCGTACTCGCCGGACTGGCAAGCTAATACGGACTCGGACAGCAGCCTTCAGGGTACTGAGCACGTCAGCACCTCAGCCGGAGCTTGGGTTTCTCTTTCATTTGAAGGTGAGCGCACCTACTATCCTCCTTATTGAATGTAACTTACTGCTTGTGTCCAGGGACTCAGATATCGCTTTTCGGTCCTTCCGGCCAGAAAGGGTTACAGGTATCTGTTGTCATTGACGGATCGGATTCCCAGTCCGGAGTAATAACCCAATCACAAAACCAGAATCAACTCTTTACTTCACCTGTGCTACCCTTTGGTCACCACACCATGAATGTTACTCTCCTCACCGGGGGTTCGACGGCGATCGATTACTTCCTAGTCGCAAGTAACTTGGGTCCTCCTGCTTCTTATGGAGCGCAGAAATCCGTCTCTAGTTCGCTGGCCCCCCTCGGGCTCTAAAGCACCACCCATCGCTGCTATTGTGGGCGGTGCCGTGGGAGCTCTTGTTATCCTTATATTAATATTGGTCGCCATATTAATGCGAAGACGCAGAGCGCACGTTCATTCCAGTAAGTTGGTTTCTCCCAGAGAAAGGCTTTGGTTGACCATCATTGTATTTCAGACTGGTACAGTCACCAATCCGTCGTGCGCGTAGGACCTCAGCTGGCGGGAAGCGATGCTGAGGTTGTCTCTCATAGACAAACACTTCAGCATGAAGCTCGTACTTCACTTGTTGTCAACCAATCGGTTACCTCCGAGCCCGTTCGTTCTACTCTACCATCGTACCACGAAGAAACCACGGAGCTTCCACCCCCGTACTTGTTCAAAAGGTAAAGTTATCCGTCAATGAATCGCTCGATGCGTGCGCACATCTTGTGCGATTTCGATTGTTGTACGGAATCTGAAGTTGATGTGCGCTTTGGGACAGAAACCCTACTATTTATGAGCCTCCATTCCGCAGTATTAGTATAACATTATTATTTTCTCACACAACTTCAGTGTTTTGTATAAAATCACACAACTCAGGGAGATTTGGAATATTATGTGCAAGTGATCTGCTATTCAAGGAAAACATCACCGCTCAATAACACACAGGTTCCGCCTCCAGACAGCTTTTGGGTGATCTCACTTTTGATCAGAAAAATGACACAGGTCTCAATTAAGCGAAAATGCACGGCTTGAATATCTGCAAAGAATACACAGGCGATAATCTCAATTCATAACTGTGCCGGCCGATATAAATTTACACAGCCCTGGGTTTATTCCTGCAACACCACTGTAGGGACTTGGTACTATACCATGACCATGTGCCTTCCACCAAACCATTCATCCTTCCCTCTGAACACCGGTTGTTCCAAGCCATGCCTGTATCCCAGGAGCATGAATCGGGATAGGATTGGGGGAGGAAACTTCATCAATCTCTAATTTTATCCCCTGAGAACTAGTATAATATATCATTTTCATGATTATTCTTGGATGCACTCTCTCCCTTTCACTCACCTTCGTTTAGCGGCCGCCCGTCCTGTATTTCTGAACATGATGATCTTCTGCGAATCATTCAAACTGAACTACGACGCAACCAACAGCGTCTGCCGGGATCCCGTCCGTGGCAGTTGCGAGATGTAACATCTTTCGTCAATGTTCTGACATATACATAGCCTCGCCTCTCCCATGTATTCGCTGGCCTACCCCCCACCATGACGAGCGTCCTCATCGATGACAGCGATTCTTTGGTTCAGTACAATTCGCCCGGCGGCTGGATCGTGACGGGAGTAGTTCATGAGTTTGAGTTAACGACCCACGCGTCTGCGACGCCGGGTGATACAGCGACGCTGGCGTTTAAGGGTCCGTCTGACTAATTAAGGCTGCAGTTTTGCACTGATACTCCGCAAAACTCAGGAACGTCTATCAGTGTTTATGGGTCCATAGCGGACGGGGAATCGAGACTGAATTTCTCAATTGATGGTGTGGTGGTCGGTTCATACCAGGCCCCTGAAGTCGATCACGCCATCCATAACCTGCTTTTCTGGACATCCCCTGTCTTGGAGGAGGCATCTCACCAGCTTGTGGTCACGGTGGACCAAGAGTCATCCACGGATTCGTCGCATCGGGGCATCTTCCTCGATTATTTCATATACAACACAACATCTGCTGCTGGAAAGACGGTGTTGTTTGATGACAACGACGCGAGCTTGGCGTACTCGCCGGATTGGCAAGCTAATACGGACTCGGACAGCAGCCTTCAGGGTACTGAGCACGTCAGCACCTCAGCTGGAGCTTGGGTTTCTCTTTCCTTTGAAGGTGAGCGCACCTATCCTCTTTATTGAATGTAACTTACTGCTTGTGTCCAGGGACTCAGATATCACTTTACGGTCCTTCCGGCCAGAACGGGCTGCAGGCATCTGTTGTCATTGACGGATCGGATTCCCAGTCCGGAGTAATAACCCGACCCAAAAAGCAGAGTCAGCTCTTTACTTCATCTGTGCTACCCCTTGGTCATCACATCATGAATGTCACTCTCCTCACCGGGGATTCGACGGCAATTGATTATTTCCTAGTTGCAAGTACCTTGGGCCCTCCGACAACCGTCACTACTTTGCCTCTTACAGGCACTTCTGTTTCGTTGCCGCCGTCCCCGAGCACTCCTGCTTCCGATGGAACGCAGACCCCTGTCTCTAGTTCGCTGGTCCCCTCCCACGGCTCTAAAGCATCGTCCATCGCTGCTATTGTGGGCGGTGCCGTAGGGGGCCTCGCTCTTCTGCTGTTGGTTCTGGTGGCGGTGCTGATGTGGGGACGCAGGTCGCGACGTGTTAATCAACTAGGTGTGCATTGCGGTGATTTTCTCAGCATGCTCTGTTCTCACATGAGAATACAGCTTTCGATCATCCCGCGACGTCGGTGCCCCATCCGTGGGCAGGAAAGCGGGGCAGCGTAACGAGCATGATCACTCTGACCGAAGATGACGATAGTCAGCGCCCCAGGAACTTTGAGAAGCAGCGGCCCGCGTCTCGTTACATCTACTATGAGTGAAAGTCTGATTATTATTCAACTGGTTCCACTCCAGTTGAACTTGGGCTGGCTATATGCGTAGCACAATTGCAGACTCTTGGCTTGTATCAGTTCAGCAATCATTTATCTTCTACATGTCTACCCTCCTGTGAAGATAGTTCTCCAGTCTTCCGCTCAGGAAGGCCCGACAGAGATATCAAAGGATGATCAAGTAGAACCTGTTCCAGATGTCTCGGCCTCCAGCCGTAATGAAGTTTCGCTGAAATATGCACCATTGAAATGATAGAGGTGAAAGGAGAAGTGTGATGTGCCGTACCGTTTGGAAATTTCAACGGACGGTGATGCAAACAGCGGCCAGCGGAACTATTCACAAGCTCGTCATTGGACTTGAACTTATTAGAATTCAACCAGATCCACCAGTGCAGCCACATCAATGATACTCCGGAATTAGATTATTGACCTCAAACTTGTATTTTGTCTTGAGTTCAATACATAAAACTTGATCATGGTTCGGGGAATAGGTAGATGTTGAATACTGTACTATTTCGATCAAATCGGCAGTCACGCGTCACTCCGGTCTCTGTCGAACCTCCAAACCATCACGCAGGCCCCAAATATACCCGAAAATTGCCAAAAAAGATGAAAATTTGCGTGAGAATGTCCTGGGCACCCCTGGTACCGCCGACAGCTGGCTGGACCTGTATCTCAGGAGCCCGGATTCCTAGAATCTTACCGACTGGGATCTCGAGAATTCTTCAATGCTTCCTCTCCAAATGACGGTTGCTTCTTCACTGTCCTGCGGCCTCTGACCGTACTTCTGGTTTTTATTCTTTGTTTCATCAGTGAGGGCCGTGTAGCTCCCAACCTGGGTCGTCTTTTGTTATTTCAATTTTTGTCTTGTTTGTTTGAGGAGACGGTGGTTGCTTGTTCAGTGTCCCACAACCTCCAATCATACTCGGGCCTCTCGACACGCTCATATCACATGCGGCGCGCTGCGCGGGAAGCTCACGCCAGCAGTACGTGTTTCTGCATTATATTAGGTTCGATGGGGTTACACCGTGGTTTGCCAGAGAGCGCCAATCTGCATGTAGGCATATTTCCCAGTGCTCCCTCTTGTTGAAGAAAAAGAAACCATTTCATTCAAAGGATCGAGTTATGCTAAGTTAAACTAGGAGTTATGCTAAGTTACAGTAAACTAGTAAAGTAGCGGGCGAATTTACTGGTTGTCGAGCCAGTAGCCAGACCTCTTCCCCGCGACGCGAGAGTTAATGTAGCGCTTCGCAGATAAATCCCTTGCAGCCTTCCCGGCACCGCCAAGACTGGACAACAGGCCCGCAAGACCGCCCTTGACTCCAGTGGTAGCCGTTCCCGTGGTCGCGCTGGTCGCTTCTGTGTCAGAAGTTCCAGCAGTCGCGCCTGTGCTGGCTCCAGATGCCTGAGTGGCACTTGTGGCAGCCGTTCCTGCGGTCGCACCGGTCGCAGCCGCTCCGGCGGTCGCGTCCGTGGCAGCAGTTCCGGCGGTGGCGTTACCAGCAACGGTGTCGGCGCTATACAAGCAAAGTCAGAAGGTGTAGAATGACGTGCGCGAACACTTACGTAGTAGTTGCGTTTCCGGCAGCAGCACCATCCATTGCGACAGCGACGCACGAGCCAAAGGGACCTGCTCTCGCGGGGTTGCGGCATCTCAGAATGCAGGCGTCTCCGTTAGGGCCAGCGGTGCAGGCCATCCCGCTGAAAGGAACGAATTTGGTCAAAATCGATGGCGCTGGCGGGGAAAGAAAAACACATACACAGGGATCTGGGCGGTAAGAGGGAAGTCCGTGGCTTTCGCTTGCGACCGCCCATTCTTTCCGGGAACTTGTTGGGTGACGGTAGCCGCCTGGAATGTGTTGCCTCCATCACCGGAAACGTCGCAGGTGTAAGGTCTGATTGAAAGATAAGAAAAGGAAAACAAACGGCTGAAGAAATGAAAAACGAACCCTGCGCCGTCCCCGTTTATCTGGTGGAGGGTCATGGTCACCGAACCATCGGCAGCTGCTGTTGGAAGGCCGGCTTGTGATGCCGCTGCGAAAATTCGTCAAGACTGGATTGAAGAGGAAACAAGAAGTGAAGCAAACCAGCAAGTTGTGCGGCAACGTCGTTGTTTCCACCAGCATTGGTGCGTCCGCAAACGCCCGCCTTCCCTGAAGCGATTTCCTTGTCGCGGATGATACTTGTATCCTGTTGGAACGGTTTGCGGGTAGTTCCATCTCGGGGAGTTGAGGCAATGATTCCTGCAAAAACTCGTCAGAGGGCGAGTGTGAAGGGGTGGAAACGATCATACCGAACCCAGCAGCCTGTACACCATTTGCACCAGTCACTCCGGTGATTGTCCCTGCATATAGAGTTAGATGACCGGTAGAGCAGCGAAAGGGCAAAAAAAGGTACCGTGTGCTTGGACATTGAGGAGGGCGGATGAGGAGACGGCAGCAAAAACGATAAAAGTGTTAAAGAACATGGTGGCTCGCACGAGAAGGGTGAGAGAGAAAAGAGGAGCGGCTTTCTAAATGGGAGTGACTAGCACAAATACGGGGAAGAGGGTCCTGCCTAAGAGGAAAGAGTCAGGATAGGATGATGGAATGGAGGGAGACAAGAACGTACTCGAGAAGAAGAGTAGACAAGGGTCTGTGCCCGGTGTGCGAAGTGAAGAGAGGTGGTTGAAGAAAAATAGGCGTCTTGCATGGCCTTTTATACGGATACCTAATATTTCAAGAACTTGATCGACGAAGACAAGGAGAATATTGGCAGACGTCGCGGTTGGGTAGGTTTCCAGGGTGGACAAGACCGTGAAGGTTCAAATGAATGATGAACCTAAGTTGCAAAGGCGAAGAAGATCGTCCAAGTATTGAGTCGTGCACAGCCTGGTTACCGCCAAGAAAGCGCCAAGGTAAACTTGGTGTATGTTCAGACTTATGCGGTGATGTCTTGGAGCAAGTGCCAAGCAGGCTGTCGATAGCCAGATCCGTCGATCTGGTTGAAGAGCGAGTCGCGACGTCATTTCCACAGTCAAAGTCGCGTTTGATGCCCCGATCTTTGCCGAAACCCAATTTATTCTGGTGCATCCGGGGCATTCCAGTACTCTGAAATATGCATCTGAAGATATATATACTATATGTTAATACCACATTTTATTTGGGAATTTACCCCAAGTGAAACAGCAAATGGCAATGAAAGTCCGTAAAATAATGGGCCGAGGCATCAAGACATGTTTCTAAAAGCCCCCAAAGTTCACAGAGAGTAGCTTAGACCAGGGAAAACAATTATACCTTATAGGTCCTCCGGCACAGTACAAAGGCTCGTCGTCCATGAGGTTTTGCTGACTCTCGGCGAAGTCCGGGGCATCAAAGTAATCTGTGCCATGGCTTCAAGAATGACATCCAAATTCAGACGGTCTGTCTAACGACAGCTTGCTCCGTAGAGGGATCTGTCGGCGCTATGTAGCATATCCGCAATTCGAACCATCCGTTATGGCGACGAAAGTAGGCCGTACAATTTTGACATTGGAAATGCTATTCTGTCTCGGTAGTAGGTATCCACTTGGACACCGCTCTCAAAATGGCAGAACTGTCCGTCCGTGCAACATGTATGATGTGCGCTCGTGTTGCCCACCTCAACAACACAGAAAAATCATAAAGGACAGTAAGCCTGGTCGCGCGTGGAAGGCTCTCGTCGATGCGGAGTTAACGGTGTATCTTAAGGTCGGAAACAAGACAAGACCGAACGCCTCTTCGGAGGGTGAGAATTAGATCCTCCGGCAGAGCAAACAATTCCCGTCTTGGATAAGGCGCGGAATCCAGAAGTCAGAATGTAAAGGGTAAGAACAGAAAGCACGTAAGATGAACGGCACGAATTGAGATGCGGGGACTTGAACCCCGTAACTTCTGGATTCCAAGTTTTCCGTCACGGACTCTTTCAGAGGCTGGATGTGTTCCGTACACCATGTCCCATGCCCTGTTTGTTCGTGCGCCCGTGGAGTGGAGAAGCTCGAGAAATGAAAGCAGGCGAGTGGAAGGCAGAAGGTTATTTTGGATAGCCAAGCGTTCTACTGAACCAGGGTCGAACGAATAAAAAGGGCCTCCAGTCTGATAGCAAACCCCTATTCCGATGCAGGGAGTCGAATCCACATGGAGCAGTGCTAGATCCCGATCTTTTTGAGGTTGTGGGCGAGCCCGGAAAAGCCTCGCTGCGTTACATCCGATCCTGAGTGGAGATTCAAACTGAAATCTGTGAGGAGAGAAAAAAAGTCTAAAATCGACGAATACTGGGAGGAAGGGACTCACCGAGGGGCTATTCAAATATGAGCGGGACAAAAAGTCACGAAACAGTGAATGCAATTTTAAATCACCAGGAAGAAGAAAAATATATAAAGGAAACACGAGAAAAGGGACGTGCTAGAGTCGAACCACAAGTTTGTGAGCTGCACCTAGAAAGTCTCACGATGTTCGGCACACCATTTCCGAGTGTTGTACTTGAGCGCTTGAGCAGTGGACTCGTTTGGAGGAGGGAAAGTTATAGATAGCGGGGCGTCCTACCTGTCCGCATAATCAGAGAACATCCAAAAGAGATATACTGTGGCGTTACTATTGGACATGAATGTGAATGACCGTGCAAAGGACACGAGGGATACCAGTAAGAAAAATGCCTGATGTGCCAACATTATTCAGACGCGGGGACCACAGACCGCAATGATTATCAGGGTTTGTGCTTCTTGAATTCCTTCTCCCTCATATTTACATGGGCGTTGGCCCGCAGGGCGGCTGGGGAATGATTATATGAGTGTGCCACTACGCTCTAGGGATTCACTCACTTGTCCAACGGATGTTTTCGGAGTTCAGGACGGGAGCTCGGAAGGCTTCAGAGAGCCAAGCATCTTGCAGTTCCTGGGGATGTCGCGGCCAATGCGGAAGAAATGAGGTGAAAGTCGGAAGAAAACGGGCCGATGTGGTGGTTTGTTGACAACTTGATGCGGCAAGTTTGATCGTCGATCTCTTCTTCGTGCCTTCATGTTCCTCTTGCGCTTGTTGGCGCTGTCTCGACGTCCATTCCCCTAAGCCTCCTCTGTCTGCGCTAACCCTATTCTCCCATCAGGCTTGGTCTTGAGAAGGACGCAGGCGACTTGCAGGCAGCCAAAACGCAGCGCTTGCTGGCAATAGACTGTAGGCGACTCCGTGTCAATTCCGTGCTCTTTATCAGGTGAGAAGTTTTCTCTGGCGTTATATGAAGTTACTCTTCTTCTATAATAGAAGGTTTCAGTCGGGTTTTACTGCTGCTCGTCCGGCTTGCCGTTCCTTTCGCGCCGGTAATAGTCACGAATTTGGCGCGCGCAGACTCAAGATGAGTGCCCCAGCTGCCTTTCACACGAATCTCACATCCTCTATGTTAGCCCAGCTGCCGTTCTCGCTCATCCCTCGTCTAGATCCGCTCTGACTTGGTCTAAGCGCTCGTGGCTGTGACCCTTCGATCAAATCAATCGCCCAAAATGGCTGTCAAAGCAGTCATGCCGCTTTGACTCAAAGAGCTCATTGTCGCTTTAGATTGTTCTGGAGCATTACCATGACTCCCCGCGAGCCCGGGTGGCACAGCACACCTATAAAAGCAGACCACGCCCGTCTTGCATGCCACCGCCTATCCCTCCTTCCTCCAACGGTGTTGGCTACTAGTACCATCTACCATCCCCCTCCTTGATTTTTCAATTCCTTTGATCAACATTAGAACCATGGATAATGTCTCCATCCCTCCCCCGTCGTGCTTTCCAATCGGTTACTCCTTTATCACGGTGGTCGCGCCGATACCGACCACAATCCCGCGGCCGATCTACGGTGTGCCCCAGTACGACTACCACGGACTCCCCTTCGGCCTGCTCCCGCCGAAAATTCAGTCCTTCCTCACTTCGCACGGGCTCGAAGATCGAGCGCACTACGACCCCGCGGCCGTCGCGTCCGTCCGGCTGTGGCTCTCCGACAAGCTCCTCGACACAGTGAGCCGCATCTGCGAGGCGATCGTGCTTGTTAACATCCGGTACAACCTCTTTCGTACGATGTACCCCCCAGAGCACGCCTTCCTCACCGCACTCACACGCCTGCTCCACCGCGAGCTCCTCCCGGAGCTCGAGCGGCACATGGGCGAGCACGTCGCGTATGCGGATGCACTCGTGTGGGCGGACGTCTCTGCGCGCGAGGGGAGCCCGGAGGCGCTGAGCGTCGAGGAGGCGCTGCAGTATCGGTGGTTGCAAACGCAGCCCACGGTCGACCTGGTCGCGACCCGTATTGTGGAGCTGTATGAGTGGGCGGCGGCGATGTGGATGATGGGATGGCGCTCGGATGGGTATACGACGTACCTTCAACTCTTGCCTCCACCTTCGTCTTCTCCGCCGGTTTCTGGTGAGCAAACCCATGAGCCCTCGGAGCCCCCCTTGGTACCGCCTCCCGCAGACACGCCTTCGCCGTCGCTCTCCTCCTCAAGCACGTTTACACCTCTCTCGGAGTCCTCACCGCCCATGCGCCCTAGCACGCCTCCCCGCCAGTCTTCCACACCCAGCTCGAGTTCAACCCCGAGCCCCAAAACTCCACCTCAGCGCGCGCCGCCTCGCAACCGCCTCGCCGCCGAGTCCCGCTCGAAGTGCACGTCTCTCGGTCTCGCCGGGCGTCGCGCAATCCGGGTCCGTGCCTTATATCCCACGGCACAATGTTCATTTGCATGTCATGCCGCAAACTCCGCCCATGCGCGTTAGGTAGTTCACGAAGGCGCGCGGGGCGAATTGACTCTTGCTTTGATTGAACGAATGGCCCGACAGACAATTTAAAACCCGGAGAGTACGGGGTATGATGTATCCGTAGTTTAGCTTAAATCACTGTAGTTTTGCAAATCATGTAGTCACGAGTTTTACGAATGAATGGATTTTGTTGGTTTCATGCGAGGGAGCAAGAGGAAAATAGCAACTGAATGGTGACTTACACTCCTCCTTCACTTCTCCCATCATCTCGGGGACTCGGGTTCGTTTTTGCACTCAACCAAAACCTGGTTCTATTGCGAACGAAAAGTCTGTGTTACAAGTCGCGTCTACGGTCGGAGATTCTGGAGTCTACGTCGACGGGGGGCACGTGGGGTTTCCGCTACGAGGAATCTCTCAATCGGTGCGTGGCCAAACTTCCTCGTGTCTGCCGCACTGAACAGTGGAAAGTATACCTTTGAAAACCACTATCAAAAAAGACGGAGTCAAGAAATGATTTCGGCAATCCGAACGCGTTCTCATGCAATCAGACAAAGCCGAATAAACATGGCGTTGAAGACACAGAGCGCTACCGGCATGCCTGGCGCAGTGGTAGCACGACATTCAAGGGCAGCGGTCAAAACTGTTTCTCGTGAACGGCCGTTGCCGAAACTGCAGCAGACACAGAGAAACCAGCAAAGCAGAGATGATCAGCCCGGGAATACCCCAAAGCCAAAACCGCGAGCCATGGAGGACCAAAACCCCAAGACAAGCCAAAGGTGCCGGAGATGGTGGTGGTACGAAAGCAAGCAAGCGCCGTCAGTGCGCTCGGTCGTTTGGAATCAATAGCTGATCGAAAACGAGTCTCCGCTGGCAGCCAAAATTAGAGTGACCTTAATTTTCGGCGATCTCCGCAGATGCTATTACTGGTCTCCAGTCGGGAGCGTCGAGGTGCGGATTTTTTTCTTCCGGACGTGAACAACGGGTCCGCAGATGGGTACGCTCAAAGCCCAGGGCATTGAGGTGCGAAGGACATGTTTTTTATTGATGGTACTGAGGTGCAAATGCCAAAAAAGTATGCGCAAGCGGCGAAGATAGATCTTGACAGAAAACTTTTTGATGAGAACTAGATCCTTCTTCGAATAGTCTGACACGCCGGATAATCAAGTCAGCGAGAATTCAGGGCACCAGACTGCGTGAGGACATACAGAGAATAGACAAGAGTGTCACACAACAGCCAACGAGCGACACGCAGCAATCGCAGATCCCGGGAATCCACATTCGTGCGAACGCGTGGATACAAATGGCGAAGTCACAGAACCGAGGGTGGTACCTTGGGTCGTGATATAGAGGAGAATCGGTGCCAAAAGGAGAAAGAGCAAAAGAAAAGAACGGGGACCTGCCCAATTTATATTATGAGAATCAAGCTTCGCAAGTCGGAATGGTGCAACTACTCAGTTGAGGACGGCAGGACGAATTTCGTTGATCGCGGCCGGATACGGCCGATAGGAAGGATCGGCGTGGACATCGATAACCTGGAGAACTCGCAGTAGAAGGGGCACCAGGGCAGAAAAGCGAAACCACGAGATGCCGTGACGTGGTGGGAGATAGTCTCTCAGAGCCAGACGCTTCAATCAAATGAACCTCGTACCTCGGTTGATTGAAGTCTGTGATTAAGCGCGGGGGTCCGATCAGGGTTCGCCCTTATTACATAATCTTCGCTTAGCTGCGTTTTGGTCGTTTTCGCTCTGCAGCACCCTTTTCTCTGTTTTCTTGGTGTGGAACTCAATATTAGAGCCTTTTTGAGATGATCTGCTGCTTCCTTGAATCCACGCCGTAGCTCATACTTCACTACGATGGGACATCAACGTGCCAAAAACCCATCAACTTCGCTCGTCAATAGCTTCGGCCCATGGTGCTCAAAAAATCTGAGAAAATTTGGGTGCACAGAAAACACCTCTAATATTTTACCGAGGATATATCTGAGGTTCAAGGACTGGGGCAAGGGCCTCAAAACGTGATTATGTAATAAGGGCGAACCCTGATCGGACCCCTGCGCTTAAAACTGGACTAGGTGGGAGAAAAGAGAGAGGGCCCGGATCAAAAGAAAACACAGCCACGCCGATCTCTTTTTTTCCGCTTCCACCACAAAGCTGCGGATACACCTACAAAGACAATCTTTCTGTCTTGTTGAATGTGCAAAGGAATATTAAAGAGAATTTTGCTATTGGTCCAGAAAATCCCGAACCAATAGCAAAATTCCCTATAACATTCCGCTGCGCATTTAACACGGCGGAAAGATTGTCGTTTCAGGTGTGGGAGGTACTCTCAGGTGCGTCACATGACCACAGCTCATTCCTTCTAAGATTCGCTCCTTGTTATGCCTACACCTAACGCCGACTTGATTTCTCTACACGCTGGGCCGTCGGTGGCACAAGCGCAACGGCACAAGTTTTGTCTTGGACCGTTCCGGAGCACGTCCGTCCGTCGCTCGGTATCCTCTTACTTAATGCCATCTAATCACTTCGATGTTGCCTGCCCGGCGCCATCGATGCGAAGCTGGCGCGTCAAATGCAAAGAGCGGAGAATATGAGCCTGTGCGCGCCCTGGTGTCGTAGCCGCACATGTTTTGCACCCGCGAATTCGCGTCCCCCCCCACGTGTGCGGCTACATAGCAGGTCTTCATTCTTTCGGCATACCGCGCTCTTCACGCGCGGCTGTATTTCGGGGACACCACACTTGCGGCCCCCACTTTGGCTGTCAACTCACATAGAATAGTCATCCACGACGCGTTGGATGAACACGCGTTCACAAAGCGCACTCTGATTGTTGCCGCAATTTCTTCCGATCCTTATAAGCATTTCCCTCGGCCTCTACACAGCGCCGGACCTCAGGCGCCTCGTAACGCGCCGCAAAAGAATCCGTGCCAACGGCGGTGCGTGGATGCGGCAATGGCTTTTAGGAGAACAGCGCAGGTGGGTCGCTCATTCTCCCCTTCTGCTTTATCATCTGGATCATTTCGATAGGCTCTATGACCTAGAAAATTCCCCACCTGTGCATATCGGTGGTCGGGCTGGACGCGAGAAGACATTCGTCCTTTGTTTAGTCATCGGTGCACTACGAAGGTCGAACCACATTGTGTTACTGTCGGCGTCTTTTATTTTTGCAGCTAAAAACTATCCCAGAGGACCTACAGCACACTATCTCTATGGCATCCCCATGGACGAATATCATCCACACCGCACATTATCCATTGGGCCGAGAAGTGATCGCAAAACGGCTCCAGACGGCCCAATGCCACGTTATTGATGAAATGGTAGGACTGCATTTCAAAGCCTTTGACTGTGCGGATCCGCTTCTCAGCCTCGAGTCCTGAATGTGACAACTACACGGCTTGGCCTTTCTTCCTTTCTTGATGACGCCGGCGATGATTACCCTCATGATTGAATCGATTTAGACCGTTGGTGGCACACAAGATCACCCCAAGAACTCGTCAACTTTATCTTTGCGCCCAGCATTGTCTCCGAGTCTTTATTTGCCGTGCAATACTCAGCCTTTTTAATCTGTTAAGTTGATGATTTCAATAACGCGATCCTCGGAGACGTCCAGGGACGCACACACTGCTATGTCAGCAGTGATTCGGTTGAAAACGCAAGCGACTCAAGCGATACCGTCTTCTCTAACCCCGAGTTTCCTAACTCACTTCGCGCACTAGACATTCCGCCTCGCCAATTGGTTCTCAAGATTGGAACTATTTGCAGCCTCACTCGCAATTTTGACGCCTCAAGATGTCACAAAAAATACCCAAGTTATTGTGCGGAATTTATTGCGCTACACCGTGGAGGTTGAAACAATTTCGTCTACGGTGGCCGGCGAACTTGTTGACTCGGTATATGAATTCCATTCACTTTGAATCGAGTAATCGGATCCCAGACCCAGCTTCATATCCCACGGATCGATTGTCCTTTTTTAACTACAGGGCTTCGACTTCACAGTCCATAGAAAACAGATTCCATTGGTGCTATGCTGCGCTACTACACTGGTGGCTAAAAGTACTGCAACAGGGTCTGCAGAAACAGGATGATTATTCATACAAGATTTAACTAGGCGGCTGATAACACTTGGCCCACTCTTCACCGTGCACAAAATTTTCAAAGGAGAAGCGTGTCTGCTGCCTGCCAATAATGAGGGTATTGTGTGGCATCCATACTCCAACTCGATGGTTGCTGGGGAGCCAAAAGAGAATCTGTGATTCCTCAGAGCACACCCATCCCTTTCGGATGCTCCAATGAGGTTGGCGAGTCGGTGCTTTGCTTTCAATAGGAGGTGGAAATTGGGTATCACTTGACAAGCTGGAAAAATGATTGGTGAAACTAGTTCAACTGAGAGGATAATGATAGTACCTTGTGCGGCTTTGTAGCTGAACAATTCCCCTTGTAGTGTAAGACATACTCACAGTGTCCGGGTCACAAGTCTGCACGGTGGCTTTATCCGAACACGATACGATGTGCTGATCATCCTGGGACAAACTGATCAAATTGGAACTGCCTGTGAGGGCTTTCGATGCCATAGTGATCTCCCCATCCCAGATGCGCAATGTGTGGTCCACCGATCCGGAGAGGATACGCTTGCCATCCGGCAAGAACGCGACCGAGCTGACCTCAGCCTCGCCGATGGCTGCGCCAGACTCCGCGACCCAGATGCGCACAGCGGCATCGTCAGAGCCTGATACCATCTGCTTGCTGTCGGGTGAGAACCCAACCGGAGTAACTACATCGGTATGGCCTACGAATGGCTCGCTTATAGCCACGCTGCTTTCCGCGTCCCACACGCGCACGGTACTGTCTTGCGATCCCGACACGACCTGCTTGCCATTGGGCGAAAACGCGACCGAGTTAACAGCCCTGGTGTGGCCCTCAAATGGCTTGCCGATGGCCACGCCGCTCTCTGCATCCCACACACGGACGGTTTTGTCCCCGGATCCCGACACGATCCGCTTGCCATCAGGCGAGAACGCGACTGAGTGAACAGCACTGGTGTGGCCCTCAAATGGCTCGCCAATGGCAAGGCCGCTCTCTGCACTCCACAGGCGCGCGGTATTATCGCTTGATCCCGAGACAATCCGCTTGCCATCGGGTGAGAACGTGACTGCCTTAACCCAATCGGTGTGGCCTTGGAATGGATCACCAATGGCCACGCCTCTGTCTGCTTCCCACACACGTACGGTTTTGTCGTCGGATCCCGACACGATTCGCTTACCCTCGGGTGAGAACGCGACGGAGTGAACAAAATTGGTATGGCCTTTGAATGGCTCGCCGATGGCCACGCCGCCGTCTGCGTCCCACACGCGTACAGTTTTGTCGTCGGATCCCGACACGATTTTCTTGCCATCGGGCGAGAACGCGACCGACCGAACCCAATCGGTGTGGCCTTGGAATAAATCACCGATGGCCACGCCGCTCTCTGCTTCCCACATACGTATGGTGTTGTCGTCGGATCCCGAGATGATGTGCTTGCCATCAGGCGAGAACGCGACAGACCTGACCCAATTGGTGTGGCCGTGGAATGGATCACCGATGGCCACGCCGCTCTCTGCGTCCCACACACATACGGTTTTGTCGTCGGATCCCGACACAATCCACTTGCCGTCAGGTGAGAAAGCGACTGAGTTAACAGCACTGGTGTGGCCCTCAAATGGCTTGCTGATGGCCACACTGTTCTCCCCATCCCACAGGCGCACGGTATTGTCTCTCGACCCTGACATTATCCGCTTGCCATCGGGTGAAAACGCCACCGACATGACCAAATCGGTATGGCCTTGGAATGGCTCACTGATTGCCACACCGCTCTCTGCGTCCCACACACGTACGGTTTTGTCATCAGATCCCGACACGATTCGCTTGCCGTCGGGCGAGAACGCGACCGACCTGACCCAATCGGTGTGGCCTTGGAATGAATCACCAATGGCCACGCCGCTCTCTGCTTCCCATATACGTATAGTGTTGTCGTCGGATCCCGAGATGATGTGCTTGCCATCTGGCGAGAACGCGACTGAGTTAACAGCCCTGGTGTGACCCTCAAATGGCTTGCCGATGACCACGCCGCTCTCTGCTTCCCACACACGTATGGTTCTGTCCTCAGACCCCGACACGATCCGCTTGCCATCGGGCAAGAACGCGACCGAGTTAACATTGCCGGTGTGGCCCTCAAATGCCTCGCCGATGGCCGTACCTCTCTCTGCATCCCAGAGGCGCACGGTATTATCGCTTGATCCCGACACGATCCGCTTGTTGTCGGGCGAGAATGCGACCGAGTTAACAGCACTGGTGTGGCCTTGGAATGAATCGCTGATGGCCACGCCACTCTCTGCATCCCACAGGCGCACGGTATTATCGCTCGATCCCGACCCAATCCGCTTGCTGTCGGGCGAGAATGCAACCGAGTTAACAGCCCAGGTGTGGCCCTCAAATGGCTTGCCGATGGCCACGCCGCTCTCTGCGTCCCACACACGTACAGTACCGTCCTCGGATCCGGACACAATTTGCTTACCATCAGGTGAAAACGCGACCGACCAGACCCAACTGGTGTGGCTCTCTATAGATGCGATTGTAGTTGGCCATTTTTCCATTTGGCCTCTGGTAATGGACAAGAGCCTGGGAAACTGGTGGCAATAGGTCTTCCTGATTTCCGCCGTAGCCGGTGTCATTGCCAGAGCGGAGATGTATATATGAGCTGCACTTTGACTAATTGCAGGCGAAAAGAAGGCAATAAATCTCTTTCCATCCATTGCAAATTGGCGGAGTGACCCCTGAAATATTGTTGATATTGAGTGATGCGGACAATATAATTCATACCTCTCTGACCCATTGAATGAATTTTGAGAGGGCCTGCGATGCACCCCCGACTGTTCCGAGTAAACTCTGAACCTCTAACCAAAAAAGAAATTTTTTGTGAAGGAAGGTGGCTACCAGCTGGGATAGAGCACAGTTGCAAGGTGTTTCTGCTAGATGATCTGCCCAAAATCGACAGCAATAGCGCAGATGCTGTGGAATATATTTTTTCACTCGCCAGTGCAAGTCGGGCATCTCGGAGTTACGTAAATAGGATGTTGTTAGCTCACAGATGTTGAACCTGAGCTCCCCGTTCAGATTCCCCAGAAGATTGGATGCTAGGGCACACCGCTGGTCTGCTGTGCCGCAGAGGAGGTCAGGACGTGTTTCTTGAATGGATGAGGACATGAATTCTCTAAATGAGAGGTGTATGATTTGCACTCTGCTATCCAAATCTTCAGGAAGACGTATCACTGCACTCAGAGGACTCAAGATAGCCCTGACATCATCAACCGGAATTGTGAGCAACACTGCAAGACTTTGAAGTCCCAAAGGTTCTAGAAGCTGTATAACAGTACTGAGGATCTTGACGGCAGCATCATGGGAATCCTGAGAACGTTCATCCCTTGGAGCCGGGATTGGAATACCACGATCGACGATACGGTGATATAGGTCATGTAGGTCGGTGAGGGGAGCGCCACGGAGGAGAAAGTCAACAGACTTCTGTGGTAGAGTCTGTGGCAATCCAGCAAGCACATAGCGAACAGCAGTAGCAGCAAATACAAACAGTCCGCCTGCATGCTGAGTGATCTTCTCTATTTCGGGAGCCTGAATCTTCCAGGGATAGCGTGCAGTCCAGGTATTGCCATCCAACGCCTTCCCGATGTAGAGGGAAATATCTCGGTGGACCACCATCGGATCAACCTGGTCAAGGATAATTGGATACATGAGAGCCTGTAGTTTGTCGAGCTTGATATACGGTGGAACATCTGGCCTTCCTGTGAGAAAGAAACGGATATGTTTGGGTATCAGATCTATGCTGTCAGAAAGCCATCGCAAGAACACTTGGCCGCGATCGTTCCCACACTCGTCCAGAGCATCAATGCAAATGACCCACGGAGTAGGAGTGATCGGCAATTTTGCGAGCAAGTCGACGACAAGTCGGTGGAACTGTAGTTTCGGATCCGCGAATAGAATTTCGGTGCGGTCATTTTCCAAAAAATCAACAAGAAGTCGCTTGAAGACCTGACAATGATCTGCAAATTGGCGGGCAAGGGGTTTTGGGCAGTCCTGTGATTTCCCTGCGATCAATGTAGTCCCTCGAGAAGAAGAAAGATGCGGCGAGGATTTTGTCGTCATTTGCAAGTCTAGATGCAACACTCTTCGCGATGGTGGACTTGCCGGAGCCCGCAGAACCGCTGAGCATGACTATGCGCTGAGTGGCATCCTGAGGACTGGTCAGCTGGGCGATGATATCGTTGATTATATCGACCCGTGTCCCGTCCATGCATTCATTGGGTGTATTTTCGGCATTGTAGCGCGCGGCAACTGATTTCACGGTTTGAAGAATTTCCCTTGCTTTCAGCTCGTCGACTAATGGTAGATGGTAAGACTTTTTTCACAGAGGTGACAGTGTAACAGAGACACACATTCAGATCTCATGTCTGTTACTACCTGTTCGATGGAAATGCCGCCGTAGAACTGGTAACTAGTTAGAAGCGTAGAATCGAACAGCAATGTGAATCACATACGGTAAAATCCCGGATGAGTGAAGTGAGAGTATTCTGAATCCCTTGAATCTGTTCCTTGTTCATCTTGCTGTTGCTGTTGAAAAACTGCCTGAATTTATTTTCCTTCGGGCTTGATTTGCACTGGCGGGCAATTGGCTTGAGGTTCCTAGAGCGAGCGGAATAAGAACGATGGTGAAATGAAGCAAATATCAGAGTCGACGTACGATACCAATTTAGTCAGCCGCTCTGTCAACATCTCCGCATGGCCGGAAGTACTGATGGTAGCCGCAGTGTCCTCACAATTCTTGACCACGGCATTAATATTTTTTTCGAGCATAGCCAAGTCCTTTTGATTCGCTTTCATCGTCTGTCGTCAACTGGGTAAGAGCTTCGGCTTTTCTGTTGTGGTAATGATTCACATACTGAGACCATTGTTAAGAGTTCGAAGACACCATTGACCGCAGCCTCAAGCCCAATGACACCGAGTCCGGTAACACCGACTTTCGCAAGAGAGAGCGCTGGCAGGATGGTGTTGTCGAGTACACCTGTTGTTGCCTCCTCTCGCGATGGAGGAGCGCTGGATAGAGTTCTGGACATCGAGCCAATGAGGTTACTGGTGGCGTGGTGGTGGTATGGAAGAGGCGAGGTCGACTAATAATAGGTCCAATGACAGCTTCTCGGCGGAGTGGATTGATCAGACAATGCGAGGCTTGTGACGTGATGAATAGCTTCTGCGTAATACTCAACTTAGGGATAGGGCCGCTGCTTTGCATGGCAGAAGTGGTATTTTTTCCTTTTTCTTGTTGCTTTGTGCATTTTTCTGTCTTTTAAGTAATTCAATGAAGTCTCAGTTTGCCTTGCTGTATAAATCGCCCCCTTCCTACACACACACCTTGGGTGGTGTACCCATCTCCTTCTACACAGATATTCATTTCTTTTGGTGGTATACGCGCAAGCGCCGACAGATTATGCGGGTGAACGCATGCTCCCATCGGAAAAAAGCCGAATAAAAATGGTTCTGAAGACGTAGAGTGTGCACAGCGCGGCAGCAGCGCGATATCCAAAGGCAGCGGCCAATGGGATCTCTCGTGAACGCCGGAAATGGACCGTACGTCTCGCCACGATGATGATCTGCTGATTCCAAAGGAAATGATGCTAGAGATCCCATCATTCCCAGGGAAAAGCGGCCGGCACCTAGTCGTTGCCGCAACTGCAGCAAGACACAAAGAAACAAGCAAGGCAGAGTCGATCAGTCCAGGTATACCTACCCCCAAAGCCGAAACCGCGAGCCACAGAGGCCCAGAACCCCGAGAAAAGCCAAAGACGCCAGGAGATGATGGTGCTACGAAAGCAGGAGAGCGCCATTAGTCCGCTCCGTCTTTCGGAATCAATAGATACAGAAAGTATGCGCAAGCGACGAAGATGGATCTTGACAGAAAACTTTGTTAATGAGAAGCCTTCAGGGTAATAATAGAGGAGGACTCGCGCAGAGTTTATTTTTGCGAGAAAAACACGCAACAGGGTTAAGTCGATCTCAGGGAGAAAGGACCGAATTCACGAGAGCAACGACTTTCACGGCGGAAAGCGGACATGATGGTATGACTTACGGTGCGTTTGACCGAACATGGACGAACCGCAAAACGAATTCCTGCCGATCAGAATTTGGTCCTAGTATAGCGCCGCTCGGAGTAAAAACAACGCGCCGGCGGTTGACAGTGTGGAATTTATTTGCGAAGCTGAGTACCGTCAAAATAATAGCCGATGATAACGCAGACTGATCGTGCGTGAAGCGTCTCGTCGATGCGGAGTTAGCAGCGCACCTTAAAGATGGAAACAAAACACGACCGAACAACTCTTCGGGGGCTGAGAACTGGGGTAGAGCGAACAGTCCCCGCCGAGGACAAGACGCGGAATCCACCCGCGGTGAAGTCGAACTGCGAGCCAACGCTTTATTCGATGAGAATCAACGGCGGAGCATTTCCCATGCTACTTATTCGGATGCGGGAATTAGAACCTCGGATTGTACAAGTCAGCGCCCGGGGCCGGGTCCGTAGACAGCGTCCAATTTCTCGCATCATGGATTCGTATGAAGCCTGGAGCGACGGAGACAAAGCTCACGGAAAAATTCTATTCTGAGTGCATTGAAGCAGACGTGCGGGAGGTAATGGTCTAGGAAGGGCAAAAACAGAAAGCACATAGATCAGAGGCACGAATTGGGATGCGGGCAGTTGAACCCCGTAACTTCTGGATTCCAAGCTTTCCGCAACGGGCAGAGGCTGAATGTGCTCACCACGTCCAATGCCTGTTTTGCTCGTGCATCCGTGAAGTGGAGAAGCTCGAGGAGTGAAGGCAGGCGGGTGGGAAGCAGAAGGTCATTTAAGATAGCCAGGCGTTCAACTGAACCAGGGTCGAACAAATAACAATGGGGCTCAAGTCTGATAGCGAACCGCCATTCGGATGCGCGTAGTCGAACCCGTATGGAGCAGTGCCAATTCCCTATCTTTTGAGGTTGTGTGCGAACTCGGGAAAGCCTCGCTGCGTCACACCCAATCCTGAGTGGAGATCGGAACTGAAATCTGCGGGGAGAAAAAAGTCAAAAATCGACGAATACTGGGAGGAAGGGACCCACTGAGGGATATGTCGTTCTTGGTGGGCTATATCCGTAGGCCGAAAATTGGGTCTATTCAAATATGAGCGGGAAAAGAAATAACGAAACAGCGAGTGCAATTCGAAAGCACCGGGAAGAAAAAAGAAATATAAAGACACGAGAAAAAAGGAACGTGCTAGAGTCGAACTCAAGTTTGTGAGTTTCGCCTAGGAAGTCTCGCGATGTTAGCTGTTGTTAGGTACACCATTTCCGAGTGTGGCACTTGAGCAGTGGACTCGTTTGGAGGAAGGAAGGTTCTAGACAGCAGGACGTCCTACCTGTCCGCATAATGAGCAAACACTGAAAAGAGATATGCAGTAAGGTTTTTATCAGGCATGACCTCAGGCGCCTCGTAACGCGCCGCAGGAGAATCCGCGCCAATGACGGTGTAGGCATGCGGCGATGACCTTTTGGGAGGAGAAGGGCGACCAGGTGCGTCGCTCATTTTCCTTCCTTCCGATACGCTCCATGACGTCGCTTTTTTTTTTTTTTTTTTTTTTTGCACAAGCCACATGCACGTCGTGACTGCGAGTGCGGAATCGGCCCCGCACCTGCGGCCAATTCAAGGCCACCGTGTGAATACGATCTGTTCGTACAATCCATCCACTCTCGGGGAACAGCCACTGGAACTCTCAGTATGTTGTCGCCTGGTCATGCCTACCTGGAATGCGGAATGCATCGGGGAGCAACGAAGGGGAAGGCGGCTTCAGATGCCAGAAATGCGTAGCTAGAACTCGGATCGCTCTGCGACAGATTATGCGGCACAAGCGATGCCGCGTCCAGCGCACCAAAACTCACGCTTCCCCTCCCGAGCTCAAGCTCATCCACCGATTCCCCGCCGAGCCCAGCCCAACGGATTCCGAGACCTGAAGTCTATCGGTGCGCATCCCAGAATGCCGGCAATGCGGAGTAGGACGTCGAGGTCCGAAGTAAGACTCGAGACGGTGGGCGGCAGAACATCAGAGCTTGAAGCCAGGCTTCAATTGAACGCGAAAGAAGCTGACATTGTTGGATCCGACAAGAACAACACGGCGATTTCGACCGAAGCTCCAGAACTCGCAGTAGAGGGATCACCGAGGCGGAAAAGGGAAACTACGAGATGCCACGACGATGGTGGTGGGAGAAAAGCAAGAGAGAACTCGGATCAAAAGACACAGCCACGCCGATCTCTTTCTTTCCGCTTCCACGACAAGCCGCGGGGGGTAGCCGACTCTCAGGTGTGTCACATAGCCCCAGCCCATTCCTTCTCCAGCTTCTAAGCTTCATTCCATGCTATGCCTATACCTAATGCTAACTTGGTTTCTCTACGCGGTGCCACAGGCTCCATGGCACAAGTTCCGTCTTGGACCGTCCCAGAGCACGTCTGTCCGTCGCTCGGTGTCTTCCTAATGGCCAGGACGCCTTTGGCGCTGTCTTTTTTACACCCGCCACCTGCTCAGCCTTCACCTATCTGAACACTTCGATGTTGCCTACCTGGCGCCGTTGGTGCGAAATTGACACGTCAAACGCCAAGAGCGGAGAATATGAGCCTGCACGGGCCCTGGTGTTGTAGCCGCACAGGTTTCGCAACCGCGAATTCGTGTTCCGCCCCACGTGTGCGGCTACATAGCGGGTCTTCGCCCCTTGAGCATACGGCGCTCTGTTTTCGCGGACACCACACTTGCGGCTTTCTACTGTGGCTGTCAACTCGCAGAGGATAGCCATCCATGGTGCGCTGGATGAACACGTGTTCGCAGTGCGCACTCTAAGTTTTGCTGTAATTTCTTCCAAACCCTCTCATAATTTCCCTCACCCTCTACACCGCGCCGGACCTCAGGCGCCTCGTAACGCGCCGCAGGAGAATCCGTGCTAATGGCAGTGCGGGGATACGGCGATGGCTTTTACGAAGAGAACGGCGCAGGTGCATCGCTCATTCTCTCCCTCCGCTTCATCATCTGGGCCATTCTGATAAGCTCCATGACCTAGAAGATCCGCCACCTGTGCATATCGAGGGTCGGGCTGGATGCGGGAAGACATTCGTCCCTTATCCAGTCATCGTTTCACTACGAAAGTTGAATCACGGATAGCACAATATCTCTATGGCATCCCTGTGAACGAATATAACACACACTGCACATCATCCATTGGGCCGAGAAGTGATCGCGCAAAACTGGTTCAGACGGCGAAGTATCATGTTATTGATGAAATTGGAGAACTGCATTCCAAAGCCTCTGACTGTGCGGATCGGCTTCTCAGCTTCAATCCTGTATGTGACAACGACACGCCTCAGCCTTTCTTCATTTGTTAATGACGCCGGTGATGACTACTTCCATGATTGAGTCGATTTAGACCGTCTGTACCGCACAAGATCGCCCCAAGAATTCATCAATTTTGTCTTTCCGCCCAGTACTGTTTCCGACCCGACAGTCTGCATTTACCGTGCAATACTCAGCCCTTTCAATCTGTTTGTTGATCTCAATAACACAGTCCTCAGAAACGTTCAGGGACGCACATACTGCTATGTCAGCAGTGATTCGGTTGAAAACGCAAGCGGCTCAAGCGATGCCGTCTTCTCTAACCCTGAGTTTCCTAACTTACTTCGCAGACCAGGCATTCCGCCTCATGCATTGGTTCGAGCTATTTGCAGACTCACCCGTAATTTTGACGGCTCACGAGGTCTCACAAAAAATAACCAAATTATTGTACGGAATTTATTGCGCTACACCGTGGAGGTGGAAACAATTTCGTCCACGGTGGCCGGCGAACTTGTTGACTCCGTATGTGAATTCCTTTCAAACTTTGAACATTGAGTAATTAGATCCCAGATTCAGCTTCATATCCCACGGATCGATTGTCCTTTTCAACTACAGGGGTTCGACTTCACTGTCCATAGGAAACAGATTCCATTGGCGCTATGCTACGCCACTACTTTTAATGGCTGCCAGGACCTAACCGCTCAAAAGTTAGGGATCGACTTGAGACGGCCGGTGTTCTTACACGGACAGTTATACTCTGCAATGGCGCATGTCCCGGACTCCGAAAATGTTCTCATCTTGAAGAACGAAGATGATTCATTCACTCGCACTACTAATATTATTTGCATCCTTCCATGATCTCCGCCCTTATGTTAGTCTCATATAAACAGACGGTACAACAATTCAACTCGTACCTCGTTATGTTGGGTTTTTTTTCCATTGTACTGGGTGTCCAAAGATGGAAACACGAAAAAGAATTCAAAAAAGGAAAGAAAAAAGAGGGAAAGGGAGGAGATCGTTGAAATTGTCTGCTCAACATAAGGAACTTCCAACACACTTAGAACCATTCGAGGAACAAGAATGATATTTTATATCACGATAACTCTGCTGCGACATGAGACGGAAACCAATCGACAATACACCTTGAACGGACTCGAAAAATTTACAGATGTACCTGTGATTTTCCCAGATCGCAAACTGGGGCTTTGCTCAGCGCCTTCGAAGAGGAGATAAGCACGCGCTCACGCTTGGTGAGCACGCCAAGTGGGGATCGTGCCAAGCGGTTGGGCGCGCTGTGGGCTGTGGAAATGCTAGTATTTCACGCTTGCATGCACCACAATGCAGTGGCCCGTCTGAGACAAGGTATCTGCATCGCAAACAGATGCGCTCTCGACGTGCATGAGACCTGTGGGAACGGGAAAAAAGAATGGCAGGTGCAAATCTGCGGCCTACCTTTTCGCGGTGCGCAGCTTCTTCTTGCATGGCCGTCGCATGCCCCAATTGCGCTGATCTCACCCTTAATTTTTCGTTTTCCTTCCGCTCCTCGTTGAAAATCCGCCAGCCAAGCGCAAAACTACACTCACGGAAGGGAACAACAAATTTGAGTAAAGAAAGACAGTATCGGAAGAACTCTTCTTGCTGGCTCATGCCAAGCAAGATTGAGCTGAGGGTTTCTGATGTATGTCTAGCAACTGCAGAGTGGGCAATGCTAGCAAGGAGCCAGAGACAAGTTTAGAATGCATCGAAGAAGGTCAGCACAAGTTGCGGATAGTGCAGTGACCGCACCGTGATACACTGGTTGCACACAAGCAAAGCCCAAGCAGGAACACCGGCTCAATACAGACGGGTGATGTTGGTGAGCCCGTTTCTGCCTTCTGTAGTCAACTTCCTTCGAATTTTGCCTGTATGAATTGAAGCTCCAGTTCCGGTCCATTGATGAGCTTTGAGGGGCCAGAAAGAGGGCAGAACAAAGAGAAGACTCGAGGGTTAGCATAGACGAGCATGTGCAGTGTTGTGGCCACAGGCTGGACAGCGCTGAGCGACGGATGTTGTGGATGGCAGATAACAGTACCGCGAGAAAGTTATCTGCCAGCCGTGATTATCTGCCATTCTCAAATATTCTAGTACCCTGGCGAAATACAAACATTCTGAATAGACAGAACGGTTCTAAATTCTTTAATACATGTTCCGAATTATTCTCATGCATTTAGAGAAGGTATAGGTGAAGATCCAGATGGCCGTGGCAGATAACCGTATAGCCACTGGCAGATAACACCCAGCTGATCTAATCAACAACCTTATGTTGTACCCTTATGTACGTGTTGCTGATGTTAAGCGCTTACGAATGGAACATCTGAAAGGCTGAAAGGCCGATGAGTGCTTGGTTCAATGATTGCTGATGAAGATGAGTATCCTTAGAATAATCCTATGCAACACGTCGGTTTACTTTTCTGTTTGTCACCGTTTCCATTTGGTTTAGAGCTTTGAACTTTCCGTAAACTAAAACCTGAATGGATGGAGCCTTACCACTAAGTTCAACGGAGATGGAGGTGAGATTTATGAGCTAGGGAAATAAGGAAGGACTCGGAAATGGTTATAAAGCCGTCAGACACGGAGGCTGGATTGTGGGAGGTTAATTCCTTCTCCCGAGCACTCCTTTCTTCTACTTTAGCGGACGATTTTTAAGGTGCTCGTGTACGACCTGCTGGAACAGATAGGAAGCCAATACCAATGCAGAAGGCATCGGAGGAGACCAGCAGGTCTCTGCCCTCTCTTGAATATACGAAAAAAGGAGAGCTCTGCCGTCCAGGCCGTCGAGTGATCTCTTCGCCTCGATTGCAGCCACTTCAGGGACATGTCTGAAGGCCGGGGGCGTGGTGTTTATTGTCATGGAAAGTCGTGCTTGAGAGGAAGCCGAAGGCCAGACAAGAGCTTTGGACCATAGACTAGTCGCTAAATCTACTGCAACAGGGTCTGCAGAAACATGGTGATTATGGATACAATGTTTAACTAGGCGAATGATAACACTTGGCCCACTCTTCGCCGTGCACAAAATTTTCATAGGAGAACCGTGTCTGCCGCCTCCCAATAATGAGGGTATTGTGTGGCATCCATACTCCGACTCGATGGTTGCTGGGGAGCCAAAAGAGCATCTGTGATTCTTCAGAGCACATCCATCCGCTTCGGATGCTCCAATGAGGTTGGCGAGTCGGTACTATGCTCTCAACATGAGGTGGAAATTGGGTATCACTTGACAAGCTGGGAAAATTGATTGGTGAAACTAGTTAAACTGAGAGGATAATGATAGTACCTTGTGCGGCTTCGAAGCTGAACAATCCCGGCTGTAGTGGATGACGTACTTACAATGTCTGGGTCCCGAGTGTGGGCCACGGCACTATCTTGCTTGCTGTCGGGCGAAAATGAGACCGAGGTAACAGATTTGGTGTGGGCTTCGAATGGCTCGCCGATGGCCATGCCGCTCTCTATGTCCCACACACGCACTGTATTGTCTGCCGATCCCGACACGATCTGCTTGCCGTTGGGCGAGAACGCAACCGAGGTAACAGGTTTGGTGTGACCTTCGAATGGATCACTGATGGCCACGCCACTCTCTGCATCCCACAGGCGCACGGTATTATCTTCCGATCCCGACACGATCCGCTTGCCGTCGGGTGAGAATGCGACCGAGTTAACAGAACTGTTGTGGCCCTTAAAGGGCTCGCCAATCGCCACCCCTCTCTCTGTGTCCCACACGCGCACGGTATCGTCTTGCGATCCCGACACGATCCACTTGCCATCGGGTGAGAACGCAACCGCCATAACCCAATGGGTGTGGCCTTTGAATGGATCACCAATGGCCACACCGCTCTCTGCATCCCACACACGTACGGTTACGTCGTAGGATCCCGACACGATCTGCTTGCCGTCGGGCGAGAACGCGACCGAGGTAACAGTATTGGTGTGGCCTTTGAATGGATCGCCGATGGCCATGCCACTCTCTGCATCCCACACACGTACGGTTTTGTCGTCAGATCCCGACACGATCTGCTTGCCATCGGGCGAGAACGCGACCGAGTTAACATCATCGGTGTGGCCCTCAAATGGCTCGCCGATGGTCACAACGCTCTCTGCATCCCACAGGCGCACGGTATTATCTTCCGATCCCGACACGATCCGCTTGCCATTGGGCGAGAATGCGACAGAGGTAACAATACTAGTGTGGCCCTCGAATGGATCGCTGATGGCCACACCGCTCTCCTCTTCCCACAGACGCACGGTCTTGTCGTTGGATCCCGACACGATCCACCTACCGTCAGACGAGAATGCGACCGAGGTGACATCAGCGCTATGGCCTCCAAATGGATCGCCGATGACCACACCGCTCTCTGCATCCCGCACAAGTACGGTTTTGTCGTCGGATCCCGACACAATCTGCTTACCGTCGGGTGAGAACACGACCGATCTCACCCAATCGGTGTGACCTTTGAATGGATTGCCGATGGCCACGCCGCTCTCTGCTTCCCATACACGTACGGTTCTGTCGGTGGATCCCGACACGATCCGCTTGCCGTCGGGCGAGAACGCGACCGAGATAACAGTATTGGTGTGGCCTTCAAATGGAACGCCGATTGCCAAGCCGCTCTCCATGTCCCACAGGCGCACGGTATTGTCTCCCGATCCCGACACGATCCGCTTACCATGGGGCGAGAATGCGACCGAGTAAACAGTATTGGTGTGGCCCTTGAATGGATCACCGATGGCCACACCGCTCTCCCCATCCCATAGGCACATGGTATTGTCTCGCGAACCCGACACGATCCGCTTGCTGTCGGGTGAGAACGCGACTGTCATGACCCAATTGGTGTGGCCTTTGAATGGATCGCCGATGGCCACACCACTCTCTGCATTCCACACACGTACGGTTTTGTCGTCAGATCCCGACACGATCTGCTTGCCATCAGGTGAGAATGCTACCGACCTCACCCAATCAGTGTGGCCTTTGAATGGATCGCCAATGGCCAAGCCGCTCTCTACATCCCACACACGTACGGTATTGTCTTGCGATCCCGACACAATCCGCTTGCCGTCAGGCGAGAATGCCACCGAGTAAACAACATCAGTGTGGCCCTCGAATGGCTCGCCTATCGCCATGCCACTCTCTGCATCCCAAAGGCACATGGTATTGTCTCTCGATCCCGACACGATCCGCTTTCCGTCGGGCGAGAATGCAACTGAGTAAACAGTATCGGTGTGGCCCTCTATGGATGCAATTGTGGTCGGCCATTTTTCCATTTGGCCTCTGGTAATGGACAAGAGCCTGGGAAATTGGAGGCAATAGGTCTTCCTGATTTCCGCCGTGGCCGGTGTCATTGCCAGAGCGGAGATATATATGTGAGCGGCACTTTGACTAATTGGAGTTGAAAAGAAGGCAATAAATCTCTTTCCGTCCATTGCAAATTGGCGGAGTGACCCCTGAAATATTGTGGATGTCAAGTGATGCGGACAATGTAATACATACCTCTTGAACCCATCGAATGAATTTTGACAGGGCATGTGATGCACCTCCGACTGTTCCTAGTAAACTCAAGACCTCTAGCCAAAAAAGAAATTTTTCCTGAAGGAAGGTGGCTGCCAGGTGGGATAGAGGAGAGTTCCAATGTGTTTCTGCTAGATGATTTGCCCAAAATCGACAGCAATAGTGCAGATGCTGTGGAATATACTTCTCCATCCGCCACGGCAAGTCGGGCACCTCAGAGTTACGCAAATAGGATGTTGGTAACTCACAGATGTTGAACCTGAGCTCCCTGTTCAGATTCTCCAGAAGATTGGATGCTAGGGCATACCGCTGGTCTGCTGTGCCGCAGAGGAGGTCAGGACGTGTTTCTTGAATGGCTGAGGACATGAATTCTCTAAATGAGAGGTGTATGATCTGCACTCCGTTATCCAAATCTTCAGGAAGAAGTATCACTGCACTCAGAGGACTCAAGATAGCCCTGACATCATCAACCGGCATTTTGAACAACACTGCAAGACTTTGAAGTCCCAAAGGTTCTAGAAGCTGTATAACAGTACTGAGGATCTTGACGGCAGCATTATGGGAATCCTGAGAACGCTCATCCCTTGGAGCCGGGATTGGAATAGCATGATCGACGATACGGTGATATAGGTCGTATAGATCGGTGAGTGGGGCACCATGTAGGAGAAAGTCAACAGACTTCTGTGGTAGAGTCTGTGGCAATCCAGCAAGCACATAGCGAACAGCAGTGGCAGCAAATACAAACAGTCCGCTTGCACGCTGAGTGATCTTCTCGATTTCGGGAGCCTGAATCTTCCAGGGATAACGTGCAGTCCAGGTATTGCCATCCAACGCCTTCCCAATGTAGAGGGAAATATCTTGCTGGACCACCATTGAATCAACCTGGTCAAGGATAATTGGATGGATGAGAGCCTGCAGTTTGTCAAGCTTGATATATGATGGAACATCTGGCCTTCCTGTGAGAAAGAAACGGATATGTTTGGGTATCTGATCTATGCTGTCAGAAAGCCATCGTAAGAACACTTGGCCGCGATCGTTCCCACACTCGTCCAGAGCATCAATGCAAATGACCCACGGAGTAGGAGTGATTGGCAATTTTGCGAGCAGGTCAACGACAAGTTGGTGGAACTGTAGCTTTGGATCCGCGAATAGAATTTCGGTGCGGTCATTTTCCAAAAAATCAACAAGCAGTCGCTTGAAGACCGGACAATGATCTGCAAATTGGCGGGCAAGGGTTTTGGGCAGTCCTGTGATTTCCCTGCGATCAATGTAGTCCCTCGAAAAGAAGAAGGATGCGGCGAGGATTTTGTCGTGATCTGCAAGTCTAGATGCAACACTCTTCGCGATGGTGGACTTGCCGGAGCCTGCAGAACCGCTGAGCATGACTATGCGCTGAGTGGCATCCGGAGGACTGGTCAGCTGGGCAATTATATCGTTGATTATATCGACTCGTGTCCCGTCCATGCATTCATTGGGTGTATTTTCAGCATTGTAGCGTGCGGCAACCGATTTCACGGTTTGAAGAATTTCCCTTGCTTTCAGCTCGTCGACTAATGATAGATTGTAAGACTTTGTTTACAGAGGCAATAGTGTGATAAAAACACACATTCAGATTTCATGTCTGCCACTATATGTTCGATGGAAATGCCACCGTAGAACTAGAAACTAGTTAGAAACTTAAAAAATCGGACATCAATGTGAATCCCATACGGTAAAATCCCGGATAAGTGAAGTGAGAGTATTCTGAACCCCTTGAATCTGATCCTTGTTCATCTTACTGTTGAAAAACTGCTTGAATTTATTTTCCCCTGAATTTGATTTGCACTGGCGGGCAATTGGCTCGAGGTTCCTAGAGCGAGCGGAATAAGAATGATGGTAAAATGAAGCAGGTATCAGTGTCGACGTACGATACCAATTTAGTCAGCCGCTCTGTCAACACCTCTGCATGGCCCGAAGTCCTGATGGCAGCCGCAGTGTCCTCACAGTTCTTGACCACGACATTGATATTTCTTTCGAGCGCAGCTAAATCCTTTTGATTCGCTTTCATTGTCTGTCGTCAACTGGGCATGAGCTTCGATTTTTGTGTTGCGTTAATGATTCACATACCGATACCATTGTCAAGAGTTCGAAGACACCATTGACCGTAGCCTCAAGCCCAATGACACCGAGTCCGGTAACACCGGCTTTCGCAAGAGAGAGCGCTGGCAAGATGGTGTTGTCGAGCAGACCTATTGTTGCCTCCCCTCGCGATGGGAGAGCGCTGGATGAAGCCCTGGACATCGAGACAATGAGGTTACTGATGGCGTGGTGGTGGTATGGAAGAGGTGAGGTCGACTAATAATAGGTCCAGTGACAGGTTTTCGGCGGAGTTGTTTGATCAGGCACTGCCAGGCTGACGTGGTAAATAGCTTCTGCGTAATACTCAACTTAGGGATAGGGCCGCCGCATTGCATGGCAGGACGGGTACTTTTTTTTCTTTGTTTTAAGTAATTCAATGAAGTCTCAGTTTGCCTTGACGCATAAATCCCCCACACGCACTTACACCGTTTGGGTGGTGTACCCATCCCCATATACACAAATAATTATTGCTTTTGGTGGTATACGTGCAAGCGCCGACAGATTATGCGGGCGAACGCGTGCTCATACCATCAGAAACAAGCCGAATAGGAATGGCGTTGAAGACGTAGAGGGCTATCGTCGTGCCCGGCGCAGCGGCAGCACGAATGACGATATTCAAAGGCGGCGATCAAAGCGATCTCTCGCGAACACCGGAAAGAGACCGTACGTCCCACCAAGATCATATTTCGAATGATGCCAGAGATCCCTTCATTCCTGGGGGAAAGCGGTCGAGTACCTAGTCGTTACCGAAGCTGCAGCAAGACACACAGAAACCAGCAAGGCAGAGTCGAAAGGAAGGGAGCGCCGTTGGTGCGCTTGGTCTTTTGGAATAAGTAGCTGATCAAAAACGAGTCTCCGCCGGTAGCCAAAATTGGAGTAGGCTGAAATTTCGGCGATCTCCGCGAATGCCATTAGGAAACTCCACTCGGCGACGTTGAGGCGCGAATGTTTTTCTTCTAGACGTGAATAAGGGTTCGGCAGGCGAGGAGGCTCAAAGCTCAGGGTGTCGAATTGCCAGGAATATTTTTTATTGACGGAACAGAGATACAAAAAGCATGCGCAAGTGGCGAAGATAGATCTTGATGGAAAACTTCGTTAATCAGAAGCCTCAAGGGAAATGACAGGGGAGGACTCACGCGAGAAAAAAACACAATAAAGGTAAGACGACCTTAGGGGGAAGGATAGGGACGTACCGAATTCATGAGAGCAAAGACTTTCACGGCGAAACGCGGACATGACAGGATGGCTTGCGGTGCGGATGATTGAGCAGGGGTGAACCACAAAACGGATTCCTACTAATTGGAATTTGGCCCTAGTACAGCGCGGTTCGTATTGACGCCCAGCAAATTCGGAGTAAAAACAACGTGTCGGCGGAGAATTTGACGGAATGGAATTCTTTGCGAAGCTGAGTACTGTCGATATAATAAAGCACGTTGAGTATTTGTTTCCGCGTAAAGAAGACAGGTTAGCACGGGGAAAACGGATGAGATCTAGATCCCTCTTCGAATAGTCTGTCACCGGCGGAGAATGAAATCAACGAGAATTGGGAACTGAGCGCACCTGAAGAGAGCGAGAACGCACAAGGACATACAGAGAGCAAACAAGAGTGTCACGCAACAGCCAACGAGCGACACGCAGCAGTCGCAGATCCCGAGCAAAAAAGTCGTGCGAATGCGTAGATACAAATGGTGAAACCACAGAACCGAGGATGGTACTTTGGGTCGTGATATAGGAGAGAGTTAGTGCCGGAAAGAGAAGGAGCGTAAGAAAAGAACGGAGACCTGCCCGATTTATTTTGTGAGAGTCAAGCATTGGTCAAGCATCGCAAGTCGCCTAATCAGTCGAGGACGGCAGAACGAAGTTCGTCTAACTTTAGGGCGGACAGGATGAACCGGCGGTGGACCTCGATATCCAAGGTAACTCGCAGTAGAAAAACATCCAGGCAGAAAAGGGAACTACGAGATGCCGCGACGATGGTGGTGGGAGGAAAGAGTGACGACCCGGATCAAAAAAACACAGCCACGCCGATCTTTTTCATTCGTCCTCGACAAGCTGCGGGTAGCTGACTCTCAGGTGTGCCGCATGGCCCCAGCCCGTTCAATCTCCGGCTTCTAAGCTTTACTCCCAGCCCAGTTATGCCTATACCTAATGCCAACTTGATTTCTCTGCACTGTGGGCCGTCGGTGGCACAAGCACCATGGCACAATGTCTGTCCTGGACCGTCCCAGAGCACGTCCCTCCGTTGCTCGGTGCCTTTTTAATCGATGGGTCTAGACCTCCCTGATGCCGCCTTTTTGCACCCGCCGCCTGGGCATCCTTCGAATTTCTTCACCCATCACTTCGATATTGCTTACCCGGCGTCGTCGATGCAAAGCAGGCGCATCAAACGCAAAGAGCGGAAAATATGAACCTGTACGCGACCCTGATGTCGTAGCTGCACATGTTTTACACCCGCAAATTTGCGTTCCTCCTGGCTACATAGTGGGTCTTCGCTCCTTCGGCATACGGCGCTCTTCACGCGCGGCTGTTTTTCAAGGACACCTCACTTGCGGCTCCCCTATTGTGGCCACCAATTCTCTCAGAATAGCCATCCACGACGCGTTAGATGAACACGCGTTTCTAGTGCGCGCTCTTATCGTTGCTGCAATTTCTTCCGAACACTCTAACCATTTCCTTCAGCCTCTACACCGTGGCAGACCTCAGACCTCGTAACGTGCCGCAGGAGAACTCGTGCTAATGGTTGTGTGGGGATGCGGCGATGGCTTTTTGGGAGGAGAAAGGCGGCGGTGCGTGGCTCATTCTCTCCTTGCTTTTTATCATCTGGGCCATTCTGATAGGGTCGCTATTTATTTATTTATTTGCACAAGCCGCGTGCACATCGTGGCTACGAGTTCAGAACATCCGCACCTGCGGTCGATTCACGGACACCGTCTGAATCCGATCTCGATCTGTTTCTATAATCCACTCTCGGGGGACGGCCGCTGGAGCTCTCCCTACGTTGTCGCCGCAGCTCCTTATGCGACCTTGAAACGCCACTGTATGTTGCTTAACCCCCTAGCTTCAAGTACGTTTATTTCCCTTGTATTCATCCCCGCTCGCCTCAAAATCGTCAATGATACCTCGTCTGCGACGAATCCAATACCGCCTACAGTTCATGCTCGACTTCCTTTCGTGTTTCTTTATTGCATCGTTTGATCAATAGCATGGAGACGGACAAATACAAGCGTGAGTCTGACGCGCGCTCATGAATACATCTTATTCTAAGATATTGCGTACACCAGATCTTCGCCTCGCAGGATACACAAAGTTCCCTGCAGCCTCCTCCGAGTCATAGCTTAATCCTAGCAACAATATGTCTATTGGAAAATAGTCCGCCATACGGTGTGTTCCGGTATGCCCACAATGCGTTTTGCACTTGACCTCCGTGTCAATGAGCTCTTACAACGGCCTACTTCTGGACGACGACATCTCGGACAGTATTCTCATCTATACTTCTTTTGGCGTGTCCGTGAACAGCTAGCGAATGCGCGCAGCGGCGCTATCGGGCGCGAGTGGTGCGGCTCGAGGTAACAGAAACCGCCGCCCTGCCCGCCGAAGACTTAGGTAGTATGAGGACGCGGGAGGTCCGCCGGCGATGCCCACGGACTGCGGGAATACATAGAGCGGTGGCGACGCTGACACTGAGCCCGCAAAAGGGGAAGACGTCACGGAGTATTCTGCGAAGGGTGAGTCAGCGCTTTGTGGAAAGACAAGGGAGGAGTTAAAGAGAAGGGAATTTGAAGGGGAAAGAAGTGAGTAGCACTATATTATCGCGCCAAAGAAAAAGTCCCAAGCAGAAAGAAAGTGAGGTCCCAAGGCCGCGGATGCAACGTAAAAAAAAAGCAGACGGCCAAAGAATGAGAATAAACACTCACCTTATAGCAAACACCACCGCACCGGTCCCAAACCACTTCCGCACTTCCTTCCCCTCCGCCTTGCTCGTAAGCGCCAGCATGCGTCGGAGGGGGGAGGAGGGCCAAGACCTGCCGAAGTGCGTGTCGGAGATGGTGGGTGGCAGTCTGCCTGCGGCAACGTGCTTGCCACGTTTGTTGCTTCTTCGCAGGGAGACTGGTGACGGTAGGGCTTGAGGGAAAGTGGCCATGTCAGCCAGAACACCTAAGTAGGGTGTGACAGAGGCCTCCATCAACCAAGAGGTGGGAGATCGCGTTATCTGCCACACTGATCAACTGCCGTAAACTTGAAGGACCCTCCCCCCCTCCAAATCCGGAAACCCCACATCAGTAAAATGACAAAATACTTGTGGGCTTGTGCAACTTGTTTGACTTGCGTGAAAAAATAAAATCGCAGAAATGATGTTTAGATGCGAATGGGGCAGGTCCCCGAAAAAAAATATCTTGGGTCTTGTGGAATTTCGGACATTGCTTGTCGCCTTGCGGACTTGTGCCCCTTTTGGGCCTTGTTGGGTCTTGTACAAGCTCGTACAAGCACTGGCAAGCGAGCTGTAAAAAACGCGATGCATCAATTTGCTGTTCGCTCAGCGGCGCTCGTCTCTCAATGAAGAAGTGCTTCTGCCTGCTGTATTCAATGTACTATACACCCTGCAGATGTTATAGACACTCCTTGCCCCCCCCAATACTCACCAACTTTCTGTTGATTGTGAGTCGACTGACAATTTCCGCTGACGAACCGTCCAGAACCGTCAACGAACCGTCGAAAACGTGACTTGTTGATCAGTGTGCACGATCCAACGATCTCCCACCTCTTGCCATCGACGCCCGTACAAACACCCAAATGTGGGTACATGTCGGGAGATGCCAGTGATGAAGTTGCTCGCACGTGCCGGACCATTTATCTCTTTTCGGCTGAAGACGTCAATGGGCCTCCCGCACTTCTGACGTTGCAGAACCTCTTCTGCGGTCCCCTACTAAGTGGTCGAGAAATACTTTTCAAACCTATATCCGTTTTCTGAATGCCGGTTCCCCCTTGAAGGAACGGTCGATAAATGTCAGATCAATCTGCCGTACGTCATGCCGGGGCTGTACACGCCACCTTTTGGCATAGCCTTTCAAGACCGTCCGGCTTTGTTTCCCATCCTCGTGTACAGGAAATGACCTCCGAGTCCCCAGCTGCAGGTGCATTGGTACTTTACACCGACCCACTAACTCCGAACTCTGGGGGAAACCCGGAAAGATGGGCCGTTATCCTCGGCGGAGTCCCGGGTCGAACGCTGGCTGAGGTCTACTCGACCGTTGGACAGGCTCTCGGGACTCGTACCAACCGCATGGCACACCGTCTTGGCTTGGGTCCTGAGGTTGTCGCACAGAAGATTGCATTGTTCTTCAGCACAGGAACGGAACGGGAACTACAACTCGCTGCTTTGCGGAATGAAATACCGGTCAAACTGGAACGAGATAGCTCCAGACTGATGGGATATGCATTTCCGTTGGTGTATTTCTCCTTGTCCCACAGGCGGTCCAACACACAATTCACTTTACAGCACCCAATCCCCGAAAACGCAGCGCCAGGCTTTCGAGAAAATTGTCACTCTTACTACGCGCTTCCCTGGCTTACGATTTGTCTTCCTTCGTTCGAAGTGGATGCAGGGTGTTCCAACTTTAAAGGACTCCATTGCTGCGCTTTGGGATCATCCTGATGGCCCCCTGGATCCAGAATGGTCGTTTTGGCGCACCTTTGCCGCAACCTGTCTGTCAGAAACGAGCATTGCGGTCATGCTGGAGGAAACACCTGTTTCTCAGCTGGCGACTTGCCTGAAGGATAACGGGGGTCTCAGTTTGATTGAGCGGTTATTGATTGCACATGGTTGCGAGTGAGTCCCAACTGGTACTTGTTAAACTGGATTAGTCTGACGCAGGGACATCAAGGACAGGAGCCGACTTTACATTCTCCAATGCACTTTGCATCCGATATCTGGGTGGGATCCTCGAGTTACCTGGATTCTGGCTCAACATTAGAATCGTGCATAGCGAGGTTGCGAGGAAACTATGCTTGGGGATGGTCCGGATCCTCAAAGACATTGGGGTTGACATCTTCCCTTCGGATGAATCCCTGAGATCAGAGTCATCTTTCGACTACGAAGGTGTTGATTTTCTCGCTGACACAATTCTGGTGGGAATGTCAAATTGGTTCAAGAAAATCGATGCCACGAACTGGGTTGGTCAAAGCTGGTACGCAAGTTTTCGCGAGGTTGTTCAGATATTACGTCGGTATGCACCATTTCATTCTTCAACATTTTCCCAGCTCATGGCATTACTCTCAGGCCATTATCTGCAGCCCTTTTACCAAATTCCTTCTCTCGTGCCACCAGTGACTCTCTCGAGAAGTATATACCGACCATTTATCGTGAGGTTGAGTTTGACATTATGGTTGAAACTTCAACCAACGTTATACCACCTGCCGCCACCGGCCTATATTACTCGGAATACATCGACATTTCGGACGAGGAATTTCGGTCTCGTGGCTCAGTCTTGCCTAGTCCGCCCCCTGTCAAGGACTCGGCTGTGTCGTTCAAATCCATGCAGGTGTTCAAAGTCGTTGTTCTCGGAGGTATTTCTTCTCTCGCTGCTTCCCTGTACCGACTTAGAGACTCATGTCTTTCAGATGGTGCGGTCGGAAAATCGTTTCTCATCAGTGCGCTTGACTTTCATCTCATTATATTGGCCCGACTTCTCTCCCAGACCGCCTCCTAAACGATGCCTACATTTACGACTATGATCCTACGTACGCTTCAACCCATATACAGTGGGCTTCCACGACTAACCTATCATAGCATAGAAGGTGTGTGTCTCCGCCACGGGCGTGGCCCGTAACTTCATAGTTACGCGTAGATTACTACCGTCGTCAAATGATAGTCGATGGTGAACTATCTTCGGTGCGTGGTGCTGCTGCTTTAATGTCTTTATTGCGTACTGGTCTTTTCTTTCTACTCCATTTCGTATTCTTGCAATAACCACATTGCTCATCCAAATACTTCGCCTCAGCTCGAAATCGTCGACACAGCCGGCTTGCAATATTTCCCATCTATCGAAGAGCAATGGATCAAGGTTGCGTCACTCGGTTCTGCGACAGTATTGCTCAAACTGATGTGTAATTGGCAGGATAGTCAAGGAGTCATTCTCGTTTTCAGGCAAGTTCTACGCATGCATCGGCTGCGCCCTCTCTTAACGCCTCCCAAAAAGCTTGACCCAAGAAGACAGTCTGGAGCCAGTTGAGAATCTTCGGGAGCAGATACACCGGCTCAAAGGCCCGGAAGTTCGCAGCCTGCTTTCCCCCTCTTGTGACCAGGAGCTAAATGCCGCATATATGCAGGTGCCCATCGTTTTGGTCGGGAATAAGCAAGATCTCTTAAATGAACGAAAGGTGTCGGCGGAGACAGTTGAATCCCTTGCCAGCCGGTGGAACAGACCTGTTTACGAAACATCGGCGGAACAGAATTGGCAAATCAACGCTGTGTTTGAGGATATACTACGACAACTGCGACTACGATATCCCCGAGAGGTGGCCCAGAAACAAAAGAAGCAGCAAAATGGCCCGTGCATCGTCATGTGAACCATTCCCGCTAATGGTACAGCCCGTGTCAATGCCTTTGCGAATTTTACTGAAATGCGTCATTCGGGTGAAGTCGAAGTTAGAATAATCTATCCAATACACCCTGATGATCTCAATGTCAACATTCACGAGACGGAATACTACTTGATACAGGGAATCAACGAGACTACCATGATCTAGCTGGAGCTATGTGATCGCAAGCACCAAAAGTCTTGGCATGATGTCAAATGTACGCGAGTGTTTGCTGAGGCTTTCGTTGGCAAGCATTGCACCAACAATTGTTTTTGACTTCAGATGAATGGTAATGTCTAAAAAGTGTCTTTGGGCATGATGTTGTTGCATGACAAGGTCAAGGGAATGAGTGAGGAATGTGTAAAGACACGGCATCATGTGATATGACGCCATTGGCCGAATCATCCTCAAAACTCACACAATCCCAATAGAATGGGGAATTTTCGAGTTCGGGGTCTAATAATAATTCAGTTCAACCAAAAAAAAAAAGCCTTCCCAAACCCTGAACTTCGGGTTCAGGTTCGGGCATTTACTGAACCTGAACCTAAACTTTGTGTTTAGTTCAGTCCGAATCGGGTTCAAACCGATTTCTCGAACCGAACTTTGGGAGCACTAGTGATGACTTGTCCCGACGCATCAATTTTCGGCCGCAAGTGTATACTGACTACCACTGGCATGCCAATTTATTTGCGCGACATGTGTTAGCCGGTGCTTTATAATTTATGGTCTGTTCGTTGACTCGGATGGAGTGTCAGTCTTTCAATTCCATCGTTTCTATCACTGTACTATCAAGGGGGTTTGGTTTCACCGACAATCTGCACGTAACTTTCATCTAAAGCAGTTTGGCAATCTGAGCATAAATATATCAGCCCCGGGGTGAACAGTGGTTAGGGTTAGAAAAAAAAATGGAAGGTGTGTGCAGATTTTCGCAAAAGCGAACCCCCTTGTGTACTATAACTCGAGGTAGCCCGCTTTGCGGGGAGCCCACTATCTCTTCCTCCTTCCTCTATTCAATGTGTCCCAAATCTGTAATAAAAGTTACCCCTTCCTGTTCAACCCCGAGGTAAAGCGCAGTATTTTGGTGTGGACCGGGAGGGCCATTGATGAGAAGTAAGATCAACATCCACAACATTGATTTTCCACCAGCTTTCAGATTCTTGTTTGTGACCCACCAGTTTTAATAAGTGTCGCTGTGGAAGCGTGGGCGTGCCCGTGTGCCAAGCGCACTGGTTTGGATGCATTGCGAATGAAAATTTCATAACTCCTAAGTGTCGTTCTGCGAGCTCTGTAAAAGTTACAGCTTTGAGATGGTTCTGCTAATAATTTATATACAGTGGCCAGATGCTGAATTACAACCCCCCATGCATTGAGAATCTCAAATTGCAATAGGTTTCAACACGAGTGAAGTTACACGAAAAATGGGAGCAGTATCTTGGTGAAATTTGGCTCAAATATCACTTCCAGTGGATGTGTGACTCACAGATGAAGTGCATGTGGTATATTTACGAGTGCCCCTTGAATGCCGATTTGTTCAACTTTATTCAAGTTGACGGGCACGGCCCGTTGCCCAACGGTCCGTCGGGTGGTTGAAATTCTTTTCGACAGGACGGGACGGGCGATGGGATGGCCGTCACAGGTGTATGGCTGTTCTAAAAATTTCAGAGGCAGTTATTACTGAAAATATGGTTCATTGAGCTGCCACAACATCTGTGGCAACTAAGTTCGACATCAGTGGAGGGCGCAAAAGTCAGTATGGTCAACGTCTCCGACACCTAGAGACCAATGCACCTTGTTTATAGAATAAAACATGACCTGATCGTGCTTCTCGACTTTTCGAAAGCCCTGAAAGCTTGCGAGTGTGGGCGGGAAGGAAAAGTTAACAACAACGGGATCAAACCCGGTCATCACACACTGGTAATTGCTGGTAGTTGCCAAAGACGTCTTCCCTGCGGGCAAAGCAACGTAACGAGGGTTAAACGGAAGTCTCGGGCTTTTTAGTGCATAGGTGATAGCCTTGGAGATATTTTGTGGCCCGGGATGTACTTCCCGGTGCCGTAAACATACAACCCGTTCGACGGCCCGTCGGGATGTAAAAGCCGTGCCGTCACCGTGCCGGCAAGCCCTGTGGAAATTTCTTGGCGGCATGGGCACGGCACCTGTCGTACGGCCGTAGAACCGTCGTGACGGGCACGACGAACAGCCCTATGAACGGAGCCCTCTAGCCCTATGAACGGAGCCCTCGAGCACAATAGTGAACGAGCGCAAGCAAATTGTTAGCACGAGTAGGATTGCTCGGAATCCTGTTGAGGAAAGGAGCCGAGCGAGGTGTGAACACCAGACACCACACCAGACACGAGATAGACGGAGGCGTAAGCAATGAAGTTGGCGAGATGGTGGCGAGAAAGAAAGAGCCGGTGGTATTGACGTCGCTTACGGTTGGAAGCCACATCATGATGCCGGAAATATCGGGCTGGAGCCTTGAATGGGAAAAGATAAAGTAATTTGGATGGGGGTTCGAACTCAGGACCTTCGCACTTGAAGTTTGGCATTGTTAGGAAGGGAAGATTCGAAATTTGGCGGGGCGTCTGCCAAAATAGGGCGCTTTAGGACCCACTATAAGATAGTGGGCATTCGATCAAATCGACAGGGGAGGTGACGCGTGACTGCTTTTACCTATTCGACATTTCGGTAGACGCCCTGGCGGAGCATGACGCCCCCAAAATTTCGACATACTCACGCAAATTTTCGTCTTATTGGCGCTTTTCAGCCAATTTGGGGGCCTGTGTGACGGCTTGGAGGTTCAACAGAGGCCAGAGTGACGCGTGACCTGGAACAAAGTTCGTGATCGACAGTTAATCGACAGAGGGTGCGGGACGCGTGACTACCGATTTGATCGAAATAGTACAGTAAGTATTGCTGTCCATCATAAGTCCGACAAAAAATATCGCAGTATATGTACAAGATCAGGATACTCTCTGTCCTTGGATGATGGTCTCCTCCCGATGTCACAATGCTTGGAACCATCGGCGAGCATCGGCGGTCGCCTAACTGATCACGGTCCCGGCAACCAAGCCGGCAACCACATTTATTAGCCTTCCCCGGCCACAAGCCTATGTTGTTCAACACGGTCCAGACGTGGCCACAGCGGAGGACGCCATAGCAGAGGACGCCGCAGCATTGTTCCTAGCATTTCGGGCGCGCTGAAAGCTCCATTAGCTCAGTCGAAAGCAACCGGAAATCACACACATCTTGCCGGCGTATTTCAGTCTGCAGGATGGCCATAAGCAGGAACATCTTCTCGGTCTCATCTTCCATCTGGGACGGAAAATAAATGGCTGCACGTTTGTTGTCGTGGAACAAGTGAGATCGGTACGTCGTGAAGCGCACAGTGCCGGCGGCATTTGCGAAGTTCGGTGTCGCCTCCCGGTCATCAGCATTTCGTGTTGTATTGAAAGATGGAGGAAGTATATCTACCAACAACTCCTTCTGCGAATCATGATATTTCAACTTGTAATGCCTGTGATCCCACTTCCACTCTCGCTCGCTGAGAAGTTATAATTACTTTCTGAGCAGGAAGGTGCAAGCAGGGCTCACGAGCTGAATATGCCTCCCGATCGGGACTTGAGGTACTCCCATTCTCGGTGCACACCGTTGATGGTGAACGTCTTCTGCCGCCAGTTCATAACTCCCACCGGACCACTTGCTGCCATTATTGTAGTGATTTTACGGCCGCGAAAGCCACTTGTGGTGGTGGTTGTGTATTGCACAGTGCCCTCTGCATCCACTACAGCCGATTCCAGCAGTTTCTGATCGGTGAATGTCAATGTGGTGGACATGGCGAGTGGAGGTCGTTGGGGGGAGGATGTTAAAATGCACGGTATTTATGACGTTAAGATCCCTGTTAAGCATCAGGACGCGGTAGTTGTTGGGGCCGCAGCGGGAATGCTCCACCTCCCGGCTTCCGCCAATATCGCGTCGACATCCAATCGCCGATATTCCCCAGACGGCGAAACAACCCCAAATTAACCGTACCATTAAGATTTAGTGCCCAACTTCTACTACCTCCATTTTGTTGCTTCTGCGCTTCAGCTCGATTTCTATAGCCTTTTGCTGTTGTCTTTTCCATCAAATTAAAAGCTGTAGAGCCGTCACATTCAATTAGGCCGAGATGATGAATCACTGCATTCAGCGGCCCAAGGGCAGCATCACCGCAGCTAGCCGCCCCGTTTGGCCATGGCTAGCTAAGGTGCCATGCTCGCCACTGAAAATCGGCACCCAGCCCCAGACTGGCCGAAGCTAGCCGACCGCCCACTAGCCTAAAATAGCCGTGAGCTGGCCACAGCTCCGAAGCCGCGAGGCTAGGTCATAGCGGCTACACGTAAAGCGGTAATATAGCCGTGAGTTAGCCTTCAGCTAACCGACGGCTCGCCACAGCTGCAGAAACCCGTGGCTCTTATGTTGACTACGAGCCAACTGCGAGCTGCGAAATCAGTCTAAATTGGGCTGATCGTACATAGCAGCTGCAACCCGGGGTTCAAGTACTGTTGAAAACATCCAAATCTGTCGCATCTTTCACATTGCGGCCACATATCCCTTCGGCATTGCATTCTGGGATAAAACGGACGCCGTTAGAAAGGCTTCCCCCTAATTTCTGTCCCGTTATCTTTTTCCACTATCGTCAAAACTGGAAATTCCTCGTCAAGACTGTTTGATCGGGGATAATTTATCAACACTTCAATTCTGGCTACTGATGCGCCGCTGGATGTTCTGGTTTATTACAACCGCCTTCTCAACTAATTTCTGCAATGCACCAATTTTCTGGCACTGCTTTGTCGTCTGTCAATGTGGGAAATCTATTGAATGAGCAACTAAGCCTAGGACCTCGGGCCGCATGCTGTTAACTATCAGTGTTCCGTCGCGGTCTGCTATCTTGGTCGGCAAAACTGAATTTTGCAAGTCTGCGACAGTTCTACGGGTGCTCCAAAGCTTTGTCAGGGCATTATCATGGCCCTGAAAGATTTTCAATTATCTCGCCCGGCGAAGTGCCCTCAAGTTGGGCAAAATTCCGGTAAGCCCTGGCGGTATATATTAGACAGGTTGGGCACTAGCCACTGGAGCCACCCAGTGGCTCTCGGACCGTGCGGAAACGGGTGGCTCCACCGCCAAAATATGACGTGAATGGCTGCGAGTGGCTGGTTAGAGTCACTAGCCTGCTATTTTTGCGCACGGTCCGAGAGCCACTGGGTGGCTCCAGTGGCTAGTGTTTGATCCACATCACAATGCGGGGCCTGCCAAGACTCAAGTTCAACAGTTCAACTTCGTGATTGATGTGTGTCCGAGCAGAGGGGAAAATTCGAAGGTATCGCCCAGGAGGAGCCCAAAAACTTGAGAGAGTTATTCCTTCCCAAATTTCTGGGTTGACTAAGGAATAAGTTTCTGTTATGGCCGGGGTCACTGGCCTTGGCCCGGCTGAACCTCAAGCCTTAACGTCCCAAAGGCTCAACCCTTAAGGCTTATGATAAGGCCATTTGAAGGCCTTCAGCCAACACTGGTTTTCTCAACCACGTTCCTACAGCGGCTCCATAATTGGCCGAGTCAGAACTCCTTTCTATTTCCTGGCAATGTCCGAATCACAGATTAGCTCCGGGTAAAGAAATACCCAGGTGAGAGTCTTTATGGCAGATTAATTGATGGTAAATACCGACTACACGTTGTAGAAGCTACCTGGAGAAAAACATGCTGAATCAGGGGAATGCAAGGAGGTGCATACTGATTTGAGACATCTGCTTAATACATGAGATATGGCTGAATCGGATTGACTCACGAAACAATATCATGTACAGCCTTCAATGCCTGAAAGTGTCTGGTTGCAGGAGAAAGACGGAGCAGACCGATAACCATTTTTGACTCGCTTCCTGGCTCCAATTAAACTCCTAAGTTTCAGCACTGGATCTGCGCTGGCCCTGATAACGAATCGAGCTGGTGATTCCACTTGTAATAGGGCTTTTCACAGTTGGCCTTTTGACACCCTTTTTGCACCCTTTTCTGCGCCCGTTTTGCTCCCTTTTTCTCCCTTTCTCATGTTTAGTAGATAGCGAGCAAAAAATTCACCACAGTCCTTTTTGAACATTAAAGTTGGTATCTGACCTTTGAGGAACAATAGGAGCACCCAGGCTGTATGAATGGAAAAAAAGGGAGCCAAAAAGGGAGCTTCAGACCGGGGGTTTCACAGTAGCCCTTTTTCGCGCCCATTTTCATGCCTTTTTTTTTTTTTTCTATTCCCCCCATGATTGCATGTAAGACCCCGTTTGCATCGGTTTTCTACCCTTTTTGCACTTCTAATTGAAAAAGGGGGAAAAAAAAACCGGGCGAAAAATGAAGAGAATGTCAAAAAGGGCGAGAAAGGGCATGAAAAAAGGCGCAAAAAAGGGCTACTGTGAACAACCCTAATATGAATTTACATGTACACTGAGATCAATGTCTGTGAGTTTTCAGACAAAAAGTTTGACTGGGGCTGCAGACGTGGTGACTTTCACAGCCCCCCGCTGCACTCCCTCGGTCGGCTCTCCATCATAGCTCCAATATATGGAACCCTGTGCCCTTTCCCCCGTGCTATTCTTCCCACTGACGGTTCGATTCCTTCCCCTGCCGGCCGGGTCGCTGACCTCCCTTCTCACCTTCTTCTATGTACACGTGCGCCCCCAGTGAAGTGCGCAGGTCGTACGTGCCTTCGTATTGGTGGGAGAGAGACACGGATGCGGGGGCACCGGATGTCGACGCATCGAGGAAGAAGCTCGTGTTGTACGCCATCAGCTGCGCTGGGGCGCTTATCGCAAGGGGTGCGCCGGAGGTTTTCACCACTGCCCGGAGCACTACGTTGTCCGGGAACTCCGGGGATGGTAGGAACCTGATGCTTGATTTGATTTTGCTGCACCAGCGGAGGCATGAGGTATGAGATTTGGAAGTCTTTCAATTAAATGGCGGGACGTACCCGTTGGAGGTCTTGAGCTCCACTCGTGCCTCAGACCCGGCGCCCTCGGCCAGCATCAATGCAACGGAGTCGATGGGGGAGTTGCTAGTGTGCACCTTGAGCTCGTATCCAGAGAAAAGACCCTCGACCTTGCCGTAGCTCGTCTCGATGAACGCCGCGCGCGCGATCAGACTCTGCGAACAAACAAAAGTGTTAGGAGGCCACATGCCAAAGTCCTTATATTGACGGACAAAATACGTACACCGTACTGGATGTCTGCACTCGACGCCCGTAGGCGAATGTGCTCAAACACAGTCCATGGAAAAAACAGCATGAAGAAGTTGTCGAGAGTATGCGAGAACAGCGGGAGATCCGTGCTCAGATCCTTGTATGATGTTACGCCTGTGCTGGACGGGATTGCAACCGTTATGCTGACGCGGACGGAGTCGTGCGTAGGATCGTGAGGATGGCGAGGTCCAGCCTAAATATCGGCACATTAGAGCAATGATTCCTCACCACAAGTTCACGCGGAACACGAACCCAGATGAGAACCCCATGTTCATTAGCGTGACCGATGCGACATGCTTTGGTGCGCTCCAGGTCTTCGGGTTTATGGTATTGCGCCGTGACGTTGACTTGGACGATTCTGGGAGACGCCCTCGCCTTGATGATATCTATATGGCCGGAAACCCCGCCTCGTGAAAGGAAAAATAGTAGATCTGCGGTCGTAGGTAGCTCGAATGACGTGTGCGCAAGATGAGAGCCATTGGCTAGGGGCCCACCCGAGGTCCATTCCGCGCAGTATTGCGCGCTTCCCGGCGTCTGGTATGCCTGTAAAAGAGGTGGGATTTATAATGGGTGGACAGAGGCCGAGTTACCTGCAGACGCGGGTCCCTTGCGATATCGACGGCCCCAGGTCTCCGGTCAATGGCACGGCCCGCAAGGGACAAAGTTGAGCAGATCAGAAGGAAATAGATGATTCTGCGACGGAATTTACTACGACGAGTGGCGGCATCGTTAAGTTGTAATTCGGATGCGTCCGGTGGAAGCGCAATGGCTCCATGAGGATTTGGTGAATCGTCTACAGGGTTGGGCATGCAGAAAGATCTTGTTGGCGAAGAATTAAAAGTCGAATGAACGTGTCGGCGATGAGTGGGGAGCGAAAAGAGTCAAAAGCTGTGGGGTGCGTCGCTGGCGGCTGGACAGGTGGATGGATGCCAAGGCAACTTGGCCCACAGTCACTGCCACCGATGGACGGATCACAATCAGTTGCGGCAATTGCATCAGCAAAACAGAACGCATCTGCCTGATCTGACATCAGATCAGCCAAGTGCGCCATGCCGCCAGAATTGTATCTGGCAGCATAATGACCCTCGCGACGCCAGAATAAATTCTGGCAGCCACAGCACTCACAATGTACTTATGATTGCAGAATTTCGGTCACATTTCGCGCCACATTTTGTTCAGAAGCTATAAATCCCTCATACTTGCGTTGAAGCAGCAGAATCACACGAAAAAATAACGCAAAAAAATAGTGATTGCGATTCATGCATAATAAGGACGGCATACGGGGAAGGAAAGATCTACGGGGTGAATATTGAGATCGCGGCAAGTACGTGCAGATGCCGAACGACACATTTTTAAGCCTAAGAAAGAGATGAGATGAGGATACAAATGTGGAAAACAACTCACCTTGATGGCGGCCTCGTCATCAGAATCATCCGAGATCTGGATGAGACCACGATGATCCTCGGATTCATCGCCCTCAGTGTCGTCAGCGGTGATCTGCGCAGCGCCGTCGATAAATGGGATGCTGAGGGCCATAATCTTCCCCCACTTCTGATCGGACAGTTTCATGATACCAGGAAGGTAAGCGCCCTAGCAGCCCACGGAACTGCGACGAAGCTGTTGGCCGAGCGCCTACCCTTGCGTGTGATGCCGTCAGTAGAACAAGTGCCAGTCTTATACATGTGGAGCGCTCGCTCGGCCTAGAGAAAAGGTTGAAGAAGATATGACATTTGTGATAGGGATCTCACCGATGCACAGGCGGCGGCCAACGCGCCAACAGGATGCCCATAGAAGACGTCGGACTTGTTCACGACTTGGAGGTGCGCCGCAAAAGTCCGAAGCACGAGCTCACCGCGATAAGCCCCAGTCTGAAACAATATCAGTATCTTGTAGATGATAAAGTCGAGGCGTACCATGTCCTCGTCATTCTCATAAACGAAGTTGGAGTCGAGGAGCTTGTTTTGAACCCATTCAGCACGCGCTTCGATGGTGGAGAGGTCATCAGAGTTTGTGACCACGTCATGGACGGTCTTGACTCCGGTCTTGTCTATTTTGCTACGCCAGTTGTGAACCGCGGCTGCTGTCTGATTTGTGAAACAGTTGTGAGCGCACCTCCACATCAGAAGGACCACTTACATGGGCATAAACAGCGTCGTTAATGGGGTAGGCTCCGAAGTGTTGATTCCAGAGCTCCATAACAACATCCCTGAAGTCGGGGTGGGAATTGACTGCAAAGGTATCTTCCTTGGTGCCCGCCCAGGAGACAAACTCGATGATGACGGCCCCCTGCCAGAACTTGAGATCATTAGCGTAGCTGTTCTGAGGGAAAGGGAGGTCCGCATTGGTGATTGGGGCTTCAGCTTGCGCTTGACCTTGCCGTCCACCTTCAGTTGGACGTCCTTGGGGATGAACGAGATGCCCATCTGCCATGGTGGAGGTAAAAGAAAGGGGAAGGATCACATCAGTCACATCACATCGAGCGCTCGATGATGACACTCACCTTGTATAGGTGTCCTGCTTGGACTAAAATATGGATTTGGTTTTCGAAAAAGAGATCTCGATTTCGAACCATGATCATCGTGATCACTGTCAAAGTGAGAAGTCTGTGGAAATATTTTCCAAATCCAAAAGCTATCAAACCAAAGTGAGATTCACTGCACCCAAAACAAAATTGTAAAAATGAAAACAAAAGTGTGAAATCAAAAACGAGATCTCGTTTTAACAATATCGTTTTCGCACGGTCTGTTTTCGTTTTCATTTTGTCTGATCTTGTTTTCGAAGCGAGTGATGGGATCAAGTGCTGAATGATGGCCTCAGCCTGCCGCCTCATACAACTTATTTTCTTTCAAATATGTACCCAATACCATGCCCGAGGCCAACTGAGGTGAACCAATCCAGGACAGGAACATTAGAGCGATTATTTCTCCCAACATTTTAAGAGTAATAGCTGGTGTTAAGCACAATTGACCCTTTAGTTACAGAGCTCTTTGTATTTTAGCTTCACATTCACTTTTGACCAATTTTGGGGCCAAGTTGGTGATGTTTCAAAGGCATAGTTAAAGCAATAATTCAAAGGGGTTAAAAGACACTGAATAACCCTCTGTCAAGTCATTTGTAGCCACAGGTGCACATGCTACCATTGGATGGTTTAAAGCTGTGGTGTGTCTTCATCTGAATTTTGTCTTGAGGGATGTGGGGTCAACCCTAGTCCTCAATTCATAGGTTTTAGATGGCAAACACAGCTGTAGAACCTAGGGATACCTATTGTCAGCACAGTGATGGCCGTCATTCAACACTGATGCCATCACTTGTCAGTGAAAACGAAAACTGCACAGATCAAATTGAAAAGCCATGAGGTGAAATCTGAATTGAATGGGACAAGATTCAAACCTAGAAGTAGACTTTCGTTTTCACTTTAAACATTTCATTTTGATGGAGCGAATTTTTCGTTTTTGTTGAGCAGGATTTGGTTACATGAGATGTAAATGTGATTTTGCATAAGACGACCAGGGGATGTTTAGCAGCCAGAATTCTATCATTTCTGGCAGTGATCATCGTGAATTCACTGTGATCACTGGCGAAATCAGCAATGCTCACATGCAAAAACCTGAATTCAGTAGCACCAAAACCATTTTATTTTTGTCCAAAGAGGACACCCATACCTTGGCAGTCGCGTCTGCTATCGCATTCGCAGACTTTGACCCTCGCGCGGCCAGCAAGCTTGCCGGAGTCTCCTCGCTGTCGAATTCACCCATGGGAAGAGACACAACACTGCTCTTGGCCGAGCTCATGGTAATGGAACTCGCACGGGAGGAGATGAGGGAGGGCATAGACGCGTTGCTGTCTGAACAACTGCACGCAGTGGACTTTGTGGCTTTGGGGCCGACGATGCCAACCGCTTTCTGCCAGCCCTTGACAAAGCCGCCAATGACCATCTTGCTTTTCTTGGGCCTGCGGAAGAAAATCAGCGATAGAAAGAACACCAGTCGGCGAGTGCGTTACTCACTGAACATCAAGTGCCTGCTCTGTGGACTGGTCCGAAGGCTTGCGCTTGAGTGTGCCCTCAGCTGGAGCGGTAAAACCGCCAGCATTGTTGATCTCCGCACGAAGTGCAGCCTGGTAGAAAGTAGTGAGCTTGGTTTTCAAGACAACATTGGGTCGAATTGACCTTGGGGGCTTTCAGAGCTTTTTCCGCCTTCTTCTTCTTCAGTTTACAACTCTTCAAGAACGCTGCCACGGCCTCGTCGTCGTCGTCGGAAATATTGTCAGCACCGTTGTCTTCGGAATGCTCGGCAGACTGCTGGTACTCATCGTCATCTTCATCCATGTTGCTGAGCTCGTGGTTCTTGTTGGAGGTAGTCCCCAAAGTGCTGTCCGTAGGCATTTCCTACAAATCATATCAGCCATACTCTGAAAATCAATGAGACGACTCGCCTGCTGCTTTTGGACCGCTCTGCGCTTGACCTCGGCGGTGATGAGATCGCGGCGTGCTGAATTCTTGCGGCCATGCTCGTCTTCACGACGCAAGGCTTCCTCCTTATCAGCAATGCGCTGGACTCCCGCCTGGTGGGCCTATGGCGGGAGTCAGCAAACTTTATGCAGCATTCACATCATGCTGCGCACCTCAATAGTAGCCTTGGCTTGCGCAGTCCTGGTCTGCTGTAGAAAGAGCTCATCTGCAGCCTTCTCTTGGGGTGAGCGACGCTTCTGCTTTGCGGCGTTGATGATTTTGCCAGGGCGTGCTGAGCTCTCAGGGCGTTTGGACCGGGTAGACATGGGAGCAGAAGACAAAGTGGTGCGTATCGGTGGTTAAGCATCGATATATGTTTCAGCTTATCTCGTGTTGCCGGGGGCGGCGAACAAATCACCCTGTGTTTTGGTTTCTTTCCACCGTAGCGGGACTGCCCTCCACATGTTTTATTTCTCTTGTGATTTTTCTCTTGCCTTTCTACCGCAGTGGCCAAGCCAATTTATCATCATCACAATGGCGAGGTGCTCCCGCAGTCCCGGTGAAGTTGAACAATATGGGCGAAAGAATTTATTTTCAGTGTCTGAATGTTGATATTTTTCCAGACTACCCGACGGGACTGCGGGTCCGCCCTGTTCCACCATCCTTATCTTTGCATGACTCGGGCATGCGCCATGCCTTGCCAAGGATTTTTCGTGTTGCTGCTGATTTTTTGTCGGCCAACGGGCGGAACTGTTGCATGATTCAGGTGTGCGCAATGCTTTGCCAAGTTTTTTTTGTGTTGCTCATGATTTTTTTGTCAGCCAATGGGCGGAACCGTGGCATCAATCTAACCTATCTTCGTAATCCAGGCACCCACTGTGCACCGATTCTTGCTCATCCCTTGTCTGTTCTATATTCCCCTCCTTCTTGTTGGCTTCCATGCCCAGAGGAAGGAAACGTCGACTTGGTGTTGGGCGTCCCGAGCTTCGCTGTCCCTGGCCCGGATGTCCAAAGCGCCTCAAAAGTCAAGCTTGTGTCACCAACCACGTCAATACCGCTCACCGTCACTCAAACTCTGTTGCGGGACTTGTTCCCCCTCCGCTGTCTCCGTCGGAATCTCTGGAACCCGGAGACGATTACAGCAGCGACCTATCTTCAACACCTCCCCACAATTCACCAGAACCCGAGCCCGAGTTACCCCGGCCGCAGAAAAAATATCACCCATTTTTAAACGGTACGCGCACTGATCAATATCTTCTCTCAGTGTCTGAACTCGATTTTTAGCTCGTCCGTGTGATAAACATGGTGTTTTCTTGCCAGATGGTGCTCCACCCTCACCAAGAACCACTTCTGCGACAGACGACTGGGCGTCTTACGATGACAAGGTGCAGTTCGAGTTGGCGGATTTTCTGTTCCAAAAGGTGTGTTCCCTATTTCAGTGTCTATGTTATCTTGAGAACTGAATTGGGTCACAATTAGGTCCAAATGTCCTCGAAAAATATCGACCAGCTGCTTGAAATGTGGGCGCTGTCAATGATGAAGCATGACGATCTCGGCCCCTTCCATGACTACAAAGACATCTACGAGACTATCGATGCAACTACCATTGGCGATGCGCCATGGAAATGCTTGCGAACGGAGCTCTTCAACACTGCTCCCGATGCACCTGCGTGGGCTCGCCAGGAGTACGAGATCTGGTATCGTGATCCTGACGTTGTCATTTCCAACATGCTCGATAACCCCGACTTGGATGGCACATTCAATACTACACCCTACGTTCATCTCGACGCCAATGGAAAGCGTCATTGGAGTGACTTCATGTCTGCAAATTTTGCGTGGCGTCATTGTGTCAGTCCTTTTTACTTTTTCTCAACTTGACCTAATTTTTTTTGCAGGATTGAATTTACCAGGAGGATCCCGCTACGGAAGATGCCATGTACACGCCTATTTTTTTCGGTAGCGACAAAACGACCGTATCCGTTGCGACCGGCGACGTTGAGTACCACCTCTCTCTCGGAAATCCTCACAACAATATGCGCCATGCACATCACAACACAGTCATGCCCTTCGTATTTCTCGCAATCCCCAAAGGTGTGTACCACACCAAAATAATCTTTCATCCTTGACGCGATTCCCAGGCGATCGTAAATACGACAATGACCCTGTATTCCATAAATTCAAACGTCAATTCTACCACGCCTCTCTCGCAGCTGTCCTCTCATTGCTTAAGTCGGGCATGAAGAAGCCAGTCGTCCGCTGCTGTCCTGATGGACACTTTTGGCGGGTAATCTACAACTTCGGACCTTTCATCGCCAACTACCCTGAGTAGGTTATGCTTGCGGATATCGTTTAGAATTGGTGTGTTAAGTATGTGTGCCCTTATCACCGTTTTGCATCACTAAACAACGTCGAAGATGTACGGCCCTCTCTACCCATTTGGACGGGAATATCTGCGGTCGGCGCACCCACAGTTTAACGGACGAGCTTCTTGCTGCGTTCAGTTCTGACCTCTTGTGGGATTCATATGGAATTGATGTCGATATAATTGTAAGCCCTCCCATATTCGCTCTCTTTGCAATTAATAATTGCAGCCATTTACCCGGGATTTCCCTCGTGCCGACATTCACGAGATGTTATCCTCGGACTTGCTTCACCAAGTTATCAAAGGGTCCTTCAAGGACCATCTCGTCGCTTGGGTTGGCGAGTACCTGTATCTCGCTCATTCCAAGAGTGAAGCTGATGCTATCATGGATGAGATTGATCGCCGGTACGACAATTATTTTGCGTTCCTGTTCTTTGTTGCTAACTCTTACCTTGTAAAGCATCGCAGCTACCCCCACATTCCCCTGTCTCCGCCGCTTCAAGCAGGGTCGACGATTCAAGCAATGGACTGGGGATGACTCTAAGGCACTCATGAAGGCAAGTTGGGATTTAGGACACAGGCGTCTTTGATCATGACTCATGAAGCGATTTAAACAGGTGTACCTTCCGGCGATTAAAGATCTTGTTCCCGACGAGATCGTTCAGGCCATCGCTGCCTTCCTGGACTTCTGCTATCTCGTACGACGAGCTGATTTCTATGAAGATACCCCTGATTCTGTTGACGCCGCTGTCCGGAAATTTCATGCTCACCGCAAAATCTTCAAAGTTTGAGGTGTTCGTACCGACACACCTGGGGGCTTGACCGCATTCTCCCTCCCACGCCAGTATTCCATGGTTCATTATCGTTATGGGATCGAGGAATTTGGTGTGCCAGGTGGGGTCTGTTCATCTATAACCGAGTCGCGCCACATTACGGCTGTCAAGAAGCCGTGGCGTCGTTCTAGCCGCTATGAAGCTTTGTCGCAGATGCTGCAAACCAATCAGCGCCTCGACAAGCTGGCTGCAGCACGTGCAGACTTTGTTGAGTGCGGCATGCTTCCATCAACACTTGTGGCCCCTGTTGCGGAACTTGACGACGACGATGGTGGTCCGACTGACAGTGTTCAAGTGGAGGGCAATGTCGTGCTTGCACGCACTCGAGGCAAGTATCAATTAATCATCCTAGCTTATCTTCTCACCTCGACTTTCTTTAGAACGGTGCTACCCTCGGTATTCACTTGAACTCGCGCAACATATTCACCTCCCTACATTCCCCACTCTTCTCGCCAGTTTTCTTACGGATCAGCTTAATTCCGACCTCTACTCCAACGACAGCCACGACATCAATCCGGCTGAGCTCAGCACCACCCCCATATCTGTCTTCCATTCGGCTATCGCCACCTTTTACGCGCCCAGTGATCCATCTGGTATACGTGGAATGCGATGCGAACACATTTGATCCACCCCGTCATGGAGGAAGCATGGGGCTCGGCGCGACTGTGCATTTGCCGTTGAAGATCAGGACAAGCCTGGTTTTCGGGGCATGAGCGTGGTTCACGTCAAACTCTTCTTCTCTTTCACTCATGATGGTGTTGATTACCCCTGTGCACTAGTGGAATGGTTCAAGAAGGTCTGGAGATCACCAGATATCGCCACTGGGATGTGGGTTGTGGAGCCAGAGTATCGCAGTAAAAACCGTCTCGTAACCATTCTACACCTGGATTCTCTTTTGCGTGGTGCTCACCTTATTCCCGTGTTCGGTAGTACGCATATTCCAGTTGGCTTTTCTTTTTAGATATTCCCTCGATGCATTCAAAGCTTTCCATGTAAACAAATACAGTCGCTAACCATCAAGCGAAACAAACAAAGAAATCGGTCAATTATGTGATATAATCAGAATATTTACCCGGACCTTTTGTTACCAAGCTGTTCTAATAGCTTCCAACTGTTGATTGAGCAAAAAGACCGGAGAGAAATTGAGGGTTTTGCACGAGTTCTGGGCCAAAAGATCAGGTGAGTCCGTGATTGCCTATACACGTACAAACGAAACACTAGCAGATACAGCCAGTAAGGCGGCCGAAGAGTAAAATTATATGGCTAGATTGTCTTAACTTGTTGAGGGGATGTAGATTCTATTTAAATAGCACATGCACAAGGCAGTTGTCTTGGTACAATAACTGATATGGGGTCATCGAGCATCCTCAAGTTCAGGTTGAAAATCGGTCAACTCGCAATTGGGTGTTATTTGAGGGCAACGGGAGAACATTGGACTTTTTTTATGCACTCTATCATGTTCAGCGATGCCAAAAATGGGGGTAGGCAATCAGAGGTATTTTCCGGCAAGTACAGCGCCGCTTGTTTGCCAGTGTTTCGCTGCTACGTCACGTTTCGCTTGATGGTTAGCGACTGTATATAGATCATCATGCAAATGAGATAGCTTTCTGAATTCTCTCAACGGAGTGAGAAAAAAAAAGTGAACTATTCTGTGCCAAATGTACAAAGTTGCGCTTCGTTGGGAATTGGCAAGGTCAGAAAATCTGGCACATTATGAACTGTCTGGCAGGTGTGGCAGCCACACTGGCCACACGCACCAGACACCGCCAGATGGCGCCATGCCCGCCAGAGAATTTCTGTTTTGCTGATGTGCAAAGAAGCGATATCCATGGAGCTGCACAGGTTGTGAGGAATGCAAGGGAATGCATGCGTAGACAGTGCGGCGAAATCCCAGATTTTTGCGCCCGAGTCTCCTGGTCTATTGTTTATCTAATCCCTGGGTTTTCTCTGCGCGCATCCACTTGCGTGCAATTTGAGTTACAATCCTCCAGAAAGCCAACGTTTAACAGCGACCGAGGATTAGTGAGCTTTGGAAAGAGAGGTTCTCGGAGGTTGTGGTAGGAAGGAAGGAACCGTACCGTGGCGCGGCGGTGCTTGGATGATGGAGGCGATTTAATAGTTCAGCAGTCGGTCAATTCCAGACCAGATTGGGTGATTCTTGGGTCATTCTGACTGGAATATATAGGCACAGGCACTCCAGCCTTCACTTTTTGGTTTCACATTCAGATTCATATGGTTCAATGAACTTTGGTAATCTCCCCAGAAATATAACCTTAGAGGAGTGTCGGAGAAGTGCGGCAAATTTTGGTGTTTTAGCAATAATTACTTTAGCTTCAGGAGTCACCTAGATTCAAAGAAATCGATCAGGAATTGAGTGAGAAAGGTCAGAACCCCGTCATTCGATAGACTGAGGTGGAATTTTAGGGTCCATGGATTTTGTTATTCACCATCTGTGTTTGGTATGGATCGGAAACACTGCGTAACCGCTCCCTAGCGCGCTGAGAATGAAGTCCATCCGTCAAGAATAGACGGAGGAATGAGCTTGAGAGTTAGGTGCGTTTAAATTGTGCTTTCTTATAAAGAATACGGGTATTGTCATCACTTTTGCAAAGAGCTGTAACTACAGTATTTCCAATCAGCCCAAGTCTCCTTCCCATTACACCCTATTTCATACCCCCTGCCACAGTTGCGGAATCACTCGGACTGTTCTCCCAGACCAGGTGTCTCATAATCTATACAGTCTTACGTTGTCGCCGCAGTTGGAGGTAAGCATTCTGATGAGGTCTTTCTGAGCGACATGCTGAGTTTGGTGGTGCAATTAAAAAGGGAATGAGTGACGGGGTAAAGATAATGTCCGCCAATCATCGGGTCAGTTCAGGCGCAGGGAATCGATTGACAGTTAAAGCTACTGGTACGCGCCCTGGAAGACTGGCCAGCCGTGTTCATACACCATATCGACCTGTTAGTCCCTTCAGAATGACCCCGCGGAATAAAGATAAGGGACCTGAGGCCCGGAAGAATCAAAGTAACAAAAACTTCAGGGCAACCCGAAGCTAAAGAGTGAATAATGCGTCGCAGGAACACCGCTCGCCTGGGTCTTCGATGCATAAGATTAGCGGAGTTTGAAAAGAAACACAGAACAGAAACGGGCATTCTACAAACACGCTCGGATGCGGGAGTCGAACCCCGAGTTGTCAGTTAAACTGCTTTCACCGCATACCACAGAAGGGTTTGATGGCCTTCACACACCACGTCCCGTTGATTTCCCTGTTCCGCGTTCCGGCTGGAAAATGGGTGGAAATCAAAGGATTCAAGATCTAGAGAGACCTACTTGGAAAAGAAGTGCATTGACTTCTACAGCTGAAGGTTGAATCAGGTTGAGTCACAGAAGCACTCCGACCAGGTTTATCTGCGTGGTATGCCAAATGCAAAGCGGATGTTAGAAGGCGAAAAAAAAAAAAAAGAAAAAGAAAACTCCCATCGCCTAAGCCAGTTCGGGTGCAGGGAATCGAACCCCGACTGCCAGTTAGCCAGCCGACAAGCTGGCTAGCTGTTCCATACACTACACCCGACTATCTGACTGAGTGAAGCCACCGACGAACCGGGAAAAACACAAACAGGCGAGTGAACAGAAATCAAAGGATTTGGCATCTACAGAGACCTATTTGGAAAAAATTGCCGGACGTTGACGGCTCAGTTGAAGTAAGAGATCCGACCAGGCCCTTCCACACGATCTCTGAGATGCTTAATTTGGTGGCGGAATTCCAAAGAGAATGGAAAAAGAGGTAAAAGAAATTGGACGCGGAGAGTCGAACCCCGGATTGCTAGTTCCATTGATCGGATTTTGCAAGAAATCCTGGCTGTGATCCTATACCTCATCAGATTATCTGACTTGTTTATCCCATTGTGAAGTCGCCGACGAACTGAAAAAATGGGCGGGTGAGCAGAAATCAAGGGATTCCGAAAGAAGAAGCAAATTCATTCAGAAATTCAAAGGACACCAACATCTGAATTGAATTCGACTTATTGTAGGTGTTCCGACAAGGCTCTTCTGCACGATCTACGAAATATGGTTTTGGTGCAATTCGGTTCAAAAAAGAAATGGATACTTCGAAGAGGAAAAATGAGAGAACACCGATCTTTTCATTCGGATACGGGGAGTCGAACCCCGACTGCCAGCTGGTCAACCGATTGCTCAGCATTCTGGCTGGCTGTGGTCCATACACCACATCCGATTAAAGCGCTTGTTGCTTGCTTCGTGAAGTCACCGGGAAAGGGGCTGAGACTGAGAAGAATCAAAGTGATGAGAAAAAGACCCACACAAAGTCAGGGCAATCTGCCGCTGAGAAGTCAATGACATGTTGCCCCAACATCGTTCGCCTGGGTCTTCGATGTATAAAATTAGCAGAATTGAACAAAAAAGACAAAACGAAAGAAAATTCATCCCCCAGGGGCCAGCGCATTCGGACGCGGGGGAGTCGAACCCCGGATTGCCAGTTAATCTGCCGGCAGTTGAGATCAGGGCCGTTTTCCTACACTACATCCGATTAATTCAATTGTTAATCACTCTGTGAAGCCACTGGGAAAAGAGGGAGTTGAAGGTGGAGGACGCTATTCACCTGGATGAAGGTGGGTTGCTGAGGCCTATGCTTGAAAAAATTATGATCTCGGTAGACGCAACTAACGTGCTCACTTGGGAGGCGGAGACTCGAGAAGAAAAACAGGTGAAAAGAGGAGCCGCGATCCCAACCCAATTCTGAACTAAAAGTCAAAAAAATCGCTCTATTAATACAGATTGCGAGGGAGTTCGGGCATGGGGAGTTGAACCCGCGCGGCCGGTAAACTCACGGGATGCGGCCTGAGGAAACCTAACTATGTATCGAACACCATGCGCGAATTGGGAGATGACATAAAAAGCTGGAATCCAAAGATGTTTTGCTTGGAATACAGGATGAACGAGGAGGAAGGGTGTATTTGATAGACTTGAATGACAATCATGAGTAAGGGGGAAAAATACCAGGCCACTTGGAGACAGGCGGAACTCCCGTGTGCGAGCGGCGACGAGATTTTGAGTTCCAGGAGGTCAAGCAAGTGCCGAGACTGCGGCAGGTTTTATGGTCAAGAATCAAGATTATGCGCTGCCAGGAAGAAGAAATTAAGCAAAAATCCGGCCGAGTCCAAGTATTCAACTGTGAGATTTGAGCTCCGACTCTCGAACTCCGAGAACCAGAGATTATCGGCGGGTCAAATTCGGTACAGTGTTAAGTTCGGAAGCCCTTGGTAAGAGACAGGCCGGGAACCCCTGTTTCAATACATAAACAATGTTTAAATACCCGGATGATCCGGCCCGCGCCCGTATTCCTTAACATACAGTGCTCGAGCTGTGAATCTACTTCATCCACCAATCCAGCCGGTTTTGCGGCTCTTCAGGAGTCTCCACGCACAAATTCGGGCGAGCAAGTCCTCTCCGACAAAACGCGTCGTTGAGTTTTACAGGTAGGAACCTGCATCACTTAGTAACACGATCAAATTTGACAGCCGAGGCTGACGGCAACTTTCCGCGTGTCGGTCTCCGAAAGGAGTCGAACGTGAAATTCTTGCTTTTCTCCATCATCCCCCCGTTATTAGTTCCCTTATTCTTCTACCGTGGATTCACTGGCATGCCTTCTCTCTCCGCTGTCCGCGCCTTCAATGCCGCCTTCTCGCCTTCCTATACGCCAGTCGCGATTTTCGTCGGCGGGACCTCGGGCATCGGACAGGGTATGGCAGAAGCCTTTGCGCGCCACACAAAGGGCAACGCGCACATCGTCCTCGTCGGGCGCAGCCGCACCGCCGCCGAGTCCATCATCGCAACCTTCCCCAACCCCACCGTCCCCGGCGTAAAGCACGAGTTCGTCGAATGCGACATCACGCTGATGAAGAACGTCCACCGCGTCGCAGGCGAGCTGCGCGCGCGCATTCCCAAGATCAATTTCCTCGTCCTAACACCGGGGGTGATGACGATGAACGGCCGGAATGAGACGGAGGAGGGTATCGACCGCAAGCTCGCGGTGCATTACTACGGCCGGTGGCGCTTCATTAAGGACTTGTTGCCCGCCGTCGAGGAGGCCCATAAAGCCGGCGAGGATGCGAAGGTCATGTCCGTCCTCGCGGCGGGCGACGGGGGCAAGATCGACCTTGAAGACCTGGGTCTGAAGAAGAACTTTAGTGTCGCGAATGCAGCCGCCGCTGCACCGACTTACAACGATATCATGGTAAACGTGCGTACCTCCAATATTTCGCATTCAACACATTACCCAATTCCCGATCATAATCATGATCAATAGGACCTAGCCGCACGCCACCCCGGCCTCTCTTTCATACACGCCTACCCCGGCACCGTCGCCACCAACCTCCTCAAAACCTCCGACACGCGCCTCGTGCGGGCTGCGAACACCTTCCTCACCCCCGCTCCTCTCTCACTTCATGTACTCCGTCGAGACATCCGGAGAGTATCAGCTGTACGCGCTCCTAAAGGCCGGCCCTGGCGCGGTACGCACCAACGACAGTGGGGACGACATCGGGTTGACCAAAGCGTACTACGGGAGCCCAGAGGCGATGGCGAGGCTGTGGAAGCATACGGAAGAGGCGACGAAGGTGTAACGCTATCCGAATGGGTGGCTTTTGGTTTTATTCCGATTATGTTAGCTTCTCGAGAATTATTAATGCAATACACACAGTGTTTTGTTCCTCACTCATGGGTATATTATAATCCTTATATCGTGTAGCGGATGGTCCGCCGCAGCAAACCGTGCTCTACTAGAGGGGATGCGCTGTTCGATTCGGGGCCATAGGTTCTGTAGTCTTTTTCTTTTCGCAGTCCGGTTCAAAATCATCTGCGATGACAAAGTTACATCCTCCACAAGGCCTTTTAGCGGATGGCCCACACCCGGCAATTAAAAGCGTTTCCCTATACTTCGTTACCACCGGGACTGGACGCCAACTGAATTCAAGACTAGGTGTTATGATGAATGGAGAGGATAAGGTCTGATGGCATTTTGGCGTACTGGTTGACGCCCGAGAACATTGACGGTGCAAATATCAGAACAGCGAGCGAGGGGCCCACGCTGTGCTGGCGGCAGTTATATCTACATGTGGTATAATCTACACCGCGAATGCTGTAAGATCACCAAAAATACTTCTCACTGTCAATTTCATCAGTTTTCTGCAACAGCTGTCAGGGACGAGTGTCGCCGGGCCGCTGTAGTGGGTACCCGTGGGTACAGGTGGGTGCTTGTAGTGCGCTGGTATGTCGTAACGCAGAGGACGCGATTACCTAAAGGGATGGTCAATTTCCAGGGCGGCACTTCACAGCTCTCTTACCTCCACCACCATGCCAGACCCAGAGAGGACGAGTCTTTCCGAGAAAGGTGCCGTCTCGTAGGATCAACTATTCAGCGAGCCTGACAACTACCTTAGCCCCGGACACTAGCGAAGAAGCAGCGGCGTCAAAGCTTTGGGCGGTGTATGTTTTAGGCGCTGAAAAATATGACAAGTCATTGGTAGAGAGCTGGAAAAGTGATATGCAGGGAATGCTTATCTTTGTACGTGTGCCCTCTAAATTCCCTGAATAGGTCTAAAGAATTTATATAAGGCGGGTCTCTTCTCGGCCAGTCTCACAGCTTTTATTATTGAAAGCTACAAGACTCTTATGCCTGATTCTGGTGACTCTACAGTGCTACTGTTGTCCCAGATCTCTCAGCAGCTTGCGGCCGCATCGAATGGCACAACTTTCGAGCCGTCCCTCCCTACACACTTCTCCCCGACGGCTGCTTCACTCATCTGCAATGCCTTGTGGTTTATTAGTCTCGGCTTGAGCCTGACTTGTGCTCTGGTCGCTACCCTTCTCGAGCAATGGGCTCGCGATTTTCTGCACAGAGCAGACATGCGCTCTGCACCGGTGATTCGTGCACGCATTTTTTCGTATCTATATTACGGGATTAAGCGATTCAACATGCACACTATTGTGGATCTCATCCCCTTGCTTCTACATGCATCCCTCGTCTTTTTCTTCGCAGGTCTCGTCGCCTTCCTCATCCCCATTAATGTCCTCATTGTGGTTGTGGCGGTGACACTATTGTTGATCGTCGTCGTCGTTTATTCCATCCTCACCTTCCTACCTTTGTGGTACCTGGACTGCCCATACCGTACTCCACTTTCAACGGCATTCTGGAGGCTCTCGCGGACCCTCATGACGGTCTGGCACCATCGTCACGAAGCCGTAGAGAGTGAGCCAACTATCCTCCACTCAACAGAAACCATGGTGGAAGCAATGTCTCGCCGGGCGATGGAGATGTCCCCTGGACGGGCTGCTCGCGATCATCGGGCACTAGTTTGGACCGTCAAGTCTCTGGTTGATGATGCAGAGTTGGAGCCGTTTGTTGAAGGGATCCCCGACGTATTATGGGGCCCAGAGGACAGGCGCTATACATATGAAGATCACATCCAGAAACTCATGCGTAACCCAGAGCTACGGTTACTCTCTCGAATCGCGGGTCTTCTCAGCAGCTGTGACAGTGGACTTTTATCAGCAGAGGCTGGTCTGCGTCGCCGAAATACCTGCTACAAGGCTCTGTGGGCAATAGCAAGCATCCAGACTCCTCCTGGGTTCTCGACTCACTTCAAACCTCTGAATTTCTCGGACCTGATCACTTACTGGAATGACACTCCTGACCACACAGATACACTCCACTACTCTGCCTCTGCCGTTGCATTGATGAAATGGAGCACACTGTTTTGCATGAAGGATCACCTCGCCATGCTCGCGCGAGACCTGACAGCCGCGGTCGAGCGTGGCCATCCGCCAGACTTTAGGCCAGTGAGATGGTATCTCCAGCAACATCTGTCGGGAAATTGGGACTTCCTCGGCATGTCCCTGACCATGGCCGACAACTTCCTGACATACATTTATGATACGATACCAGACAACAACAATGCTCGTTCCTTTGCTATGGTTGCAGAATTCACCAGGGCTGTTGATAACTTTGCAGCCAGGGGTGCCCATAGGCCGTTCTTTAATTGCTTCGCGCAACTGGCCCTATTGGAATCTCCGCCCTATCGTTGGGTGGCCACGCAGCAGATAATAGCCCCCAATCATTCTATCCCGTTTTCCATCTTCCAGGATGACCTGGAGAGAGCACTAGGGGATGTTGTATACTCAATTCGCCCCCATGGATGGACCGAACCAACCAAGAAATGGAACGATACCCTCATCGAGACACTCTGTCCATTTTGGCGTCCTGAGGATCCGACTCCAATTCCTCATGCTCTCATACATTATATAAATGAACGGAAGTTGGGTAATTTGGAAGGCCTTTGGATCATCGTTGATAGGTTGTGGTCTGCTTTCCCGATTACATTGGCCCATCCACCCCATCGACGTTCCCCCAACAACGGCGCGGAAGATGCGCGAAAGAATGTGATGACAGCACTATGGCGCGTGGCCTGCTCCCTTGGAAACGGACCCGGGTGCCGGCCAGAATTGTATCAACGTATACTCAAAGCTGTAGTTGGATCCTCAGAATCCGCTGTGGCAGTTTCGGTGGTCGCTACAATCAAAACGTTGGCGGTTGACATTTTGGAGGATCTTTCAAACCCATGTGGGCATCTAGTACTGCCCGCAGAGACGGCAATTGCCATCCGTTCAAGCAACAGTCTAACGTCCGCTTTCCAACAAACCCTGTACGACCGCAAGGTCGAGGCGACAATCGCTCTTTTGGCCGAGTTCCTCGAAGGCTGCAGTGCCGATTTCGTACCCTACAAAGCAATGGAGACGATCCGCTTTATGGGTGCCTTCATTCCCTCCCCGCGGGCGGCTGTTCACCCAAGTCACCAGCTCCGGCTTGCAAACGGTATAAGCCACATGTCGAACCGTGACAATACCCACGTGGAGCTACTGGAGGCTACCATAAGTCATTGCCACATATTTGATTTGTACGCAGGACTGCCAGATCCCCGCCGCCGGCCTCCCAGATACGCATGGCTTGACAATCCAACTGCTCGAGGCAAAATCAAAGAAACCTTGACAGATTATACCAAGACAGCATCTTCTGCCACCATCTGCGCAATTTTACAGGGACTTGAATGCCTCCATGGAGACTCAACCGTAGTCTGAAGACAAATAGAACCGTGGGGTCTTGTTTGCCGTACAATTCGAAAAGAAATGGATGCTCAGAAGGGGAGAACAATACCTAACTGATCAAGGACACAACTTATTCGGATGCAGAGTTGAACGCCGGAAGGCTAATTAGACGATGTCATTAGGATTTCGATTATAAGTCTTGGCCGTGTTCGTACACTACATCTGATCAATTCACTTATTTCAGCAGTGTGCGAAGTCGCCGACGAACCGGAAGAAATACATACGGGTGAGTGAGCTGAAATTAAAGGCCTCAGCATCTCAAAGACCTACTCAGAAAGAACTGAAGGACATCTACAGCTCGGTTGAAAGGTAACCTTTCCTCAGAGGCCATTCTCAACAACATGCTGAGTTTGGTGGCCGAATTAAAAAGGGAATGCGTAACGGGATAAAAATAATGTCTGCCAATCATCGGGTCAGTTCGGGCGCACGGACAGACTGACAGTTAAAGCTACTGGTACACGCCCTGGAAGACTGGCTAGGGTGTTCATACACCACATCGACCTGTTAGTCCCTTCAGAATGGCCCCGCGGAAATAAAGATAAGAGACCTGAGGCCCGGAAGAATCAAAGTAACAAAAAATTCGAAGCTAAAGAGCGAATAATGCGTCGCAGGAACACCGCTTGCCTGGGTCTTCGATGCATAAGATTAGGGGAGTTGGAAAAGAAACACAGAACAGAAACGGGCATTCCACAAACACACTAGGATGCGGGAATCGAACCCCGAGTTGCGAGTTAAACTGCTTTCACCGCATACCACTCGGGGGCAAGATCGACCTTGAAGACCTGGGTCTGAAGAAGAACTTTAGCGTCGCGAATGCGGCGGCCGTTGCACCGACTTACAACGATATCATGGTTAACGTGCGTACCTCCAATATTTCGCATTCAACACATTAACCAAATTCCTGTCCGTAATCATGATCAACAGGACCTAGCCGCACGCCACCCCGGCCTCTCTTTCATACACGCCTACCCCGGCACCGTCGCCACCAACCTCCTCAAAACCTCTGACACGCGCATCGTGCGGGCTGCGAACACCTTCCTCACCCCGCTCCTTTCCCACTTCATGTACTCCGTCGAGACATCCGGCGAGCATCAGCTGTACGCGCTCCTGAAGGCCGGCCCTGGCGCGGTACGCACCAACGACAGTGGGGACGACATCGGGTTGACCAAAGCGTACTACGGGAGCCCAGAGGCGATGGCGAGGCTGTGGAAGCATACGGAAGAGGCGACGAGGGTGTAACGCTATCCGAATGGGTGGCGTTTGGTTATGTTAGCTTCTCGAGAATTATTAATGCGATACAGTGTTTTGTTCCTCACGCTCTTGGGTATTTTATAGCCCTTATATCGTGTAGCGGATGGTCCGTCGGTCCAAACCGTGCAACTCCTCGACATTTACTAGAGATGCGCTGTTCGATGCGGGGCAATAGCTTCTGCATTCTTTTTCTTTTTCGCAGTCCGGTTCAAAATTATCTGCGATGACAGAGTTACACCCTGCGAAGGCCTTTTAGCGGATGGCCCACATCCCGCAATTCTAAGCGTTGCGCTATACTTCGTTACCACCGGGACTGGACGCCAACTGAATTCAAGACTAGGCGTTATAATTAGCGGAGAGGATAAGGTTTGATGGCACTGTGGCGTGCATCTGGAACAGCTGATGATTGAGTGGATTGACAATTTGACGTATTGCATCCTCGTTCGAACCTGAGGTTAGGCTGTTCGAAGAATTAAATAGGCTTTGTCTATTGTTCTCACCCAGTCGTTGGAGTAGTTGTTTGGACCTTGATACACGCGTATTGACCAACTGTCCTGAGCGGAGATCCAGGGTATGTGGCGTTTTTCTCTCTCTCTGATCTTCACAGCACATGTATAGTTTTTTTTTCCCTTGTCATAGGGCATGAACTGTGTGAGTGAGTGAGTCTTGAATTTGTCGCGACGTATTCTGGGGTTCCCATGTCGGAAAAATCAAATTGACCTTATAAGGTTCCGGCATTATAAGCGGGTAAAAACTCATTATATGGGAATCTTCAGGAGCTGGAATTGCATTTAAAATGCCATAGAAACACTTACCGGTGACTCTATCGTTATAAGGATAAAATAACCCGCCCAAAATCCAGTTAGGTTTTTCCGACACATCATGATCACGCCTGTGAATGGTGGTGAGAAGGGTTATCGAAAGTGCTGATTATTTGCCAACGCTCACTGGTTTTATGCATACCCATTGCGACCTGAGAAGGTGTCGCAAACCCTGTCAGACCTTACCAGCCTTTGTAACCTTCATTATGCCCTATAAAGTCCATTAGGCCTAACGAGATATTACAAGGACTAATGGTACCTACATGAAGCATGTATGGCTCCAAAAACCTAGCGACCTTATTCGGCCTAACAACGCCTACAAAGGTTGAATATGCTGTTTGCGAATTTTCCGATAGACTGAGTCTAGGGACCTGGAATTACACACACAGAGGCTACACTGACCTAGTCAGAATCTGCGTCTGGGGGGCTACATGTGGCGTTTGGCGCGCGATCACCCGACGATGCGCGAGGTATTTCTGTAGGACACTCTTTCCACACCAGTCGGGCAAAGGGACAGTTCGCAATACTTGGAAGATGAGCAGACTTTGTGATTTTCGGGCCCTTCATCACGGAGAAAATTGAAGGACACGACGGCGTGTCGGCTTCCGGAGTCCCCCCAAACATTTTAAACAACCTGCAAATGGCGATACGGGACATCCCTGAACAGTCCGACGCTAATCTATTTTTAAACGAAACAGCGGTGTCACTTTTGAGTCGCTGCGTTGAGGGGTTGTGAACTACGGGAAGTCTGATAAGACGCTTGGAATTTTCTTGCAAGATACTGAGGCAGAGTCGAGCAAAGATAGGAAGGCTATGACTGGTGCTGATTTTTTTTTTTTTTTTGTTGCACGGATTTTTCCTCTCTTTTCTGTCTTTCAACTTTTTCTTAGGGATTGATCAGCCCAAGCCCGAGGTCGAAACCCGAGAAAGCTGGCTAATTATCGGAACATACAGGAATAGTAGTTACACGAGAGCTTGTAACCTAAGGCGTAATAGCAAAGTTCTCCCAACGATGTCCAGAGCGTGTAAAGATCGGAGGCGTCCTGCTTCAAAATATATAATAACTCAGCAAGAGACAGTTCAAGTTAGCCCCGAAGCATTTTCACACACTTCGCCGACCAATTTCGATGAAGCAAATTCTCTTAAAAATAAATAAATTACAAAACGCCGACAAAGGTGCCGAATCCCGTCTCGAACAAAAAAGTACAGTATATCAAGCATTGAACGACTGGAGATCACAAGTCAGGTCAACTGCAGGGGCAAAAATGAGAAAGCGCGGCTCACCTTGACCACTTTCCTTGTAAGCATCTTCTTCCGCACATAATGAATTACGCGGCGTATGTCGGGGACGAGGAAGAGCGGGAGGATGATGGCCATTATCGGGAGAGCGAAGGCCCAATAACTGTTTCGCAATTCGCGCTTGAGTCAGTCATATTCTAAGGGAGAATGGAAGAGAAAGGACGTACAGCGCATCCGAGTGATTATCATCGCGGATGGTCCACATTCTCGGAAAGTTCATACCAAAGTACCCCGTCAAGAATGTCAGGGGGGAGGAAGATGACGGTTACAAGCATGAGGCGGCGCCTTGGTACATTTAAAATCGGTGTGAGCTATGCCAGAGGGACCAAGAGGGCATAGATACTACTAACATGACTTCACTCATCTCGTACGAGGTCATCTGCAAGGCACTCATGTCAGCTTCAGAGTACCGCGGGCGAAGGGGAAGGGAGAATGGGAAGCGGGCACACATTGAATGTATAATCGACCAGATTCTGACCGATACCCGCGATCATGTCAAGTTGGCTGAGCAAATGCCCCATGTGGTCATGCACATCTGCCTGAATAAATATCATACTCCCAGGTTAGTGGATCCCGGCCAAAAGAGTACCGCACCGCACGCACGAGATAGACTAAACTGCCATGTGACATAAACCCCTTCACCTTGGGATCTTTTGCATTTGCAAGGGACACATCGACGAGCGCCGCGGACCTGTCGGCATCGTACCGTCTCAGCCCATACACGACCGTCTGGATCGGCGCCAGCGTGCGGCGGTGTAGGATGAGGTCCGCGGAGAGGATGTGCAAGCTGCGTACGGTGTCGATGGTGGGCTTGACCAAGATCTGACTCTCCAGCCTCTTGATTTTGGTTTGGTAGGCGTTGACGACCTGCCAATAGTAATTAGATATTCAATAGCCAAGAATAGAATATCATGTTAAAAGAACGCTGCTAACTTCGAGAGCCTGGTCCGCGACGAGGTCGAGTAGACTCTGCACGAGAATCGACGCGTCCGCAGAAGTCCGCAGTATTGAGTTGAACTGGCGCACGCGACTCGTGATGGGCGCGGTCATTTCTAGGTTGGGTGTCGAGTGGATGGTGATTACAGTACCTGGATCAGAGGGCATTGTCAGCTTTGAGTGTCGAAGGCGGAGATTAACGGAGACGAACCATCACGGAAGAGGAATATAAACATGGGAACCACGTTGACGTTCACGCGGTCGTCGCCTTTCAGCGCCCGGAGTGTGGCGTCCTGGATGCGACGCTGGTCATCCGCGGCTGCAGTAGTGGCGCGCATTTGCATGACATCCAAAGAATGGTGCGGTTGGTAAGGATCCGAGCTGGGTTTTGACGAGGAGGGTCGGCTGCGCCGTGCACTATGGAAAGTCTTCTCATCACCAGACGTATCACTGCTAAACTGGGTCGGGGGATAGGACGGTAGGATTTCTTGATTCAGTTCGTCCAGTTCATGACATAAGATGCGGAGGAACAAATGTTGAGTATAATAGTCAGCCTTCGACCTTGCTCTCGGGTGCGCGTGGAACACATCTTCGAGTGCCAGCGGGTGCAGATCTGTGAAGCAATTTTTCTTGTGAGACCAGACAGAATTTCATTCGCGCCACTCACCATATTTCATCGAAATAGCCTTGATCACATCCCAGCTCATCCCACCGATATTGATCCAGCGCACCTTGACCCACGGCTCCCGCGCACTCGCCCCGGGATCGTTCAAGAGGTCAACAAACTCGCTGTTCGTCATGCGCCCGAAGCTACTGCGAACAGCAGAATAATCCGCCAACTCGATGACACACTCCTGCTTGACTCCACCGTAGTCCGCATCCGCCGAGGCGCGCCGCGCGTCGATGCCAGGTTCCGCACCTGCACTTCGTCGAGACATGATCATGATATTCGTCCCTCGCTGCAGGGCTATCACTTTGCGGACTGCATAGCGGAAACGGTCCTTTGGGCGAAGAGATGCGGGGCGAATCTCAGAGATCGGGGAGCGAACAGAATCCCGCGTGTGAGTCGTGTGCAAATGCTGCGTATTGGAATTTGGAGGAATATGGCAGTTGGGCGACGATGCCAAAGGGAAAGTATTGTTATCTTCCAGCTCGGGGGTCAGCGACCGCCCGTCCGAGTCACTGAAGCTGTTCTCTCGAGGCATGAAACGTAGGGAAGGGAGGAGGATGCCACCAGGGAAGTGGTACCTGCCGAAGGAATCCGCTACACCAGGTCTGAGAAGTGAATTAAGGCCTGCCACGCCAGACCCTCCCCACCCGATTAGCTGAGCACAGCCACACCCGAATCGGGTAATTTCCTTCGAAAACCTTGCCGAAAAATAAACTTTGGCCCTCAATCTAGGACACACCAAGGCTAATTGATGTCAATTTGGTGCACCGGGGTCATTTTCCATGTATCTGCCGGCTATTCTTGACCTTTCCACCCAAAGATGTCCTTCAAAAAAATCTAAAAGCATTTTCTGAGCTTTCTGAACAAATTCCAAAAAGTGAAATAAGACGAACCAGACCCTCCCTACCTTTTAACCGATGTCTCCGCATTCTCCGACGGGAATAACTTCCCTCGAGGCGTGACACTGACAGTCTGCATGCTTCTTCATGTCAGTATCCCGCGCGCAATGAGATTATGTTCTATTCTTGAAATAGATATCTGATATATATATTGTGAGAACGCGGCACATTGAAAAGTCCGTTGACAGCAATAGAATACGGCGTTCTGAGGGCGCTGATTGATCGGACTGTACTGAAAAATTGTAGCTTAGACTGGCGACTTCCTCGTCGCGAACTTCCTTTTTGGTCGCGACGCTATGAATGTGCAAAGCTTGAATCCGCCCTGGCGTCTGTGGACATCGACGGGGTGTCGTCTCAAAAATAAAAATAAAAAACCCGGTGACTATTCTTCCCTTTTAACCTGCCGGCATTCAGGCGTAGTCGGGGGCACGGGAAACTCCGTGCGAGTAAAGCGACGGGTAACAATCTCGGATGAGGTTTTTTTGCCAGTGGGCCTGGCGATTGACTTCCTTGGAAGTCCGTTGTACGGAGAGGATTGTCGTTGTTGGCGGGTGGTAGCACATATCGGACGACGACATTTCCAGGGTTGCCACCAGGGGTAAATATCTCATGTATCAAGCAGATCCCTCGTATCAGATTATACGTGTTTGCCCATTTCCGTATTCTCTGTGTTTCTTTCACCTGCACCAAGACTCGCGCATGTTAGCAGTTTGAACTTTCTTCTGCTCTCCGTTTTCACCCCAGAAATCAAAGATTGTTATTTTCGAGTTCCCTGATCAGCTGTCTAACATCCGCTCAGAAGGCTGGGTCTGCATTACGTCTTTCTCTGTCACACCCCATCATTTCCCCGGCTTGTATTAAAAATGGATCCCGCGCACTCACCCTGTTTCTCTCCATGCAGCCAACGCCACCGTGATCGATGTTCAATTTTAGAAATGTCACTGGAAAAGTGTAAAATCCTCAGCCACCGCATGGCGCAAGGGAGTACTATATCTGATTGGTTAGCTGGGCGCCTTAGCATTTACAGTCAATCCTGAGAGGCAGGAAGGGTCAGAACATATTCAGGAAGCATCAAGCCCACATTGAACATCCTAGGACTCATTTATACCGGCTCATGTACTATGTCAGGAGAGAAATCAAGAAATTCAAGTGGCAAAAAGAGGGAAAAAGAGAGAGAATCAAATTTCAACACGGCACAATGTTTCCTTCAAAGTGGTGTTGCCGGCTAGTATGGTGGTCAAAGTGCACATTTAATTGGCCGCAAGATAAAGAGCTTCGGCCGAAAGATAAAGACCTGATTTCGGACTTGTCGCCCCAAAAATGCGTGATTAGATCCCTTACCCGCAAAAGAGATGAGTATCATGACATCGCTTAACTTGCGGGGAAATTGTGGCATCCCGCAAGATATATATAGTTGATGCCCGCAAGATACAGACATCGGCCGCAAGATACAGAGTTGCCCGCAAGATAAAGTAAGTTGCACCCGCAACTTTTTCACTCTGCCGCAAAACTTTTATTCAACCCTTCCTGCAATAAACATAAGCAAATTCGTTCAAGGGAAGCGACAATTAATTGGCTGTACTTAGGGCACGAAAAATGAGCGATCAAGTGTGTGTGAGGGTATGATGAAAAGTCTGTGAATGAGTGAGGTGGTAAGTAAACGAGTGATGATTAGATCGTATGTCAGGTAAAATAGGAGCGACAATGTAAAGGAACATGGGTATGATATCTATCGCGTTGAAGGATTGTGCGAAGAGACAAGAACCGGTAAGCAGCATATGAATGCATCTAATTAGTCCGTTGGAACCAGTGAGTTATTCAAAATTTGTTCCAGATATTGTAACTGGATTGCAGACTATCTAGTCCTTTGAAAAGTGTGCGGCCTCAGATTTGACATCCTCGCTGACGAAGGCCGCCAGCCGAAGCAGTGTTCACAGACACAGATGAGGCCAGGACAGAGGAGGCCGAAGTGGATGCTGCATCAGCAACACTTAGGGCTGTTCGCCGTACCCGTCATGGGTACGGCCGTTAATCCGACGGGGGGAGTCATGGGCAAGGACCGTTGCCCAACGGTCCGTCGAGAGATTAAAAAATCTACTGTCGGCACGGGACGGGCGACAGGACGGCTGTCACGGGCGCACGGCTCATCTGAGATTTTATTGGTCACTTTTTCACCGCAAATCTTGTGCTGTAAGCTACCACTGCATGTGTGGTACTTATGCTCTACCTCGGTTACTGTATTCGAGACGAATGAAAGCTGCTGCTTAGATTAGTATGGCCATCATGTCTGATTCTTTGAGGCACACTATCTTGTTAAGAGACCTAGGATTGTTCTGAACCTGTTTCTTGCCTTTTTAAAACCTCAAAGGCAACTGAATGAGTGGCTGCATATATACAGATCAAAGTCGGCCATCACGCTTCGGTAATTGCCGAGCAGCTCTTACGAGTGATTCTTCCATGCAAAGGAAGTACAACAGGTAGTAAACGAGATTTCTGTCCACATATTGCATGGGGGATGTTTTTGAAGACAGTTAATGTCCCAAAATTTGCCTCCTAGTGCCAGAAAATTACAACCTGTTCGACGGCCGTCACGGCCGTCTTCCGACAGGCCGTTGGGGTATAACCCCGTGCCGTCATCGTGCCGTCGAACACCTTGGAAAATTCACAACGGAAAGGGCACGGAACCCGTCGCACGAGACCTGTAGAACCGTCGTGACGGGCACGGCGAACAGCCTTAACAATGATTAAGTATTAACTGATTTCAAACTGAAGGAAAGGGAAATGATCGCTATTGTTCTGTTGTTCGGCCAATTAATTGTTATTTCCCTTGAACGAATTTGCTTGTGTTTATTGCAGGAAGGGTTGAATAAAATTTTTGCAGCAGAGTGAAAAAGTTGCGGGTGCAACTTACTTTATCTTGCGGGCAACTCTGTATCTTGCGGCCGGTGTCTGTATCTTGCGGGCATCAACTATATATATCTTGCGGGATGCCACGATTTCCCCGCAAGTTAAGCGATGTGATTATCGTTATCTTTCTTGCGGGGAAGGCATCAAATCACTCATCTTTCTTGCGGTAAGTCCGAAATCACGACTTTATCTTGCGGCCGATTAAATGTGCACTTTGACCACCATAGGCTAGCCGGTCAATTTTTTGTAATTGATGTAGTACGAGGAATACTCGAGGAAAATTCCTGAAAATATTCAAGCATCTAGAACATCCTGAAAGGTGCAGGACATACCGCGAACATCACTTGTTTTGTGCAACTGGTCTTTCGATATTTGATCATCTTGAAAACAGCTTAAATTGGCTTGTTAACGGCTTGAATCAAATTCCATCACAATATCTCTGCTGGCTGCTTAGTGGTAGGGGAAGACCCATTGGCTTTCAGGGCGCTCTGGATGCCTAAATTTGTTCAGAATTCTGTCTGATCTATTCCATGTGCTACATCAACTTCAAAAAAGTTGACCAGCTAGCGGCTGCAAAATATTTGTTGTGCAAAGCTCACAGATGGTACACCTGTGGACACATGCTGTCCTTTACAGAGTGTTGTCACGCACATCTCATATTTTGGCTACATCTCACTTGCAGCTAATTTTGCCCCGATCCTTGCTTGCACTATTTCAGGCAGATATAGTGGTGACAGAAAATGCTGTATGCAGTCGTTTGGGCCCATTTCTGGCTCAAATGACTTCAAATAAAATGCTATTATGAGCCTTGATCAATGTCAAGATTTTAGGTGTAATTTAATCCACACCACACCTGCATAGATGTCCTTTAATAAAATAAGTCAGCCTTTTTTGAAAAATGGATCCTGTGCTTTCATGCTGTATGCAAAAATGATGATACTAGCCTGAAATTATGTGTAAAAGCGAACAAATTCACATCTTGGCCGACTCAGATTGGCATCCACATCTGCTATGTTGATTTTTCAGAAAATGCCCAATTATTTTGTTCTGAAGGAACAGAACTGGTACAGTATGCATTAAATTGCACCTGGGATCTTAAAATTGCTTAACTTTCATAATAGTACTTCATCTGAAGTCATTTAACCCAGAAATGAACCTGAACAACTGCATGCAGAACTTCTGTCACCACTTTTAAACTCTTCTGCAATAAATAGACTACAGAATTACACTAATTATACAGAAGCAATAAATCTATGATGGTCCTGCATGATCTTGCCTGTGCACTGCAAACTGGGCCTCTGTCTTGCGGGCCTTCTCACCCTTTTGCATTGGATGGTGGTTACACATGCAATACTTGTGCCCACCCCTACCTTTACATATCCTTTGGTTACTGCATTCAGCCCTCACACAGTGCACAACGTCTTCACTCTGGTGCTGACTTTCTGTGCACAGGCTCAGGGGCTTGCAGCCAAAACATTTGGTGCATGTTCTGTGAGATTGGTGGTGCTGCTAGTTGAATGGATGGGGTGTATTGTGAAGTCAAGGCAGTACTGAACTGTGCAGATTGCAAACAACCGTTGGCCTCCCCCACTCTGACATGCACGTGACCTTTCACATCACGTGCTAACATCCGTGTCTGTTCAACAGATGTCAGAGTAGCTTGTTGTGAGGTGTACCTTTCCAAAACAAAAAAAAAACATTGCCAAGGGAAACTAGTAGAAACTTTATTTAATAAAGCTCCTTTTGCCTGATGGCCTTTAAATTCAAGTAAAGCATTTTTTTTTGTCTATTTTGGTTGTTTTCCGGGCATGATGCCAAGTATCAGAGAGTACTGACAAAAGTGCTTTGCTCAGCACTGAGGTAATGTCTTAGCAGGCAACACATTCACTCACTGTGGGTTCTCAGAGTCTATTTGGAGGCAAATACATATATATTTTGTATTATTTACCCTGTTTGCAGTTCAATTTTCGGTACTGTCATGGTCAAGCATCAGGAAGAAGTGCATGGACCTTCCACAGGGATCACGGAGGCCAGTTTATACAGCATCGGCACAAGATTTTCTTATTTTTCAAAAAAAGAAATTGAAGAAACCCAACGTATATGTAGATCAAAAGTTTACAGTGAGAATCAAACCAACGTCCAGCTGAAATGTCATAAACTACAAGTAATAACATCTAACCACTCAGCCAGAGCACCAACAGAAGCTCACATTTCCTTTGCCCCCTGGACTGATGTGGGCTCCTTCCTTTTAAGGCAAGTCAGAGTGGGGGAGGTGTGCACCAGCTCAGATTGCACTGAAGTCTGTGCTGAGTGTTGCAGGACAATTGGGGTCACAACAGGTACCTCTTTGACAGGTGCAGAGTCAAGGGATTCACCTTTGGCTGGCAAGGTAGCCATCCGGTTGAAGGAGTTGGGGTCATTTGAACCTGAAAAGACTGTGAGTGAAATTCTGTTGTAAAAATAATGTGTATTACAAACCTGCAAGTGAGAGATCAAGCTCTCCATCTGGCATCAGCTCAGGAAGAGGGATTGCAGGGAGTACATTTTTGCATAATTGTTGGCTGAGTTGAGAAGTTCCAGGAAGGCCTTGCAAGCAGGAAATTAGGCCCAACAGCCAGTGTTGAACACTCTGAGCTGTGCACAATGTTCTTTTTGTGGTGTGCTTCAAGCTGTTGGGGGATTTTATAGTACAACCGTTGGTTGGAGTCGGTAATCACACGAGATTGACCATCAACAAGCTCATTCCAAAATTGTGCAAACTTCATGAAGTCAATATTTTTCCAATGTTCATGAGGTGGGTGCTTTGTCTCAGGCTTTCTAAATTTCAGGTTGTTGACAGTGGATTTAAAAGTGATGAACTCCTTGTGGGTGTGAACTGGAACAACAGCACAGAGGGTGAGTTGCTGCAGTTGGAGGTAACAATATGGGTTTGTTGGCTTTGTACACAGACAGGTCATGAAATTAACAGGAATATCACAGTGGTGGGGTACACCAGTGATACGGTGGCGAGGAAGAGTGGCAATTTTAAGGGCCTCAGCCAGGGATCTTGAGATGGGGAGGATTCCAATGGTAATACATGTGGAAAGCACTTGAGGGAGAGGGAAAGATGGTTTTGAGCCAACAGTGACAGCCAGTTCAGCAATTTCATCCCTAACCCATGGACTGAAATGGCCTCTGTATTTTTTGCCACTATGATTGTGAAACCCAACCTATCTGGAATTAGAATTGGAAGTAAAGTGTAGAGGATAAAATTCTTACTCTTTGGTTTCGGCACTAGATCCAATTGATTAAAAAACACTCTGCTAATTCTGGAGAGGCCCTCAAAGATCCAAAGATCTGATGAACAACCATGTGAACACCACCCTCAATTGAGTTTGTTCCACAGATGGTGCGGTAGATGTTGAGACCATCACGATCTTTCCCCATTAAATAATAAAGAGAAATACCATGAGGATCTGACAAGTAGCCCTCTCGTGCAGTGTGCAGGAGGCGCTCTGTCATTTCCTTGGCCTCATCTGAAAAAAAGGAACCACAAGCGTACTTGGTAGAGTTCTCAAAGTTTGCATAAGCATCAAACAAAATCTTCAACCTCTTGAAAAGAGTGTTTCACTCTGGAATGTGTTGACGAATGCGTCGATGGAGCCCTGGGGCTAATGCTCATTTTGCACACTCCCAATCAATACCATATTGCTCAAGAACAGCCCTGACAGCAGCTTCATTTGTTGCATCACGGATGAAGATAGCCTCGCTGAAGTCATGAGCAAACATCTTGAATGCAGGATGCTTTTTGGATTTGGATGGATTCCGGAAGGGGGCACACCACAGAGTTCGATCCTGGGGAGAGTGTCAGATGTTCAAGAAATTTCTCCTCCACTGAGTGGTGTGGATTCCATGAGGAAAGGTCTGTATCCTTGCAAGGCTCCTCCCAGATGGCCAATTCCCTTGAATTGAGTATAGTAGAAAGGACCTTGAGAAGGTTAGCACTCTGTAATCCGCATATGTGGATTGTGAACCACTGCAAAGATGGAGTCAACAGTAACAGTCGTGTGAGTTCTAGACCGGAAGATTGGCCGCCGCCTCTGTGCTCGTAGTAGTACAGGGACAGTAGATTGGGAAGGGAAACTGTGCCGAAGAGATGAGATCGGTGTCTTGGGTTGTTTCTTGATATCAACATGTGTAAAAGTTCAGGAAGGGAGAATTGCGCTTTAGATGCAAGACCGTCCATCTCCTCTTTGATGTCGGTGACAATGAACTCGCAGGTCTGAAGTGCTATGCACTGCCACAGAATTTGAAGAGCAACAGGAGTCCTGTTATTACATAAAACCCGTGAAAAACCCGTGCCTAACACTAAACAGGACATGTGAGAAAGTGGTGCCAGGAGGACGTTCCTCCCGCCTAGAGATCCTGGCCGTGTTCTTACACTACATCCGATTAATTCAACTGTTAATCACTCCGTGAAATAACTGAGAAAGGAGGGAGTTGAAGGTGGAGGACACCACTCGCCGGGATGAAGTTAACGTTGGGTTGCTTGAGGCTTGTGCTTGGAAAGCTTGGAAATGAGTTTATGATCTCGGTGGGCGCAATAGATGTGCTTACTGGAGGGGACAGAAATTGAGAAAAAACAGGTGAAATATAGGAACCATGATCCAACCCTATCCTATGATGTTCCCGACGTCACTTTAATCAAAAGCAGCTTTTTTTTAGCTTTCAAAAAAAAAATTCTTAAGAGCTCAGAATACTTCTATATTATATCCCAGCCTGCTATACAAGTATAGTTTCCCCAATGTCAAAGGATTTGGGCCAGATCTGACTCTAAACCGGCACAAACAACAACTGCAGGCTGATCCCATGCAGCCACCGCATCAATGATTTGCTTTCCCTCATCTCCTTCCTCTCACATCTCTGGCCTTCCATGACCCTTTTCTCGGGGTCCTCTCTAGCAGCTTTCACTTTCTCATCATGTTACAAAAATTTTGCATTAAAAAAACTTTCCTGCTGAGCAAAAAACAACACAATTTTTTTTTGGCAACTGCGCCCCAATCGGCAGCGTATTTGAGCATGTGTCAATATGTGCCGATCAGGTGTGGATGTAGTGTCGACATGGTCTGCCATGCCTGCCGATATCGGCCAACACACATTGGCACAATGTGCAACTGATCGGCATCACATCGTTGATGCAAAAGCCGATGTCTCGACCACCCAGCCTTCAGATCTTTTATAAAGCCCGAGACTTGAGGAAACTTATAACATGGCAAGAAACTGAAAGCCGCCAGGGAGATGCTGAGAACAATGAGGTGGTGTAGGGCAGGGGCACAGATCGTAAGGTAGTGGCTGTGTATGGCCGGCCCGCAGTTGCCTTCCACCGGTTCCAGTCAGATCTGACTCAAATCCTTTGACACTGGGGAAACTATACTTGTATGGTATCCTAGAATATAACATAGGGGTATTCTGAGCTCTTAAGAAAAAATATTTGAAAAGCTAAACAAAAATTCTGCTTTTGATTAAAGTGACATCGGGAACATCATAACCCTATCCTGAACCAAGAGTCAAAAAAATAACACCAGATATTGAGGGAGTTCAGGCACGGGGGTAGGTAGGTAGGTAGGTAGGTAGGTAGGTACTATTACACGGCACGGTCCCACTCAGGAACACCGGTTTCCAGGCAGTATCCCGAGGTACACGCACTATGGAGCTACATCCAACATCATCGTCCATAGGCCCCTCTGAATTTTCGTAGCCGAGCTCACGGTCGAGTGGAATCTTAGAACCCTTCCCGCTGCAGTAGAACTAAAAAAAACCAAAGAAGCAAGAACAGGTTAGCAAAGTCGAACCCCGCGCGGCCGGTAAACCCACGGGATACAGCATTGGCGTGAACGGGAGATGACGGAAAAAAGCGGGTCCAAAAACGTGTTGCGCAGCATACAGATGAACGAGACAGCGCGGTGGAAGGATAGACTTGAATGAGAATCAGGAGTAAAAAAAAAAAAAAATCAGGCCACTTAGAGACAGGCGGAATTCTCGTCTGCGGGTGGCGACAAGTTTTGGAGTTCAAGGGGATCAAGGGTATCGAAACTAAGGCAGGTTTAATGGCTAAGATTATGCGCTGCTAGGGAGGAGGAATTTGACTGAGTCTTGACTGTGAGATCTGAACTTGATCGAGTAAGCTCCGACTCTCGTCGAGAGTCTTGCCGTTATCGGCGGCCCGAGAGAAGGCGTAGCAATCGAGACGAGCAAGTTATTGCAAGTATTTAGTGTGCGTCTCCAGAAAAGCAATGGGATGGAGAGCAAATGTCTAGCAAAAGTTGAGCAAAAGAAGAGAGTTGGAGGAGCTTGGAAGAGCAAGAGCGTTTGCTTGTTCCTGTTGACCAGACCATCATCAATGCATCATTTATGCCGACGGCCAAGTCACGCCTTGCGTCCAAACCACGACCACCGCCTCTGGATTCCCCCCTTTAACGCAAAGTTCCTTGTTGATTTTAAGAAGGCGCGATTCTCCCAGAACCACCGCCTTCGTTCTCGTGATATTTCCCTTTTTCTGCGCGGTCCAGGGCGGACTGCGCAGCATTCTCGTCGAGATCTCGGCTGTTCGCCCTCTATGGCGCGAGGTCAAGGACGTATTATCGGCACGCAGCTGACGCGGAAGGTCGGCTGGGACTACGATGTTCTGCGCCAGACCGCCACTCCTGGGAGTTCTTCGCGGCCATGGCGGTGCGTTCGCTCTTTCCACTCGTACACGTTCCGCAGGGCGATGTGCCAACCTCGCTGCACAGCGTGCGGCGCAGGGTGTCGCTCGCCCTCTGATCTTTCCCGACGCTCTCGATCCTCCGCTCCCGCCTCAGCCCCTCGCGCTCCGGCGGGCTGTGCTTCCACCCCATCCCTGACGTAGGCTCGAAGCGAGGGGATCTTGGGATGCTGGGGGTGGCTGTGTTATTGAGGACAGTAAGGGAAGGACTGGCAATGTACGCCGTGCGTCCCCATCGGAAGTTAGGATCGTGAGGAGATGGATGCGTGCGTTGGGAGACGACGCGGGTTCCGGTGTCGTGCAGGGCTGGACGTATGCTTCCGCCTCCGCTGGCGCCATTCTCGGTTGTGGCCGTGGGCTATCACGTCGCATCGCACCGCTGTCTCGCAGGGGGCAAGCAGTGAGGAGAGCGGGGAGCGCTGTGGTACTAGTACCTGGTCCGCGACGACGTCCCGTCCTTTGAATCCTGACGAGTCAGTACCCTCACTATGCCTGTTCGCCCATGATGCTACGCTCTTTCTTAGCTGTCGCGTCTTCCACCCATGTTTCTGCGCCATCACCCCTCCATCCTGCGCCGGACCACCCGTTTCTCATTCATTCTCCACTCACTTCCCTTGGGGCGGGCGCACTCGCAGATATATTCACGGCGTCGGCGTTGTGTTTCTTCTTGCGGAAATTTCGCACAGAAAATCAAAGGTACGCCTTCCCAGGCATGCTATAAAACTCACAATCTTCCCTGAGTTCACCAGAACCCTGCAGAACGGAAACCTCAATCCACACTCTGACGATCTATGCAATCAATACCGGCGCCTTCACTGCGTCTATCAGCATACTGACCGCGATCTTTGTAAGTCACCTATTTCTTCCACCATAACGGACAATTCTTTCTGAACTTTTTTCCCCGGCCAGTACAATCTCGCACCTTCCGGTTTATGGCATTCTACTTTATCGTTTGCAAATGTGAGTCGTCACTCTTCATTGTCCAACACAGATCAAGTGACTTATCAGTCTACGTGATCTCCTTTTTCTGTACGCTCAATACGCGGCAGACCGTCCGAGGGAAGGCTATGGACCGCGACGGTGGACTTTTCTCCCGGTCCCACACTTCCGGCCATATTTCCAAGAATCGCTTCCATGTCAGCCACGTCCCGCGATCGGAGTCGACGCTGGAGAGGGCTGCGTGTCCGCCGGTCCCAGTCTCGAAGAGATGACCCAATAAAATTTTTCATTCTTCGCCTTTGTGCAAGAATTGACAGACTTCTTTATGGCTTTTGGTATACTGTCGGGTTCTAGACAACGGAAACCCCCGCAAAGTCTCAGTAAGCACCGGTACTGAGGCGCAAGAAGGCTGTTTGTATTAACCGTGGCGCTCGGGCAAAGTGGATACCAGAGTGAGACTGAATTGTATCGTTTACAAGCCAGAACATCTGGTCCACCGAGACATGGAGATGGATACTCAGAAGAGGAAAAGAAAACCTTGATTACAGCCCATTCGGATGCGGGGAATCGAACCCCGGACTGCCAATAAGCCCGTGGCGTGAGGACTTCAATTAGATGTCCTGGCCGTGTCCATACCCCACATCTGATTAATTCACTTATTTCAGCACTGCGTGGAGTCGCCGACGAACTGAAAAAAGTACATACGAGCAAGTGAGCTTTGAAAGATCTAGCATCTCAAAGGAAAAACCTGGGAAAAAAATTGAAGGACACCGACAGCTCAGTTGAAGTAAGCATTCCTACCAGGCCCTTCTACACGATCTCCGAGATACTGAGTTCGGCAAGTGCAATGAAATTGAAACTTTGGAGGGGGAAAAATGTTCCGAGGGGGAAGTCAGTTCGGATGTGGGGAGTTGAACCCCGGAAGGCCAGTTACAGTGGTGGGATTTGGTGAGAAAGGTGAGAAGTCCTGGCTGTGTTCCTACATCACATCCGACTGATTCAACTGTTAATCACTGGTCGAGTTCACTGAATATGAGGGGTTTGAAGGTGGGGGAAATACTCACTGGGAAGAAGGTGACGTTGGGCTTGTGGTTAGAAATGAGTAGATGGTCTCGGTAGGCGCAACATGCTTGCTAATTGAGAAGGCGGAAATTCATACCCAAGTTTGAATCATGAGTGAACCACAAAAGAAAAAAAGAGAAAAAAAAAACGCCTCAACTATAACGAGCGTGGGTCGAGCACGGGGAGTCGAGCCCGTATGGCGAATTAAGTACATTACTATCCCCCCCCACCGTCCCGGACAAACCTAGTACTCAGACAGTCAAACATTTCTCATCCAAATCTCAGCCATTTCCTGAGATCATTGGCTTAAAATCAGTGTTAGGAGGTGCGCTGTTGAAGCGCGGACGTAGGGAGCATGGATGAAAATGGTAATCCAACCAACAACACCACATACAACCAATAATCCAGCACATGCGAGGTTGGGGCTCCATGCGAAGTATACGCATGCTGCAATCCAGACAAGGAACGTTGTAGGCCGGTGTGCAAGAGCTCGAATAAAATATTGATGGTAATGCGGCACGGCCAGCGCGCCACCAAGTGTGTTGTGCAATTCGTCAAAATACCTCCATTGATCCTCCTTCCCATATCTCCTCCAAATCCACCAAACCAACACATCAAACTCAAACCCAAATCCAGCTAAAACCCAATCCATACCATCCAACAAAAACCATCCAAGAAACCAAAACAGGGGCACAAGACCCTGCAGCAGGACCACTAGTCTCACCAGCGAGAGCCAGGACGCTCCTGCCACGGGTCGGGCCGTGGAAGGCGCACGACGATCCATAATTGGGCAGGGTACTGGAACCGGGGCTTGACTTTTGATGCGTCCACTAAACAAAACCAGAAAAACCGAACTAAGAGGGTGAAAGGTGGGGTATATTCCTCTTCTATTGAATTTATATTGAGCTTTTATACCTACACTGTTTGGGCTGCACAGCCAAACACAAATAGCTATTGTTCACATAGAAACCATTGTTCAGAGGAAACGTGTTCCTGTTTCCTTCCTACACGTCTCCTTCTCGACACGCCACAGACCAGTGCACGTTGTTCCCATCAAGCACATGTCCGTGAACTCCTCGGCGTTTCAACCTACTCCCGCGAATATTCTGAAAATCGCAAAATCAGCCCGTTTTTGCTGATTTCACCACTGGACACACTGCCGGCTCATCACTGTAGATCTAGGATCCAAAAGGGCCACAATATGACATCTTTGGATATATATCTTAAGGGAAAATTGACAACTTGGGCCATTTCCGCTGATTTAGCCTATTTTAAGGCCTAGGGACGTCTCCCAATGTTTTTAATATCTCCTGAATACATCAGAAACATACCTTTGTATCATAAGAGTACCCATATAAAATTTCAGAGACATAGCTGTCTTAACGCCGTCACAATGAACCTAAAGGTCACGCCATGCCTGCCAATTGATCTCCCAACTGCCAAAAATGATGGCAAGAAATTTCATGCTGCTTATCGACCACCCTGTGGTTGCTTCAACCTCCTCTTCATGAATACTATATTTCATATTGATATGCTCCACCCTATACAGTATGGAGGCACCATGACCACAAGCTAGTCCTACGGAACGCCGGCAATCAGAAATTGGCGTGTTACCTACTACTCGGACACCTGACCTCCTCCGAAAAAACGACGCCGTTTGCCCAATTCTTATCTGTTTCTCCTGAAGTAAAATCTGAAACCAGGGTAAAAGACAAATTGCCGACGATCTAGCCACTCACCTTTAGCCTAGAGCTATTGCATAAAATGATATTCACCGATCTTTCTTCAGTGTCCGAGATCTAGGGGGGGGATAGTACAATCGGCTATCTCCGGTGTGACAGATCAGATCCGAGTCGGCTGGGCAAGACAGAGCTTCAGCGCTTCGCTTTACCTCATTACCACCACGCACCTTGTACCCCACCCATCCAATATGACTGCGCCAAGTTCGTTCCGCTCGGACGCCAGGACTCAAGAGGCTGGAAATAAAGGTAAGCCTAAAGTGTCGCTGCGGCATCTGGGTTCTGTTGATGAGCACAGTGACCAGGAAGGGCTGCTGCTCGTCTGTGGTAGAGGGAGGAAGCGCTCGTGATGTAGGCGACCACAAGAAGGTCGATGTGGATGGTGAGTTCAGACTGCGTATATCCGACTGGGACCACACTTTGAAACGACTGTAGCGTGCGAGGACTGTCAGAAGACTAAGAACGACACCAAGATGGACTTCAAGCAGGGCGGTGAGTTTTTCAAACAGCATATGTTCAACCCTAGAATGCGAGTGCAGCTCGCGAGAAGGGCTGTTTTGGCGCCGCGGACATCTGTGTGGGTGACGATGAGACTTGTGAGTTGAGTATATCATGTACATCTACATTACGACACTCACGAGATACAGCCTGCGAGGACCATTGCTGTAAGAAAGACGAGCACGATACAGAAAAGGACTCGGTGGATGGTGAGTCCATCCGAACCGCGTATTTGCGACTGAAACTAAACGCCAGAACGCGAGTGCAGCTTGCGAGACGGGTTGCTGCGCCGCCGTGGAAATCCGCCCGCAGGTTAACAAGGCTTGTGAGTTTGAAATACCACATTCATTACCATTGTGGCGCTCACCCGGAATGCAGCATGCGAGGACGATTGCTGCCAGGAGGGCAAGAACGACTGCTGTCAGAAGGACAAGCACGTCACCAAGACGGACTCGGCCGACAGTGGGTATTTAAACCGTGTATGTCCGACTGGAACTCAGCGCAAGAATGCAAGTACAGTTTGTGAGAAGGGCTGCTGCGGCCGTCTTCAGGACGACCATGCTTGTGAGTTTTGTATGCCGCATATATCGCCATTGTGACACTGATGGAATGCAGTGGGCGAGGATGACTGTTGTGGAAAGGACGAGGACGAGGACGACGATGTGGATGGTAAGCTAGATCCCACTCGACCGGATTCTAACCGCTCAGTGCTCTTACTGCAGCTTGTGGGAAAGGGTGCTGCTCGTCGCCTTTGGAGATGGGCGAGGCTACACAGGGGACGAATGAGAATGCGGGCGAGGGAAACGAAAATGAGGATGACGATGGTGAGCCGTTTCGGCCTCTAATACTCATTCATACTGGTCCTGATACTGTTTTTCTGTAGATTCTCTCTGCCCTTGCTGCATTGAGATCCTCGTCCAGCATTCAAACGTCATGGGGCGAACACTCATTGGTACACGCCTTACCCTTTCTTTCAGCATAAGTTATTTATACTCGCGTAACATACAGAGGCCAAATCGGCGGACCCGACACTCTTCCCCAAGAATTCTGCCCACCGTCTGTCAGCTGCAATTCGCAAGTGCTGTCGCATTTTCGAAGCGTTCTGCGCTCAGAAACCATGCTGCTTCTCGCTTGCGCTCCCACCGAAAAAAGGACGTGCTGCTCCTGTCTCTGTTCTCTCCAAGTGCAAGCAGCTTGCACAGCCGATTCCTGCAGAGCACGCTTCGGACAACTTGACTCATTCATACCCGGACGTGACCGGAGAACCGCTCAAACTCGAGATCACGGGCATGGACTGTGCCGACTGCTGCATAAAAGTCAGCCGCGTGCTCTCAAGGCTTCCCTCTATAAAGCGGGTGCATCTCAGCTACATCGAGGCCGTCGCCTCTTTTCTCTATGACCCCGAGGTCATCACCCCAGAGGCCATTGTGCGGTATGTCGCCCGGGCGACGGGCTTCACGATCAAAGCCATCGGCGAGGAGGCCGCCCTGCCCTCCACCTATCTTACCCTACCAATCACCTTCAGCCACCCCCCTCCTGCTGACATTCTTGCGCAGCTTAGCCCGCGTCATCGGAAGGAGCTGCGTGGCTTTACGGAAATATCATTCCCGATTCGCGGCGACGGGGCGCGTCAACCTCGCCAGGTCCTCGCGGACCTTGCGGAATACGGCCCTGCACTCGTCCCCTCCGATGCGCTAGGTAAAATGGATGATCGCGTCTCGAAGGATCTGCGCCGGATCGCTCTGCGCACCCTATGCAGCATTCTGCTTGCCATCCCTGTGCTCATCCTCGCGTGGGCGCCACTCCCCGGGAGCTCGTTCGCGCACGGGCTCGCGTCGGTCATCCTCACGACGCTCATTCAATTTGTTACTTTCCCGATTCTTTCCTCCTCGGTTCGCTTCATCGTCTTCATGCACGCGGTGGACATGTCCGTTCTAGTTAGCGTCAGCAGCCTCTCGGCTTGGATATTCTCCCTTGTGTCGTTTGCCTTTGAGGTCGCCGGGAAGCCATTCGCCGACCCCTTTTTCGAGACGGTCGCGCTTCTCGTCGCCTTGGTGCACATCGGGCGCCTGATCCAAGCAGCCACTCGCCGCGTGACAAGCTCGGCCATACGGGAGCTGCAGCAGCTTCAGCCCACAGATGTTATCTTGGTGGAACAGGTTGGCAAATCCACGGTCGAGATCGGGCTGGATGCTCGGTGGGTCAATTTTCACGCGTCTTATCCCCTTGCTGTAAGCTGACCGCACGCGCCCTCTGCAGGCTGCTGTACTACGGCGACATCGTGCGTCTGGGGCCAGCGTCGCGGATTCCGACAGATGGAATGGTTGTTGCTGGGTCCAGCGCAGTTGACGAGTCATTCGTTACGGGTGAGAGTCTCCCCAGCGCCAAGCAGGTTGGGAGCTCGGTCACAGCTGGGACCCTCAATCTCGACGGAGCACTGGACATACAAGTCACGCAGCTGATACACGAGAACTACCTCGTACGCATCGCGAGCTTGGTGCACCAGGCGCAGGCGACGCGCTCGCGATTCCAGGACCTGGCTGACAGGTTCTCCGCCGTTGTCCTTCCCGTCAGCGCCGCGTGCTCCGCCATCGCCTTTGTGGTGTGGTTTTTGGTCAATCGATATGGGAGACACCTGTCCTCCACCCCCTCCGCAGTCAGTGGGCTCACGTACGCGTTGGCAATTCTTATTGTGAGTTGTCCTTGTGCGATCGGTGTTGCGGTATGTTTGATCGTTTATTTTGACTATCCTTCATCATTGTACTCATGCGCGCGCGTATATTTAGGTCCCGCTTATCGTTGCAGCTGCCCTCCGAGCCGGCCGCCGCGAAGGGGTGCTCTTCCGCTCGTCCGAGGCGCTTCAAAAAGCGCACAAGGTGGACGTGGTTGTGTTCGACAAGACGGGCACACTCTCACACGGGCTGTTCTCCCTCGAGCGGAAAGAGTTTCTTGCGCCCGGTGTGGACAAAATCATACACCCCCTCATCTCGACCAACCAGCACCCTGTCTCCAAAGCGGTCCTCGCACACCTCGCTGCCGACGTTAACCACCCGCCGGACAGCAGTGCCCAGTCTCTGGGGATCATATCGTTCCCCGGGATGGGCGTGAAATCCATCCTGGCAGGATACCCTCTCCTCGGCGGCAACCCGAAGTTCACCGGCGCCGCCCAGCACCCATTCGTCCAAGAATTAACTGCCCGTGGGCTCACTCTCTTCACCGTCACCCTCGCCGGCGAACTCGTCGCTGCCTTCGGGCTCGCAGACATGCCGCGCGCCGATGCGCCTGCGCTCCTTGAGGCGCTCGCTGTGCGTGGCAAGCGTGTGTTTGTGCTCTCGGGTGACAACGCCGGCGCCGTCGCGCGCTTCGCGGCCATGCTGCCTATTGAGCCAGGTGACACCCGGGCTGCGTGCACCCCAGCGGGCAAGGCGGAGTTCATCAAGGCTCTGCAGGCACGCGGGCAACGTGTGTGCTTTGTGGGGGACGGGACAAACGACGCACCAGCGTTGGCGCAGGCAGACATGGCGCTGTGTATTACGACGGGCGCGGACGTTGCGGTCGCAGCTGCGGGCGCGCTGGTGGCGGGCGAGAGCATGAAGCGCGGGGTGTTGGCGGCGCTGGATGTTGCGAAGGATGCGCAGCAGCATATGGTGGTTGCGTTGGGATGGTGTATTTTGTATAATGCAGCCACGCTGTTGTTTGCGGGTGGGGTGTTTCTACGGGTGCGCATCGAGCCTCAGTGGGCGGGGCTGGGGGAGCTGGTGAGTTTAGTCCCAGTACTCATTGTGGGGCTTGCTCTGGATCTCCGTTGGAGATGGCGTCGTCAGTAGCTCTCCCTACTCACCCGCACCTTACGGGATTCGGAATATTCACTGTGGCAATATTTACGGTGAATTCTGCATAAAGGAAGTACCAATCCAAGTCTTATTTCACCCGATTGCTCCACGGCGGCTGGGGTTCACAAGTGTAAATAACATTACCTGGACGGGTTCGATAAATTAGAGTGCACTCACCAACCGGAATTGCCAGTGTGGCGCCACTCGTCAAAGATTCGCATCTTTATGGACTCCGTAGGCCGACGTGCCATGATGAAGAATGAAGCAAGTGGTGTCGTTAGGAGTTGGAGCCAGTGAGCCGGGCAAGAAAACGGGCGGACACTTTCATGGCCAAGACTGAGGGACTGGCAACCCCGCCATTCCAATGGCGATGGCGAATCGGTCGAGATACCAACTTTGGACGCTCTCTGAAAATCGCAGAAAGAGACACTCCCACCGCCGCGAAACAGCAACGTCTTACGGTACTCACCGCACTCAAGAGCGGTGAGCGGGTGAACGTTAACGTGGTTCCGAAGTTCATTTTCCTCTTCCGGGACGGTGCGTTCGATATCCCTTGATGACTTGCAGAGGCTGAAATTTTAGTGCAGGGACGGTAATCACGGTTCATTCGAAGCCAAATCTGGACATGACAAAACCCATCACGAGCCAGTTCGATACTATCCTGCGAACATCCGCGGACGCGTCCCTGCTGGTGCAGAGTCTATTTGGCCTCGTCACAGACAAGGCCCTGGAGGAGAGCCCTCGAATTATTTTATTCTCTTTTGTTATTCAATTATTCGCTTCTTAGGTTGTCAACGGCGCCTACCAAGATAAATTCGAGAAATTCGAGCGGATGGTCATGGCCAAGCCCACAGCCGACACTGTACGCAACTTGCACATTATCTCCGCCGACCTCATCCTGCAGCGGCGGACGTTGGCGCCGATCAAGGCGCTCAACTATGTGCTCCGTCGATACGATATCGACCTGGCCGCGGCGCTCATGGATGTATCTGCCCTAAACCACAAGGACCTCAAAGAAAGTGGCTGGGTTCATGTCCCACAAGAGTATTTACCTTGTATGTGTGCCTGTCGTTTGCGGTACAACCCACTAATTTCCTCTAGGCGGCTGTTCACGAACACATGGAGTATGTACTGAGCCAACTCGACGTCATCGCAGGCATTGGCCAGAATCTGGTCGATTACACATTCAATGCTGATATCCTTTTAGCACTCAGTGCTGTTAAGCTGATGGTTTGCGGATGGCCTTCTACCAGATGAACAAAGTGATGTTAGTTCTCTCTTTGTTCGTACTCCCGGATCACTCACGATGCATAACCAGGCGGCGCCTCGTGCTTGTCACGCTTTGAGGCAATGACTATTGTTCAGGGGCAAGAGCACGGGAACTGGGTGTATGTGCTCTTGAGTTCTTTCGAATTTGACTCACCCGCGAGTAGGTATTGGTCCATTGCCGTCCCAATTATGGTCATCATTGTCCCCCTCTTTGTCGGCCCCGACATAAAACGTATAATCCACTATTTCCGAAAGCAGGTGGCGACAAAAAAAAGTGATCAAGGTGGGCTGCACACGCTCACTCAGTATTCCCGGGGAATTGATTCGTGCTTCTCAGTCGTTTGATTAGGGATATGGGCCTTTGTGTTTGCATCCGATATGTTTCCAATTTGTGTGTTAATATTTTGTTGGAGGTATAGTAATTATCGTTCTCAGTGTGTATTGAGTAAGTAAAAGAAGCTAGCACATGTGGAAGGATAATTTCACCCAAATATCACCGAGTGTAAGGTGCGAAGGATTTGGTGGATGGATGTGCGAGACATTGAGTTCATGTTTGCCATGTGCCTGGTCCGTTTTTTCATTATTCAAATTCATTACGCATTCAAGGGGAGCTCCTCACAAGAAAATCGTCAACTGCATGGATTTGAAGCCTCCGCAGGTCTAAGAGATCTCGACCTGTGTCCTATCCATTTCCTCCACCTTCTGTTTTGGGAATCAAGCCCAGTGGCGCCGCTCCTCAAGGTAGGCTTCTAACTCGGCTCGTTCCGCATTAGCCTTGTTGGAAATACAAGCTTGAACCACGGCAACTATTCTATTTCATATTTTATTTCAACTACTATTTCACCGTTGCTAGCTGCCCACATTTTTTCCCCCACAACCGTATGAGATCCGCAGCACTTCATCGCAATTTCTGAGTCTCTTGTTTCATGTTCTTTTCATGTGATATTTTGGTACATATAAAAGCTAGAGTACTTGTTGTACTTTACCTTACTGGTTTGCCTCGCAATTACCTCTTGCTTGCAAACACCCTCCTGAGCTAAGTTGTACAGGCCTTGCTAGTGCAGGGGTGGGTCTTTCTCTATCCGAGCCTTCTCTCCAACTTCCCGCCCTCCGTTGGCAAGGGCAACCTTTGCTGCCAGGAAGTCAAATTTCAAGTGAACCTCTAATTGCCGATTCTGACTCCTGAGAACTATTACTTCAATCTGCATCGTCCTCCACGGCGACATTTGGTACCCAGAAATAACTTCTTCATTATTTCGGGGGTTGAGCGCTCACAAGCAATCCGCAGCTGGACATACATGAACGGTGAGACCCGAAAAATCTCCATATTTTCGCGGATGTCACGTCAAGCGAGAACTGGACGCATGCACATCCTTGACTAGAAATTCCGCCCCTTCACCGTACGAACGGAGAACGGCCTGGCACCTATCTGGAGTGTGCTTTGTCTGCGAAGAACGGATATTGAACTCTCCCGCACGACATCTGAGTGCGCCTGCTATTTGTTGAAGAATACTCGCTGGTAAAAATCTGCATCATACGGCGAGGGTAATATCGTGATTACCGTTTGGCGGTCTCCCTTCGACGCCTGTCATAATTCACCTGGAAATGAACTCCCACCGAACGTTTGAAATTCCGCGACTTTTTGGATTCTGCAATATTAGGAAGGAACTAGCCAGGTTCTGTCCAAACGGCACGCCACTGATCCCACCCCGCCCGCCAGCAGCGGAAGTGTGATTTTGAAATTGCGCTTGAGTCGCATGGCACCTTACACGGCGGAAGTCCCGTCTACCGTGGTTTCCGGAATGGTGAGTGGTTTGAGACGCATTCTTGCAGCAATACGTACACTCGCTGTTCTGCTGCGCCGGTGTCCGCCGCAAACGGAGAATTAGAGGGATTGCGCTCTGCACAGAAGTATCGACGCAGGAAAGAGCGACATTGGGGTTCGAAAGAAATGAATTCAATCCCATATAATGAAACGACTCTGCAGTGAGAATCGAATCGAAAGACAGGCTGAGGTTGAATTGAAGCCTCTGAGAGCGCAAAGCAACAAGGCCACAAGGCGGCGTGCGACCCCGTATGATCCGCCTGTACCGCCATACGTCTCTTTTTCTTCTCCCATGACGACGTCTGAATTCCTTATGAGCCCAGGGTGCTCCATAGCAGCTCTTCGCCGACCGCCAGCGCTAATGTGACTCACTGCGTTCAAGGCCCTCCTAGACTCAGTCTGTCAAGGTGCGTGTAGGTCTGCATAGCTAAGTGTAGGAGGCTAAACAGGCCCTGTCCAGAGAGACTACACAGACCTAGCCATAATTCTGGCAAGGTGTGTGTAGTCCCCGGCTAGGTGTGTATAGGTCCCTAGGCAGACTCTGTGTAGATGAGTTTAGGTACCTATACTCAGCTCGAGCTCAGCTCTGCTAGCATTCCCATGGTGAATTTCAACCTTGAAATGGCAGCTAGAATTATGTCTGCCTAGGAGGCTAATCAGACCTAGAGCCACCTACACACACCTTGACTGACCTATGCACACATACACAGACCTACACAGAGCTATACATAGCTACACAGAGATAGTGTAGGCCCATACACAGAGGTAGTCTGCATAGCTGTGGCTAGGGACCTTGACTGATGGTCAGCCTAGGAGGGCCTTGAATGCAGTGACTCAAGTGAATCCTTGCACATCCATTCGATGAAGATAAATCTTCAAGGCGAGAAGACTTGCTCCGATTCTGTTGCTACCATGTCACCGGGACCTGGAGTCTCGACCTGTCCAAGCATTGACCTTGATCTGCGGTGATTTCACTTGCCGTGTTCCATCCCGCCCACTACGGAGATCCTGATCTCGAGGCAGCATCAAGGAAATGTTATGGCATCCGGCGATTGAAATTCATGGGAGGCCCTCATGACAATCTTTCCTAATATCTGGAGCCCGAAGCATCGTCTCGATATTTATCAAATATTTTGCGAGGTGTTTGACTGCACGCATCATCACTGATTGTTCAGACCACTGCTTTGACCCTCCAACTTCTACGTGTACCTCGGTATGTTTCTCCTTCGCTTCAGGATTGCACGACAAAAGACAGGAAATATATATTCCTGCTGGGGATGCATCAACGCCAGTGCCTTGTACGGCCATACGGATTCCTGGATTTGCAACAGAATGGAGATAGACTCCGTTCAGAATTCTTCCAGAATTCCAAGACTAGAGAGCTGACTAGAGACGTCGGGAGGTGGACGTCGGGAGATCTACGTCGGATGATCCAAGGACCGCGAATCGCTACACCGGGTAAGTGACGTGCAATGCGAAATCTTTCGCCTGATAAACTGCCGTCAACATTCTTCGTGACCCGTCCTCGAAAATCTCCCCATTGGCGAGTTTGTCAATCTTAACCCGATCATTTGAGGATCTAATTCGATTATTCCAGGTCCAGTACCATTCATGCGGGTCTCATTGAAGACGAGATTTTACTTCGACGCTACTTGGCGCCAAGTGCAAGTATTACCGTTGTGCACGGAATTTCTCTGATTGGATCCCGATCATGAACTAATCGATTAACGCTCCTTCAGGCCCTGTCAGGATACCGCCTCGACCTGTCGGTGGTCGATGTCGGTGAGATTTTGCCTCCATGCGTCTTCTCCCACACTCTCACGAAGTTACGCCCCACGCATGTATAAATTACAGCAAGTCGTAGCTGAGCTGCCGAAATGTCTCGCCAAGGTCCTCTTAACCCAACACTAGAGTCATTCAAGAGGAAACCAAGGATCAACGTGGCGTGTAGCCATTGTCGCAAGCGGAAGATTAAGGTGATTGTGTTTTATGCACCGCGTAGCCAATTACAGACGTTCGCAGTGCGTTACATCCAATGTATTCTCGCGCACTCCATGTGCACGGTGTACCAAAATGTGGCCTTCATGCACATACATCTCTGTGGAGGCTCAAGGTGCCGACGTCAAATCGCCATCGGCAACGGGAGGGAATTCACGCAGGATTTTTCGTGAATATGACGGCTCTATCACCCCAAACCAAACAATTTCTCAGCAACGGCGTCCACCCCCAACGGACGGGCTATCCAATGTCGAAATAACTCCTTTCCAGAGCACGATGCCTTTCAGTATTCCAGTCGCGCCCTCTCAGCCTTTACTTTCTGGTCTGAACTCGGCGTTCCTGTCCAAATTAGCCGTTGAAAATCCCCGTATGCAAGATCCTTCAGACGTGTATTTTGTCCGCACATACTGATTGCCGTGACAGAAAACTTGTCCTTTGCACGGGCAGGACGCCCAGCCCAGATTAGCTCCAGTCCGGCGGCTAAATACTATTGCGACTCGTCCACTGAGTATCCATACACCGAACATCTTCAGCAGAACCACAACTTTACAGCACTTTTACATTCGAATATTGCGTCTTCTTCGTACGACAAGCGATGGCTCGGGGATGTTGGGACGCCGTATGAGAGTCTATCACTGCCGACGTCGCTGGGATGGCCTTTGCTGCCCATCGAACCCTTTGACGCCGAATCCTGGAACGAGATGATTCTCTGTGCGCTCGAAGCCGATGCAGCAGCAGCTCACTCGCCAGCTTCCAAGCCACATTTGCTCCAGCCGCTCTGTTGCTTCTCGCCGCCATCATTCCTCCCCATGTCTGGGCGGAGTTCTCCGGCGTCCAGCCGCTCATCTAGCTCCGCATCCTCGCGGCTCGAGAGCGTTGACATCGCCTCGCACAAAATGTGTTCACATTGTAACACAACGGACACCCCTCTGTGGCGGCGGGAACCAGTGACATACCGCCCGCTCTGCAATGCATGCGGAGTCTACCTGCAACAGCGCAACAAAATGCGGCCTGCCGTCCTCATGCTCATCCAGTGCGATGATGATAACGACATACCAGGCGGTCCAGAGTGCTCGCATTGTCACACGCACAGCACGAGCGTGTGGCGGCGGAGTAAAACAGGTGCGAAGCTTTGCAACGCGTGTGGAGTTTATGAACGCCTACACGGATTCGACCGACCCTTGGCGTTACGGAAGGATAAAGTACGGCGGAGGGGCAAGCATCCCAAGAGGATGCAAAGCTGAACGGCCGTTGGATGGTTTACGTCAGATTTCGTCCTTGAGTCATTATTATTCTGCATAGTTACCGTCTTGTTTGAACTACTATTGGCCACTGGGTACCCAGCCACCTTAGTAATTATGAGCATTTCTAAGGGTGCCGTGAGCGTACCCCACGGCTGCTTGGACCCCGAATCAAAGGTATATATCCTATGAATAGTTGGAAATATTTTAGTGAATTTTAGAAGTTCCTATGATGCTGCCGTGAATTCTTTTTTGGAGGCATGCCCAAAAAGGCAACAAACAGGGTAGTCGGCCACCTTACCGCATAGGCCGCTGATGCCACTACTGGATCCAAAATGTATCCAAACCTTAACATCAGGTACATATGTAGGACTGTGGGTAGTTTTGGTGTACATATTATCTAAAAGCAGGGTATACGAACACAGCTTGGAAGGTGGGAGGCTGCCGCCCATTGCACCTGTCGGCAAGCTAAGTGCGCATCCAGAGGAAGCCGGCACCTCGATACGGTGCAGACCGACATTTTGGATGCATATGTATATGACTGACTAACTAATTCCATTCCTAGAGGTCAGCAGCCAGTTTCTGGCTTCTGCGACACCGAATTTGTGTTTTAAGGTAATGGCTAATGGTGCGCGGGAAGGAAAATTGATAAATGCTTGGGAGTATGGGGTAAGTAGCTAAGTACAGGGGCATGATGAGGGGGTTTAAGAAAGAGAGATTGCAAGAGGTGTTTCCTTTCTTGTGGAAATTGAGCGGCTGATCGGATAGGTTGAAAATAATATTGTGGAGCGTTTAAATCTCTGGACCAAAGCTAATTGGGAATGAGATCAGAAATAGGTGGACATACGGGAGCCGCCAGGCAGAGAGTGGGAGAAAAAGAATGATGTAAACATGCGCACATCAAATCAGGGCATCTACTTAAGATGCGCCAGTGCTTCGTCCTGGCAGCTATTTGAATAACACTTGTAGCGTGCTTTGCGGCAGAGCCCCCTCACTGCCTCAGAGCACATCAGGAACATAATTTACAAGGAGCTTTCATTTAAAAGTCAACTCTGGCTGAACTGATTTTGTGATGAGTGAGGAACAAGCTGGTAAGATCACAGTAACTGTCTAGAGAGACTAGAACTGATTCACTCAGCTGAGGAGTTAAAACTGCAGATACATATTCACAATAAAAATCAATGACGCCCAATTCTCGCTCGGTCGACACATCAACCAGCTCGCATTGGGCTTGGGAACCCCGACTGTGTCGGGGTTTGTTACATACTACAGAAACAAAGCAAAGTAGTGGATAGAGAAAATTGACCAGAAAATTCTGATATGCAAGGATAGGAAAGCTCACCATTTCAGGACCAGATGCTGCCCTACTTGATTCAAATTGAAAAAAAAAAAAAAATCAAAACATTGTTAAACAGACAGCTGCAGATTGAGGTCTCACCAGGAGTGCAACTCATAATGCAAAGAAAGACAATCAGCAGGCCGTACAAAAGAATTAACAGTGAATCAGAGCTTTTAAGGACATTTTCAAAAAGGGTGACATGCGAGGATCGAACCTATGACCTCCGATATGCCCTAATACGACCAAACAATGTAATTTACAGCCAAAAAAAATAGCCGATCGCACCATAGGACCCACTACCTAAAGTTAGTGGGCATTCTTTTTGTTTTTCAAATAGGAATGAGAAGGAGAGGAAAATGTTAATTAGGCCCCAACGGCTCATTAGCTGTTTAGTTTACTTGGAACTTCCCTTGACATCTGAAAATGTTTTTTTTGCGTGGCTTGTGGTTTGATCCCTGCTGCAGCGATTTTCATTACTGTCTGTCCCTTCACTCTGGAGGTGAGTCCTGCACATGCAAACACGTTCCAAGTGAATTACTGTCTGAATTATTATTAACTCTTATCTACCATTTAAAGGTCTATAGACAGATTTTTTGGTAAATTTGTCCCTGTTCTGTGTTTGGGACACCAGGCGTAATTTAACTCAAGTACTTACGGGTTACACCCCCAACTTGAAGTGTTGAGTTGACACACAATTTTAGTCTTGAAATCAGGCATGGGTGGTGTATTTTAGTCTTAGCCTTGAAATGTTGAAGAAGGTGACAGTCTACTTGTTAGTTGGCAAATCAAACAAAAGATTGATATGCAATGTATTGGTCAGAATACTTAGCTAACATTGATTTCGCAACATTACTGTATTTTTTCATTCAATTTGGAAGTCATGCATCACGCACCCCTCTATCAGTATTGAAAAATGGTTGGAGTCACACGTCACAGCGACTGGTGTCGAGCGGTCCAACTGTCACGTAGGCCTTGAAATTGCCTGAAATGTGCAAAAAAAACAAAAAAAAACAGTTGGAATTTCGAAAATTTTGGTCATGTCATGCCAAAATTTGGCCGCTCTTGAATTATCAAATTGGTCAAACCATGTCACGCATCACGAGGGGGTTTGAATTGAATGAAAAAATACGGCAACAGGTAATACTGGCTTCCTCTTTCTTGTGACTTGCACCAAGATGAGTAAACTTTCAGAAAGAGAAGCACACATGGTTCACTGATAGATCCTTGCTTGGTGGCCTTGCAGGCGGTGCAGCAGTACCGGTTAAGGACGGTTGGGTGGTGGAACGGATCCTCCTGCCGCTCAGAGAAGGGCAAGTTGTGGAAGGAGAGATTGAGACAGAACAAGCACTGTGACAGAGAGCAAACAGCTAGTTCCAGCATATGGGTTGTTGGGTGGTCAGTCCAACAGGGTGACTGGCGTAATGATAGTATTGACCAAAGGTATCTATCATACGGCTAATACTACGGATTAGTGGCTATACAATACATGTGAAAAGGTGAGTCAAAGAGCAGGGCCACAGGAGCGGAACAAGATCGTAAGGAGCGTGAGGTAAAGTAAAGAAAGAAATGATAAATAATCCTCTGGTTGGGGTTAAACACACAAGGTGTGGCTGTTACAAGCATTGGCTCATGGTGCGGTTCACATTCTCGTGGTCTCTGACTCCCAGGCAGGCTTGCACCGTATGTCTAGGTATGCTTGCATGTTGCTTGTGACTTCCATCATCTGACTACACATGTCAGCGTTGGATCCAAACTACAAAACCAAGTATGCAGAGCATCAATGGGACTCCGAAGCCTTCATTCATGCGATGGAAAAATTCAAGGCCAAGGTTTGTTCCTTCTGATTAAATCTCAATCTCCCTACTAGTTTAGGTGCAATAGTTTGACTTGTATTACAAGCCACCAGCGATTCAAGCCTCCGTCTCTGTAGATGCTGGTAAGTTTTACATTTAACAATGTTGCATTGATTTGACAACTGGGTAGAATCATCTGGTGGGCAGGTCCAATACAGTCACTCATGGATGCGTGGCGCTGTCAAAAATCGTCGGGCTGCGGACTGTGCCAGGGTGGATCCTCGCGAGGAGCTTAGAGCTTATATTTCTGCCCCTCTTGAGAACACAGACGATGTAATCGCCTGGTGGGGGGTACGTACTGTTAATTGCGTTGGATTTCTTTGGCTAAAACCGTTTTAGCACCACTCTGAGCAGTATCCTACACTGTCCCGGATGGCGCGTGATTATCTTGCTATCCAAGGCTCAGCCACCGCTTCCGAACGAGCGTTTTCCAGCGGGGCTCTCATTGCCACACGCCGACGCAATCGGCTGTCTCCTCAGATGTTCGAGGCCCTCCAATTACTCAAAAGTGCGTACCGCAATGGGCACATTGAGGCATCAGAAGAAGCTCCTAATCGTGTCATTGATTTCTTGGATGTCTTTGACGGGGAGGATGACACAGATGAGGTTTCCAGGGGAATGGTTTGATTATTTCTATGCACTTTTACTTCACGCTTTGTACACACAGTAACAATGAGAAAAAAATCGGTTCTAACCTGTTTCGAACCCCGAACCTAGGTTCGGTCCAAGGTTCAGAGCTTTGGCTGAACCGAACCCGAGGTTCAGTTCGAGGTCCAGAAAATTCGAGTGCTGAACTGGACCGAACCGGACCGCAGCAACACTACCAAGTTTCACGGTGTGCTCTTGACTTTCCCTCGCTCTGGGCAATTTCAGGCCATTCAATATAATCGTATCATTTGCGACACTGTTCTTCACTTGTCGGCTCTCCACATCACTAATCTCTGGACCCCCACCCACATTGGAACAGGTGGGAACGAGCTCGTGGATGACGTGGGAAAGATGACTACCCTACTCCCTCTACCTCCATCAGTTCTGGTCTCTCTGACAACTTGCAAACATGCCATCTTGGACCAGATCCTGACTTGATGGAATGATATGTGGAAGGGTGCTACAACTGGCAAGGGACTCTGCGAAATAGATGACTCGCCCCCATCCCTCATCTTGCGATTTCCATACCAATCCTCCTCAGTTTGTGCGGACATCTCCATCCTATCTCAGCTCCACACTGATTTTTCATCCCTCAATACCCATCGGTTCCAGTACCACCTCCGCTCCCTCCCCACCGTCCAGCATGGGAACATCTTCACCACCAGCTCCAACTTGCCTCATACAAGGCTGGCAAACTTGGCCCCGTGGACATCCACACGCTCCTTAACCACCCTGACCTTGCGAAACCTCTCATCACCTTTATCGTGCAAACACGTAGATTCTGTTGAGTTCCTGCTCTTTTCTCTCTCTTATTTATTGAATACTACCTGACTTAAATATAGATTAATTACCCTCCTCTCCATTGTCACACCCAACTGCAATCCTCATGTCCACTTGCTGTAGCTTCATCTTATCCCACTGTGTTACTTGTAGCAACATCTTCCCCCCTCTCATTTTTCTACTTATCTTTATCTCTTTCTCTCTCCCTCATAAATAGCAACTTGTATATAGACTCCATAGATAAGCATTATGACCCCATAGCTACCAAGTTGTAGTTGCGTACTACCACATAGCCACATGGCCAGGTACAGCAAGAATAGAACTCCAGTTCCAGTTCCAGAAGCACAGAGTATGTATCTTTTCTTAATGTGCATGGGTTGTCGTGCTGCTGTGCCTGTTCCGAGCGCAACACGGGGGGATACGTATGCTTGCAGTTGTCGTGAACACCTACAGAGCTGTCAAAACGGGGTTAAAACAAACCCGGTGCCTCTAGATACAGCCGGAAAAGGTACACACGTTCTCGAAAAGTGGTACTTTTGTTGCAATTCAAATCCCAATCCAATGGGACATCCATCAATCGCTGCCGCTAGGGAGGTGCAGGACAAGGTGGAGGGTGGACTGCTTCTGGATGTTGTAGTCCGACAGAATGCGTCCGTCCTCGAGCTGCTTGCCAGTGAAGTTGAAGTGCTCCCCCAGAATTGTCGATCATGTCAGACAACTCGACTTTGAACGTGGTCATCTAGCCAGTGAGGGTCTCTCCATGCCACTGCAAAGATGAAGGCTGAAGACAGCAATGAGTAACAACAGACTGAATATGCGCACAGTTAACATGCCAAGGTTGCGAGTCATTCCTTCGTGTACATTATTACAGGCTCCATAGCATCGTTTCAGGCTCCGTAGCATTGTATCGGCGACCAAATTAAAATGAAAGGACCCGACGTTCCCCTTACGGACCACCACGCAGGCGGAGCACTTTATGAACCATCAGAAAAAAGGTGGGAATAGAATTTCAAAGGATCCCATACCAAGATGAAGAGTGTTCTCCTCAACAGCATGTGGCCATCCTCGAGCTGCTTCCCGGTGGAGGCGCTGCTGGTCCGGAGGGATGCCCTCCTTGTCCTGGATCTCGGCATTGATGTTGTTGATGGTGTCGGACGACTTGACCTCAGAGTGACGGTCTTGCCAGTGAGCGTCTCGACAAAGATCTACATTCTACCACGGAGGCGAAAGACTGAAGCAGCCAATGATTAACAATAACCAGGATAAGTACGGTGTAAGTGCGCTTACAAGCGTGGACATTGTAGTCAGACAAGGTACGGCTGTCCTTGAGCTGCTTGCCAACAAAGATCAGGTGTTGGTCGGTCCCGGACAACTCGACCTCGAATATGATGATCTCAACAGTAAAGGTCTTCACGAGGAGTTTAGAGGTTCCAGAGAATGGTTTGGGGCCAGAAGAGATGAGAAAAGCGGTCACTGTTTCAATGAGAAGTAGGGAGGGCAAAAAGAGGGCCGGACGGAGTGTAGGGCATCGAGGAGGAACGGAAGATATATCATCGGAAGCATGGCAGGAGTGTGAGAAAGTGTTGCCGGGTAAAGGCACAGACTCATGTCCAGATTTGGGTTTGAGGCCGGCCAGGGCACTGCACCAGCGTCGCTTAAGATACGAGTAATCAGATAGGCAAACAGGCGCATCGTGAGACGAGGTAACTACTTAATATGTGAGATATACCGCTTCAGACAGAGAGAGAGGCTTGATTTCATAAAGAGAGGGTGAAGCTGCCAATCTTTCGCAGGACTATTCCACTGATCATATCACCTACCTCCGAGAAAAGAACAAAGATTGCTTATTTCGCATGACTCGGTCCGCAAATTATTATATCAGACGAGATATGCCTTCGCGCCGCTTCGGTGGCGGGGAATTCATCAGAATGACTTATCAGTGACTCGAACAACATTCATGTAGGCGATTAAAGAATACAGCAGCTGGATTTAGAATGTAGACAAATTATTATATCAGACAAGCACTGCGTTCCGTGGGGTTGTAGGCACAGGCTCTGCCTACAAGGGTAGGCAGAGATAGACCCACCCCACAGATAAACCAGTGATTCTACTACATTCGAGGCTCTATTTCTGGTCCAAGCCATGTTAAAACACGCTCTTGATTCACTGTGTAACCACTGACTGTGGGAACATGATTATTTTTAGTGACATGGCCCACGGCTGTCAATCCTCGGCTCACTCACGGCTAAACTCGGCTAACTTATGGAAATTGACACGGTATGTCCCGGTTGTTGACCGATTAATAAAATATTGACTTCGTGGGAACACGGCAACCGGTGGGAGTAATATTAGCCAGGTGGGAATGTGGAAACAGAAACACAATGCTCGTTTACCAGGATAGGGGGGCCTGCATAGACCAACAGTAGGCAGAGGGTAGACCCAAGTAGGCCCAATTTGGCCTACATCACGTCGGCAGACTCGGCCTACTGGGGGTCGGCCGATGTAGACCGACGTAGGCTCACGTAAACCGACTGTGCCTACGCGGCCTCGGAACGCAGTGAAGATATGCCTCTGCTTCGCTTCGGCGGCGGGGAATTCATCAGAATGACTTATCAGTGACTCGAACAGCATCTATGTAGGCAATTAAAGAATACAGCAGCTGGATTCAAGGGGGAACCGGCATTAAAATTTTGTACATGGGGTGGGGGGGGGCATCAGTAAAACAACACATCCGTCTTTGGCGTCTTTGGCGTCTTTGCCAAGACGTCAAAGACGCCAAAGACGCCTTTTCTCCAAAGACGCACGTCTTTCGCTAGGTTGGGTCTGAATTCTTGGGCAAGACATTTTGTCTTGGACAAGACAAATAAGACGCCAGACATCTTTCCAAGGATGATCACAAAGATATCAAAGCTCCCCTCAAAGCTCGCAAAAGCAGGATATGGACGGAATAAAACATATATATTAATAGCTATCTACGATACATACAACCTAAATAGTGGCCCGTTGCAGCGTGCAACCCTCCGTTCTCGTACCACTTGAATGAGCCAAGGTGCAACGACTGTGGGGAGCGCTCGGGGAGCGGCGCGGCAAACATCCAGCACAGGTGTGAGGCAAACCCCGAATTGATGACTGCTCGTTGTACCAACATCTGGGAATCAAAATCAGCAACAGTGAAGGCTTGTGTGAAGCGATGGACCTTTTTGTTAATCTGCACGTTAACGTGATATATTCAAGTCAGCGATGCAAGTAAGAAGGGGAAAAATAAAGTCAGTATGCGCCGAGGGGCTACTGGACACACACCATCAAAGAGTGGGCACAATTCCCGCGCGTTACGAAACAGCCCACTGTAAACCTTCCCTGCACTAAACCCCTCACATGCCGTCCACTGCGAACCTTCCCTGCGGGCACTAACTCGTAGCTTTGATCCAGACTTGCGCAGCTCAGGGGACAACTGGGTTTGCCATTGTATTGACGTCATTGTGTCTTGAACAATCTTGATATAGAGAGACTAGACGAAAATAACAGCCAACTTGATGTCTTGAAGCTTGAAGAGCGCAGACAACTTGAGCGAGAAGGTATAAGACTGTGCGCACGAGTCTTGAGACCTTGAGAACGGCTTGAGAATGGCAAGATACAAGGAGTAGAGCGATAGTAAATCGGGTGCGACATGCCGTCGGAGAATACGTATCGCGACAAGTGAGGCGGGCAGGTGAGGCGGGAGAAGATGGAGGGAGAAGGCAAGAGAGCAACGAACCATTTGATGGATCACGCCATCTGTTGTCATCTGTCAGCGCGCATCGTGATGGAGCGGAGTTTGAAAGACTTGGTCAACTTTCCATCCGCGCTCAATTCGCGCTCCAAATACTCAGTGCGCGGCCGCAACAAATTTCGAAATAAAACACCTCTCTTCATTATTGAACTGGTATACCTCGAGGGCTACATTTAGAATTTAATACTTCGCGCAGAATACATACTAACTTTTTGCCTGCTTCTGCACCCCGCGAGGCTGCGTAACATTATCTAGAGCCAAGGAGGATCGTCTAATTCGTCTAAGTTATAACTTTGTTCAATCCATGCTGGTAACTCCAATTCACAGATGCAAATATATCTGATCCAGCAGAACTCTCGTCAAAGACGAAAGACCACGAAAGATCACAGTTCAAAGACAAAGACTGCTCCAAGATGTGATCCAAAGACGAAAGATGTCCTTCCAAAGACAAAGACACTTAAAGATGTCTTTCAAAGATGAAAGACGCCAAAGACACATGTGTAGTTTTACTGATGGGGTCCCGGGTCAGCCGAAAAAAATTTCTAGGGTATGTTACGCCGGGGCTCTAAATACCTCTAAAAGCCATAGAAATACCCCAAGGAAGTGTTTTCCCACAAAACTCAACCTTCAGGACCATTTCCTACCTCTGGGCTGCTTCTCAGTCCCTAAATGGCGTGGTCAACGCCAAGTATAGGGCAATTTAGGTAAGAGCCACTTGAGGCTGGAATACACCAGCTTCATCTGTTGGATATCAAAACACATAGAACAGTGGAAATGAACACGTTCTAGTGCAGTGTGTGTTAAGGGAAGTCAAAATTACAAGTGAAGAAATAAAATAGGGGCGGCGGCTCGACTCGGAATGGGCGGCCCGGCGCTAGGGGTGGGAAATACCTTCCCTATATGGAAGGAGAGGGGGGGAGGGGGGGTCAGCTCAAGGTCGAAAAAAACTTTTCGACCCTATATTCGTTTTTCGAATGCCGGTTCCCCCTTGGCTGGATTCAGAATGTAGAAGAAACAGGATATAGATCCGGACAATGCCGAGTGTAGGACAGACTCAGTGTCCGTCGAAATATGAAGTTCTCTGGCGGTAAGCTAGTTAGTGCAGTCTGACCAGCAACTGTCAAGCAAGGGGAAAACACAAACAGCCAGGAAAATCATGCTGAGCTGCTACCCCAGGGTCGTAAGATCTAGCACGATTCCTAAGCCAAACATGGAAATCCGTAGCATTAAATAAAATTGACAGGTGGGCAGGGAGACTTGAATGAAATGGACAAAAATGGTTTTGTTTGCATGAGAGCAAACCTACCAACACCGTAGCGATTGCCAGCAGAATACTTGATTCCACATCGATACAAGACCAAGGAAGCGGTCTGGAGGTGGCACAGAGTAGTAGATTTAGTGTTCAGGAAAGCGCCCTTCGGCAGCTCGAGTGTTGATAGGCCTCCTGGAATTATGATTTCAACGAACACGAATTGCGAGGAGACAATAATGGAAAAAATGCAGCGACTCGGCGTTATAAATACGGGAACGATGCCGAGAGGGTACGTGGCGGCAGCCCCAGGAGTGTGACAGAAGAGCCAGATTAGGAACTTTTTTAACAGCAGCTGAATCACGAGACGCGGATGCAAACTACCCAATTGAGAGTAATTCCGTAGCTTGCAGTTTGAAACAGGCAGTGCTGGTTCACGGTCCGCATTCGTCATTTCATGCCGACTTGCCTTTGAACACATGTTGAAATTTCTTGAAGACTGACCTGATTAAGGGAGTAGAATCTGGTTCTGAAGCTACGGATCTGCGGAAACCGTGGGGGGATTTCTCATGTTCACACATGGGTGGGAATAATGGGGATTTCACGAGACTCAAGAGTGAAGAAGCTGTAGAGTGGAAGGAGAAGCGTCAAGAGAGAAAAATGGAGGTAGAGTTGAAGGGGATAAACCCAAACACCTCCCAATGAATTGGGCAGTAAATTTCAATAGAACAAGTAATGGGTTCAGAGCAGCAAAGCCCCGATTTACTTCCATCACGCCATAGCGCTAATTTTGCTATCAGACCACCGGACATATTTTACATCATGACTTTGGCCGTGAGATAGGTATATAAACCTCACTTCAATGCTTCCAGGTCATCTCACCCACACGTAATACAGAATGTCGTCTACGACTACTAAACGATCTTGCTTCATCGGGATCCACAAGGCGCCTCCGAACCTCTCAAGGGAGGGGTTCGAGACCAAGGCAGGGGCGATTGTGGACGCTATTGTCGCGCTGCCCGTGGTCCAGAAGAATCTCCTCAAATTAGAAATTGTGAAGTATTGACGATCCAAGTTCTGCCTGTGCTGATATTCCGTCTGCGGGCAGATATCTCAAAACACGTTGATGGGAAAGCATATGGAGGTTCTTGGGCTCCCAGAACCGGCACCCACTGTGTTGATGTCGTTTGAGTACGAGGTACAGTTTGAAACTTGGTTTTATCGCTCTTCTATTCTGGATATTATTAAATTCTGCAACAAAGAGTCTGGACAATCTCGACGCGGTATGTGTCCAATTCCCCTGAGTATGAAGCAGGTTAAGTTCACATTCACTTTTCTTAGATGTTGAAAGACCCAGCACTACGGAAGGTCTTTGAGGAGTCCGATGATTTCGGCTTCCGCAAGCACGCTACTGCTTACGCGGCGGATGTCTACACAAAAGTCGACGTCTCCGACGTTACTGCAGGTGCCACTGTGATAGGTGTATTCACCTCCCCGCCCCAGTTTTCCGAGGACCAACTTAGGCAGAAAATCAAAGAGGTGATGGACAGCATCACCGACCAGTCCATCCAGAATCTTTTTTCGTATTACTCAGTGGTAGATCCATCACTCTTCCTGAATAGTAGCTTACAATCTAACGCCCAAAATGATTATCAGTGGATGCAGAACGACGCGGTGGAAGAGCATCTACTTGCACTGGGATTTCCAGCGCCTAAGCCCCTCGTCGTCGTCCGCTGCGAGACCCAGGTATCGCGAATTCATCCTACACGAGGCTGTTCTGAATCTCACTTTCCAGCACTTGAATCACATGAAGGAGGTTTGGGCTATATTTTGGTACCTCGAGTTGTGCTTAATTTTGTGTCTAGATTTTTGAACATTCAGAAGTCTCGCGGCTGGCAAAGGAACTCATTCGGGATCTTGGCTTCCACCGAGACAGTGACAGCGTCACAGAGAGCTGCTGCTTCTCTGGAGATGTCGCGACAAAACTCAACAACTATTGAATGGAGTCGCGTATTTGCGGATGAAGTTGGTTCACTATCATGTATGCTATGTTCAGCATCAAATCTTTTTTCAGCTGCATCTCATATCTCTTATCTTGTGTACTACCCCCTGCTGGCCCGGACACACCTAAAACTCGAACAAATGATCATTTCTCGGCCATTTCCCTTGATTCCTTGTATGGTACACTCAAAATGATGTGCACAGATAATCAGATTACCTGAGACGAAGCTTGGATGTTAACAACTGCTAAGTAACAAGAGATCTACCTGCAACCTTAGAAAATCTTCGATTATCCAATGTCCTGAAGTGATACTTACGTCAAATAATAAGTGTCTCCGGCACAGGTACGCCCCTCGTCCTTGGACCGATTGTGCTTGGAGCTTTCCGCACGGTACCGGAGAAGACGAGCGCTGGCGTTAGGGCCATTTTCCCGGCGCACCGCTGGTTGACTCGTATCTGCACCAATGCAGCCAGTGCAAGTTGGGAGCTTGTCGCACGGGGAGGAGACATGGAGGGTCTGGATACGGTGTCCGGCGACGATGAGCGCAGTGCGCTGGGCACGCACCGCAGCGATGGCAACGCCAGTGACGCCGAACAGCGCAAAAATACCGGTGCTACAGCCCTCTCCAACTGCGATCCTTGTCGGTATCGACTAGTGCGTATCTCTATCATCGACAATCACCTACCAAGCTCACAATCCCTACTCTTAACACTCGGCACCCTTCGTGATCTCCTTCATCGCGCCTAGTCCGCGTCTGCTCTTCGCTGAAACGCTAATGCCGACGCAGACGGTGAAGCATGAGCGCGGGCCCACGGCCCGACATGCGACAGAACACCCTCGTCTGCTTCGCTCACGCATGTCACGCCGCGTCCGCTTTACTGATGACGCGCCTTGATCTCGTCTCGGACGTCCACGATCTCGCCACCACGCATTACAACGCGAATCTGGATGACAGCGTGATCCTCCCTCGGAAAACTCTCCACACTACTGAACCTCGCTCCAACGCCACTCGATCCCGCATCACCCCCATTGCGTCGATCGCCTTCATCGAGCGATGGCTGGAGCCTTCGACAACGCTGGGATCCTCAATAGTCTCATCTCCCGCAGGGCCGTACGCGACGGCGAGCTCTGACGCGGTATGGAAGGGAGGGGATCGTGGGAGACGGGAAGGCGCTTCACAGGCTGGGATGCGCTCACTATGTGCCGGCGCTGGTGCTCGTGGCTCGGTATTACCCACCCATCCTCTCGACATCCATCATACTCCTGTCCATCTCCTTCCACTCCCCACCGCGCCGTCTTAGCAGCCCAGCGTGACTTCGCAGCATTCTTGTCGAGATCGCGGCTGTCTCATCCTCATTCGTGGCACGGGGTCGAGGACGTGTTACCGACGAGTGGCTGACGCGGAAGGCCGGCTGGGACTACGATGTTCCACGCCAGACTGCCTCTCCTGGGAGTTCTTCGCGGCCATGGCGGTGCGTTCACTCTTTCCATCCGTGCAAGTTCGTTTCGCGGGGCGATGTGGCCACTCGCCGCACAGCGCGCGGTGCAGGGTGTCGCTCCCTCCAGATGCCCTCGATCCTCTCCTCTTACCGGCCGCCCCGCCCGCGTCGCGCCCTCCCAGCGGTTTTTGGCTCTTCGACCACGCATGCAACTTGTAGTCAAGACTTGACAGTCTCGTCCTCTCGCGCGCTGGTGGGCTGCGCTCCCGCTCCACCAGCACCATTAATTGACAGTATTCTTGTTCTCACTCAATGGGTTGGATGGGAAATCCTCGCCAGTGACTCGCTCCGCCTCGGAGCCACTTTCTAAATGACTGGGATGTTATAGCACGTAGGGTGAGCCCAGCGTACCATCTACTCCCGCGAAAGACAAGAGAATTCACATTGATTATCCTTTGATTTTTCCGTCGGTTCTTCCGAATCATGTTCCAAGCCTTGAGCTCGTCGAGCAAAATGAACTCAGGCTGCCAGGAGTTCCTGTTATTTCCCACTACGACGAAGGTCACCTCACCCATAAATTGATTCGGGCTACCGATGCATATATTTCTCCTCGGGATCTCGAATTCTCTATATTTCTGGCAAGTTATCTTCGGCTCCTTGGAATTAAAGAGCCTTGCTGATTCCAGGCCTCTGGTACCTTGACAGAATATGGGAGGAACACTGTGGCTCAGGGTGCGCCCCTTGATTTATAACTTGGTGTGTTCGTGATCAAAACAAGCCTTTCGGAGTGCCACCAAGCGCGCGGTGCCCCATATGCTAGTATTTTCCCCGGTACCAAATCAAGGCACCCTTTGTGCAGCAGTCGGGCATGACCGAGGTAGACCGAGGCAGCTGCGGATTCCGTAAGTGGCATTCGCGGCCCTCGTTCAAACTCGAGAATAACATTGATTTCCAAGGATCACTCCCCAAAGCACGGAGGTGACATCACTCGAGCTAAGATATTGTAGATCCTGACCCCGTTCTGCGACCTCGGCCGGCACACTAATTTTCGAATTCTGGCGCGGATGCTATAATTATCCCTCCAGAACGTCAAAAGTAGAACCGTATCCCTGAACTATCTGACGGCCACAAAGGGTTATTTCTGGAGGTATCTCGGCCGATGTAAACGGATGTTCTGTCAATACGATGAAGTCGTTTTCGGACAGCGCTCAACCAATAGTTTACAGTTTCAATGTCGTCTTGACACTGTCGCTTGGGAGTCAGAGCTATTCCCATCATTTGGTAATTCACGGTTCTTTTTTTTTCCTGGGATGCCCGTTGTTTCCCGCTGCTTTCCGCGTCTGGGATGCAATATGACGCCCAGTGTAACGGCCAAGTATCATCAAGTATCCGTCCACGAGGGATCCCGACGATGGTAAGACTTGTGGACGTCCTTATACTTAGGAAATTATGAGGTCTCCGACTCAGAAACAGGGCAAGTATGTACCGCACAAAGGATTCGGCACGCCCTCTTCCGGATGGAGACTTCGGAGATTCGATGGCTATCAGGCCCTGACCAGCGCCTACAGGGAACAGCCGTAGCGACTTCACTGCCGATAGATCGATCCAACGTGGCGTATATATATATATATATATATATATGCGGGGCTCGATGTAGGTGGTCGCTTCATTCCATCCCATACAATGACCTCCAATCCCCAGAATACCATGGACGCCAAGATTGAACGTGCGGATAAGGCATTGAAGGACGCGGGGACGCTCATCCAGAAGATAGCTGGCAGTACGTGCTTAGTTGGGTCTTTGATCTCTGCATTCCGACATATGACTTTGTAAAGGTGCTTCAAAGAAACAAAACAAGGCGCAGATCCGCAAGATCTTGAGTGCCATACAACAGACAATGAGTGTTTTGGGTGGGGTCGCGGAGTATGATAGCAGGGCCAAGGTACGCGCTCGGGAACTTTGAATCCGGTCAAGCTAAAGTACTTCACAGGCTGCTGTGTCCGTATTCATGGTACGTCCCGGGCGGGAAAGTAGCGCTGTTCTGATTTTTGGCGCGATTATACAGAGCGTGCTTCAGTTAGAAATTGACAGACGCGACAATGATGAGGAGATTGTCGCCGTCTGCTATTCCATGGTATACATAATCCTTGTAATTTTCCACTGGGACGTCGTCTCAGGGCACATCCACAGACCTCGATGATTTACGTCCTGCGTTATTTGAACCAGGATGTTGCCGCGCACGAAGACCTGGCGGACCAACTTGCCGAGGAAATGAGCAACATGAGTGAAGCGATCAAAGACTTTGGTTCGTCTTCGAAACGCAGTTCCTCATTTTTTTCACTGATTTCGACTTCCTAGGTGCTTTCGCGGATGTCTATTACACGAAATGCAAATCATGGATAGGTGTGTGAATCCAGTCTCCTCTCGGAACAAAATCCATTTGAGTTACGTGTCTCCAGTCCGATTTGCTCGGGCCAGAGAATTCAAAGGCAGAATCCAGGACTTCGCGAACACCTTTCTACAAAATCAAGAACGGATCGAGTTTATTTTGGTTGCCCAGATGGCCGGCGGTCAAGTGAAAATGGTCCACGAGCTCGCGGCCGTGAAAGCTAGTATCTCAACTCTAATTGACCGCGTCGGCGCGCCGGCTTCAGATCGAGAGAAACAAGCGTTCGAGTACATCAAATCACACGGCGAGCAGATCCTCGAGGTCTGTAATTCCATTATGGAGCACGCAGCACGCACAAAATTATTCACGCTTTCAACAGAGTGCACAAGGCCTCACGGAGGTCGCCCGAACGCTGCACGATTCGGTCACATCCAGTACAATTGAAGCGATCAATGATGCCTACGAGGACCTCCTCGAGCAGAACAGGTCTGTACAGCGTACCTGCGCCTGGGTCTGCCTTAGCAGGAAATTTAACATCAAGACAGTACTCTATTCGAATTCAAGCTCAAGGGTGCGACAATGGAGCTCAGCGAGGCGATTGACAGGTCGACTGCGAAAATCTTGAATCGGGTGAGTGAGATATCCGCAGATGGCCGTCTCGTACTTATTAACTGTAGATGGAATCTGGACCTCACGATTTGATCGATGAGCCCGATATCAAAGAAATCTGGAAAGGTAGGTTCTCTTGTTGTTCCCTGCCTAACCATTCATGACGTAAGATTAGGAAACGACTGGAAGTTCAGCGTCAAATGTCGCATCTTCGTCGACGGTGGGGCCATATGAATGCAAATATATTATTCATCACTAAATCTCCAATGCAGCACTCTGCAATCACTACACAGAAAAATTCTTAAAGTCGGCAAGCGAAGATAACTGGACACTCAAAATCTTGAGCAAAGTAATCAGTGCGTGGAATCCACATAGCAGTGTACATCTTCCAATTATTCCTCAGATTATCCGGCCGTCGGGGAAGCGATTGACGAGGATGCAAGTGGTTTCATCTCGGTCCACGAGATCAACCATTTCCTCAATAAGAATAAGGAACTAACCACACCCGTCTGGTTTGCTTTGTGAGTGTTCGATACCTCTAATAGTGGTGTTATACCCTCCTGATTAGACTTCAAGCTGGGCTGTTGGCCCCCAGTATCTCGATATCGAGTGAGTATTTTTAGCCATTTGGTTCAGCAAGTACTCATGCCAATGCGACAGCTATACCGACAAAATTGATGAAATCACCGAAGACCTGGAAGAGCGGTGCCGCAAGCTCAAAACTGACGACCAAGACTTGAACATGTGCATCGATGATTATCTCGACACTTTGAAGCTCATAAACTGCATAACTGAATGGGCAGCATGGGATGCCGGCGCGAGTGGCCTGGAGGAATTGGACGACGAGACGGAGCAAGATCTCGTAGACGTGGCGACAACGCTGGCTCAAAAGAAAGAGGCGCTCATCGAGGGAAATCTAAATGCCGTCGGGTATCGCGTGGACCAGTCCAGCCTTCCTAGTCTGACGAACCAAGCGGCCTTCCGCATCGAACAGGTACGCGCAAGATCTACAGCCGAAACTGCTTGACACGATAGATTGCAGAGCATCATGGTGCTGTTATACCTGATACTCCGCAAGCATGACGAAATCATTTCGGCGGGAATGGAAAACATGACCGCGCAGCAATTCGCCTCGAAATGGCAGGACATGGATGCGACACTGTCCGCGTTGGTTTGGGAGTTCCACGAACGGTTCAAGTCCCTCCGCCGCAGTTGGCGCTCCCAGAAGCTAGATATTGAATTACAAGTGCAGTGTTATGCGGGCGGGTTGTTTAATGGATGGTACAAGGAGGCGAGTCAATCTTCTATTAAGTGAGGGATGTTGAGGATAACGAGGCGCAGTACATCAAAGAAGGCAGTTTGATCGTTAAGTTCCTCGAGAGTGACGACGACGAGGAGGAGGACTCAGAAGAACCAGCTGGCCAAGAAAACACATCGGCCTCACTCGCCGTATCCGTGGACGCCAAGGTAAAGTTTCATCTGTCAATGAGATGCAGACTTGGATTTTCATCTCGGGGCAGGTGGATCAACTATCTCAACGTGTGACGGCACTGGATACGCGACTAGACACGATCGAGTCGATGTTGAAGCAGATCCTGAGCATGAGACTCGGAGGTCCATCGCAGGAGGAATCTTTCGTACACAAGAACCCTGCTAGCACCAGCGACTACGACAGTACTCAGCGCGGAGAAGAGGATGGTGGAGATGCAGCGTGCCGACCCGCCTCGCGTGAATATGACTATGAAGAAGATGCTGGTGGTCAGAATAGCGAGAATCCGGATGACGATCCGAACATCAATGCGGAAAACCCAGATGACGGAGGATATGGCGGAGGCTATGAGGACTAGAGGAAACCGATGTCATTGTCTGCGAGTACAGTCTTACACCCGGAAGCGCACTGTTTCATGGATATATGAGCGAATTCTGGTTCAAATAATCCAGTCCAAATTATATCCTAGCTCGCATGAATGAGTAGTTCATACCACAATTTACTTCCAAGAGCTAGCATACGTTGTTGCCGAGAATGAGACCAATGTTTGTGGCAACCCAAATTTGCACAAATAATGTAGAAGCGCAACACTTCAATGTCATTGATTGTAGTTCTGCCATAGGTGATCTGGTTCTGTAATCTACATAGCCTTGATCAGCGACCCTGAAAATCCCTGAATGAGCTCAAAGCAATATATTTTACTGTCATAAGGACGAACGAAAACCAAGTTGAAGCTACACCGATCAATGGCTGTGTCAAGCAGCCACAAACACAGTGATTTTGTGGGGACTACAGGGTTGTTTGTAGAATTTAGCTCAGGAGGGTGTTTGCAAGCAAGAGGTAATTGCGAGGCAAACCAGTGAGGTGACTACGACAAGTAATCTAGCTTTTATACTAACAGAATATCACATGAATAAGTAATATGAAATATGTGGGTCAAGAAGTTGAAATAAAATACGGTTGAGTAACAACAGTGAAATAGAATATTGAAATGATGAGAGGTCCGCATGGGTCATGCTTGTATTTCCAACATTGTTCCACACAATTCCTTTTGTGAGCAGCATGTTTCAATGCCCTACTATGCTCCTATAAGATTAAGGCTCAACTGGAGAGCTCTATAGCATGCAATTTCTAGTGTTGCTCTTCTACGTTGTGTTGCGTTTCTGGGTTTTGGACTGTACTGTACTATTGCAATCAAGTGTTCAGTGACACGTGACACCCAACTTTTTTCTTTGATTTGTGCAAAAATCGCTATACCGTAGTTTTTCGTTCAATTCGTAAGTCACGCGTCACGTACCCCCGTATCGGTATCGAAATTTGGTCAATTCAATTCAATTCAATTCAATTTCCATTATAGTGCTGCGGGCCCCTTGGGGCCCATGTCGCACTTTGACTGAGTACAGGAATGTGTCTAGCTGGCATGACGGAGGTCGTAGGTAGGCGGCGTTCTCGGAGGGAGGGGGCAGAGGTATGCGCAGAGGGAGGTGTGGCAAATTTATGTATGGTTGTGGTCGTGGCGTTGATATAAAGAAACTCGGTATGCTAATAGTATCTAGTGGGGTAAGAAAGTAAGTGAGTAAAGTAGGGAAAAGGAGGTCTAGAGGGCAAAGCGGGGGAATCGGCCCGTGTCGCGTACAAAGGCGAGGACAGGGGCGGTGTCGTGCTTGGTGGAGATAAGGCGGTGGAGGGAGAGGCGGGCGGTGCCGACGCACATGATGAGGGCGAGGCGTTGGGCGCGGTACTCAAGGCAGGCAAGGAGGAAATGGGGTACGGACTCGGGGACGGCGCAACGGGGGCACAGGGGGGATGGTGGGAGTTTGAATTGATGGAGGAAGGCATTCAGCCCGATGTGGCCTATGCGCAGCTGGGTGAGCATGCTGCACTGCGGTCAGCTCAGTCCCTTGTAACTTACAGCCTCGAGGTGGATTTGGACAGGAGCGCAGAGTCGAATGCTGCGATGCAGTGGTACCTCGGGGAGGTGGCCCATTCGTTTTGCCAGCACGTCACAAACATTTTGGTGCCGGATGTGATGGTCGCCGCTCTACTGATCGGGAGTGGGGACTCGAAGAGCTTGATCCGCGAGGGGAGGGGGGATGAGCTTCCGTGCATGGCATCCTTTGCACATGCGTCAACGGCCTCGTTACCCACAATGCTGACGTGTGCCAGGACCCAATGGATCCGGACTTTGAGGGTGCGTCGGGCTCGGCAGAGGCAGGCGAGGAGGGGGCGCGGAAAGTGGCAAGGAGGTACTGCCTGGGCTGTGTTTTAGGGGAGGAGAGGGCTGTGATGGCGGGTTGGCAGTCCATGAACACATCCACGCTGGTGAGGCGTGGCGTGCCCGCGACAATGTCAAGAGCAAGTATTGCGCCGCAGACCTCCGCCTCAAAGACGGTGTGCTCACCATCAGTGCCAAGGTGTTTCATACGTTGTTCTCCCATCTCTCCGCCCTTCATTGTCACCGCAGCTGCCCCCACACCTCCTTCGAAGCCCGAGACGTCTGTGAATATACAGAACCCTCCTCCTGCTACGATCCTTTCCATGTCCGCACGGGCTTTGTCCTTCAAGACAGCGATGTAGGTGGAGAGCGCACCTGCCAGAAGCGGGGGTGAGTCGTCGCTGAGGGTCGATGGTCTCAAATTCCAAGTGGAAGATGGGGAAGGCAGAGATGAGATGGTGGATCGGGGAGCGGTGAAAGCGGGGGACGTTGCGGCACTGCAGGAACACACGGTGGATGGGGTTGGAGGAGGGGGAGGGAGGCGAGGCGAGTACCAGCGTTGAAAGTGGAGCGGTTGAGGCGGATATGGACAGGGAGGATGTGGGCGTGAAAGTCAAGCGTGTCCATAGCCGAGGTACGTAAGGCTCCAGTGATTAATTTACACGCCTGTCGCTGCACTTTTCGCAGCGCTTTCGCGACCCAAACCGTTCCTGCTCATCTCGCGTCTACTCTCGATGTCACTGGGCGGTACCACACCAGCAGCGCATACTCCATTCTTGGGACCACAATCGACTGGAAGAGTTGGCATGTGTGTGGGGGAGGCCAAAGGTGGGGGAAGAGATGCGGGTGAGTGCGAGGACCGCCTTGGTGCCACGGCACTGGGCTAATTCAACATGATTGCAGAAGGTGAGCTTGTGGTCCAGAATGACACCCAGGAGCTTGACTGTCTCGGTGGGTTTCACGACAATATTGCCGATTTTCACCGGTGTCGGGTGGTAGTGGGTGCGGTGATGGTGGGGGGAGACGAAGTGGATAAGCTGGAATTTTGGTAGGTCGAATTTCAGCCCGAGGCGGGAGGAGGCGGGGAGAGCGATGTCGCGCATGTGTTCATGCAGAATGCCAGAGGTTTCATCCACTGTCCACCCAGTCTCCAGCTGCGTGTTGTCGTCAATATACCCGACCATGTCCCCGCTGCGGAGTAGCTCATCGGCGTAGATAAGGTATAGCAATGCGCTGAGCGGTGAGCCTTGGGGGAGGCCATTGGGTACCACACAGGGGTTGGAGACGTGGTTGTCAAAGACCAGGCGCATGCTGCGGCCGTTGAGGAAGCTGGCAATGAGGCGCACACAAGCTGTCGGGACGCGCTTGCACTCCAGGGAGCGGATGAGGTGGTCGTGGCTCACGGAGGGAAAGGCCTGGAAATGTCCATGAGCAGCATGCTCGCCACCTTGCCTACGCACCACGCGTCTTTGATGCGCTGCACGAGGAGGAGCAGTGCATCAACGGTGCATCACCCTGGGTGGCCTCCAAACTGGTTTGGGGAGAGCAGCCCATGTCTCTCCACGAACCCGGAAAGCCATTCTGTCACCACCGATTCAATGACCTTCCCGAGGCATTCCTCCTCCGCGATGGGACAGTGAGCGCTGGGAACGGTGTAGTCGCTCTTCCCAGGCTTGCGTAGGGCGATGGTGAGGAAGATCCGCCATGATGAGGGGAAGTGGCTGATGCGCAGGCCTGCCTCAAGGACGTTGAGGAGGATGGGAGCAAGTACAATGTTAGCCGACTTGATCGCAATATTGGGGATGCCTGACAGACCCGGAGCCTTCCACGGAGCGAGCTTGGCAATGGCGCGGTAGACGTGGTCAATGGTGAAGCTCAGGCTGGGAAGGGGCTCAGGGAGGGGTTTGTCGGGGTCGGGGGGGAGGGAGGTCAGGTTTGGGGGGGAAGAATTTCTCATGCAGCACCTTTGTCTTCTCTGCCGGCGTCGTTGCGACAGAGCCATCAGGAGCGATGAGGTCAGGGGATACGCGAGGGGGAGGATGAGCTCTTGGGGTCGAGCGCATACTTGGCCACCTACCAGATGTTCGCCCTCGGGAGCTCGTTGATGTACTCGCGCCAATGCAAGCACTTTGTGCAGCGTATAGCAGAGTGATATTGATTCTTCACAGCCCACATCACGCCTCAGCTCAGGTCTGCTGGGTTGTGTTTTGCAATGGCGCGGTGAGCAACACCGTAAGCGCGGTGGAGGGCAGTCAGGTCGGCATTCCACCAACATTGTGTGTGAGGGGATACGCGCAATAGTGGAACATGGGCCTCAATGGTCACGACCACGTTCACTGTCAGTGCATCAACATACGCGTCAACGTCCTCTGGAGTGCATAGGGGAAGGGGGGGAAGAGGATGGTCAGTGATTCATTGTTCCAAGAGGTTGGAGAACCCTGTCCAGTCCACCCCGCGGAAGTTGCAGTGCTGGGCAGGCGCGCAATGTTCAAGTGGGATGGCAAGATGCACGATATAAGTGCATGGTCCGAGCCGTGACCGGGGAGGGCCTTGCACTTCTCCAGAAACGGCCCAAGGGACGTCTCCGAGATCAACACGAGGTCAAAGGTCGATGTGGTGTGGTGGACTGGGGAGAAATACGTGGGGGGTTTCCACCTTGATGCACTGGTGAAGGCCGTAGGACATCATGAAATTGATGAGGAGGGTTGTGTCAGAGTTTGCGGTGCGTTCAGGGTGGAGCGGGCCTGACCAGAGGGCATGGTGCTTGTTGAAATTGCCAAAGATCGCAAAGGAGTGGTTCTGGGGAAGGGGGGATTGGGAGAGAAGGTGTCGGTCTAGTGGTATTATTCTGTTGTCTGTGTCTGTTCGGTTGTATACTGAGTAGATATGTATCATATGTGTAGGTAAACTAAGTGAAATAGAGGTAACATTAGGGGAATTGATGGGGTTTTGAGTGTATTTAGAAGATGGTATTGTTTTAGATACAAATAGTAGAGTATCCGGAGAGCTGGTATTAATTGTAGGTAGGATATGGTCCCAGAGGGGAGGGGAGAGGGAAGGGAATTTATTAAGGTCGGGTGGGGGTTCTTGTATGCATATTATATCGTGGATGGAAGGATTGGTAGAATTAAGTAAAGAAATTAAGACGTCATAAGATTTATGGCAGTTTAAGGATATGATACATATGTTCTAAGCGGTATATGTAGTAGGTGTATTATTCATTAAGAAAGGGAGGGGAGGGAGGTAGTGGATGGGGCTGGGGATGGGAGCAAGGGAGGGAGGGATTCTGTCGAGAAGTCACGGTTCACCGGGTTGAAGGGGTCAAAGGAAGGGTCGAAGAATATTCTACCCACGAGGGTAGCACGTTGGGTCTCCCGCCTCGCATTCACAGGCAGGACAGTCACGGTGGTATGTGGTGTGGTTGCCTTCACAGACAGCGCAGTGTGGGGAAAAGTGTTTGCAGCATTTGCTGGCCGCACATTTAGTTTTGGATGTGGCGCAGGGGCATGCATTGGAACGGTGCGGCTGCGAGCAGCGGGCACAGGTGGGGGACGGTTCCTTGCATTGATGCTGTGTGCGGCTGTATTGCTGGCATTTGTAACACTGCGTGGATGGTTCTTCGTAGCGGTGGGTGGGACATAGGCACAATTTGACGGCGAGGGTTTGGGCAATGCATCTGTCAGTGGAGACGATGTCCGACAGCGTTAGGAGGAGGGAGGAGGCTTGCTTCTTCGGATTGCGGAGCACCTTGGGGTTTAGCCAACGCACCTCCTTGATCACCGAAGGGTCCGAGATGGCCGCGCGGTTGTGGGCATAAAGCTCTTGGGCAGCGTGTGGGCCGTCCGGTCTAAAGGACTTGGGCACACTGTTGACAACCACGTGGTAGCTCGTGACCACCAGCTGCGATTCTTTCGAGAGTTTGGGCGTCCAATAGGACGCAGTCTGTTTAAGGCGGTTCGCAGTTTTCTCATCGTGAGCGGCTACAAGTAGACGACCACGCGGGAGCACCTTGATCCCCTTCAGCTCAGCCTCTTGCAGCCTGGGGACCCCCGAGGCAGCAAGGGCCAGAACGACTCTCTCTTTTATCACGTGAAATTTGGTCAAGGTCACGCATCACGCAGCCATTTGTTGGATCTGCTGAGCGTGACATGAGTCCCCAAACAGCCTGAAATATGCAAAAAAACACAGAATGTACATGTTGAAAATTGAAATCTTTGCTGCTGTCATGCAAAAATTTTAGCTCGTATCGAGATGTCCAATTGATTGAAATGGTCACGCATCATGCCCAGGATCAAATTGAACGAAAAAATGCGGTAATTCGAAAGGAAAATTTTCAGTCTTCCCGGACATTGAAAAATCCAAAAATGATGAATACTTGGTTGAAATAGTACAGTGCTGAGGAAGCCTGCTGGTCATTCAACTAAGTATCACAGTTTGTTGATTGGTGTAGGAAGATATCCTGGACTACATGTGTGAGAGAGAGAATAAACTGAAATCCAGGGCACATCAGCAGGAGCAGGTCAAGAGGCTCGCTTCACCAGACACAGATGACTGGAGCGGTGAGTTATCCAGGATGACAGCAGTAGTTCAAGCCCATATCCTTTTGAGAACTGTTGCGTCAATCTGAACTGAAGAATTCCTTCCCCATTGAAGAAGCAGAGCAGACAGAAATTCTTAACATGGGATCACCTACGCACGCTATATGTGCTGATAGATAACTTTGAGCCTACATAAGTTGCAAAAACTGGCAGTCCCAATTGGAGGACCACATCAGTAGAATTATTGTAACGGATGGAGCTGTTCGCCATCAAACTCCGACTGATATCGAATCACTTTTGGTTGGGAGTCTTGTTGCGCTAACACAAGGTCATCACAACACACTTCAGGCAAAGTAAGTGCACACAGGAAATCTACAAAAGTCCGGTCTCAGTCTGTCTGAGGGCATCAGAGGGCGGTAAGTTGTAGCTCAATATGTATGCAAGCATGGGCAACAAGGCACCAATCATGTAGTACTGTATTGTTCTGGTGGCTCTCCCCATCTGCACTGCAGTAACAGTCTCACCGCAAGCATGTTCATAAAGGGCAATCCACCTCTCCATATTTTGAACTCTCCAGCTAAATCCGATTGAACAGAAATTTAATCGAAAAGCAACAGGCCCATAATTCAGTCTGTCTTCATGTTGGGAAAGCAAGAAAGTTCTGTGAAGACCATGGTTAGAGAGTTGATTACTCAGCACAGTTACTGTACTGTACTATTAAGACGAAGTGTTCAGGTGACGCGTGATGCGACCCAATGAACTGAATACTTTTGGTGTAGCTGAGGGTGACAGCACAATTTTGCGACTCAAGAGGCCTAGAAAGGTGAAATTTTCTGGTTCAGCAGTTGCTGGACATCCAAATATGGGGATTTCCCCATTATTGCTGAGAAATGAATCCCTTAGGAAATGAACACTATAGGTGATGTGTGACATCTAGTGGCCACTTGGTTTTAATAATATAATGATACAGTAACAATTTTCCTCATCTTGAACTCCCAAATGAAGTTTCAAGGCAAAATTACCGCCAGAGTGAGGTAGCATACAAGTCGTAATCTGAGGAGTTTGTGTGTCATGATTGGGTCTGCCCATTGAGCTCATAGACATAGAGGAAGAGACCTTGTATTGCCAAAGATGTTTCTTCAATGCTATTCCAGCCATGACAACCTGCAGCCAACTTCATTTTGGTTTTCTTACTGGTGTACCTGGTTCATGCAATAACTTGTGCAATGTATGTTGATGGACCATAATCCCCTTTATACCCATGCATCACCAAGTTTCTGGCTGTCACAAAAACGGGGGAGTGACTTGTATTAGTGATGTGTTCAAGCACACAATCTACTATGTACAAAATGTACTGAATACTATGATGAGCAACTTAACAATTTCCACGGTTTGAAGGCCTTTGATCAAAAGTTAAAGATTTGACTCATGATAGGAAACAAAATTAGTTCACTTTACCATCGCTCGTGTTTTTAAATCTACTTCTGCTGTAAGTAAATCATCAGTGAGTCTAAGTACTCTGGTGAGGTGCACCATCATTCAATGCCACTTGGTACTCAGTTGTGTCACATTCTACAGCTGCCTCATCAGAATACCTCTGTTTATCTTTGAACGAGTGGTTGTCACGATTTGAGCCTAATCACTCCATCTTATCTAAGCACGTGACGAGATAAGACAACAGAGAATACCGAGAAGGAATTTGATCGTCAGACATATTTTCTATTTCCTTTGAAACGTATTCTATATGATCAGAGGTACGTTTACCTCGAGGACAATTGGACACACATCAACGGAACAATAACCATGTACGTTACATGTCTTTTTAATATAACTGACAGTTCTTCGACTTCGATCGCTATACACGTTGTTACCTTTTGTTTCTGTTCAGATATCTATAGACTACACAGCCACTCATAAACAGTATAAATACGAGTAGTTATTTGCTTGTAGTCTTTACGCTTTTATTCACTCATTTTTCGAGAACTAATACCTCACTCCCCAATCCGCTATCTTCATATAGTTGGACGAGAGGTTCTTGATTGTGACATAATAAAAGCATACCCTTCATACCGTCTGTACTGCCCCCTACTCGACACTCCTCTCCATACTCCCTCCCCTCCTCTTCCACTTCGCACACTACTTTGCATATTTTCACAAAAACCCTTCCTCTGAACACCTGCGTACCACTTTACGCCACCTGAACCGTGTTCTGATCGCCCGCCAACGTATAGGCTTGATGGTAGAAGCATCCGACACCCACTCAAACGACATCGAGCGACGACAACACCAGAATAAAAGACAGAAGATCCCCCTTCCTTTCCACACCGACTCAAAGTCCCTGACCAGAGGGCATCCCGTTACCCAGCGAGACGTAAACAACTGGAACATCTTCTACCTCGTTGTTCAGCAAGTCTAAAGAAATGAAGATGACGACCGAGTGTAGCCCACTCAATCAGACGTCGCTACATGCCACGGGAAACATTGAGTCCGTCCCCGCGTAAAGCAGACAAAGGAGTTCCAGTCTGACCTTCAGGGAGGACTGACTCGCAGCCACGGGGTGTGTCGTAGAAGGCCCTGGACTGTTCTGATAGCAAGAGGCTATACCAGAACCCACCACCCGCCCAGTGCAGAAGAAGCAAAGCTGCAAACACATCCGCACAAATCCCGACTCTAATGAGTCAAAAAGGCAAAACCCCTTTGCCCTCGTGATTCCACGAGGTTTAAATAATGGAAACCCCGAACCAACCCTCGCGCATGTTAGTGCAAAGAACCCACTTCATGGTGGGAATGATCTGAGTACGGCTCCTGCCCACTCAAGTCGACAGACGACCCGAGGCGTCTATAAATAAAGATTCGGAATTGAAGAAGGCTCGAAAGAGCTTTCCCAGCGGGATGTTCTGGTCCCCTGCACCCATCAAAGTCGTGAAGCCCGCGACTATAAATAAAGGGACCACGCCATCCTTGCCCACAAGGGCAACGACCTCCACAGTTGGCCCATCACCGACTTGAAATAAACGCCTGATGAAGAAGACAGTCGTGGGAACCACGACTCAGCAGAACGATACCCAAGGGGTATCAAGCGAGAATGGTCCGAAAAGACCACAAACGAAAAGCCAAGCCAGAAACAAGTTCGGTTTGCAATGGAACCCTTGCCCCAGGTAATGGGCACAATGAAACACTTCAGGCGATATCAAAGCCTCAAAGAAGAAGAAGCGAGGTTATTCCCAGAAGGGGAATTCCCGCAAAGGACGCCGGCACCTCCGGTAGTAAAAATAGAGGAAATTGTTACACCCGGAGTTCGGGAGACAAGGCCGAGCAGGCCGAAAAAGCTACACTCGGTAAAACCGAGTATAAAGAACCTTCCCACGGAAGTAAAACAAAAGAAACAAAGGACGCCGACTCTAACGGCTGTAAATCAAAAGGAGAATAAGGATCGTCGGAAGGCGGTCAAAACGATCACGGAAGTGATCGGTACAGACAAAGTACTGATCAACCAGATCAAGGAACTGGCCGACGCATTGGCACAGTTCAAGGAAGCTGAGGCACCGGCTGTAAATAGGGCCACAAGGACTGCTCAAGGAAAAGACCAAAGAAATAAAACCAAATGACCAGATCGAGAATTCGATCTGACGACTCTGTGCACAGACACATATACACACAGGAGTATAGCAGAGCTCGCCGACAAAATTAGAGCTCAAAAGGGACTCGCCCCGATATGGCGAAAGATAACCCGAAAAGTCTTTCAGTGTTATAACTGTGGAGGAGCTGGACACATGCTCCGAAAGTGCAAGAAACCTGTGCGCAGAAGGTTTCCAGTTGGATCTTTCGATCCAAATTATTATTCGCAAGGAGACTTGCATGCCTTGACCAAGAAGTTACAGTCAGGAGGATTTTTTAAATCGGACCTGGAAACCGATCAGAAACCGGAGCAGAAGAAGTCGAAGCCATCAACAGAAAATATTTATGGCAGATACACGTTCCTACCGGAACAAATCGAAAAAAAAAGGGAGACGAGCCCCAAGAATGGGAGAAGACCCCAAAAGGAATATTTATCGGTTGCCAATCAAAGAAAGATCGGAAGACAACCCAAGGATTCAGTGGAAATGCCGATGTTAAAGCCACCGGGATAGAAATCGGGCCTAAGGATCCCGAAGATCGGACCGGGGATATAAATACCGATACCACGAAAAAGGGCCCTCAGGGCGATGGCTCAATCCGGAGTGTAAACCAACTGAGTATAGGTCACTGCATGAAGGAGGAAGCGCCAGAAGAAGAGCACGGCAAGGCCGTGAGGACTCCATCGGTTAACACCGAGGAAGCATCCACGTCAGAGGCAAAGACAACACCAAAGACAAAAAGATCTGTCAGGGAGATATTCCAAGACAGAAAGATCAAATCTCGTAGGATGTACGCGAGCAAAAATAAAGTACCACAAACGATCTCCGAAGAACCGGAAACCCCGGAAGAAGCCAAAGAATTACGGAGATACACGGAAGCGGCAGAAGCTGCGGCTATGCCACAAGCCAAAGCTGAAGAAGCTTCACTCAACAATTTGAAGGATCTTTTAGATCAACTATTACAAATCGAAGAGAATTTTATCAAACCCGATAAGTCCGAAGACGGCATGGAAAAGATAACCGGAGTTACATCCAAAGAGGAGGAGTCCTTCGAATACTCACACAACATCCCGAATGGCGGGAAAGCCGGATCGTCGCACGATGACGAAAGTTTTAGTGCTCCTGAAGAAATAAAGGAAGCCTTTATCATAAAGGTTGACGAATCCAAAGAAGAAAACCCGTGGGACGGGATTTCTCCGGAGGAAATGAGAGAAATCTTGATAACCCTCGGGAAGAAATTCTTTGGCGAAGAAGGAATGTCAAAGAAAGAACAGGAGCAGACAGAAGCGCCGAGGCATTTAAATTATGTCATGCTCCCAGAAGAGAAAGAACTGGTATCAAAGCCGGTGACTATTCTCAAAGATCGGAATCAGATCGAAAAACTGTTCTGAGAGATGTCCGAAGAAAAGGGCAAAAGAACCGAAACTCCAGAGGAGAACAAAGCACGCCGAAGAGCTGAGCTTGACGCTCGAAGACAAAAGTGCATAGATTTCCGAAACCAGTTTTGGGAAAACTACGGGGAAGATTTCGAAGATTACCAAAATCCCATAAACGATTACTTCAGTCAGAGGTTAATCGAAGACTCCAATTCGGAAGACTCGGACGCATCCACGTACTTGGATGATGATGAAGACCAAGCATCTGAAGGAGAAGTCGAAGACTGGATCAACCAGAATTCGATACAGGACACGGCCACGCTGTTTTAAAATAAACAGGAGCAAATGTCATATGAAAACACAACGTAAATAAAGATAAAGAACGATATCCCCAAATAAACACTTCGATAGATCGTCGGGATGACGATCCTTAAGAAGGGGGTAATGTCATGATTTGAGCCTAATTGCTCCATCTTATCTAAGCACATAATGAGATAAGACAACAGAGAATACCGAGAAGGAATTCGATTGTTAGACATATTTTCTATTTCCTTTGAAACATATTCTATATGATCAGAGGTACGTTTACCTCAAGGACAATTGGACACGTGTCAATGGAACAATAACCACGTATGTTACATGTCTTTTTAATATAACTGACAGTTCTTTGACTTCGATCACTATACACGTTGTTACCTTTTGTTTCTGTTCAGATATCTATAGACTACACAGCCACTCATAAACAGTATAAATACAAGTAGTTATTTGCTTGTAGTCTTTATGCTTTTATTCACTCATTTTTCGAGAACTAATACCTCATTCCCCAATCCGCTATCTTCATATAGTTGGACAAGAGGTTCTTGATTGTGACAGTGGTAGTCTCAACAATTTGGACACCATTTCAACTTTATTTACAGGGAACCATTCACAAAAACTAAATAGTTAGAGGACACAGACAGGGGGGGGATATATATTCAGAGAGTAAATCCAGTGTTTGAGAAATAGGATGTTTTCTGCATACTAATTGAACATAGGTGTTAGACCTTTATGGGGCCATGTCCAAAATAACTAGACGACCTGTATGGTATCCAAAACATATTCTGTCTCCCATCCTCGCCATTGAAAGTGGGTGACGGTAATCAGGAGGTATCCAGCAGTCTTGAAGTGCACCAATGAACCACCGGCGATCTTCAGAAATATCTACAGTGGTCTGAACTGTGAAGGGAACTGGATAGACAATGTTGAAACGCCCTGGTTCAAATTGATGAATTTCAGTTGAATCTGGCAGTGTGAGGGCCAATTCATCCATTACCCGTACATTTCCCCAAGAAGTACTCCAGATGCGGACTGTTTTATCAGCAGAGCCAGAGATAACTATGTTGTGATCATGGGAGAAGGCAACAGAGTGCACCAAAGCAGTATGGCCCTTCAATTCCATCTGCAGCTGGCCTGACATAGCATTCCAGATCCGGACTGTTGTGTCATATGAGCCAGAGACTACTCGGCTGCCATCACAGGAGAAGGCCACAGCGCTCACTGAAGCTGTATGGCTCTTCCACTCAACCTGTGTCTCACCTGATGCAATGTTCCAGATGCGGATTGATCCATCACCTGAGGCAGAGACAACTTGGTTGCTGTCTGGGGAAAAGGCAACAGATTCCACTGATCTTGTATGACCTTTCAATTCCATCTGCATCTCCCCCAATGTAGCATTCCAGACCCGCACAGCAGAATCATATGAGCCAGAGACAACTTGGCTACCATCCTTTGAGAAAGCTGCAGAGGTCACCCAAATTGTGTCACCCTTCAACTCCACCTGCATCTTGCCTGATGTAATATTCCAGATCCGAACAGTTCTATCACCCGAGGCAGAGACAGCTTGGCTCCCATCCCAAGAGAAGGCAATAGAGTTCACTGGAGCTGTGTGGCCTTTCAATTCCACTTGCATCTCACCTGATGTACTATTCCAGATGTAGATGACTCCATTATTTGAGCCTGAAATGACTTGGCTGCCATCCTGGGAGAAGGCAACAGTGTTCACTGGATGTGTATGGCCCTTCAACTCCATCTGAAGATCACCTGATGTAGCATTATAGATTCGGACTATGCTGTCATCTGAGCCAGAGACAACCCGGCGGCCATCTGGAGAGATGGCAGCAGAGCTCAACCCATCTGTGTGGCCCCTCAACTCTAGTTGCATCTTGCCCAATGTGGTATTCCAGATCCGTACTGTCTTGTCACCTGAGCTGGAGATGATGTGATTACTATCCTGGGAGAAAGCAACAGAGTTCACTAAAGCTGTATGGCCTTTCAGCTCTATCTGCATCTCACCAGATGTAACATTCCAGATTCGGACCATATTATCATCTGACCCAGAGACAACTTGACTGCCATCCTGGGAGAAGGCAATAGAGTTCACCCCAGCTCCATTCTGGATTACTATCTCTGTTGGACTCCAAGAGTTGGGTAATCCCAGCACAACTCTGGGCAGTCCTGGTTTGAAATCTGGAGAATAGACCCTTCTAATCCAAGAGTTGTTTGGAATCCACACTAGAGCAGAGTGATAGCTCTCCAAGCAATGCTTTTGGATGCATTCAAAGTTCAGTTTTAGATATCGAATGGCATCTGTAACTAGTACATAGTGGTTATTCTCCAGAGTTGCAAATTTCTGCTGGGCAGTGTTAAGTATCACACCTTGTTTCAAGTAGGTTAACTTACTGATAAAGTTCTTGTGACTCGGGTAAGGGCTTCAAGGCCTGCTTGAAGCTCACCCAAAATACTTAAACACTCCACCCAATGAAACAAATGCTTTTCAAGAAAAGTATCAAGTGCATTAAGGCCATCCCAGTGAGGATCTTGTACCTCAGCAAAATGTGAAGCCCAATATACACATGCATATTGGAGGGCCTCAGAAATCTTGTTTGCATTATGTAGTGAATTTGTGACATCCTTGCGAGAGGTAATTAATGCTTCTCCAACTCCACAAATATTGTATCTCAATAGCTGGTTCATGAGCTCTAGGCATTTAAGTGCTAGCTTGCCATGCTCTGATGAAGGTGCTAATGCATGGAATGATGGGCAACGCTCTGGTGAGCAACGATTTGGATTGGTTATAAAGTCAGGGAAGGAGGCATGAAAGACAGTGACTGCCACTGTCTTATGAGAGGGACTAGGGACATGGATTAATGATTTCATGGCTGAGAAAGAAGTTGAAACATTCATTCCCAATAGAGAACCAATGGCTTCAATTGATAAAGGAGTTTGAGCAAATATGACAGTAGCAAGAGTCTGTGCCATTTGTTCAACTTCCTGAGGTTCATTCAACCTAGGATTGCAGGCATGTTCCAAAATCTGGCCATAGAGATTATCAATCTCTGCTGTTTGCAGGTTACTCCTGGATTGTGTGCTTGAATGTATGATTGCTGAAAGACGATTCTGATAGTTTCCATCTTCATCATTGATGTAACGCACAGCTGTTGCTGCATAGATGAAAAGTTTGCCACAACGAGAAAGGAGAATTGACAGGTCATGTTGGGAAGGCCAGGCGTCTGAGGGTGCACCATTTATTTCCAACACATCTGTTAATGACTTTTTGACATAGTTTTTGATGTCTTCTTCCACAACTTCTGTTTCAACCTCATGCAAATAGAATGTGGCCACTGAGAGGTAATTGAACATATTCCTAATGGGAGCTTCATCACGGCTTGCAATGAATACTTTTAAGGGTAATCCAATAAGAGATTTGTGAATTGTTTGTATCAAGGAGGCAGCACGTCGAAGATCAGAGCACTCATCAAGGGCATCAATGACCACAACTTTATATATCTTGACATTGGGGCCAACAGATGTTTTGATAGGCTGAAAAACCAGCTTGTTGAACTGCTCATTCATATTATTATAATTTGGCTCTGCCAGTGCAGGGTCATCTGTGATTGCCTTCAGAACCTCTGCTTTAATGTGAGGTGATGCAACTGCAAGTGAATAGGCAATAGAAGGGATGATGAGGCGTGCATTTCTTGTTTTCTCAGTTGCACGAGAGCAAAAGAAGCTTGCTCCAAGCATGTTCTTATGGTCCAGGATTTCACAATATGTCTGTGAGATTGTGGATTTTCCTGTCCCGGCAATTCCTGAAAGCCAGTAAACCTTGCTGCTGCTTTCATCTGAAGCCCAGGCCTCTAAGTCAGCAAGAATTTTCTCACGGGTTCCTGGCATGCAGCCCCTGGGATCACTATAAGATGAGTGCCTTGTTTTATAAGATGTCATGTCATGATGAAGTTGGTTAATAGAGCCTATTACAACTTTAATGATGAAATTGGCCAATCCAGACAGAAAGTCTCACCAGAGTTCAGACACTGTCAATGAATGGTAAGCAAACTAAAAAATTCCACCATATACAAATGTACATGCCTGTAAAATGCTGTGCACTTTAACATCAATATCCTCTACTCTTCCCTCAATGTTCAACTGAGTATCAATCTTATAGGGTGCATTAAAATACACTCCCCGAGGGTTCAATTGTTGAAAACTGACCTGAAACATGTCACACAAATTGCTGATGTTTTGAAGAGCTTTTGATATCTTGCCTGCATCCTTGTTAACCTCAGCAGTACGGGTCAACAATGAATGTTTCTGCAATTCCTTGACCTCATCTATTTGACAATCGATAGCCCTAAAAATGTCAACAAAATCATGGGAAGAAAAAATCTAACATACTCGCAAAACATCTTGATCCTGTGGTTCAGCACCAACATTCCTCCATCTGCTTTTATATTTTGTGACAACCGACAGGATGGCAGTTAGCTTGGCTTCAAGATCTTCCAGTTCCTTTTTGTTCTCCGCCACCATCTATAAACCAGTCATATGAGAAGACTACTCGTCACATTATTTGATAATAGGCACCTCAGCAGTATTGCAAATCCACAACACCACTCCAGCAGCTGTTTTGAGTGGTAGGAACATGTCAGAGCAGTCATACAGCCCCTGAAATACACTCTTGAGTCCTTCATAAGCAGTACCAGCATGCTCCTTTATTTTCTGTCCTTGCAAGAGTGGGCCCAGTGGTGCACTGGCTGGAAGTGTACCAGCTGTCAAGTACACATTGTCCATAGGGGTTACAGATATCGTTGGAGCTACTGGCCGGGAAGCACTAGAATTTCCCATTGCTGGCTGAGGAGATCCTGAGCGACTGCGAGCCTTGTCAATGAGAGATCTGAAGAATGACCGTTTTCTGTGCGGAGGATCTGTCATATCAGTGTCTCAACAGGATTGCAGGGGGAGATTTGTGGAATTTCGGCTGGGGTTGAGCTTGGAGATTGAAGGAGACAGAAAGAGGAGCTCACCTGTGCCGTATTAATGTTATACCTAGCATAGACCATGTGGCACCCTGTCAGCGGATCATTCAAGGTGAGGGTAGGCACTGCCTTTAATCAGAACGACAGCGTTACAGTCTGACAGGCAATGTTAACCTGTCGTAAAGGTTGTATCACATGGCAGGTTTGTAGGAGCTCGTGGGACCATGTAGGAGTTGATGGGACCTTGTAGGAGCTCATGTAACCGATACCAGATTGCCTCCGCTTCGCTTCGGCACTTAATCTTAATATAACCGTTGATAGGAGGACCCCGGAATATGCCTGTAGACTAGATACCCCTGTCCAGACAAAAACAGAGCGAAATTTCGGATCCAAAAAATATGAAAGTGACCACCCGCCGGAAAAGGCGATTTTCGCAGTCAAAAAGCGTCCGGACAAAAATCCGGGTTTTCGGGTTTTGGTGGATCGGGCCTCCAGAGTTATGTTCCGGGGTCCCGTAATAGGACCATGACATGTAACATGATGAGACGCTGCCATGGTCCCACGAGCTCCTTATCAGAAGCCGGACACTGCTAGAGATATGGTTCTCGATTTGATCCCAGGCGTCAGATGTGCAGTCCGCATCTCGATCCGGAATCTATTAACGAGATTCCAGCTTTTTTTCAACCCTCTGCCCCGGTTTAGTTGCCGACATTATTTTGCTTCGAGCTGATCCAGCGGTCACTGGATCCTCAACGCTTGTTGCCCAGCTGAACGGTCGTAATCTGTCCATCTTGCACGGAGAACGGATCGGTCCCTCGTGCTTTAGAACGAACCGTCATCCCTACCTTATACTCCGATCATCAGAATTCGGTGGTCCTTATTGACGACATCCCAACTCGTATTAGCCAAGCCACACGATTGCGGGGCATGAACGGGAGGTCATATTACCGTTGGATCCTTGGCTTGGTACGAGAGCGACGCGTGAACATGAGGTACACCCGAGGCCATTCCGCTGAGTTGTCCCATCTGCTCAATTTAATAGAGAGGCTGATTACTACGGTTCGGGGTCACAACGATTTCCCGAGATGATACCATTCGCACCTACGCCGACATTTGCCATGGACGCGTTCACCTTGTATACCAAAGCGGACGCTCAGGATGGAGTGGAGTATGTCGGTGACAGGGGTGCGTTCTTCTCCTTTTTTATCTCTTTCGGTCAGAACAATGCGGCGAATGACACTTTGCGCCGCGCCTCCCTGGTGCTCTTCTCGCTTCTATACACGTCGTTGCCATGCACAGCGTTTCTCTCCTAGAGATAGTAAGCGACACTTGCAAGTGAAAGTTCAATTAAGCGTTCCGACAAGACTTCCCTGAACGATCCCTGAAATACTTTCCGAGGTTGATGATGCAATTGGGAAAGTGAATTCTTAGATGGGGAAAAAAATTGAGGACGATCCAATCCCACTCGGGTGCGGGGAGTCGAACCCCGGAATGCCAGATAAATTGCGTCTAGTTCGCATAAATCCCGGCAGTGCTCTTACACCACATCCAATTTTTTGATTCGTTCCTTGCTTCGTGAAGTCGCTGACGAACTGGAGAAAAAAATGGGTGGGTGAGATAAAATTGATAGATCAAGAGTGAAAACGCCATTCACCTAAAAAATATTCAAGGTTATCCTTTACCTTAACGGTGAAGCAAGCGCTCCGATGAGGCTTCTCTGCGTGGGCTGTGAAATTAATGCAATTCAAAAGAAATCGGCACTTCGATGGTATAAGAATTAGAAACGATGTCATAACTGCCGTATTCGGACGCGGGGAATCGAACCACGGCCGGCCGGTTAAACCAGTTCTTGGGTGCCGAAGGAGGTGGCTGGGGGTGTTCCTACAGTATATCCGACTTTTTGACTCATTCGTCGTTTCGTGAACTCGACGAAGAAGCGGGAAAGACGGGTGATGAGCAAGACGAAATTGAGGCATGAAGAACTCTACCTGCAAAAATTTAAGGACACCGGCAATTGCCTAGGAGGTTGAAGTACTTAAAAACGTTCCGATAAGGCTTCCCTGCGCGATCTAGGAGATCCTGAGTTCGATGATACAATTCGAAAGAAATTAATCCGTTGCAGCGGCAAAAAGATACACAAGAGGATTTTAGTTCGGACGCGGGGGAGTCAAACCCCGGACTGCCAGTGAAACGTCTGGCCCCGGCATAAGTTAGCATTGTTCTTGTATCACGTCTGATTCTTTTCTTTGCTTATTCCTGCGTGGAGGCGACGAGAAATGACGGGTAGAAACCTAAACTCACCGGGATAGAAGTCAGACGGACGGTCCTGTAATTAGATAAGCTAGCGGCAAATCCGTGCAATTGAGGAATAACCCATCCATGGCAGCACTTTCGTGGATACCAGTCACTCTCGACGCACGCCTTTGCTTCCGCTCAAACGGTCTCTCCCGCAGGCGTGGAGCAATGGTGGGACATATGACGGACGGACGGTGGTGGTGGTGGCACGCCGGATCGTCATCGTTGTCGGGTTTGTACCTTTACTATCCTCGTTCGCATGCTCACACTGCTTTTATTTGCAGGCTGACATCTGTGTCAGACACGGAGTGAAGATTGGGAGTCAGTCGAGTCCGAACTTTAAGTCCTGGGACTTAAGAAATGGGTCGCCTTCCCATCAAGAAAGCCAAGTAACAGGTTCAGCGGCAATTGCTACTGATGTTGAACTCTTCGTTATCTCTCAGAAACCTGACCTTTGTCTCTTGTCCGCCTCTGTCCGTTCGCATTGCGTGATGACGAAGTCTTTCGTCCAGGAATGTTGTAAGTTCCATTGTGACTGCGGACAAAAAATATCCGCCTGTTCTGATTGGAAGTGCCGCAGATATTATGGGCGCTTTTCACAAGGCCTTGAAGAATACCGGATTATTATGATCAGGGATGGGATATAAATTAAGCGTCACAGAATTCATAGCCTCGTATTCTTGTAACTCTGGATCTACACAGACGGAACCGAAGCTCTTTGGATATATGTATATCACGTAGTTTCTTCCCCGGGCGAGAGTCATTGAGTGCTGGCAAGTTGAACTAACGAGAAATAAAAAATGCTCAGGATGCTCATGATTTTCTACAAGCCATCACATATCACAATACTCTTCTCGAAAACTTCTGGGCAACCACTACAGGGGAGAAACACATGATGTATACATTCCGTGAAACGGCGAACATAAATGCCTATTCAAAAATCTCTGGGCCAAATCGTTGACACTACCTGTCAAAGATGACATCCATTAAGTCGCCGTGAATGCCTGATCCTTCACTTACTCTGCTATGACTCGGATCAGGTCACCAGTTTTGCCCCCAACTATCCGCAGCCCAGTCCCAGCCGTCATTCGTGCCCTCCAATGGGGAGTAGATCCTAGCAGAATTCCCAGGTGAAGACGCAGGGTAGTTGAGAGAGATTTCAAGACCGCGAGAGACAGCATCTTGCAGATGCAAAAGAATGTCAACATGCATAGGGCGGTTGAAACTAGCGACGACACGCGAGAGATAGCCCACACATGGGAGTTGATGTGCCGTTCTAGACTGGACAAATTGTAAGAGCGTCTCATCGGATGCAGCACTGAAATTCTGGAACTGGATGGATTCCAGAAGGGGGCAAACTACAGAGTTCGATCCCGGGGAGAGCGTCAGATGTTCGAGAAATTTCTCGTCCATTGAGGGGGGCCACGCAGAAATGCCTGTATCCTTGCAAGGCTCCTCCCAGATGACCAATTCCCTCAAATTGGGCATGCAAGCAAGGACCTTGAGAAGGCTAGCACTCTGCAATCCGCGTATGTGGATTGTGAAACACTGCAAAGTGGGAGTTGATGGCAAGAGTCGTACGAGTTCGAGGTCAGTGGATTGGTTACCACCTCTGCTCTCATAGTAATACAGGGACTGTAAATTGGGGAGGGAAACAATGCCGAAGAAATGAGATCCGTGTATTGGATTGCCTCTTGATATCGACAAGTGTAAAAGTTCAGGAAGAGAGAATTCTGCTTTGGACACAGAACCATCTAAATCCGCCCCAGTGTCGGTGACAGCGAACTCGCAGGTTTGGAGTGCTGTGCACTGCTGCAGAATTTGAAGAGCAGCAGGACATGTGAGGAAACCGTGCCAGGAGGAGGTGATTTTCAAGTATCGTAAGTGGTGCCACGATACTGAAACATCTTGGCAATTATCAATCGCAGGAAATGTGAGGCTACGGAGACTTTTGGTGGCCAGAAATGTCTGGCTGCCTATAGTGGAATCCTCCAAATAATTGATTTTGATTGTTTCCAACAATGGTACATCCGCTGAGGTCACGGCTATAAGCCGCGACCTTGCGTGCATGTTTCCCGGCCAGGACAATTCGATATTTCTCCATCGCCGTGAAACAGCAGTAAGTGCCTCCAGAAGTGGGGAGAAATCGCCATTGGGTTCCGACGTCCTGGAAGACACGAGAGATATATGCAGGGGCACCACCCCAGACCTTTTGAGCCAAAAGATCAAGCGATCCGTGAGGAGCTGGATTCGCGACTGATCTGGGATGACAATATGAATAGCAGCCCACAGACGTGGTGTCGCGAAGGCAATGCTGCGCCAAGATTGACAAATCTGGCACAAGAGAAGAGGGGCTTCTTGTGAACTCATTGCTGAGTTTCTAGTGGAAGGGAGAGCTGCCATGAATACGGCGCGCACTATATCTTCAGGGAGCCGCGCACTGGCGACACCAATGCGAGATGCGTGTCGATGAACTGCTTCAGCCGTTGCTGTTCTCCGCAAAGATCTTCACGTAGGGCGTCAAGACGCGCCAATTTGTCCGTGAGATCAGCGAGTGCTTTTTGTGGCCCCTCGAGAAAATCCCGAATTCCTTGGCATTCTGCGTCCGAAAGCACAGTGTTTGTGTGAAGGATTCCTTCGAACGGTGAATCCATGCCTTTGGGGATTCCAGGTCAGCTTAACTCTGCTTCATGGATGGTACGGACCTGCGATGGATGAGGGCTGAGACAGAGAGGGTATGTCCCACGTGGCGAAGTGATGGTGCCAAAGTTTGGCGCCTGCGCCTACCAATCACTGTTTTAGCCCCTGATGTGTGTGCACCCTGATGTGGAATTATCCATGATCCCGTCCAAATTCCGATCCCGTTCCCTCCGCAAAAGATAGAGGATACGTTTAAATACCACAGCCATGGGCTGGCAACATTTGAGCTCAATTAAAGCCCTACAGCGCACAAAAAGAATGTAAAGGAAAAATTTCGCGGCATTTTCCCACACACCAAAATGCCTGCCAATCCGATTCCACTTCTGGTTCCAACATCGGAACGTTCATATCCTCTACAGCTGGAGTCCAAAAAATCTGAAGATACACTGCGTTCCGGGCCCCCGTAGACCGAGGGTCTGTCCACATGGGTAGACAAAAGATACTCAGACCAGGTTGGCTACCTATTTCCACACCTTGTAGACACATCCAGTCTAGGGATGTCTACCATCTGTCTACTCATGTACACGGACCTCAGCCAAGGTAGACACAGGTAGGCCAATGTGACTGAGGGTAGACTGACACAGACATAGTTGGGCTCCCAGCATCCTAAGATGACCCCAAATTAGCAGTGTGAGCTTGGATGAAGTGTGTGTACTGGCAGAGGCATCTGCTTGAGGTATTATATTCTTTGATGTCATGGAAAGATGCAGTTTATTACTTGGGCCCTAATTGTTACCTGGTTTGTTGTGAGGGCAGGAGCAAGAATGAAAGTGAAAATTCCAAATTTTGCACATGTGGGGTAATAATGGTAAGCAAACTCAAGTTCAGTGTAGTTCTACCTATTTTAACCGCACGACCTAGACACGTCCTCAGTCCACCCCAGGACTACCTTATACTTCGTCACCGCCTGGCACACCATTCCATTTATTTTGTTCACCATGATGCCTAGAACAACTCAAAATTGATAAATTCATTTTACCTACATGAACTGACCTCCCCTGAGTTTTTAAGAGCACACAATTGTAGAAATACATCTACTTATTTCAATTTCTGAAGATGTGTCGCTATTTGCCACTAGCCTGAGAGTCCTCCGCATCAATTCTATGCGGCCGTCAACCTTCATCAATTTGTGATTGATGTCTCGGTTCTACCCGACATTCTACCCGATTCCACAGAGAGAATTGATCCCAACGGATCCGACATCCTCCTTCATTAGCACGGAAATTCGCTATTTTCCTTTCACATTACAGTAAAGATGTTGCTATCATTCAGAAGCACTTCAAAGCCGAGAATGTGGGGTACTGAGGTATTTCATTCAAATCGACAGTCACATGTCACGCACCCCTCTGTCGAGCACGAGTTTTGGTTGCTGTCACGCATCACAAAGGCCTCTGTCGAACCTCCAAGCCGTCACAAAGCCCTCAAAACTGCCTAAAAACTGCAAAAAGACGAAATTTTTCGTGAGCCCTTTCATTTCGTTTTGTTTGTGACTGAGCCCAAACTAAACTGAAACGGAAGGTAAACGTTTAAAAACCATTTAGGGCCTGATCAGGCGTGGCGCTACGCTTACGCCTGCGCTTGGCCTTGGCTCCATCAAAAAGCTGAAAGCATATTCCCACACGCTTGACGCGTTTAGTCACATCATGTCACAGATGTAAATACTTGTATACACACTTCTTACAGCCATCTCGCGCGTCGTCTGAGCCCAGTACACTGTCATGGCCCGTGATAACTCAGCTAAGGCACGACGCCGGGCTGCCACAGCTCTGGAATGCGACAGAACCCGCAAAAAACGGGACAGGCAACACAAAATCAGAGTACTTGCTGCTCTGCTGTGCACAGTCGCCGCTTTCACCGCGTCCCTCTTGCTGGAAACCCCGGAACGTATTCCGATGCATACCTCGGTGCTTACAGGCCAACTCTGGCTGTCTGAGCTTCTTCAAGGTCACCCAGACCGCTTCCGAGCGCAATTTGGCATGGCGAAACATGCTTTCTACAGGCTATCTTTCGAGTTACAGGCTTATTCGGGCCTCGTCTCCACAAAATTCGTGTCAGCTGATGAAAAACTCGCCACATTCCTTCATTTTGTTCGCACGGGGTGCAGTAGTCGTATGTTGCAGGAGAGATTCCAAAGAAGTGCGGAAACGATCCACAAGTACGTGTAATTCAGTGCTTTTTTGTAACAAAATTTTGAATGATGCGCAAAGATCAATTTATACGATCCTCCTCCTTCTGGTTGGGTCATTCTACCAGAAACACGTCCATCTCCCTGCAAACGAAACCCCTCCGGAGATTAAAGATAACTCAAAACTTTATCCTTACTTTCGCAACTGCCGCGGGGCCATTGACGGGTCGCATTTTCATGCCTGGGTTCTTTTCGGAATCTATGGCGCGCTACCGCAACCGGAAAGGCTTCATTGGGCAGAATGTTCTAGCAGCATGCAATTTTGCGATGCTCTTTGTTTATATTCTTAGCGGCTGGGAAGGCAGTGCATCGGACGCGGCAATTTTTGAATATGCGCGTGAGAGGGATTTCACTGTCCCCCATGGAAAATATTACCTGGCCGATGCGGGTTTCCCGCTCTGCGATGCTCTCTTAACTCCGTTTTGTGGCATTCGATATCACCTCAAAGAATGGGGTACGGCGAATCAAAGGTACGCAAATGAAGTTTGTATTATTGCGGCTGGCCAAATAAATTTTATAGACCACAAAATCGAGAAGAACTCTTCAATCTTCGGCATGCACAGGCCCGAAATATCGTCGAACGTATCTTGGGTGTTGCAAAACGTCGATTTGGGGTATTTAGCCGAGCACCCGAATACCCAATCGAGATGCAGTCCATGCTAATTCCGGCAATCGGCGCACTTCACAATTTCTTGCGCATTCATGATCGCACCGACGAGGCACAGGATCTGGGGGTGCACGAGCTTCAAAGGGAGGGCTCGAGCAGCTTCACTGACTTCATCCAGGACCATGCTGAGCCTCGCCAAATTCTGCCTGAAGAGCTCGGAATGCAGATCAACGATGCAGAATGCACTCGTGCCTCAAACCGAAGGGACCGCATTGCCCAAAAAATGTGGGAGGATTATCAGGCATACATTGTGCAGTGTGGGCAGGCCGAATAGGTAGAATACTTGTATTTTTCTTTTAGCTACAAGCTCTTCGGTGTCTCATTCATAACGGGAAGCAACACATAGATAGATTAAAAAGTAGCCACACTACCGACAGGGCAAAGGGTATATCGAGAATAATATTCAATTAAAGTTCAGTCTCAGTAAGAATGTTACGAATGAATGCAGTGCGGCGAGTCTTTTTGGGGTCATTGATGTACGTACGTGCGACATCTTTCTCCTTCGTGAAGAGGCGCATCACGACCGGCTCCTCTCCAGCAGAGAATTCCCCATCCTCATCCATCATCTCGATGCCACGCTTGGTGACATCGGGGCTCGGGGGAGGAACGAGAGCCATTGCCACCTGCCGAAGCGCCCCAGCGATTTCGCTGACAGAGTCCGCATTACGCTTCGCCCGGGCGCGAAGGGGCGGCACCGGATTTGTTGGGAGATGCAGACGCAGCACGCTTGCGTGCTAGTGTGGTAGGTATGGGAACGGCAGGGGAGGATGGGGTGAGATCATCGTTGCCGACAAGAGTCTGTAAAGTCACGTCAAGGCTGCCGGATTGAAGATGAAAAAGAACCTACATCTGTCAAGGTGTCGCCAAAGACATCGGCCTGCGAGGACGACTCGTCATCGGCCGGTTGGGTGCTCCCATCCATCTGGGACGAGAAGACATCGGACAGTAGCTGAGACTGAGTGCTACCGGCATGGAATGCCCCAGCGCTGGTGGCGACCTTGCCATCCACAAGGAAAAGGATGTCGTCATAGAGCGGGAACGGCTTCCTGCGCCACTTCTTGGCGTTAGGATGTCTCTATTTATTTTTGTGAGCATTGAAAAGCAATAAATTTAGACCATACTTCGAGATATGTTTCCCAGACCTCGTCGGTGGCGGTAACGAGCTTTAGGCCCTCATCCCACCCTAATCCGGACAAATCCCGGAGCTTCCTGACCTCCTTGAAGGCACCTTTGAGCTATTAATGGTGCGTGGGCTATCAGTTCTGGACAGCACTGAAAGACAGATGTACTCACATTTGTCCAATGGTCGGAGCACTTCTCCATGGTCTTGTCACTGCTGCCGTTCGCAGTGAGGGCATCGGAGCAGAGAGGCCAAACCTGGGGCTTCCAGCCGCTGTCAGATTGCATGCCGGCAAGCTTGGCCTCGCGCAGTCTGCCAACGAGAATGGCGTCCTCGTGGTCCTTCCAGCTGACTTTTTTCTTTGGAGGCATACAGAGGGTAAGGAGTGAGTCTAGGTATCAAAGAATGTGGATTGGAAGGCGAGAGATAGAGAAAATTGCAGACAAGGCGCGTGACAGCCTTGAAAATTTTAAGCGGGCGGCACCGAGCACCAACTTGCTTGGCTTTACCCACGCTTCCGCCTTCCGAGAACGGACGCTTAGATTTTGGCGGGGCCGCTTGATCGGAGCGTCGTGCCCGATCAGGCCCTTAAACAGTTTGTAAACGGTATTTTCTCAGCACAATCAAACATCAATTTTGTAGTAGCAGGGAAACAATTAATAATCTAGGTACCCAGCCTTTATCCACATCTTTGTTAACATTGCCTTCATGATGGTCTCCGCCTTCATTGAGACCTGCGCCTCATGACACAAGTGACGTGACTTCGAGAACAGGCACTCCACACTGGTTCCCGGAATGGCGAAGAAGTCCATGGTCTTGGGAAATTATGTGCGAACTCCTGGGTCGTAATAAACAGCCAAGCGAAACAATATCAGCCGCATTCCAAGGCGCTACTCAACTTTCACCATAACAACAGTCCGTCATGGTCTCCGGCCATAGGTTTGGAAGGCAGGAAAAAATTGGCCGAGCTCACTGATTGCACAGGTTGGTGGGATCTCGTCGTCGTCTGTGTTGAACATGTAAACAGTTGTTAGCGGATGGATGGTTGGTTGTGCTGAGGAATTGAAGGGAGCAGGGAGGGCTTTAGTGATGCAGTAGAATTGGAAGAGGGAAAGTATCCAACCCTGAGCCTGATCTACATGCTGTATTCTACTTCTCTTTTATACTATTTTAGTGAGGCTGTACACTCCTGGTTTCATGTATGTTTCAAGGAGTGAGTCCACATGGTCCTTCACAAAACGGGATGGCGAGGATTATACTCGCCAACTATAATTTCCTTTTTGGGTGAGCGAAGATGTTCACCGTTCGGATAGATTTCCTTTTCCGGATCGAGTTCACTTCGACTCGAGGCCGAGGATAGTCTTCGGTGGCGATTCGCTTCACTTGCCATATTCCAACAACAGTGTCATCCGGGAATGAGGCGGAGGCTTCGGGGCGAGCTTGGGCATTGGAATTGCCTTTTTGGGCATGACTCGCGGCTTTTTCGTCGTCGTAGGTCTTCTTGTATGCCTGGAACACATGTGTGAAGAGAATTCGAGCGTACTCCTGCCGTTCTTCACCCTGGTCCAGCTTTCTGAACCAGGAGAGACCCATATATGGATGCAAAACTAATGTTTGTAAGGCTGTAAGTGATAAAAATCCGTTTATTCGTTTGAAAACCGTTTATAAATGTTTCCCATAGATCCCCAAACGGAACAAAAACAAAAACGGTTTTTTCCGTTTGCAAATGTCTACAAATGGAAACGGTTCGAGCCTTAAACAGCCCAGTCGCCTGTTACAGTGGTCGGTGTGGCCATCCGGAGTAACTCGGGACCGGAATGGGCACTGGACTGATTGTGAGATTTTATTTGATGAGACAGATAGTCCAATGGTTGTGCCGAGTGCAATTCCGGCACATTCCATTAACCGTTCTTTGAGATTTTGCTCATTCGGCAGCGCTCATCAATTTTCACCTGTTGATTCCTTTCTCCATATAGTTTAATTGCTCTCCTGCCCCACTTGCGCAATGAATTAACGCTCTTTACGATTTCCTCGGTCGGCGGGCCAATTGTCCTATTAACTTTATCCCCTTTGTGTTTTGCTCTGCTCTCATACTGCTGGTCCGGCGCACTTGCCCCATCTGTGTACACAGTCTGTTCCCACGGCATTCCATTGCAATTCCTCAGCTGACCACACTCACGACTCAATTCTCACTGCGCCACGGCTATTTCTCTCACTGCTCCAAAACTGCGCTACAATCTTTCTCACTGCAGCCGCATACCCGTGGCATGCAAGGGGGTGTCAACTTTCAAAAAATGGACATCAGGTTGGTTATGGGAGGCTGGCAATTGATTTTTGATTTTTTCTGATTTTTCCAATTTTTTCTTGACAAGTTTCCCACGGTTGGGGGGAAGGGGGGTCTGGCCAAAATTTTTCAAGAAGTGCTTTAATGGATGCGTTTATTTCTGAAACAATTGGTTTCAGTCGCCGGACCGACGGACCGAACCGGCCTGCCCACTGAAACTAATAGTTTCGGTGCTTCGGAAACCCTTCCCGAAACCTTACGACTTAGGGTTGAACAGTTTCTGCAGCTCCAAAAACCTTTTGTTTCTAGGAGTACCTATTCTGTTCCTGATACTTAAGGTATCAGGAATGTCATCGGGAGCCCCAAAACATCCTAGGAAACATCGCTTTTTCCAAAGTGAGATGACGCGTACTGAGCTTCGAAATGCCATCACGACTGCTATTGGCAGGCTGTCGATCAACGTTTGGTCCTCTGGTGAACGCGTTGAAGCCATCGAAGCGCGTTTTGATGGGGGGGCAGGGCCTAGAAAGGCGAGAGCATTTGGGATATGGAAATACCGCACAAATGAGATGATCAGTGGCATGATCAGTGGGATTTCTCAGAGATACCATCAAGCGGAGCTTGTTTCGGCTTGCCGGGTCCGTGGCGATGCATCCATTCCGTGCTAGTAAAACAATAAGCGTGCACTATTGCTCTGGTCCTACCGTCATTTATGATGATACACTCCGGAATAACATTTACACAACTCGCCATACCTTTATCTACATATCTTTGACCAAATCTGGACCATTTCCGATGCAAGTTGGGCAAGCATTCCTCGAGAGGAGAAGAATTGCATCGAAAATTCATAGTGGATATAGTATGTTAGTTTTAGTCCATGTCTGGGAACCATTAGCTGATTTATAGCTCTCTCAGATGCTCAAGGATGGCCATGACAACGAGTAACTATACTGCCGTGGACTGCCGCGCCGCCCATCATTGATGTCACCTCGCCAAGATCGGCAGCCAACAAATAGCTGCCGGTCAGCCGCTCGGCTTGTTACTTGCCGATGGTATTGATGGCGGGATGTTTTAGAGCATTCTTTGTGTTATTTCCGACTCCCGAATTCTGTGAGAAAGACGGCCAGTCGGGTAGCAGGTGGGCGATGGAAGGAAAGAGATAAAAATTTGATAATTTTTGCGGTCTTCGGAACACTCCGGTGATCAGTAATGAAATGATGCGAGCGCATCCTCGACACATTTCTCTTTTTTGGAAGTGTGTCGCTCTTTCACTCAAGTGCGACACATGTCGCATCTGCGCTGGAGTGTGTCGCATTCGAATAGTGTCATGCACTCGCATCTGGTATATCCTCTGCCATGCCGGGAGCGTTCCCACAGTTTGCCTAGTGCTGGAAAGGTTCGGTACGGTTCAGGCCTCAGGCTCCGCCGAACCTCGGGCCTGAACGCACGTTCAAGTTCGGTTCAGGTTCGAACGCGGTTCGAACCTAGAAACATACGACCTCCAAAAGTAAGTGTTTTTAGCGCCAGAAACGTTCCGTGAGCGTGTGCGCTTACCGTATTATCCTCAGTAATATTGCGGGTGGCCTTTCGAGTACGAGTTTTGTGCCTTAAGCATTGTTTTAGTTGAAACACAGGTCATGACAGAAAATGGTGTCATGACTCGAAGACGAGAACTCACAATACAGACCCAGAGTCTGGTTGTTCAAAGGCGGAAAACCATATTTTCTGACTATCACTGCGAAAAAATAGAGCTCTGCGCCCAAACTTAACTCAAAATCACTGTTGAAGTAACGGTAATCACATTTCAGGTTCAATGTCAGGTTCGGCGTTCGAACGCATCTGCTGTCCCCCAAACGCTGAACCGAACTTGCGGTTCAAGTTCAACATTTTCCTGAACCTGAACGCCGAACGCGCGTCCGGTTCAGGTTCGGTTCAGGTTCGGACCGATTTCCGAACCGAACCTTCCCACCACTAGTCATCGGCAAACAGTTTGCCGATGACGTCGTCTGGCTGAGCTGTGCCACTCCTGTGCCGGACCTTCACTGACTCCCACGGTCGGCAGAGGTCGCCATAGGGCGGCATGCCTGACGCGCGCCTGGGCTCTGAATGCAGTCAACGTAGCAGACTCGGGCGATGGAAATGTACCCACCCGCCGTTCCGCGTTAAACTCGCGGATCCGACACATAAACCTGTACTGTGGCGGGTTTCCGGCTCGAATTTTGCCAGGTATGTGCTTGTTCTTCCAATTAAGTAGCCGGGATTCTGCTACTGAATTGACTTCTTATCTTGTGACATCCCGCAAGAAGAGGGAGGTGACGAGATGGCTGTCGAACAGCCGTTGTATGCGGTCATACTAAGCTACTAACTCCCACCCTCTGCCCTCCCATCCCTCCGTCCCCAAACTTAAGCTCCAGTCGGAGGTCTTCACCGAGCGTCATCCAGCCATGCAACGAGCCTTCATGCTCATCCTTTTGGGCATTAATATTGTCCGCGCCGGGCTGCAGAACATCACGGTGGACAACACATCCCCAGATATCATCTACGGCGGACAGATATTTCAGTGCAACGCCGATACGTGCCCCGACGGTTTGACAGAGCGGCTATCCAACAGCTCAGCAACGATTACCAATGGAACCATCAGGTTTTCTTTCGCAGGTTCGATTCCTGTTTTTCTCTGAACAGAAATGTCCCCATCGATAATTTGATTCAGGTACTGCGTTCTACGCGTCCCTCGCCATCGTCGGCCACGTAGAGGCCACCGTGAACGGTGACACCCGGAATCTCAACATGAGTCTTCTTGATGTCATACCTGGTGGGGGGTACTTTGAAATATGGCAATCCAACATGCCCAATGCAACGCATATTCTTTCCATCGTACCGGAATCTGACGGGACAGTAATTGGGCTCGACCATCTTGTCTACACGTATGTGGTTTTCGTTTCTCCACAGCCCAATTTCAAAGCCTATACTAATGCTGGATGTGAAATCCACTTCGCAGCGCGCTTGCACTCGACAAAAAGAGCCACGTTGGTACGGTTGTGGGCGGTGTGATTGGAGGGCTTGCGCTTATTTTGGGGGTATTGGTCGTGGCGATGTTTTCCCGGCGGCGCAAGCTCATCCTGCGACGCAACCAGCGCAAGAGTGTGGTTCTGTGCGGTATTAATTCTGCTCGATACCGCCAGGGGGCACAAGCAAACTATGGAACAAACCTGTCTGTCTCAAGTTAACAAAAGATCAGATCATGTACTACTAGCTTTATTGTATTAACTCTGTTTGCCGCTTGTAAGAAACAGTCACTTGTTACATTCAGCGACAAGTATCCTACGGTGGGTCTGCGGATATTTCTTCCCTCTGCAGCGATGATGTCCAGGCTGAAAGTACATGCCATCGAAATTGGTTGTAAGAAATTCGCAGTACTCATCGTCTGTCAAGCGACATTGGGCTCCCCGCATTGACGCGCCCGGATATCATGTCCAAAGAAGCATGCAGAGTCATTGGAGCTGGTTGCAACCTGGATCCTGTTGGTCAGCAGTATAGTCAAGAGTGACTCGCAGAAAATAGAAGGGTAGTAAGCGACGGCTCAAAGCAAAATGAAGAGCATGGGGAAAACGTGCACACACATTTGATAAATCTACCGTGAACTGCTCCTCAAACATGAACAGCTTCCCGACGGAAATGATGAGCTGCGCATATTCTTCGGCTTCTGAGAGCGTATTAGTAATTCTGAGGTTTTTGTGCCAATAAGGCACGAAGGGCCGGCAAGCGGCAGGACCCGCTACCTACAATGAGTGTTTTATTCAGTAGTTATTCAAGCCCATTTGAATCAAAATTCATGCAACAAGCAATGGGGCACATTAAAGACTCGGATCTGGCTTGGTGTTTTTTCAGTATTAAGCAAAGGAAAGGTAATGGGCCCGAAGGTCAATAGGTCTCGCAAACAGCAGTCGAGCCACTATCGCCGAATCGAGTCCAGGGTCTCATTACATAGTCTCAGGTTATAGATGTTGCTCTCCGGAGCTCTCCGCAGCAACCTCTGTCTACTATCGTCTTCAAAATAAATCCTCCCTCCATCACCATCAGTGGCGTTCACTGGCAGGTCCAGCTGTGAACTCAAATGCGGAATCTTGAGAATTTAAACGAAATCAGGTCGACTACCCAAGAGACGCTTGAATGACCCTGATCTGCGACTGAGCTGCGGGGAATGACACCAGAAAATCAACGAGAGCTACAAAATCTTAGCCGAGAGCCGCAGAGAAGAAGTGAAGTTCATTGGCCATGTAACATGGCCAATGAACAGCCACCAGCTGCCGACATGGAGGCCAAAGCGCAAAAGTCAAAGCACAAAGATGCGAGATTCGATGATTGCCACAGATCGATCAATCGAGAAGACGAAAAGCAACACAGCCCTCCCAAATCTCGCAAATCTCTTTCAAAAAAAAAAGTTTCATCCCTAAGACCCACTACCTAAAGGTAGCGGGAACGAGGCCCGGGAATGCAGTGAACCTGGGGACGGAACACCTGGTTCAACGTGAGGGGGGAATTCGAAACCTGGTGAAATGGACCCGCTATTTTTGTCTTGGCACGCGGCATGGATTCCATCGGCGATTTTGTAGAAGTTATATTCGGTCCAAATGTCAGAAAGGTCACAAGACGAGTACGAATTGCACTCCTTGTCGTGCCTCTACGTTTATGCTCCAGCGACATTCGCTGCGGAAGAGTAGGCTCGTTGCCAGCCTAGTGGAAGAGGAAGTTCAAGAAAGGGGAAGAAATACGCGAAAATCACGAGCAGAATGCACACCGAGGTGAATTTGGGGATGCGATGTCGGACGCCAATCCGCAGTCTGCTCATCTGTCTCGTTGGTGGCCATTGGTGGCTGCCAATGAACTTTCCAGTTCCGGGTATATTACTCCCTCCACTCTCCTTTCCGATCGCGCCTCTCCTCGCCCTCTTCCCAGCGATCCGCGGCTTTACGCCAGAGTGCAGAGTGCAGACCCGCATCCGCTCCTGGGAGTTCCTCGCGGCTGTGGCAGCACACTAGTTCTGCAGCGGGCTTTTTGCTTGCGCGCACGTCGGCCCTTTGATGATTGCAGTATCGAGGTGGTATACAATCGGCAAGACCCCTGCGTGCGTGTCGGGTCCGGTGGGAGATGCACAGGGAGAGTCGGAGAGGACGGCAGGGACGGACACGAGCGGGGACGATAGACAGGTGGTGCTGTACTACTGAGTGCGTTCCGTGTGCCCCAGCTTGATGTGGACACTCTTTAGTGGAGTTCTTGCTCGAGGTCGCCGATACTTCGTCTCCATGGTCGTGCACACCCGCCCCCTCGATAGCGCTCGCTACCCTGCGTACTTATCCTAGCCTGCTTATACTGTATCATTTTGACCAAATGTTCAGGTGACGGTGACAGGGGGTCGTGAACTGAACAAATTTGACCTCGGTGACGGTGACATTGCAAATTTATGGCGAAAAATGGCGAAAAAAGCGCAAAATTTTCGTGTCCGGCAAATGTCGGACTTCCATTTATGGTAATTTTCTCATGATTGCCGAGAAATGAACACTGAGTCCAGTGAACATTTGTGGTGACAGGTGACACCCCGTGAACATTTGGTCGAAATGATACAGTAGTGGCAGATCGCAGATCACGGACTATAGCTGTGCTCTTACTTGGCTCACTCGATGTCGCTACGCAGTGCGCATCGTCATGATCACATCCATCTTCCAGAGCTCGCGTCTCGATGCATTATCTCTCCCGTTCTAGCATTGCTCATCGCGAGAGCTTTCGGGAGTTGGTGAAACCGGCATCAAAAGTGGCCGGCGGCCAACCGCCGGCCAGCTTATGTCATGTCGGAGTTCCAATCCGCCGAGCCCCAGAAGCACTTTGACAACGAGTGGCTGGCAAGGAAAGGTGCGCGATGAACGTGAAGATGGTGTGAACATTGGCAATGTCTTTGCGAACTAAAGCCATTGCAACGCCTGACTCAATGCAGTACGCCAACTCCGAGTAAGTAGCTGCAGCTCACAAGGGCGAATGTGCCAGCGCTCAGTGCTCACCATAGTAAGGAGCATTTCACTCTCATCTGAGTCGGTGCCTCATTTGCCGTGCCTGTGCACCTGCTAAGAGCAACGCAGGTGAGCGGCAAACAGTTACAGGGAGCTAGGCAGAGGCGGACATCCTGCGGCACGCACACACTCCCCGCGCAGATAGCGGAACCGAAACCTGGCACCAGGTGGAAGCGTTGAGCGATGCACCCACCAGCATTGGCCAACAATAGCAATATATTGCGTGGGAGCGGGCACAAGCGGAGGGGCGGCTTGTCGAGCATATTGTCATAGTTCAAACTCCGATCAGATGCTGCTGATCATGCTGCCGGTGGCTTTGCCAGTTTCGGCAATTCCCGAATTTCCTGCTCACCACAGTCTGTGGCAACTCACCATGCACGGATCCTCTTCACCCTGCCCACCCCCGCGCTTCCGCTGTCGCTGCGTGCTGATCAAATCTGTCTCCACTCGACCCCTCACCTTTTGCATCATTTCGTCCTCAGCTCGACTGCGTTGCTCTCTGTAATCTTAGCCTCTGCGGTGACCTCTGCTGCGTGCACTGATCTTCCTCCATGCAATCAAGCCGTGCTTCATAGTGCAGACCTGAGAGAGTACGTGGTACCAAGGCGTCGCTGTGTAGGCATTTTCACTGCCAGGTTGGGCAGCTGCGAGCCCATGAGATTCAAGAATATAGGCCGCGGCTGCCGAGTCCTTTGTGCAGGCCTTCAGCCGCAAGTACAATCCAATCTCGTACGATAATTGGTGCATGGCAGCACGTTCGTGGCTACCAGTCACTATTGATGCACGCCTTTGAGTTCAGAGCAGGTCTTCCTCCACTTTACAATGCATGATATTGAAATGCATAAACCTGACAATGCATGGGATTTTAGTGGAACCCACTCAGGAGGCAGAGAATTTGGCTGAAGATGCATATTGCATATTGCATACAACTTTCAGCCTGGATATGCATTGTTACCTCTCTAATTTGGTGGTTGAGACTCAATTGATGGACAATTTGGACCACATTCCAGGTTGAAAACTGTTTTGTTAAAAATGGCCTGCAAGGTCTAAGATACTCTTGTCTTCATTATGAGGTGTTCTGCAGCCATCTTGACCTCATGGACACAACCATTGACCTTCCATTTCAACCAAAAATATATATATTGATGGTATATTATACAATGGGAAATTTCTCCAGTTGCATATACCTGACAATGCATAGGATTTTAAGTCTCCAGGCTGTATGCATTGTGAGATAGTCAGCTGTATATGGATATCACCACAGGTAGTCCCCAGGCAGGAGTCATTTATTACTGGTGAGTTGAACTAACATGAGAGAGAAAAATTCTCAAAATGTCCACGAACTCTCTGAGCATTCATCGCCCCGAAAAGTTCTGGGCACCAAACCACTACAGGGCATGATAGATACATTTGTGAAATGGCAAACATAAATGCCTATTCAATAATCTCTGGGTCATTTAAATACTACAATTGTTGAAACCATCGCCTGTCAAAGCTGACAACCAACCATTAAGTTGCTCAGAATATCTGTGATTGCTTGCGAACTTTGCTACGACTCCGATCACGTCACCAGTTGTGCCCCCCAATTATCTGCAGCCCAGTCCCAGTTGTCATTCATGCCTTCCAATGGGAAGTAGATCCTAGGAGAGCTCCGAGGCGAAGAATCAGGGTAGTTGAGAGGAATCTCAAGACCACCAGAGATAACATCTTGCAGATGCAAGAGAATGTCAACCTGCATGGGGCGGTTGAAACTAGCAGCAACACACGAGAGATGACTGACATTTGGGAGTTGATGTCCAGTTCTGGACTGGACAAACTGCAGGAACATCTCATCGGATGTTGCACTGAAATTCTGTAATTGGATGGATTCCAAAAGGGGACACACTACAGAGTTTGATCCTGGGGAGGGCATTAGATGTTCGAGAATTTTCTCGTCCATTGAGTGGGGTAGATACCACTGGGAGTTGTCTATATCCTTGCAGGGCTCATCCCAGATGTTCAATTCCCGCAAATAGGGCATGTGAGAAAGGACCTTGAGAAGGCTAGCGCTCTGCAATCCGCGTATGTTGATTGTGAAACACTGCAAAGCAGGAGTTGACGGTAAGAGTTGTGTGAGTTTGAGATCAGTGGATTGGCCGCCACCTCTACTCTCGTAGTAGTGCAGCGACTGTAAACTGGGGAGGGAAACAGTGCCGAAGGAATGAGATCGGTGTCTCGGGTTGGTTCTTGATTTCGACAAGTGTAAAAGTTCAGGAAGGGAGAATTCTGCTTTGGGTACAAAACCATCCACCTCTTCCTCGGTTTCGTTGACATCCAACTCACAGGTCTGGAATGCTGTGCAATTCTGCAGACTTTGAAGAGCAACGGGACATGTGAGGCATCCGTGCCAAGAGGAGGCAACTTTCAGGTGTCGCAAATGATGCCACGACACTGAAATGTCCTGGCAATTCTCAATAGCAGGGAATGTGAGGCTACAGAGACTTTCTGTGGCCAGAAATGTCTGGCTGCCTATAGTGGAATCCTCCAAATAATTGATTTTGATTGTTTCCAACAAGGGTACATCTGCTGGGGTCACGGCTTACAGCCGTGATCTTGCGCGCATGTTTCCCGGCCAGGACAATTCGATGTTTTTCCATTGCCGCGAAACTGCAGTAAGTGCCTCCAGAAGTGGGAAGATATCGCCGTTGGGTTCCGACGTCCTGGAAGACACAAGAGATACATGCAGGAGCACCACCCCAGACCTTTTGAGCCAAAAGATCAAGCGATCCGTGAGGAGCTGGATTCACGACTGATCTGGGATGACGATATGAATAGCGGCCCATAGGCGTGGTGTCACAAGGGCAATTCTGCGCCAAGATTGGCAGATCTGGCAAAAGAGAAGAGGGGCTTCTTGGGAACTCATTGCTGAGTTTCTCCTGGAAAGGAGAGCTGCCAGGAATACGGCGCGCACTATATCTTCAGGGAGCCTGCGCACTGGCGCCACCAATGCAAGATGCGTATCGATGAACTGCTTCAGTCGTTGCTGTTCTCCGCAAAGATCTTCGCGTAGGGCGTCAAGACGCGCCAATTTGTCCGTGAGATCAGCGAGTGCTTTTTGTGGCCCCTCGAGAAAATCCCGAATTCCTTGGCATTCTGCGTCTGAAAGCACAGTGTTTGTATGAAGGATTGCCTCGAACGGTGAATCCATGCCTTCGGGGATTCCAGGTCAGCTCAAGTCTGCTTCATGGACGGTACGGACCTGGGATGGATGAGGGCTGAGACAGAGAGGGCGTGTCCCACGTGGCGAAGTGATGGCGCCAAAGTTCGGCGCTAGCGCTTACTGATTATGTTACGTCGAATTTAAACCAGCGGTGTATTTCTGGATGTAACATAATAAGAAATGAGTAGATGAACTGAAATAAAGGGATTCAGAATCAAATAACAACGCACTGGGAAAATTTGCGGGATATGAAATATTCGGTAGCTGCACACGTAAGTTTGATGGTGCAATTCAAAAAGAAATGGATACATGGATATGAAAAAGTATCCTGAAGATAGCAAAGTTATGACGGGGGACTCGAACCCCGGATTGCCAAGTTACATGTTATTGGGTATGTTGGCCAGAAATCGTGACCGTGTTCCTACGCCACATCCGATTAGTTCACCTTCCGTGAAGTCGCAGAAAAGCGGAAAGAACAGTGAATGGGTCGGTGAGATGAAATTGACGCACGAGGAACCCCACTTGTGAGAATTCAGCGACAGCGATTGAATTAGCCGCTCGGAAAAGGCTCTTCTGCACATCTCAGAAACGCTGTGCATGGTGCTGGTGCGTTTCGAAAAGAGAAAAAAAAGTGGATACTCAGAAGGGAGAAAAATATTTAGGGGATCGTTATTCAAATGCGGGGGATCGAACCCCGGGTTGCCAGTTAAACCAACTCCTGTATGCCGAAAGAGGCTGGTTCGCTGTGTTCCTACACCACATCCCATTTTTTGGCTCGTTCGTCATTTTGTGAAACTGTAAAAATGAATGGGTAAGATGAAATTAATGAATTCAGAATGAAAACACCACTCACGGAAAAAATATTCGAGGTTACTCCACCCTAAGGTTAGATTAACTGCTCCGATAAGGCTTCTCTACGTGGGTTGTGAAATTAGAAAAAGAAATAGACACTCCGAAAAAATAAAAACAAATCATGTCCCTAGGACTTGTAACCAATGCGACGACGCTTTCTCTCTGGGATCCCGAATACTGAGTTTGGGGACACAATTCTAAATGGACACTTGGAAAAAAAGGACATTCTTCACCTTCATTTCGGGCGCGGGGAGTCGAACCCCGGATTGCCAGACAAACAGAATCGTCGCTGTCAGAATTCTAGGCCGGGTTCCTACACCACATCCGATTAATTCACTTGTTCATTTCTTTGCGAAGGAAGCCAGAATGAAGGCGGAGACCAAAACTCACCTGGACGAAGCTCAAGGTTGTGTGGGCCTGTGGTTGAAGTTGAATGAATGATCTCGGTAGGCGCAATAAACGTACATGAGCATGTGGAAATTCAAGAAAAGAAAATAGCAAATGAGGAGTCGATCCTGGATCTCGATACCAATATAATAAAAACTGATCCAATACCTCGCAATCGTAGTTCGGGCATGGGGAGTCGAACCCCGAATTACTAGAAACTGGATGGTGTCACCGACGCAGGAAAGCTATCTGTGTACCGTACACCATGCTCGATTCCTAGTATTACAGATTAGTGTCGCAATACTAGTGAATTGTTGAATCTGAACCGAGGTGAAACAGGCTGGGGAACTTCATTAGCCGTGAACAAAAAATCCAACCAAAATGACGCATTACCTGCAAGGAGGCCAGATGGAGATAGATTGATGTTGAGGGCCATTGTATAGTGACTTGAAAGTGAGGCAGAGGCAAGCTTTAACTCGGAGTCTAAAGGTAAGACCACTGGGAGAAAGACGGGACTCGTATTATGTCGCCGTCTCCGCCCTTTACAAGAACTTCGGACTCACTTACATTACCATTAGATAGGACGAGTGTAGTAGACTGCCCAATGTACCCTACGCGGTAAGGGGAAAATAATTGGATTTTTTTTAAAAAAAAAAAAAAAAGACGGAACTCTCAAAGTTAGACTCAAACTTCTAATGATGCAGCGAAGACAATGCAGCGAAGGGATTCGGAGATCCAGGAGATCAAGCGAGGGTTGAGTCCCAGGACCGCGGGGAAGGATTAAGTAGAATCCGGACTCTTCCGCAACCGTTCCGTCCAGAAATCTCTCAAGAAATGAGTGCAGGCCCGAAAAGACGGCATGGGATCAACAAGATGACTTTAAATTGGAGTATCGAGCAAGCTTCACCGGAAAGACGAAGGCAACAGAGAGTGACGAATGTTGAGCGAAAGGAAAGAGCAAGACTCTTGCTAGCCTTGCTTGTTCGTGTTGACTGGGACCAACGCGGCACTGCCACTGACCAACCTCTCATCCAAACCACAATCATCGAAATAGAATCCATTACAGCTGTTTGCAAAATTGATGACATTCATCTAAAAATAGAAGAAAGAAAACAACTTGAACGCACCTGATTGTTTTGCCCATTTCTCGCTCAGTTCTCGGCCGATTTGCTCGAGCCCAGAGGCGTTCGAAAGCGGTTAATCGGGGATTCCGAACCATACCTAACATGTATAGCGAAGTCCCAAACTTGGTGACCTCAAAATCCGACCACCCGGTTTGAACCCACGGACAAAAAAGACGATTTCTCGGTCAATGCTGATCCAATTGCGTTGATTCTGGGTGATTCTGAGAGGGAGGGTGAAGGCAACCTCGGCAGTGCACTCAGAAAATGAAATACTCCTGAGGCACACCCTTAGGAATGAAATTACCTTCTCAGACTGAGAGTTCAATATTACCAGGTTGACTCAAGGCTGATTCAACAGCTGTGAGGGGCAAATGATTCGGCTCGATTTTGCCTTCCAAATGAGTCCCAATCCGGGCTGATCGGGGCGGTATTCGCCGAGATATGGCTCATTACGTCCTGGGAACATGCCAGGTGGTCCGAAAAGTGATGTAGGCAAATTTGGGTTTTTAGTGTACATAGCGAGCATCATTGCAAAGCCCCGCTCAGCCGCTTTCGAACGCCTCTACACTCGAGCAAATCGGCCGAGAACTGAGTGAGAAGTGAGCAAAACAATCAGGTGTGTTCAAGATGTTTTCTTTCTTCTATTTTTAGATGACTGTCATCAATTTTGCAAACAGCTGTAATTCCTGGTTCAAATCTCTATTCAATTTGAGCGAAATGTCGATCCGTCGGACTGTCGCCCTTCCTACTTCGGAATGAACGCGTCAAAATAAGCCACATTCTTGCTAGTCCGTTACCTGGCAATTCCCATTTTTCCGCGCTCAGATTTCCCAAAGATGCGACTACTACGCCAGAAAGGTGCCGATGGAGTGGTTCCCTTCAGTCTGGAGGTTATTTCGAACTCGGGTTCGGCTAGTGTCTGAAATCGTTGCGCCTTTGCCGTGAATACCCGGTCCTTGCTTTTTTCCGGACAAATCCAGCTGCTGTGTTCTTGGAAGAACAAGCAGGTGCAGGGATCTTCATAAAAGTCTTGGGTGTGTACGTTGATTCTTCAACACGCTCATTGGCCTTGGAGGATATTCTTTGATATAGGTGGCCACCGACTAGTGTGCGTGCTGCGTTCAACACACCTCCAGCTCCGCCATGCGCACAGATAACCAGCGGTACCGCCCATGGCCACGCATTGATGACTCGAGGAAAATCAGATGGACGAAAGCATTGGGGATCCAGGACTGCGAGCCTTTGCGCTGGGATGCGCGGGAGGCATTTGCGTCCCACAGTTGCACTGAGCTTCCGATCTGCTCACGATGTCATGCATTGTGCCATTCTCGACGGCCACACTGTCTATAACTGGTGCTGGGATCTATGTGTTTCGAGCGGGGAGTGAGATGCGCGCAGGAGTGGGGGCTTTGAATACGGCGGATGCATGAGGTAGTTATTTGCGTTCGTCCGTCGCGCTCATTTTCACTCGGTCTTCTTCCAGTCTTCTCGCCCTCATCGATCTTTTCCGGCAAGCACACTCAGCGAACCCGCATGGTTTATACTCGTAACCGCGCCCGATTTGCGCGGCTCGCAACTTGGAAGAGACAGATCGTGAAAGAACCGAAGCGGAGATGAAGGATGAATGGATGGACGGCACTGCTACATGAACACCCTGCTGAAACGCGGGAATCTAATGTACTGGTGAAAGTGGAAATCCATCCAAAAACACCAAATACAATCAATCCGATGCGCGCGGGTTCGGGGCTCCATACAAAATATATGCATGTTGCAATCCAGGTGATTAACGCGATAAGGGTGTGGGAAAAGGATAAATGATGATAGGGCGGCGCAACCAGCGCGCCGCCAAGTGTGTCGTACATGTTCCAAATCCACCTCCATCGGCTCTCTTTCCGGTCTCTCCTCCTAGTCCACTCCACCAACACATCGTCGAAACAAACCAAAATCCCAAACATGAATCCAACCCCAAACCAAACCATAAAGTCCAACAAGATCCAACTAAGAAACCAAAACAGGGGCACAAGACCCTGTAGCAGGACCGCTAGTCTCGCCAGCGAGAGCCAGGACGCTCCTGCCACGGGTCGGGCCGTGAAAGGCGCGCGACGATCCATAATTGGGCAGGGTACTGGAACCGGGGCTTGACTTTTGATGTGTCCACTAAGCAAAACCAGAAAAACCGAACTAAGAGGGTGAAAGGTGGGGTATATTTCTCCTTTTTTTTATCGAGTTTACATCGAGCTTTTATGCCTACACTGTTTGGGCTGCACAGCCAGTCACAAACAACTATTGTTCACATAGAAACCATTGTTCAGAAGAAATGTGTCCCTGTTTCCTACCAACGCGTCTCCCTCCCGACACGCCACAGACCAGTGCGCGTTGCTCCCACCAACCACGTGTCCGTGAACTCCTCGGCGTTTCAACCTACTCCCGCGAATATTCAGAAAATCGCAAAATCAGCCTGTTTTTGCTGATTTCACCACTGGACACACTGCCGGCTCATCATCTCCCTCTTTGGAAAATCCTGACTGTCCCCAGTCAGCCGTGCACCTTCAAGCTCCCTTGTGTCTCCAAATCCAACATCATGAACCGCAAGTTCGGGTCGTCCAGTATGACTATGCCCATTTTCCCGTCTTTTGTCCTGCATAATGCGTCACTAACCCCGTGCATCTTCCAGCAGCCGTCACTCGGCCCCGGGGAATGCTGCTCCTTGCACCTCTTAGCTTCTGGGTTATTTCGCCTGCGTCTCACATGCAATGTCAACCGCATCGCAGCACAGAAGTTCTGAGACCTCAGAACATTCCTTCTCGGCGAAACAGCTGCCCTCCAGCATTTGATTTGTCCCGCCTCTGATTCGTCCATGTTTCTCTGCTTTCCGTGCTTATTCTTGCGGTTCGGGAATCTGCGCGGTTGCTGGAGCGCCATCTCAGCCGGCTCCAACACCTTCCTCTGTTTCTCCGTCAAAAGCGGCATGAAGGGTCGCTTTTTTTTTTTTTTTTTTTTTGCGCGTTGATCCGTCCCCATCCGAATTCTTCTTCACAACTTGAGTCTCCTGGCTCAATCAATTCTGCAAGAAACTCGCAGCCAGCTCCGAATCCCACGGTTGTTGATTTAGGGCTGCCATTAGTCGTCTTTGAATGGTATGCAGTTCATCCCGAACCATCTCGATCTCGCTGCGCATTTCCTTATGCAGAGAACCAACATTTTCTTGTCCATCCCGGAGGTCCTCCAACCTCGAGTCCCTGTTTTCCTGCATGCGACGCCCAAGCATATCCATCTCGAGGCAAATTTATTGGTTCCTTGTCGCGGACTCTCTCGTTTCCTTTACCTGTCTCTGAATCGAGCGTAGCTCGTCTTGAACCATGCCGAGTTCGTGAAGTATCTCCTTGCGCAGAACATCCACATCGTCTACTCCGCTGTCAAATACATCCCGGCAGTCTCGTGAACTTGAATCCTCAATTTCGTGCATGCGACGCCTGAGCATATCCATCTTGAGGTAAATTTCCTCGTTTCTTGTCGTTGTAGCCTCCTTGATTGCCTTCAGCTGTCGCTGAACAGTCGCAGTTCATCACGAATGCTACCGGATTCGTCTCCGAACATGGCTGTTTCCTGCCATAACCCAACGAATCGGTCTACACACCACGCCGTGGAGGCGCTGATCTCTGCAAGCTCAGCTTTCATCATCTCGTTGCCATCAAATTCTTTCCCAGCAGTCCGGCTCGATTTTTCCAAAGATGTTTCAGTCACGTACGCGCGATCCTCGGTGAGTGCATCTACACCCCTGGCTGGAGTCTGTGTAAAACTCTCCACAGTATCGGTCTGTGCGCAACGCAACCTCGCCAAATCCCTTGGCTTCTCGTCGTTCTGAATCCCATGCATCGACGAGTGGTTTCGGGCTGAGATCTCCCCCTGGGCTCCGTCCGTCCCATCGCCTTTAAGGTACGAGAAATCCGTTCTTGCAATCGCCTCCGTAATCTGAATAAGGTCTTGCAGCGCTATGGCGTCCTCCCTTCGCCATGTGGATTCATCCTCCATCTGCAAGTCAATGCCGAGTTGTTGCAGCAAAACTGGCGCAATTTCCCGTTGTTCCACGGCTCTGCATACGCGACGAGCGAACACGGAATCCATGGTCCTCAAATATCTCGCGCATGCATCTCTGTTCGTCACCAATGCCGGCGGCCGCTGCAACCGCTTCACCAGCGAGCAGAACCGGATACCGAACCGTCGGAGTCTCCCCTCCTCGTTCTGTCTAATTCCACGAAACTCCGCGCAAAGCCTCTCCAAGCTTTCGCATCCGCCCGCCAAGTGCATTGATGGCTTCTCGGACACCTCACCCTTGATCCTAACTCTTCCAGCAGTCATCCAGCCATCTAAAAATCTGACAGCATTACCGGCGGCTCCTCTGCAAGCCGTCTGCTTTTGAGACCCAATATCCCCGTGAAAATCTCCATCGAATCAATCTCCAATAGCTGCACAAGACGGTGCACATTGCACAACTTATTCCTCCTAATTTCCAGCTGTGTTGTCGCGTTTCTCCCCTTTTGAAAAATGCTGAACGTCTTCAGGCTCGAGGCACGCGTCCTACGTTCCCGAACTCAACCAAAACACTGATATCCATCATGCCGGGCCAACTTTGATGGCCGTTCTTTGTCTTCCACCACCATTCCGCCGATATAAAAGTACCCGCTACCGATACCCGAATAGCGTTGAATATGAGCTAATAGTCGCCATCCAGCCCTAGAACCTCGCCGTTTGTATTCCTACCCTCACAGCATCCGCGCTCTGTACGTTTGGCCCTGCGATTCGAAGGCCTGCGCTGTCGCAGCCGTTCCATCGCTGCTTGCTGTTTCTTTGTCAAAAGTGGCATGAAAGCTCTCTCCTTCCGCTTCTCATCGTTTTTGGAGTGCCTTCCAGTCTGCATTTCCTCCTTCATCCAATTTAACAAGAACCCGTTAACTTCCTCGGGACTCGGTGAATACTGTTGCGATGCAGCGTCGCATATCTGTGCCTCCCGTAACCGCCTCTGAATCGTACCCGACTCATCCTGAAATAAACTGGGTCCGTTGAGCATCTCCTCCCGCGGATATTCAACATTTCCTCCCCCGCAGAAGATCCTCTTGTCGTGGGCTCGGGAGCATGACTCCTCGCGATCTCGCAGGTGCTGTCCGAGCATAGCCATGTCTACTCGAATTTCCGTAATTCCTAGGTTCGCAGCCTCCGCTAATTCTATGCGGTGTGTGTCCAGATCCTTCAACCGTGTTTGGATCGAGCGCAACTCATCACAAACATCACCGAGTTCGTCTCGGAATCGCGACGTCTCCTCCCATAATCCACGAATTTCATCTCGACACCATGTAGCCAAGTCATTCGCATCCTGCGTGACCGTGGTCTCCAGCCCTTGCATCCGCCCAACTAGCGTACCAATGGCTTCTTGCACATCCTCACCATTACTAACACTGACTCGTCTGTCGGCCATCCAGCCATCTCGAGAGCTTGACTGCACTGCGGGTGCGTTCTCTACAGAGTCTCCAAGATTCGGTTCTAGTGCAAAAACCTCCATTGTAGCGTCCTGTGATGACTGCACAACACAGTGCCACTCATGTAACGTATCCCTCCACCCTTCCAACTGCGTTGTCACATTTGCAACCTTCCGACTCTCAGTGAGAGGCGCTCTCTGCTCTGAATTGTAAGGACCATCGACATCCATCAAGTACGCCGCGTCCATTGCAGCAATTTTTTCTGCAATTTCAACCATGTCTTTCAGCGAGATCGGGTCCTCCTTTCGCCAAATATCTCCATCCCAAGTCTTGACACGGAGCTGCCGAAGCAAAACGCGCACTATCTGCCGGTCCTCAATCATCTTGCATACCCGCTGTGCAAAGACATCCTCCAATGTTCTCAAATATTTTGCACACGCGTCCCGGTTTGTCAACAACGCGGGCGGCTGCTGTAACCTTTCGAACATGGCACAAAACTGCACGCCAAATCGTCGCAACCTCCCCTCTTCGTTTCTCTTAATCCTACTGAACAACATACAGAGCTCTTCCAAGCCCTCAAGCGATCCGCGCTCGCGCTCAACTATCTCCGGGTGCAAACGATGAATTTCCATCCGGAATTCTGCATACGAATGAGCAGCCTCGTATGTCTTCATCTCCCTCCAAAGTAATCGCTTGCTGACGGGGAGATAGCTCGTCAGCAACGCCTTCCGCTCCTGCTCGTTCTCGACATGCCCGAGTTCGATAATGGTGTCGACATGCTCGAGGAAATCGAGGAGATCGTCAATGTTATCCGTGCTGAACTTGGGCGCGTCGGCATCCCAAGGACGCGGAATGTGAAACGGTGCGGTCCGGGTACGCTGCAGGGAATCCACCCTGGCGTCGTCACCGTGATGTACATCCGTACCAATAAATAGATGTTGTTTGTTGTCGACTCCACCAGCCAGCTGAGTGAAGCCGAACAACGGGTATAGAGTAAGTGAATGCGGCTCGAATGCCGGCTTATCTTTGTCAAACGTCTGGATGAGCCCCTCGCGGTGGGCTCCAGATGAAACGCGGGAATCTAATGTACTGGTGAAAGTGGAAATCCATCCAAAAACACCAAATACAATCAATCCGATGCGCGCGGGTTCGGGGTTCCATACAAAATATATGCATGTTGCAATCCAGGTGATTAACACGATAAGGGTGCGGGAAAAGGATAAATGGTGATAGGGTGGTACGACCAGCACGCCGCCAAGTGTGTCATACATGTTCCAAATCCACCTCCATCGGCTCTCTTTCCGGTCTCTCCTCCTAATCCACTTCACCAACACGTCGCTGAAACAAACCAAAATCCCAAACATGAATCCAACCCCAAACCAAACCATAAAGTCCAACAAGATCCAACTAAGAAACCAAAACAGGGGCACAAGACCCTGTAGCAGGACCGCTAGTCTCGCCAGCGAGAGCCAGGACGCTCCTGCCACGGGTCGGGCCGTGAAAGGCGCGCGACGATCCATAATTGGGCAGGGTACTGGAACCGGGGCTTGACTTTTGATGCGTCCACTAAGCAAAACCAGAAAAACCGAACTAAGAGGGTGAAAGGTGGGGTATATTTCTCCTTTTTTTTATCGAGTTTACATCGAGCTTTTATACCTACACTGTTTGGGCTGCACAGCCAGTCACAAACAACTATTGTTCACATAGAAACCATTGTTCAGAAGAAACGTGTCCCTGTTTCCTACCAACGCGTCTCCCTCCCGACACGCCACAGACCAGTGCGCGTTGCTCCCACCAACCACGTGTCCGTGAACTCCTCGGCGTTTCAACCTACTCCCGCGAATATTCAGAAAATCGCAAAATCAGCCTGTTTTTGCTGATTTCACCACTGGACACACTGCCGGCTCATCACTGCGGCAGCCAGCTCTCCATCGAGAGGAATCCATCCATCGCCTGGTCCCACCCTACCCATTCACCCATCCGCATTCGCCTTCCACTCTCCTTTCCGATCGCACTCTCCTCGCCCTCTTCCCCGCAATCCGCGGCTTTATGCCAGAGTGCAGAGTGCGGACCCGCAGCCGCTCCTGGGGGTTCCTCGCGGCTATGGCGGCACACTAATCAATCTGGGCTTCTTCAATTTGTTCGCGCGGATGTTGTTCCTTTGAAAATTGCAGTATTGAGGTGGCGTACGATCGGCAAGACTCCTGCGTGCGTGTCGGGTCTGACGGGAGATGTGCACAGGGAGAATCGGAGAGGACGGCAGGGACGGACACGAGCGTAGACGATAGACAGGTGGTGCTGCACTGGGTGCGTTCCGCGCGCCCCAGCTCGATGTGGACACTCTTCGGTGGAGTTCTCGCTCGAAGTCGCCCCATGCGATCGACCTGTGCTTCATAGTGCAGACCTGAGAGAGTACGCGGTACCGAGGCATGGGTATCTTCGCAGTCAGATTGGGCAGCCGCGAGCCCCTGAGATTCAAGAATATAGGCCGCGGCCGCCGATTTTTTTGCGCAGGCCTCCAACCGCAAATTAAATTCAATCTCATGCGATACTTGGTGCATGGCAGGACGTTCGTGGATACCAGTCATTCTCGACGCACGCCTTTGCGTTCAGAGCAGGTCTTCCTCATCTGTTTCGGTGGTCTCTCCCGCAGGCGTGGAGCAATAGTGGGAGTCGAAGGAAGATATGACCAATGGTGGTGATGGTGGTGGCGCGCCTGGTCGTTGTTGTTGTTGTTGTCGGGTTTGTACCTTCACTATCCTCGTTCGCATCATGCTCACACTGCTTTTATTTGCAGGCTGTCATCTGTGTCAGGCACGGAGTGAAGATTGGGAGTTAGTCAGAGTCCGTACTTAAGAGATAGGTCGCCTTCCCATCGAGAAACCCAAGTAAAGGGTTCAGCGGCAGTTGCTGATGTTGGACTCTTCATTATTCCTTAGAAAGCTGGCCCCTGTCTCTTGTCCGCATCTGTCCGATCGCCTCGCGCAATGACAAAGTCTTTCGTCTAGGAATATTGTGAGTTCCATTGTGACTGCGGACAAAAAATATTCGCATGTTCTGATTGGAAGTGTCGCAGATATTATTGGCGCCTTTCACCAAGCCTTGAAGAATAATACCGGAGTATTACGATCAGGGATGGCATATATATTGAGCTCATAAAATTCACAGCTTCACATTCTTGTAACTCTGGTTCTACGCAGACGGAACCGAAGCTCTTTGGATATATGGATATTACCGCAGTCACTCCCCTAGGCGAGAGTCATTGATTGCTGGCGAGTTGAACTAACCAGAGATAAAAAATCCTCAAAATGTCCGCGATTTTCTCTTAGCCTTCACATTGCAAAATACTCTTCTTGAAAAGTCTGGGCACCAAACCACTACAGGGCATGATAGATACATTTGTGAAACAGCAAACATAAATGCCTATTCAAAAAGCTCTGGGCTAATTAAATACTAAAAACTTTGAACCACTGCCTGCCAAAGCTGGCAACCACCCATTCAGTCACTGTGAATGTTTTTGGTTCACTAACTCTACTACGACGCCGATCAAATCACCGACTTTGCCCTCAACTATCTGCAGCCCAGTCCCAGTCGTCATTCGTGCCTTCCAATGGGGAGTAGATCCGAGGAGGATTCCAAGGCGAAGAATCAGGGTAGTTGAGAGAGATCTCAAGACCACTAGAGATAGCATCTTGCAGATGCAACAGAATGTCGACATGCATGGGGCGTTTGAAACTAGCGACAACACGCGAGAGATGGCTGACATTTGGGAGTTGATGTCCAGTTCTGGACTGGACAAACTGCAGGAGCATCTCATCAGATGTTGCACTGAAATTTTGAAATCGGATGGATTTCAGAAGAGGGCACACCACAGAGTTTGATCCTGGGGAAAGCGTTAGATGTTCGAGAAATTTCTCGTCTATTGAGTAAAGTGGATTCCACTGGGAATTGTCCAGATCCTTGCAAGGCTCGTCCCAAATGGTCAATTCCCTTAAATTGGGCATGTGAGAAAGGACCTTGAGAAGGCTAGCACTCTGCAATCCGCGCATGTTGATTGTGAAACACAGCAAGGCGGGAGTTGACGGTAAGACTCGTGTGAGTTCAAGGTCGGTAGATTGGCCTCCACCCCAGCTTTCGTAGTAGGACAGGGACTGTAAATTTGGGAGGGAAACAGTACCGAAGGAATGAGATCGGTGTATCGGGTTGGTTCTTGATATCGACAAGTGTAAAAGTTCAGGGAAGGAGAATTCTGCTTTGGGTACAAAACCATCCACCTCTTCCTCGGTGTCATTGACATCGAACTCACAGGTCTGGAGTGCTGTGCAATGCTGCAGAATTTGAAGAGCAGTAGGACATGTGAGGTATCCGTGCCAAGAGGGGGTAATTTTCAAGTGTCGCAAATGATGCCACGATACTGAAACGTCCTGGTAATTCTCAATGGCGGAGAATGTGAGGCTACGGAGGCTTTCTGTAGCTAGAAATGTCTGGCCACGTATGGTAGAATCCTCGAAATCACTGATTTTGACTGTTTCCAACAAGGGTACATCCGCTGGGACGACGGCTGTAAGCCGCGACCTTGCGCGCATGTTTCCCGGCCAAGACAAGTCGATGTTTTTCCATCGCCGCGAAACGGCAGTAAGTGCCTCCAGAATTGAGGAGATATCGCCGTTAGTTCCCGACGTCCTGGAAAGCACCAGTGATATATGCAAGGGCACCACCCCCAGACCTTTCTAACCAAATGGTCAACCGATCCGTGAGGAGCTGGATTCGCGACTGATCTGGGACAACGATATGAATGGCAGCCCATAGACGCGGCGTCGTAAGGGCAATTCTGCGCCAAGATTGGCAGATCTGGCACAAAAGAAGAGGGGCTTCTTGCGAACTCATTGCTGAGTTCCTAGTGGAAGGGAGAGCTGCCATGAATACGGCGCGCACTATATCTTCAGGGAGCCTGCGCACTGGCGACACCAATGCGAGATGCGTGTCGATGAACTGTTTCAGCCGTTGCCGTTCTCCGCAAAGCTCTTCGCGTAGGGCGTCAAGACGCGCCAGTTTGTCGGTGAGATCGGCGAGCGCTTTTTGTGGGCTCTCGAGAAAGTCCCGAATTCCTTGGCATTCTGCGTCCGAAAGCACAGTGTTTGTGCCAAGGATTGCCTCAAATGGTGAATCCATGCCTTTTGGGATTCCAGGTCAGCTCAAGTCTGCTTCATGGACGGTACAGACGTGCGATGGATGAGAGCTGAGATAGAGAGGACGTGTCCCACGTGGCAAAGTGACGGCGCCAAAGTTCGGCGCTAGCGCCTATTGATTATGTTACGCCGAATTTAAACCGGCTTTGTATTTCTGGATGTAATACAGTAAGGAATGGTGGTTGAACTAAAATAAAGGGAGTTAGAATCAAGTAACAATGCACTGGGAAATTTTGAAGGACACGAAATATTCGGGTGGTCGCATTCAAAAAGGGATGGATATATGGATATGAAAAAGTTTCCTGAGGATAGCACAGTTCGGATATGGGGGATTCGAACCCCGGAATGCCAGTTACATTTTATTGGGTATGCTGGCCAGAAATCTTGGCCGACCACATGCGATAAATTAACCTATTCTGCCTTATGTGAAGTCGCAGACAAGCAGAAGGAATAGTGGGTCGATGAGATGAATTTGAGGAATAAAGAACCTCACTGGCGAAAATCGGGCGACATCGATTGAATTAGCCATTCCGACCAGGCTCTTCCCCACATCTCAGAACCACTGCATCTGCTGCTAGTGTGTTTCGAGAAAGAAAAAAAGTGGATGCTCAGAGAAGACAAAAAGATTTGGGGGTTCATCGTTCAAAATGCGGGGATCGAACCCCGGGCTGCCAGTTAAACCAATTTCTGGGTGCCAAAAGAGGGGTTGAAGCCCAAGGCAAAGAACACAACACACCGAGATGAAGGTCAGACGGGCTGGCCTGTGAGTGCATTGGCCAGAAGCAAATCCGCAAATTTGAGGAGATAAACCAAGAGAAAGCCGCGAGCCCCCGAGATTCAAGAATATAGGCCGCGGCCGCAGAGTCCTTTGCACAGGCCTCCAACCGCAAATTAAATTCAAGCTCATGCGATACTTGGCCTTCCTCATCTGTTTCCGTGGTCTCTCCTGCAGGACTCGAAGGAAGATATGACGGATGGTGGTGACGGTAGTGGCGCACCGGGTCATTGTTGTTGTCGGGTTCATACCTTCACTATCCTCGGTCGCATCGCGCTCACGCTGCTTTTATTTGCAGGCTGGCATCTGTGTCAGGCATGGAGTGAAGATTGGGAGTTAGTCAGAGTCCGTACTTAAGAGATGGGTCGCCTTCCCATCAAGAAAGCGAAGTAAAGGGTTCAGCGACAGTTGCTACTGATATTGGACTCTTCATTATTCCTCAGAAAGCTGGCCCCTGTCTCTTGTGTCGGAAAAATCCTGTTTGGGTTGTAAGGGCTTGAGCAGGATTACCGGCTTGGAAGAGGTTGTAATGTGTTATAAGCCGCTGGCAGGGTGGCTTATATGGACTTGTAAGCCATCTCAAGCCGTTATCGGGCTCGTGATGGCGTGTGAAGAATTACCAACGGTTGAAACTCAAGACTGAATCAACTTGACAAGTTCTTTTCTGGATCTTTTGACTCTTTATCTTTTCACCTAAATTTTTCTCAAATATTTGGGGACCTTAATTAGATCTCTTTTCTGGAGCTCAAGCTAAAGCTTGCATTTGATTCGGAGTCCAGACTCCTACACAGGACTACAGCAAAACCGCACAGTTGTCTTTCTGTCTCAGCATGTTTCATTTCTCGTCTTCAGACTGTTAAATTTTTCAATGATAATATTTCAGGTGGCCGTAGTGGCCGGTACGAAGTGGCCAATCATGATAAGTCATTGAAAATCCGCGATTATCCGGCTCCACGCGCCAAAGAACAATGGCAAGTGATCGATGTCAGAACAATTGCCTCTCTTCCTCTCCCTTCACCTTCCCCACCTCACTTGCTCTTCCCAGTTCTCGAAACCCGCACTCTGTCTTTTACCAGGTCCATCCAAGACCCTATATCTTTCGTTACTTTCTTCTGTGGCATTTCTCCAAGAACTGTCTTAAAATCTTGAATGCCACTTCAAGTCACGCATCAATGCCACCTCAATGCCACCTCAAGTCGCTCTTTCGTGCCGCCCCTCAAGTCTCTCTTCAATGTCCCTGAAACATGTACTCTACACTGTCCTCAATTCCTCAAATGTTTCAAGCTTGTGGCTCTGTTCTCGGCATAGCCAATGTTGTGCACATGGCTTTATATTCTTTCCACCAGCCATCCTCGGGCCTCTTTGCCCCCGCAAACCAGCTTATCATTCTTTCAAGTGCTCTGAGGACCACACGATTCTGGTGTAGCGTTCACAATACAGATTTGATCTCCCACCTGGTGCGCGGTTGGCCTTCTTTGTTATTTCCTTCCTCTCACTCTTTTTGCAGTTCACTGATGGTATTACAACGGCCCTAAGCGCAAATCGTCTCCATTATCTCTCGAATCGTAACCCGCCGAAGTTGGATGGTGATGGGCGGGACCCTCTGGAGTTTGCCCTGCGCCAATCGCTGCAGCATCGATGTTTTACAGTGTAATTTTTGCAATGTGTCAATATTATTTCCCTTCCCCTTTTCTTCACTTCGTGCCACCCAGAATTTCCCACAAATGCAAGTATCATTATTATTATTATCTGAGTGTCCCGTTGCCCCCCACCACCGTGGTTCCAGGGGCCTGAAAGCCATCACAACTCCATAATGGCATGAGAGTGCTTATAACTCATGGTGTGGCTTATGACTGCATATGTGAACTTCTATAATGTGTTATAAGCCAGGTCCAGGATTATGGGCTTACAACGGATTGTGAGCATATATGAGCCGGTATAATCTATTTGGGATTTTTCCGACATGTCCGCATCTGTGTTATATCCGTGTCGGACCGGAGGGACAGAAGGCCGGAGACCGGAGGATTCTAGCTGGAGGTAAGACGGAGCTAACGCAGATCACCACAGGGGTCTAAGGGTGAGCGCCCTCTTCTTGGCTGCCAGACAGAGTAGGAGCGGAGGTCAGACCGGAGAAATGCGGAGGCAAAGCACGTTAATTAACAAACTGAAGTACATCCATGATCGACTACGTATTTATACAAAATCCGGAGGTTTCTGGATGTGGACGGAGAAGTAGGTAAAAGACAATAAGGTTGTCAAATAACAATAACAACAATAAGGAGTAGCATGTGGAGCATAGGGCATATGATCATAAGTAATTCTGGGGAAACGCTCAGAAGACTTCACTGCGTAAAAACCCCGGAGGATTGTGCATCAAACCATAGCATAATGCACAGGGAGTAATCGGACGCGGGCCCATAGGTTAGGACGTACGCATCCGGAGGACGGAGATATCGGAGATCTGGAGGTCCGGAGATTCCCGGACGGAGGTTTTCAGACGGAGATGTGCACGGACGTAACAATCTGTCTGATCGCCTCGTGCGATGACAAAGTCCTTCATCCGGGAATGTTGTGAGTTTCATTGTGACTGTGGACAAAACATATGCGCATGTTCCGATTGGAAGTGCCGCAGATATTATTGGCACCTTTCACGAAGCCTTGAAGAATACCGGAGTACTGAGGTATTTCATTCAAATCGACAGGGGGTGTGATGCGTGACCCGAAATTCCAATTCGACATTTCGACAGCGGCCGAATTTTGGTGTGACACTCCCCAAAATTTCGAAATTCTCACGAAAAATTTCGTCTTTTTGCAGTTTTTAGGCAGTTTAGAGGTCTTCGTGATGGCTTGGAGGTTCGACAGAGGCTTCTGTGATGCGTGACAGCGACCAAAATTCGTGCTCGACAGAGGGGTGTGTGACATGTGACTGTCAATTTGAATGAAATACCTCAGTATTACGATCAGGGATGGCATATATATTGAGCTCATAAAATTCATAGCTTCAAATTCTTGTAACTCTGGTTCTACGCAAACGGAACCAAAGCTCTTTGGATATATGTATATCACGTAGTTACTCCCCTAGGCGAGAGTCATTGGCAAGTTGAACTAACGAGGGATGAAAATACTCAAAATGTCCGCGATTTTCTCTAAGCCTTCACATTGCAAAATGCTCTTCTCGAAGATTTCTGGGCACCAGACCACTACAGAGGATAGATATATTTGTGAAACAGCAAACATAAATGCCTATTCAAAAAGCTCTGGGATAATTGAATATCAAAATCGTTGAAGTCACTGCCTCCCTAAGTGTACAACTAACCATTAATTCACTGTGAATCTCTGCCATGATTGTTCACTTACTCTGCTATGACTCCAATCACGTCGCTAGTTTTGCCCCCAGCTATCTGCAGCCCAGCCCCAGCCGTTGTTCGTGCCTTCCAATGGGGAATAGATTCTGGGAGGACTCCTAGGCGAAGGAGCAGGGTAGTTGAGAGAGATCTCAAGACCACCAGAGATAGCATCTTGCAGATGCAAGAGAATGTCAACATGCAAATGGCGGTTGAAACTAGCGACGACACGCGATAGATGGCCCACATATGGGAGTTGATGTCCCATTCTAGACTGGACAAACTGTAGGAGCGTCTCATCGGATGCGGCACTGAAATTCTGGAATTGTACGGATTCAAGAAGGGGGCACACCACAGAGTTTGATCCTGGGGAGAGTGTCAGATATTCGAGAAATTTCTCGTCCATTGAGGGGGACCACGCGGAAATGCTCGTATCCTTGCAAGGCTCCTCCCAAATGACCAATTCCCTCAAATAGGGCATGTAAGAAAGGACCTTGAGAAGGCTAGCGCTCTGCAATCCGCGTATGTTGATTGTGAAACATCTCAAGGCGGGAGTTGATGGCAAGAGTCGTGTTAGCTCGAGGTCAGTGGATCGGCTGCCATCCCAGCCTTCGTAGTAGGATAGGGATTGTAATTTGGGGAGGGAAACAGTGCCGAAGAAATGAGATCGGTGTATCGGGTTACTTCTCGATATCGACAAGTGTGAAAGTTCAGGAAGGGAGAATTCCGCCTTGGGTACAAAAACATCCACCTCCTCCTCAGTATCGGTGACATCGAACTCGCAGGTTTGGAGTGCTGTGCACTGCTGCAGAATTTGAAGAGCAGCAGGACATGTGAGTACTCCGTACCAGGAGGGGGTAATTTTCAAGTGTCGCAAATGATGCCACGATACCGAAGCGTCCTGGCAATTCTCAATAGCAGGGAATGTGAGGCTACGGAGGCTTTCTGTGGCCAGAAATGTCCGGCCGCCTAATGTGGGATGCTCCAAATAACTGATTTTGACTGTTTCCAATAAGGGTACATCCGTTGGGGCCACGGCTATAAGCCGCGATCTTGCGCGCATGTTTCCCGGCCAGGCCAATTCGATTTTCTTCCATCGCCGCGAAACTGCAGTAAGTACTTCCAGAAGTGGTGAGATGTCGCTATTGGGTTCCGACGTCCCGGAAGACACAAGAGATATATGCAGGGGCACCACCCCAGACCTTTCCAGCCAAATGATCAGCCGATCCGTGAGGTGCTGGATTCGCGACTGATTTGGGACAACGACGTGAATAGCTGCCCATAGACGTGGTGTCGCAATGGCAATGCTGCGCCAAGATTGACAAATCTGGCACACGAGAAGAGGAGCTTCTTGTGAACTCATTGCTGAGTTCCTAGTAGAAGGGAGAGCTGCCATGAATACGGCGCGCACTATATCTTCAGGGAGCCTGCGCACTGGCGACACCAATGCGAGATGCGTGTCGATGAACTGTTTCAGCCGTTGTTGTTCTCCGCAAAGCTCTTCGCGTAGGGCGTCAAGACGCGTCAGTTTCTCAGTGAGATCGGCAAGTGCTTTTTTGTGGCCCCTCGAGAAAATCCCGAATTCCTTGGCATTCTGCGTCTGAAAGCACAGTGTTTGTGCCAAGGATTGCCTCGAACGGTGAATCCATGCCTTTGGGGATTCCAGGTCAGCTCAAGTCTGCTTCATGGACGGTACGGACCTGCGATGGATGAGGGCTGAGACAGAGAGGGCATGTCCCACGTGGCGACGTGATGGCGCCAAAGTTCGGCGCCAGCGCCTACTGATTATGTTACGCCGAATTTGAACCAGTTGTGTATTTCTGAATGTAACACAGTAAGAAATAGAATGGGCGGGTGAAGTGAAATGAAGGGATTCAGAATCAAGTAACAACGCACTGAGATAATTTGAGGGACACGAAATATTGGGGGCGGTCGCGCAACTCCAAAATACTAAGTTTGTTGTGTAATTCAGACGGAAGTGGACATATGGATACGAAAAAATATTCTCAGGATAACACAGTTCGGACAGGGGGATTCGAACCCCGGGTTTCCAGTTACACATTGTTGGGTATGTCGGCCAGAGATCCTGGCCGTGTTCCTACACCACATCTGATTAATGCTTCTACTCGCTCTCGCTTGCCGAGCAGCTGATCTTGCAAAAATCCGGCGTCACTCGGTGCGAAAGACGATGGGCCGGAGAAAGATCATGAGGGCTACGAATGGACGGCTGGAGATGCTGTTTGTAAGGTTTTCGCTCTCATGAAACAGATAAGCTCTTTCATTCGTAAAATAATCAGCAGCTTAAGATCCGAATGTCATCCCAAGCACGCGCATTAGTCCTGGAGGTACCTAAAAAGCGTCCGGTTCTGCGTTCAAACGCTTCTGACCGTCGAACTGAACGCCTTGAACCTGAACGCGGCGCTCAGGTCCAACGTTCGGCACGGGCCCGAACTGAATGCGAGGTTCAGGTTCTGCGTTCAGAGCAAAGTGTTCTCAACTTGAACCGAACTGAACCCTCCCAACACTAGCACTGAGATAGATAAGATCAATGGATTCAGAGTGAAAACGCCACTCACCGAGAAAATATTCAAGGTTATTTTCACCTTAACGTTGAAGTAAGCGCTCTGATGAGGCTTCTCTGCATAGGCTGTGAAATCAGTGCAATTCAAAGAGAAATAGAAACTTCAATGGGATCAACAATTAAAAACAAATCCGACCAGCGTATTTGGGCGCAGAATCGAACCCCGGATTACCAGCTACACTGGTAGGATTAGGTAAGAAATCCAGGCCATGTTGCCTGCCCCACATCCGATTGTATGGCTTGTTTCTTACCACGTAAAATCGCCGAACAAATGACCAAATGGGTGGATGAGATAAAACGATTCAGAGTGGAGCAACCCCACCCAGAAATTCAAGGGACCGACGGCCGAAGGTTGAGTTAAGCGTTCTTGTGCAGTCCATGAGATGGTGGGTTCGACAAGTGCAATTCGATTCGAGAAACTTTGGGTACTTTGAAAAAAGAGCACAAAGATACCCGCAGTTCGGACGCGGGGAGTCGAACCCCGGACCGCCAGTGAAACGTCTGCGCCCGGCATAAGAAAGCTGGCCATGTTCCTACACCACGTCCGATTATTTCCCTTGTTTATTCCTCCGCGGCGGCAACGAAAATGAGGGGTTGAAGCTTAAAGGAAAAGGATAAAACTCACTAGTATGAAGGTCATACAGGCGGCCCGCTGAGTGAATTGGCCAGAAGCAAATCCGTGCACTTTAGGAGAAAAAAACAAGGGAAAGAATTGGAGAAAACTGAGGACCCGCGATGCAGTACATATCAAAGCGCAGCCCAGGATCAATCATATGAAAAAAAGTCCAATTCTTTTCAACGAATTAGGTACGAGGAGTCGAACCCTGGGTTGCCCGAAACCATATGCGAGCTGGATGGGACGTAAGCTGGCTGTGTGCCGTGTACCATGCCCAATTTTCTAGTAAAAATCAGCGCAGCATTATGACTTCGATTGTTGTATCTGCATCCCGGTCAAAAGTCAGGTTGAGGATCTCGTATAGCCGGGAGTAAAATTCGGCAAGGAAATTTGAAATCACGGAAATCAAACCGAGGAATGTTAATCCAGGCCGAGGGAGGACAGATCAGGTCATGTTGTGGGCAATTGAACAAGGATTCGAAAGTGAAGTCGAAGCAAGCGCTAAAACTTGAAGCAAGACCACAGGAAGAAAGGCGGAATCCTCTCCAAGTTTTATCGATGTGGCGAGGAAATTCAGAGACCAACCGAGCGTAACAGGTGAGCAGGTTTAATATCTCAGTGCTCGGATATCGCTCGTTCGTTACCAGTCCCAAGACCGCAGTGAAAGATTAAATAGAATCCGCAAATGCTCCGTCCAGAAATCTCGCAAGAAATGAGGGCAGCCCGAAAGACGGCATGACAACGAGGAGATTAATTTGAGCTTGAGCGTCGAGAAAGCTTAGAAAGATGAAGGAAATACAGAATGACGAATGTTGGGCGAGAGGAAAGAGCAAGAGAGCCTTGCTTGTTCGTGTTGACTGAGACCATCGTCATCTTTGCCGAAGCGGCCGAGGCGGCACTGCCACTGACCAACCTCTCATCCAAACCACAACTATCGAAATGGAATCCGTTAATTCCTGGTTCAAATATCTATTGAATTCGAACGAAATGTCCTGCTTGCATTGTCGCTCTTCCTTCTTCGAAATGAATGCGTCAAAATAAGCTAGTCTGTCACCTGGCTATTTCCCTTTTTCGCCCTCAGATTCCGCGAAAGCTGCGACTACTACGCCCGAAGGGGCCGATGGAGTGCATCCCTTCGGTCTGGAGGCTAATTCGAACTCAGGCTCGGTTAGTTGTCCGAATTCGTTACGAATTTGCCATGAATAATTGATCAGACCCGGGCCCTTGTTTTTTTCTGGCCAAATCCAGCTGCTGTGTTCTTGGATGAATAGGCAGGGACAGGGATCCTCATATAAAGCTAGTCTCAAAGTCTTGGGTGCGTACGTTGATTCTTCGACACGCTCATTATGCGCTAATTCAGCCTTAGACGATATTCCTTGGTATAGGTGGCCTGCGTGCTGCGTCCAACACGCCTTCAACTTCGCCATGCGCACGGATATCCGCGCCGCGCATCGATGACTCGAGGAAAAATAGAAGGACGAAGGCATTGGAGATCCGGGACTGCGAGCCTCTGGGGACCACAGCGCTGGGCTTCCGATCTGCTCGCGATAGCATGTATATGCCATTCCCGACGGCCGTGCTGTCTATGGCTGGCGCTCGGATCTATGTCTCGAACAGTGAGAGATGCGCGCAGGAGTGGAGGCTTTGGATACGGCGGATGCGAGCGGTACTTACTGTCGTTGTACGCAGTCGTCTGGTGCGCTCATCTTCGTTCAGTCTTCTTCCAGTTGGGCGGCGCGACATCAAGCACGGTGGTGTACGTTGAAACGCACCGTACATGGACTCGCGGTTCGCTACACATATGCTTACTGGGAGTTGAAGGTTTACTACGTCGGGCAGGCAGTGGAGGAAGGGAGGAGGATGGGTGCTTTTCCCAAAGGACGGGCACCTCTCACCAGGCTTTGGATTCTCTCCAGTCAGTGCTTCGCTATTCTTTTGTTTTTCCATGCTACCTACCATGAGGCTGATGCTCTTTGATTTGCTTCTCTAAGCTGTCGCGTCGCTCGTCCCGGTTCTGCACCCTCGCTCTTGATGGCTACTACGGAGCATCCGTTTTGCATTCATCCTCCACCCGGATGACGGTGGGTGTGCGGGCGCAAATGGGGCACGCGTGCCTTTTACATCCGCTGACGCTCCTTCAGATTCATTCTTAAGCTCATAGGTGTCGCGGCTTGGCACACAGTGCTTTCGTTCTAGCTTAATTGCCCTGGAATGTTTGGCATCCCGTCTGTTTATCGCCGAGACCAAACCTAGACCAGGCGTGCGTGGAAGCAGATGCAGCGCCTCCGCAGTTTGCTCGGCATGTCGGATGGATGACCTCGGGCGTCGGGGAGGCGTACGATTAGCAAAGACTCCAGTGTGCGTGTTGGGTCTCGTGGGAGGTTTGTGCGGGGAGTGCGAAGTGTACTGGGTCGAGACTGCCAGAGATGACGACAAAGATGACGCAGGATGGACGATAGGTAGGTGGCCTCTCACAGCGTGCACTCCGTACGTCCAAGCTCTACGTCGACACTCTTCTCGGGATCCTCGCTCGGCGTCGCCGATACTTCAACTCCCACCGTACACAATTGTCCCCTCCTCGATGGCGCTCGCCACGCTAGGTGCGCCAGCCCATAGATCACATCGGTCTTCTAGCTGTAGTCCCAGCGTTACCCACCGCAGTCTATGGTGACTTGTACCACGTGCAGATCCTCCCCCGCCTCGCCCTCCCCTGTGCTTCCGCTTTCGCTGTGTACTGGCGACCAAACCAGTCTCCACTCGATCCCTCGCTTTTCCCATCATCCCAGCCATGCTGCTCTCCGAATCGTTGCCTCTGGGGCGACTATCTTTGCCTGTCTTCGGTTCGTACGATTTTTCTACCAGCGTCTTGGTTTCAGATGTCTTTTTTCTCCTACTTGCTCCGTTCTCCGGTTTTTGCCAAATGAAAGTTTTGTAGTGATTTCCCGATTTAGCCGAGGTGTCAACATGTGGAACGGCGGTCATCACTGTCTTGCGATTTTTGGCTAGGACTTCCGCTGTTTACTGTAGAAGTCCAAGATATCTTTGACCAAATCCGCCTAGAAAGCGAAATGCGCTGTGGGTGTTCTGGGCCTCCTTGTTGCTCATATTGACAAAAGCAATCCCACCTGCTTCTCAGGGCTTCTCCTCTACATAGCTGCACCTTCTCATCGCGAAAAATCGCCTGACCGACTTTCTCTCCCCAGCTGGAATGCACTCCATGTCTTCTGTCGTGTAAGTTTGGCGAGTGGATGACTTCCACATAATCTATTAATAACATAATTGCTGCCGATCCACTCCATTTGCGTGAGGGCAATTTACCGGCTACCGCTCGACATTTTTTTCGCTGCCAAGGTTGTTCCTGGCGTGGGCAACTCCTCTTTCTCAGATGAGAAGCGGCTCGAGTCCAAAAATAACGGGTTGCTTACACGCGGCCACATTGACGCAAGCAACGTTACTAGCACGTTGTCTACCAGACGTCTACTGCCATGCCTGAGTTCTGGTGTCATAAACGAATTCCTTCCTCTTCCTTCACCTAATAAAGCGCCCTTTTTGAGCTCTCCTCCCTCCTAGCATCCGGGACATGCCGATCACATTTGGGAACACGCTTTCTGGTGGAATTCAAGACATATCCGCAGTTTTGTCTTTGGTTGGGACAGAGCAATGCGAACAGCACGTTGGCTCAGCCCTTCGCGGCGGTGGCCATGGCGGCTATCTGTATGCCGCCATTACGCCCGTCTCAATTTTTGGGAGTCTTGGAGTGGCGAAGGCCGCACTGATGATCCTATTTGCTAGTCTTCCTCGGTTTGGGGCACAGCGACTTCAGCATGCAGGATTCGATTCGGCGGGCGACGCTGTCAAGATGATTACACTCGAGGGACAACGCTACGTCGCAGAGACATCCCTTGAGGAGCTTCTGAAAAAACACTTCATCAGGGACATCCGCGTACTTCGCATGAATGTCGCTCGGGATCAGTTCATAAAATGGAATTTCCAGCTTCTGGCTATGTCGTGCGGCATTGCCATAGTTGGTGTGATCCCGTACCTCTCGTTTTCCATCCACCACGATACCTCGTTCCTTCCGCTTGCGATTTTCTTTCCACTCTGTAGAGTTGTCGGTGGACTCCTTTGCGTTGCCGCGGGTCAATTGCTTCTACAATATCGCATTGCGTTAATTCTTCGGCAACGTATTCTGTTCAAGTTGATCGGCGATCCCTTAAAGCGGAGGAACGATTTGAAGATTCCCACAAAGGGCATCGTCTGGGACGAGGCGATTGCTTCCGAAATCTGCCTCTTTTCTCTCCATAAATTTCTGGCCGTGCCGGACAACATCACTGGTCAACAGCCCTTTATTGGGCACCTCCGTTGGTCGCTGAACCAACTCCACCGCAACTTGCAAGGCCTCAGCTTTGCTGCAGACCAGGTAAGACTTACACTGATCTGTTTCACGCCATCAGTGCTGAGGGTTGTTCAGGGAAGGACGGGTTTGGGATCAGTCGGACGACCGACGAGAAATGCCTTACTTTGGGTGCAGACGAAACTAGAACCACTTGTCACAACATCGTGGTTGCATTGGGTCCTCTGGACAGCCACCCTCCTCGGCTTTGGCATGTCACTACTTGGCTACATTGGCTGTTTCACGGTTGTACAAGACCCGCGCTCGACAACCACCGACATCTACATATGGCTTAGCCTTGAATTCTTACTAGCGCTATTTCGAATGGGAATATGGGCATGGAATCCTGCCGGTGATGATTCGGCCGGTCTTCAGATCCAGCTTGATTCCAAAGGAATGCTCGCCATGGAAGATGCAGAGCAAACGGACCAGGGACACACCGTCAGAATCGTAAACGAGACCGAATTCCTAACAGGACTCACAGCGTATTCAGGACCGGTAGACATTAACGCTATTCCCAGGATTGAGGGGTATGAGCCTTGGTACGCATGGGTCAAGAACGATACCGCAAGAGTTCAAGGTCGAGATGACGGAATACTTTGCATTGTTCTCAAGGGCCGGCATAGGCTGCTCTGCATGCAGAGCGATTCCCACCCGACAAATGCGGACAACGTCGCTGGTGGCCCGGCGTTACACCGCGCCAGCTTGGTTGAATCTGCTTTGCTCGGCAATGCAGTCCGCCTTCCAACATCGGGCGATCGCTTGAACGCAGATGAGCTTGATTCCTTAGGCTCACAAATCAGGGATGCGGTTTTCAAGCATCATGACTTTATCATGGCTATTAAAAACAGCCGCAATAACACGGTCACTGTAAATGTGTCCTGGCTTTTATCAGATCCGTGAGTAGTCTTTCAAGCTGCTGGTGAACCACGACTGACAGTTTCGAGCCTATCAGAGTCTTTGAGCGCAATGTCCGTCAGGATTCTGGTTATAGCGAGAAGCAAGATTTGACCGTCACTGTCGAGATCTTGAAGAAGACGATTGCCAGGATACTTGCGCCGAGGGGCCCGCTCCGTTACACCGAGTATATCGGAGCATACACGACCCTCAGCAATAATACCCGAGCATTATCAGCCCGTGAGTCTGATCCTTAAAAAAACTTCAACGTCCAGCTTGATGAATTTTTAGAGTTGTACGATGGGTTGTCGAATAAGTTGAATCAACACACTCTCCAGATCGGTCAATTCGATATTGCTTCAACCGGGGATTCAAATATGAGTCTTTCGCAATATTATGATAGGCATTGGGAAGTCTACTCCAAAGCAATACCGACTCTCAGTCGCCTTTTCACAATCCTCGACCGTAACTGGGTGAAGGACCAAAGGGAAGAAGGACGTGACATTGAGACTATTGCAAATGTATGTATCCACTATCTACACAGAGTATCAAAAGGAAATGACCGGATATTTTCCATGTTCAGGTTGCACTCCAATGTTGGAAGATGAATGTACTGGAATCAGAGAAACTTGTGGAACAGCTATCAGTATGGAATGGACCGGTCCAGGGAAACAAGGTCTCGATTGCCCGTTACAATCAAGTCAGCGCCTTCTTCAGGTCGCGGGATCTGGGCCCAGATGATTTCGAGCAAATGTATCTTGTGAGTTTACCCGCTGTTGTTTCACACTCGTATGCTCACATTCTATCAAGTTGCGAAGGGTTGCAGCCGTTACATTACGAGGGCACACGGGTGTGGTGTCGTCAATCGCCTTTTCCTCGGAGGGCATGCACATTGTATCTGGCTCGCTCGACAACACAGTTCAGATGTGGGATGCGATGACGGGCGAGGCGGTCGCCCAAATGGTGGGCCATAGGGACGGTGTGACCTGCGTCAGGTTCTCCCCTGATAGCAGCAGGGTTGTATCTGGGTCGCGCGATAGTACAGTACGCATCTGGGACGCGCAAAGTGGTGTGCTCATTGGGGTACTCGAGGAATCCACCACCACCAGTGGGGTTACTTCTGTCGAATTCTCACCTGATGGCCGCACAGTTATATCTGGGTCATCCGAGGGGACAGTGCGAATCTGGGATGCAGGAAGCGGCAGAATCCGTGCTGTAGCTGCAGGCCACGGCGCCGCGGAGGTCACTTCCGTGGCATTTTCCCCCGATGGCCGCAGGTCCGTATCGGGGTCAACCGACAACATAGTGCGCATCTGGGACACGGATAAACTCACTCTTGTTATGTCTTTCAAAGGACACAACGGTCCAGTTTATTCTGTTGCATTCTCTCCGGATGGCCGTAGGGTTGCATCGGGGTCAGGCGACAAGACAGTGAATATCTGGGACACCGAGCGCGGAGCCTTCATTGCGCAATTGGTGGGGCCCACCATGGCGGTCACTTCTGTTTCATTTTCCTCAGACGGGAGCCGAGTCGTGTCCGGTTCGCTCGACGGGAAAGTGCGCATCTGGGACGCAGGAAGCGCTGCCCTCATCCATGAATTCGAAACAGATCATGTTACTTCTGTTGCATTCTCTACGGACGGCCACAGAGTTGCCTCTGGTTCAAGTGACAAGAAAGTGCGCATCTGGGATGTAGACAGCACAACATTTGTTGAACCATCTACTCCAGTGAGGTCCCCAGGATTCTCTGCGGATGGTGGCCACCTCGTTTGAGAACTGCAGCACGAGTGGCAAATAGTTTGTATTGTAGATAATACGATAAGTAACAATGTCTACAGGTAAACGTAAGTATCTGTGAGATAAGTATCAAGGTGTAAACGTACCCTCAGTCGTGCACAGAGATGGGCAAGACTGAGGGCCGTTGCTATGTAGCTGCAATCTATATAGACGATCGAGAGTGAAATATATAAATAAAATAAAATAGCAACCTTCCGAAAGCAGCGCTGAACGCCAACGTCCACGAAAGGAAATACCTCTCGTCAACATGTATGCATTCCGCCATGTTCGTAGGACTCTTTCTCTGTCTCATACTTGCGCCGTTAATACAGTACTTGATGCCAAAAGCTTTCCATGGCTGCACTTCCTGAATCTGAACACGCTTTTCATTGCTCAGAATGTCCACAATATTCTCTCTGAGCCTTCACATTGCAAAAATACTCTTCTTGAAAAGTTCTGGGCACCAGACCACTACAGGACATGATAGATATATTTACGAAACAGAACATGAATGCCTATGTATTCAAAAAGCTCTAGGCCAATTGAATCCCAAATTGTTGAAACCATCGCCTGTCAAAGCTGACAACCAACCATCAAGTCGCTGAGAATATCTGTGATTGTTCACGAACTTTGCTACAACTCCGATCACGTCACTAGTTGTGCCCCCAATTATCTGCATCCCAGTCCCAGTTGTCATTTATGCCTTCCAATGGGGAGTACGGAGGAGGCTTCCAAGGTGAAGAAGTAGGGTAGTTGAGAGAGATCTCAAGACCACCAGAGATAGCATCTTGCAGATGCAACAGAATGTTGACATCCATGAGGCGTTTGAAACTAGCGACAACACGTGAGAGATGGCTGACATTTGGGAGTTGATGTCCAGTTCTGGACTGGACAAACTGCAGGAGCATCTCATCGGATGTTGCACTGAAATTTTGGAATCGGATGGATTCCAGAAGAGGGCACACCACAGAGTTTGATCCTGGGGAGAGTGTTAGATGTTCGAGAAATTTCTCGTCCAGTGAGTGAAGTGGATTCAACTGGGAATTGTCCAGATCCTTGCAAGGCTCGTTCCAAATGGCCAATTTCCTCAAATTGGGCATGTGAGAAAGGACCTTGAGAAGGCTAGCACTCTGCAATCCGTGTTCTATGTTGATTGTGAAACACAGCAAGGCAGGAGTTGACGGTAAGAGTCGTGTGAGTTCAAGGTTGGTAGATTGGCCTCCACCCCAGCTTTCATAGTAGGACAGGGACTGTAAATTGGGGAGGGAAACAGTGCTAAAGGAATGAGATCGGTGTATCGGGTGGGTTCTTGATATCAACAAGTGTAAAAGTTCGGGGAAGGAGAATTTTGTTTTGGGTACAAAACCATCCACCTCTTCCTCAGTATCGTTGACATAGAACTCGCAGGTCTGGAGTGCTGTGCACTGCTGCAGAATTTGAAGAGCAGCAGGACATGTGAGGGATCTGTGCCAAGGGGTGACTTTCAGGTGTCGCAAATGATGCCACAACACTGAAATGTCCAGGCAATTCTCAATAGCAGGGAATGTGAGGCTACGGAGGCTTTCTGTGGCCAGAAATGTCTGGCTGTCTATGGTGGAATCCTCCAAATAATTGATTTCGATTGTTTCCAACAAGGGTACATCTGCTGGGGTCACAGCTGTAAGCCGCGATCTTGCGCACATGTTTCCCGGCCAGGACAATTCGATGTTTTTCCATCGCCGCGAAACTGCAGTAAGTGCCTCCAGAAGTGAGGAGATATCGCTGTTGGGTTCCGATGTCCTGGAAGACACGAGAGATATATGCAGGGGCACCACCCCAGACCTTTCTAACCAAAGGATCAAGCGATCCGTGAGGAGCTGGATTCTCGACTGATCTGGGACAACAATATGAATGGCAGCCCATAGATGCGGTGTCGTAAGAGCAATGCTGCGCCAAGATTGGCAGATCTGGCACAAGAGAAGAGGAGCTTCTTGCGAACTCATTGCTGAGTTTCTAGTGGAAGGGAGAGCTGCCATGAATACGGCGCGCACTATATCTTCAGGGAGCCTGCGCGCTGGCGACACCAATGCGAGATGCGTGTCGATGAACTGTTTCAGCCGTTGCTGTTCTCCGCAAAGCTCTTCGCGTAGGGCGTCAAGACGCGTCAGTTTGTCGGTGAGATCGGCGAGCGCTTTTTGTGGGCCCTCGAGAAAGTCCCGAATTCCTTGGCATTCTGCATCTGAAAGCACAGTGTTTGTGCCGAGGATTGCCTCGAACGGTGAATCCATGCCTTTTGGGATTCCAGGTCAGCTCAAGTCTGCTTCATGGACGGTACAGACCTGCGATGGATGAGGGCTGAGACAGAGGGCGTGTCCCACGTGGCGAAGTGATGGCGTCAAAGTTCGGCGCTAGCGCTTACTGATTATGTTACGCCGAATTTAAACCAGCGGTGTATTTCTGGATGTAACGTAGTAAGAAATGACTGGATGAACTGAAATGAAGGGATTCAGAATCAAATAACAACGCACTGGGAAAATTTGAGGGACACGAAATATTCGGGGTGGTCGCGTTCAAAAACATGCGTTCAAGGGGTTCCTAGAATGGCAACCGGCGAGGCCCACTTAACCGGCCCCCGCGGGCCTAGACCGTTGGGCGCCTATTCAAGCGATGGCAAGCGCCCTAGCCATTGCTTGGCTAGGCGCCAAAAGGCCGAGGCCGGCTAAGCGGGCCTCGCCGGTTGCAGGTCTAGGAACCCCTTGAACGCAGTGAGAGGAATGGATATATGGATATGAAAAAGTATCCTGAGGATAGCACAGTTCGGACATGGGGATTCGAACCCCGGATTGCTAGTTACATTTTACTGGGTATGCTGGCCAGAAATCTTGGCCGACCACATGCGATAAATTAACCTATTCTGCTTTATGTGAAGTCGCAGACAAGTAGAAGGAACAGTGGGTCGATGAGATGAATTTGAGGAATGAAGAACCTCCCTTGCGAAAATTCGGCGACATCGATTGAATTAGCCATTCCGACCAGGCTCTTCCCCACATCTCAGAAACACTGCGTCTGCTGCTAGTGTGTTTCGAGTAAGAAAAGAAAAAGTGGATACTCAGAGGGGAGAAAAAGATTTAGGGGATCGTTATTCAAAATGCGGGGGATCGAACCCCGGGCTGCCAGTTAAACCAATTTCTGGGTGCCAAAAGAGGGTTGAAGCCCAAGGCAAAGAACAAAACTCACCGATGAAGGTCAGATGGGCTAGCCTGTAAGTGCATTGGCCAGAAGCAAATTTGCAAACTTGAGGAGATAAAAACAAGAGAAAGAATTCGAGAAAAATGTGGACCCGCGATGCAGTACCCGTCAAAGCGCCACCCAGGATCAATCATATGAAACAATTTTTTAAACCCTTTCCAAGGAATTGGGCACGGGGGGTCGAACCCCGGATTGCCAGAAACCAAAGAAAAGTTGTCTGGTACGAAAGCTAGCTGTGTGCCGTACACCATGCCCAATTTTCTAGTACAAATTAGTGCAGCATTACAATTTGAATTGTTGAATATGCATCCAGGTAAGAGAGTGAGGTTGAGCAACTCATATAAGAATTCAGCTATGAAATCACGAAAAGCAGATCCGAGGAATGTGGGGATTACCCGGAAGATAGAAGGACAGAGATAAGGACAACTTGACCACCAGCATGGACTCTAATGTGAGGTGGAAGCAAGTGCCAAAGGCAAACTCACTGGGAGAAAGGCAGAACCCTCTCGAAGTTCTATCGATGTGGCCGAGAAATTCAGAGATCGCGGAGATCAAACGAGCGTTAGCAGGTGAGCAGATCTAATAGTTCAGTGTTCGCATATCATTCGTTCCCTGCCAGCTACCAGTCCCAGGACCGCAGGGAAGGATTAAGTAGAATCCGGACTCTGCCGCAACCGCTCCGTCTAGAATTCTCCCCAAAATGAGGGCAGCAGAAAAGACGGCATGGCATTAAGGAAATAACCGTAAATTTGAGTATCAGCAAGCCTCACCAAAAAGATGAAGGCAGCAGAAAGTAACAAACGTTGAGCGAACTGAGGAAGGAGCAAGAGAGCCTTGCTTGTTCGTGTTGACTGGCCCGGATCATCATCATCTTTGCCGAGGGGCCAAGGCGGCACTGCCATTGACCCTCTCATCCAAACTACAACCATCGAAATGGAATCCGTTAATCCCTGGCTCAAACCTTTATTCGATTTGGTTAGAATTTCCTGGCGACGTCGGATTGTCGCCCTTTCTACTTCGAAATGAACGCGTCAAACATCCTTGTTGATCCGTGCCCTAGCTATTCCATTTTTTCCATTTTTCGCCCTCAGATTCCGCGAAGATGCGACTACTACGCCAGAAGGGGGGGGGCGATGGAGTGGATCTCTTTTAGTCTGGAGTCCAACTCGAACTTAGGTTCGGCTAGTTGTCTGAATTCGTCGCGAATTCGCCGTGAATAATGGATCAGACGCGGGCCCTTGCTTTTTCTGGTCAAATCCAGCTGTTGTGTTCTTGGAGGAATAGGCAGGGGCAGTGATCCTGGTATAAAGCTAGTCTCAAAGTCTTGGGTGCGTACGTTGATTCTTCGACCCGCTCATTATGTGCTAATTCGGCTTAGACGATATTCTATTCTTTGGTATAGGTGGCCACCGACTGGTGTGCGTGCTACGTCCAACAAGCCTCCAGCTCCATCATGCGCACGGATATCTCGCGGTACTTCCCATGGTCACGCGTCGATGACTCGAGGAAAACAGAAGGCATTGCGGATTCGGCACTGCGAGCCTTTGCACTCGGATTCGCCGGAGGCATTTGTGTCTCTCGAACAGGGAGTGAGAGATGCACGAAGGAGTGGACGCTTTGGATACGCCGCGAGCGGTACGTGCCTCTGTTATCTGCCTCTCACCCGTCGCGCTTATCCTCCCATCAGTCTTCTCGCCCTCCTCAGCCCACACAGCTCATACTCGTAATCGCCATCGAGTTGCGCATATACTCCTCCGCTGACACGCAGACAAACGCGCATCCGATATCATCCTCGTCACGACAGCCGGAATCAGCGGGATGGCGTCGCGCGCTCGGACGGATGTATTAGATTAGACGGAACGAATTGAAGCGCTGCTCTACGCACGCCCTGCGCACCCACTGCAGCTTTAAATTATGAAGAGGAGATCCGTCGTCTGGCCGCACCCTCTTCCGCTCTCCTCTCCCATCGCATTCCCATCGCCCTCTTCCCAGCTATCCGTGGCTCCTCCGAACGCGCGCGCGTTTTCGTCGCTCCTTACCCCGTTCCTTCATCGCTTTGGCCTCTTGCATGCGAAGTCCTACGCATTGATGGAGACCAAGGGATGGCGCGAAGCGGGCGCGCACTCAGACCGCACCGCCCGACTGTACAGACATATTTCACTCTCCTCAGAAGGCAGGATCGTCGATCTGTCCTCCGATGGTACTCGATCGGCTTCATCGTATTCCCGCTCTCTCTCGAGTAGCATCCACCCCACTCCCGTCCTCCCAGCTCATCCCATTCCCCACTACGTCGTCCTAGCAGTCCACGGTGCCTGCGACTCCGGTCCCGCGCGCAGCATTTTCATCGACTGTCTGTCTCGCACTCGGGCCGAAAGGCAAGGTTGCTGAGCCGGTGGAGCGCTGGGATCACGATTGCGCGCCATCTTTACGCCACACTGAGGATGGGCCGCTTGTGGGAGATCCTTGCGTGGATGACATTCCTTTAATAATACCGCTGGCGTATGGCTGCGAGAAGGGAAGAGAGGGGAAAGAAGCGGGTGGTGGTGTGCGACTCGTGCACCCGTTACTGGAGCGAGGAGGCAGAAGGGAGGGTCGAAGTGAACGGCGGGCAGACGTCACGGAGACGCGGATTACGCATGGTGATGTTCCACGCTGGTCCACCCTCACGATCCCAGCGCCGAAGTCGCCTGCATGTACGGCTGATACTCGGACCCTGGCATCCGCTCCCTCCGGTGTCACTCACTCTCCACGGACGCGCGTGTTATTTGCTTTATAGCGCCGCGCTAGCCCGAGGATCCGGACTACTCGACTGCTGCGCACGGCCGTCCCGCTCTAGATGCATATTATCTCGGGTGACTGCGAGCTGGGCGGCGCGACATGGTGTACATCGGGGCGTGCCGTACGTGGATAGTCGCGCTTGGGTGCACATCCGCTGACTGGGTGGCGAAGGCCTACTACGTCAGGCAAGCAGTGGAGGAAAGGAGGAAGGGTGCTTGTCCTAAAAGACAGACACCTCACCGGGCTGTGGATTCTCTCCAGTCAGTGCTTCGCTATTCTTTCGTTCGTCCATGATGCTGACGCTCTTTCATTCGGCTACTCTTAGCGGTCGCATCACATACTTGGTGTTTCTAAACCTTCGCCCCTTACCACTTCTATGAGTTTCACATCCATACTCCACCCGAACGATGAGGAGCGCAAGAGCAAGTCGGGCAGCGTGCACCTTATACGCCGTCTCGTACTCCCGCCCTACTCCTCCCTCATCGTCTTTCCTCCTCTCCGTCACTACCCCGCTCGCGCGGGGCATTCTAGTCGGCTTTCTTGACCGCCTCTTTTTCCTGGCCTGAGCTTCCGCGATCGCAGCGCGCAACTTCTTCGCGCGCTTGGGATCGCAGCGCGAAAGACGGGCCGTACTCCCCCTCTTGCGCGCATCTCGTTCCATGCGTCTTGAGAACGCGTGCGCGCACCGCTCTCTTTTCGTCCGTGCCACGGTGTATTCACCTCGAGCCAGTCATCGGTGCTAGGTCTCTCTTGGGCGAGGACGGGGAGCATGTGTATATGGCAACCGTGACGATGTGGGGAGCACTGCCCATCCGCAGCCCCTCGCGATTTGATACCATGCCCAGATGTGGATGGGGAGAGCGCTCCTTGTGGACCTATTGTCCGTGTCGCGTGTGTACGCGCGTATGTCGGTGCCTGCTACGCCCAGCGCGCTCGCACTCACAGGTCGAGAGGTCATCTTACTGCTGAGCTTGGCCGTCAACTTCCGCGTCGTGTATCAATGTATTCTCGCCTGCTCCCCGCCACGGACTCAGACTATACCCGCACTCGCTCGATGTCACTATGCCGTGTGCATGGTCATGATGACATCGACTTTCTCGACCTCACGCGCTTCCGCTCTCGCCGCGTGCTGACGAGAAAATCCGCCCGACTCGACCTCTCGCTAGGCCCCCCCATCATCCCATCCTCAGCCCGACTGCGTCACTTTCCGTACTCTTAGCTGTAACACCTTCCTCCGCCTCACCGTTCCCCGTACGAACGACCGGCGCTTCCACTCCACCTTGGACGCAGAGTCGAAGCGAATGGAAATTCAGATGGCGAGCTGACTGGAGTGGGACGCGGCTCCTGTGGAAGACCCAATCGATCCGCCCTCCTTCGCGTGCCAAATTTCCTGCGACAGATTGCGGAGATGCGATAAGACAGGGTCACACGTCGGGCCGACCAGTCTCGACGCACGCCTTTGCACTTAGAAAGGGTCTTCTCCGCGGTATATCTGCTTCCGTGATGTCTCTCGGGCAGGCGTAGAGGGAGGGACTCTCGATGGGAAGGATATGACGGACGGTAGTGGTGACGGTGGTGGTGCGCCGGATTGTCATCGCTGTCGGGTCCTTACCTTCACTGTTTTCATTCGCATTGTGCTGACGCTGCTTTGATTTGCAGGCTGTGATCTGTGTCAGACGCGGAGTGAAGATTGAGAAGTACTAGGACACCACGGATGGTCAAGACGAGGAGTGCTGCGTCTCCCTTATTGTCTGGAGTCTGAAATCTGGATCACCACCGGCACTGTAGGTGCCTTCGCTGTCCGCGTTCGCCTATGGTCCTCATGCTTCTTCATCGCTTGGCTGTATTTTCACGGATTGGCATGCAGGGGCTACGATCTTCGTCCTCATGCCCGCTGGAAGATGCTTTATCTCGTTCATCTCTAGCACACACCCACGTACTCGGCTCCCCTGTAAATCAAATATATGCGGTGGCGGGCGTCCTCTCACCCGAATAGTTGCGCGCGAGAGTATCAAGGCTCTATGCGGCGTATGGCAGGAGTGGGGAAGACACAGAGGACCGGACAGCGTTGGACCGGGCCCGAATGTCGGCGTCTATTCACTTGACGGGCGTCTATTTTCTCGATGGTTTATATCCTCGCCTGTCTTCGCTTGTACGGTTTCTCTGCCAACGTCTCGGTTTTGATGTCTCTTTCCTACTTGCGCACTGTTCTTCTTTGGTCTTTTGCCAAGAAAAAAAAACTTTCGCTTACTTCCCGATTTGGCCGAGGTGTCAACATGGATAAATGTGACATCACTGTCTTGCTTGAGATTTTGGCTAGGACTTCCGCCGTTTACCGTAGAAGTCCCAGATATCTTTGACCGAATCCGCCTAGAAAGCGAAATGCGCTGTGGATGTTTTTGGCCTCCTTGTTGTGCACGTCAACAAAGCTATCCCTCTCAGGCCGCCTCTTAACGGTGATATTCCGATTGAATCGCGCGACGAACAAGTCTTCCAAGACGACTGCGTGTCCAGGAGTTCGTTGTGTGTTCCAATCTGGGCGAAACACATCGGAATGACAGAAGTTCTGATGAGAATTGAGGGTGGGCATCTAATAGGCGCCTGACAAGGCGCTCAATCATTCAGGAACATTCTTCCCGTCCCGGCATGGGGCGTCGAAGTACGGGAATACAATATATATACGCACAGTAGCGCTGAGCTATCCACTTGTTCACGCCACCACGGGCCCCGTGGATGGACCTGCGAATGGCGCCCCGCGCGCCTTCTATCAACGTTTTCAAATAACTTATCTCGTTCGAGATTCCTCCCGCTCAGGGAAAAGTGTCGCGGACTCGAGGAAATCTTCTGTCAAGACTGGGTTCCATCTTTTCCAATACCTCTGGGCGGTATCTCCAAAGCAACCTCACCTCGCGCATGCAGTCTGATTCCGACATTTTGGGACCAATTGCAAACCGCGTGTGACGGTGGACAGATGGACGCCACCGACGGATCCGACTTGTTCTAATTACCATTAAGCGCCGACGAGAACCATAAAAATCATCGGCTGCTGGAGTCTTCCAAGTCGACTCCATACCACCCACATCCACCTGCCCTTCCAAAATGGCCTCAGATAATCAATCACAGCCGGGCACAGCCCTAGGATCCGTTGTTACCAATGGCATCCAGGACATCTCCGCATTTCTCCCAATTTTGGGAACAGACCAGTGCGAAACGCATTGCTGTCAAGGAATCGACCGTGGATTCTGGTATGTCGCCGCCACACCTCTGTCCATTTTTGGCAGCTTGGGAATCATCAAGGCTGGTCTCGTCACTCTAATCATATCCATCGACATCCCCAGTTTTCGTGGTCCCCGACTCCTTCACAATGCTGGGTTCTCTCCACCTGGCCTCCTTCGACAGTTGACGTACGTTCTTGACGACGACGACAGTATCTATGTCGCTGAGCAAAATGTACGATCGATGCTCCGCCAACACCGAGTCATCGAGGTCATTCCAAATCTTTACTCCTGGCCGTGGGTGCGTTGGAACCTGAAAATGTTCGCCTTCACCATGATTCTGAGCGCACTAGGGATATCTCCCTACGTATACATCATAATTCGCGACATCAACCCTCGTCCATTCTCCTCCACTTGGTTGTATCCCGTGCTTCGCGTGTGCGGCAGCGCACTAGCTGCAGCCATGATTCAACTCATCATCCAATTTCGACTCATGACTATCGTCCACCGGCGCCTGACCTTCCATGCGGTGAATCATATATTCAAGCAGGAGCACCGGGCGCCTCCCACCTGGTGGAATCCCGCCCTGCGGAGCGAAGACTGCCTATCGAAGTTAAAAGCGGACATAGACGGTATGAAAAATGATGGTCATATTATGTCTCTGGATTACTGACGACGGTCTTCCAAGGGTTTCAGCAAACCAGTCTGAATCACAGTTACCTTGAAAAACCTGGTGGTCTTGGCGGCGTGGATGAGCGCCTCGTCGGCGTCGGGCCATTCAAGCGTTACCCACGTGATGATTCCAACCCTGAAAGTGAAAGAAACATCCAGCCTATTGTAATCTGTACAGTTGCGTTTCAACTCGGCCTCGTCCTCGGGATGGCTGCTAGTGTATGGGGATACATCGGGTGCTTCAAGATCGTTCAATCGAGCACCAGTGCAACAGGTCCATTGGTTTGGCTAATCCTCGAACTTTTCCTCTCTGTATTGCGCTTGTGGATATGGGCATTCAACCCAGCCACAGACGATCCACCGCCACCCATCGTGATTTCGTCGGGGGATCTTAAACCTGATGCTCCGCGCCAGGATTATGTGGCACATGACATAGGATGGAGGTTGGAGGATGTTACTGTGGACATGCATGCGCTTGTCATTGATATCAGCTCGGGAGTCCATGGGAGCAGTCCACAATGGCCCATGTTTGAATATCTCACGCAGCATTTGGCTGTCCCCGAAGACCAAGTTCAACATATACGCGGATTTAATCCTCAGGTGATACGAGACGCCCTCCGCTCCCTGTCAAAGAACATTGCCATCCCCAGAGGCTCTCCAATCGTCATTTACATCTCTCACCACAGCGACAGGCCCACGGATTCTGAATGGATCGGTAACGTTGAACAGGGTTTGTCATACGCGACGTTCTTCGAACTTGTCCGCCGTATTTCGGGAACCAAGGGAGAGAACGTTGTAAGTCGCACTCCTTTGATCCTTATATGTGTTCATTCTGGATGCTCTTTGTAGGCCGTTATCCTTGATACAAACTTTCCTGCCCCTGGAACAAAGGCCGAACATGAGTCGGAGCCCTATGTTCTCCTGACAGCCTGTTCCTCCAGAGAGATTCCAAATGTAGACGTCAGCGGAGGTTCGTTTACATTAGAGTTACTGACTGCGCTGAAGCCAGCGGCTGTTGAAAAACTGTGTTACGAGGAACTGAGTTACGAGGAGGTGGTTAGAAGAGCAGCCGAGCATTTGTCAGTGATTTTTCAACCAATCCGGTTTCACTCGCATAGCTGACACCTCGTATTTCCGCAGGAAAGTCAAGGGCCAAACTCCAAGGTGTATGGGGATTTTCAAAAAAAGACAAATCTTCAACGGTATTCTTGCCCGAAAGCGACTACGCAGCGCGGAGTCCGATTCGACCAGCAGTTTGATATCTGCTACATTTGCAAGGCCAACGGGCGATGAACAAAACTCGCGGAGCAGCACGCATACCACGCTGCACATCAATGGGAATGCGAACGGAACTTTGCGGACCGCCAACGGACACTAACGACAGAAGGGATATCTGCTATTAACAGTAGAGAATACGTACCGAATCTCTGTACTTCGTTTTGTATTTCAACAAAAAAATCAATCTTTGTCCTCGTCGTCTTGTACCGGACGTCGGAACCAAGCAGTCTTATCTTCGCGCCTCCAGCTATGCAATTTAAACCGTGGCGACTGATTATTGATGTCTTCCGGTTCACCTATAGTCACCGGCCCTGCTGTTGAACGTGCCGCGAAGAATCATTTTGCTCATATTGGATAGTGAATCACATCAGGTAATTATCTTCATAGAATGCATTGAAACGCGTTGGTGGGCAATACCAAGTTTGAACCATTTCCCGAAGACAAACTCATCCTTCCAAGTCCTGAATTTAAAGCTTAAACAGAGTCGCCGGTCACAATGCCCTTCGCTGGCACATACGCCACAATACCCTCGTCAATGAACCCGAGCGCCAACGCTGACGCTCGCTCCGTGGCCGACGCTCAAAAAGGATGGTCATGAGCGAAGTGCCGTGAATGACCGCACGAAGTGACCACTCACTGGTGTAGAAATGGTCGACGTGGCTGGCAGCATAGAGACGGTACAGCGGAACACTCCCGCAGATTTGGGTAGTATAGACAAGGGCAGCGGTGCCCTCCCACTTGTACCCGTTGTTGGTTGTGAAGAAGTCACGCTCGACGGGGTTCGTCCTGTGGTTCATCTCGTCAGTAAATGCAACAGCAGGAGCGGAATCACGGTTAGCGACGGACGTGTAGAAATGATCGTGCGCGCCGGCACTATAGAGGCGGTAAAGAGGAAGGGTCGTGCCTTGCTGCGTCGGGAACACCGCTGCCGAGACACCCTCAAGAACATACCCGTCGTTCTCGACCGCCGTGATCACTTCAGAGGCGGAGGTTCTAGAAATTCGTGAGTGGTGCATAAAAGGCTGAGGATAATCCCCGGCACGTACGTGTAGAAATGGTCAAAGGCTGCACCATTGTACATGCGGTACAGAGGCACGACGGACGTCCCGCACGTGTCGCGTGCCTATAAGTAAAGATGTAAATACGAATGACGCAGTTTTAAGTAAATTCGTACGACGGAGACGGCGCCGACAGTAACAGCTGTGGCGGCAACGAGGAGGGCGAAAAAACACATCATCTTGAGCTGAGTGACAGGATAGAGCCGCTGCATGCAGATGGAAAATTGCAAGAGGTCAGCGAGCCCTTTTATACTGATGAAGTGCAGGCTCGGCTCGTGATCCATTGATTTAGGGTTGTGCGGTGCCTTTGCTTCAGTCGAATCAAGATAATTATCACCCCTCCTCTAGGCTTGCGGTTGGGGTAGGAAATTTGACACTTCACTGTTTTAGCCTCGTCCGATGTCAATCCTTCCGTAATCGACCTTGCGGTGCTGGTGAACCTAAACATCAACAAGAAAGAAATATTCCAAGTTCTATCACCCGCCAGGCCCGGACTACGAAAAGCGCAAACGACCAGATAATAGTTGCTTTGCTGGAGGAGGAGCGTGTTAACCAGTGGTGTATGTCAGTAGTAATTTCCTTGAATATATTTCAGATTCCAGATCGGTTGAGATTTGCTTGGCGCTGAGCCAGGAACTTGAAGATCAGTCAAAGGTGCGTGAGCCGAGAAAGATCATGGTTTTCAGTTGACAGCGACCGCGTTGTCGAGGTCCAGTACTTCAGTTCCTGATCTAGAGGTTCCGGCTATTGAAGTCGATTGACGGCTGCTGCGGATGAACACTGACGCTCGTTAGGAGAACCGGCTTGAAATATTTGGGGATAGCTACTCTGCAACTGCAGTTGTCGGGCCTTGAACGAAACACACGGCGTCGGAACAACTCTGAAGGATTCGAGTCAAGTGGCCATTGACCCCGTCCGAAGTTTCACGGCAATCCTTTGGCCAAAGGAAGGGAGCTCGCGGTGGTTCTGAAGGCACGAGAATCTGGACTCAATAAATATGAGGTTGGTTAATTTTAACGGCTGGGCCTTATGACACCTTCACCCAATGCACTTCTGAAATATCAGAGTAAGTACCACCAACAGCGGATGGGGAACTCAAGGTTCATCGCTTACCAACAATCTCCTGCTTTCACTGCCAGAATAATTCGGTCCAAATCGGTTCATGCATGACATATTAGGGCTCGGTTTGTATAAGCGGAGGCAAAAAGCATAATAAAACATATGCTTTGATGCAACTTTGATGCGACGGTTGTTGTACCACAGTTGTCGTACCACATGTTCCCCTAATGCGGAATCGAGATGTTCTAACTCCTTGGCAGGGCCCTGTTCAGTAGGCCATCCCTGGAGATGAGTATTAAGGTCGAGGCCTTGCATTCTTCAATAGCTTCAAGGTCTGGGCACTTTCATGATCAAGAGAGCGCAGGGCAAAGGAGATGCGGAAAAGTCGCGGACGCAACACTTCGTGAGTGACTGTCGATGGTTAACGACTCAAGGCTGGTTCCAAATAAGGCGTGTCCTAGAAATCTCATTAAGACATTTGTTGCACTGGTTGTGACCTCGGAGTACCAACCATTTCTCCGCGCTCACAGTGATCATTATGAATTCGAGCAATATTAGTGACTGAGCTCCGAGTCCAAAGATCATCGCTCGAGACTCGAAACAAGTGCAGAGACCGAGCCAAAGAGGGAAGCGGTCGATCCAGGGCCGAGATATTTCCAGAAAGTTTAGCTACGCCGTACATGTGTCAAATTCTGCGGAATGGCTGGTCCTTCGCAGCATCGGGGGAGACCGTCCTGGATTCTCGCGTGGAAAACCCTCAGTATTGAAGTTGCAAGGCAGAAAAGAACCACGAGCCAGAGATATTGGCGGGTTTCGCAATATGAATTGGAATATCCCTGCACGAAAGAATACAAGGGGCAGTCCGAGATGGCGGGAAGACGATCAAATCGTTTGCGGCTGAGGCCGGAGTGACTCAAAGGTCTCACGGTCTGTCCCGAGCGACTGAACCCGCTTCTGCCTCCCTTACGTTTTCCACATAGTTTCCCCATGTCTCGCTACTATCTCGTTCGCATATTATGGCTAGGCACCTATACACTAGCATAGGAGACTTTTCTGCGTTCGCGCGAGGGCCCATGGGAAATGTCGACATTCTCCGACTGAGGCGGAGTCCGGACAGACTGCTCTTGTCGAGTCGTCCTCTGAGACTCCTTTCTATTGCCTTTATCTTATGCTCATTCTCGATAATGTACTTTATCTACCGGGATACCAACGCATCCCGGGAATATTTGGGACCATTTTTCTTTACCTTCGTATTCTTTGAATGTTCTTTCTTGATTTAGGCCAGAACAAGGTCCTTCAGCGCAGAAAGAGGCTAGGTAGTCCAAGTGCTAAAGAGATGAAGGCTTCCAGTACAATAAAAACTGACCCCTGATATTCTTGACGCCTAGACTGTAAATAGGAAGTCGAAAAAGAGCTCGGAGTCTTTTCCAAATCATTGAACACGAATCGCTTTACTCCAGCAGCTTGAAGACACCATAAAGCCCAATTCCGAACTGATTTCATTTGTGGTATCTCAGAGACCGAAAGGTCTCGCTCCATCGTAAAGATAAGTATAAATTACCCGAAAGAAAACCATATGATCACTGCACAAGTTGACTTTTTGTGGAGCTGCCTTCCTGGAACAGAATCACGGCTGTTACTGCGTCGCATACCCCGGCGGGGCTTCTGGCCGTGCGCTCTCCGATGCCAGCCAGCGAACCTGACGTACTTCCTCCCGCAGGCTCTCGAGCGCCTGCATTATGTTTGGGTCTGAAGTGGCCCGAGAAAGGTCGGGTGCTTGCGCTCCCACAGGTAGTTGGGACGACAATACTTGACCAGTGGCCAGGCCTTCATGAGCCTGAGGTTCTTGACCTGGTACGAGTGGCCCGCCCCGCCCGGTCTGAGGGCTCGCATCAGATGATGTGTGCCCCTCACCGAACTGGGGGCATCGCCGTGGTCTTCTCGCCGCTCCTCGTCGAGACCATCTGTCCGGTAAACGAACTTGGAAATTGGGTAATTGCATATGGGTCAGACCGAACAGCCATGCTTTCCTCGTCACCCAAAGGGACAGAAAATGGTGTCACTTGCAGTGTCTTCGGGTTGCGTCGCCGACGCCAGAGGAAAAGACCCACCGCCGCGAGAAGTAATGCTATCAAACCGGCGATGACACCACCTGCGATGGCCCCAGTGTTCTGCTTCCTTGGATGGAGCTCTCTACCACCGGCGTTCGAGCTTGAGGTCGCACTTGGTAAGCTCGAGATGGAAGATGACGTTGGGGTAGACGAGCTCGGAGGGCCTTAAATGAGATAAGCCGATGAGCTGCCGCAGCTATAATTCTAAATGCGAGTTCAACTAACCGCCGCCTCCCGCTAGGCTGGATAATTCCGCAAAACCGAGTGACGGAGGTGTCTGCCGGAATACAGAATAGACACTGGTCTGAAGTATGATACATGAGCCAATGGCCATGGGACTGAGACAGTAATGCCCACCAGAAATGGAACACCAACAACCCAATCTACTGTTGGCTTAGCGTACGAATCTCTACTAGTCGCACTGGTGACAATAGCACCGAAGCATTGTTGGCTGCCAGGCGATACGGGACCGAGGTTCAGGGCTGTCGAACTGATCGGCCACGTTCGACCTCCGAAAGATATAGTTATGTTCAAATCCGTGTTACACGCTGTGCCAGCAACAGTCATCAGGCAAAATAAAGCTGAATCTTCCTTTCAGATCACTCACGAAATTGGTATAGACCCTCTGTGCCGTTTAGGGTAGACCCTGGCACGGCCGCCCAAATAGCATCCATGTCGGCTTGGGGCGCGAAGATAAAGGCAGACGCAGTGTCAAACACAGCTAACCTGTTTTTCGAAATGTTGACGGATTTGCCCTGCACAGTAACGGCTGCGGGGAGTCAGCCCGCCCGGCAGCCGCAACATTATTTTTGGGACGCACCTGCAATGTCGAGTGCCCAATATGTCGAGTTGGTTTCCGCCAAATCAAGATAATCAATGTCACCGGAGAAAAGGCTGTTGTTGACTCCACCAAATGTGATTGCGCCGCCATTGTGCGAGAGCCAGATGCTGAATTCCGGAGCGGAGATATCTTTTCCCTCCAGGATCGCTCGCCAGAAGGGCAGATTTGTCGTCTGCGCAATTGGAGCGAATCCCAACCCAATCGAACCAGAACACGGGAGGGGAACAGGCACTGGAGAATCAGGTCCTAAAGAGACTGCATAGTTCACCCACTGATCATTAAGAAGCCGGCAGCGGAGATTCACGACGCACTCACGGAATGCCGCGTCGGAAATGGAGTAGGAGCCCATACGAATCGTGTCGGTGAATATAAAACCCTGGAGATTCTGATTCAAGTTCAGTGAGATTTCCCCAGTGGATTTATTGACAGCCGTGGATGACTTGGAGGAATTGTATAGCGGGAAACCGGTTGGACAATCGAACACATCGCACGGTGCCGCAATCCAGATGTCCGGAAAGCCGGTGTCCACAGCCATCAGGAAAGTCTGCGCTCTGCGGCTATGAATGCCTTACATCGGCATAGAAAGAGCTGACACGCACGGGGTCCCGATACTAACATTGGTGTGATACACCAGTTCATATATGTCGGACCCAAACGATGCTGTGACGTTAACATCTGGTCGGGACGCCCTTCGGTGCATACCCACTGATAAGGTATCGGACGCATCGGTGAAGCCGTAGCGAATTCGAGTGCGTGCTGCAGCAGCGAGATAATCGCTACCAGTGGACAATGTTCGCGAAATATCTCTATGCTGTATTCCACTAAATGGAGAGTCCGCTCGTTCTTGAAGACCCGTTACGGCTTTCACATTCGAAAGAAAGACGCAAGTGCCTGTCAGAGTCACCAGGGTCCCGAAAACCATGTATGCTTTTGGAAAGTGAGGCTTCCTTCATGACAGAGGGTGACGAAATATACCTTCAAATGCGGGGGGTGGGGAGGTAGATGGGGAAGTCGAAAAAAATGCGATGGAGGAGGATGAAAAAAATAGTAATTGCACTGCATTCATGAGAAAGCTTTAGACATACGGAACATCTTCTGATAGATTGAAGCATTTTTGTGGTGGGAAGGCGTCAACGGGACATTCAATTGAGCCTATCTCACTGCACGAAACCTCGGCCAAAAGCTCGACTCCGAGTGGCTTGCGCACTTAATCCGCACACCAGAGCCTTGATCCTTCAATCGAGATGGAAGTGTGCTACCATAAGCTGTTTCATTGCCGGCGGCAAGAAGTCCATTTCCCCTCACTACGATCTTATGGAAGCAAATACGGATGCTGTTCGCACATAGACCACGTAGATCCGTTAACAGTCTGCCATGACGGCAAAGCTTAGTGCAAGTGCTATGCCGTAGGCAGACTGGTATAACTGGGACGCCAGGAATGCGAGTTTAGGGAACGGCCGGAGGTGGGTGAGGCTTGGCACAAGTATGAGGGAGAACACTGGCAGGGCGTGGGAGATGTTGTCGTCGAACAGGAAGTTCTCGTAAGGATGCCAAGACATTCTCGTCTCGTTTCTAATCTGGCTGGGCGCCAGGGGCGGCGAGAACTGGATGAAGGACGTACTCAGGACCCAGTGGGAGTGGGTGGCTCGGGCGATGCGACGTCGGGTGCGTGCGAATATCAGATGTAATTTTTTCGAGCGACGTATCATGCGCGGCCATATGCTGAACGAACGAACCAGTGCCTTGATGGATCTCAGATTAGTACCTCGACTTTACTGAGAAAGCGTAGCCGGGTGCGGGTCGCGCGACGCGACGGCTGCGCAGATCGAGGTTTTGCTGTGTGCAAGATCAAGTATGTGAATATGAACATCAGATAGTGTACGAGACCGAGTACACGCAGCGCTTGACGTTCAAAGTTAGCTGTGATTCGGATTCAGCGGATATATGTAGACGACAGGCGGTTTCGAATGACGAACCTATACTTGATGTGCGGAGATTTTGACCTTTCATTTAACTGACTGCATATAGTCTGGGGAGATGAAGGCAACAGCACGAGAGGGCGGTTAGTATAGTTGGCGACGCCGGGAGTTTGGGGAAGCTCCGTGCTTGTACCTGATACAACAAATTGTCAGGGATGAACGAGAAAAATGAATTCCTGGAACGTACCTCCTCCATGGATTGGCACAGCGTCGTTGTGCGATGAATTTCCACAGCGAGCGAGAATATAGGGGTGCAGGAAAGAACAGAATAGGAGCGAAAGATACATACCGGAGAGCGTGTGGTCCTGGGGAGGAAAAAGGGTGAGTGGGAGCGGCCGAAGGTGGGGGAGGCGTGGTATACGTATGAGGGAGAACAGGATTGTCATTGAACAGTTGTCATCAGGATGCCGCGACACGACTCTTCTGTCTGCCTGTCGTTCCTAAGCGTAATCTGGGCGGGGGAAATGCAGCGAGAATTGGATACACCCGCACAGCAAATCCGACTCCTTGAGATACGGAGTAACACGAATCCAAAGAATGGGACGCATTCGGGACATTGTGAGTGGCATGGAGGGAGGAAGCAGCGCCGATGTGAAAGCGCAACTTGGGTTCAGCTATTGTTCAGCTACGCCGTACATGCGTCAAACTTTTCCGCGGAATGGCTGGTCCGTCGCAGCGTCACGGACCCAGGAGACACTTCTGGATTCTCTCGTGGAAATCCCTCAGTATTGAAGTTGCAAGGCAAAGAGAAACCACGAGCCAGAGATCTTGGGGGAGTTCGCCGTGTACTCATGCACGAAAGAAAACGAGGGGTGGTCCGAGATGATGAGAAGATGATTAAATCATTTGCGGAGGCCGGAGTGACTCAAACGGTCCCACGGTCTGTCCCGAGCGTATTCAAATTCCGCCAAAACTTTTTCCCTTGCGTTTTCCACATTCCTCGCTACTATCTTACATATCATGGCTTGATATCTATACACTAACCTAGGTTGAGTCAAGGAGACTTTGCTGGGTTCGCGCCAGGGCCCATGGGAAATGTCGACGTTCTTCGACAGGCGGACAGACTGCTCTCGTCGAGTCGCCCTCAGGCTCTGAGAGGCTCCTCTCTATTGCCCTTATAGCATGCCTATTCCAGTTCCAATCTCAACGTCTGCCGAGTCAGCCGACACCCAAGATTGGATGGCTTCTTACTAATCCTGGTATAAATTTGTGTGCCTGGCGGCGAATGAGTGGAAGTGACACTCTTTTTCCGCCCTCTGACGTTCTTATTGATTCCGAAGAATACTCATCTCTCTCCGAACGAATTCTAAAGGCTACATCCGATTTGCGAGCTCACTGTTTTGTGTCTGGGTTTGTAAGTGAGATCCGTCTCGTTAGAAAGCCAAGACAGCTTATTATTCATCTGCTTGGTGAGCAGGCTTATTTACGGACAACCAGTAGCTATAAAATGCAGCAAGGACATCAGGAACAACAGAATTGAAATCTATCCGGCCATACACACCATGAAAAATATTCTCTTTATCGGCGGAACAGGTATGGCCTCATTCTTCCGTCTCCAAAGCTCAACGTTTACATGACCTTCAGGATACATTGGAGGCCCTATTCTCTCGCGATTCCTCGAGCGCGATGATTCAAACCTGAATATCAGCGCTCTTGTTCGCTCTCCCGAGAAGGCGGATAAGCTTCGTAGCCTCAATGCCCGGCTGAACATAATTAGTGGTTCGCATAATGACGCGGAGCTCGTCGAGAAAATAGTGTCGGACGCCGACGTTGTCTTTTCTTTGGTACGGGATCCTGAATATATATTCTACTTTTTAAACTTATGAATCGACATTCCTAGGCGGACTGCGATGACTTGCAAGCCGCAGAGTCCATCTTACGAGGCCTCAAGAAACGATTTGGGGTCACTGGCATCAAGCCTGTCCTAATCCACATGGTAAGCACTACATCCCGCGAAGTCCGTATTAAAGGCTTGCATCCTGACGCATCATGACAGTCGGGAACCGGTGAGGGCTTTTTTGACATGATATCGCGTTCGACTCCTGCTTACCTCTCACCCAGGATGTCTCGGAGATCGCGCCAAGGGCGAGTTCTCCTCGGAAACGATATACAACGACCTGGATATTGCACAGATTGAGACTCTCCCCGCGACGCAGGCGCACCGAAATGTGGATCTTGCGATTGTGGAAGCGGACACGCAGGGTGAGTGGGCGTTTTATTTATATATTGAATTATGAGGTCTAACGAGCAATGAAAGAGTACACGGACACGTACATTGTCCTTCCCGGAATCGTCTATGGCACTCCCCACGGCATTTTGGCAGACGCCGGCGTGCAGAACCTAACCAATCTTGCGTTGACCGGGTACATCAAGGCCTCGTTCGATCGACGTGCTGCGGGAATCGTTGGGAAGGGAAAGAACCTCATTAGCCATGTGGACGTCACTGAAGGTGAAACTTCTTGCATATTGTACAGTCGAATTTCGTGGACTAATCTTTTGTCTCCTTCGAAGTCGCCGATCTCGTTGAAACACTCTACAACTCCGTCGTAGAAGGTGCCGATCGCGCACCTGAACATGGACGAAACGGATACTACTTCGTCGCCCACGGGGATGTCGAGTTCGAAAAAGTTACCGAAGTCGTCGAGACGCGGGCGGGCACGCGCCGTGTGTTCACAGACACCGAGTTGAAGACGTACTTTCCAAATGTACGTACACTTCCAAACATCTCCCTCTTGTGAGAGAGTATTAATCTTTCTTTTTTTCAGCCGGGTCTGCAAGGCTTCTTTGGCGACAATGGGCGGTGCGACTCGCAGAGGTCGCGCGCGTTGGGGTGGAAGCCCGTGAAAACGACAGAGGATTTCTTGGTTTCTGTGAGGGATGAGGTCGAGCAATGGAAAGTTTGAAAGGTTTCTGTTCGTAGCCATTGTTTTTGTTTTGGAGGATTTCCAGCTCAGTGGGGTCGGCTCAATGCTCTTATGCGCGTAATAAAGATTAGATGTACTTGGACATGGCGAATGGATGGGATGAACACGGAGGCACGTCTTCTGTGAGTTCCAAGTCAACAGATGATGATATAATGGAAACTGGTTAAAGTGGTAAAAAAAGTCTCTCGTCAACATAGCATGCCTGCCATGAGATTCGAACCCATGTCTGCTCACCAAATCTGGGTGCAGTTCAAGAACAACGATTGCGCTGTGGCGATCTGCGTTGATCTACAGAGGCTTGGGCTCTGAAAAAGATGATCTAAGTAGGCCCTTGCCATTTCTTCCCAGAATCCTGAGTTGTCCGTTAATAAATGCTCCTTATGTTAAAATAATGTACAAAAAAAATAACGACAAGTACTTAGAAGGCCTGAGCCTTTCCGTTCTCGTGTTTTACGGTCATCACAGACAAGTCCACATCGGAAGTGCCATCCTCCTGAACCTCACGAGCCTTTATGCCGTATTCCAAATCGCCCATCGGGATCGACTCCGCGTCGGTGTGGTAGTGCGTCTCGATGTCCTGCCGGATGCGCAGGGCTGTGCCCGTGGTGGGATGCTCCCCGCCGGTGATCTTGTTCGAGACGGAGTGCGAGTGCGTTCCCGACGAGCTGCCGAGCATATCCTGCCTATTGTTCAAGTTGGAGAGCATGGATCTGGTACGGTGTGGATGAGCACAGAAACCGAGGGAAATTGGATGCGGCTTACAAAGTATAGAACCGTCCGACGATCAGCTGTAATGTAAAAATGGGTCAGAATCCTACTCATTGTGTATTGGTTTTACTTGCCTCCAGACTGGCACACGCTGGGAGAAGATCAGTTTGATTCCGGGATATGTGGGTTTCGCACTCACCGTTGTTCGTCGGGTATAGTTTGTAAAAGCTCAAAAGGATGATGCTGTATGACAGTTAGATAACGAAGCCTCGAGCTCGTGAAGAAGGGCGGAAAACTCACGTCAAAATCGTCGTGACAGACCCGTTGCGGACAGAAGAGAGAATCAGCCGGCGAATGAGACTGCAGAGCCACAGGTCAACCAGATGGATATTGGGTTGGTCGAAGCATAGATACTTTCTAGTACTGGAAAATCTGGTCTTGAACGCGCTGAATTTCCACACGAGGACGGCGGTGATGGCAACATCGGTGGCAACAGATGTAGTGAACCAAATGGTGACCCAGCTGACAGAACGTTTTAAGCCTCGATAGACGTATAGAATATAACGCGACTTACGTGTCAAGCCCAACGTTGGCCGCGTACGACAAATCCCCGAGCAGTAGATGGGCCGTATAGAATGCACAGGGAAGGCTGGGAAGTATCAATAGGCCGATGAGAACTGGCCATATCCACTGTTTTGTTCTGAAAACGAAGTAGGCACGTCAAGGAGACGAATCCAGAGAGGAAAGTAGCGCGCACAAACTATACACCATCCGGGTCAACCAGACCTGAACTGCTACGTTGGTCATAGCAGCACTAATAGTAGAGGTAGGAACGGCCCAAGGCCTGAAATAAGATATGAGAAATGGCATCAACGCCTGCTATCATATGCACTTACTGGGTGGCGAGGTATCCGGGTTCGCCTGGGAAAACAATGAACCCATGTTGGTTAGCGGTTTGTTGAACCAGGGATTCATTGGCTCACCCCAATGCGACACCGAGTAAAGATAAACTAATGCCAACGAACAGAAGATGGTGACCGATTCTGTGAGAAGGCAGAAGATGACGGCGATCTTGTTGACCCAAGAGTCTTCGACGCGCAGTGAGACACGGGTAGATTATACCAAGGGAGACAACTCACCCTTCGGATAACGGGTGAAGTACTTGACCATTCTAGAGATAATGTGTAAGCGTTGCAAAGCTCACAAAAAAATGGGCAACGTACTGCTGGATCCTGAAGGGGGAGCATGCATTTGAGCAACGTTGGAAATTCAACGACAATCGAATGGGAACGCACTCGATGGTATACAATCTTTTCGAAGATATCAGAAGACGATACGTGGGTGGACACAAGCGAAACTTACACCATGTTAACCCAGGAAGCCAGGACGAGAACACTGGACGCAGCTTGAGCAGGGTATGGTTGAAATGAAAAAATGATTACCCGAGGACTGGATCGAGGGCTCCCATTTTTACGACCGCGGATGAGAAAAGAGGGTATATCCTTCGCCTATTCCATGAAGCGCAGCCTTATAATGACTTTCTGATACTCCTGAAGGGGTCGTTCAGGAGTTTGATCAATCTAGGTACTTGTCTTTGAATTGTCCAAGACTGGGAAGGGCAAGACTGAGTTAATGCTGCGCTGTGAACGACAGATGAAATACAGCTCGAGTCCCAGGGGACCGCAGGCAGTCTTTCAGACCTCAGTACATGACGAAGACTCTGAGTGGGCCGCTTGACGAAAGAAAAACCGCAGTCCGAGTCCCCGGCAGCGAGAGTGTGTAGGATGTCAGGGGATAGGATTCATAGGATGCATAGAAACACCCCTAGTTGAACGTCGAGCTCCTGACAAGTCTATTTGCCAAGAACTGTGCCATTTGCATCAGACTTTTGACAAATAAGTTGTGGCGTTGTGCAACGCCAAAAAATGCGTGAAAATGCACCAACGCACTGCGAAACCGGCAAAATCCCACAACTCCACAATTCGGGCAGAAAACGCCGCAACACGTGAAAATTGTTGACAACTTCTAAACATGAATTGCAGTCAAACCGAGCTGTAAGCTTGGGTAATGTCTTTTACCACTCACCTTGCCTCCCCGACCTGCCCATAGAATTTTTCGATGCCTATGTCGTGCTTGGCATCGTCGGGCACTGGCTTTTCGCAACGCCAAAACGCATCAAAATGCCGTAACGCCACAACAAATTTGTCAAAAGACTGATGTGAGAGCGGAGTAATACACCCATCACTAGCAAAGTCACTGGTGGCCACCAGTGGCCACCGGTGGTTATTGGTGGCCATCGGCGGACAGTGTATGGCATTGCTTACCAACAGCGGCGATGATTCCCATCACTCACCACTGGCGTCCGCTGGAACAGTGGAAAACGGTGAATTTCTGTAATTTCTTTTTTGAAAAATGTAGAAAGCCAGTACAGTGGTCTCAGTTAACCAATGATATCAATATTGTTAGGAACATTGCTTTAACTCAATTTTTTCTTTTTGTTCAACCTGAGGAGACTTTGGCCTTGGAGAAGAAATAATGAATTCTATCAGAAATTCCCTGTCCAAGGAGATTTGGCGGCAACTTACCATCAAGTAGCTGTTCAGTTGCTCAACTGACTCACAGTAAAGTAGCAACCGCAATCTCATTTCATGGAATTTTGGCTTGAATAAGACCACAATGTAAGGGAAAAAATTAGTTCCATGAATCAGAATGAGCCAATAAGTGTAAGTGAACATTCTATGACCTACGGTAGAATTGTTTTTCGCACTGAAAATACACTAGCCACTTCAAATAAGAGAGCTCAGAAGTCTTGGATACATCATTGAACACATCAATGGATTCCCATGGAAGCCAATGGAAGCCATTGGGAAGAGCCACTGGTTTCCATTGACTTCCAACAGAGATAAGGAAGCCATTGATTTCCATTGGCATCCGGTCGGATACCATCGGCCGCCGGCAATCACCAATGCCGACCAGTGCCGATCAGCCGTTTGCTGGCGCCGCGTGTATTACTGTGAGAGCGAGACTTAGTCCTTTGATGGCGGTGTCCGCAAAGAAGGCCGACTTTAAATTAGGTGATCTCGGTCTTTGCCGAGACCCCTGGCACTCGGCATTTTCAACACTTGACGCGACGCAAGAAAATTAGAGAGCCGTTGAGCCAGGAGTTTTCCAACGGCACATACTATTACAACGGGCCGACAGACAGCACTCAACGGACAGGACTCAGCGGACTATGCAAGAACTGTATCGAAAATAATCGAAAACTACTAATCAAACCCATGATCGCAACGCTTTCAAACGAACATTGCGGTGAATGAAAGGACCACAAGGAGACTCGCAACAACGACGCTACTGCCGCATTTCACGCTCAGTGCAGACCCCGTTTTCCCAGCCGCGGGGGAGCTCCCCGCCGGCGAACTCGGCGCCGTACCTGAAGGGGCCGACGCCGACCCAGTGCTAGTGCCAGTGGACACAGTTCCATTGAAGGGGATCGTAACGGGATCGACTGGCTTCCCTTGGAGACCACATGCGCTGGCAGTCGCTGCCACAGATACGGTCAAAACTTCAGCAAGGACAAATGCAGCATTGCTGGGGTCCCACCGTTAAGTTGCTCTTGCGCCTGTTCCTGCGTGAGTCCCCCAGCCTCAAATTGGCAGGTAAAGCATGTGGCGGCGTTTTGGATATAGGCGTTGTCACAGACATCTGGCTGCGGTGAATCAATGTCTGCCGGATCGAGTACAGGGAAATAATCTTTACGTTTGCGTTGTAAGCTATGCATGCGGCGATTTTGGCACAATCCGAGAGCGATGTCTGGCGTGCAACGGCGCTCAGTGGACTAGGCCCAGCAGTCACTGCGAAGATTCGGCAGTCAATGCGAGTCGACCAGCAGCGGACCGGATACGTACCGGATGGTGCTGCCAAGAAGAAGGAAAGAACGAGTAATGTAGCAGCGACCATTTTGGGAGTTGAAAAACGACGTGAATCGGCCCAGCTTTATACCCTGGAAATGCCCATCGCCGCATGTCTTCATACTTATTGATGTTATGATTGGCAGAACGAAGTTGGATGGCGAATGGAGCGGCGCAAACCTGTTCAAAGTAAACGGTTTGTTACTTCCGACAATGGTTCACAGCATCTGTGTGAAAAATGAGAATCGGCATGTCGAATGTCGATTGGAGAATGATAAATCTGCTACTTGCAACTGTCAGGGCTCATTCTTCATCCACGGGCGTCCATCCGCGCTCGGGCGAGAAATTGATTTAAGATGCTCTCCAATACCCAATGTCGACTGCTCGCTATTTCGAATACTGTCTGAGTGGCTCCATCTCCCGCGAGAAGATGTTCGACAACAACATACGTAGTCTACATTGTATCAAATGCTCGTCGTGGCCATGGAGACAGATTGACGACTGGAATGTTTGTTCATCGCTCCCAGGAGCAGAGTACGCTTGCTTTCACTGCGGCACGAAGTCGAGAACGGTCAATGACTCAGCGTATTTAAACCAAGAATTAATCTCTCAGTGTCCGAGCAAGAGCACGAAGAAGAAAACTGAATCATAGGACTGGATGCGGCGAAAGGCGGCGAGCCACAATTACTTTGGTTATGTTTAGCTTTCTGTTTGGATAACGGCTGTCTGACAGGATTTCTCAGCATCGACAGTTCTTTCGCAATATTGATAGTGTGCGTACCGCTATGCCATCCACTACCACGCCTAGCTCCGCTTGTCATTTGGGTACACGAACGCGATGCGTAGGTACGGTCGATGGATTGTCAGAGAGCGAGCAGTTCGCGGCAAGTCAGAGTTCACCTTACTAGTTTGAAGCGTCGACGGGTGATCTAAGTTAGGACTTTCAATAGTCCTGGAGGGACGAAACAGAAGAGAATGTCGGACAAGGTGATCACACCACGGCGCTAGATGTGACATGTGTTCGTTTCCGCTGGCCATCCGTGGGGACGGGCAGCGAACGATAATCATTCAATCATTCAACTATCCTTCGTTTGTTTTCGATAACAGCTGTGTGAATAAACAGCGTATCAGCAGGGGCTGAAATGCAGCCCTTAGTACTTACCACCATCCACTCGCATCACCAGCCTCCCTCTCCCTTTCCCATCCGGCTCCCCAAACGCCGCGCGCACGAGCCCCGCCATGTCGCTTGCGCCTAATCCACTGCTCATGTATCGCTGCCATAGATTCACCTCGACGGTGCATCCCGTGCCTATGCTAGCGCACGCCGCGCCGAGCTGCCGCAGCCCGTCCTCGCGGGGCCGGGTCATGATGTCGATACGCAAAAGGGCGAGGCGGTTTGTTGGGGGCAGGCCCTCGAGCAGGGTTTCGACGTCCTGTAGTTCCTCGCCGAGGCTTCCGATGGTTAAGTATGTGAGCACAGGGAGCGAAGCAAGGACCGTGGGTGGTATGGGGCTCTTCGTGAATTTCGGATTTATTGCGTCTTCTGTGAGATGCAAAATGATTGTCATTGAGGCGGCATCCGAAGATTTGGCAAAGATCGAACGACGTACGAGCGTAAATCCGCAGTTTTCGTATGGAGAGCCGATTAGATTCGAGCAGGCTGAGCCAGGAGACCGACAACGTGCCACCGAGGTCAACGTCCTCGAGGCCCGAAAGGTCGAATGGGAGCTGGGGATCAAGCAGCCACCAATGGCTGTTGCTGATGGAGTCGAAGCTCAGTGTCTTGATTTTCACCTTAGCATTCGCAGGTCCCCGGAAAACTACGGACGGCCCAAAGTAAAGATGTTTATGGATGGTAATGTGGGATAGAGCAAGCGAATCGAGAGGGTGAGTGCACTGCTGAAAGAGCCTTGATAAGACATCGATGTCTATAAATACCAGATCCTGCAGCTTTAGGTGGCGGATGGACGGAAAACCTATGAGACGGGCCGCTTTTGGGACGTCGTTTGGGGTCAGCTTGTCCTTTAACGGCCGGAAGAGCACGAGGTCGCTTAAATTCGGAAGCTTGACCTCGCAAAGCTGACTCAGGACATCGGGCGTAAAACAGGCCCGAATCCGTTGTACGAGAGGTGCTAGATGTGGGGAGGAGTTGAGAACCGCGCAAAAGCGCCGACAGGCCCCCGCATCGTTCCATTTTACACCATCGCCAAATCGTATCTCCTGAAAGAGGTGGTACTGGGCTGAGGATGCGAGTCTGGGGGAGACGAGAGCGCAGGGCTTGAGAGTCTCGGGATGGTCGTGCAGAAAGTCCACGATATAATCGCAAAGTTCCTGTACTTGCAGAACAGAGTGTGCTGCCATGGTGGTTGGGAGCAAAGAGTGAGCGCTAGTGAGCAGCACGCCCTGGGAATCTTGGTCAGGTGTCCAAATGGAGTTACCGCCGCTTGCCGAGCGCTTGCGTACGACCTCCACCCTGCGCACATTCTCTGCGGCGCAGTTGAACGCTGGCGCGGGGGGCTGCGCGGTCGACGTGTCGACGTGTCAATGACCGGACTTCCAAGCGGCAATGCCGTCTCAAACAGGCAAAGCAAAATCAGTGGAAGGGCGCAGCTGCTGTGCATCCGCAGTTTAACAGTTATTTAAGTGACTCCGGCGCTCGATTACGGGGCGTACATCATCTCTCTTTAACTTTACTTCGAACTCGATGGCTGGGTCGACTAGCCTTGGCGGCGAGCTCGTGTCGATCATCAACAAACTCCAAGATGCCTTCGCGATTGTGGGCTCGAATGCAGCCCAAATAGATCTCCCGCAGATATGTGTGCTCGGGAGTCAGAGTAGCGGGAAGAGCAGCGTTCTCGAGGTGAGTATTAGTCGGGGCTCCCATCCAATTAATTTGAACCTTCTCCAGAATATTGTCGGAAGAGATTTCTTACCTCGTGGTCATGGGATTGTCACCCGCCGTCCTCTTGTACGTCCTCATCTCACTCTTGAGTTGCATGTGGACGAATGTTCTTCTCAGGTCTTACAACTGATCAACCGACCTCTGTCGACGCCATCAACGAGCGGAACTAAATCCCCCAGCCAAGAAGAGTGGGGTGAATTCCTTCATCTACCAGGGAAAAAGTTCTTCGACTTCCACGAAATCCGGTCCGAAATCGTTCGCGATACCGAGGCCAAGACTGGGCGCAACGCGGGGATCTCTCCACTCCCCATTAATCTTAGAATATATTCGCCCCATGTTCTGACGCTCACGTTGGTCGATCTGCCTGGCCTGACGAAAGTCCCCGTCGGGGACCAGCCCCGGGACATCGAGAAACAGATCCGCGACATGCTGATGACATACATTTCTCGGCCTGCGTGTATCATTCTCGCTGTGACGCCTGCAAACCAGGATCTGGCCAACTCGGACGGCTTGAAGATGGCGCGCGAGGTGGATCCTGAGGGACTGCGGACGATTGGCGTGTTGACCAAGATTGACCTTATGTATTTCCCTTTCCCGCACAACGTCGCATTTGTTCTGATACCATTTTCACAGGGACGCCGGAACGAACGTCATTGACATCCTTGCTGGACGTATCATCCCGTTGCGACTCGGTTATGTCCCCGTCGTGAATCGTGGCCAACAAGATATTGACAAGAGCCGTTCGGTCAGCTCTGCCCTCGAGAAGGAGCGCGAATTTTTCGAAAATCATCCGGCGTACAAGGCCAACGTCAAGTTCTGCGGGACGCCTTTCCTTGCCCAGAAACTTAACAACGTGCGTTTGCATCTCACACGTAGAAACTAATAATCATGCAAACATGCTCCTTTAGACTCTCAAAGCCCACATCCGCAACACCCTTCCAGGCATTAAAGCCAGCATCAGCCAACGACACCAGCGACTCTCCATAGAACTGCTGTCCCTAGGCGGACCTCTCGCCGACGGAAATAATGCCAACGTCCTCTTAACGGTAATATCAGAGTTCACCTCCGAGTTCCGCACCGTGATCGATGGGACGAACGCCGCGGCTCTCTCGTTGAACGAACTGTCCGGCGGAGCGAGGATTGGATATGTGTTCCACCAGTCGTTCAACACCGCCATCAAGAATATCGATCCGTTCGACCAGGTAAAGGATGCAGATATACGGACAATTTTGTATAGCACGGCTGTGAGTTCTGTGTTTTACCGGATCTTGGAGCTGAAACTGAAAGACGCATGATTAGGGTACTTCGCCAGCGTTGTTCGTCGGTACGGCGGCGTTCGAGTTCCTCGTGAAGCACCAGGTCAGACGGCTGGAGGACCCGAGCCTCAAGTGCTGTCAGCTAGTGTACGACGAGCTCCTCCGAATTCTAAGCGAGATTCTAGGGAAGATGGTAAGTCCTTGAAACTCTGAAATTCATTGGATAGGATAAATAACCGATACGTGATACAGCCCGCATTCAAGCGGTACCCGGCCCTACGTGAGCGGTTTAATTCGGTCGTGCTTGGTTTCCTCAAGAAATCGATGGAGCCGACGAGAAAGCTCGTCTCTGATATGGTTGCGTTCGTACCTTTTGCCGAATATTCAATCTACTTCTCAAATATTTCTTTCGCTTGCTAGTATGCAGGCGTGCTACATAAATACGACGCATCCGGATTTCATCGGGGGCACTCAGGTCAGTATTCCTTGTGAACGTATCTTTAATGACGGCGAATGAACGTGAAAACAGGCAACGGCTATTGTCAACGAGCGCATCAACGCCGCTCGTCCACCAACACCGCCAGATCTGAAACCCACCACCAAGGCGCCCGGATCGGGACAGCACATCAACAACGGCCGCGACTTGGACGTCGAGGCCAAGAAGGAGGACCCTGGTTTTTTTTCATCGTTCTTCCCCTCCAGAAGCAAAGGCGGCGCAAGCACGAACAGTTCAGCAGCGGCGAGGTCAAGCGTGGTCCCCGCAGTGTCGACTATGGAGGCTCCGCCAACGACTTTGTCTTCTCAGGCTGCGCTGAACCCACGAGAAACGAGAGAGACGGAGATTATCAGTTCGTAGCCTGATCTTCCATGCACATCCCCGTCCATTGAGTGCTTCCTCTAGAACTACTCATCAAGTCGTACTTCAACATCGTGAAACGTGAAATGATTGACACGGTGCCGAAGGCGATCTCCCTCACACTTGTCTCGCACGCGACGAAGAATATCCACCAGGAGCTGCTGCAGGAACTTTACAAACCCGACGCGATCAATGAGCTGCTCAAGGAGAGCGAGCTCGTTGTGGCCCGCCGGAGGGAACTCACCGCGATGGTGGAGGCGCTGAATAAGGCTGAGGAGTATGTGATTTTTGATATCTCCAGATGAACTGTCGATGACTGACTTATTTGCGTGATAGGATTGTGAGTGGGGTTTGAGAGTATTTGTTCGGCAAATTCAATCGCGCCGGCCCAAAGCTCAGATGAGTTGCCTCATGCAGCTGCATGACGAAACGGAATTTGGGCCATGTAACTTTGGCAACATATGATTGCCCCGGTGCCTTGGTGCGGGAAACTGTCTTCGACGGGGATGTATCAGCAGTTGGATTTTTATATTATGGACTCAATTATTTCGGAATGAATGGAATAAAACGACAACTCTTTGTGCTTGAACTGACCATCATGACTTGCAGTGTCAACTTGAATTTATGCCGCTCGGTGAATTTGTCGACGGGGAGAAGTCTCTGTTTCCAGAACCAGGGCTCGATGAGCATCTAGGATCGTCCCGGGTGGAGAACTCGGGGAGCGTCTAACTCCGGTCTCACTTTGATATCACCAAGTTACAGACCAAGTAAAAAGAAGTCCATGAGCTCCAGATGTTTACAATCGTACACTTTTTTTGGTAAGTAACTTTTCTAGCCGCGATAAGCGTCCATTTGGCTCGAATTCCCTGCTGCGTTCGAGTAGTCTCCCCCTCCATCCACCGATCACTCGGCTGCACAGCAAACGTTCACCGTATCCTTCGAATTCCCTTGCGGTTTTCGATTCCATCCACCCATCAGTAAACTCGCCGCATCTTGCTCGCAAAACGCTGGCGGGTCGTAACACTCATCTTCCCTCGGTCAACGAAGCGAAAGTCGGGTGCCACAGGACGATGGGCGCGTACAACCGCGGCGGCGGCGACGCTGTGGAGCTCGCTGGTATGGGCCAATGAGAAACGCTGCATGTCCCGCACGGCGTGATACATCTCATCAATGGATGGGCGGTGTGCGGGCTCGAGGGCGAAGCACCAGCGGAAGAACGAAGCGGCGGCGCGCGTGAGGTGGAAGGTCTCGATGAGGTAGTTGGCCTCTTCGGCGCGGAAAGCGGCGTATCTGGGGTCGGAGAGGTCTGCGACAGGCCAAGGGGTGGTGCCAGTGATGAGGGCGAAAAGGATCATCGCGACGGCCCAGAGATCGGACTGGCGGGAGGAGTAGATGGCGCGGGTGGGGTCGACGGACTCTGAATACACGATAGAGGTCAGCCATCATGAAAAATGGGACGATAGAAAGAAGACGAACCTGGACTCATGTACGCCAGACTGCCGCACTTGAAACCAGTCGATTCTTCGTCGCGCGTGGCCGAGCCAAAGTCTGCGAGACGAATCCCCGTCCCCTGATTATTGCACAAGATATTCGCGGGCTTGAGGTCGCGGTGGTAGACGCCAGCGTCATGGCACTCTTCGACAGCGTCGAGGACCTGGTAGAAAGCCTTCTTGATGAGGGCAGGACGATCAACATACAGCCTGCATTTGACGATCGCATCGAACATATTGGTGGAGGCTGCATCGAGGACCATGAACAGCAGCTCGCCCTCCTCCCCTTCGCTGAATACCCCATGAAACGTGACCACGCCTTGCAGGTGCGAGACCGATTTGTGGATACTAAACTCGTTGCGCAAAGCGGCTACCCGCTTGGACCCGGGGGCGTCGTTGCGCATGCACTTCACCGCGTAGTAGATGGGGTCCTCCTCCCGGGAGGTGATATCGAGAGCGTGGTATACTTCGGCGGTCCGGCCAGACCCGAGATGTTGGACAAGCTGAAAAAAGCCGTCGTCCACGAAGGTACCCTTGAGGTTGGGTATAGGAGAAGATGCGCCGGCGCCAAAGTACGACATTGTATGGTGGGTATGAGACGGTGAAGTGGGGGTTCTAGGGTCTGGGGGAGGAGCAGAGACTAGAGGGCGAATGCAAGAGGGTTAGGAGAAAGCTTTGTGAATGTAAAAGCAGATTCTGTCTCGAGGTCAACTCGAGGTGGTGGTAAGAAACAGAGATGTGAATAAAGGAGCACTTGAATCAGCCGCTTGAGAAACATCCGTGTCTCAGTCCAAGTCAGCCACATCCATCGAAGGTCCATCCGACGCCAGAAACTTTCGAGGGTCCTGTGGCTCCTTGGGTTGCATTCGTATTCGCGGGATTTATTGGCAGAATGGCGGAAAGACCGTCGGAAACAAAATTCGCTAATCGACGATGGTGGCGGCTTTGACGTGAAGGCAATCATGTGACCATCGCGTTCCCCAATTTTATGCCAAAGCCACCACAACAACAAGCAAAAGCGCGAAGAAAACTTCACTTATCGGTCGAAGTAGAAATACAAATTTTTGGTTGGAGTATTCCCGACCACACCCCCTCAAGCCAACTGACTCCCAATTCGTATCAAATTCAATGAATTCTGGACGAACACATTCAAGACTTCAAGTTGTTCTGCATGCATCTCCCACTTGGGAATGAAGTAAGTCATTTCTTTGATGATAAGAGGTCGTTTGTCCCATCTTGTTCCCGCTCGGCGTACACGGCTCTGCGAATAGAGCTCGAGGGGACCAAGGGCTCGGCAAGTTCGGGCTATGTTTGTAAGATTCACATGACGAAAGCGCACATCATGATTCGTCCCGTAGGGCATTACCAATGCGACCCTTACCAACCCATGGCTTACTGAGATCGCACTTCTCACCTCAAGCATTCCCCCTATTTCAAGCGACATCTCTCTATTAGTGGGCTTCAGAAACGGCAGACTCCCCTCGCTGTAACTCGTTCACTTCGCACTCCGATGGCTAGCCCTCTCTACATCGACTCTACTCCTAAAGAGGTCTCCTCAGTCCCCGGGCTGCACCTGATCACGCAAAGCACCCCCAACGGCCAAGCGACGCAGATCCTCCTCGAGGAGCTCGAATCCGCGTATGGCACGCCGTTCACCACCACTGTCATCGACATCAGCACGAACGAGCAAAAGAAGGAGTGGTTCCTCCGGCTAAACCCCAACGGGCGTATCCCCGTCATCGTCGACAACACGCGCAGCCCGCCCTTCCCCGTGTTCGAGACCTCCGCGCAGCTGCTGTACCTCGCGGACCATTTCGACAAGGACCACAAGTTCGGCTTCGCAGACCCGCTGGAGAAGAGCGAGGCGGAACAGTGGATATTTTTCTGGCACGGCGGGGGCGCGCCGTACCAGGGTAATTTGAGCTACTTTTTGCGGAACGCGCCAGATAATGATTGTATGTGTCTTTATTCTCCTCCCCTTTCATTTCCTTCGCTTCTTTTCAATTTCATCTCATTTTATTTTATTTCATTTCCCAACCTCATCTATCGAACACACATGCTGATATAGATTCCTAGTCGGCATCGCCCGTTTCAAAAACGAAACCCTCCGCGTTTTCGGTGTGCTCGAGATCCGCCTCAGCGGCATCTACGCCGCAGACAAGCAGCCGCGCCACTACCTAGTCGGCGCGGGCAAGGGCAAATATAGCATCGCGGACATCAAGACCTGGGCGTGGGTCAAGTATTGGCCGGCCCGATTTACGCAGGACGAGATGAAGGAGTTCCCGCATTTGCTCAAGTGGGTGGAAAGAATTGCAGCGAGGGAGGCGGTGAAGCTGGGTATTGGGGAGAAGTACGCGAAAAGGTCTTTGTGAATTTACGTCGCATCAAAATTGTCAGACGGGAAAGTCAACGAATGAAAAGAGGATGATGATGGGCGAGATAAAAATGACATTCCAGCAAAGCTCGTTTAATGTCTGCCCCCCATTGGCGGTGAACATCAGCGCGAAGTCTGGTGACACCAAGGAAAATATCGCATGAATATTCACGAGCCTGTCGTCAAACGATTTCGCACCGAAGCTCTGTTACCAGAGAGTGTGTGTCGAGAACATCAGGAAAAAGCCAATTTGCTATGGGCTGCCACATAGACACTCATAGAGGCCATAGAGGCCATAGAAACGTTGATATGCCGTCTATCTATGTGGGTCTATGTAACTGCCCATAGGACCCATAGCATTTGGGATTTTCCTGAGGCAAGCAGTCGACATAAAGATGAGTGAGGGTAGGAAAATTGTCTGGGATTCCTCCAAAAATCAGGATGCCTCTCGGTATAGGGTGTGCCAATGATAGTTTTTCGGTGTGGGGAAATGAGGAAGGCAAATACTAGTCCAGGGAGAGCGTGTACGCAGTCTTGGTCAATATTTCCAGATCGCAGAGAGTACTGGCGCAAGAAAAAGGAATCCACTTGAACTGGTCGGCGTCCGCTTGACGCAAAGTATGGAGACGGAGCTGAGACGGTTTCTGAAATTTCAGCGAAGAAAGGTCGAATCTCATCGAAGAGAAGCCGAACGAAGGGAAGCCGAATTTAGACGAAGAAGATTCTCCGCGTGCTACGCAATTTTCCAGGGAGAGATGCTGCAAATTCGGTAGGAGAAACAGGCTCGCCAGCCCTACCGGGGTTAAGGGAATCTTGGAGGTAGAAATGGTCTCGAGGTTGCGGAAATGCGTGAGACCCTCCAAGACCACGTCCAATAACACATACCTATGGCCGGTCCGTGATGGAGATTTCGCACTAACGCGCGAGAAGTCGACTGGATTGGCAATCCGGTGCTCATGGAAGTCAGCAGCAAGAGCCTCGTGTTCGCAATGCACGGTTGTAGGACTGCAAATAGAGATTCGCAGGATGATTTACAGAGGGGAGATTGGTTTTAAAGAGCTTATCCACGTCGGATTGGTGGTGAATCATCCTCGGAAGAATAAATCTGAAGTACCATTTACCCTAAACGGGAAACCCCTGTCGGCGCCCGTTGGACCGCAAATGGCTAAATTAGCACGAACTGGCTCTGAAATGGAAATACCTCAATTGACGACTAAATGAAAAATAGATGTGGGAAAGATTCTTCTATTTCGCCCAAGTCGAACAGAAATCGAACAGGAGGACAACTCAAAGCGACTCGCCCGAGATGCCCGAGAATCAAGATGCAGTTGTATACAACTTCAACTCGCAACAGAATAGTGGGGCTACGTATTCTGCCCTGCAAAAATGAAGTATAGCTTCCGATCCAACTGAGACAGAATGAAGGCCGGGGTCTGTGAAAATGTAGTCATAAGTAAAACTTGTCATTCCAATGAAAGCCAAGGGACGGTGTTGATAGCCGATAGCCGGTAGGTAGGTAGGTAGAATTACACAGCACGGTTAGGAACGCCGGAGCCTAGGAAGTATCTGAGTGTACAAGCACTTTGTACACTACGGTCCCTGGACTTTTCCATTTCCCCGTAGCCGAGTTCACGGTCGCAATCTCCCGACTCGCCGCAGTAGAGCTAAAGGAAAAATAGAGAAAGCAAATCTGTGGCAATGCGCGGGTAACTGCTCCCATCTGTCGAATAACTTACCAACGACGGTGCGCACGGTCTCGGGGGCGAACGGCGTTCTTCTCTTTTGAGGTTTCTACGATTTCTGAATCGCTTACATAACTCCTTTTCTGCCCGAAGCAAGCTTGGTAATGTTCAAATATTTTTTTTGAGCGCAATTATCGATAAATTCATTGCCCTATAAAGACGGTTCGCAATAGCGTTAAAGAGCAGAACACATCGCACCTCATTCCGAACATGGGTGTTTCTCTGAACCTCAGATCTTCGCTCGTCCTCGTCGCCGCTTTCACAGCGGTTGTAGCCTCGACGGATGCAAACCTCGACGGCTTCCAGGTGAAACCTTTCAAGATAGACCTCGCTGCCGAAATTCCCCGCCTAAACTCGCTGGTGGCTAACAGCCGTCTTCCCGCCAAGGCGCTGTATCCCGACGGTGGCTCTGGCGAAAGAGGAATAGAACTGGACGTCCTGCAGGAACTTCGAACCGATTGGCTTACAAATTTCGACTGGGAAGCACAGCAGGCCGAATTAAACACGTCAGTGGCCGCTCACTTTCTTCTTACATTCATGTGACCTCGAGCGCTTGGCGTACAGATTCGAGCAGTTCACTGCCGTTATAGAAGGACTGACCGTACATTTCGTACACGAAAAATCCGCGGACCCAGATGCAATTCCCGTGATTTTGCTCCATGGATGGCCAAGTAAGTTTGTGTCCTCGCCTTTGACCCCAGTTGTTTTGAGCAAAAGTATATAGGCTCTTTCCAAGAATTCCTTCCGGTAATCAAACCTTTAACTGAGTCATGGAGAAGCCCGATTGGGAAGAATATATCGTTCAATGTCGTGGTTCCATCGCTCCCGGGTTTTGTTTTCTCCGACCCCGCTCCTCCCAACTGGACCTTGGATGATACTGCCAGAATAATGAACACTCTTATGGTTGACGTTCTTGGTTATTCAACCTATGCTTTGCATGGTACCGATTGGGTGAGCACATCTCGCGGACGACTGGGACTTCACTAACGTTGGTTCCTACTACAGGGTTCTGGAGTGGGCTACGCCCAGTATGGAACCTACAACACAACCGTCCGTGCGGCGCACTTTGTGTTCATCCCGTTTTTCCCTCCGTTGGCACAAGACATAGCGGAGAATAATATCAGTCTATCAGATGATGAGAAAGTGTCTCTACAGCGGACTATCGATTGGAATGCCACCGGCAACAATTATTTCCTCGAGCAGGCCGCCAAGGTGGGTGATATATTCCCCGCTGAGTATTTGAGCTTATTTTGATTGTGCAGCCCAACGACGTCGGGCTGGCCCTGTACGACAGCCCTGCCGGGCAGCTGGCATGGATCGGCAGCAAATTCAAAGTTTGTATGTATATCATACATCTTCTCCCTCAGCGGCGTAGCTCAGGTATTCCACTCAGGGTCCGATCCGCGTGCGGGAACACCTCCATCTGTTCTGGACAACACCGCGATCCTAACTTCCGTCTCTCTTTATTACCTCACCGACTCTTTTCTATCCTCTGTCTGGATCTACGGACAGAACCCGAACGCTTTCAGAGTCGCCTATACGAAGGCCCCCACCGACGCACCGCTGCTGTTCAGCCAGTACGAGTATAACTTCGGTTTGTGGCCCAAAGAGTTCGTTGCGAAAGTTGGAAATCTCGTGTCCTACAAATGTCCGTGTCTAGCTTTAGCGTTGTTCCGTGTACTGACGAGAAGTAGTCCACGATTTCGGTGGGCACTTTGCGGGCCTCGATAACCCTCCGGCATTTATTCAGGACATTCGCGACATCGGATTATACTTCGAGGCGTAATCGAACGGGAATAGTTGAAGCGTTGTTTTCGACGTAATGATGAATGTTTTGTTTCAAAAGATTCCTCTTCTTCTTGCTTTTTGTGTAGCTACATAAACAAGAAGCTGGTCGGCCCCTTTGCCGCCTTCTATTCTCTTTGCCAAGTCAACTCTTAATTGACTAGTCTGTTGTGAAATGAATGCTGAGTGCTTTAGTTGGTGGAGTCAAACTCACCAGCTGCATATTGGACAGAGAATTGATGCAGGGTGATTGTGGGGAAAGCCGGCACGCGTTCCGATTTGAGCTCGTTCGATTTGGACCTGGATCATGAAGGGTTAGACACTGGCAAATGATTTTGGTCTGGTCGTTGCGGGAGGACATGCTCGCTGATGTTTCCAAGATATGCCGTAGGCGAAGGAATGAGATTGTCGGAGGATAGCCCACGGTTGAATGCGAAGTACACAGATCCGTGTATCAAGGAAGATGTGAATCCGGAAATGAGTTGAACTGGTCGGCATCCGTCTGGCGCAAATCATGGAGACGGAGCTGAAACAGCTTCTGAAATTTCAGTGAAGAAACTCGAATGTCATTGAAAAAAGAACCCAAATGTCGACGAAGATGAATTCCCGCCTGCCTTCACGCAATTTTCGATGGACAGACGCCGCAGATTCGGTACGAGACATAGGCTCGCCAGCCCGGACGGGATTAAGGGGATACGGGACATGGAAATGATCTCGAGATTGGGGAAATGCGGGAGACCTTCCAAGACCGCGTCCACTAACACGTACTATGGCAGGTCCGTGATGGAAGATTTCGCGCCAACGCTCTGGAAATTGACCGGAGTGATACTGCATGTGTGGACCGATGGTGCGATGTCCGCGGAGGCCCAGAATGAGAATGTGAGACGTTCCAGATCCCGTTCGACCACACTCGCTAGCGGAAGGAGATGGCCGCTGTGGAGGTACCCAGATCGGTGGATATGGAAATCCGATACTCAAGAGGCAACAAGTTCCAGAGACACTTTGTGAGAGAGGTCGCGATAAGAGTGCCTCTAGGTAGACGACTGAACACGTCGAGCCGGTGCTCGTTGGCAGTCCGGGGCTCATGGCAGCAAGCAAAAAGAGGCGCGCCTCGTTGAATCACGGTTACGGTTTGATTCCAAGTTCCCGTCCCGTCCCGTGCAGTAATTCTCGACATAAATTCGCAAGAAACTCAGGAAATTGGATCCCGAACAGAAGTTCATAGTCATTAATTCGGTAAAGAATCTGCCCTCAGTGACACATGCAGCGATATTAGTTCAAGCGGGAGTGGCTCCAAGGGAGGCCGCCACGTCGGTCGTGAAGACGGGGAAATTAGTGCCATCGGTGAAACCCTAATGAAGAGGAGATCAGTATCGTTATCGTTTAAGGGCATCACTCCTTGGCACTCACGCAAATGATCTTGGCCTCGGCTAGGATCACGATTGGGTCAGTCAATGCAACTCAGACGTGTAAAAGAGAGAGTACGCACTATCAGCATTCTTGCCTGAGAAATCGCCCGGCTCAACCAAGGCCTCGACGAAAGTCAAGCCTTGTTCGAGAGCGGGTTGCCAGTTGGTGCAGGCATTCGTGAAGCTACAAAGAATATGTGATTTAGCAATCGTGGTCTGGGCATTCTCCGTGGGCGTACTCGGCGGTGAATTTGTCGATAGTGTCCCCGGCAGGGATGATGTAGAGCAGCCTATGGTCCACCGCTTGGACGAGACCGACGGCGGCGAAGAGAGCGGAAGCGAAAACAGCGAAGCGCATTGTTGTACTTTGAGAGGAAAGCTGATGAGTTCTTCTGCTTTCTTGTTCTGCTTTTATACGGATCCGGCCAATTCTTGATGACCTCGTCGATTTATTCGCTAGTTGAAGCGGCAGGTGGCGCCTATTTCCGTCCACTTGTCACGAGGTAGTGATCTCGGATGCGTGGAGGCTGTCGATACGGCCCTCTTCGCGGCCCTTGGAGGCCGTCGTGGTTTCGAAACTTCTGCAGGCCGCGGCCATCGGCTGGTTCAAGGGTTGAGAGTCGGAAGCTGGTCGGAATCGGAGATTTTGGTGTCATTTGGGGCTCTGAACAAATTCAACTTTCAAACCTTGGACTGACGTCAGTCGAGTTCAACCAGGGTATTGGAGTAGCCCAAGAGTCAAGACTTCCGACGGCTTCAGACATGATTGATAGATGCTTACGGAATATACGTCTAGACACGTTAGGACCTCGCCTGACCTCGCTCGAGCTACTCGAGACCAGACAGCTGCAAATTTAATCAGACTATTTCTTCATTCATTTGGTCGAAAATTGTCTCTCACTTTTCGCATCAGAAACTCCGCCACATACGGTCTACGCCGAATAGTGCCTCTCTGGCCCGAGACCTTAAAGAAACTGATAGGTGTGGAATAGGGGCCATATATTTCCACGTTTTCGAGCGCAGGGAAGGTTGGATGCCGCCCGTTCTCTACAATGTCGCCGAGAATGCTCGTGCTCTGCTCATCCTGATTACCTATGTGGAGAGTCTTCAGGTGGGGCAAACAGGCCAGATGGACCATGATCTCTACGCCGAGGGATCCCAAAGATCTGGCCTCCAAGTGCAGCAAGTTGAACAGGCTCTGAAGCCCCTCTATGACAGCCGTCTTTGCGAGAAAGTTCCCGGTGTTTATCGACAAACTGGAAACATCGGGAAGCCAGGACGATAATGGTTTCCGAAACAAGTGGACAGTGTTGGCTGGTCCAACTCCGGTGAAAGATTCCGAGTACAAAGATTTCTGCACTGCCCGTGCGTTGACGTCTGACCGCATGGTGAGGGAAAATTCGTCCCTTGGGACATGAAAGTAGCGCGAAATAAGGTGAAATGCGCCAACGGTCTTGAACATCGCTGACAAGTGCCATCGAAACTGAAGAAGGCGAGGAAATATCGGGTCCCTAAACATCTTCAGAGTAGAGAAGAGCTGGCAGCCCGCGCCGAGCCTCGTGAAATCAGTGGAAATTTTCACAAACTGGATGCGTGGGGCGTATTTGTCGAATGCTACGAGGTCGGACTCCTGCAGCGGACGAGTCAGGTTATACTGGGAATTTGGAAACGTTAGTTTTCTAATAGGCGCATGAATGTTACAAGTACCCACCTCTTCTGACGGTTGAAAGACATCTTCCGGAAGCAAGCGAATGATTTGAGACGGGCGGGTCAGTTTAGCCCACAAGACGTCGAGTGCCGGGCCGGAAGTAGTCTGTAGTTAACCACGCGATCATGTACGGTAGCCGCCTTATTACAAATCATCGGAGTTTGAATTTTCCCAATGGCCATTCAACCATTCTCAAACTCTATGCACAAAATTTCAGTGAGAAAGTGTCTTGGGAAGCTATTCTAGGGGGACCTGACTTCTTGAGATAGTGATCTTCATCCTCATTCCACTAAAATTGACATCTCGGCTGTTCCCGCATGCCGGGCCGCCAAAGTTCGGCATTGTGCTTCTTCGACCTTATGCCCAACTATTTACTGGACAACCTACTCATATTGCGTCGCTTAAGAGAGCTGAGGCTTCAACTGCTTCTACAGTAAACATTTATTTCAACACACTCTTCGGTGGAACTTTGTAGCCTGCCTCAAGTCGCCACATATTTTTGCCATTTATAGGCTGGCTGGTCACGAGCCTAGGAGTCGTACGGCAGTGGAGCTAAGTATTGTCCAAGGATTTCTAATCCCTTATGCGCATGTTCTTGATAGGCTGACCGATCTTGCCCGCATCCCCGAATTGGAGTGTAAGTAAATTTCGAATCTTCATAACTTGATGGCCTCCCTACCATTTAAAAAGAGAAACGACAGACAGCTTTATTACAGCAGAACATTTGCGACCATGAGACTCACTCTCAACTTCATACCTCGTCTCGTCCTTGCTACAGCTTTCACCACGATTTTTGTTGCGGCTAGCGCAAGTAACACCGGCTTCGATGTGAAGCTTTTCAAGATAGATCTCGCTGGAGAGATTCCTCACTTGAAGTCCCTCGTGAAGAACACCCGTCTTCCGGCCACCGCCTTGTATCCCAATGCTGGCCCCAGCAAGGGAATCGATCTCGAGACGCTCCGCAATCTCCGAACAGATTGGCTGACAAAGTATGACTGGGAAGCACAACAAGCTGAATTGAACCAGTTAGTGTCGTTGAATTTTTGTTGAACGTATCTGACCATTGTGATTTGGGTTGAAGATTCAATCATTTCACTACAGTCATTGAGGGAATAACTGTGCATTTCGTTCACGAAAAATCAGCAGAGCCAGACGCGATTCCCGTGATCCTACTGCATGGATGGCCAGGTGGATTCTCTCCTCACGATTACGTTGGATCCATTGAAATTATTTGCACAGGCTCTTTCCACGAATTTGTGCCGGTAATCAAACCATTGACTGAGTCGGCACTCACCTCCACCGGGAATAAAGTGGCTTTCAATGTCGTTGTCCCATCTCTTCCTGGTTTCGTTTTCTCCTCGGCACCGCCTACAATGAACTGGACCAATGATGATACTGCCAGAATTTTCAACACCCTCATGACTGAGGCTCTCGGGTACTCAACCTATGCGGTGCACGGTACCGACTGGGTATGTGCCTTTGTTTTCAAAAAAGAGGTGCCCAATGGACATTTTTTCGTAGGGTTCTGGTGTGGGATATTCCATGTACGCCTCTTTTCAACAAAACCGTGCGCGCAACACACCTCGACTTCCTCGCATTTCTCCCCCCCTCGGCAGAGGAAATTGCGGAGAACAACATCACCCTGTCGGACGTTCAGAAAGTGACCGAGCAGCGCTTCACGTTTTACGAGTCCATAGGCAATGGCTATTTCACTGAGCAGACGACGAAGGTAGGCAATAGTGTTTCCTCTTTAAGTGAATACATCCGTACTGATTCTTTTCGGTAGCCCAACGATATCGGGTTAGCCCTGAACGACAATCCCGTTGGTCAACTTGCATGGATCGGGTCAAAGTTCAAGCTCTGTGTGTACCTCAGCTACTTTCTCTTATCGCCGTTCACCATATTCTCGACAGGGTCTGACCCTCGCGCAGGAACACCCCCATCCGTCCTGAACAACACCGCAATCCTCACTTCTGTGTCACTCTACTACCTCACGCAGTCGTTTTTTTGTCCTCCGTCTGGATCTACGCACAAAACCCCACCGGATTCCAGACCGTGTACACCAAGGCAGCTACAGACGCACCACTGCTCTTCAGTCAGTTCGAGTATAACCCCGCACTCTGGCCTGAAGAGTATGTGGCGAGATTGGGAAATTTGGTCTCCTACAAAGGTTTGTATCAAGTTTCTAGACTTTTTTAACGCAAACTGACGAGGAAGCTAGTGCACGACTTCGGAGGCCACTTCGCCGGACTCGATAATCCACCCGCATTGATCGAGGATATACGGGACATTGGAATATACTTCAAGGCATAGTCCAAAGAAGTGCCGAGAGATGTACTTGGCTGAAGCATCCGATTTTCCTTGTAGTCCATTATTTTTACTCCGGTTCGGTTGAAATTGTATTCGACAAAGAGAATTCTGAACGCAGAGAGGTTTCTCATTATTTCATAGGAGAAATTGCCAATGAAACAGTGAAGATCAATGCCTGCTGAAGATGTGAGGCTGTTTGGGGGAGCGGTGAGTAGTCGGCCCTGTACTTATTCTCGGAAGCAAGATGTCCACACACTACCGACCGGGGGTGGAGACCCCACAACAACGGTAACAACTCCCTGTTCGACACGGACGAACGCCGGGCAGGCTAAGTAGTGTTCCAATCCTTTATGATTCGTGATAGGCTGACCGATCTTACCCGCATCCCCGAATTGGAATGTAAGCAAATTTTGAATCTTCAGAAAGAACGTGAGCCCGGAAGTATACCAAATCTACATAAATTTCAGACATTTAATATACTTCGTGTACTTTCGGGTACTCCTGGCATACCATGAATATACCTTGATTTTGCTTACCTGATATGTAATTTTACGGTGCGTTATACTCTGTGCGCTTTGCATAAAAGCGAGTAATATACCCGGAACTGGAAAGTTCACTGGCGGCCACCGGTGGCCGCCATTGGATAACGGTGGCCATTGGTGGCCGCTGTCGGACAATGTATGTCAGCGCCGTCCAAGACAAGATAACGGGTTCCACCGGAAATCACCGAGCCCCAGGGGTTTTTGAGCAGTATTGTAGTTTCCGTGTTACCCTTCTGTAGACCATTAAATAAGTCCAGGAGGGCCATTTATGATCCCTTTTGTCTGCTATGATGTCCGTGTTCATGCCAGAATTGCGATTGGTTTGATATGCCTAACTGATTACATTCAACTTATCGGGAGCAGATTCCCTTGCATACGCTCTTCGCTGCATGCAAGCATTCAGTGAATACAATACTTACAGCGTACCGTTAGGCGAGGAATGCATCGGTACTGCTTCACCCTCAATTTTCTTGGGCCATACCAATGGAATCCACCGTTGTTCGGTGGACTTCAGCACCGTAAGATCAATTTGCAGAACACTAGCTTCGATGGCAGAGCATTAACGGAATATACTCTTCGACAAACACGAAAGGGCCCACTAAGAATGCTGGAAGCAATCTGCATAGGAGACAAACGTGCCCCGGTTTTAGGCTAAGTAGAACAAAAATAAAACTATTGGAAGTATCTGGTTTTGTGTCTACAATGGACTTGCAAAATTTGCTGTTCGCTTTTATTATTGCTTGACCTCGTTTATTCCTTCCTGCCGTATATCCTAGGAGTAATAGCATTTTTGTGTCCTCAGGGAGTGATTTCTATTGACGCCAACACTGTTGGATTCCGATGAATCTCAGCGTAATTCAGCGTTGATTGAGCAATACGAGAACATAGCATGATGCGATACACGTCGCGCGCCACTGTATTCGAGGTTTTGAGGACGGCCGACAGTGAAATCCGTTCGAATTCGCTGGCTTCTTCCCCCAGACACCCACGAGCTGCTGGAAATTGAAATGAACGGACGACAATTTCAGGAAGGGGAAGCCAGTGAAATCCGCTGGTTTCCATTGGAAATAGGTGGGCACCAGGAGGCCGATATAGCATCAGTGTGCTCCAGCGTAAGCCATTGGCTTCCACTGGCTTCATGTCGGCCGACAGTGGTCACCGGTGCCGGACGATGCCGATCAATGCCGTTTCCAGCGCCGCGTGTATTACTGATAAAAGCCCGGTAATTGCGGCACCCATGGTGTTTGATCCGGGATCAATACGGCATCTCGCACCGCACACAAGCAGTCACTACCGTCGCGGTAGAGCACCTCGGAGGATGGCCACCTCTCACTTGTATTCTTGATCCCGCATTTCTATGTCTGAAGCATCTAGGAAGTAGAGATTTTCAGGCTATGATCTTGATTCAATCATTCAGAGGGCTGGAAAGACCATAATGTCCATTGTGCACGAGCACAAAGGAGGCAATGAGGTGGTCCCAAATTTTTATTTCATGACTTTCCCTCATAATTTTTAACAGTCATTTCAGCGCTTGACTGTGGTTCATGTGTCTCTGCGTACAGCTGAATTCATTGCCATTGAGTTACCACTGATGCAGATCACAGGCTCAATGAAATCCGTCTACGGAGTATACATTGTCTACCAAAGTATATGAAGGCTACGGTTGTTCCTCTGAGTATACAGAATATACCCAAGTATATCAAAGTCTACCAAATCTACAGTATACTTTGGTACACCTCCAGATTCACGTATGTTCTCGAGAACATACCATTTAACCCTGGTTGAACATTTCAAATTTTTTGGTGAAAAAATTGGTGAAAATTATTTTGAATTTCCCAAAAGTTTTTCACTGAAAAGGTACCTGAAAAATTCAAGACTTTTTTAGCAGTTTTTGATTTTATTTTAGATTTTTCACCTCAAAGTCAAAAAGTACTGAAAAAGTGTTACAATTTTCAGATACTTTTTCAGTGAAATCTTTTTGGGAAATTCAAAATAATTTTCACCAATTTTTCCACTGAAAAACTTGAAATCTTCAGCCAGTGTAAAAAGCGAAATGACAGACAGCTTTATTACAGCAGAACATTTGAGACCATGAAAGTCACTCTGAATATTGTACCTCATCTCGTCCTCGCTACAGCTTTCACCACCATTTCTGTTGCGGCTAGCGCAAGTGACACCGGATTCGATGTGAAGCCCTTCAAAATAGACCTGGCCGGAGAGATTCCCCACCTGAAGTCCCTCGTAAACAACACCCGTCTTCCGGCCACGGCCTCAATGCTGGCCCCAGCAAGGGAATCGATTTCGAGACACTCCGCGATCTCCGAACAGATTGGTTGACAAAGTACGATTGGGAAGCACAACAAGCTGAACCAGTTAATGTCGTTGAATTTTCGTTGAACGTATTGGATCATTTTGATTTGGGTTGAAGATTCAGTCATTTCACTACAGTCATTGAAGGAATAACTGTGCATTTCGTTCACGAAAAATCAGCAGAGCCAGACGCGCTTCCCGTGGTCCTACTGCATGGATGGCCAGGTGGATTCTCTCGTCACAATTACGTTTGATACATTGAAATTTTTTGCACAGGCTCTTTCCACGAATTTGTGCCGGTAATCAAACCATTGACTGAGTCGGCACTCACCTCCACCGGGAATAAAGTGGCTTTCAACGTCGTGGACCCATCTCTTCTTGGCTTCATCTTTTCCTCGGCACCGCCTACAGCAAACTGGACCATTGACGATACTGCCAGAATTTTCAACACCCTCATGACCGAGGCTCTCGGATACTCAACAGAAACATTTGTTTTGATTAACGTGTTTAATCTTGTTTTTGACTGGGACCGTGCCGTACGGTACTGGTTTAAACCGAACAAATTTCAAACCCTGTTTTACACTGAGATGCTCATTGTTTAAGCAAACCTCCTAGGGTAACTGCTGAAATTTCAGTGAGGAGAAGTCGAATGTCATTGAACAGAGATCCCAAATGTGGACGATGAATTCTCGCCCGCCTTCACGCAATTTTCGATGGACAGACGCCGCAGATTCGGTAAGAGACATAGGCTCGCCAGCCCGGACGGGGTCAAGGGGATACGGAACATAAAATTGGTCTCGAGGTTGAGGAAATGCGAGAGACCTTCCAAGACCGTGTCCACCAACACGTAAGGTGCACTAGTGCATCCGGGTGTGTAGATACAGTTGTTTTGCTATAGGCAAACATCATCATAACTTGTTCTTGGCCACATCGCTGGTGTGCGTGTGCAGTCTGGTTGACGACCTAGCTCTGCCCGCCTGGCGCCTCCAACGGCGGGTTCGTGATGGAAATTTTCGCGCTAACGCTCTAGAAATTGACTGGATTGATACTGCATGCGTGGACTAATGGTACGATGTCGGCGGAGGTCCAGAATGCGAGACGTTCCAGATACTGTTCGACCACACTCGCTGGCGGAAGGAGATGGCCGCCGTAGAGGTACACGGATCGGTGGATAAGGGGATGGAAATCCAATACCGCGAAGAGGGATGGATGCAACAAGTCCCAGAAGAGACAGTTTGTCAGAGAGGTCGCAATAGGGGTGCCTCTGGGTAGACGACTGAACATGTCGAGCCGGAGCTCGTTGGCAATCCGGGCTCATGGCAGCAAGTAAAAAGAGGCACGCCCTGTGGAATCACGGTCACGGTTTAATCCCAAGTTCCCGTTCCGTTCCGTGCAGTAATTCTCAACATAAATTCGCAAGAAACTCATCCATCCCGAACAGAAATTCACAGTCATTAATTCGGTAAAGAGGCGATACATATGCCGTTATATCAGTTCAAGCGGGAGTGGCTCCAAGGGAAGCCGCCACATCGGTCGTGAAGACGGGGAAATTGGTACCGTCGGTGAAAGCCTAATGAAAAGGAAATCAGTATTGTTTGAGGCCATAATTCCTGGGTACTCACGCAAACGATCCTGGCCTCGGCTAGAATCACGAATGGGTCAGTCAACGCAACTCTTATATTTGGAGAGATGGCCCGCACTATCAGCATGCTTGCCCGAGAAGTCGCCCGGCTCAACCAAGGCCTCGACGAAAGTCAAGCCCTGATAGAGAGCGGGTTTCCAGTTAGTGCAGGCATTCGTGAAGCTACAAAGAATATGTGATTTAGCAATCGTGGTCGGGGCATTCTCCGTGGGCGGGCGTACTCTGCGGTGAATGTATCGATGGTGTCCCCGGCAGGGATGATATAGAGCAGCCTGTTGTCCACCGCCTGGACGAGACCGACAGCGGCGAAGAGAGCGGAAGTGAAAACAGTGAAGCGCATTGCTGTACTTTGGGAGGAAAGCTGATGGGTTTCTCTGCTTGCTTATTCGGCTTTATTCTGCTTTATATACAGATCCGGCCAATTCTTGATGACCTCGTTAGTTGAAACGGCGGATGGCGCCTATTTTCGTCTACTTATCCCGCGGTAGTAATCTCGAACGCATAGAGGCTGTCGATGCGGGCCTCTCCACAGCCCTTGGAGGCCGTCGTGGTTTCGAAACTTCTGCAGGCCGCGGCCATCGGCTGGGTCAAAAGTTGAGAGTCGGAATCTGGGATAATTCTACTATTTGGCACCCCGGGAAATGCCATGATGTTTTCGTGATAGCGGGAAGGGCGAGATGAGCGGGAGGTGTTCAGAAAGATGGATACCACCCAAGGAACAATCTCGCACAGGTTCTCCGATTGGGCAAGCACGGTATATTTTTTGACTGCGCCATTTTCTCGGAAATTGGGGCTCTCATTGACAAACATCTTGGAGGCGATTAGGGGTTGACCGAAAAAATGTGGAGTGGGAAAAACTAACAGGGCCTCCATTTCAGTTCTTTTACGGCTGCTCATCTTCCGGACTGGATACACTTTCGCATTTGAGTGTGTACAACACGAAAAGAAAGAGGAAATGGTGAAGGCACAGGTATAAAACTCCTTTCTGGCCTCAGAATTCAGCTGAACGTCGTCCGTGGAATCTGTGGAAGCGTTCGAAAATGCGTTCGGCGGCACTTGTCCAGGGTGTCAAATAGAATTGTCCCGAATCGAAGATTTTGGCGTCATTTCGGGCTCACCAAATTCAAGTTTCAACTTGAAACCTTAGCCTGACGTCAGTCGAGTTCAACAAGGGTACTGGGGTAACCCAAGACTTTCGACGGCTCCGGAGCGCTGCAGAGACATGATTGATAGATGTTTACGGAACATAGAACATACATCTAGGCACGTTAGGACCTCGCCTTACCTACTGGAGACCAGACAGCTGCAAATTTAATCAGACTATTTCTTCATTCATTTGATCGAAAATTGCCTCTCACCTTCCGCATCAGAAACTCCGCCACATACGGTCTACATTGGAGAGTGCCTCTCTGACCCGAGACCACGCGGGTGATTTCTCTTTCGTCTCGCCTTGCGGTGCTCCAGCAAAAAATTCACCGAGATGTGGGAATGCTAGGTTCAAAAACTCGGCAACATGGGTCGGGGGCCAACATGGTGAAAGAAAGAACCCCATCCTGTCCACAATATACAAACCTGAAATAGAACTGCCTTGAGGCGGGACGAAAGCGCCATCCACACGGGCATCGACAGCCATTTCAATTTGGCGAAGACGGGGGCACTTCTCCACCAGGCTCTAGAGGGTATAGAGATGCACCTGCGGGTCAGCCCACCGGAATTGTTGCGTATATCGGGAGAAGGCCTTGAGGGAAATGAGTCTCGGCCATGCAGTGGCCATCTTCTCCAGGTCTGCGTCGCCAAATTCAACCTTATTGGCGTCGAAGTTTATATCCAGCACTTCGAGATTCGTGCAAGCCAGCAGCGGCTCGAACGCGGCCATCGCAAACAGACTCGGCGCTCAACCTCGGCGATGGCATGATCTTGGGTGTTAAACACGACTTGTCGCAGGGTCGACAAGCGTGTACGCGGTGTTGTCAGAAGCGAAAATATGGAAGGATCGATGGGATGGAGATCGGTTACATCCAAGTGGGCCGTGTGGAGGAAGGCGGATGAGATATTGGCCAAGAATCTGGTAAGTGCGGATTAAGGGCCATGTATTTCCACGCTTTCGAGCGCAGGGAAGGTTGGATGCCGTCTGTTCTCTACAATGTGACAGAGGATGCTTATGCTCTGCTCATCCTGATTCCCTATGTGGAGAGTCTTCAGGTGGGGCAAACAAGCCAGATGGACCAGGATCTCTACGCCAAGGGATGCCGAAGATCTGGCCTCGAAGTGCAGCAAGTTGGACAGGCTCTGAAGCCCCTCCAAGATAGCCGGCTTTGCGAGAAAATCTCCGATGTTGATCAACAAACTGGAAACATCGGGAAGCCAGGACGATAGTGGTTTATGAAACAACTCGACAGTTTCGCCTAGTCCAACTCCGGTAAAAGATTCCGAGTAGAATGAATTCTGCGCTGCGCTGACGTCTGACCGCATGGTGAGGGAAAATGAGACATGAAAGTAGCGCGAAATAAGGTGAAATGTGCTAACGGTGTTGAACATCGCTGACGGGTGCCATCGAAACTGAAGAAGGCGAGGAAATATTGGGTCCCTGAACGTCTTCAGAGTAGAGAAGAGCTCGCAGCCCGCGCCGAGGCTCATGAAATTAGTGGAAAATTTCACAAACTGGATGCGTGGGGCGTATTTGTCGAATGCTACGAGGTCGGACTCCTGCAGCGGACGAGTCAGGTTGTACTAGGGAACGTTATTTTTCGAACGGGTGCATGAATTTTACAAGTACCCACCTCTCCTGACGGTTGAAAGACTAGCAAGCGAATGATTTGAGACGGGCGGGTCAGTTTAGCCCACAAGACATCGAGTGCCGGGCCGGAAGTGATCTTAGACGCGCACGCTAGTCTTGCGATGGATCTTTGATAGATTTTATCATACGAGCTTCGGTTGAGCTCCAATTGCGTTAACGCCAGCTCATAAAGCTCTTGTACGCATATAAACTGATGTGCAGCGGAGTCCTGGTCTACTTGTGAGCAAGGGGGTTGACACAGATTTGGCACCCAACTGAATTGCCAGTCAGACGTGCGTGAACTTGTGGAAAAGCCTCAGAGAAACTGTCAGACATGGTGGTTGTGGATAGGGGAGTTTCGGGAACCGGGATAGGATCTTAGCCGTGTACTGGCGGCATGTCCCGTAATATTTTTATCTCCTGTTGGAGAATTTTGTACGGTCAAACAAAATTGAACTAATTTTCAGGTTGGATGCACGAATAACGTTGCTGAACTGCTTTTAGAGCCGAGCTGTCAAATGCTTCTATAGTAAACATTGTCTTCAGTGGAACCTTGTAGCCTCGGAGTCGCCACATATTTTTGCCATTCATAGGCTGGCTGGTCACGAGCCTAGGAACCTTGCCGAACACAATACATGCGGGACCCTTCCGAGTCCCATTTTGTGTTCAAAAATTACGAGAATGAGGCGCCACCCACCGCGCTCCACTATCAGGCCACATATACGTGCAGGTCTGCGCCGCCTCTGGGTGTCTCGGCGGACACGGAGATGACTTGTAGCGTGCGAGTAAGTTTCTGTCCTTCTTCGATCATCGTTCGTTCGTTCATAACGGCATTAGTGTGATAAATCACGATGCCGTACTGAACGGCAGTGGAGGTAAGTATTGTTCAAGGATTTCTAATCCCCTATGCGCGTCTTCGTGGGCTGACCGATCTTGCCCGCATCCCCGACTTGGAGTGTAAGCAAATTTTAAAAATTCATAATTTGATGGCCTCTTTGCCATTTAAAAAGCGAAACGACAGACAGCTCTATCGCAGCAGAACATTTGCGACCATGAGACTCACTCTCAACTTCGTATCTCATCTCGTCCTCACTACAACTTTCACCACAATTTTTGTTGCGGCTAGCGCAAGTAACACCGGATTCGACGTGAAGCCCTTCAAAATAGACCTCGCTGGAGAGATTCCCCACCTGAAGTCCCTCGTGAACAGCACCCGTCTTCCGGCCACCGCCTTGTATCCCAATGCTGGTCCCAGCAAGGGAATCGATCTCGAGACGCTCCGCGATCTCCGAACAGATTGGTTGACAAAGTATGACTGGGAAGCACAACAAGCTGAATTGAACCAGTTTAGTGTCGTTGAATTTTCGTTGAATGTATCTGACCATTGTGATTTGGGTTGAAGATTCAATCATTTCACTACAGTCATTGAAGGGATAACCGTGCATTTCGTTCACGAAAAATCAGCAGAGCCAGACGCGATTCCCGTGATCTTATTACACGGATGGCCAGGTGGATTCTCTCGTCACAATTACGTTGGATTTATCGAAATTATTTGCACAGGCTCTTTCCACGAATTTGTGCCGGTGATCAAACCATTGACTGAGTCAGCAGTCACCTCCACCGGGAAGAAAGTGGCTTTCAACGTCGTGGTCCCATCTCTTCCTGGCTTCGTCTTTTCCTCGGCGCCGCCTACAACAAACTGGAACAATGATGATACTGCCAGAATTTTCAATACCCTCATGACTGAGGTTCTCGGATACTCGACCTATGCGGTGCATGGTACCGACTGGGTATGTGCCTTTGTCTTCAGAAAGAGGTGCCCACTAACAATTGACTTTTTTTCGTAGGGTTCCGGTGTGGGATACTCCATGTACGCCTCTTTTAACAAAACCGTGCGCGTAACACACCTCGACTTCCTCGCATTTCTTCCCCCCTCGGCGGAGGAAATCGCCGAGAACAACATCACCCTGTCGGACGTTCAGAAAGTGACCGAGCAGCGCTTCACTTTTTACGACTCCATAGGCAATAGCTATTTCACTGAACAGACGACGAAGGTAGGCAATGCTGTTTCATCTTTGAATGAATGCATTCGTACTGATCCTTTTGGGCAGCCCAACGATATCGGGTTAGCCCTGAATGACAATCCCGTCGGTCAACTTGCATGGATCGGGTCAAAATTCAAGCTCTGTGTGTACTTCAGCTACTTTCTTTTAACGCCGCTCACCATATTCTCAACAGGGTCCGACCCTCGCGCAGGAACACCCCCATCCGTTCTGAACAACACCGCAATCCTCACTTCCGTATCACTTTACTACCTCACGCAGTCGTTTTTGTCCTCCGTCTGGATCTACGCGCAAAACCCCACCGGGTTCCAGACTGTGTACACCAAGGCAGCTACAGACGCACCACTGCTTTTCAGTCAGTTCGAGTATAACATCGGACTCTGGCCTAAGGAGTATGTGGCAAAATTGGGAAATTTGGTGTCCTACAAAGGTTTATATCGCATTTCTGTAATTTTATAACGCGAACTGACGAGGAAGCTAGTGCACGACTTCGGAGGCCACTTTGCCGGACTCGATAATCCACCCGCATTGATCGAGGATATACGGGACATTGGAATATACTTCAAGGCATAGTTCAAAGAAGTGCCAAGAGACGTGCTTAACTGAAGCGTCAGATTTTTCTCGTCCATTATTTTTTACTACGGTTCGGTTGAAATGATTGTATTCGACAAAAAGAATTCTGAACGAAGAGAGGTTTCTCGTTATTTCATGGAAGGTGCCAGTGAAGGAGTGAAGGTCAGTCACTTGCCTGCTGAAGGTGTGAGTCTGTTCGAGGAAGGGGTGGGTAGTCTGCTCTGTACTCATTTGGACGCCAAAGTGGGTAGGGGCTTTTGACATCCCGATCGAACAAGTGACTTTCCAAATTCGGCAGTCCACTCAGTGCCTGAATTCAACTGCGAAGTTAAATGCCCTCAAGGCAAAGCACCCTCACCAGACGACTTGCATCCACAAAAATCCAAAAAATCGGAAGCCAAAAATAAATCCAAGTCCCAAGAATGTGTACAGCCTCTTCCTTGTATGCAGCGAATGTGCGCCAGACAGACCCACGCATAGAACTTAGCATCGGAAGGAAAATGCCAGGATGTAGAATAATATATTGTATCGCCGCGCCGCGTCGGAATTGTATGGTATGTACGATGGAGATGGATGGATGGAGGATAAATGGATTGATTGATTGAGTGTATGGACGGGAGGTCGGACGCGGACGCGGGTAGGCAAGTGTACCAATAATAAGAACAGACATGTACGATGATTGTCCAAAGAGGTACACATATGTACGGTACGCACGAATGTCCGGAGAAGTACACGGGTGTATGTACGCGAGGGAAGTGCGGAACGAGGAGTTGAATGGATGAGATGCATGTATGAGCGAATGACTGGATGATCGAGAGAAAAGAAAAAGAAAGCAGAAGGAAGGATCGTGAGGGTGTCGTGTCATGCGGGTATGTACAAGGATGCATGGTATGGGATGTGTTTTTATGCCGATGACGATGAGACGGGAGGGAGGGAGGGCGCCGCGCACGCGAACGGATTTTATTGTGCATGGTGGTGGAAGGAGCGAGTGCGGGTGTGGACGAGGTGGTGGATGTGCGTGCTGGGCTGCGCCGGGAGGAGGACGTCGGGGTTAGATGATGAGAGGGGATAGATGCCATGTGATTGCGATGATGCCATACGAGGAAAACAAGAAAATGGAAAGCGCCATATATCCAAGAAAGATGAAGAGATGGGAGGTGAGGGTGGGCGGAGGGTTGGGGGTAAGAACGGGGGGGAGATGGCAGTAAAGACGGCGATTGGGGGAGGATCCGATGTCGATGGAAGAAAGAGTCCAAGTAAAGGTCCGGACGGAAGAATCGAATACGACGACACCGAAGGCGGTGATGAGAACGGGCGGGTGGGTGACGGGAGAGGAGAATCCATATGCGGTGAAAGTGGGTGAGTACGGGAACGGGAGGCCTAGACCTCCCCCTCCCCCCTCCCCCTCAACATAACCTTCGCCCTCCTCAAACTCCCACTCGTCACATTCACCCCATCCCACCCCTCCAACCACACCCCCTCATCCCGACACCGCGCAAGCACGCCCTCCCAGAACCGCACCACCCTTTCTCGCTCCCGCGCCTCGCTCTTCCCGTGGGCTCTCGGACTCACCGCGGCGCCCTCTCCACCTCCACCGGCAGGCCGAAGCCCAACCCTCCCCCTCCGCATCGCATCGCTCCCCTCGCTCAAATCCCTCACATATCGTAACCTCGGGAACGCCTCCCTCCTCAACAGACTCTCCATCTGCGCCCGCAGCCCAAAGAACTCGTCGTTGTGCATCTGCGGGTGCGGATCCAAATCCGAATGCGTGCGCCGCGCATAGTCGTCCCGCAACCGCGCGTCGATCCCGCGGATCCCAATGAGCGAGACGGTCGGGTGCGAGGGGAGCATGAGGTGCGGCGCGATCCAGTCCGGGTGCTGCCAGTCCCACGCGGCATCGGCGCTACACACAAACTCTTCGAGGTGGGGGCACCATTCGGCGAGACTGAGCCCCCTGAATCCCCGGTGCAGGAGCGGCAACCCCAACGGGAGGCGCAGGAGGCGGCGGCGCCGTCAAGTAATGCTCCTCGATATGCGCACTCGAATGCCCGAGCTCCAGCTGCCTCAGCCGCCGCCCATGCACGCCGAAGAACCGTCTGAATCCCTCCCCCGCGTAGCTGAAGTCCGCAGAGAGGACGCTGAGGTTGCGCAGCGCGGGCATCTCCCACGTGCTCAGCACCGCGAAGGTCGCATTGTCGAGCGCGAGCTTGAGCGTGCGCAGCGCGGGGGAGGGTGAGCCCACCCTCAGGAGGGATGAGCGCGGCCTTGGAGGCGGAGGAGGTAGGCGAGACGGCGGACGAGACAAAGTTAAGCTCGAGGTACTCGAGCGTCGCACCCATATGCGCGACACCCAGCCCCACGCCCATCCCGAGCCCGACACCCAGCCCCACAAGCGCGGGGTCATCGTAATTCGTCCAGCTCAACGCGCGCAAGCCCCCGCCCTGTGCGAGCGCGCCGAGGAGGTCCGCCACGGCTGGCGCCGCCCCCCGCGCGCCTCACACTCCTGTAATCGCTATACACCTCCAACCCGGGCGCATAGTCCACAATCGCCCGCAGATCGGCGGGGTTGCACCGCTCCAGCGCGGGCGTCTCGACGTGTAGCCTTCGTATGAATCGGCCGGCGCTCGTGCGCGTGGCGGGCCCAGATTCTGGGGGAGAGGCAGCACGCCTGGCAGAGGAGCGTTAGGGCGAGCGCCTTGGCCTGTGCGGAGCGCGAGATCCAGATAGAGGAGTAGAGGACGGGCTGGGCGTATTGGTGCCACTGTTTGGAGACGAGGGTGAGGGTGCGCTTGTGGCGCATGGTGTGGCGGTAGTGCGCGAGACGCGGGGCGAGGGAGGCGGGGGTGAGGGCGGGGGGGAGAGGAAGGAGGCGGGGAGCTCGAGGGAAGGGGCGGGGGGCGTAGGTGTCGCTGCAGGAGGGTGAATGTCAGATGGGTAAGAGGAGGGAAGGGATGGGGGACGTACGCAGAGGGCGAGTCGCCTGTAGGAGAGGAGGGGTAAGTCGAGTATTCGAGGATGAGGATCCAGAGCTCAGGGGGCAGCTCGGGGAGGGGGCGACCGGGTTGTGGGGACGCGGAGGATGGGTTTCTGGAAGAGTAGCTATCAGTATCGTAGACGATGTCGGGAAGAACGATAAAAGAACAACGACGAAGGGGAAAGAATAACATCTCCTTCGTCACCACCGTAACATGCGCAATGACGGCGCGCCAACTGCGAAATAGGGTGCAGGCGAGCGCGAGCATCGTCTATGCTCGGACCAAGAACCTGATCCTAGCCCCACTTGCGCGCCTGATAATAATCCCCCGTGCCTGCGGCCGCAACACCACCGCCCGAGCGCCATGGCAAATCGTAGCCCAAGACACTTTTGACGTCCTTGTCCTTGCCCAATACCCGCTCCTTCTTCCTTCTCGATCATCTCCGTCCACCTAGCAGGACGACACCCCCGTGGTTTCAAAAAGGACCCGCCGTCCAGTTCTCCAGGCTCCAAATCCAAATCCAGATACGCCACGCCCACACCGACGGCGATCACGCTCTGCTTCCCCTTCTTTCCTTTCCATCTTTTTCTCCCTCGTTCCGTTTCTTTGCACACCCATCCATCCATCCAGGCACGGCGATCAGACCCTAATCTCCCCCCTCTCCATCGTCGCAACTAGCGCACGACGCGCACGGAGGATTACACGCCACGCCCCACATCCTCCCATCTATCCATCTTCGCACCGCAGCAACGAAGAGCAAGGGCGGGAGAATCTCCCGATGATACGCCGGGGCCCGCGTCAGAAAAAAAAGAAAGAAAGGAAGGAAGAAGAAAAAGGAAAGAAGGGACGGCGACGGGTAACGGGCGACGGGGATTGTGGGACCGGGACCCGGGGCCCGCGAGATACGAAGCACAAAAATCCGTCTGAGAACGGAAAACGAAAAACAAAAACGAAAAGTAGGCAAGAGGGAAAAAGAAGGGAGACGGAAGCGAGGCTCACTTTGATTGTGGAGCCCATGTATGTGTCCTGCGGAAAAGAAAAAAAAGTCAGTATAGCATTCATTCGACCGGAATGTAGAGATCGAGAAGAGTAAGAAAAATAGAATGAGGACAACGCGGTATGAAGACAATTTAGCGCCGAGGGTCGAGCAACGTAGACAATTTCGGTCCTAGCCCGAAAAAAAAAAAAAAAGCGGCAACCCCATACCACCGCCGACACACCTCGCACTCAAAGTACATCTCCTACAAAGCCATCCATCCCTAACGCCACAAGTCGCCGTCCACCGCATAATGACTGGGGAAAGGGGCGGCTCCACACCACCGCCGACACACCTCCCACACAAAGCAACATAACGAGTGTCCCAAGTACACCGCCATCCCTAACGCCACAAGTCGCCGTCCGTCGCCCTTGAGACGCCATGGCTGACGATCGGCCAAGCGAGGGGCGTAACATATTCCCATCACACATCACGTCCATCGTCAGGCACGGACGACACGAAGAGGCCGTCGCCGGGCCCCGGTGGCGGGCAGGTCAGTGCGCTGGGGGCGTAGAGACCAGGCAACAAGGGCGAATGCTAAGGAGGGCTAGAGCAGTGCGAGGCGAGCAGGAGAAGCGTAGAAGGTAGCTTTCACTGTCCTAGCGACATACGCCCGCCGCTGTACGGCTCCTGCCAGCCAGAATAGCTGCAGGCCGCTCCCCACCGCCGTATGATGCAAGAAAACCACCCCTCGTCTGCCCGCGCCGCCCCGAGCCCCACCGAGCTCCACGGCACCATAACCGAAAATTCTAAAAGAAATATCCACACCACCCGTCCAAGCAAAGGAAAGAGACAGAAAGCAAGGCGGACGACACACACCTTCCATCCCTCCTCAACGACACCCGCGAAAAGACGCGCGAGAGGCGGTGTCGCACGCTCTTCATCCCGTGGCCGTTCGAATTTGACAATGACCGCTGCTGCTACTGTCGGAGGTGAGCCGGTAGACGTCCAGCTCAGCGTCTGCGGTGTCGCTGTGAGTTCTGAATGTATCGAAGCCGGAATTGTTGCTGGTATTGGCGGAGTCGGGGGGCGGGGAATACGCAGGAGATACGCTGGTGCTGGTGTCGCTGCTTATACTTGTACTGCTGTCCATACTGCCAGCTGTGTCGGTCGGAGAAGATGAGGGAAGAGGAAGAGAAGGAACGGCGAGCGGGAGACGCTGTGTGTGTGGGGAGCGGAGAAGACCGTGAGGCAGACACCGTGTCATGTGACACGTCTCCGGTCTGGGCGCGGGTTTTCCCGATGGGTTATATTTGACTTTTTTGCCCGACGGAACTCGTTCCGGATACCACAATTCAGGGTTCTTGAGACGGGTTGTTTTGAGGCCGAGACGTTCGCCGGTCAACAGGTACAAGATGGCTTACAAACAAACAGAATACTTGGACTGAATGCTTGCTGAATGCTAATTAACTTTTTAATCAACCGAACCGGGCTTCATTCGAGTCCGTTCGACATGCCGAATAGACGTTTCATGAATCAGTAATTTCATTTGAACGGCTGAATCCGGAGCCTGAATTTCCGGGAGCATAGCTATGGGATGGATTGACGTCAGGAATTCGCGAACGGTGGCTGGAACGCGAGGCCTGTAAATTCAACAGATAAGTCTGGGTTGGTCTAGGTTACAGAACCGATGATATCATAACAGGAAAATATTGGAAAATCATAGATTGAAAACTGATTCTGTACGAAGCTGAAACTTGGACCGGAAAATCCACGAGCCGGGTCTAGACAGCGTAAACCCAAATTGAATATTATAATTCCCCGATACTGGCCATTGCAGCGACCAACGCAAGTGGAAACAAAAAAATTGAGGAGGAAGATGGATTCAGTTCGGAAGCGGGGAGTCAAACCCCGGGCTGCCATTGTGAGCATGATCCATCCCTTAAGAGGACCTGGCCGTGTTCATACAGGTTATCTGACAATGACATTTTCATTCCTTGTAATAGATGTGGGAACGACTCGGAGGTGAAATAACCCACCAAGACAAATTAAATTACATACGTCAAAAAGTTGAACCATTTACAAGAACCAGGATTAAGCCGGGGATGCGCTGGATTAGATTAACTGGGGCACTCATTCACCATTTTAAGCAAGATCCATCTCAAACTACGACAGTTCAGACGCGAGGAATCGAACCCCGGACTACCAGTTGAAGTCGTGTTCGGCGAACAACATGAATATATTCTGGCTGTGTTCCTATAACACATCCGATTATTCCACCTGTTCGTTTTTTGGTTAAAGTACAGAGTAAATAAATATGGGAGGAGTTCACTGCAAACAACCCATATGCCAAAAAGTTGAACCAAGAACTGGGGATGCTTGGGGTTAGATTCATTTGAGCAATGAGTTCATCATAACTAGCAGTAACCCGTGCTACGCCATAGGAATTCATGTTGACATTCCACAGATTTATGTACTTGAATAGAAGGCACCACTCCTCGTCGACCTTTGGTCGACTCCTCGCGGCCTTGTACACAGTTATCATTTTTGAGGACCAAAGATGCATTTTTGTTGAGCAATCTTTTCTCAAACTACTCTAATTTAATGTTAATTTTTCACTCATCGTCATCGCGAACTCGGCGGACTCGGCTTGGCATTACAGCAGTTTTTGATGGCTTGGCTAGGAATTAGCGGCCTGGGCCTGAACATGCCAGTCTTCAGATCAAACCTCGGTGATGTGTTAGGCTTCAAAATTCAAATATTCACTTCTTATGCCTGCCAATTCTGTTTTCATCGACTCAATGAACGGAAATTCATTACTCGGCAAAGGTGGGTCGGAAACAGTATGTCATATGAAATCTCATGGAATCCAGCAACAATTTTGCATGCCATGAATGTTTAACACCCGCTGCGCCATTTATTGCGTTGCCACAAACCGCTTTAGGCCTGTGTGCACCTAACTGAATTGGCATATAAGTCAACTTGTAGCATGTGTCAACATTTATACTATCGGCCACCGGGTACTCAGCCACCTTAGCAATTGTTGTTATTTTTCCGACGCTGTGAGTGAGCTTCACGGCAGCTGGGACCGCGAATCAAAGGTATACATCCTATGAATGGTTCAAAATATTTTGGCGGATTTTAGGAGTGACCATAGTGCTACGTGAATTTTTCTTTGCTTGCATGCCCAAAAAGGCATCAAACAGGGTACTCTTATCTAAAAGGAGGGTATACGAACACGTCTCGGAGGGCGCCGGAAACTGCCGCTTTTGGCACATGTCGGTAAACCAAGTGCGTGGCCAGAGGAAGCGGACATGTGGGTTCAAAATACGGTTCAGGGTGACTATTAGTACATATATGTGTATGACTGACTGTATATTTCAATCCCTAAGGATGAGGAACCCTTTCAAAAAATCTCAGACTTTTGCAACACCGAAATGGTGTGTTTCAAGGTAATAGCCAACGTTGTGCCAGAACTAAAATAGATAAAATACTGATCAAGGGTATTAAGCATGGGGTAAGTAACTAAGAAAGCCTGTATCAAGCGCCAGACTCATAGCTTGAATGGTGTGTTGGATATGGAGGTGTTTTACCACATCCACACAAAATGCAAGGCAAGTCTTCCCTTGCCATCGTGTGCTGTGCCACTTTGGCTCTTTGAACAGTGCAGTATCAGAGGTGAATTTCATGAATCAGGGCAGCATAAAAGTTGTGAAGCGGGAGAATTGGTGGACAATGAGCAGTGGCGAGTGTGGGTGGTGACACAGAGTTAAGAAATGATGGCTCATACGGTGTGGATCCCGATCAAAGTTCGCGTAACTTTCTGCTGAAACATCACTTTTCATTGAAATCTGGGATGAGGTCTTCAAAGGTCGTACTTGGTCCCTCGAGGTCAAGTGTTCACATTTTTAAACTTCCCCATGAGATATTGGCAGGTGGCTGACTACCTGGTGGCCGATAGTATTTCTCTCTCCAGATTCTCACATTGGGACTTGCCCAACCCTTTTGCCTCGGGCACCTTGGGCATGAATTGAGATATCTACCCGGAATATAAGCATATAATTTAACTTACAGGCTGTATAGATATTTACTCAAATTGCGAGTGCTAACTGCCGCTAAGATCGGCCACTGGGTAGTCGGCCACCCCTAGGTAGTCGGCCATCTGCAAATATATCATTGAAGTAAGCTTCATGAGTGTCTACCATAGTTCACGACAGCGTATATGGTGATCAGCAGACAAAGGGCTTGACAGGCTTCCTAAAATAAACGGTCAAACATCGGACTGCCAATTGATCATATGTGCAATTCTTTTCAGGAAAGCTAGCGGTGTGGCGCACACCACATCCAATTGTTTGACATTTCTTTTGCCTGTATTTGCCTGTGAAGTTCCTAAGAAAATAAAGGTAAGAAAGTTGATTGTAAAGGAGTTACAATAAGTAAGGACCGACAGGCATAAATTCAACACCAGCCACCGACATTTGAACCACATCATTCTGAACCGGTCACCACTTCCTCCTTGTTGAAACAGGAAATCGGTGTTCAAATGGTTTTGATCGGCCAAATACTCGAGTTAAAATATTCATAACAAAACAAAAAATAAATTACTGAAGGTGAGAAAAAGAAGTGGCCCTCCACACTTAGCTCGGAGTCAGACCCCAGTCTGCCGGTTAAAGTAGTGTTTTGCAAACAATATGAATAAAGTCTGGCCATACCACATCCGATTAATTTGCTTTCTTTTGTGACCTTGCAAATGCATTTGGAGAATAATGGTAAGTGAAATATCTGGAATTCAGAGCCCAACACTGGTTGAACATTTCGAGTTTTTCAGTGAAAATTCTAGTGAAAAATGTTTTGAATTTTACAGCAATTTTTCAGTGAAAAACCAGGTGAAAAACTTGAAACTTTTTAATGACATTTTTGAACTTCAAAACATTTTTACCACTTTTTCAGAAAATTTTCACAAGGTTCAAAAAATTCACAAAAATGTTTCAAGTTTTTCACATGGTTTTTCACTGAAAAATTGCTGTAAAATTCAAAACATTTTTCACCAAAATTTAACACAAGTTGAACTGAACAGTTTTGAATTTCAAATTGTTACTACTCCCTTGTTACACAATACCTGTGTCCCATTGCGACAATTCCATGGCAAGCTTGAAGGAAACGAAAAAGAATGAAACACTAGTGCAGTATCACTATCTCCATTTGGACATGGGGAGTCATACCCCGGACTGTCAGTTCAGCTTCGCAGGACATCTGCAACAAGACTGACCATGTCGCACACACTGCATCCGAATGATTGACTATTCCGTGTCTTCGTGAAGGTGCTGAGAATGTAGAAGTGGGTGGAGGTATTATAGAAAAAACCGCTAAATGTTGTCCGACAGGTAGCCTGTGGTTGAGGAATCAGTACAAGTCCGGGTTTCGATGGTACTAATTGCCATATTCTGGGAGTAGATAAGAAAAGAATCCTTGTTGAGACACACCCCAGCTCATTCGGAAGCGAGGGTCTAACCCCCGAATTGCCTATTACGACATCCACATATTATATGGGACTCGCTAGTTGTGTTCCACACACTACATCCGATTATTCCAAGTGACAAAAGAGTGCGAGAGAAACGCAGCGACATGTCGTTCAGTGGCCTGCGGTTGAAAAATCAGTATAAGTCCGGGTTCAAATGGCAGTGCTCGCCAGATGCCCACATTTTGCACCCGATTCACGACAGGACGGAATCAAGGCATAGAAAGATTATCGCCGGAGACCCATTGCAGTTCGGATGTGGGAAGTCTCAATTCATCCTATGTTCAAATTCTTCCCAGGAAAGCTGGCCGTGTTACACACCACATCCGAGTATTCTATCTGTGAGACGGCAATAAAATAAGGGTGAAATCCCATTCTTTCAGAAAGCGAAAGAAAAAAATCGATCCACCAAATTCGGATGAGGGGAATAGGCATTTTAAGAATTCAGGGGATGCGGCGCTCTGACCAATAGCAGTCAACATGTTACTTTATTAAAACCAGGGATAATTGTTTCTGAGAATATAACTGTTATTTGAGGGCATAAATGATTTGATTTTGGTATAAAAGTGTAAAAAAAGGGAGATCTATGGATGTGCCAGGAAAAACCTTTCAACTTTAGCTAGTCAACTTTGTAATTTTTTTATGTGCAACACCTTTTAGTCTTATGAGTTGGAATCATGCAGAAAGAGATTCCTATTTATTCAAGTAATAACAAAGCTTCAAAGTTCACACATCGTACAAGGACCAAAACATACAAGCATGTGTCACCGAATATACAATATTGCGCTTAAGCAACAAGAGCTGACCTGGTTGCATTGTGAGCACGGGAGGTTCCACCCAGGTAGGAATCAGACATACTCAGCTCTGAGCGCCGCAAAATATGCCGACGAGTACTTTGAATCCACAAACTCGTTCAGCTTGATGATCTTCTCGCCTTCGAAATGGAAGGTGAACTAGTCTCTCGTAGTTATCGGAGACTGGGAAGTTATCGGAAAAACACACCATGTACTCGTTGTTGAATTTCTTTCCAGACTTTGACATGCCATCGGACTTGAGCTGAATGAAATCTATGATAAATCAGGATAAAATGTTCAAGCAATGTTCACCCACATGAAATACGACTGCATCCGAGCCGTGGATGACATCCGTCGGGGGTAAGAGCTAGAATTGTGAATGCTTCAGAGATAGGGGATTGGGATTCAATAAATCCTCACCATGACTTTCTCGAAAACTATCTCAAAGTTATATTTCAAGACGCCGATGAACTCCTCCTTGCCTCTGTCCTCCTTCCCATCAGGAGGACTGATGCTCGCGGGAAAGTACTGGTGTCTGAAGTCGGGAGACATGAGGTCTGCGAGAGGAGTCCACTCGAGGGCATTCAAGTGCTTCAAGAATGCATGCGCGTTGTAAAGCTGCTTGGCGTGAATATCGGCCATTGTGGCTGCAGTGGGACGGTGGAGATGGTGGTACAAGAAAGAGATGTGTGCGTCCTATCAGAAGCTATCAGATTCAAGCTGTCGGCTACCACATTTTTGCCGATTCAGCTACTTTTGGACATCACCGGGTTCAACCCGGTCCTAGTAGACTGCGATGACCTAGCTTGATGCAGCTCGGCGAATATGTTCTATTTCTGCCGAAATTAGGCGCGCTGTTTGCCTTATCAGGTCCGAAATCCGCCTAAAATCCGCTATACTTATACGCGCTCCAATTTCGTGAACCCGGGCCTGACAAAACGGCCACATGGCATCCGCACGATGGACACGGTATTTACCGACATCAATAGATTTGGATTGATACCCGCCAGATGGGCGCCGTTGCCACTTCTGCATTTGTCCATTGAAAACTTGAACCCACTGTTCCGCATATTCGGATTTGGTTTCTGTGGTCCTTGCTCGCCAAGTTGGCCGCTTGTGAAAATCATCTTATAAGATAAGGAGACAATGGACTCTATGTAGGTCCACCTAAGGACCCAGCGTGAAAGTCACGTGAGGTACCTCTTAGATACCTGCTATAGTAGCGAAAGGGGACAACATTAAGAAAATTGGGTTCCTACTGCATTTAAATAGGCAAAAGCCTGCACACACGCGATCACCATGCCGCCAACACACAAAAATAGGATTGACACGCCGGGTGGGCACCACGGAGAGGTGCGCGTCTGTCTCAGCAGCGGCCGGCCCAAATATACCGACCGTACAATGTAAGGGATGGGAAAGCCCTCAGAGATATGGGACAGCCTCCGAAACAAGGACTTCACGCGACAAGTTAAGAACTTCTTTCACAAATCGCTCCACTCTGCCCACCGTATCGGAGTTTTCTGGAAACATATCCCGGAATGCGAGGAACGTGGCATTTGCCAACGCTGCAACGTGACGGAGGACCTCGAACACATGCTGACAAAGTGCACTCGCCCAGACCAAGAAATAATCTGGTCTCTCGCTAAGGAACTCTGGCTCCGTAAGCACCCTGTCTGGCCGACCATCTCCATTGGCAGCATTCTGGGATGTGGACTGGCATCCTTTACGGTCCAACGTGGTCGCCAAACCCAAAGGAGCAAATCGCCTTTTCCGCATCCTTGTCTCGGAGTCTGCCTTCGTAATTTGGAAAATCAGGAATGAAAGTATCATACAGCAGGGGGTGCTCCTGTCCCCCTGAGCGCCATCCGCAACAAATGGATTCATGCCATCAACCAGTGTTTGCTATTTGATCACCTTCTCACAAACTTTGAGAAGTTTGGCAAACAGAACTCGATACAGCCCTTACTCGTCCTCCACACCTGGAAGTCGACCCTCCTAGAAGAGGATAAACTGCTGGACAACTGGATAAAAATGCCCCGGGTTTTAGTGGGTATCGAACCCCATATCGACCCCTCCCCTAGCCAACCTTCGGGCCGCAGGGGACGGAACCGATGACTCGAGTCCCACACTGTTGCATACAGCTTCGTGCATAATGCATTTCCCTGGGCAGTGACATCAATCTGTGTATCTTCCTTTTTGGAGGGTACTAGCCCTATGTCCTTTACGCAGTTTGGAGGCTAACCGAATGTTAATTGTCCAATACTGAATCCGTACCACCGAAAAAAAAAAAAAAAAGGGATGGGAAAGCCGGCTGGTTAATCTATGTGGAGGCCTATTTAAGCCAGAGCTAGCTGCACTGAGAGGCTTAAACTGCAGGGAACGACTCGTGCTTGGCCCATTCCAATGCGAGGTTCAGTACTTCAGCATTTGTTCACCTGGGAGGTCAGATAGGCCCCCAACCTCGGCATAAGGTTGCAGGCCGAGGTTCGTATACGTAACCACTCCAAATCGATCTAGTACTTTAATCATTGAGGATCTCGAATATGACAGTACTGGTTCTGACCTCTCCTCCGGAGGGGCTGGCAATCTTCCCGTCGGTCGCCGTCCTGATGAGGTGCATCTCAGTTGTGTTGGGGATTTGCAGATGAGTCCGACAGAACTCCTGTAGGCCGAACTGTTCTACGTTTGAGGCCACCGCCGATTGATCTTCTGTCACATAGATTCAGCTTCTAAATCAGTCTGTCGACCCTCGCAATCTATGGAAGATATGCAAACAATTCAACTCTTAAAAGAGCACCCGTTTGTTATACTCTAAACTGCATTTACAGATAACAATCATGAACACGGATGCGAAGTAGTAGCCATTCGCACGCAGACAAACTAGAAGTACGCTTGAAGGAAGTTCTTATCAGGTCGGCCCCTCAAGCATGCACGCTTTTGGATCCACCACCGACAGCGTAGCAAAAAGCGTTTTACGCTCCGTCGGTTACCTGGAGATTTCAGCCAGTCCAACCCATGGCGAACGAGGACGTCAAGGCATTGATCATCCTGCACATGACCACAAGCGACGACATACCAGTAAAACACCGGCTGGAAAAACAAAACATTGTGATAGGTAACCACCGATACGTGCAGTCGATCATCAGAGGGCTCGGCTCGAAATTTGTACAGCATGTCCATGCATGTGTGGGACTTGAACCCGTTTTCACGAAGGTGTCCTTTTCCTTTGACTTCGGTGGGGTGTCCATCCGCTGCAGGCCTATTTCAACCCTCATTCCGTAGCTTTAGCCTACCCTCTTGATACTGTTCTGAGAATTTACGCCATCGAAGCTGGTGCAATTATGCTTGGCAAGAAATTGGTTTCGGTGAAAGATATTTTTGACGATTTACCATATACGTATGCCAGTTAAACCTGCCTGTCTTCGCACCCCAAAAAACCAATTCACACTAGCCTAAAGATAGGGAAAGCCCAGAGATTGAAGGGGAACTTACCGCTGGATGCATCGCATCCCTCCGAGGGGCTGTACCGGTATCATTGTGGACGTTGATGTCAAATCGGCAACAGTCTAGTCAGTGTTGACCTATGCGTTCGTTGCTAGGCTCGAACCAACCGCACGCTCGACAGCACGAAATTTGATGACAGTCGATCAAGGCTGATGAGCGAAGCGGCTGGAACATAATCACCGGACGCAGTAACCGTCGGCACTTTTAACCGGCGGTTGTTTTGACTTAGAAAAATTTCGGTGCATCCAAAATTCAAACTTGTGTTATAAAAAATCTGAAGAGACAGTTCTGTTCCAAATTGTTCGTTATATATAATCTATTCATTTTGAGTTATTTGAGTGCAAATTGACTGCGCTGTGGCCGATTCGCATCTGTCGATCACCCCTTTATAGAAATACACTCTACTCTCATGCCGTTCAAGCCTCTCACTGAGCTAGACCCAGTGAAGCTCAAGAACGCGTCGAACAACCTCTGCGCGGTCTTTGATGTGCCATCGCTACACTCGCACCAAGTGCAAACCGGCCAGAATACTCTGAAAGGCTTGTCTACTGTTCTGGATGTACCGACTGGAGGAGGCAAGACTCTTGCTTTCTGGTATCCACTGTTCTACTTTTGGGCACACGGGAATACCGATGTGGACTGCCAAAAGATTATTCTGGTAGTCGGCCCTCTGACGGCACTCCTTGAGTCTCAAGCAGCCGATCTCACTGGAAAAGGGGTGCCTGCAGTCGCAATTTCTTCCACGAGCCCGGAGCATGAACAACTTCTAGCGGTAAGTGTTCTAAACATATTAGCGGCTCTAGCTCAGTGTTCCAGCAGAACATAGCTGAAAATAAATATCGTGTCATCCTCATTAGTCCCGAAATGGCCATCTCCACCAAATTCCACAGTACAGTTCTCTCGAGTGAACTATTCATCAACAATATCATTTCCCTTGTCATAGACGAGGCGCACTGCATCAGCGAGTGGGGCAACGACGACTTTCGTCCCGAATTCTCGAAACTCTCTGTTCTGATAGGCCGCATCCCCAGCGGGGTCCCTGTGTTGGCTGCGTCGGCCACAGTACCCAAGGATGTGATCTCAGATATCCGTACAAAGCTCAACCTTCGTAAAGACTGTGTCCACATAGCCGTCTCGAATGATAAGAAGAATATTGCGCTTTCCGTGCGAATAATTCAACACCCACTGGACACCTTCGCAGACCTTGTGGCGTTGTTTCCACGCGACGCGACAGGCCCGGATGACTTTGTTCAAACCTTAATCTATGCCGACGACCGTGTAACGACCGAAAGGACTCAAGACTTCCTCCGCCGTAACAGCCCTGAAGAAATTTCGGAGCAGGCTTTTGAATTTTATCATCGGCATATAGCCGACACCCAAAAGAAGATCATCCAGGAGAAAATAAAGGCGGGGACCCTTCGGGGTGTTGGAGCAACAGATGCCCTCGGGATGGTACGCTTTTTCATCTGCCATCGACTCGGACATATCTAAAGGCTGTTTTCCAGGGGATAGACTTCAAGCACGTCTTGCGCGTCATCTTGTGGCTCTGCCCGCGATCTTTCCTGCCCCTCGTGCAAAAAATTGGGCGGTGTGCTCGGGCTGCCGAACTTTTGGGGGAAGCGAGCCTCTACATCACAAACACAGCCTACATGCAGTATAAAGTCGAACTGGATGTTCTACAGGGGGATTTATCGGAAGATGATGAAGGTGATGATGAACTTCCTGAGCTGCCAGATACAGGGGCGGAGGGCGAGCAGATGGACAGAGATGCAGCAATAGAGGAAGAAGAGCCCGAGCAGGGAAAGGCACCAAAAAAGAAAGTAAAAAAATCCATGAGTGTCCTGGAAGCACGCGACCGCCGGTATTTGCTGGAATACTGTATATGGTCACCACCGGCTGTCGTCGTATTCCTTGGAATAAATTCTTCGGCAACAATTCAAAACGTGAGTATTCCCTCGAAAGACTTGAGATTGTACTGATATGTATTTACAGTTGTCCCTCCCTACCCCGCACCTCCCGGTGCCCGCTGCTGCGACAATTGCAACCCGGAATTGTTCCCGGTTGAGACGGTCAGACTCACCGGAGGCCCGCACAAATTAGGTCGCCGGCAGGCCCATAAAACTACAGACAAGGTCGCTGCTGCAGTCAAAGAAACACTGCTCAAACTCCGGGACTCAATTGGTCGGAGAAAATACCCGCATCAGAATATCATAACCGGGAAAATCCTCATGTCAGACTCGGTCGTTAATGCATTGGCAAATCGGGCCCGCAGCATTACCTCATTGGAGGGAATCAACCAGACGATACGCTGGATTTGGGCTTCGGAGTTCGGATCAGAGGTTGTCGAAGCGATTCAAAAGTGTCTGCTTGACTTTCCTGATTTGGAGCGCCTTGCTCGGGAGGAGAAAGAACGCGAGAAGGCCTTTGCAGTTCTTCAATCTCTGGCTGAGAAGGATATGCGGTAAAAACTCACCTTGGTCTTCGATGGCTGCTATGATGCAATTAACCAAGAGATGATTCTGCGTCGAGGGAAGTCCGTGAAGCGGTGTCAGGTCTTTCTAACGCTCCCTAAAAAAATTTGTGTCCTTTGATTTCCTGGTTTCTTTACTAACATTCACTTGCATAGGCCTATCCAGATTACTATGAGCTGATTGCGAACCCAATTTCGATGCCGCACATCCGAAGGTTTTCTCACTCCAAGCTCATACGGTCTACGGCGGAATATGCGGCATTTTGGCATCGCATGTTTAACAATGCTCGGATTTACAATAGAGAGGACTCTAATATTTATCAGGATGCTGAATACTTACAAGGGGTCTTGGACCAGAAACTGCAGGAGTTATCCGCACTTCATCATGTACCCCCACCATGATTTTATGGAACAATAGATAAATTATGAAGTACCAATTAACTCGGACGCGGTAGCAAGTAGAGTGTTTGGATCTGAATATGATTCCTCATCGTCAACCCCTAGGTCCTCTGCTGTGGCCTCATATTCCTCCTGCATGGTATCCTCCTCCGACTCAGAATCTGGAGCCTGATCTGTATCCACAACACCCATGTTCTCAGCTCGCCTTGTCTCCCGCGTGAATTTCTTGAAGGTAGCACGGGTGTCGGCATATTTCGAGCCCTCTTCTAGAAGGTCGCGGACAGGGGTTACCGCAGTGCTGTCAGACGGGTTATTCGATGCGCGGTTGGCAACATATTCTTGGATTTTTTCGTCATGAAGGGCGTCCGCAAGTTTCTGGATCTCGGCAGTCATATCGGGGGGACAGTGTGGCGTTCACTGTATGCTGGGATATTGAAACTCTTCTGAACAGTACGCATCGTTTCACGGAGTGTAAAAATGCAGACTGTTATCATGGATAGCCATTCCCATGATCGGTTCACGCCCTTCGCATTATAGATGATCTGAAATGGGAATTAATAAGACGGAAACTTTCACGAATGTAAATACGACCTTGGCCAGAAATTTTGATGTTCTTGAAGGAGATCAACCTCTTTGAAACTGTATGGACGACCCGTCAGATTTACAAGCCAGTTGTGAAGGAAGAATCGTCTGGATGTAAATTTCAATCAACACATCTGTCGAGGGAAAAAGTGTACATACAGTACAACTTCAAAACAGGGTCATATTGATCGATGTGGGCCAGGGTTTCAAAGATCGCGTCCGCGTACTTGGGCATAGTCTTGTTAGATCTCATCATGACCATCCACACCTGCAAGACATTGACGACACGACCGATATCACCCTTTTTGATGGCAGAGACAAACTCGATGTAGAATAGAGCATCACGGTTGAGAAGGATCACATTCTCGTGGGTGATATCGCGCAGTTCAGGGCGAAGGGCACGGAGTTTGTCTAGAGCAGTTGTACTGAAGAGGTTATTGTGCACCTGTTCTGCGACGGCCTCAAATTCGGCAAGAGTTGCGGTAGCCGCCCAAGCGTCCAGGTCATCTTGCTCGCAATGAATCCGAAAGCCATCCTTGACATGCACAGCCAAGGAAATCTGGAGGAGTTCATGCGAGGGCTTCCAGGGTGTCGCTTTTTTTCGCCTTCCACCCGGCTGACATCGGCTTGCGATTTAAGAGCCTGTTGTGCTCCCACCAGAGGCTCCTCGGCCATACCGAGTTTGGCTGTCCCCAATGCTCATTGATGACAAGACGGCAGCCGGCCATCTTTGCGTGGAAAAGACCGAAGCGGCGCACAGACGCCTTCATGCCATCAATCTCGCTGTCGCTGTTTCGGCGGGCGGACTCAATCTATAACTAAATTAGCAATTATTCGCAAATCGGATCCAAATTTGATACCTTATCCACTAGCGAGTCCGTTAGCAAGTCCCCATCATCAAACATGAGCCCATGAGCCCGCAGGACCTCGTCAGTAATGCCGAGGCTCCTTAGAATCCGTGCGTAAACACGGATTGTCCCCTCAATGCTCGACTCGTCTTCGTGCATGGCTTGTAATGGATAATGCTTGGTTAGGTGAACAACAATTGGGTCGACCTCTGGACAGTCCTCAAACGCTTTCTTGATATGGGCAAGATTGGCGATGTTTTCGAGAGCTAGGCGTTTAATTTGCCAAAGACAGCATCGACTTAGCTGTTCCGCACTTGTCGGCGTCGGCAACACATCATCGGGGGTCCAGTCGACGACGGGAGAGGTGGTGGTGCGCGGGGGCTTCATCTCCAGGGGAAGAGTCCCGAGGGCCGTCGGTCCGTTGGTGTATGGATTCCACACACCAACCGCAGTTGCGGTCGTTCCGTTGTCCAAGTGATTAGTGGAATTCAGTCGCTGAGATTCCACTCGGAACACAATATTCAAGTTGTCCCAGACAATAAAAATCATCTGCTCCTTGACGAGCTTCTTCAGCCGTTCCAAGGCCTTGTCCGACAGGGTGTGAATGTGGTCCTGAATTGTCTGGTACGCGACTGACAACCCCGCGTGCGCAAGAACTTCAATCTCTCGTTTGGCCGATCCAGATGCAAGAAGGAACATCCCGATAACAAGTTGATAATTATTTGCTTTCTGTGAGCACGACATGCTCAGCATCGCGCACACGGACGTGAAAATCTGGCGAGAAGTAAGATGTCTGTCATCCCAAAAAGGAAACTGGGACCCACTAATGTCTTCTCGCGCCTCGACTCACCCTCACTTGCTTTCCGCGTCTCACTGCCAGGAATGGACACACGCTGAAGGATTCGCCACAAGGTAGGTGCAATTCTCTGTAGGTCCTCCCCCAACTGTTCCATGGAGAACTCCTCCAGCAACTCCGTTACACTCGTGGTCCAATGGCGGGTCAAGTGTTCTTGTATCGCCTGTCCCTCCACCTTCAGCACCTTCTCGAGCCTCCCGTCAAACTTCTTTTGCAGGAATTCTTCGCCAACCTCTGGTACCCGGTCGACAATCATCTGCAGGACGGCTGGGCCGTTGTGTTTCAAGAAGCTAGTAAGGTTGGCCGAAATTTGGGCATCGCCACCGCAACCTGTGTCGAAGAGGCTCTTGAAATAGTCCTTGAGGCTGTCGAATCCCGCGCCACCGTTCTCCTCGGCTTTTGTGATCTTCGCAAAGTGATTTTGCGCCCTGACATGGTCCTCCTCTTTCTTCACCCGTGCCGCGGCTTCCTGATCTTTGCGACGTGTCTCAGCAGTCTCTGCCCTCTTTATTCGTTTCTTTTCAGCTTCTCGTACCCTCCGAGCCGCCTCGGCTTCTTGCCGCATTTTTTCCCTTTCCGTGGAGGTGATTTCCTTCTTCGAGTTCCGTAGATTTCTGGTGGGTTTTTGTACCCGAGGACGGCCGCCCATCGGTTTTAGAGGACTCTCGAAGATAGTGGATGTAGCAGGGGGGGGAATCTCTGTTGGGGTCTCGGATGTAGCGCGCTGTTTCCTTGGAATTTCCGGCACAGTTTTTGGGCCCAAGTCTATTGGTTCAGGAGCGACATTCCGGTCCAAAAGTCGCGAGATAAAACTAGGTAGGTGCATGAGCTTGGGACCTGTCGCTTCCCGTGAAGATTCAGCTTCGGGCGCAGGTGAGACTCGCGGAGAGATGGGTGCGCTGCTAGTCTGGATAAAGTCCGAGCTCGTTTAGATTGACTCAAGGACGAGGGGGCATGATAGTCGGGGTCGGAGTCCTTTCGTTTGCGCCTCGGCGGCATGGTGGGCGATCGGTAGGTGAAGAGTAATAGGAGATCCCGAAACTGGATGGGCGCAACTTCATTTCGCTCTAGCCATCTCAATTTTGTATCGTTCGCATCAAAATCAATAGATATATCTTTTGAATACATTTAGAAGAAAACTGTCTCTTCAGATTTTCATTCAGAAGAGTTTGAATTTTCGACGAGTCGAAATTTTTCTAAGTCAAAACAACCGCCGGCTAAAATGGCCGACGGTTGCTGCGTCCGGTGATTATGTTCCAGTCTTTTTTATCGCTCGTGAGTTGATCGACTGTCATCAATAATCTCCCGGCGAAAAAAGTGACTGGTTTCAACGAGTCTAGTTCGTTGCTGCCTTGAACACAAGTTGGCAGTCTCGGTAATTTCGTTTTGGAGGGTGTAAGATTGTACTTGAAAGATATTCCATACAGGTTAGCCTTGTCTTGACGCTGCTGTTTCATTTGGCGACACCTGACGGTATATCCGAGTTATGAGATGAAGTTCATTTGGCAAGCACTTCAACATTGGATCCAGCTGCAGAGCGGTGGTGTGAACTTTCTTTCAATATCACATACGCAGCGGAACGGAATTGTAAACACGCGAGTAGTCTTGTGGAAAATCATCATGAATTATGGTATTGTTCAGAGAGCGGAAGCGGAGACCAGTAAGCCAAGATCTTATTCAGAGGTATGGCACACACATTGTGAAAACAGTTTTTGCAATTTCCGAGCATGATCCATGTGATGAAGTTCGGATATTTCAGAAGATTAATTGGATGAATTTTGACTACGAGTATTTATACTCTACAGAAAAGTAGTCTAGCAGGTTCTGCGTGAAGACGAATAAGAATCGCTATCCATTTTTCCCTACCACCTTCCCTTCTCACCTGCAAAAGGTATGAGCTCTCCCTCAGGCTGTCATTATCATGTTATGCATTGTTTTTCTTTCCTAACGTGCAGAGCGAGTGTGAATCCTACCAGTACAAATCTGTATGCTATCAATAATTCGAATGCAAAAGTAATTCAATTTAGAAAGCGCACGTACATTGAGCTCGTTGTGGTCAGATGTTGGAGCTGCTGTTGGAATTACAAGTCCTATGCTCACTATCTCCGATTCCGCAGCCTGATACGGCACGGTAACAACCTATCTGCTATGCCGAGTTCCTGCATTTATCATATTCAACTTCATATATTGTCTCCTTATGTCTTACTCATTTTCCAGTTGGTCTAAATTGCTCTCTTGCTTGTTATACTCGTTCCTGACACGCTGTGTATATTCCTAGTAATATTCGAATGAATCCCCGGTGTGTTTGGATGGTCTTCTGTCATTCCCGAGCAGAGGCCATGGCAACCTTGATTTTGACAGTTGCTTTATGGAGTTTGCTAATGAGAAGACAGCAGTAAATGTCCGAGATCAGAACAATACATCTGAAATGGAAGAGAACGGGAAGAGAAAGAATTTGTCTGCAGTGCATTATTCGTGAATGTTCTGGGAATGTCATATGATGCTTGTATTCGGGCGTCACTCCACTGCCATCTACAGCCAGTGGTACAGATCAGACTATTTTGGCATATTATACGAAATTGGTGAGTTCATGCATCTTTTGAGAGAAAGTTTGGGGACTTCCTTCTATATTTGCATGGTCTGATAGCCTGTGGTGATCTCTGGCGACTGTTAATCCCATTGGGGCTGCAACTCCTGGCGACCAGAGAAGTAGGTCTAGTAATTTTATTCTCTGATGCGATGGGGGTGTTATGAGGGCAAAAATAAAACAGTGATGACAAGGCACAAGTGTTCTGATCTTTATCAAATCAAGTATAAATAGTATCAGATGTAAATGCTATGTGCAAGAATACAGAGTATAAAAGTGCACCACAGAAAGACCTGCACCCCAGTACCAAGATGCCCACCCAACTCACTGACACTCAAGCCCAATTGAAGACATTTAGCACATGCTTCACCATTACAGTTGAAACACTACAAATTCTTGCCAATGGTCTTCAGGCATCTTTCTTGGAAGCCATTGCAAACACAACACAGTCACTTCTGAAGAATATTGAGGTGAGTAATTTATCACCTTTCTGATAATTGTAGCATCAATCTCAAAGAAGGAACTTAGACCATCAGGAAAAACAAGAGAACCTGCATGGAGTTGATGGAGCAAACATATGAATTGCTCAATGCAATTATTGTTCTTCATGTCACATCCGAGACAGATGGGGCATTGCCACCAAGTGTATTAAATCACTTGGGAAAATTCACAGAGTAAGGGCATGTGAAAAATTCCAGAGTCAAGCTAACTGCAAGTGCCAGGACCCTTCACAAGGTCCATAACTTTGTTGAATCCCAGCAGAGTGGCAGCAAGGTCAAACAGTTCTTCCGCCAGGGAGAGATGAACGCACTACTCAAGGATTGCAAAAATGGATTGACACAGGGAATTGATTATTTTCAGGTGAGCTCTCTCATTGGATTTACAACAGTTCATTGCAAGTAATACCTTCCACAAAGGTTAAGAACACTAGTATATTGACCAATGTTTCAAAAATGCAGGCAGAAGCAGAGCAGAGGCATCAAGAGGTGCTTGGCATGATCAATGCACTCTCTGATACTGCAAGTTCAGACAGAGCATCTATGGTATGGTAATTTTGGGTTCACTGTTAATTTTGCCAACTTCAATCCAGATAAGCAACATCTATACTACATCTCACAATAGGTATGTATCCTCCAATCCTGCAGCAACATCATTGAGACTTTGAAAGCTCCAAATCAATCTCACTGCTTCCATCTGAGCCCAAGATATTTCATGGCCGTGAATCAGAATTGTCTGAGATCCTGAAGCTGCTCAAGATGAAAGCTCCCCGGATAGCTATTTTAGGTGCAGGTGGGATGGGGAAGACCACCCTTGCTAGAGCAGTTCTTCATCATCCAGAAGTCTCAGCATACTATGCCCAACATCGATATTTTGTTGCTTGTGACTCTGCTACTAGCAAAATGGAACTTGCTGGCCTCATTGGAACCCATCTGGGTATCAAGCCTGGTAGGGACCTTATGCAAGCAGTTGTTAAATCCCTTGGCACAGCCTCACCTAGCCTCTTGATTCTTGACAATCTGGAGACAGTTTGGGAGCCAATAGAGCTGCGTGGTGACATTGAAGAATTTTTATCTCTCCTCACTGACATCAATGACCTGGCATTAATTGTGAGTGGCAATGCTTCATTTCTTTGCCTTGTCTCATGGAATGTAGATTACCATGTGTGGAGCAGAAAGACCAGCCAAAGTACAATGGAATCACCCATTCCTCCCTGCATTACAGCCATTGAAACACCATGCTGCTCAACAAACATTCATTGACATTGCTGAAGACCACCATAACCCAGAAGATGTAGATCAGATCCTTTCATTAACAGGTAACATGCCTCTTGCTATTGATCTCATTGCACATTTGGTGGATGCACAAGGATGCCCCAGTGTATTGTCCACCTGGGAGGCAAAGAGGACCTCTGTGATTTCAGCTGGTGATGACAAAAAATCCAACTTGGATGTGTCTATTGCACTCTCCTTGTCAAGCCCAAGGATCAAGACTGTCCCTCATGCACAGGAACTACTAAGTCTCTTGTCAATGCTTCCAGATGGTCTTTCAGATGCTGAGCTCTTCCAAAGCAAGCTTCCAATTGAGGATATTTGGAATTGCAAAACAACATTAATTCGAACAGCTTTAGCCTATGTAGATGACAAAAAGCAATTAAAAGCATTGGTACCTATCAGGGAGTATATGCAGAAAACTCATCCACCCAGAAATGAGCTTGTCAGGGCTCTTTTGAAACATTTCCATGAGCTACTTGAATTGTACAAGGACTTCTCTGGAACTAAATCAACATCAGCCTCAATTGGGAAAATATCATCAAATCTGACCAACATTCAAAGTTTACTGCAGAACAGGCTCCAATGGTACCACCCAGACCTGAAGGATAATGTTTTGACTGCCTTATATGCAAATCAGTTTAGCCAAAAGACTGGCCAAGGGTCAATTTCTCTCCTTGGACAGCTTCATAAAATCCTTCCACATGTGTGTGACCATCGGCTTCAGACCTACATCATTTCTGAGTTATTTGACTCAAGTTCCTACTCATTGATCCATAATCCAGAAACACTTGCTGCCCAGGCATTAAAACACTTTGAGTATTTTGATGATCCAGATCTCAAATGTAGGCTCACCTTTTACACCTTGTACATGATAACTGACTTCAGTGGTTTCAAGGTATATTCTATGAGAGTGTTGCATACTATTATTCAATGCATTGTCCCAATTTTCCCAAGGCTATTGATTTTTGTCACCTGGCTATATCCTTGGCAACTTCATCTGGAAGCACAAAAAGACATTCTGAAGCATTAGTGCGCCTTACTCAGATTTGCTTTCAGCTTGGTGACTACTTGGCAGCCAGACTACATGCATGTGAGGTGCAGAGGTTGACTAGGATTTCTGCTGATTTACACACTGAAGCACGTGGGCTCTGTCAGGAAGCAGTGGTCTGGACCCAACTGGGGAACTATAAAGAAAGCATCTCTCTCTGCCATAGAGCAAGGCAGCTCTTGGCTCTTTGTGGTATGTCAAGAGGGAGTGCAGACCAACAGATCATGAATATTCAGGCAGAAATCCACTTGAGGAAGTCGGAATATTGTGAGGCACACAATATCCAGACTCAGATTCTTCAAGATTGCCCTCTACATGTGGATCCTGAGAACCATGCCTTTGCTTTACTCAATCTTGCAGAGATCAGCATGTCTATGAATGCTCCCAAACATGAGTATATTGAGAGAGCCAAGAAGATACTTCTCTCTATGGACCAGATTATACAGATAACAATGTGTGACACAATTGTTGCTCATCTGTATCTGGTAAAAGGAGAGTTCTCCAAAGCAAAGGCACTTTTTGTGACATGTCTCAGAGCCTGTGACCACTCTCAAATCAAATCCTATTGCTTGGAGAGGCTTGGTAACACTGAATGCTGGGGTGCATCTGGTCAGATGTCCAGTTGGACAACAGTTTACCTTGCCCAATCTATCAAATTCAAAGAGAAGTTTGGAATATACAAGGCTCTCCAGTGTCTGGGAGACATCTTCCTTGCTCAAGGTGATGAGAGCACAGCTTTTAGCCTGTTTTCTGTTGCACTTGATGGATTCACATACATGGATGTCCATCGCAGCAGAGCTGAATGCATGCTCCGACTTGGAGATATTTCCAAGGAATATGGCAACCTGTTGAAGGCAGTGGAATTATGGGATGTAGCAAGGCCATTATTTGAAAGGTCATCACAGAACAAACAGATTGGAGCCATTGATGAGAGGATAGCAAGTGTTGACAAAGATGTGCTAGAGGAGTACAGAATAAATTTAGCTTGTCTTGTGGAGATCAACACACCCACCAGCATTGTGCTGGGAGAGGCAGAGGGGGATCTATCTGATATTGAGGACCTGGATGGAGTTCAATCACCAATTATAGCTTGAGAATCTGTGGAAATATACAGTATCAGTAACAAAGGCTCCATTTCCATGATTCCTGTATCCTGGGTTGGGTAAATTCTATTTATCAGGGAGTTTGCTCCCCCAATGCTGTCCAGTGGTCCCAACCGACAAGTTTTGGTATCAATTTACTTGAGGTTCAGGTTTCCTTGATAGAGAAGAGTGAATTTATTCACCAATGACAACATGGTAATTTGGCAACAAATTTCTGGTGTGAAAACAGGCTGTACTTAGAATTGTAGCATGGAGCAATGACACCATCAGATTCCTTAATGGTTGAGGCCATGATAGGAAGTGTCACTAGAAAAATATGAAATGTCATGGTTTGAAAATTAATTAATTGTCATTAACCTGAGACTTAAACATGTGATTTATTGAGTTAACTAGGAATCCACTGAGGTGCGGGGTGCTCGCGAAGAAGACAGCATAATCATGCTTATGCATTTCCTTTTTTGGGCATGATCTTTTGCTTCCCTGCTCTATGAGATTTTGGTATGCACAGAAGGGTGCCATGAAGGTGCGTCATTTGGTTCACTTTTCATGGCGATATACCCAGAATTGAACAATCTTGAAGCCATTTTCCCCCCCAAGCACTGTCAGCCATGCTCTCAGAAGTTTGTTCTTGTTCTCATGCATATCTTAGCCCTCCCCCTTCGTCACGCGTTAAGGTAGAATGCTTGCTTTGCTTGCAAAAATATAATCCGAAGGCTGAAGACTGTGGTCATTACACATCCTGTGAATACTTGAGAACTTCAGCAGCCAACATCAAGCTGACAATCAAACATGCTATTTGTTAAGTTAAAAATGCAATTTGAAGGCTGCAGTCATTATGTATCATGTGAATACTTGAGAACTTTACCAGCCAATGTCAACCTGAGAATCAAACATGCCATTTGTTGAGTTAAAATGCAATCTGAAGGCTGAAGGCCACTGAGATGGCACACCGCCAATTGTGCATCATCTAGCTAATTTTGCACTCACAAACACATTCTATAGGAGTTGCAAGGGTAGTTTCTAGTAGTACTACCACTAGTACTCTAGATTTCTGTTCAGTGATACAAAAGAGAATCAGAGTGAGCTTTGAGCTGCTGATTGTAGTGTATAGACCATGTCTAGCATACCCCATGGGCTGTTGGTCTTACACCAAGAGGAGATAAATACCATAAAAGCCCTAGAAGTCATCATTCAGAGATTGTATCCTACAATGGAGTACCAACAACTGCACAGAGAACATTTGGAATAGTAACAAGCCTCAGTAGGTCAAAGGGAGAGCAGTTAGAAGGTTCCATGGGCGCCTTGGCTTGTCAGATGTTAGATTGCGAGGGCAAGGTAGTGCCTGCAGGCTGTGCTGAAGCAGCAGAGAACAGTTACAGAGGAGAGCTACATAGAGAGAGTGCACATGTGGGGATGCATCACTTCCCGAGTGACAAGCAGAGGCACATAGAGTGGTGCAATGGGATTTATTCCATTGGACTGGAGTTCAGAGTGGGATCATGGGTGCAGTCCAACAAGGGATGGACCTGTGGGCTCCCTTTGACAAGAGCAGTATTATCGTAGAGGGTGGATTCAACTCCACACCCAGAGATTCTAGGCCTATGGTTGCAGACAGCAGCCCATGGCACCTACTATATACCCAAATCAGGATGTGAGAACCACATGAAGGGTTTCTCTTGGCCTGTGATGATGCAGCAGATACACATGGACATGTTTTTGTTTTGTTTTGTTTTGTTTTTACTCTCTGTCTTTCACATGTAAATCTATATTCCAGTAGTATAAATAGGGCTCAAGGACCCTGCGGAAAGCCAGTACACCACAGTGGACATTGTTGCAGTTGTTCTCAGGCTGGCTTGTGGAGAGTAGTATCTACCTCTGTTTGTAGTGTGTCTATAAATTGAAGTCTGGTTGTTGGCTCTAGTGTTCAGTTTGAGTTAAAAAAGTTAAGCTTCACGTTGTCAGCCCTGTGGCTGGTCTTCATGTATAAAATAGAGGTTTACCTACCTGAGTGGGCTTGTTGCTTTGCATCTGCTTTGCTAGTTGCATTTGCAGTTGATATTGCCTGCTGTAACCAACAGGAAGTTCAGTTTGGCTGCTGGCAAGGTGCTTAAGCCTTGAAGTAGAGCAAAAGGTTCCTGTGGCAGGTTAAGCCAAGGTCTACAACAAGAGTTTACTTATTATAAGAGCAATTGAAAGCTGGATCTTTGACCTTAATTAGAGGATTTGCTGTTGAAACCTTTACAGACTCTGCCCTGATGTTGATGAAACTATCCAATAGTCTTCCTCTCATCTTGTATACAACCCAAAACTACATATATTACTTGTTCATTGAGGCTGCAGGGCATTGTTCCATACAAATCCTGTACACATTGGGTTTTAAAACCAGTAGTCCCATACTACAACTTAGATGAAATCAGATTAGCCAAACTTAAGTTTGGCCGGTCCCCACCATTTTAAACTTAAGTTTTGCAGCGGAACTTAAGTTCTGCACCGCCCTACCTGTGGCTGAGGCCCCTCTCCCACTGTGTGCACTATCTTGGAACTTAAGTTTCACCACAGAACTTGAGTCCTGATGCCACTTGAGTGCCAACACCACTTCAGTTCTACAACAAAACTTGAGCCCATTTACAACTTGAGTTGTATTCAAAGAACTAACTACTACAGAAAGCTTGTACTTCTTCTTTGACAGGGAACTCCGTGTTTATGTGTATGCATGTGCTTGACGGGGTCGTAACACCAGCAGCGTACTTGACTCAACACCATAGCTCAGCAGTGCAAGTTTAAATAACCCAGCACATCGCGCACTGCGCACATACTGCCCCCTCGCACGTGCCCTGAGGACCTCCAAGTCAAGCCAAGCAGCGGGGCTCCCTGTACGGCAGACTCACACGTGGCGCACAACACCAATGTAGTGCACGGTGCACGCATTGCACATGCACGACATCTGGATCATTCCTGTCTCGCACAGCGTGACACGACTTGGCTCAGTACAGGGCAACATTTAGCATGTACATGGTGTGATAAGGACCGTGGTGTCGCTATCAAAAGGTAATGTGTTTCGAAGGCAACTGCGTTCGTCCTCTAGGGGGAAGTAGAGTTGAATGATAGAGAGGAAGGTCGGTGCTTGGATCCGCTTTGGAATTGGTAGGAAAAGTGAAGAACGGATCGGGGAGATGGATCGTCTCCTTGGTGGTTTGTGTGTAATGGCCTGTTGTCAGTCAAAGAAGGATGGAGGATGAAAGAATACTTGTTCAGGCTCCCTGTAATGTGTACAGGAACCTCTTATAACAATGCCCTGTCTGCTTTCCTTGGTGCGCTCTTCCCCTTAGAACCAGCGCAGGACGTGCGATGTGTATCGTGCCAACAAGGACACCAATGTCGTTCGAATGAGGGGCGAGACGATCTGTCTCCTCGACTGCGAATCGGTGGTTTGGGACTGGTGGCTTCTCCCCGGGCCTGTCTTCAAGAGAGCTGAGCTCGCAAAAATGGTGATCCTAATCGAGGAAGCCTGGAATGGTGACACTGGGTCCGGTGTGGAAGGACCCTGTAAAGGAGGTGTGAGAGATAAGACACCTAAGGTGCGGGCAAATATGGGAGAGGCGGCCTGTCTCTGGCCTTGAGAGCGAGGGAGAAGGGTGCACGATGAGGTATGAGTATAGGTGAAGGACAGGAAGTACCCCTTGGATTGAGTGAGACTTGTTACAGTGAGTGGGGAAAATGCCCCGGAAGCTACTGACTATTCTACCTAAGTGCGTTCCCTTTTATACTCTTTCGACAACTTCACATGTTTCCAGGTGCACCATGCGGCCGCAAAGCATTTCCAGGGCACAGAAGTCGTCTCCACGAGTTCTGGGGTGCATACTTGGCAGGAGACGAGACGTCTCCGATGGAGACTGATCGCCTCTGGTGGGATTTGAGGTGCGGTGAGGCCAAATGACCTCGGGAGTGGTTCAGGGCTTCAGGCATGGCCATTTGGTCATATTCTAGAGTGTCCAGCAGGTACTGGTTCAGCGGAGACGAGTGGTCTCCCTCGGTTAGCAGGTACGCCACGTGAAGTGCAAGCATGGTCATGGCTCAGATAGCCTGCCTCTCGTCTGTCTGCTTGGCCTCATGGGCACGGGTAAGGTCCGGGGGGCTAGAGGACTCGTCTTCTTGTCATGTGGAGGAGCAGAAGGCGTGGGGCTGAAGGGCGAGGAGATCCGGCTGCGATGAAACGATGCACCAAAATGCAGCAGTGAAATTGAATACAGAAGAGTTAGACAAAGTCTATACTCTGATATATCTCAAATCAACCACTAACAACTCCAATGCCTTGTGTGTGTGTTCGGGGAGATAGGACAGTCGTATCGTCCTTCAATCTCAATGAGTTCTTTAAAACCATTGCCAATTCACACAATATAGTGTAATGAACAATGCCAATATATTTATTAACCTAGATACTACCCACTAGAACGCTTTGTTGGACTTTAAAGCTATGGCACAAGGCCCCGACACAAGAGACTTATACTGATCTTTGTACACCCAAGAGACAAAGTCTAATTGACCAGTTAAGCTCAAAGTGAAGACGTCAGGCTATAGCCATGCCTGAGAGGTCTTATATAATGCCAACAGCGGAGTGGGGTTCACTGGCCTATCTATTTTACATGCAGGTATTTATATTGTACAACACAGCCTTGATAAATGGAATTATTGTAAAGATCCACCCCAAACTCCGGGGTTTCCATAGCAGATCACCGCCCGAGGCCGCCTACATCAAGCCTGTCATTCAATCTGTTCGGTCTCAAGAAAGCTCCGAGTGGTTTTGAGCCAAAACCGAGATAATCCCCGAGGACTAACAGAGCAGGTTGAATGATCCCCTGTGTCAATGTCAATTTCCATGGCATTTCTGACCCTCCAGGACACAGACAATGGCACCCAGGCCCATTCTAGCTGTCCTGGATGATGCCTAGAGGTCCCCGACGGTGTTTAGCTGTCTTTGACCTCAGAAAGCACCCACAAATGCCGAGAGAATTCCCACAGTTACCAATAAGGTAACCTAGTTCCCCTATTGAATGTATCCCTTTCCAAATATTCCTGAGAGCGAAGCAGGAGTTAACCTCTTGGCCTATAGCTGTATAGATATTCCTTCAACTGTCCCATGTGTTTATTTGATGGCCTATGCGTCTATGTCATGCTCAAACTTGTTGCACAAATTGTACAACTTGCAGGAGTATTCCCATAGCCAGTGTGATGAATATTATGTTTAAGTCTGGTGTTTCAACGCGTCCAACAGCCTAGCACTCAGTCCTGGGATAGACTAGCACCCCACTATGTCCTTATTGACAGGTTTTATCAGTTTATTCAACTGAAAGGTTGCAAAATTCGATTATTTCAGGCATGTTCAAATCCATGCCTTATCAGCGAGACAAGAGATATCTGTGCGTGTGCATTGTCTTAGTGCAGAACGGCTACGGTGCCGCTGAGGAGAGTGTGGGGAGTCCGTTCAGTGGGGAGACCATCGTTCTTGTTGCGAGACTAGTTCCGGTAACATGGTTTCCCGATTTGGAAGGTGCTTGTCTCAGACTCCGGGTGTGATTGCCATATTTGAGAGCCACTTGCAGGGGCCATGAGATGACGAGCAGTGCGTAGCACGCTCGAAGACCTCACAACAGAGAGGGACGGGACGCAGGTAGGGCAAGGGCGAGGGCGAGGGCGAGGGAGGGCAAAGGACAAGGGGAAGAAAATGAAAGGAAAGGAAGGGGAAGGAGACGAAAGAGCGTGAGTAACACACCTCAGCTCATCCTTCTTTTCATTCATGTCGTTCACTTGATTTGGTGTTGCCGATAGGGCTCGTGTGGCACTGTGCTAGTGTTGTGTGGACATCAGCGAGCAGACGAATGACAATCCCTGGCTGCGTACACACCTCCTTCAGCACAGAGGTCTCACTGAGCATGATCCCACAGCACAGTGGCGTCAACGTTGTTATCGATACCAGGTTGCAAGTCAGCGAACATTGGAGCAAGAAGGAGTGTGATACTATCTGGGGACCCACCAGAGAACAAACAGATATATCAGAGGGGGGTATCCACATGCTCAGATGCGAGTGGCACAGCGCTGTTGTAAACCGGGCGGCAGGGATGCTTCACATCAAGCTGTGAATGCCACTGTGTGTTGAGCTGTTCATACGTGAGTGGGGGCAGGTGGGTAAAGAGAGAGGTCACAATGGGTAGATCAGGCGCATATGAGAGGGTGGGAGTGACAAGGACCACAGGTGGCATGGTGGGAGGAAGAGAAGAGATGGTGCATGACAGTAACAACAGTGATTCTTTGCATGTGTAACCCACATCAATTCCATTGTTATCTGTCCAAGTGGTGATCATCAGTTCTTGTTCCTAACTTCCACCTTCATTGACGCCACTCACCATTCACCCCTTTCTTGATCCCCACTTGCTGCTGGCTGGTTGTCTGACTTTGACTTTCCGGTGCCTTCTCGGGACTTTGCCTTTGCGTCGGTCCACAACTCGGTGGCTCAGCACCAAAGGGTGGCACGCCGTATGTGGATTCTTTTTCATTGCTCTATTCTGTTGTCGCGAGGTGCCCTTGAAACTATGAGAGGCAATGTGCGCTGTCTCTTGATTTGACTTGGGAGGCCGCCAGCGTCCTTCATCTGCTTCGTTTCCTGTGAATGCCACGCAGCAGAGATCAAGGTGGCTGGTGGTCCCCACAAGCACAGAATAGTGTATCCTGCAAGATTTGAGTGAAGCTAATACTCCTTGCAATCACACTGCTTTGAACAAGTCAATGGCAACATCTAACATTGCCCTGTAGACATTTTGGGCCATAGTTCTATTTTTCTTTTACACAATCTGGTGTCATAGTAGAGTCCCCAAAAAAAATGTGAGTGTGTTTTGACTCATCCAAACCCCATCATTTTATCCCCCCAGCCAAATTCATCATTCTGTGTTTCCAAATGACCTGAACCCTCCATGCTGTCCTTACACAGGCTCTTCACCCTCTGGATGTACTGCTTCAAGACATCTCACCTTGTCTGATCTCTTGCAGCTTCAATCACAAGGATAGGCTAAATGGAACCTCAAGGGCAACTCAACCTCTGATTCTGGGAACCTGCATACCCTTCAAATTTGGAGCTAGTGCATGTTCCTTGGCTTGTTTTCGTATGATAGTCTTTTTGGTGGATCAATTTACAATGTTTACAATTGAGTACCACACCTGTGTGAAATACATCACTGAGGTGGACTAGAGTTGACCATGGTGGGCCACAGTAAAGAAAATAATAAATATGTATCTTATACTCAGCCCCAGATTTGGAAATCCAATGTGGTCCAACTGCAAAGAACCACATGACCATCCCATAATCATCTTTCAAAAAAAATCCATCTGGATCAAGGGAGGGGTACTGGGAAGCATTGTGAGCTTCAGTGAACTGTGAAGCAGGGTCGAGACTAATGTTGCTGTAAAACTTGACTTGAGTCTCAGAAGTCAACAAGTCTGGTTTCAAGTCAAGTTTCAAATGCAACTTCATACAACTTGGAAGTTGGTTGAAGTTGACTTGGGCCGACCTAAGTATGCTCAAGTTGCTATAAAACCTAGGGTCCTAGAGAATTATAAACACATTCCATGTATTTGAATACTATGTTCAGCCCTGGTTCTTTCCATGCCCACATCACTTGGCATAGGAATCAACTTTAGTGCATTTGTTGGCACTTGCAGAAAATAATCTCAGACCTTTTGTGTGCTACTGCTGACTTTTTTTTGCTGGGGTAATTTACATAACTTCCTTACCATGTAGGCTAGTCACCTGCTTGACTTTTGGACAGTTCAGGTGGCTGGTGGTTGAAAAGCACTGGCTTTACCATTGTGTTTGTTTGGGTTTGCCTCAGCACTGAAATGGCTGATACTCAACCTAGACTTGGCAGGTTTTTTGGCTGGAACTAATTTACATGGCTTCTTTAACATGTTGGCTATTAACCAGCCTGACATTTAGACAGTTCAGGTAGCCGGTGGCTGAAAAGCACTGGTTTTACCATTGTGTATGTTTGGGTTTTCCTCAGCACTGAAATGGTTGATACCCAGCTTAGAACTGCAGGCTAATTTTGCTGGAAGTGATTTACATGGCTTCTTTCACATGTAGGCTAGTCACTTGCCTGATTTCCCATCCAAACCTGACACAGGAGGAAAAGAACAGTGCACCCAAAGCTGGGTGCTTGAAAGGCACCTGTTTACAGACACATTTCTGGCATGTTGGAGCCATGCTAAAACATGAATGGAAGTGGTCTGAACACTCACATTTCCTTAGCTGATGAATCCCTTGCTACTGCCCATTTTTGTTTCTTTCTGAACATGTGGTACAAGCATGCACAAGTAACATGTGGATTCTGGTGCACAATTTGCACTCAGAGATTACTTTTGGCATGTTGGAGATATAACATGAAGAGAAGTGGTCTCAATACTCTGATTTCCTTAGCTGATGAATCCCCTGTCACTACAAATTTTTGTTCTTTCCAAACATGTGGTACAAGCATGCATAAATAATATGTGGATTCTGGTACACAATTTGCACTTAGAGACTACTTCTAGCATGTCTCCAACATGCTATAACCTGAAGGGAAGTGGTCTGAACATTCGGATTTCCTTGGCTGATGAATCCCCTGTCACTACCATATGTTAGCAGACCCAATGGCAATGTCATCCCCTCACCACTGAACATCTGCATCCAGCTACATTTCCCACTTCACATAGTTTTTTTTCCTGGCACAGCACTGACATTACACTTGTCTAGGGGGCCTTGCAGATGTCAAAGTTCAACTTTAAAAAGATGGGACTGAACTTCATGTCAGAGTGGCAGTGTGCTCCCATCCCAGATGCTGAGGAGGACTGGTTGTGCCAACTGGTGGCTGAGACAGATGCAGAACAGCAATAGAACTTACCTGCTTTGATTGGGATCTGCTTGAGAGGCAGTACTTCAAAATGCTGGAGGATCATGGGGCTTGAATAGCACTAGCAGCTACCCATGCTACGCCACGGAGAGTTGTGGATACACAGGTTCTTGAACTTACTTGAATAAAAGACGCCATTTGTCGCCGACCTTTGGTCAACTCCTCACAGCCTTGTGCCTTGTGAAGAGTATTTTTTTAAAAGGTGTAAATATTTTCCTGACTTTGTTTGCATAGCCGTTTGCCTGCTCACAGCCATTCTTGATTGTGCAGGAGTTTCCAATATCCATGTGTGGCCATCTACACTTTTTATATGATCTCAAGCGGCCTGCAATTGCTGCTTTTTCCTCAATTGAGCTCCCACAATTCGGTCTCACATTGCTGCACAATACTTTAACCCTGGGATCCTGGTTGAGTCAATCTATGAAGCTTTTTTAATCTTTCCTCCATAGTTTCTCCCTAATCTTGATTTTTGATGCTTTTCCCTTCGTATCGGGCATCTCGGGCATGCTCCTAGACTCAATCAAGAGCCTCGGTTAGATTTGCATGCCATTGTTCATACGCGTCACTTGAGTATTGAGTCCAATGAAATCTCAGGAATGCTGCAATGAACTTGTGAAACTTTTATTTAAATTTCATGTGTACTTGCCCAACTCCTTCTGAGTGACTTATACCCCGGATTACCTCAAATTGACTGGATGTACTCGCAGATTATTCAAAATGAGGCTTACATGCTTCCTATTGGCAGTAATTGCGCTCAAAGTTCAATATCTCAACATTTTAAAATAGAAACCAAACAGTTGAATGGACAATCTAACACCACAACACTTCATTGGAGTGGTTGATGGCACGCTGGAGCCATGTAATGTTGATGTCCAGATGTCCTGCTTCAACATCTTGGTATTTGTTGATCCTCGAAGGTGAGCAACTCTACCCTTGTCTCTGTTTCCTGAGCCTGTCTTACAGGTTTCCCTTCTACTGACAACTTATTTACAGATCAAACCACTCAGCTCGACAATGCGGTGGAGCTGTATGCACGAATTCAACATCACGGCAGACTATGGAGAGATCTCGGCAAATCGTTCCCACAGGCGCCACTTTGGCTGAACTCTCGACATCTCGATGGTTTTGTGGAGCAGTGGAAGCTCGGGAGTTTTCGGATCAAGTTTGTCTCGAGTCAAATCACTTAAGGTGTTCGATTGTAATATAGATTCTGTGACCTATTTAATATTTCTGAGTATTGAACATGTAGTTATGAACTGTAATGAGATGAAACTCAAATTTTATGCAATTTCATTTGTTTTGAAAAATACCATCCGACTTCAATGACTCAGGTCAACCTAAGTTGACTTGAGGTTGGAAGTTTCAATTAAAAAGTTAACTTGAGTCTAGTCTGTAGTTGACCACGCAATCATGTATATGTCCTGCCGTTATTATATAATCGTCGGAGTTTGAAATTGTTCTCACAACCACTCACCCTTCTGGTAACTCTAGCTACAAACTTTCAGAGAGAAAATCTCAAAACCTCATTCCCAACCAAGCTACCCTCTTAAAATTGCGATTCATGGGCTCTCTGTGAGAAATCGCAATATCGGCTGTCTCTGCATGCCAGCCCATCAAACTTCGGCATTGCGGTTCTTCAACTTTCTGCCCAACATTTGGCGGAACATCTTGCTCAAATTTTATTCCTAGACATAAATACAGGCATTGAAGAGCAAAAGACACGTTGCTATGACCTTCTCAATCCCCAGAAATTTTCGTGATTTGTAATAAGGTCAGTGACAGACTATAATGACCGAGGGACAAGGCTAATGTCATGGCATCTGATTATAAGGGACTCATTTGAGTCAATTTTGTGGCGACTTTCATATACTCAACTCAATTTGACTCGACCTCGAAGTATCGGCAACACCAATTTCGCCATCACGGACTTCTTGTAAGGTGGCGGAGATGTCGCCGAGTGCAAGGGGGATATCAGGGTGATGAATTAGGCGTGCAAATCCTCCCCCACCATTCCTTTCCCAACTCCACTTGCATGTACCTGGTGTCTTGCAGCCCCGAACAGAACAAATTTTTGGCGTGCCAAATGCGAGATGGGTGTGATGCTTCCATATTTTGTCCTTGGTCTGGATCAAATAATAGCATCCTACCTCGCCGATCTGGGCAAGATTGTGAAGGGTCAACGATGAATCAAGACGCTTCATGGTTGCGTGGGATTCGAACCCATAGCCGTTACGTTACGACATTGCGTAGCCGACGGCAGCCGGTCTTTTCCGGCTAGGACTTGGGGCACATCCACTTAAGCCACGCGTCCCCCCAGATTTGCTCTCCAACCTTACTCCAACTCAATTAACACTGGCAAAAGCCATTTTTGAAGGAGCCCAAACCTCTTTTATAACTGACCCTACAAAATTCTTTCGGCCGACCTCGAGACTCTGACTCTCACCCCATGTACGAAATTTTAATGCCGGTTCCCCCTTGCTGACGCAGCTTGGTAAGAGTCGCGGCGATTCACGGCCGCCGCGCTGCTATAAATGGCCAGCACGAGGTACCGATCGTAGCTTGTGTATCATCAATGTCCGACGTCATCCTCTATGGGTGAGTGGCCACAAACCTATTCCTTCCGCAAGATACTCAGAGCCCCAGCTATGATGTCTCTCCATTCACCGTGAAGGTAATTCATTCGTTCCTGTTGCACCATTGGCTTGTCGCCCACATTCGCCAGATTGATTATGTGCTGCTCCTCAAAAACATCCGGCATGAAAAAGTCATAGTGAGCGCAACAAAAATTGAATTCGACGCTCCTTGAGAGTTATTTTAGGTTGCAAACATGATTCCCCGCCCAGAAATTACCGATCTCCTTGGCGTAACTTATCGCCGCATACCTATCCTCGTCATCGGTACGCACCCTAAGTTTTCTGGTGTGCGCACGTCATAATATCGCCCAGGTAATGATGTTTATTGCGATACAAGGTGACCAGAAAACTATGCTCCTCATATACTAAATTGATGCCCACAGTCTCATCACTTCTGCTCTGGAGAGACGGTTCCCGGCCTCGCAGGGCTACGGCACCATTTTTCCTAACAGGAAACATGGAGGAGGCGCCGACACTGGCCTCATCAAAGTTCATATCCCTCTTTGTATATTCAAGTCATAGCTAACTGCGGGGCAGGCGTTCGTCAAACATTGGGCCGATACGGCCTTATTCTTCCTAGGCGTCAGGGTCATAGACTGGGAAAGACGCCCGCCCGAGTTCATCAAGGATCGGAGCACTGTTCGGACTTTCAGTAAACTCTCAACCCTCCTTGCTCACAAAACATAGTTTCTGGGCGGGCAAATAAACCTAGAAGCTTTGGTTGCAGGCCGAGGAAATGCCCTGAGCACGCTATCTACTCATCTGGTTAGTTTTCTGGCCATCGGAATCGGTTCTCTGCTGCTAATCTTACCTCAAACAGTTCCTTGTGGAGGAACAAGTAGTTATTTCATTTCGCCGGGAGCCTGTCCTGATGTTTCCTTCGTAGTTGTCCGATGGTCGGGAATGGCTCTTCGATACAGAGCTCCCCTCTTTGGCGGATGTCTCCGTCCAAGTCATCTTCGCGTGGATCAGGCGTAACCACGTTGCCGAGTCACTCTTCGACCCCGGCATTTTCCCCAAGTTCCTCGAGGTATAGGCGAAACTGGAATTACTTTTGGAAACTCTGTCTGACCAGTTTGCACATAGTGGTTCGCACGGATGACAGCATATTTCGAGGAACTGAAGCAGAAACAGCCCGTCACGCCTAGAATCAGTGGAGAAGCTGCGGCTGCGCGTATCGCCGCGGCTCCCTTTGAACCATACGCTGTCGTGGGTTTCGACACACGCGAGGGCGAACGCCTCGGAGTGAAACTCGGTGACGATGTCTCAATCGATCGCGAGGACTCTGGTCAGTCATACATATCTTTGAATTTTGAACAAAATTTACTGTTCCTGATTTGATTTGGGAGTGTAGCCAATATGCAGGTCAACTTCCCCACTGTCGGCAAGCTCGTGGCGCTGAACAGGGAAGAGTTTGTCGTAGAGGGGACGGGATCTGCTGGCCGTGTGCGCTGTCATTTCCCTCGGATTGGGTTTACCGCGAGTCTCGTCTCCCAGTCCAAGTAGTATATCCAGTGTTCGTCATATGTATCCCAGTTCCCGACAGCTTTCCCCCACTCAATGTGTATTATCACAACTCATAACCTCCAATCCCTAGTTTCGAAGCTGTGATTATAATTTGACCGCGCAATTAACCGGGAGTACTGTACGTACATGAAAGCATAAGCCAAGGCTGAGCCAATTCTCAAACGTCCGCTGTGTCTACTCAGCGGAACTTGAATGGGACCGTTCTCTTCTCCTGCGAAATTGAACCAAGAATATGATATCATTATGAGTATCTCGACACAGCAGCACAATGGCGCACGACACCCCCCGCGGATTCAAAAGGACCCGCCAGATGCACAAGCAAGCCCCGTCGCGATGTATGTGCACTCCTCACCGCGGACACAGCGAAGCGGCTCGTCCTCGGACCAGCTCTCCCCAGGCTCCAATCCAAATACGCCACGCCTACACCCACGGCGATCACGCTCTGCTTCCCTTCTTTCCTTTCCATTCCCTCGCCGCATGTTCTCTGCACACATCCATCCATCCAGTCACGACGCACGGCGATCACTCCCATCTCCCTCCTCTCTATCGCCGCAACTAGCGTACGACGCGCACGGAGGATTACACGCCACCTCCCATCTTTCTATCTTCGCACCGCAGCAACGAAGAGCAGAGGCGGGAGAATCCCTCGATGATAGAGCCGGCCGTATGGCGTAGGAAAAGAAAAAGAAGGAAAGAAAGGAAAAAAAGAAAGAAAGGGACGGCGACGGGTAACGGGTAACGGGGATTGTGGGCACAGGACCCGAGACCCGCGAGATACGATGCACACAAAAATCCGTCTGAGAACAGAAAACGAAAAACAAAACAAAAACGAAAGGTAGGCAAGAGAAAAAAGAAGGGGGACAGAGGCGAGGCTCACTTTGATTGTGGATTAAAAATTAGTCTATGCATGTGTCCCACAAAAAGAGAAAAAAACGGAGACAGTAAAACATTCATTCGAATCAAATCGAGAAATCGAGAGGAGCGAGAAAATTGCAGCGGGGCATAGCATGGCATGAGGGCAATCCAGCACCGGGCATCGAGCAACAGACAATTTCGGTCCAGCCACAAAAAAAAAAACGCGGCAACCCCACACCACCGCCGACACATCTCGCACCCAAAGTGAATCCTCCTGCAATGCCGTCCCTAACGTCACAAGTCGCCGTTCGCTGCCCTTGAGACGGCATGGCTGAAAAAATGCGACCACTCCACACCACCGCCGACACATCCCCACCCAAAGCAGCATAACGAGTGTCCCAAGTACACCGCTATCCCTAACGCCACGAGTCGCCGTCCCGTCGCCCTTGAGACGCCACGGCTGGCCGAGGGGCGTAACACATTCCCATCACACATCACGTCCATCGTCAGGCACTGGCAGGGACTAGACGAAGAGGCCGTCGCCAAGCCCCGGTGGCGAGCAGGCTAGTGGGCTGGGGGAGGGGGTAGGGACCAAGGAACAAGCTCGCGAGCAGGAGCGAGAATACGATGGACAGAAGAGGCTGGGCAGCGGGAGGCGAGCGGGAGAAGCGTGGCACATAGCTAGCGACCTATGACCGCCACTGTACGGCTCTTGCCTAGCTAGCAGGGACGCTCCCCACCGCCGCATGACACAAGAAACCCTCCGTTCCCCCGCGCGCGCCGCCCGTGGCCCCACAAAATCCCAAAGAAAATATCCACACCTACGCCCAGCGAAGACAAAATACAAAGAGAAAGACCCCTAGGAAGACACACACCTTCCATGCCCATGCCCATCCCTCCTCAACGACACCCACGAAGAGGCACGCGAGAGGCGATGTCGCACGCTCTTCATCTCGTGGCCATTTGAATTTGACAATGACGCTGCTGCTGTCGGAGGTGAACCGGTTGACGTCCAACTTAGCGTCTGCGGTGTCGCTGTGAGTTCTGAATGTACCGAAGCCGGTATTGTTGCTAGTATTGGCGGAGTCGGAGGTGGGGAATACGCAGAAGATGTGCTGGTGCTGGTGTCGCTGCTTATACTTGTACTGCCAGCTGTGTATGTCAGAGAGGATGAGGGAAGAGGAAGAGAAGGAACGGCAAGCGGGAGACGCTGTGTGTGTGGGGAGCGGCGGAGAAGACCGTGAGACACTGCGTCATGTGACACGTCTTCTCTCTGGGCGCGGGTTTTCCCGATGGGTTATATTTGACTTTTTTTGACCAACGAAACTCGTTCCGGACCGTTCCTTTAAGGGTTCTGGAACGGGTTGTTTCGAGGCCTTGAACCCCGGATGCCAGTTCAACTTTACAAATACTGTACTATTTCGACCAAATTTCGACCAAATGTTCAGGTGACGGTGACACCCGATTTCTTTTGATGTGCCTAAAAATCGCTATAATTCAAAAGAAAATTTATTGGTCACCTCGGTTGAAGAAAATCTAAAATAATGAACATTTGGTCGAAATAGTACAGTACTGTCTACGGAATCTGGCCGGGTGTGCTCTCACATCCGATTATCTGCCCTGTTTGTTCCTTGGTGAAGGCACCAAAAATTCAATGACGGCGAGTAATATACCTGGGCCGGAGAATCCAGACCCCGACGTCACGAATTCACCGGCCACCTGCAGCTATAAAAGTTGAACCAAGCCATTCGGTTCACTGCCTGGGTACCTTGGCTCGGATTGTCATGAGAGATGGAAAATGATACAGAAAGAGAAAAATGAAAAGAAAGGCCTAATTGCTTCTCCAGTTTGGACACGGGGAATCGAACCCTGGATTGCCAGTTAAAGTAGTGTTCCGCCGACAACATGATTAGGCCCTGGCGCGCCCCGTGCGCTACGTCCGATTATTTCGCATTTTCATTCCCTGGCAAAGGTACAAAGTAAATAAATGTGGGGACGACTCGGAGGTGGAACTAGTGATGTTTTGGCTTGGCTTGGACCCCACCAAGAGAAATTAAATATGGTTAAAAGTTGAACCATTGACAAGAACTAAGATTAAGCTGGGGATGCACTGGAGTACTCATTCACCATTTGAAAAGAAAAGAAAAAAAGACCCTTCCCCACGATAGTTCGGACGCGGGGATTCGAACCCCGGACTGCCGGTTCATGTCGACATTCTTGGCCGATTGCCCAGCGAAGCTGGCTGTGTTCATACACCACGTCCGACTTGTCTATTCTGTGACGACCTTGTTCAAATCACGAGGAAATGAACCCTGCTGTAGCAGAGAACACATCCAATGTCGCTCGGTGGCCTGTGAGTAAAAGTCAGATTAAATTGGGGTTTCAAATGACACCGATCGCCAGATTCTTCGGTTGCAATCGCCAGGAAAGGACGAAGAATGAAGGCACAAAAGAGAGAGAAAAAAATGAGCTTGGACATTGTATAGTTCGGACGCGGGGAGTCGAACCCCGGATTGCCAGTCAAGTAAATTGCGTTTCGGGAATTGTCAAGAGGAGATGGCGGTGTGCCGCACACCACGTCCGATTATCTGACCTGTTTATTCCTTCGTGAAGGCATCGAGAATTTAATAACGGCGAATAATATACCTAGGCCGAAGAATCCAGACCCCGACGGACCGGCCACCTGCAGCTATAAAAGTTGAACTCGGCCATCCGGATCACCGCATGGGTACCTTGACTCATGAGTTGTCATGAGAGATGGAAAAGGAATACAGAAAGAGAAAAAGGAAAAGAGAGATGACACATGCGACGTGAGTCGGGCGCGGGGAGTGAGACCCCGGACTGCTAATTCACTCCTATGTTCGAATTATTTTCGGGACAGCTGGCGGTGTTCCACACCCGATTATGCCACTAGTTTAGTTCACTCAGGTAATGCCAACAAGACAAAAAAAAATTGAAAGAAGAACGAAAAACGTCGTCCATCCGGAATTCAGATGCGGAGAACAGACATTTTGAAGAATTCAGGGGATGCAGCGGAGAGTTTAAGAGCATGGCTGGATATTTATGAGTTCTGTATTCACGTCAAGGTTAGCTGAATGTCATTAAAAATACATGCACCGGCAGAGAGAGAAAAAATCGCTGTAATGCGCAGGCCAGTTCGGACGCGGGGAGTCGAACCCGGGCATTGCCAGTGGAAGGATGTATTTCATTCCGGTTAAGAAGCCCGGCGGTGTTCGTACACCACGTCCAACTATCTCGCCCCTTTCGGAGGCAACTGATGTGAGAAAATAGATGTGAGTTGACAGGGTGACCCTAAAGCAAAGGAACCCGCCGACATAAATCAAGAAATATGCTTTGAAAATTGAACCAAGAACAAGGCCCGCCAGGTTCCTGAAAAAGTCTAATGAGGGTCGCTCGGTTAATTCTATGAGATGAGAACACGAAAAACAACTCATACACAGGAAGAAAAAGAAATCCACATACCAAGCCGTCGCAGGTCGGAGGCGCGGAGTAGAGCCCCGGACTGACAGTTGAACATTGAAAAGCATAGAAAATTCAGCTGGCTACAGAGTATTGTGTTCTGGTCGGCAAGGTTCTAGGGATGAAAGTATATCTTTAAACACCCCAAGTAGTAAACATAGGTGGTTTGTTATTGAGATAGCTGGATTGGGCCATTGGGGACCAGCTCGCGGGCTTCTTGAGTGCTCTGGGGAACGAGATGTGTCCAACCTGAGAGAACTAGCCCTATTGAATCATTACGTTACATTAGGCCGCAAAAATGAGCCCCCAACGATCGGGATTGGTGAGAAATTGGTGGAGAAAGAAGCGAGAAGCAACTGTGAAGGCCTGCAACATCCCTTTGAGTCATACTCTACTGTACAAGTGGGCAGACACCGGAATTATGGCTGTAACCTCTTACATTTGGCAAGTGGCCGGATAGCTGGTCTGGCCGGATAGGCAGTCGCATATAATGATTGCAAAGCACAGTGCGGTATAGCGACAAGTCGAATCTTGAACTCACCACCCATCTAACCGCCACATGTAGCTGGCGCGGTGGCAGCTCAAGCTTGATATCGCGCAAAAGCTCTGTTTTCTCGTCCCACATAGATGCTAGCTCTAGTCTTTCGGCCACACCCTTTGCGCCGCCCCGAAAAGGCGGGTGATTGAACCCCACGAACTCACGATTAGCGGGAACAAATTAAGTTAACAGATAGGAAGACATACTCGTCGATGCAGTGAGAGTCAAGATAAACAGCAGGGGCGCAAATATCACAACACGACAGCGTGGTTCAGGCGACGATGAATAGAGTTCATGGAACGTGTAGATTCCGGTGGTGACCTTCTCAATGTCCAAGGACATGTACTAGGGGACTTCGTAGTGGAATGGGAACAGGACACAGCGGAACTTGCCAGAGCTGTACCAGAAGATTTTCAGCATCTCGGCATGGAAAAACTAAGAGAAAGCTCGATGGGAACGCACGCACTTTTGGTGCGCGGCGGTGGTGATCTACGATTCTTGATAGCATGGGACATTCAGTGTGATATGGGAAGATAAGCCATGCAGACAACGACAATATTTGATACTCAACACACGTATAGAACGAAGAACCATGCACAACCGATCTGCCGTCAAGTGAACATGCAGGAGCCGATGCCCTCGAGACGAGAAGGAGAGAGGAACAAACTGAAATTCCTCGCCTTCCTTGGGCACAAACTGTTCTTGATGAAGCCGTAGGACTTGTGCTTAAACAATCAAGGTTGAGCTAATCCTGAATTAAATGAGCGACTTGCACTTGCCTATTCCTTCGAAGATGAGGCAGGTGCAGACCACTCCATATTGGACCTTGAAAACCCCTGCTCAGTGCTCTCACTTTATTGAACGATCCAATTGGCTGTCACCCGAGGTTGCGAATACGGTTGTTGAGGTGAGTTCCTGGTTTCAAAGTTTCAATCTGCGAAGAATAGCAAGAGGTTCCGAGGATCCTTATCGGGCACATTGATGGATACATGGTGCCGAAGCATTCCCGCTCATGCATATCTTCAAAATAATTTCTCTGAGCTCAGAATAAGCCTTTTTATATCGGCCTGAAGGTCATTGAACACCTTGAACCAATTTATTTCACACTCCTTGCATTTTTCTAGCAGTCCCATCGGCTGGGTCACGTGTGTTCATCGGTTCCTGATAAGGATCCTCTTGAAGAATACTATTGATCGTTGAAGTGAAAAATGTGAAATAACGCGCCAGGAGCTCGAGAAACTGATCTCAGAAAGGGCCAAGACAAAGAAAAATTAACACCTTACCCCGTATTATGGTCCAAGCTCGAATCGAACGGGAGAGCCCTGTGCGTCGATATTTTTGCGATGTTTTATTGCCAGCAGGTGCGGACCACTCCTCGTTGGACCTTGAAACTCAGTACTTGACGTGCGTTCTCGAATGGTTTTGCACCGTTCTTGGAATGACTAATGAGGCCAGAGGCGAAGCTGTAGATATTTCAGTCAATAGAGAATAAGTATGCGGTGGACCCACCCGGCGCCACCGGGTGGCTCATCCGGCATGCGGTTCTGGGTGGCTACACCAGTTCCGGTGGCTGGTCGTTATGGCGTGTATTGAGCATTGAATACTTTATTGACTACTACTACATTGTCTACCTATGCAGAAAGCCATTCGTGAGTCCAGATTTCAGTTTACTGCCCTTCTAAGTGCTATTTTTGTTGACCGGGATCAAAATATTTTTGAAAATATCAGTGTAGTAGTAGTTTGCGGCAATCTACAGCGCTTGAATGTGTATGGGCATGTGTTCACATAGCCAGAATGTGTATAGAAGGTCAATAATAAGTTCACCCAAACAGCCACCAAGTGACGTAGCCACCCAGCACCGCATGCCGGATGAGCCACCCGGTGGCGCTGGGTGGCTCCACCGCATATTCTCTAATGAACGAATAAAAAGCAAGGAAATTTGCATATCAACTGAATCCGCCCATAAGTAGTCCAAATCCGAATTGACCTGCGTCAACTGCGTATTGGCAATTTCATTTTGAGCATGCTTTTGGACTTTGAGAGGCATCTGCTTTGTGCTGTCATTTTATTAGTAAGTATGCCCACTCACCGGGCTCTGGTGAATACGATTCGAGGCCGGTTGCTGTGAAGGGTCTAAATCCTCGACCGAAGTCGGGCGAAATAACATGAGACGGGTTGAGTCAAGTAAAAGCAAAAGATCCAAGCCCGAGTCGAACGGGCGAATCCTGCGTAACTGTTTGGCTCTTCTTTTGATACAGGTAGCAGATACGGACCACTCCGCATTGGATCTTGAGAAACCCTGATTAGTGCTCTCATTTTATCACCAACGATTGCCTTCAATGGCTTTCCGAGGACGCAGCAGCCGACCACGCTGGGGTGGGATGAACATTGTGAGAGCAAATCGAGTTGGAGAAGGGAAAAAAGTGAAGGAGATTGACGGTCCAAGCCCGAGTCGAACTAAAGCGAGCGGACCCATTCCGCGTTGGACCCTGTAACATCATGTATCACAGACCCTCAGGCCTCATCAAGTGTTTGTGACAATAGTTCAAATGACGGATCGCAAACGGACAAGGCAGCAAAAGGGTACTGCGGAATCAATTTGAGCGCCGGCCAGAGACGAATGGGGTGCGGGACGAGCCGACGCGCCCATATAGGACCGTCGATGTTGTAAGCGGAGTTGTAAAGAGGATACGCAGCAATTCAGAAATTGCCGTTGACGCCCAGAGGATGTATGGAGAAATGCCAAGTGAGAATTGAATTGAATGCCGCGAGCAAACGGTGACGAGTTCCGGAACCCAAGCCATATACGGATTCACGGCGCATGAGAATTGACGAGAGTCGCGTCCCGCTTCTGCCTACGAAAAGAAAACGGGTGTCGCGTTAAGTCAGACAAACCTTCATTTCGATGAATTGTGTCCGTAAAGCGAATAAATGAGGATGACTTGGCGGGATAGTTGGTGGCAACGGCAAAACCAACGATCAACGAGACACATACAGCGAGCGCAAGCTTCCAGATAGCCTTAGTAGGAATACTGCAGAGAAAAACGCAAAGCTAACCCCAGAGAACGAGCTGCTCGTCGTGGTGGTCGACGTAAAAGAGCGTTTTCGCACGCCGACACTGCCTTCCCGTGATGATCAACAGCGATCAGCAACGCGGCAACCAGCAACGACGCGCAATAGACGCGAGGCACGCAGGCTAGGATCGCTGTTGCGTTCACTTGCCGCATCTCCATCTTCTCTTCACCGTCCCTTATTCATATGGCCCTCCAGGCACCCCTGGTACCGATGACACCAAGCTGTACCTACATCTGCATCAATGGACCCTGCAGTCATGAGATTTATCAAGTTGATCTAGACATCGTCAAGTTGCCTTACTTGTTCAGTGTCCTGCAGCTGGAGGCCGCACTCATGTTTTTTGGTTTTTTTATTTTTTGTCAGGAATTGGTGCAAGGCCTTTAGCCGCTCTGTCTTTTCATTCTCTCCAATTTTGTTTTCCTTGAAGAGATGATTGTTGTCTGTTCGGTATTCCGCGGCCTCCGGCCGCATCCCGTGGTTTCATCTAAGTATTCATTTTTGTGAGGAAATGTTGGGTGGCCGTCCCCTCAATTTTTGTCTACAATTACGCCCAATGGTGACTGAGAAACTTCGGTGGTAATACAAGGTAGTTGAGGTCATTCCCACCGCGACAAAGATCTCGCAAAGGAGAAGGAGAAGGAGAAGGCGGAGTACCAGAGCGCCGATGGAAACTTTTCTCATGATGGGGTCAACAGACGCAGCGCCAGTTGGGGCCTGAGAACGACACGCTGCAAGGTATGCTAGGCCGTGGTTGATATATTGATACATTGATTCAACATGTTTACCTGAAAAGGTAATTTGAAAGTCTCAAATGAAAGCCTCACTGTTACCTCGATTCTCGCTGTCCAAATTGTCGGACCGGGAGGGCGGAAACTGTTGGATTGGTTTAAGGAGATAAAGATCAAGGTCAAATGCGGAAGCTACGTCGGAACGAATAGTATTGATTGCGCATCCATCCCACTGATCAAGGCCCAGAATGGGACTGGGCGAGTCTCACTCCCACGAAACTTGTTACTCCTCTTTTCACCATCCGGAAGAAGCCGAGGGAATAAATGTCGCCGACGAAATCGAACGCCGAGTGGACCGAATAAGCTTTGTAATCCATGATCGGGTAGACGATCGAACCTCTCGTTTTAACGGTTTTTCAGCCACAGGATCCAGGAGAAGCCGAGGGAATCAATGTCGCCGATGAAACCGAAAGCCGAGTGGACCGAATAAGCTTTATAATCCATGATCGGTAGACGATCGAACCTCTCGTTTTAACGGTTTTGCAGCCACAGGTTACGGGAGAACCCGAAGAACAGAGAGGGAGAATTTGTAATCCATGATCTGGTAGGCGATCGAACTTCCGTATTTACGGAAGTGAGACCTGGAACCTAAAACGGTACCAGGAATTCGCATTCGCATTCTCTTTCTTCTACTTGTAGCGTTACACTACTGTAGCCTAGAAGCTCGCAGCCAAGATGATGCAAGAGCGGCAACATGGCGGCGACCCCTTCGTCTTCGCCCCCTACTACCCTTCCCAACCCCACAGCAACTCCCTCGACGGCGGCATGGACGGCGGCTACTCCGACCTCCTGCCCGTCTCCCACTCCCAACCAAGCCTACTCCCCGTACACCCAACAGACTCCCGCCGCCTCCGACGCCCATCTCGGCGCCCCCATGGAACATACCGTGACAACCCCTCTTCAACCTACCTGCTCGCCTCCCCCAATGCAAGCGGCATGCTCTTCCCCGTGCGCTCCTTCCTCCACGACCCGCCTTCCTCTTCCAAGCGGCGCAAGATGATCCTCCTCGGCCTCGCGGCGCTCATCGTCGTAGCAGCGGCGGTCGTGTGCCTCCCATCAAGACTACTCTGGGCCCACCATTTCCTTTTTTTATTTTTTATTTTTTTATTTTGGAGCGTTTGGGATAACGAGACTCAGTCTGCAGAAGCATTCTAAATTCGTCCGCTTGGTTGCTGGTTATTAGCCAGTTCTTGCCGGGGAAGGATGCTCGGGAGGAAATGCCGTTACGCACGTATTCAACCAGTGTGGGACTCCGGCTATGGTGATTATCCTATTCCATTTCTCTCAATCATGGGCCGCATACCCACTAAAACCTCCTTTTCATATGTCCAGTCATCCAGCAAGGAGTCTTCATTCATAAGCAGACCACTCCATGTTTTTAGCACTAGTTGTTTATTGAATGCTAGTGTCCCGAACCTAATTTTGTCAGACAGGATTTGATCCCGCCGTAAGGCACTATTTACAGCCTTCAACCATTGCTTGTAAATCAGAGGCACAGAAAAAGCCGAGTCTGGAGCTTTGATTACTCGCGTTACACGGAGGTTCCAAATCAGATGCCAGGCAACAGATATCAATATCGCAAAAAGTCTTCCTTTTTCAGGTTGTATTATACCATTTCCAGATTTAAATCGGACGAGATTGCAGCCCAGTATAAGGCCCCAGTTCAAGACCGGCCAGTCATTGAACTTCTTTGACCATAGCTCTTGTGTCAAATTCCATATCAATTTTTGTCCGATCGCATTACACTCCAGTGCGATGTGTTCCAAGGTTTCTGGTACTTCACAAATATGACATTGTCCCCGGATTTGTAAGCCGTCGATGTGGGACCGGAATTCGCCCACTCTGAAGGTGTTGTGTACACATTTCCAGAAGAACTCTCGTGTCAAGCGTTGCAGAGTGATAGAGCGGAATGATGTCCAGATGGCTTCGTCCGACGGAGTGTACGCTAGTCTCTTATAAACTTGACTCTATAACAATATCAACTCGTTAAGTGTACGCTGAGATTTCATGAACTGAGCACCGAATGCGGTCTAGATTTATGAATGAGGATTTCCGCTTTGTTCTCGGTCGTAGTTTCCGGATAATCTTTGTGAAATATCTCTGTGAGCCATGTGTTAAAAGCATACCTGGACACTCGAACATAAGATCAATTTGCGTGTCAATTTCAACTACTCGGAATTGTCCTGCTGTCAAGTATCTTGCTGGGTTATCAGAGACATGCTTGAACTGCACTCGAGCTACTCGCTCATTTAGCATTGCGAATACTGCTTTAAGAAGGCGGAAATTCGGATCTAATATCTGGTTCTCATATATTTCTCTTTCTTTCACCAGGGCTCTGGACAAGAAATCTGAAGAGGAGCAAACGAGTAGCGGCACATTTCTTTCTGTATTTTGCAGCGTAAGCAGCAGACCTCCCAAGAGTCCAGATGCAAAATTTAATGGTATTTCAGGCCTGTCAAAATTCAAGCACAGATTCTCGCTTTCCATTGCGTTCTCCTTTTCCGTCTTGATCATCACATTGACGCTTTGGTCAAATTCACCTGGGTGAGAAACTTGTGCATGCAGAAATATAGTTACACGGCCGGGGACATGTCCGGATATTTTGGACCTCCGTGCCGGAATTCCATTGAGCGACTCTTCAAAAGCAAAAATACGGAATCCATTCTCCATGCGGGATAGGGAAAAATTTGGATCAAAGATCGCAATTCGATCTGTTTCTATGGGTTGTGCATTGCATAGCAGTTCCTCATCTGTCAAAGCGAGCACTTCACATAAGTCCGGAGACGCCACGGTTGGATTCGATTTTCCCAAAATACTATCTATCAATAATTTTGCTGTTTCGATACAATTTCCTGGATGTTCGCAACCCAGCTGGGATCGATCCTGATAACATAAAAGACAACCACAGTTCTTGCGCCCTATTCCTGAGGGATTGACCTGGTGAGGTTTTCTCGCCACCATAGGTTGGCGAGTTGCAATGGTAAGGGTGTCCTGCACAGTTCGGACATTATGGTTCAATCTGAGGCATGTGGCAGCATCTCGTCGACAAGCCTTTTTATAACGATCCTTGTTTGTTGCAGGGTGCTTCCATATCGGCATTTTCAATTTAACTCCTTCACTCATTGATAAACCCGTGAATTTCAGGTTGTATTTTCGGGCTGCGAGTACCATGCGTGTGATTTCTTCTGGAAGTGGAGTTCTCGATGAAATTGGCACCTCCAGATCATGTAAAAACACATTCAGAATTTGACCTGGTCTGACATTCAGATAGCTCAGTTCGAGGAATTTTGCCAAGACATAATCTACAAAGTAGCACCAGGTTGCGCGATTTTCAGCTTGTGCCAGGTAGGACTGTAGATTCCAGAGGTCGATTGCTTCATTCCTGGCGGTTATATCTAATATTTGTTTTCCACCTTCGGCAATGTCCAAAATCATGGTTTCGTGCGCAACTCTGGCCTTTCTTCCATCCCATAGGAAGACATTCTCTGCCTTAATTAATAGGGTGTATCACAGTAGCGGATTTCGCTGGATTTCGACCTTGATTTCGACCTTGATTTCGCCGTGGATTTCGCTGTTGGTCACACAGTGACATGACCCTTTTGGGGAACAGATCATGGCGTGATTTCGGCACAGCGAGCGGAGTTTTAACGCCGTTTTTGCCTCGTCGCGTCGACTACGATCGCTCCCGCATCCCTCTCGACCTGCGAACCACCAATGAGCAAGAAAATCGATGTTTTGAGGGCCCGCCTCCTTGTTGCCCAAGCCAAAGAAGAGAAGAACGCGTCGAAGAACGCGCCGAAGAAGAGCAAGAAGTCGAAGGAGAATCCGGAAAAAGAAAATAAGGCTTCCGCGCAGAAGACAGACGCGAAAAAAGGCGCGAAGAACGAGAAATCGACGCGTAATCCGCCCACTGTCGAGTGAGTACCCCATTCGACGTGTTCTCAGAACGACTCACGGCAGATCAGATGGTCGAAGGAGCCCTTCTATTTTATGAAAGATGAGCTACTTACCATCATCGAGAGTAAGCCCCGCTTCCGGCAGGCGTTCGGATTTGACAAGGGGATTGACGGCCCTGTCGACACGGGAGGCAAGAAGCTGCCGGCAATCCAGGCCGACGTAGCTGAAGCGCTCTTCATCACGGGCAAGGCGGACACAAAGTACACCACGGAGGACTTGCCTGACCTCGCTAAAGTCGTTAAAAATCGTATTGCTGCGTGCGCCGTCAATTTACATCTCCTGAAGTCTTTTAACCCTGCACTCTAGACTCAAAACAGCATACACCAACAACCGTAAGAAACTCAGCGAGACTGGGCACGGATTGGTCGCCGCGGGAAAAGAGGATGATATTAAGAGTGGGACGGAAATTTCTAATGCTTGGGGTGCGTCTTATTCTCTAAGACATTGTTTGCTTGCTAAAGACATCAATAGACGCCATCCAGGAAAAATTCCCCTGGTACATGCGCATGCATGACTTGATGGGGTCGAGCCCTGTCATAAACCGGTCCGCCGTCGCCCACAGTGGGACACGGGTTGACCTCAGCATTCTGGATCGAGACGGAGAGGTATGGGCTTCATTACCAACAGTTGCATAATTTATAACAGCATGCAAGGCACACGAAGGCCCAATTAGTGTTGCCTCGGATGACGAGTCCAAGTTTTCGGGATGGGATACATCATCGCCGGCGCCTGCCGTGGCTGACGACGGTGATGATAGCGACAGCGATGTCCCCGCCACGCCTGTGGTAAAGGTCAAGGCCGAAGCTCGCCCTCCCCCACTTTCCAGTGCACGCGGCTCAAAGCGCAAGTCAATTCACGATCACATCCAGGATCTGACTACCCAAAATCACACGAAACAAATCAAACTCGCCGAGGTCAAGGAACGCGAGAAGACTGTCCGCGCCAAGGCTAAATACGACGCCAAAAATAACTTGGAGATGGCGCGGCTTGACCATCAGCAGCGCGAAGCTGAACGGCAGCGTGCGCATGAGGTATTCATGCTGGAGCGGCAGATGCAGTTGGAGGGAATGCGTCGCAATGCACCTGCCCCATCGACAGGCATGTACGGGCCAGGTGCGCCTGCCTATGGTGCTCCACCTCCCAATTTCGTGTTCGATCCAGCCCTTCAATAGGTACTACAAAAAACCAGCCCTATGTTCGTAGGTATTTAAATAACTCCTCCCTCAATTCCTCCCTCTTCAGTTTACCTTCCAATAACCCTATTTCATCCTCTATATTTCGTACTGCCTCCACCTCATCTGCTACACGCTGCCGTTCCTCCCCCCCCTTTTTTTTTCCATCCGGTTCAGCTTTTTACGATATGTTTGCCCATCTTGAATAAACCGATCTGCTGAAAAAAAATTGCCATCCTCATGTTTCATCGCAAATGCATGAAGGTTAATGCAAGCAACAATCCACAATGAGGCATACTGCAGTCCCTTTTCGCCGTCGATGGCAACACGGAGGCCGCGAAGTGATGACCAACGACCCTTCAAAAATCCGACACAATGCTCTGACCGAATGCGCACAGCAGAAACATGGTAATTGTATGTCTCGTTGCCTTCTTCATCCTTTTCTGGTCTAATAAAAGTTCAGTGTAGAATAGGAAATTCAAAAAATAAACTGCACACTTTATAAGGTGCTTGGCACCATTTTTGGAGCGGGTATGCTGAGTCTGCCCACACCCACTCGTCAGGCTCCAGAAGAATATCGTGCTGCTTTGGAACCCGTGTTTCCTCCCATGCAGTCGCATCATGTTGGCTGCCAGGTAGGCCCACACCATAGTCAATAATTTGAAGATCAGGTGTTGAAATAAGCTGGAGTTTCAGATGAATTGAATGGTTCAATATTCAAAGGAGCGAAGTACCTGGACATTTAACGAATAATTTGACTTGCGGTCAAACCATGTGTTCCCAAAAAATGCCGGCCGTTGAAAAAGCGGGACAAGAGTTCCATCAACCATAAGCCATCCGTCCCGCCAAGCAGGACAGGAGGTAGCCTCAACCCACTGCTTCGCAAGCTCCTTTGCTTCTGGACTCGCCCACTGGATAGCCGCATCACGGAATCGGTCGGAGCAACATGCTTTCATGACCCGACTCGTACACAAGCGGACAGTCCCATATCCCACCCCAAACTGCAAGGCGACCTTCATGGTGCTAGCTGCATTTCCAAAATGCCCGAATCGATAGAGCGTGATAGCTACTTGCTCTTCAACAGGCATTTGTGGCTGGTTGGAGTTGTTGTGGAACACGGGATCATCGGAGATGGTGGCTACTAGAGAATCGAAGCAGTCGGGTTCGATACGAAGGTATGAGCGAAATAGAGCAGGTCGGGAGTTCTTGTACTCATTAAGAAGCAGGTAGAGAAGTTCATTAGACTTTGGAATCTCCTCCCGATCAGCAAGGTAGCGTTGCGAGTAGAGCTCTGCCAGATTGTGGATATATGCCTCTGCAGCAGACATCTCTTCATCAGAATCATCGGAAGAGGATGAGGAGGACCACGAGTCATCTGAACTCGAGTCCGAGCTTTCAGAGTCAGAATCATCGCCCTGATCGAGCTGCTGCGCCTCTATTTCGGCGATGAGATTAACGAGAAATGCCTGTGCAAGAGCATCAGAGGCTTGCTGCCGGGCGGTGCGAGTGGGCATTAGTGAATAAAAATGCCTGTGATGCGGCAAAGAGTTATTATACCCCAAAGACGCGTTATCGGATCGATAGCGCGTGGATATACGCGTCAAATATCGGCTTGCGTCCTTTATTTATACGCACGCGACGCGCCCACGTGCCTTTGCCGCTGATGCCGGAATGATGTTGCTGATTTCTCACCGCCAAGCCAAAATGATTTGCAGTCACGCTGGCCGAAATCCACGGCGAAATCAAGGTCGAAATCAAGGTCGAAATCCAGCGAAATCCGCTACTGTGATACACCCTAATGTTTGTTCGACATCCTTGGGCATCCCTTGGACCCTAGTAAGGTATTGTGTTCTGCCTCCAATGACCATGTTTATGATATGTTGTTTTCCTTCTAGTGTCGGTGTTTTCATCTTCCATCTCTCTAAGTCAGCCGTAATTTTCTCCAAAACTGATGGCCATGGAGTGACATATGGAACCTCATTTCCAATCCATGCGCCCAAGATGCGGCAAGTTTAACCATCTGGAATTATCCTGACGTTTTCTTGAATTGCTCCAATCGGCATGTCATCATTTATTCGTCTCTCCTGTAGAATTTTTGCTCGATAGCAAGGTCGCCCAAATGGCAGTATAACTGTCTTGTTTTCATTGAATTTCGCTGTTGAAGCAGCACACCATAAGGTCAAAAATTTCCAAAGGGATTCCAATGAATCCTTCGCTGAAAGGAACACTGTTGTATCATCTGCGAAAAGGGAAACCACAAGGTCCTCATCCTTTCCGGGTACTTTAATCCCATTGAGATCCGAATTTCGGATCAGACAGGCTAGAGGTTCGATAGCCAGGTTAAATAAGAGACAAGAGAGTGGGTCTCCCTGTCTAACTCCACGGGTCACGATGAATGGTTCACTCATTTCGCCGTTGACCATCACGATTGTCGCGGCATTTGTGTAGAAATTTTTAATGGTTTCACAAAATCTCGGTGGGAATCCCATGTGCTGTAGGACTCTCAACAGGTAGGCATGGTTAATTCGATCATAAGCCTTTTCCTGATCTAACGCAAGAATAATGCCATCTTCCTCAGCAGCTTCGGCATAGTTCAGGAGAAATTTTGCAAGTTTTACCTGATCCTCAATTTTCTCCCTTTCATGAATCCTGCTTGGTTAGGATGTACGAGAGAGGGTGCCACATTCATCAACCGTAAGGAGTATGTCTTTGTCATTAACTTGTAATCACAGTTCAGAAGTGTCACTGGACGATAGTTGCTGATTAACGCTCGATCTCCCTTTTTGAATAGCAGAGACAGCCATCCTGTATTGAACTCAGTTCCTTCCACAATGCCATGTTCTTCGATGTCGGCATATAATTTTGTGAGGAAGCCTATCACGTCGAATGATTTCGGGTCAGACCCTTTGCTTTGACGGAATAAGATGTCAAGCATTTTGTAGAATTCATAAGGAATACCGTCAACTCCAGGCGCTTTGCCATTGTTTGAAAGCCTTAACGCATATCCAATATCGTCAGTTGATAACTCCTTATCCATTTCTTTGAACTCACTCTGAGACAAATGAACGTCACATTTTTCCAGCGTAATTTCAGTAGTCATCATTCTTGCATACTCATCTGGAAGGTCTTTGTCTTGAATTGAATTGTGATAGTCTCTCGCCATCTGCGCCATTCGTTTTGAACGAGATTCATACCGTGGAGTTGATGAATTGTTCGTTTCGGCTTCAAGTTCGGATATTGATTCTTTGGTATGGTAGCCCTTGGCCGATTGTGTCCATGAAGTAGTTTTCAAAGTCTCCCCTTCAACGTCATAGCGTGCTTCTGACAGGGAATTTTTCCGTTCGGATTCTTCTCTCAGCCGATCAGCAATCTTCTTCTCGAGTAGAAAGGTAGCTAGAGACCTCTCCTCCTGCGGCATGTCCTCATCGTGTATAATAATTTTCAATTGCGCCTTCCAGAGTCTAATTTGACGAGTCGTCTCGTTTGTTATGAACCGAGAACAGTGTTTTCCCCAAGCAATGATATCTGCTTTGAATTTTGCCCATAGAATTTGGATATTGTGTGTTGGGTCTTCAAGATCCCTCAATAATTGGCTTGCTAAGGCTTGAACTCGATTCATGAATTTTGGAGTCTGTAAAAGATAAAGAGGCATGCTCCATCGACCATGACCTGGTTGTTCATCAGGTCGACATGTCAATTGGGTAATTACCAGTCTATGGTCACTTTTAACGGTGCAGTGTTTGATCTCCCAGCCTCGGAACAATTTGAATTGTCTGCTGTCCACGCCAATCCTGTCAATCCGCGAGTACGAAGTGTGCATGTGATTTGTTCTTTTATCTGTTCTGTGTTGAGCACATGTATAGTCTCGAGTGTCAGGATATGTGGAGCGCCATCCATCTTGTAAGCGTAGTAAGTCTTTGAGCCTTTTAAAACTCTCAGGAACTGTCTCGCCAGATCCAGAACTTCTGTCTATCGGATCTTCTACAAAATTCCAGTCTCCTAAAACAATCGAAGGGAAAGGAAGTTGCGGGTCATCAGCCCACTTTTTCCAGAGCTCTTTCCACAGTGTATCTCTTTCCTCTGGACGGTTTTGAGCATATATGTTCAGAGGGCCCACCATTTCGTCAATCCTCTTCTGCCATAATTTGGCCATAATTCCATCATGAATTTGGATTTGGCGCCTACTTGAATTCGCGTCTGCGTAGAATCCAGCACTAGTGGAAGACAGCATTCCAGCCCTTGCAGCAAGCTTTCATCTTCACGCCAGTCTTTCGCCGACTTCTCCAACCCCTTTGGCCTCCCCCACTCTGACATCCTAAAAAGGCAATCGATTACAAAGCAGATAAGATATCGTTAAGAGTCCTTTCAGCCTAAGTACTCGTATTGTAGACGTGTTTTCGGCGTAAATTATCTTAGAGTTCAATGCGCGTTCAAGTCATCGGAAGCCGGCGGCCGAGCACGGTAGAACATGGCACTGCCGGTTGATTTTTCCCACGTGGAAGGTGTCGTGCCGCGTGTCAACTGCAACCTCTTCTCCTTCCCCAAACACGCCCGAGCCAACCGCAGGAACGATGCACCCTCCCGCTCCACCGCTTGCAGCATCCGCTGGTCACGGAACCGACGTTGATATTTGAGACCCTTCGCAAACTCAAGTATCAAGTCGATGTTCTCGTCCATCGCCTCGACAAATGTCCGGCCGTCATCGTACGGCTGGGTGTCCACTAGATTATCGTCGTCTTCATCATCCAAGTCCGACAATGCGTCCTCACCTGTACTCGGCCCATCACCAGCATGCGCGGAAGGCCCATCCTGTGCCGAATCATCACCGGATAGCGGGCGCAATGACGGGTGCGCCCAGAACGGCGCTGTGCGCTGTCGTTTCACCTCCAGGAAGAACACCGGAGGGACAGGCTCGAGGGCCTGTACGACATGCTTGCAGAGCAGGAACCGAGAGATTGGAAGGGAGGGACAGGTACAAATCATTTTTTTTTGGCGTCGGTTTTATATGCCGGGTTCACGGGAAGCGTTATAGGTGTTTTTTCGAGCTTCCGCCATGCCTGCTTGAAGTCACGCCGCCACGACGGCAGCTCACGATACCGCCCAGTGTCCGTAAGCAGACGGTCGAGTTTTCGATAATAACACGGCGCTAACTTGGTGATTAAGATCCACGCAAGTAGATCACAGCGCGGCATATGAAAATGGTGCAGGAAGTCGTGTTTAATACGCCGCCAGCTACTCATGGTGAGTACATACATCTGGTTTAATTATGAATGACTTACTGGCTTTCGAGAATCATTGTCGTCTTGAGAACGGGGATCTCCAGATGTGCCGAACGAGCCCAGAGCTCCCAGCGCGAGCTCCTGTACCAATTTTCCCAAAGGTAAGCCCACACCTCCCGGAGATCATGTTCGACACAAAACATATACATGTGGCTAACGGCCCAGCGCTTTATCCCTTCAGGACTCGGCTGCGCATAACCGGGAAGCAGCGGATGAGCACAGTAATGCTTCTCCATCATGGTCAGGATGGGCTCGCGGAATTTGGATGGACAGAAGGTGCGCCTGGTGCTTTTCTCTTTCTCCTCCTCCTCCTCCTCACTCTCGCTCCCGGACCCCAGATCAGCTGCCACTGTCTTCTTCGACACCTTTGGCACTGCTCCTGTGGTTCGAGCCTTCATCGCGCGAGCCAAAATGTCGGGGTCCGCTGCCTCCCCCGTAGCTTCGAGCGGGCTTTGTAACTCGCCCGGCTCTGGTCTGGACACCTCTGCAAGCCTCGGTACTCTCGTTTTCCTTCGCGTCACCCAAGAACCCCACATCCTGGTCGCCATGGAGTCCTGTACGCGAACGGCTGCTGTCAGCGCACACTGTCGGCTCGCTTTCGTCGCCGGCGGCCGGTCCTGTTGTGTTATTGACGGTAGCAAGCGGTGGACGTGGGTGGATTGTGATCCGCAGGCCATTCGCAACCGTCATGGTGCGCGGCTGCTGGGAGGCGGTTATGACGGGTGGAATGATGTCCGGGAGCCCGCCCTCATAGTCTCCTTTGTCCACCTGGCTCATCGGAACAAACGCGACGTCTATGAACGAGAATTCAGCGCGTGCCCGATTAGGATCATATGGGGTAGTCTCGAGTTTTGACTTGGCGAGCCGGGTGCGTACAGCACGACGTAAATGCCACCAACACAAGCTGATCTTTGCCTCCCAGACGTCCTTCAGCATGCCGATCTCTGCCATGTCTTTGTCGACATGTGCAAACCTCGCGTCAACCCCATATGTGTCGCGGACACATTTTGCCCACGCTGTCAGTGCTTGTGTCCGCTTCCCTTGGTCTATAGATGACGCCGTGGATAGAAGCAGGTACGAGAGAGGGAACCCCGCCCCATCCTGCTCGCCCATGATGCTATATACTGTACCGGCGTGTATGGTAGCAACGGCCGGGGTCGCGTTACGTTTTCAAATTTTGAAAAGTTAGCAACCGAAGCCAAGTTATGCGTTACGGATACCAATTTAGGCAACCTAAGTTGAACGCTTTGAGGGTGAGCCACCATTGTTCGTAGCAGTACGCAGCACAGTAGTAGAGCTTTGAATTAATTTTCTTCTTCTTTGTATCACTTTCTCCTCCACCTCTATGGCCCCTCAACCCATTGGACCTGCTTTGCCTGTCGGCATTCCGCATGAGCTCAACACAAAGATTAATTATCTCGCAAACCTTTTGAAACACCTACCCGAGTCTCTTCCACTAGACCCCTCTGCCACCGAGTCCAGATATCACTTCCAGCTTGATCCTGATGATGTAAAGGAGGAGGGTGGAGCATATGCCTTCAATCGGAACCTCGAAGTCTGTTTTCAGACTCACAATCTGCATGGGGGGAAGTTGCTCTTCACTGAGCGAGGGCAACGCTTGGTGGCACTCGTGAAATTTATCAAGGGTGTCGTGAAGAACCATTCACTTCCAGATGCCCGTGGACATCAGCACAGATGGATTGAACGACTGACGCAAGCTGCGAAGGACTCGGGAGCCAAGATTCCCAAGAAGAGGTGCGTTTCATTCATGCTCTGGGTGCGTAAAATATTTATCTGACTGGTGACTCATCTCAGGCAATTGAATGTCGACTCCGATGAGGAAGTGGCGGAAACCCCGAAGCCCAAGAAGGTGCAAAAGCGGCTTGCGACCATTGACTTGACCAATGATGACAACGACAATCCTTCACCTACCGTGACTGCCCGGCATTCCGGATCCGCTTCTTCTGCCTCTGCTGCCCCTCCCACTACCCTTACCAATGGTGGTACTGCGCCTTCACCCTCTTCTCCACCTCTCACGGCATCTACCAAAAATACTACTGCTGCCACAAAGGCTTCATCTGCGCCCCAACGACAGCAGACACTATTTCAGCTCGGGTGTAAGAAGTTCACGCCACAGGAGGCAGCGGCACAGCGCAAAAAGCATGCCGAGGAGGCACGGGATCGGATGGCAGCAGCAGCAGAACGAGACCGCAAAGCAAAGCTTCAAGCCCTCGAGAAGAAGAGGGAGGATACTCGCGTGCGGCAGCAGAGATTTCGGGACCGAAAGAAAGCCGCCGGCTCGAGTGTCACGAAGGCCATCAAGGATAAAACCCTTGGTCTTCTGGCACCAGCTTCAGTTGATCCCAGCATCGAAGTCGCTGAGGTCTCTCGGCCAGATGGGGCTGCCTGGAAGAGGAAGCGAACGGGACGAAAGAACGGGGTCATTCAGCCGAGACACCAGCGCGTTAATTGGTACCATCCCTTCCTTTTCAATCCCATAAATTCAATTGCTCCACGTGTTGGCTGGTCTCCGACCATGATTGTGAGGGCCTTGCAACGCCAAAATCCTACTCTTTATGCTCGGCTCAACAAGGGGACTGTCCAGAAGTGGATCTCGAAGCGTAACAAGAATCGCTGGTCGAAGAAGACACTTGCCAATGTCGAGCGTCGGCATGCACTTGCTGGCACTGGACGTGTCGGCGTTCTATCTCCATATCCCGAACTCGTGAAAATCATCAAGGAACAATTGATCGGCCTTCGCACCGCTGGCGTCTGTGTCCAGCGTCTACTTGCTCGCTCAATAATCCTCAGTGTTATCAAGGAACACCGGCCCGAGCTCCTCGAGACTTTCAAATGCAGCGAGAGCTATGTCGGCGCATTTTTGGAAAGTGTTATGGACTGGTCGGTCCGACACGGAACCCGTTCTGCGAGCCATCTCCCTGACAATGCGCATGAGCTTTGCGAGCGGTCCTTCTTCCGAATTGTTCACCTCATTAATTTTTACGACATCCCACCCGAGCTGATCATCAACATGGACCAAACTGGTGTCATGCTCATGATCGCTAACAACAAGACGTACAACCAGAAGGGCGCTCGCCAGGTCGACATCAGCGGTCGTGACGAGAAGCGGGCCTACACTGCTTGCGTAGCAACCACCCCAAAGGGTGGCATACTGCCTTTTCAACAAGTTTGGTCTGGGGCGTCCAAAGCTTCCTTGCCAACAGACAATGCCACTGGTATGGCCGAGGCAAAAGCCCTTGGTTTCCACTTCGCCTTCGCAAAGAGCAAGAAGAAGACAAGCCATTTCAGCACTTTCAAAACAATGGCAGAGTGGGTGGAGTTTATTCTGCAGCCGTACATCCTCGAGCAAATCGAAATTCTCGGCCTTGAGGCAGACCAAAAAGCAATTCTCGACCTCGATGTCTATCCTGTACATATCGGCGACGAGTTCAGGACCTTCCTCCGCGAGAAATACCCAAATATAATCCTAACCTTTGTCCCCGCACGCTGTACGTGATCTTATTTTTCCGTAACACCTTTTGTTCACATGTTTTCAGGCACACCAATCTTTCAGCCTGCCGATGTCGGCCTTCAGCGTCCGTTCAAGCATCATCTTAAACAGGATGCACTGAATTGGATGGTGGACTGCCACACTCAACAGCTGAAAAATGGACGCACGCCCGAACAAGTAACATTTTCCACTTCTCTTCCAGTTCTTCGGGACGCGTCGGTGGCACCACTGGTAAATCTGTACAATTGGGCTCAAGGACCGGCTGGTCGTGAATTAATTCAACAGGTACATATTGCTTTCCAATATCCTTTCGCTTCCACTCCTAATTATTTTTCTTCAGGCGTGGCAGAAATGCGAAGTTGGTGAGTACAACCTTGGTGCCGAGTGCCTTACCTCCAAGAAATCGAAGGCTGCATACCGGAAATACCTGCACGACCATCCTGATTTCCGGAAGGAGATCGAAGACAAAATTGGGAATGTCCTCGAAATCGACGAGGAACTCGTGCGGGCAGCCGAACAAATTGAAGCGGAGGCCGTTGCAGCCACTGATCCTGATGATGATCTCTACGTCGCCCCGTCAGATGATACTGCCGTCCCGTTACAGCATGTTATCCGGGAATCGCTTGGTCTTGATATTCCCGTCCCTTCCCTGCCTGGAAACGAAGCCTTCTGCATCCCTGCAGACACAGTGGTGGTGGGTGATACGGGGAGCCTCCAATGTGGTGGTGATAGCGAGAATATTTGGGCTTACAGCGACAATGGTACACCGTTCCGTGACGGATTGCTTCCGTCGGACATGTAGATAGATACATCGATTTTTTTACGATTTTTTTGCCCATTTTTACGCCAGAAAAATGATTATTTTATTTCTCATTAAAGTTAGCAACAGGCCCCTCGTTATGCGTTACTCTCCGGAAATTAGGCAACATTTTGGGCCCGCGTTACGCGTTACCGTTGCTACCATACACGCCGGTACAGTAGCTCGAGGTGCCTGGAATTCGTATTGTCTGCACCGCCTTTAGCCTCACTTTCCATATTAGGTTATGAGAACACTTACATGTCGCGTCGATACCGATTTCGACAACTTTCCCCTTCAGCGGCGTCGCAATCTTCTTCATCCCCCAGCAAATCATCTCTACCCCCTCCGGAACGTCCTGAGACTCGAAGATATCAACGTCGTCGGTATGTTCTTCGAGTAGCTTCTTTGTCGACAGCACCTGATCTTTGTCGAAACGCCAGAATGGCTCGCTCATCTCCATCCACGCCCTATGTATCTGCGCAGCTGTGACAGTAGGAAAGGCCGCCTGGACCTTGGTTACCATCGCCACCGGTGTGAGCCACTCGACGTTGTCTCGAATCATGGCTAGAGCCGCGGCCGGCATCGAGACGTCTCCGTAGCATACATGCTTGGCCGCATGCTTGAGCTGGACCGTTATATCAAGTACGTCTTCGTTCTCTTCCCGTGACCGGCAGCTGACGATTAATTTGCTTTTACAAGGGAACCTCTTCATGCCGACGTTGTCGCGATTTCGGATATCGGGGTTTTGTGATGCTTTGGATTTTTTTTGCGTCCCTCGTCTTGACTACACCAGAAGCGTGCCCGATGTCCATTCTTTAGCTTCTTATGGTCTTTGACACTACGCCCAGTTAGTATTCAATTCCCACAAATCAACAGTTTTACTCACGTAAATCGGTAGCCGCTGACCGTCCCGATCTCCTTGGCCACCATTTGGACGCGCTCTCTCGGCGATACAAGGGCATCAACGGGAAACGGATAGGTGCCCTTGAAATCAATAGCCTTCCCTGCTTTGAATTCTGCTCTCAACGCGTCGTAGAATTCTTCGGCATCTGAGAACACGTCGGTGGCCTATTCCTTGTTAGTAACAGACGAGTGGATATGTCTCGAGTATTTACCTCCTTCGCGTCCTCCTCGTCAGCCGAATCTTCTTGAGTGGCATCTCGGATATTGGTGTCTTGACCGAGGGCGTGGTCATTCGGCAAGTTGCCGTTGTCGGAATTATCGGTTCGGGGTCGGGTCGTGTTGTCAGTGCCGAGTGAGGATCTTCTGCGCTTCTTCGATGTCGTGTTGTTGGCGGCATCTGTTTTGGCCGCGCTTCTCGCTCGACTGTCTCGTTGGTTCTTCCGGTTGATAGCTCGACAGCCCTCGCAGGTAACGTAACGCGAGTCTAATGGAAGCTGATTTTTGCACCAACTCTTGTTACATTTCTTTGTGTCGCCAGGTTGAGGAGGCGTCGAATCTAAGGCTCCAATCGTTTCCGTGTATAAACATTTATACACGGTTTTAACCCGTTTTCGTTTCCATTCAATTTGCCCAAGAGGTCAAATGGTTTACAAACCGTTTATAAATGGTTTAAACGATTTGAAGATCTGATCTACTCCCAGCCTTTTTACCAGCGGGAATCTAATAGAAAGTTGATCCCTACTGGGTCCCTAAAGCTCCTCAGTGTCTCCCAATGCGCAAATATGGGTGCACCAGCAATTTAGCACTCAATTATTGACAGGAGTCAATCCAAGTGTAGGGAATTGTTCTTGTGAAAGATGGCTCAAGAGTCAGGATTGATGCGCCGCACGGTTTGCGCTAAGTCTTTAGCAGCAACCCAAGCAATGAGCTAATTTTCACCATGTCAGTATTCCATTGCTCATACCTGTTGCCTCTTGTTGGAATTGCCGTTGAATTAAATTGTTCAACTCACCCGAGATCCGTATCACTATATGTCCATTCTCAAAGTTTCATTCGCACTCTTTCTCAACCAAAATTACCTGACGCAGAGACCCACAACGGAAGAGAGTGATATGGACGAAAATGGATAGCCGGTTGCCCTACATGTACACTGGTTATGAATGCCTTTGAAAAAAGTACCATTTAAAACGGTTTTAAACAGTTTTAAACAGTTTAGATACCGTTTCCGTTTAATTTTCCCAGCCCCATACATGAAAACTAAATGGTTGGAGCCTTAGTCGAATCCATAGTGGTAGAGTGTTTGTTGACGCGAACCTTTGTTTCTTTGTTCGCTTACATGCTGCACGTGCTGATGAGATATGCCTTTTTTGGCAATGTCAGAGTGGGGGAGGCGTGGGCCAGCTGACTTCTCCTTTCCATCTGCGCACCTGCCCTTTGCCGCAGCGTCCAAAGTATTCTCACGTCACGGCGTTCTGGCCGGCCGTTCCACGGCAGCTGCGCAGCAGCGCATGATCTCGACAAAAGTTCTCAAGCGTCTCGACTGGTGAAACCATCGCGAATGTTTGGCGGAAAACCATGCGCCCGGTATAAGTGAACAAGGCAGCCAACCCACACGAAAATTACATCAAACCATAGCTTTAATAAACAAATGGGCTCAATAAAGCTGTTGAATTGAATCACCTTATGACATCCCGCAAGAAGAGATCCGGTGGAGCCATTATCGTTGCAATGCTGCTCAGAAGCCGCTGACTCCCATCTCCCCTTCTTCCCTCCCTGTGACCCTGCCCAAAGACCAAACTTAACGCCTGCTCGGAGGTCTCCCCATCCGAGCTTCATACAGTCAAACCATGCAGCGCTCCTTCATGATTATCGTTCTTCAGCTTCTCTTTGGGGGCTTTGCCAGTGTCCGTGCCACACAGCAGAACCTCACTATCGACGATACATCCCCCGATGTCGTCTACAGCGCGCCGACATTCCAATGCAATGCCAACACCACGACATGCCCTGATGGCTTAACGGAAGGGCTTTTCAACGAGTCGGTAACGTTAACCACCGGATCCATCAAGATTCCATTCACCGGTGCGAGCCCTACGCACCTCTTTTTTTTAACCTCTGTAACTTCTGTTCTCATTAATTAATTCAGGTATCGGGTTCCATCTGTCCTTCTATCTCCTCGGAGAGTGCTCAATCACCCTGAATGGCAAGCAGAGCGAGTTTGTGAATGTGTCTCTTGCCGACATCCTGGCTCACGCTGGTGACGGCCCGAAGCCTGAGGGTTCCTACATAACAGACCTGGCCAACGGACCCCACACACTCGTCTTCGTGCCAGTAACAAACAGGACGATAATTGGATTCGACCATCTCACCTACACGTACGTAGTCGAGCACTATCTATATTAATCTTCCGAATTTCTAACTCCCATTTGAAGTGCTATTTTGTCGGACAAGAAAAGTCACGTCGGCGCAATTGTAGGCGGCGTGATCGGTGGAGTCGTCCTGACCATCGGGGTGCTGTTCGCGGGGTTGTTCGCCCGGAGGCGCAGGCTCATCCTGCGGCGCAACCAGCGCAAGAGTGCGGTCTTGCGTGGGCTGTCAACTGCTTCTACACAGCCCAACTACAAAGTGGGTGCAGATGCAGATGCGAGACCCGACTATAAAACGGGTGCAGGCGATGGCCATGGAGCGACGCCACCTATGTAGGCTCAACGAACAATGCTATATGAACTGCTGTACGAACTAACATTGGACATGTCGCTGAAGTTCTGTGAAATGCTAGTATACAGTTCTAAACCAGGAAGTTACCTTGCTTGACAAGGTCTCTCCACCCTCATAATGGCACCACTTTTTGTGTCACCCGCTGATCCTAAACGCTCCGAGGTCAAAAATTACGTCTCGTTTACTCTCCGGTGGAATGCCGGTGGCGCCACTCTTTCGGCAACCATCTCGGCATAGTCGGCACGGTGTTACCTCTCTCAGCCAACCACAAGCACAAAAACATACATACAAGTTGCAAGAAATGGCCCTTTGTCAAGCAAGGTCTCTTTCGATGGAGTCAGAGCTTCCCAGTGCAATATTTGAGTATATACAGAAGTAGTAGAAGTGGAAATGAGTAAGTGGAAGTGGGTCAGTGGAAGTACTAGTGGAAGTGCAGGCCAGTAGAAGTGATAGTGTCACTGATGCGCTCTTAACGCGACGCAACGCGTTCCGCGTATGGCAACTGAGCAATTCCATTGTTCATTTGCCACCGAGCCGCGCCGTCTCTTTCTTCCGCTCCAAGGTAGCAGGTATGCAATTAGAGACATCTAATGAAAGTTGACAATGCTGGAATTATGGTTCATTAATTGTTGTTCCATTGAGGCAGCAGCCGTGCAACTCGACGTTGGGGCATAATCTCGAGCCAACAACACTTGCCATATTCGGAATGCACCCCACCAGGGCCTGCCACCTGTTAGTCACTGTATATGTGTGGATTGGGGGGGGCTTAAAGGGCCCAAATACACTCCTGGCAGGAAGATGCCCTCAGATTTGTGCTCACAAATCACTGGTGAGTGGTTCAAAAATTTCCAACTGTTTAAACCGTGTACAAACTGTTTGTAAACTGTTTGAAGCCACAGGCAAATTAAAACGGTTTAAACCGTGTATAAACATTTATAAATGGAAACGGTCGGAGCCTTAGCGCTTCTTCTCTCCACTCTCTCTGGTCTTGATGGTTCTCCGAGCACTGTGTCTCGGATCCGATGCCTTGGATTATGTTTCCTCGGTTGCTGTGAACATATCTCCATGTTTCACCTTGGATCGTCTGGTTTCAAGTAATGCCTTCGGGCGTGCTTCCATTTCTCCCACATTATGTGCCGTGGACATCGGAGCCGATGGACCCCAGCGGTTCGAGGCTTGCCTATTATGTCAATTGAAAAACACCGGCAGATACTCTCTTGCCGAGTCAATGCTTTTGAACAGAAAAGGGTGGCCGTAATTTACTCACAGAAATCATTGTGCCTTTCCGAAAACCGCATATATCGAGCATCGGTTCCTGACAAGTCATAAATGACAGGAAAAATGCACTGGAATCACCTTCCAATCATTCAGTCCATCTGAAAACAGAATACTAGCGGAGGATCAGAAGTCAGAAAACTGGGTTGAATGCGGAGCCTGACGGCCACGGTGACATCGAGAATGAGGGGCCTCTCATCCACTGCAGACATCTATGGAAATTGTTCATATCCAAGCCGCCATTCAAGTTTCTGTTTGAATGGTTCCCCTGCCACGCTCGGATTTGACTTCAATGTAACTGTCATGTTGCGCGCTGTCTCCAGCCATTCCGCCGTTCGTTTTTGGAAGGGTCAAATGGACTAAGCCCAAATACATACCCCCACTTTACGAGGTCATATAAGGAGCACCAAGTCCACGCGTCTTCAATTGTCCACTGGTTCACATCTCGAATATGCTCTTTCAGTCCTCAGTGCTCGTGACTTCGTTGATCGCTGTGCGTCAGCATTTAACACACATACTCCTGATTAACCCAATCACAGACGGTCACCGCTCAACTCGAAGTTCGCGAGAACGCGCCGCAATGCTGCGAGAAGCTCTTGTCTTCCGCTAGTCCCGCAGTGCTACCGTTTCTTGGACTCTTAGGTGTCACCATTCCGAATCCTCCGGTGGACTTGGGAATTTGCTGCAAGCCAGCTTCTGTATCTGGATGTGATAGTAACTGGTGAGTCGTTTTAAAAAGATTTGGGTGGTGATTATTCAGCAGCGAAAACTTAGCACCGGTGGAATCGCTGTGACCTGCGCGGGAATCCCCGTCTCCGTGGTGGGTGTGAACATCGGTGTAGACTGCACCCCGATTCCGTCGTGCCCTCCCCCGTGCAACACGTATGTCCACTATCCGGCGCCTATTCGAGAATGGCACTTTACTTTCCGCATTTTTAGACTTTCAACCAATACTTCTCAGTTATTCGGCTCCAACGTAGGCGACGCATTCAATGATCTTACTACCTGTAAGCCGAAACATGTTTTTTACTATAAAAACGCTGCTGAAATGCACACACGTAGTTGTCGGCAACAGCACCGTCACAACGGAGAATGTTCCAACTATAAAAGCAATTACGTTCCGCTTTGGTTCAGTGGTCAGTCGCAACCCGCCGTCTCTGATCTCTAGATGAAACTGAAGTAAATCAGATCGACGGTCTTGCCGTTACCTACGCCCAGGGACCTGATCAAGGCATCACAACGATTCAGCACGGAACCTCTCTTACTACTGTGGATTCCGGGCTGATGAATTCAACCCTCACTCTGGGCAGTACGTATTTGTCTCCTCGTCTTGTTTCTTTCCATGCTCACTGATATGAAATTTGAAAGCCAACGAAACGATTACCGCCGTCTCGGGGCAGACCGGAAACCATTCTCCGTTCGGCATACGCGTGCTACAGCTCACGTTCACGATTGTGAATTCCTTCACTGCAGCGTCGAGGGTGGCTGGGGTATGTTCACGAAATATGCTTGCCATCTCCTTTAGCTAATCAATAACTGTCCTCCGCAGCCGTTCGGCAGCGCCACTGGAACGGCATTCACCGTGGCTGGTAGCGGTTCCCTCATTGCTCTCGGTGGAAGTGCTGTCAACACGGACCGGAGTCGTAAGTGGATTTCGATTTGTTCTATTCAAAAAATCGTAGAAATGACGATGGCGAGTAGTGAATCAGCTACAAACTGCGCGGGGCGGCCTCTATGGATTGAGCTTCGTTACCTCGAATGGGACTGACTGCCCGTAGTGAAGAAAAAAGCCGGTCTAGTTAGCTATAGGCTGGTCAGCTGTCTGGATTTTGGATGTTACTTTGGCATCGTGGGTGTATTTGGGCTTTTCCTTCAATTATGAGAACAATACGACTGTCTTCGTTCACATTGACTTAACTCATAGTGCTCCAGGCTGGTACTCTTAACATATGGATTCAAAACCAAACTGAACATCACGATTTCGAAGATTTACGACGATCGAGGGCGCCCGTGTACTGCACGACCGTCACTTGCTGTAGGGGAAAAAACCAACATGTACAGTGAGACCCGAAATGAAGGTTATACTTTTTCGTTCAATTTAGCACATGCCTCGTCCATTCGCTCGTTATATCCACCGGGAACATGAAGGAAAGGAATGAATGGCTGAGAGGTTAGGTTGTATGAAGAGCTGATTCAATGGTTGGTTGAGATTTCATCTACAATAAAACAAAATATTTTTCGACCGCCTTGCATCAATGGCTGAAAATCGCCATGGGCCTGTACGGTTCCTCTAAGTACTTGGTTTCCTCCTCAGTGGGCTGCACATGAATGGTACCTTGGAGAATGAACTACTTTTGAGCTCAAAAGGTCACAATTCACCAAGGCTACAGCATGCGTACCGATGATATCTGCAAGGTTGGCGAGGGATGTGGTTCCGACAATAGGAGCGGATAAGGCTGAACAAAGTGGGTGGGTTCAACGTAATGAAATCATGCCTTGAAATCGCACCGTCTTTCGATAAGACTCATGTCACGCCAGGCTTCTTGGATATCTCCCTAACCCTAATAAATTATAAAATGTGTCATTCAGAAGGGAGAGGTTGAATAGGAATGGAACCTTTCCGGTCCACAATTTCATGGTTCGCAGGGCTCTGGGTGTGTATGTTGGCTGACCACCTTACGAATTGAGTGGGCTTCGTTAGAGAGCAGTCGGGCCCAGGATGTAGGCTCGTGACCAGCCTGCCTGTGAGAGCAGCAACAATGTGGCAAGCACATTGCCGCAGGCAGGCTGGTACTTCTCGGGCTAAGCAAATGGCCTGAGCACGGAGTTTGAAAAAATTCCTTTTCTCTCGTTCTGGGTTCAATTCAAGTCGATTGTGGAAATTTAAAAGAGAACATCTGATCAAATTTTACTTGTCTCGAAATCTGTCTCTTCAGAATTTCTACCAAGTACATTGGTGGCGCATACTAGAGGGTCGAATTTGAGTGAAGATTGATGGCATAGCACAGCCACCAGATGCCAGTGATCGGCGCCCGCCAAAATTTCAAACTCCGTGCTCAGCCCTTTGGCAGAGCCCGAGAAGTACCAGTCTGCCTGCAGCAAAGTGCTCGCCACATTTTTTTGCCATTCACAGGCAGACTGGTGACGAGTCTACCCAGGATGAAGGCAATATGACTTGACATACGTATTCATTTCCGCCCGCTTGGACTGCTGAGAAAGAGGGCGAGAGAGGGTGTTGTGGGCGATAGAGGACCACGGGATGGAGCCAACGCCCAAGTACCGACCGAAATGGAACAGAATTAATTGAATATGCCAGAGCAGATATGTCACGTTACTTTTAGCGTGGGCAGTATCTCCCGCTCCTCTTCCCTGTAAAGGAGCAAGTATTGGTTTTGCATGGATATGAAGGGTGTCAGCCTTCTGGTGATGGCACAATCTCGAGATATCCCGATTAGTTAGCTGGCGGCGTAATATTGTTCGAGGCGCTTTACATACTCTGCAATCTGAGTCGTGGACTGCGGAGAATCTTTTGAGTCGATACCCTTGACACCAGAGCAATTCGAAATGCACAAACATTGCCAAATATAGCAGGAGGACATCCCGATGTATCGAACATATCCTACTTTGACAATGTCATGCAACGCTTGCATCTGCGGGCCCGGATGAGTGATTCGCCGGTGGAAAATTGAAGTCAGATTACATACTGTCTCTTTAATCGGGGTATTACGATCGAAATTATGGCCTAAATATGAGTTACTGTGAATTGTGATGCTCATGACTTGGCTTCAAGCCACGAAGCCAAAGCCGTGGCTTGACAAGCCAAGCCAAGCCAAATGCATTGGCTTTGGGACGGCTTTGGCTTAGGGTGTCCAAAGCCAAAGCCAAGGGCTTAAGCCGTGGCTTTGTGGGCCCCCATCGGAATAGCTTTTGAGGCAGTTGTTGAGGGTAATTGTGTGTAAATTTGAGATTCAGTTTGGAAGTAGAGCTGAGACTAGATTGGACCGGTAGATCAGATTATACATACAATGATGTGACCAATTACTTCTTTGTCTTTTACCAGCTTGTTGCTTGCACTGCACTGCTGCACTTGGGATCCAGTCTCCAACAGGTTATGCCTTAGCTCCACTACTCATTGACAACTTTACATCCCTCCTTTTATTGCTTGCTGTCATGATCAGCACCCAGTCTCTTTGTCTTTGTCTCTTCACAATCTACGCCACATCCACATTCATCCACCACATCTTTGACCCATAATCAACATGGTAAAGCCATCCAAAATTGGGAAGCTTACAGAGGCAAACTATTGGACATGGAAGAACGAGGCGAAGGCTCTTTTGTTGGCCAACGGTCTTTGGAACGCCATTGATCCATCGGTTCTGGTTCCAAATGGTGTGGTTCAAATGTGTACTTGGACTAATGAGAACCAGAAGGCGTATGGTATTCTGTACCTCATGCTGAGCCCAGTGGTACAGGCCAAGGTTGATAATGCTGGTGTTGGAAACAGCGGTCACCTGCTTTGGGCGCAGCTTGCCTCCTACTAAACCATGTCCAACCCTGCCACTCATTCTATGCTCATGTTCCAGTTCAATGATCTCTCTCACGATCTCTCTCAGTCTGCTGATGTCTTCCTCCAGGCTGTTATCACCGCTGAGAGTCATCTCACCGCCATTGCCATTTCCCTTCCTCTGTTTATGGTCCACGACAAAATCTTGGCCAGTCTTTCCTCTGTCTACTCTCCTATCATCACCGTTCTCCAGAATGAGTCACCTCAGCATGCCGTACTGGACATGATCACTGCAATCAATGCCTGGGAGCGAGCTGATCTTTAGAAGGGTGATTTGATCATTAAGGCTGCCCGTGCTGCCTTGTATATGGGACCCAATCATGGGGGGTGAGCTTGAAACTCTTCTCACTCATGGTTGCTCTTGTTGCACGGACCAGAACACAGTCTCCTTATCCCACCCATCACATTCTGCAGCTGGAAAAGAGTTTGATGGGATGAACACCAAGAATTGGACAGATGTCTGTTTCAGGTGTGGCCTCCCCGGACACTTTGCCCAGTACTGTGTCTCCATCATGCCTGATGATGTCCGCCATCGCATTATTCATGATCACGTGCAACACACTCATTTGGCAGAAGATTCTGAGGACACGGACATTACTGGTGTGGCGACAGAGCATGCCATGCAGGCAGTTCTTGATCTGCTGGGGGAGCTAAACGTGAATTGCATGGATCTACATGTCCACGAGGCCTGGCTCTCCACCATCACCATCAAACCCACCCCATCTTTGGACCATTTCACTCACATCACCAGTGACCAAAACTTCGGTCCTCACTGGACTCCTCCTTCCCCCACACTCACTGCAGCCAGTGCTTCCAGCACTCCCACTAAGAAAAAGAAGAAGGTTGCTACAAACAATATTCAGTCAGCATTCAACGGGATGTCGCTTGTTGAGGAGGAGGAGGAGTTCAGTAGGTGAAGAAGATTTTTTTTGATTCAGGGGTGTGTTGGAAGTAGAGCTGAGACTAGATCGGACCGTACATACAATGATGTGACCAATTACTTCTTTGTCTTTTACCATCTTGTTGCTCACACTGCACTGCTGCACAACACTTGGGATCCAGTCTCCAACAAACTTGAGTTGAATCTCACCTAGAATTGTGATCAACAGTAGTTGGAGATGGCTTTAATGTCCTGTAGCCTATTGTCATGCCTCATTGATGTGCTTGGTGGCTGTCCATTCCTGCTCTCCAGGTGAATAAAAAATATTTGGCATACTTCAGGTAGCCTCATGTGACATACAAATGTGCAGGCTGTTATTTTCTGGCTTTTTTTAGCGTAATTTCCGTAGTAAAAAAATATGCTTCAAGCCCCGGCTTGAGCCAAAGCCAAGCCAAGCCAAGCCCTTCCCAATGGCTTTGGCTTTGGCTTGAGGACTGGTAAGTTAAAGCCCACCTAAGCCAAGCTAAGTCAAAACATCACTAGCTGCGTAGGTTGATGTGGGAAAGTTGGTTGGTTAGGTCAGGTTGGGCAGTAGGGGGAGGGCAGATAGGAAGTAGAGGGGAGGGCAGCAGTGAAATTAGGTTGGGCAGCGACAGAGTAGGCGGCAGGGAGCAGGGGCAGTAGGTACGTAGGTTGGTTTGAGGAGGTTGCATAGGGTGACATATAGTGATGTTCAGGTTCGGTTCAGTTCAGGTTCAGGGCCTTTTGCCCCAAATGCTGAACCAGAACACAGTGTTTGGTTCGGCCATCCACTGAACCTGAACCTGAATACAGGTTCAGGTTCGGTTCGGCGTTCGAACGTGGTTCGAACCTGAACCTTCTCGGCCTCCTCAGACAGTGAAAATCCGATTTAAAATATTGTTTTTTGTGATTCAGGCATGGTACATATGTTCCAGAGCATGTTCAAGATGCTCTAGTGAGTTCCTAGCTCCTTCCAGGACATGAATCGTGCTCACAACATTGCTTGACAGATAACCTCATTGTGAATTGTCATCCAATGCATACAAAGTTGGGCTGAAAATGTCTTCAAAAGCAGGCCGAGGTTTTAAGGTAGTGTATGGACTGTCCACAAGTTCAATCTGAGGTGCGTTGGGGTCAAAACCTGAGATAAATTTCACTCATCTTGGTAAATTTCTGGTTTGGCATTCGAACGCGTGCACCTCCACCTGAACGCCGAACCTGAACGCCACGTTCAGTTCAAGCATCGGGTGAACCTGAACCTGAACCTGAACTCGGCGTCCGGTTCAGGTTCGGTTCAGGTTTGAACCAATTTTTGAACCGAACTTGGCCATCACTAGTGACATACACTGTGGGAAGCAGAAGAACCTGGCCTGAGTACCCAAAAAAGCACTCGCAAGTAGCGCTGTTGCACACTCCCAGTAAGTACCCTAAGGTACTTGGATAGAGTACCAAACAGCAGAATCCAGGCTCAGATGGAGTACCCTGAGCACTCAAAGCTAGTGCTGCATGGTACTCTAGCTGAGTACCTCTGGGCACTACATCAAAGTGTGAGGTACTCAGTTGTAGTACTTCAAGATACTTCATCTGAGTCCTCTAGGATACTCAATGAGAGCGCAAAAGCACTCCCTTGCAGTTCTTTTCACAGCACATACAAAATTCCCAATAAATCACATGTATTTTGACTATACTATGACACATCTACCATGGTTTGCCAAAGGAGAGCCTTGCGTCACTGTCGAGACTCCTGAGTGAGAGATGGAAAGCAAGGATACACTGGAAATGACTTACTGCCAGTGAACGGCAATCAAATCACTGCAACCTTGAGCGAAAATCAGTGTTTGTTCATGCTGGAGCAGAATACCAACTGGGAAGTTATCGCGGGCCGGTGTCCAGGTCTGTGACAGATATGAATGCCCAAGGTAATGAGCTAAGAACAAGTAACTCAACTTGCGCAAGTCCTGGCCACAGACATTCGCAATGAAGGATGCTAGATATCGGAATTGAGAAAATAGGATGAAGAGAGCGTACCTTGCTAGTGCAAATTGTACCAGGAAATAACCGTGGCTTGGTTTCGAGGTCTGCGACAATGTCAATGAGCAAAGTACAAGGAGGGAACAGAACAACAGATAACTCAACTTGGGCATATCTACAGCTGCATGGACCACTGCAAAGTTGATTCTCGGCAATCGGAATTTGGAACTCAGAATGGATTAAAATAACATACTTTGGACGCTCGAATCCCATCAGGCTCTGCATAACTGAGGTGTGCAGACGTCGAGCGGCCCAGGACTATAGAAGCACCAGATCAAATCATCAAAATAGCGAGGTAGAAAGAACAGGAAAATATATTCACCTCGCAACCATGTGACCAATGGATTTAAGGGGCCAGGAGGATGCTGAAAAAATAAGAATAGTCAATTATGGCATATGTTACAAGTGAAATGTACCGGGATGATTCATTAGAGGGCCGAGCCTGAAAGTAAACCAAGCGGAACTACGGGAGAAGGAACAACATTGAAAGCGTGAGAAATCGCTTCGAGGATAACAATGCGCTGGACAGAAGGGATGGGTTGAGTTGGAAATAAACAACAGAATTTAATGCATACCAGTGTCTCCTTTGGAAACTTGCGCAAGTCTTCCAATGAACCCCGTACACCTGGAGATATTTGTGAGGAGATGAGGAACGGGGACATACAGTTATGAGATGTTACCGAGGCCAATGAGGGTGGTCGTCGGCAAGGTTTAAGTCGTGTGTTTGGGTGGAGCCAAGACTAGCATTGGCGCGCAGATGCTTGACGGCTGAGCTGACAGAGATCAGTTGACTGTTCTGCTCGTGGAAATAAGATTTCTCACGAGGGATGGATATGGAGCTCGACGTGAAGAGAACAATTCACTATGGTCAAGCGGCCTCCGCTCGAAACGTACCAAGGTTTGCAATACCGAGGAAAGGATAAAACTAAGGATCAGGCCCATATGGAGCAGATAACAACGGCCTGAATGCGCAGAACGACAACAGCGCTCACCATAGCATTTGTACACGTGGCTGCCTAAAGATTCGCAAAGGCGGCGTGCCGAAGAATCTGGGGTGGAAATGATCAGTACAAGTAAGCAAAGGAACGAGGCATTTAAATGTACCTCCAGGTTTTGGCTCGACGAGGATAAAGAGTAAGGCAGGCTCAAATGAAAACATTCTGAGCGGGGAGAAGGATATAGAAGAAAATGTGGCTTACACTGAGTAAAAACCAGTAACATCCAGGGTTCTTCACTCGAGTTGAAAATAATGCGAGCGCGGAGTCACTATCATCAGAGAATGAGTGTCGACGGGTCGAATGGGTTACACAGTACACCGGTATTGCGAGAACACACAAAGTGCGCAACAAGTCAAGCAGACAGCTGTGGATGCAAAGGTATCCACGAACAATAGGGTTGTTCACAGTAGCCCTTTTTCGCGCCTTTTTTCACGCCCTTTTTCGCTCTTTTTGCCATTCTCTTCGTTTTTTGCCCGGTTTTTTTTCCCTTTTTCAATTAGAAGTACAAAAAGGGTGGAACACCGAAAAAAACGGAGTCTTACATGCAATTCTGGGTGAAATGAAAAAAAAAGGGCACGAAAAAGGGCGCGAAAAAGGGCTACTGTGAACACCTTGGCCGGGAGTTCCCTTTTTCCACCCTTTTTCGCACCCTTTCTGTCTCCTTTTTCTATTTCATGTAGGCTGGGTACTCCTATTATTCCTCGAAGGTCAGATACTAACTTTAATGTTCAAAAAGGACTGGGGTGAATTTTTCTGGATTTTATAGCTCACTATCTACTAAACATGAAAAAGGGAGCAAAATGGGAGCAAAAAAGGGCGCAAAAAAGGGCGCAAAAAGGGCGCAAAAAAGGCTACTGTGAACGACACTAATATCATCCAGAATCCTGGAAGGAAGGTAAGAGAGGGTACGCACTGCCCGAGTCATCGAGACGCGTGGGGAACCACCATTCATCCCACCCAGGGCAATGTGCATGATTGAAAAAACGCTGAAACGCGAGTGCATCGATATTTAAAATGAGAAAGAAGGGTAAGATGGTACTCACGCTGCCAAAAAAAACAGCGCTGCACTTGTCCCAATCCCACGAATTTCGCAGCACGATGCTCTCGCCCCTGTTCTGTGGCATGATGGGAACATCTGCATGCTGTCAGAACGGCAGTTTTAGCTTGGTCTTGTACCTGCGGCACAGCTGCGAGTCGATGCACATCCGGCTGTAATTAAAGGGTGCAGTCAGCGATCATGTCAAGACTTGGGAGAAGCAGAAGGGCAGATGAAGCTGGAGGCACGATGTCAACAGAGGCGCTGTGCCTGTTGACCCGCTGGCGAATAAGTACCTGCACGGCGGTAGACTCCACTAAGAACAAAGAAAAAAGGACGCGCACATACAGTCCTCACTTCAATCCAATGCGGACACATGAGCCGGTGGGAGCTTTGCGTGAACTTTTCGACACCGCGGAATCTACGAGGAGGCGTCAGCGAGCGGTTGGAATGAAGGGAGGAATGTTCACGAGTGGACGGGAGAGCGCGGCGAACAAATTGTGCGGGGGAGGTATTGCACCTGATCCTAGCTTCTCCCGCCATCCTGCCCGTCGTCATTCGCCGTAAGCAGTGATCCAAAGTGGCATGTGAGTTGTCCTGAGGATTGTAAGAGCTCTTAGAGGATGAGAAAAGTACAAAAGATTGAGCGTACCCGGTACTTGTAATCCTGTACCCTTCAGCAATGCCAATAGGTGCATGTTGGCCGACGGAACGCAGATTGACGCAATACTTGATATCCCGGGGAGTCTGGAGTGTCCACTACGGGGGCCGTGAGCAGTACAGTGTGTATGAAACAAATGGACACGACATGTGCTGTTCTTGGTGGACAGCTTGATCCCACCAATAACGATGCGCTCTTGAGAAAATTGCGTCAGAACGCGTACAGGGGGGCTCGAGCAAATGTTCATGACAGTTTGTCAGACGATCCGGGGCTAGGATAGCAGGCGATGCGCTGCGATGGTGAAAGGAAAGAGCAAGACGCGAGAATTGATCGAAGTAAATAACGACAAACAAACGCGTCGCGCGACGCGAAACCGTCTGCTAGAATGGAAACAAGAGCAAAAATATTGGGCGACCCATTTTATCTTGATAAATGAGGGGTCTAGCTGTCTGCTGAATTTTTTCACTGTGTTTCCAGGCAATGTACGGTGTTCACAATCACAATTGAGGTACAAAAAATGGCTACAGAGTTTACGAGACATGCTAATAACACAGCGCAATTATTACAGGACAATTACTTTGCAGAAATGAAGCTATTTCTCTAGCGTCAGTTGGGACATTGGACACTGAAAAAGTAAACATACAAGGTAATTCAATGCTGAGTGTTTGTACGGGTTCCATAGGCATGCGGAGCTATGGTATCAGGGGGATTCTTGAATTTTTTCGACGATTGTGAAGCCGACGACTTCTTTTGGGACAGCTGACATGCTGGTTGACATTCCTGGTCTCACGTTGGGGGGAAACATACTGGCTCAGAATGTTTCTTGCGAATTTGGGGCTATCAACTCCGTAAGACATCGGCCTGATCCCGAGCACAGAGCTCTTGCCGGTGGAAAGCTTGTCATTGTAGTTTTTGTGACAGACTTGTTAGTAGTTTTTGTATTCTGCTATGCAATGAGCGAAGTCTCTACAACTGAATTTAGAGTACTTAGTGTATGCGGAACAGATGTTGGTGATTCCGACTCCAGATTTTTGGCTTGTGGACTGTGTTTCGGAGGTTTGGTATTCGGCGCATCCTACCGGGTAATCAAAAAGGGAAAAGATAAAAGTAAAGAGCAACTCACCGACGACAGTTTAGAAATCGCCGGTTTGGATAAGGTTTTGGGCTCAATTTTCTGCACAACTTTCTTTACGGGGCTTGACACTGGGCTTGGTACGAGCATATCAACATGAAAGAGGTTGCCAAACTTGCTACTAGCTCGCATAATCTCGATAGCACAGATCAAGTCGCATTCGAAATCATCCGCAATAAGGGAGGCTGCAACAAATGGAGCGAGAACACATTCAATGAAATATGTTTTGGACATGAGAGTGTTTCCCTCGGGGACCGAAGCTATAAAAATGGAGATAAGCATCGGAATAAAAGACAGAAATAATTGAATGCAAGCTCACTATCCGCATCTCGCAGCCCTGTCTGCACCGGAAGCAAAAGAGCCTATCTCCACCAGACAGAATGCATGAACTTTATAAGAAATCGCCTGGAGGAAGGATTGCCAGATTGGGCATTCCCCGAGCTGAGGACCGTCGAAGGCAAGTTGATAAATGTCATCTTCGAGGGCTTTGATTCAGTTCGGGGGCTCAGAGTAGTCTATCTCAAGAGGCCACCCATTCACCCTGGCCTCCCGTCGGCATTCCAACCGCCGGTGCGTGTTTACCTGTGTAAGCCATACATGAGCCCAGACAGCAGTGAAGCAATTGAGGTTCTATGCCAGACATAATAGCGATTCGGTGGATCATAACCCAATGCGAACTGATTTCCAGCTTCCGGCGAAAAGCATGGCGCATCTGGCCAAATGCAACATGCGGCATGTTCGAGATCATCTTTAGTTGAAATGCAGCAATGTTATCATAATCCTGTCGGTCAAAGTCTCGTTCCCTGGAATTCAGATCATCAGCGTTAACTCAATGTTATCCACGAGCCAGAATTTTACGCACTGCAATCCCATAAATCCGCTTCCTTATCCGCGCTCAACATCTCCTCGAGTTGTCATACCATCTCCTCGTGACTAATTGGGTCCTCTTGGTCTTCTTGCTCGTCAAATTCCTTCCATTCATCCGTATCCAGCGGCTCATCGAGATCAAGACCTCCCTCATAACTGTCAGTCTCAGAATCACTTTCCTAATCTGAAGGAGATGGGTATTCTTCTGGGTCAATGTCCATGGCCGTGTCGCTAAGCTCGTCCTGGGATATCTCAGCATGCGTGAAGTTGTCGAGTAGGTGGGGAGGTGATAAGGGTAGAGGACTGGAGCCGCATGGGGGATGGGGGATGATCGTCATGGGGTTCCAGCTCATATTCCAACTCCGAAGACTCAATACTGGATGGATCTGCGACTGCGCGATAATGCTCACGACGTGTTCTTTTTGCAAGCATAGAGCCACATGAACTAGTGCAGTGGCAATACTTCTTTTCAGATGACTGCTTTCATTTTGATTTAGGATTTGGCATTCTGGGAGACAAATGGTCTATGGAACACGCTTTAATTGAGACTGCCACCGAATAAAATCATCAAGACATACATGCAACGAACTTACGCGTGATTTCAGCAAGAAATTGGATCAGAGTTCATGTTAAAACTTAAACAGAGCTAGCAGATGATGAATCGGGAAAGTATGACAATGAGAAGAATTGCGTGAGCGCAAGAGCAAAGTGCGGGATAATAACCGTGCCCAGAGACGCTACAAGGTGCAGGAAGGTCAACAGGCCGGGTGCAAAGTGTCTGAAAAACGTAGTTGGTGGTGCAGAAGAGGGTATATGGTGACCTAAGCACCGTAGAGGTGAGGCCCGCGGTGCGCTTGTTGTGGTGGAAAGCAAGCCTTGATCTGTTCCAAACACACGCAAATTCCGGTACTGCCACACGTTTTGACAGGCTCACGGATCAATAAGAGCGCTTCAGGTATTTTTGAGTGAGGTGGGATGGAGTGTTTTTTTACAGTGTTTCCACTTGTAGTACCCCTCAGGAACTTAGTTGAAGTACCCCAGGCAGTAGTGCCTTGGAGGACACTATGACAGAGTACCTCAGGACGTAGTGCCTTAGAGGGTACTTACCCGGAGTGCGTCAAAAAGCACTGCAAAATATGAGCCTCATGCTGAATACCTTTTTTTGGTTTTGAGTGCCCACACACTCAGGTTAAGTACCTTTACTTTCTGCAGTGCATAGCTGGCAGTGCCAAAGTAGGTAGGTTGTGTAGGTATAGGTTAGGTCTCATCGGGCGGGTGCATAGGGGCGTGTAGTTAGCGTAGGCGTTAGTAGGTGCCGGATAAGTGCCGGATGTGGCTCGGCTTTCTCCGAGATGACGGCGGTTCGGTGATATCATCAACGTAGGTTTTTGTAGGTTGGCAAGAAAAAAAACAAGGTATGGGTATGAAAAATGAACCTATCACCCTACACTACCTGATTGGGTACGTTTGAGGGGTTCAGGGTGATATCTCAGCTTGTTTTTGCAAGATGTTTTTGAAAGGAAACCTACGCAAAACCTGCCCATTTTGGAAGGTACCGTAGCGTGGGAATGGAGGGGGGTAGAGGTGAGATTTTTTCGAGGGGGGTTCAGATTCGAAAACGAACAAGAAAAAGTGCATACTAGATCATAGGTTACCCATTGAAATAAATGTAAACGTTAAACAAAAAAAAAAGGCGGAATAACGCTAGATTCGCCTCCGTTAAGAACACTAGGTAAACAAAAATAGCGCCAGCGTCCAGACTCCCATTCGGTTCCTTCAGAAATTTTGTTCCTTACTATCCTTTCTCTACGTTATACTCTTTGTTTGCCAATAGTATATTACTAAGCGGCATATTCCACTGCACGCTGTAACAGACAACAAATGAGAGGACAAGCGTGAATGCTCAAAAAAAAAAGATTTTGCAGCAATGGGTTAGAATGTGAAAGACTGAACCCAGTCCTGGTTCGCGTTGTCCAACAGGCCGTCGAACTGGGCACAAGTCCAGATTTGGAGCTGAATTCGGCAGGCAAAACTCGTCAAGCATAGATGACCAGGAAACCGTGCTGCTCACCTGATTTCCGATGGTCACGTTTCCGTTCGTCAGGTCCATGCACTACGCAAGAGCAACATTGAGCACGAAATACATAATCGCTCAGTTTTCGCGGATGACTTACGCTCCTCGGGTTGCCAAAGTTGTTGAAGTTATCGATCTCCTCCGCCTGCTGCCACTGCTGAGCAGCTTTGGTGCTGTCGCAGGTCTCAAGCACTAGCTTAATCCCGTCGCCGTTTGCATTGTCGCCCTGTGGCGCAACGCACAGGTTATCGAACACCACTAACTGACTCTTTCCGAGCGGGTCAGTGAAAGTTTGGCGCGGGGACGCCGGGATCGCATTTGGCGATGACCACAGGTGCGCCGACAGCGTTGTCGGACGCGGCGACGCAGAGCGATCGGTCACCTTTCCACGCGATGCTCCGGCTGCATTCGATATTAACGTCGAGGGCGGGCAGTGGTGTGCTTGAACGTACGTTGTGGGCTGCTCTGTAGCCGTGTAGACCCATTTCTGATTGTTGTTTGCTGGCACGTCGCAATCCCAGATTTGGATCTTGGAGGAGCTGCTCAGCCTTGGATTTCCATGTGAAGATAACAAGCGCACCTGGTTACCGTTGGTAATGTTTCCATTGGTTAAGTCGACGCACTGCGCGCCAGGTTACGTGGGACTCAAGACTCAAGATGAAGGCGGACCTTGTTTTGCCCTGACCAAGTGATGCTGTCATCGTTCCCGGCGGGGAGCCACATCTGGTCTTAATGACGATGAGATACTATCGCAGCCAGTGAGGAGGATGAATACTCGTGTTCCCAGTAGCGCACGTCCAGATTTGGAGCTTCGTGCCATCTGCATTGACACCATTCGTCACATCCAAGCACTGACAATGGATTAACGCTGCTCAGGAGTAGAACTCAGCGACACACCTTGTCGCCGAAGATATTAAGGGTACCAACGGATCCGGCCCCGTTGGGGGCGACCCAAGTGTTGAACACCGTCGCATTCGTACCACAGTCCTCAATTACAACGGCGGCGCCGTCTGCGTTCTTGGTCACGGCCAAGCAGTTTCCGTTGCCTTCAAGCACAGTGAGTCACGCATTGTTTCACTGGTATGTGATTTGGACATACCGCCGTCAGCACCGCCGGTGAGGACGGTTTTGATAAGGACACCCTGGCCAGCTCTGGTAATGATTTAGCCTCGGATAAGACACGCAGCGTTCGCGTACAGCTGAGCGCGAGCATGAAGGGAAAGCGTGACGAAGGCCAGGAGCAGAGAAGAGGCGTAACGGAGAAACATTGTGAAGCAAAGGAGGAAGAAGGGCTTTCGCTTGATCGTGACGATCCTATTTAAACCCAGAGCGGGGGACGATGACCGTTGTCCATTGCCGATGTCTGTCGCAAAGTCAGGCGCATTCGCACGTTTGGCAGGCTTCGAGTGCCGGCGGTCTAGTGTTGCCGCGACTCAAGTCGAAAATAGGGAATCAAGGGGGGTGACGTTAGCGCAGGCGACAAAATCGACGAGGTACTATATGCTCGAGTTCATGGCGGTTGCAGAGAAAGTGACGTGAGCAGCTGTTTCTAGATCTCCATTTGGGCTAGAATATTAATCCTTACGCGCCAGTTAGACGCCGAGTAGGTTTCACATACCAGTGATGTTTCCCATTTTCCAACTTGCGTGTTCATCGACCGCTCTTGGTGCAAAAGAACAAATATACAAACCTCAGATTAACACTCTACAATCCTCAAGGCTTTTCCTACATATGTGGCTTGTTCATTTGGGTACCCAAATGAATCATACATATGGCTGGCGGGAACACCTTGTGGTCTGCACAACATTGGAAATCGGGGTCAGTTTCTGTAACACCGGTTTCCCTTGTGGTCTACCCTATACTGAACAGCCACTGGAAACGGACGCAGGTTTTTTAGCCCCATGACGCCGGTTTCCATTTCTTTAAGCCGAAATCTGATTCAAATGGGAACGGAAACCGGGACCTAGTGCCGCGAGTTGGGGGAAAATGCGCCGTTGTAATGGTGCATCCGGAAGAGGAAGAAAGAGAGTTGTGGCGTTGGTGTCAAAGGCTACCGTTCCCGTGCTACAGCCACAAGAGTTCACAGCATTGTTTTCAAAAATAATTTGACTATTCCCAGAGACTTTCGATGACTGCCTGCACCCAGAATACACAGCCTGAAAAGTTGAAAACAATTTGGATGCAGACCCTACCTTGACGGATTTCGCAGTCATCCGGGACGCCACCCAGTAGTTAAAGCCGAGGGAACAGAGAGTCAGACCGAATGCAATTCCACAAGTGAGCAAGACCACACGAAAAATTGAGCCGGAGTCATTCTAAGAAACGCGAGTCGTCGCGACGGAACGGCAAGATTCAGGGTAGACAATGCCACTCGGCACAGAATACGCTATCGGAGACGCAGGGGAGCCCGACCACAACATGTGCCGGAGGAAGCGACGCTCTGAGGAATGGATGCGAAATTGAGTGTTTATCCAACCGAACAAGGTCTTAAGAAGAGAAATCCAAACCTGCGAGTTGGGGCATGGCAAGCCAAGAGGTCGTCGAGCTGCAAGTAAGAATCCGGGAAATCATTGTACCCAGAGAGGAATGGTACATAACGGCCGCAATCGATGGGGGGCGCTTGAGAACCCCCTGCATCCTAGACAATTCATCGAAAGCACCTCGCGTACAATATTTCTTTGACTTGATCGAGTACCAAAACTCGGGCATTCTTCCGAAGAGTACAAAACCCTCCCCGAAAATCCGTTGGGCGCAGGTCGGAAGGTGGTCGGGGGTGAGGCCCGACAAGGTGAGAGCCTAGACACGGGAAATGCGCGCAGCGAGGAGTGTGCATTTCCCCAAACTCGAAGAGCGTGATAATTCAGAAACTCTCTGGGTTCTACGAGGAGAGTTTTCTGGACGGAGTAGCCGAGGAAGGACAAAGGTTCATCAGTTACGGCGGATTACGAGCACAGCGAAGCAGATCGACAGCCGTGTCTATCCAACGCTCAAAGATAAATACTGTCAGGCGGCTGGAGGTGGTCGATATGTGAAACACAGCCGTTGAATGAGCTACACCGGAGCAAGCCAAAGAAAAACGGAAATCCGTGGTGAGCGTTGCGAGCAAGGAGAAATGATGACGGGATCTCCCGGGCACAGCCACGACCTCCTTTTTCATGTCAGCAATTCGTCCGGGCCGATTGTGGCTCGAGAATGGAAAACTCGCCCGTACAAGACAACGAAATACTTGGGCCGAAAGGAGATGAAGATCCGATCGGATAAGCACGGATGTTTCTGCGCAAAACATTTCGGTGCCTACTTGTACTTTTCTCTCGCGAGGGTTGCAATTGGGTATGCGTATGTAGGCCTTACGACCGCATTCTTGCGCTCGGGGGAGCTCACTGCAAAACAATTCATATGCCGAAAAGAACTGGGGATGCTTGGGGTTAGATTCATTCGAGCAATTAGTTCTCCGTACAAAAAAAAACATCCATACCACCGGCAGTTCGGACACGGGGAGTCGAACCCCGGATTACCAGTTAGCCGTTCGCCCTTTTTTAGGAAGCTTGCGATGTTTTTACACCACATCCGATTATTCCACCTGTTCATTCCTTGGTAAAGGTACAGAGTAAATAAATATGGGGGAGTTCACCGCAAAACAACCCATATGCCGAAAAATTGAACAGGAACTGGGGATGCTAGGGGTTAGATTCACTCGAGCAATTAGTTCCCCGTAAAAAATTCATCCATGCCGCCGGCAGTTCGGACACGGGGAGTCGAACCCCGGATTGCCAGTTAGCCGTTCCGGGCCATCAGGCACGTAAATAACCCCATACCGCCATAAAATACCTCAATGACATGATCCAGCGTCTGTGGAATGTTGAGATTGATATGGCAGAACATCGATTCTAATTCCTCGTACCTAACTTTCGGCACGAACTAGAAAAGTTGGCTCAGAGACGGGATGACCGAGATCCTGCATGCGGTCGCCCACTGCGTCGATCTGCTGCCACTGAAAGGAACAAGTTTCATCACATTCTAAATCTGAGAAATTTAGGCCAGCCAACACACCACTTCATACCGGACTAGATTTTTCTGTATTGCCGGAAGCGCGATGTACTTCTCCACAGAGGTGTGGAATTTCTGCCCATATTCGTCCCGGGACATGTGGGTCGGAACTTCGTAAATTCCTGTGATGTAAATAGGGTTCTGTGTGGAGACGTTCTTGTTGATTTTGGGCACGACATCTGATGAGAATGCAAGGGTGCCGCTCTGCAGCCCAAATTCTTCGGCTTTTTGGAACAGCTTCCACACTTCGGCGTCCGCCAACACCTGTTAAATGGCTAAAAGAAGAGCCAACGTGATGGACGCAGCGTACCTCAAGCAAGTCGTCAACGGTCTGAGCCAACACCAATGTTAGTTGTGAGTCATCGGTTATGCGAACGCAGGCTGCAAGGCGTACCTCAGTCTCTGTAGCGATCACAACAACGGACTCTCGCGGTAAAAAATCGAATAACTTGTCCAACCGGTCATTTTGCAAGATCTACACCCCCATTGATATCATGCGCGGTGAGTTCGCCGGGGAAGGAACTTGCCATCGCCATTTTGAGAACTTTCTTTCGTACCAGGTCAAGCGCGTGTACATCGTCCATCAGGGTCTCGATTTTACTCTCGAAATCCTTCTTGGACAGATGCGGAGGGACCTTGTGTACCCCAATTGCGCAGAATCGGTTCTTCCGCGCAGTTGCGACTATGAGAGATGAATGTAGTGGCTGAGAGACAAGGAGGGCATCGTGAGTAGGCGGCGTGGACGGGTGGATAGCAAGATGACGGCGTATTAGTAATCAGCAGACAATAGGGTCGTTCACAGTAGCCTTTTTGGTGCCCTTTTTGCACCCTTTTTGCGCCCTTTTTTGCTCCCTTTTTGCTCCCTTTTTGCTCCCTTTTGCACGTTTGGTAGATAGTGAGCCATAGAATCCAGAAAAATTTACCCCAGTCCTTTTTGAACATTCGAGTTGGTATTTGACCTTTGAGGAACAATAGGAGCACTCCGGCTGCATGAAATGGAAAAAAGGAGGAAAAAGGGTGCGAAAAAGGGTGGAAAAAGGGAGCTCCAGACCGGGGCGTTCACAGTTGCCCTTTTTTGCGCCCTTTGTTACGCCCTTTTTTTCATTTCCTCAGAATTGCATGTAAGACCCCGTTTTTTGTGGTGTTCTACCCTTTTTGTACTTCTAATTGAAAAAGGGAAAAAAAACCGGGCAAAAAACGAAGAGAATGACAAAAAGGGCGAAAAAGGGCGGGAAAAAGGGCGAGAAAAAGGGCAACTGTGAACGACCCTAATATCCGGAATTGAGAGCTCAAGGCACAAAATTCAACACAAGTTGAACCGAGCCAATCTGGATTTCAACTCCTTAACACTCCCTTGTTACACAGTACCTAAGTGCCATCGCGTGGGGCCGACAATTCCATGGCAAGCTTGAAGGACACGACAAAGAAAGAAAAATGAGTGCTTCGCGATCTCCATTCGGACGCGGGGAGTCGAACCCCAGGCTTCCAGATTCTAACCACAACTTTTTTTAAATTTGTTGAGGAAACAATACCCGATATGAACGAAGTCACGACCTCGACTAGTGCTGCTCGCATGGCGCGCAACATATCCATTAACCATATCGCGAAGGCAGAAGATATATAGCCAGGCACTATTCTCCCTGTCACCGTTCACGCTATTCTTGGAAATGAACACACGTGCGTCATATGAAGAATATAAGACCAACGTTTCATGGGCAGCAATCTCGGCAGCCCCTCTCGCCAAGCGCCCATACTCAGTGCGTACGATGATCAGATTTGGATACATTCTACGCTGACGGTCCTTTTAGACTTCAAGAGCGTCATGGATGATCGCCCCGTTCCGTCGTCTGCTCCCGATCCTGCAGCCGTGAGCTCTCAAGTAATAACGGGTTGCACTGACGGTGCCTCTCAACAATCATCCGAGGCACTGAAGACGGACACGAAGCCCACCGAAGATACTGCAGATTTCATCGAAGTTCATGACAATCCAGACGATGAATCAGACCTTGATATAGTGATTTCAAATTTACAGACCGCTGCTCTCAAGGTAATGTCCGGACACACCAATTATTCCTCCCTCGAGAACAAATTGGGTGCCGGAGTGGACCTTGATGCTGCTATTCAATTCTGCTCTGATGCCTTGGATCTCCGGTGTGCTCCACAACCAGAACGTTGCCAAGCTTTGGAAACGCTGGCACTTTGCCTTTATAGGCGATTCAAGCAGGAGCGCGACGCAGCCGACTTGGACCGTGGAATTGCCCTTCTCCGCGAGGCACAAAGCCTGTGGTCGGTTCCTATCAGTGGACTACCCTATCACCATGTTCTGATTAACCTTGGGGCAATGCTCTATCACCGCTTCGAAGAACGGGGTGCGGCAGCAGACCTAGACGGCGCCATTGAACTGGCAAAACAAGCACTGTCGGTAGACGGGCCTCTCCCAATGGATACGGCCCTAGTATGTTTGACAAACATCGCACGAGCACTTCATGCACGGTTTGACCTTATACGTGCACCAACAGACCTCGATGATGCTATTCGTTTCTACCACAATGCACTGGACGTGATCCCAACATCCCATATAAGCTATAGCGCTACCTTAATTCCCCTAACGGACACACTTCGCGAACGATACAAGATCCAGGGTGACTTGGCTGATCTGGACATGGCAATTCAACTTTTCCGCAAAACACTGGAAGTGCTACCCCCCTGACCAGATCCACCGCGGTGTTATACTCCATGGGATTTCTACCCTCTTGCTCCACAAGCATGAGAATTGTTCGGAAGCCCAGGTCTTGCCAGACGAGGATGTGGATGTGTTGCGGGAAGCGTCTGCATACATATCGTACCCGCTCGCGTTCCGTATGAGGGTTTCCACAGCATGGGCTCTGCGAGCTGGGGTAACGAACCACAAATCAGCCTTGGAAGCTTATGAGGCAGCCATTGGACTGCTTCCTCAGCTATCAATGCTTGGATTGGACATACGATCACGTCAGAAGGCGTTGACGACCGACTACAATGTCGGTCTAGCATCGGACGCTGCCGCCTGTGCTTCTTGGGGAGATCTCAATGAGAAAGCAGTCGAGCTCTTGGACGCTGGGCGGTCGGTGTTTTGGTCTCAGGCCCAGCAACTGCACATCTCTTTGGATGACCTTAAATCTGCCCCTCCAGCACTGGCACAGAGAATCTTTGCGCTAGCTAAGGAGCTTGAAAGGGGATCTTATCGTGATGTATCTCCCATGTTCCCCCCACCTGACGGGAATGTAACCCTTCAGAAAAAGATGTACACTTCCGTGGGCTCCATATGGCCTGGATTACATGCCTCCGACAGCTGAGGCAGCATCCAGGATTTGATGGCTTCCTTCTCCCAAAGAAATGGAAGGACCTGAAAAGAGCGGCAATTAATGGACCTGTTGTTATTTTGAATACACACAAATACTTCAGGCATCGCAGGTGCCATGCGTTGATCTTGACACCGTCCGGGGCGGTTGAATGTGTCTATCTGGAGGTTGTCCGAGAGGAGATTGAATTCATGGCTGAAGGGTTTCGTGCCGTATTGAGTGGCTCTGAAGTCCAAATCAGTCAATTCCTTGCCGACAGTGCAGGCAGAGGGAGTCTGGGATCCATCTTAGCCAACGACCGGCTTCTATGGAAACTGGAAGATTCACAGGACAATCTCGAGGCATTTCTAGAATCATTGTTACGAATGATTTGGGAGCGGATTGCCCAACCCATTTTCCATTCCCTGACATTAGAGGCAAGGCATGCACCTTGGATGACAGCACATCTCACTAACCCTTTTCTTCCTTAAACAGAAATCAGATAAACCCGGTCGCTTATGGTGGTGTCCCACAGGGCCTTTCACCTTTCTCCCTATCCATGCTGCAGGGGTTAACGGAGTGGGGTTTGTCTCTGATTATGTTGTGTCTTCGTATACCCCCACTCTGGCCGCCCTGCTCGCTTCACCCACTCAAACTGCTTCAACTTCACCATTCAAGATGACTGCATTGATACAGCCAGTGACACCTAATGCCTCATCTTTACCAGAGACGAAGGAAGAACTTAGGATGATTGAGAAGAATGTCCCCAAAGAATGGCTCACTAGCCTTGGTGGTCCCGATGCCCCCGCGGCCACGGTCGAAATTGCACTGCCTCATCTACGGGAATCATCAATCGTTCACTTCGCATGTCATGGCACCCAAGATCTCGAGAACCCTGTGGATACTGGACTACTCCTTGCGGACGGGCGACTCAAGCTCTCCAAACTCATGTGGAATTCGAGCCACCAGGGGCAGAACATGAGAATGGCATTCCTCAGCGCATGCGAGACCGCCAAAGGGGATCCAACCGTGCCGGATGAGGCCATGCACCTTGCTTCAACGATGTTGTTTTTGGGATTTCGCGGGGTGGTCGCAACGATGTGGTGAGTCGGTTTTATCCACAATTGACCAGACTTGACTTAGCGCCTGGGGGAGAAAAGGACAATAAAGGATTATGACGGCCCCACGATCGTGGAAACATTTTATCGAGAACTGTTCGCAGGTTGCAATGCCACTGCAGCTCCGCAAAGTCTTCCCGATCTCACAAAGTCCGCCAGAGCTCTGCACGCAGCCGTGACAAAACTCCGTGCGGATCCCAAGGTTCCATTCCATCGTTGGGCCCCCTTCGTCCATTACGGTTTGTAACTGACATCTCCTACACAATTTATACCCACTGGTACATGGTGCGCATGATGGACGGTCCGAGTAGTTGGATTTCGGGTCACGTAGGCTCACATGCAATGTAAGATTTGCGAAACTGAATTAAAATTTCGATTTTCCTGTGTGAACGATATCCTTCCCTATTCGAAAGCGTGGCTGGAAGAAAGCTCGAGTACACTGAGCCTAGGGTAAGGATTGGGAACTTATAAATTAGAGATGTTGTGGTAGTCACCTGATGAAACTGGTGGCTTTCACCACAGATGAATGCAGGGGCGGCATCCTCTCACCTAGCCACTATTCTATGGTCTCCCTCAGAGCTACAAATAGTGGCTGATTTGGTCTGACAGAATTGCCCACTGTTTAAGAAAATTAGCCACCAGTCTCATCTGGTGACTACTGCAAGCTCTCTATTTATCCTTCCAAAATATATCACCAGTCCAGCTACGTTCAGCTACAAAATCGATTCTAGATCTGAATATTAAGTCCTGTATTCCGATTTTCAGCAATGATATATACCAAGGTTCTTTGATGATAATGAATAATCTCAGTGTAAGTGATACTCATCACATTCATGGTGCAACATGCGAGGTACGAGCACACTCCTGCTGCAGAGCCTAAACTTGCTAGGTTCAATGACCATTCGAGCATCTCAGGCATTTCTAATTCTGAGGAACTAGGGGACAGCCAAGCAGACGTCAGGTCAAGAACCCCCATATAAGGAACCAAGGCACCATGAGGTGGTGAAGCTCACAAGCCTGCCTTTACTTTTTGTAGCCATTCGGGAGCCTAGGGTATGTTCAAGTTCGATGCCTAGGGCTTCCTCATGTCATTGTAATGCTATAGTACAGTATACTGAATATAGCGTACATGTAAAATTCTCCACGATGTAGGGCTTCACATAAATCTGTTCACTCCCTCAATATCCCACCAATTTGACCAGAATCGAGTCGGTACACCCAAGATAAAACAATAGCGGTCTGTTTACTGTATGATATGTTCGAGTTTGTGAGTTCTACATCCACGTCAAGGTAAGCAAAATGTCATAAAAATACATGCACCGACAAAGAGAAAAAGATTGTCGTGATGCGTGGGCCAGTTCGGACACGGGGAGAATCCCTGTTTAGAAGCCTGGCAGATGCATTTCCCTGGGTGGTGCTCCTTTCCTTCCCGTGCTCCTCCATGGGTTTACTGGAGGGCCTCGGCCCTCTGTCCTTTACAGAGTCTGGAAGCTAACCTTTTGCTAATAGTTCATTCTGAGGTACCACCAAAATAAAGATAAAAATAATAAGAAACCTGGCAGTATTTGTACACCACGTCCAATTATCTCGCCTCTTTCGTGGTTTTGCTGAGGCAACTGATGTGAGTTGATAGGGTGACACACCAGCAAGGGAACCCACTGATTAACCGTTCTTTAAGATTTTGCTCAATCAGCGGTGCTCATCAATTTGTACATGTTGGTTCTTTCTCCATAAGGCTCAACTGCTCTTCGCTCTCTCTCCTGCCGTCCGCTTGCGCAATACACAAATTCCTGTGCTTTTCCCAACATAAACCCGTATATCCTGTCAGCTGCAGTCTCATGATCAGCTCCGGACATCGTTCCGGTCTGTGCGCGTGGGAATCTTTTCCCTTTTCTCTTCGCCGCAGTCTGCTATGGACCGCGTTTTGTGTTGCCCAAAATTGTCCTGCTCGTCTCACGAGCGGGCTGCGGCCTTCAACGTTCCACCCGCGCTTTTATATGCTTTCTCCTTTTGCTTCCTCTCTGCTCTGCAACTTGGGTTAACCCCTTCTGTCCTCAACTGCCTGTGCTTCTTCCCACAGTCCCTTCAGTTCCGGTGGAACAGCTGACATGCTCGCAGTCCTCTTTTGACAGGACGCAGCAGACCGTAGTTGCTGCTGTCTACGGCACAGCTATCCAGCCGTGAGGCCACGTAAACCTCCCGGCAAACTCTTGACATATAAAGGCGGCGCTGCTGTCGTTGGATTCCATTCTTTCCCCCTTCTTCGACATTAACTCTGGGCAAAATCTGTTTTTCAACTGTTTTGTCTGCTAGGATACTAGGCTTCAACTCAAATCTGATACACAATTTCTGGGCCAACGCGGGTCTAATCAATACCATCCCTCAATATCATCTCTCAAAACTATTCTTTGCTTCTGTCAATACCGCTCTTCCCCAACTGTTCCTGTTCTGTGGCTGGATTGGTCAGGGGGTTGATCTCATTTGCTCTTCAAGCCGCTGGTGATTGTGCTCTCTTCTGGGCTGAGCTCAATATATCTTGCCAACGGCACTAGTACTTGCCAGTCAACTCCCATTCAAAATCTCTGAATGCAACACTTAAGCCTTCTAACCCTTGATACTACAGTACCTTCTATATTCGATGTCTTATGCCAACTGAATACATTCCCCTCTTTATGTCGAGATAATATAGTGAAAATCTCCTAAATTTTTATCTCTTCTCAATCGGTCTCTTCCGCCAACTACATGAACCCTGTGATCTACAGAGTTTGTGGCTCCCTTCATCTTGCGCTGGGATACCGGAGCGAAGCGGAGGGTTGTCTTGTATAGATAAAAAATATGCTTTAAAAATTGGATCAAGAACAAGGCCCACCTGGTTCCTGCAAAAATCGAGTGAAGGTCACTCAGCCAGTTCCATGAGGTGAGAACACGAAAAATAACTCGTGCGCAGGAAGAAAAAGAAAAAGAAATTCCGCATACCAAACCGCTGTTGCAGGGTGTTGTGCCTGGCCCGTAGGTTCGATTTTGGGTCAGTAGTCCATCTAGTGCTCAAGGGAATATGAGGAATAAAATGTGGGAACAGGTCCCGAGCCGTAGAGTGCGAAATGAGTGTGAAAAGAGAGTAAGATTGGTGAAAAATGTCGTGGTGGGAAAGTGAGGTCGTGACGTGTGAATTCGGGGGTTTGCGTGGCTAAACAGCCCACTGGCGGCGTTTCTGGGGTAAGGGGCGAGGTCCCTCGGTGGTTCCTCTGGGCGTGAGCCCTACACTGGCCGCAATGGTGGTGGTTTGTGACGAGAAGATTGTTGTGTGGCAATGTTTATGTTACAAACAATGTGGTAACGTATGATAAAAATAAAAGTGCTGTAATGTCAAAACCAGCGCGTGGAAAGAGTTCCACGGACCGGCCGTCTGACCCTGCAACACCGCCACAGGTTGGACGCGGGAGTCGAACCCCGGACTGCCAGTTGAATTTCGAAGAGCAAAGAAAATCTAGCTGGCTGCAGAGTATTGTGTCGTGATCGGCAAGCTTCTTGGGATGAGAGTATAACTGTATATTTCTAAACACCTCAAGGAAAATCAGGGACTCGCCTGACCGTCGAAACTGGAGAGTTTGATGAGAATCTGAGTTACCATTGCTACGTGTCTCGAGCTGAAGCCTGAGTGACGAAAGATGTTTAAATTTCAACCTATGCTTAGATTGATCCCCAAGTTATCAACGGTTTGGGCAGCTCGAGGATTCCGAGACAAGTCTAATAACCAAAAAAAGACCAGAATGAGTTCCCTATAGGTTTTTTTTTTTCTCAAGTGCATGCCCAGCATGAGGGAAGGAGCACGGATGAATAGGGAGGATTTCTAGGGAGTTTGGGCCCATTGTTCGCGGAGGTTCAAGGGACGCCTAAATTTCTTTAAACCTCGAATAAAAAGTCGGAAGCACAACAACCCATTTTGCTACCCCAGCAGTTAATAGCTAAACTCGGATTCTGCATGCCAACCGCGATTCTAGGAGCAAGGACAGACAGAGAGGATAATAAATGGAGGATATGAAACAGATTTTCATGTCATGTCCAGATCTGCTTGCTGAACTGAACTGAAGTTCTATTGTTACCATACCTGGCCATATGGCTATGCAGTAGTACACAGCTAAACCTAAGTAGCTACGGAGCCGTAGTGCTAAACTACTGGGTCTAAAATACGGGTGACTATTTATGACTGTTACTAAAAATAAAAATGAAAATAAGTAGGTGACAGCGGGGAAAGATGGAGTTGAGAGTAAAACCGTGCGAGAGGAGGTACAGAGTCTAAGATGGTATCAATGGGATGCAGATGGGTATGTTTATGGAGAGGGAGAGAGATATTATAGGTAAATGTAAAGTAAAGTCTAATCTATAATAGAGAGAAGGAAAAAGGACTCAACAGAAACGATGCGTCTGACTGATGAAAGAGATGAGGGGCTTGATGAGGTCCGAATGGTTCAGATGTGTGCGTGTCTCAACTGATCCAAGGATTCCAGCTTTGTACGAGGCAAGCTGAAGCGGGCGACGTAGATGCTCCCATGCCGGGCAGTAGAGAAGGAAATTGACACGGGTCTCCTTTGGAGCTCCGCATGCATCACATGCTGGTGAGGGGAGAGACGTGGTATAATGCATATTATATGCGCAACAATAGTTGTATTCGATCACTAAAAAACTTAACCGCGCCAGTAGTTCTACTCCGGGCTGGTGAACTGGGTTCAATTTATTTAGTAATAAATTTAAACAAGGCTTCGAAGCTCACACATCGTACAGGGACCAAAACATGCAGCCGCGTATCACAGAATATACAATGTTGCGCTTAGGCAACAGGAGCTGACCTGGTTGCGTTGTAAGCACGGGAGATTCTGCCCTGTTAGGATTCAGACGTACTCAGCTCTGGGCGTCGTAAAATATGCCGACGAGTACTTTGAATCCACAAACTCGTTCAGCTTGACGATCTTCTCGCCGTCGAAATGGAAAGTGAACTAGTCTCCCATAGTGAGACTGGGAAGTTATTGAGAACAGTTAATACACACCATGTACTCGCTGTTGTATTTCTTTCCGGACTTTGACATACCATCGGCCTTGAGCTGAATCAAACCCATGATAAATCAGGATAAAATGTTCAAGATATGTTCACCGACGTGAAATACGACCGCATTCGAACCATGGATGACATCCGTCGGGGGTAAGAACTGGAATTGTCGATGCCTCAGAGATAGGGGGATTGGGATCCAATAAATCCTCACCGTGACTTTCTCGAAAACTATCTCAAAGTAATGCTTCAAGATACCGATGAACTCCTCCTTGCCTCTGTCCTCCTTCCCGTCCAGAGGAATGATGCTCGCTGGCAAGTACTGGTGTCTGAAGTCGGGAGACATGAGATCTGCGAGAGAAGTCCAGTCGAGGGCATTTAAGTGCTTCATGAATGCATGCGCGTTCTCAAGCTGTGTTGCATGGGTATCAGACATCGTGGGCGTGCGGGATGGAGGTGGTAGTCTAAGAAAGAGATGTGTGTGCGTCCCATCAGATTCCAGAAGCTGTCAGATTCAAGCTGTCGGCCACCACATCCGCCGACTCGCTATTTTTTGGATATGTTGGCCAGGTTAAATTTGCATTTTGCCTTCCATATTCATGGCTGTTCTTAGCGTGAGTTAACCTTTATTTCCGTGCTGCTAGTGCCCTATCGATTCACTAAAATTCCCTGCACTACTGCCTAAATCAACTCAGCCATAGTTGATGCAACTCGGCGAATATGTTCTATTTCTGCCGAAATTGGGGGCTGTATTCCCGCTACCTTTAGGTAAGGGTTTTAGGGCGCCCTATTTTCACTGCTCGCAGTAAATCACATTTTCATCAGCACTTTTTGCGTAAGCTCATAATTTTGGTCATTTCTGCTGCAAAAGTCAGGGTTCGGCTTCCCGGTCGTCGACGTGGCATCAGCGCATCGCCCTCTCTTTTTACTCTCATAGCTCACACTGCTACCTCCTGTAATCTTCCCCTCTCAACCACCTTTAGCCCGGATCTTGAACAATCTGCCTTGTCCTTGGACTGGGTTCTGGCTTCCGCCATCATTGACCCATCAAATCTGCTGGTTCTGTAGCCTCTGGTGTTTGTTGCTCCCTGGCGAAGGATCCACTTGTGTTATCAATGTGCACCTCACTATTACATAAAGACTCGCTCCCCTTTGATCTTGTACTGGGTCGTGACTGGCACCTCTGCCGTGATTCCCTTCCAAACGCCCGCTTTCTGTTATCTTCAGGCGTACTTGATTTCGCGCCAAGAGGTGTTTTCACTGTCTCAGCTGTTTTATTTCCCTCATGTCCTTGACTAGTTCTCCCTCCTGTCCATACACCGGAGTCCTGTCTAATGGAGGTTGATTCCGATATCAATACCTTGCATGATATGTACCGTACTGCCATGTTTTGTGCTGTCAGCCTCGGCTGGTCCCCATGCCGGCCCGGAGCCCTCGGGCTCCTCCTCTTCTATCAATTCAAACTCTTATATGCCAAAACCTCCTACTGCATCTGCAATATCCTTCGGAGAGAGTGAAAAAAGTAACTTGCGAGAGCTAACTTTAACTTTGATCGCCCCTTTGGCTAGGCGGGGCTAACTTTACGGTACTTTACGGTACTTTTCTCACACTTGGCGAAACTAACGTGTTGACAGCTAACTTTTACGGTTCCAATAAGACAATGCAAGGACCCTAATAGATGCTTCCCAACACCTCAAGGGTACTCTAAACATCAGTAATTATCATTTCCACTCTGCCAGAGTGTATGTGAGTGCTTTTATCATTGTTTACTTGAAGTTCAACAATATTCTTTGATAGTGGCAGAGGTATCAATGAGGGTTCTAGAAATTTTACAACGGCATGGGAAGGGGACGGTTTTCCAGGCCGATGGCCGTTGAAATTACAATGAAATGCGGGAGTGCTTGGCAGTGCCTGCGTAGGTGTATTTCAGTCCAACTTGACCATTAATCTTGTGCTTGCTGAAAGATGTGCTAATAGGATATATTACTGGGTATCTTCCAGCCCAAGTAATTACCCTTATTCTCCATGGAGGCACCGACACCGTCCTGCTGCCCGTGACGGCCATCCAGTCGCCCGTCCCGTGCCGTAGGGATTTGTCCAGCCTGTACGACGGAACAGAGACAGGACGGGTTTGTCCGTTGAACTCCTGTTGAAATGACGGCCGTGCCCATCACGGGCATGGCAAACAGCCCTAAAGCAGGGATGAGAAGGTCTTACGGTACGGTACAATTTACAGCCGTTTACGGTCATTACGGCTGCATGAACTTTAATGAAATGACTTTAAATTAATTAATAGGTAAGTATGCATTCTGTTCACGTCATTTTTTCGTTGGTGGAGTGACAAAAATCAAGTCATTTCAGTTGAATTACGGGCCGTATACAGCCGTAAACTTTGTAGGAAAATGCAGGGGAAAAACTGTATATTGAGCTAGAATACAAGCCAGTATTTATACCTCCCAGAAACAATGTGTACTCGAACAGTAAATAGAGAACCAATGCGGAGTTGAAACTTCCTGACTCAAAGAACAAGGTGTGGCGCATCGAACATGTAGTTGCGATGCGTCTCGACACGTTTCCAGGAGTCCAGCTCCTTGGAAACGTCTCGACGCATCAGCTACATGTGTCCGCCCTGTTTCCCTCCTACCTGGCTCTGACGGGCTGACATGTCAGGTCCAAACTCCAATTCCAACAAACTTACAGCCTCATACAGTTCTGTTCATGCCGAATGATTCAGATACAGGTGAAGAAACAACACCTAGACTGGTTTCAGTTTACTCAGTTACATCTACCTACACATTTATTTACTGTTACTTGAAGTTACTTGAAGTTACTTGAAGTTACTTAAAGTTACTTACCATGAACTTGGCCGCCCAAGTTAGATCAGCCAAAGTAATGTTTGCCATCAGATGGCATCAATTACTGCCAAGTTTGCCTGTTCGCTTTCAAGTTACTGTTGAACCCATGAGTAATGGACATAAAACAGAAAAGAAAGACTGGAATGTTCATTTGGAGAATTATCTAGGGCATTTTACACAGCAGGAGTCGCTCAAATCTGTACTGTGCGTGACTGTAAGGCTTGCATGGTCATGGCTCCTTTAGTAGCCTGCTCCACGTGCCTTCTTTTCACTTGCTGGGGGTCTTCGATACGTTGTGGAGTGAAGAAAAAGCTCCAGCACACTAAAAATTGCCAGAGATATGCAGAAGTTGCGTTGCAAAACAAACTTATGTGATTGGCGCAGTCAGGTGTAAGGGCGGAAAACCACATGGAACTATTCATTCGCTCGACCCAGCAAAGCCTCACTTCACATAGGGGTTGGTTTTTTATGTCACCTAGCCACATGGACTTCTGGCAAGTGGGATCCTTGTCAGAGGAGCAATGGGGATGTTATTCCCATGGTTAGTGGTAAGTCCTGCATGCAGAGATGCAGATATTGCGCTGGGGTTCATTAACTTACTCTAACATCCCGTTACTTTTTCCAGCTTGAAGTTACTTAAGTTAACTTGTAAGTTACTTTTGCTAACATTACGTTACTTGCCTGCCAAACGTAACGTAACGTTACTTTTGGCAGGCCACGTTAGTTTCGACTGTCGCAAGTAACTTTGGTAACCATCATCCTTCGGAATATCTTTACCGCACGTCATTGTACCCATGCCCATATCTCCGTGTTCCATTTCAATTTGAAAACAATACAATGTGCATTTGCATTACACACTGTGCCTCACCATAATATGAATCTAGTCCAATGTCGGCAGGCTCTCATTCACCCTGTCACGGGCATGCATGCACTGTCTGTGTGAAGTAAAACTTAAGTCGCATAGGACTTGAGTTTGCACGGGATTCAAGTTGCGCATTAAACTTAAGTTCCACGAGCAGGGTGGCGGGACTTAAAGTTGTGCGTTGACCTTAAGTTCCGTGAGGGGTGGGGTGGGGAGCGGGGTGGTATCGGACACCTGTACAGGCGCAGTGGCAGAACTTAAGTTCCTGTGGAACTCAAGTTTGGAATTCAGTTCCACTGCCCAGAACTCAAGTTGAGCTAATATTATTTCATGACACAGATGCTCCATGAATATCTTTCTATGGTCAGCAGTGGGAATAATATCAAGAATGGCTGCAGACATAAGTAGATGCAGTGGAGTCGAAATCCTGGGCTATAACGATGGTTAACTAAGTTACTTGGACAAACTAACTTAGCCTGCCACAAGTAACTTAAAGTTAACTTAAAGTAACTTGTGGCAGAGTAAGTTAATTTCGCACGTAAAAGTACAAGTTAATGATGCCATCAGATGGCATAAGTAACTTTGTCGCAACTAACTTATACTAACTTACTACTAACTTGGAGGGATTAGAAGGCCACAGAACACTTCTTAGGCAGGTAATAATCCTCAAAACACATGAAATTGACTACAGGGACAATTATACAATGTCGGTGCACTTTATCACCACCTTACAGGTGTGAAAACCACTTGAACCCCCTATTTCTCAAACTTGAACCACATTTTGGCACTCTGACTTCTCGAGACACATCATACCATATTATTTGGATGGTTTATCTCATGTTCAACCATTTTGGTGCACTGTGCCTTGGTCATAAATGACTTGGCGAGTCCAAAGTGGTGCTAAGCTAGTGAACGGGTGAAAACAAACCCAACAGTGCAATGTTCCGGTGTGTTATCATGCCCCAGAGACATGGGCAGATGCATAAACACCAAAACTTAGCTTTTTGAACTTTTATGGGCTCACACAATGCTTACTTGCACCAATTGATGGTAAACGCAAATTTTGGCGGTAACTGATGCCATCTGATGGCATAAGTTACTTTTGCTGATCTAACTTGGCGGGCCAAGTTAACTTAAGTAACCGTAAGTAACTGTAAGTAACGTCAAGTATAAACATGAAGAAGGCTCAAGTTCATGAATCACCAACATGGCTCGAGTTTTTAGCACACAATTGACCCGATGTTGAGCTTATCTGCCTGTTCACCCACCGCACGGCGCTTTCCGACAGTTACCTCGCTGCCTCTGCCTTATGTTGCTCAACTTTTATTTGAATCTTCCTGCACTAGGAGCCGGGGTTAAATTCCCGAACTTGTCCCCATTGTCCAAGGATGAGCTGCCTTTGCAGCAAGAACAAATGTCGGAATTTATTACTGTTTCTCTCCAATGAGTTGAGGGAGGAATGATCACAATTGTCTTGGATAAAGGTGCAGCCCAAGGACCAGAAAATAGAGGAACTGTGTCCTTCAAATTTCCCAGCAGGAATGAAGCAAAGAACCACAGCACCGTGCAGCAGATGGTTCAATTTAGCCTCAATGCACAAGCATCTAGTGGAAGTCATTTGTTCTACATTTTGGGCTGTTCCCCAGTCCATTTCAACTGTGATTTATTCAGGTAGCTCTTTCCACCGATGTTGTATCGCGTGGATTCCAGCCTCTATGACTTCCAACTGTCTTGAGTTTGGGCTATGGATTATGTAAACTGTCCACGACAACAGTTTTCAATTTCGAAGGCCTGGCTAAAATGGTCACCATTAATGGTTTTCCTTCCTGTCTTCGAGACAATTGGATCTTCGTTAATGCAGCATGGTGTTCGAACCAAGCTCAAAGCTCAATTAAACAATGATCACAGTCCTTACCACTATCCTGGTGGAAATGAAGCTCAATGGACTCCTGAAGTACCTAGAAGCCTCTACCGTGTGCTAGTGCCATCTTTGTTAGAACCATATAAGTAAGCTGTCAACAAGTTAGTTTCGCCAAGTGTGGGAAAAGTTAAGTAAAGTTAAGTAAAGTTCGTCCCGCCAAGCCAAAGGGGCCATCAAAGTTGAAGTTAGCTGCCATAAGTTACTTTTTTCACTCTCCCAAAAACAATTACCTTGCGGTTCGCCCCATGATGATAACTCAAGATCGATTGAGATAAGTTTACATGAAATAAAAATGAAGTACTTCAGTTTCTCCAACTTAAGTGTCATCAACCACTCAAGTTCCGAGTTTCAGCATAACTTCAGTTGTGACGGAAGCGAGAAGCGTCGAGTTCTGGCACACGTTCAGACAGCAAAGAACTGGCATAGATGGTAGGATTGACCCCCCGGAACGTAACTACTGACAGTCAGGTATATATACCACGGAACAAGAGGCAGTGCATAATCTGATGGAAAGCATATGGAATGTGCGACGGCACGGCATGTAAGGCATAAGAGATCAGCAAAAAGTAAGCATAAAATAATAATCAGGAACCCCCCGGGCCGTACGAACTCACTAATCCGTTACATCAGTTCTCCCCGTGCACTTGAGTTCCGGTACGACCTGCGAGCGCGCGAGCAGACGCCAGACTTTGCACGGGACAAACGAAGACCTTGCGCAGCGGAAAAACAGCGTGCGTACGGCTGCAAGCAACTTGCGCAGACTCCGTGGCACGGTGTCACAGGTTGCGGCTCTATGGTGGCAAGAATCATGACAGCTGACTGAGTGTGCAGATTAGTGGCAGTCAGTGAGCATGGACAGAAACTTATCAAGGGTGCTCTGGAAGCATTGCCATCTATTAGGGTCCATGTACGGGACGGGACGGTGGTGGAAAGTTAATGAATTCAGGGCCATGATGGTGGAGAGCAAAGTCACGTCATGGTTGACTGACACTTGGCGGCACAATGGCACTGATGAGTCAAAAGCATTGCCAAACAAGATCTCTCGCCTCTTACCACAACGCTCACTACCATACCAGACACCCTTCATCTGCCTCACTCTGGCACAACTACAGAACAACTTGCACTGTCAGGGAGCATCGGGTGGCACTCCCGGCCATGGTACGCTTCGAGTCAGCAGTCAGTGGCACAGTAATGCAACATTTTATGATAGGGTGGGTTTCTTTTGAGACTTGATTAACATGCAAAACTATTAACCTGGGTTAGATCTACACTATATGCTACCTTCCACAGACTACACTGTGTTCTCAATTGAACTTACAATTTTCAAGCCCAAGCCAGAACTCAAGTCAAGCGTGAACTTAAGATCAAGGTACAACTCAAGATCACAGTCCAAACTTCAGTTCTGTTAGCGGTATTATCTTATCTTACCTTACGTTCATTACCTACTTCCATTTCATCCCGTTATTCCGATTCAATCCGTTCCTTTATAGTTTACGACACTCGCTTATTAGCCTCAGTTACTTCTTCGTAACTGAGGCGTACATCCATTCTTTACTTATTTTATCTCATTGCTAATCATCCTGTAGGCTACGCTAACAGGTAGTTAATATTAATAGAGTTACTTCTTCGTAACTGAGGCGCTACGCTAACAGGTTATGGGCCCCGACCGGAAATGGCCTCAGACCTGACGATGACCAGCAAAGTCGTGACGACCATCCCGAAACTCCTCGAGGGCGGCACGAATTGGGTCTCATACAAGGAGCGCATGACCGCGCACCTGCTTGGCCAACCGGGCTTCCGAAGGCACCTGATGGGTCGGGCTAAAGAGCCCGAAGCACCCAAGAAACTGGTAGAGAATGCGTCAAAGGCAGAGAAAGAAGCACACGAGGCAAAAATAGATGCTTACGAGGACCTCATGGACGAATACCTGCAGAAGCAGGCCGCCATTACCAACATCCTCATCGCTTCGTGGCCGGAAGAAATCCACCAACGTCTGATCGGCGTCAGACCCGCTTCCGCATTGTGGGATGCCCTGTGCGAACGCTTTGAGAACCAGGGCGTACTCACCAAAACCGACTTGCTGATGGAACTTACCGAGACGCGCTGCACCAGCGAAGATCCCGAGGACGCGCTGAAGACCATCGAGCGTCTAATCAAAAAGCGCAATGAGTACATCATGGCTGGCGGAACACTTACCGATGATGTCTACGCCGCCATCCTCACGAAGGCCATGCCGAAGAAGCAACGTCCCGTGGTACAAACGGCGATAACCACGGCGACGGCGGCTGGCAGGGAACTCGACTTCGTGCAGGTCCATCGCGCACTGGAGCAGTCGATCAAATTCGACCTGGCCGACGATCGCCGCGAACGTGAAGAAGCGATGGCGATGTCTGCGAAATACCAGAGTCAGCAGCAGTCGAAGGGGAAGAGATTTTGCACGAACTGCAAGATGGATGGACACATAAAGGAGACGTGTTGGCGCTCGGGAGGTGGCGCCGAGGGACAGGGACCGAAGGGGACGAAAGGCGGCGGTGGTGGAAAGAAGGAAAAGGGCGAGGCAGCGGCAGCGCAGGGAAGCGCAACGGGGAAGACGGAGCATGCGGCAGAGGACCATGCTTACCTGACAGCCACGATCCCAGCATACGCGCTCCGTGCAGCAGCGGCGGAACACAAAACCCTCCGACTCCTCAACACCGGCGCGTCGCAGCACTACGACGGTGACCTTGCGAACTTCGTCAACATTGCGCCGTGCGAGCCCTACGCCATCCAAACCGCGTCCAGACTCCAATACGCGACCCAGATAGGCACGACGCGTTTCGCCTGCAATCAGAACGGCGTCAAAACCTTTACCCTCAAAAACACGTATCACTTACCAGAGTGCCCGATGCCCCTTATCTCCCTCGCGAAGCTACGAAAACATGGGCTTGTATTCAGTAATGCTGAAGACGGATACGGCATACTTACTGACATGAAAACCGGGAAAGAAATCCTCCGTGTTGCAGAGTGCGACGGCGTCTACCCCTTGACGACCTGGAGACCCGAGGCGGGCGCCGCTGCAGGCGCCGAACATGCAGCAGGGAAGCCGCTTACACGTACCAAAGCCCACGAGAGGCTCGGACATATGGCGCATAGCACCATCGAGACGCTGATGCGCAACGGCACCGCGCTCAATTTTGACGTCGACCTATCCACGCCTATAGTGGAATGTGAGGTCTGCACCCATGCGAAGACGCAAGGCGTACCGATTGCACAGCGGCATCGGGACCTGCAAGAGAAGGGCGCGGGGGAGCCCAAGACCGGCTATCTGTGGGGCCCACCATCAGCGACAGCGCAGGGCGGTTACAAATACTACGAGACGCACCTTGACGTGAAGACGAACGTCGCGTGGTTATGGCTCCAGAAGACAAAGGAGCCGGGGGAGTCCCTCCGCCAGTCGCACAAATTTGTGATGACAATGAAGGCGCATGGCGCCAACATCGAGATTCAGGGCAGCGGCGCGGTGACGCGCCTAAACGAGGCCATCGGTGGCCACGCCCAAGCGATGCTGCTGGCCAGTGGATTGCCGCAGTCGTTCTGGGCGCTCGCCGTTTTGTACGCAGTGTGGCTGCGTAACCGTGCGCCAACGAAGCAAACCGGGCCATGATCACCGTACGAGGTCTTGACGGGCAAGAGACCCGACCTGAAGCGCGCACGGAGATTTGGGAGCAAGGTTTGGGTGCACGGGAGCGAAGGCATATGGGTAGGGCCGAGCAACGCCATCCCCGACGGCCACAAGGTGTATTGGCCGGGGGCGAAGACCATGACGGTCGAGCGCAGCGTCCGCTTCGAGGACGAGATGCCATTCGGGGGAGAAATGAGGGACGAGACCCTCATCGCCACGTTACCAGCGGCTACAAGCTCGAATCAGCAAAATCCGGCACCAAGCGACAATACACGCACCAGAACGCCGCCCAGCACACCCAGGACCTCCTACCGATCCACCAGCACACCATCATCACCGAAAGAATCGCCCACCACGGCGGAAACTGAGCCCGCACGCGAAGCAAGCGCGGAAATTGAAGTATCCACCGCCGGGGTGGAAGATGTCGCCGCCGACGACAAATGCGACGCCTCAGCAGCACCCGCGAACATTAGCGAAGTGGGGGGAGGACTTGGGCGGGTTTGGTGGCCAATACCGGAAATATGCACGGGGACTACAAGTCCCGGATGCTGACCGGCACGAGTGAGCGCAGAAAGCCTATGCCGTGTCGATCTTCCACCAAGGGGAACACCAGAGTGAGGGGGAGAGCGCCGAGCCGGATTTGAAGGTGGTGGGAGAGGAAGAGAAGGAAGATGCACAGCATCGTTCCCACGTGAACGTCAAGGGCCGAACCTTCCGAATGAGCAGTGCGGCCGAGCTTGAATGGCGGATACGGCGCGCATCGACTCCGCAAGTCTGCACGCAAGTCGCTGATAGACACGGTACGGATGTATTTCCATTTCCGCATGCTTTTCGCCGAGGACGCCGACGCCGTTCAAACACGAAATAAATCGACAATTTCACTCACCTGGATCGCCTCCGACGCCAACGATGTGGACATATTCACCAAATCATTGGACGCCGTCAAGATTTTGCGGTTTACCGAAGGTCTCGGCATAACGGTCTGAGGGGGAGTGTTAGCGGTATTATCTTATCTTACCTTACGTTCATTACCTACTTCCGTTTCATCCCGTTATTCCGATTCAATCCGTTCCTTTATAGTTTACGACACTCGCTTATTAGCCTCAGTTACTTCTTTGTAACTGAGGCGTACGTCCATTCTTTACTTATTTTATCTCATTGCTAATCATCCTGTAGGCTACGCTAACAGGTAGTTAATATTAATAGAGTTACTTCTTCGTAACTGAGGCGCTACGCTAACAAGTTCGAAGTGACCCCTTCGGATGAACTTACCATTTTAAGGGCCTGATTCTATCACTTCATTCCTGAGTAGTTGATTGCTTATATATTTTTGCGCTCATATCACCTGATCTTGAGTTCCTGGCCAGAACTTAAGTCATACGTGTGAACTCAAGATCTTGGTGCAAACTTGAGTTCAAAATGACCCTCTGTAAATGTCAATATGATACGATTGGAATATAGGTAGACTTTAGTAACAGAACTTAAGATTCAAAAGCGGTCGAACTGCCTAGAACTTTAAGAGGAGCTAATAAAGTATTTGCTGTGTCATGCCACTGCATCCCTGAATATTTCTATGCCGAATTCATGCAATCTTCGTTTTAAGCTCAAAGCCGCAATTTGCACGCATTTGTTCACAGTGAAATCTGCTCCCATTGAAAGCCGTTCCTCAGCTTCTGTTGCCGACTTCTTCAACTCGTTTGAAGCACATCGTAAGCCAGTTCTTCTGTTATTGAGGAAGCAATGATTGCTCGCTGCCGCTCCAAGTGTTGAATTATTCAATTTCGAGAGGAAAATCTCGTTCTGGCAACGACTCAACGCGGCATCAAAGGGCATCAGCATCTTTACAAGTCTGCTTTTCGGCCCCCTTTTCTTAGCCCAGCCCGTTTACTTTTTAAAGCTGAAAAAGACGAAAAAGTGTGTTCTAAGCCGACAAAAGCTAGCACCCAAATGGTCACAAAAGCTCTTGAAAGACGAGGAAAAGCGAACTTATTGGGCAGATGAACACGCATAAATCGTATATTTTCACTGTATACAGGTATGGTACATAATAAAGACGCGAGATTCTTGTGGACAGCCTGGGAGAAGTATGGATCAATGAATTGGATAGAGAGGAACGGCGATGGACATACCGCTACTCGGAATCGTAGTCAATGAGCTTTTGCAGGAAGGCTGCCAGCACCACATCGTCAATTTCGATGACTTCGATGGCCTTTGAGGCCTTACGCAACGGCTGCACAGCTGCAATGATGGCGTCGAGGGTCTTGTTTACGATGTTTACGATTGAGTACCACGCCTATGTGAAATACATCACTGAGGAAGACCAGAATCGACCATGGCGGGCCATAACAAACGCGCGCAATTTCAGTTCAATCCGTCAAGCCCCCAAATCCATCCCCCGAAATCCACCGCATCACGGACCCATAATCACTTCGACCACCTCTCGACCTCTTTTCCTACAACGTGCAGCTCCTCCCTCATCTTCTTCGGCCGCGGGTATTTGTTTTCTTCGACATCTCTCTCTGCCAATCACCTCATATTCGTCCGGCCAGTCTGATGCATGCAGTGTGCCAATCAGCGGCAAAGTGGTACGCGAGTCGCGAGTGTGCGAGCTCGGTTAAGTCGTCGTTCTTGGGCATGAGGTGGTCAAACCTTGGAAGGTGCCCTAGATAATATGCAGAATAATGTAACGGCCAGAATGGTGCATCAACAAATAGTGACTTAACTGTTTCCAGGAGGCCAAAGCGGTCAGCCTCCTTTAAGTCTTTCTCAGCGAGTTTGGCATCGGTACGATGGAGGAGGTCCGTAGTGGCCTTAGATCTCCATTCGGCGTAGCGCGGGCATTCCACGAAAATGTGATGCATGTCTTCAATGGCGACGCATCCCATGCGGCAGTTGGGTGTACCGAGTTTGTCGCGTGAGTATAAGAGGTCCGCCGTCGGGAGCTGGCCGGAGCGAGCATAATATTGGACAACGGCGGAGTATGCGGAATACGCGTGTGTGTAGGACCATTCGGGTGGCGGTTTGGGGTCATAGAGATGGAGAGCCATCCGGAGTTGGTGACCGGCACCAATTTGGCGGCTTAAAGAATGGGTGGTGGACTTCTCAAAGAAGCTTCGGATATTCGATTCGATCCAGCTGTCTCGATCGGTGAAGAAGGTGTAGTCGTCCATAAAGAAGGTGGGGACAGGGGCGTAGGCGACGTCTTGGATGGCGCGCTGCACTGATGATGCATAGTGGTCAGCCTCGAAATTGAGAAGGGATGGGATGGACTGGTCATCAGCGTGCCCGCGCGTATAAGTGATCTTCAGGGGGTTCCGGGATGTGAGGGAGAGGATCCAGCGATAGTAGGAACGACCGTTCATTGTGCGCAAGCGATGGCGTTGGTCGATGACGGTGCTGCTGTCTTCAATTAGGCGGACTGAGTTGAGGTGGTCGGTGTATAGGACATCGCCTCGGTCGTCTGCAGGGGGAGAGTATCAGCCCCATGATCAAACCCATTAGCTCGCCTTGTAGAATCGAGATGTTTCGGCCGATAATTTTGAGGACGAGAGTGAGAGGACCGGTGAGCGCAGCTGTTACGGATTTGGGGTCGAGCACGCCGGCGGCGGCAGGGAGCATGGAGCCATCGGAGGCCCATCCGGTGGGTTGGGTCGGTGGAGTGGTCGGGGAGGGCGCAAGTTTGCTGAGTGCGGCGTAACAGCGAATCGAGTGCTCGGCGGCGGCTTGACATTGCATGCACGAGTGAAGGAGGTCGGTTTCCCCTGAGGAAAACCAACTCATCTCGAGACGTTGAAGGGCTGTGCTCACCTTAGACCAGTTATTCTTAGCAGCGGGGGACCAAGTCGTGTCGAAAACGGGGGGGGTGTGGGGCAAAAGTCCATTTGCCGTCGGCGGGGACGAACCATTTGCCAATGTCGTGTAGGTTGAGGATATTCTTGAGGCGTAACGAGCGTAATGCATGTCCGTCGATGGTACGGCCAGTAGGGTCGTGGTGAGCAAGGATGTTGGCAGCGTGCGAAATCGAGATGTTGCCTGAGAGAATTTCGGGGCGGTCGGTCCGTCTGAGTGAGATAGGGGGCGTAGCGAGCGCCATAGCATTTTGGGCGAGTATCCAGCCGTATGGGATTTTGTTGGGTTGGCGGGTGAAATCACGGGATAGACCAGGGCCTTCAAGAGGATTGATACAGTTGTTGATGTCGCACGTCCAGTCGGCGAGGGTGATTTGGGCAACGGCGCGGTAACTTGCGATGGGATGGTTGAGGTCACGATGTAGTCCGCCATTGGTGGTGTGGTAGGGTCGGATGGCCGGCATGTGGAAATCCATCCACACGTTGGTTTGGGCTTTACGATATTTCTATTTTTATTATTAGTTACGGGATTGTTTGTACAGTAAATATTGAACAACGACCACGTTTTGACCACCAACCATGACGTGCGCGGCCAGTGCAGGGCAAACGCCCAGAGGCAGCACAGAGCTCCTCGACCCCTCCTCCTTGGAACGCCGCCAGTGGGCAGTATAGCCACCAACACCCCTCGAATCACACATTACGACGCCACCTTCGACACACGGCATTTTCGCACCCTCTTACTCTATTTTCTCGCTCGTTTCGCACTCTACGGCTCGGGGCCTTGTCCCAATTTTTATTCCTCATATTAGACAGGTTGTGCCCATGCGGCATGCCACTTTTGGCACTTGTGCAAAGCAGCATACCAGTTTTTTTCTTAATTAAATACCATTACCTGTGTTGTGGATCTGGTCAATACTGATGTTTTATGCCCGACTTTGTGTGTTTTGTGAATTGTGTGTAGCGTAAGCATGAGAAACCCGAATTTGACGGCATGATTTCTTCCGAGATTGTGGAGTCCGGACTGTAAGACTTGGAGCAACCATGATGACGTCAAATGACAGCCGTTTGATGATCACCAGCACAGCCACATCAGCGTCATTTCTCCCGCACATCCTCAGATTACATGAATTATGTATTACATCTCAATTTTGGGTGCACCAGGATGGCGTTTCCCCATGCTGCTTTGCACAATGCGCAAAAAGCGGCATAAGCGGCATACCGCTCATGCCGCTTGGGCACAACCTCTCTATTCCCTCGACCTCTCGACGGACTACTGACCCTATCCGAGAACCTACGCACCGGGACTCCTACCCTACCACAGTGGTCTTCAAAGGACTTGACGAGCGCTATGAGGTCAGACGTGGACTTGACAGCGATCATCTCGCCATTGACATGCACCATGGCCCCAATTGGTCTTGGAGAATTCGCCGAGTGGTTTCGGGGGTATGACAAGTTTCCCTGTCTTCGAGTAGATGAGGGTGCGCAGTGCCTATAATGTATGAATTATGAGTAAGGCATCAGCATGAGCCACATACCGCCTGAATCGAATATACCAGGGCCCTTTGGGGCATGTCGTAGACAGGAGAGTCAACCTCGATGGGATGCCACGAGGGTATACCGCCCGCAAGTGGGAGGCAACCCCAGCGAATATGAGACGCCCACTGAGAAGTCCCTGCAAGAGCAAGCATCAGATAAGAGCGGCGTCAAACACTACGACGCTCCTTAGGTCTGGGTAAGGTTCAACATCGTTCTCTGCACCCTTCACAGCCCCCGCACCATCTGCACCCCCGCCGGCTGCCTCACCCTCGACGGGATCATCGTAGAACTTCCGACACGTGGGCACCGTCATCACGCATTTCAAGCAGCCATTGGACGATGCTGGTGTGGTCTTCAGGCATCCAGTCATTGAGGTACTCTTCCAGCTCATCTTCAATAATGATGGCAAAGTTATGGTGCCATGCGTTCAGTTTGTCCTCGGACTGGAAACAATTTGAGCACACGAATTGAGTGGAGAGTTATGCAAAGGTATGCCCACCAGTTTCACCATAGTGTCTTGGGAATCCTTGTTACTGGCGAGAGAGAGCTGAGGGAAAGTTTCGAGCCAAATTTTCTCGATGTTCTTCTAGTATTGGATGCCGTCTTCCCATGCTGGACCCCGCGGCCCACTGGATGAGAACGGGTTTGAAGGTAGAATTGAACTGATTGCGTATTGCGAGTGGCAGGTCGCTGAGCTTGATTCTTGCACGGATGAGGCCGTCAGATTTGGCACGACGGAGATGGGCGAGACCAGGAGCATCGGTGTCGACAATGCCAGCAAGAGAATTGATCTTCCAAAAAAGGTAATTGTCAGCGATGCCGTACACGGGAGTCCCTAGGGCTCTGTTTAAAAGTCCGGTTTGTAAACATCGTTTTTGAAATGGTCTGGCTCGAAGTACTGGTTTTTAACAGTGGCGGTACTTCGTAGGTCCAATTTGACCGAAACTTGGCCAGAAATCGAACGAGCACTGGACGAAATATTGTTCAGGAAATGACTTCCCACTTAGATATGAAACCCTTGCCGCACTCTGGGTTGGAATCCTCGAGAATCCAGCCAAATTAGCTGGGGCCTGGGCCTTACTGACCTTTGCACCACTTCCAGTAACAGGTTATCAGGGACTGAAGACACAAGTCCATAGTTTGAAGCCTGGGTCGGCCCGCAGGGCGCGAAATTGGCGCGGAAAAAGCACTCTACCCCACCGGAAACCCTGTTTTGGAGCTCTTTGTAGTGCGTGTTTATAAACACCCTGTTTACAAATGCGGAATTAAAAACTGTTTATAATGGCCCTGAGAATTATAAACAGAGCCCTACACGGGACGCCACCAGTTCTCGAGCTTGACCACGCGCTCGGCATCTAGCTGAAGAAAATCTACTTCCTCGCAGTTCGGACGCGCAGAGTCAAATTCCAAACTGCCAATCAAATGGTCGCGGCTTTTGCGCAGAAAGCCTGGTGATGTGTATAAACCATATCCGGTTGATTCATTCTATAATGCCCTTCAAACCAAAAAAGGGGGTTAAGGTCGAGCTTACCAACATGGAATTCCGGTGGTCCACGAGAAAAGGAAATCGGTGTCTAAGCGGTACCGCTCGGCCAAATACTAAAGTTAAGACATTCATAACAGGACAAAAAATAAATCCACCGAAGGCGGGAAAAGAGAGTGAATCCTCTCTTAGTTCAGACCATGGAGTCGAACCCCGGGCTTCCAGTTAGGGTAGTGTCTAAACAACAATATGAATAAAGTCTGGCCGTGTTCCTACACCGCATCCGATGATGTAACTTGATTCGTGCCTTCAGGAAGGCAAGATAATTCAATGCCGGCGAGTAAAATATCCGCGGCCGAAAGACTCAGAGGCCATTGGTACAAATTCACCGGCCACCTGCAGCTAACTTAAAACTTAAATGAAGCCATTCAATTCGGATCCCTGCCTGGATACCTTGGCTCATGGATTTTCATGAGAGATGGAAAAGGAATACAGAATGAGAGAAATAAAACTAAAAATAAAGACAATATATGCGACGCGAGTTATTTCGGGCGCGGGGAGTCGAACCCCGGATTTCCAGTCCATTTCGGCCTTCTTTGCATATTGCGCAGAAAGGCTGGTTGTGTTTATACACAACGTCTGAATTATCTAGTCCGTAACAACTTTGTCTCAATCACGAGAAAATGAACCCTGCTGTAGTAGAGAACGCACTCAAATGTCGCTCGGTGGCCTTTGGTTCCAAGGTCGGATCAAGTCAAATGTTAGGGCACGTCTCGCCAGGTTCTTCGATATGTCTGCATTGGTGAGTCAAGTATTATCATGAGAAGACTAAAAGAAACGGACTGAAGGAACGACGAAAAAGTTCTTCCATCTCTGGAAGAAGAAGAAGAAAGAAAGACAAGTGCTTCGCTATTTCCCTTCGGACACAGTGAGTCAAACCTTGGGATGCCACATCAGGAAAAACCCAAATTGCTATGGTCACTATGAGCAGTTTTATGGACCTCCATAGGTGCCATAGATGCCATAGTAGCTGTCTATGGCGTCTATGGCAACTATGGAGGTCTGTGAAGGTTGCTGCCAAGAAACATGAAAATCATTATTAATTTTTTTTATATACATCGGATCGGAAGAAAGACACAGCAGTACAGCGTAGCATTGATGGTAGCTCGGGTACGGTATATAGAGATATCATGGCGTCCGAACTTCAACAAGTCGAAGGATATCTCGCAACTGAGTCGACATTCAGCGACCACTGGCAGTTATTGAACTTGAAGAACGAGACAACACCAAATTTGACCTGATAACTACTCTGCCACAATTTCAGGGACGCATGGGATTTAATTTTGGAGTGATCCTCTGCAACATTATCAGTCAAAAAGCCCACGGTAAATAGTCAGGTTTGGGCTTTTGTTAAACTCGTCCACGCACAAAGTCCACAGTCCAGCCACATTGGCCGCTATGCGACCGTGCGCAATCAGGACCGCGTCTACCAGAAAGAAAGCGAGCAGTGGTCCACGGGGTGCTAGATCAACCTGCCGGGCGCGGCAGCCTCGAATGACTGGGCAACTGGAAGGGAGGCTGCGCGAGAAGAGGGACCTGTTAATAGTAGCGGAGATCACACCTGCTTCCAGTTGATTCGTAGATCTTTTGTTTATCAGCAATCTAGGTCATCCCACCAAAACAGCTATTTCGAAGCCCGAACTCGCCATCATACTTTAGTGTCTTCTTCTTCTTATGGTTTCTTGGCGGATTCGGGCGTCTGAGACCTGGGTGGTGAGTGGTAGACCGAGAGTTCGAGATAAAAGCCGAGCACAGCACTTCCTAGGTGGAACACCTGAACACACACATAGATATTATTTTACGACAATCACGATGCACACAACATTTTTCAGACTTGTGGAGGTAACGATGCTGGAAATTCCAAAATATTTCCATCCCGACATGAACGATTCAATTGTGAGACTGCGGGACAACCTCGGGGACTGTTGGCATTATTTTCCGAGCAACTTCGCGCAATAAAAAAAGCGAAAGCAAAAGACAATGCATATTTTTAGTAGTGGCGGTGGCCCCGTGAGCCGTCGTTCGCCTTTGTCTCATAACTGGTCGAGGCAACAGATTTCGTAGAAGTGGAGTTGGCTTACCCTTTCCGTTTACGGTCAAGGTGATTTGTCCCGGGTCTCACATTCAGTGGAAGTAGATCGATGCTTCTTCGGGTATCTCGGGCCAAACCGCGCTATCTTCCGGCGGCACTAAGTTTTGTGCAGGTATTATCCAATTCTTTAAGTGCGAGGCTGTTCTCTTGCCCAGATAGACCAAAATACTTTGAATCCGGGACCAGGGATTCCCGGAAGGCGATATGAATCATACCTTGCCTAGCGCGCTATCACTGCTCAATGACCTCTCATTTTCGCCTGGAGATAACGTTTTCAATGTCATATTCAGAGAGCAGTCAGCTGGTCATTGGCAGGCGCGGCTTCTGCATTCCTCAAGTTTGCTGTGGCGGAGCGATGAGCGATTAAAAATTGAGAAGAGTTACATTCACGCCATCGAACACGAAGCGGAGTTCGAGGGTATTGCTATAGAGAGCGCCACAGCTTAAAGAAATTCTGAATTTCGCAAATACAGTTTTACAACAGCTACATCTCTTTCCTACGCGTTCAGGAGTGAGGACGCAGTCGATAGCGATGAGACTACCTAGAGGCAAAATACCTTATTGTCAGGCATGCAGGGGTTCGAATTAGATTGGTACACACCCCCGGCTGGAAGATCATCAAAGGTCGATGCCGCTGAACGGAATGGTTAGATGCAATCTTGATACACGGAAGTATGAGAGGACCGCTTACCAGTTTTCTCCCCCGTCAGTGGTGGGCGAGCAGGTCAAGCCGACGGCCACATTGAGGCCACTGAGGTCCAGGCCCACGAGTGAGAGGGACGCGGGCGTAGCCTGGGTATCTGGAGTGCCGTTGGGCATGGCGACAGTGAGGGTCTGACGTTGAAACGAGCGTCAATAGTTAGTTGTATGCAAACATGTTCCAGTCGAGGAAGAGCAGCCTACAACGAGGACTGAAGCAAAAATAATAGAGAGCTTGTAGAACATATTTGCTTGGAAGAGAGCTTGCACCACAGCTAGATGTCTTTGAGCTGGGGTCGAGGGAGACCTGACCCGTTCTATATATGTTTTTCGTCCGGTCATCCCGGTGATCGGACACCGCGAATGGACTAAATGCCAGCTTACTGAATGTTTTTGCCCAGAGAAACGGCGATATAGAGCTCAAAGCCGCCTTGCGAACATCAGGGACTCTTGCGAGAGACCATCCTCAGGGCAATTAATTTCGGACCACCTGCACTTGTTTCACGTCAAATCTTACCGAAAGCACCAGGGCGGCTGTCCAAAATGCCTGTGTTATGAATGGAACGGACATATCATCCTCTGACGTCATGTTTGGGACCTACCGGTTGATCACTGTGAAAGGACTTTTACATAGGTGGCCGGAAACTTGAACAATGTCATGGGCAGGATTGTTCCGGCGAAGCGGCTGAAAACCCGAAATGGAAAAAAAAAAAACATTGGCATACATTGACCGAGGTAGACGTCGCAGGTATTAATAGCAGAACGGACGATATTTACGGGAGCGAACTCGACGTCGCGAGCTAGTCCGTGGTGCTCAATTAATCCACAGACGGTCAGCCGTTAGGGTCCGCGACGACGTGATCTATGCATTATGTGTTTTGTGGAATGGAAACGAGGCGAGAATCAGAACACCATCGCGAATGGAGTTCGATGCGCATTGCGCACTGCTAGCGTGCGTGCTAAATGGTGTGGTATAGTGGTTCAATGACTCGATCCTTATGGTATACATAGCGAGTGCTGAAATAGTGAGCTCTGAAGTTGGCTACACGCGTGGCTCGACGACACTCGACACCACCACGACGACCTCGACCATTCCTTTCCTGGCATCCACGGCGATAGTAGCTGCATTGCCACTAGTGAACACCGCTTCATCTCGTGCACGGTATCCGACTGGGGCTGGTATCTCAGTGCGCGTCGTCACATGCATTTTGGTAGTACCGAGATCGATAAGCCTGCGACGTCAGAAACGGCGACCTCCACCCAAATTCAGCGATACGTTCAATCCTTCACTCACCGCGTTTGGAGCCGGTAGAGGGAGGGGAACGCAATCGATCAGAAGGATAAAATAAGATGGCAGGCAGAATACAAAAGAGGATGAAATAAAGAAGGAAAGAGGGAAAGAAGGCGGATAACAAACGCCACAGTAGGAGGCTTCCTCGGTGACGGCCGCGCAGACCTCCACTATGCGTCCGCCCGCCATCGTGCGCACGCGCCGCAAGAAGTGGCGACCTCGACCATTCCTGTCCTGGCATCCACGGTAGTAGTGGCTGTATCGCCACGAGTGAACACCGCTCCATCTCATGCACGGTATTCGACGGGGGCTGATATCTCACTTGCTCGCAGTCGCATGCATTCCATCAGAAACGGCATCTTCTATCCATATTCAACGATACATTCAATCCTTCACTCACCACGTTTGGAGCCGGTGGAGGTAGGAGAAAGTTACCAATCAGAGGGGGAAGACAAGATAGCAGGCAGAATACAAAAGAGGATGGTATAAAGAAGGAAAGAAGGCGAATAACAGAAAGCCACAGCAGGAGGTCTCCTCGGTGGGGATGTGCGCACACCTCCGCTCTGGGTCCGCCGGCCATCGTACGCGCGCGCCGTAAGAAACCGCTACCTAGTCCTGCCACCTGTGCGCGAAGTCGCGAAGCACACACCCACGCTCGAGCCAAGCTCCGACAGCAATACCTCACGCACGCACCCGCAACGGAACGTGCACAGCTCCGCTGTGCTGTAGCATGTGCGTCGTTCGCCGCCTCCGTGGGCAGCCGCGTGTCGGTGACTTTGCGCGGTGTCTTTGCGCCGTTGACTGCGCATGAGGCAGGGCGCAAGCGAGCTCCTCTGTTATCGGCACATAGACCCGCCGCCGTGCACGTATCAGTCGGGGCTCGATGAGCGCACGTACGCCTCGGAGCTCGGCGAGCGGCGGGTATTAGAGACAGGCGTATCACCGTGCCTCGCGTTATGTGTTGTCGACGTTGAAAGGTGCGCCGGGGGTACAAACGGCCGGAGAGGCACCGCGGGGCGAGTAATGGGAGGTAGGTCGAGATAGAAGAGCTGGCGCGCGCAGACACTCATACCCCCAAGATGGCGGTCTATATAAAACAGAGGTACGCACATGTAACACGAAGAGGCCGTCGCCAAGTCTCGTTATCGAGCATGTGGGCCGGGGGGCTAGGAGTCAGGGTACGAAAGAGTAACGGGAGCGAGAATCCGAAGGACAGGCTGGGAAATGTGAAGCGAGTGGAAGAGAATAGTGGCGTGTAGCTCTCACCATCCCAGCGTACGGCTCCCTGCCAGCCCGCCAGGCTTCAGGGACGCTCCTCACCGTCGCATGACGCAGGAAACCCTTCCGCCCACCCTCCCGCGCCGCCCCGAGCCTCAAATCCCAAGAGAAATATCCACCATCCAATCCAAGCCCAAAAGAAAACAGAGAGAAAGCGAGGGGGACGAGACACACCTTCCCTGCCCATACCCATCCCACATCAGCGACAGACGCGTGAGAGACGGTGTCGCACGCTCTTCATCCCGTGGCTCTGTCCATGGCTATTTGAATTTAAATTGGGCGTCCAGTTCAGCGTCTGTAGGGGTGTCGCTGGTAGTTCTGAATGTATCGAAGCCGGGATTGTTGTTGGTGTGGTCGGAGGCGCAGAGAAGACCGTGAGGCACACACGCCGCGTCATGTCATGTGAGGCGCTCCGGTCCGGGTACGGGTTTTCCCGATGAGGGATATTTGCGTTTGGAACGAGTGCCGAACCCCGTTTGGGGTTCTGGCCCTCGAACTGTTTTGAAGCCGAGGCATTTGCTGGCCACGGTTAACATTACTCGATTTCCCGCGCACAAAGATACTTTGACTGAATGCAATTAAGAAATTTAATCAACCAAAGCCTACTGTACTATTTCATTCAATTCGCGCGCCCTGTGACCCGTGACATTGAGCAACGAACTTTCATATTCGTCGATTGCCCCTGGGGGCCGTGACACAAAAAGAATTCGCGCTTCAGTCCCTCCCCATGCCGTGGTCAGGGACCTAGAACGCGCCATCCTTTCCGACAAGGACATCTGCTCCATTGTTCTTGTGCATTCGCTGCAGCACCATGATGAGGACCAGCAATATCCACCGTGGCTGGCGACTCTGTGGGCTAGGATGGAGGCTAGCACGCACGTGAAGCGAGGACCCTGTGGCGGACCGCGCCCGACAAAACTTCTAGCAGTCTTCTACAAGCAACATCAGGGCGCGTCACCGAAGAATATATATATATTTTGGACGCGTTTTTTTTTCGCGATTTTGTGACTTTTTTGACAAGTTCGCGGTCAGCCTCAGTGACCTGTGACAGGCGCGAAATTATTCGTCGATTTGGGGGCCTGTGACGCGTGACCAACGAATTGAATTAAATACTACAGTAACCGGCCTTCATTTCGTATTTCGATCGAGATGCCGAATAAGTAGACGTTGCATGAATCAGCAATTTCAATTTCATTTGAACGGCTGGAAATTGAGTCCGCTGGGTGAATTTCCGGAGGATTGATGTCACGAATTCGTGCAATGACTCTGCGCGATGCTGAAAGTTGGACCGGAAAGTCAACGAGCCGAGTCGAGGCACGCGTACATTGTAATTTCCAAGAAACCAGTGACGAGGTGGAAAGAAGGAAAAAAGACAACCAACACGGAGAGGCCGGTCCGGACGCGGGGGAGTCGAAGCCCAGACTGCTGGTTGCTTGCCACTTATTTCGTGGTCGTAGAAGAGCCCGGCGGTGTGCCGCGCACCACATCCGATCATTTCACATCTCCATTCCTTGGGGAAGGGACAGAGTAAATAACTGTGGGGCGATTCAGAGGTGAAATAACCCAACAAGACATATTACATCCGCCAAAAAGTTGAACCATTAACAAGGACAAGGCGTGAGCGGGGGATATACTGGATTAGGTCCTTCAGAGCACTTCTTCACATAAAACAGTTCGATTGATAGTTCGGACGCGGGGAGTCGAACTCCGGACTGCCGGTTCCAAACCAGATTCATGCATAGGAATCCCGCACAACCTGTTTCATGGTTTCATGAAAATAACAAGAATTTGATGACGGTGAGTGAAATGCCCGCGACCGAAGGATTTAGAGCCCGCTCGCCCAGGAATAAGGCACCTGCAGCTATAGAAGTTGGACCACCCTATTCGGAGTACTGGTTGAGTACCTTGGCTCGTGGATTGTCATGAGAGATGGACAATAAATGCATAAGCTCGAGACAAAGAGATAATGAAAAAACACATACCAAGCTAATTCGGACGCGGGGAGTCGAACCCCGGATCCAGTTTCCTTCGTTTTAGAAGACCTAGCTGTATTTAAACACCACATCCGATGCATTTAGGCTGTAACTTCCTTCAAACTGTGTAACTTTGATAAAAGGGCTTGAGCGCAGAGAAACACACCCATGGTGGTGGTTGAAAAATCAAATCGAACCAGGGTTCAAACAGTGCTGATCACCAGACTCTTGGACTAAATGGAGGAGAGGACAGAGGATCAGATCAATGCACAAAAGCCGCAGAAAAAGATCCTTATGGGAGACCTAAGCAGTTCGGACGCGGGGAGTCGAACCCCGGATTGCCAGTGAAGCTGATGAATCTACTCCCAACAGAAAACCTGGCTGAGTTCATAGACCACATCCGATCATTTCACTTGCTTTTTAGTTGGTGAAGGCGTTGAGGAAATAAAGGTGAGTGGGCAGAATGATGTGATCGAGATATATGACATTCAGCTGAACGTTAACCAAGTACGTACATTTCCACTTTCTTCATAACAGTACTCGCGTTCCTTGGCTCAAGTGCTATCTGAAAATGCAGTGATGCAAATGGGAAGAAAAGTCGGGATCTTTCCGGTTCGGACATGGGGAGTCGAACTCCGGAATGCCGGTTACATTCTCCTTCATAGTCGTAGAAAGTCCAGCGGTGTCCCGCACATCACATTCGATCAACTCACCTATGGTCTCCTTCGAAAACTCGAGAAAAGTGAAGGTGGATGGTTGCCCCATGATTAAGCCATTTCACGGGACGAGGAAAATGGATGCTAAGGTTCCAGAAAAAGAGATCAAGAAAGAGAAAAAAAACCTTTGTTGAGGGACAGCCCAGCTAGTTCGGACGCGGGGAGTCGAACCTCGAACTGCTATTGTAAAAACGACCCATAACCTTAGAAGACCTGGCCATGTTCATGCACAACGCTCGAATATTTGAACTACTTCTTCAATGGGAAGTCAACCAATAAAATGTGGGTGGCAGCAGCAAGCAAATGCCTACCGGCGCAAACTCAACACAAGCCACGGGGTCATGCTGAACTACTTGCATTTCGACTTCCTTCACGAGATACCTGCGTCGCTTGCAAGCATTGTCACCTGTACAAGAGAGGGAAATAAATACAAGGGATCAAAAAAAAGAAAATGTGGTCGGACCAGACTAGTAAGGACACGGGGAGTCGAACTCCGGGCTGCCAGTTAGAGAGTAGTGTCCCGCAAATAACATGAATCGAGTCTGTTCGTGTTCCTACACCATATCTGTTAATCTGACTTTCCATTCCCTGATGAAGGTATGGAGTACATGGATAAATGTGGAAAGTTCACCCCAAACAACTCATGTGCCGAAATTGAATCAAGAACTGGTCTCAAGCCAGGGATGTACTAGACTGGCTTCATGAGATCAATTTGTTCACCATTGAACAAAAAAAAGGTCCATCCCAATCGACGAGTTCGGATGCAGGGAGTCGAACCCTGGACTGCGAGACGAATTTATCTGTGAATACAACTTCGAAGACTGGCTGGTTGTGTCCCGCACACCACAGCCGAATTTTTATCTCCGTGTATTCGTGAAGGTGTTGAGAATATACAAGTGATGTGAGGCAAAGAAACGCGCCCAAATGTCGCTCAATGGCCTATAGTTGAATATCAGTTCAAGTTAGGGGTTCTAATTGTACCGCTCGCCAGACTCTTGACTTTAATTCAGTAGAAGATGAAAATTAAAGGCGCTAATGGAAGAGAAAAAAGGTACTGTTTGGGAGCTACCATAGTTCGGACACGGGGGGTCAACCCCGGGCTGCCAGTTAAAGTATGGACTCCCTGCTCCACATCGGCTTGTGCTATTCTTCTCTCCGGGAGATGAAGAGAAAGAGAAATAAAGTGATAGTGAGTACTAGTGGGTTGTCATGAGCAACCCGCAACCCGAAGGATCCAGAGGCGAAGGCCCGAATTTGTGCCCTTGGCCCAAGGGCGCATATTCAGCCAACGTCACTGTACTGGGAGTTGACCAAGGCTGCGGCATTTCCGACCACCATAGTATACCTGTGCTGCTTGGCAAGCAGTGTCATGACACAAGAGGTGAGGATCTTAATCTACTCACCGTGAAGTAGCGAAAGGTAACAATGGCCATATTCCGTTCGGACGCGGGGGATTGAAAATCGTGCTACCAGTTCTACTTAATAAAGGGGCGCGAGTGCAAAGAACCGCCGCTCGGTGGCCTGCGGTTGGGAAATTAAATACTGTACAATTACGTTCAATTCGGAAGTCACGCGTCACGCACCCCTCTATCGGTATCGAATTTTGGTCCATGTCACGCGTCACGGGGGTCTTTATCGAACCTGCAAACCCAAAGTCACCCCCCCAGTGGCGGAAAAAGTCAAGTTTTCGGCCAGATTTATCGAAATTTCAGGGGGTGTCACGCGGAAATCCGGCAGCTATCGAATTATCGAACTGCTCGGACCATGTCACGCGTCACACCCCCTATCGATTTGAACGTAATTGTACAGTAGTACCAGGGTTCACATGCACTGTAAGACCCAAACCGGGTGAATTTTGCTGGTTAATTGCCCTCGTAAAAGGGTGAATATACACCGGTTGAGGGGTGGAAGTCAGTGGAGTTAGTGTTGCCGCCGGCTGGCCGGTCGATTTCAAAAAGATGCTTAGCGCCCGCTGTCACGCTGCTCAATGATCTCTCATTTTCGACTGGGGGTAAGGTTTTTCAATGTCATATTTGGAGAGTAGTCAGCTGGTCATTGGCAGGTACAGCTTCTGCATTCTTCAAGTTTACAGTGACAGAGCACTGAGCGATTGAAAATTGAGAAGAGTTATATTCGCGCCATTGAACACGAACCGAAGTTCGAAGACACAGAGAGCGATACAACGTAAAGAAACTCCGAATTTCAGCTACATCTCTTTCCTCCGCGTTCAGGAGGTGCCGTGAGTGCAGTTGAGGGCGATGAGACCACCTAGAGACAAAATACCCATCGTCAGGCATGCAAGAGTTCGAATTAGATTGATACACACCCCACTCTGCTTTGGGAGCATTGCAGGTGACGGTGGAGCCTGCGCTGAACGGAATGGTCAGATGCAATCTTGATACACGGAAGTAGGAGAGAACCGCTTACCAGAGGTTCCCACTGACAGTGATGGGCGAGCAGCTCAAGCCAATGGGCACATCGAGGCCAGTGATGTTCAGGCCCACGAGGCGGGCCACGGCGGCGACGGCGGTGCTGTTGGAGCTCCCAACGGAATTGCAGCACTGTAGGGACCTGGGAACAACCTGGGTGACAGCGAGGGTCTGACGTTGAAATGAGGGTCAATAGTTAGTTGTATGCAAACACGTTCCAGTCGAGGTAGAGTAGCCTACAGCGAGGACTGAAGCCACAATAAAAGAGAGCTTGGAGAACATATTCGCTTGGAATAGAGCTTGCACGAGGATGTGTTTGAGCTAGGGTTGAGGGAGACCTGACCCGTCCTATATATGTTTTTCGTCCGGTCATCCCCGTGATCGAACACTGCAAATGGACTAAATGCCAGCTTACTGAATGTTCTTACCCAGCGAAACGGCGATGTAGAGCTCAAAGCACTTGCGAACACCATGCGTGTCAATGCAAGAGACCATCCAAAGGGCAATTAATTTCGGACCATCTGCACTTGTCTCACCTCAAATCTAACCGAAAGCATCAAGGCGGCTGTCCAAAATGCCTGTGATATCAGTGGGACGGACATATCTGTTTGGGACATATTAGTTGATCACCTTGGAAGGACCTTTACATGTGTGTTGTGGCCGGAAACTTGAACAGTGTCAAGCAGCGAAGCGGCGGAACACCCAAAATTGGAAAGGATCACAACAGTGGGATACATTGACCGGGGCAGATGCCGTAGATACTAATAGCAGGACGGACGATGTTTACGGGAGTGAACTCGACATAGCGAGCTAGTCTGTGGCGCTCGATTAATCCAGAGTCAGCTTTAAGATCCGCGACGACGTGATATACGCATTGTGCGACTTTTATGGAATGGAAACAAGGCGAGAATGAGAACACCATCGCGAATGGAGTTCGACGCGCACTACTAACGCGCGCGCTGAATGGTGTGGTATAGTGGATCAACGATTCGATCCTTTTGCTTACATAGCGAGTGCTGAAATAGCGAGTTCTGAAGTTGGCTAGGACGCCCTCGACCACTCCTTTCCAGGCATTCACGGTGATAGTAGTTGCATCGCCACGAGCAAACACCGCTCCATCTCGCGCACGGTATTCAGCGGGAGGCTGATAACTCAGTGCGCGCCGTCGCAGACATTTCGGTAGTACACCGAGGTCGATAGGCCTGTGCGACGCCAGAAATGGCGCCCTACACCCAAATTCCGCGATAGGCTCAATGCTTCACTCACCTCTTTTGGAGCCGATGGAGGGGAAAGTAACCAATCAGAGGGGTGAGATAAAATGGCAGGCAAGATACAAAAAGAGAATGACATAACGAAGAAAAGAAGGCGAATAACAGAAAGCCGCAGCAGGAGGTCTCCTCGGTGGGGATGTTGCACACATCTCCGCTCTGGGTCCGCCGGCCATCGTGCGCACACGCCGTAAGACTCCGCTGCCCGGTCCTGCCACCTGTGCGCGAAATCGCGAAGCACACACCAACGCTCGAGCCAAGCTCCGACAACAGTACCCCACGCACGCACCACATCGGAACGTGCGCAGCTCCCGCCGTGCTGTAGCATTTGCGTAGTTCGCCGCCTCCGTGGGTGGCCGTGTGTCGATGGCTTTGGCGGTGTCTACTCGCCGTTGACTGCGCATGAGGCAGGCATGCAAACAAGCTCCTACGTCATCGGCACATAGACCCGCCGCCATGCACGTATCCGCCGGGGCTCATAGAGCCGCGGCGCGCGCACGACTCGAGGCTCAGCAAGCAGCGCGTTTCAGGGACGGGTGCACCACCGTGCATCGCGTTGTGCGCTGTCGCGGGGCGCCGGAGGTACAAGCGGCCAGAGAGACACTGCGGAGCGAGTGGTGGGAGGTAGGTCGAGGTAGAAGAGACTGTCTCCCTCCGCGCCGATGTAAAAGTCAGACGAGAAATGTGGACCGCCATCGATGCCGAAGAACATATCGGTATCGGCACCGGCAAAGGGGAGAGAAGGTGGACCAAACGGCCCCGAGATAGAAGCGCGAAGAGTGAGCAAAAGGAGCGCGCAGAACACGCATCACTGCCGTGCACAGGCACTCATGCACTCAAGAAACGGTGGGCAAAAACGAAGGTATGAACTTACGACACGATGAGACCGTCGCCAAACCCCGTTCTCGAGATTCCAAAAGACTTTCCACCGCCCCACCCACCCAAGCAAGAGGGAAAAGAGACATAAAGTGAGGCGGACGACACAAACCTCCCATGCACATACCCATCCCTACTCGACGACACCCGCGAAAAAGACGCGCGAGAGGGTGTCTCATGCTCAAGAGGCACTCACTGGAAGATGCCGAGGCACAGCCTCTAGAGGGAGGGAGGGTCTCGGGCGCCTTATTTCACTTTTCGGACCAAGTTTCCAAATGCTTCAAAAACACGTTTTAGATGGTCAGAAAAAAAAGTCGGAAAAATATTATTTTCTGCCTACTTATTGCTCTTTGGCCGTCAGAGCCTCGGAAGCCCGGGGGCCGGGAGTGAATAGCGTCAATCATGCTATAACATGGTTCGCAAGAAGCGTCAATTGTGACTTAGAACTCTATTCTCTGCAAAATAAGTACTTGGAGATGTAGAACTCGCGAAAAATGTGTTGTTCAGTATGTTTTACCGAGATCATTTTCCGGTTTAGATGTGGCTGTGCTCGGCTAAGAGGGAGGGAGGGGTCCGAGGGCGTTAATTCAGTTTTCCGACCCTGTGTGGGAAATTTTAAGGGCGAGTGCCTCTTGCTCATGCTCTTCATCTCGTGGCCATTTGAATTCAATGGCGCTGCTGTAGGAGGTGGATCGGTGGTTCAGGTCAGCGTTTGCGTTTGCGTCGGTGAAGTTGTCGCTGTGAGTCGGCAGACGCTGTGTCACAGTGTGGGCCCGGGGAGCGGAAGGCTCCGAGACGACGGCATCGCGTCATGTGACACGTCTCCGCTTGGGACGGACTGTTTCGAGGTCGCTGGTCAACAGCTGCAAGATGGCCCGTACCGGAGTCTGAATTTCCGGGAGCATAGCGGACTGACATCACGAATTCGCGAACGGCGGCTGAAGGAGACCTCTAGATTCAACGGACTCGAGTCTGGGTTGGTCTAGGTTACAGAACCGATGATATCATAGCAGGGAACGATTTGACGGGTGCAGATAAATCATGGATTCAAACTGAATTTGTGCGAAGGTGAAACTTGGACCGGAAAATCAACCGGCCGAGTCCAAACACACCTTGTAATTCAGGAGAAACCAGTGAGGGATGTAATCCGGAAGGTGGATTCCAGAAAATGGACTGAGAACACCAACCTAGTTCGGACGCGGGGAGTCGAACCCCGGTTCAAAGCATTGTCGACAGAAAATTGGCTGGCTGTGCTCCGTGTACCACATCCGATTCTGTGACCTCAGGCTGCCTGTTCCTCCGCGAAGACACCAAAATTTAATGACGGTGAGTGATACTTATACCCGCCCGATGGCACAAATTCACCGGCCACCTGCAGCTATAAAGTTGAACCACGCTAATTGGATCACTGCCTGGGTACCTTGGCTCATGGTTTGTCATGAGAGATGGAAAATGATGCAGAAAAAGAAAAAGAAAGCCAATATCTGTTACGCTAGCTCGGACGCGGGAAGTCGAACCCCGGACTACTAGTTAAAGTTGTGCTCAACTAACGACATGAACAGACCCTTGGCCGTGTTCCTACATCACGTCCGATTATTTTACATTTTTATTCCTTGGTGGAGGCACAGAGTAAATAAATGTGGGGACAACTCGGAGGCCAGCTCACAGGAAACATCGCCTAAGGTTGGCCAAGCACTAGGCTTAAGCCTGTGATGCTCTATATTAGATTCATTAGAGCAATTCATTCATCATTAAAATTAAAATAAAAAAATCTGTGTCAAGACCGCCACATCGGACGCGAGGAGTCGAACCCCGGATTGCCTTAAAGTCGTGTTCAGCAAACAATATGAATAGAGTCTGGCCGTGTTCCTACACCACATCCGATTATTCCCCTGGTCCTTCCTCGGTTAAGGTACAGAGTAAATAAATATGGGGGATTTCACTGCAGAACAACCCATATATCGAAAAGTTAAACCAAGGGATCCTCGGGGTTAAATTCATTCGAGCAACGCGTTCATCATAATAAAAAATCATCCATACCGCCGGCAGTAACCCCGGATTGCCAGTTAGCTGTTCGCCGTCGCTTAGAAAGCCTGGCGGTGTGCGGCACAGCACATCCGATTATTCCACCTGTTCAGTCCTTAGTGAAGGTATAAGGTTAAAAGAATATTAGAGGAGCTCACCGTAAAATAACGCACCAGGACAAATTGAGTACGCTGAAAACTTGAACTAAGAACTAAGCTTAAACAGAATTTGATCTCTTTAGGCGTGAATTCAGGCCCTACGAGTTCCATGCAATGACAGTATTGCCAGTACGTGGTTGATTGAATTTCACTAAGCTTAAACGGCAGTTTAGTGTGGTGGTTGAGAAGCTGCTGACATGGAATTCAATAGTCCATAGCAGTCTTGTTAAATCCCGCCTCTAAGATTCTTTTTGCTGCGCAATGAACACGGTTCAATCCGTTCTGTTTAAGCACGGTTTCAACAGGGTTCAAACACATTGAATCACTGATTGATCACAAGTTCTCAAGCTCCCAAGCCAAGCACGCTGCCACACCTATGTGCACACATTCAGTACCCAGAAAGGCCCTGGAACGCCGTTCTGTTTAAATAAATCAAACATCAAACCAGATTATCCATTGAGACATGAATTGATTAATCAAACTTCATATAGATTCTTGCCGGCGGGCACCAGATTCCCGCTCACCCTCATTTTTTGGCTCAATTCGTGAAGGAAGAAGTAGTTCGAATACTCGGACGTGGTATACGGAACACAGCCAGTCCCGATATATAGTTAGCAAGGCAGGAACGTTAACTGGCGGTCCGGGGTTCGATTCCCCGCGTCCGCTCTAATGAATCTAATCCAGAGCATCCTAGCTTATTTGGTGGTGTGGGGGACAGGAGACACTTCTAGCAACTTTCAATTCTATCCTGGGAAACTCTTTGATTTTTTCCAGATGTACAAAAAAGGTTGAATATAAGATATCACCAGGCCAACGGAAAAATCCTGTGTCTGTTGCAAAGGAATTTTTCATTCTGTTTAAACTTTGTTCAGATAATCATAGAATGTTGATCTGATCCAATACAGGATTTTCAATGGCTTTCCCTCAGGCAGTTAGTGTACCTACACTTTTTAATGAGTGATTCAATAACTTGAGTCTGTTGCTGCCAACCACCAAATTTGATCCTGCCAACACCTGAAATGGATTTAGAGCCATTGTGATGCTCAGAGCACACCCCTTCCATTACCATCAAGTGGTTTTCAGACTTCATAGTTTTTCAACTAAACCAACGGAGTCACGACATGGTTGGATCATGATCTCCGCAACACCCATCATGTGTAACATGGCTCAGTTGGTTATATCGCTTCCTATTTCCTCTGTGTCTGAGTTTGAACCCAATTGAAATCATGTTTTTGGTGGTGTGCGGTTTAAACTGCTGGTTTAACAAATCAAACCAGATTATCCATTGAGACGCCAATTGATTAATCAAACTTTATATGGTTACTGCGCCGGCGCAAATTTAACACAAGCGATTGAGGGTGGAACGAGTCCTGCTGAACTACTTACCATTTCCTTGGTGGACCTACATTGGGAGCCCGCAGACTCAGAGTCCAGACCATTTCATGACAAGACGCAGATAAATTCACCGATGAGACAAAAAGGGGAACTTTTCTCTCAGTTCGGACGCGGGGAGTCGAATAGGCTCGTTACCAGCCTGCTGCCTACGATGAGCAACCATTGTGGCGAGCACGTTGCTGTAGGCAGCAAAGTACTTGTCATTGTAACTTGGGCAGGTTGGTGACGACCCGAGGAGTCGAACCCCGAACTGCCAGTGGAATGGTCCTGGCTTTTGCACAAAAGACCTGGCTGTGTTCCATATACCAGGTCCGGTTTGCCTAACCCTAGACGAGGGGAGTCAAACCTGCCAGTTTCATGAGCCTTTCTATGAAGGAAATCTGGCTGTGCCCCATACACCACATCCGATTATTTGACTTTTTCATTCTTTCGTGAAGGCCCGAAGTCCAAACACCCGTCAACCGCCAATGAACCTCCATCTATGGAGTACTGTACCATTACGATCAAATCGACAGGGGGTGTGACGCGTGACCCGATTTACCTATTCGACATTTCGACAGCAGCCGAATTTTTGGTATCAAACGACAAACGACTACAGAAGTAGAAAAGAATGATTTCATAGGCCGTAGTTTCAGCATCCGCTCAAGACTTTCAATTTTTGTTACCACGTCCGCCGTGTTGAACAGGCTCGCAGTGGTGTTGAAACCAAAATCCTGTTTAGCATCTTGGACGAGCTTACGGGCTTGGGGATCATTGAAGTATTGGAAATGAGGCACAGGGAGGTAGAGAACCCCATACGGCCAAAACGGCCAAAAAATACCTCAATGACATGATCCAGCATTTGAGGGATGTTGAGATTGATATGGCAGAACATCGATTCTAGTTCCTCATACTGAGGTATTTCATTCAATTCGACAGGGGGGGTGACGCGTGACCCGATTTACCTATTCGACATTTCGACAGTGGCCGAAATTTTGCGTGACACCTGCCAAAATTTCGACAGTCCCACGGAAATTTTGACTTTTTTGCCACTGGGGGGGGAGGGGAGGCATTTGTGACAGCTTAAAGGTTCGACAAACGGCTCCGTGATGCGTGACCTCGACCAAATTTCGACATCGACAGAGGGGTCCGTGACCCGTGACTGTCGATTTGAATGGAATACCTCAGTACCTCACTTCTGGCACAAACCAGAAAAGTCGGCTCAGAGACGGGGTGACCGAGATCCTGCATGCGGTCGCCCACTGCATCGCTCTGCTGCCACTGGAAAAGAACAAGTTTCATCACATTCTACATTTAAGAAATTGGGGCCAGCCAACACACCACTTCATACCGGACTAGATTTTTCTGTATCGCTGGAAACGCGATGTACTTCTCCACAATGGCGTGGAATTTTTGCACATATTCGTCCCGGGACAAGTAGGCCGGAACTTTGTAAATTCCTGTGATGCAAACAGGATTCTGTGTGGAGACGTTCTTGTTGATCTTAGGCACGACATCTGATGAGAATGCAAGGGTACCGCTCTGCAACCCAAATTCTTCGGCTTTCTGGAATACCTTCTGCACCTCGGCGTCCACCAACACTTGTTAAATGCCTAAAAGAAGAGAGCCAACGCGATGAACGCAGCGTACCTCAACCGAGTCGTCAACAGTCTGAGCCAACACCAATGATAGTTGTGAGTCATCAGCTATGTGGATGCAGGCTGCACGGCGTACCTCAGTCTCTGTAGCAATCACAACAAAGGGCTCTCGCGGTAAAAATTCGAATAACTTGACATGCTCATCCAGCTGATCATTTTGAAAGATCTACCCATGTCCATTTTGAGAACTCTCTTCCGCACCAGGTCAAGCGCGAGTACATCATGCATCAGGGCTTCGCTTTTGCTCTTGAAATCCTTCTTGGACAGATGCGGAGGGACTTGTGTACCCCAACTACGCAGAATCGGTTCTTTTGCGCAGTTGCGACCATCAGAGATGAATGTAGTGGCTGAGAGACAAGGAGGGCATCGTCCGTTGGGTAGGCGTAGACGGGTAGATGGCAACATGACAGCGTATATGATGGTGATCAGCAGACAAAGGGCTTGACAGACTTCCTAAAATAAACGGTCGAACACCGGACCGCCAATTGATTATACCCAACTTTTGTTCGTGGCTGCGGCTCTGCAGTTAGCGGTAATTTGAAGCCACTGGGGGAAAATGTATACCTTGTTTTAATTTCACCCCAATATATCCCTTGGTCAGGTGGTGGTCCTGATCACCTAACCAATGTTGAAGGTATTCCCAAATTTGAAGAAAAAATGGCTCAAGTTTTTTGTACATGAATAATGTGACATCGGGAACGTCTTAGACTACCAGAGACTGTCGGCTTTTTTTTCGGGTAACTTCATGGAATAAAAAAAGCGAAACACAAAGATTTTTCAGCAGTGCAGTGAGTTACCAAGGCGGTGGTTCCCTGAGTCGTTGTTCGCCTTTATCATGGACCAAAAACCGTGAATGCAGAATTATTGTTTCAAATACCGTAAACACATCGGACTCGGTGGATGACTCTCTGGTCGAGGTCACGGATTTTGTATAAAAGTGGAGTTAGTATTGCCGCCGGCTAGCCGGTCGATTTCAAAAACTTGTTTAGCGCCCGCTGTCACGCTGCTCAAAGATCTCATTTTCGACTGACGGTAAAGTTTTGAAATGTCATATTTAGAGAGCAGCGAGCTGGTCATTAGCGGGCGCAGCTTCTGCATTCCCCGAGTTATTTGTGGCGGAGCACTGAGCGATTTAAAATTGGGAAGAGTTATATTCGGGCCATCGAACACGAGTCGAAGTTTGAAGGTACAGAAAGCGCCACAACGTAAAGAAACTCCGAATTCCGAAAATACAGTTTTCCAACAGCTATATCTCTTTCTTCCGCGTTCAGGTGCAGTTCAAGGCGATGAGACCACCTAGAGACAAAATAACCTATTGTCAGGCATGCAAGAGTTCGAACTAGATTGATACGCACCCCAGTCTTGTTTGGGATCATCGCAGATGACTTTGGTGCCTTCGCTGAACGGAATGGAGATGTAATCTTGATACACGGAAGTATGAGAGGACCGCTTACCAGTTCGCCCCTTCAGTGATGGCCGAGCAGCTTAACCCGACGTCCACATCGAGGCCAGAGAGGTCTAAGTTCACGAGGGTGGCCGCGGTGGAGGCGGCGCTGCTTTTGGAGGACACAACGGATTCGCAGCACAATGTGGAGTCCCTGGGCATAACCTGAGAAGGTGCATTACCGTTGGGCATGGCGACGGCGAGGTTCTGACGTTGAAATGAGGGTCAATAGTCAGTTGTATGCAAACATTCCAGTCGAGGAAGAGCTGCCTACAACAAGCACTGAAGCCAAAATAAAAGAGAGCTAGGAGAGCATATTGTCTTGAGAGAGAGCTTGCACAACAGAAGGATGTTTTCGAGCTAGGGTTGAGGGAGACCAGACCCGTCTTTTATAAGTATGTTTTCGCCCTACCATCCCGATGATCGCACACTGCAAATGGATTAAATGCCAGTTTACTGAATGTTCCTGCCCAGCGCAACGGAGATGTAGAGCTCATAGCACTTGTGAACATGAAAGACCATCTGTGGGGTAATCAATCTCGGAGTGATCCATAAAACCACCTGCATTTTTGTCTCACATCAAATGTAACCGAAAGCACCAGGGCGGCTGTCTAGAATGCCTGTGTTATGGATGGGACGGGCATATCGTCCTCTGTCGTTATGCTGGCGGCATATCGGTTGATTACGGTGAAAGGACTTTTACATGTGTGTTGTGGCCAGAAACTTGAACAGTGTCAAGGGCAGCAGTGTTCCGGCGAGGTGGCTGAACACCCGAAATTGGAAAACATGACAAAATTGGCATACATTGATCGGGGCAGACGTCGCAGACACTAATAGCAGGATGGCGATGTTTACGGGAACGAACTCGAAGTCGCAAGCTAGTCCGTGGCGCTCGATTAATCCAGAGTTAGCTTTAAGTTCCGCGACGGCGTGATCTATGAATTATGTGACTTTGTGGAATGGAAACGAAGCGATAATTAGAACACCATCGCGAATGGAGTTCGATGCGCAGTGCTAGCGCGCGCGCTGAATGGTGTGGTATGGTGGGTCAACGATTCGATCCTTATGCCATACATAGCGAGTGCTGAAATGGCGAGTTCTGAAGTTGGCTACATGCGTGGCTCGACGACACTCGACGCCGCTATGGCGACCTCGACCATTCCTTTCCAGGCATCCACTGTGATAGTAGCGGCATCGCCACCAGCGAACACAGCTCCATCTCGCGCACGGTATTCGAGGGGGGGCTGATATCTCAGTGCGCGCCGTCACATGCATTTCGGTAGTGCCGAGATCGATAAGCCTGTGCGATGTCAGAAACTGCGCCCTCCACCCAAATTCAGCGCTACGTTCAATCCTTTACTCACCGCGTTTGCAGCCGGTGGAGGAAGAGGAAAATTACCAATTGGAGGGGTAAGATAAGATGGCAGGCAGGATACTACAAAAGAGGATGACAAAAGAAGAAAAGAAGGCGAATAACAGAAAGCCGCAGCAGGAGTGGTGGGGATGTTGCGCACACCTCCGCTCTGCGTCCGCCCGCCATCGTGCGCACGCGCCGTGGGAATCCGCTGCCAAGTCCTGCCACCTGTGCGCAAGATCGTTTCGTGAAGCGGCCGTCCATGCTCGAGTCAAGCTATGACAGCAGTATCTTGTGGAATGTGCGCAGCTCTGCCGTGCTGTGGCATGTGCGGAGTTCGGAGCCTCCGTGGGCGGCCGTGTGTCGGTGGCTTTGGGCCGTGTCTATGGGCCGTTGGCTGCGCGTATCAGCACATAGACCCGCAGCCGCGCACGTATCCGTCGGGGCTCATAGAGCCGCAGCGCGAGTACGACTTGAAGCTCACCGAGCGGCGCGTTTCAGGGACGGTTGCACCACCGTGCCTCGCGTTGTGTGCTGTTGCGAGGCGCCGGGGGTACAAGCAGCCGTGAAGGCACTACGGAGCGAGTGGTAGGAGGCAGGTCGAGGTAGAAGAGACTGTCGCCCTCCGCCCCGATGTAAAAGTCAGACGAGGAATGTGGATCGCCAGCGATGCAGAAGAACATCTCAGTATCGACAGCGGCAAAGGGGAGAGAAGGCGGACTAAACGGCCCCGAGGTAGAAGCGCGAAGAGCGAGCAAAAGGAGCGTACTGAGCACGCATCAGTGGCGCGTAGGTACGGATGCCCCAAGAAACCGTGGGCAAAAACGGAGGTACGCACTTACGACACGACGAGGCCGTCGCCAAATCCCGTTCTCGAGATTCCAAAAGACTCCACCGCCACACCCAACCCAACAAGAGGGAAAAGAGACAGAAAGCGAGGCGGGCGACACACACCTTCCATGCCCCTGCCCATCCCTACTCAACGACACCCGCGAACAGACGCGCGAAAGGGTGTCCCATGCTCTTCATCCCGTAGCCATTTGAATTCAATGGCGCTGCTGCAGGAGGTGAACCGGTGAATTTTCAGCTCAGCGTTTGCGTTTGGGTCGCTGAGGATGTCGCTGTGAGTTCTGAATGTATCGGATTGTAGTCGAAATTGGCGGAGAGGAATACGCGGAAGGAGAAGATGTGCTGTTGTCGCTGCATATACTTGTGCTGCTGTCCACGCCGCCGTGTCGGTCGGAGAGGATGTAGGAAGAGGAAGAGAGGAAGAAACGGTGAGAAGCTGTGTGGGGGGAGAGGAGAAGACTGTGAGGCACACACCGCGTCATGTGACGCGCCCTATGGTCTGGGCGCGGGTTTTCCCGACGGGTTGTATTTGACTTTTTTGAACGTCGGAACTCGTTCCGGATGCCAATTCGGGGTCTCTGGGACGGGTTGTTTTCACTCCGGAAAAAGCGATGTTTCGGGGCTCTCGATAACATTCCTGATACCTTAAGTGAACAGATACCCTTCAATCTGTTCCAGAAACAAAAGGTTTCTGGAGCACAGAGACCGTTCCCTAAATCGTTAGGTTTCAGGCCGCCGAGGCTTCCAATTAGACATTTGGGGGGTTTCTCAAAAAGGGGGGTTGCCGCTGGAATCAGGGTTTACAACACACGAGGTACGATTCAGAGTGAAGTATGTTGTAGCGTCTGTTGATAAGAGACTAATCAAGGTTTCCAAATAGAATTACTTATCCTGAATAAACCGCTCCTGCGAGAGCGACGTGATATTGATATTTATACGGGTGCAAGGGCTGGCTGGCACTAGAATAGAGGCAGTGCTTCCAATCTTACAGCTGTAACTACCCCCGCACCGCGCTTTCGGAGAGGAATGGAGAGTTGCAACTTACCGATGCGGTTTTTACGGTGTGGGCGGAAGCAGATCAGTGTTTCGCATTGCTCGGTCGCATCTTCCGCCTATCAGAATTTGAAGGAAAAATCAGGGTTGCGGGTAGAACTGATTGTCGCCACAGCGGGAGAAAGTGAGTTGTTGAATAGATGCTAGTTCCCTTGCCGGAAACGAAAGTACACGGGGCTGCCGCAAATCCAAGGACAGCCGCAGATATCTTTTTAGAGTCGTCTTAAATGGAGACTGCACGGAGAAACGCCAGGCAAGTCACCAAATTTTGCATCAGAACTTCTACCAGGCTTAGAATCTCAAAGATGAAAGGCTGCATCCGAAGCACACAGAGTTAGATGTCTCAGTGAAGTAACCGAGGACTTACACCATGATGTACCGTGACATCTTTCATAAAATCAAACCTCCTGGCTGGACTTTCATCCACTGCCAGGTTGTAAAAAGAAACCAATAGGAGACGGCCGCACATCATGACGTTCAGGGAGTAGGAAAAAACTGCTTAGGAGCGATATCAGATCAGGGCCAGAGTAGTGCACATTCCACTAAGTTCACCGGGTGATTCCGCGAGTGTGTGAGCAGTGAACGAATTCACTCGCACAGAATTTTGGCAGGTTCCGGGAAGGTCAGCATCCTCACCGAAGCCATGCAAAGGCAAAGACGAGACAAAAATAGCAGTCTATCTCCCCCGGCTGCATGCAGAAGGATGTTAGGGAAGAAATGGTATTAGTCAGATACTGTATTGTACTGGATGCTCAAAATATATCGGGCACTGTCCAAGGCACACCCAAGGACCAAGGTCATTAGGGAAGATGGAATTGGAAACCGAAAAGAAGGCCGCGAGAAGTGAACCAGATTTGCGACAAGCAACGACTTGATTGATCAGATTCTGATAAAACCACTTAGGAGTCATTGGCCGATAAATTGGCTGCCGTTCATTTTTTTTTCACTTGGCATTCGCAGCATGAATATGTAGCGTTTTTCGAACGTTGTGACAAGCCAGGAACTTGAACATGGATTGGCCAGCAAATACTGGACGAGAAGGTTTAGTACCAAGTGCTGTAGTCCCGTCGCCAGAAGCGCCGATTCAGCATCACATGGGTAGTAGCCTTCTTCGTCACCTCGTTACTTCGCTTCTTTTTCTGAAACCTCGTCACATTGATCGCATTTAGGGAAAGTTCGTTACTTCCGATGATTTTCTGTGAAAGCTCATGAGGTGAGTAGATTAATTAACCGTACTATTAAGATTTACTGCCCAATTCGTTGGGGAGTGTTTGGTTCCATCTCCTTCGAGCTCGCCCCATCGCGCAATCTCTGCTGCTCAGCTCAAACCTCAACAGCTTTCATTCACCATCATTCTCCCACAGACTTGCCGTTTTGGGACCACTGCTGTGTGTTTCATTTTTCCGGAATCTCACGGGTGGGACTGCGATCTGTCGACTTCAGGATGGCTGAAGCTGACGAAACCTTGCCGCGGTGCCTCGCGTGGGACACACACCCAAATTCTTGAACTGCGGCTTCGGAAATGAATCCAAATACGGGTGACTTGGTGTTGCAGCCACATCTCGCGGTTCCACAGCCTTCAACTGCTGTTGAAAATCTCCCCCATTCGGAACATTCCTTCTAGCTCGGCGTAGCACTTGCGTAGTACGGCACGAAGTTCTTCAAACTGCGGTCACGTATGTGGTCTATCCAATATAAAACTGGGGGTTCTGGCCACCAGATACCATTCAAATACCTTCGCCTTTCAATGACTTCCATCAATAAAATTCGCTTGCTCGGGCATTGTCAGGGTCTTGTCTGTTCCTCAAGCCCTCAAGGCACCCAAATTCTCATCAAATAAATCTCGTATTCTGTGCCCCCGCATCCCGCTGAACATCTCTTTTTCTCGCAAACTGAGTTCATTTCCTGACCATGCACCTGGGTTCAATTCTTGCCTCCTGCCATGCCATTGCCTGGGTCAAACTTATTGCACCACAATTGGATTTCTTTGGAGAGCCTCAACATCACTTGCTAGTGGCGATCCATTGGAACATCGTAAATCAGGCAGCAAGTCATGCATTTTTTTGTCTGAACCCACAATAGCTTGGAGGTCCTATGTGCCTGACTTCTTTTCGATTACTGGATGAGGGATAACAATCTTTGATTCTCCCGGCAGTGAGCAGATTTCTGATTTCTGTCTCCAGGTCTTTACTTTACCTATTGACACATGTACGGGACTTTCTGTTTGACTTTATGTTGTGTAAAATTTATTCGTGTTCTTCTTTTCCTTTTGTCGCCCCGCAAGATTACTTAAACTGCCGAAGCGAAGCGAAGGCACCTCTTGTTCTAATGAAAGTTCGTGAGCTTACAGTTCATCTGATGTTGAACATCCCGTGACACATTCGACCTTTTGCTTCTACCACTACCACGACCATCGCGCCTGCGCAAGGAATCCGCGGGATCAGCGGCAACGCGCGCCGACATCCAAGACACTGTGGTGCGTGTATGACACTCCCTTCCATGCTGCATACCTGCCATGGAAAAAAACTCGCGCCGTGAGGGAAGCAGGATCGACACCTTCATCCAGAATCATGCAGGAATAGGGCGGGCGATTTTTTATTCAGTATGGTAAGGCCAATTCTTCAGTAAGTGTTTTTGGTATTCCATGACTTGCGTGATGCACGGCCTCAGGCAAACGCGGCACGAGGCGCAGGGCTGGAATTGTACGTATGGACATCGTAGGCGCCGGTGTCGCGCTTGAATCAATAGCTTCTGCGCCTCGCATCGCGCCACAGCGACTTGGCAGTGGCGCGCGCTGGAGACCCGTCTTCTACTCCGTGCAGCAGTGCTTGCTCCTTGGCACCGTGCTTGATAAATGGCCGACGCAGCATCCATACTAAGTAATCATAATCTGGAACTCATCTACCTTACATATTCTCGCACCTACATGTATTTCAACGCTGCAATTGCATATCCGTTAGACCGTTGTATTCCCAATGAAAACTCGAACCTCTATCTCACTCCCCCACTGGTAGTTTGCGGCACAGTGGTAAGAGGATGTTCAACGTACATAAAGTGGCGAAATTTCAGTGAGCTAACGAGAAGTGACGAGCTTAGGCTGGAATTTCACTGAACTCACGAACATTCATTGAATGCCATCAAACCGACGAATTTAACCGAAGTAACGAAGTGACGAATTTGTTATGGAGTTTGTCAAGACCAAGGAGTCAAAGATCTTGGACATTTCTCCTTGTAATGAGTGAATAATTGTGGGGTTCTTTGAAGAAAATTTCTCCTAGATCTTCCTTGTAGGCTTAGCCCAAACTTGTATAGCATTCCGCGACCCAATGCTGGAACTTTTTTTGGAAGTGTTAGGGCAACCTGAAGCACAGAGGAAGACATATCGGCTCAAGGATCATCTCTGGCCAGTTTTGGACTGCAGTTGGTTTTTCAATGGGAAAATTTGAGGGTGTACAGTAGTCAGTCATTTTTGTAGCTTGTGATGGGGTGCTTCTGATGCTGATGGTAGAAGAAAAATGGATAGCTGGCTTACCGCGCAGTGAGCTACTTATTAGATTATATACTAAGAATAGGCTTCAAACAACTCTACAGAAACTGAACAACGTCCGCAGCGCTGGCGTTGAATAGTTGATCCGGCGGTGTTCGGATGCAGATCAAGCAATATCCGTTACACCCACGCTCCGATCCGGCCTACGATTCCGCCACTCATCGCCCACCAGGCGGTGCATCTCTATAACAAATGAGGTATGAGTTTAATTGTTATAATGTCTGTTTATAAGAGACTAGCCCCACAGCGGCGCCACGTCTTTCGCGTGGTCGAGGAAGAAGTTGAAGCGCGGCGGGGAGGTGCACGCGGTCCGTGAGTAGTAAGTGCGTTTCATCCTGGCACTTGTGCAGCGAGGGCGTGCGCGACTCGATGACAATCTCGTTCCCGTCGGCCCATACGACAATGTGCACGTCCTGAAGCGATGGTGCCGCTACGTAATCCCGCGACGATGAACTGGAAAACAGATCGGCGGTGTAGGGAAAGTCGGCAGGAGTGTGCACAAGGAGCATAGCGCCAGACTAGGGGGGATTGGCCAGTAGTAGCTTAACAGCCTCGTGCTAAAAATGCTGTCAAGTGTTGTTGTGTTGTGCTGTGCTGTGATTTTGGGGTGCAGGCTTCCGGGCGCTAAGAGAGTGGGAAAGCGAAGACGGTTAACAATCCATCAACGGAGGCTATTAAAAGAAAAAAAATTGGCAGGAGTTCCCCGTTCATTCCATTTGTCACGTATAATAAAACAAGGCACACGAATAAATAATTTAGAAAAAAAATACATCCCTCATCGCACCAACTTCTACGACCGACAATGACCCAAGAAACAGTTTTCGAAATCTCTGACTAGACAAGCAAAATAAATTTTCGCTTGTATTAGACTCATTTTTAGGGCCATTTAGGGCTTCAAAAAATTGAGTGTTCACTTGCCCAGTGTTACCATCACCGGTACCCCAAGTGTTCAGTTCAGTGGACCGCGTTACACGTTACATGAATACGTGGTCAAAATGATACAGTGATACGAAATCAGTAGTAGGACAAGTAATAATAGGTTTGAATAGGTTACCCTGCCTTGGTGGATATCATACAGAACCCTGATGGATGCCTCAGATGATAGATATCTCGTGCGATGGACATGTTGAACCGGCTTTATCCGGTCGGACAGCGTTAAATATAGCTCGACAACGTCGGATACCTTTGGATGCCATAAGATAGATATATTGCCGAAATACCGTTCCCATGGTTGTGGAACCGATCAGTGACATTCGCGTGGAACCAATCATCTATATTCTTCTATATTGTGGGTCGTGACCGCCGGGGAACGGCACATGTTCCAGAACAACGTTTTTCGGGCGTTTGTGGCCTCAGTATGCTCTGGAATTGCGCCCGAAAGGCGTACCCATCTGTGTGAGATGAGCAGCGTCTTTGAAGTCTACAGAGGCCAGAAAAGAAGGCTTGACGTGCGTCGAATCAGAAAGGAGATACCCGTAGCTATGGAGTGCATCTGTTACCGCCTCTCCGGATATCGACATCGCTCCCTGCGATGCCGACATATGGTTACTTGGTTCTCCACATCAGATCCATAAAAAAGACGTGCAAAAATAGTATAAGAATCTGGGAGCGTGAGCCAAACCTCAGAACTTCGTTCCCATTCCACCTTCACCAAGCCCAGGACAGGTTCCCTTTTTTACGCTCCTCCCTTCTTTGACTTTACACGCTTGACGCTCACTTGAACCGTTCAACCCTCCTCATCTATCCAAAAATGCTATCTGCAAAGATGCTGTCCACTGTGGTCTTGATGGCTCTCTCTATGACCGCCCGTGTCTCCGCGCACGGTGGTATGCTCCATTTTTATTCACAATTCTGTATGCACAAGCTAACTGTTATATCAGGGGTCTCGCCTGCTCTCGGAGTTACTGGCACCTTCACGAAGGCTGACGTTCAGCGCGTCGTCGCCGGGTCCGACTGTGGGAAGACAAATGTCGCCGCCACTATTGACTCCTCGACCGCCGTTCCTGCCGACCCCACCACCGGAAGCTTCTCCGTCACCGGCAACAGCTTCGACCCGTATGTCTCCTTATTGATTTCATGCTTTGCCTTGATACTTATTCATGTTGTACTTCAGCGGAGCTGACGGTTCCCTCTCCGTTTCCGCCCTGGTTGACCCCACTGGCACCGGCAAGTCCTTCACTGGGACTGTAGACGTTACCACCAACGGCAATGCTGTAAGCTCAAGCTAGACCTTCCCTTGCACTTGTGCTAACTAAATACCCAATATTCAGGTCCAAACCGCTTCGACATCGACGCAACCCATCGTCGCTGCCCTCCCGGCCGGCACGAAGTGCACCGGTGGTGCGGCAGGCAACCTTTGCCTCGTCGTAATTCGCTCACTCCTCCTCATCGTCGTCTTCGCTCACCCAATTCTTTATCCAGGCGTTCAAGACTACTGCAGGATTCCAGAACTGCGTCGTCGTATCCCAGGGCGCTGCGTCCAACGCAACTGCTGCCGCCGGAACCGCCGCCGCCGGAACCGCCGCTGCTGGAACTGACGCCGCCGCTGCTGGAGCCGCTGGTGCCGCCGGCGCTGGTACTTATTCTACCTGACTCAGTCTTAGCCTCATGCTGATTTTTTTATACAGCTGCTGCCGCCTCCCCCCCCTGCTGCGGCCGGCACCGCGGTTGCCGCCACCGCCTCTGGCGCCGCGAAAGTCAAAAAGGTCAAAGGCGCAAAGGGGGCAAAGAAGGGGGCAAAGAAGGGGGCAAAGAAGGGAGCGAAGAAGGGAGGAAAGAAGGCCGCCGCTGCTGCCGCTGCCGCTACCGACACCGCTGCTGCTGCTGCTGACACTGCTGCTGCTGCTGCTGACACCGCAGCTGCCGCTGCTGATACCGCTCCCGCCGCTGCCGCCACTCCCGCCGCCGCCGCCTCCAAGCGCGCCGTCGTGCGTCCCTTCTCTTCTTCTACTGTGCGGCTCCCTTCTCACCTTTCCTTTCTAGGGATCCCGCGCCGCCCGTGCTGCCCGTGCTGGTGTCTTCGCATGAGGATAGATAGGATATGTTCCGAACGTCTCGTGTTAGAAGGGTTTTCGAGAAAAAATGTTCCTGGGACTCTGCTCTTTCGTACTCGATGTGCGATGTGCGGAAGAGCGCGGGTCTTTGGCCATAGTCGCTATTTTGTAATCGCGTACACTTGATTATAACAGCGTAGCCGAATTTCTTATCGTGCTGGGTTTCATGTCGTTAACGACATTAGATATCGAGCCGACGCAAGATGCGGGCATGTGCAAATTTGATGGTCTGTGGAAATGGCTAATTTTACTCTGCACTCAGTCAGGTGTTAGGGCGCCGAGAGGAAGTCAGCCTCGCGATATCAAGCTGGAGGAAGAAAGAACGAACATCGGGTTTAGTGACTTCATTGGTTACCGAGCGGACGCAAGGTGCGGGTATTTAAAAAATTGATGGTCTGTAGAAATGGCTAATTTTACTCGTCGTTAGGGCATCGAGAGAAAGTCAGCCTCGCAATATCAAGTTGGAGGGTGAAAGAACGAACATCGGATTTAGCAGCTTCATCGGCCGTCGGAACTCTTTCTGTTTCTGGTCTTCAACGACTCATAGAACCAAAAGAATCAACTCGAAAAGTAGACGGCAAGCAAGGCAATACAAGCCAGCGGATGCGAGACGAGGTGAACGAGCTATACAAAGTACGGAGTAATGGAGAAAAAGAGTTACACCTGCAAATTCCTTCCAGCTCTGTGTTCCAGCTATGAAAAGTGTGGGTACCGAAACGTAAAAACCGCTTCTGAAGCACCCGATCCCCCAAGGTCGAGAGCACAAGAGCGCAACTTGAAATCCCGAAGGAGCGCGGCTCTTGCGGTGCCTGTAGGGTGTCCTGTAGGCGGAGTGAGGGAGAGGGCGAAAGCAGCGTGGAGATGGGGTGCGACAGTGGCGCATGCAGTTCATGGGAATGGCGGTGAGCAGGGCGTACGGAGGAGTCGAATGATAGGTAGGGTACGGCATGGGCGATGCGTAGGCTTGCGCATAAGGGCGGACGGTTCTATGGTGTGGGGACGCCGTGTCGTTGGTCCAAAGGTGATCGAATGCGATGGGCGAGCAATGAGGTTACCAAGGGGGAGCATGTGTGGACTCCGTGGGCGGGCGGCAACGGGACGGTGCGAGACGGGCGTCGTGGATGGTGTCGATTGCAGCACGGACGCGAGTTATGATGTACCTGATGGGCCCTCCGCTCGTCTCCAGGCAGAGTGAGGTCGGTGGTAAATAGCAGAGGCAGAGAGCAAGGGAGGCGGTGCGGGAGATGGGGGGGCAGACGCAAGGTGTACGCGCGAGGGAATGGTGGTACCAGTCATACTGGTGTGCGCGCCGTCATGGTATCGAGCGGGTAGATGTAACGCGGCATTGGCGCTGCTTGAGCTTCCGCGGGAGAGGGGTATGCGCGGGGGGTGCAGCACGTGGTGTCGGTGTGCGGCAGAGGGCGTAACGGCGGTGCTGAGTTGCTGGTAGTCGCAGGGGAAGTCCGATGCAAGCGTTACGGTTGAAGGCGATGCCAGCGAACGGGAGGATGTGTGGAATGCGCTGGAGTGCACGGGCGTCGTACTTACTATACTGCAGAGGCGCGTCATGGACGCGGGACGAGATTTCTTATTGGCCAGGGTGCTGGAGGTGAAAGAAAATCTTAGTAAATTCACGAAGATAGAGGATGAGTAGAGGGAAAGAAGAGGATGGGAAGTGAGGGTATGGGCAAGAAGACTAGGACAGAACGTACTTTGTGAGGTCCCTTCCCAAGTCTTCGCTTGTCATCGTCTGGGAGGAATGCGGCAGCGTTGGTAGAAGTGGGCGGGGCGGCGCTATCACGTCTGAATACGCGCGCTGTAGGCAGGTGTGGTGAAAGCGGCAGAGGTGAGGCTATGAGGGCGACGGCGGCGGTGGCGGCGAGAGAGAGGTAGAGATACGGGCGAGAGAAGAGAGGGCGGTGAGCGGCATGAGCAGCAGCGGTAGCGGCGTGAATGAGCGGGGCGGTGGCGTTGAGCGGGTTGCATGCCGGAGACGTGCAGCGGGGTGAGGGCGGGCGGCGGTGGCGTGCAGGTCGACGCGAATGGTTGTTTGGTCCTCTTGTGACGTGCCGTCCCTAAGCCGAACACGCGCAAACAAACGCGTCGCGTGGAGGCGGCGGCGGCGCTGAAGAAGAGAAATAGGGTCTGCTGGTAGACCGAGTTGGTGTCAAGGTCGTGCCGGGTGAGTGTCGAGCCGTGCAGTGTAATATGGATGTAGAATGAATATAAATGTCCCTAGGTGTAGAAGAATCAGTAAGGTCAATAAAATAAGAAACTCAGCTCAATCTCGATGTAATGACGGTGGATTCGCGCGAAAGTACTCAGAAAAGTCGATTGTGCGAGGTGGTGGTACGAAACAAAGAGAGAAGATGCCGTGATGTACAAATAAATAATGATGGTGCGTATGTAAAAGTCCGTGGGGAAAGCCGCTGCTAGGAATCCAACTTTTGTCCTCCAAACCATCCGGGAACAACGCAAAGACATAATAGGGAGATACTCGCTGCCCCGCTCAGCGCCGTGTGGGTGCCCAAGCCACATCGGGATCAATCCCCGGCGTAGTCCGAGAAGCCCGAAGTGGTTTGAACCGTCGCGTTGGCGGTACGTAGTGTAGGAAAAACAAATGTCTGTAAGAAATGCGATAGATAATCATAAAAATAGGGGAATGAGTGTAAGAACTCAATATGAAGTGTTTCCGGTGTGGCCAAAGAAATGTGCTGTATGTTTGGAGGAAAACAGCTCGGCTGTAAAATCTGTGCAAATGTGTTTGTGCAACCACGTAGTGATTTGACAATGGAATTGAGTACAAAAGATGCTATAGAGGTCAAATAGTCAGTAAAGGTGTATGCAGAGGATGAAACAAAATAATAGAAGATCTTGTCAATAAATGTAGGCCGCGCTTGAAATGCATGTGAAGGGTCTTGGCGACGAGCGGGCCAAGTCACCCTTCCACAGCGCACCAGGAATATACATGCAAAAATATCAAAATTTATTGTGCTAGAAGCGTTTGCAACCGATCCCAACGAGCTGGGCCAGAAGGAGGCTAGTGTCTAACCGCGTGAAAATCCTTCTGGTGATGCGATCGGCTGGCGATGCCCGCCACCGGCGACGCGCAGGAAAGTAGCAAAGACAGTGTAAGCCCTTGTCCCTTCGCTGTCATTCAATATTAGACTATCGCTACGGAAAAATATTGCGTAGAGTAATGCACCAGCAACCACAGAAACACCTGCGCTCAACAGGTACAGCTCCTTACTCTGCATCCTCATAACCCGGGGGCGACTGCTCCGCCACCAACCGCTGAACCTGTTCCCGTAGGTCTTGCAGTTCCTGCAAGACGGCCGGATCTGAGGTTACCGCCCCAGTGGTGGCAGGAGCCCGTGCACCCCGCGGTCTTGACCGTGACGATGTTGCCGACGATTCGCTGGCAGCAGTGCCCGGTGAGAGCTGGAGTCCGCGCTCGGTTTGAACGAGTTCATCGGAAGTAGTCGGGAGGTTGCTAAAGCGATGCGCGGCGGCGGTTTGAGCGCGTTTCATAGAGGATAAAGAGCGTGGTAGATGGTTGGGGGTATCTGAATCTTTGCCTTGGGTAGGATCATCGACGACGAAGGAGAGCGGAGGGTGAGCTACGGGGGCCCGCGAGGTGTCTGTGAAAGGTTCTGCGGTTTGTGTTTCTTGCTGATGACGGCGGCGATAAATGATGAAGGCAGCGGCAATAAGTATTGCGACACCTCCAATTACACCACCTGCAATAGGCCCGGCCTCATTTTTCTTCAAAGGTTGCGAATTCATAGAGCTTGTAGCGGACGGAGCCCCGGAGCTCGTCGAGCTAGCAATGGAAGAGGACGCAGATGCGATCGAATTGGGTGCACCTTGCCAGAGGAAAAATTCAGCGAAACAAAAGAAAACTTGGCCAAAACCGACCTGTTCCTCCTGCTAACGTAGATAGTTCAGCAAATCCCACCGAGGGAGGATTCTGACGAAAAACAGAGTAAATGTTCTGCTTCAGAAATATTCGCCTCGCGTCAGTTTCCCTTCGCATGATCTGCACGGAATTACCCACCAGAAACGCAACGCCAAAGATCCAGCCCGGAGAACCCGGGGTAGGCGTTTGACCGGTTATTGCTCCGACGCACTGAGAAGAGCTCCCTGTGGGACCGAAGTTCACATCCGTCGAATTGATTGGCCATGATCGACCTCCGAACGATACAGTCAGGTTGAAAGTAGTATTGCAAGCTGTAAGGACATTTATCACAGTCAATCCCGGAAACTGATACCACATACGAAATTGATAAACCCCTGGGTTACCGGGGAGCTCACTGGCGCCATGTACCGTGCTCCACATAGCTTTGACGTCTGCTGCCGGCCCTATTATAGGTTCGGACGCAGTGTCGAGAAAGGCTAGCGTTGCGTTCTTCGTGAGGCTTATGGACTTGCCTTGCATCGTGATAGCTAGACAACTTCAGTTTAATGGACGGAAAAAAGAGACCGAATCCATACACGAAACATTGAGAGACCAAAACCCCGTATTGTCGCCCGTTAAGTCATGAAATTCGATATCGCCGGAATAAAATGATGTGTTGGTTCCTCCGAAGGTGAATACACCCCCAGGTACGGATTGGTCCTGCTGAACCAGTCCGGAGCCGCGGGCTAACCAGAACCCGAATTCTGGAGACGTAGCTTCATTTCCTGAGATGACGGCTTGCCAGAACGGCGTCTTAGTAGTCTGCGCAATTTGGGCGAAACCGAGACCGAGCAAACCAGAGATGGGATTGGAGAAGAAGTTGTCAGTGGTCTCAGTCACTTGCACTGTTGAACGAAAGTGTGAACAGCATCGGGAGACGAGGATAGTGTACGTACGAAAGGCGGCATTCGAAATGGTATACGACCCCAACGTCATCGTGTCTGTGAAAGTATACCCTTGACCGGAACCCCCAGTGCTAAAGGTAAGCGTAGTGGGACCGGTTGAAATGTTCACAGCCGTCGATGACTTGTTGGCATCGTAGGTAACGTCCGTAGGGCACCCGACAATGCAGGACTTTCCCGCGACCATTACATCGGCGAGACTTATATCCACTAGCATGTTGAAAGTCTGGGGACTGCAGATGGCTCGTCAAATTCATTTTGCGATGTAAGAGGAGCACTCACGGCGTGCCCACCTCGAGAGACGTGTAATATACGGTCTCACTTTCCTGGGATGTTTGTCAGTTACTGCCATCGCTTGAATTTATCTCTCTTACCAGATCGGTGAGATTAAAGTCTTCGGACAGCCCTCGGCGCAGATTTGGTGGGACATTAGCAAGGTGAGCGAAGGAAGCTCCTGCCAGTCCGCGCGTAACGGCGGTAGAGTGCTGCCGCGGCGTCCGAGCAAGCACCGTTCGTGAAAAGGGGACGTGACGGGGCCAAGCATGAATCGCAGGAATGAACGCGAAGAATGCGAATGCTATCAGGCCCCTGGGTACCATGCGGGATCTAATAAACAAAGAACTCCTCAGTCACTGTTAGAGTAGAAACACTCATGTATCAAACCTAATGAACAAAGAATTACGGTAAGGTACTAATTAAAGTGAGACATGGTACAACAGTAACGTACCTCCTTAGTTACTGTTAGGGTAGAGAGACTGAGGAGGCGTGTACGACGAGTCTCGGTATAAGTGTAGCTAGCGCGTCCAATACCGCGTCCAATAGAATCAAGATCAACAAATAGAAGAGAAGACAAAAGATAGATGAAAGACGAGCTCCGTGATGGTGGCGTAACTCCATCCCTCCCTCGACTCATTAGAGAGCGAGAGAATAATGAAGTGAAGATGAGCCATGCCACTCGTGCAACAGGAGCAATAAAGCAAGGTCCATTGAGGCTGGGCGGAGGGTGAGAAGTTCGCAGCAGTGTTCCCATACTATTAGGCAATTAGAAAAGCCCGTTTTGGCGAATTCCGTTGCCAGGGGTCGCTAAAAATGTCCCTCTGGACGGTCCGAAAACTGCTAGTTAAGGGGTACCGGCCGGAGAATTCCGAGACACCTGCTAGGGGGGGGGGGGAGTCCCAGGTCACCTTAATTCACTTTTTGGACTTTGCTCATAACCTCGACCGGGCTTGATACTGATGGCGGTGGGCGAAAATATCAAAATAGAGAGAACCACGCTCCTCACTATCCTCTCCATGCTCCCAACTGGGACGAGTGAGGACAACCTACACTGATGGGCATCTGCCTTGACCTCACGCGCTGCCGCTGCCGTTGCTCCATGCACTGTTGCCCTAGTGGAGGGTGATTTCGGGAGCTCCCGAACCTTTCTTCGTCCCACTAGGGCTCCAACCCTTTGTTTTCCGTGTATGGATCTAGGCACAGCAAACTTAAACTGTTAGAAAACGTTTTAAACAGTTCATACACGGTATCAGAAGTACTGATTTGGACCTGGCAATACTCAGCCTCCGAGCTGCCAGGTAACCTTGCCTGCGATTTTCTTCGTGTTTCAGTTCGATATATCGATGAAATTCATTTTAGAATCGTGTATACACCTATCCTCGAGTGACCAAGATACTTGCGAATGGTGCTGTGAACCCGAACTCGGAAATGATAGTCCTGGATGAAGTGGTATAGCGACACCGGGGTCGAAGAGGTCAATGACCAATGCTGTTAGGTTGAAGTCAAACCTGCTCAAGAAGGCAAGCGAGCAAGCACTGCGCAACGCGCCGAGTCAGGAACCACTAGAGGAACTAGGTACGAGTTAAATTGTTGTAGTGTCTGTTTATAAGAGACTAATGCAGGCATGGTATTGAGAGTAGCTTCCAAGATCTCAGGCACAGCACCAGCCACAAATTCAGCCGGGATTATGTTTGGTAAATGCGCTGTGAGTGCTCCAATTTTCCAACTGTTTGAACCGTGTAAAAAAGAATGGTGGGACCGTCTCACCATTCAAGCCAATTAATTCACCGCTCCGTTCTGTGATACAAAACAGGTGGCTATGCGCAAGTAGTCACTTTTGTACCACAGAACGGAGCGGCAACTTAATAGACACCCAAAGTACCGCGAACTGACCACGACCTCTTCCAGAACTCTTCGCATCTGCCAACAACAATGCTTCATCTTCTCTCTTAATACATACCCGCATGCATACTGGCGGCGTGTCGAATTTCCCGATTACTTACCGTTCCTTCTGATCCTGATTTTCTTCAAAGTCAAAAGATTGGGGGAAGGTTGAATACAATCTCGGAGCGATGGCATCTCAGCTCAATGCCAGGTGCGCCAAGTCACCGATATTTAGCCACAAGAGCGACGTTATGGACAGATAAAGCCTGCTCACTTCTGCTGGGCTGAAACAGTCGAAAATGAACTTTCTCAGCTGTCTACTTGCCTTCCTAGCTACGGCAGCCGCCGCCGCGGTATCTGCCCTCTCCCTCTCAAAGAAACAACACCCGCTCGGGACGGCATCCTTCAGCGGCATCAACTTTGGCTATTACTACACCTTTTCGGCGGAGGACGGGGACGCCGTCACATACACCAACCTGGATGACGGGGAGTACAGCATGCAGTGGACCGATAACAGCGGCTACTTTATTGGCGGCAAGGGGTGGAATCCCGGCTCTGCTCAGTCAGTTTTTTCCCCGTCCTAATTCTTCGTGCGCATTCGCTCACCAAACCAATCCCCGCCGTAGGCAGATCTTCTTCGATTTCTTCAATATCACGGGCTACCTAGCTCCCCCCAATGGCAATAATTCCTTATCAATCTACGGCTGGACCACAGACCCTCTCGTCGAGTACCGCATCATCGAAAACCTCGCCAATGATGTCAATCCTGCTCTCGGCCTCACGCTACAAGGCACCGTCACCTCCGACGGTTCGGTATACCAGATTTACGAGACTCGGCGCGTAAACGCCACGTCAATCACAGGCATCGCTACCTTCAGCCAGTATTGGAGCATCCGCCAAAGTACCCGCAGCACTGGCTTCGTCACCATTGCGAACCACTTTAACGCGTGGGCCGCCGCGGGGATGCCGCTGGGGGAATTGGGCTACCAGATTGTCGCGACGGAGGGACACAGCGGCAACGGCTCCGCGAAGGTTTACGTCGGATCCAAGCCCGCCGGCCCCGTGAGTCACTTGTTCTGGTTGTCAAGCCTGTATCTAACGTCTGTCGGGCTTCAGTGCGCCGCGGAATATGCGCAATGCGGCGGCGAAGGGTTCGTCGGCCCGACTTGCTGTGTTTCCGACACAACCTGCGTTGTGGAGAACGAGTTTTACTCTCAGTGCTTGTCTTAGGGTCTTGTGGGGGTCTTGGATAATTTGTGATCTGTATCTGATCCAACTCGTGTTATTATGAAAATGCCATGTCTTCAGTGAAATCGAAGCGCAAAAGCAACCCACCTGAAGGAGTCAAAGGCTAGGTGGAAAGAATCCATCGTCCACCGAAGTGCGAAAGAAACGCCAACAACATAAAGCAGCAGGTGCCAGTCACCGAGTCAATCACAAATTCTGCTGTGATACTGAAGTGAAACCGGATTAGACAAGCATATCCAACATTTCCGTCGGTATATGGACCATAACCCACGAACACTGGACGCTCGCACATGCCGCTGCTCGCGACAACACGCAGTTCTCCAATACTACCTCCGGGCATTGCAATATCTATCGAGCCAATTCCAAGATGCTGAACGCCGAGTCCAAGGCGTCAATCTTTCTCGAAACGGATTACAGTGGCTGTAGTGTGTGCACATCACATTCGTTCAACCCGACCAGGCCCATTAAGTAGTCCCGCGCACCCACACTTCGACTTTCAGTTCAAAATTTCACATGACACCTCGGTGGACTTCACATCATATTACAACACTGGCAAAAATCTGGTCCACATCGGCCTCGGCATGCTATACTCCCCAAACATCGCCAAGTGCATTTCGCCACAGGCCCGCTACCCGGCAGGAGACGAAGAGGCGTCGGAAGACGATGCCGCAAGGGCGAAGGATGGCTTGTGGGATACATACACTCCCATCGGAGAATATGCCATCCCGATCCCGTCTTCCAAGTGGGAACACCAGATGACACTACAGGTAACTGTACCGATTACTGTCGTAGACCACGCTGCACCTGCACATTCGTTTGCGCAAAACTCATGCCGGGTGCACCGGTCCCCGTCCTACGCAGCGGGATGCAGCTCGGCATGCCCGCCTCGTTCCCGGATGCGGTACCGGTAGTCGCGGTCGAGGACTCGCCGGTACCTCTGCCTGGCCGTTGCAGCGCGTGTCGGCCAATCCACGCGGCAACTTAATTAACTGACTGGGATGTTCGAAAATTATCCTTGCCGGTGTCCCTTGGAGGAAAAAGATGATTGCGGAGGAAAGAGGGATGTTGCCACAAGGAACTAGGGGTGAGGGAGAGGGAAGAGACAATCAGCAACGGTTTTCCCTTACGCCGTGAGCCTGAGCAAGTGGCTTGTGTGTTGACAGTAAAATGCTTTGAAAGTTGTCATTTGCGTACGTTTATGAAGATTTGGACTCAGGTTTCCGAGTCGTGAGGACGTCTGAGCATGATCATACATAAAAAACATCATTAGAGTTTTGCCCAACCAAATTCAACTCTACTAAGCGGCGCGAACCATGTAGCCAAACCAATCGGAGAAGTCTGCCTATTTTTCTACCGCAGTAGTTGATCATACTCGGACTCTGCATGCTAACTGCGAATCCAGGAGCGAGGACAGACAGTGCGGGTTGTAAATAAAAGATAGAAAACAAAGTTTTGTGTTGTGTTCGGATTGTATGGGCATCGTGAGGCCTTGCACGGTGCTGACGATTCCGTGAGACCACTACAAAATTGAATGCGTCAGTGCTCTGGCCTGATGAAATCATGCAGAAAGAGATTTCCATTTATTCGAGTAATAAATTTAAAGAAGGCTTCAAAGTTCACACATCATACAAGGAGCAAAACATACAACCGCGTGTCACAGAATATAGTGTTGCGCTTAAGCCACAGGAGCTGATCTGGTGGCGTTTTGAGCACGAGAGGTTCCGCCCAGGTAGGATTCAGACATACTCAGCTCTGAGCGCCGTAAAATATGCCGACGAGTACTTTGAATCCACAAACTCGTTCAGCTTGACGATCTTCTCGCCGTCGAAATGGAAGGTGACCTAGTCTCTCATGGTGAAACCGGGAAGTTATCGAGAATAGTTAAAACACACCATGTACTCGTTGTTGTATTTTTTTCCGGACTTGGACATGCCATCGGACTTGAGCTGAATCAAACCCATGATAAATGAGGATAAAATGTTTAACAGATGTTCACCCACGTGAAATACGACCGCATTCGAACCATGGATGACATCCGTCGGGGGTAAGTACTAGAATCGTCGATGCCTCAGAGATAGGGGATTGGAATTGGGATTCAACAAATCCTCACCGTGACTTTCTCGAAAACTATCTCCAAGTTATATTTCAAGACACCGATGAACTCCTCCTTGCCTCTGTCCTCCTTCCCATCCGGAGGAATGATGCTCGCGGGCAAGTACTGGTGTCTGAAGTCGGGAGACATGAGGTCTGCGAGAGGAGTCCAGTCGAGGGCATTCAGGTGCTTCAAGAATGCATGCGCGTTCTCAAGCTGTTTGGCATGGGTATCGGACATTGTGGGCGCACAGTGGGAAGGTGGGGGTGGTAGCCTAAGAAAGAGATGTGTGTGCGTCCCATCAGAAGCTGTCGGCTGCGACATCCGCGGAGCTGGCTTCTTTTAGACATATCACTGCGTTCAACCGGGTCATCGACTACTATGAGCTAGGCGCGTTGATGAAGCTCGGCGCCTAGCTGAAGCGATGTCTCGGCTACGGGCCTAGACCGCTGTGGCTATGCCTGTCTAGACATGGCTACGCTGCCTATTATAAATTTCGTGATGATAAGAAAAGTGGGGCAGATCGTTGCCCCACTTTTCTTATCATTTATTTAAACTCCGCCGGCTCAATCCGAACCATAGATAAGATAAAACTACCACAAGGAATGAGCGAGGTCACGCTGAACATCTGGGTTACTGAGACAGCCGGCTTGAACGTAGTACAGGTCAGCCAGGTTGAACTTACTTTTTTTCCTTCCACATTCATGGAGTTGTTACTATTTGTGACCAGGAAGTTGGCCACTTAAGCATTTATGGCCCAGCCTTCGTCTTCTCAGAGGCTCGGTCCCATCTAAACTGGGTCAGAATGCATGCATGCATCTTGCGAAGAGTTCGAGTGTACATGCACCAAAATATTCGAAGACTCAAGTCCGTAGTCAATTTATTTTGACCGGCAGTCCAACAAGGCCAAATAACAGGGTAGTTGGCCACCCCGCCAATTTACGTGCCGAGCTCCCAAATGGCGGTCACCTGCACTTGACATGATAGATAGAGGCTATATTAACTATTTATGACAGTTCTGGAGTATAAAAATGGTCGGAATGCCTGCTTCTGACGGAGGGGAAACCCTCGAATCTGGGGGTGTGAGATGAACGAGTGTTCTGCAATTCGGAAAAATACTGAAATGGCCCAAATTAATATCCATGGTACTTAATGGACAGTATTGAGATATAACTGAATGCCCAAGTCCATTCCAAGATGCTGGCAGCTCCCTCAAAAAATCCGACAATTACCGGGCCAGAATTGGGTGATTTGAGATAATGGCCTGCAGAGCTAACAGAAATGAATGGATAAACTTTCAAAATACCTCTCAAAATGAAGGATTGTATCGTAAAAAATTCTGTGTAAAGTTCCAGACCAATAGCATGGCGATATCATGTACCGCGACGGTGGCCAGCATGACTGACCAAAAAAAAGCCGACATGTTTTCCTGAGTGCCTTAAGAAGGGTAGTCCAGCCAATTTGCATCCAGTTGTATCAAATCAAGAAGCCCAGAGAACCAGCTCCCAAAGTCATGGATCGGTGAAGAAATGGTAGAGATTTGGCGACGGCAAGTGAGAAGAGCGGTCCGACGCCAAGAAATTGATGTCCCCATGCTTCGGATTCCGATCCGCGATGCCGTAGCTTTCGATCAACCCATCATTTTCGGCTGAAAGTTGATCTGAACATTCGTTGGAGGTCACACTCTGATTATTCATTACTTATGCCCAGTCACAATTTTCAAGCGCTGGCTCTCTAGCTCCCAGGTGGCCAATTAGGTAGGGTGGCCAACTACCTGGTCCAAAATAGTAGATGAACTTGACTTTCCGTGTTGCCGGATCCTTGCTGCCAGTGCCCAACCGACTCAGTAAAATTTCCTGCACTACTGCCCAAATCAACTTAGCCATACTTGATGTAAGTCTGCGAATATGTTCTATTTCTGCCCGAAATTGGGCGCGCCGTATTGCCTTGTCACCCAAAATCCGCATTTTAGCGGGCCTGAAAAACGAGCCACATGATACCTGCACGGTATTTACCGACATCAGTAGATTTATTGCGTTTCGAGATGTTGTACAGAAGCCAGTCACGGAGAACTACCATATTCGGATTGACACCCGCCATTGGGCGCAGTCGCAAATGACTCTCTGTGTTTTTATGGGCCACATCAGAGGGTCCACTTCCTGAAGTTCATTTGGCTCCATTAAAATCTTAAATCCGTCATTTTTCCGCGTATTCAGATTTGGTCCCCGTTTGCTTGTGAAACTTCGCCTATATATAAGGCGGCGTGAGAAGATCGCGACAATCACCAGGCGGCTTGACTTGGCGTCAGCGCAGCAAATCGTTCACCCCACCATGACCTCGACGGTGTAGCCTTTCCCCCTCAGTGAACACCTGAGAAACTCTAAAAAATCACTCCTTTCATCACGGATGGGAGCCAAGTCCTCGCGCAGTGTGGCTCTGGTTTTTCCGCCAGAACTGGAGCGGAAGATCATTGAATTAGCGGCACACGACCACCCGTTTTGCATGCCTACGCTCGTGCTGGTCGCATGGCGTGTTAAGGAATGGTGTGTGGTCTTCAATCTTTCCTAGTCCACGAACTTACAGCCGATGCGGACTCCAGGGTCGAGCCACTGCTATATCGGACCCTTTTCTTTGGATCATCTTACCGTCTTGAGGGCCATCTCGCTCCCAGGGCAGACATCTTTGCCTCTCTAATCCAATCTGGCAAAAAGCCAGCATCTTTCTTCCATCACACCGTCCGCAACATGTTGATATCCGACTACGACTCACTCCCGGCCGCAGACTTGATCCTCTCCACCTGTTCCGGTGTCGAGAATCTCTCAATCGCTGGCATTCGCCAGCGTACAGCCCTTCCAGCCCTCGCAGGGCTGGCTTTGAAACGGCTTTACTGCAATCTAGACGGTTTATTCGGCAGTCAAGAGAAAATAGATTTCACCCACGGACTTTTCGCCCACCTCACACATCTCGATCTATTCTATCTCGGCAATATCCTCCCAACAACGCTGTCTGGGCTCGCATTGGTCCCGCATCTGAGCCATCTATCCTTTCAGGACGACGATTATCGCAGTCACCCTTCCGCACCACTCGCTCTCCTGCAGACGTGCAAGTCATTGCGTGTGCTCGTCTCCCTCATTTCGCGCAAGGGAGACCATGCACGCGTCGACGACACAGGCATACTATCCTATCCACGCTTTGTGCGGATGGCCCGCCGCCCGTACGCGGCCGACTGGCAAATGGGCGCTCACGCGGGTGACGACTACTGGGTGCGGGCAGAGGCGTTTATCGCAAGGCGAATATCTGGCGAAGTCGATCGTATGTACATTCATTGCAATCCCACCGTGAGGATATAGCGGTTGATCATTTCTTCAATTATTAGCGTTTCAAAATATTCTCCCGCGGGATGCGAGCGAAAGTTGATCATCCCTCCACTCGCGACGGTTCTTGATTGGAACATTTAACATTGCCCCATACACGCGTCGGGCTCCGTACTGGCCTTGTAATTGCCACTGGCGACGGTCACCAACTTTCGATAACAAATGTGAGTGCGTCTTCAACCAAGTATACTGATGTGAACCTCTCTCACGGCATTTTCCAAATAATAAGACACGCCCACCTGTGTTTATTAAAAGCCGTGCGCCACTCGCACTCTCCCTCCTCTCCCTACACCGGCCCTGGCCCCGCGGCTACGTGGATATATGAATTGCTCTACCCGTCCTGCTACCGTTGATATTGCCATCTCTTCAACAAGCGCCAAATTGAACTAGAACAGCTTCGACCTCTGACGGTTGACTCTCCCCAATTTCCACACTTAAGGGAAAGTCCAGACGAGCGTACGTTTGCTTAACATGTTTCCGCTGAGCGTAGGATGATCCTAGATACGATCGACAACTGTTGGCGGACTCGTTGAACCTCTACGAATGCAACTGTGTCTTTACGCGTAGGACTGGAAACTTCGGTTCGACACTGCCGTGCGCAAAGTTAAGACTCGCTGATCGGCTAACTTATCGCGCTTAATAGAATCTCGGCAGTTGGAGCTCAGTCTGGTTCACGGCATACAGCATTTCTAGCTTTATTGATGGATCACAATCCAAGTTCAACCTTGTGTGCCCGGTGTGAGAGACCACGTCCGACGGTGCATTTATGCCAATATTTCATCCATACATTGATTCGAATTCTTTTGGATGAGTTCCTTTCCGGACCGGATAAAGTCCGCCGCCTATCCGGACATGGTACACAACTCTTTTCATCTCCCTTTCCCGTGATCTCTCCTGTCTGCCTTCGCTCCGTTTCCGTAGCTGGCATGTAGTCGAGGGCCTGCACTGGCCTTGGGTTGCGGCTATTGACGCGGCCAGTTGCGGCCCGGAGCGGGGTGCCTTTTTGTTGTTCTCTTTGTCTTCAGTTTATTAGATACCAGTTTCAATGGCAAAGGCATGTCAAACCTGTAGGTTTTCGCAGGAATCGAAGCAGTGGGTTCAACCCGGATGGTATATACAGACGTCTGACACCCACCGTAGGGGGAGCCAACCTCCGGTGGATGCAGCGATGATCATGAATGGCAAGTGCATTTTTACCGAGTCGAGATCCAATTCTGTACAATAATACCCCGCCAAGAATCGGTACATGGACGCAATGGATAACTTCAATGCGTCTCGCTCGTACCTCGTGATAGGATTTGTTGCCGTGTCGGACAACGAGATTCCAGCGACACCCCACGGCACCACGGAAGTTCGCGAGGTACTTCGAGCACGTCGAGAAAGACTCGAGATTTTTCTCCGCGAAGCTATGGAATGCATTCATTGAGAGTGCAATCCTTTCGTCGTAACATACCTTGTGGATGACGATGTTCAGCACCATCTCTTGGAGAGCAGGGAGGGTAAATGAAAACGCGGAGAGTGCTTCAGGAAACCAAGATGAAGTGATTGCCTGGATTCCAAGTGACATCTGGAAAACCGGGGGATGTAACTATGGGCACTATGGGTGCTATGCAGTACTGCATAGCACTTTGTGAAAGGGATGTACCTATGCAGCACTATGGAAGTGCTGCATAACACTGCCTAGCGACTCATAGTGGTCCATAGTAGCGGTTTTCCAGATGAAGTCCGATTTCGAGGTGGCGCAGAACAGGAAATTCTGAATCCTTTTTTCGAATCCCGATTCCCGATTCCCCTTTGGGTTCCACTTTATGAACAGGGCGTTGAGCGATGTATGCAAAAAGAACGAAGAAACATAACTCATCTTACTGCAACCGGAGAAGAGGAGTCCGGAGCGACGAATATGGAGAGCCCGGATCAAAACACAGCCACCCCGCTCTCTTCCGTCTTTTTCCAGCTTCTTCCATCCCCATAGTGCCAGCCAAACAGGCGACGCTTGTCTAGTTTTCGCGAATTGGAGCCAATGGCTGTACTGCCCGGTATATGGCGTGGCTCCGGGAGGTCTCCCCGACACGCGTTGGACACCTGGGGCCCCTCCTTACCCCGTCCGCCATTAGTCTCTCTTGACAGACCCTTCCAACCATCTTCAACTCTTACCTCGTTAGTCCGCCATCGTTGTGCTTTAATTTCTGCACCATTAGCGCGTCCATCTCGCTGCCATTGTATGCTTTACCAAGATTGGTACAATACCAAGCGGAAGTGAGCCACCTGGTTTCTGTAAAGTACGGGCAGTGCGTGTCTAGCTTCTCGTTCCATCGCCTTCAGTCATTTTTTCCCCTTGTATTCAGCACTTATTTTCATGGGCGGAACTCCGACTTTGTCGTCACCGGTGCGTCTTCTGCATTCCTCTTGTGTATGTCCTTGGGTCTCCATTCCGCCTCGCGCACCAGCGGATGTGGCTCTGGATGTTTATGTCTCAACATGAGGTCTACGCGAACAGTGCGCCTCGCTCACGTTCGGCTCAACGAATGTCGCGGACCCATGTATTTTTCTACGCGACACCATTCATGCTACACGCGCATACGGGTCTCAGCTGTCCGATCGTAGTCCTCGGACTCAGGCTTCTGTTCTGTTTCTGGAGCTGTGTATCCACGCCGTTCCCCTTCGACGCCGTTCAGTGCTTCCACTGCAGCAGTGCCCGGCGTCCTTCTAGGCTTGGGTGCTGGGTAGGACATTCCGTTCATTTCTCCAGCAGCGAGCGCTTCGCGTCCGAGTTCTGTGGTCCTCTTGACCCTCTGCGTTGTATTGTTTCCTTTTGCTGCGGTCAGGCGGGTATATGTGAGCTGCCTTTTTTGTTTCCGTCTATGTTCTCTCTTTGTTCTCTCGTTGCTGCGCGTCTCCTCGAGTCCTGGTTTTCTGTGTGCGCGACGATGAACAAAACCTGTTGTCATTCGCTGGCACTACGGTTGGACATCGTCGCCCTCTTTGGGTGTGACGGGTGCCGTTTACGGGTGGCCGTCCTGCACCTTTATCAAAATCTCTATTTCATCTTTACGGAACGGGCGCGGCTGGCCCGTAAACCGCCCCGCAACCGTCCGTTCCTACCATTTGACGGCCGTCGGCGGCTGTCTCGAGATTTTGATTATAGAAGGCAAGTTTTTGACTACCATTGTGGCCAACTGAATCATTAATTTCACAGGAATTCTTCAAAGACGGGTCTCCGGGCTCACCTCATTTTCCACAGGATAAGTTTGTGAAATCCAAGTCGCACTAAGCGGCGACTGACATGTTCAGATTCACGCAAGAGTCAAGTTAGCCATCCACAATATTGCATCATGTGTCCCGTACTGACTTTGAATCTTTTTCGCAGGCTATGGATTCCATTAGGACATGCTCGGGACAGCTTGAGACCCATATGTGCATATGAAAGACGTGGAAAGTTCGGATAAAGAGGATACAATCGTCCCGCATTTTTACGGACGTACCCGTCATTTTTGGCGTCCCGCCGCGTCGAAGGGGCTCGGATCCTGGATAAACGGCCGCTGAAATAGCGGTCCATCGCCGTCTCGTCTTTTCGGGCATTTGCGGACGTCGCCGTAAACGGGACGATGTGGGGCACCGGTTGGCAGACCGCCTGTATGTTCTGCCGGTTCTGACGGCTCACTTTCGCTATGACGTGTAACATCACCTTGGGCGATGTTCCTCCGACGTCGGCTCTTCACAGAGCAAGTTTCTCACTACGATCTCCGCGCCATCCAGAGTTTTCTCACGTTTCGAGTCAAACACGTCCCTGTAGCTACTCGAGCTTCCTCTGCGTCGACAACCAGAGGTTTGCGGGCCAAGTCGCAACCAAGTCGAGGAACAGATGTTGGGAGTCAGGATCGGTTTGAGCCGGAACACCAGCGGACTCGCTAGACGCTTCTCCTTCAGTCTTGGCATTCAATCCCAATCCTTCGAAGTAATAACCCAGCACGTCCCGCTTGTTTCAGTTAATGGGTCGCAAACTCTTTTGCTAGCAGACTCAAGCCGTCAATCCTCAGGCTTCACGCTCTATCCGGTGCTCACTGATTCTATTTCACGCCGCTTCATTACATGCTGCGGCCGTTACTAAGCTCGTTTGATTTCTTCTATATTCAATCGCATCCATGTGATAGGTACCGAACAAGTTGAAACAGAGGGTGAGTCGCCTGCCGTATTCATTGCTCTTTCTGATTTAAAGCGGCACTCCGACGTCCACGGTTAACAAATAATGTGCCGGTGCTCCGTTTTTGCCCCGCGCAACCCCATTGACGTCTGCAGATCCTGGCATCCTGCGCCTCCCACAAATGTAGGAGTCCATTTTACAGTTAAGAAGCCAATTATTCCTGCGCCGAGGGAACTCAGCGACGCAACTCAACGTCTTGAAAGTAAAACAATTCTCATGGCGACACTTGCGGCCTCTTATCTATGCGAACTTGCAAACCAGCGGCACCCTGTATAAATATACCTGTCTGATGCAGAACTCCCATCAACCTAGCCGGGCTACGACCCTAGAGGATTAATTCGTTTTTCCTTTCGACACGGAGAAAAACGGACTCACTCCGCTTTTTACGGTAGTGGGGCGCCACGCTTGCCACATACAGCACTACTGCTTGCTTCTTCGCGTCCATCTATACCAAGTCTTTGAATCGTCTGTCCAATTGCTGCTTTATTGTACTCTTTTTTCCTTTTAGAGCACGGCAGACCATAGGGTCGACCTTGTAGGTAGGGGCCTCCTGCTTCAAAATCGTCCAAATCCGACTGACTTCTTTCAGCGATCATGAAATCTAAAATTATCATTACGCCAAGCTTGCTGCCTCCAGCAGGACAGATGATTATCCCTTTGGAGGTCGGATCCGAAAAATCGGCCTCAATTCAAGTCTTGTCGGGATTAAATTTATTTACCCGCGCTTTTTGAGACTGCAGAAAACGATTTTTCAGCGCGGTGGTCATTTTCTTTTTTTTTTTTTTTGGTCAAAAATTTTCCAAAGTTTTGTCAGGACTTTGGGATCCGACCTCCAAAAGGATAATCATCAGTCCTCCACCGCACATATCTATTTATAAACGCGATCACGCTCTATTCGGCTCCTCTCTGCGACCGAGATGAATCCAGTGCCCTGCCAGCCGCACCACGACTAAGATCTTAAGGCTTTTCGTGGTGCCCGTCGTGACGGCAGGTGCTAAGTCTGTCAACAACGTGAATGCGTCATAGAATTGGAGATGTTGGCTCTACTAACTTATACAGCCTTGGCCCTTTACCCGCCCTTACCCGTCGAAGCTTGAGGTGGATCTTAGTTACCGGAGATGCTGCGGTATCTCATTGCACTAGACTTGCTCTGACATTTTTAGAACAGCTGCGCTCCTGTCACGGCCGTGCCGTTGCCCGTCCGTCCCGTCAACAATTTTTTTACCCATCCAACGGGGGCCGCCACTCGCCCGTCGGATCGCCGGCCGTGCCCGTCGCGGCACGGCGAACAGCCCTATATATCTGGTGCACCATTCTTGAGCTGTCCAAAATCCAACTAACTATGATATCTGCTCTTCTTCTGGCGCTCATCCCGCTAAAGCATGTGGGCGCAGCCTCCAAGTTTGCCTCTCTAAACGCGACTTTGGGTGGTCGTCTCGGCGAAACACGTCCCATTTCAGAACCATGCTACGAGGATAGCGCCTCGGACGCGTGCACGTACGTTCAGGAGAACTACGTCAACTCGACGTTCCGTGGGGATGTTTATGGGGCGATGATGTATGTGAGTAGTTTTTTCTTTCTCCCTTGTCGTGTGCATATGCTTACTAGTGTGTCGAGCCTGTCTGGGAAACGTGTTTCGCAACAGACCAAGGTTGCGTTCTCAACTACAAGGATCCTACAGACCCCACGCCTTGGACGACTCAAAAGTGCGAAATAGGGAGCCTTTCTTCGGCATATGTAAGTGGATTCCAACTCACTACCGAACATTTTACTCATTGGTCCTGGAAGCTCGCAGTTGAAAGTCCTGAAGACGTCCAGCTCGCGTTCGCATTCGCCAATTCTACTGGGACTCTGCTTTCAATCAAGAACACTGGTCATGACTTCATCGGGCGCTCTGTTCTGAAGAACTCGTTGGCCCTTTGGGTACAGCTGTTTCTCTTCCAATTTTTTTTTCTGAGACTTACGAATCTGTACAGACACATAATCTGAAAAATGTTCGTACGCACTCTAGCGTACTAGGTATCTTCAAGCTGAGCGCTAAGCATTCCGATAGATCTCATATAATGCGACGTTCGTTCCAGAAGGCGGGCAGGCTGACGTCAGTTATACTGCAATTACTCTTGGGGTATGTTTCTTTCATCTCCGTGTCCTTGGACTGATTTTTATTTCTGAAGGCCGGTGCTCAATGGTACGACGTGTACAAATTTGCCGATGAACATAATGTCACCGTCGTGGGAGGGTATCATCCCACCGTTGGTGCAAGTGGCGGCTGGCTCATGGTACCACCCTCTGATCTTCTATTACTGGCGGTACTGACTCATTTCAAGGGCGCAGGATATAGTGTCCTGACACCTACCCTTGGGCTCGGTGTTGACCGCGTAGTAAGATACATTTGTTTCTTAAGGCTCATTTTGCTTACATACGGTTTCCTACCAGCTACAAATCAAGATCGTGACCCCAGATGGCGTCTACAGAACGGCCAATGAATACCAGAATGCGGACCTTTTCTGGGCCTTGCGAGGGGGAGGAGGTGGGACCTTCGGTGTGGTCCTCGAGTCGACGATACTTGCCACTCCACAGCTGACGCTTCAAGTGTAAGTTCATTCAAGTAAGAGTCTCAAGTCAATGCAATGCTCATATGAATCAGGGCTTCGGTATCGTTCAATAGCACTGAGGAAACGGCACGGAACTTCCTCAAGCTAGTTATTGACAATGGTGTAAAATGGAGTGAGGCTGGTTGGGGCGGACACACCTACCAAAACAGCTTCATCAGCGTTAATCCGCTCCTCACACACCAGGAAGCTCTGGAGTCGATGAAGAACGCGTCTGATTATACACTCGCGCTCAATGGCAGCGTCGTGATCGAGGAACTGCCGTCGTTCTTTGCCTTCTTCGAGAAATATGTCCCTGCAGCTGAAGCGGTCAGTATTCAAGCCGTGATGTCCGCGTCCTGCGTTTTCTGATCTTCATATCCTGTCAGGTCGTTGGAGTACACCCCGTTCTGGGGACCCGACTCATACCTACAAGTATTTTCTCCAACGAAGCCGCGAAGGCGCAGCTTCTCGATGCGTTTGCCGCCATGATCCCTTTTGCAACTGTAGATCCGCAAATCAACGCCGTCACTCCCCTCCTATACAATCATACGGAAGGCGCTACTAGCGTACTTCCGGCTTGGCGAGAGGCTTTGTGGCAGGTACATGACCTTTCCTTTTCCCATGAAGAATGAAAACTTATCGCTTCCGCATAGGTTGTCTTCGCGGCGGAGGTCTCGTGGAATGCCACTGAAGCGGAGAAGCAGGAGGTCTTTAGCTTGGTGGATAGCCTCACCCAGCCTCTGAGAGATATCGCCCCAGATTCTGGGGCTTATATGGTACGACCTTTCATGTTCCCCACAGCCCTAATGCTGATGTTGAGCCGTAGAACGAGGTCTTCATCTACGAACCAGACTTCGAGACCGCGTTCTGGGGTGCCAACTACCCCCGCTTGTTGGCTCTCAAGCATAAATAGTAAGCGGGCCTCAAGTGTTTGGTTCGGGATTCAGGACTGATTGGCTTTTTCTCTCCAGTGATCCTAATGGTTTGCTGGATTGCTGGCACTGCGGTACGCTCCACTGACGCTGTTATTGATTGCGTTTCTCATGCGCCATTGTAGTTGGATGGCAGGGCGCTCAGGATGGGCGATACAGCTGTTACCCGGACTTCTCTTAGAAGCGATTTAGCACGCAAGTTCTGAATATTAATTATGGAGCTTAATCGAGGGGGATAGCACTGCTGCCCATAGGCCGAAAGACTTTCTCTACGAATATCGTTGTCCCTTTGAACACGAACAAAGCTGATAGCTACTTTGACCACCGTAGTCAGTGACAACCTGAGGGTGAAAGGCGGCTGGGCTCGAAATGCCACTTCTGCAGGGGAGCACCCCTGAAGCCTCATCAGAGATAATGAACTAACTGGGCGGGTTCTCCACGTAAGTCAGAACATGAAGATCAAAAGTCCGAAAATTTCACGTAGATGTGTAGTGGGTGGGGTGATGGGCGAACAGAAGGGCAAGATACCCGAAGTGCATCTATACTGTCTAGCCTGAGACTCCACAAAGTAGTATCCTCGAGGATAGGCCAAAAGTCCGGTTCGTGATGGTGGGAGTCCAAGTTGTGGACGGCTCCAATCGTATATAGCTTTTCAGAATTACCCTAAATCTCGAATGCAAATGGGACGCCGGGACCATCTGCACACATTCGGCCCAACTTCGTGTTTGTCTTGCCCGTTAATGACATTCGGGGACAGTTGTGGAGGTGCGCAGCATGCGATGATTGTCTTATTCTTTGCTATCAAGGTGATAGGGGATAGTAGGGCCAGGAGAAAATGCCGCGACTGCCGCGGTATTGCCGCGGCACTGCCGCACCAGTCCCAAAGAATGACTAAACGTCAAAATCACTATTCCTTGGGATTGAATCCAGCTTGTGGGGTGCGGAAATGCTCGAGAATGACTTCAGAACCTCCTCGGCACTTTCTACAGGCCCACTGGAGTGTTTCTAGCCAATACAATAATATTTTACATGTCGTTTCCATACTGATTTCTCTTGGTAGTGGTCCAGACTTTGACCACTGCATTCCTAGTGAGTGAGGAGGTGTTTATCATATTCTACAGATGTGTTTTGAGCATTTAAACCACTCTTTTAAGTTTGACTATGTCGCGGCAGTGCCGCGTCAATACCGCGGCAGTGCGCGTCAATACCGCGGCAGTGTGCGTCAATACCGCGGCAATGCGCGTCAGTGTCGCGGCACACCGCGTCAGTGCCGCCTCACCGTCGCGGCACTGCACGTCACTGCACGACACTTCTTCGTGCTCGACCACCGGTTTGAAGTCAGTCACCAGGTTTTGATGGTAAATGGGAATTACTTCCAGGCCATTCCGATGAATCCAGCTGTCCGTTGGTACTTGTTCGCCCTGTTGGAAGCCGTCACTCTGTGATTAAATACAAATATTGCAGTTTCAAAATCCCATGGATTAACACGGCATCCATACACAACAATAAATCCGCTTTTTAACATACTACTTTGACCCTCCTCTGTCTGAAGACCTCCAGAAACAGGGAACAATTGGCTTGCGCGATGGAGCATCTGGGTCCGGAAAATGACGGCAACTCTCAGGGCGGCACTTATTCCTCATGTCGCAGTAATTTATTTGAACGGAAAATCACCTGCAATGATCCCTTTGCAGTCAGTTCTCTATTCGCCAGTCCTGTCTTAATGGCGGTACAGTACGCGAGTATCACTTCAGGTCATTTTCAACAGACAGTGTATGATATTCTGGGTCCAATTCATCAAGTATATCTATCAGTAAGTCACAGTTGGACTGTGTGTGCCGAGACATCACCGGGTTGAACTCGGGTTCAACCATTGCTCTGGCATCTCGGGCACCACACCGTGGGGCCAGGAGAAAATGCCGCGGCACTGCCGCGCCTATCCCAAATTATGACTAAACGTCAAAATTGGTATTCCTTCAGGCTGAATCAGGTTCCGGAAGCATAGAAATAATCACTAATGACTTGAGATCTCTCAATGGAGTATTTCTGGTCGATATCATGATATTTGTTAAGTGTGTTTTGCGTCGAATCTCCTTCAAAATGCCCCAGACTTCAACCACCACAATTTCTGGTGAGTAGGAAGAATATTCTTTCATTTAATGGACATTTTTAAGGTCATAGAAGTTCTTTTTTAAGTTGGGGTTTACCGCGGCAAATCCCTGCAACTGCTCGGCAGCACCCGCGTCAAAGGCGCGGCTGTGCACAGCAGCACCACGTCAGTGCGTGTCACCACCGCGCCAACGTCACAGCACTGAGCAATGTATTTGGATGCCTGGGCATTCATCAAGTCTAACTTTCTGTGAGGAAACTTCATTTTCGAGGGGGCGGCCAGGATGAATCAAGACCTGGGCGGTGCAATAATGCTGATCAACATAAACTTTCGTGAGCATTGATTTAAACCACAACTAGGGAAAAAACTAGCAAAAAAACTTCAGTTATGCTGAGATTGCGAACCTGAAGCTCCTCTGACTTGAAAAGCTGAGTATTGAACAAATTTGTGGCCAGGGTTGAAGTGACAGATCCAGCACTTACTGTGAGTGAATGAACCTGCTCTGCGCAGGTGCGCATCAAGGCGCGTCACTGGTGCAGCACTGCACTGCTTAGGCATTCATAGGGTACGCATCTTGGTAAGAAACTGGTGACATTCTATTTGAAGGTTTGCAACCCAGGATGTGCTCAGACCATTCGCTCTTCTGAACTCACTGGGAACACTCCATTTTGACCAGCAATTGTTTTTCCGCTAGATGTTAATCGTTTAACATCACACCGGATGCCTTCTCTTTCTGTGTAGAAGTGACTATACTCACACTTGTTCGGTAGCCATGCCGACAATTGACACGCAAGGCATGCAAGAACCCCAAGTGAAGTGGAAGGCAAAGTGCCGGTATCAAAGTCGTTCCATGACTATCCCGGAGATGCCCGAGAGAACTGGTCCAACTTCAATGCAAGCAGGTTAGGCTTTGTAATAAAGGCTCAGGAATGTTTTTTACTGATTCACAAGAATCAAATAAACAAATGCGGTCTAAAAATGGCACATTGGAACTCCTTCAATTTCGGGTTAGGCTTGAATGTCTTTGGTTCAAACAGAGCTCCAACCTCTACGGATTCAGCACTAGTATGAGGCTCCTTGTGACGCCAAGGTTCTCAGCTCCCTGAACAGACCAATCGCCGAGACTTATAAAATGAATAACTGCCTCAATGTCTAAGACTCCGGACCAGGCTAACCTCGTATTCTTGAGAGAATATTGAGCAGCCTGTGTTCAAACCTGTTGGTGACCGAGGTGTCCTCAGATCCCTTCAGCCATGAGAATAACACCGACTTTTACGTTGAGAGTAAGAAACCGATCCCGGAACAAATGTTACGGAGAGGTATTGTGTCGCGATGGTGAGTCGAATTCCTGGAGGTGAGCTATCCCCATTGGTTTCTTGAATACTTAATACGCTCGAGAAAACTGGTAGATGTGAACCGATCCATTTGAGTGTGTTCTATCAGTTTGTCAAGCCAGAATGCAGTTCTGGAGGGAGTTGTCAAACCGGAGAATTAAGTAGATCCATGTTCCCCTTGAGCGCGGCAGCCCTACAAGTTGCAGCAGCGCAGCACATCCGCATCACTTTGTTGTGGCACTCTTTCAAATTTTGCAGTTTGGTGTAGTATACAAATGCATTAGATGAATCTGTGAAGTGCCGCTGGGGAGACATGCTGAAAATGCCTGCATTGTTCACCTCCCTGCGAGCTACGATTAACATGGATGGGTACTTATCATACCTGACATGAAGAATTTAATTGAGCTTGAGTTTCCGGTCCATGTTGGAGAGTGGCAGTGCCGCAGCCAGAGACCTGCAGTTCAGTGATTGTCAGGGCATGCTGGACTCCCGTCATTCAGTCAGTAATTAGACCCAACCTCACGATTTGGAATCCTGGTCCAAGAAATTGGAAGATAAATATTCTCTCACCATGAAACCACCGTATATTGTGTCGGCAATTGAGAAACATTCACGCCTATCATGATAATCTCACCAACCTGTTGCTCGGATCTAATTCTTGAAGTGGGAAGGGTAGCACGAATGACTGAGAACAGCCGGAGGTCAGAGCAACAATATGTTTAATATTCAAGGCCACTCACTTTGCTGCACTGATACAGGCCGAAGATGGGGTCCATTTTGCCATGACGATACGGCCTTGAGGTTGCAGGAATTCGGCTTGGATGGATTCAGGACCCGGTGTTCAACCACCAGTGAAACTATCCGCAAAGACAGAGGAAGGGTACGATTGAAATATCATTGAGAATATAATTCAAGGGGCGGGTTCCCAGTGTAGAACGACTGTTGTAAAGGCCTATTTAAGTGGTCAGGTGGAGCTTGAATTTCGTGGAATTGAGCTCGGGTATCGCGGAGAACTAATCGTATCAATGTTTCACATTTTTCGCTCAATTATCACCTGAATCCAATATTTTGAGTTGAAATGGATATTGAGCCGTGGAAGACTGGAAATTCTGAGATTCCGCGCCGCAGTGGTCTGTTATTGCCGAACCCTGTCTCCTCCGGAGTGTTCGTCTTGCTTCTTACGTGCTCACAGTTCCTTATTGTGGTGCTTGCCCACGTAATAGCTTTCAATTCAGTGCTAGTCTCCGAAAATAGAGAGAAAGACATTGAACTGGAGCGAAAGTGAACTCGGATTCATATCAGCGTGGTTGACGCCTAAACTTCGAAATAAATGGACCGCGAGCGGGCTGGAAGTCCTCTCCGGACGTTTCTATAGATAATTTGATGTCCATGAACCATTCTTTGCTATCTTTCGAGATGAAAGTGGCGGAGAATCGAGGTTTAGTCAAACAGTGGGATAGCTTCTGAGCACAGCGATCCCAGTGTGTTTTCAAGGGTTTCTTGGGCTCAAATGATGCATTTAGACTGGTAAACCATCGGAGAGGTCAATGGAGGAGCAAAAAGTGTGTGTGGAAGGAAATAGAGGCCGCGCGGCACTTACCCCTCATGCCGCGGCAATAGCACAGCCACTGCCGCGTCAGTGCCGCGTCAAACCGCGTCAGTGCCGCGGCAGTCGCGGCACTTTCACCCAGCCCGGGATAGTATATACATAATCTTTGGTAGGCAGAGGTTGGGTTTAGTGTAAAAATGCCCGCCTTTGGGTGACAGCAAAGAAACTGCAGCCAAAGGGCCTCGACATACCTGCTACATGTCAATGACGATCGAAGGTGTGAGGCAATGAATCGTGGCTCCCAAAATGTCGGGACAGGAGCGGGTCAGGTCTTGTGTTTGGCATTTAAAATCTTGGCTCTACAAGCAGTTCAACAGCGTTATTCGAGCATTCAGCCTGAAAATAATCTCGATTTTGTGTCACAGCATTGAAAATATAAATTCTACTGACCTTATATACAAGATTCCAAACACAGAAGCTAAAAATGGTACGGAACGTTCACTGCGTTGAACCGGGTCCTAGCCCGGGATTTTTCGAGGCGTGTTGATCTTACAGCGACCTCCGCAGTTGGGCGCCTCACCCAAGCGATGTCTAGGCGCGGCTAAGCTTAGCTAGGCCCTTGGCCGCGCCTAGACATCGCTTGGCTAGGCGCCCAACTGCCGAGGCCGGATCAACGCGCCTCGGCATTTCCCAGTCTAGGTTCCAACGCAGTTGTAACAGTCTGTAACATGCCGTCATCACTCGGCTAAGATCCTATCCGGGATCTCGGTTCCCAATTGGTTCCCCAAACTTCCTTGTCCATCAACCACCATGTATAACAGTTTCTCGGAGGCTTATTCACAAGTTCACGCAAGTCTGACGATAGCTGGCAATTCAGTTGGGTGCCAAATCTGTGCGTTAACCTCCTTTGCTCACAAGTAGGTCAGGACTCCACCGCAGTTCATACGCATTCAAGAGTTTTATAAGCTGGTGTTAACGCAATTGGAGCTCGATCAAGGCTTGTATGATAAAACCTATCGCAAGGCTAGCGCACGCGTCTAAGATCACTTCCGGCCTGGCATTCGACGTCTTGTGGGCTTAACTGACCCGCCCGTCTCAAATCATTCACTTGCTAGTCTTTCAACCGTCAGGGGAGGTGGATACTTGTAAAATTCATGAGCCCATTCCAGAACTAACTTTTCCCAGTATAACATGACTCGTTCACTGCAGGAGTCAGACCTCGTAGCATCGACAAATACGCCCCACATGTCCAGTTTGTGAAATTTCCTACTGATTTCATGGGGCTCGGCGCGTGCTGCGAGCTCTTTTCTACTCTGAAGTTGTTCAGGGACTCCATATTTCCTCGCCATGTTCAATTTCGATAGCACCCATCAGCGAGGTTTTAACACCATTGGCGCATTTTACCTTATTTCACGCAACCTTCACATCCCAAGGGACGAATTTCCCCTCACCATGCGGTCAGATGTCAGAGCACGGGATGATGCAGCGCACAAATCTTTCTACTCAGGATCTTTCACCGCGTTGGCTCCCGAAACATGTTACCGAGTTTCTGAACTTGGCATTCTCACACCTTGGTGAATTTTTCGCTGGACCACCGCAAGGTGAGAGGAAAGAGAAATCACAGGTGTGGGCTAAGGTCCGAGAGGCACTATTCGGCGTAGATCGCCTGAGGCGGACTTTCTGATGCAGAAGGTGAGAGGCAATTTTCGATCAATGAACGAAGAAATGTTCTGAATTATATTTGCAGCTATCTGGTCCCGAGCAGCTCGAGCGAGGTCAGGCGAGGGCCTAGCGTGTCTAGACGTATGTTCCGTATGGGACATCTATCAATCATGTCTCTGAAGTGCTCCGGAGCCGTCGGAAGTCTTGGGTTATCCCGGTACCTTGATTGAACTCGACTGACGTCAGACTAAGTTTGAAAGTTGAGTTTGTTGAGAGCCTCAAATGACGCCAAAATCTTCGATTCCGGCCGGATTCCGACTCTCGACTCCAAAATTCCGACTCTCGACCCTTGAACCAGCCGATGGCCACGGCCTGCAGGAACCACGACGGTCTCCTAAGACCGTGCCAGTCTGGAGAGGCCCGCATCGACAGACTCGATGCGTTCGAGATTGCCTCGTGACAGGTGGGGTCGCCGGAAATAACCGGCCGACTAATAAGCGAATCCATCAGGTCATCAAGCAGCGCCTGGATCCGTATATATAAAGCAGAACATGAGGGGGAACCCATCAGCTTTCTTCTCACTAACGATGCGCTCCACTGCCCTCGCTTCCGCTCTCTTCGCCGCTGTCGGTCTCGTCCATGCCGTGGACAACAGGCTGCTATACATCATCCCTGCTGGGGACACCATCGACACATTCACCGCCGAGTATGCTTCGAGGCAGAATATTGCGACAGCGAATGCTGAACCATATATTTTTTCTAGCTTCACGGACGCCTGCACCAACTGGCAACCCGCTCTTAATCAGGGCCTGACTTTCGTCGAGGCCTTGGTTGAGCCTGGTGATTTCTCGGGAAAGAATTCTGATAGTGCGTGTTCTCTCTTTACACGTCTGAGTTGCATTGGCTGACCCAATCATGATCCTAGCCGAGGCCAGGATCGTTTGTGTGAGTGCCCAGGAGTGATGTCCTCGAACGATACCGATACTGATCTCCTCTTCATTAGGGGTTTCACCGATGGCACTAATTTCCCCGTCTTCACGACCGACGTGGCGGCCTCCCTTGGAGCCACTCCCGCTTGAACTAATATCACTGCATGTATCATTGAGCGCGGATTTTTTACCGAATTAATGACTGTAAACTTCTGTTCGGGAACCAATTTCCTGAGTTTCAATCATCTCTCAGCCCCAGGACCCAGCTCCAGAGTATTTGCCTACATTCGCCGCGAATTTATGTTGAAAATTACCGCACGGAACAGAACGGGAACTTAGGATCAAGCCGTGATTCCACGAGGCGTGCCTCATGGATCCCCTTTTCTTGTGCCGATACACTTTGCGATCTAGAAATAACGACCAAGATTACGCAACGCTCTCCCTGTACTAGCATCTGCCTTTCTCATTTCCCCACACCGAAAATTGTCATTGGCGTACCCGATGCCGAGAGGCACCCCGAACCTTGAAGGAGTTCTAGAAAAGTCTCCTGTCCTTCCTCATCTTGATGTCGACTGCTTTTTCGACACACTCTCTGGTAACAAAGCTTCGGGACTATCGAGTGCGAAACCGTTCGACGACAGACTCGTGGATATTTATGCGACGTTTTCCTTGGTGTCACCAGCTTTCACGTTGACGTTCACCGTCAATGGGGGGCAGACATTAAAAGAACTTTGCTAAATCTCGCCCTTCATCATCCTCTTCTCATTTGTTGACCTTTCCGCCTGGGTTCCCCGTTTCCTCAAAACGCTCCCGATATCCGCCTCCTTACCTCCGCACCTTACACAAGTCGCACTATTCTGGGGCACTATTCTGGGATCACGACAATGTGATTCTCGGATCCCCAAATTACTGCATTTAGAGAACAGACGACCGCGAGCTGCCCGGGGCTCAATGCGTTCTGGATGAGAAGCAAGGATGTCGCGTTATTGTTGGACGAAGATGGCTACTACCCGCGGCGGTCAGTATCACTGTGTTCCCACCCTATGTAGACCGACCCCTGGCTACCTAATTCTACATGCGGCGACATGCGGCGATCTTCGGCTACCTCAGGCTACCTATGTGTACGCCGTGATGTGTGGCGAGCTAATTCTACGTCCGGCTACGTCCGGCCACATGGCGTAGACACAGTCCGTCTACTCGTCAGCTACATAAGTTTACCTATGTCTGCAGTGTAGACGCAGGTAGCCACACCTCGCTTGACATTGTAATGCAGAGTTGGGTTTCAATTATTTTGTGTTATTAGGTTAATTAGCTCTGGTACGTGTACATTTGTCTAAGTGTGTCTACATCGGTCAACATGCATCTACGTCCCTCTAGGACTTAGACAGATTTAGACACAAGTAGCCACCTGTAGACTAACTGTGTCTACATGGTGTGGACATAGGTAGATGGAGGGGTTCATCTACCCTTCATCTACGGGGGTAGATGAACCCTCTGTCTACGGGGGGTCGGAACGCAGTGTATGTTTTTCAGCAGAAACTTGATTCGCTTCAAGTTCCGCTGTCCAGTGATCCGGTTTTTTTCTTGTGCGGACTCAATTCTCCTCTTGCCCAAATTCTCGGTCGTTGAGAGTCAACCCGACACAAATTTGAATACAATTTTGAGCAGACGATGGAGATTAAAAACCGTACCAATTCTTCAGCTTTGATATGTGGCACACTGGCAATGATAATCTCACAATTACGGTTGAATTTTGTGGGTCTATGAATCGTAAGAAACTCCGAGAAGCGATTCCAGAGTACCAAGATTAGGGGATTTAAAGCCGTCAACCATCGAACGAAATAAATAGGGGAAGTTAATTATCGATTCTGAGGGCCGATTTTGGACTGACTCTTGGCTCGCTTTTTTGTTTCGAAATAGAGCAAAATCGAGTCAGCTTTGACCGACCCTGATTCTGCCCATTCTGGCTTGATTCTTGTGGGACAAAAGTAAGTCGCGACAAGAATCGCAGCCGGCGATGTTTTATGTAAAGCGTGGTGCTCCGGCTTTCCATAATTAGCCGAGGGGGATTAGCCGACGGAGGCACCAGGGATCCGCGATCACGGCGATCAGGCGCGTGGACTTAGATCGACATGAGTAGTACGCGAGGACACACAACTCGTCTCTCTCCACCACTACGAGCTAGTCCACAATGCCTCGACGTACCAAGAACTTTGCGCCACCATATAACTATGGAATGCCGGATTTCAGAGATGGCATCGCCGCCTGGAACGCTGCTTGGGAGCGCACCTTCCCCTTCTTTGACTCCAACTTGGAGACGTTGGTGGCATCAAATGCCTCTTCAGAGCAGGAGAAGATGCAATGGAACTACAACCTCGTGCGCGGCATCCGTATGATTCAGGCAGAACTGCGTGTCTTGGCCGTTACCAGCGTCCTGGGGCCGAATTCCGGCTGGAAAGCACTGACACCCGCGGAACGAGAGGCGCACATGTTAGAAGGGCTTTTGCGCACCTGCTTGCGACAACCGGTCTACATGCCAAACACCCGCATGTATACTTCCGATATCACACTGGCATCCCTGGAAACCGATAACGGAGGGGGGGTTTCTTAACCTCCTGAAGAAATATGTTCCAGACGAGGCGAGCGTCATGGAGGGCGGTCCTACGTCGTACCTGCATCCAGATTGGACGAAGGAGAAGATCGAGCGGCTCGAGAACGCCGGACATGTGGCGGGAGTTCAAATTTGGATAGCAGTGCGCGACAGCTTCCTTGGTGAGTTCAGCGACTGGGTGTTTTGCTGGACTTGAACGCCGCGCAGTGTACTTCCTTTACAACACCATTTCATCCGTGGTCGGAATCCCTCGGGTGATTGAAAGTGACGGGGATGAATCGACCCCATTGCATCGGGGTACCCGCATATGCGAGGGCTGCGGAGACAGAGAAGGAAATGGTGCCCGGTTCTCAGTCTGTAAAATTTGCAACGAGAACGTGTCACGTCAAGTTGCCTACTGCTCCAGGTAGGTGCTTTATCTGAAATACTGGTCCACCACCTAACTATTCCTGCAGGATCTGTCAAAAATCGGACTGGCCGAACCACAAAAAAGTCTGTGGGAAGGAGTTGACTCCTGGGGTTGTCCGGAACGCCACCTGCTCCACCGAGGCATCCCCCATCGAGGTGTTTTTCTTGACGCAGATGGGGCCGGCGCGTGACGGATATACAAGATCCCAGGCCCTTCTCCGGCAAATGCAGTTCCTTGAAGCTGTTCCGTTCTGCTCCTACGTGTTCTTCTCTCCCACCGGTCCCCGCCGCTTTAAGAGTCCCGTGTTCATAACGCACCTTGTCTTCCGCCTTGCCGTGCAGACAGCCATGGCTACTGGGGATGAACGGTGCATCGCGGCAATACTGGGAACAATTCCCGAGGTTCAGGACGCACCAGGTGGGTTCGTAGACCAACTCATCGAGGAATATGGTAAGGCCCGCGTTTCGGTGGCCATGGTGGCCATGCAGGCTCGGGTCGATATGAACGACTTACCCATAATGGGCCAGTGGATTGTCGAATTCTTGGAGAGTAAAGCCGGATCCCAGTATGCTAAGATTGCATCTGAGCCACCGGAAGGGCCGTCAACGGAGGTAACGCAGAAGGTGATTACTGACCTGCGCGAATGGTGGCCGCGTAGATCTTAGAAGGTAAGTAAGTCGCTCCACGCGTATGTCGATATAGAACTTATTTTCTGTCTCAGCCTCATGTCGGGATGAGAAGGACGGATGAGTTGGGTATGTTACACTTTTTCCCGATATTTTCAGCACCACTCACTCCATAGTTTTGTTCGCAGGGCCTTTTCAAATAATGTACAGAAGATCAATCTTGTATGCATTGATAATTGTCTGCTTGGGTTTCTTGCATCGCTGCGTCGAAATTTGTACATATATATGCACTACACTCTTCTTGAATAGCAGCGAAATAAACTAACACAAACGACCTCTTATCATCAAAAGAAATGAGTTACTTCATCCCCAAACGGGAGATTCATGCAGAACAACTTGAAGTCTTGAACGTGTTCGTCCAGATTTGATGGAATTTGATACCAATTGGGAGTCAGTTGGCTTGAGGGGTGCGGTCGGGAATACTTCATCCAAATTTTGTATTTCTACTTCGACCGGTAGGTGGAATTTTTCTTCGCGCTTTTGCTTGTTGTTGTGGTGGCTTTGGCATCAAATTAGGGGACGCGATGGTCACATGATCGCGTCCCTTTTCAAAGCCGCCACCATCGTCGATTAGGGAATCTCGTTTCCGACGGTCTTTCCGCCATTCTGCCAATAAATCCCGCGAATCAGAATGCCACGCAAGGAGCTACTGGACCCTCGAGAGTTTCTGACGTTCGATGGATGTGGCTGATTTTGACTGAGACACGGATGTTTCTCAAGCGGCTGATTCAAGTGCTCCTTTATTCACATCTCTGTTTCTTACCACCACCTCGAGTTGACCTCGAGACAGAATCTGCGTTTACATTCACAAAGCTTTCTCCAAAACCTCTTGCATTCGCCCTCTAGTCTCTGCTCCTTCCCCAGACCCTAGAACCTCCCACTTCACCGTCCCATACCCACCATACTTTGGCGCCGGCGCATCTCCTCCTATCCCCAACCTCAAAGGCACCTTCGTGGACGATGGCTTTTTTCAGCTTGTCCAACATCTCGGGTCTGACCGGTCCGCCGAAGTATACCGCGCTCTCGATATCACCTCCCGGGAGGAGGACCCCGTCTACTACGCGGTGAAGTGTATGCGCAACGACGCCCCCGGGTCCAAGCGGGTAGCCGCTCTGCGCAACGAGTTTAGTATCCACAAATCGGTCTCGCACCTACAAAGCGGATCACGTTTCATGGGGTATTCAGCGGAGGGGAGGAGGCCGAGCTGCTGTTCATGGTCCTCGATGCGGCCTCCACCAATATGTCCGATGCGATCGTCAAACGCAGGTTGTATGTTGATTGTCCTGCCCTCGTCAAGAAGGCTTTCTACCAGGTCCTCGACGCCGTCGAAGAGTGCCATGACGCTAGCGTCTACCACCGCGACCTCAAGTCCGTGAATGTCTTGTGCAATGATGAGGGGGACGCGGATTCGTCTCGCAGACTTTGGCTCGGCCACGCGCGACGAAGAATCGACTGATTTTAAATGCGGCAGTCCGGCGTACATGAGTCCAGGTTCGTCCTCTTTCCACCGTCCCATTTTTCATGGTGGCTGATGTCTATCGTTTCTTCAGAGTCCGTCGACCCCACCCGCACCACTTATTCCTCCCGCCAGTCCGACTCATGGGCCGTCGCGATGATCCTCTTCACCCTCATCACCGGCACCACCCCTTGGCCTATCGCAGACCTCTCTGACCCTAGATATGCCTCCTTCCGCGCCGACGAGGCCAACTACCTCGTCGATACGTTCCACCTCACGCGCGCTGCCGCTTCGTTCTTCCGCTGGTGCTTCGCCCTCGAACCCGCAGACCGCCCGTCCATTGATGAGATGTATCATGCCGTGCGGGTCATTCAGCGTTTCTCATTGGCCCATACCAGCGAGCTCCACAGCGTCGCCGCCGCGGTTGTACACGCCCATCGTCCTGTGGCACCCGACTTTCGCTTCGTTGATCGAGGGAAGATGAGTATTACGACCCGCCAGCGTTTTGCGAGCAAGATACGACGAGTTTGTTAACGGGTGGATGGAATCGAAAACCGCAAGGGAATTCGAAGAATGTGGTGGATGTTTGCTGTGCGACTGAGTGATTGCTGGATGGAGGGGAGACTACTCGAAAACCGGCAGGCACTGGGACCGTCGTCGCGACTAGAAGAGCAACAAAATTGTATGATTATAAATACCTCGGGAGCTCATGGTCTTCTTTTTCTTTGGCCTGTAACACGATAATGTTAAAGTGAGATCGGACTTATTTTAGAAATTCCGCGAGGACTGGAAGATAATCTGTGAATACGCAGAGACTATTCTGAATTGAGGTCTGACCTTGGATGCGGTTCTTGTGGTCAATATTCGAGACCATATTTTGTCGGCGGTGAGAACTGTTGTAAATCCCTGCATTTCTGCCCAGGGTTTCACAGCGACACCGTTGAAGCCGTAAAACATCCGGTGTTCTTCATGATCGCCGCAAGGACCTGTGACCGGAAGAAACCGGGTGGCGGTGAACCGTGCCTTGTCGTGTGCCAACTCGAATTGCGATACTCCAGTGGTCCAGTCGGAAGTTACTTCCGAGCTCCCGAGTTGACCGTCTCACCAGCGTGCTCTTCTCCAAAATCAAGAGGCCGATAATTAAAAATTCGTGGTGGTCCATCCGTGCACTCCACACGAAATCTTGACGAGATTTGACGAATGCTCGGCATTTCCACGTTATTCCGCTGGGTGGTGTTGGAAGCCCAGGAAATCTCAGCCCATCAGCAAGTTCATCATGATTCCTGATGGATCCCGCAGGGCTGGTGCAGGGTGTATGGAAGATCTCGGTCTTTACTCGGTCTCGTTTATTGCAGCGATTGGCGGTCTAAGGTGTATCGTTTCCACAGTTTCACTGAGGCAAACCCTAGGACTCTCGCACCGTACTTTTCCAACATCTCAGCCTCAAAATCCTGAAAGCCGCCCTCTACATCCGCCTCCTTCGAATTGCGAAATCTCTTGCCAAGAATGCACACCATTCGGTTATCACGACGCGCCACATGCAACCTGGATGATAACTGAGATTGTTCCCGGTTAGGAACCTCCTTAAAAGTGCGAATCATGTTCTGACTGGTCTCATTCTTTCCGCCATGAAGGTCGCTCTTTCTTTGGCGCTTTTGGGCGCGACGTCTGCCTTCGCCGCTAAGGCCTCTTTGTCCAGCATCGAACGGGTTACGAATTTGCCTTTCCAGTCGAACAAGTTCATCGTCGAGGTCTCCGAGGAGTCTGAAATCCCTAGCAAGCGAGCCTTGGGCACGGTGGGTCCTACAGTTCGAAGATTCATGTTTCCCCCTCATTTTCCGGCTTCCAGCCCCACGAACAACTGTACCGGACTTTGCGGGAGCGAAATATCTCGTTCAACGTGCACAAAGAATACGACGTGCCGGGCATTTTCATCGGTGCATCTTTGACGTTGAATGTGAGCATTTCACATCCTCGCATTTCCCTGGTATTGACGTCACGCGATAGAACACTCAAGTCCGCGTTCCGGACAATATCTTGTCCATTTCTCATCCATTTCTTAGGACGTGACCAATATCCTCAACACGGACGGTGTTATCGCGATACGTCCCGTTCGCATATTCTCTCGCCCAGTGTAACTTCAATCCTGCACTTCATCACTTGTACCGCTGTGCTAATTCAGACGCAGCCCGATCCTTTCCAAACCTATCTCTCCCAACGATTCAGGCCTACCTGATTCCGAGTCGACGCACATCGTGACCGTAAGTGAATTACATTTTTATTTAATCTATTTCTATGTAACGCTTATCGGGACCCAGGGCGTGGACAAGTTGCACGCCAAGGGGATCACTGGCAAGGGCATCAAGATTGGAATGTCAGTACCATTCATTCATTCTTCTTCTATATCCCACCGGCTAACATACATCCGAACTCGAAGTCTCGACACCGGAACCGACTACACGCATCCGTTCCTTGGGACGCTTCCCCTCTACGTGATCTCCAACGACACCACCGTTGTTGACGATGCGTGTAACCCCCTGCCTGCTTCCACCCCCGATCTTTCGCCCTTCGTTGTCCTCGTGCGCCGTGGGACTTGCACATTTGTGAGTAGTTATATCAATTTTCCTAACTTTGTTCTCAAGCAAGACAATTTGTTCCTCAGGTCACCAAGCTTGCGAACATCGCTGCATTTGGAGCGACTACTGCGCTTATCTATGAGTTCAGCCTACCCAAATCTCTCTTTTTTTCTCAGCAAGCTGAATAAAGGCATATAACTTAGCAACGGAAATGGATTCAGTGGAATCGAAGTACTTTTCTTCATCAGGCAGTACATCTACACCCGAGATTTACGGGAACCATAGGTTGGCGACTTCAACGCGGCTTTGATCCAGGCAGAAGATGGTGTCTTCGTGTGTTGTTTTCGATACATGCGCCGCAGTAGCTCGTTGACTAACATTCATAGCTCGCCGAACAATATGCCGCAGGAGCATCCATTCTTATCACCTTTCCACAGACCTCAGGCTCGGTTGAATTCCCTGCGCCGACTGGAGGGCTTGTCTCCGCGTTCACAACGTACGGACCTACGAACGACTTTTACTTCAAGCCCGCTATCACCGCGCCCGGAGGCTCCATCCTGTCGACGTTTCCGATTCCGCTTGGTTCGTTCTCTCTCCTTTCTTGTTTTCATCGGCTGTCCCTCAATTCCATCGATTGAATTAAATTTTTTTGGTTCGCTCAGGAACCTGGGCGCTGCTCAGCGGAACCTCGATGGCTACGCCCCACCTGGCGGGGAGCTCCGCACTTTTCCTCGAGGTGAAGGGGAAATCGGCATCTGTTGCAAGGAGCGCGCGCACCTTCTTCCAAGCGACCGCAAAGCCCATTTCCTCCAGCCACACCGATGGCGATCCGTTCCAGACTGTCACTCAGCAGGGTGCGGGGCTCATCAATGTCTACGATGCGATCTTTGGGACCACGCTCCTTTCTAAAACTGAGCTCATTCTGAATGACACTGCACATTTCGCTGGACCGTAGGTTGGTTCTTGAATTATGTCCTTCCGTGCTAATTGGAGCCATGTAGTCAAAAGTTCACTGTTAAGAACGCTGGCAGAACTGTTAAAACTTATACCCTCAGCCACGTCCCTGCAGGGACTGCGATTACGATTCCCGTGAGTTCGTCTTGTTATCATGGTGGATAAAGAAGCTAACGTTATTGTAGAACGGAGTCTTCCCAGATGTCGGCCCCGTCGCCTTGTCCACCGATTACGCGAGTGTGAGCTTCAACGGTGCTAAATTCACCCTTCTGCCCGGCCAGTCGCACGAGGTCGTCGCGACTATCAAGCCCCCGCAAGGCGTCGATGCGACCACCTTCCCGGTGTATTCTGGGTTTATTCACGTTACTAGCGGCAACGACTCTGTCCACGCGACATACCTTGGTTTGGCCGCGTCTCTAAAGGATACGCATGTGATCGACAACACCGACTTGGTCTTTGGTGTCGTGCTCCCGGTCGTCCTCGATTCGGAGGGGAACATCCAGGATGCGCCGGTCAATTACACATTTGTTGGAGGGGATGCGCCGACGGTGCTTTGGCGCCAGGCCTTTGGGACCCCGCTTTTCCGTCTTGACCTTGTTTCCCCTGATATTGTGCTTAATGGCACCTTGAACGCGCGCGCACCGATCTCGTTCGCTAACCCTCACAAAGGTGGTTCCTTTGCCAAAGTCCCGATTCTCGGTGCTCTACTGGAGGTTCCTTACCTTGGTCGTAGCGATCTGGTAGGATTTTTTCTCTCGAAAATGAATCTGACTCATTGGCTTCACCAGGGCGATCTGCTGGACAATCAGGTCCTCCTTTCAAATACCTTCGCTAATGGCACCATAATTCCTAACGGAAGCTACAAAATCCTCCTTCGCTCGCTCCGCGTCACTGGAGACCCGACAAACGAGGCTGACTATGAGAGCTGGCTCAGCCCCATCATTGGCGTCGCGGCGTAAAGCGTAGAATGTTGCCTGAGATTTTGGGACTTTCGTTGGGGGTACATGGATATTTATTTTGCTTTGCGCTTGCTGCTTGTAACAATTCGTTGAAAGAAGGCATTCTCTTGGTTTGGTGCACCGTGAAAAGATATACCAGCCCTGCCTTACTGCCATTCGATCAGACCAGATTCGGGCGATTATGCAGAATCAATTTGAGGAGCTCAAGCGCTTGAGATTACGGATAATACTGGGACGAGCGCGACTGGAGCGTGGCCGTACTTTCTGCTTTTCACCTGCTACCTGCCCTCAGTAAGTCCCCCTCAGGGCTCCGAATCATCGGATTTCAGTTGCGCATCAAGATGAACTTTTATGGAGGGGTTACAATTATGTGGGAGGCATTTTTACTGCTTATATATCTTCAACTTATCCTTCTTGTGTGGTTCTCTGGACCTTAATCCGGGGTGTGAACGTACTCTACGTTGCAGGGCCCGGTATATCGCTCACGTTGCACTTCCGACCATCCAGTTTAGCTTAGAAGGGAACTGATACCGTATCCATACACGTCAGATGTTCAGTTTGGGTGTGTGGAATCATGTACATGTATCTCCTGAACTGTTTGGATGCACTGAGGTGGATAGTAGCGGCCCAAACTCACGGTTTGGCGGGGTGGGCGCCTAGGCCGATTATTCCCGTCTCGGGGATTCACCCGAAAATAAATTCTGAGAGGGATGAGATTGTTATGTTAATTCATGGAAAATATCTCAACGAATTCCTAGCATACATAAATTTATTCACGAGCTTAAATACCCATGCCCACTCCACTGCCCGTGTGGTTTTAAGGTCAAAAATGTTAAGGTGGCCGAGAAGCCAGTCTCAGATAATAAAAAGCGTAACATAACATAACATGCGTCTATTCATCCAGCGTCCGTTATCGCCCCGTCTCCGCATCGTATCTCACTCAATCAAGCCATCGCGCTCACAAAAGCATTCCAAATCCAACCGCCCCCAGGAGCGTAACAAGCGGGACGTTCAACCCCTTTGCGCTGCCCGGTTTCTCGCTCCCACCTGCAGCGCCGCTCTGGCTCTGGCTCACACTGGTGTCACTGGACGTGGGTGCGGGTGCGGTGGGCTTGCTGGACGGCGGGTTACCGCTCTGACTTGGGCTCAGACTGGTGCCAATGTCCGTGGGCTCGAGTGGGGTGGGCATGCAGCACATCGAGTTATCTCTCTTGCCAATGGACGTGGGCTCGAGTGGGGTGGTCATGCAGCACAGCGGGTTATCTCTCTTGCCAATGGACGTGGGCTCGAGTGGAGTGGGCATGCAGCACATTGAGTTATCTCTCTTGCCAATGGACGTGGGCTCGACTATGGTGGGCATGCAGCACATCGAGTTATCTCTCTTGCCAATGTACGTGGGCTCGAGTGCGGTGGGCATGCCGAACGGCGGGTTAAGCGGACCGGGGAGCGAAACGGGGCCAGAAGGCTGCGGGGGAAAGAGGATGGAATACAGGTCGCCAAGCGAAGGGGTAGTAGAGGGCGGCGTGTCAAAGCTTAAGAGGATGGAAAGCGGGTCGTCAAGGAGGATGGGAAGCGGGTCGGGAAGCACGGAGGGGGTAACAGCGGGGTTGGAAGGGGGGAGGAGACGCGGTGGGTGTGCCGACGAGGGAGGTGTCCGTTCTGTGTGAGGGTCAGTCAGTTGACGTCGAGATTGCACTTCACGAAGCAAACAAAAGAGAAAGCCTCGCGATAACTCACGCAACACTCGGATCTTGCGTAATTCCCTCCGGACAATTGCTCGACCCCGCGGGGCATTGGATTGCTTGCGGCCGAGTAGCGCCAATGGATAAGGCGTGGGAAGAAGAGGCGGTGAGGAGGAGGAGGGCGGCTGAGGTTAGGCGCATCTTGGAAAGCGTGGGGGGTTTTCGTAGAAAGGGTGTTCACAGAACTCAAGTGGGAAGAAGAAAAGAACAAGAGAAATAAGTACGCGGCCGTGCGCAGACGAAGGTCAAGAGCAAGAGAGGAGGACATCGTCGAAGGGACAGGACAAGGAAGCCCAGGTGCGGGAGGCCAACTTTCCCAAGTCAAGCAATTGTTGCCGAAGCAAGGTCCTCGTTCCCACTTGGTCGCCACGTCTCTTGGTACCGCCACGAACGAACAGCTCACAGCCTGCTGTTTCCCTTCACGGTGCTCACCTTCCCCAGAATGAATGCCCGAGTCGTCCTTCATTCTGGCAAGGTTTCTTCCTATATTCCAGCACCCTGAGCAACGGAGGAAGGCGACCATTGCGGTGCGGGGCGGTGTTTGGACGGGCGGGAGAACATCAAGCGGGACCTGATAATCTTATGAGTACCTATCCATCAGAAGAGATGCTTTGGTTTATGTAAGTGGTCATACGGTGGCTCTATAATTGGTTTCGTGCTTTGAATTGTCCGCATTCGCCTTACGAACAAAAATTTTCACGCGCTTTCTACGTCCCAGTGTTGTAGGGCAACGTTTGGCGTCCTCATCTCCGTTTCTAGCCCCTGTACTTGGTTCTTGAAGGCGGTTCCTGCACCGGTACCGCGAACATTCGGGAGGACACCAGGAGTCCATCCTGTATCCATGATGCTGAGGACACTGCCGCACGATCTGGAACCACTTTGATACCCCGACGTTTACCGTCAAAACTAAGCAGTTCTGTGTTACAAACGCGTAACTGAGAAAAGATGGTGAAGGCGAAAGGCAAGAGAGGTTTGATCCGTCGATCAAACATCTGTCGATCAAACACAGCCGCACACGATCTTCCAACCACAACAACGCTGCTTCGATCGCGTCTTCCGGCCTCTTCCGGCCTCACTGCCGGTCCGCCACGAGTCATTCGTGTCGAGCCGCTCTACGAATGCCCGACGGCCAACCGTCCCTCCATCCATGGTGCCTTTCGTTCCAAAGAGCTCCCATCATCGACATGCAACCCTTCGTTTCCACCTCGAATGGCTTGTCCATAGCGCCTGATGCCGTGTACATATATATGTACCCTTCCGGATGCCACTGCATATGATGAGGCATGCGCCGTCCATTCGCTCCGCTCGAGTTATCCACATGTGCTGCTCATTGACATTACATTGAGGCGGAATCGCTAATTGTTTGCGGCGAGTAGCTGCGCGCGCGATGAATGGGTTCACCACCGCCCCCTTAGCGCGAAGCATCCAATCTCCCGCGTGGCCTGCGGTGCGCCATCGATCCAATACTACTAGTAGTGCGCGTGTAGACCAGGTATATTGTGAGATGAATCAATCAGCATCATACCTATCATCTGCTTTCTGCTCTCACCGCACAATATCCATCCTACTAGCCCCACCAAAATTAATTCATCGCGGGAAGGCACCATTACCTACACGCCGTCAATGATCTAACTTTGATCTTCACGAGTCTTCTCAATTCTGTAGGGCTTCTTTCTATGTTGAGAATCAGCAAAAATTGTTCTCGCGACGCAACTATCACGGGAGTTGTGGAGGAAGCACCCTGTCAGGCGTGCGGTGCAGGTGCGCTCTCAGCAATGCCCGCGTAGCTTGTGATCCTCATTCAATAATTATTTTTAAGTACGCAACTAAACTTATTCTTGCAGGGTATATAAGACAGCTGCTGCGAACGAAATTTCATTGTGCAATTCAGCCCCTTCTCTCCATCGTATTCACACTTGACCCGGGCGGTCTTTTGTCTTCTTTTTCTCCGTACGATTCCTCACGAAGCCTTTTCCTTTCCTCTTCTTCATTCGACACTCCTCACCGAACTTACGATGTTGACTAAACTTGCCGTTCTCCCCCTCCTCGTCACGTTGGCTGGGTCTGCCGTGGGCGCACCTCTGTCCTCAGTCGTATGCCATTTCATTACTTCTGTCTATAGCAGCACATCACCTGAAGCATGAACACCTCTCAGAACGCCAGAAAAAATGTCAACATCAACAACAACGGTGGCTCCGCCAACGTTAACGGCTGCGTCGTCACCAATAACGACGGGAACATTATCGTCACCAGCAATGGCCAAGGCAGCTGCAACATCGATGATAACAATGGCGTCATTAACGTTAACGACAATGGCGGGACTGGCGGCGCCACTATCGTTAACAACAACAACAACAACAACGGCACCACTATCACTAATGACAACAACAACGACGGGAATGGTGGGAGCACTATCATTAATAACAATGGCGGGAATGGTGGTGCCACTAACATTAACAACAACGGCGGGAGTGGTGGTGTCATCAACAACAACAACAACGGCGGGAGTGGTGGTGCCACTAACATTAACAACAATGGCGAGAATGCTGGTGTCACTAATAACAACAACAATGACGGGAATGGGGCAACTAACATTAACAACAACGGCGGGAATGGTGGTGTCACTAACAATAACAACAATGGCGGGAATGGTGGTGCCATTAACGTTAACAACAATGGCGGCGACATCGCTGCGGCTATCAAGGCGGCCCTCGAGGCGGCGAACGCGGTCAGTGTTATGTTTTTGCAGTCTTACATGCTAAGCGTTCAATACTGACTAAAGAATAATTTCCAGGGCAACTCAAGACGCGACCTCGCTGCGGACATTAAGGCTGCCATCCAGTCGGCCATTCAAGCTTTGGAGGGTCAGGCTGCCAACGCTGTCAGTATTCACTGGGTCTTCGAAATTGGCTAGACTAAGATTATTCTTATTCTTTCAGGGGAACGCAGGTGCCAACGCGGCGTCCAGTGCGGCTGCGTCTGCTGCGACTGATGTGAGCAGTTCATTCTTACATCTTGCACGATTGACGAGAGGCTCATGATAATCCTGATATGTAGGCCGCCGGTGCTGCAACCGCTGACCCCGCCGCTGCTGACGACGGTGCTGACGATGGTACCGACGACGGGGTTAACGTGAACGCAAACTCGTCTGGCGGAGGCAGCGCAGAGGCAAAGGCATCCAACGGACAGACCACTGTGGTGACGGCTGTGGGCGCCGCCGCTACCGATGTGAGTGCATAGTCCCATGCCAGTATTTTTTTGGCTCTCATCTAGTATCCGTCATTTCTCCACTCAAAATCCATCAACTAAGCGTTTGTTGTTTCAGGGCAACTTCTCGTTCGCGACCACTATTGTGGAGAGCACTGCTACCACCGTCGCTGCTGGCGCTGCACAAACTGATGTGAGTTATCAGTGCTTCATTTACATCCCCACCGGGACCTCATACAAACTTCAGGCCGGTGCCGCTGCTGACCCCGCCGCTGCCGCCGCTAACCAGGCCGCCGTTAAAACTGGTAAGAAGGCGAGCAAGTTCCAAAGGCGTCGTCTTTGAATGAAGGCTTGAATCGGATCATGAATTGTACATAATTAATATTGCTGTAATGTTTCGAGTAGGGAGAATTATACCAATCAATTGCATCGCACGAATGAATGTTATAAACCCAACGAGAATGAAAGGAATTCCTGGTTCTTGAATACAACTTAGTCCATCAACGGCAACGACCTGGTTGTGATTCAGTAACACTGCTCTTACTCCTACTGTACTTACTCGGCTATTCCGACCCACAAACGGTGACAGTGTTCTTGCCATAGTCAAGAGAAAGGCCCGACGCCTCTTGCAAAGATCCGTAACCGTTGGCCGAAGATTATAAATAATAGATTGGCCGTTGACTGTGCTATGACAGATAAGTACAAGTATGGCAAGAAATCCTTAAGTGTATCATTAGTCAAAAGAACGTGGAAAAAGACACTCAAGAACGAACGCACCTTGGCCCATGACTGGTCCAAACGAGTCGGGGTTTTAGTGGGTGTCGGCTGACCGTCAGCGATGAAGGCTGAACGACGATTGACTTTCAATCGCCGGGATGCCCGAGCTGATGGAACATGCCGAAGCCCCACATACCGCGCTGTTGGCGCGGATGCGGGAGACGCATTTCCTCGAGAGGATTGTACTGTCTGGCCTGGTTCCAAGTCCGAGGCCTCGATTTTAGGCGGGCGAAGGTGACCGACGATGTCGGCCCAGAAACCCCCGCGGGTCGCCCATGGACCTGCTGAAGTGGATGGGGGATCGGAGGGTCAGCCCGCACCTCTCCACCTCATAAAGTCAAGACCTCGCTAGGTAAACGCCCCCTCAAAAAAAAAAGAAATTGCACACTCGCTCAAGAACACCGGCGCCATAACGCAGGATCCGGAGGGATGTATCGTGGGGTGCTAGGCTGTGAACTCACACCCAACCATGCCTTTAGCGCGGCTCGAGACAATTCCACGGGTGTACTAGTTGAGGAAGTTTTGAATCCCGAATTGCCACGAGATTTGTTCCATTGGGCTCCACGCAAGGGAGGATTCATTAGAAAGGCATAGAGTTGCGATAAATCTCGCAGACTTGACAATAGATTGCAGAGGCGATTAGCTCAATAGGAACGCGAATTCCTACGGGGTACATAAACGCACCCGATCGCCTTCCAGCCGTAACAACATATGCGGCGCGGTTCCAAGTACTCATGTTCCAAGAATTCCGTGGAAATGAAGAGTAGGATTAGATTTGGAGACCTTCTCGCTATATGTGATGCCGCGACGCGCCAATGAGGGCAGAAAGGACCAAACGAGGCCCAGCGTGGGTCGATACAAGGCCAACCGGCGGCAAGGTGAAGTCATAAAGAGGGGATCAAGAGAGCTGGTCCTTCCTGGAGCCGAAGACTAATCAGTTCTGTGTTACAAACGCGCAACTGAGAAAAGATGGTGAAGGCGAAAGGCAAGAGAGGTTTGATCCGTCGATCAAACACAGCCGCACCGGATCTTTCTTCCGACCGCAACAACGCTGCTTCGAGGGCGTCTTCCGGCCTTGCTGCCGGTCCGCCGCGAGTCATTTGTGTCGAGCCGCTCTATGAATGTCTGACGGCCAACCGTCCCTCCATCCATGGTGGTCTTCGTTCCAAAGAGCTCGCATCATCGACATGCACCCCTTCGTTTCCACCTCGAATGGCTTGTCCATAGCGCCTGATGCCGTGTACATATATATATGTACCCTTCCGGATGCCACGCATATGATAAGGCACGCGGCGTCCATTCGCGCCGCTCGAGTTATTGACATGTGCTGCTCATTGACATTAAATTGAGGCGGAATCGACAGTTCGCTTCCCGAGGCAGTCCGTTCCGCCCTGCCCTTCACTCTTCCACTTCGCCGCCAGCGCTATCCGACACGTACAACCTCTCTTGAAGAACCTGCGTTTCGTGGGTAACGAGGCGAGGCGTTATTGAGGTGCGTGCGCATCGCGTTCTGTATCTACATGATCAGCCTCAGCTTCCCTCGTCTATGGCGGTCAAAGTGCACATTTAATCGGCCGCAAGATAAAGTCGTGATTTCGGACTTACCGCAAGAAAGATACGTGATTTGATGCCTTCCCCGCAAGAAAGATAACAATAATCACCTCGCTTAACTTGCGGGGAAATCGTGGCATCCCGCAAGATATATATAGTTGTTGGCCGCAAGATACAGATGTGTCGCCCGCAAGATACAGAGTCGCCCGCAAGATAAAGATAAGTTGCATCCGCAATTTTTTTATACTCTTCCGCAATTCGTTTTTTCAAACCCTCCCGCAATAAACACCGATGAGTTCACTGGGACGAAGCAACAATTAATTAGCTGAATGTAGGGTACAAAACGAGCAATAGAGTGTGTGAAAGTATAACGAAGAGATCGTGGATGAAGTACTGAGGAAGGGTTGTCCGAGGAGGTGGGTAAGTGATGATTAAATGGGATGTGAGGTAACGATATGAGGTAACGAACGGAGTGACGACGCGCGGAATCTATCAAAATCGACTGGGAGGCAAGCAAGGGAGTACAACAAGGGAGTTACGGGATTAAAACTCCAAGAACTAGCTGATGGTAGCAGAAGGGGGATGGGAGATGGAGGTGGTGGAAGACACGGGGGTAGGGGACCGGACGACCTCTTTGCGCATGGCCGCTCGAATCGGTTCGTCGGTCTGGAGGGCCATCAACGCTGCCACGGCTGTATCAATGTAGTCCTGTTCCGCAGTAACATGCCCAGTTCCCCAGATCCATGTCACCGTGCGCTTCTGACATGCATCGCACAAACCGGTGATTTCTGTGTTCCCCAGCTGCTTCAGGACCTTCACGAGACTGATGTGAATCTCCGGATGATGTACGAGCTTTGGGACTTTCATGCTCCACTCACGGTACCATGCCGCACCACAGTACGCCGGCATTTGGCAGTCAGGATCGTTTTGGATGGACGGGGCGTCAAAGGTGAACTGCTTTCGATGTTTTTCGATGTCAGCCTTCGTTTTGATTAACCAAAAATATCCAGCCTGCCCCAGTCGGTCCATGAGGACCATGTCGAGACCAGTCATGGGAAGCTCCATCAACCGCTCAAAGGCAGGTTTAATCCAATGATCCACGCGGTAGTACCGCGCGAGCTCAAATTGGAGAGCGGCATCAAAGTCGGGTCCCTTCCGTTCAAACGCTTGTACAGCATGAGCGACACCGTCGTCGATTTCAAAGAATGTTGAAAGGCTGAGGACCGAGACCAAGAATGCATCTGTTTTCGGATGCATTCTGCAAAAATGTCAACCACAAGTCCATGCAGGGACAAATTAATCTTACGTCGGACCCTTGTAGAAGTAGCATAGTAGATGGTCGAAGTGATACTGGCTGACGATGTATGACAGCTTGATGGGGTTTGAATCAGATGTGCCCTCATCTCTGATATGAGGATCGGCGTCCGGCCCTCTTGGCAGCGAGAATAATGTGTTGAAAACTCCCGATCGAGAGCCCAGAACACTGGAGTGGAGTTTATAGAGGAGCCCAGGAACCCGTTGGAAATTTATCTACGTGACATTCGTCAATGTCATTAGACATTCCTTTCTATGTGCACTGGAGGCAAGTAAACTGACCTGGAAGATAGCTGACCCATCAGGAAAGTAGTATTCGGGATGACGGTTGTCTCCCGCGGTGTTTCCCGACTCGCTGGCTCCAGACATCCCGTTGAGCTGAAACAAAGAAGACAAAGGCGCCAGCGATCACTTTGGATCCAAGCAGGTCCAAACACTTCCGTCATTCCACCACGATCACTGTGGCGGCGACATGGTCCATCCAGCCAACTTCCCTGCTCTCCCGGAGACGCCTGACGATTTTAACTGGAACCCAGATGTACTTCGGGCCCATGATATCCTCGCAACTGCGTACGATCGGGCTGCCATTCTGTTGCGCCAAGAGGAGGCGGATCCAATGCGATTACGAATTCACTCGGAACAGATCGGGCAAAGGTTGCTCCCAATATTGGAAGCCCTCGTTCCCGAGCTCGGGGATGAAGCCTGGATAAATTCTGCGGCAACTGCCTTTGGTCAGATATTTGTAGAACTCGAGCGAAGTGCGGCGGTCGCGGATGGCATGTAAGTTTCACAAGGTTCAAAGTATCAGTCATGACAGAGCTGACCTTACCTTAAGTGAGAATTCTAAGGTCAAACGTGTTGTCCCAATCCACGTGGAAAGGACCGGACGACGCGGCCGGCCAAAGAAAGTCGTCGATCCTGTCTGGCTTGCAGATGCTTTTTCCGAGCGCCGCAAAATGACCCTTCAGACCATCGCTGATGCTCTTGGCATGCATCGTCACACCCTTCGAAACTATCTTAAGCTCTACAACGTCTACAAACGATACACTGAAATAAGTGACCAGGATCTCGATATCCTCGCAAAGCGGTTCAAGCGCGACAAACCGAATTCTGGACTTCGTTACCTCATCGGATTCTTGAGAACACACCGTGTCAAGGTTGGACGTGAACGAGTTCGGCAATCCCTGCTACGCGTCGATGGTCTCGGTCGTATTTTGCGAAAGCATAAGATTGAACGCCGTGAATACGAGTCTGCTCGGCCAAATTCTACATGGCATATAGACGGCTATCACAAGCTGATCAAGTGGGGCATTGTTATTCACGGAATCGCCGATGGATTTGATAGAATGGTATTCTCTATCACGCCGAATGGACCTCAAGACGACCCTAATATTCTCATTATTCAGGCCATCGGCTTGCGAGCCAGCACAAATAATCGTGCTTCCACAGTGCTCGACCTCTTTCTAAGGGCAGTCCAGGAGTACGGCGCTCCTTCTCGGGGCCGTGGTGATCGCGGTGGCGAGAATATTGAAGTATCTGTGTGGATGATCAAATATCGAGGACCAAATCGCGGTTCGTTCCTCTGGGGAACGTGAGTAGCATGCATTCATCGCTTTTACCTGACTGATGAATGGCAGTTCCACCCGAAACACCCGTGTGGAACGCTTATGGGTCGAGGTTGGAAGTCAATTTGCTCGCCCTTGGCGGGGGTTTTTCCTCCGGCTCGAGCGTCTTCACGGTTTGGATCGCGACAACCCTCATCATTTATGGTTGTTGCATTATCTATTTCTTGACGATATTAACAAGGACTGTGATGATTTCCGAGACTATTGGAATCACCATCCAATTTCGGGCAAGGGACACGATCAGACGCCGGCGGTAATAAAATTCAACCATCCTCGCAGCAAACTCATGAATGTTTGTACATAGGACATGCGGCTTATTGGCGAAGTGAAATATGGAAAGTATGCTGATAACTTCGAAGACATTCATCCAGATATCCTCGATCGGTACGGAGACGAAGGTGAGGCATCAACTTTTCTACGTCCGACCGCTCAAAATTTCTTAAGATGATATTGACATTGCAATTGCCGAGGATCAGAGGCATAATGTCCGACACGAACCCATTGACGTTCCAAAGCATGAATCGCCGTTCAAGAGTGAGGAAGCCGCTGAGATTTTCTCTGCTGCCCTTGCAGACGTCAAGGCTGCGGAGATTATCCCTCAGCATCTGGGTGTTTCACCTGCAGAGTGGGAAGAGGGCGGATACCCTGAGACTGAGATGGTCAAAGCAGGTCGGAAAGATGTCGAAATCACCCTCCCATTTCCCGTGTGGTGGCCACGTGCGGTTGCTTGGGCCCAGGGTTTAGAACTTTTGTCGAAAATTCAGGCTGTTGAAAATGGAGACATTGTATTACCGTAATAATAATTTTTCTCTGTTCTGTGCATGAATCGGTTTTGTGAGTCTCAACCTAGAGATATTTCATTCAGTTTGTGTACGATCACTTACGCTCCCGTGGTATGTCCATTTCCAACTGTGATTTACAGCGATAGTTATCTGCGGAAAGGACACCTCTGTTGTGATTACTCGGCAGAACTTCCTATCCACCAGCTAATTAGCTCAGTATGTAGAAGCTGGCCCACTCTCGCGAACATTGACGTCCTGGCCGCCAGATCCGTGGTAATGAAAGGTGGTTGGCCTTGACAAAAATTGAAGATCTTTCGTATCATCAACGCGTGCTATGGTGTGTCATGGACGAGGCTTCGAATGAGCACCATTTGCTAGCGTACGTAGAAGAGGACGGAATCAAATTGGAAAACTTCCATAGACACGTTGGAATCTGAAATGAGCGAGAGAAAGGTCCGATGTGAGCACAAAAATAGAGATGTGAATGAGACTGAAAGACACGCAGGGTTGATAAATGGGAAATCGCGCCAGCAGATAGCTGAATCCTTCAGTTCTAGCATCTTTGGAGGAAAGGACACTGTCCTACACCGAAATCTTGGTCGCTTCAAGAAATAGTCAAACCTGCATTGGTAAAAAATCATGCAGCTGGATATAATAATTTTATCGGACCCGATAGCATTCGGTGGAAGGTTTGAATGAATTCTTTCGGACCAGTTAGCCCGCCTTTGCTTCAAGCCAGCCCAGCCTGATTGCCGAGCGCAAACTCGAGAAAACATTGCCACATCGTCTCACCTTTGTCGTCCATGCCTTGTGCCGGAAAGAACGGGCAGGGCTGCTCCTGCCCTTCCTTCCAACCTAAGGATGGGAGAGATGACTCTAATGCCAAGTGTCAGCGCTGCAAGCATCGAAAGAAGTATCATACTGCTACGTCCGAGATTTCCAGCGTCCTTGCTGCCTACAATCTAGCCCGCATTCAAAGCAAAAAGGCCTCCGACGAGGAGGCTCGTCAGGAGACAAATAAAGGATTTCGAGGCGGTAAAGACATGGTTGACGCCAAGAAGGGTACGGGCACGTCGAAGGCGGGATCGAGCAAGAAGGTGAGCGACCTCGTCCCGATTTATGCGTTCCTGATTCCGTCTCCAGGCGTCGACCAAGGATAGCTCTGATGACGAGGAGTGGGTGAAAGTCGGAACCCTTCAAATGATTATCACCGGCCTTGATGTGCGTTGTAGTCTCGGTTAATCAGGTGCCAAACTGATCTTTATTTCCACAGCACGAGGGTAAGCCGCTGAACGATAAGTGCCCGGATGCACAAGATCTCGAAGACATGTATGAGCGCGGGCTTGCTGTCTCCAAAAGCCCAGAGGGTGGCGTTCTTGAATTTAGTCGCCGATGGACTTATGACGACATCGACTCCTTGGCGCGTCGCATGATGAAACCCAAGGTGGGATTTGGGCCATTCAATCTTCTGGACGCTCGCGATGGCATCCCCGAGGGCGAATCGGAGTCGCACTATGTTGTCGTCGCCAAGAATAATAGGAAGATTTTCGTGAAGCGAGGACCCATCACCGGTGAGTTTCTGGATGCGGCGAAAGGCTCGGCGACGAGCCACAGGAAGTACAAGGAGAATGCCGTCCGCCTCCGTGGGTCCACGCCATCATAGACGATTGCCAACGCTTACCTCCTCGTTCTCAGTCGTTCGTCGCAAGATCCCCGCTTCCGCCACGAAGGAGTGGGAAGAGTCCGTTTTGAAATTGACATCTGGGGAAGCACTCACCGAGTCGGAGACTGAGGACAAGTCTAAAACTCGTGGAAAGGGTAAAGCCAAGGCTACAGCGCGTGGTGCTGGTAAACCTCGCGCCCGTCCACGTGCACAGTCTTTGGTTTCCTCGCCGGAGGCGGAATCTTCCGACTCGGATGATGCCGAGGCTGAGCCTGTTGCCGTTCCCGCTAGTGAACCACGCCGCAGCTCTCGCCTCAAATCCGACTCGGAATCGGTGAGAGTCAAGTCGGAGCCGGAGGACGACATCGCGTTCCCACGCAGTCCTAGCTCGCACTCCGGTCGTTCTTTCTCGATGTTTGACTCGCACATGGACTCCGATATCGAAGAGATCGAGCCGCCGCTTGATGATCATCGCGCAGGTGAGTGGGTCTGATGTATATCGTTGATCTCAATGTAATTTTATTCCTTTCAGCTTCCCGTGGCTGCAAGCGCAGCGCCTCCCCGTCTTTCGCTCTGGACGAGTGGGAAGACGGTCGCAAAAGAGCTAGATCCGCTTCCCACGGTTCCGGTTAGTGGTCATGTTCGCCGCGACGACTTCTTTTTATCTAACATTGTCACAGGCCTCGAACCCGAACAACAGAGCGATAGCGATCATTCCCCCTTTCCTCCAACCAGTAACGTCGTCCTTTGTATTCGACCCGGATTATAATCAAGGGAGCACTCAATCGACACACGCTAATATCCCGACAGTCGTTGCTGCTGCAGCGTCCACCTCAGCCAACAGATCTGTGTCCCCCTCCGCATTTACCCCATCTGTGTCCGCCACCAGTTCTTCGGCTGGCGATCCGTCGTCGACGGAGATGTCAAACCCGAGGCCGTACACCAGGCCTATTTGCAAAGGACTAGATATTCCGCAATCCAGCTCCAATATTTGGAACAAATCCTGAGTAACGCTGACTCCTTGATTGCAATGGACTGATTGGCTATATTTTTCTGCAACCTATCGATATTGATTCTTGTCTACACATACAATCCTTCAACCCGATATCATACCCACGTTCCTTACGTCGTCGCTCCCTTCGTTACCTCACTTACCCATCTCACGTACCTCCTCGGACAATCCTTCCTCAGTACTTCATCCACGGTCCCTCCATTATACCCTCACACACTCTATCGCTCGTTTTGTACCCTACATTCAGCTAATTAATTGTTGCTTCGCTCCAGCGAACTCATCAGTGTTTATTGCGGGAGGGTTTGAAAAAACGAATTGCGGAAGAGTATAAAAAATTGCGGATGCAACTTATCTTTATCTTGCGGGCGACTCTGTATCTTGCGGGCGACGCATCTGTATCTTGCGGCCGACAACTATATATATCTTGCGGGATGCCACGATTTCCCCCGCAAGTTAAGCGAGGTGATTATTGTTATCTTTCTTGCGGGGAAGGCATCAAATCACGTATCTTTCTTGCGGTAAGTCCGAAATCACGACTTTATCTTGCGGCCGATTAAATGTGCACTTTGACCGCCATACTCATCTCAGTCCTAATCTCAGTCTTCGCATGCCCGAACCGGTGCCAGAACACGCACATCTGCGCCCTGGTGCACAATCCTACAGAGTCACTCCCAATATTTAATTCCAGCAACGCAAAAGCCGTCCGGTGGCCTCACTGTAGTCTTATCGTCTAGAAATTCCCCTTATTCCTTTTCTTTTTGACCAACTGAGACGAGCATAGACTCGTTTCCGACGCCGAGCATAGCATGGAACCCGCATTCGCGTTCGCGTCCATATTCGCGTTTGCTCTGAGGAATGAGGCGTCTTTTCGGATAATCATAGCGTGGCGTGGCGTGCCTAGCAGGCCAAACAAGCGTCGAGTTGGGGTAGAATTCAGAGGAACTTTGGTGCGTGCGTACTAAGTAATTGTTTACGACGAGTAGCTGCGCGATGAATGGGTTCACCACAGTTCAATTCAATTTGCACTCATGCCTCTTCGTGCCCGACTCATGCCTAGTATGTTGCCCAGCCGTTTCGTACCTCGAAATGGTGGCTTGTGAGTTGTGGCACAGGGGGGCCAACATATTAGAAGGTTTGAGGACATCTTTCTACGTCAGATGAGAGAAGAGTGAAGAATTTGGAAACGCAGATGCCGTTAGAAAGGGAAAAATCTAAATTAGTCATCGCATTCTTCGGACGAGAGTTGACTTTTTGGCGTGCAAAAGTGGCTTGAACCGGCGCAGAATGGCTTGTTTCGAGCGTCACAAGCCCACGCCCTGCATTTCGGCTTGCAGGTCATTTGGTTGGCTTTGCACCAGCCACAAAAGGGAAAGTGGCTTGTGCATTTTCCACGCATCTCAAAGACAGTACACTTGATCTAAGTCAACCAAATGTATCTGGTAAGGATCTCCTTCTCACGGGCTTGCGATTTTTTTTCTCAATATTTTTTTCGCTGGTGCAACCACGACCAACTTACCAATGACGCACACAAGTACCGGCTTGTCACATGCAGGATACTCCCCTGGTATAGATGCATCTTATATTAACCGAAATTTTGTTATAGAACGAATTGCTCCGTCTATGGAGCACGATTCTCCAGCATTTTCAGTGCCACAAATTAATGAAATGACCACAATACCGCTATGCCAGTGCTGAAATTCGAACCTAAACAATGATTAGAAAGTGTGCGCTTCACTTCGCCGGTTCGGCATGTATTGACCTTGCCGCCCTGAAGCTGAACACAACTGAATTTTTTCGAACGACAGAAACACTGGCTAAAACAGAGTTCTGAAGGTAAATGCGTTCAGACTTAGACGTATCACAGAATGAGAAAAGATGGACTAGTTTCACAGTGAATAAGAGCGGAGCCAAATGAGCTATTTCAGCGTACCAAAAGGTATCTGATGCAACCAAGCATTCTATCTGCTGCTCAGTACGTTCGAAACACAACAAAAGGGCGTAGGTCCGTCGTGGGCTGGAGCAAAATGGCTTGTCTTCATGAAGCGCAAGGCATTCTGCTCACTAATTAGTTTATGCCGGCGTGAACCAAAATATTATTGGAGCGAATGGATGACGATAAGCATGATTAATCCTGCCCAACCGATACCTCACTCGCATAGAAATCACCGAGTTGGGCTTGTCCGGCGTGCCATGGCTTGGGTACAAGGCCGAACGAGCCTGGAAAAGGCCATAAGATCTGAAATCTACAAGCTCGGCAAATCTGCCCTGGGTCGCTGAACAGTCAATTGGTACCACTAAATAATATATAGTCAAGCATACAGTTCCTGGTATTGCACGTCGTAAACTACCTGAAATTGTTATTCACGATCGCCCGAATCTCACGGCAGTCCTTCATAAAAGCCCTGTCCCCGACAAGCACTGGAAGCTTGTACTTTTCATGGAGGAGCTTCCGATTCATCGCCATCACCCTCTCGACCGTGGCCTCGATCTGGATCTTTTCACCGTTAAGGAGATTGAACAGGATCGTTGTGGGGAGCGCCGTCAGGCCCCGCTCGCACGCGTACAAATATCCGCATTCCGCGGCCTGGACTATGTCTGCCATCGTCACTGAGTCGACACACTTTATCCCTTCTACGCGGGTGGCCGTGGAGGACTCAATGACGGCGTCGGCGCGCCCGAAGAGCACAACCACCGCGTCCCCGCCTCGTGTCTTGATAGACATCTGGTGGCGCGCGAACTCCACGTCAAACCTAACGCTTACGTGTTCCGTGCCGACAGGCGCCAGCTCCTCACGCAGGCGATCGCGCCCGCGGCGGAAGTCCCGCTCCGTGATCCAGTCATACGGGTGGTTCTCCAGTGCTACTTCCCGCTGCACGCACCCCGACCGCTCTGTATAGCATGCGATCGCCGCGCGCGCAAGCCAGGACACCTGCTCTGGGGCTAACTCGGGAAAGTCGCCAGCGTGGGCGTTGAGCGTCCAGGTGGTGTCATGGAGACGGTGCTCGACGGCTGCAATGAAGATGGAGCTGGTGACGTTGCCGACGGCCTCGCAGCGCCCCGCCTCACGATCAGTCGTCACGATATCTCGGGGCACAATGTGCTTCGTAGGAGGTAGAGGCAGTGGTGAGACCTTGATGGTCAGGTGTTTTTCGATGAGGGTCTTGAGTGTGTTGCTGGGGATGCCACGTGCCAGGTCCGACACACAGATCTCAGCGGGTAAGATGGAAGGTGGTGCAAGCTCCCCACGGCGCGGTAGATGTGTCTTATCCACGTCTACTACGCGAAAGTCTGTACATTCTTTGATGCGGTCCGCGCGAACGAAAGGCATCGTCGCGTTCCTCGCACAGTGCACAAGAATCAATTGCCTCTTTGCCCGCGTGAGCGCTAAGAGGACAGCGTCGGGGCAGCGGTCCGTCGGGAGGTTGTGGCGATAGCCCTTGAAGTAACTCTCATCGAGTCCCAGGACGACCACCACCGGCCGCTCGAGGCCTTGAAACTGGTGGTAGTTCGCTACCGCGATTTTGCCTACGAAAATGTTGGGGTCCAATGGCATGCTATTGTCTGGCTGAACAACGTCATGTCCTTGACCCTTGTGCGTATTGAGCAGCTCTCCGGGCAGTTTTTTTGCAAGATTGCGCGTTGATGGCATCAGGATGGCGATCCCTTCTAGACCGAATTTTATAATAAGAGGGGGTGAGGGCATCGACGATACTTTTCAGCAGGCGTTCGTCAGAGTAGCCGTAAATGTAGATAGGGAAGTATCCCGGCTCGTGGGATCCGATGAGATGGCGGTCCTCTTGGCCGGAAAGAAAGACGTTGTTGATAAATGCCGCGTCGCAGCAAGTGGTGCGGCCCGCCTGCTGCAGGGTGAATCGCTTCCACTCCCGTCGCTCCTGCTGCCGGATTGTCCCAAAGAGACCCATAGCTCTATCCGCAAATTCAAGATATCGCGAGTCACCACCAAAGACGCTTTGGCACTTGTTTCCAATAAAGATTAACCGTACGTCATGCCGCCGTTGGAGGGCCCTGAGGGCGGTGTAAATCATGTAATACTCCTCGCGCTTGCAGTCCTGGAATTCGTCGACCACCACACGTTTGTATCCGTTGCCGTCCCAATCTGAACCGAGACCAAGCCTCATAGCCTCTGTCATCCTATCGCTGTGAGACACACTCTTCTCAGGGAACAGCCGACTGGCAAACATGGAGAAAGTCACTACGTGTGGCTTGCATCCAGATTCCGCGAGGCGGAACCCGATGGCCTGCCGCTGCAGTTGCGTCCGCGTAACGATCAGAGTTCGTTCGTCAGGAGTTCCTGCCACGATCGCCTCGAGGATGGTGGTCTTCCCGACGCCAAATGGGGCGGTCAAGATGATATCGTGGGTTTTGGCGGCGCGGAAAATGGTGTCGTGCTCCTCGGTGAAGGTTACTTCGTTGAGGTCTATGTATTTTTGGAGCTGAGCGGACGGCGTGGGACGCTGGCATTTCCTGAGCCCAGGGGAGGTTGAACGGCGGCGCTTGCCCTGGCGTTGGGAGGGCCCAACCGGGGTTGGGGACGCGGAGGAAGTGTAAGACGCACGAAACCTGCTATTCATTCGCCGTCCTCGGTGCCCGTTTTCTCCCACTGCACTTTCGTCGCCGCCCCCGCCATTTCGGCGACCCTTTGACCAATGAGTTTGGGCAGAAAAGTGTGAACTAACCCCCCACCGTTCGATCTGTATGAGGTGTTGAGGGCCCTATTTGTATCTCGTCCATGGTATCTTCGCAGCTTGGAAGTGGTGGAAGGAAGCAAGCCTAGCTGTGCAATGTGGACGCCCATCGCCACCATCAGCCACAGATGTTCATTTTGTGGCGGTATTCATTTCCGTGTAAACTACTAGTACCGCCGCAAATGTCAGATCAGAAATTTGATCCTCGGGGGACAATGCACCGTCCTAAATCATACTGATGGAATATGGCGGTCAAAATGCACTTTCAATATTCCGACGCTTTTTTTGACATTTTCGACCTTGCGACACGTCTTTTTTGTCAAATTTGGCCGCTTCCGACACTTTTACCACGTTTGGGATCACCAATAGAAGCGTCGGAAAAAGGTCAGTTTCCGCAACACTTTTATTGATGGAATCTGACTTGACACTTTTATTGAGCAGTCAAGACTTCCCACACTTTTATCCTTGGATATAGCTCCTATGTGGTGTATGAGATGGTTCTGACTCGATAAAGCTATATAGACTCCATGAAGCACAGATAGAGCAATTAGTACTTGACTCGCTTGGCTTGTGCCGTGATCTTGCCAAGCACAGATCAAGAGCTCAACAGCTCTCCCATGCTCATCGTGCCTGACATCGTAGTTTATTTTTTTCCTTGCCCGAACTTGGCGTTCAAATAACACTATCTACTCCCATGCTACTTTCCTATAACTCAAAAAACAGGTCCCAAACAGTTTGAATCAACTTGAAGAATAGGTGCGACAGGACTCCTGTCTTAGGAGTGGGAAAGCTGTTGAGCTCTTGATCCGTTCTTGGCAAGATCACGGCACAAGCCAAGTGAGTCAAGTACTGAGGTATTTCATTCAAATCGACAGTCACAGGTCACGGACCCCTCTGTCGATGTCGAAATTTGTTCGAGGTCACGCATCACAGAGCCGTTTGTCGAACCTCTAAGCTGTCACAAATGCCTTCCCCCTTCCCGTGGCGAAAAAGTCAAATTTTCCGTGGGACTGTCGAAAATTTGGCAGGTGTCACGCAAAATTTCGGCTGCTGTCGAAATGTTGAATAGGTAAATCGGGCCATACATCACACCCCCTGTTGATTTGAATGAAATACCTCACACTGGTTGAACATTTCAAGTTTTTCAGTGAAAATTCTAGTGAAAAATGTTTTGAATTTTACAGCAATTTTTCAGTGAAAAACCAGGTGAAAAACTTGAAACTTTTTAATGACATTTTTGAACTTCGAAATATTTTCACTACTTTTTCAGAAAAATTTCACAAGGTTCAAAAAATTCACAAAAATGTTTCAAGTTTTTCACTGAAAAATTGCTGTAAAATTCAAAACATTTTTCACCAAAAATTTCAGTGAAAAACTTGAAATATTTAACCAGTGTCAGTCACACAGAAATTAGGGAAATTTCGGCCTACTCAAAGTTAGTTACGGAACGTGACTCAGAACCCGCAATATCGGCGGCACCGGAATTGCCGCCGATATGTCCAATTTCGGCCGAAATATCAACTTCCGTATTGTTCAAGCCGAAATTTGGAGTTTCAGCTGCACCGAAATGCCTCGGGGTTGCCTTATATAGCAACCCCAAAGCATTTCGGGCCAACTGGAACACAAAGTTTCGAAATCTGCCACCATCGCCAGTGAAGTTAGTTCGTGCATACACACGGGCCACGGCTGCCAAAGTACCATTCCGGATCGTACCATCGAATTTGCACCAACTCAGACCTCCTTGACCTTCAGTAGTTCAAACGAGGCTACAGTCGTTATGGTTTTTGGGTGATTTTGGACCTCCAAAACCTTTGGAGAATGTAATCTTATACACAGTACAGAAGCAGGACTATTGAGACAACCAATGCCACCTGTCTCTTAAACAATACGAGAACGCTGAAACACAGGCATTGTCCTAAACAACTACCACACCATACAACTGGCAATATATAAATTCACAGTCAAAATACTGCTAGATTTTGTATCTGAATTGGCGTGGTCGACATAGTCGGCTTGGAAGAGGCGCGACTGCTCCTGCAGCATCCATCTGTACATCAATGAAAGATAAGCATCAACAGGAGGAGAAACACTCACCCTAGCAGCTCATTCACATAATCTTGCACGACTTCTGTTGACTCGGCATTAAGAGTCAACTGCACGATCATCACCGGGAGCGTCACTGTAAACCTCGGAAAGTCAATTCAAATAACCAATTACGCAAAACACTTGGGAGACAGAAAGACACGCACTCAATATCCTCAGTGAATGCTCTGCGCCGTAAATCTCGCTCATCTCCTTCTCCTGCCCGATGATGACGTTCTGGCCAGTGATGTACTTTGAGCGGATGGTCGTGTATTGCAGGCACTCAAAGCAGTAGAGGTGGTTGGCCAGCGAGCGGTCGAAGTAGACTTGCAGCCCTGCGACGACGGTGGGTGCGAGTCTAGCCTCCAGTCCCATCCGGCTAAGCATCCCAGGGTGAGTATGACACGGAGATGCCATCGCAGCACGTACATCGTCTCGTCCGCATTTAGTACCCCGCGTGCCCGTCTCCTTGCGCGTTCCCGACCGCATGCTGGCGCTGGCGGTCGCAGCCGCAGACTCTTTGCTCGCCGCCACGCAGGCCTTGGACTCTTTCCGTGCGGCCGAGGTGGAGGTGGGATGCTCCTTTTGCAGCTGCTTCTGCTTCAGGTGATTCACCTCATTGTCTTTCAGCAGACGTGTTGCCAGAATCCATTTGTCCTGTCTAGCAAGCAAGCACAGAGTGAGCAGACGCGCGCCCCGAGAACTTGAGCTTGATGCACTTAGTCCTTTCGGGATCAGCTGCTTGACAATTGCAGCTATGGACCATCATCCGGAGAGTTGCGCCATGGGTGGCGACGGCAGGTGAGGGAAGCCAGTAGATGTCGGACGCGACGGGACAGTAAAGAGAAAGGCAGTGGGAAATTAATTGAATGTCCGAAGATTTGTAATAACGCGGCTACTGTACACGATCGCGCGGTTAACTACAGACCAATATTTCCCCCGAAATCGTACATATCGGCGGCAGTCCCGGTGCCGCTGACCTCCCCCGTTCCGAGCCACATTCTGTAACTAACTTCGAGTAGGTCGAAATCTTGCTAACTTCCGTGTGAGTACTGATTGCTCTTTACAATGCCATATCTGTGCTTCCATGGACTCTACATAGCTTTATCAAGTCAGAACCATCTCATAAGTTACCTAGGATCTATATCTGAGGATAAAAGTGTGGAAAGTCTTGACTATTCAATAAAAGTGTTGAGTCAGATTCTGTAAACGTAAGTGTATTTCTCCAGGGCGCTTCGGCTTTCCTTCGGGGAAGACAAGATGGCCTAAAGTAGCGTGCAACGGGGGCTGATTAGATCTAGATCAGATTACTCAATGCTTTAACGTTGCTTTAACGCTCCGCCAACAGCCAAAAAAAAAAAAAAAATACTGCCCAATTCATTGGGGATTGTTTGGCCCTATCCCCTGCTGATACCTCCATTTTGTTTCTTCTGCTCTTCAGCATGATTGCTCCAGCCTTTTTCTGTTGTGTCTCCCATCAAATTGTCATCCATTCCAGAGTTCGCCGATGCAAAAGCTGTGGAGCCATCAAATTCGATTACTTAGGCCAAGGTGGCGAATACGTGCCGCAGTTCCTATGTTCAACTATGAGCTGCGGAAATAGTTTGAATTGGGCTTGTCGTGCACAGCAGCAGCAACACGAGGTTCAACTGCTGTTAAAAATATCCAAATCGGGTGGATCTTTCACACTGCGGCGACGTATCCCTTTTACTCAAGGTTCTTTTTTTTTTTGCTCCTCCCCGTCAGTTTCAGTTTCGCTCTAACATATGGACAGATGTTCACGCAGGTAACGGAACAGATGTCCCGCTCGGGCACGCCGACTCTGCCTTGGGTTCTCCCGATGTACGAGGGAATGCTCAAGCACCTTCGGTCCGCCCAAGACAACGCGAAGTTCTCTTGTCTTCGTACGGCGGCCGCGGCAGGCCTCACAAAGTTGGAAAATTACTATTCCAAGGCATGCGATTATCAACTTGATATTATTGCGACATGTATGTGCATCCATTCGCCTGTCTCATATCGGATCTTTGACGCTCTGCTAGTGCTCCACCCGTCCTTGGGGATCACATGGTTTCGCAAGATTGACCTTGAGCGCGACTCGGAACTCCTGAGCGTGACTCGTGCAGAGGTATTATTTGAGCATGTCTACGAGTCTTATCAGCAGATTCATGCCGGCGAGGAGTCGCGCCAGCCCAAGGCCACGGCACAACTTTCCCGGGATGGTACTTTCGGCTCCTTCCTGGATGATATCTCCATGGCCAACGTTGAAGACGCGTCGATGCCCGAGATCGTCCCGGAAAGCGAATTGAAGCGCTTTTGGAGCGCATTCAAGAATTACAACGGTGATCGCAATGCGCCGCTAACGTGGTGGAAGGTGATTTTCTCTCAGTTTTAGTATTTTGCGAGGTTCACGGGTTTTTTCTACATAGGAACACGAACACGAATTCCCAATTATCTCAAGAATGGCCCGCGACTTCCTTGCCATCCCCGGGACCAGTGTCTCGGTCGAACGCTTATTCTCAAGTGCGCGCCATCTCTGCCACGAGTCTCGTTCCTCACTCAAGCCGAGCACAATTTCGGAGGCGATGCTCACAAAAATGTGGATAAAGGACGGGCTACTCAAGCGGGCGTCGTTGGACTGTGGCAGAGGCTAGTAGCAGTACTTCAATGGTTCTCCTGTGCCGTTTACGCCGCGAAAAAAATACCATTTTAAACTATTTTAAACGGTTTTAAACTGTTTACTTACCGTTTCCGTTTAATTTGCCCGGCTCCATACACGAAAACTAAATGGTTGGAGCCTTATGGCATTGCTTTTAGGTATAAAGCGGACGCCGTCGACGACTCTTTCCATCCATCTTCAGTCCTGCCATTCTTTTTCCACCGGCATCAAAGTCAAATGCCCACTGTAAGAATGAAGTGGGTGTAGGGGGTGCCCTCGAAATTTGTGCCAAGAGAACGTTTAGATGCCGTGCCATGCCGTCCGAGCCGTCGCATTCAAAAAGCTATTTTTAGTAACGCCGTCAACTTTCGACTCAATCTGAGTCAATGCCAAGACAAGGTAAATCCCTGTGATTCCCCCGGATCACCCTCCGCGCCTCCCTGCGCATTCTCTCCGACGCCTGGACGCGCTCCTGCGCCGCGGAGATCGTAGGTTGCCGTCAAACGTGCCTTCACTGCTTTCACGACGCCGAGACCGCGTCCGGCTGCGTGCGACCCTCCTGTCCCACCCATCGATGTTTCGCCCGGCGCATCCCTCGCCACCCAAACCTCGCTCACTCTGGCATCCGCACCGTAAAGTTACAGGACCTGTGCCTCTGTCACTGTCCCGCATATAGACACCGACTCCATTCCGTCTCCAGATGGCCTGGTTAGTAGCTTTTCCCACGGCGCTCTCCTCAATCGCTTGCGTTTTCTTGAGCGCAATGGCGTGTGTCTGTGCTCGTCCTCGTCGTTCTTAAATCGATATTCTCCCAAGTGCCCCATTTTCTTTTTTGGCAACACCATTTTCTTTCCTTTGTTTCTCTTCTCTTGCTCGGCCGTTCGCTCCAGAGTCAATTCTTCATGGCTGTACCGCCCGCACTCTGTTGCCTCTGTCTTTGTCCTGCGTGACGGTTCTGCGGTTTTTTCGGTCGATTTGGACTTGTTCGATCACATTGCGCCTCGCAGTCGTGTGCTCATTTTGTGGCGATACGCTGCTTTCCTGAAAAACTTTTCTCCTTCTCAATCCCTTGCCTGGATGTTTCTTTTGTCGGGGACCGCCCCGTAGGTGGTGAAACCAGTCCAATAGTGTCTGTGTCGTGGTCGGCGCCGGCTAACTCACTGGCGGATGTCATGTTACGCGCTCACGGATAGCACTAGCGCCGGCGTTTAGCGTGCTGGACTGTGCGTGAAGGGCCTTCCACATCGCACACGACTACTGCGAGGATGGCGACTCAATGTTTTCAGTGAACGCCTGTTACAGTCTGCATTTCACATTTCTTTCTCACTTTATTCGCATTACTTGGGGCTCGGTATTGATAGCAGTGGGCGAGAGCTTCGCGGATAGCAAGCGGAGTTTGAATTCACGGTTTCTCGGCAGCTGGACCACTTTTGTTACTTCACATTGGCGGCGGCGGCACTGTACAGTGTTTTTCATTTCATTTTCACCCAATCCTCCAGTACTTTGTATCCAGTTCCAGTTCCCTTGGTCATAGTTGCCGAGGGGGTAAAATAGACATGCCTAATATACATGGGGATGAACGGCGAAATCAAGACCTCTTTGTTGTTACGCTGGGGCCCCTGCGTAAGGGGTAACCACCCTCCAAACCGTTTAGCGGGGGAAAGATTGGCTTCGGCGGGAAGTAAAGCCAGCTTCCGCTAGTATTTCTTCCGCATTTTCGATATTTGAGTAAGTCTGACGGTGTGCGAAAAGAACGAGTCGAGACATGAACGATAGCGAAGAAAGCAAGAGAAAAAGATATAGGCATTTGATGTGGCAGGCGATTCGGGCCGTAAGCTATCGAAATTCGAACTCCGCTAGGAATCCTGAAACCAGGGCGAGGCAGCGGCCGAAAATGCCGTCTCCGAATCGTCAACCCGTCCTCCACTTGCACCATGTGATTTCATAGTGCACGGCCCGTGACGGCCGTGAGGTTTAAGACTTTAAGTATCACGTCTGCGCATCACAGGTCAAATGCAAGGATGAGACGCACTATCCGTCAGGTCGGGGGATGGAGAACAGCAACAGATGCAGTGTTTTGCGTCCGTGGACATGGGTAGAATCGGCTTGCGGCTACGGACCGTTTCTACGCCGCTCCGTATTTGGATGTAGCCCTGGGTAGAGTCAGGTAGACAGAGATCTGTCTACGGGCGCGCTAATTGGTACTACCGGCTATGAATTGATAACGGTCCTCAGACTGTAATTTTTTCTCCACACTCGGTGCAGTTCGGTTTCTTTCTTTATGCAAACGACTTCTACAGCACCTGTGCCCCGCAATATGGGATCAAATAAAAAGCCTGGTCGCAAGGCAGTGTCAGGACCCCTCTTCCCCACAATTCTGTGTTACTACTATTATCATTATATGTCAGGTACAGTATATGCGCATCCATTTCACAAGATAATTCCATTACTTTGGTTTATTGCCCGAGGCGCGTTCCAACAAGGCTCGCTGTCCCCGTATCGCTCCACGGTGTAACAAGCCTTGCGCCTAGTTGGGATTTGCAAATTAATTCCTTGTAGGCACCACACAGAAAGGACATACCTTTCAGCAGCACGGTTTGCACTCCTCCACGCCATTGACTATTTCGCACACAATGCAGTCGCAGATCGGCCGCACGGCGACAGCGCTCACGCTGAGAGTGAATGCGACGAGAATGAGGGCAAAGCGGGCAACAGAGGGAAACTGCATTTTCGAAAGTGGGCGTATGAATGAGAGGTGGTGGGTTGTGGGCCGCAGGCTTTTATGCAAGGTACAGGTGGTACGGATCTCTGCAGAAGCTATGTCTGAACCCCGGAGCACGAGGAAACAGAGTCGTAGTTCAATTGGTCTAACTTGACTTAGATCCTCCGGGCTATGTACTTGTTTCGACTAAAATGTGGTCCATTCGCCGCTCCTCGCGGTGATGTTGGGAATAGGCAATGATCCCGAGATTCATTATTAAATTACAGAATATGCGGGTTTCGGTGTTTGTTCCGACGCCTGAAACTGCCGTCGTGCCGTTTTAATTTGGGGAATGCTCCCCATTTGCACCCCAGACCCGAGGTCTTTTTTGCAACAATATGATTCTCTGTACTATGTTATCTCCCCGGCATTACAATAGGCAAACTTTGACTTGCACAATACTGTTAGCTAACAGGAAATTTCGGCGCAAGTTACCAGGATAGATATAATCTTTAGAAGAATTCGTGTGCCACAAAATTCTTCTTTCAATGTCCGTCACCCGTTACACCTGCTCTATCTCCCCAACCTGTCCCTTCCGTTCCATATGATCGTAAATCTCGGGGGGTACGTGCCCTGGTCATGCGCCGATGATTCTTGTGGGCGTTGATAACTTCGAGATGGGCATTCGGAACGACTAAACTCATGGTCAGACCCGGAAGAGATGCTCAGTGATATCCACGCACCACGATCGGAATCTGTCAACATTAACTCGTATACGACGGATGGGAGGAGGGTCGCAGGGATGTTTCTCAGGCAGTGAGTGCTGCGTATGCTCCACCAGCAGCTAGTCAAACCGGGTGAATAGGTTCAACAAATGACAGGGAATGGCTAGCGTACCTGGCTGGCCCCAGACGGTGAGCGCGACGAGCCGTCCGCCTACATCGCGTGCAGCGTTTGCGGCCACTGTGGAATGCCAGTCCGTGATAAATAGATAATTGCGCCACAGAAGCGCCGTATGACGCACATCCATTAGCGGAGAAAGACCGGATCGCGACGGCACTACATATTCACATGAGTTATGGGGACTAGTGCTGGCTATAAATACGATGTGAGAAATTTAATTTGAATATATTCAGTTGAATACAGATATGATACAGTCCTGAGGACTCCATCTGAATATGAATACTTATGACAGAATATGAATACAAATATGATATGGATATAATACAATACGCCGTTGGCGTGTTTAAATATATTTGAATACGAGAAATATTTGGCTTCTGTGGCCTGGCCGTCATCCGGCTGAAGATCGGAGCATCAAAACTCCTCAGTCGACATGGGAAACCGACACAAGTGCCGACGGCAACCACCCCAGGCACAGAATCCGCCACCTGCCGCACATCTGCATCTTTGTTGATGGGATCAAGCCTTTAAAATCTTTGTGATGTCAATGTTGAAACCCAAAACTTCCGCTCAGAAGTCTACCCAGCTGCGAGACATTGGAGGAAAGTTGAAAACGAAGCTCATTGGGACATTTAGACCTGGTTATGCCTAGTGGATGGGTGCTCAATCCACAAAGCTGAGGAGCAGAATATATTTGAATATATTCAGAATATATTCATATTATATCATATTCATATCTATGACAGTGAATACAAATATGATATGAACCTCCATGGGTGAATATGATATGGATATGAATACAATATGGAAAATTCATATTCATATCATATTTTTTGGCCAGCACTAATGGGGACGGGGGAACCGGAAGGACATTGACTAGATAGTTGCTAAATAAAGGCAATATTGGATCCCATTGTTTCACCGAATTCAAAACAATCGAAATTAGGGGTGCTCCGAAATTAGGGGTGCTCAATTCTTGACTCGTCCGTCCCGTCCCGTAAATAATTAAGTAATATTTGATCGGAACAAATAAAATTTCAAACTCCGCTAGGTGGCCCGCTCTTTCTCGTCCGAATGCCTCATCCCACCAAGACCCAACCAAATTCAATTAGACCTTCTATATGTTGCCGAATCTGTCATGGCTACTTCTCTGCTGTTGGAAGAGGACTCGGAGGATGCCGATCTCCTAAAAATAGATGGAGAGGAAGCAGAATTTCTGAGTGATGATATCTCAGAAGTGCTTGGGCTTACGGCCTTGAACTGGGTGGAAATAGCGCAATACATGTCTGGTGACGGCTCGTGTGGCACACACGACCAGATTCCCAAGTCCAAGGACTTCTTCAGTACTTGTCTCCGAGCCCTTGTTCGCGAATTCCGCCACATGTTCTGGAAAGTGGTTTTTATTTTTCATGTCCTTCAAGTTCAGAATTTCCCCAGAATTGGAAGAGCCTTATTTAACTACCTTGTCGGCGAGCTTGCTCTGAATCCGTGGTGCTCAAATAGCGGGGTTTGAAATATTATTTGTTCCCATTAAATATTATTTATTTATTTACGGGACAGGACAGACGAGTCAAGAATTGAGCACCCCTATTCACCTTTGTATCGCGGTGCGCTCCGAGTTTTGTTTTTTAGCTTTTACGTGTCGTGCTAACGCGTGTTTGCCTACACAGACGCGATATATTCTTTGTCCCCTCGAGTGGGTCCCGTCGTGCACACCATCGCCGACAGCATAGTACTGAATGTTCACAGCTTGTGATCACGGGCTTTCCGAGTATCGCATCCCTCTGTGATCAATCATGGCGGAGCTCAGTCAAAATTGAGATCCTTGAGTTGGAAAATGAACTATCTGTTGAGTGCCATAACTCAGCACTGTCAACCATTGCCTTTTTCTTGTATCAAAATCCTCACTTTGCATAACTTCCTCTTTTCTTCTGTCCTTCTAATTTCTTGCAGGTTGTGCTGGAACTCTGCATCTCCCGTGAATAATCCGATATCATACCTTTCTATAGTCGTTTTTACGGGGATTTATCTCTAGGATATTCCGTCTTCTGGTCTTTTTCGAGAAGTTCTGTCTGTTCACCATGGCTGACCATCAACTGCTTCGACTTTGAACTTGCTTGGAATTGAAGCTGGCCCGAAATGAATGATGTTCATTGTGCTGGATCGGTGCAGGGGCTTCTGAATATCCCTGACATCAGACAGAACTACAGAAAGTCAAGAATCCCTATGATCTACCCCTACAATTTACAAGACCATCTCTCGTTCACGTGCTGGAATGCATGTGTGAACTTTCATCAGGGAATGATCAGAGTGTCAATCTCGATACACTGTACATTGCTGGCAATTTGCTGCAGGTTCAAACATGACTAGATGTTGGCTCAACTTCTGAGGCATAGGGAAGTGCTATTCTGGGGTGCTTGTCCAATTTTTCCAGAACCCTGTAAGTTAGCTGTCAACAAGTTAGTTTCACCAAGCATGCAAAAAGTAAAGTAAAGTTAAGTGAAGTTAGCCCTGCCAAACCAAAGGGGCGATCAAAGTTAAAGTTAGCTTTCACAAGTTACTTTGTTCACTCTCTTTCCTTCCTCTCTGCATCCACCTGCCTCACGCGCTTGTTCCCTGCATTTATTCCTCATTGCGCTGTCCGCCGCTGCCACTGGGGGCATGTGCCGTGGGATTGGTTTCATGGCAGAGGACTGACACTTGCCATATCTTTTACCATGGCAGATCAAACCTGGCAATCGCCCTTTCTTCTATTTTGGTTCGATTCTGGATCTTTGTTCTCAAGCTGCGGATCATCAGGCGCCTTTCCATCTGTACTTCCCAGTGCACCCCAAACAAAATGCAGGCAACTCTTCTCTTTGGACACAAATATCATTTGTCAAAACCTTCATCACAAACTTCATCATAGTTTTTGGTGGGAGGTAGAAGTGTTCACTACCATGAAAGAAGTCGGGAGGCGTGAAAGAAGACAAGTCCATCAAATTCAGAATTTACATCTGTGTTGGTAATAACCCTACAAACTATGGTATGCATCCACATGGCTATCAGAAACCACTCTTAAACTAACAACCTTCAGATGCCGAGGAGTTCGGGGCTGATCCTATCAGTTGCAGCACTGCACTTTCAGCTGCCATCAGCATCTGTTTCGACCCTCATTATTGGTATTCTGCACTAAATTTCACTCAGAATCTGATATTGCAATGATCCTTGTATCATCCAGCACAAAAAAGACATGCAGATTGACATGTGCTAACTTACAAAGCCCGAGAATGAAGCAAAACAAAGAACCAAAATAGAACAAAGGGGAATTATGTCAACACATAGGTTCTGCTGTGGCAAGTGCCATGGCAAGTGTCGGTCATATGCTGCAAACCCATGCTCATGGCACAGAAGCGTACATTTCGCCCCGTGCACGTGATTTCCAATGGGGAAATGGGCGTGTCGTATTTGTTCCATCCCCTAATGTGGTATCTTTTTGCGAACGGGCTCGTCAGTGCATGAATTGCCATTGTTCATAATGAGTGTGTGAAGTGGAAAAGCTGACTGGCACACCAGATAAAGGAAAATATCGACCTAGGTAGATTTGTAAGCCGACAGTGGATAAATCAAAGGAAGAATAAAAATTGGTAAATAGTTGATCTTTCATTTGGTCCGAAATTTGAAACACAAAGAGCAGCAATCAGCAGCTCTTTCAAAAGCAAGATATTTATTCATTATCAGTAGGTTATGAAGAACTCACAGCAAGGACATCTTTCAGCTGCACTTCTAGTCCATAAGGAAACAAAGACTTTTGTTCAGACAATCCAAAACTCCTTTGCTACAACAAAGGAATTTTGGATTGTCCCCTCAAAAGTCATCGTTTCAACAGACCTGAATGCACTGCCCAAAGAAGTTCTGTTGGCAGAGCTTTCATAGCTTACTGATAGTCAATAAATATCTATCTTTTGATAAAGCTACTGATTGCAGCTCTTTCCATTTTGCATTTCAGACCAAATGAAAGATCATCTATCTCCAAAAATTTATTCTTCCTTTGATTTATCTACTGTAGGCTTACAAATCTACCTAGGTCGATATTTTTCTTTATCCAGTGTGTGGTGTCAAAGTATTTTTTGTATGATTGGAAAGCAGTACGAGTATTATGCTACATGAATTGGAATTCAAACTTGAAGGAAATTCATTTAAATTTCAATTCATTCGGTCAAACTACAGACAGCCAAAGAATAAATCTACAAGGAGTGGCGGAGGCAGACTAATGGACAGCAAATGCCCCCCTAGCGTGTGCGGCAGCCGGCAATCCCGCCGACATGCAATATGCCACTCTCTGCCGGGACACCATCCCGCCAGTGCCACCCAGCGACTAGAATGCACAGGGAGCAACGTGTTATTCAATATCTCTAGTCATCTACTCAAAGTTTTCCGTGGCTAACTTGCCGGGAATCCATCCAGAATCTGTCGGAATTCTGCAGAAATATAGGTTGAACATACAACCAATGAGACCATACCAAATGTCCATCGGAAAGACCCATTCCTCCATCAACTGGGTAAGTTAAGACAGAAAGTACAGAAACGGGGGTCTAGAAGCAGAGTGAAAGCCGTTCCTTTGCTAGATCCCCATGATCGTGAAATCATGCTCCAGAGCCTGAACGACACATGTAGTTGAGGGTGAACTGTTTTCTTTTCAAATCAATTTTCTTTATACCAAATGCTCCCCGTTCGCACAAGTAAAAAAATAGGCTTCTGGTGATGATGAAAGGACAGCCATTTATGCTACATACAGCTCCGGCAAAACTGTCAGGGGATGGGCGCGAACACTCATTGAAGTCTCATAGCAGATTATTTGTGTAAATCATCTTGTGCGTGGTGCTCATATGATTCCAGCGTTTAATCCCAATAAGTCTACGGCGAAATTCCTGAATGACTTGATAGACGGGGACATTTTTACGTGAAATGAATACTTTGCACACTTGTTGTCTCGCATCTGAGTTACTGTACATAGCTGTAATTTAATTTCTCAGGCCTATTCTGTCTGATATGGTCTGACTCGGACATATCATCTCTGATATGAGATGCTCGCAGACCTGATATGGCAGTATTTGGCTGTCAGATTCGCTCACACATGAGCCAGCGCTGACCAGAGTACCTCGAAGACTACTAGTTTGCCGCCCATTTCGACCCCCTAAACGGGGCAGCAAACTAGTAGAGATGCTTGACCTTCTTGTACATGAATCTGAGGAGGCTGATCGTGGTGGGGCGCAAAGTAGAGGTCCGAGAGGGAGGAGAGGTTCTATAGTATGATTCTGATTCCTTTGCCTGGGGATTACTTATAAGAGAGGCGTACGGTGGCCAGCAGGTTGTCACGGGTCGACGGAACAAATCCTAGCGGTATCCGCCGGAGGGAGGAAGGAGGAAAGCTGACCGATGGCGTGCAATGTTGACTTATTCAATGTTCCAGAACCAGTTGCGTAGCAGTCAACCATTGGAATGAACGGTGTGAAAGTACTGGACCGAATATTTGACCCATAGATCCAGCCACCTCAAATCTACAGAGTAGAAAGCCAACACACATTCATTAGCCCATCAATATTAATCGAATCAATCAGATGGCTCACATTTGATTGCCTCGTTTCGAACGGTCATCATCGTCGACCATTTTCTCTGCTATCGCCCGGCTTGTACTGATCGGATGCAGCCAAACTATGCACTCGCCCCTCCCCATCGAGCTCTCCCATAAAAAGGTGCCCCGACACTCTGGCTTCGGGACCAGAGCTTGCGTATATCCGACGAGCTGTAGCTACGAGTAGTGTTGCCGCGGTCCGGTTCGATCCAGTTCAGCACCCAAATTTTCCGAACCTCAAACTGGACCTCAGGTTCAGTTCGGGCAATTGGCTGAACTTTGGACTGGACCCAGTTTCACGGTCCATTGCGGTTCAGTCCAGGTTCGAACCGATTTTTTCTTCCCACGCACCAGAATCATTCAAATTTTTGTCGAGAACCATGTGAAACATGAATATAGTCCTTCAGCAATGCAGAAAGACGCCTCTGACCCTTTACGAAGTGCTCAATTCCATCTACTCAGAAATTTCGTTGCCCTGATGCTGATTTGATGCCGTCACGATAGGTGAAGTGATTGCTCTCCGCTGGCTTCCTGACTGTCAGGAGCTCTCAAAATTATCCAGTCACAGGGTGAAGTACTCCAACGTAGATTGGGTACTTACTACAGAGACCATTCTCTTATAATGGCTGTTTTGATTATTTTTGACGGGGCAGGTCCGGTTCAGGTTCGACAAGGTTCAGTCAGGTTCAACAATATCCGAACCTTGAACTGGACTTGGGGTTCGGTTCAGTGAACCTCACAGCCACTGAACCGGACTTTTGGTCCGGTTCAGGTTCGGTTCAAGTTCACTGGCGGTTCAGAACCTGACCGCGGCAACACTAATCGGGATCAAGGATAAACAGGGTATCTGAGTACTTGGAACGACAACCAGCTATGCGTTGAGGGGTTGTATTTTGATTGAGCTGGCGCTGAGGAGGCGAATATAAGGAATCCGGGGAGGGTGAGTCTGGATTCGTTTTACCCGAGACTGACGACTGACGAGACATTGAAGAGACGCTCATCGCTGCCAGACCGACCAACCACGGCTATCTCGACGCGGCAGACGGGCGAGACACTGCTCTGCGAGACGCTCAAGATCATGAGGCAAACGGAGGATGCTGGCGAGAAGATGGGTGTCGGTACCTGGGTCGATTTACTCAGTGGCATTGGGTCGTGATTAGACCCATGGCTGGGCCGTGTATCTGGGTTCATTGGCTTGCAGCAGCAGGCGCACCGCTGCTACTGGCACCTATTCAGTAACGAGTAGGCGCCTGCTTCCCCCTCAATTTGGGCTCCCCACGGCCTTGCACACGACGGCGTCGTGCGTGGAGTGCCGACTCTGATTTCGCATCTGACTATGACCTTCTTTATTTTTCCCCTACACACAATTCCCATCTCCTCTTCTCCACACTCATTCTGATTTTTATATCTCACAGGCGAAACCTGGAACGTCCTCAAAATCTGCTTCTAGCTCAAGCAGGTGCGCGAGCGCCTCGCCAAGATGCTGGTGAACGAGGGCGTATGTGCACGGAGAAGCGGTATTTCTTGCTGTTTGACATGGCCACGCTTCCAGTGGTGCGCACCTTCGCTCTCCTCCTTTTGCGATATCTCACTAACGATATTTCATCCTTTTGCTTCCCTCGAATCTTGTAGGCCGATGCACACGCCAAGGCAGGGGTCGTGAACCGCGTCGTGGCGTTTTTGACGAACGGGACGATCGCGGTGAGTGCTTTTCCTTGCTTCTTCGTTTTCTCTTTTGAGCCACTCTTCTCCTATTGGTGTTGTCGTTCCGTGTGGAGGCGTGAGCTGCGAGGAGCGGAGAGTTTCTAAAAAAAGAACTTTCTTGCTGGCCAGGTGGGTGGGGAGGCACGGGCAGTGGTGGGCCAAAGAGGACCTGGTGAGAGGCGCTCGCCCAACAGCGCGCCGGTGTGGGCCTTTTGGCATATTGCTCTGGCCGGCATCGTATTGATGTTGGTTACATTTCCCGTATGTCGGATATCAGTCTAGCAACTAATCATTTACCAATGCATCCGGACGAGTCAGCCATCTATTGCTGGCAATACTCACACCTTTCCACTCTTGCTTCTATTGGGGTTGTATGATGCATTGTGCTCTTGCAACCGAGCTTATCATTCCCGAGTCAAGGGAATCTGAGTTGAGGCCGCCGAACTGGACGCGGAATGAGACGATTTATCCAACAGGGCGCGCCTTTCATTAATTCGCGACCACACGGCTTCGGTGCGAATGGCCCGATTTTGAACGGCAGTGTCAGGCCGTAGAATGAGCTTCGACATTTACTCGCAGGCCCGAAAGGACCGCACCGCTGACGCTCATCGTGCATGGGAAATCGTGATAGATAGTCTACATCACCTCTTTTTGGAAGGGCCTTGCACACTTGAAGGAAGACCGCGTGATTTCTGTCAGAGTTGAACGATGCAAAGGACAAAGTGGGAGAGCGGAGGAGAAAAACCAAGTCGATGTCATGGCAAACATACACATCCCTTTGAAACAGAGTGATCTGCTTGAGATACGAGCAATAATTAGGCAGTCTGGGTTGAAGATCGAAACCACATGCACAGCGCCAGCCAGCACACTCCCAAGTTACGCAGAAACCAAGGACGCACATCAATATAATCATGGTGTCCCCACCGAGAAACGACGAGCATATATACGGATCGCAAGCTGCTACCTCCGAAGCATCGATGACGGGTTGCCCCAGAAAGGTGATGGATGGAGTGCACAACACCTCCCATCATGCGCAGCTCTGCGTCTTTATGTACGCATCAACTGCCACCGATATGATCCACGGCGGCGGGATCACACGCTCCCGCCCGCGATTGGCCATGCCACCGGCCACCCTGATCTCGAGTTCCAGTTCAGCGCGATGCTCCCTGTGTGCGGAAATCACTGACCCGCCCGCACCAGCTTCGAGTTGGCAGATTCTGCTACCCGCCTAAGTCTCCGCTACCACTCTACTCGTCGATTATGCACCTCTCCTCGTCTGGCAAGTGTGCCCTCGAGAAGAAATGAAGCAGTAGCAAAACCGCGTCTGGACCAATGCACCGCCACGCAGCGAGATACTACCGCTCTCGAGATCATGCACAACGGTGACGTCGACTCCGATCCTCTCTCATTCACCTCAGCGGCCTCCATAAAGGGAAATTCGCTCTTCGCATCACAAGTTTGAGGCAAACGGAGAGCGAAATGGACGCAGGGATGGGCGACTCGGGCGGAAGAAAATAAGTAGATGGGAGACGCACCGCACTCGTTTCGCTCGTTAGAAAAGTCACGGTAAAAATTGAGATTCCCGCTCCGTGTGCGTGGGCCTATAATGCGAAAGGAAATGTTAGCGTTCGTGGAGACGGAAGAGAGGGGCCGTGAAAGGGTCAAAGAAGAGGAACAGAGATGGCCTGAAGGAGGGGCGTACGACCAATGCCCGACGGGCTCGGAATAATACCATTTGTGCAATGGACACAGCACCTCCATAATTGGCGGCAAAGCACGTCCTCGCCAAGGCGCTACATCTCCCACTGCACGCGACCGCAAAATCCACTGGCATCCACGGTATTTGCGTGGGTTATAACCCAGGTAGACGGGATGCCCACGCTCCGCGCCCAGCACGGGAGAAACGGGTGCGGTCGGGAGTGCAGTTCTACCGTCACAGCACACCCAGTCTCCGTGACCTTGGCTGTGCGGCATGCGGCGCACACCGGGCTCCCGGTTCCAACAGAGGAGCATCCCGGAAACACAATCGTAGCCATACACCTCCCGCGCAGGAGATGGGGCTAGCGGCAGCGCAAGACAGCAGACATGCAGAAACGCCCAATTGAACCAGGAGCTAGTCACTCACCACCAGACGTCCAATGAGAAGTTCTTGTTCGACGTATGCAGCAACCCACGCTGACGAGGTCCTCCGCGATACGTTTGTACACCTGCTGCCGAAATATAACTGGCGCCTGCAAACGATATCGATGCATCCTTCGAGACTGCGGTCATGCGGTTCCGGAAAGAACAATGGGCCGTACCCTGTAATGGAAAATAGAATCAAGATGGAATTCCTGTGGTGAGCAAGAAAGCTCACTGTGGCGGTGTCCGGATCAATGCAGCGTTACCTCTCCTGTCGCCCATGCAGAGACTACCCGCAGCAACGGCTCCAGCCCCCTACGACGACGACCGCCCCTCATCTGTCCCCTCCCCTCCTCGCCAGAGCCCCATCACCCTCGAAGCGGGCGAGGATGCGCGCGTTAGCAGCAAGCTATCCAGATTGACGCCGATGGAGGAAGTGCTCTTGCTCGGGATCAAGGACAAGCAAGCATATCTGACAATATGAGCTATGTGCCGAAGGGGAGTATTCGATTGAGCTGGCGCTGAGAAGGCGGATTGGGGTTGTGCGAGATCCGGGGAGGGTACGTTTCGGCCTTCACTATTGACGAGGCATTGAACAAACACCCAACGCTACCACACCGACCAATCGCGGTCATCTCGACGCGGCAGATGGGCCAGACGCTGCTCGATGAGACGCTCAAAGTGACGAAGCAAATGGAGGACGTTGGCGAGAAGATGAGTGTCGGTAGCTGGGTCGATTTTCTCGCTGGTACATGCTTCATTTCTTCCTCATTTCTGCACCTTTTCCCTGCTAGTGTCATTATGTGTCCCCTGCCCCGCTACCGTCTCGATGTCAGCTGGTCTTCCAGCTCACCGGCGCTACAATCGCACTGCAGAGGGCTAATGCTCGTGCACCTCTTCTCTGCTTGCCACCCGCCTCTTTCGGTGTTGACGGGCCTCACTTATGTGCGGGGTCGTGTGCATGCCCACCCTTCTCGTGATGGCATGATGGTCTCATGCACCCGTGCTCTCGCACGTCGGGGTACTTGCGTTACCCGCTTGTGCACTGTCAGACTTGGTGGGCCCCAAACCGACATCATGCTTCCCCTTCATCTAGACAGACCCTCTTGCGCCAGCATTGCTCTCTGCTGACATGGCGGAATTCCTTGCGCGGCAATTGCCGTCCCCGTCGTCGCCGAATAGCGCGCTGGCGCTTATGCATGCGCAGGGAAGCGGCGGGGAGCTATAGTGTGCTCGCTCTGTTGTTCAGGAGCCTGCATGCGGCGCCAACAGACACACTCATACTTGCGTGAGGGCGTATCATACGTATGTGCCGGCGAACGTACCTCTATTGGACTCGCAAGGCCGCTTCTGTTCTCAATTCCCATCCAGAAATTCTTCCGCTCGCGTCATGGTCTTATGCTCACTTCCATCTTCTCATAGGCGAAACCTGGAACGTCCTCAAGATCGGCTTCCAGCTCAAGAAGGTGCGCGAGCGCCTCGCCAACGCACCCGTCAACAAGGACGTCCTGCGCACTGAGAAGTGCAATTTCTTGCTATTTGATATGGCGACGCATCCGATGGTGCACAACGTCGCTTTCCTCCTTTCAATGGCATCTCACTGACTTTGCATTCCCGAATCTTGTACGCCGACGCACACGTCAACGCAGGAGTCGTGAGCCGCGTCGTGGCGTTGTTGACGAGTGCAGTGGGTGCTTCTTCTTGTTCCTTTTCGCTTTCAAGCCACCTTTCGATTGTCGGTGTTGTCGTTCTGTGCGGAGGCGTAAGCTCCGAGCAGTGGAGAGTTTCTAAAAAAGGAGATTTTCTTGCGGGCGAGGTGGGCAGGGAGACACGAGCAGTGGACTGGTGGGCCAGAGAAGATCAGGAGAGAGGCGCTCGCCCAGCAGCGCGCCGGCGTGTTCCCTTTTGGCTCATTGCTCTAGTCGACATTGTATTGATGTCGGTTACATTTCCTGTATGTCGGATATCAGTCTAGCAACCGATACATCGGACAAGTCAGCCATCCATTGCTGGCAGTTGCTGCACCCTCCCTTTTGCTTCTATTTGGGTTGCATAATGCATTGTGCTCCCGCATCTGAGCTTATCATTCCCGAGTCAAGGGAATCTGAGGTGAGGCCGCCGGACTTTCATTAATTCGCGACCACACGGCTTTGGTGCGAATGGCCCGATTTTGGACGGCAGTGTCAGGCCGTAGAATGAGCATGAAGATTTACTTTCAGCTCCGAAAGGAACACACCGCTGATGCTCTGAAGTGAGTGCCGCTCCTCCTACATCCTGAGCCAAGCCAGAAGATAAAGGTGGAGGGACTGAGTACAGAAAAGGTGTGGCCCGAGCGAGCATGAGATTAATGCGCGATATGCTTCACACCAAAGCGACCTGTACGTCACACCTCGAAGGAATAGCGAAGGAAGAGGAGGATATACAGACTGAACAAATATCCAGCGGCATGTAGGTCAATGATAGGCAATCCAATGTGGATCCGACGGGGCACTGAGCAGAGACTAGGAATGAGTCGAGGAATATGAAGAGAGACCGACCAACAGAAGCTAGAATGGCATTCAGTGATACAGTTTTCTGTACTTCAGTGTGGGATGCCCAGTTGTATATCATCAAGAGTCTTGCTGGCACATACATGGGCGAGTACGGAATCGCTGGCCCTCTGCCGATACAAAACACGTAGTTATTGACTGGTGCCAAAATGCGACCATGAGGCCGCCGAAATACGATGCCGGAAGCATCATTAAAGCCGTTGGATACTGAAAACAATCGGTGCAAGGACGGAGAGAAACTCCAGAATGTTGGTTGAGACACAAAGGAATTGAAAGAGTGCGACTGTGTTGCTACTGTCATGCTGATTGTAGCCACTTGGTCAAAGCGAAAGGGTTGGAGGCGTCGCACTAGGTGGATCCATTCGAACAGCACTTTGATAGCTCTCTGCGATTTGCCGGATGGTCTTGCGCAGTAAGGTGGGCGGTGGTGAGAAAGGATTGATGTGGCAGTGTTCAGATCAATGCCGATGTGCCCTTCGCTCTTGCCGCGTCATGCACGGATCGGGATGGTCTTGAGCACACAAGCTCGCTCCTCGGAATTCACTCCACTGATTAAGTGGGCACCTCAGCATTCTTGTCTGAATCCGAATTGAGGAAAAAGTAGGAAAAACACTGGTTATGCAGAGCGGAATCGCAGCATCGCTCAAGTCATACTCCAAGTCTTCTCTGCTTTATCGAGTTCATGCATTCACAACTTGCATTCAAGGTCGGTCGCTCCGTGTTGCGCCACATACCGTACAATTATGTTCAAATCGATAGGGGGGTGTGACGCGTGACATAGTATGAGCAATTCGACAATTTGATAGCTGCCGGATTTTCGCGTGACACCCCCCAAAATTTCGAAAATCTCACGGAAATTTTGACTTTTTTCCTGTCATTGTTTAGAAATTCGATAAGGTCCCCCGTGACACGTGACATTGACCATATTTCGATATCGATAGAGGGGTGCGTGACGCGTGACAAACAATTGGACGTAATTGTACGGTATTATGGCCCCTTCTCGACTTTCCCACGACTTGCTCCAGCATCATGATCACGGCTGCCTGGAATCTGGACATATTTCCTATCAAAAATTATCCTGTGCTCCTACCAAGATGCCTCGTTAGTTAAAAAGCCGCTGGCAATTTGGCTTAAGGCTCCAACCGTTTTCGTTTATAAACGTTTTAAACAGTTATAACCGTTTTTATTTTCGTTTTGTTTAGAGATCTAGATAAACGATAAACAAAAATAAAATAAACGATTAAACGGTTATTTTTCAGAGACCTACTCCGAGTCCAACCTTGATCCAACCACAGTATGGTCCGGAAGGCTGTTCATCCCATTCCATAGCTTCAGGCTCAAACCAGCTTCAGCGTAACTCGGCATACCGTTTTGGCACTGCACCTCATGGGCAAAGTGTTCAGCCGACCTTTGGCCACGGATCGCCGAAAGACTTGAAACCATCAACTGGGCTCGAGCGGGTTCATGAAGGCCGAATTCAGCCTTCAATTGAAGTCTATCCTGCCAGTGCATCAAAGTAAAGTGTCTGGAATACTTTTTTCACGCCTTCTGATCCAATCGTAGCTATAGTCGGAAAACTTCCTTTTAAAACGTTTAAAACGGTTTTTTTAAATGTTTGTTTTCGTTTCCGTTTATTTTACCCCTGGTCGCAAACAAAAACGAAAAGGTTGGAGCCTTAATTTGGCTCGTCTTGTCATCAGTACAGTTGCGCTCACATATTTTCTGTGGTACTCGACAGAGTCTGGCATCCTGTAAACCTGTACACTGATTTACTTACCATGTCACATGTCACATGTTACTTCTTTTCTTATATTCTTACCACCACGTACTGCTCGAGGCATGACCAAAGTAGTGGAAGTGGAAGTTACTTCCACTGCATCACTTCCACCAGCTCAGGTCACACCCTCTCCCACCCTCTGCTACCCGCCCGTCTGCCCCACGCACTATACATGTCATGTGTGCATTGCCTTTGGTATAGATTATAGAGTGCCACAGTTGCACAATTCAACTGAGCTCTATTTATTCAATCTTGTACTTGAGTAGATGACTTTTCAGTATTCACATGTAAGTATCAGGTGCCAAAGGCATTTAAAAATCACTCCGACCCGTACTTCACTATATTGTGAGGGTAAGTCGTTCAAAAAGGCTTGCATATAGGTGGCAACATGGTTGGTGGCATCGTCGAATATCTGTACATCTCGTAGGGCTTCCAAGAAGGTAAAAATTGTAGTCCAGACACCTTGTATTGTCAGGGTTGCAAAATTGACTTGAAAAATGTTAAGATGGTTCATTTGGGTGATCAGGAAAGACGCACAGCAGAAAAAACCGCCACTGTAGAGCACAATGAACTTTTGGATGCAGCAGCGGCGGAAAAGACAGGAAGAGTAAAAAATCCAGGACAGTTGCGGAACAGAAGAAAGAGACAGCACAGCTCGGTGGCAAGTGAACAATGGAGTTGTTTACTTGCCATACTATGGGGAACGCGTTGTGTCACGTCTGGGTTGCATCAGTGACACCATCACTTCCACCAGCCTGCACTTCCACTTCCACTGACCCACTTCCACTTCCACTTACTCACTTCCACTTCCACTACTTTTGTATATACTCGTACTGCCCGAGCTTGCTCAAATATACACAACGTTCCAACTCTGTTCAGTTCCTGAGTCTCTCTCAGTGTCTCTAGTGTTTCCCACCTGGTCCTTCTCACTGGTGTGAGGTGGGTTTCCACATCCACTGCTTACACTGTCAAGCTCCAGCTTCAATGGGAATTAAACATTCTCTCACAGTTGCTTTCACTTTGAGACAGCATATTTAACTCAACTCTGGGGATAGACCCCACCGACTCTCATCTGATGGCTCACTTCCACATTCCAAGTGAGTCAAAGTATTTTCAATGACGTGCAGATCATTGCACCCTGCTTCTTGAGTTTTTCGTTTGGTCCCTTTCTAGCTTGCAACTCATGTTCCACGCCTGAGATACAGCAAACAAGCTGATGAATATTCGCCCTATTTGGACCCGGCCACCTACATAAATATGAAACCAACTTGGTGGTAAAATGATGTTCTGCCAAGGCTGACCTCGTCCTATGGAGCCGTGCAACTCAGGACTTTTTGCTTTTCTGTAGGGAATTGCATATTTGGCAGAACACTGTGTGCTTTCCTTCCCACTTACAGACATTTCTGCCAGGTTCTCAAGCTTTTTTGTGTAATTTTGCTTCTGGTTTCCAATTATGTGGGCATATTCCGGGGTCCATAATACATTTTGCTAAGTCCCACTCTTGTTGTTTTCCAATCCTGACTTAGGAAGCACAGACAAATCACCATCCTTAAACTGGAATGAAGAGATGGTAAGCCTGGCTCGTGTTATTCCGTCTGATTAGGACCAATGCCCTAGCACAATCAACCGATTTTGCCAAATATGCTGTCTTCTGAACAGGCTATTTTGAACTTGAGAGAGAGCTTATTTTCCTCCAGTTTACTGATTCCCTTGAATTTTCCATCATGACTGAACCATCCCTGGAATAACTTTACCGAGGAGCAGGAAAATCATGTTGCTGTTCTGCGTCAGGCATCATCATCTCAACTCCACATTTGTGCAATTTTTGAGGCCTGAAATTGTGCAGGATTTTGACCTGAGCCCAAATTGGACAAGGGTTTGATGGTGTTTCAACTCTCTGGCAGCCAATTATTTTTGTGATTTGCTCATCTTTGATGTTTCTGGGCTGTCTGTAGCCATCTTTGCAGAGTCAGGTTGTCGCTTGCAAACTGTTTCTGGATATGCAGTGTCAGTACCTTACAGCTGTGTGGCCAGGTAGGATGGCCGGGATGTGGAAAGCCTTCCACATCCTATTTTTTATTCTACTTTGGTATGCTGGTAATTTATTTGTACTGCAAATACGTGCCTATGGCACCAATCAACAACCTTTCTGCCATGCACCACCATTGTGACCTGTGTAGGGCTTATGCCCAGAGGTACCATCAGAGGTCCTCACCTCCTACTCCTCTAAAGTCACCAGTGGGCTGTTTAGGCACCAATACCTTAAAATCACACCTCACAATACACATTCTCTTCACATACTGATTCCGTCTCATTCATACTCTGTTTTTCACCCACTTTCACCCTCTACAGCTCAGGACTGGCTTCTATATCTCACTCTGATGAGCATCACCCCATGCTGACCACAGAAGCCGAGCATCCAGAGGCTATGTGCTGTTAATTTGAGCTGACAGACAGCTTGCATTTCATTTGAATCATTTCTATTGTCCGGTACTATCATTGATTCATACTTCATTTTGACTTTATTGTTCTTATTGTTGTACTCATCTATAAAATGTACATAGTGTTGCGGATTTAAGAAGTTTGGCAGGCGCGCGGACGTCCTTAAATCCACAGTTCGCGTGAGGTGTGTGATGGCGACAGCCCAAATATGGACCGTTTGATCGCCACAGTTGGAATGGCGCACCTTTGAACCGCTGAGATCAAACAGTTGTGATGCGCTGGTCTGGTGATCGACGCTGCATGCGGAGATGGCTGATGCGCCAAGTGTGCAAAATACACACCCTCTGTCTACGAAGCGCGAGAAGTTCCCGGTTCGATTTAAGTTGGCACGCAGTCAGTCGTTCGATTCTCGCAAAGGTCAACCTTTTCCATGATCTCAGCAACACAATAGGTATATCTCGGTGGTACAAGAGCGTATCTAGAACAGTATATTGATAATATTACTAGTAGTCCACTTAAGTTAATCCTAGATCTTCACCTGCTACCCGAAGCGCCTCGACCCTATTTACCATCATCTTGAAGACATTCCACCCATTCGTGAGGGTGAGGGGCGGCGAACCCAAGTTGATGTGAATGAGCTCTGCATTGAATTTGAACTCTTCTGACACAAACCGGTATGCCTTCTCCCTAGCTGCCTGCCCACCGTAGGCCTCTCTGAGCTCGGCCACCCGTTTGGGATCCATCTTGATGTGGCAGTCCTGAGCCATCAGACGCACCGACTTGGGATTCAGGAACATGTTGTTAGGGCAGGAGCCACTCGGGTTCTTCTTTTTTTTGGACTTTGTGACAGTGTGGTTGTTCCAGTACTCGCGATAGGTATCAAGCCCTTTCTGGATGATAGGCACCCATAACCAGTAAATCACATTCCTGCCGCTCGCTGTTAGACCTGTATCTAAGAAGAATTACAATATCTCTTACCGGTGGACGATGTCATTTGGCAGAAAGATCCCAGATGCACTTCCATCCTGCAATACCTTCTTAACAGAGTGCCCATCACCGTCTCGGAGCCATCTCCAAAAACTTTCGATTGGCGTATTCTTGGTGCTCCCTTGCTGCACACCGGCAGGAAACTCCGGCTCCGTATACTCAGGGGCAGCCTCAGAACTGTGAAGAGATGAATAAATACTCCAAACTGATCTTTGTCATAACGTACCGTAAGAGCGCAAGCACTTTATGCAACTCAATGACTTCGCTTCCTTTATCCGTTGTTATCTGGATAGATATTCGATCTCGAAGGGGCAGTCAGTCTGACGATTCTAATATTGTAAATGATTACCTACAGCCACGATCTTCGACGAGATCCAAGTAGTAATGAACGATAGCATTCGAATCACGGACATTTGGCATCAACAGCAGTGCGTGAAGGAATGCAGAGAATTGAACCTTCGATGCATAGATTGGGAGATGAATTCCGTCTCTCATCCGCAAACCTTGTTCAGCCAATTTTTCGTGGCCATCTGAATGCTCCTGATGCCAAGGACCTAAAGCCTGCAGTGGGGTTCGGTGTTGCTCGACACGCTTTCGACCGACCACGCGACCATCAAATTCTTCGTCGAAGTGGTCATGAAGAATTTCACGCAATTGGTCCCTGAAGGGACTTTGGTATGAGATGAGAGACGGTGGAGGGCGGGGGCACAGACCTTGCAACAAGAACCCCTTCATTGGCGAGGCGTCCTTTGACCTGTGTGACCCACCATCCACCCGCTACATCGCGCTCCTTCAAATCGATTACAAGCTGAGCCGTCTCGGTCTCTGTTCGGCGCTTCTTGCTCTTACGAACTGAGTCTGAATTAACCTTCTTTCTGAGTTCATAAAGCTTTTTTTTCCTGGTTTTTTGGGCGTCAGCATTGATATTTTTTATTCTGAAGCTTCTTACCCGATTGACAGGCCAAATTCAGCCTCAAGGCGGCTCCTCTGATCTGCTTCATTCAGTCCAGAGCCACTGTTTTCGCGAGCATATCTCGCGAATGCATCTGCAAGAACAGCGTCGTCGGGATCTAGAGTAAAATTAATTACCAACTCGCCAGATTAATTTCATGCGCTTACACTCTTTCACGCCAGCTCCATTCTTTCCTGCCGGGTTTGGCATCCAAGAAGCTGCAAGAAGAGGTGATTTTAATCCGAGACGCTGGTGAGGTGACGAGAGATAAGAAGGACCGAAAGATTAGTCACTATCTCCTAATTGAGACAAAGCTCCTTGAGATGCTGGACTTCTGAGCTCCTATATTGACCAATAGTCCCTGAGTTTTGTTTAACACAGACATACGTAGTTTGAATCAAAAGATATTATTATTCAGCTGTAAAAACAAAGTAAAGACAGAGGAAGTTGAGGTCAGGCTACCATCGCGGTAATGGCGGCAGTTTGAGCCATGACCTCTACAAAAAAGCCCGGGCAACCACTGGCGGTGCCAGCTGGTGGAAGTCCTAGCACTGTGGGAGGGGTTTTAGAACCCAGGGATCGGTGAATTATTGAATTGATTCTTGGCAAATATGAGAATTGATTCTCCAGCCCATGATACTTAGTTGTTGTCGGGGGGGTGGCAGCAGCGCAACGGTAGGGCACGCTAGGCCTGGCGCACATTGCGGTGACTTTGGGTACATTACAACATCATCGTGACATTGTCCTACATGCCTTAGTCCGACGGATTCAGAGAATGGCTGAGGAGATACTTACTGGAGCTAAATTGCCACGTCCAGTTTGTCGGTGGCGCCTTCCCTCGGGACGCAGAGGGTGTAGGTTGGTGATACATGCCGAACCCGTCGACGGACATGTCCGTATCGTGCCCATGCTCGCTCTGGGTGCGCCGCGACGCGCCGGCGCGCGAGATTGAGGGCGAGGTGGACGATGAGGAGAATGTCGACACGCAGGTGAAGGGAGGGTCGACACGTGGGTGCGGGACGAAGACGAAAAGGTGGAGGCACGGGCAGAGAGGGAGAGGCTGGAGGCGCGGCTGAGGCCGGGCTGAGAGGCGGATTGGTGGAGGTTAAGGGATGAGATGCAGCGGATGAGAGTGCTCGGGGCGTCCTCGTCCTCTGAAGCCCTCACCCAAGAAAGGCATGATGTTTTATTCCTCATTGATGCCGGAAGTTAATTCATTTCCAGTTACGAATGAACGAACCCGCGTGAAGATTCATCATGACGGCAAATATATCGCTATGACTCAAGCTATGCTCACCCAGGCCCGTCTGGAGCCCGCCGCGTACCCTGGATGTGTTGAGGCTGGCATAGAAACCGTTTCAGAAGTCCTCACAAATCGAGTTTGTGTCATTCGGCCGTTTGCTTTTCTTTCTGCTTATTTATTTTATACAGAACGGTCGGTCCAAGTGCATTTCCTGCGACGCTTCCGGTCTGCGTGGGAAAGCCCTCGATGACAGGCCCATTCCACCTCCGGCTGATCATCCGTATCCGAATGACTGCAAATGCCCCCTCCGTGGGGCAGCCCTCGAACTCTGGATAACCAAGATGACCGCTGGTAAGGATGGTATCCCCCAGCGTTGTGATGGGAATATTTCAAATCACCGTCTTGCTCTCAATCCGGATATTCTCAAGGTCATCGCAGAGGCAATTGAAGTTGTATCTGGCCACGAGGTTGAGACACTTCTTGAGCCGGAGATAACCCGTCTGCAGAAGACGGTTTGTTTGGGCGTTAGGCCGTCTGCATAAACTGGCCAAGGAGGAAGATTCCCAGTATACTGCATCCTTTCCCCTCCTTCTTACAAAGTTCAAGGAGACTATGACCCATTGGATGATGGAGGACAGCGACGATGACAGTGACTTGATATGGAGATGCTGTAACAATTCATTCCGATTTTTTCTTCAACAACACCCCTTGTGATGAAGTGCACAAATTTAACCGCTGGTAGATGAAATCTGGCAACAATCGCCATGAAATGTTGAAAAACAACGGTTGGTGATTGATCTTCAACAACACCTGGCACAAAGTGTAAGGTCATAGCGGCTGGCTGGTGATATTGAACAACACCTGGCGCAAATTGTGAAACCATAACAGCTGGCTGAATGTGTCCATTCGTGACAGTTGTGAAATGTATACTATCCACAGTCCATACCAGGTGTGAAATAATGCTGGCTACAAAGTGTGAAATTTCAACAGCTGGTTTGTGCTGTCCAGCATAATGTTGCCGCGACTTCCGACTTGACCCGACAAAGTCGACTTGGAGAAATCAACTTGAGTCGAGCCAAGTCGAGTCGGCAAGTGTGACTTGGCTCGACCTGCAAGTCAGTGCAAGTGACTTGAAGTCAACTTGAGTGACTTCAAGTCGGGTTTATTACCAATGATTGTTTTTGGTGCTGGAGAGCACGCAGAATTCGATTTGCAAGTTTTTTGTGCAAGTATGGTGACTTGTGACCAACTTGTGACACAGAGTGACAGGTGTGACGGGCCCTCGTCCGTGGCCCTCCCATAACGTCTGCGACGCTTTTTGGACGCCTCCAACGCGCCCAAAATTCCCCGGGTACACCATTCGTCACGTTCAGCTACTCTGGGCTTTGCTGCACGATCTGACCGCAGCATATAGCGCCTCAAAGATCAGTCACACCGTGTGATGCTTTCATCAACGAATGTGTTTCGCGGCTTTTGGGGTGTCTTTGTTGAAATTTCACATTTTACAGTTGCTGGCAGCATTCTGTAAAAATATACCCAACTCAAGTCACTCAAGTTGACTTACAGCAACTCGACTCGACTTGGGATGTGACTGAGTCGAGTCAAGTCAAGTCAGCTGCCGACTTTGTCCGACTTCCGAAGTCGCGACTCGACTTCTCGAGTCGCGGCAACATTAGTCCAGCAACAACGGCCATGAAGTGTATATATATAACAGTTGATGCAATTCTTCTAGCTATTATTTACCACTAAGAAAAACGACTTTGAGACAGTACTGTGTGAACCAAGGTCCACCACAAAGTCTTCCCAGAGAAGTTCACATCTATCTGCTTTAGATACAAATTGGTCCTCTATTCATGAAGTTGAGATTCACCTACCATACAGGTACATTTTACAGTGGCCAGAGAGCAGTTCGACCATACCACAAGTATGGAACAAGTACAGATTTTAGTGTTCCGAAGTATCCAAGCAGGCATAGATAGGATGGTTAGACATCCAAAAGTATTCAGATGAGGCGAGAAGTTCAAGGACAGATGCACAGAAAAACAATACACGGTACGGATAAACACACCGCTGTACAGATAGTTAGGCAACCAAAATCTGGGCAGATTGAATTTGCTTGGGTGTAGGTTATATCATGTTAGCGATTGTTGTCGCCTCACGGATTCAGCACATTATAAATAGCATGTCCTTGTGTAGTTCATTTTAATCAAAATTATTTTTCTGCCATCTTCAGCTGGGATTCTTTAAGACTGTAGAAGATGGGTTTGTCGGGGCAGGAGTGTCACTTTCTGCTTGTCTGGAGCAAGTATTAGAAGGAAGATAGGCAAATGAAGCATAGAAAACACAATGGAAAGGAAGGTGTGCTCAATTGGTATGGGGGAAAATTAGTGAGATGTTACCCAAGTGCCCGAGCATCCTTCAATGGCACGCCTTGTGCGGAACGCGTGATGTGATACACGATCACGTGGTTTGATGGCGGGCGGTTCCAACTGAAGTATATGCGCAATTTGGCCATTGACAAGATTCAGAATGTTAGCGAATTAGAAGATGATGGAGGGTAGTAATGCAAGAGAGATAGAATTTTATTCAGACGCGACGAGAAGTTCAAGGACAGGTGCACAAGGAGTCGGAAGGACAACCTGTGTGGTCATGAGAAGAAATGTTTGATAAGCCTTGGATTGTGGTCTGATGCTGATCAAACCAATTGACGGAATTTATTGAGCCAGTAACTTCTGCCAAAAGAATGTTAGAATTACCATCTCGAAGGCACCCAGGAATGGATATACCCTTGCAAACGCGCGAGGGAATCAATTGATGATTGCAGGTGGTTATACAATATTTGGGTGAAAAATGAAGAGGAATGTCCGTTGGATCCCGCCAGAATGTCCACAGGAAATGGCGGAATCTGCACGGATTGGGGGGCGTTGGAATCAAAGTGGAAGCTGGTGTTCTCGGGTTCTGCGCAAGCGTGGACTTGAAATTCCAACAAAGAAATGTCGAGATTCAATGGTCAGCAACTGGCTTTTCATCACATCTTCCCATGAAGTGCCAAAAGTCAACAGTTGGAGCATGTTCTCAGATGACATTTTGAGGTGTTGGAGTTTGGCAGTTTGTGAGCGGTGTTGCAAAAAAACGGCCGTGAAGTGTAAGTACTCAACAGCCTGTCAGTTGTGTTCAACAACAACACCTTGAAGGGTAGAAATTCAACATCAACCATGTGGACCTTGTACCTCTCAAGTTCTACCAATGAATACAGCCCCTCTAAAGTTCGTAGAGAAAGGTCTGAAGCAGAATCCCTTTGGGATAGGTCATGGAGTATTTACAAAAATTCTAGAGCAATCCGCACCCATAAACACAAAGAAATGAATTTTTTTTGGGACCTTAAATCGCTGCTAAATTTTTCTTAAATTTCCACATAGTCACCTCCGAGTCTCTACATAGTTGGTGTAAATTTAAGCACCCAAATGAGGTGTATGTCTCCAACAGTTGCAATCAACTGTGAGTTCTATCCAGCCTGAACTGTGCACTCTTAAACACTTCAGGCCAACCACCTACTTTGAGCGGTCTAGAGTGTTTATTCTCTTGCATTCAAGCGTCTCATACTCTACTTGTGACTTTTTACGATGATTATAACTTGAGCTATCAGGTCCGACTCCATTTGAAAAATACTATACTACTTATGGCTACTACGACACTTGGTCTCACCTCTCAGTTTCCGGGCTGCCCGTACCGCCTTCATCAACGCTGTAAACTTCCTCCTCAATCCCGGAAACCTTTCCTCAAATGTAGTAAAGTCGCCATTGCAATGAACACGGAACTCGTCGCAGACAAACTGAATGTTCCCAAGTTTGACTGCCTCCGAGGTGTATTCAGACGATTTGAACAGAGCTGCCCAGTCCTTCAGAGGAACGTCGAGTCCTTTCTGCGGGGCACCATGTTCCCAGTATGCCAGTGCATCGTCCAAGGTTTTGGTTTCCGGAATGCGGGACGGCCTGGGGATATATTGGGAAGGAGGGGTAGGGTCATCAGGGCGCAAAGAGGGTGGAGAAGGGGTAGCAGGAGGATGTTCAACACTGGAAGTTGGGGTATGAACTCTGTCCTCTGGCAGACGAACCGGTGTGTTCACTACAGAAGAGATATTTAGCTCATGGCTGCAATTAAACAGAAGACTCACTACTTGTGGAACCAGAGGAAGTTGTAGCGCTAGCTATCAGGCCTTGTATTTTTGCCAAGATGCTCTCTTCAAATTTAGACAGGTCGGCCTTTGATACAGGTACCATCTCGTCTTCCCCCATGAATGTCTCATGGCGGTCAATAACACGGTCGTCCATCATTATATCGGAGAAGCCCTCCTCATATGCCATCAACTCGTCAAGAAGATAGCGCATGAGTGTTCCAACCTTCATATATATTAGCTTCTACAGAACCTCAATAATGTCGAAATTAACGTACATTCTCATTGGAAGACCAACCGCCCCACCATTTTACGGCTTTGAGACTCCATTTGCGATCAGCCCACAAGAATCGATACTGGGCCCCACCGCGGCGAAAGCAGTGCGTAGTGAATTTGCCATTGCGACCCTGGAGTACGTTGGACTTGTCCACAACCTCATCCAGAAGGGTCTCAAAGGCAGATCGACTGGTGGGCTCGCCGAACTTGATTTGCCCGGTAGATGCGAGTGCAGGAAAAACATAATCTCTCCTTGCAAGCGGACGTCCCAACAGACGTTCCATGTGCGCTTTCCAAGCCTCAACGTGCGTGTAGTAGTCGATTTCCGGGTGGGCAAGATCAATTTGGACCATGTATTTCTGAACTTTAAACGGTGAGACAAAGGGACACCGCCAAAACACGAACTTAGTTACCTTTGGTCGGGTCCTTGTTGGTCTTACGGAAGATGAGCGAAAACTCATGATACGGGATCCCTGTCTTTGAGTGCAGGTTGAGTTTGATGTCCTTGAACTGAAGACTGACAAGTTCATCATTTCTGGGGACCAAGCAAAAATTAGTTCTGCTTCAATAGATGTCTGAGGAGTTACCGAGTCCAAAGCGTAAAGGCAGTAGTAACAAAGGCCTTAAAGTACAGGCTCTGGGTGACAGTGAAGTATTTGATCGCCTCCGGGCTATCAAGGTAGTCCATGATGACCTTAAGATCCGCAGGAAGCATGGGAAGCGCCTGAGTTGCTGTACTCGTCCGATTGTGGCGGTTTTTGAGCGACTCGTAGTACGTCTTGAAGCCGCTCTCAAATACCGGATTTCCCTCCCATTTCTGAATATGTGAATTGTACTTCCAAAAATCACCCTGACACCCGCAAACCCTGGCGATTCGCATTATTACTTTGCTGTGTGAATGATAAATAGCACTTACTGCTCAAAGTAATCCTTGAAAGCAGAACGGGAGGCCTTCTGCGGAGGCAAAACCTCGTTCTAAATGCTCGCATTTGTACCCAGTCAGAGCCCTCAAAGCCAACGGGGTCTGCTCGGAAATAACATCGAAAGCATCCTCCGAAATCTCGTCATCCAGCCGACCCTCAGCTGTCCACTCCACCAGCCATTTCTTGCCCCCTTTGACATAGTTTCCGTACCCCTTCTTGGTGCGTGCGGACTTCAGCCACTCATCGGTAGTTTGCCGACTATTCTTGAGCAATGAAGATGTAGATGGCAAGTCAGATGTCGCCGCCGTTTGCGCAGGCTTTGCAGCCTTCTTCCGATTGCCAGTGCTGCCAGCTGCTTTCCTTGGAGCTCGAGATCGAACAGCAGGAGTAGAAGAGACAGGCCCAGAGGATGTTTTACCCCGAGAGCTGCGACGAACAGCCGGCATAGTTTGAGCAAGTTAGCAAAAAGATGGATGGAATCAGTGGTGCTGGACCAATCAGATGGCCTGTGAATAAGCTTGGGACTCGAGACCGACAGCGAGCTGGTGGAACTCATTTTTTGCAGTTCAGAGATGCGAGCGTGGAGCAGTTCAGGTTCGAGCGTAAGATTTAAACAGTTCAACACAACTCTTTCCTTATCGAGAAGTGTTTAAATTCAACACATCGCTTGCTTAAATTCCCCCCGACTATGACCTACATAGTGTACATGAATACATAAAAACAGAATATTTTGACCCCATATGCTTTGATATCAGTCTCATGTTGTCCTGGCTAGGCCCTCATCATTGCCAATGCCCTCATCGACTCTTGTACTCGCCCTCACGCTGTCCCTCATCATCCACACACCTCTCTTTGTCTGCGCATTTGCACAGTACACCCCTAACTCCTCATATCCATCCCTTCCACTTACCTTCAATCTTTTGAGCTCTGGACATGTGTTGGCCCACTTGCACACTTTTATGCCTTTGATCCTCCTTGCCTCTGTGCTTGGATGGTTCATTGGTTCATCAACTCCCAAAGTTTGCTCTACTGCTACCCAGATCACTGACCCACTTTAGGAACCCACGAGCTGGGCATTCCACCCTTCTTCAGCTGTTTCTGAAAAGCTTGAGAAAGTTAATACTTTTTGCATATGCACAAATTTTGATGCAATGATAGTTTTGGCTCAGTTAGACTAAGGTTAGTCTTGGCTTTTCTCATGGATCAGCACAATCAAAGTGTGCAGGGTAAAGTCAGACTGTCAATCCTGCAGGCAAGAGATTAAACACCTAACACATACTATCCAGTGTTCAAACACCCTCTGAGAAGGTTGTGCAAGTGCAAAAAGTTTATGACTTTCTCAAGGTTTTTGGAAACAGCTATAAAATTATCCACCAATATGTTCCTGTTCAATCTCCCATCTTTGAGCTGACATGAACACCGTACAATGGAGCAAATATGCTTTTTAGCATGTCTGAAACTTCCCCTTTGATGTGAAAGTTGCCACTTGTGATATAAATAAATAAATAGAATTTATTCATCCTAGTGGACAGGAATCATAGATATACAAAACAATTGACTGATACAGCATAATTCACCCAAATTTCAAACTGTTACTGGTGATTTCACTCTACCTGGATCCTCCTCAATATCAGATAGATCATCTTCCACCTCTTCCCCCACAATTCCAGTAGGTGCATTGATCTCTGCGAGCCAGGCTAAATTCCTTCCGTGTTGCTCTAGCACATCTTTGCTGACACTTGCCAGTCTTTCATCAATGTCTTGCATCTGTTTGGTCTGCGATGATCTTTCAAAGAGTGGCCTAGCTGCATCCCCAAAATTCCACTGCCTTCAACAGATCACCATGTGCCTTGGACATGTCGCCAAGTCGGAGCATGCATTCACCTCTGCTGCGATGGACATCCATGTATTTAAATCCCTCCAGTGCAACTGTGAACATGCTGACAGCCGTGTCCTCATCAGCCTGAGCAAGAAAGATGTCTCCTAGAAACTGGAGAGCCTTGTTTATTCCTAACTTCTCTTTGAATTTGATAGAATGGGCAAGGTAAACTGTTGTCCAACTGAACATCTGACCAGGTACACCCCAGCATTCAGTGTTACCAAGCCGCTCCAAACAATAGGATTTGATTTCAGAGTGGTTGCAAGCTCTGAGACAAATCTTAAAAAGTGCCTTGGCTGTGGAGATCTCACCTTCTCTCAGGTACAGATCAGCAAGAGTAACATCACACATTGTTTTCTCTATAATCTGTCCCATGGGGAGAAGTTTCTTGGCTCTCTCAATATACTGTTGCACTGCATTTTGGGGAGCATTCATAGACAAGCTGATTTCTGCGAGATTCAGCAAGGCCATGCCATGGTCATAAGAATCCCAGTGAAGTGGGCATTCCTGAAGAATCTGAGATTGAATATTGTGTGCCGCACAATATTCTGACTTCATCAAGTGGATCTGTGCCTGATGGCTCAGGATGGAGTGGTCCATGCGCCCATTGGACATACCACAAAGAATTAGAAGATCTCTTGCTCTTGTGCAGAGAGACATGCTTTCTTTGTAGTTACCAACTCGTGTCCAGGCCATTGCTTCTATGCATAGTGCCTGTGCTTCATCATATAAATCTGCTGAAATCCTGGCCACCCTTTGTGCTTCACATGCATGTAGTCTTGCTGGCAAGTAGTTACCAAGCCGCCAGTCAATCAGCGCAAGCTGCCATAATGCATGGGAATGTTCTTTTGTGTTGCCAGATGTATTTGTCAACAATATAGCCTGGTGACAAAAATGTATGGCTTTGGAAAAAATGGGACTGTGGCCAGAATAATAAGATGCAATACTGAGATAGAATCTACCTTGAAACCACTGAAGTTAGTCTTCATACAAGATGCAAAAAGTGGGCCTACATTTGAGATCAGGATCATCAAAGCATTCAAAGTGTTCTAATGCCTGGGCTAGAAGTGCTTCTGGATCTGAAATAGGAATGTAGAGGCGTGACCTAAAAATCTCAGTAATGAAGGAGACCTCAAGTCGATGATCACATGTGTGTGGAAGGATTTTATGAAGCTGGCCAAGCAAAGAAATTGGCCCTTGGCCTGTCAGTAGGCTGAAGAGATTTAGATACAAGGCACCAAAAACATTATCCGTGAGGTCTGGATGGTCTTTTTGGAGTCCATGCTGGAGTAAATTTTGGATATTGGCCAGATTTAATGATATTTGACCAACTGTGGCTGAATTCATTTCAGTTCCATTGAAGTCCTTGTACAATTCAAGTAACTCATGGAAATGTTTGAAAAGGGGTTTAATGAGCTCATTTCCAGGTGGGTGAGTTTTCTGCATATATTCTCTGATGGGTACCAATGCTTTTAGTTGCTTTTTGTCATCCAGATAGGCTAAAGCAGTTCGAATCAATGTTGTTTTGCAATTCTGAATATTTTCAATTGGGAGCTTGCTCTGGAGGAGCTCAACATCTGAAAGACCATCTGGAAGAATTGACAAGAGACTCAGGAGCGCTTGTGCTTGAGGGATGGCTTTGATCCTGGGGCTAGACAAAGAGAGTGAAATTGACATATCCAAGTTAGATTTTTTGTCATAGCCATCTGAAATCACAGAGGTTCTCTCTGTCTCCCATCGGGACAGTACATCAGAGCATCCCTCCACATCCACCAAATGCGCAATGAGATCAATGGCAAGAGGCATGTTGTCTGTCAATGAAAGGACCAGATCCATGTCTTCTGGGCTATGATGGTCTTCAGCAATGTCAATGAATGTTTGTTGAGCAGCCTGGTATTTCAAAGGTTGCAATGGAAGGAGAAATGGGCGACTCCATTTTACTTTGGCTGGCCTTTCTGCTCCACGCATGGTAATCTGTGTAACATGAGTTAAGTCAAAAAACTGAAGCAGTGCTACCCACAATCAGTGCCAGGTTTTTGAGGTCCGTGAGGAGGGACAAAAATTCCTCAATATCACCACGTAGCTCTGTAGGCTCCCAGACTGTCTCCAGATTATCCAGAATCAAAAGGCTAGGCGAGGCTGTGACAAGGAATTTGACAACTGTTTGAGTAAGGTCCTTTCCAGGCTTGAGTCCTAGATGGGCTCCAATGAGAGCAGCAAGTTCCAATTTACTGGTTGCAGAGTCACAAGCAACAAAATATCGATGTTGGGTATACCGTGCTGAGACTTCTGCATGATGAAGAACTGCTCTGGCAAGACTGGTCTTCCCCATCCCACCTGTGCCTAAAATAGCTATCCTGGGAGTCTTCATCCTCAGCAGCTGCAGGATGTCAGACAATTCTGATTCACGGCCATGAAATATCTTGGGCTCTGATGGCAGCATTGAGATTGATTTGGAGCTTTCAAAGTCTCAATGATGTTCATGCAGTATTGTGGGACACATACCTATTGTGAGGTAGAGAATAGGCCCTGCTCATCTGGATTGAAGTTAGAAAAATTGGCAGTGAATTCAAATTCAGCCTACTGTAGATGCTCTGTCTGAACTTGTGGCATCAGGGAGCCCATTAATCATGCTAAGTACTTCTTGATGTGTCTTTTCTGCCTCTGCCTGCATTTTGGAAACATTGGCTATTATACTGGTGTTCCTGAGCTTTGTAGACCCCGTTACTTGCAATGAATTGTTGCAAAGCCTATGAGTGAGCTCACCTGAAAAAAATCACGTCCTTGTGTTAGTCCATTTTTGCAATCCTTGAGCAATGTTTTCATTTCTCCCTGGTGGAGAAGCTGCTTGACCTTGCTGCCACTTTGCTGGGATTCAACAAAGGTATGGATCTTGTGGAGGGTCCTAGAGCAGGTGGTTAGCTTGAATTCAGATCCTTTCACAAGCATTTACTCTGTGAATTTTCCGATATGACTCAATACATTTGGCGGCAATATACCCCCTGTTTCTGATTCGACATGAAGAATGATAATTGCATTGAGCAGTTCATGTGTTTGCTCCACTAGCTCGACACATGTTCTCTTGTTTTTTTTTAACAGCCTGGGTTTCCTTGTGTGAGACGTATGCTACAAAGATGCTAATGAATGATTCACCTCAATATTCTTCAACAGAGACTGTGTCGTGTTAGCAATTGCCCCTAAGAAAGCTGTCTGCAAACTGCTCGCAAGAATTTCCAGTGTTTCAACAGTGATGGTGAAGCACATGATAAGTGTGTTCAGTCGGACATGAGTGGCAGTGGGTTGGGTGGGCATGTTGATGGTAGGATGCGTGTCTGTGTGCGATGCACTTTTGTGCTTTGTACCCTGGGATTTCTTTATTTTTGTTTACTGTTCATCTTCTGAGGAAGGGGTTCATCTTTGTTCTGGCAGACAGATCAAGGAGTTCATGTTTTGCAACAACTTTTGCAGAGAAATGATACACGGGTCCATGCTATGGAACAAGTGGGAACAGGTGCGCTTGTGCGCAGACACCCTTGACCACGGCTTTGGGAACGATTTCTCCCGTTTTATTCCGTGCGACATGAAGTCCTACCTCGAAGTTCATCTATCCGCTACCCGCAATCTAGCTACCAGGAAGCCGTGGCAGATCTCCTGTCAGGCACAGCGTAACTTGATGGAGTCTATCCTTGGGTCAATAATTTGATAATGTTCACTTCTCAGCTTGCTCCGCCGTTACCGATCTTCTAGACTCGCACTTAGAAGGACATGCGCTTCTAGCCGCCTGGGAGAGGGAGCCACGGTCGTCCGAGATGGAACTATTCTAGTTTGCGGAGCACGTACCAAAGCTTCTATCTCACAGAGAAGCGTCTCGCTGCGGCACACTGCATTTTCCCAGCGCCGTCTGATCGTGAGACAGACAGTCTATCAGGTCGAGGCCGCATACTCCGTCCGCATCCTAGGATCTCACGAAAACAGGCCCACTCCCACCACGGAACAATCAGAGTCTCTGCACGCGTGTTCCAAGAATCCGCCGGCTCACAACCCGTGCTCTTGACAGATGTTTCGCAGCCGCATGAACGAAAGCAGCTACAATTGTGTGCACCCGGCTTAGCGCAAAGCTGACAAGCCTGGTTCCCCGATGTCAGCCTCGAGCCGAAACGCCGAGTCTTTGATCCCCACACCATCGTTGATCTATCCTGCGGAGTGATCCGCACTCTCCGCGAGATCGCCGCCCCTCAAAGGGCAAAATAAATATGGGATCTCCTGCGCCCGTGCCGATAAAAGAGGGGGGAGGCAAGCACGAATACAGACTCACGATGTCTCACATTTTGAAAGAAGCAACTCGAACTGTCTTCTGTGCGCAAAACTTCTTAAGAGAGGAATCGCAAGCCTGCAGCTGAAGGTTATAATTCTGACACAGCGAATGAAAGAAGCGAGAACGATGAAAACAAAGCGGGTAAGTCGCAGCATATGACACGGAATAACTGACTTCTTTGCAGCGGAAATCTAGCCTTGACACAATCCCTGCGGGCAACAAAAACTATGGAGCAAGGCAGCACTGCTGGCAATGCGCTAGCATTGCTTGCACGTGATACAGTGAAAGAATGCCACACATGCGGACAATGATTTTGGCAGGCAGAAAGGTGTCGAGAAATTAACAATAAGTGCGTGGAATTCTTGACGACCACGTCCGACATGGGTTGGTTGGTAGAGCACTCATCTGCTGCTCTGTTATCAAATTTAATTTGAACGGCATGTACGACCCCCGACCGGATGAAAGCAAGTTTGTATGGTGTGTGACAGTCCCGCCTCGGATGATACGATTGTGAGAGAGAAAGCGAGACGCAGTGAGGTGCATGCTGCCTCCGAAAAATGATTGATTTTCTTATCTTAGAGCCAAGTCCTTATCAGGCTTCTGCCGTGCCTGATACTGTACTATTTCAACCATAGGTTCAGCGGGTGCGACCCGTGACCCCTTAGGTTCAACTTTTGATTGGTTCAATTGCTTTTTTGGGCAAATTTTCGGAATTTGCCGACGTTTTTTGGCCTAAAACCGCGCCCCTGTAGGACAGTGATCTGTGACCAAAATTAAATAGGTTCAATTCAGCTAGCATTGTGACCTGTGACTGAACCTAAGGTTGAAATAGTACAGTAATAGTTATTTGTTATTTTCCCGACATGATAACCCGGCCCGTGCCGTATTGCAGGCATTATTTGGCCTTATTGGCTTCAAACCATTTCTCCGACATGCCACTGTTGTGCCTCAACAAAGGTATGAATTTTGTGAAGGGTCCTAGTTCATGTGGGTAGCATGACTTTGAAGTCCTTCACAAGGACTTACTCTGTGAATTGTCCAATATGATTCAATACACTTGGCGGCAAGACTCCACTTGTCTCAGATTTGACATGAAGAATGATAATTGCATTGAGCAATTCATATATTTGTTCCATTAACTCAATACAGGTTCTCTTGTTTTTCTTGACAGTCTAGGTTCCCTGTGTGAGACTCATGCTACAATGATACTTATAAATGATTCACATCAATATTCTTCAATAGAGACCATGTCGTGTTGGCAATGGCCTCCAAGAAAGCTGCCTGCAGACTTTGGGCAAGGATTTCTAGGGTTTCAACTGTGATGGTGAAGCATGTGGTAAGTGTGTTCAGTCGAACTTGAGTGTCAGTGAGTTGTGGGCATCTTGATGGAGGGGTTCTGGTTCTTGTGCCGTGTACTTTATGCTCTGTACCCTAGGAACGTTGCTAATGTTGGTTACTCTTCGTCTTGCCAACATGCTGTTCTTTTTTGGGCTTGACAGCCAGAATGTTGAAACGCGGCTTTTACCCGGGGGGCGGGAATAGCATTATGCTGTTAGCATAAGACTCTTCCGAACCCGTAGAGGATTCATTCGGAAATTACTAAATATGTCTCGACACAAACCAATTGTTAATATAACGGAGAGGGGAGACCAAGAAGAGCGTAATTAAGAGACAAGGGTTATAAATGTCAAATGAGAGGGAACATCATACTGTGATGATGTTGGAGCGCAACTTAGACAATCGCCCGAACTAAGCCAATCCGGGCTCTATTGAAGGACCGAGTATCAGCGGCGTCGGTGATAGCTGATGGACTCAAACACCAAACGATTGTAGCCATGATCATGGAAAGACGCCGAAGCAACGGTTACAAATATGAGAAAGGCGCATGAGGAAAATTGAAATACACTGGAAAGAGACTTGCTCTGCCACTGTTGCGTTCGTTGGCGGCACTGTTGGCGGCACTGTGATACGAAATTGCCGGCCGATCTGAAGTGCAAGGTCGGCCTGAAACTTGAAAGGAAGAAGAGGATGAGTTGGCAGTTATAAAAAAACGAAAACGAGGAAGGAGAGAGAGCTCGGAGAACGTTGGTACACGCTCGGATGCCGTGCTATGGTTGCACTCAGCCACCACGCTAAATTTAGCGATTCAAGCCGCTGGCGCGCACACCTGGCCCCAACGACCAACACTCTGGCAAGCTGGGAGCCAGAAGAGCGCGGAGGCGCTTACGATGGCCACGAGGAAAAAAGACACAACCCAAAACCACTGTGGATCGGCACCATGTGCCACCCCGCTCATCCCCGCGTATACACGATCCCTGCGACCCCGAAGCGGCGAACGCCCTACGCCCTGCGTTCCTGACCACATCTACATGGGCATTGTGCCAGTGCGCATTTGAAGTCCCACGCACACCTTGGCCATGGCACGCCCTCCTCAACGAACGTGGCCGCGGGGGATCAGCAGCGGCAAGGATTGCACGCCGCATTTCATCGGGTAAACTGAACTCGCTCGCGCAGGCCCAGAGTTCTGTCATCTATGCGCTCACGCCAGCAGAGACGCGACTCCTCCCGAGGCATTAGTACTCTCCGAAAAATCACCCCGAAGTAACCGAGCATGCGCCGACAGATAGTGTAGGTGCCGCACAAAGCCAAGTATTCTCCTCCGCAAGAGAGCACAAACCACAGCCGGCAAGAAAGAGAAACAATGAAGACTCACGATATCCCATCGAATACTGCTCACAAGGAGAGCAGAGATCTGCGCTGTTTCAAGGAGCCCGGGTGGGAGGGACCGCGGATCGGGACATGAGGTGATTTACCATGAATAGTAATCAACGGAAAAGAACGACGAACGAGGATAGTGGACATGAAGTGAGAGGGATCGACCTTGTAAATCACGCCTCGGTACACTTCCCTGCGCGCAAGGCGATTAGCGCTTTTATTAGTGTTAAAATGAGGCCAAGGAAAGGAAGCGAAAAGCGGCAAGATAGCAATGCTTCAGCGTGGGACAGCCGTACAACGACTGTTTGCGTGACGATCCAGCGAAAAAAAGGCTTGGGTGCAAATGATAGATTTAAGATGGCTGGCAAGACGTACTGTACTCGGCCGACCGTAAGTTCATGGCCTGTGACCTGTGACCTCTTAAGTTCACCAGTGATGGGTTCATCGGCCGCCGTGACCTGTGACCGCTATTCCGATAAGTTCATTGATCGAAATGTTGCCCTCAGATTCACATCAACCGCCAGTAAAATTTTCAGTGATTTTTGAGCCTCCTTTAGCCTATTTTCGTGTAAAATCACAGTATATCCGCCAATTTTGTGCGACATCAATTAAATTCTCCAAACCTCAATGGAGGTTCGGTTCGCGTTCGGTTTGCGTTCAGAATCGGTTCGGAACCGAACACCGGCAATATGTATTGGCTCATTTTTTTTCAGACACTCTCCAGCACTACACTATGGTGATATTCGACCGAACTCAGTACATCGGCCAAGGAAGGCACTGGGAAGATCTTCCTCCGACTGCAAAACGGGCTTGTGCTAATGACTTGATCGTTCCCGCGGCGATTGCATCAAAGGTCCTCCCAGCCGCAAGCATCTCGCTGGTGGCGCTTTTCGAATTCGCTTTGCCGCGACCAATTGTAGCGACTGCCGCTGACACCTCCGGGTTTTTCAGCAAGAACTGCCATCCTTCGGCTTCGGCACGTTGATATCCCACCCGTTGCTGTCATTCGGAAGCTGGTCCTTGACGCAAATCAGGCGTGGCTGGATGGCTTTACCTCCGTAAAATATCGGCACCTTACCGGCGAGACTGTGACCCATTTCCCGCTATGGATCATTACATTCTGGAACACTGTTGTCGAGATCAGGACCCAAATCAGAAAGCCGTGGACCGAACGGATGGATTGGGTCAAGAAGCAGCTGCGCCAGAGCAAGCGCTCGGACGTGCGCGAGGTTGCGAGGGAAACAAGTCGTCTCCTCACCGTTCTTCCGTGGAATACCCGCAGGATCTCGAGCTGCGATCTAACTCACACTTTGTGGCGGTTCTTGGGGAAACCTGGCTCAGCAGCACTGACGAGAATGATATGCTCGAGATGTTGCGGGAACGAGTTGCGAATGATCCAGATCTCGTTAGCACCATTCGAGTTGAGGCTGTGGAGCTTTCTGCCAAACTCGCCGACGCGTACAAAAATCGCGATGCCGACAATTATGGGGAATCAGCATCGACGCGGTGGCTCAAAGCCCTCGGAGATGACGTGTTTCTTCACGGGCAGCGGCTGATCACCATTGCGCATCTCGGCATCCATAATGGGGAGAAACATTGGACCGCCATCACCGTCGATGGTGGACAGAGCCTCCTCCGGTATGGTGATTCATTCAAAGAATCCATTCCCCCTACACTCTGGAGCGCGTATGAATGGTGGGCATCGAACCATACACCGGAATCCTTACGCTTCGATACTTTACCCATAACACTTCAAACCGACCCCAACTCTTGCGGTATTCTCGCCGCTGACGCAATCATACATGCTGCATATCCAAGCACCTCCCCGTTGACGCCTCAATCAGATGTGGTTCTCGTACGTCTTAAAACATTCAACACGATTGCAAGTCGAATTCTCGACCGGGTATGTTGCTTCCATTTACTGTTAATTCGATTCATAATAATGAATATAGATTGCGGATGCAGCCGACGACATGAATGAGCGCCTCGAGAGTTTACAGGGCGCTTTCCCGACTCCGGAATTTCTCACTCCGCCAAAATCATTTGGGAAGCTTGCGCGTGAGGCGAAATTTACATTTCAAGTCCCAAATGTAAGTGAATGTTGATGGCTAGAGTTTGCGATGTATCTGATTCAGATGACCATCTGCAGCCGGTCGCCGAGGGGCATGAACTGCACAAGCAGTTAGTCCCACCGCCTAAACGGTCAAAGGGGCATCCCGATGCTCCCACACCAAATCCAAGCCCCACGAAGAAACGGATTTGTGGTGTTGCCCCCTGATCGAAGTCCTCCCCCCTTCTCTCAACCTCCCAGCTAAGCCTCCGGCCGCTCCACCTATGTTGGAATATCAAGCTCCGTCAAAGCGAGCTCCAGATCTATTTGATTTCATTCTTGGAGCCAACGAGCCTTTGCAGGCGACACAGTCAACCATAAACCGCTTTTTCAAGGTCGCTACAGCAGAGGAGAAGGAGTTACAGCGTGCGCGAGAGGCAGAGAGACGGAACGCAGAGCGAGAAGTTCGCGAGGCTCGTGAGAAACGGCTCAAATTTCTCGCAGAGGCAAGGGGTGAGGGAGAATGCAACTGAGCGGAAGCGAAAGAGTAGAGAAAAGGAGCGCGAGGTTAAGATTGCAGCGGGATGGGTACCTGGCCAGGGCGGGCGGAAGCGGGTAATGTGTTCCTTCACTTTTACGGCCTCGCTGACGTCAATTCACCTCGGTAGAAGCGAGAGCTTGAGCCATTCGACGAGTCAGGCGCTTCAGAGTCTTCCAAGGTCGCAGAGGCCTCGCGGCCAAGGCGTAAATTCAAAGAGGATGCCCGGCCCGGGCCAGATAACAATTCTCGCGGACGGAAACGCATACCCGAGAATGCACCCGAAGACGCTGAAAGGGTTAATTGGACTAATCCTCTTCTTTGGGCGCAACTTGAGATCGCCAGACGGAAAGCCTTACCTCCATGGTCGCCTACGGAGATCGTCAAAGAGGCCAAAAAGCTAGCGCCCCAGCTGTTTCAGAGGCTTACTTCGCAAGTTGTCGGGAGGTGGATTGATCGCACGGGAGCCGTTCCCGGGTGGCGCAAAGACATACTCGAGAAAGTATTAAACCATGGAACAGCTCCCGGAGGTCAATCAACTCGGGCAGGTATATTGGTAGGCTTTTAGAAAATTCCTCAGACTCCCCGATCAACACTGATGTACGACAGGATTCTTACCCTGAGCTGTGCAAAAAGATACGCCGCCACCTTGAAGCGCTCCGCGCAATCGGTACTGTTCTCACAATGGTCACTATTCGTGGCATCATGGTGGCGTTCATTAAAAACGAGCAGCCGCATCTCTTCACCCACGTCACTAGGGACGGCAGCCAGTTTCGCTGCTCGGATACATTTGTCCGCAAGTTCCTGCGCAACATGGGCTGGAGCTTTCGGTGTTCCACTCGGGCTGCACAGAAAATTCCCGCTAATCACGCTGAAATACTCCGCACTGCATTCCTTCGGCAGGCGATGTTAATTCGCGACTACGCCATACCTGCCGAGCTGCGTGTGAACACAGACCAAACCCAGATTGTCTACCAGCAGGGGACAAACTCTACGTGGAATAAGAAAGGTGAGAAGCAGGTGGCGACGGTTGGGCAAGAAGAAAAGCGTGCATTTACCCTCATGCCATCTATCTCCGGGGGCGGTACCATGCTGGCCCCACAAGCTATATTTGCCGGGAAGACTTCGGCCTCGCTGCCTTCTCTGAACTCCCCTGGATACAAGGAAGCCATTGCTATTGGGATGAAATTTGAAGTATCCCTCGGCAACAACTACTGGTCGACACAACGGACAATGCGCGCCTTTGTGAAGGACATCCTCGTTCCGTATTTCATCCAAATGATAAGTACGCGAACTTAGACTCCCCGAGACACAGTTTTGTCTTTGGATAATCGACTGCTGGTCTGTTCATAAATCGGAGGAGTTTCGAACCTGGATGAAAGTCCATTACCCCTGGATCCTCTTGTGTTTTGTTCCTGGCGGCTGCACAAGTCTCTTTCAGCCGTTGGATGTTGGAATCCAACGCACCTTGAAACACGCCATAAAGCGTGCTGCGCATCGCGACGTCGTGGCCGAGGCAACGGCCCTTATTGCCGAGGACGACGACGGCTCGGAGAGCGACTCCGAGTTGATCGAGACTCACTGAAATCCGGCACTTTTGAAGCTTGACACCTCACTCCCGACATTGCGCAACAGGTGTGTTCAGTGGATTGTGGACGCATTCCATGCATGCAACAAGAAGGAACTCGTTTTAAAGGTAAGTGTATGTAAGGTTCCGGCGTCTCGGGCCGCTGCAATCGTCCTCTCGCCTCCGTCTACTTACGCACCCGAGACTCTCGACTCACCCTGACTCTGTAATCTAGTCATTATGTGTCCTACTGACTCAATCCGTACTTATTTCAAATTCCTCGTAGTCTATATTAACTCTCGTGTAGATAGCCTACTTTAGAATACTTCCCTTTGAACAAGGAGATCTTTCCACCGTTCTCTCCTGTTCCCTCATCACTAAGTTCTGATTTGTGTGCTTCACTCCGAGAGGACTCGAAGCTTCACACTTTTTTGAACGGTCACAAAAACTCTGCGTTCCCAATCGCCGACGGCTTGATCACCCGATACGGCATCCACCAATTTTTTTTCTGCCCTCAGTTATTGACATGGTTTCAACTCGTAGAGCTACCTACGAGGCGCCACCTCCGACCCCAAATCGTCGCCGCTCCCTTCACCAAGAGGCGGCCGAAGCGGATGCGATCCCGCGCGGGGACCTGGATTCCGACATGTACTGGTCCGGAACCGGGTCCTGGGGTAATTCTGCCAGTGAATCAGTGGCAGTCGCGTTGAGCAAAGGCTCCGCAAGCGTGTTGAGCGGAGACTCCACGAAGGGCTGGAGCATTGGCTCGCCCGAGGCCTCGAGTAATAGCCCGGCCGGAGGGCGCATCGTACCTGAGTTATCACACTCGGTTGTTCCCTGTGATTTGCATCACGATGCAATTCCACGCACCTCATCGCCTTCCACGGCGATTGGATCCTCTTTCTTGGGCGTTTGTGATGCCCTGGATTTCGTCGCGGTCAGCTCTGTGAAACCTGAGCCGGACATCACCTCATCGTCTTCCATGATGATTGGACTTACCTCGTCTCGGGATGAGACTGGACTTCTGTCGAGCTGTGCACAAGCTCAATCTTCTGCTTCTGCTTCCGTTCCTGTCGCGGCCAGCTCTGTGCCTCCTGCGCCGGACAACTCTTCTGTGGTGACAGCCGACGATGACAGACGTGTCCTCGTAGCCGACACCAACTCGGTATCACTGCCTAGTTTCGGGCCTAGTGCCAATATTATTTACCGTGTACCTGACGACGTCGTGAATCAATTTGTTTTGCGCAAAAGATTTGCACGACACGTACCTGACTCTGAGAATATTTTTCTTGATACTTCGACCAGATTCTTCCCTCTCTGGTTCAGGCAGAGCATCGAGACAGGGCAGGACAGCACTGAGACCCGCAACTCGTCAGACGCTGATTTCGACTCAGATATGTCTTCGGGTGTGATGGTTCTCTATTCGCCATCGTTAGCTGATAGGATTCAGTGTTGTGCAGTCATAACTGAAGTCCCAGAAAGTTCCGATGAAGATGAAAAGCCAGCGCGAGCATCGTCCAAGAAAGCCGGGAAGCATCGCCAGAAGTCGGGCAGGAGAAGTCGCAAGTCGAGTCAGAAGGCAAGCGGCTCCGGCAATTCGGCTCCGAAGGCTCCTGGTAATCAAGACCACACAACGCGTGGCTCGTCTTCTTCCTCCACCTTCAGTCGCGAGGATTCCGTGCCTCGAGGTGGATACTTCTATCGGAAAGTGTCTAGTGCCCCACCGGACCCTCCTAGCTCATCGTCTTCAAGCTCTTCTGACTCCTCGTCCTCATCTGAGAGTTCCGACTCTGAATCATCATCGTCATTGAATGAGTCTTTCACTAATTCAACCCCTCATGCTTCCGCCTCGGCGCGTGCCTCTAGCAAAAATAAGGCTTCTAAGAAACGCCACGAGGGTCGCTCCAAGAATTTGACGAAGCTTCTACGCTCAGTTAAAATCAAGGCTCCCTTTGTTTATGACGGCTCAGCTGACTTCGATAAATTTGAGCAATGGACTTACGAAGTCGACACCTGGATTGATTTCAACTCTATTCCTACTCGCTGGGCTGTTCGTCTCATCGCCGCATTTGTTTCTGGGCCTGCATCCGAATACTTCATGGACTTTGTTGCCACGGATCACGGCTCTTTCAAGATGAAACAAATTTACTCTGGACTTTTTGAGTATTGCTTCCCCGTCGAGATCCGTCGCAATATGCGTCGTGATCTTCTCTCTGCACGGCAGCACACAGACGAGAAAGTTCGCAACTTTATCCGTCGTGTTACTCGGCTTTCCAAACGTCTCGGCGATGTCTCTGATGATCATGATCGCCAGATTGTGCAGATCGTCTGGGATGGAGCATTAAGTTATCTCCGCCTCAAATGGGCTGATGCAGGCTTCGACTTCGAGACTTCCTCGCTGTCTGCATTGGAAACAGCAGCTAAGGGCTATGAGGTAGCCGAGACCATTCGGCGTATCGAAGCTGCTAAACGTGCCGAAGCGGCCTCTGCGAAGTCATCTGGTTTTCAACCCTCTGTTAAACCTCCTGTTTCTGGAGTGACCTCAAACACCGCTACCAAGAAATTGCGTTTAACCCAAGAAGAGCGCGATCAATTCCGCGCCGAAAACCGTTGCTTCTATTGTCGTGAGATCGGACATTCCAAGAACAACTGTCCTTCGCTTCATGAGGCTCCTGCTCCCAAGATTCGTAGTGGAGCTGCAACTGTATTAGATGACCGTTATTCTTATCTTCGAAGCCTTTCCTTGGATGATCTCACCAAGGAAATGCAAGCGGCCCGTCAAAATTAGATATATGTTTCTTCTCTTTTTTTCTGTTTCCCTTTCTGTGTTGGGTAGTTGATAGTTAGTAGATACTTGTGGCCAAGCATCGGAGGGCGAGTGTAAGGTTCCGGCGTCTCGGGCCGCTGCAATCGTCCTCTCGCCTCCGTCTACTTACGCACCCGAGACTCTCGACTCACCCTGACTCTGTAATCTAGTCATTATGTGTCCTACTGACTCAATCCGTACTTATTTCAAATTCCTCGTAGTCTATATTAACTCTCGTGTAGATAGCCTACTTTAGAATACTTCCCTTTGAACAAGGAGATCTTTCCCCCGTTCTCTCCTGTTCCCTCATCACTAAGTTCTGATTTGTGTGCTTCACTCCGAGAGGACTCGAAGCTTCACAGTGTATCGGTTTTCAGTGTTCAAGGCTAGATTTGTTGATTTTATTACCCAGGCTTGGGAACACTGCGCAGTCGGCGACTTCAATTGCTCCCAGACGAGCCTGACGTCCCCAGCTGCTTTAACGGCGCTTCGTGAGCTACCGACAACTGACCCTGACTTGTATCGCGAGCTCATTGGTCAGAAACAACCTACTGAAACCGTCGTCGAGGAGGAGCTCTTTGCAGATGATGAAGAGGTCAAGGGATACTGCGACGAAAGTGACATCCCCGTCGATGTTTTGATCACTCACGTTACATCGGGTGGAGTTGCGGCGCTTCCGGATGGCTTTCAAATCGACGATGAGGGGAATTTATGTCGGAACAGTGCCGCCGAAGATCCTGAACTGGTGGTGGAAGCCAGTGATTTGCCGGTGGCCGTTCGTCGTCCCAAGCGGGCCGCTAAAGCTCCTCGTCCTTATGGCGGGGATGCAATGTGGGAGCATTAGTTCGTCGTCTGTGGATGCCTCTTTTTCAAGTAGTAGTGAAAAAGTATTCTTGATGTTATCTTACTAGAAAAATTCGATACACAGCGGAAACACTCACGATAACCAGGAAAGTTTCACGGGGAGCGAAAAATGCAATTTTTTGCTCTCAAAAAATCGCTTTTTCAAGGTCTTTTTTTTTCAGCGGTCACAGATGTTCATGGCCTCCAGTGACCTGTGACCTTTGAAAAATAGGTTCAGTTCACGGAGGTCTGTGACCTGTGACTGAACTTACGGTCGGCCGAGTACAGTAGTCGTGGAACAACTGTGTGGAATTTGGTTGATGCTCGAGAGGACTTTCATCCAGACGGATCGGTTTGGACTCCGAGGGAGCGGGTCCTTGGGTGCTTTCCCAATGCCTTCATTATTAGATTTAACTCGAAGTGCATGCGGGACCACTCACCAAGTAGCATAGCACGCAGGAGCAGCATATCTCTACACGGGTGACCCGAAAACAATAACATGCAGAAAGTTTGCGACTCGCAACCCGTCCAGAGTCGGATGTTTCAGCTCCAAGAGCGAAGAGAGAGACAAGAGTGAAGCGGTTGATCGACGAAATATTCGGCACTGGGCAGCCTACGAGACAAATGAGTCGTATGTGCTATGTGGGCTGCTGACTAAACTCTTCCCTAGTTTATCCTACACCACTCATTTAAGCTTCAGGGGATTGAGAGTCAGCGTGCAGCTTTATAGCACCTCGAGTGCATTCGGTTAAGAGCGATGGCGAGCATCCCTCGAATCGAGGACTTCTGCATCGATGCCAGTGCCTCGCGACTATCCAAGCGCCCCCTCCCTGTAGCGCCCGATGGGGAGTACTCTCTGGAAGAGCGAACTCGATCGTCAGAGCGCCTTGCTCGGTTGGTTGAGTTGGTAGGACTGGAAACTCTGATCGTTGGAGCACAACCATTGATCACCTCTACAGATCAAACGAATTAAGCGGAACTGCAGCATAAAGGCGCGTGAAATCGATATTCCATCCAATGAATGATTATGCTCAACTTGGAAACAGAGAGCCTTGTGTGATGCCGACCTAGGAACCACAGATTCGGCAGGTCTTTCGCCGCTAATGCTTAATAGTTGATTCAAGGTATAGTACTCGCAGTTGTTAACGAACCTTTGTCGCTTCTCCCTCCTGTCTCCCGGGTCACGCCCAGCTAAAAGAACGACCGACACGGTGATAACGCAACTCAACTCAACTATACCCCACGTACGCCCGTCTCACTGCCTGCTCTTGTACTCCAGTTATCTCCACCTCGCATCTAGTCCCCACCCGTACCCTCGATCGGCGCCGGTCACGCCTTCCGACAGGCCGATGGCCGGGGCAACAATCTCCTCCACCGAAATATTGGAAGGGCGGATACGCCCTATGCACGCAGCGTACAACGCAAGAGCACCGTTCCCACATCGTCACTTCCCGATCCCGGGATCGTATTCGATACACTGATGCGCGCACGGGATGTAGGTCTAGTCTCTCAGAGCCAGACTTCAATACGGTACCATCTCGTACCTCGATCGTATTGAAGTCTGTTATTAAGTGATGGGGCCCAATGAGGGTAGAGTCTTGTTACATAATCTTCGCTTAGCTGCATTTAGGTCGTTTTCGCTCTGCGGCGCCTTTTTCTCCATTTTCTTAGTGTGGAACTCAATAGGGGAAGTCAAAGCCCTCTGGGAGGCCGATTCATGAGCCGATTCTGATGTCGATTCACAGTTGATTTACCCGACTGAATCCATCATGAATCGGGCTTAACTTTGACCGCCCCAGTTTTGATCATGATTCAGAACTCGATTCTGCAACGATTCACAACATTTATATTTTGAGAAATAAACACTTGTTTTTTTATTTGAGACGGCCGAAAATACGTAACGTCACCCATCAGTCTCAATTTTGCCCAACGCCCCATCGCGTCCTACTCATGCCCCGCCTCTCAGCGCGCCAGCGTCGCGTGCGTGACGTGCTTAAAACCTTTCTCGAGCACCATGCCGCCCGCATGAAAGGTCTCCTGCGTCGCAAAAAGCAATCGGCGCGCCACTTTGCACGCGCCGGCTTGACTCCGCAGGACAGCGAACTCCTAACAGCTATGGAATCCCCGCCCAACGTCGAAATATCCATCAACATGACCTCGGACTCGGAGTCCGACTCATCCTCCAGTTCTTCAGTCAGCTCGGACCTGTCGAGCGACTCCAGCACTTCTAGCAGTGACTTCTGGTCTGATATTCTTGGCTCGGACTGGCGGGGCTCCAGCTCGAGTTCTTCGGCTTCATCCACGGAATCTGGTTCCCTCTTCGGCACCAACAGCGACGACAGCATGCCGGAGTTGCACCCGTTTGGGTATCCGGATTCGGATGAAGAAGATGATAGTACATCCGACAGTGACAGCACTTCTACTACGAGCTCTGGTGACGATGGAGACGACGAGGGATGGTCGGAGTTGGATGACATGGAGATAGACGAGGGGAAGGAATTTCCGAGTCCCCGTCGAAACAATGCAGCTAGATGGGTGCGGCAAAATCTGGAGGAAATGTACGCTCATCGTTACGAGATGCCCCGCGACACCTTCCCCCGCGGCCCTGCCTTCTTGCGGCATGTTCTCGGAGTCTTGAAGGACACTCGCGCCGACCTTTTCCGCCAGGAGCTTCGTGTATCGCCACTCACCTTCGACAAGCTTGTCAACAAGCTTGCCGACCACCCTGTCTTTGCGAACAACTCCACCAACGGGCAGATGCCCGTTGAGGATCAGGTTGCCACATCAGTAAAACTACACATGTGTCTTTGGCGTCTTTCATCTTTGAAAGACATCTTTAAGTGTCTTTGTCTTTGGAAGGACATCTTTCGTCTTTGGATCACATCTTGGAGCAGTCTTTGTCTTTGAACTGTGATCTTTCGTGGTCTTTCGTCTTTGACGAGAGTTCTGCTGGATCAGATATATTTGCATCTGTGAATTGGAGTTACCAGCATGGATTGAACAAAGTTATAACTTAGACGAATTAGACGATCCTCCTTGGCTCTAGATAATGTTACGCAGCCTCGCGGGGTGCAGAAGCAGGCAAAAAGTTAGTATGTATTCTGCGCGAAGTATTAAATTCTAAATGTAGCCCTCGAGGTATACCAGTTCAATAATGAAGAGAGGTGTTTTATTTCGAAATTTGTTGCGGCCGCGCACTGAGTATTTGGAGCGCGAATTGAGCGCGGATGGAAAGTTGACCAAGTCTTTCAAACTCCGCTCCATCACGATGCGCGCTGACAGATGACAACAGATGGCGTGATCCATCAAATGGTTCGTTGCTCTCTTGCCTTCTCCCTCCATCTTCTCCCGCCTCACCTGCCCGCCTCACTTGTCGCGATACGTATTCTCCGACGGCATGTCGCACCCGATTTACTATCGCTCTACTCCTTGTATCTTGCCATTCTCAAGCCGTTCTCAAGGTCTCAAGACTCGTGCGCACAGTCTTATACCTTCTCGCTCAAGTTGTCTGCGCTCTTCAAGCTTCAAGACATCAAGTTGGCTGTTATTTTCGTCTAGTCTCTCTATATCAAGATTGTTCAAGACACAATGACGTCAATACAATGGCAAACCCAGTTGTCCCCTGAGCTGCGCAAGTCTGGATCAAAGCTACGAGTTAGTGCCCGCAGGGAAGGTTCGCAGTGGACGGCATGTGAGGGGTTTAGTGCAGGGAAGGTTTACAGTGGGCTGTTTCGTAACGCGCGGAATTGTGCCCACTCTTTGATGGTGTGTGTCCAGTAGCCCCTCGGCGCATACTGACTTTATTTTTCCCCTTCTTACTTGCATCGCTGACTTGAATATATCACGTTAACGTGCAGATTAACAAAAAGGTCCATCGCTTCACACAAGCCTTCACTGTTGCTGATTTTGATTCCCAGATGTTGGTACAACGAGCAGTCATCAATTCGGGGTTTGCCTCACACCTGTGCTGGATGTTTGCCGCGCCGCTCCCCGAGCGCTCCCCACAGTCGTTGCACCTTGGCTCATTCAAGTGGTACGAGAACGGAGGGTTGCACGCTGCAACGGGCCACTATTTAGGTTGTATGTATCGTAGATAGCTATTAATATATATGTTTTATTCCGTCCATATCCTGCTTTTGCGAGCTTTGAGGGGAGCTTTGATATCTTTGTGATCATCCTTGGAAAGATGTCTGGCGTCTTATTTGTCTTGTCCAAGACAAAATGTCTTGCCCAAGAATTCAGACCCAACCTAGCGAAAGACGTGCGTCTTTGGAGAAAAGGCGTCTTTGGCGTCTTTGACGTCTTGGCAAAGACGCCAAAGACGCCAAAGACGGATGTGTTGTTTTACTGATGCATTGTCTTGTATCGTTTCGGTCACTCGGGTAATGCAGCCGGGCTTCAAAAGGTCGCCAACTGGGCAGGCGTCGGGAAAGGCACAATCACTGTGGTAACACGGCGTGTCATGACGGCTATCCTGGATCCCGGATTTATGACCGAGGCCGTTCGGATGCCTACACCTTCAGAGAAGGAAAAGGCAAAGGCTTGGATTGAGGCACATTCGTGCAGAGCGTGGCGCGATGGATGGTGCATGGTCGATGGGACTTTGGTTGCCCTATTTGACCGCCCCTTCTGGTTTGGAGAGAGTTACTTTGACCGGAAATGCAACTACTCCCTTAATATTCAAGTACGTAAATTATGTACGAGACTTATTCTGAGCTATTCTGACCACCCGACATGTAGATCGTGTCCCTTCCCAATCTACGCATCATCGACTTCGGCTACGGTTATACTGGCAGCACCCACGATTCGACGGCATGGGAGGGCGCGCGTCTCGCTAAGGAACGCGAGACGCTGCTCCAGAACGGTGAATTTATTTGGGCGGATTCTGCATATACTGTACGAGAGAATTTAATTTTGTGATACTTTTACTCAAATGTATATGCAGCTTGAAAAATGGATGATATCGCCGTTCAAGAAGCCATTCAGCCTTCTCCAGGGAAACGAAGAGTTCAATAACCATGTTTCTATGGTCCGAATTCGGTCAGAGCATGCTATTGGATTTTTTAAAGGCCGGTTTCAGTCGATGAAAGGGCTTCGTGTAAATATCAAGGACGAGAAGACACACAAATTTGCGACTTATTGGATTGCCGCATGTATCGGCATTCATTCTTTTGCAATGCAGTGTGAAGCCGAGGAACGTGGCGCGGATGGTGACGACGAGGCCGTAATGGCGGATCCCTTCATTGATGAAGGCCTCTCATCTTCCGACTCCGAGGTCAATACTACATTCATGGCGACAGGCATCCCGGTCCATGCGGGAAAGGCAAAACGCGAAGAGCTCAAACGACGTCTATTCAAAGCCAAAGAACGACGCAAAAGGCATCGTGCACGCAGGCAGCGACAGGAGCTCGGTCTGGATAGTGACGGTAGCGTAGAGTAACCAGTAGAGTTAAGACTGTCAGCACAATGATATATATCTATCGTGCTCGGAGTAGCAATCAAACTTTGTAACGACAGTGTCCCAGTAGGTGGAATGAGTGGTATGGTAGGATAAAGGATAGGAAGACTTGTAACGACAGTGTGTCCAGTAGGTGAGTAAGAGGCCAATGGTATGGTAAGCAAAAGCTGAATGTTTACGAGCCCTCAGTGAACGTGTTGTCAAAGGAATTGAAGTTGTATTCAATTTGGGCACCCGAGTTTGATGGACCAGCCATCGCATTCCCATTGAAGCTGTCGAGCTGGTGAAAATCGGGCTCCGAGGGTGTGTAACGAGACGAGCTAGATGAAGAACCGAAGAAGGTGGCAGCGTGGGAGGTCGATGACAGTGGGTCCGCTCTCGCCGCTTGCATTCGCCGCTCGTGTCCTTGAATCAGCTTGAGCTCCTTGTAGCGGAGCTTTGCCATCTTCTCCTCCCGCTTTGCCATCTTCTCTTCCCTCTTTCTATCCTCGCGCTTCTCAAGATACCGCCCCTTTACTTCCGTGGCCTTCATCTGCTGGCGTGTTCGCAGCGTCGCCAATTCCAGCTCTTTCTGGCGTGTCCTCTCGTCCTCCTTCGCAATCTCCGCAAACTCAGCAATCTTGGTCTTCTTGGAGGGCTTGGGGGCAGCGGCAGCTGCGGGTGCTGCGGGTTTGGAGGTGGCGGGCTTGGCAGGCTTTTTACGGTGAGCCTTTGCTGTCTTTCCCTTGGTTTTCGGCGCCTCCGCTTCATCGTCATCGTCCTCGTCCTCGTCGTCACTGACGACTACGGGCACAGACTCAGAAGCAGGGTGCGATGAAGGCTCGTAGTCGTCACCGCTTCCCATAGCCGCACCGTCGTCGTCAATGTCGAGCTCGTAGAACGTGCGCTTGCGGCTGTCGGGTTCGGGTGTATGACCCGGCGTGTGCTCCCAGTCCTCGAAGGGGACACTGGACGCACGGTTGGCATCCTGCTTGATGTGCTCGTCATCCCCGTCCTTGTCCTCATCGTTGGCAGGAGTTAAGTCTGGGATGATTACGCCATCGCCAATAGGGGTGCCGCTGTGTCCTAGGCCAGTAGGGACGAGGTTGGGGCGCTGTCCAATGAGGTTACGCATCTCAAAATACCAAGGACATTTAGCTGAGATTTCCGCTAGTGAGATGAAGTGCATTAATGTCCCACCGCAAATATTATGATGTAAGTACGCACCCCACTTCGTCGTGAATGAGTTTGTGACTTCCATGTCGATGTTGGCTGCCCTTTCTATGCCAGCACCGGTTTCTCCCATCTCGGTATTGTATTCACGGGTCATCCTGGCCATTCTGCGCCAAAGACGTGTCAGCAAGGCCCGAGGAAGAGAAGTGAGTCTATCTCACATGCCGAGTCGATTCTTCACCTTGTTAGCAAAGACACGCTTCTCCTTTGCTGTCTGACAAGCTGCGATGGTGTCCTTGTATTCGTCCATGTCGCCGAAGAGCAGCACAGCAAGATCCCACTGCGCGTTGACCTTGGGCTTTCCGCCACCCTTTGCGGTTGACGCATTTGGGCCACACGGTGGGAATAATGCCTGTTTTATCACCTTGTTCTCGGCGATGAGAGCGACGAGCTTGACGCTGAGGTCGGGGTTCTTCTTCCAGCTGCAAAAAGGTCAGTCTGCTGTCATGAATGACCGATGCACCTCACTTGATCTCCACCGAGGTCCCAGACCCGGCGGCCCTATCCTCATCTTCATCTACGCTGTCTTCGCTGCTGTCTAACTCGTCATCTTCTTGTTTTTTGAGTTGGTATTTCGCCTTTTCCGTCGAGGTCCTCTTGCGAGCGGGAGGTTTTGTGGCAGCCTTGAGAGCCTTGGGAGCCCTGGGAGCTGTGGTAGTTTTCTTGGTACCGGCCATTATGGGTGGACGACGTAGAGCCAGAGATTTGTTGTTTGTCTCAGATTAATAAAATAATAAATTTATCACAAAATAAATATATGTCATGGCTAAGCCCGGGATAAGTCAACGGGTTGGAGTGAACGCGATTCTGAAGCTGATTTTCAGTCTGCTGCTCCTCTGGAGGAGGAGCAGGATTCAGACCGATTCGAAACTTTTGATCGATTCTGAAGCGCGATTCTGACATCTGAATCAACATCAGAATCGGCTCATGAATCGGCCTCCCAGAGGGCTTTGACTTCCCCTAATATTAGAGCCAATTGGTGATGATCTGCCACTTCGAAATTTTTTAAATGGTCTTTGAATCCGTGCAGTAGTTCAACCTTCAATGTGATAGGACATCAATGTGCCAAAACCCGATCAACTTGACTCGTCAACAGCTTCGGCCCATGGCACTCAAAAAATCTGAAAATATTTGGATACACAGAAAGTAGCTCAATTTCTCTACTGAAGATATATACAAGGCTCAAGAACTGGGGCAAGGGTCTCAAAACGTGATTATGTAATAAGACTCTACCCTGATCGGACCCCCGCACTTAACACCGGACTAATGTAGGTCTTCCTGACAGGCGAAGCAGGGCTCTAATGTTGCATATTAATATCAGCGTCCAGATCACCCCAGCGGCGTCTCGAGCCTCGCGTTCGCCTTCGTATCGCTGATGGCGCACTCGTTGTTCCACACTGACGCAGCTGACTGGAGTATCAACATGACGAGCTCTTACTTGGATCTGAGTCCTTTGTATGGCGCCAGTGCGTTCTGCTCTATTATTCTCAGTGATAAATCTTGGATCAGCACTTATGGCGCGCACAGACCAACACACGCAGAATCTCGTCCGAGACAAGCGTCGTGGCCGCGGCCTGCTGCACCCCCGACACATTCGCGGAAGAACGCCTGGTTTTTGTGCCGCCCGCCGCAACCGCCCTTCTCGTGTTGTTCAATCGCAACCATAACGTGCATGTTCCTCCTGTCCCTCCCTCCCTCCCATTTCCATTTCCATTTCCATTCCCATTCCATTTTCATTCACCTCCAAGCACAAGTTACCGGAAACTGATTACCATGGCAGTACATCGCGGAGATGCTACTTAAGATCAAGGAGCGGGGGCGATGGAGCGACCTGCCGACTGCAAATCCCAAACTCAGGGCGCAGCAGGACGAGGAGATCTTCCAGACTGCGAGGCTGGTTAAGTACGCTTTCATTCATGCTTTCCCCTACAGCTTAATGAGTTGCTCGTGATCCTTTCCTGCTTAGCTGCGGTCACTTTCGGAGCATCGTCGTCAATGACTACGCTGTGGGGCTGCTGGAGCCGCCGAGTGAGTATTTGCCTGCTTCAATTTATCATGTGCAAAACACTTACCTGACGGGTGTAGAGGATGTCATGTTGTCAGTGCTCGATGATCCACCGCGAATCTTTAAAAGGAAGCAAGTTAAGATCGTGGAGAAAGGACAAGGTAAGCAAAGCAGTGTAGAGCTCAATCTCCTCTATCGGGTGCGTGTCTCCCCCCATCGCTGCAATACATCCGCCATGTATCCACTTTTCCCCGTACAGTGGCATTCCACGACCTCTGCCCACGACGAAGAATGGACGGAGGATCTGTTTGAGATGGTCTTGCGGAAGAAATCCCTCGGTAACGTGACGCTGGAGGACTTCAGCGACGCGTTCGGTCGAATCCTCACTAGCGTTCACACCCAGCCGAGCAAGAGAACTTTCGGGGGGTGCGTACAACCGTTGAAGCTTCGCCTTCATCCATTGATTGAACCCAACTTTTAATTAACTAAACCTCATTGAGTAGGTTGAAACCCAGCGTAGATGGGAAGTTCTCAGATGACGGCCTTGCGACGATCTTGCAGGACGCAACAGAGAGCTCCGCAGGCGCGTTTCGCGCACGTGGGATACCCGGCGTATTGCGCCTAGTGGAGATGCTGGGGATCGTGCAGGCAAGGCGGTAGGGTGTGTGCACGCTGAACGAGTTTCGTCAGTACCTGGGTTTGCGGAAGTTCAAGAGCTTTGAAGAGTGGAATAAGGATGAGGGGGTTGTGGTGAGTCGTTCATTTCTTCGTGTTTCGGGAAATTCAGAATGCGCCCTGATTTTTAATGGGCGGAAGGGTGCAACACGAAGGCAGTATGGGCACATTGATAGGCTTGAGCTCTATGTGCGTGTGTCGGATTGGTCTCAATAACAACGCGGAGTGGGTTTTATCGATTTTTTTAAGTCCTAGGTCGGGCTCCACTGCGAGCAGCCAATACCGTCCAAGTCCGGCGTGCGGCTTGCCTGTGGTTCGACGGTAAATGATTCTGACTAGTGGGTTAATTTCCTGCTTATTCTAGTTACTAGATGATGCAGGCGATTCTTGGGGACACCATCGCTCTGATTTGGAATGACCGCTACCATACCACCGATTTTACACGTATGTCCACAGGTATCCAAACACCCTGACCAGTGTTGAATTTTGGATTTGCAGCAAGCAACCTGACGGCCTGGGGGTACCACGACTGCCAGAGCGATATGCGCAATGGTGCTTTTGTGCGTGCTGTTCTCCTCATATTTTTGATCTAAATCTGAACTCGACTCCCCTGAAAGGGTGCGCAAAGTAAGTGTAGTTGCGCTGACAGGCTCTCTGAAGCGTAAGTGATGCTCTAACGCTACGTATATCGCACAGTTCCCAAACTCCTCCTGCGGCACCTCCCGCGGCACTATTCCTTCGTTAGTCAACTTTCATTTCTCCACGCTCTGATTCCTGGTACCGTTTTAGGTTCCAGGTCTCCTCTCCGTAAATACGAATCCTGAAAATCACTACTCGATCATGGATTACATCAGCAAACCCTGGGTGCCCTGTAGTTAAGGTCCCCCTTTACGTAGCACTACGTAGTCCCTGTAGTGGCCTGTAGTTTCTGTAGTTATGTGTAGTATTTTTAAATTTACGTAGTGTTACGTAGCACTACGTAGAGGGGGACCTTCGACCCAGGTTTTGCTGATGTACGGGACGTCTTACTGCATATGGACGGTCATATGAGGGTCTGGCCTGATCTAGACCTACTCGGCAACTGCCGCGCTCCTGGTGGCCTGCTGATCGTTTTATAGCTCCCGAGCGAATGTGTGGCTGAAAAAGCGTTAAAACGAAATCCTGAAAATCACTACCACATCATGGATTACCCAAGCATTTTGATCGCTGTCTGACTCACGATCGGGCTGTCTCGGTCCATTCAGCCGGGTCTCTCCGATTTACCTGAACATCGAGTAAGTTCCGCGAATGTTCCTGTGACTGAAGAACGAAGCAACCCCTGTTTTACTCAGCACAATCTCCGTTGAGTGGCACACGTACTTTCGGGACTGACTTTTCAAACAGCTGCGTTAGGCGCACAGTGGCCCGCCTCCCCGACATCCCGACACCATGTGATCATCCCGATGGCGTGGCATGTGACATCTATTTGAAATATCCGGAATACCGTTTTAGGGGCCATCATTGTTAACATAATCTGTCTCTCTTCTCATCTCGTCCTTCCCATCCTTGAAATCTCCTCGTTCCTTCCGAGAACGATGGCCCCCCGGGTTACCGTTGAGACGTTGGATGAGCCCCCACCGACCAGAGGTGCCCCCCCACTGCTGTTCTCCCCCCATGTATTCGTTGCCGCAGACGAGCCTGACGAGTCCACCTGTATGAGGTTTGGTGGCACCTGAGCCGGCACTTGTCGAGCCTGGCTCTAAATTACCCTGTAGGCAGACTCTTCCTGTCGTCGTGTTTTGGTCCAACGTTAGCCCAGCAGCGAATGCTTCTGCAGTTGAAACTCAGTCCTCTTCTTTCTGTTATCCAAACAATTCATCTGGCTCTCTGTTTCCTACATGATGACATCATCCTCGTGCGTTCCCCGGCCGCATAGTTGAATTTTCGATTTCCCTGCTGATGAATAACAGTCCTTGTAGGTGTTGGGGGAGCGATGTGCCAGAGGCCATGCCTTTGGTTAGCTGTAGCATTTTGTTTGGGAAAAATCTCTAATGATTTTTTTTCTCTCGTATTTGCTCAGACAATGATCAGGGGCAGCTGAACATTAGGCGGAATCTGTTTCAGGGTGATGCCCAAATAAAAGGTTCGTTTCAGGTTCAGTGTTATATTTTTTCTTGTTCGCAGTTCATCGTGCAATTAGAGGCAGAAACTCGTGCAGTTCAGGCTGCTGCACAGGCTATTCTCCCTGTCCATAGTCCATTGTTCAACATGCCAGTTCATTGTACCTCGAGCCGGAGTTGTTAAAGAAGTCAGAGGCAAGAAACAGACAAGTTGAAGAGGCTGTGATGCTGGTGCTAAACAGGTCAGCATTGTGGAAAGACCGCCACCAGCAAGTTGACTGGACCCCAGGCAAAGCGGGTAAATATCTGACTACCAAGCTCACTGCTGCAACAACTTCTCGTGAATCCAATAAAATGAACGAATTGGCCTAGGATAAGCAGCCTCTTGTAAAGCCGCCAAAAAGGCCGGCCTTCTGCCAAGTCCCGGCGTTTGGATCAGGCAGAGGAGAAAGAGCCCGAGACTTTGCTTCAGAACCTTCAATATGAGGAGTAATGTTGCCGCGACTTGAAAAGTCGAGTTTCGACTTGGAAAGTCACGACAAGTCGCACTTTGACTCGACTTCGACTCGACTTTTCGGGTTCAAGTCGAGTCAAGTCATTCAAGTCGACTCAAGTCGACTTTTTTGGTACTCATTTAAAGCTGTAACTATGTGTGCCATGCAGACCTCGTTTTTCAGTGCAGCGTTGAAAATGTTCATTGGTGAGGCCCAGTGATCCGGGCCCTGGAAACCGTGGTAGCTCTCACGGTTCGCTTAGCGCTAAGCGGAGTCTAAGCGCGGTGGGAATGCCCTCGCATACAAGCTTGTGTTCCAAACCCTGTTGGCCACGGTGTCCTTCCTGTGGACCCATGTCTTGCATCCATGAGTGTAGGAAACTGGTAGGAAGCAGAGACAGCGCCGAAACGGCCGCCAGCTCCATGAAAACTTGAATGTAGAGAATCAAGCTTCAATTTCACAAGTCATTTACGGCAATTAAGCATCGTCACAAAACTTGATGTACTATGATTGAATTATGCCAACTAAGACCTGTTCGCAATAGGACTGGATTGGGAAGTCATATAGGAAGAGTCAGACAAGGTCTGACAAGGTGTGTCGAGGCCCCGAGGCAGAGAAAGTCGAGGCAACAGAGTCACACCTAGTCACAGCTCGGCAGGTCTATGCCTAAGGGATGACGGCAGACCTCGCTTAGGTGCCTCGGCAGAGCTCGACGCATGGAGTCACAGCTCGACAAAGTTTGCCGAGGGGCCTTGGGAACGGGGCGAAGTTTACTGTGCGCGTTATTACCCATTTTACCATCAATGGCCGCGCAAGTGTGCCCAGAAGGGCATTGCTTGCCTCACCAATCCATCAATACAACCTGCAAGCATGATGTTCACCCTTTTCAAGGCACCCATCATCAGGAGAAATGATCCTATCATGTTCAAACAACTATTCCAAAATTTTGAGTGGAATACCTGACTCGAAGTCACTTCAAGTCGCTTCAAGTCGACATGAATGACTTCGAAGTCGAGCCGAGTCGCACAAGTGACTCGACTCAACTTGGCTTAAATCGACTTACAAAAGTCGACTTCACGACTTCAAGCACCAAGTCGCGGCAACATTAATGAGGAGCATACAATATATGCCAACAATAATGGGATAGATACCATTACACCTGAACAGCACCTTGAAGACATTATCAAGACTTGCGGTGTGAGAGACAACCAATAACAGGTCAGAGCTCTTTGAATAATTGCTGAGCATTTCATATTTGGCATGGAGGAACAGTTGCTGATGTATATCACTAGATTGGGCGGTGCAGGAACAAGTTTCATCATCAGAGCTGTTGTGGAATTCTTCCGTAGGTGCAGGGTTTCACAACAGATGATGTTGAGTGCACCCATCGGATGTGCCGCAGTGCTAATTGATGGCTTTACCATACATGCATTGACCTTTCTGCCAAAAAAAAAGACAGAAGGCCGGTTCTAAAACTTCAGAAATCAGCTCTATCTGAAAATCAGATACCTTGTACTGGACGAAATTTCCATGGTGTCGGCGAGTCTACTGGCCAAAATTTCAGCCTGTTTGAACGAGTGTTATATCCGTGCGCACACTCAGTGCACCTTCCGGATCAATTCTCTATGCGACCGGTATTGTCTGGTCGCGTCCGGTCGTCCGGTTACCGGATCTACCGGTACTTGACCGGAACTCCGCTCCGAACAGGTTTTTACGCTATGAAGGATTACTGAGCGTTTCCCATTTATCTGGCTTCCTAACTTCGTTCCTTTTGTTAAAGGAACTTCTCTTCTATTCCTCAACCGCATCTGGGTACGACTTATTGTTCATACATAAGCCATACTTCCATTACTGTATTTAGGACTACAATAACGGACTTTACTATATAAGCCTTGTAATTACTTCTTGTACTTCAGTTTGATTATTAACGTGCTTAGTGCTCTACTTGGCTTCTTGAGTCTCCTCGTCTGGACTATCATCCAGATGTCTTAATCTTCATCCAGCCATATCCGGTCAAGGTAGTACGCTCACCCTATTTCATCCGGTGGTGATTGCGTCCACAGCCGACTCATCTGGTCATCATTCATCCGGTCCGGTCCGGTCGGTCACCTAGGTCTTGCCATCGACTCGGGATTTAACAGTATAATCAAACTCACCTATCTTGATTGGTTCAAATGGCACTCCCCAATCTCCCTAACACTGCCGACTTTCAAAATTGTTGTAACTCTCGCCTCTTCTCTCAAATTCAGCCTTTCACCCCACCTACCCATACCTCGGGTGGATTATCCTCTGGGCCAATTAATCCGGCCCCTCCGTTACGATGAGATGGCACACCGCCAAGTATGCGTCATCTAGCTATTTTTGCGCTCACAAACACATATTATAAGAGTTGCAAGGTAGTTTCTAGTAGTACTATCACTAGTACTCTGGGCTTCTGTTCGGTGATACAAAGGAGGATCAGAGTGAGCTCCGAGCTGCTGATTGTAGTGTATAGATCAAGCCTAGCGTACTCCGCGGGCCGCTGGTCATACACAAAGAGGAGATAAATACCCAAAAGCCCCAGAAGTCATCATTCAGAAGTTGTATCCTACAATAGAGGACCAACGACTGCACAGAGGAAGTCTTTGGAGACTTACAGAGTACTAGCGAGTGGGTTGAAGGCTGCGGGAGTCGGCCGCGGGCAGTTTACGTAGACCACGGGCCGTCCTTCCAGACTGGCAATAGGCCGCGGGGTCGAGGCAAGGCCCGCGGCCCCTGCTGAAGCAAGCGGAAAGCAGTTACAGAGGAGAACTACGTAGAGAGAGTACACGTGGGGAGACGCGTCGCGTCCCTAGTGACAAACAGAGACACACAGAGTGGAGCAATGGGATTTATTCCATTGGACCGGAGTTTAGAGTGGGATCGTGGGTACAGACCGACAAGTAACGGACCCGCGGGCTCCCTTTGACGACAGCAGCATTATCCTAATGGGCGGATTCAACTCCGCGCCCAGAGGTTCCAGGCCCGCGGTTGCAGACGGCAGCCCGCGGCACCTACCATATACCCAAATCAGGACGTGAGAACCATGTGAAAGGTTTCTCTTGGCCTGTGATGACGCATCAGATACGCATGGACATCTTTTGTTTTCTTTTGTTTTCACTCTCTGTTTTTCACAGGTAAATCTATATTCCAGTAGTATAAATAGGGCTCGAGGACCCCGCGGAAAGCCAGTACACCACAGCGGACATTGTTGCGGTTGTTCTCAGGCCAACTCATGGAGAGTAGTATCTACCTCTGTTTGTAGTGTGTCTATAAATCGAAGTTTGGTTGTTGGCTCTAGTTCAGTTCGAGTTAAGAAGTTAAGCTTCACGTTGTCGACCCCGCGGGCGGTCTTCACGTATAAAAGAGAGGTTTACCTACCTGAGTGGGCTTGTTGCTTCGCATCTGCTTCGCTAGTTGCATCCGCCTGGTTGAGATTGCCCTCGGTAACCAACAGGAAGATCAGCTTGGTCGCCAGCAAGGTGCTTAAGCCTTGAAGTAGAGCGAAAGGTACCTGTGGCAGGTTAAGCCAAGGTCTACAACGAGAATTGCTTGTTGTGAGAGTGATTGGAAGCAGGATCTGTGACCTCAATTAGAGGATTCGCTGTTGAAACCTTACAACCTCTGCCCTGACGTAGACGAAACTATCTATTAGTCTTCCTCTCGTCTTGTATCCACCCAAAACCACATATATTACTCGTTCATCGAGGCCGCGGGTCATTGTTCCGTACCAATCCTGCATAGTTGAAGTGCCGCGGGCATTGTTGTCAGTCAGATTAGTGAAGATTCGTTATCACATTGGGTTTCAAAACCAGTAGTCGCATATTACGACTCGGACCCGAACTCACCAAGGGAGCGCGCTTGTTCTTTGGGAGTGATAGTAGTTGGTTGTGTGGTTGTTAGTTGTGGTGTTTGTTAGCATCCAACAATAGTCGCATTATAGTTAAGCGCACCGTTTCATCTGGAGCCCACCGCGAGGGTCCAGTTTTGGAATTGTGAAACGAACCTTTGTCGAAAGGCAAACAACAGGTCCAAGAGGACATTAGCAGTGCGGGTGCAGTTAGAGGCAGTAAACTGTAGCCTGATCAATTAGACATCACGTCTGAAAGATCAAATTCACCGGGCAAGAGGGGAAGATCAGGTAGACGCACACTTCTAGGAGAGATCCATTTGTCGGAGCACGCCTCCCAAGGACACAACGGATAGATCCAGACGTTCGCTTATACCCGAGCCAGTATACTTCCCACCTTCCACAAAGACCCGAAACACTAGTAACTCCAGCAGAGGACGTTCCGCGGGAGGTACTACATCGCGTCTAGACACAATAGACGTCGAGTCAGAAATAGAGGACGGACTGCCGTTTAACCGCGGCTTCCCATCACCTACTTCAGACATCCCAGAAGATAATCTGGACGTGACTAAGGAGGGCGCTTCGAACTCGCCAGCCAGTCAGAACATAAATCCTGTTCCTGTAAACTCGGGACAGCAACCATCAGTGCAAAACATACCTGCACAAAACCCGGTCGTACCTCCAGTACAACCAACAGTAGTTCCAGTCGTTGCACAGCCAAATAAAATGCCAGCCTCTTTTGATGCGTCCAAGCTGCCGTCCAGCTTTGGCAAAAATGCCTTACAGTTCGATGGGAAACCAGACAACTTGGCTTGGTACATGAATGCTATAGAGGAGGTCATTTTGAAGACGAATGCGACGACAGATGAGAAGAAGAAGTGGATTGCGATGAATTTCTGTGAACCATCTGTGAAGCGTCAGTGGGAAGCTATGGAGACCGCGGATGCACCACACACCTGGGAGGAATTCAAGGAAGAGATCGAGGATATGTATCCTGAGTACCGCGAAGTGGAAAAGGGATCGGTCCCAGGACTAGAGAAAACTGTTCTCCAGAAGTCGAAAAAGCCAGTCAAAGTAACGGACTATAAAGGCCTTCAAGCCTGGATTAGACTTTACAAAGGCATGATCAAGCAGTTAATGGAGCCAAAGCCTAGAATATCCAACCGTGAAGCGGCAAATGGATTTCTCCGCGGGCTGACGGAAGAACTTGCCGATAGGATTAAACAACATATGTTGCTTAGGCCGCGGGAGGTTCAACCCTCGTATATCAGAGCAAAAGCTGAATTCGAGAAAGCCAATCCTGGTTCAGTATATATTGCGCCGGCTGTAGACAAGGAAGACAGATATGTTTGGTCAGATCTCATTGCGGCAGCTGCGAAAATCTGCGAAGATGAAGCTAGAACCTTTTATGGGCTGGAGATAGCATCGTCGTCAGAAGGCAAGAAGAGTACAGTGATGTTTCAGGAAGGAGGGGCTGACAGTGACTCGTCCGGACTGAAGCAATTGTCTAGCAGGATAGACAAAATAGAGGCCGCGGTGCAAGCCCAGAACCGAGTCCAAGCCGAGTTCAGAGAGACGTTTCCTAAGAAAATTACGGATAAACTCGAAGAGACGATGGCTGGTCATATGGACAAGTTCACAGCAGACCAACATAAAGAGATGCAGCAGATTAAGACGTTGTTAGAGGCAGGCGCAAACCGCGGCCCTAACCAACCTTATTCTAGAGGACCAGATCAAGGGCCTCGTGCTGGACCTAGCTTTACTAGGGATAGAGCTGTAAAAGGGGGGCTATCGCGAAGAGTGCTATTACTGTTACGAACCCGGACATTTCATTGACAACTGTGAACACCGAAAGGAAGACATAGTCAGTGGTATTGTTAAAGCGGTGAATGGCAGAACCGTCCTGTACGATGGGAAGAACATACCGCGGGAGCCGCCACACAAATCTCCTAAGGAGAAGGCTCACGAGTATTATTCCCGCCGCGTTGTAGTTGGTCAGAACTATGATGAGATGATGGATACGTACTTTGGTGGAGATGCGTCGGATTACCAACCGCGGATAATACCAAAGGAAGAGAAGGATAGCGGGTCGGATTTCATTAGTCTGAAAGACCTGCAAACCTTACTAGTCACTCGCTCGAAAGGGGCCCTGGGTGGTCAAGACACGGATTTTCATTAGATCCAATGAAGGGGGCGCCCCAGCGGAGGAAGCCTCCCGAGGAAAATCAAGTAGCCGTCCGTAAGCATTCCGAGAAAACCACAGAGCAGAGCAAAGCACCAGAGAGGAGTGGGCGAGAGCCTACTCAAAGAAAACAGGTTGTAGTAGAGATACCACGGTTACCAAAACCTACGCCCAGACCTAGGGCCACCGTTGAGGAAGTCGAGGATTCAGAGGATGAGAGCGAGGGGTCACCCCCTAGACAGGAGTTCAATAAGGAGCTGCCGTTCAGGGATGTTCCGCCCCTAAGGGATGCTCCACCTACAGAGGTCTTGCCTCGAAAGCCAGTAGATCTGTCCAAGGAAAAGGTCAAAATACCAGGAAAGCGCAAGCCTAGAACCCCGCGGGACACAGACGCGGAGGACAAGGCGACCGCGGGCATTGTCGATGCCATCCGGGGTATTGAAGTACCCATCACGATCGGACATTTGATCGACAGCAATCCGAAGATACGGAGAGCGTTAGAGTCAAGCATGAACAAGTCCAGACGGCCTAATTTTGTTCAGACCACAGAAGGAGACGTACTGGCAGCAAAGGTTCAAACTTTCATGACTACAAGTGTGCCCGCGGACGAAAATTATGACCAGCGGTCAGGTCTTGATAATCAAGAAGATGAAGATCCTAACGTGAGATTAGTAGAGACAAACCTAGTAACCCTAGACGCAGCTGGAAACGAGGTTTCGGTGCTGATGTTTGACACATTCCCTCAAATTGTTACAACTGCAGACCACGAGTTGGCAGAAGGTAGCATTATAATAGGCGATCCTGTACAACAGTACTTCGATTCCTTGAAACCCGGCGAGAAGCCACAGGATATTATGGTCACGATGAGCCCTGTATCTGGACAGCTTCGATGTTTGTATCCGACTGTGAAAGAGAAGCAGGTTGAGGCAATTAGCGATGGTGGATCACAAATTGTGTCCATGAACGTAACAGTTGCGGGAGAAACTTGGGATGTCGTGGGACCCGCGGATGTCTATTCTCATGCAGAGCGCGAACGAACAAGTCGAAAGGACACTAGGGTTGTCAAAGAACGTGCCATTCCAATTTGGCGACATCATATTGTACTTACAAGTGCATATATTGAGAGTCGCACCCTATCAGGTTCTTCTAGGAAGACCGTTCGAAATGTTGGCAGAAACTGTTCATGCCAACAAAAGGAATGGAGATGTCGAGATCACCATTACGGACCCGTACACGGGGGAGAAAGAGTACGTTTGCAACGTACCCCCGCGGGCACCAAAAGTGTCTCGAAGATGATAAGGAGACTGCCGCGGGCAGTAGCACACAAGCTAGTACAGTCCAGGATTTTCGGTAATCTTCGATGATCTCGAGGATGGGGGAGAAGTAATGACCGCCTGGGACTACAATGAGAAAGGAGAGCTAGTATGTGTAGGATATGGCAAGCCAAAAGAGGGTCTAAAAGCTACCAAAGAGGATCGTAGGATGGCATATTTGTGTGCATCACAGTCAGTGGTTGAAAAGGACCCTGCAGCCGCGGCCCTATTACAACAGTACTTAGGGGAAGCGGAGGTTGAGAAAGGAATGGAAGTCTTTCTTTTCGATCAAGCGGACGCTCCTAGTAAGCCTAAGCGGCCTACCCGGGCAAAGAAACCTTACCGCGCTGGTAAAATGGCGCGCAAAGTAAATTTGGTTAATTTACGGGCTAGGGCAGATGTCAAATGGCCCCGCGGACCACTTGGGAAGCAACGATCGAAGTCGGCCCCAGCAGTACCACTTGCACCAAGAGAACAGATGATGCATACTAAGGTAGAGGATACGGCAGGATCAGCCGCGGACCCTATCAATGTGGAATATACGTTCCTGGGTAAAAAGTACAAGCCGGTAGCAGATAAGATCAAACCCATACTTGGATTTTTGCCTGCAGAATTTAGAATTGAGAGGAACATTACTGGGGATCCGTTGCAAGATATGCCAACGTTGAATCCGAACCCACCAGAGTTTGCTCCGATAGGAAGATACACCGCGGAGCGTCAAGAAGCGATTGATATCTCTCACAATGATGGCTTCTTAGAGCCTGAGGAAGTGAAGTTGGTACATCACTTCATGATGTTGCATAATGACCATTTTGCATGGGATGAGACAGAAAGAGGGCAGTTCAAGCACGAATTTTTCCCTCCAGTAGAGATGCCGGTTGTTCCACATACTCCTTGGGTGTGTTCGCAGATACCGATTCCTCCTGGACATTTTGAAGAATTTTGTCGAAACATCAAGCTCAAAATTGACGCGGGTGTTTATGAACCGTCTAACTCCTCTTACCGATCTCCCATTTTTGCGGTGATCAAGAAAGATGGGAAGTCCTTGAGAATTGTTCACTCCTTGGAGAGACTGAATGAAGTTACCATTCAACACTCAGGAGTAACACCAGGTACCGAGCAGTTGGCAGAGCACTTTGCAGGAAGATCCTGTGGTGCCTCGTTGGATATGTTCGTTGGATATGATAATAGGGATTTAGCAGAAGGATCTAGGGACTATATCACATTCCAGACACCCTTTGGGGCTATGAGACTGGTAAAGTTGCCGATGGGGTGGACTAATTCCGTACCTATTTTTCATGATGATGTTACATACGTCCTCAGAGAAGAGATTCCACATGTAACTATCCCTTACATTGACGATGTGCCAGTCCGCGGGCCGCCAACGCGGTATGAAACTAAGGATGGAGATTATGAGCGCATACCAGAGAACAGAGGCATTAGGAGATTTGTTTGGGAACACTTTCAGAACCTGAATCGTGTTGTTACTCGGATGGCCTATGCTGGGGGAACGTTCTCGGGTAAAAAGTTGATATTGTGCGCAGACTTGTTCACAGTAGTAGGACATATCTGTTCGTACAAAGGCAGAGTTGCGGATCCAGACAGAATTAAAGTCATCAATGATTGGGGTCCATGCGCCAATTTTTCACACGTGAAAGCTTACCTCGGAACTGTTGGTGTATTGCGCAACTTCATTGAAGGTTACGCTGAAAAAGTGGCGCCTATAAATGAGTTGACCAAGAAGGATGTGCCATTCGAATGGACCGCGGCTTGTGATGAGGCTCAGCAGAAGGTCAGGGAAGCGTTGAAGGATTGCCCCCGCTGAAACCCTTGAATTATGATTGGGATTCAGAAATAGTATTACAAGTGGATACATCTTGGAGGGCGGTTGGGATCATTTTATTCCAATATGACCCGCAGGACCCCAAAATTAAATACTACGCCCGTTTTGCTTCAATTACGCTTGGAAAGACGGAAGCCAATTACTCGCAACCTAAGAGGGAACTCTATGGTTTAATGAGAGCACTAGAGGCCATGTACTATTGGATCTTCGGTGTTCGGAAGCTGGTAGTTGAGACGGATGCACTGTATATTAAAGGGATGCTGAAGAACCCAGGCATGGGTCCTAATGCGACCATTAATAGGTGGATTGAGAAAATCCTAATGTTCCATTTCAAGTTGAAACATGTGCCAGGAGAAAGGTTCGCACCGGATGGTTTGTCTCGTAGAGACCCTCAACCAGGAGATGAAGTTTTTCCTAACTCTGAGGAGGGTTATGATCAGAATGAACCCCCTGAGGACCACGAGGATGTAGACCCTGATGGGCCACAGCCGCTGGACTTTGAAGAGTTTAAGCATACAATTGATACAAGAGGTGGTTACCTACAAGTGGAGGCGGAGGCGACGTCCATTGAAGACTTCCGGCATGAAACACTCATGGCCGCGGGCTTCGAGGATGCTGTTAGCAAAAGTCGCAAGGATACCTATGAGGCCGCGGGATTGCCGATTCCTCAATATGTGCAAACGACGGAGCCATTGATACCTGATCTTGAGCTGAAGTGGAATGCAGAAAAGAGGGAGCCTTATGTGGAGACACATAGGTCAGATAGAGTAAAGAAACAGGATAACAAGTTAATGCTTGTTAAGAAATGGTTAGCGGAGCCATTGGAACGGCCCGCGGGCATGAACGATGATCAGGAATACCGAGCATTTATGAGATTCGCCTCACATTTCTTTTTGAAAGGGGGGAGGATGTATCGTAAATCCATTGGTACCGCACATCAGTTAGTAGTTGACAAAGAACACCGGATGTACATGATGAAGGCTGCACATGACAGTCTAGGGCACCGCGGGATTTTTGCGACTAGAGAACTGATAGGACTGAGATTCTGGTGGCCTGGTTTTGAGACAGATGTTGCGTGGTATGTTAATACGTGCCATATATGCCAAAAGCGGCAGCATACACTGTTGAAAATACCACCAGTGGTTACCCATACACCGAGTCTGTTTCAAACGGTTCATGTAGATGTGATGGTAATGGGCAAAGTTTCAAACAAGTGTGGTTTAGCAGTCGATGCTAGAGACTCGCTTTCCAGCTGGATTGAAGGCCGCCCGTTGACCAAAGATAATGCTCAGAACCTTGGATTGTTCTTATTAGAAGATGTTATATGTCGGTGGGGTTGCCCGCGGACCTTTGTAACGGACAATGCAGAGCAATTCAAGAAAGCTGTAGCATGGTTGAAGGAGAAATATGGCATACCGCATATCTTCATATCGCCATATAATTCCCAAGCCAATGGCAAGATCGAGAACGGTCACTTTTCGCTGAGGCAGTCATTGTACAAAGCTACGGGAGGAAATCCAGCTAAATGGTTTTGGTATTTCCACCTAGTACTTTGGGCAGACCGCATTACAGTCAGAAAAGGATTGGGCTGTTCACCGTACTTCATGGTTACAGGGGCACATCCAATATTGCCGCTGGATATTGAAGAAGCTACTTGGTTGGTAGAGTTGCCGGGTCGAGTGTTGACCGACTCCGAGGTGATAGGTTTTCGAGCGCAGGCTTTAGCAAAGCATATACAACATGTACAGCAGATGAGGCAGCGCGTTGATCATGCCAAGCGTGTATCAGTACGAAAATATGAAAGATATAATGAGAGTGTGATAAAGAATTACGATTTCAAACCAGGAGATCTAGTTCTGGTGCGCCATACTGAAGTAGAGAAGTCATTAAACGCTAAAATGGAGCCGCGGTACCTCGGACCCATGGTTGTAGTTAGAAGAACCAAAGGGGGAGCGTACCTCGTAGCAGAGATGAATGGTGCTATGTTCCAAGATAGGATTGCAGCGTTTCGAGTTATTCCCTTACGAAGCGCGGCATAGCATTCAGATTCCTGCAAATATCCACAGGTTCATTGATATCTCGCCAGAGACCTTGGCGGATCTAATAAATGATGACCAAAACCCATCTAATACAAAGGCCACTAAGAAGTACAAGGGTAAAGACCTGTTATTCGACAAAGTTCGACTACGGGTAACACCAGAAGACTTCGAGGGGTCCGAGACTTCAGAGTCGGAATTGGATGAGGAAGAGGAAAAGTTTGGATTAGACTCCGAATCAGAAGATGAAGGGCCGCGGGTGTCTAAAAGACTACAGAAGCGGGCCATGGAGCTCAAATAATGAGTGATGCAGTAAGTCTGTAAAGGCTGAGCCGTGAGAAGTGGACCCGCGGGCGATTAAGAAAGAAGTGTTAGACTTACGGATCGAATTGAGGATATACAGGAACAGGAGCACCATCAGGTAGCAACTGCAGCACGCGAGTGTTGACATAGTTGAGGACCCGCGGGTGATATCCTTTGGCCCATACTTCGGTACCAAGACGCAACAGTGCATCTACATCTGACATACGAGAAATCTTGTCCTTGATTTGATGACGGACTCGATTAAAGTAACAGCGGGTGAGAAACGCATGTGCGTCAGGGACGAAGGGGCGAAGCTCCTCGATAGTATACTTGTCTCGACCAAAGGGGAAGTCTAAAAGCGGTAGATATTATAAGAGTATTGAGTGAACGATGGAGTAGTAGGCGTACCTCTAGCCATCTCAGCGCGGTGCTGTTGCAAATAGGCATAGAACACCGCGCGGCTGCGAAATTCACAGTCACGAAGGAGGCGACGTTCACAAAAGTGACAGCAGCGGAGCCAAGAGTATATGACACAGGCTAGGTTAGATGACTCGCAGTGGTGACAGCGAGCCGCGGGCTGAAGAACAGGCTAAGTTATCTGGGATAAGGGCCGCGGGGGTGCACAAAAACGCACTTTGGAATCTTCCAACCAGTAAAGCGTATACTCGACGAGCTCGTTGCGCGGAAACACCATAAAATATAGGCCAGTGTGTTGAGAAGAGATAGTAACAGTGGAATCTCCAAGGGAAAACACGAGTACGGTTTCTTAAGTAGGCCGCGGGGCGATTTGAATTACCCGCGGGCCAAATTGATCTTGATGAGACGAGTAGACTTGTCAAACAAATGAATTTGTCAAGTACTGCTAAGACGACAATGATCGAGGGAAACTCGTAGCGGTCCTTAAAGGACGTATATAGGAAAAAGAGTCCATGGAGTGCACTGTTGGAGTGCGTAGTAGGTCCTGTTGAAGGACGCGAAGGCGCGGCTATTCGATGAAAGGAAAGGATTGTATGGAAGGAGTGTTTCAGTTAAATCTGGAATAGGAGTCAGTCAAGATGGAAATATTTGACCCTGAATCATACAGAACCATCTCGGCGTCATCATCCACCATCTCCACATCATCTCCATCATCCTCACCCTCAGACTCGATAGTAAGCTTGGCCATCTCGCCAGCGTAGAAGTTGCGCAGCTCGATGAAATGCTTGAGCTTGTAGCCGCAGACGTAGATTTGTCGTTTAAGCTCCTTAACTTGACGACGGCAGAACTTGCTGTCAGGGGGAGGAGCGTCGTCAGGGAGGGCGAGTTGACGGGCAACGTTGAGGAGCTCATCCGAGATGTCGGACTTGAGATTGCCTGGAAACGAGTCGGCCGCGGGCGTTATAGACGACCAAGAAGGCAATGAAAGAAGTAGCTTACCAGGGACTGTGAAGTCTTGACCAGCGTCGTATACATGACTAGCATTGTTACGACGGCGCTTGCGAGAAGAACTAGGTTCTTTCTCCTCAGGAGCAGGCACCTGATAAGAGAGAGTCAAGACGGTGACCAGCACGGAAAAATGGTCGTACCGAAAGGGGACGTTTGGGCTCCGACTGAGGGATAAATCGTGAGCTAGAAATAACGGCCCGCGGACGGGTACATACCTTTTTCACGCGACGGTCCTCATCGGCTTTCTCATCTGCGGGATGTTTCTGAAGGCGAAAGCATCAGCAAGGATGTGGGACAGACCAAGGCATAAATACCTTGCGGAGGTCTTTGAAGGGCAGATCAAGGGACTCGTCTAGAACGATGACTTCTTTGGTATTGTTCTTGATAGCCTTGTCGTTCTTAATTTGCTTCTCCTGGGTGATTTTCAGTGCGCAGTTCGATAAGCGGTGGAAAGTAGAGCTGCAAAATGAACAGACAGGCACCTGCCAGAGCGTAAGCGATCTAAGGGTTGGAAAAACGTCTATAACAGGCGAACCTTTTCACCCGCGGGCTTCTTAGAGAAATGCAACTCTTTGGGAACGGACCCAGATCCAGCGCAGGAGTCGGTACCAAGGGCCGCGGCCAGGACAGGAGTAATGGTAGCACCCGCGGGCGACTTGTCGGTGTCGAGCTGAAGACCAACAAGCCGTGAGATAAGCAACCAAATCTCTGAGTCAAGGAAAATACCTCGTTAGTAGATGAGGAATCACGAACTTGGTCGGACACACTTTTCTCATCGCCAGACTCGTCCTCGGACTCAACGGTGGCAGCAGATTTGCCGGCAGTCTGAAAGAACGTATAGATTAAAGAAAAGAATATTGTCGAAGGGCTAGGGAACGTACGCGTTTAGCGCGGCGAGCTTTTTCCTCCTCCTTCGCCTCGTAGGCTTTGAGCGCGTTGTCAATAGTGCTCAGGTGAGCCGCGGGCGCGGAAAAACCGTTTTTGGTAGCGGTTTGGACGAAGGAACGAAGCTGGTAGAGCTTATTGCGAACGGAGGCCTGCCGGACATGACCGATGGCTTGAGGGTATGCGCCGGCGAAGCCTGCCTTTAGGACAGGTAAGCCGCGGGCCGTACGCAAAGAAAGTAGAGGGCAATGGCTTACAGCGCGGTCGATTGCAGTATTGAGGGCCGTGTGCTGGATCCTAGTCGAGAGTTTCTGTGAAGCGAGACTGTCGTATTCACCGAGAGCTTCGATGAAGTCGTTTGCCGCAGACTGTAGAGCAGGAAGGGCGCTACTGGGAGCCATAAGTCACGAGGTCAGAACAAGACAAAGGTTCAGGACGTCCCCGCAGTGGCCTTTATACGAAAAATCCTTCACCAGAAAAGACAGAAATGGAAAGACCGCATGGAAGAATTGTAGCGAAACACGAAGTAGCTGATAAAAACCATGGCGCTGGGTCATCTTTCACACAGAAAAAGTTAACCGAGGACGGTTAATATTTCTAGTGGGGGGAGAGGGCTGTGATAGGCAGACTAAGCGACCGCGGGCCATATGGTTCAACGAAAAGTCAGCGCGGGACTATGGTTTCGAGTACAAAAACCATGTGCGAGTTTTTTCGAAGAAGTTAACAATCAGAGGCTTGATTGGGAAGATGGTGTTCGTTGCGATTGATGATCGGTTTCTGCCGGATACTGTTGAGGTCAGCTGAGTTAGAATGTATCCAAGAATGGAAATTTTCGACTACGCTTTGGCCGCGGGCCGAAAACTATTGCGAATTATGAGAAACAAGGGTTTCAAGCCTTGAAACAGGGCCGCGGGCGGGCCATAGCACGATATCGGAGAGTGTAGTGGGGCCGCGGGTCCTGATTGAGCAGCCGCGGGACCCAAAGAAAGGTCAGAGTAATGCTTGTGCAGAGCGAAAGAGCCAAGAAAGATATTCTATGTTATGAAAATCTTTGAAAAGCATGAAAGCAGTTGAGAAAGGGCCGCCGCGGCCACTTCTGATGACGAATATCATGTGCATAGGCAACTTAGTTCGTTCGCTGAACTTCTCTAAGTCGGATTTCACACGGTGGAATCAGGGCAGAAACGAGATTTCATTGGCCTACTCCTAGATTGAACTATTGTTACTACAAAGCTATTGTAGTTCAAAAAAGGAGTAGGAGGTGGCACAAGAAAGCAGAGTACAAAAATAAATAAAAAATTTCATGAAAGTCCGCAGAAAAAACTCGTAGATGTCCAATCAGCTCCCGCTGGTTCCACCAGAACCAGACCCCCCACCCGCATTGTAACCCGGTCCGAAACCCGGATGCTCGGTGCGTGGGGTGCCCGGTCCGTAGGACGACGGTGGATACACCCCAAGTCCAGCGAAGGGACTGCCGGCAGCCTGCACGACGGTGCTGCGAGCGACGGGGTTGCCGGCTGAATGGATAAAAGTAGTCAGCGCGCGTTGCGGAGAAATGAGCGAAGACGGCGCACGATGAATGGGCGCCGGGGTTGGGGGCCGCGCGACAGGGTCGGGGCGGTTCATCGACTCGACAATCGAAGGAGGAGGCATCCTCGATGCCGACGATGGCCGGGCAGGTGGCACCGCGGGGACCTGCACAGTGTCCTGGGGGGCAGCGGGAGCTGCGGGCCCAGAAGGTACTGGTGAGGTGGCCGCGGGGGAGCCAGGCACAGATGGCACCGGGTTATCGACGAGAGCGGCTTCGAGTTCCGGTCCACGGGTAGCGATAATGGAAATATGAGCCGCGGTGTCGGCAGGGACGTCGTAGAATTGAGTCGCATTTATATCGGTGGGCCGCTGAACGGTGTGGTACGCATTGTCGGTGGTCCGAGGGCCGTCGGGATCGAGGAGTCGCGGCTCGGAGGTCGGATTCCGACTTAGGTGCCGATGAAGGAGCCCCGGATACGAATGCTGCTGGCGGAGGCGCTCCGCAAAACCAGTCAGCATCTCGACGTCGTCGACGTCTTCGAAGTAGGAGGAATAGATGTCGGGCGGCATCGTGATCTGTTGATTAATAAATACGACGGCCAAGTCCTCGAGCGCCCCCTGGTGCGCGATGAGTTTGCGCGACAGGAGCGCGTAGAAGAGGTCCGCGTCGCGGCGGGTTTGCATGGCGCGGATAAGCGCACGAGACAACGCTGTGAAAAGGGATAAGCGCTCAGTGGAACGAGAGAAAAGAATAAACACAAACCATCGGGCGTCAAGCTGGTGAGGGGGCGGATGTCGTCGACGATCTGGAAAATCCGCTCCGGAGCCGTGAAGCTGCAGCGGGTGTTCCCGCGGTGGCAGTTCTCGCAGGTGGTGCCGAATCCGTCGGACTTGCACCGCGCATTTTTGTTGATGCACGCGATGCAGGCCGTCGGTGCTTCGCCGAAGCACGGTGGGCAAAGAGCATCCCGAACCACCACATGGTCGACACGCTGATAAGCGGGGACGGGCCATGACTCCGCTTCGGACCATTCTGAGGATCACCAGCGAGTCAGCCAGAGGCTTTAGTAGAAAAACAGAAGACTCACCACCGGGAGGATTCGCCAACATGTCGCTTAGGATAGCCAAGCGACTGGAAGGTGGATCCGTCTCCTCCTCGGGGGGTGATGGCGCGGTGGCGATTTGAGTGAGAGTTGAGGGACCAGCGGCGGAAGACGGCTGAGTCGAGGACGCTGCCGCTGAACGGGCGGGAGTTGGGCTCTTGAGCGCGCCACGGTACGCAGGGCGAGGCGCCACCCGCGGGACACGAATCGTGGGCCCCGATGAGGAGGCGTAGGCGTCCTGGACGCGGGGAACCTCGACCGTCACAGTGGAAGCGGGGGCAGGCCCCTCGGGCTCAGACCATTTGCGCTAGAAGAAGATAGTCTGTTAAGGTGAAAGATATAAAAGGGAAGATGGGAGAGACCTTGCCAGCAGCGACAGAAGTTGGGGCAGAGCGGGTCTCCACGGTCGCCAAGGAGCGTCCCGTAGCAGCGCTGGGAGGCGCTGCAGAACGAGGGGTCGCAGACGAAGGGGCTGCCGCTTTAGACGAGGATGGAGCCTGGCCGCGGGTACGACCTGCAGGCAAGTCCTTGCGGCGGGAGACTCCGCTTCAATGCGAGGCCGTTTGTTGGGGCGGTCGTCCGACGGGCGAGCACGAGAAGCAGGAACAACGAGAGCAGGGGAAGCAGCGAACTCGAACTCGGCGAAAGGATCGGACTCCGCGCCCTCGGCGTCGGCCTCCATATCAAAATCCGCATCGAGTTCGGCGAAGGGGTCTGCGGCAGCCGACACGAGGGATGATGAACGAGCTGTCGAGCTTTGTGATCCCATGCTCCATCTGCCAGAAAAGTTTTAGAAGAAGAAAGCGGAGTTAAATGGAGAAAATTCCGACGTACCAGGCGGGCGCGCTTGGCAGCGTTGAAATCGATGAGGCCGTCAAACTCTTGACGGTGGAGGGCGTGCGGAAACTGCTTGAGACATTTGACCGCGGCAAGGGCCACGGCATACTCAAAGTTTAGCAGTTCCGGCGCGGGCTCAGGAAATTTAGCAATAAATTTGACCTGAAAGAAATAGTGGCCGGCGTGAGCAAAGATGCTAGCAGGGTGCAATAAGGGTACGCACCATTGGGGAGTTGATACCCCGGCAAGCTGCCAATGCGGCCAGGTCCCCCAGTTTTTGCGATACGCTCGTGGTCGAAAAACGGGATGATCTTGGCACACTCGGTTGCGCCAAACATAGACCATTGGGGCGCGGTAGGGTGGTCGGCGGGCAGCTCGAAGGGTGGTCCTCGCCGTCTCCCGGCTCGGAAACAGCGGGTTCGGAAGGGGCGGCGGGGACGCAGCTTTGCGGCGAGGTGGCACAGGCGAGTTCACCGGCTGCTGCTTTTTCTTGTTCTTCGAGGCTTTGGCACGAGTGGACATGGTAGTGCGGGGGGCCAGAGTTTGCTGTGGAGGATGCAAAGAGAGACCAAGGAGAGAGTGAGAAAGCAGTCAAACCGCGGACGCGAAGTCAGATTGATTCGCGCTGCGGAAGGACAAAAATTTTTACTGAATAAGCGCCAGCTGCCGTGTGCTGATGGACTGCGGGCGTAGCAGCGTCCAGGCGCGCTGACTTCGGGAACGAGAAGCTTGGCACGCTTGAGGGACATTAGTCTGGGAATGTTTTCCAAGAATAACGGTCCCTGAACGCAAAAGAAAGTTTAATTCAGTGACAGTGATGAATTTACGTACCAGTGGCCGTAGGCCCGCGGGCTCAAGAATTAGAGTTCAAATGGGCGTAGAAAGTGGAAGTCAGTAACAAAGGAGCGCGGAGGGGGTTTTTGGAGGTCTCTGACCCCTATTTGTGAAACTTAGTAAATGATCTGCAGAACCGTGTCGGACCTTGATCGCCGATCAGCAAGTCCCACGCCGCGGAGGCAAATGTCATAGTAGCCGCGGGATCTGCGTTGCTTGACAAGTAAGAATCCTTAAATGGAATCTGTGGTAAAGATCAGTCAGAAATAGTTGGGCTGGTTCAATTGATGAGTGATCGAAACTCAGAGGGCAAAAATAATGAACGTTCGCGTGGAGATATCATCCCCGGGCCACTAAACATGCGAAGTGAAGGGCACCTAGCACAACCGAGGACGGTTGAGATTTAGTGAAGGGGAGATGAGACGGCACACCGCCAAGTATGCGTCATCTAGCTATTTTTGCGCTCACAAACACATATTATAAGAGTTGCAAGGTAGTTTCTAGTAGTACTATCACTAGTACTCTGGGCTTCTGTTCGGTGATACAAAGGAGGATCAGAGTGAGCTCCGAGCTGCTGATTGTAGTGTATAGATCAAGCCTAGCGTACTCCGCGGGCCGCTGGTCATACACAAAGAGGAGATAAATACCCAAAAGCCCCAGAAGTCATCATTCAGAAGTTGTATCCTACAATAGAGGACCAACGACTGCACAGAGGAAGTCTTTGGAGACTTACAGAGTACTAGCGAGTGGGTTGAAGGCTGCGGGAGTCGGCCGCGGGCAGTTTACGTAGACCACGGGCCGTCCTTCCAGACTGGCAATAGGCCGCGGGGTCGAGGCAAGGCCCGCGGCCCCTGCTGAAGCAAGCGGAAAGCAGTTACAGAGGAGAACTACGTAGAGAGAGTACACGTGGGGAGACGCGTCGCGTCCCTAGTGACAAACAGAGGCACACAGAGTGGAGCAATGGGATTTATTCCATTGGACCGGAGTTTAGAGTGGGATCGTGGGTACAGACCGACAAGTAACGGACCCGCGGGCTCCCTTTGACGACAGCAGCATTATCCTAATGGGCGGATTCAACTCCGCGCCCAGAGGTTCCAGGCCCCGCGGTTGCAGACGGCAGCCCGCGGCACCTACCATATACCCAAATCAGGACGTGAGAACCATGTGAAAGGTTTCTCTTGGCCTGTGATGACGCATCAGATACGCATGGACATCTTTTGTTTTCTTTTGTTTTCACTCTCTGTTTTTCACAGGTAAATCTATATTCCAGTAGTATAAATAGGGCTCGAGGACCCCCGGAAAGCCAGTACACCACAGCGGACATTGTTGCGGTTGTTCTCAGGCCAACTCGCGGAGAGTAGTATCTACCTCTGTTTGTAGTGTGTCTATAAATTGAAGTTTGGTTGTTGGCTCTAGTTCAGTTCGAGTTAAGAAGTTAAGCTTCACGTTGTCGACCCCCGGGGCGGTCTTCACGTATAAAAGAGAGGTTTACCTACCTGAGTGGGCTTGTTGCTTCGCATCTGCTTCGCTAGTTGCATCCGCGGTTGAGATTGCCCTCGGTAACCAACAGGAAGATCAGCTTGGTCGCCAGCAAGGTGCTTAAGCCTTGAAGTAGAGCGAAAGGTACCTGTGGCAGGTTAAGCCAAGGTCTACAACGAGAATTGCTTGTTGTGAGAGTGATTGGAAGCAGGATCTGTGACCTCAATTAGAGGATTCGCTGTTGAAACCTTACAACCTCTGCCCTGACGTAGACGAAACTATCTATTAGTCTTCCTCTCGTCTTGTATCCACCCAAAACCACATATATTACTCGTTCATCGAGGCCGCGGGTCATTGTTCCGTACCAATCCTGCATAGTTGAAGTGCCGCGGGCATTGTTGTCAGTCAGATTAGTGAAGATTCGTTATCACATTGGGTTTCAAAACCAGTAGTCGCATATTACGACTCGGACCCGAACTCACCAAGGGAGCGCGCTTGTTCTTTGGGAGTGATAGTAGTTGGTTGTGTGGTTGTTAGTTGTGGTGTTTGTTAGCATCCAACAATAGTCGCATTTCTAGCTTATAGTTAAGCGCACCGTTTCAACGAATTCGGTCTGTTCGGGACCGAGTTCCTTCCGAGGCTAGCCCGCAGATCATCAATGCACCCGGGTTGGTTTCAACTCCTCGGACTCCGGAAAACCCCAGGGTCTATCCAGTATCTCCACATCCGAGGTTGTATCCCGCTCGATATCCCTATTCTGGCTCACCGATTCCTTTTGCCACCCTTGATGAAGTCGAGGAAATTCCGGCAGAAGCTGGACCGGCTATAGGTTCCCATCACTCGGCTGCTTCTTCTCCTTCTCACCATTCGGCTCAGCTTCCTCTGGCCGCACAGCCTTTCCGTCGAACTGTGAATTCACCTCGCACCATCACGCCGGTAGGATCACAGCAAGGAATCCTGGAGGCCGGTCAACCGGTCGATCCTGGGGATCAAGGACCAGCGGCTCAACCGGCTGCCAAACAAGCACCAGTCGGGTCACCGGCTGGAGATGGGGACCACGGTGGAAATGGTAATGGTGGAGGTAATGGTGGTCCGCCCGGTCCTCCGGGACCGCCCGGACCGTTTGATCCACAGGGTCCTCCAGACCCTCAAGGCAATGCGCCATCACCACCACCGCCCGGACCTGGAGGTCCTGGTCCGATTCCGGGTCCCGGACGTCGACCGCCCCCTGCGCGTGCACCGGATCCACCAAATGCACTCAAGGCTTTATTCACCAGTACCCTTGTCGGGCTTAATGACGCCCTCAACCGCTATGCTAATCAATCTTCCGCTCCATGGTCAAACTGCTCATTACTTCGTAATCCGGACACCTTCGATGGCTCGGACCCTTCCAAATTGTCCTCATTCATGACTCAGTGTTATTTACACTTCGCCGAGCATGAACAGGATTTTCCCATGGATGACGATAAGATTCTTTTCACTCTGTCATATCTCCAGGGAACCGCCCAAAAATGGTTCGAGCCAAATCTTTATGATCCGACTCCTGGGGCCGTCCCGGCATGGGACGGGAATTTCCTCCTTTTTGTTAAGGAGCTCACCGACAACTTCGGTCCTCAGGACCCGGTCGGTGACGCCGAGGACGCGATCCGACAGTGCCGGATGAAGTCTTCCAATCGCATCGCCACCTGTATTGTTGCTTTTGATCACCTTGCTGCTATCACCGGCTGGGGTGACCGGGCCCTTTGGCATCAATTTTACGAAGGTCTTCCGAATCGAATCAAAAGACGAGATGGTTCATCACACCTATATCAACAATCTCCCCGGTAACAAGGAGGTTGCTCGTCGGATCGATGCCCGGTATTGGCAGCGCAAATCGGAGAAGCAGCGGGAGCGAGCCCGCCATCCTCCTGGGAACCCTGGTGCCGGACAAGGTACCGGAGGATCCGGGAACCCATCCGGCGGCAATCACAGCAACAAGGGTCCGTCCGGTAAATTGACTTCGCAACCCAACCCTTCTGGTCAAAAGGGCTCCGGAAAACCATCCGGAGGTAACCCGAAAGACCAATCTGGTACCAGCAATCGCAATACGGAACACGGCTCTTCTCAGAAGAAAGCCAAACCGTACGCCGATAAACTAGGGAAGGACGGGAAGCTTAAACCGGAAGAACGTGAACAACGTCTAAAGGCCGGTCTCTGCTTGTTCTGCGGAGGCTCCAGTCACACTACCGACAACTGCAAGAAGCGGAACAATCCTCCGGCTTCTTCCGGGAATCCATCCGGCAAGGCCGCTACCACTACTCCAGCTCCTGCGGCCGCTGAAACCGGTAAAACCCCGGAGTCAAAAAAATAGTCAGCAGCTCGGAATCCTCATCACCTGGTCCGAGTTGCGTTGACTCCAGGGTGATTCCCGAGGTACATCTCAACGTGTCCACTCTCTCTCCTAATGCCCTTTATGTTGACCTTGATATATCCATTCTCTGGCCAGACTATACACCTTCCGGTTCGGAATCTTGTACCACCATCCTGCCGTCTCATGTATCACGAATCGCTGTGGAATTCTTCTCCCTCATACGGACACTCATTGATTCCGGATCTTCACATTGTTTTATATCGACAAAGATCTGTGGATTATATGATTTTGTCCCACACGCGATCGATCCTGTCAACCTTCAATATCTCAACGGCTCTTCTTCCATCATCAACTGGCAGCTTCAGCTCTTAATCCAGTTTCCTTCTGGCGAAGTCCAAACTCAGGACTTTTACGTTACCCGTCTCGATTCTCCCTGTGATTTGGTTCTCGGGTACCACTGGCTCCACTGCTTTAATCCATTGATTAACTGGTCGGAGGCCTCTATATCATTCTGGTCCATTTCCTCCGGTTTATCCCTGTCGACAAACCCGGCAATTATGCTGGCTCCTGTTTTGGTAGTTCTGGATACGGACGAAACTCCATTGGCCTCGGTTGAACCAGCCATGGAGTTTACACCGAATGTGACAAATCCGCCAGCTTCCGGTCCTTCTATGGACACGTCCGGTTCCGTCCGGACACATCCGGATCCTTCTATGGATATCTTAGAGGACGCTACTCCTCATCCGTTCACTACTGTTCCCCTTGTGTCGCTGGTGTCCGCAGCGTCATACTGTTCCATTATTCGAGACAAGGATACGGTCCAGTATACCTTGCGTGCCTCTGCTCCGGATGAAGCAAATGGACAATCTGCTTCGACCGGACAACCGGACATTACCAGTTTGCCTTCGGAATATCATGACTTCGCTGACATCTTCTCCGAACAGGAAGCTTACAATCTTCCACCTCATCGGGAGTTTGATTTGAAGATCAAAACCATCGACGGCGAAGTTCCTCCGATCAGTCATGTTTATTCCCTGTCACAAGCGGAGCTTGCTGCCCTTCGAGACTTCATCGACAAGAATTTGAAGTCGGGTTGCATATACCCGTCGAGATCTAGCCATGGGGCTCCGATTCTCTTCGTGAAGAAGAAAGACGGCACTCTCCGACTTTGCGTCGATTACCGCGGACTTAACCGGATCACCAAGAAAGACTGGTATCCACTTCCCCTAATTGCGGATTTATTGGATGCACCTGGGAAGGCACGTATCTATACTAAACTGGACCTGCGGCATGCTTATCATCTTCTCCGGATCGCTCTGGGTGACGAACCCAAAACTGCTTTTTGCACCCGCTATGGTTCTTACCACTTCCAGGTTGTTCCGGAAGGCGAGTACCTTGGATACATCCTGTCGCCTGACGGCTTCCGGATGGCTCCAGAGAAGATTTCTGCCGTATTGGACTGGCCGGTTCCTCGGAAAATTAAAGACATTCAGTCATTCCTTGGATTCTGCAATTTCTATCACCGGTTCATCTGGAACTACTCGGACATCACCATCCCGCTGACCCGGCTCACCCGGTTGAATGTACGGTGGGATTGGTCGGCCACTTGTCAAAAGGCCTTCGACACACTCAAAAAGGCGTTCACAGAAGCCCCGGTTCTATCCCACTGGATACCGGGCCGTCAAATTACTGTCAAAACTGACGCCTCCGACTACGCTATCGCCTCAATCCTCTCGATCACAGGGGATGACAGTGATATTCATCCTGTTGCATTCCGTTCCCAGACCCTCGGACCTTCGGAACTCAATTACGACACGCACGACAAAGAGCTTCTAGCCATCTTCGATGCCTTTACGCAATGGCGGCATTACCTAGAAGGCTCGACTTTACCGATCGACGTTGTCATGGACCACAAGAATCTCAAATACTTCACGACTACCAAGGTGCTTACCCGTCGCCAAGTCCGATGGTCTGAGTACCTCTGCCATTTCAATATGGCCATCCGGTTTCGGCCAGGTAAGCTTGGGGGTAAACCCGACGCGTTAACTAGACGATGGGACGTCTACCCTAAAGAGGGGGATAGGGCTTATGGCCGGTTAAATCCGCAGAATTTTCACCCAATTTTCACCCAAGATCAGTTCACCGCGTCACTCCGAGCTACACTTCTCGAGGGAATAGTCCTTCGATCGACCGTCGTCATGGATGTTGAGCAGCTTCACGCCAACATCAAGTCACACATGGCTGACGATCCGGCCGGTGTTGCCGGTATAACAGCCGCTTCATCCGGTCAACCTTCATGCTGGTCAATCGACTCATCCGGCATGCTCCGGTACGACGATCGCATCTGGGTTCCAACGGTTACCGGAAACACTCCAGAAGCCCTCCGGGTACGTGTACTTCAACATATGCATGACCACATACTGGCTGGTCATTTTGGTCAGAACCGGACCTTAGCGCTCGTACGCCGCGAATATACCTGGCCTGAACTCCGGAAGTTCATCCGGGATTATTGCAAGTCGTGTATTGTCTGCAAGCGCAACAAGGCTCCTCGGCATCGTCCTTATGGGTTGCTGAAGCCACTTCCTGTCCCGCTCTGTCCGTGGCATTCCATCTCCATGGATTTCATCGAGCAACTTCCCATGTCCGGCGAGTATGATGCTATTTTGGTAATCGTTGATCGTGCCTCCAAGCAGATGATTCTCATACCCTGCGACATTCACATCACTTCGGCCGAACTCGCCTGGCTCTTCCTTATTCACATTTTTTCCAAACACGGTGTCCCATCACACGTCACTAGTGACCGGGGCAAGGAATTCATCTCGGCATTCTTCCGGTCCCTTGCGGAACTCCTCAGTATGGAAATGCATTTTACGTCCGGTTATCACCCTTCGGCCGATGGCCAAACCGAACGCATGAACCAGACTGTCGAGCAATACATCTGGATCTTTTGCGCGTATCAACAGGACAACTGGGACAAGCTTCTGCCTTTGGCGGAGTTTGCTCTCAATAATGCTCCGAACGCCTCGACCGGAGTTTCACCATTTTTCGCCAACAAGGGATATAATCCGGCAATTACCATTCATCCGGAAGATGTTGCGAACATGTACGCTAAAGATTTCGCCGTTGACCTTAACGATCTCCATCAGTTCCTCCGTGATCAAATCACATTCGCCCAGGAACAATACAAAGAGACCGGAGACCGAGTACGTGCTCCGGATCCCGGTATCAAGGTCGGCGACCAGGTCTTCGTTTCGACAAAGTACATCAACACCACCCGGCTGATGAAGAAATTCACCGAAACATTCCTCGGACCGTACGAAGTTATCGGAAAACCATCCGCCGCTTCTTACACCATCCGGCTGCCTAAGGCACTCGCCCAGATTCATCTGGTATTTCATGTTTCCCAACTCGAACCGCATTTCCCAAATCCGTTCCCCGGATGAGAGGAACCTCCTCTGGCTGCTGTGGAAATCATCGACAGTGACGAGCACTTCGAGGTCAAGCAGATTGTTGACTCGAAGATCGACCGGCGCTACCGGACGAAGCTCCGGTACCTTGTCAAATGGCTCGGATATGAAAACACCGATGAGCAGTTCAGTTGGGTAAGCGCCGATGATATTGACACACCGGATCACATAGAGAACTTTCACCGGCGTTATCTGAATAAGCCCAGTCCGACTTCTTAATTTTCAAGTTCACACAATTTTCCAAGAAAATATCGGGAATTTTACCCAGTGTCGTCTTTGATTTCTATATACATTATACAATTACTAAAGATCCTTCAAGAAATTATTCTATTTACAACTGTCCATTTTTTATCCAGACGCATCCAGAACACCACCGGATCCTTCACCGTTTTCCCCGGGCACATTTCCATCCACATCCATCCCATCCGGTTCCTTCTCCTCTGCTGGCCACTCCTCCGGTTCCAGTGTATCCTCCAGGACGATTATATCGACTTTGTGGGTTCTCACCCATCCATCTTTTCTCGTCTCGGTACTCCGCTCCTGGACGACCGGACGATCAACCCAAGGTACCGGAGGTGGTACCTGGGCCTCCTCATCCTCGGTCTTCACCACCGGCGCCTCGACCGACGCCGGGATGGTCGCCTCGACCGGTTCCTCCTTTGGCGTCTTTTCCTTCTCCTTCTCGACCTCCCTCTCGACCTCCGGTTCCACCCCGTTACCCTCGGCTTCGACCGGATTCTCGGCCGGTTCCTCGACTGGTACTTCGACTGGATCAACGACCAGATCGTCCATGAGCGCGGTGAGGTCGCTCAGAGTATCCTCCCGACTTCTCCACGATGGACTGTAGATGACCGGAGGGTCCGCCATTTGGAACCCCTCCGGCCACCCGGTCTCGTCGTCCGCGTCGACAGCCATCGGCTCCGGAGAGCTCGACTGCTCATCCGGTTGTCCCGGTTCCTCATCCGGCTCGCCTTCCACGTCCTGCGATTACCCGTCTCCACTCTCCATCCGCCTCCTCTTCCGGTGACGTTCTTCCTCATCCGACCCCTCTTCCTCCTCCTCGCTTGGAATCTGGAGCTCCTCTGCGATGGGAACCTCTTGCGGTTCGTCCCCAATGGGCGAGTATTGTCGGACCCGGACGATTGAGGTACTGGAGGTGGTCGGTGTCCCCCTGCACCGAATTCGCGAGAAGGGCGAGCATGGCCCGCATCCCCATGTGGACGTACCAGGCTGATTTATGGGCCTTGGCCTGCTCCTCCCGCATCCTCTGGATCTCTGCTTCCAGCGAGTCCACTCGCTCCTGGAGCTCGGACATACGCATCCGAGGCCATCCGGCCTCGTGCGCGAACTCCCAGGCCACTCGACGACGACCGGAGACACGACGTGCCTCCCTTGAAGGACCAGTGACGCCCATCTTCTTCGCCCTTGCAAGCTCCTGGCGCTGGTTCGTCTTATGCTCCGGACCGGTTAGCGTGCACCAGGTCCTGCGGGCGTTGCACCGGTAACACGCCTTCGAGGTGAAGAGCGCCCGGTTCCGACAAGGGACACCCGCCTCAACGCAGGCATCGCACCCTAAACATCCGGGTTAATTTCGGACGATCTCAAAATCCACTGTGACGTACCGGGTGTGATGACCTCCAACTTCTTCTTGTCTACCTCCTCCTCTGCGTTCGGGTCGGCTTCGCTAGAGTCCTCGGTGACCGGCTCATTGGTCACCGAACCGCTCTCTGTCGAGTCACGGATGATCTCAACGGCCGGAATGTCCGGCGTGAGCGACCGATCAAAGCGCTCATTGTCTGGAGCCCACTCCATGAGCCGGGCGAGGCGTTCAGCCAGCTGCGCACGCTGCACAGCCGACTCTCGACTAGTCTCTTCGGCCATGTCCAGGTCGGACTGCAGCTGGTCGATCATCGCTTCCCACTGCCGCTCTCGCCTCTCCCAACGCTCCCGATCCTCCGTCGCCCGATCCGCCTCCAAATCCGCCATCATCGCCCTCCCTTTGCCTTTGCCACTTGGTCCACCGCCGCCTTCACCCTTCCGTCCTCTGCGCTTGTCGTCGCCCCCCCGCTCCGTCGTTGCTGCCTGATGCGCCTGCGCCGGTGTGTGTGGTGGTCGACGCCATCGAGTGGCGCGAAATCGTTCGGTGGTGGTGGTGAGAGGAAGAGTCTAAAATTTCACTTACGGCATTGATCGGTTCTTGATATAAACCGGCATCACAGCACCTCAGCCCGTCGGCATCTCGGCAATTCGGCATCCCACTTCCACAAATTTGTTGACTCAACAATTTTTTCACCCAAGTTTGTTCTGACATCATTTCCATCATCCTATCAACCTCGACCGGATTCTTGCCTAGTTTCTCGGGGCGAGAAACCCAAGAGGGGGATACTGTTATATCCGTGCACACACTCAGCGCACCTTCCGGATCAATTCTCTATGCGACCGGTATTGTCCGGTCACGTCCGGTCGTCTGGTTACCGGATCTACCAGTACTCGACCGGAACTCCGCTCCGAACGGGTTTTTACGCTATGAAGGATTACTGAGCGTTTCCCATTTATCCGGCTTCCTAACTTCGTTCCTTTTGTTAAAGGAAATTCTCTTCTATTCCTCAACCGCATCTGGGTACGACTTATTGTTCATACATAAGCCATACTTCCATTACTGTATTTAGGACTACAATAACGGACTTTACTATATAAGCCTTGTAATTACTTCTTGTACTTCAGTTTGATTATTAACGTGCTTAGTGCTCTACTTGGCTTCTTGAGTCTCCTCATCCGGACTATCATCCAGACGTCTTAATCTTCATCCGGCCATATCCGGTCAAGGTAGTACGCTCACCCTATTTCATCTGGTGGTGATTGCGTCCACAGCCGACTCATCCGGTCATCATTCATCCGGTCCGGTCTGGTCGGTCACCTAGGTCTTGCCATCGACTCGGGATTTAACAACAAGGCACGAGCGGAGCAGACTTCATGCATGGACACCATGTTCGACAAAATAAAAATAAATGACATTCTACTCGGCGATATGGGCCAACTCACGCCCGTCCAGGCACAGGAGCTGGTCAGTCATGTCACTCCAAACATAAGGGAAACTTCTAATGGCGTCAATGCTCTTTATGGTGCATGGATATGGCAGCAAGTTCAAAAGGCCATCATTTTGAGAAAGAATTTCCGTGCTGCGTGAGATCCGGAGTATACCAATGTACTTGCTCAGATAAGGCTAGGTCTATCCTGGGATGGGAGACAGAGACTTACTGCTACACAACGAGGGGATGGAAAGAACTACCTCAACTCGGACTTTACAATCCTCAGAAGCCGACAGCTGCAGGGCCTGTCACCAGCAGAACAGCAGGAGTTTGAAGAGGTTCCAATTGGCTGTGCAATGCAGGTAGTAAGGAATTTGATCAATTGACGGCTCACCCTAAATCATGCGAAAAAACATCGTCGGGCAATGTTTGCTAAACAACCAGGAGTTAGCATGGGTGCAAAGTCAAGTGGAGAGATTGGATCTATTCCCAAAATGGCGGGAACGCTGGTACGATAGCAACATCTGATTTGTCAAATTGAGAAGAGCAGGGGCGAGGGAAAGGGGAGATTTTTTTTTCGGGGGAAAGATTTGAAGGGTCTGATTTGTATTGTCATTCTGGGTGGAAATATCTCATCTCAGATTCTTATGGTTCCAAACATTGGCATCTGGTTAGGAAGTGAGAGGAAAGATTAAAAATCAGTGGACCGTAAACCTACCCAGGATCCGGATCCACGGTACCAGGGGTGCCCGGAGGGCCATGTGAATTATCAAGGGCGGCGTCCTTGAATTCTGTTCCGTTCGCAAAACTCAGTCCATGCTTGCTTCCCCTTCTCCACACCATGGAGGGCGGAGCAAAGTCTGGCCGCGCAAGGACTGGCATCGCAGTACATCTTCCATCGGCTGAGCCCAGCGCCCAAGCCCAGGATCCTCAGCACGCGCACCGCGATCCAACACGTCCTCACTGATTCCCGTCGGTTCCCGCCCATTCACATGAATGGTAGGTGATCCAGGAATGCGTAAATTACGCTGAATGGCTGATCTTGGCTGGAACAGGGCTGGGAGGTAGGTGGGGTTTCTTCCCTGGGTTTGACGACCTCACCAAGTAAGCAGCATTTTAATTATTCCGGCATCTCAGCAGATAATGACAACTCAACGTCTCACATAGACCGGATCCAGATCGAGCCTGGGTGCGAATGCCGCTGGGCGAGAACAATTATAAGCGAGTCAGTGCTGAATGACTCTGCAGTTAATGCACACGCTCTTTCCATTACAAGAGTCATTGGAGGAATGCCTCGACTGGTACCGTGACTCACTGCGCAGGAACCTCAAGGAGCGGTCGTGGAGATACGACGGCGTCTTAGGCAACTATGTCGATGTGGTCAAGGTGTCATTAACGCGACGACGGTGCATTGGGTCGCTGATCATCTGGTGTGTTTTCCTCCAATGATCGCGATTCGATACATTTCCTGACCAGACGTTACTTCAGTGCGGCCTTAAGCTCAAGACCAAGGATCGGCCTCGCAGATTGTATACTCAGCAGGAGATTTATGCCGTGCTCACAATACTCGTAAGCCTATTCATGGGTTTCTTGAACTGATAACCATGAGCGGTTTAGTCCATGTATTCAACTGTTGAGAACGAGTTCCTTGAAAACGCGTTTCACTTGCGATGGGCCTCCGGCCATGTGAGCGTTCTTCTTCAGGCGCTCACGTCGAAGAGTGTTCTGGATATGTCACTGAAGGTGGTTCGTGCTTACCTTGTTCTCCTGTCAATCCCAGCTCCACACAACCCACAGGGTCCAATTGCATGACTGTTTCTTACTCCGGAAACCGATTTGGTCGGTTCCCAGGCACAAAAACCTTGTCACGCATTCTTCAACAGGCTCTGGGAATCAGGACGACCTACGAACTAGCTTGTCGCTTTGATTATTAGATTAGCAGTTGCTTCCGTCAAATATGCCAGAGGTACGAGTAGCTGGACTTTTCTCAAAAGGCATACATTCTGAATCCCCGCCAGTTGCAGTGGATGTCGTTGCCTTTTATATGGACGATAAACGAACACATGCGCATCGGCAAATCGTCAAGCTGCTGCAAAGTGGCGTGGATTATCCGCGTTGTGACGATATACTCCTTGACTACGTTCGCGAGGCCATGCGTAGGTTTCTAGAACCCATGCGCAAGGCAACCTCGTGCGCTGCTGAACCACCATAGGTAACCATCCGCCATGTTCTGGTGTTTGGCGCGACGTAGTGCCGGATGTCATGACCCCGCAGGACGTAGGCGCTCCATTAATGAAGGTCAGGTCTGGCGATCGTTTGTGGATCAACCTCAAAGCCTCTAGTCTCTTATAAACAGACGCTACAACAATTTAACTCGTACCTCGTTACAAAGCCTCAGGTCTCGATGCACGTTTATCTCCCTAGTCTTTGTAGGGCTGCAAAGCTCATCCCTCTCCAGCCTTCCCATCTCCCGTCTCCGGATCTGGTCGACCCTCCACCTCTTTCAGGCTCCGGGACGCGCAAGCGAGAGACCTGCCCTTGGGTTTCTTACACTGAGAGAATCATCGTCGAAATTATCCGAGTTGTATTCAGTTTGAAGAACGTTCGCCCGGTACCAAGGTGTGAGGGAAAGCTCGCCGCGTTCAAATACATCTTTAACGAAACCGAAACGAACATTTACATCACTGCGGATGGGAATACGAGTCGTTGGCCTGGTTCGATGTATCTCGTGGTCAGCTCCAATCACAGCTTCTACGCACCTCTGATGTACTTCGCTAGTATGACGACCAGGCTACGGATTCAGTTCTATTTCACCGAGTTACGATTGAAACCATAGAGTGTCTGTTAAGAACAATCCCTGCCCATTACGGGACACGTTCCACGCACCCCGATCTCTGCTTATAGCTATTCGCACCAGTAATTGATTGCACTTCATAAGTATCCCTAACCCTATCCAGCACCGTCAAAGCTCGACGTAGTTTTGGATGTCTTGCGACTGTTGACGACGCCAGATGACGCCAAATTTGAGACGGGGCGAAATCCAGGCACAGTTTGAAACAAGGCTCATTCAGTAACGGCAGCCGGGAGAGTCCGTAGAGACGGGCGAGCTAGACAATTCAGCGGGGCTGAAGTGAAAAACGTCACAAATAGTCATGCGAAATGCGCGATGAGACGGCTTCATTGCGGGTGGTAACGGAGATCCCGTATGTTCCCGTCGCCGTCCTCAAAAATTGTTGCATGCTCAGATAAAGTTTGTTCTTCGCCTGTCCGAAGGCGCGGCTGCAGCCAAAAAAGACGCGACTTGAATTGAAAGCCCATATCTGAATGATGAAAATTGATCAGCATGACATTCACTGAGGGTATACTGTAGAGGAGAATCTATACCAAATCCCAACCGTCGTCAAAAAACGCAGAAATTCGCGTGAATGCCAATCATCTTTTCTCGATGGTTTGCGGTGTCCAGTCATGCGTTGACATGACTTCCGTACGACCACGGAATCGGCGCCACTGAGATCCAAGTTTTTGGTTCGGAAAGGTGCACAGAAAGCCTCTCACCATGTTGAATCGTAGATCCCGGTACGGCCTGTTGCTTGAATGCAACCGGGCCAACACACAGTGCTCGAAGTTTATTATTATCGGCTCATAACAGTCAACTCAAAATTTATTTCCCCAAGCAATACTTATTCGCTCAGCACCTTTATCTCGATCCATCACTTTGTTATTCGGAGAAACAGCGAGCTAGTATACACGCTTGACGGGCGGGGACGGCCTTACACTCATTCTCATCGAGTGTCGTCCCAATCACATCGCGGTATCTTAGCTCGACGTCCGGCTGGGAGGGATCGCGTTGAAAGGTTAAAGTGTGCTTCATCCAATGCTCGTCGTCGCGCTAAAATAAAATTTCGAATCGCTCAGAAACCCAGAACAGGATATAAAGAAAGCCAGGGTGACGGTGAGAGTGAAAATGACAAGGACTACGTACCTCAGGGAAATCCTCACGCGCATGCGCACCACGGGATTCTTTGCGCGCGGCTGCTGCAGCGACGGTTTGGAGGGCGCATTGTAAGATGTTGCGGAGTTCGAGCGTTTCGATGAGGTTCCTGCAAGGGAAGCAAGTGTCAGTGAATAGAATAGTTTGAAGGACGGGCGAAATCCCAAAGCTGATTCATGATCAGTATGAATAGCTAGCGGACGCACGTATTCCAGATCATACTCCGATCCTTGATACCGACGTTGCCGAAGCGCTTGTAGATGGCGCGGAGTTTCCGGACTCCTTCGTCTAGGGTGGATTGGGTCCTATCATGGTTGGTTTGAAGAGAAATGGATGAAAAGCCCAAAAAAAAGAAAGGAGGAACGAACCGAAACACCGCTGCATCAGCCTGCATGGCCTTCTGCGCCTCAAGCCTAATCTTAGCGGTACTCTCCGGGCCGTCCGAGTTTCTGAGTGCTCGTCAGGTCTCTAAATCGGGAACGTTAAAAGCTACCCACCTAATCCTATCCATGAACTCAACACTCTCCATCCCTGCCTCGTTCGGGATAGTCTTGTGGGGTCTCCCAGGTGTCAGTGTCTCCTTGATGTGGTGCGCGCATGCGCGGCCGAAGACGACGATGTCGAGGAGGGAGTTTGCGCCGAGACGGTTGGCACCGTGGACGGAGACGCAGGCGGCTTCGCCTGCCGCGTAGAGGCCGGGGACGACGGTGTCGGTTCCGGAAGGCGAGAGGGTGAGGACTTGGCCTTTGTAGTTGGTGGGGATGCCGCCCACTGGGACGTCAAGTCAGACACAGACACTAAAAGAAAAATGAAGGATTCGAACAAACGTACTGTTATAGTGCACCGTAGGCAAGACGGGGATAGGCTCCCTCGTAACTTCCACCCCAGAGAAGATGGACGCCGTCTCCGAGATACCAGGCAGTCGCTCGTGGATAATCTCGGGAGGGAGGTGGCTGAGCTGCAAGTGGATGTGGTCTTTGTCAGGCCCGACGCCGCGGCCTTCCCGAATTTCGATGGTCATGCTGCGAGAGACGACGTCGCGCGAGGCAAGGTCTTTTGCTGTGGGAGCGTAGCGCTCCATGAAACGTTCGCCTTCGGAATTGAGGAGGATTCCGCCTTCGCCGCGACAGCCTGGTAATGAAATAAGACATATCGGATTCAATTCATCAATGCGGAGAGGGACGGTCTGACCTTCGCTGATGAGGCACCCAGAACCATAGATTCCCGTTGGATGGAACTGCACGAATTCCAAATCCTGTAACGGGAGTCCAGCGCGAGCAACCATCGCATTACCGTCCCCAGAACACGTATGTGCGCTAGTGCAGCTAAAGTACGCGCGCCCGTACCCGCCCGTCGCCAGCACAGTCTTATGCGCTCTAAATCTGTGCAGAGTACCATCCTCCATGTTGAGCGCGATGACGCCAACGCATTCGCCGTCCTGCATGAGGAGGTCGAGCGCGAAATATTCGATGAAGAATTGGGTATCGTGGCGCAGAGATTGGCCGTAGAGAGTATGGAGGAGGGCGTGCCCCGTACGATCCGCGGCGGCCGCGCAGCGATAGGCCTGCCCGCCCTTGCCGTACTGGAGGGATTGCCCGCCTAGAGCGCGTTGGTAGATCTTACCTTCCTTGGTGCGTGAAAATGGCACTCCGAAGCGTTCTAGCTATATGTGTGGAGAAGATCAGTAATGGTTCTACCCGGAACTGACCAGGGTACTAGTATGCATAACATGCTTACTTCGATGACAGTACTCGGAGCCTCGCGGCACATATAATGAATAGCGTCCTGGTCACCGAGCCAGTCAGACCCTTTGACCTGTGAAGTGAAAGAGTAAGAACCGCGCAGGGTATACACAGATCAGGCATACTGTATCGTACATATGCCATCGCCAGTCGTCCTCGGTCATGTTCTATCAAATATATTAGCACGCGCAAGGATTGGGTAAGAGATAGAAATTCACCCCAAGAGCAGCATTAATACCACCCTGGTTAAACCTAAGTTGGCTGGCGGTGCAAAAATGACGCAAAAAATATACCTGAGCCGCGACGGTGTGGCTTCGGGTAGGGAAGAGCTTCGTGATACAGGCTGTCTTGAACCCTGCCTCCGCCAATCCGAACGCTGCGCGGGAGGCCAGCGCCACCCGCACCGCTAATTGGCTATAAGAAACCAGACCAGCTGAGCGCGGCCACGGACTACTTACACCACAATGGCGTCGTATTCGTGCTCGATCAGCGGGTACTTGCCTGGGGCCCATGACTAGGAATTTCCGACGGAGTCTCAGCACGGCATACCAACGGCATACGTACGCATCCAAATTTGACTTCACCTTGACCTCTTCCGCCTTGACAGGATTTGTTGCCACGACCTTTCTTGCTAGGGCTGAGGACCGGAAGGACCGCGCTCGCACTGGCAACGGGCAAGGAAGACGTTTTCTGAGCATTGAGTTAGTTCACGGTGTCGACGAGCAAGGGCAAGGGCAAGCAGAAGCAAGAAGCTCGATAGTACTGGCGACGCACCTGGCGCTCGATTCGGACTGTCCGGAAGTCGCACCCGTAATGCCGACTCATGAAAACGCCGGTCCCACCAATGACATGGATGCGATTGTGAAAGTGTCGGGAAGCTTCGGCCGAAGATTCTGGTGAAGCCATAATTCATGATTACAGAATTGATTTATTTCATTCTTCAAACATTCAGTTGAAGCATCCGTCCCTTCGATAGGCAGGGAATTGCAGAACAGAGTCCAATTGCGAGGACTTGGATGATGGTGGGAAGAAAGAAGAAGTGACTGGTCACGGTGTTGTCAAAACCGTGACCAGACCGTGTCGATCACGCAGCCGCTGTCACTGCCTGGCACTCCCTTCATTGAATACTTACGGACGCAGCGCATGCTTGGCGCATGCCGCACGCTGCAGTCAAAGATTGTCGTGTTGTGGAGGACAAGCGTAACCTACGCGCTCAGCTTCAATTCTGTTAGTCGGCTGACCCGCTACTGTAGCATTTAATTCAATTCGTACCCACCTGTGACCTGTGACCGTGCCGTACGAAATTGACTTTTCGTATCTGGGTCGGGTCAAGCGTGACACCTGAATTTTTTTTCGTAAATCGGCCGAAAGTTGGGCAGGAGGCCTCGTATATTCACATTTACCTTCCCAGCCATGACTGGGTAGTTGTAGAATGGTTCAAAATAACTCGCTTTCACCTGGGATTCCAAAACGGGCTTTGGCATCATTTGCTCACATAAGCATTGCAATTTTCTCGTTTCCGACATCGTTGCTGCAATGGCTGGTCTTCCAGACAAGCTGAAGATACCGGATGGGCCGGAAAAGCTCAAAACTGGCACTTCGTGCGAATGCTGCGGCGCCACATCGGCCTTTTAACAACTTACTTGCCGGCGCTTGTACAAGCTTGTACAAGCCCGAAAGTCCGAAAAGCCGACAAGACGACAAGCTATGTCAAAAATCTGACAAGCAACTCGCCGCAAGCCGGAAAAGTCAGAAAAGCCCACAAGAGGCACAAGAAATATGCAGTATTTCAATATATTGAGCTATGTACGTATAATAATGTGGCCCACGGGGAGCACAAAAAGCCTGGACGAGGGTACAAAAAAAGGAATGTTCAGCCGGGCGGAGTGGCGAACATAAAAAGAAAGAGTTACGACAGGTGAGCTGCAGTGCAGCTGTAGGTAGGGAGCATGGGATGCGACTAATAGATCTAAACCGGACCGGGCGTAGCGCAGTAAAGCAGACTGGAAATCGCAATGGTCTGCGGCGAGCAGTTGCGGCGGCGTAATGACGCTCGCGGTCGAGTCGAGGGGCGCGGACACTACGCTGCGCGATGGGTTGTGCGCCTGCAAGCGGACGTTGGCGGCCACGAGCTGGGCGGTAACGTTGAGGAGCGAGGGCGTCGGAGAGGTGTGCTGCGATTGAGATATTGGAAGGATTGGGGTGGAAAATCTTGCGAACTTGAAAAAAAACGGGGCGAAAGGGCTAACGGATTTGCGTGACGCCTATATTAGTAGCTGGAGAACCGGCCTATGGTCAGACGAGGTAAGGGACCTCAGAGACACGGATTGAGGCGAGGGTATCAAGTGGAGAAAATGGGGGGAAGAGGAAAGAGGCGACCAACCATTTGATGCAAGTCACGCCATCCGTTGCCATCTGTCAACGGTTGGCATCATGATAGGCGGAGTTTGAAAGACTTGTCCATATTTCTCCCATTCCCTAGCACGCCCAACGTTTTTATTCTTTCTGTAATTAATGTTTTTTCCGCGAATTGAGAGAGGAAGACTAAGATCACGTTGTTCACTAGATTTCATTTCAAAAACAAAGGTGTCGGCCTGCGTCGGTTCAGACTCTTCAGTCTCGCTTGTTCGGCTTGTGCATCTTTTCTGTCTGATGAGCTTGTGCACAAGCGAAACGGGCTAAAAAAGCCGTGAAAGCCCCAAAAGGAAATTGCGTTATTACTGATGCACTTCACAAGCAGGCGGCGCGGAGGCAAAAAATCCGATTTTGGCAAGATTTTGGGGCCATTTTCTGGCGATTTTGTGACTTGTTTGAAGTATTCGTATATGCCTCCGGTGACCTGTGACCGGTACGAAAAAATTCGTAAAATTTTAGGCCTATGACCTATGACATACGAATTGAATTAAATGGTACAGTATCTAGGCATTCTCTACTACCACTGTAGTATTTCGACCGTAAGTTCAGTCACGGGTCACAGACCTCCGTGAACTGAACCTATTTTTCAAATGTCACAGGTCACTGGAGGCCATGAACACTGTGACCATTGAAAGAAAAAAAGCTCGAAAAAGCGACTTTTTGAGAGCAAAAATTGCATTTTTCGCTCCCATGAAACTTTTCTGGTAATTGTGAGTGTTCCCGTTGTGTATCGAATCTTGCCAGCGAGTGAACATCGAAAATCCTTGTTCACTATTTGAAAAGAAGTACCTAAAGACGCAAACTAATGCTCCCACATTTCATCCCCGCCATAAGGACGAAGAGCTTTAGCGGCCCGCTTGGGACGACGAACGGCCACCGGCAAATCACTGGCTTCTACTACCAGTTCAGGATCTTCTGGGGCACCGTTCCGACATAAATTCCCCTCTTCGTCGATTTGAAAGGTGTTTGATTCCGAATCGTTTCTGAACCCAAACCGAATGCGAACCGAACCTCCATTCAACATTGAGGTTTGGAGAATTTATTTCATGTGGCAAAATACTCAGGTAATCAAAATTATCGGGTATACTGTGATTTTACACGAAACTAGACCAAAGGAGACTCGAAAATCCCTTGAAAATTTGCTGGCGGTTGATGTGAATCTGAGGTCAATATTTTGACCAATGAACTTGTCGGAATAGCGGTCACAGGTCACAGCGGCCGATGCCAGAACCCATCACTGGTGAACTTAATAGGTCACAGGTCACAGGCCATGAACTTACGGTCGAAATATTACAGCATCTCAACGCAAATCGTCAAAGAGCCTGCCGCTGCGGTTCCTTCCACATGCGCCTCACACAGCAGCGCACGCAGCGGGCGGCGAGGTAGCTCGGTTCCTTTACGTTCGATGACCGTTGAACGCCATGACCGGGGCGAAGCGAAGGTTACCGGTCCACCTTGTCTTGTTTGAATCCAATCATCATCAAGCGGCGCAGGTCGTTGAAGTGATCAATTACACTATTGCGGGATTTTCCGTTTTCCGAGTCCTTATTCTTCCTGTTCTCAGATCCGTCGCGCACCATGGCTGTGAGTGTCTCCAACTTGGGACCCTTTATCCGCGACAGATTTCTATCACCACAGTGCATCCCAGATTGCTATCATTTATCATGCACTTGTCGAGGCGCCCGAAATATTCTACACTGGAGTCCTCCACACTCGTGGCATGCTTTTGTCCTGGCAACACCACGGTCTGGACAAGGCAGGATAAATATATACTCAGCTAGGTCCCCTCTCGGAACGTCTGGTTTAAAGGGAATCGACACTGTCAGCAGTCTGCTCCCGCCCAGACTGATCTTCCGATAATGACACCTAAATTCATTGCTGCCATCTATCGAGAATAAAATGTGTTCCCGATCATGATGATCTCCTCCTAGTGGGCAAGTTAATAGTGGTAGTCCACCCTCATCCTTTCACTTCCTCCCATGTCGATTATGAAGACCCTTTCGACCGAAATTGCATCGTATCGGTTGGGATACGCTCCACAGCGCCGTGTGTGCCCGTGTTCCAAAGTATCCCTCCATTGACGTTGATTCAGCATATCCCTGGCGGTGGACGACTCCCATAGGTCTTTGTACCTTTATCTTGATTTCAGGGTTTCATCGCCGCGATAAATAGTACGTGTAGTATGTTCCCTCGCGCAGAGAATATGACGAGACGCACAGTCCCGCTTTCCGCGTACAAATTGGACCAGGAATTCACTTACCGCCCAAATGATACCCTTCCTCCGCTCCCTTTGAGCAATCTCATCCCCGAAATACTACAACATCCCGCCGACAGTTTCACCCCGCAGACCCTAACAGTCGGGGATAGGCTTATAGCGAACGATTCAGTTTTCAACTTTAGCATTGCGGGGGCATACAATAAACGCGATCGTTCAAAACCGGTCACGTCATTCTCATATTACAACAACCCGCTTTCCAGTGGCTGTGATGTAGCGAGTATGCAATTCCTGGTTCCATTTGCACAAGCGTCTAATACGTGGCTGAGACGAATATGACGGCTGAGGTTACAATAATAACTCCACAAAAACAATGGTTAACAAAGTTACTTGTACAAACTAACTTGGCCTTACAAAATTTACTTTACTTTACTTGTGGCAGACAAGTAAAGTAAAGTTCGCAAAAGTTACTTGTATGTAACTTAAGTAACTTGGACTGATGCCATCTGATGGCACAAGTTACTTTGTCTGATCTAACTTGGGCGGCTAAGTTAGCGGTAAGTAACTTCAAGTAACTTGAAGTAACAGTAAGTAAATGTGTAATTAGATGGAACTAAGTAATTTCAAGCCTTCTGGGCTCAGAACCTATGCCAATTTCCAATTTCCAACTGGGGCCAAGAGGAAATGCCGTGGCACTGCCGCACATATCCCAAGTTATGACTAAACATTAAAATTGGTGTTCCCTCGCACGGAATCGGGTTTCTGGGATGTAGAAATACTCGATGATGACTTGGAATCATTTAATCGAGTGCTACTGGTTGATATCATGGTATTTCTTAAATGTGTTTGGCACTGACTCACCTTTGGAATGCCCCAGATTGCAACTACTGCAAGTTCTGTTGAGTGAACTGAGTATTCTTACAGTTCAAGGATTTTGAGACATATTAAAACCTCTACTCAATATACAGTTCACTGCAGAACACTCCCTGAACATGCACGGCAGCGGCGTGTCAATGCCGCGGCAGTGTGCATCAATGCGTGGCTCTGCTGCCGCAACGCCGTCTCACTGCGCGTCACTGCTGTATCAGTGTCGTGGTACTACACTTTGTATTCAGAAGCCTAGGAATTTGTCGGGCTCAACTTTCAGTGTTTATACTTCGTTTTTGTGAGGTGAACTGAATGCTGTCAGATAACACTACAAAAACAATGGATTCTCTTCCAAATGATCTTGAGGAAACAAAGAGCAGATATTTTCCAGATTTGGCACAAGGTGTTAAAGAGAGGTGCAGTGCCGCGACACTGTTTGTGCTGCATCTGTTCTTCAGGTTCCCGTGGAAACCAAACAAGAATATGAATGAAGTGCAAAGTCTATCCGCATGGTACAGGTCTTCGACACCTTCGGGGCTCCAAAATTTAGAAGATCAGGGCCTCGGTCGGCCTAAACTAGGCTTTTATCCCTTTCATCATGTATTAATCCAATGCATCAGTATCTACACTTAAATTCAAGTAATAACCGTTCCATAAAAATGCAATTCAAAACCTTCTGATGGGATGGGGCAGTTGCCGTTTACGGGCGGCCGTCACACCCATAAATATGGCAGTGGTGCGTATCCCTAATAGTTGAACTTTAAATAAACAATGATGAAAGAGCTCATATACCAGTGAGCATGATGATTCCCTATGTTCAGAGTACTTTTGAGGTGTTTGGAAACATCTACTGGGGACCTTAGTTTGTCTTGTCAGAACCGTACAAGTGAGCTGTCAACAAGTTACTTTTGCCCAGCGTGGGAAAAGTACCGTAAAGTACCGTAAAGTTAGCCCCACCAAACCAAAGGGGCGATCAAAGTTAAAGTTAGCTGTCAAAAGTTACTTTATTCACTCTCCACAAAAACGACATCACTTTGCAACTGTCGGTGAGAGCACTAGTCTGCACTGTGCACTGCCTGCTACCATGTCCTAAGGAACACTTGCAGGTATTCGTCACTTGTCGTATTCCGACGATCTTTGAAATGTCCTGGACTGGGATGTGTGACCGCTGGGACGAGCTCTGGGATTGTTTTTACCCGCAGAGCTTTCATGATCAAAGCCCACGAGATTTTTTCCCCCAGGCTGCTTCGGATTTGGTTAATGTTGCCGCGACTTGGGCAAAACCGACTCCAAGTCGACTTGGAGGTGCCGACTTGAGCCGAGTCGAGTCAAGTCGAACGGCCGACTTGAGGTCAACTTGAGTGACCAAAGTCGGGTTATCAGTCAGGTGTTTCTTTTCGTACGAGAATGCGATTGGGGTGATGAAAAAAAATTCTGATTTTTTGTGATGGCATGACATATGACATGACAGTCTGTGTCAGGTAAAATCATTTTTCGCCTTTTGCATTTTTATGAGTGCTGGAGGTGTCAGAAGCAATTTGGAAAATTGCACCGACTAAGTCGACTTCAAGTGACTAAGTCGACTTGGTCAAGTCGACTTGGTTCAGAAGTCGACTCACCGAGTCACGACTCGACTTTTCGAGTCGCGGCAACATTAGATTTGGTAAGGGTTTTCCTGGTTATACTTCGTGCAAGGACTGACGCGGTGGTTTTATCAAGGCTGCTCTGTTCATGTGGTACCGTCGCAACCTCATCTTTGGCCGTTTACCATCACTCAACTTGTCACAAGGCAGAACTTTTCCATTCCGGCCCACCTCAGCAAGCTTCAGGTGGATGTTGAGCCCTGTTGTGATTGTGACCAACTGGAGTTGTTGTTTCCGCCCTCAGAACCGCCTTGTAGCTCGTCCCCTGCACGTTTAATGGTCACTCAAATTAATGTCGTCGTCAATGATTCCAGCTCCCACCGTGCCGACACGACTAGCCGCACGACTACAGACATCTTTGGGGGTCTGGACCCCCACACGCGGGTTATTTTGTAGATTTGTCTCTGTCGCTCTTGACCAAAATGTTCCAAAACATGTTCCAATCGTTCTACCATCTCATCCGTATGGAGCTGGGAATAATCCTCGAAAATCAGATCTACAGTTCACCGGCGATGTTCATGGACACTATCTCGGATGCCCCAAGTGTGGCTGGGATGAATTCTGCCGCCAACACCTCACGCAGCGCCAGAATGGATGAAGTTCTGATGGCCGAGTGGGCGAACACGGCACGGGACTTCAACGAAAGCGACCGTGTCCCAGTCATAAATTACCTCCGTCCCGTCCCACGTCTGAAGCCCCTGGGCGCCGCCGTTACGAGTATCTTTGTAGCGACTTTTGCCATGCTCTCCGCGCTGTGGACTGTGTTTTCCCTCGTCGCCGGTGCGTTTGCCAAGCTCCACGAGGGTACGTTTCATTCGTGTCGTTTTATCTAACTATGGCGTTGACCGTCCTTTCAATTCAAAGGTCGGCATGGTCCGAACCATGGTAATTCAGAATCGCGGTCTAGCGAGTCGGAGAACACAACTGCAATTATGAAAGGTGAGTCGGGTATCCAATTGAAATGTTGAGATCCTGACTCCGATTCAGAGTGGGATATGAGCGAGGACAGTCTCGTTCCGCCCAAGAAGAACGCTGATGCCTGTGACGATTATGTAAAATGGAACGTGCCGGAATCGCACGCGGCACAACTAGTTGGACTATCCGTCCCATTTGACATCAATCTCACAGCCAGCTCAGTGCCTGTTTCCGGTCCAAGTTACCCGGACAGCCACACTGACCACTGTAACGGGTGACCGGGCCGTTACAATGCCCCATGGCACACCCCTTTCAAGGGCCTAAGGCTTGAAGTTGAGAACAAAATCGGGGCAGATACGACTCTCCATAGCCCGCCTAGAGCGGTCATAAAAAAAAAAATGCAGACTGCTCGAAGAAGAGGATGACTGTGACGGAATGGAACTTCCTCGCCAGCCAACAGGTGCCTCGGACTCCTTGATTACAGGACCATTATTTTGACTTGATGTGTGTTAGCAACCACTACCCCAGAAGAAAAAGTTTCACTCTTGCCGCATCGTAGACAATCAGAGTGGTGTGAATCGTCTTCGCGATCGATTTTCCAAGGATTTCATACCTTCAGTCGGCAGGGAAATGCCAGGACTTGGTGATGGTGGGGAGAAATCAGAAATGGTCCGAGGCCTAATACTCGTATTACTCGTACTGTGTCATTTTGTAGGGAGGCAACCGTCACGGTCACGGACCCCCTGGTTGCGTTGCCTTTTTGAAGGCCTGTCACGGTAACGGGAACGTTGGTTGCTTAGAAAAATCGTGACATTGAAAAAAAATCTAAAAAATCCCCCCCAAAAATACATAAATTGTATGTCAATCTAATGTATTGTACATGAAATCCTAGTTCTATTGTTCTTGAATTCCTCCTTTGAAGCACCGTTGAGCTCACAATGATGCACCTCAAAGCGTTCGTTGCCCGTTTAGGCAACAGTCACGATCACGGTGGCTCCCGTTGCCTAAAAAATAGGCAACGGCCTTGTCACGGTGCTCTGGCTGTTGCCTCCCTACAAAATGACACAGTATCTTAAGCAGTTGCCCTGATTTTGTATGCACCTGTTTACGATCACCTCGATTTGACTTTTCTTCTTCACTTCTTCAGTCTAATTCCCAGTTCTAGAACTTTGGCTCCGACCTTATTGAATTTTTCCTGTGTTTTCAAGGTGTTTTCAAGGCTGGTCGCCATTTAACCCCCCCCATTATCGCCTCACCATCCTGAAGCACGCTTTCCGGCTCAATACGGTGCTTAACACCTAGATTCAATGTATCAATCAAACCCGCAAGATGTTCCATTTGGCATGGTTCAAGAATCCAAGTTCTCTGGATGCTCAACAGTTCTTGGGTTTCAAAACACTCAGCAGCCACCAGATCGCAGTTTGAATGAACCTGGCATTCTTGACATGATCTTCAAGATCTCTCAAGCCTTTCAAGTCGTACCGCAAGCTCTGGCGATTCTACGTTCAAGTCATTGAGAAACCATCTCAGACTCGATACTGCGTTAATTGCTCCCATGTATTCGCAGATACAAACCACTTCGAAGTTTATATTCTTGCTACCTACCTGCCTGCCTGCCGTTGGAGGTGCAAACTCACATTCCCGTCTGAACGAGAACACCGGTAAGTTATTAGCCAAGATTCATGCAGATTCTATTGACACTGATCACTCCTGCTTCTGAATGGAACAAATTTATTCTGCAAGGTAGATGTGTGTGTACATGTGTATCGACTCGATTGCTTGTTTTGTGCCTTACGTACAGCCAATTGATCCGTCGCTTCTCTCTAGCGAAATTAACTGTGTTTATTCCTGGAAGGTTTGAAGAAAAGTTTTGCGGAAGATTACAAAAGTTGCGAGTGCAACCCATCTTTCTCTTGCGAGCAACTCTCTAGCAGGCGGATTCTATAAATATCATGCAGGATGCCACGATTGCCCCGCAAATTGAGCGCCGTCATTATCTTTATCCTATCCTATACATCCTATACATGAAGGTACTCCGGATTTTTGATTGACAGAAAGTCAGATGAAAATTGTCGAGATGTTGGTGCCGGCTGTCGAGGTGTTGCTGCCGAGGCTCACGGTCTCGGAATCCGCCGTGTGCGGGTGAATCCCGAGGCGCCGCGCGCCGCTCGCCTAACGCTCGCGGCAGTGCGGCGCCGATGGCTCGGAATCCACCGTTCCGGGCGAACTCGGAATCCACTGTGTGCGGGCGCCGTGGCAAAGCCACGGGTGCCTACATCTTGTCTCTTTTGCGGGGAAGGGATCTAATCACGTATCTTTGGGGTGAAATCAGCATTGTATCTTGCGGCCAATTAAATGTACACTTAGACCGCCATAAACAAATGGGTGTTGCTGCAAATCATTTATAGACAACTGTCCGGACGTTGCCGAACGATACGCGCACGCTCACAACCACCATGACCGCCACGTACCTTGAAAGATTTGGCTCCATCCACGCCAACAGGTAAGCAATTCACCCATTGTGCTCTTGGTATTGGCGACGCATGTTTTCTGTATGTTAGGGCGGCTCATGGCTTCGCGGAATCGCGGGCTCTGTTACAACGTGGGAAGAATACGACAACCTCATAGGAAATCTCTCTATCGTAGACTAGTGGTACCTCTTAATAATTAAACGTGGATGGTCTGCACTTTCTCATAAGTAGTATTGATTATCCCTGCCCGACTCTAACATACAAAGTACCCCACCTAAATGTGGGCCGGCCCGGGGAAGTTCATCAAGTACGACACATCAGAGCTAAGCATGACAAGGCATGACACTTCGGAATGTGTCGCGCTCGCCAACAGACGTCGCACATTCGTCGCATCTGCTTCCATCGATTCTATCTGCCTCCCATCAAGATCCATCTGGGCCTGCCATCTTGCTGATCCTCCTCGAGGCTCGAAAGAGGCGGCATTATTGGGTGCGGAGCTCAAGGACTGAATCAGATTGCTGAATTCTCCGAAGAGAGATTAGGATGTAATTCAGACTAGCTCGGAGGGTACAATTCCTCAAAATTAGCCAGAACACGGAGAAGAATTTACAAGTTTTGGCTGGAAAACCGGCCTCTAAACTGTGTTCTCTTCTTTTTACATCCTACACTAAACTACTTACGATATGCGTACAAGAAACCGTCGAAACCCTTTTCGCCAACCGTATGGATTGTCGTGGCTTCAACCTCGATGTCGTCCTTTATATATCGCAAGAGTTCACGGACACCTTCGATATAGGGATGTGTGACGTGTGGCTCTCCCGGCCCACCACTTTGCCCGACATTGTCGACCATCTATTCAAATGATAGCGTAAGTAACTTTCCCTTACTTGGGTGCAATCTGAATGGACGCACAATGACGCCCCCCTTTGCGTACGAGCCGCTTGGCTTCGATAAAATAATTGGTGTTGTTTGCCTTATCAGCATCGATGAAGATAAAGTCGAACGGCGTTTCGGGTTGCATGGTTTGCATGGACGAGAGCGCAGGACCCGCGATAACTTTGACTTTCGATGAAAGACCTGCGTTTTCGACATTCTCCTCGATCGCCTAGACGAGAGGATCAACGACACTCATCATCGGAGAAATGGTGGTGGACACCAATATTACCTTGACAAGGAACGGGTCCAGCTCTAGAGATACAACTTCACCGTCATCGGGGAGAGCACGGGCCATCCATATCGCGGAGTATCTGAGATATACCATCAGAAACTGTGAGAGTTTCATTTATATGTTGATAAACTCACCCTGCCAGACTACCAACCTCCAAAACGCGTTTCGCGCCCAGGGATAACAGGAGCAGGTTGAGGAACTTGCCATGCGCTGGGCTGACAGAAAATTCGTATGCGATTCCTTTCTCCTTTGCACTTTTCGCTACGGCTTCGAGAACAGCGTCCGGCTCGATGAGAAACGAGTTGTGGTACTCGTCTGAGCGGGCCCAAACCTCATAAGCTTCGGGCGAAAAGACTGGATTGTCCATCAAGATAAGGAATTTGGGGATTGAAGTTTGGCTGAAGAGCAAGGCGCGATATCACCTTCAATTTATATTGTTGTGATGAGTCCGTAATAGATAAGCAGAACTCTGTTGGCCTCGGAATCGTCAACTCGGATGAGGTAAGGTAAATTTGTAAGAGCATGGCAGATCAAATGTACATGCCCCTTGCATTGCACCTGCTTTAATATCGTTCTATCATTTTATGACACTTACGATACTGATTATTACATGTGTACACAACTTTCGCCCCACTATCATTCACCTCCGACACCACTGCCTATACTGAACCTAGATGTATGACAAGATCTCAACTACAGTCAACAAAGCAGAAAACCTACCGCGGGAGAATCAATAAAATAGTTCTAGCATGAAGATTTGGCGGCTTACGAGCAACGGCGGGGTACACGCGACACCAGTGATCCAGACTGAGGCCGTTGAGTTAGAAGCGAGCAGGAATCTGATTTCAAGCCGACCTCGGGTGGCGTGTCCCGAATTGTACCAACCTGCCTATGGCAAAGTGCTTGCCACAATTTTTGCCATTTGTAGGCAGGCTGGTAACAAGCCTATTGATCAACCTCGAGGCGGGTTAAGGAATGCAGACTCCCAGGAGGGTCTGTCATGACCTTCTACTCGTGTAAGGGCGAGTTCACTCTGAAGAATGATTGACATGAGAGGAAAGCGAGCAGAGTATAACGAGCGTGTTCGCGCTGCAGAAATTCCTAAGGAACTACACTGCTTTTCATCCAGGACCAAAACAATTCTTGTTGAGCTTCAGCATGGTTTGTTTTGACACAGCAGGCTTGAGCGTTCAGTTGAATTTGGTTGAACTGATTTTCAGTTGCAAACTGTCAATACTGTTCACTTGAGTTGCACTATGAACTGCGGAGATTTTGTGAGCGCATCTAAAGAGACGTGTGATAGGCCGGAATCGCGGATCAGCGGCACCTGTGCCAAATGCAAGCCCTCGACTTGCTCAGTCTACATAACATCAAAGCAGGACTCGAAACTTCCAAATTTGGATGCCTCAGGCGGCTCTAAATATTGTTTTACCGCATCTGAAGCCAGCAATCTGTCAAATCAACTTCGTGCCATAATCCTCTCGGGCACTTCACAGGTTGTCTGGAATTTGGTGTCAATCCTATCCACGCATGTGCCATGACACGCACACAGTATCAAATACCTGTCGACACGGTCGCAACGGGTTCGACGTGTGGAACGGGGACGCGAAACAGTGCATTCCGTGGAGTTGCAGGCACAGGGTCTGCCTTCCCCTGTAGGCAGAACTAGACTGAACTCGCAGGTAAATCAGCCATATCACCATGGCTCGAGCTCTATTTCTGTTCCAACAGCCATTAAAACATCCGTGGTGCAACCAGGGAATGTGGGATTGCAGTTATATTTAGTGCCACAGACCACAGCTGTCAATTTTCGGTGCACTCAGCCAACTTACGGCAATCGACACGCATGCTCCCGGGTGTAAAGGCAGAGCGATCAATTAATAAAATATTGGCTATGTGGGAACATGGCAACTGGTGAAAAGCAATATTAGCTACATGAGTACCTGGCAACAGCGACACAATGCACAGGGACCAAGAAAGGGAGGCCTGAGTAGACCTCTGTAGGCAGACGGTAGGCCAAAGTAGGCCCAATTTGGCCTACATGCCATAGGCAGACTCTGCCTAAGTACTGGGGTCGGTCGACGTAGACTGAGGTCCACTCACGTAAACCGGCTTTTGCCTGCCGGGGCTCGGAATGCAGTAAAAGCAAAAACGGATCAGTCAGCTAAACTACCGAACAGGCTCCACATTGTACAGTAATCAATAATTCCACCTGTACAACCAAGTACAGGATGTTTGCAGCAGACAAGCATGCAAACTGTCTGATCCCGTGAAGTGCCCCGTCAGAAATCCCGTCGACGGACGAATAGCACCGCTGGTGCACCGCGCCGGCTGTACGATTTTTGGTTCCCGCACCCTCCTTCACTTACGGCTTCTGGACGATTGGTTAGGATCCAAGTTTTTATTTCTGCACCTTACCAAGAATGCGTACAATTGGTCAGAAGTTGAACATTTCGTTCACAGAGTCCAGAGATTTTCAGATTTAACTAAGTAATTCATGATATCCATTCAAGTGGTAAAGCTCATGGGCTACAGGCCAGAAAATTACAACATGATCCAAACCGGTCGGGCAGATTGTACACTTGCAGGTACATTTCGCAGCTGAAGATCAAGCTGACAAAATCGTGACGCGAACAGGAACTTGAATACCCTCCTTTTCGCGCCCATGGACTCGTGGCTCAATTGTGATTCCCATCTGCCAATCAATCGGTTCAGAGATTGGGTCGAATGAGAACGCGAGCAATAACACGGAAAGGATGAGCTCTTGGGGGGGAAACGCAAAGCAAGGGATCAGCAAAATGAAGGAGGCAAACGAACAAGACTGAATACCCACTCATTTCGAGAATGGCGAAGATGCGGCCGCTGAGGAGAGAAGTCAGACACTGGCCAAAACAAGAAAAGGAGAAATTTTACGGGCAGACTTTTGCACCGCTCAAGAACGTCATCCTATATGTACCGTAACTGAGCTTAAAGTCCGGAAAGACAATACAAGCACTTACATGCCCGAATACGCTCCAGGAAATTTGGCCTCGAGCTGCGCACGATTCAACCATCTCTCTGGTTTGAATTCTGCTGCGTCTGGGCCCCAGATTGCCGTCGAACAGTTTGCTGCGCCCATTCCAATGTACACTGCGGTTCCCTGTTCGATGAGCAGCTCTTTGATTTCCTCGCCAGTGGTTGCGGATCGGATCGGATATGTGAGAGGTACCACGACATCTTTGGCCGTTCTATGTGAGGTGAAAGGTTAACAATAGCCGCCAGGGGGAGGGAGGGCGAAACACACTGTCTCCAAACGAAAGTTACCGGGGAATACACACGCAGCATCTCCCTCACAACCGCGTCGAGAAGTGGAAGCCTCTCGATTTCGACATAGTCCAAGTCCTCTCCCGGTGCCTTCTTCTACACGGTCCGTTAGAAATGATGAGGAATAGGGTTGGAAACGACACTCGCAGCCTTGGCCTCTTGCAACTCCGCTCGCAGTTTTTGTTGCAGGTCACTGTCCTCCGCAACGATAGTGAGGAACCGGGCAAGAGAGGAGGACGTCGTCTCTTGGCCGCCGTGAACAATGGAGCTAAAACGAATGAGGATTATCCATCTTCAACAAATGTCATCGCATACCTCATGTTCGCGAGCACAACATCGTCGGTCATCTTATCTACCTCCTCAGCGTCCCAGTTTGCCTGAACTACGAAATTCAATCATTAATTGAACGCCAGAGATCAAGCGCAAAAATGTCCTTACTCATAGAAGACATAATATCCTTTCCTCCGGCAGGGGTTTCGACCAGAGCAGCGGGACCACCTTCCTCTAAAACTTTCCGACGAGCCTTGTAAAGCATTAGGTATACAGAACGCATAACATAGATAGCGGCTCTGAACTGAAATGATGTTATTCAAGGCGGAGTTGACAGCAACAATCGAAACTTACTTTGGCCACCGTCGGCCAGAAAAATGCAGCCATGGATGCAAAGGTTCGCCGCAGCCACACGGGTTTCATTTTCCTCCATGACTCGAGGAATGGTAGAAACAGAAATAACCTGCCTCCCAACGGTCTATCAAATAGTCAGGAACAATGCGGATAAATCGAAATAAGGATGGGGTTCACAAGACCGTCGTGATTGCGCCATGGAATTCCTCGAAGGTTTTACTGCTGTCGTCAAAGGAATTGAATGTATGGCCAATACCGGCGGTCGCCACGATCTCCAGAGCAGCACGCGTCAAGTAGTTGAGCATCTCTACCACTTGTCCAGGCGGCTTTCCGGCTACAGCGGCGGTCAGTTCTGATTGCAGCTGAGCAATGTTAGTGAAATATCTTTTTTGTAAGAATTATGTTTTGTATGATCGTACCTGGCGAGTGACTTTATAGAACAGAGGTGTTAATTTCGAGACGCGGCTGGCTGTAAACAGTGCGTCCATGTGCTTGCGCTGTTTCTTGTGCTCGCGACCTGGCAGTACTCCGTCAGGCCACTGTGCAGAGGGAAGTGAAAAACACATTAAATAAACCTTTGACGGAGGCAACACCGTCGCCGCAATGAATGACGCCGAATAATCTGCCCTCAAGGTTAAACGGTGGAGTAGTAATGATGTAACTTAACGACAAACATACCCTGCAAACTCTGTAGACTCCGGGAACCAATTCTGCTGTTTGATGAGAATGGAATTCAATGCTGCTGGGTCCGTGATATAAAGCGCATCGGTCTAGGAGCCGGAATAATCTGTTAATGTTGTCTTTTATGTGCTTCACCGCTCCTAAACACACCATGAATAATCCGCCCTTCAGGCGTGCGACGTGACCATACTTCTCCGGCATGTTGTAGTGCCAGCTGAGCCCATCAGGATTATGAAGATCCAGAAGGTATCCTAGGAAGAGTAAAATATATTTTATTTTAAACTTGAAGAGGCTACGAGCGGCGTACCTGCAACGCTGCTGGGGTCGGGACCAGGGATGAAGGCATATGGTTTCCTGGTCCGCATCCATCTCTGGAAGTAGGAGATTGCGATCGCCGCAACGATACCCACGAGGGCCACAGTCGTTAGCGGCGTCGTTACAGAGGCACAAGAGAGAGACATCGATATCGTTGCTCAGGATACGTACAGATACGAAAGGCTCAGACCGCTTCGTGAAGCTATGTCGATAAGTAGGCAGGTAATTCTCCATATAGGATGTCTCGACTAACGCGTCGGAAGAAAATTTCCGGACATCCGAATAATTTCTAGGAGGTATGGCAGATCTGGGGTCGAAACAAAAGTCTTCCCTGACGAGGGATAGTCCGCAGTCAGTGGCTGGTGCTTCACGCTGAACACGGACCATGAATGTTCAGGAGAAGTTCTGTGGGTAACGACCAAACCAAACCGGGATAGCACTTACCACTTTGATATGAAATCCTCCATCGTGCTGAATTTGACGCCGAGAGCCACAAAAGCGGGGCGAACGGGATGTCGTGTCGGTGTATTTCAGGAACTATAATTGCAATAGCGTACTTCTTAGATCTGAAATTTGGAATAGTGACGGACAAACGGACGGACCATCTCCTCGGTATCAGAGGGGTGTGAAAAATGTCCCAACCTAATCACTACGATGGCCCTGATGCTTCAAGTTTCGAGCGCGCAGTGGCCACAACCTTGTACACCTCAGACGGAAAACCGCGATTGAGTCGTTCGAGTCAAGCAAATATCGATCGTGCAAACGCCGCCCATCCGCAAACCCTTCGTCGAAAGATACCCTCTACGTAGTGTTACGTAGTGTTACGTAGTGCTACGTAATTCTACAGGAACTACGGTAACTACGGTAACTACATAGAGGTTGCCCTTTGGCTCAGGGTTTGCTGATGCCGGTGAATTGATCATCACCGGCTCTTGGAAAGTGCACGCATCGGTCCGAACCTCCGAACAGTTGATTAAACTCGGTTGAAGCCACTTGGCGTTCATCGGCCAATACAGCCGTTTTCAGAAAAGAATGCCCTTTTTGATGGGGTGATGCACACTAGATTTTGCTTACCCTTGTTTGACCCCGAGTTAGTTTTCCGCTCCACCTGGTGATCGCCTGTTCACTGCTCCACCCAACCATTAATTTAATCTGCGTGTCTATGTAAATACACGGGATGTAGATTGGGAGATACTACCGCATATCTCCATAAGTGGAGCGGAAGACAGACGCGTACAAATAAGGGTAAGTAAAATCTAGTGTGCATCGCCCCATCAAAAAAGGCATTCTTTTCTGAAAACGGCTGTAGTTGTCGGACCGCCCAAACCCCTGACGCGCATCTCATAAGACTCGCTCCGATGTCGCGATCAGCTTGATTTCTACAAGCCATCGATGGGGGGTGCGGAATACGGCACCCTCTACGCTCCAGTATTTCCACCTCAGTACCCTCATTCTGGTCCTTGCCGTTGGACGGCCACCGCCCCAGGCATGTGGATATGGCGGCTTTTCTCCCTGGTGATCGCCGCAATTCGTGTCGGTATCTTACCTGCTGCTTTCCTCAACTTTGACACCCCCTTTGAAAAGACAGGCCTTGGAAATGCAATAGGCATGATCGTCTTCGGGTCTTTTCCTATGTACTTTTTAACCCGCCTCATTCTCATCCTCCTCCAATTCGCAACGTGACGAGGGCTCCCCCCATCTGCGTTTGTGGACATTAATTGGAGTCCCTGCATTCCGCACATCTAGAACCCTTCCCCTGGACAAATAGTTTTCTTATATTCCTGTTGCTCTATTTACTCTACATCACCAAATTGTGTATGACCTGTCAGTCAGATAACATGATTATCCACTAGACATATCCAACACCCTCCCTGCGAACAAATCTTATTCTTTTCTTTTTGTGTAATAGTACTAAACATCGAATTCAAAACACGATCGATTGAATTTAACGATGGTCGTGAGTTCTGATTTGATGACCTGGGTGTATAGTAGGTTAGCCCAACCCAAGGCCTGTCGATGGGAGCGAGATAGTAGTAAGGAGGACGCCGCTGGTTAATTGTTTACCCGAAGAAGGCAAAGTTCCTGTGCAATATTCTTTACATTTGTTTTTTCAAATGCGGAATGGGATGCATTGAACTTGAAAAGTTACAACTACTAATAAAACGATAAAAATATGTAGCGGATGAGTAAATGTATATTTTGATCGCCATATTGCTTGTAAGGGATACGCGCCGGCTGCATCAGGACCAACACGTGATCGTGTCCAACCTTGACGCGCTGCGGCGCTTGTTCCCTTTTTGGCTTCGACAAATGAACATTTACTTATAGTACAAGGTAGATTAGTATTTAGAACAAGGACACTTTAATTACAAGGACAGTAGAAATACTATTTAGATAGACTGTGTGTAGGTAGTTCTTCAGTTTTCTGGAATCCAACACCTCACCCACTCAGCTTGTGTGAACTACTTGGCTTCTGGACGACTCTAGCGGGGTCCTTACCTCATATTATTGGCGGATCTTACATTGCTTTGGGACTTGGCTCAGCAAATAGAAAAATTCTGGGTTTCTGGGTTTCTGCTTGATGACACATAGCTTGGTCCACTATTATTCTAGAGCAGGGGAAGAGAGCTGAGGGGAATGAACACACAAGAAAAATGCCCAGAATTTTGTCATACAGCTCGTTTTCCTTCCTCTTCTCAGCTTTTGGGAAAGGTGTTAGAAGAAGGACATAATTGGACTGTCTCACTTGCCTTCCATTTGATCTCCGTTCAAATCGTTTTGATTGATTCCCTGGCTGTGGGGCCAAAAGATTGACCACAGTTTCCGTGACTAGAATAGCCATCAGCATACTGAATTAAACAAGACATAAACCCCACCTTCTTTGTTACACATCTCAGGGTGGTGAGGAGAAGGCTCTGCAACTGAAGACGACTCAGGGCCTTCCATTCAAACTTCCCCGGCAAAAACAACAAACCTAAGGGATTGCTGTTTGCTTGAACTAAGGCTGGCGGTGCAAGGGGGCCATCCACCCCCATCATGTGCTCCTTGCGATAAAAAACAAAAGGGTGTCTGCAAAGGATGATGAGGTGCGAATCAAATGCTCGGCCCGAATTGTGGGTGGTATGCAGGGTATTGAGTATTTGGGGCAGTGCCAATGCGAGAGGTAAGGAAAACTTGACTGTATTATAATACCCAGATGGATGATGAAGATTCCGAAAATGGTTCTGATGTGGTAGATTAGATTTTGATAGTGAATAGCTGATGCCACCCAGCGTGACTGCGATGCGTCCCATTGCTACATCATTGGATTGATAGCAACTTTTGACCTTGATCCTGGCCAATATAAGCCAATTCCTCATGGATAAATCTAAGATGTTGCACCAACCCTCATTCAGACCTATATTTTTGATCAGCTGACTCAGTTTTAGTAGAAACTGCCACATGTCAGTGCATAATTCAGCAAAAAATTTAGCCATCCCATTACTAGGTACAATACACTGGTTGAACATTTCAAGTTTTTCAGTGAAAATTTTGGTGAAAAATGTTTTGAATTTTACAGCAATTTTTCAGTGAAAAACCAAGTGAAAAACTTGAAACTTTTTAATGACATTTTTGAGCTTCAAAATTTTTTCACAACTTTTTCAGAAATTTTTCACAAGGTTCAAAAAATTCACAAAAATGTTTCAAGTTTTTCACCTGGTTTTTCACTGAAAAATTGCTGTAAAATTCAAAACATTTTTCACCAAAATTTTCAATGAAAAACTTGAAATGTTCAACCAGTGATACTGTATATCAAAGTTGTAGTTGCCCTGAATGTCGCAGGTTATGTGTGCATAGCAAAGTAAGTCAAAGGTTGCTGGACTCACTGCATTCAACACCTAGTTAGCCAAAACGTCACCTCGCCGGAGTTAGCCGGGCCAGACGTAGCCACGTGTCGGCTAGCTGACGCCAGCCGATCACGCCAGAACTCGCCACATCTTGGCCACAGCACGCTGTACCTGGCAACAGCTCGCCGCAGCTGGCAACTGCTAGACAAAAGCTAGCCCAGCTATCCAATGCATTTATCCCTGGACTCCGTGCTGTTTCTCGAACTGCCGGCAGAGACACCATGCGATGAGCTTGATATGTCGGGAAAGAGAGATTTGAATGATTGAAAATGGCGTGGATAAGTATGGATGGACCCGAAAGTATGAAGAAGAAGAAAAAAAGCAGCCATTTCAATTGGCTTAAGCAAATAGTGCTGGGAGGGTCCGGTTCAGGAATCGGTTCAAACCTGAACCGGACCGAACTGAACGCCGAGTTCAGGTTCAAGGTTCAACATTTGCTTGAACTGAACACGGCATTCAGGTTTGGCGTTCAGGCGGTGAGGGTCACGTTTGAACCGAATTGAATGCTGAACCTGAAAATTGAACAATTGGCTGAGTTTTCCACAATTTTAGACAATTTCTGGCTACATTTCGGCCAGACGTGTTGGCAGGAGGTGCTACTCACCTCCACAAACATATCTGCCATCTCATGGAAAAGAATTAGGCCAAATCTTGAGTGCTTCAAGTAACATTGGGCACGTGTCAACCTGACAAAGAACCTTGGTAAGTGTATTGTGGTCCATGTACACCCATGGAGGACATTGATGCATGCTACAGCCTTTATGGTTCTTTCCATTCATCAAAAAAATCGCATCCCTGGTCATTTTTTACCTAACTCTGCGTCGCCGAGAAGGCCGAAATTGGCCAGGTTCCAACGCGTTCAAACGTGAAACAGAACCTGAACCTGCATTCAGGTTCGAGGTTCAGCACTGATCTGAACCGAACGCTGGGTTCGAGTTCGGCATTCAGAGCGAAGTGCCCTGGACCTGAACCGAACTGAACCTTCCCAGCACTATAAGCAAAGAAACAGAGAGACAAGTGACCTAGGGAAACAGGACAGCAGGATAGCCATGGTTTGGCAAGCTTCAGGATGGTCGTCTTCCCAGCACCAGAGGAAGTTTGGGTGAGCTGTCGGAGATCTGTGAGCTTGGGATTATGGTCGGAGACTCAAGGCGGGGTGTTATTAGTTGCGACTATGTACATAGTCACGTTGCATGTAAGTATTATGGTGTGCAAATACAGTGGTTTGGCAGTACAAATCTGTTTTAAGAACTTGCATTTACCCACATTCTGTGTCAAATGCTTGAAAATAGAGACTTTGCAGTGAGCCATTGGTAGCCACCCAGTGGCTCCCAAGGCATGTGGTACTGAGTGGCTCCACCAGTGCAATGCGGGGACAACGTCATCTGGTGGCTGACCCAATCTTGTCTGGTGGCAGTTGGTGGCTCATTTTGAGTGGGGTGCACCACCAGGATCACATGCCTTGTGAGCCACCGGGTGGCTACCGATGGCTTACCGCAAAGTCTCTAATGGCTGACAATTGTTTAACAATTGTCAAGAAATTGTACAATTTTTTAGGCACTGAATAATTCTGCCAATCTCACCATTTTGAACATTTTCTACAAAGAACTTGTAACCTCTGTTTGAACTTAGCAACAAATTCCAATGGGGATTTTCCTGATGGATAGCGTGGGGAAGTCCGAACTCGCATTTCCTGTGAAAGAGAATTGTGTTTGCCCAGTGTCAGAGTGCCGATACCGCCCCGTTGTCTGTGATAGGCGTTTCGTCCCCTGTCCCATCCCATAGGACTTCCTAAAATCTGCATAACAGGACAGGTTTACCCGTTGCACGTCCATCAAAATAACAGCCGTGCCCATGATGGGCACAGCGCACATCCCTATTCAATGTGTTTCATGCACATACACAAATGCTTGAGTTGGATACTCTTCACCAAAATGATTAGCAGCGCTCCGAGCAGATGTCTACTGGACTAATTGTTTCCTTGGAGCGGGAAAAACCAAGCAACTGAGCGTGATTTTTGTGGTCATGGAGAGAGATTGTAAAAGTTGATCTCTTAGATATCAACAAATATTGCGCGAATGATAAGGTTGATTCTGTCCAGGAAATACATCACAGATGTGTGGGCGAAGAAAAAAGTAAGGTTGACTTGGCTAGCGCCTATTGGAATCGTTGCCATTTGACTGATCAATTGGTTAGCACAGTTGCATATATGTCCTCGACGTTCTCAAATTACATTCTGGTTGTTCTGTTCAGGTTTTCAGTGTCAATCAAATGCATGTCCGCGATTTTTGATTAACTCACGACAATACTGCTCCAGTCCGACCCAATCTAGTTCTTTTAAGTTTTTTCCAGTGTTAACCAAAAGAATATCCACTATTTTATTTAACTCACGATGATAGTGTTCTGACTCTGAGAGTTGCACCCATTCTCATCGTTCTTCTGTTCAGTTTTTTGAGTGTCAACCGAATAAATAGATAGGTTGCGCATGGGTCACTGGGGCCACCTAGCGACTCTCGGACCATGCGCAAAAAATATCAGGCAAGTGGCTCCAAAAGGCCACTGGCATCATATTTTGGCAGTGGAGCCACCCGTTTGCACATGGTTCGAGAGCTACTGAGTGGCTCCAGTGGCTCTCGCGCAACCTGTCTAATGTCTGCGATTCTGTTTAACTCACGTCGCTCTGTTCAGTCCGTTCAGTTTCAACTGAATAAATGTCCGCGATTTTGGTTAACTCACAAAGTTGCACCCATTCCCGATGTTAGTCTGTTTAATTTTACATTATCAACCAAATGAATGTCCTCAATTTTCGGTCAACTCACGATAACAGTGGACCCATCCACGTTGTTGTTCTGTTCAATTTTTTCAGCGTCAAGCAAAAGAATGTCCGCTATTTTGGTTAACTCACGGTAATCGATTTGGACCCATCCTCGTTGTTGTTCTGTTCAATATTTTCAGCGTCAACCAAAAGAATGTCCGCTATTCTGGTTAACTCATAGTAATCGAGTTGGAACCACCCACGTTGTTGTTGTTCTGTTCAATTTTTTCAGCATCGACCAAAGGAATGTCCGCTATTCTCGTCAACTCACGGTAATCGAGCTAGACCCACCCACGTTGTGTTGTTCTGTTCAATTTTTTCAGTGTCAACCAAAGAATGTCCGCTATTTTGGTTAACTCACAGTAATAGAGTTGAACCCATCCCCGTTGTTGTTCTGTTCAATTTTTTTAGCGTTGACCAAAAGAATGTCTGCTATTTTGGTTAACTCACAATAATAGAGTTGGACTCATCATTAGGGGAATTCACGCTAGGCAATTAGGCTCCATTCGGCTGCGCATTACTTAGCGACACTTAGCAAAACATCGTTACTTAGCTCCCTGCCGGCTGTCCGAGAAATCTCCGAGGGGACCTCCACAGTCAGCATGTGATGCGCCTGGACCACTCTAGACCGCTGAGCAGCCAATGGGATGCAGGTTGCCATAGTATTTGATGGGCGTGCAAATCCTCTGATATCCTGCGGCAAAGGCCGAAGTGCTCATAAGTGTCAGTTGCTGCTAAGTAACGCTAAGTAATGCCTGCCGAATGGAGCCTTAATTTCTTTGTTGGAGACAAAGATATTCCAGTGATGGGATGAATAAAATCATTGTTGGATGAATATATCCATGATCACCCCATTTTCTTTCTACTGAATATATTTCATTTGCCTTATGAAAACAATCAATATTTTTCTCCAACAACGTGTTTATTCCACCAATGAGATTTAATCTCGTTGGTGGAATTTCTTTTGTTGGAGAAAATACTCATCCCATCAGTTGAGTATTTTCGTCTCCAACAGGAAATTAATTGCCTAGCATGAATTCCCCTATTGTTGCTCTGTTCAATTTTTTCAGAGTCAACCAAAAGAATGTCTGCTATTTTGGTTGACTCACAATAATGGTGTTCGCACACCCATTGTTTTTCTGTTCAGTTTTTTTTTGATGTCAACTGAATAAATGTCCGCAATGTTGGTTAACTCACGTTTTCCACGATAACCCCATTCTGTCAATTTTTTCAGTGTTAACTGAATAAATGTCCGCGATTTGGCTACTCACAATAATAGTGCACATAGACCCATCCCCGTTGTTGTTGTTCTGTTCAATGTTTCAGCGTCGACCGAAAGAATGTCCGCTATTTTGGTGAACTCACAATAATAGAGGTGCCAGACCCATCCACGTTGTTGTTCTGTTCAAATTTTTTCAGTCTCAACCAAAAGAATGTCCGCTATTTTGGTTAAGTCACAGTAATAGAGCTGGACCCATCGTTGTTGTTCTGTTCATTTTTTTCAGCATCAACCAAAAGAATCTGAATGTCTACTATACTGGTTAACTCACGATAATGGTGCTCGAGTTAGACCCATCCTGGATGTTGTGCTGTCCAATTTTTCTCAGTGTCAACCCAATGAATTCCCGCAATTTTTGGTTAACTCACGGCCTTCGCCCGAGCCTTCACGAATGGCTGTCAGCGTTATATTAACCGACTCAAGGACCAAGTTCCCCCTACCACGATCACATCACGGGCCTAGCGCATGAATTTGAGCTCAAAGCGATATATTGGAAGGGTGAAAATAGTGAACTCACCGCCAGCGACGAATACAAACCGTGGGGGGCTGCCACAACCGATCCAGCGAGGAGGGCAAGAAGAGGAAGAACGGCGACGTGGACCAACAATGTAGTTAATCAAAAGAGAAACGGTGCGATTGAAGGAGATTAAGGTGAGTGGAGGTAGGATGGACTAGCCAAGGACAAGCTTGCTTGAGCGAAGTAAAAAAATCGATCTGAGGTCGATGTGAGATGAAAGAACTAAACCAAGAGCGCAATGGGGCCATAAGTCTCCTTGCCCCGATTTTATTTACCCTGGAGATAAAACGTGTCCGCTATCCTGGTCTACCCATCGCTCGCAGAGCGGGATGGAGTCTGCCAAGCAATGTTTATTTTGTATGTGTTCTCCTTGCCTACCTCCCACACTCGTGGGGGGTTGACCTGGGTCAACCCCAATAGGCTCCAGTGCAAGGAACTTAAAATAACAGGATCTGTTCAGCTGAGCGAGAATTCCGATTTTTCTGGTCACCGCACTGCCTCAAACTTTATCTTTTTTAAAATTGTATTCGGTGTTCGGCGACCTCCCCTGCAACAGTTGGACTGGTCGATTTTTCGACCGGCTTACATTAGCATAGTGCTCTGTATATCCTCCTCAGTCCTCACGGCGTACACAGCATTAGAAAATCATAAGAGAAGATCAACCATAAAAGGAATTCCAGAAGATGGACCTGATCATCAACGAGAAGCGTTCAAACAATGACAAACGGTATCATGCACTTCAGATTATCACCCGCGTTCTAACACTAACGACCAGACTGAATACCGAAGGCATTAGTGATTGGTGTCCACAGAATTTGAGGCTCTCAATGGCTGTCATCTTCAAACAATGGCAAACCGGTATCATCCCCTTCAGATCATCACCCGCGTTCTATATATAATATATACGCCGAGGACCATACTGAATTCGAAACGCCGTGATTGACGTCCACGGAAATCGCTCTCAATGGCTGTCTCCTATTTGAGTACTGGCCTTGCTGTCATTCGGCCTTCATGATGCCTTCATATGTGTAAATTATCTAGCGCGTCGTTGTGATGGTGCTCCCCACGTAAGGAACACCGGCGAGGCCGCCCAGCAGCGGAAACTGGTCGAGAAGTCGAGCTTATCTCATTACTGCTTCCAGATGGCAACGGCCTTTGAGGCCGTTGGACTCCCCGACCGGCTTGCCCACCTAGCCAATACACATGTATATGTGTATCGGCAAGGCATCTCACATTCAACGCCCGCAAGATTGAATGTGCCACATGCAAATGCTGATTGACCTAAAGTTTCTCAGGCCGGGGAGAGCTGTAATTCCGGAAAATCCGGAAAATCTGTACTACAAATAGATTTCAAACTCAGATTTGACTATGTAATATATAGAAAGAGTGCGCTGGGGCGAGCACAGCCTTTGAGGCCAATTGGGCTCCCCGACCGGCTTGCCCGCCTAGCCAATACACATGTATATGTGTATCGGCAAGGCATCTCACATTCTGTAATGGATGGAGCTTCCGTCTGCACCCGAACTGCGGCGTGTCAGATATTCAACGCCCGCACTACAGACACGGCGGACGTTGTTCTGTTCTGGATCATTTCTTGAGTTCCATTCTTAGTTTACGAAAGGGTTCTCTTTTTTAGGTACAAGGACAATGATTACAATCTTACTTCAGTATTTACAAGAGCGCTGGGGGCGCTTCGTGCGCCCCCAGCACTTTGTCTGAACGTCGTGGTACTACGTGGCCCACGTCTAACGGCGGCGAAACTCGGTGATGTCCTGTTGGAGTTTAAAGGCTTCAGACACGGTAATTCTACAAAGAGTTAGAGACAGACGGTAATTAGAAGTTTCTTTAGCTTTCTTGAATCATATACTTCATCCACTGATCTCGGACTGAACATTATCTATTCTTGAAGGTTCTTGGGGGTCAGATCGACTTCAGGCGACACGGACCTTAAACATTCAAAACAGAATGCCCAAATGCCGACAAACGAGGCTGACTATGAAAGCTGGCTCAGGCCCGTCATTGGCGTCACGGCACAAAGCGTAGAATCTTGCCTGAGATTTTGGGACTTTTATTGGGGGGACATGCTTGCATTGGTACACCGCGAGAAGACATACCAGCCCGGCCTTACTACCATTCGATCAGACGAGATTCAGTCGCCGGCGATTATGCACAGAATCAGTTTGAGGAGCTCAAACGCTTGAGATTACGAACAATACCCGCTGGGACGAGCGCGAATGGCACATGGCTGTACCGTCTGCTTTCCGCCTGCTATTTGCCATCAGCAAGTCCCCCTCAGGGCTCCGAACGATCGGATTTCAGTTGCGCACGGGTTACGATTATGTATTGATTATGTGGGAATCATTTTTACTGCCTATATATCTCTAAATCCTTCCTATGTGGTTCTCTGGACCTTAATCCGGAGTGTGAACGTAGTCTATACGTTGCAGGGCCCGGTATATCGCTCACACTGCACAGAAGTTAAGACCGTATACAAAATGAAAATGATTTATGTATCAGAGCTGGGACAGTTTCTTCCCGATCACCCAACAAAAATGCTATTTTTTTGTTTTTGTTTGGAGCATTTGGGATAATAAAAGTCAATCTGCAGAAGCACTCCCTGCGCTTGTGTTGCTGGTTATTGGACCAACGTTGCCGGGGAACTTTTCTCAGAGGGAAATGCCACTACGCGCGTTAATTAAACCAGTGTGGGACCCGGGTTCCGGTGGTGGGTACCCGTAAATGATGTATTGGATGAATAGAATAGTGTGGAAATTAAATCCTGCTCACAGACCACGTCAACCAACTCCGATCCTTGCCATCAACCAAAGTACTCTCTTCCAACTCTTCCAACTCAACCTCGACCTTTATAGTTCCCCGTGGGAACACGCCTACCCACAATTCACGCCACGACTCCGGAGAGTGGAAGAACATGAAAGGCTGTCCGACACCCTGAGACATGAAGCGCCGTCCGAGGCCCTTAGAGAGTCCGCCAATGTGGGAGCCGAAAATGATTGACCCAGGCAGAGGGGACAGCAGCCCCGCGAGCGAACGTGCGAGGTCGAGCTGTTGTTCCTCAGAGAACAGGTGAAAAACAGACGATATGTGGATCACAGAGACTCGTCCGTGCAGCGAGGTCAGGCAAGTCAAGGAGGTCAGCGGCGGTGGTGGGAGTCGGTGACTTCCGCCGACGGAGTGGCAAGGGGAGTGTGTGGTTCAAGAAATCCGGGATCCAGTGCGTCGCCCAGGAGAAACACGACCGGAAACGTTTCTGGAGTTGAGAGGAACAGCTCATGGCCCATATTCCAATAATCTGCGTTCAATAGACAAGTCAAACACTGAGTTGGCGGGTGCTCGATCGGATACCTGCTACAACGTCACTCGCAAGCAAGTTCCCCATAGGAAATCCATCGCGCGCGACCTTTCTAATGTCCGTGCCGCCTAAAAAGTCTTGTAAAATTGTTGCGGAAAAGGCCCAGTGTACACTGACAGCAACATCCCAGATCCAGAAGGATGGCGCCTTCCCTCTCTCGGCCCAACTTCAAAACTTCTTCATAAGCAGGCAAAACTGACATCTTTGTTCTGAAATTTACGGTAAGTAATCGACTCCTTCGGTCTGTCGCACACCGATAATGCTCTCACTTTGCGAAATCGAAAAGACGAATACAAGGAAAGCCACGCAGCTGCGAGATACAAAACCATCGATCAAAGCCAGTAGTACGTCGTCCAACGACCTACCGCATATGCTTTCCTCTGCACTGTGAGAATATGGTTTTTCAGGGCATCGGCATCGCATATACCGGTTTCTTCTTTGACAAATGTGAATTCCTCTGCCTATCAGGTGTGCAGTGAGATTGAGTTGCGACAAAGCGACAAAGAATGTACCTTGTACAGCGTCTCATCGAGCGGGAGGGAAAGTGGATGTTGAGCCATGTAAGAGTCGTCAGCGTGAGAATGGGTGCAAAGCAAGTGACCCACCAGCCCGTTGATCCGGCGCCATAGACACAAAACTGGCCAATACCACTATAACCTTTTCTGTCATCAACCACCAGGACGGGACGGCTTTCCGTCCAGTGTGCAGCTTCCACCTTCAAACATTTCGCTGGGCTAATTCAAGCACTGGAATCGCCTACTCACACATCATCCAGCTGCCAGCGAGACGGCAACAACTGCTTCAACGCATGTGCATCATATGGACTTTGTACGGCCTTCACCTTGGCCCGCTGCTAGTGCCAGGCTTCGTTCCAAGTCATGAGACTACATGAAGGAACCAATCCTTATCTGAATCGCCGACGCTGAGAAAAAACACAGGTCGTCAACACGCCGTGCTAACTTTGTGCATTCACGAGTTCTGACTCTTTGCACTGCACACACAAACCTCCAGTCCCCTACCCAGCCGCGGTTGCGAGGATAACAATCTCAACAGTAGTACAGTCGTACAGTTGAATACAGAAAGATTTTGAGGTACTGGAAATTTCGGACCGGGTGATGTGTGACATAAGGCCATACCTCGTATATTAAGCAGATGCTTCGTATCACATTGCACCTGTTTGCAACCTTCCGTTTTTCCCGCTCTGCCGGCGCTTCCCGCATGTACATGTTTTGCTGCTTCCGATTTTACATCTTTTTCTCTCGGCCACCCGTCCGTTCCGGTGTCTCGGTCGCCTTGAGGCCTTGAGGCATTTGTTTTTTTCACCCGCTCCAAGACACGCGCACGTTTAGCAGTCTAATTTCCTTTTGCTCCTCGGGTCCACCCGACTGATCAACCTCCCCCGATCAGCTGTTCAACATCCGCTCAAAAGAGGCAGGACCTCCCATGTGTCCTTTGTTACGCCCACCATCCCACCCCGGTCGCATGATTCCATTTTTTGCTGCGTCTACTGTATCCCTTCATGCTCCCTATGGAACTCCACAATGCTGTTGCACCTTAAACTTTAAGTTGAAGGAAGTTCTGTCTGGTGTTGCTGGGCATATGCATCACACCATCAAGCAGCTCTTATCACATCACAATACAACGCTTAACGGCTGTCCGATCAAGCCCTCCGCAACCAGCAAGTCAGAACATCGAGACCGACATAAACTCAACTCAATCGAGTCGGCATCGCAACTCCGCTCAAGATTGCCGTGGTCTGTCCTTGATCATCTGCCCTTCAATTTCGAGAGTGAAAAAAGTAACTTGTGTGAGCTAACTTTAACTTTGATCACCCCTTTGGCTTGCTGGGGCTAACTTTACTTTACTTTACCTTACTTTTCCCACGCTTGACAAAACTAACTTGTCGACAGCTACCTTATTACGGTTCTGATAAGACAATGCAAGGACTTCAGTAGATGCTTCCCAACACCTCAAGCATACTCTACACATTGGTAATTATCATTCCCACTCTACCGGAGTTTCTGTAAATGCTTTCATTGTTGTTCACCTGAACTTCAATCATATCCTTTGTGTCAAGCCTGTCAGACCAATTTTGAATCCCAGGAAATCAGAAGGAGGGTCGGCACACAAGAGTTGGGGATCCCAAATGCACAAGGCGTGCAAGCTTGGACTCCTGGGTGGAATGCCACACAGAATCACTATTCCCGGAAACACTTTGGCCCAGAATTATACTTACACCCCTTGCTTAAGACGAGGCACGGCACAATCCAGGTCGAGCCAGGTTTGCCTGCCGGCGGCCAAAGCAATTTCATGGAGGACTGATGGCCTCTTGTGAGTATGTTGTTTCGGTTTCATTGTTCAATAGTAAGCCTGCATGGAATATTCTCGCACTCTTTGTATGCCCCAGGACCCTCTGAATTATTTTGGAACAGGGTCGAGCCTTTTGAAATGATGTGTAAAAAGTCAAGTACGATGAGACTCGAATCAGCTTGCCCACAGCCTGATGGCCACCTTCAGTGCTGTTTTGGTCCAGAAACGCAGAAATATTTTCTGGTAAGGGGCTGGTCAGAAGTAGAACCGGGAAGTAAGAGGGACGAGCTGCGCTGGAAATAACCTAACAGCAGGTCCGGATCCGCGGTGCCAGGGATGCCCGGGGGCCATATGAATCGCTAGGGTTAAGGTCAGGGCGCCTTGTCACCGCCGCCCATCATCCTCCCGACCCGCTGCACGCCTACACGATTCCGTCGTCAACTTCTGTCGTAGAAGTTCGCCTGCTTTATTTGCGAAAGAGCCGCCCCCCTGCGCCATCCGCTGCGCACACAAAATGGCTGGACAGCCTCTCCTTTAGGCCTCAGCGTCTTTTGGCGGACATGAGTCCATGCCCTTCAACCAGGTGCATGCTCTGCTCCTGCACATTCTGACCTTTCAGCCCAGCCATCTTGGTCGCCTGCTGTCGTCCCTGCCCTCTTTACCGCCCTGGCGTCCATATACGCTTCGGATTGTCTCCTACCGCGCGGGGTTGGAGCTCATCCAGTCCCTCTCAATCCTTCGCTTTCCCTGCCAAGTCCACCTCACCCTCCATGGCATCACCCATCCGGGACACTACCAGAGAATGCAGCCGTCCCGACCTCGCCCAAGATGCGGCAAAGCCCGAGCCCGAGCGACTCGAGCGCATATAGTTGTGGCACTCGACGACGGATTTGCAGGCAGGGAGTCATGCGGGCTCGGCGTCGAGTAGTGGTTACGCGAGCTACAACATTTCTTATGCGATATGTACGCCCTTCTTTTCCTCTGCCTTTCTCCCCTCTATCCTGTCCCCTCCCCTCCGATTCCCTCTGTTTCACTTGCCTTGTTCACGATGACGATTCTCCATAACCAGTGCATCCACCTCCAGAAGGAAATGGTGGCCCCTGGCAACACCGGCTGGAGCTCGGATGCGGGGTGGGGAAGAATATTAGGGTCGAGCCAGAGCTCGTTGGCGAGTGGTGGGGGTGAGTTATCCATTTATTTCTGCTCCCTTCCATTTTTTCCCTTCGGTCTTCTCTTCTACTCCTTCCACCACCGGCGGCATTTGGGGATTAGGAGATGTGCCCAAGCGCGGCTCTCGAGCTCTTAGACAGCTGCGCATTCCCTGTCCAGCGCGGAGTCGCGATTCATTCGGGCAGCATGGGCACTGGGTCGCTCTCGGGGGACGTGGTCGATGCGGACAGCGGATCAGCTGAACTTTACGGACGAGGCGGAGGCCATGAAACGTCTGAGCACTAAAGCTGAATGGGAACTTCTACTTCCGCTGCTCCCAAAGGCGAGAGGGGGGTGTGTGCGCGCTAGCGAGCCCCCCGGCGTTTGATGATGCTGAGGGTCTTGAGAGTTATATATATGTATATATTGGGAGGAGTTGGCTGTCCGGCAGATTTCGTTCGTAGTCCGAGCTTCACACGTGTGGGATGAGCTGGCAGCCTTGGTGCTCTATGCGTCATCCCCCGCGGCCGTGTCCTGTTCACGATCTTGGCTTCCATTTATTCACGCTTTCTTTGACCCATCCTTGCTATAAGTTCCATCTCGACTGCGTACCAAGTGCACTCGTTCCTCTCCTCATCCCGCCCGACCCTCGCTCCCCCGATTCACATTCCCACCTCGCACCCGACACGCATACACCGTGCACGCCTGCTTTCGTGGTTCCTCGAGGCATCCGAGTCGGCGGCGCCGTTCAGCGTGCACATGCATGGCGTTGGGGAGCAAGGCCGCGCAGAAGGCCGTGGGGATGTGGGGATGTGGGAACATGGTTTATAATAGCCCAAGCGAGCGCGGCGGCGAGTTTAAACAGCTTAAATCGACGTACACGAGGATGAAGACAAGGTGCGAATGAGAGGCGGCGCATGAGAGGCGGCGCATACTTCCGTTTGATAAAGTGCCCTGTCAGTGGCGACGGAGGCACCGAAGCCGTACACTGGGAACACGTCGGCGGCAGGCGAGTCAGCCTGGAACGGGACAACCCAGAACTAAAGAGCGATATCATGATTGAAAGTACGATGCGTTGGTAGCGAGGAGGAAAGTTGATATTGACAATCAATACAGAAAGCACGAATCTGATCTAACTAAGGCAAAGGAAGGAAGAGATGATGAAGTGCAGTTAGCGGGATGTAGGTACGTACGTACGAATGAGGTAGCAAAAAAAAAAAAAAAAAGATAAATGAATACCCACTTCAACGCCCCGCTTAAGCACGGCGGTATTCGCCGCCTTTTATTCGCCTCCTCTCACACCACCTTTTCTTCGTCCTCGTGTACGTCGAGTGAAGCTGCTTAAACCGCTTAAGCAGCCTGGACGAGTATGATAGCGGTCTTCAAAACTGCTCAAGCTGCTTAAGCAACGTTCTCTGTAGTGTAATTAACAATAAATGTATTATACACTATATGAGATGGTTAAGCTGCTTAAGTAGCATGGCACGTCTCGACGTAGTTTGCTTAAGCGAGCATGAGCAGGTTTTATTTCCTTCACGCTCGATGAGCGTTGTACGCTATGTTTACATGTCGAATATACAGTCTGCCACTCAGGTCCTGATCATCTCCAGCAATATCCCCTGCGATGCAAAAATCGTCACACTTTCAGACAACGACCCGTTTGCAACTTTCACCACAACCGAGTCGTTGCCTTTCGGCTCCTGCCCGTCATCATCCGCACTCCACTGCTTTCCTGCCCAGCTGATGTTCAGCAGTGCATTAGAACCTCCCGGCGCGGTCAATCGCGAGACCCTTGCACCAATGATCCCGGCATCGAGGCCAGCGAGCTCAATATTGACTGCTGGCCTTCCGGTATCGTTCGCCCTGTTCCAGAAACGCATATCCAGCACGGCAAATCCCGTGAGCAGACCCGAGTTGTATCCCGCGTAGCTCGCGATATTCGGGTGGGAATCATTTACTGGAAGGCGATAGATTTGGAAGTCCCCGCCTGTGCCAATAAAGTCCGCCGTGAAGACGTGCCCGTACCAGACGCCACGTACGGACTTGTGTTCGTTTTTTGTGCTGACCGCCTGCCATGGCGGCGTCAGGGACACCCGCTTTATGCCCATTGCCATAGCGTTCAGCATAAAGTCAGCCGTCCAGAGGGCGGCGCCAAGGCTGCTATCAAGCGCGGGGGGTCTACGACCTAACCCGATGGCGGAGTTACCTTCCCCTATAATAAAGGGGATGCCTCGTGGCTTAAGGAATGAGATGGTGGATCCAAACCGGGATTCCATTTCTACACCGCAGCGCTTCACACTCGGGCATACTCTTGTCCTGGCAACACCACTATGGTGGTCAAAGTGCACTTTTATTCGGCTGCAAGATAAAGTGCTGATTTCGGACTTACCGTAACAAAGATAAGTGATTTCATGTCTTCCCCGCAAAAGAGATAACGATAATCAGAACACTTAACTTGCGGGGAAATCAGTGATTTCCGCAAGATATAAATAGAGGTCGCCCGCAAGATACAGACGCGTCGTCCGCAAGAAAGACAAGTTGCCCGCAACTTTTTTTTTTTGTATTCCGCGAGACTTTCGTTCAAAACTTCCCATAACAACTTGAGTCATTGCAGGCTACTTGCTTTAAAACCGATGCCCATGTGCAATACAAGAAAGCCGACACTCAACAATTTGAACTAAAGATATGAGGAATAAATTGGAATAGGACTGGAGTATGACAATAACTAGCAACTCATTCAGCTTATGAGGACTTTCAGGCTTTGTTAATACTCATTGCTGAACAACGGCTTGTTCAGCATTTGACTTGATGTACTGTACAGGAATTGAAAGGAACTCCATCGACGAAAGTGAATTGTAGTAGATTGTTGGATTCGCCATCTGAATTCACATCAAGAAAGCTGGAACGTCAGAGCGACTGCCACTGAACCACCGTCTGTTGGCCAGATTGGTTCAGGGGAAAAAGAAATTGGTTCATGTCTTGTCGGGACTGTCCGACAACTCTAGGTTGAAATTTCCTAGCAGTATGGTACATTTTTCACTAGCCTCCTGAGTGCATTCAGCAAATTGGCTTGATCCAAGTTCAGGTGTTGACAAAATACAACATCCCCGAGATCCCCGAGATGCACTGAATACGACACTCTAGCTCCAGACAATAATTTGAACATCCCGTGTTTTTATGTGTACTTTCCAATGCTCATAAACTGTGCTTCAATTGATTTCAGTCTGAATAATCATCACATTAATTTTGTAGCAACAGATAATTGGTGATCACCATGCCCACTTTGATGCAAGACCATAATGCATGCCCTTGAAGCAGATATTTGAGCTCAAAGCTACTGGTCTACTGGTAGGGCAATGAATTGCTAAGTCATGGCAATGGAGTCACGTATCTGGTCAGGAATTTCCCAAATTCCTCAAGGCCTGATTTTGCAAACCCTTGTAGCAGTACATGGTGTGCAGCATGTTGACAGCATTACTTACTCTAGTCCGGCGAACTTACCCGTATGGATTGCAGAAAGTGTTCAAAAAAATGTCACGGAGTCAAAAAAAGTTGCGGGCATTTTGTCTTTCTTGCGGGCGACACGTCTGTATCTTGCAGGCGACCTCTATTTATATCTTGCGGAAATCACTGATTTCCCCGCAAGTTAAGCGTTCTGATTATTGTTATCTCTTTTTGCGGGGAAGACATGAAATCACTTATCTTTGTTGCGGTAAGTCCGAAATCAGCACTTTATCTTGCGGCCGAATAAAAGTGCATTTTGACCGCCATACACCACGGTCTGGATAAGGCAGGGTGAATATATCATACTCAGCTTGGTACCTTCTCGGAACGTCTAGTTTAAGGGAATCGACATTGTCAGTAGTCTGCTCCCGCCCAGACTGATCTTCCGATAGTGACACCTAAATCTATTGCTCCCATCTATCAAGGGCAGAATGTGTTCCCGATCATGATCTCCTCTGGCGGGCAATCTAATAGCGGCAGTCCACCCTCAACCTTTCATTCCCTCCTATGTCGATTATGAAGATCATTTTGACCGAAATTGCATCGTATCGATTGGAATACGCTCCACAGCACTGTGCGTGCCCGTGTCCCAAAACTTCCCTCCATTGACGTTGTTTCAGCATATCCCTGGCGGTGAACGGCTCCCATAGTTCTTTCTGCCTTTGTCTTGATTTCAGGGTTTTTCGCAACGATAAATACTACGTTTAGTACTAGGCTCACTACCAGCCTGCCTACAAGTTGCAACAATGTGTTGAGCACGTTGCTTTGCCATTTGCAGGCAGGGGCTGGTCATGAGCCTAGTTTAATACGTCCCCTCACGCAGGTGAGCTGATGAGATGCACAGTTTCGCTTTCTGCATATCAATTGGACTAGGAATTCACTTACCGCCCAAATAACACCCTTCCTCCGCTCCCTCTGAACAATCTCATCCCTGCGACACTGCAACATCCTGCGGGCAGCTTTGCCACGCGGATCCTAACAGTCGGGAATGGGCTTACAGTCGATCCGGAAAGTAATGAGAATGATTGATTTTTTTTTCACTTCTCAAAAAGGAAAATGACTGCCAGAAGGTACTGTTTCCGAATTGGGAGAGCAACCATTTCAATAGGGGGATTTCCTTTTTGGGAAGAGAAAAAAAAACTTGATCATTCTCATTACTTTCCGGATCGACTGTAAAGTGAACGATTCAGTTCTCAACTTTACCATTGTGGGAAGATACAATGAACGCGTGTTAGCAGATGGATGGTGGCACTGAGGAAGTGAAGGGAGCAGGGAGGGCTTTGGTGAGGCAGTAGAATTGGAGGAGGGAAAGTACCTGACCCTGAGCCAGGTTTACATGCTGTATTCAACTTCTCTTTTATACTATTTTAGTGAGGCTGTACACTCCTGGTTTCATGTATGTTTCAAGGAGTGAGTCCACATGGTCCTTCACAAAACAGGATGGCGAGGATTATACTTTCCTTTTGGGGTGAGTGAAAGTGAGTATGCATTTCCCAGATCCATTTGCACAAGCATCTAATTACAAGTAATTATGTTTACATAATTCTCATTCTTAATCATTCGAAGCAGCAGAGAAAGTGCTCGGTTTTTCATTAGGTCCCGGCTCATTCACGTAATGGCTTTATGCCATAATTTCATTCAAAACTTGACGACCATTAGATTTTTTGTGATACCTGTCGGCCATTGAAAGTGGCCAGTGCACCATTTCAAATTTGGGTTGCTGATCAAGCAAAAAAGTAACCAGTGATTGGCTTGGCTTGTAACTATCGCTCTGTTATTTCACTTAATCAAGGATCAATCACACAAAATGGCCTCAAATCGAGGATTATGATCATGCATAGCATCTCTCTTCATTTTCTCCTATTTCTACACCTTCTGCCCATAATTCTATTGCAGTTGCAGGCAGAACACCCTCCTTATTCAGAAACCCCTGTTGTTGAATTTTTTTGGGTTTCTGCGTGATCTGGGCCTCCGAACCGAACCGGATAGCGCTCACCCCATCCAGAGCAGGCTCCTGCAGAAGGCTTTCTTGACAATGTCTGCAGCTGAGTTGACATTGGTGAATATCTGCTGATGGCTCCTGACCACCTATCTGAAAGCTCGGCACTAGTTGGCAGACATTGCAGGCTATGCTGATGCCATGCTGCCGAACATGGCCGGCATCGGTATTCCTTGGCATGATCACGGCACAGTTTCATCTTTTTTTGGCTCAAGTCCTATCATCATCCGCATAAACCGGAGTCGTCTTGGTTTGGCTTCGTCCTTCCTCTTGCCTTGTGTCGCATTGTCAGTCCAGCATTTGAACTGGCCAACAATACCACTGTCTGCAGCAGGTAGCATAGCACATGCAAAGTCCCGCGAGTGGACCTCAAGCCTCGCATGCCTTACTGATACATTTCTGCAAGTGGGCTGGCCTTAATCAACATCAAACTCCAGCAACGCCGCTGTGTTGTCGACGACACCCATGCCATTACTATTTGAACTCCGCATTCAGCTGCCATAAAAAACTCCAGTGGTCCAATTAAGCAAGCCTCAGTGAGCACCTCTGGCAGAAACCCGGGTTTCTACATAGACTGTATTATTGGATGGGGGGGTTCTGCCTGCAACCAGTACTGAATAGAACTATCCTGAAATCACAACTTCTGGTAATTCATAATTACAAGTACCTGCCATGCACTGCAATGGCCACACCCCCCAAGTACATATGAAATCACCACATCTGCTTAAGATACGAGTAATGATTGCAGTTAAGCGAGATCTTTTACGTTCCATCGGTATTTTTATACCTCAACATATAGATTCAAATTTCGAAGCTCCTTCGCAATCCGGTATTAGGTAGTCCAGCCATTGAAGACTGTACAATTACGTTTGCGCTGAAGTGTACCCGAGTGGCCTGACTCGGATCGATCCCGCTTTATCACCACCTGGATCCACTCACGACTATGTCAAGAGCCAGGATCTTTTCAACGCGATACAATGTCGGGGACATGAATTTTCTGAAGGCTTGTGCTCTTGCAGTGTCTAACCTCCGCGAGACGAGCCATGTTGGCCACTAGAAATTACCAACGCCGTATTTTTGTCCCGCCGCATTTAATATCTTTGTCATCCATCCTTCACTAATCATAGGAGCGCCGACCTTCATGGATATTATCTGCAAAAGCGGTGATAGAATGGAAAGAGAAGCAAAATGCGGGAGAAGCTGATTTCGAGACCCCTTCCATATAAGACACGCAATGAGTTCCTTGCCAGCACACACATAATGCCCCCCCATCTCCACAACTGCTGAGATCCGCCTCAAGGAGACTATCAGCTCTTTGAACACTGCCCTAACAGTTTTGAAGGACATCCATGATGGCCTTGAAAGCCCGTTCATGCCGGCCATCGTAAACACGGTTACATCTTTGATCACCGCGGTCCAGGTAATGAAAATGTTCCACAACGTTCAACAGTTCTGACTCATGTTCAAGACTGTGAAACGGAACAAGGAAGAATGTATCCGATTCATGGAAGACATCAATTGCTCGATATACGGAATTGTACAGCTCCATCTAAAATCGGAGACCCTGGGCATCCTTTCTCCGGGAGTCTTACATCATATGGCGAAATTCACAGAGTATTCCGATGAGTTCGTTCTTGTACTGTATTTACTGAATTCCGTAGGACTCTTCACAAGATCCATACTTTTATGGAAGCTCAACAGAATGGAAGCAAAATCAAGCGTTTCTTCCGTCAAACTGAGATGAACACATTGGTTAGGCATTGTCGAGGAGGCTTGCAGGAGGCTCTCGAAGTATTCAAGGTAGGCTTTATATTATGATATGGAGGTTCATGTGCAACCTAACAAGAGGCAGATTGAAACTATGGCTATTGTAGTGAACGACATTGGCGAAATGCAGGAGAAAATGCAAAACATGCACAAAGAACTTCTGGAACTGATTTCAACCCTTTCGAATGAGGAAGCTTCTGAACAGTCTTCACTAGTATGTGTTTCCCTCCCGACAAAACAAATTCTAATTTGGGTATTAGATCTATCCGAGGTTCAGTGACTCTTGGAATAGGTATGTGAATTATTGCTGTTCAACCGCATATTCAGACTTTGGTTTGATTAGCTCGAGTTCATTTTCGATGCTGCCATCCAAGCCCAAAATCTTCCATGGCCGTGAAGCAGAACTCAACAGTATTGTAAAAATTCTAAACCAAGACTTAGCAAGAATTGTGATTCTAGGTGCAGGTGGAATGGGAAAAACAAGCCTTGCCAGGGCTGCTTTGCACCATCCCACTGTTGTTGCCAAGTATGAATGTCAATTATTTGTGGCTTGTGATTCAGCCACTTCCAGCATCAACTTGGCAGCATTGATTGCTGTGAATCTGGGATTGAAACCAGGAAAAGATGCCCGAAAGCAGATCTGCCGGTACTTTTCAAGGAATCAAACTTCTCTCTTGATTTTGGATAATCTTGAAACATCATGGGAGCCACAGGATTCTCGTAGTGGGATTGAAGAATTTCTTTCCTTGCTTACTGATGTGCAACAGCTTGCATTGCTAGTGAGTATCATCAATGTGCATGAATGACTTCCCTTGAAAATGTATCGCCACTTAGATTACAATGCGAGGGGCTCAGAGGCCAGCCAAAGTGCAATGGACCCGCCCATTCTTACCACCCCTCAATCCATTATCGCATGAGGCAGCTCGACAGATCTTCTTTGATATTGCAGGCGATCTTCATGATGACAAAGATATCAACCAAATTCTTACTCTTACAGACAACATGCCCTTAGCGGTAGATCTTATTGCTCATTTGGCCAATCACGAAGGCTGTACAAATGTCCTTATCCGCTGGGAGACAGAAAAGACTTCCTTACTATCAGGGGGCTATGACCGAAGATCAAATTTAGATGCATCTATTGCAATCTCACTTTCCAGTCCCCAAATCACAGCTTCAGCAGGTGCTAAGGATTTAATGAGTCTTCTTTCCATCCTACCAGATGGTCTCTCAGATGTAGAGCTTCTCCAAAGCTCACTACCAATCAATGATTTGCTGGGCTGCAAGGCAGCATTGTTAGGCACTTCCTTAGCATATAATGATAACAAGAAGCGCCTGAAATCCCTGTCGCCTGTCCGAGAACATGTCCATTATTTCTCCCCGCCATCATCATCCCTAATTTCCCCCCTTCGCAGTCATTTCTCATTACTTCTGGATTTGTATCTCAACAGGAATGATCAGATGGCCATTATTGGGAAACAATTAACTTCCAATTTAGGGAACCTTCACCACATACTGCTGGAAAGCCTCTATGCAGACCATCCCAATATTGCCGAGACAATCAAATGTATAATATCTCTAAACCGTTTTGGACGGATTATTGGACGTGGAAGTACCATATTGATGGACCATATTCCTGCCGCATTCCCTCAGGCTGATTATGAGCTTGAAGTACAATATGCATTGGAAAAGCTTTCCTCCATCAGGCACAATCCCATCGTTGATCCAGACCTCCTCATTAGTCAAACCATATCACACATGTGCTACATCAAGGACCCAGTGCTTGAGTGTGAGTTTCATCTTCTTTTGAGCATGGGCTCTCCAATTGACAGCATTGTATTACAGCTAGATTCTATTTGGCACTAGCATTCTACTATGGTGATTACAAAAATGATCTGACAACATGCATCAACTATCTTGACAAAGTATTGGTATTGTCAAGATCCAGTGGAGATACCAACTCACAGTCAAGTGCATTAGATCATCTTGCTGTAACCAATTATATGATGAGTGACTATATTAGTGGCCACAGATATGCCTGTGAGGCACAAAGACTTGCAAGGCTCTCTGCTAATCTATACAATGAAGTGAAAGCCATGCGAACTGAAGCTGCGTGTTCTTTGGCTCTTGGCAACTACCGGAACAGCATTTTTGTAATCCACAAGGCAAGGGAACTTCTGGGCCTTTGTGGCTTGCTTGCCAGCAGGTTGGATATGGATCTTACAAGCTTGGAGGCAGAGCTTCATCTGTTGAAGTCGGAATATAATGAGGCCCGCAATATCCACAAGCAGAGTGTTTCAAATGCTTCTGACAAGCACAACCATGCTAGAGCTATGTTACATATTGCAAGGATTGATGTGACAGTTGGTGCACTCAAAGGCAATGATGTGTATCAGAACCTGGAAAAAGCTACCGAGATCTTTCAATCAATTCAATATCTCCGTGGACTCACTCAATGCAAAATGGTAGTGGCAGACCTGAATCTGAGAGATGGGAATTCATTGGTTGCCAAAGCACAATATGAGCAATGTCTGACGGTGATGTGGGTAGCAGATCCGGAAGTTGTGTCCCATTGCCTCGGAAGACTTGCTGATACCTCTCAGTGGAGTGCTGTTGACTTTGAATGGTCGTCAACATGCACAGTGGTGTATTTGGTGTATTCACAAAAGTCACAGCAGAAATTGCATCTTCATAGGGCACTTCAATTTCTAGGAGATGCTTTTATTCACATTGGTGATGAATGCACAGCATACAATTTGTTTACTGTCGCATTGGAGGGGTTCACGTATATGGATGTTCATCGCAGCAGGGCTGATTGCATGCTACGTCTGGGAGATCTGGCACACCAGCAAGGAAATACAGCATGGGCTGAACAATTATGGAGAGAATCTCAGCCTTTGTTTGAACGTTCATTGCAGATCGAAGAAGTTGAAAAGATTGACAGCCGACTCATTGCAATTGATGAGATCTTTGCTGATGCCACTGCAAGAACACTTGCACATCTGCAGACATTCTCCATGACCACATAGATCAATTGACATGAGAATTGCTTGGTCATGTGTTACTCGTGTTTTAACCAATATTATGAATTCCTATAATAATGCCCCTTCTAGTTTTCTGTATCTGCACATGGAGAATACAGTCAGATACAATTGACCACTTTCCTTCCGAGCATTCATAAGAAATGCCGATCTGGCCATGTCCTCAGAACCAAGAATGCAGGATCCCCTGTATCTCACTGTAATGCCATAGAGCAGGCAAAAGGAAACCAATGTGACTTTTATGAGTAATTATGTTTACATAATTCTTGTTCTTGATCATTTGACAGGCAGAAAAAAGTGCTCGGTATTTATTAGGTCCCAGCTCATTCATGTAATGGTTTTATACCGTAATTTCATTAGAAAACTTGACAACCATTAGATTTTTTTTATGATACCCTTCGGTTATTGAAAGAGGCTGGTCCTGATGCTGTAATCAAGATCTGTACCATTTCAAATTTGTTTGCTTTGTGCTTGGGTTGCCAATTGATCAGAAGGCGACCAGTTTCAGTTGCTAGAGTAGCAATAATGTGTCAAATCAATGAATCCAATGAAATTGATGGGAATTTGTATAGATAGACAGAGTTGTCTAATGGAAACTTTTGTGAGGATGAGAGACAAGCAATGCTAGAGGTGGGTAGAGGTTCAAGTTGGGGATAAGTTTGGGGGATTCACTTGTTTCTGAATTTATTTCTAAGACAATCGCTCAACTCCAGACTGTCAATCACATATGAAATAGTGAGCCACCCTGCTCTTTCAGAGTATTCCCACAATCTTGTGAGCAAATGAAACCTATAATTCTTCAAATTCTTGCCAGAATTCTTTCCCTTCATTGACGGACTTTAAGTCTTGTTTAACCTCGGTCCAACCACGAAACTGGATCAACTATGATCCCGGCTTGATCTGTCTGTGATCTACATTTGAGAAGTTGACAGATGCCCCTTGTACCTGGAAACACACTCCTGATGTCAATGGATCTGTGCATAAGTGTTAGTGATTTTCTGGCTTTGGCCTCAGGCCAAGAAGCCACAGCTTTTAGGTTTTGGTAGAGCTGAGCCAACAGATAATTGTTGGCTCGGCCTGGGATTTCACCGGCCAAAGCCAAAAAGCACTCAAATCACCCACCAAAAGTCATGGCTTTTTGGCTTTGAGGCCAAAGCCAGCAAAAGCCACAGCCTGAGCTTTGGCCTGGCCTCGGATTTCAGAAAGCCAAAGCCATGGCTTTCAGGCCAAGCCAAGGCCGGAAAATCACTAACATTGAGTGTGAATGTGTGAGATAGTTGATCTTGCTCGCGGGATAAAAATATTTGCTCAGTGAATTCAGCTATCTGAGATGCTTCAGCATATGCATATCCTGTGATCTGCGCCGCATTTTGGGCCCCAGATGCCTCAGTAGCAATACTGGGCAAGGAAAGTCTTGTATGCATATGTTTGAGATATATGATCACAAGTTGTGGTCTGAGCATGGGGTAAATATTTTTGTTCAATGAAATCAGGTATCTGAGACGCTTCATTACATGCATATCATGCAATCTATGCCGCATTTTTGCCACCAGATGCCTTGCTAGCAATACTGGGCCAGGAAAGTCTTGTATGCGTATGTTTGGGATATATAATCACAAGTTGCGGTCCGAGCATGGGGTAAATATTTTTGTTCAATAAAATTAGGTATCTGAGACACTTCATTACATGCATTTCCTGTGATCTGCACCACAGTTTTGGCCTCAGATGCCTCGCTAGCAATACTGGGTGAGGAAATTCTTGCATATGTTTGGGAAAGGCGATTGCAAGTTGGGTTTCTTGCTCTGATGTCTTGGCTTCCTTCTTCTCTTCTTTCAGAACACTGAGAAGCGTGGTATTTTCTCAAATATCTTAGGACAATAAGTCATGTACCTCACTTGTCACCCCAAGTGACATCTGAGTTGTCCATCATGTTCTTCCCTAAGTTCCCTTGATGTTCATTCATACTCAGATTCACCATCTGCATCCTAGCTGCAGGTACGTCCTCTTCATCTGATTCTACCTCGATCTGACGTCGCCTCATGACAGAAATCTATGACTGCATGTATTGGTTCTCAGTGGAGCTGGAATTGGTCAAGATGTGTGAAATATAGGCTTCCTGATAAAGGACCAAAACAGACCACATAATTACGAGTATTTGCCATGCCCAGCAATGGCCACACCCCCCAAGTACGGGGCTGAGACGAATATGATGGCTGAGGTTGCAATAATCCCTCCACAACCGACTTCATGTTCAACGACATCACTTTGCAACTGTTGGTGAGGGCGCTAATCCGTACCATACTTTTCCCTTCAAATCGACAGGGGGTGTGACACGTGACCCATTTTACCTATTCGACATTTCGGCAGTGGGTGAATTTTCGTGTGACACCCCTAAAATTTCGACATTCTCCCGCGAAATTTCATTGTTTTGGCACTTTTCGGGCAATTTGGGGCCTGCGCGACAGCTGGGAGGTTCGACAGAGGCCCGTGTGATGCGTGACCTCGACCAAAGTTCGTGATCGACAGGGGGGTGCATGATGCGTGACTACCAATTTGAAGGGAAAAGTACAGTACTGTACACTGCCTGCGACCATGTTCTTGTGATTAGAACGACGAATGGGGTAAGTCGGAGCAAAGTGGAGAATTGTTTGCAATCGCGCTACTGATGAGAGGACTCGCGTTAGGGCAAACGAATGCCCTACACTGATATTCCATTGAGCTTTTTATACTACATACACAGTATCTATAATATTCTGGGGGCTATGAGACTGAGTAAGAATTAATAAGAAAGGTTCCGGAAATGAACTGCCGGCCCTCACCGAGCTGTCACAGTGCTATCGGCACGCCGAAATCCCAACACATGTCCTAAGGAAGACTTGCAGGTATTTGTCACTTGTCATATTCCGACGATCTTTGTAATGTCCTTGACTGGGATGTGTGACCGCTGGGACGGGCTCTGGGATTGTTTTTAGCCGCAGAGCTATCATCACCAAAGCCCACGAGATTTTTTCCCCCAGGTCGCTTCGGATTTGGTAAGGGTTTTATGGGTTATATTTCATGCAAGGACTGATGCGGCGGTTTCATCAAGGCCGCTCGGTTCATGAAGTACCGTCCTAGCCTCGTCTTTGGCCGGTCACTGTCACTCAACTTGTCATAAGGGAGAACTCTTCGAGGATATACAAGATGGCGGGCTTAATAGATTGTGATGGAGATTGATTCGAGGCAGATTGCACGATGTGCGACACATTTTGGCGAGCGCGACAGATATCCATTTGGGGAATCTATCTCACTTATTCAACCTTACTTGAAACAGATCAAACCCTTGGCGGTTGATGCAGCGAAATTTTATCCCTCAGGGCTCTCTTGTCTACCACCTCCATCCCGACCCCCTGCGGCGTTCCAGACGCGTTCTATGGCCACCTTCACAAAAGTACGTTTTTTGGAGGTTCGCTTCCTACGCCTGCCCACCTCCATGTCCTCCCCCTCCCCAATGAAGTGTTCTCACTGGTGCCTTACATCCCGCGTCCAGAGTGCATTCATTTGGACCGCGAAGATGTCTCACAGGCCACAGAAATCTTGCCTTTCCTGGACAAGCTTCTCCGCCGTCCCCGCTATTGCCGTCACTCCCACATATCTTGATTATCCCTGCCCAACTCTAGCATACAGAGTATCCCACCTGAATTGTGAGTTGAACGGGTCGGTGATGCGCATGCACCCGCTTCAGACACGGAAACAGCTGCGCTACACAGGTTCCCGATCCACTACTCGCTTCCCCCGCTCACCGACCGCCAATCTGGTTCCGCTCGATCGACCCCTCAGCCCCACTCCGGAGTCCACCATTATAAATTTTCGCTCAACTATTCGGATACGGGAGCGGCAGGACTCTCACGGTTCAACTTCCCCATTTAAGTTCCGCTCGACCTAAACGACCACTCCGCTCGACTTCAAACGTCTGCGCAGGAAGCCAGAGGCTGTGTGCACTCTTGGCTAGGAGCCGAGTCTGCTTCTCATGTCATTTCGTTTATGTATGCTTTCCTTTACTATTTAAATAGGCCACTTCTCAGTTCTGTACTTTGTATTCAGGAAACCCTGCACCCCACTGAATAAATCTCTTTCTTTCCTTGGATTGCTGTCCCCCTCCTCATCCAATCTCGTATAGTTAGTTTTAGTCAGCATCAGTTCGCACCATACGTTGGCCCACGTTCTCGATTAAAGTCCAGTTCAACCAAGTCCAGTCCACTCTACTTTCACCTTCACCATCGCCTCCGCCCATCCTATCCGCGCCGTCGTCGCCCGCGTTCGCCTTCTTCTATGTACTCTCTTCGACCCATCGTCTTTGCCATTAGTCTGCTCTATCGTACCTTGTTGGAATTGGGACATATTGGACCAACTGCCAGTGGCTCACCCACATTCATTCTGTGTTTAGACGTGATCGAGCGTATCACCGGCCCGGGGATGTCCATCAAGGACACGCCAGAGCTAAACATGCCACCTCGGAATGAATAGCGCTCGCAGAATGCGTCGCACATTTGTGGCATCTACCTCCATCCATTCTATCTGCCTCCCATCAAGATCCATCTTGGCCCACCATCTTCTCAATCTTCGAAAGAGGCGGCATTATTGGGTGCGTAATTAAAGGACTGAATCAGATTGCTGAATTTCCCCAATCGAATTCAGGTTGTGATTCAGACTAGCTCGGAGGGTACAATTCTTCAGCCAGAACGTGGAGAGGAATTTACAAGTTTCTGGCTGGAAAATCGAGAGTGAAAAAAGTAACTTGCAACAGCTAACTTCAACTTTGACTGCACGAACTCTACTTAACTTTCTGTAAGGTCTGTGTCGATAGAAGTTGAGCTGACCCCCAAGAAACTTCAAGAATCGATAGTATTCAGTCCGAGGTGAGTGGAAGAAGTATATAATTCAAGAAAGCTAAAGAATGCGTAACTACTTCGTGTTTAAATACTAGGATAGGTAAGATTTGTATCAAATGTCCTTGTGTCTAAAAAGCTAACTACTTTGTCTACTAATAATAGATCTCAAACAACTCTACAGAAACTGAACAACATCCGCAGCGCGGGCGTTGAATGGTTGATCCGGCGGTGTTCGGATGCAGACGGCAGCACCATCCGTTACACTTTCCCATGCGCGGCGAAACTAGCTTGTATAACAGCTAACTTATATCTATATTACAATCAAACACCTTAAGCGATTTGACTTGAGACAAACTTGATCCAAAAAATCCCGAGCTTACCGCTTGCCGTCATCCACTCCACAGTTGCTGTGAAAACTGTCGGGATGCTGAGTTCTCTGTCAACTCTCCACTCCACTGGGGGATTGTTATTTTTAAACTGCCGAGATGTTGAATACCTACATCTAAATAAGAATAGAGCTGTTTTGCAACCACCAAAAATTAAAATTGTGTGAAAAAACTAAGCGAGATCTGAGAAAAAATCAGCCCACCATTCCAACGAGTTTGTCTCAACAGACAAACCGGACCGACCATCCAAACACCACACTGCCGTGAACTACTCCACTGGAAAACAGGAAACTGTTGAGATCTTGAACTTCTCCACTGACCTGTTGTATTGCTGATTTCTAAGATGTTGAGATGTTGCCTAGGAGTTTAGGAAGACACTAAATTAAAATCAGGGCATAACCCGAGTGGTATGCCATGGATCTGAGCCCTTTGAATGAAGCCAAGAACATGTTCAAGTTGGAGATGCCCGATGGGAAGTGAAGAGGAGAAATCTATTCAAAAATTTTACACAGAAACATGATGCAAACAGGGAACCTGGGAAGGATGATGATGTTACTGACCACGAGGCTGTGAAGAGTGAACCAAAGGTTCACGACGAGCGGCATCTTTAGCCATCAGTAGAATTTGAATTGGTACCTCAAGAGATTATTCTGGAATTTTTGTCGTGGCTGTAGCGTAGCACAGGCTAACTGCTAGTGGTTCTGAAAGGGTGGTGCAAACACACAGTAGAGGAATAGTGGAGGCTTCTGTGTACTACAGAACTGAATGGGGCAACACTGAGTCCTGTGGCAATGTACATTTTAACTTTGGTCATTGTTCGATGAATGTTCGAATATGCAGTCTGAACCGTGCGGTACCTAGAAGAGAAATACTTTTTTGGACATTACAGCTATTCCAAAAAAAGATGAGACTGTCGGCTTTTTTTTCTATTACCTCCCAAAATGGACATAGCGGCACCCATGCCAAAAAGAAGCGATCACCAAAAGATCCATCCGCTTTGGGAAAATGCTTCGAAGAAAAAATTCTTGGCAGTTTCAAAGTTTTTTGGAACAGCTGTAAAAAGGGAAAATCTTCTCGGATTCCCATATTTAGTCTCAAGGACATTTCCGTACCATGCTAATGATAATGCCCAATAAAATCTACTGCGCAAAGCTATGGGATCCGGCATGCGCGAAGCATCCAATCTCCTGCATTGCCTACGGTGCGCCATCGATTCAATAGTGGGCTTCTAGACCAGGTATATCAATGATTGTTATGAGACGAATCAACCAGCATCATACCTATCATCTTCCCTCTGCTCTCACCGAACAAAATCCATCCTACAAGCCCCACCAAATTTAATTCATGACGGGAAGGCACCATTACCTACACGCCGTCAATGATCTAACTTTGATCTTCACGAGTCTTCTCAATTCTATGGGGCTTCTTTCTATGTTGAGATCAGCGAGAATCGTTCTCGCGACGTAACTATCACGGGAGTTGTGGAGGAAGCACCCTATCAGGCATGCGGTGCAGGTGCGCCTCAGCAATGCTCGCTTAGCCTGTGATCCTCACGACTAACCTTATTTTTGCAGGGTATATAAGACAGCTGCAGCCTTTTCTCTCCATCGCATTCACACTTGGCCCGGGCGGTCTTTTGTCTTCTTTTTTTCCGTACGATTTCTCAGGAAGCCTTTTCCTTTTCCCCTTCTTCATTCGACACTCCTCGCCGAACTTACGATGTTGACTAAACTTGTCGTTCTCCCCCTCCTCGTTACGTTGGCTGGGTCTGCCGTGGGCGCACCTCTGTCCTCAGTCGTATGTCATTTCATTACTTCTGTCTATAGCAGCACATCACCTGAAGCATAATCACTTCTCAGAACGCCAGAAAAAATGTCAACATCAACAACAACGGTGGCTCCGCCAACGTTAACGGCTGCGTTGTCACCAATAACGACGGGAACATTATCGTCACCAACAATGGCCAAGGCAGCTGCAACATCGATGATAACAATGGCGTCATCAACGTTAACGACAATGGCGGGAATGGCGCCACCACTATCGTTAACAACAACAACAACAATGGTAGCACTATCACTAACGACAACAACGACGGGAATGGTGGTAGCACTATCATTAATAACAATGGCGGGAATGGTGGTGCCACTAACATTAACAACAACGGCGGGAGTGGTGGTGCCACTAACATTAACAACAATGGCGGGAATGCAGGTGTCACTAATAACAACAACAATGGCGGGAATGCTGGTGTCACCAACGACAATAACAACGGCGGGAATGGGGCAACTAACAACAACGGCGGGAATGGTGGTGTCACTAACAACAACAACAATGGCGGGAATGGTGGTGCCATTAACGTTAACAACAATGGCGGCGACACCGCTGCGGCTATCAAGGCGGCCCTCGAGGCGGCGAACGCGGTCAGTGTTATGTTTTTGCAGTCTTACATGCTAAGCGTTCAATACTAACTAAAGAGTAATTTCCAGGGCAACTCAAGACGCGACCTCGGTGCCGACATCAAGACTGCCATACAGTCGGCCCTTCAAGCTTTGGAGGGTCAGGTTGCCAACGCTGTCAGTATTCACTGGGCACCTTCGAAATTGGCTAGATGAAGATTATTCTTATTCTTTTAGGGCAACGCAGCTGCCGACGCGGCGTCGAGTGCGGCTGCGTCTGCTGCAACTGACGTGAACAGTTCATTCTTACATCTTGCACGATTGACGAGAGGCTCATGATAATCCTGATATGTAGGCCGCCGGTGCTGCAACCGCTGACCCCGCCGCTGCTGACAATGGCACCGACGACGGGCTTAACGTGAGCGCAAACTCGTCTGGCAGCGCAGAGGCAGAGGCATCCAACGGACAGACCACTGTGGTGACGGCTGTGGGTGCCGCCGCGACCGATGTGAGTGCATAGTCCCATGCCAGCCCTTTTTTTGTTCTCATCTCAAATGATTGTGTTCCAGGCCGCTACTCCCACCATCGCAAAGGCAGCGAAGAAGGCAAAGGCTAGGAAGACCCAGTATGTTCACATTTAATACGTGATGTGCTTACTTGCTTACCATCGATAACTGCCTGGTGCAGGCGCAACATTGGTGCCGATCTTCAGGCCGCTCTCGAGCAGGCTCTTCAGGCTGCTGAAGCCGCCGCACAGGGTGTTGGCAACGATGATGTGAGTATCCGCTATTTCTCCACTCAAAGTCCACCCACTAAGCATTCTTTGTTTCAGGGCAACTTCTCGTTTGTGGAGAGCACTGCTACCACCATCGCTGCTGGCGCTGCACAGGCTGATGTGAGTTATCATTGCTTCACTTACATCCCCACCGGGATCTCATACAAAGTTCAGGCCGGTGCCGCTGCTGGCCCTGCTACTGCCGCCGCTAACCAGGTCGCCGTCAAAACTGGTAAGGAGGCGAGCAAGTTCCAAAGGCGTCATCTTGAATGAAGGCCTGAATAGGATCATGAATTGTACATAATTAATATTGCTGTAATGTTTCGAGTAGGGAGAATACCAATCAATTGCATCACACGAATGAATGTTATGAACCCAAGGAGAATAAAAGGGATTCCTGGTTTAGACTCGAATACCACTCAGTTCATCAACGGTAACGACTTGATTGTGATTCAGTAACAGGGCCAAGGTGTGGTATGGGAACACTCAACTGCTGTTTAGGCCTTAGACCCCTGACCTGCAGCTGCCAGTCAGCAGAGAAAATTATTCAACGCAGAGGTTCACCTACAAGTTGTGTGACGCTCTGACATTCAACCGGAGTTCCATCAGCGTCGACCAGAAAGAGGCATTTAACCGAAGCTCTGGACAGCCTTTGACCCCTACCGTCTCTTGAATATGCAATATTGAGCATAGGATCCTGCCAGTTGTTCGGATCCATTCTCAAGAGGTGACCGACTGACCCCGTCGAAGATGTTTCTGGATATAGTATATGACCCTCAGCATGTTCATATAAAATCTCGAGTGTGGTTACCTGATTAATTGCAACATTGGTAGATCATTTGAGCGGAGCAGTGCCGGTAGCAGGAGTTCTAGGGAGAGTTGGCCAAGGCTCGAGTAGGGAAAGCTTTCCAGATACTGGAGAGCTGAGCCGAGACTTTGCTGTACCGGTAGAGGGGCACAGAGAAAAGTGGTACTATTCACAAAAGTTGCTAGACGCATAAGTTGGGGTCGAATGTCCACAGGTTCCCGAGAGGAAGAAGACGTAACTCACATACTCTCAGTAACTGAATCAGATGTCGAGTCGTTATTCAGTAGGCCCTGCGTTCCCCCGTAGACTCGGTCGTAGGGGGCGGAAAAAAAAAAAAAAAAAACTAATTGACGCATGAAAGCTTTACACAACGTTTTTAGTGATGTCCGTTAGTGGGTTTGTAACAAGGACTACTTGAAGGTAAAGGAATTAGCCTTTCATCAAGAGTAGTTTTCGGCGACAATGGCACCCGCAGGTTGTTCAACTGCGCCTTGGATTGCGCGTATGACGGCGAGGAAGGGGAAATCTATATGCCTGAGGAGGGTGCAATATTCAAGCCGTTGGCGGCGGGCCACAGTGCGCCACAGGGCGGGAAAATGTCAAAAAAGAGCCTGAGGGCACGTCCGAGCGGGTCCGAGCAGAGTCAAGAGCTTCGCTTCCTTGATGCCATCACAGCTAGAGGAATGCACCCTCTCCTCCGCGAGAGCTTCTGATACATCATGGCTTTGCTCTTGCGAGAGAACATGTGTACATGTATCAGAACCCCACATAGGCCTACCATCGTACTTGAAATTTAAGCTTCCTATTTCGGTAACCCGCGCCACTGGCATGCCGTCACCCGCGCCGTTTGTCCTTTCTTCCTCTACCCGCCTGCTTACAGCTACTTACCCTCCTCCCTCCCTCTCTCCCTCCTCTTTCCAGGCCCGCAGATCGGCGCATGTCCACCCACCAGCGCACGCAGGGTGTCCCCGCGCGTGGGGTCCGCCCTCTCCCCTGCCGTGCCAGCCTTCGCGGCACCCTAGGACAAGAGGTGCGCGATCTCCGGATCTTGGCGGACGTTCCCACGACCACCCACCCCCCCAGAAAAGGAAAGTATTTGGCACGGGCAAATAGCGGCAATCACGGCACGTCCTCACCGTCCTCCTATGCACCAGCTGAACCCCATTGCTGAAGTACACTCGCGTTCTAAAAAAGCCTGAGGACTCATTGGGATTGACTCTGGCATCTCCATCCATGCTTTCTCTTCACTCACTTCACATGTCCCAACAAACAGCTGAACCAGCCATCCTGATGAAAGTGAGACGGATAGTCCTCACAAATTCGTGCTGGGCACTCTGCCAGCTGAGGGAATGTTGAAGCCGAGAGGTGCCGCATTTGAACCGAACAAGCGCCGCTGCCACATCAGAGTCAGACATCTCGCGTGGCTTTGATGGCAGCCCAGATCCAGATCTTGCTCACCTCTTGCCCTAGGACGGTAATGCCCAAGGGCCAATATCACGGGCTTCGGCGCCGCTCGGACCGCGGCCTAGACTCAGCAGCCGGGCAGGCGAACACAAGCGCAAGCGCGGCCTTCGGCGCAGCTTGCGCGGCGGCAACTGCACCTCCTACGATCACGGTGGAATAGAGCATGCCCTTCACCCCCCGCCTACACGCGCCGCCGCTACAGTGCGGGCGTCGGAGTAGGACGAGCGTGCGGGAGGAGGAACGGAAGCGCAATGGACCGCCAATGGTACGAAGCTGCAGGTGTTACTCCCGCAGATGAAGCTGCCGCGTTTCCTGGCGATCGCGAGTGCGAATACGGCGAGACGTGTGGGGTTTTTGGGGAGGATGTCGTTAAAGGTACGTGTCTGTCTGTCTGTCTTCTTCTATTTCCCCTTCTTTCCTTCACTCCGGGCTCCTCTTGCCTTCATACGCAAATGCCGACTCCTTCTGGCATTGCAGGCTCGGCGGAGAACCTCAACGCCCAGACGTGCTCGAGACGCTCCTCGTCACGAAAACGTACGTGTAGATGTCTTTTCTTCGGGAAGGGGGCACAATGGTCGAGGAAATGCTTCGGTGCTTTGCAAGACTGGGGGACGAGATCGTATCCCACATTTACGGTTTTCGAGTTCATGCGCCACGGCGGCGTGGCCTCACTGCGATCCCATTAGGTGTCGAGCCCCGCACATCTAACTCCGCTCTTCCATGATGCTGCCCAATAGACGCCCGCCTTGACGCCCAGCGGCTGCCCTCGCCTTCTTCTCGTCGCGCACTCTCCCAGCTGTGCATGTGCTGAAAAATCTCTTCCAGGTCCACGCCCATCCTTCGCAATCGTGCTTCATGTCCTCCGTAGACCTGCACGCTTCAAGTCGTCCACGGCGGTCTTTATTCCCAAGTCGTAACCCAGGTGCGTGAAAGGTTCGGCTATTTTTGTGTCCCCTTCTCCGTTTCATGCGCGGACATTCGTTCCGGACGCTCTTTCATTATACTCGTCGCTGGTCTTCTATCTCCTGCAGCTTCAGCATCCTCCGTTTCACCGACCCCCCGGGGGCTGGCTCCACTATCCGCATCCAGACCTTCCGATATATACTGTGCGTCCTCTTGGGTTTTTCTTTTTCCTTTGCCTGGTGCTTGTGTGCTGACCATCTGGGACCCCGAGAAGGTACACGGCAGATGCGTGATGCTGATCTCTTGGTTATAACCTTTTTGTGGACGTTGATAGAACAACAGAGAACTGATTTTACCAGGGCTGTGCTCCTGCCAGGTACAATCCGAAACGACATCTATGATAGGTTTTGCCGTTGCGACAGGTTCATTTGGAATCATTTTAAAATCGTTCAACGGCATCAATCGAACGCCACCCCCGCATCTTTGTGTCTTGCCTCGTGATGTCTGCGCCGAATCTGTTATACGTACTGCACCGATGGAGCCCCGCATTCTAATTTGACATTCGTGCCCCTTCTACAGATTCTTCTGTTCTTCAGGGCTGCTCGCGACGCCTCCCATGGGAAGTAGTGCTGCAGAAGCACTGAGAATCAGGTGAGCGCAGGTCATTATTGAAACAGGATGCACCCACGCAAAAGAAGCAGCGTTGGCGGCCCATACCCACGCTTGAAATACGCTGAGACGTTGTTCCAATCGTTACACGTCCCATGGGGCTTGTATATCGTGAAGAAATGGTGGAGCAATCACGAAACGATATGCACGGCAAGATAGCCCCAGATTTTGGAAAACCATCTGCCTGGATCTGGGGGTGTTAGACATGCAATCCAATTTAGGTGGCTCCTCAGGTTGCGAAGAAGTCCAAGTGTTCCGTAAAACACAGGTTCGCTCCTCATTCGTAAATATTTCTCTATCCTCATTTCAGTTGTACTCGTCGATTGCTGCTAGAGCCTCACGCCCGGTTCTTTCTCGTATCATTGGTGCATCATTTTCTACCGCGGTCCTTAGAGACAGCATCTGATCCCAGGGCTTCTCTCGTGTTCGATTGGCCGACGAATTGTTAGCGCAGCACCCCCGGCCGGATGCATCCTAGTTCTCGTCTTGCAAACGTATCCCGTAGGGTTTGAGCAAAGGATAACGGAGAACAGCTGTGAGCTAATCTCGTCCTTGCTTGCCCCAGCACGTCCTCGCTGACGTGATCGCAGGAGAGATTTATGGTTTTGTACCCGTGCGGTCTTCGATCATACCTGGAGAGCCATATATGGTTCTGCATACTCTCGTTGAGGAACAAATCCCCACCATCCCGGGGTGTGTATTTTTTGCCAGTGATCGCGCGGTGTATCAGCACCCAGATCTTCGGTGCTGAGGCAGATTCAGCCGTCCACATAAGCGATGTGTCTGCGAAGCGTGCGGAATTCAAACGCGTGGGACAGCCTGTGCAGAGACGCTCCAGGGACAAGAAAACCAACTGGACTGAAAACCTATCTGCAGCGCCTGAATAATATTAGGTACAGTCCTTCCGCGCTCGAATCGGACAATCATCCCGATCCCGACCCTCGTACATTGATATCACTGGCACAAGAAGCTCGCCGGTACCACAGGAGCATCTTTCACACGGGGAGTTCCCAGTGACTTCCTATTTTCGAACTTCTACGAGCTTACTATATCAGACAGCCGCTGTGATATCACCCGCACAAGCTTCTGGGCTCAGAATATCTCAGGCAAAGTAGACTGTATTGGCACCGTGATAAATTGGCCCTACTGGGACCGTAGAACCTGTTTCACCTAGGGAATGTTCGACACAGCCTCTATTCTTCGAACGTCTGCGAGTTAGACCAACCAATCGGACAGCCGCCGCGATACCACCCGTACAATTGTCTGGACTCACGATACGACACAGAGGCCTCTTCTCCCGTATGCTCGTGAGAGGAATACCTTCTGTATAAGGGGTCGAGCCGATAACTGGAGCCCTTCTGAGGCTCTCTCGCCCTTATCCCTCGAACATGGACCTGAACAATACCCTAGGCCAGTTTTCAGTTTATTTCCTTCCGCGCTTCATCGCTGTCAAGCTAATTTCATTTCTTTCGTTCTGAAGGCGCCATCGAAATCGGCATCCTGCTCTCGGGGGTCCTCTTCGGTTTGATTACTGCTCAGACGTATATGTACTTCAAGGCCTTTCCCCGAGACTCGCGTTTCTTGAAAGGACTTGTATGTGTATTATGTACCTTCCTTAAACGTCTTCTCACCCTGACATAGGTTTTCGCTCTGTGGTTCGAAAATCCAGACATTCGCCGAGTGTCCACGTTGATTAGTGTTCACAGGATTGTCGAAATGGCGCACACCGCATGCATCTTCAACGCACTCTACATGTACACCATCACGGCCTACGGGGATCCCACGTCGCTCACAAAATTTCCAATATCTCTGGATGTGGCTCTCGTCCTCCACGGCGTAAATGTAATTATTGGTACGACCGCATCATCCATGGTTCATTCCCGATCTGAAGTTGGAATGGTACAGTCCAACTCTTCTTCGCCCACCGGATGTCCAAATTCCTGGAAAATAAATACTATATCCCCGTAATCCTATCTGTCGGCACTGTCCTGCTTGTCCGTTTCATTGCTTTCTTCGTGTCGGGTGTCGCAGCGGTGAGGGTGGCTTCGCTCGTCACCTTCATGCAATCCTGGAAGTCCCTCATCCTATTCAATGTGGTTTCCTGCGCCATCACGGATGTGATTATGTCGGCCATTCTGGTGTATCAGCTTGCGATCCGCCGTGCGGATGCCTACAAGAGGTTCGAAACATTGTTGGATCTACGTGGCTGTTCGATTTCTGAGATAATTTCCAGTACGATAGCGATCGTGGATAAGCTTATCATGTGGTCGGTGGGTGAGCGCCATTCTATTTCTTTCATCCAATAATATATAATCCTCATTCCGGAATTCTGAACAGAGACCTGCCTTGTGACAACGTATGTGGTACCCATGCTGATTATCCACCCGGTCAACTGTTCTTTATCTAGATTCACGACTATGGTCATGTTGGTTTGCGTAAGCCATCCGAGACGTTGAATATGTACCAATGCTCATATTTCCGCATCAGTTCCTCACGATGAAAGAAAACTGTAAGTTCACTACGGTCTCCTCTTGGACCTGTTTTGATTTTCAAACAGTTATATGGATCGGGATCCTTCTCGTTCAACCAAAAAGTAAATTCCAGTGAACTTGAGTGCTAAGCGCATGCTCATCCAATGCAGTCTTCTCAAACGCTATGTTGGCGAAGTCAGTGGACGACAGTGATGAATTCTATCGAACCCTAACACACTCTCTGCAGTCTCAACTCCCGTACTAGTTTCCGAGATCACGGTTCCGTGGTTCAAGAGTTCTCTGGAAAAGTAAGCGGCAGTTCTCCGAGTGATATGTTTTGGTCTCACTGTTCTTTATTTTCGACATAGCCTAACTCGCACTCGACGATATGTTTCAAACCCGGGAGCGCAGGCGTCACGGTGAACCAAGAGACAGCCATGATCAAAGACGATCTACCAAGAACCCCGGGCGGAGTTCATCTTGTATATTCGGACTCGAAGCCGAAATCGTCTCTGATAGACAGTCAGATTGAAAGCATGGTTAGTACCTCTCCCTGTTCGACTTCGAGGTTCCACTCAATCGAAACTACAGCCTTAAACCAAGGAAAACTCTTCGATGGTCTAGCCGAGAGTCCGAAGCCGGAGATTCGATCATTCAGTGACTGTCCCAGCGATCTGCAGGTATATAATCAGAGGGTATGCAGCGGCCACAGGGAGAAATGGTTGTCTACGTCAGATTTCCACCCTCCTGTAATTTATGTAACTTCACGATCTGCGGTCTTGGTTACGAGCTCATCAAGAGCTCATTATACTTATTCATTCGGTCCCCCACGGGTGCCTTTCACTGACCCTTGGTCTTCGTCTTCGTGAAAACGGCGGCGGTTTTGCGGTCTACTTAAAGTAACTTGCAGGAATCAGGAGGGATGCTGTCATACAATGGTAACAAATCGCCGGCTCTATGTTCCTTGCCTCTAAGTAGATGGCCGTCAAGCCCCGTGGCAGCGTTTTACTGCACGTTTTTCACTGGCGGAAAAGCCCGCGCTTTTCTCGGAGTATAGCCTTAGCTCTTACTGATCATCGCATTTAAATCCCCTTTTCCTTGCCACACAGTAATGGCTCAAACTATATGGCTCAAAATTGGCTGGGGGGTGCAGAATAGTATTTCAGATGGACCAGATTTTACCCAAAAGAAATTTTTGCATTTTTGACCGAGAAATAACAAGTAGGGTGCAAAAAATGAAAACAAAAATGAGCCAAAAATGAGACGAAAAATGGCAACTTTGAACGACACTTATGTAACTAGAAATAAATTAGAAATACGGCAGAGCCAAAACTAGCCTAAAGGGCCAAGCCCTATCGCCAATCACGCCTGCCGAACGGCCACCAGTCAGTGTTGCCATATAATCCTCCTTTCTGTGTCTTGCCGAGATGTCCTCTCGCAATCACAAGCCAAGGCTTGACACCCTTCTTTGCGCAGTCTTTCCTCAGTCACTGAGTGCACTGGAAAATACTGCGTGCGTGTCATTCTTGCTTCATTCCTTCACAGTGTTCACACTATGCATCTGTTCAATTTCAGCTACTGAACTATGAGCTGTCATCTTCAACAACAATAACTTTAGATGATCCCTGTGCCTCAGCTGAAGGTGGTGCTCTCTGCTTCTTTTTGCGTGTCCAACCCTCAGCAAGCTGGCTTTCAAACTTGTCAACTGCAATGAGGTCCAGGTCACTTGCCCACTGGCCAACCATCACAGCAGAATGGGCAGATTCCTCAGACAGCTGGTTGCAGAGTTTCATTAGGGACGTTGCGCAAAAGCCGCATGGGCCGTATGCGGCTTTTGGGCATTGCGCAAAGCCGTTGTATCAGCCTTTTTAAAACTTTTTTTCAATACTAATTTTGTAATCTAAACATTGTATTTAGGGCCTGAATTTTATATTATGTGGTCCGCTGTGGTAGTGAGCGTGGGAAAGCCGCGTATTGATGGCATCAATTGCCGTCTCCGGGCCGCTTGCCTTGCAGACGGGTTGAACAACGTGTGCGAGGACAAGAGGAAAGCTTCTTAACGCATTTTTTCTTGTGAGCCATTGCAAAAAAAAATCAAGTGGTGTAATATTAAAGACAAAGACGGCAGTTGATGCCATCAACGTGCGGCTTTCCCACACTTGCTACCACAGTGCACCACAGAACATAAGATTTAGGCCCTATTCACCATGTTTAGCTGAAAAAATAGTATTGAAAAAAGTTTTTAAAAAGCCGATACAACGGCTTTTGCGCAATGCCCAAAAGCCGCATGCGGCCCATGCGGCTTTTGCGCAACGTCCCTATTATTGTCCCTCATGAGAAGGAGAAAAGCCATTCAGCATCGACAGAGGTTGCTATAAAATGGAATCAGATACTTGCGGACGTACGTGAGAGCCGGTCTGTGTTTGTGATGTATTTGGAACAGTAAGTGTTGTGGGGTTTGTCCGAGCTGGCTGTGGCTTCTAGTGGGAATTCCATGCAAGATGTAGAAGTTGAAGAGCTTCATCAATCCATGTCTGCTCCCATCTGACAGTCAGGAAGTAGAATGTTTTGTAGCGAGGATGCAGAACTATAATCAACCATGTCAGCTTGACTTGATTGGTTGACTGGACATACTCATCACAATCCGATAGATCTCACTGTCATCTGTGGACGAGTAGTACTTGTTGAGAACTGCGAGCCCCGTATTGGCAGCATGTTGAATGGCAATATGCAGTGATATGTTGTCTATCATTTGACCGAACATGCTGGTGAACTTGTCGATGAGGGGGATGACCTCAAAGACCAAAGCCACCTCTGCCTGCAATACTTTCTCGGTCACAACTATGAAGGTCTTTCAAGTTGTCAGCATTCGGCCACAATAAATAAAACAACTTACCTCCAGAATCTCTTCGAGCTGTTCAATAATCGTCCACTCCTCACCCGAGAATGTGTATTGTTTCAACTTGAGATTCCGATCGTTGCACATCTGGGAAACAACGGGCTGCCGGTCAAGAATCCTGAGCAGACAATGTGCATGAGAGTTCCCGCGTGTATCAATGACCTTGACAAGTTCCAAGAATGCAAACTTGAGCTCATTTGATTCGACGGTAGTAGCAAGAGGCACGTATAGTGCTGGCCAAAAATACGATAGAAAAAATTATTTTTGAATATATTCAAATATGCATGAATACGATATGGCTGTGGACCCTCCTAATGAATATGAATATGATATGGATATAATACAATATGGTGGTCAGTGTATTCAAGAGGACGCATAAAAGCTTTACACAACATTTTTAGTGATGTCCATCACACAGGGAGCATAACTAAATAATCTATGCAAAGATATTGAAAAGACATGCTGAAAATGTTTACAAAAACTTTTGCATATTCTGGGCCTCAGTATACAAGACACATTCAAAATAACTTCTCCATACCTAGGAGTATAAAGAAGATATCCTGATCATCCAGAAGTTATTTTGAATATCTTCTGAATGTTCCAGCCACCGACATCATAAAATTATTGTAAATATCTTTGCCATACCTTTTGAATGTTTTTGCATAGGTTATTTGGCTATGCTCCCTGTGTCAGTGCGTTTGTAACAAGGACTACTTGAAGGTAAAGGAATTAGCCTTTCATCAAGAGTAGTTTTCGGCGACAATGGCACCAGCAGGTTGTTCAACTGCGCCTTGGATTGCGCGTATGACGGTGGGGGAGGGGAAATCTATATGCCTGCGGAGGGTGCAATATTGCCGTTGGCGGCGGGCCACAGTGCACCACAGGGCGGGAAGACGTCAAAGAGGAGGGCAAGTCCGAGCGGGTCCGAGCAGAGTCAAGAGTTTCGCTTCTTTGATGCCGCCATCACAGCTAGAGGAATGCACCCTCTCCTCCGCGAGAGCTTCTGATACATCATGGCTTCGCTCTCGCGAGATGAAGGACATGATATGTGGGAACCCCACATAGGCCTGCCGTCGTGTGCTGGATTCTTTTTCGGTAACCCACGCCACTGGCATGCCGTCACCCGCGCCATCTCGACTCCGAGTCCTTTCTTCCTCTACCCTCCTCCCTCTCCTCTCCTCTCTCTCCCTTCTCTCTGTTTCTCTCTATCCTCTCTTTCCACGCCCGCACATCGACGCATGTCCAGCCACCAGCGAACGCAGGGTGAGTCGATCCGCCCTCTCGCCTGCCGTGCCGGCCTTCGCGGCACCCCAGGACGGTAACGCTAATATCACGGGCGGCGCCGCGGCCTAGATTCAGCAGCCGGGATAGGCGAACACAAGCGCAAGTGTGGCCCTCGGAGCAGCTTGCGCGGCGACAACCGCACCTCCTATGACCACGGTGGAATAGAGCGCACCCACGGACGGTGTTGCTCCCGCGGGTGAAGCTGCGGCGATTCCTGGCGATCCCGAGTGCGAATACGGCGAGACGCGTGGGGTTTTGGGGAGGAGGTCGCTACTTCCCGTGCTGCAGGCTCGGTGGAGAGCCTCAACGCCTAGACGTGCTCGAGACGCTCCTCGTCACGAATCCAAACGCTACCAGCGATACGTGTAGATGTCTTTCCTTCGGGAAGGGGGCACATGCGTGGGCTACGGCGAGTGAGCAGTTCGTTTGTGGTGGCGATTCGTGCACGCGTGCTCATCGTGGGCGACTGGGCATAAGGGTATTGAGGAAGGTGGTGGGGATGGGGCATGGTTCGGACAGCCGTCGGGAGTCGACGGAGCGTGTGGATGCCTCCAGCGCGGCTGCGCATACCTCTCGGGGCGCAGAACGTGGACGTGGATGCCTCGGCGCAACGAACGTGCCCAAAGGGGGTAGAAGGCAGGGATAAAGTGGGTCAGGTTGAGCGCCGAGATTATGCTTATGGCGGAGAGCGTTGACGCTGCTGGAAGGTACATCGCGAGCGGATGAAGGTGCGCATGCGTGTCGTGGACGTGCATATGGATCCAGGGGGTGATAGGTGCGACGCAATGGTCGAGGAAATGTGTCGGTGCTTTGCAAGACTGGGAGACGAGATCGTATCCCACATTCGTTTTCGAGTTCTTGCGCCGCGGCGGCGTGGCCTCACTGCGATCCCATTAGGTGTCGAGCCCCGCACGTCTACACTCTACTCTTCCGTGATGCTTCCCAATAGACGCCCGCCTTGACGCCGAGCGGCTGTCCTCGCCTTCTTCTCGTCGTGCTCTCTCCCAATTGCAGATGCGCTGAAAAATCTCCTTCGAGTCCACGCCCATCCTTCGCAATCGTGCTTCATGTCCTCCGTAGACCTGCACACGCACGCGAGCTTCTAATGTATGCTTCGAGTCGTCCATGGCGGTTCTTGCTCCCAGGTCGGAACTCAGGTGCGTGAAAGTTTCGGCTACTTTTGTGTCCCCTTCTCGGTTTCATGCGCGGACGTTCGTTCAGGACTCTCTTTCGTTGGACTCGTCGCTGATCTTCCATCTCCGGCAGCTTCAGCATCCCCCGTCTCTCCGACCCCCCGGGGCTGGCCGCTGGCTGCACTTTCCGCATCCGGACCTTCCGATATCCTGTGCGTCATCTTGAGCTTTTCTTTTTCGTTGGCCTGGTACTTGTATGTGTGCCGACCATCCAGGACGCCGACAAGGTGCACGGCAGATGTGTGACGCTGCGATAATGATCGTGGACGTCCCGCAGCGGCGCTTTTTGTGCCACTGGACGTTGCTTGTAGAAGGAGTCTCCGCAGACCTACACATGTGTATTTATTCTGCAATATACCCTGCTGATACTTGATTGACGGTCTTGTGATCCAGATGAAATGAAAATGCGTTTAAAGGGTGCCCGACACAACTAACATGGATAAGACTCAGGACAAAATTCATAGCTTCAGCTGTAAGGTCAAAAACCGCATCAATTCCTGGAGTGTAACGCATGTTATGCCGGAGCCGAGTCCCTTGGTCACATACTTTTTGTGGACGTTGAGAGAACAACAGAGAACTGATTGTACCAAGGCTGTGCTCCTGCCAGGTACAATCCAAAACGACATCTGTGATAGGTGTTGGCGTTGCGACACACGTTCATTTAGAATAGCTCTGAAATCGTTTAACTGCATCAAACGAACGCCACCCCCCGCATCTTTGTGTCCGCCGAAATAAATCTGTTATACGTATAGCGCCGATGGAGCGCCACAATCTAATTTGACATTCATGCCGCTTTTACACTCTCTTGTTCTTCGAAAAGACCTTCCTCAAGTTGCGATCAAGTCCAAGTTTTCCGGAAAACACAGGTTCTCTCATTCGTAAGTATTTCTCTATCCTCATTTCAGTTGTACTCGTCGATTATTGCCAGAGCCTCTCGGTTCTTTCTCGTATCATTGGTGCATCGCCTTCTCCCGGTCTTTATAGTAGAGACAGCAACCGATCCCAGGGCTTCTCTCGTGTTCGATTGGCCGACGAATTGTTAGCGCGGCACCATCGACCGGATACATCCTAGTTCCCGTCTTTCAAACGTATCCCGTAGGGTTTGAGCAAAGGATATCGGAGAACAGCTATGAGTCACTGGCAATCTCGTCCTTGCTTGCCCCAGCGACTCCTCGCCGCCGTGATCGGAGGGAAGATTTATGGTTCTGTACCCGTGCGGTCTTCGATCGTACCTGGGGAGCTATATATGGTTCTGCATACTCGTTGTGGCACACATCCCCACCATCTCGGTATGCGTATTTTTGCCAGTGATCGTGCGGTGTATCGGCACCCAGGTCTTCGGGGCAGAGGCAGGTTACAGCCGCCCACATAAGCGATGTGTCTGCAAAACGTGCGGAATTCAAACGCGTGGGACAGTCTGTACAGAGACGCTACAGGGCCAAGAAGCCCAACTGGACTGAAAACCTCTCTGCAGCGCCTGAACAATGTTAAGTACAGTCCTTCCGCGCTCGAATCGGACAATCATCCCGATCCCGACCCTCGTACATTGATGTCACTGGCACAAGAAGCTCGCCGGTACCGCAGGAACATATTTAACGCGAGGAATTCCCAGCGACTTCCTATTTTCGAACTTCCACGAGCTTACTACCTATCAGAAGGCCGCCGTGATATCACCCGCACAAGCATCTGGGCTCAGGATATCTCAGATAAAGCAAATTGTATTGGCACAATGACACAATGGCCCCGCCGGGACCGCAGAATCTGTTTCGCCTGTGGAACTTTCGACACAGCCTCTATTCTTCAAACTCCTGCGAGTTATACCAACCAATCGGACAGCCGCCGCGACACCACCCGTACAACTGTCTGGACTCGCAATCCGACACAGCGGGCGCTTCTCCCGTATGCCCATGAAAAGGAATACCGTCTGTATAAGGGGTCGAGCCGATAACTGGCGCCCTTCTGAGGCTCTTCCGCCCTTATCCCCCGAACATGGATATGAACGCTACCCTAGGCCAGTTTTTGGTTTATTTTCGTCGCTGTCAAGCTAATTTCATTTCTTCGTTCTGAAGGCGCCATCGAAATCGGCACCCTGCTCTCGGGGGTCCTTTTCGGTCTGATTACTGCTCAGACGTATGTGTACTTCAAGAACTTTCCCCGAGACTCGCGTTTCATGAAAGGACTTGTATGTGTATTATGTGCCTTCCTTAATGCCTTCTCACACCGGCATAGGTTTTCGCTCTGTGGTTCGAAAATCCAGACATTCGCCGAGTGTCCACATTGATTAGTGTTCACAGGATTGTCGAGATGGCGCACACCGCATGCATCTTCGACGCACTCTACATGTACACCATCACGGCGTATGGGAATCCCACGTCGCTCATAAAATTTCCAATCTCTCTGGATGTCACTATCGTCCTCCACGGCACAACTGTAATTATTGGTATGATCGCATTATCCATGGTTCATTCCTGATCTGAAGTTGGAATGGTACAGTCCAACTCTTCTTCACCCACCGGATGTCCAAATTCCTGAAAAATAAATACTATATCCCCGTAATCCTATCTGTCGGCGCTGTCCTGCTTGTCCGTTTCATTGCTTTCCTCGTGTCGGGTGTCGCGGCGGTGAGGATGTCTACGCTCCTCACCTTCATGCAATCCTGGAAATCCCTCATCCTATTCGATCTGCTGTCCTGCGCCATCACGGATGTGATCATCTCGGCCATTCTGGTATATCAGCTTGCAATCCGCCGTGCAAGTGCGTACAAGAGGTTCGAAACATTGCTGGATCTACGAGGCTGTGCAATTTCTGAGATGATTTTTAGTACGATAGCGATCATGGATAAGCTTATCATGTGGGCGGTGGGTGAGTGCTATTCTATTTCTTTCATCCAATAATATACGATCCTCATTCTGAATTTCTGAAACAGAGACCTGCCTTGTGACGACGTATGTGGTACCCATTCTGATTATCCACGCGGCCAACTGTTTTTTATCTAGATTCACGACTATGGTCATGTTGGTTTGCGTAAGCCATCCGAGACGTTGAATATGTACCGCTGCTTATATTTCCGCAGTTCCTCACGATGAAACAAAATTGTAAGTTCACTACGGTCTACCTTATGGACCCGTTTTGATTTTCAAACAGTTATATGGGTCGGGATCCTTCTCGTTCAACCAAAAAGTAAATTCCAGTGAACTTGAGTGCTAAGCACATGCTCATCCAATGCAGTCTTCTCAAATGCTCTGTTGGCGAAGTCAGTGGACTACAGTGATGAATTCTATCGAACCCTAACGCACTCTCTGCAGTCTCAACTCCCGTACTGGTTTCCGAGATCACGGTTCCGTGGTTCAAGAGTTCTCTGGAAAAGTACGCGGGAGTTCTCCCAGGGATATGCTTTGGTCTCACCGTTCTTTATTTTCGATATAGCCTAACTCGCACCAGATGATATGTTTCAAACCTGGCAGCGCAGGCGTCACGGTTAGCCAAGAGACAGCCACGATCAAAGACGATCTACCAAGAACCCCGGGCGGAGTTCATCTTGTATATTCGGATTCGAAGCCGAAATCGTCTCTGACAGACAGTCATATTGAAAGCATGGTTAGTACCTCTCTCTGATCGATTTCAAGGTTCCACTCATTCGAAACTACAGCCTGAGACCAAGGAAAACTCTTCGATGGTCTAGCCGAGAGTCCGAAACCGGAGATTTCACAATGTAGTGACTGTCCCAGCGATCTGCAGGTATATAATCAGCGAGTATGCAACGGCCACAGGGCGCAATGGTTGTGTACGTCAGATTTTCCACCCTCCTGTAATTTATGTAACTTCACGATCTGCGGTCTTGGTTACGAGCTCATCAAGAGCTCATTATACTTATTCCTTCGGTCCCCCACGGGTGCCTTTTAATAAACATTGGCCTTCGTCTTCGTGAAAACGGCGGCGGTTTTGCCGTCTACTTAAAGTAACTTGCTTGACTACCGATTTGAAGGGAAAAGTACAGTACCCCAGTTCTGGTTCGAGTTGGAGGATGAAGCGTCGCAGTCTAAAATTTTTATCTGCGGGAATGGGAATAAGTAGTAATCCGTACGGATTCAGGCGGATACGCACTACATTCCCGTTCGTGACGCTACTATTCCGCCTATGCCATCCAAGGCTCGGAAGAATTTTGATTCGTACACAGGCACCTGAGTGCTAGGATGTGGGAAGAAATACCGTAGCGAAAAAGAGCGAAGTGAGGCGGGGAGTGGGGGCCATGGCAAGTTGGTGAATGGCGTTGCCACCGTCAATGAGTTGTCTTATGTGTCACGGCTGAGAGTAATATAAGTATTAGCGGGAGAGCGTCGCCGTGAAGTTACTGGTAGGTAGGTAGGTAGGTATGATTACCCAGCACGGTCCGAATCACGAACGCCGGTTTCCAGGGGTTATCCCAGTGTACAAAGCAAGCTAAATTACACCTTTGCCCCCAAGCCTCCAAATGTCTCCCGAGCCGAGCTCGCAGATACTCAGCCCTCAGTTCACCACCATTTGACGTGTTTATAGACATTCTGTTCGCCCAATGAAGTTGGCAATGGCTGTCTCTGGGTTCCCCAGTTCAGTTTCCCAAATCTGGGTCCAGATTCCCTTCGTGAGAGTGAAATCAGTCTGATGGAGCCATATCAAACTATTCTTCAGCAGAATGGTTGCTTGCGACCTCCCATCCTTTTGTGAAACTAATTCTTTTTCTGAATTTTTTTACCAAACAAACAGGTCTAACTGTAATTGAACAGAGCTGAGCTGAGTAGACAGAGACAGAAATTTGTGAGTACCTGTATATCGGACAAAGCAATGATTCTGAGCACGCGTTCCGATTTTAGTCCGGGTAGTAGCCATCTTCGTCACTTTGTCACTTCACTTATTTCGCTTATTTCCATGAAACCTCGTCACTTTGATCGCATTTAGTGAAAGTTCGTTACTTCTGATGATTTTCTGTGAAAGTTTGTCTTTTTAACTCAGCACGTTCAACAACCCGGAAGCATCGGCCATCAGTGTTCCTTCAGCACAAGGCCAGGCAGGTTTTTTTATATAGATACCTTACCCCAACACTAATAGCTAACCATAACCCCCTAACCGCTAACCGGTAACCACTTAGTAACCCCTAACCACTAACCTCTAACCACCCTAACCACCTAACCCAAACCTCTAACCACCTAACCTGAACCTAACCAGCCATGCATGACACACCACTGATACTGAGGTATTTCATTCAAATCAACAGTCATGGGTCACGAACCCCTCTGTTGATGTCGAAATTTGGTTGAGGTCACACATCACGGAGCCGTTTGTCAAACCTCTAAGCTGTCACAAATACCTACCCCCCTCCCCCCCCAGTAGCAAAAAGGACTGTCAAAATTTTGGCAGGTGTCATGCAAAATTTCGGCCACTGTCAAAATGTTGAATACGTAAATCGGGTCACGTGTCACACCCCCTGTCAATTTGAATGAAATACCTCAGTACCCATCACTTTGTGATGCACTGAGCAGTTGCCGTGTAACAGACAACTCACGAACTTTCCCAAAAACATGCCAATGTGATGAAGATTCACAGGTTCCCATGATGAGGATTAGGCCTCTATGAGGCAGGCGCTGAACCTTTAGGAATCTTAATGCCGAGTCAACAGCAATTGTGTCCATGATTCAAGTTTGAGATGGTATTCAAGTTTTGCAGAGCAACAAGTAGGGGCTCCCAGTTGTGATGGTTTCAACCAGGTCACTCACATTATCAGGATGGAATCAAATTTTTCTGACCCAAACTGGGAGCTCCGGCTGGTGTTTCTGCCTTCAATCTTTTGGTGAGGTTGCGTCGGAGGTCATGATTCAGATGATCGGAGACCCAGTCTCTCATAGACACATAGACAGACACTACAACAGGAGGCTCGTGCCTCACATGTGGTATCTGAGATGTGCCATTGCCGCCTTGGACATGTTTGGTTGGAAGATGCACCACACAAAAAATTTGTAAAAGATGGGGGCCCTTAGTTTTTGCATTTGAAAATATCTGAAAAACATCATTAAGCCATTTGCTCAATCTAAACATTTTGCATCACCCTGGAAAATGGTGTAGGAGGCCTCTATCATTTTGTTCCTACAAGCATTTGGCATCTCTCTTAATTTCCCTCCATCTATTAGTGTGAAGTTTGGGTATCAACCATCGAAGAGGCACTCGCATCACACAAGCAACACCAAGAGCATGCCGAGGCACCTGCAGAAGGTATGCCGGTTGAGCCCCCAGTCGAGGCAGTGCAACTAGCGGCTGTACTGCACCCCCACGACCAGCCAATTGTTGTTGAGCCAGTCATTGGCCCCACACTAGAAGATATGATGCCGCTACATGCTGCTGACAGGACATTACACAGCCGCCATTTGGTCAGATTGCACCCTGCCAAGGGCCTGTGCCATCCGGCCCTGTGAGCATTCGGTTGAAGGCCTCAGATACGCTGTAACACCGTGGAATACCACTCAAATTCCTGGTATCTACTTTGGAAGCTCAATGTATCATAAGCTTCTACTCTTGATATAACTAGAATAATGCCCTCGTGAAGCCCTTGAACTGTGTTGCATGAAAGATGTGCCAATCTTTCACGCACCGTGATCCCTAGGTCCTAATAGCAAATCCCTAGTTGTGCTCACATTGCGTCCCATCTGCAAGTCCACAGGAACAAAGACACTCTGCCACTCCTGCTCATGGGTGCTTTCCATCCAAAGGACTTATATCTGATGGTGTGCTGTGATGAAGCTCTTTGCTGCATTGTCAAGACTTTGCATCGCAACTCGGGTGACTTTGCATCGTGACATCAGGGGAGGAGACAATTGTCCTGAGAACAGAAAAATACACTAGAGTTTCAGTGGTGGTTGGACTACTGAACACCTCTGGCAATTGGTGGATCAATTAAAAGTACCATTGAATCACAACAAGACTCATCTCCAATCACCATCAGTTGATGGCCACCAGCAGCCACTGTTTTACTCCGGACTTCCGCTGCAATGTGGCGCAGTGAGAAATCTGTTACCTGAAAATTTACTTAGAATCAACAGTGAACACCTATGTATGAAGTCTGGAAAGCGGTTGCTCAGTTATTTGAGGGTCTTTGTGCAGCCTCACGAAGGTTCAGCCACCCGCCTCACAGAGGCCTACTGGGAGCCATTGGCGACCCCGTAAAAGTCATGGAAATATGGACATAGCAGAAAAAGAGGACGAGACACCAGGAGTGGGAGCGTGGCGGGAGAGGCGAGGCTATTGACAGATGTAGAAGGCTGTCGATCGTGGGTTGACTTGATCGCAGGCGTTGATCATGATTCTATTCATCAGGCCGGAGGGCTACCTATACCCCGGCGGACGATTTTTCACATGTAAAAACGGCGTGAATGAAACGCCTTCACTGTCATTTCCCTCAAAAATGTATTTCACTTTTGGTCTAATCTTTGGACTCTGCTGCCCGGGATAGTCCTCTGCTCTGTTCAAGACTACTGTCTCAACCCTGGGATCTGCTCGCCCATCCTCAAATCCACGTCTGCACCTGCCACTGTGCTCTTAATGCTGAATCTCGTGCTACCTGTGTTGCTGTCATGATTGCTTTTAATTTTTGTCCTGAATCTCCTGAAGCTCCATTAAGTTCAAAGTTGCTTCCAATCACCTTTCCAGCTTTCATTTATGTCAAGATTTGTGGCTTTCTCTCTTTTTCATTGAGTCTGACTGGCTGCAATTAATGAATTGAATTCACACACCTCAATCTCTGATCCTTCAGCCATTTCTGGCTGGTGCAACTTGCCAGATGGATCAAATACAAGATTAAAACATTCAACTTAAGTTGTCCATGATTACCAGCTTTCACTACTGCTTTGACTCCTCCTGATAGATCAGCAGTAATTAATTGCTTCTCACCTGCCGTCTTCTCATTTATTTATCAGAAAACTTCTTACGAGTCGATTGGTTTGATGCCCCGTGGGGTTCAACGCTGGGGAGAGCAACCTCGGCTACCCACATCGTTTCTAATTGTATTGTATTGCAACAATAGATTATTTTTTTTAAATTTTTTCTTACCATCTTTCTTACTGCCGGAGCGAAGCGGCAGCTAGTCTTGTTTGTGTCTATCGTTTTGCGCATAGCTGTCAACGCCTCGGACCGGTAATCAGACTGTCATAACTTTTGATTGGCACATCGCTTTCTCTCGAAATTTGGTATGAACAAGCAGCAGCGCGTACTCCATCCCCTTGGTGCAAGCAGTTAACTTTCACAGTTCCGAACATACCGTATAATTTTGTTCAACTCGATAGTCACGCTTCACGCTCGACTGTTTTTATTGCGGCAATAATTGTTTCTCGATTTATCGGAATTTTTTGGTCACCAAATAGTCGGGGTCGCTGTTTTGTCGCTGTCGAATTGATTGAAATTATACGGCAATACAGCCAAGTGGCTGGCTAGCTAACTAATAGGGGTGGCCGAGTACCTGATACAGTATCTGACCCTGATACCGCGTGTTTTACCCGTACCCACGCGTACTTTTCAGTGCTAGGTGCTCCGCCATTATCAATTGACGCCATGGAGCTCAAGAGGCCCAACCAGCTAGCTTCCCCGCATCATTTGATGTCCGACACGCCAAAAGAGTTACTACCCGCCATCATGCGCTGGTCCCGGACCTTACCCAGCAGAATCCTAATTAGAACGGTTCTCCGAACAAGCCCGTCCCCTCAGCCGGTATCTATAGCGGTCAACTGGCTTTTCCCGTGGATATCACACAATCCACCGTAGTATGCGCATTTCTCGCACCGACCCCGCTGAGTTCCGATTGCAGCCCGCCTGAGGCGTTACACGCGCTATTTCGAAATTGACCGGAGCTTGATGAGAAGAGGTCGAAGGAAAGCAGGAAAAAAAGATTTCCGAGTCGCAGGTGTTTGGTAGGATTAGTTTATAGATATGATTAACTGATTGTCCCTGTAAAACGGCGAAACCCGCGAGTTAACTGTACAGTTCTGAATCGGAATCGAGTCGCTCCGGATCCACGGGACGGGGCGGGAGCGGGGTCACTTTGGATTACCTGCAGGCTACCCAGGGTAGTCACCACCGCAATCGCTGACATGCCAGCCGCTGTGGTTGTTTCAGCTTGCCGCGGTTGCCCGAACATAGTCCATAACGAGCCCGAGGCCCGACTATAAAGTCTCCAGCGCTGCTGCCAGGAGGTTGGGTTTCTCCTGAGCTCACCTGTTCTCTGCATTGTCCTTATGGCTCGCTTTGTTTCTCTCTTCTGTGCCGTTGTCGCCGCCGCGACCGCTGCTTCAGCTGCCGCTGTAAGCTCAGGTTCTCCCGGTATACGTTTGACTTCAACACACACTATCCAGGTCCAGGGGCGTGACTCTAGTCTGGCCAACTTCTTCATAGACAGTACGCCCATCCTTTGCTCGTTTTCTCCAGGAACTCAAATCGCCATCAGTCGACTTTAGTGGTCCAGGTGCGCTGTTGCCGGGCACACCGGTGTTCCTTGCTCACTGACGTAGAGTTTACGGTCGGCGGCGACCTGCCTACCGGCTGCCTCACGCCCCCCCCAGCGTTTGACGGGTCGGTCTCCAGCGTCCAGATCGCCACGGGCGTCAAGTGCACCTTGTGGAGGTATGTCGACCCCACGAGCTCTAGGACACGAGCCACATTGTGCTGATCACTTATTTCCACAGCGAACCTGAGTGTACGGGTGTTTCACTCACGGTAAGTTCCAATTCTAGCCAACGGCCTAGGCACTGGCCACTAAACATACGCTTAGTTGGCGGCGGACACCCCGGACCTCGGGGTCCTCGGCTTCAACGACCTGGTATGTGCTTGTTTGGGGATGCAGAGAAACAACTGACGACCAAGCGGGATTGTTTAGATGGTTTCCGTCGAATGCCTCCCCCAACTGAGAGTGTATGTCCTGCCCGGCTTGGGTTTAGTCCCAGCGGTGAACTATGATGATTTTATTGTGGAGTTCTTGAACCTCGATCCGTTCGGCGAGTGCCTAACGATATCTACCTTGCGATCAATTGTTTCCTTTTGCACTTGGAGAATTCTGAAGAAATTGGGGCATTTCCCGGGAGTAAAATAGGATTGTCTCGGGTTTACAATCGGGGACGGCGCAACGAGACGACCTGAAAGCCGCTCGATGGCAACCGTAGATCCTGACAGAAGGTGGGCTGTGGTATGAGATTGAAGGCCATTGGAACCATAACGGGAACAGACATAATATCGCGCGCCAGCCCATACAGGCAGGGAAATATCTTCCTGGCATACCACAAATTGACAGGGTTGGCATCTGCAGCAGCGCGGGGAGCATCAAAGTACCGCTTTTCCCGATAGCCTCGACCAAGGTATCATTATTTGTAGCATTGTCCATCATAAAAGCATGCACAATCACTTTAGTGAACCGAGAGATTCAATTGGGAATCGGTTTAAAAACAAAGAGTACTCCGACTTACACGACCCGTGAGTCCGCAAATCTCCAAAGTATTCCATATAACTTCGGCCATATTCGCCAGAATGTTACCCATTAACTCTTGAAAGTCGATCAAGAGTTCCTCTGAAGCTGCGGTAAGCAAGTTGCAAACGAAGCACCGACTTTCGTGAAAAGAAATGAGACCTTACCGTTGAGACAATGGTGTATGGCTTTGGTCATTTTGAGCATGCTCTTGGATTCCCCCGTGGTAACAGCGATACGTCCTTTTCAACCGGTTTGCCGTGAAGGGTTTCCGTTACATCTTTGAAGAAGAGCCTGATAGGGTTCCGATAGCCAGACCACCGCCTGCTAATACTCAATAGGTATAGTAAGAGAAAAGGTGTGAAATACCTCCTCAGGTTCGTCCGAATTACGGGCCGTATACGGGGCAGTAAACATACGGCCTCATACAGCCTCATACAGCCTCATACGGATCTCCTTGCGGCCTCTACCTGTAACCGTATAATGGGCCCCAGAAGGTCTTACGGTACGGTACTGCACAGACGTATAACCGTAACCGTAAACCATATTGTACGGTCACGGTGGGGATGGGTAGTAGCCATCTTTGTCACTTCGTTACTTCGCTTATTTTCACGAAACTTCGTCACTTTGATCACATTTAGGGAAGTCCGTTACTTCCGATGTTTTTCTGTGCAAGTTCGTCATTTCAATTCGGCACGTTCAAAACATCGGAACATCGGCCATCATTGTTCTCTCAACACAAGGCCAGGTGGGTTTTTTTCATGTAGGTACCTTACCCCAACACTAACCACTAACTCTAACTGCTAACCCAAACCAAAACCACTAACCCAACCACTAACCTCTAACCACCAACCTCTAACACTAACCAACTAACCCAAACCTAACCAGCCGAGCTCGGCACACAGCTGATTCTGTGATGTGCCGACAGGCACGCCGTATGTTTACCCGGGGAAAGTGACGAACTTTAGTTGAAATTCTTTAAACTCACGAACTTTGATAGAATGCCATCAAACTGATGAATTTAAGTGAAGTAACGAAGATGGCGCGGACTCGGTGGGGATCCCTAGCCAGAGCCTGAGGGATCCCACGCCGTAGAGTAATGGCTACTCTCGCTTTCCGAACAAGTACACTATTTATGGCGCGTGAACGGTGACTCTGCCACTCCCATCGCAAACTTGAAGAATTCGCTGGATCTTGTACTCCGTACTCCTCCAAAGGCCCGGGCCGGGGATGCAACTCATTTTCCCTAAAACAATGGAAACGACCTCATCACTGCGTACAACAGGGCGACAATTCTAGGAAATTGACGCCTCTCCGCAGGAACAATCCGATGCTTGAGAGCTTCGTCGTTGAGAGAGCGATCCGCTCGTGAGAGACGGCAAGCCTGCATTTGGATGAATAGAGGAAGACTGAACAGAGGATGCCGTGTCGGCTCTAGATCCGATATTGATTCAGTGAATGATCATCAGTGCGCAAACGTAACTTGGCCACCTCCTACTTGAGTCTTGCCGAGATGTCCTCTCGCAATCGCAAACCAAGGCTTGACGCCCTTCTTTGCGCATACTGCGTGAGTGTCATTCTTGCTTCGCTTCTCGCGTTTGCTCAAGCTCTTCACATCCAGTGCATTCGCTTCCGTTCCTGACACATCTGGGTCTCGTCGCGTCCGAATCTTTGCGCTTGCGCTGTCAGCGTGTCCTTCGCACTGCGGGTGCACTCTCCGTACCTGCCTCTAAGTCCTTTACCGCTGGCGCTTCCCCGTGACCTTCGAGCGATATCCACGCTCATCGCCGACCTTGTATACTCTTCACACCACAACGCGGAAGCCCGCAACCTTCTGCGGGTGCATCACATCCACCACAACCCAGCTCTGGCGACTCACGGGCCCGCGTGTGTTTGGTGTCCTCACCTCCACCAAGACTCGTGCTATCCCCCGTATTTCGCCCGGGATGCGTTTCCTGCCCAACCACGTATCGAGGACGAGGATCGATCCGCCGCAAAGGATAGGAAGTAATGCGTGCATCTCGGTAGTGGCAGGAGGTACCTATCTTCCCTTCTTATTCATCTCGTTCCCGTTCCCCCGCCTTCTGCGCTCCTTTTCCTCCCTTCCTCTTCTTTCCCTCTCCGGAGGTCGTACTCACCCCTCCTCCCTCTTAGGCCCCATCCACCGGCTCTACCGTCATCTCCATTCCGATGAGACAACCCGGGATTCGATGGGCTCGCCCGACTCCACTGTCTGGGATCGTGCGCGTGCATCGCGATCGCCATGATCACCTACCCCGACGCCAGCATTCACCGCTGGTCGCGCGCGCGCGCCGAAGTCTTTTCGACTGGACGAGGATGCGCAGGGAAAACGGGTCAAGTGCTGACTTGAGCGCGATCGCTGTAAGTGCCTCTCTCTTCAATCCTGACTGGTATGGAGTGCAGATGCATCACGAAGGTCGGCGTAGCTGTTTATCATGGGGGACGTATCATTGTCGCGCGCGCTTCTGTCCCTCCCCATCCCCACCGCCGCTCCCGTCCTCGGTCTCAGTGGGGCGACACCGCACGCCCCTTCCAGGGTTCACGCCTAGACAAGCGCGCAGACACGGATAGGAGACGTGAATATGTCGTCCGAGTCTGCACGCAAATTGAATTTGAGTGGACATTGGGAACAAGTATGACGCGTACTGTACGAGGGGGGGTCTCAGCCCTCACTCCTGAGGCCTTCGCTCGCACGCACAGCCCGACCCTCTCCCGGTCCGCCGTGCGATGGACATTGGCTTGCATACCCTTGGATCCGGCCTTCACGCCGGAACAAGTCCGACGCGTACTGTACGAGGAGGGGGATACGCATGGCTGTCTGGCGGAAATCGGAAGGACCCGCTACTGCTTACTATCAGTATATGCTTCATCCGTCTGTGAGAAGTGAATCAAAATCTCGTTCGCCTTCTCAGATCCCGACGCGCTAGTCCTTCGCACCTCCCGCCCAGCCCCAAGCATGTCTCACGAGTCGGCCGCTCTCTGCTCTTTCGGCTGTGTCATGGATACAGCCATTTCGTGTGCCGCGCTCTCCGTCGTGACGACTTGGCGTATGGTATGGATGGGCAGGGACGTACGCCCACTCAGTGCGCAGGGTGGCCGGGTTATCTCTCCTCTGCCCAACGCTGGTGCCGCTAGGCTTTCGAAATTCGCATCTGGGTAATCCCATGCGCGCTGCTCCCGATACTCCTACCCCTACCCTCCATTCCTCTCTTCACCCGCCTCTTTATCGATGACCATCGTGCGTTACATCGACAATGTCTGCGAGAATCCTTTTTGGCGGGCTAGCGCGGCAGTATGGGGAGCAGGACTCGCGCAGGAATGGAGCGGAGAGATGCGACTACGACAGGTGGGGGGTTCGGGATGGGAATGGGGAGCGAATACGACGCGTAGCTCCTTGTCTGACGCTCGTCTTTGAATGATTGAAATCTCATCCTGGATGTCCCTCATCCTATTCGATCTGGTTTCCTGCGCCATCACGGATGTGATCTTCTCGGCCATTCTGGTGTATCAGCTCGCGATCCGCCGTGCGAGTGCGTACAAGAGGTTCTAAACATTGCTGGTCCCTCTACGAGGCTGTTCAATTTCTGAGATGATTTCCAGTACGATAGCGATCATGGATAAGCTTATCATGTGGGTGGTGGGTGAGTGCTGTTCTATTTCTTTCATCCAATGATATAATCCTCATTCTGGATTTCTGAAACAGAGACCTGCCTTGTGACGACGTATGTGGTACTCATGCTGATTATCCACGTGGCCAACTGTTCTTTATCTAGATTCACGACTATGGTCATGTTGGTTTGCGTAAGCCATCCGAGACGTTGAATATGTACCACTGCTCACATTTCGGCATCAGTTCCTCACGATGAAACACAATTGTAAGCTCACTACGGTCTACCTCCTGGACCCGTTTTGATTTTCAAACAGTTATATGGGTTGGGATCCTTCTCGTTCAACCAAAAAGTAAATTCCAGTGAACTTGAGTGCTAAGCACATGCTCATCCAATGCAGTCTTCTCAACCGCTCTGTTGGCGAAGTCAGTGGATGACAGTGATGAATTCTATCGAACCCTAACACACTCTCCGCAGTCTCAACTCCCCGTACTGGTTTCCGAGATCACGGTTCCGTGGTTCAAGAGTTCTCTGGCAAAGCACGCGGTAGTTCTCCGAGGGACATGCTTTGGTCTCACCGTTCTTTATTTTCGACATAGCCTAACTCGCACCAGATGATATGTTTCAAACCCGGGAGCGCAGGCGTCACGGTGAGCCAAGAGACAGCCACGATCAAAGACGATCTACCAAGAACCCCGGGCGGAGTTCATCTTGTATATTCGAATTCGAAGCCGAAATCGTCTCTGACAGACAGTCAGATTGAAAGCATGGTTAGTGCCTCTCCCTGTTCGACTTCATGGTTCCTTCAGCAGAATGGCTGCTTGCGGCCTCCCATCCTCTTTTGTGAAATTAATTCTTTATTGAATATTTTTGTTCTGAATTTTTTTACCGAACAAACAGGTTTAACTGTAATTGAACTGAGCGGAGCTTAGTTTAGAGAGACAGAAATTTGTGAGTACTCGTATATTGGATAGAGAAATGATTCTGGGAGCGCGTTCCGATTTTAGTCCGGCGAATTGCACCGGTATTAAAGAATCATTACAGAAGTATTGAACCGTTATCAAAGGAACATGTCGGAGCTTAAAAGGCTTCGGACTGAGAGGGACAGACTTATTTTCATAAAGCGGGAGAGGAGATTCGAGTTTGAAGATACGGAATTTCAATCGTCCGGATTCGAAAGAATCGGCATGGAGGGAAAAGAGGAATAGGATATGTCATGGACAAGGTCTACAATCCGTAATACACAAAGGGTACCCAGCGTCTGAAGGGAATATTCCCTTCATCCCGCAACTTTCCAACTGCAACATGAAGGGCTTCGGCCGCTTGTGTCAGATTGGGAAGGACGGGAGGGGTGATATCGGGGCTACAATTTTTGAACAGGTGCTCATAAAATGTATCTGCGATCTTAGGACCGTCGCGATCATCCATAGCCCTCGCAAAAGGTAAGATTTCCGAGCGATAACAAAGAGATAGACAAACTCACCACATTGTTGCTACTACTCCCACGAAAACCCGCAAACAACAGAGTGGCTGCAAGGTGCATTGCTTCATCTGGGACAGTTGTATCACCCTTTGCAGTCTCGCATGCACTAAGAAATGCAATAGAGGCTGCTTTTTGGATATTGTCCCCCTCCTGCTTGCACATAATCTCAGAGACCTTGAGGCGGCCATCGCTGAGAATGAGACCGCTATCAAGTGGCTGTTGCAGGTCTTGAACACCATGGCATGCAAAATGGACTATTGAAGAATCGCGGAGGTGGCCGACCACTTCTTCTTTTTTGCTACCCAATAAAACAGTGAGCCATTCTTTGGGAACTCTTGTCCGAATTTTCTTCTCTTCATGCCTGGCACCTGGCAAAAGTGAACAACCAGGAGTACTCGGTTGTATAACTGCTGTGATCTTGAATTGGGGAGCAGTATGAACAGGAGGATTGAGTAATGCAGATAGGGTGTTGGTGTAGCAAGAGATCACATAATCCGAGGCACAAACTGTGGTCTCGGTGCCATATATCCCGGCTGCGTGGATAGGAAGGAATGCAAGTGGCCCGGTTGGACACCACCACAACCGAGGTGGATTATTCGATTTCTGCAAATCTATGAGACAGGTTTAGACATCCAAATAGACCATGCACTTACCCGCAAACTGAGGGCATCAAACACAGGGCTCACAATATTTTTCCAGAGATCAGCCAATAGCTCTCGAAAGACTTCATCTGGGTCTACGCTCACACTTCCTTCTCGTCCAGCATACAATCGATGCCTGAGATCTGACAGGGCTTCCCGCCCATTCAGCGATCCATGTGTTGTGACCCATGTCCCAAAATCAAAGGCTGATTTTGAGAGTTGCCGAGAGAGGTCGGCAAAGAGATGTACTTTGGAGAGGACAAATTGTGGGAGTTTCAAACATTGAACCTCATCTGACAAGGTTACAATCAATGCAAAGCAAGTGGAGCTGGTGGTAGTGAGAATGATGACTGGACCAGAAACTGCGGCTTGTTTCAATGCATCCATGCCTTTGGGCCGCATAAAATTGTTAAATTCGGGTAACATTCGTACATCTTTGATGACCTGTTCCCACTCATCATTGAGTTGGCGGCAGCGCGCACCCTCGGATTCAATCTTGATTTTTCCACTGTGTGTCGGCTAACTCATTCTGAGAATTATTTTGGAATGATGCCATCTCTAGCTGCCTCGACAAATCCGTGAGTTTGGCAGATAGGTCTGGGCGAATAGTTGCTAGGTGATCCAGGGGTGTTCTCAGACTCAGTGCTTGGGACCAAAATACTGAACGGCTGGCCTCAAGCCATTCTACAGCAGTATTATATAGGCCCTTGCCCACTGCACAAGAGGCAGCATCCGAAGCAAAATCAGAGCCACTTGTGATAGATAAGATGTGCTGACGAGATTTAAGATCAAGGTGGAATGCAGCCAATTGGGGAAGAAGTTCAATTGCAGTCAGGTAGGCATCCAAAGCTGAGTGGTGGGCAAATTCGGCCGCATCTTCGGCCCAATGATGCGCATACCTGAACCGATGATAGGGTGGAGCGGAAAGGTATGTTGCAGCTTCTCGGAAGATGTTGCAAGCATTGTCAAGATGACCAATATCATCTGTAATTGAGTACAACATAACAAGGGAAGCCCCAAGATTTTGGAGTAAACGGCCTCGATCAGGGTGAGGTGGATCGCAAAGGGACAGTCCTTCTCTACCAAGTTTAACAGCCTCATCAATGTCCTTCCGGTCTCTGCGTGAACTAAATCTTGCCTGCAGTGAACGCGCCAGACTGCCCAGAGCTGTGCTGCGATTTGGGTGAGTTGCTGAGTAGAGGCTCAGTACCTCTCGCGAGAGTTCAACAGACTCATCAATATCCCGAGAGGCTCCTTGCTGTAGAAATCTCGCATCTATTGCTATTCCTAGATTAAATAGAGAGTTGCTGCGATTTGGATGACCTGGTGGACGAACGACTAGTGCCCTTCTGTGGATTTCAATAGCTTCATCCAGGTCTTTGGGATTGTGGCGCTGGTTGAATCTTTTAAAAATTGCATTCCCCAGACCATTGAGAGATGTGCTGTGGTTTGGATGAGGCTGTGGACAGAGTGCCAGTGCCTCTCTGTGCAGTTCAATGGCCTCGTCAATATCTTTTTGGATCTGCCCGCTGCTCAAATCGTGTCTGTACCACAGTGGCGAGACTGTTCAGAGCTCCACTACGACTAGGATGAGGTGCTGGAAGGAGAATTAATGCTTCTCGATGCAGTTGGATACTTTCATCAAGGTCCTTTGAATGCCCCTGCTGCTGAAATCTTAAATAGACCGCACAGGCAAGATTGGTGAGGGAGGTTTTGTGATGAGGATGAGGGGATGGACGAAGGGCCAGGGCCTCTCTGTTAAGTTTGATGGCTTCGTCAATGTCCGCTGCGTTCCCCCAATGAATGAACCTAGTCAAGACTGCATTTGCCAGATTGTTGAGAGAACTGCCCCGAACGGGATCATGAGGTGATACACAGAGAGTGAGCGCCTCTGTAAGGGAGTGTGATTGCTTCATCAACATCCTTTGAATCCCCATGCTGTTCAAACCTCGTCAGTACTGCATTTGCCAGGTTATTGAGAGAGCCGCTGCGCCCCGGATGAGGCTGTGGACGAAGGTCCAATGCTTGTCTCTGTAATTCAATCGTCTCATTGAGGTCATTTGGGTCTCCTAGTTGCTCGAATCTTTTGAACATGGAATTTGCAGCAGCACTGAGATAATTGCTCTGGTCAGAAAGAAGTTCCGGAGGAAGGAGTTGCATCCATGGCTGGGCCAATTGCTCTTTGTGGAATGTAACGGCTTCTTTCCTAAGGTCAACGGCCTCATTTATGTCCTTCAAGTCACCAAGCTCCTGAAATCTGTCTTCAAGTGCCTTTGCCAGATCAGTGAGATAGTGGTCAAGAGGTGGATAATGGATCATTGGAATGCCTCGATAGCGTTCAAGTGCTGCCCGATAGGTTCGAAGCTTCTCCCGAGAGCGTCCAACCTGCTCGTTGAGTTCCTCTGAATTCATTATGATGCGGCGTACTCTTGAGGCGATGAAATGACGGAGTTGGGTAACAGACGTGCCAGGATGGAACAAATCTACTCTTAAATGCAAGTCGAATATGTGATACCATAGCTACCATCAGTACAGCCTTCATGTCGCATCGCCTTGGAATAAATTGACAGTGATTTACCGGAAATTACGGCTAGTTTGTTCAAAAGTGTTAGAACTTGAACTCCAAGAGGAGCCCCCGGCCGCCGCGAGATCCAAGCCAAAAGCAAAGTGCGTTTGTCGCCTATGGACAGAGCCGTACCAAAGGTAGTCAAACGCATGAAGATATCCACGCCGGTCTTGTAACTACAATATATAACCTGCTGTCATAAGTCCGATAGCCAGCCTGCATTCCGACATGCGACAGACAGCCACACGTACAAAGGTACTGTGCCTTGTCGCTCAAAACTGACAAGCCCCAAACGCTGACAAGAAGCATAAGGAAAATACAGAGGGAAGCTCACGGGATTCAGTCGTGTAAAATCTTGTCCTATTCTGTACTTTTTTATCTGTTTTACAAGTGACGGAGAGTCGTCAACTGAACGCGAAAATTGCGAAATTTTCTGCTCCGGCAATCGCCGGACTGCCATCCATGGGAATTTTCCCATGGTTGACACGGTGGCGGCTCTAGATCCGATATTGATTCAGTGATTGATCATCGGTGCGCAAACGTGACTTGGCCGATTCCTCCTTTCTGTCTTGCCGAGATGTCCTCTCGCAATCGCAAACCAAGGCTTGACGCCCTTCTTTGCGCAGTCTTTCCTCAGTGCACCGGGAAATACTGCGTTATTCTTGCCTCGCCTCTCGTGTTTGCTCAAGCTCTTCACATCCAGTGCAGTCGCTTCCGTTTCTGACACACCTGGATCTCGCCGCGTCCGAATCTTTGCGCTTGTGCTGCCAGCGCGTCCTTCGCACTATGCATCTCGGTAGTAGCAAGAGGTACGTACCTTCCGCTCTCCTCCCTTTTCATTCATCTCGTTTCCCGACCCCCGTCTCCAGGCCCTCTGTATTCCCTCCCCGGAACTCGTACTCACCCCTCCTCCCTCTTAGGTCGTATCCACCGGCTCCACCGTCGTCTTCGCTCCAGGATGGAGATCAGACGTCCTGGGATTGATAGGTTCACCTGATTCCACGCGCGAGTGTATCGCGACCGGCGATCACCTACTTCGACGCCGACACTCGCCGCTGGTCGCGCACGCGTGTCGACATTTCTTTCGACTAGACGAGGATACACGGGGAAGCCCCCAAGTACTGACTTGAGCGTGGTCGCTGTAAGTGGCTCCTCTGCTTTTCCTCTGCAGTCCTGACCAACATGGAATGCAGATGCACCTCCCCCTTGTCGACCTGTCGCACCGCATGTCCACAACGGTCGGCGCAGCTGTTTCACGGCAGACACGATAGCATGCTATTATCGTCGCGCGCGCGCTTCTGTCCGTCCCCGTTCCCACCACCCTTCTCGTCCTCAACCTCAGTGGGGCGGCACCGCACTTCCGCAGGCTCGCCCCTCTCGGCCTCACGCCTCTCGCGCCGTCATTCCAAGCGGTCTCAGCCCTCATTCCTAGGGCCTTCGCGCGGCGCCGCGGCGCAGTTGTTCATCACGGCGGATACGGTAGCATGTGTATCGCGGGCACCTCCCGCTGCGCACGCACACTTCTGTCCGTCCCCGTCCCCCCCGCCGTTTCTCGTCCTCAGCCTCAGCGGGGCGACCCATAGGCGCACCGCACTTCCGACGGCTCGCCCCCTCCCGAGCTCACGCCTCTCCCTCGGCAATTCCAAGCGGTCTCAACCCTCATTAAATTCTTCCTTCGCTTGCACGTCCACCCCGACCCTCTCCTCTTGGATATTTGCTTGCATACCCTTCCCTCGGATCCCCGCTACGCGTGTGTATCTCACTCGTCAGATGCCTACCTACTCTGAGCTCGCGGAGGCCGACTGCGAGGTGAAGAAGCGTGTAGACACGGATGGGAGAGGCGAGTAATCGCTCCAATTGACCGAACGGAAGGATCCGCTGCTGTTGTAGCCAATCGTGTGGGATGCGAGCCGCTACCGCTTATTATTAGGTATGTACTTTACCCGTCTTTGAAATGAATCAAAATCTCATTCGCCTTCTCAGATCCCGACGCGCCGGTCCTTCGCGCTTCCGCCCCGCCCCAAGGATGTCTCACGAGTCGGTCGCTCTCTGTCCGTTCGCCCGAGTGGACCTGTGCCGTAGATGTGCGGTGCGGCGCTCGCCGTCGAGACGACTTGGCGTAATGATATGGACGGACAGGTACGTGCGCCCACTCAGTGCGCAAGATGGCCACGCTACCTCTCTCCTCTGCCCGACGCTGGTGCCGCTGGCCTTCCGAGATTCGCATCTGGGTAACCCCATGTGCGTTGCTCGCGATGCTCCTACCCCTACCCTCCATTCGTCTCTTCACCCGCTTCCTTTTCAATGGTCGACCATCGTGCGCTACATCGACATTGTCTGCGAGAATCTTTCCCGGCGGGCTCGCGCGGTGGTGTGTGGTACGACTCGCGCAGGAATGAAGCGGGGAGGCGCGGCTACGACAGGTGGGGGGTTCGGGATGGGAATGGGGAGCGAGTACGACGCGTAGCTCCTTGTCTGACGCTCATCTTTAACTGATTCAAATCTCATCCGCTTCCTCAGATCTCCCAGCGTGCTGGGAAACAGAAGTACGCAATTCAGGACCAGCACGGTCGTCTCTCCGCCGGCGGCGTGTGGCGGCGAATCATCGATGCTGGCGGCGTGCCTGGGCTAGTCGAGTAGTGGCGCAGGGGTTCGGAGACCATGGTCCCCTGAGACGCTGGTCAGGCTGGCGCCGCAGTTGATGCCCCTCACGCTTCGGCGAGCGGTCGAAGATACGAGGCTGGGGTCTTCCGCTGCTTCCGTGCCCGTGAGGGATGCAGTACATGCTTATAAGCGGACGTGGTAGTGGACTATCTAGATGGCACGAAAAGGGGAGGGCGGAGGAACAAAAAGCGGACTGTGGAGCAGAAATTCACAGAAGGCAGAGGCAAAATTGGATTGGGAGATTGACTATGAGGGAAGCAGTTGCAGAACGTTCCGGGCGATAACCGGGCACAGAAAACGTCTTCATTCAAATCCAAGAAAATGGAGAAATCGACTCAGGAGGGAAAAAAGACATGACGTCCAACTTGGGCCTAACCTTCAGGAATCAGCTAATTCGGATCTTGGCCGATCTTATGCTCAGGTACCGCCGACTTCTGAATTGGGCTTGTGCAGCCGTTTCGAGCGTCCACAAGCAAATTCTCTAACCTAGTCCTGCAACTTGGCAAATTGAGCTCAAGTTGGATAGGCTCAAGTTGGGCCTCGAATCCTAATTATGCGATTCGGCTACTAGTTCGCCAGACTTCAGCCGTGGCTCTCTATTCGGCCCCGTAGAGCGACGGTGACGGGGACAGTAAAGCGTGCCATCATCAAGCTTCATGTCGAAGGCTGGGTATCCGTTCCTCGGTTCAGTCACCCCAAACCTCCAGCGTTGCTCATCCCACTGCGCCAGGGCTATCCTATGGCACCATTCCAAAGATCCCAGCTCGCGATCCTTATGTTTTTTCAAGCAGTTGGGGCACTCTCGACGTGAGCCCCAGTGACTTGGTACCCATTTCGAATCACTTGATGAACAAATATAAAAGTACTTTGATTTTTTCCTTGACGCAAGAGGTACCTGTGCCTCGTCAAGATTTATTGCCAGGAATGGAGGTCCCAAACACAAGCTATATCTTAGCAAGTGTCCAGGTGAACCCTCTACACCGCCGAGTCTGTTCATTCATGCGCATTGATGTTAACGTCATTTAGGAATCGGTCTTTTTCGTCGCTCAATTTCTGGCTGTGTATTCTTGGGGACGTGCGTCAGACAGCTTCGGAAGGCGGCCCATTCTTCTTTCTTTCCCCCTCTGGGCCTGGCAGCTTCCCTCATCGGCTTTGGATGGTCGAACAGCGACTCGACCCGCGTCATGTTCCGCAGCGCCTTGGGCGTATTCAACGGGAATACAGGCAAGTCATTTGCATCACTATTTTTCCAATCGCGACTCAATGTTTCCAACAGGTGTTCTTAATACCACTTTGGCAGAGGTGAGCGTATCTGAGCAAGCTAAACGACTCTGACCAAGATATTTCAAGATGACGGATGCCTCTACCCTTGCATATGCGATGACTTTCATGTCAATCGCATGGAGTTCAGGCTCTACGCTCGGGTAGGTTTATTCTTCTGTTCTTCCTCGTGTCACTCTTGACAATCTTTAGACCCATTATTGGGCAACGCTTGTCCCATCCCACGGACAAATGGCCAGAAACCTTGGGTCAACTGCGAGTCCTGCGCGAATATCCGAACTTGCTCCCCTGTGGCCTTGTTGGTCTACTTTCGCTGTTAGGTTTCCTCATAGGATATTTCGGCTTGAAGGAGGTATTTTAATTATTCATTGCGTCAATGCCGAGGAAGATAACATTTTAAAAAAATCATCTACAGTCATCACCAGCGATCCTGGAGCGCAAGAAACTCGAGAAACCTGGGACACTCGCTTCCACAGAATCGACGCCGATGTTGGTTGCTGAATTTTTGTGCTTCCTATGGATCCACCTCAGTGACTGAGAACTTAACTCGCACCATTCGACGCAGTTCAGTTGTTGAGGATGCAATGACACTCTCAAAAGTTCGCGACATCCTCACTCCACGTCTCCTCGCTGCGCTGTTCAACTACGGCCTCTTCAGCATCGTGCAGACTGCCTATCTCTGTGTGTGTCCCAACAATTGAGTAATGATTCCGGATACTAATGATTCACTTGCCTTCAAGTAATACTACTGCCATTGACTTATCCACTGCCGCAGAGCGCTGAAACCCCTCACTTCCTCCCGAACCACCAAATATTCAGCGGTGTCTTGGAGGGTATACGCATACGGGACATTGGAAGCACCCTTATCCAAATGTATATGATCCCCAGACTTTTTCCGGCTTCTTGGAGCGCAGAGGATATATACCTGCTCGTTCTCCTGTCTCGCATTCTGCATCGGAGCTCTACCGCCCTTAATATTTGCAGCTCGGCGGGCGTGTCTGGTGAGGCTTGCCCTCGCGATGATGCAAATCATATCCAACCTCTCCATGTCGTTGGCGTATTGTGCGTGTCCTCGTCGTCTTGCAAAAGAAAAGATTCTGAATAATAACCCTAATCCTTGAATCATGCATCTGTAGCTTCAATACAAGTCCTCGTCGTCAACTGTGTGGCCCAACCGTCCGCTCTATCGCTGACAAATTCCGTGGCACAAATGGTCGCGACCAGTGCACGGGCCCCGGTGTCCTTTGTCGCTTCAACCGTCTTTGCTGCGCCAACGGGAGTGAAGTTGGCCAGTGGGTGTATGTTGTACATTCTTCTTCTCGGGACTGTCTTTATAGGCGGCCTCGCCACCTCTCTTCTTAGGGAGGACTCTGAAACAGAACGGTGTGATGATGATGGTCAGGGTCATGCACAGTAGCCCGCTTTTCGTACCCTTTTTGCGGCCTTTTTGCACCCTTTTCATAATTGGCAGATAATGTAACCGAGTGCGCTATAAAATCCAGAAAAAAATGCCCCAGTCCTTTATGAACATCTGAGGTGGTATGTGACCTTTACGAAGTGATAGGATCACCCAGACTGCAAGAAATGACCAAAAAAAGCGAAAAAAGGGGCTCAGACCAGGGGTTTCATACTTGCCCTTATTTCACCCCCTACACGATATTCTCACTGCAATGGGTCTCCTACCTCACGGATACGTCCCTGGGTTTCTACTTCGGCGCTCCTTAGATCATCTTTGTCACCTCCATTCACTGCATTCAAGAATCGCCTAAGTACAGTCAACAAAGCTAGTTTTAGGTCTGCGACATGTCTGCAGAGCTGTGTGCAGGTGGCTAAAAAGGCCCTGCATAGGACTACTACGCTGAGCTAGACACAAATTTGTCAAGCTGGGCGTAAGTAGTCTAGTGTTGCCGGGGTTTGGTTGGGTTCGGTTTAGAGCAAAATTTTCCGAACCCCGAACCTCAAGGTGGGTTCGGTTCTAGTAATGGGTTCGGTTCAGGTTCAAACCTGAACAAACATGTAATCCCTGAAAAATTCTAAACAAAATTAATCTAGGGTCTGGTACGTCCCACTCACTCACAGGAAGATTGAAATATTGATATGAGAGTCTCCTCTCTCGATTTTGATGCTCTTCTGGTGGAATGTCACACACCTAGAGATGCAAGAGAGAGATTTCACTTTCTGGGGTATGGATCGAAAGTCTTTGTGTCATCTCATAACTAAATTATGGTTAGCAAGTGTTTATCCTTACCAGATTGCATGAAGTTCTGGGGTGGCAGTAGCGAAATTAAGGTAACTGTACCAGCTTGTGTCAGTTTTATGTCTCACTTTTACGGTCGTATTCATGTCCGAATACATACGATTATCATCGTTGCAATCCACAACAGAGTCATCACAGTTTCAAGTGTCTTTGAGTGGAAAAAATCCGCCAAAAAATCTCTTCAGAAAATTTCAGGTTCGCACCGGTTCGAACCTGTTCGAATAGGTTCGCAAAAAAACCAAAATCTTCGAACCTCGAACCACGCCCCGGGTTCGGTTCGGCTTCGCTGATGCCTCCGAACTTGAATTCAGGTGCGGTTCGGGTTCGGTTCTGAACCTAACCGCGGCAACACTAGCGTAGTCCCTGTTCAGATGAGTCTAAGTCACCTACGCAGATCCTGTCTAGATCAGTTTAGGTTCCTGCACTCAGCTCTACTGACCTACACTCAGGTCAGTATTCTCAAATTCAAGGTAGGCCTGCCAATTTTAAGATGACTGTACAAGGTCTGTTTAGGGGGCTGTGCAGACCTACACTCACCTTGACAGACATACATGAACCTACACAGACCTGTACAGAGCTGCACAGGCTGTGTGCGTAGGTACCTACACAGATGCAGTCTGCGTAGCTCTGCACAGGCACCCGAGCTGAGGCTATGTTTAGGTACAACATGCGAGGCACGAGCTTCTTTGTTGTAATGTCTGTCTGGGAGAGACTAATGTCTAGGAGGCCCTTGAACGCAGTGATTGTTGCCAAAGTCGACCCATTCAAAATAAGGATTAAAATCTGGCCGCCTTTTAGCCCCTTTTCATTCTGAACGTGGGTATTATTACTGTATCTGACTTGAATCAACGTATGTTATATCATTCTTTTCGACAACTAGCTAAACTGTGAGCTTTCAATCCATCAAGCATTCTATACATTCTCTCCCCCTATCATTCAATAACGACTCTCTTTCAGGATCGACACGGTCACCGTTTGCGGTTTCTTTGGCATGTTTATTCTACAGTGACGAGATAAATTGGACATAAGCAACAAAATGGAAGCAAGCTGTACCTTGAGCAGACAGGCGATGAAATATAAAATCAGAGACAACATGCTGCGGATAACAGGTTGGATCCCAAAGTCCTCCCCGCATCAAGAGATGCAGAACGCACCTCAGCCCGACTATGGCTATGTTCCAAAGATATCCGATCGCTAATGAAGAGGAGTCTATGAGTCATAGGCCGGCGCTGAGAAGACGAGACTGACCATCGAGCAAGATGGGGGTGGTGGGAATTCCAGGCTGCGCGCTCCGTAATTGAGGGAGAGCGAAGAGCAAGGTGGCGCAGGTAGCCACCAAGTCGAATCGCGGCTCGTTTCTGTGCCAGATAACGAAAATTGTGATAAAACACACAGCCAGGGAGAGTAACCAGGAAACTGCAAACTTATTGTTAAACGTTGAAGGATATCGGGGGTCGTTTAAATGACCAACCGGCGAAGGGTAAACAAGCAAGGCCTATTACAACACGGCTCCTCTCCACAGAAATCTTGAGGCTAGGGCCCGATTGATCAACCAACAGTGAGACATTTGCGTGCCAGGCGCCCAGGCTTTGCTGTACCGTAAGGCTGCAGTTTGGGGCAGTGCTCGGGTTGACAAAATTGCGGCAAGGGTCAAGAGGTAGGCTTTGATTGAAAAATTGGTAAGCAGCCAGGACCTCAACCGTAGAGACGTAGGTATCGAAAGGATATGTTATGGATTGTCCTATCTGAGAGGGCGATGTAAATATAATAGCAAGAATGTAGAAATACTAAAACACATACTGGGTCCGAAGTCAATCGAGCCACGCTAGGGCTGGAGCTAGACGGCGATTTCGTCTCATACCCCGAGGTTACATTCGAGTTAGTTTGGTCATTGGACAAATAAAAGCAGACTGTACGAATAATGTCAGACTCGTACGTCCGTGAGACGAGTGAAAACCTTACAAAGATATCGTCCGTCGGGTGTCGGTGATTCAGGTGGGGGATCATCGTTGATAGTCATGGTAGAACTCAACTATGGAGACATGAGTTGGCTCAAGGCAGACAGGGCGAAGGAATTCCGAAGAGGGAGCTTACCCCAGTAAATGGGGTGAAATCGTTGAGCGACATCGTCCCCTCTAAGGATACATTGCGTGTCTGCTCCGAGTCAGGGAAAAATTGGGAGAGAAATATGTCTAGCCCAAGAGAACATCAGAAGACGGGACGTCGGGGATCCATATGGACACACTAATGGTTTGGCCACGTCGGTCCTTGTGGTCTGTAGCTTGGGCAGATTTCAAAAACAGGTATCCAGTGACAATAACCCCAATTGATAGACCCAACAAAGTCACGATGACAAAGATCCAATGGATATGCTGCCAGCCAAACCTAAACAGACTGTTGTGTTCATTTTTGTTGAGAGGCGGTGAGGAGGTCCCTGAACGGCGGCAATTGGCGTCCGATTCTTGGCATTATTGATGAAGCTTGACATCCTACGGTTTGCAAGAGGAGGTCTGGTGTTTGCTTCTCGCCTGTTGGAAAGAACTGGTGGAGATTCCAGCGAAGAAGAAGCAACGCCATGGGGGGCGCCTGCTGTATCCAGTGTAACTAAGACGATAGTCATGCAAGGAATTATAAAGGCAGGACGTACTTGTAGTCCTACTAGTGGCATCACCGCCCGACCTCACAACGGCACCTTCTGATTTTCCCGCAACGTCGGTTAAGAGCATGGTTTCTGATGTCATCTCGGGGTCAAGAACTCTGGTACTTGTCGTAGAATGAGGGGTATCTATATAGAATCTCGCGCGTTCATTCCGCTCACAACGGGGAGCAAGAAGCAAGACAACATTGGAGTCATGCGGCATGTTACCTTGGCAGTACCCTTTACGGTTTCTGTCTTGGTATACATTTAGTTGTATTTCACCAGTTTCTACGACCCTGCAATGGCGTGGACTTTCTGCCCACCGGTTGGAGCACTCTGCTAGCCATTGAATCGGTTGACTGAGGCTGCTTCAGATGGATCCCCATGTATGTTATGGCATGCCGGCCAAGGTAATAGCGACATGAGGTCATGTTCTCCACAAAGTATCCAGTTCGATATGTGGTGCGCCTATTTTCAACTGACCGGATCATATGCCAATGACTGTGCGCCACCTTAGTCACTTCCGAGTCACTTGGCCCAGCTTTGCCACTTGCCTAATTGATAGTCAATACTTTGTTACTTTTAAAATTAAGAGCATCAGAACTGTCACTTACTGAGTTTTTCGTCACATCACAACGACCATGGCTGATGGTCCGGGCTCTCACACTGATAAATCCGAGGCAAGTCTCAAGGCTCTAACCATTTACTTTTGTTAAATTGCAACTGGTCGTAAACGTAAACTAAACGGAAGCAAAAAAAAATAGACAGGTTGCGCAAAGAAGCACTGGAGCCACCCGATGGCTCCTGCACCATGTGCAAACGAGTGGCTCCACCGACAAAATATCATACAAGTGGCTCATCGCTCGTGACTGGGCAAAGGGATTTTGCCGCTGCAGTGCCGCTGCCGCATGCAGCGGCAGTCTCAGCGGCAGTCAGCGGCAGTCAGGTTTGCGGCACATGCTCAACTCACCTCAAACACGGTGTTCTTGGCATCTTAATCACTCAGATGCATACCCCGGAACTCGATACATCCTGCAGCATCGACTCTGGTGTGAATTGGTCATCACACGCGACGTTAAGACATGAGTTGTATTTTCTTGCAGCGGCAGTCAGCGGCAGTTGGGCGGCAGCCAAACAGAGGTAAACATTCTGCAGCGGCACTCAGCGGCACTTTGCAGCGGCAAAATTGGCACTTAGCAGCGGCAGTCGTGCTTGCTGCAGCGGCAGTCCTGCTCATGTCTGCGGCAATACAGCGGCAATCTAACGCCTGTCTGCGGCACTCATCGGTCAACAAACAGCGGCAATGTCATATGTTCGCGGCACTTTTCAACTCAAGCAGCGGCAGTCTTGCTTTCATCTGCGGCAGTCATGCGTCTTTCTGCGGCAGTCCACAACTTGCTTCAACCACTAACATCAGAACTACCTGTCCAATAGCTCATAGCAATGTCTCCTCCCGAGTCACCATCGCCGCTGCTATTCCCCGATACACCGCTGCCTTGACATCGCCTCGATATCGCCGCTGCTCTGATTTCCGTTACCATACCGTCTAGCTTGTCATCGCTATAAAGACAAGCTATCATTCTTGGTGAAGCTAAGTTAAGCACTATACTGTTGCTCAAGATTACAACAGCTCTCCATATTGCCACTTTCGCTTCTACACTGGTGCACAATGTCTGCGGCAAGCAGCGGCACTTTTCATGAAAGGAATTTCTAGATTTCCATAATGTGTAACTCCCATGAATGAATGAACCCTCTGGGGAACATGAAAGTCAAATTTTCCTGCTCAACCCAATTCACCGACAAGATGTCTTACGCCGGCCGTTTGTAATCCACTGTCACTCCACTATATGTTCAAGTTCAACAACCTGCTGTCTTCTTGACCTTCAAAGGGTGTAAATCAATGTCACTTTGTGTTCAATAGCAATCCTGATTATCCTGAGCTGATAGCCTGTCACTACTTGGTAACATCTGCGTCGGTGACATGTCTGCGGCACTTCTGCGGCAACACAGCCACAATGCAGCGGCACTTTTGCATTGCCGCTGCCTCACCATCCAAGAATGCCGTTTGAGAATATCGCACCCAACAACTCTGGCCTATGAACTACACTTCCGGGTAAGTTCAAAAAACCGAGTTTCTACCTTGTAGTCAAGTTATCGGCAAAATTGTCCGCAATGTAGAAGCACCGACCGCAGCACAGCAACCGTAAAACTGGCGCAGGCGCCAACATTCAAACCCATATAGATTCTAACTACCCTATTTGATGATATGGTCCCAGAATATGCCACAAAGAGCATTAATGAGCATGGTTTGGTGCTCTCGCATCTGCGGCTCTCTAATTTTAATTTCAACATTTGTTGTAGGTTTGCCAATGTGTGTTTTCCAGAGTCAGCGTACTTCGAGAGTGACAGCTGCAAAACCATGGTCGTTTCCCATACCCTCTCACCGCAATTGTATCGTAATGTTAAACCGCGGCGATACTGAACTGGCCGGTTACCGCCGGTTCTCCGCCACCGATCACATCACTGACAGCTGTCAGTGCGACACTTCGTTTACTTCTCTCACCCACATCGCACGTCCTACTCCCCGTACATCCTGCCTTCGCCCTCGCCTTGGGAGCATGTCATGAGGTCGGGGTTAGCGCCGGGGCTCCTCCGAACTTCACTCCTCAAGCTCATCCTCATCCCCAGCCCTCCCCATCGGCCCATCGGCCTCTTTTATCTCCAACGGCATTCGGGTCTCGTTTGCATGGTGCATGTCATCACCATAACTCTACCTTCGCCTTTGCCTTCGCCTTAGGAGCATGGAAGGAGGTCGAGGTGAGCCCTTGGAAAAGCCACAATATGCATCCCCACTCTCTTCATTCTTTTATCATTCCTCTTCGTTCCTATCTCATCCGCGTCCTGGACACATTGGAGCGTTGGCTCTGCCGCCCTCAACGCAAAGCATTATCGCGGGCGATACTCTTGTTTTTGACAATCACCAAATCCGTGAAGCCTCCTCTTGTGATTTAGCATTCATGGTACTTTCTTTCTCTCTCTCTGTCACGCTAGCATATCTGGTCCTGTTATCTATCTCAACTGTTTCTTGGATTCTATGGGTTCTCGTTGGATACTGGGGTCGGAGTTTCACTCCGAGAAACCCGATCAATATTCATGTCTGTTTCGGTCTGTGACGCACTATTTGGCGTATCCTTTCTGTCTCTCTTCTTGACCGCCATGATCGACCCGATTTATCTGGCTCTCATTCTATGTTTGGCGGCTACAAACCTCACGCGAATTATGCGAGGTCTTCGTTGGTTATATGAGTATTTTTCAAGGCCACGGAATCCACGTTTGGTCCCATATTTCAATCGGCAAGGTCTGTGCCTCTCGTCCTATCTTTTCCAAGTTTCAAACCCATCCATTGACTTCAATTCCGTAGGACAATTGATTGGCATGGTCAGAGTCCCTCCCAATAATTACCAGGAAGTGCCACAGTCCGCTATGCATCGTAAGTATTTGTTGCGTAACGGTGAATATTTGGATTGACGCACAAAGGCCCATCGCCCAATAATGATATTCCAGATATGGATGCAGGACTTCTTCGTGGTCAGTAAATACAATCCTCTTCTGCTGCTGATCTAATAGGGATGTGTAGCATCGTCTCGACGGTCGCGCAGTTCAGTTTCCCAGTCCGTTTCTTCTACTCCGGTGAACATCACTCCCCAGACTTGGGACGGATGGCCGGACGGTCAATTTCAGTGTCAGTTCCTCCCGCAACAGGTCACCGATACAAGCCAGCTTGCCATACATTGGGTTTGCGAAGCCCTCCCGGGCCATCGCGGATCACCGACGGCCTTGACGTGGCAGAAAGGGAAGGAAATTCACCGTCGATGTATTGGGGTCTTGGAGTGCAGCTCCCGGTCCTGCTCCTTTAACTTGCAAGTTGCTCCCGCGGCTCGCGGCGTTGATCTTCATCGGCAACTTCAAAAAACCTGTTTGTGCGGCGAAGCTATTCGTCTACGCTCCTGTGGAATTGAGTACTCGACCTACTTGTATCGTGGTGGCGCTTTTTTCATGAATTCCGGGAACCACAATCATCCACAATATACACACTCGCTAACCTATCGCTCACGGGAACCCTGGGAGTTTGAAGAATATGTCGTGAAGCGGCCGATTTCTCTCAGTGACCCCCTGCATGCGGTTGGTATTTTTTCCTCTGACATTATTTCAAGTGCTCATTCCTCTCAGCAGTCTTACGCTTCTGCCTCCTCGACATCAAGTGGAAGCGATCCGGAGTGGGGTGGAATCCAGGAACTAAACGGTAATATGCCTTCAGTTCTTGCCCTATGGTACAACGTAGGCTGAGACCTTTGTAGACAATTCGGACAGTTCTGAGAAAACTGTTAGCGATAGGGAACCAGATGTCGCTCCGGAGGGAGAATCGACTGGTAATGTCTTTCCTGTTTCCAACGCTTCTTTGAATGACGTTAAATTAAGGTCAATCTGTGGACAACGAGCTTAAGGACTTGGATTTTCTTGCGCAACAAGAACTTTTGGAAGATCCTGAGGCAGATCTGGCAGAGGATTAGACTACATATGGCGTGCTTAGAAACCGATCATCAATTTGAAATTCACTCATTTTGCATCTGACTCCATTCTCGACTCCATTCTCGACTTCGCGCTCCGCCAATGGTGAGACTCGAAGGCTCCGTCACGAGGCGTCTGTTCTAAAAAACTTGTTTAGGAGGTTTTTAGGCATATCGCTCGCTATGTTTTCGGATTTGGGGGGGAACGTGGAGCATCCGGTACCCGTTTGTGAGTATCAGTGAATTTTGTCGGCCTGAAACAACACTCAGTCAATGTAGACGAGTCCAGGGAACTCGGGCCAAGTGCTATTCCACTCCGCGATGCCGCCGGAGTCATTTATGCGTATGTGGGGGGACGACGATAGTGTTCCGGCAACGAGACAGGGTACTCGTGCGTCTGCAAGCAAATTTCCTCTTTCTTTTCGTCTAATTGAAATGGATCATGGAGACCGACCAGGTCCATCTCTAGTTCAGCGTTCTGAGAGGCAATCACGCCGTGCACACCCATATGTGCCGATGACTTCAGCCTCTCCGTTGGCCCGGATGACCACGCAGCCTGCGCGCCAACGTCTCGATCGGCGAGACGGCATACAGCATTCCGGAGCATTCCCTGCTCCACCCCTCGCTCAGATGGCCGCTGGCCATCCCGAACGTAATTCGGAACACCAGTTGGATCTAGAATGGGACGGATGGCCTGACGGAGACTTTACCCGGACTTTCCCCTTGGAATTCGTTGAGACTCATGACAATCTTCGGGTTCATTGGGCTTGCGAAACGCTGGGCGGCTCTGGGGGCTCTGCACAGGCGAATACCTGGAAAGAGGGGAAGGTTACTCGTCGCAAATGCCACGGCATTATCAAGTGCTCCAACAGGCGATGCGCCATTATCCTTCGACCACAGACCCGTGTCAAGGGCATACAGAAACAGTTGACGGAACCATGCTCATGCGGTGCTGCTCGTGTCCATCATCCCTGCAACATTGTTTCCACTCTCCACACGTTTACGGGTGGGGTGCGTTACCAGAACGGCGGTTATCACTCCCATGCGCGTCCAACGGTTCGCCTTCATATATCGCGGAAGGAAAAGAACGAGTTTAGCAAGATTGTGGAGCAAAATCCAACTGCGGGACCGTTGAAACTCCTCGTTGGTCGCCCTGGGATCAGTGGCCCCGGGGAATCTGTTGCAGAAATCACGCCAGTTCTATTCAACATCGAACGCATCAAGTACGAGCGCCGGAAAATTCTGAACGGCTCGCGTCGTCACATGGGCGAGAATTTCATCAAGGCGTTTGCCCGTTTCGAGGAGAAACACCCCAACTTCATACGCGAAGCACAGTTTGGTGAAGTCTCGGTCATCGTCATGCAGACACCATTTATGGCTTCCAAACTTATCAAATCCACTATTGACGATGAGGCTGTCAACGGTATCGTGTCCGACGCTGCTCACAGAGTCTGGCAGGAGCGGAATAGCTTGCTCATTGTCAGCTCCACGTTCGAGCCCAATCGTCTCAAATGCTGGGTACCTGGAATAATGAGCTATGCCAATGGCGGCACCACGGAACACTATCGGATCCATTTCTTTCACCTGATGGACGGCATGGCGGATGAGTGCGACAGCCGGAGTATCACTGTCACAGATGATCTCTTTGCGAATGTGAGCATTTCTTGTTTTTTGGTTATTGACATTTCCATCTGACCCATTTCACAGGTCGGAGATTTCAGCGCGGCTCAACGCAAGGGGTTTATTTTTGGCTTTGTTGACTTCTGGCTCAAACGTGCTCCCAACGAACGTAGTGTCGAGGAATTGTTGGACGCCGCTGTCAAATTACTGAAAGGCTGTACGCAACATTTCCAAAGCCAGGTAACGCGAGTCAAAAAAATCAGCGGTGTTGTGGATCCCTCCAAAACGGACATCTTTGAAAACTATGCGCGGGAACTGCTCCAGTGCGAAACAATCGAGGAATTCAACGATCTGGCGAGCAGGTTTATCAATGACTTTCCACGTGCTGAACGCTGGATTCGGTGGTGGATGCTTCCGGCGCACGCGTGCATGTTGTTCCCCAGCTTTCGTGTCATGAACGAAGAGCTTTGGAACTCAATTCCAGACACAACAAATGCTGAAGAAGCGATGCACTGGAAGCTCTATGCAGCGATCGGCCGTTTCCTACCTATAATGGATGGACTGAGGGCGCTTTACAAGTTTGCGCTGCATTATCAGCAACTTTCCGACGCCGCAGCCCGTGAGTCGTTCATAATCAGTCAAGATTGAAGCTCAGTGCATTATTCAGATGGAGTCAAAGTCTTCTATGGTGGCGACAGACAAGTCTGGAAGCGCACGGCTGCAAAATTTGGGTATACAAAATTCTCGCGACACCACAATGCTCAGATTTCTGGCCGGAAGATCAAAAACGACGGGCGACCTCCAGATACCAGCAAAGCGCTGATGGGAACTAAAAGGCAGCGGGAACGGGCGCCGGAGTACGAAAAATCCTACCGTTGGAAGGACAACTCTTGCTGGCTCGACTCCAGTCTCACGATCATAGCTGTCGCAGCGGCACGGGACTACTCGCAGTCCATGGAACCTATGTTCGCGGACCTCCCGGCCAATAATCTCCTTAGGGACCTCCGGCAGATGGTATACACCCGTCTCGAGACCGTTGAGCTGGCCGGGTACGAAGCTGGCGGATGTACTCTGTTGAGTAAACAGCGGGACGGATTTCGCTCCAGCCTTCAAGGTGTTCATGGAATACAAGCAGGGTCAATGATGGGGTTTAATACGATGTTTGTAAGTGAATCCTATCCCCAATTACGAACGAAACTGGTTAATTAACCGCAATCGTTTCTCAGGGATGGCTCCATCGTATCACCGATTATCGTCATTATATCCCCGACTATTATCAGCGCCGCCGCAAGACTCAGCAGCGATTGGATCCGGCGATAGAACGCGCTTGTTCTTACTTCAGGATGATATCAGTGAAGCTCAAATCTTGCACCGGCGCAGGCCAGGATCACTGGCAGCTCCCTCCTATCACATTGCGAGGTGATTGTCAGTTGGGATACACCGCCTGCGAGAAATACGGGGGGGACATGCGAAAATGGTTCCAGGACCTCGTTCGCGTGACCAAATCGGAATCTCTTGCGGCGTGCTGGCAGACCCATGAGGGTGTCCCACTATGCGACGGCAATGCAAGCGAACAGGAGATTATCCTCAATCTTCCTGTCGTCCTCATCATCGAGATGGGGGAGACGAAAGCATTCCACTGGCACATTCCTGGAGTCCTTTCTCCCTATGCCAGTAATCCAGCAGCGTCTGTAGCAGGGGTGAAGTACAACATTGTGGGCCACATCTACTCCAGTACGCATGCGCAGCACTTCATCGTGCGTTATCTGTCGATTTCCGCGTCAAAGAAGAAGATCTTCGACTACGACGGGCGGAAACATGAAGGACATGCCATTCGGCGTCGGACAACAACTATAAAAGGCACACTCACCGGCCCCTCCCAATCAATAGAAGGACTGCCAGAGGGATATTATCTTTATGCGCTGGTTTACCATCTGGAAGGCGGTGAACAGGCTCAACGGTTTTTTCGAAAGGAGCAGCTTGTTCAGGCCGAAAAACTCGGCTTGATTTTCACTCTCGACCCTGCAAGCAAGACCGGCTTGCCTCTAGCTTGCGAATTTCGCCGCCCGAACATAGTTCGCGTCGCTGACGCCGACAAATTTTGGCTTGTTACCCCTTCTCCTACGATTCTTGACTACATCTCCACATCCCACTCCCACTCTCCGAAGAAAGCGTCTCCGAGGAAAGCCATCGCACAAGGGTCGAGTTTACCGATGGCACAACCCTCTCCAGGCGATGACGACAGCAACTCCGATATGGGAGACCTGCTTCCACATTCCAATATACCTCCGCCGTCTCGCGACGATGAAATCGATCAAATGTTGCTGGATACAATTGCGTCCCCTGCGGAGAGACGGCGCAAAGACAAAGCTCAACACTCGCTGGACTCTTCACTTCCTCAAAAAATCACCCAGAGTGCCACCAGCTCTCGTTCTTCATCACCCTCTCCAGTTTGGTGTCAAGGCTGTGGTATGCAAGACCCTGACGGTGATGACGACCCGGACGAAGTGCAATGTCGGCAGTGCAAACTCTGGGCACATATAAATTGTCTGACTCCGGATGTGGATTGGAATGATCCCGAGGTCGAGTTTGTCTGTAGGAGATGCTACGATCCGCTCGTCGACCTGTAAGTTTCGGTAATTTCAACGCTCTCATTCAAGCTAATCGTATCTACTAGCTTTCGCCCGAATCAAATCGTCTTGCTCCCATCGCCTCGCGTCCTGAACTGGAAGTCCGCCGATGTGCTCTGGTATCCAGCCATATTTATCGAACGCCACGAGAGCCGCGCAGGGCAGAAGAACGAATACGAGTTTCGATGGATGCAGTGCACTGATGGTTCAACTTACAACTCGGCGACTTCAGACCTTCCGCTCATGATGCAGCGAACATTTTTCCGGGCGCGGAAATTCTGCCAGGAGACGGATGAGGTACAGCTTACTGAAAACCAGGTGAGGAATTTTTAATTGACGAAGCGCGTGGCACTTACAAGGAAACACAGACAGGCAAAATTCGCATGCCCCGTTACATGGACCCTAGCTTTAAACACCACGAAAATCCTGTGCTTGCAGCCATTTTTGACGCAGCTATCCTCGCGATTGCAGAAATCTTGGAAAAGTTCGACGACAGCCATCCGGTGGTCGAGCATTTCAGTGCGTACTTCAAGCCAGTCGTTGTGAAGGGTGGGAAAAAGAGGCTGAATCCAAGTCGGGATGCGGACCAATGGATGCGCAGTTGCGGTTTGGTCCCAACCCCCTGAACTTGATGTTCTCCTTGAGCCGGCGCTAGGGAAGCTCATGGAGCATGTCAAGCTTGCCGGTCTCCGTGATGCCGAGAGGAGCAAGCGGGCACTTGGGGTGGGCTCCGTACTTCTTCAATTCTTGGCGGTTCAGCAAGAACTCGACGAGCCACTCAATCTTAACGGCGACTTGCTGGCCGACATTTTGGAAGATCGGGTCATCCCCTGCCCCTACGACGGCGACAAAGCCCTTGAAGCTATGTTTTCATCAGTAAATGGGGGGACCCTCATCGTCTGCCTCAGCAGATCGCATGTTGAAGTTCAAGTCGGAGCATGCGATATGGGATGACGACTTCAGACCACCAACCTATCGCCGCGACGAGCCTTCCCGATCAACGCCCACTGTACCGATTCCAGTAGCTGTAAAGCGGAAGAGCGACAAGGAGATTGAGGGCCAACCGCCGTTGAAGCGGGCGAAGGGCGAGGTAGCGAAAAAAGTAGTGAGGGCAAAGGCGGAACCAAAGGCAAAGTCTACGCGGAAGGTGTGGGAGACGTCTGTTTCTCCACGACGCCTGCGTTCAAAGAAGGTAGTCTAGTTGCTTTTTTCTGCTGTCCGTAATCATATGTGTTCATTGTTGGGGAAAGAAATATAACTGCTCTCTGATTAATAGTCAAACATCGAGTAAACTTTCGTCGAATACTCACCAACTACCAGGTTGCTGACATGCTCTCAAAGTATTTGGGGCCGATGAAAAATTTCCTTGAATGGCGACTCCATTCTTCTGGCGCGATGGGGAGATCTCACCGGGTATCCACTTTATTCGCATGCATGAAATGGCGAGGACTTTGTAAACAGTGGCAGATGCAAGCAGGAAATCGTATTCACGCAGTTAACAATTGTGGGGTGTCAGTCGACTCAGGATTTCCGATTCAAGGAAATCCACCAGCAGAAATCGCACTCACATCAATTTTGCCGGTGCCACATCGAACGGTGACGACGACCACGTCAATAGCTTCAAAGCAGTATCAGAGAAGTGAAAGGTTATATATTATCTAGTACATCCTGAAAAGAATCCATGTCAACGTCACCGAGCTACGGTCGAGTGCCTCGAATGTGAGGGAAGGCGAAATATGCAAGAAGAGTGTTGAAGTTATGATCAACACTAGCGGCAATGTGGCAACGGCAACCAGTTGCGGCGGGGTAAAACTGCCGCAGGTTTGCGCGGCAGTTATATGTTCAAGAAGCGCTGGTAGCGGCAGTCAGCGGCAGTGCAAAAGCAGTGCAACGGCAGTTGGACTTGTTGCAGCGGCAGTTTGCGGCACTTACATCGGCACAGCGGCACTTTCCCCATGCCCCTCGTGACTCAGTCTTGGAGATCAAGAGGAAATTGCAAATCATCTCGACTCATTCCAGGGCGTACCGGAACTCTGTCATGTTATTTGGCGTCCTCTGAGGTCATTACAGTTGTTTGAACGCGTCCCGCAACTCTATTGAGCGGACAGACTCGTAATGTACCTTGATACTTGCAGCTTCTGCCGGGACCCAGGTGTGTATGGTCTCCAACCAAGTATTTTAAAGACCGATTGGTATGCTCGTGATCAGCCTGCCTACAAATGGCAAAAAAATGTGATGAACACGTTGCCGTACGTGCTCATCGTAGGCAGGCTGGTAAGGAGCCTAGCTGATCGGAGGTCCCCTGATATCTGTGCAACAGAGATGAGTATCAATTCAGCTTTGGAGTCAAGTTTTGTGAGAAGCCGTGTTGCACAGCAATACTCCCGTGCAGTCAAGCGGGAACACATCGCAATTATATGTATTCTTCCATTCAGGGGCCGCTTTCGGCGCGCGCCCACGGCACATATAACAGCTCGCCTTCGCCCCGATTGCTCTCATTTCTATCCAATTCTTTGCGCCTCGCGATGCAATTCACCAAAAGTGTCCCTCTCCTTCGCACTCGCTATAGTGGGAGTCACCGCAACCACTATCCCAATCCACGGCTTGCGTGACCTCGAGCCACGTTGGGCCGCAGTATGGGGTTCCATGTGCCTATTGTGATGCTCACTACTAGCTCCAGGGCGCAAATGTGCTTACGCCAAATAAGATGACGAATATGTGATCCTCTGCCTTTGTTTGCGATGTATGTGAGGTAGCGGGAATCTGAACAGCGGGCGAGTTTGAAATCCACAATATTCATGCGAGTTGATTCGATATATAGGATGTAAAAAATTTAGGAGCACTGTGGCTATACTCATTCTTCTTCCTTCTGCGACAAGGAATTCCTTACTGCCGTTGACCCTGAGATTCCATTGCCAAACGCCGAGCTATGTTTGTTTTCCCAAGAAATCGGCTGCTACATACTGAGACTCTCGTCCACTTCGATTTGATATTGAAGTGCTTTTGAACATAGGAAGGGAAAAGTCAGCCACAGGCCCCGCCAGTCAAAGATCACTCACCATCCAATTCACCCGATGTTCGCTTGGCAACCAATTCTTCAGCTCTGGACCAGTAATCAGCACCTGCATGTGCCCCCCTTTGCCAGTCTCTGGTTGGATGATAACAGTTCATTATCACAAATCGGGGGTCCTTCACCAGTTCTTTCCCGTAGGAATCCCTTTTTATGACGATTTGCGCAAAATCACGCTCGCGCACGACGAGAACACGCAGAGAAGGGCAATTCCGGAGCAGCGCGGGGCATTCTGCAAGGAAAATCGGTTGGTCGAATGAAAGGTGGGTGAGATGCGGAATGAGTACAAGACTGCGCCAGACTTTTTGGATCAACTCGATGCACGTAGTCGCTAATCGCTAGGTGTGTTATTCGGGCGAAGAGCTGATGGGAAAAATCGATCCGCGACGGTGAGCCAAAGAGGTGGCCCAGGTAGCAGGAGAGGCGCTTCAATGGCAGATCTTCGACCAGCGGAAATAGGGCGCCAGGAACATGTCTGCCGCCGAGCCAAAGATCTTCGACGCCGCGACAGGCGGCCAGCAGCGCGATTCCACCTTTCCCACCGGTTTCTAGCATCAGGTGGCGCACGTTGAGACGTAAAAATGTGGTTGGTTTCTTTTCTATGGCGATGAAAAAGTGGACTCCCCGGGCGATGGGTAGAGCGTTCATAGCCTTCACTGTTCGCGACCACACGATGATCCGGTATAGCAACGGTTCGACCCTAACAGAAAAGAATTCAGTCTGGGAGGAAAACAGCAAAAAAAGAAACAGAGCACACCATATTTTGATGCGCCAGGCTACCAGCATGAAATTCGGGATGGATAGAGGATGTGAGTGGGCGGATATTTCGAAAATCTGTCGCTCCAACTCTGCGGGAAGCACTGGGCAGGTTTGATGCACTTTGGGACACATAATGGATATCTCAGCTGGTGCGTAATCGTTTCTCGTCTCGGAGTGATTCAGGGGCCATGGAAGAAAGAAGAAAGAGAGATCAAACGAGAGTTACGTGGCAGGGGGAGTTGAATCAAAGCACCGCCTCGTTGATAGGCGGCGCGCGCGCGCATGCTTGTAACAGTGTTTCCGTTCTGGGCCCGCGGAAATTGTCGCGCTGGGGCCGGTTGGGCACGTCGGGCATATTTGATCAGGAGATACGTTGAAGGTGGATTTGAAATCGCATACCCAGGGCCTCCTGCTTGGCTTTGTGATGCATCAAAAGTGGAGAAATCGGGGATGAAGATCTCAGTCGGTCCCAGGACCAGGACGCATAATGCATACAGGGGACATTCCAGCGGTGCACTTGCCACGCGGCAAAGCATCTTTCCTCCACCCTCTCGCCTTCTCCCCGCCGGTTTGAGCGAACATCCATAGAAAATAGAGACAACGTGGACGAGACGACGGAGGATGGGAGAGAATCTCGCCCGGGAGCGTTGAACACGCCGCAGGCAACAGGGCATGGATCGTCCCCGCTCGTCACTGCTAGCCGCAGATTGATACGAGGGTCGAAAGCGTGTAGAACGAACCACCGCCGCCCACGAGAGAAGAAGGTATGGGTTCAGCACATGTGCGCGCTCGAGCCTCATCAATCAAGCGCAGAGCATCAGTATTCCCTCCGCCAAAGGCAGGACGGGATAAATTGTCACGTCAGACAATCTTTGAGACCGCAGAAGGCGAGGACAGTGCCCTCAGCCCGCCGTAGAGGAGAGCGCAATGAGCACGGTTACCCGCCTAGGTTGTATCCCAATCCTAGCCAAATCTGCGCAGGAAAGCGAGCTGTTAGGTCTCCATAGACCTGCACGCATCCAGAATGCCCGCGGCATGTGGAGAAGATCTGCGCGCTGGATGGAGAGGCCGAGAGGGGGATACTGAAGATATTCAAGTCGACAGACCGAACGGTTGCTCGCACACCTCTTCAGCAACCCGAAAACAGGGAATACGCCAAAAGCTCCATCGCAAGCGCGGATGGTACGAGAGGCATACACCACTCGACTACTTACGGCGCCAATCGACTCAACCGGTCTAACCCCTTCTCTGCAAATCCAAAACGCCCCGCTGCCCGTCTCTGAATCAATACCGCGCGCCGAAACGACGCCGGAGGCGAAGTTGGAGCACGGACTTGTCCGTGTACGTATCCATTCGAAAAGACGTACTGGGTCGGTTCATGGACAGATGACAGCGGAAGTGGGGACTAAGGACGTGATTAACACATATTGGAACGAGGAGAGAAGGCCGATAAGGAAGGACGAGGAAGGAGAAAAGTAAATACTAGTTGGGCGGCATCATTTATGCTCGGCAGACACAATTTCTTCCGGCAGGCGTTGGAAGACTGGTGGTTCGAATGACCGCACACGGGTGGGTGCTTGCACAGGGAGCTCGACAGCTAGATGAGTCGGACAAGCAGCGCACTCGCCCTCGTGAAGTATGAGGTCGAAGATTGGTCCAGGAGACGGAATGGCAGGAGGATGAAACTGAAGAGAGAAGAGCCAGACGCAAGCTGCAAGAATGAAAGGGGGAGAGTTATTCGGATTAAATGTTCAAAGTGAGGACAGGTATCCAAGTTGAAGTGGAAGCTTGCTCGAAACGACATGGGCGTGGAAGAGAAGAGACATTGTGGCGATGATCGGATCAAACCGGTACGCTTTGCTTACTTTCCTCCGTCATCTCTAAATCTTGGACTCTGCACCTTCCTTCAGGGTCTTTGAGCCACTTCTACTCTCATCCACAAATCCTCGATCTGTCGACTCCCACGGCACGCTCAGATGTTCTGCTCCGGCTTTCTTCTCTTCCTCGGATCGCCATGGAACTCATCTGAGCTCTCCAGACTCACGGCTGCCAGTACTAGTATTGATCAATTTGGTGATTCATATGGCCTTTCTTCGTTTCATTTCTTCAGTCTTCCTGGTCAAGTTAGGCACTCTGGGCGTCTGAAATTTGCTCTAAATATCCAACGTGCGACCGTTTCTCCGGATCTCCTTGGATATATGCTGCGTTGCGACTGCTGTCGACATTTACAACAAACCGATTATTTCTGAGAATAGTCTTTCCCCAAGGTTTCGATTCTGCACCTGAGGAATTTGTAGAGATGGTCAGGGGTCGTGCTATTCTCGGCCCACCGTCTCGCCTGCTCAGCATTGCCTCTGATTTAATTCCAGGACGCCGGATACTTGTCTCCATTTGAAACCTGGCCGTGCTTTCGACAAGTTCTCCAGGCTTTTCGATGTGCGGTCAATGCGAACCTTTTTTCGTCTTTCTGTGGCTTGGATGGCCTCCTCTGCCGCACAGTACATGCCCACTTACCGGTCACCAGTGATGCAGCCCAATGACCTGCTTGTGTGTTCATCTTTTCTTGAGCACATCTATCACCCTGCCTGAACCGTATCCATTACTCGTACGTAATTGTGTTTCCAGAGCACGGGTCTTAACCTTCACATCCTCCTCCCTTCCCAACAAAAAAGGAAGAAAAACCCGAATGTGGGTTCGGATCAAAATCGTATTTCCAGCCATTAAATACACTTCCCTCTACAATACATATATATATATATTGGTGAATTTGCCAGGGAAAGATGTGCTGTCCAGTAATCTCGAAAGTGATGAGCAAAACAAGCAGGCGAAGAAATTCGACTACGGTACGGGACTAGATTAGTGACTGAAAACAGCCACACAAGCTGAATTCGAGCGGAGCTTGAACGGCATTGGAAAGTCAGCAGAAAAAACGAAGGAACCTTCAAGCAGAAGGATCTCGCAACGAAGCTTGCGCTCTGGGCAAACATCCACCGAAAAGAGTTCTCGCAAGAAATCAAAGAACAAGCACAATCAAAGCGTTGATATTGAAAGATGCGTTGAATACGCTGGAGGGACGGAAAAAAAATCACCCGATTACTGGGCATGAATCTAGAGAGAAGGAAATGAGAGGAAAGGATTAGCCGCTCAAAGATGGAAGAATGAAAGAGAGCTGAGGCTAGTTGAAGCAACCGATCCAAGTAACACTGTAAATTGGGATTGGATGTGCTGCCTGGGCGCAAAGTGGTTAGTATTCCAAGGAAGTGAACGATGCAGGCACTTGCTAAACAACTCGAAGGGTGCGCTTCATATGCCCTCGTAGGCTGCGGTAATCTCCGTATTCCAACCAGTTAGACCCTACATCCTGGACCCATTCCCACTAAGAAGCCACGTAGTCGTAGAGAATCGTCTCTTCCCCTGCACTCCCCTTGTCTCGACTTTTCCTGGGCATATCCTACACCGCTCCATGATATCGCCAATATTTGCATCTTCGATAATTTAATTATCATGCAGATAACAAGAGACACGCGTCAAAATTGCTTGCCTCGTTCTCCATGATCACGGGCAATTGACTTGAAATCTGTACAGGCATATCCCTTGATGGCACACCACTACGAACGGCTGCGACACCCAACATTCGTCAACTGTAGCTGCTGCCAGTGGCCCCCACCCAGTAACCGACTGTCACGGTCCGGGCACTGACAAAATGGAATTGCAGAATTTGTATCCAGCTGCATCCCATTTTAGAGGTCATTCACGTTTTGGAGTGCTCCATTGCTCCCCATGTTGATGTAATTGAAAGCCGATGCACACATCTGAATATTCGCGGTATTAAAGATTGGAGCGCCCGGAGAACAATTGCGATGAAATTCCGAGAATTCAAGATGCAGAATGCGAGGGCCGTTCCTCTTCATCGTCCCCGACTCGACAATGTCGGGGCCTGCAAACATGATGGTGGTGCGCTCGACTGCGCAGGCACTCACTAAAGGTCCTCTGTAGAAGCTGATAAGGGATGTCTTAGACATGACGCGACCGCACGAGCCATCGTAACTTAAGCAAGACACTTGTAAAAGGTCCTGGACCTACTTGTGGAGGCCAGAAATTGTGGGAGAACACGCGGAGTGCATTAATGCTTGGTCTCATATCTACCCATTTTGACCCCAAAATTCACATTCAAACGGATCTTTACCTGTCTACATAACATTTGAAGGGCAATACATAAATTTCAGGCTATATGGAACAGTGTTCTGAGCAAGCCCTGAGCAAAAAGAGAAGTAGAAATAGGGGCACCTTCCAAATGCGGCAACCGGTTTTACGATTACTGTTTCCCGGCAAGGTTGCCGACCACAACTGACTGTTTCTTGGGCAAATGGCTGGCCGTCATCTCTATTTCTGCTGGGCGGCTATCATCACCAAGGCTTTCAGCATGCTGCATTATGTATGTCAGCGCAATGTCAGCGTGATCATATGAATGCTCCTTACATTGCTCGTGATCATGTCCTCCTGGGGGCCAATGTTAACCTGAACAGTCGAAAAATCAGATAGAGATACAAAGCTTGTCGAAGAAGCTCGAATAAGGCGTAGATGGACGTGGACTCACCGTGCGGTGGAGATCTATATCTCAAATTCAATCCCTCGAGCGGAATGAACTGAGCAGAAACAACGCACGACTATAGCCGGAGTCATCGGTGACCATGAAAATGGGGATGGTTAGAGTGCCGAGACCCGCAGTGGACGACACGCCGCGACTGTCCACGGACGAAGACTTGCCCGACCTCCGGACGTTGAGATTTGCGAGCTAAAGGACGGTGAACTACGTTCTTGCTGATCCGGATAGAACCACAGCACCATACTGAGCATATACACCCGCCCGAGCATGTACGCAAAACCAACGGTGACTGTCAAGCGCAGATGGTCCTAACGCGCAACAGTAAAGGAACTCGGATGACAGACCATTGCTCTCTTCGTCCAAAAGATATCTGAAATTGGCAACCACGGTTCGGTCTTGTAAGTTAATACCAAATCTTGTTAGTGTCTAGGACCTACGCAATCAGAACCGCCACCGCGACCGTGGCCGTCGCTGCCCCCGGACTGGATCGTCAACGCCATTAGCCGGTCCAGGACACTATTGAGTTTCATGGCCACGATTATGAGCCATACATTTCTCCGCAATCAGTGTCACGGTAAACCGCACCTCCGTGTCTCCACCAAAGTGGGCCGTGCCTTCCATAACTGCCAGAGCAGCGCTGCGGCAATGCTGAGGTCCGCTACAGCTTCGGTGATCAGCCAGATCCTGATAAAACGAAGGGGAATGAATGCATTAACAGCAGAGCTTCATAGCCATGGCTGCGGTGAGGCACGCACGGTCCCGGAATCTTGATCTTCCCGCGATCCTTGAATGCAGGGAACATCGCGAGAACCACAGCACATGCAATGAGCCTCCGAGCTGTGCACGGCGGATAGTGGGTACGACCCGGTGTGCAAGGAGGCAAACGGTTGGCGTACTGCGACAATGACCAAGAAGGAATTTAAAAGAGTGATAAGGATGTTTCTGGTGCTAGATCGATATCGTTGAGAGAAATTGGCGGTAGAAAGGGTAAAACACACACATCTGCCAGTATCGGACGACTAAAAAGCTCTGGACCAGGACAGCAATCACGCCGGTGGTGAAGAGGTGCAGCGAGAGGGGCTGGAATGTTGCAGTTATTCGACGCCTGAGGTTCCTGTTACTTGGCATACCCAGTGCTGGTCGGCAAGGTACACGAGATCGCCTGCATGTAAATCGTAGGCGGTCGCTCACGCCGTTGATAATCAGAGACATACCAGTGTGAGTTATTGTGTACTACCATGGCGCTCAACGTGAGCTTGTAAAGCACAGAATGTGAGCGCTTACAAGATACACGCAGGCATAGTCGCCCAATGTGGAAACAGTGTCGATTAAGACAGCAACCGATACAAACATCTGTTAAAAAGAATGAGGCCCGGAGAAACTAGGTTCACGGTCGAAGAAAAGACCTTCAACTTCCAATCGTCATGCTTGAAGTGTCTAAAGTAGTACGTGGCCTGAATAATTTCGGCCATATACAGAAACTAGGCCAAACTTGAGGTGATGTTAGTAGAATACAATGCAGTGCTCACGGAATTTGCCCAGGTCCCAATGAGAAGTACCCTGCAAGTCAATGGAACTTTCAAACCAGGAAGCCAGGAGAGTGGAGAGAGTTGTACCCGGTAATGGCGTCAAGGGCGGGGAGAGACATTGCGAGAGCGACGAAGTAACCAGTCTTCCACTCAGATTTAAGTACGGCCTGTCAGTTTTGACAGCTGTTCCCATCAATCTCCGCAGCGGCGATCACAGTGTTGCGGGATCGGCCGTTTGAATGAATGGAATCGCGGACGGCGATCATGTAAGTAAAGAGCGGCGTGCTTCGCGGCCCGCCACTTCCGTTTAAATCGGTGAACATTGGCACTGAGTTGGTGTTAGCAGTTTACCGGCGTCTCTCAAGGCTCAAGCTGCGTTTCAGGGTGATTAATTTGAGTGATTCTAGGAAGAGAGTCTTTCTTGTCAAGTTTGTAGTGACATCCTTATTTAGAATATGTTCCGTTCGTTTTCCGTCGCCAACACGCTAAAAATATGTTCTAAACCTATTTAAAGCATCCAATGGTTGAGAATTGATTACAGGGTGGGTTGTTTCACATAAGGTGAATTAGTATCTCTTTCAACAGTGTTGATTCTCTGAGAACACTTTTGGGTGGAATGAGGCTGAAACACGACGTTATTGCTCTGGAACCGTGCTGGCCGTGCGTTGAGATCGAAAAAAATGCAAGTAGATTGCCACCTTTTTTATCGACGTCTATCATGATCACGGTTAAAATCTGGTATGTCTGTCAGATCCTTGGCCGTTATTTTCTTGAGGTCAGAATGCAACTGGTAGTGGCTCGACAGCATTGCCACCCACTAAATTCTCTTTTAAAGTCGGCGAGACCCTCATAAAATCAGCGATGAGTTTCAATGTTGAAAGGTATTTTTATAGCCTCAAAATGGGGAAAGATATGATGAGATGTCTAGCAATGGATTCAACACTGTTGCTCTGTGGGCGAGGACTGAAGGTATGGGACGAACGAATCCAAAACGGAGTTTGAAGACTTGATATACCCGTAATTTTATAACGCGAAACATGTCGTTAAGCTCGCGGAATCACTTGCTAGCCGAATCATGACAGCATTTCAATGATCGAACTTGAGCGCCAAAGCATGACCCTGTCACTTTTTTTTCTTTGCGGAACGTTTGGGATGCGGGGCAAAGTTACGCCCCTGCCGTCAAAGGTCAGTAGCGGCAGTGAGGGCGGCAGTAAGGCCTCACTGACATAACTTCCCTCAGCCATTTGGAGGCAAGGGCATTCTGACTGAATACCTTGGGATGCATTTTAATGTAATGAAGTTCGCATTTCCTGTGTACTACGACGCATTCAGGTCCCATCATATAGCTCTTTAAGTCGAAATTCTGGTCCGAGGCAAGGCAGTTGGCGTCACCGGCGGAATTTCGAGACGCCATGGGGTGGCAAACCGACTTCGGAGAGCAGCAGTGGCGCGGAGAGGGGCTTCAAAGTAGGCGTCAATGTGGCGACACTCCATTTGAGATCGGCAGCAATGTGGCGCCAGTCTAGAATGTCTGCGTGACGGTGGTGTCAGGGTGATCAGGAATGGCGTCAAATGGGCGGCAATACGGGTTGGTGACGGCAATCGAAAAAATTACGGTACATATTTGAGAGTGGAAAAAGTATTTGTGAGGGCTAACTTTGATTGCCCCTTTGGCTGGACAGGGCTAACTTTACTTAACTTTACGGTATTTTTCCCACGCTTGGCGAAACTAACTTGTTTTGTACAGTTCTGACAAGATGATGCAAGGACCACAGTAGATGCTAGATGCTTCCCAACACCTGAAGAGTACTCTAAACCTTAGTCATTATCATTCTCACTCTGCAAGTGTGTCTATGAGTGCTTTAATCATTGTTCACTTAAAGTTCAATGATTTCCCTTAACACTGGTTGAGCATTTCAAGTTTTTTGGTGAAAAAACTTGTGAAAAATGTTTTGAATTTTATAGCAATTTTTCAGCAAAAAACCAAGTGAAAAACTTGAAACTTCTTCATGACTTTTTGAACTTCAAAACTTTTTCAGGACTTTTTCAGAAAATTTTCACAAGATTCAAAAAGGTCATAAAAATCTTTCAAGTTTTTCACCTAAAAAGTAGGTGAAAAATTGCTATAAAATTCAAAATATTTTTCACCAAAATTTTCAGTGCAAAATTTGAAATGTTCAACCAGTGTCATTTGTTGGTGGCAGAGGTAGGGATCGGCACCATACCATATATGGTTACAGCCATAAAGATTACAGCTTCTTACAGGTGCTAACTGGCTGTAACTGTAACTGTACAGATGCTTCCATGGGCTCTTATGGTTACAGTACAGCACATTCACAGATATTATGACTGTATACAGCCATAAAGAATAGAATAAAATTGAAAATGGTTGAGTCTTACCTGAAGCTTCGGCTGGGGGTGTACCTGGATTGGGACCAAACTCAATGTCCCCAGCCTCTTTGAAACTACTGTCTGGATTTCTTGAATTCATGCTCATTAGAAACAATGCCATCCTTTCTGACTGAAAGATTGCCTACAAGAGATTGATCTTAGCACTGAGCCATTGTCAATAGTGGAAAAAAACCATACCTAGTGCCTCACCAAATAAATGTGGCATTATAAAATGACACAAGCCACAAACATCAAGATCTGACATAGTCTCACAAGCATGGAGGGATACCAGTGACCCATCAGATAGATCAGCCCTTAGGTATGGCACTGCACATGGCAGATGGCCTTGTGGATAACCATGACAGTTGTGGTCAGGTCTATGGCTTGAATAGAGGTATTCAACTGTGAGGTTGAGTTGAGAATTGTTAACTTACTGGTGTCGGCTGTTGTGACATCTACAAAGACCATGAACACATTGCTTGATCAACCTACAATATTTTAGGAGCAGGTAGATCTTAATGTAAGGATTTCCTCACAATTTTTGTGTGATGATTTGGGTTGACACGACGCTGACACGTGGTCATCATCAATTTTGTTAATTTGGTAAGCTTTCTTGATTGACATGGAACACTTTATGGCTATAAAATACCATATACAGACTGTATGTTTACAGTTCATATGGGTGACTAACTGGCCATAACTGTAACCATGTGAAGCAAGTGTGTTGCAATCAACCATGCCAGTGACAGCTGTCAACACTGCATCCCCCCTCCTAGAATCAGGGTGAGTCTAGGTGCATACAACGAGCTACACAGATGACTGAGTCTAGGCAGCTAGAACATGGTCTGCATAGTCACCTACACAGATCTGTGTAGATCATTGTGTTAGAATACTGTATTTTTTCATTCAATTTGAATCCCCTCGTGATGCATGGTTTGACCAATTCATTCATTTGAGGCCTATGGCCCATGTCTGGAGAAACAGTGGTTTCTACAAGTTTTTCAAGATGAAGAAAGGGGGGAAAAGGGGGGGGAAAGAGAGACTTATCTACAAATCAAAAAGTTCATCCACACTGAAAATTCATTCTCAAACTTGCCTCAGCGCCCACTAGATGTTTCATAAAATCTTGATTATCTTGATTCACAAGTCCATATTGGGTGATTATTGATTTCAAGGCCCAAGTCCATTCAGGGAATTCACTCCAGAAAAAGCGATTTTTTTGGGGCTCCCAATAATGTTCCTGATACCTTAAGTATCTGGAACAGAATAGGTACTCCCAAAACTGTTCCAGAAACAAAAGGTTTCTGGAGCACAGAAACCGTTCCCTAAGTTGGAGGGTTTCGGGAAGGGTTTCCAAAGCACTGAAACTACAGTCACAGCAAAATTGTTGCCCATACCCGATATAGTAACTGTACTGATGGATGATGTAACTGCCCCCACGGGATCCATCAATCCCTTTGTTTACCACTTCTTGACATGTTTTGCCATGCCTGTGACGTGTTCACCCACCCATGCACGATCCAAGCATGTCACAACTCAATGTACCCCCACTAAATGAGCTGTTCTGGTTACTCTCCGTGACCATCGCAAGTATTCCTTTGAAAATATCACAACAATTTCACCATTCAAGCACACCTCGCTGAATCGACGAACACTTGAGCATAATTACAATGAGGTGAAGACACATGGTGGGGATCTGTACTTCAACAATAGGAAGGGCCACGTGGGCCGGCCGAAAGTGATTTCAGACAGGGATCTCGAAGAAGCAGTTCGACAGATCGACACAGGGGAATTTGTGGAAAGGGAGGATGTCAGACGCGAGATGTTACCCGATGTCCAGGGGCGCATGGTACGCCACACTTCTCAGCACATCTTTCTTCCCAATGACACTATGACCACCAGATCTGAAATGGGCTTTCAAGTGTGGGGTTGCACGGACACGTCCAGCGTGTGAAGCCTAACCTGCAGCCTCGTCACATCCAACAGCATGAGCAAATGTACAACAAATTTGTGGCATGGACAGACCCAGCAGTTCTCACTCAGGGTGTCATGATCAACTCAGACGAGTCAAAGATTGAGCTCAAAACAGGCACTGGGTGCCACTGGTATTGCCGCCGTCATGGAGAGCGCATTCTTGCTGTCAAAACGGTCCAGCCATGCGAGGCACATGGGGTTAAAGGCATCAAGATCAATGTTTGGGGTGCCATCCATCTGAACAGCATCAGTGAGCTAGTGCGAGTGGAGGGAAATCTCATGGCGGTGCAGTACGTGGACATCCTTAGCTGTGCGCTGGTGCTGCTCTACGACCACTACAAAAATCGACGGCACACCTTTTCTTTATTTCCAACAAGACAATGATCCCAAGCACACGTTGAAACTTGCCAAGGCATGGTTTTGTGATCAAGGCGTCACTGTGTTCCCATGGCCGGCAAAGTCTCTGGACTTGTCCCCCATTGAGAATGCATGGGTGCAGTTGAAGCGTGAAATTCAGCAGCATCTGCACTATGCTAAGGTGCAGTCTGCAGACACGCTTTTCCAACTGACGCACAAAATCTGGATGTTGCCTGATTTCAAGGCATACATGATTCATCTCTACAACTCTTTCCCACATCACTTGGAGGCACTGAAGGAGAACAACTTTCTTTGGATTGACTGTTAGTTACTCAGAGTCTAAAACATAGTCTATATATTGTATATAATCCCTAGATGTTGTGTATAATTGAATATCTTTCTTGGTTTTGCATTTTGATGGCTCGATTAGATTGCCATCAGTACAGTTACTATATCGGGTATGGGCAACAATTTTCGCCATGACTGTATTAGTTTCAGTGGGCGGGCCAGTCCAGTCCAAATGTAAGCCCCCAAATTGGGCAATTTGATGGAGGCAGTGTTAAGCTGCTGAACCTGCTGAGCACGGTACAGAAATGCGAAAGAAATGGCAAAGTCAGTCTCAACTCACAAGCTTTCAGAATTCAGATAACAATGGAAGAAAAACTGTGATTATATTGATATAGAAATCTTTACATCCTCCTTGCTTTATGTGCGCAAAGAGGACTGACCATTCAAGTCCCTCCCCTCCCTTGCTGCTCTCGGGGGGTCCCCCAAGCTGGGCCTCTCAGGTTGGAACACTAAAGCCTTGTTTGTGCATTTCCTTCTATCCCTCCCCCTCCCCCCACACCCCTAACCAGCAAGGCAGGAGGACATGGCAGATACCCAGGAGTTAGGGTAAGCGCAGCGCGCTGAGGAAGAGGGGGATGAACCGCTGCTGTATCTCCCTTTCCCCCTATGTCATTGTTTAGCATACAGCACATCGGTCCTCAGACCGATCGCTTATTTCATATGTATGTCAAATAATATCCTTCTCACACTCAAACCACCACCATCAATGTGGTCAGTGAAATGAGTGCTCCACTGAGGGCATGCCACCAGTGAACCCAATACATCTGAGCCACAGATTCTCCCCTCCAACGAGTCCTATTGAGCCAGACCCATACCTCACGCCTGCATAGCAATCTTCCCCATTGAGTCCATATTTCCATTCCACCTCTATACGCCACATTCAGGACCTTTCATCAACTTTCTCACTCACCCGTACACCCTGTATCTGGCTGACCGACCCCATATCTCTTTTTATGAGCCTCAAACTCACTACTTTGTCAGCGCCCTAACCCCCGTGAGAGTGGGATGCAGGCATCACCAATGCATTCTTAATCCAAGGAGCAATGGGCAAAAAAGGCATTGAGGACAGAGTATGACAGCGAGCAGGAAGGATTGTGGGGGAAGGAAAGAGAAACTGTGGCTGACAGTATGCTGTGAATCATTGACAGGTGCAGAGTTTGAATGATGCCGTGGCTGCTACAAAACATTGCCTGATTTGGTGCTTGTGTTTGAGGCGGAAAGTCAGGAGTGGTTGCCATACCGCTATCATTTATTGATAGAAAGTACTGTATTATTTCGACTATAAGTTCATCAAAATTATGTAATTACTTATCCGAGAAGTCTGAAATTTTTTCTTTTGAATTAAGGCGATTTTTGCACACATCAAAGAAAATCGGGTGTGACCTGTGACTGAACTTACAGTCAAAATAGTACAGTAGACTTGTTGGTAGCCTGCCGTAGTGGTTATGCTGCGTCATGTCAATTATTAAGGTCCACGGTAGCAGGGGTGCCCAGAGGGCATTTTGCATTTTTAACTTCAACTGTAATTTGATCATGAGTCACTCAGTTTGCCATGTCTGCGTGAACATGCTGCTTCAGGGGAGGGAGAGATCACCTGTTGGAGCCAGGCTCAGGTGAGGCAAACACATTTTTTATTTTTTATTTTTCCTTCACCCACTGAGAAAGCCCCCTCCAATGTATTGTCTTCTTATTCTTTCAAGTTTGAAGTGAAATTTGACACACATCTCAAAGAACTCAACTTGTTTGCACATGTTTTGGCATAAAATAGCAAGGACTTTATAGCACAATATTACTACTTGTAATCACTGCCATCTTCACTGTCACTGCCACTACTGTTCTCATTGCCATTGCCTGCCTCCATTTCTCTGGCTTTTCTCAAACAACTCTCCCAGCATTGGATCACTTCTTCATCAGATGCCTGAAGTGGTCTGCAAAAGGATCCCTCCCTCTTCAAGTGGTCTTGCCACCTCTTTTCGAGCACATCATCACTATAATGCCATGCATATCTGTCACCCTTGCGTTTTTGAACAATACTTTCAGCTAGATATCCTTGCCAACAGTCAATCAAGTTGGGCTGAGGGTTGGGGGATGTCTAAAAAGCTGTGAGAATTGGTCTCCAGTGCGTAGAAACTTACCTTCAGCCATTGGATCACATCATAGAAGTCTACAGGTTCAAGGTGATTCCCATGTTGTGAGAACACATCCCATGGTGGAACAAATTGATCAATTTTTTGTAGCAGTTCAGGGTCTGGTTGTGGTGAAGATCTGATGTGTAAACCCCATTCTCGACCATGCCCTGGGGAATATTGCAGCAGACTCCTGCAAAAAATTGGTATGTCTTCAGCTGATTATGCTCAGCATGATTCTGCTTACCACAAGTCCATGGGCCGCTCCCCTCTTCCAATCTGCTGCATGAGTTTAAGAAATCCACATCCCAAGTCATGAGAAACCATGGCTGCAGGGTAGGAATGGTCTAGTTTCTGGCAAAGTGCAGGCAGGAACCGGAAAAGTGTGTGAAAAAATAGAGATTTGTGGGTTATGAGTGGGCGGAGGGAACAGATGCACTCCAGAATGTTGTCCCAGGATAGATCCAACACAATGCGAGTTTGTAACAATTGGTTGGAATAGGCATTTGTTAGATAGCTTAGATCAGGAGAAAGCAGTCTCCTGGCATGGAAGATACGAACAAGGTCAGGAGACTGGGACAAAAGCTCCCGACAGGCCACCACTATGGCCTGCACCTCAGCTGTTGTCTGAGCATACAAAGCATCTATTGTGCCAAGGAACGGGGCCAAAGCCTCTGCATCAGTGCTTTCCAGATATGTCTTATCATGTTCTTCAAGTAGATTGGCTACAATTCGATTTTGGAAAGCTTCATACTGGAGGACAAAATGAAAATCTTCCCACTGTTGAATCAGAGTTTCAGGAACAGGATTGATTTTCTGCTTGAATGAATTTACTTGAGAACAGGAGGTAGAGAGACTCACTTTGAGCCAAGTCAGAAAATCTACTATCTTTTTGTGATCAAGGTCACAGTTGCACAGGACAAAGTCTGGATTGACCAATTGAATATGGGGCACTAGATCCACGGAAGGTGGAAGGGAAGTGATATATTCAATCCACATTGCTGAGAGCCCCCTAAATATTGTAGAATTAGTATAGTCTCGGGATAGGAATGCACCTCCACGTGCCAGTAGAAGAAAAAATCTGCCAGGTTTATCCGAGGATTATCATATGTGTATGCAAGTGTATTGAGAATTGACTGCCCCAATTTTGCCTTGTGCCCTGTAGAACCAACATAGAAACTTGATGACCGTGCTGCATCCTTCAAAAAGTCCAGAAACGACGCATGGTGCACCTGTATGACAAGTTGCCCAGATTTATCCTCTAATATTTGCAGGATAGAATGCAGTGGACGGAGAGTCAACTCAACATTGCCAGGTTCAAGACCAAACAGTTCATCCATATCTCGCAGCCTCAAACATGACGAGAGATGGATAACAGCAGAGAAGATGTCGCTAAGAATGCCAAGGTGACGAGAGGGAACTTCTTTGAGGATCTGGATGTACAGTTGATCAAGAGTTGCAAATGGGGATTCCGAATCAAGGGGGAGATTTTGAATAATAATGTGCAGTTGCTTGCATGGTGAAAAATACTCGTCATCAATGAATCTAATAGCCGTAGACGCATAGATGAAATAGCCTGATGACCGTTCAACGAGGAGGTTCAGAATCTGTGGTGATGGCCATGGCGTCGGAACATTCTTCATGCTGAAATGCTCGCGATGAATGCGCGAAAATTCATTACGGAGATAAGTCCAGACATCGTGGAATGATTGTTCAATGTTAGTAGTGTCTGCCACACCTTGGAGGGACTCCTCCTCGAATGTCTCCCGGATATGCGGTTCTGGTCTACTGGCGACAATGATTCGAAGCGCAGGGTGATGCTTATTTGCAGTGGATCCTATCAAACGCAAGATTTCTTGCTGAATCTTGTGCCCGTCACACTCATCCAAACCGTCAATGAGGAGCGCCGAGGGTAATGAGCCATCAGCTAATTTCCATGGTATGAGAATGAGGTTTTGCAGCTGCACATCAAGACTTCTACCAAGAACCGACAGATCTGTTTCCACACTCCGCAAGATTGCGCGTTTCAATTTGGGCCGATGGAGAGCAAGCTGATAAGCAAGAGTGGCGAAAAGCACCTTTGCATTGCCACAAGTGCTGTGGCCACGTTTGAAAAAGAAGCTGCCACCAAGCCTTCCAGCTTCCTGCAGTCGCTCACATAGAGTCTGCATGATAGCCGATTTTCCGGCCCCAGCAGGACCGTGTAACCAATGAATGGAGTGGTCCTGGTTTGCATCGGTCACCCAGCGACAAAGCTTTTCAATCAATTCTGTGCGTGTTTCGGGATGGCATCTGGGCTGCGGAAAACGCTCCGCGGAGTTGTACAATGCGTCCACCGCAATTGCACGATGCAGGATATGCATTGCTGAAGTGTCATTCTGAAAACTGGGACTGTTGAAAATGTGGTTTTGGAGAGAAGATCTGGGGAAGGCCCGGAGCTACCAGTGAACCAACGTACTGGGTATTCATCGTGACATTTTGGGCCGTTATAGCGTAATTCAGGGCGGGGGCCTCCCCAGTACCCCCATCGCCACCCTGACCTCGTACGCCGCCTCCTCCACCGGTTCCTCCTGTGCCTCCTAGGGGAAAATGAGCAACAATGGCAAGCTCTGCCAGTTTCCGTCGCACCAAAGATGTAGTTGATGACCGTCTGGCTGGCCTGATGAAACATGCGTTTTGAGGTTGTTAGCGACCAAGAGCGCAGATTTTGACAAGTCCTGAGTATGAAGCCGACACAGGAGTGGAAGCAAAAGAGAAGACTCGCCACTTCAAGGTCGCCTCGTGGCGATCAACAAGCGGACAGCATGCACTTTCACGCAAGGAATCTTCGAGAACAAAGTCCGGGCCTGTCATCCGGCTTCTGTTTTGCTGAAGACGCCCTCATTTTCCTGCAAGTTCGAGTATTGGTGAGAATTTTGAGAGGTTGACTCAGTTGAGACCGCAAGTGATGAAGTTACTAGTGGACCTGCGCAGCACACTGTAGTGTTTCGATCAAAGGTTCAGGTGACGAGTAACACAGGCCTGTGAATATCAATGAACAATTTGGCCCAGGTGACCGGTGACGGCGCAATTTCAGACTTGCCTTTTATGGTAATTTCTCATGATTGCCGAGGAATGAACAACTCACGTGGTGGACAATTGAGGTAACGAATGACACCCCGTGAACCTTTGGTCGAAATGCTACAGTAATGCAATTCCAGACGAGAGATGCGGAGAATCTGTTAGTTCGAAGGATTGAAATAGAACTGCACACTGCGGAAATTGAGTGAAATTGATGTGACCTTGAATCTGGAATGCACCCACGTTTAAAGTGTCGAAAAGGGAATCCAAAGCTGGCTAAATACCCACCCGTGTACGAGCAAAAGTAAGAAAAAGATGTTCTCAAGAGCGGTGCCACCGAGTATCAGAAAGTCTTTTTGATGCGGCGGTTGACACTGGCAGCCTGTGGATTTCCCAAAACAAGAAACATACACTGCACGCTCCATCCACAATCAAAAAAATCTGAAAGGGCTCCGCAAAGTTCTGTATGCAGCCACATAACGGCGCCCGGGATTGCAATCTCCGTCCAGTATTCGGGAGGTATTCGGGAGCGTAGGAGTAGGACGAGCGCGTTCTTGAGCCGTGAAAGTGGAGAGAGCAGGCAGGCACGGAGCGCTAATGTGGGGCGAGGGGCACATTTACGGGGAATTTGCGAAGATGGCGTAGGCCATCAGATGTGCTAACAAATTCCAAGATCTCAGGAGAGCAGAACATTCAGTGAACACGGCATTGTATTAAGTGAAATAATAGTGCGAGGGGTCAATACATCAAAAGATCATGAACCCAGAAAATTAGGCCTCCAAGGTAGCCAAAGCCTTGGATTGCGCCGCGTTCCATTTAGGTTAAGATCGACGAATAATGTTATATTCAGTGGACATTGTGGTAGGGCCTTCAAAGCAAACACGAAAAGCAGATCCGTGATAGATGGAAGACCAGAACGAATTTTCCACACGAGATGAATTGGAGGTATTGGCGATCAAGCACACCGAAGTAGAGACGAGTGAGGGCCGCTAAGAGGTTGGGACGGACGGTGAGAGACCAAGAGAGACGGGAGGGTTCAAGCTTACAATGCGTCCGCCGAAGGCCAACTTTGCCAACTTTGAAGAAGCGCGAGCGGGGACAACATCATGGCGCTCGGGCCAGGCTCTGAGTGGTGCAGAAAAGCCAGCGCAGGACCGCAGATCACCAGCATGAAAGTGTGTATAGCGATTACCTGCCGAGGCAAAGGAAAGAGAGAATGAACAAACCGCCTGGGGTGGCTGAACTGGAAGTGGATGTGGTCTTTGCCCGATGCCGCAGCCTTTCCGGATTTCGAGGATCATGCTGCGAGAGCCGACGTCGCGCGAGGCAAGGCCTTTGGCGGTGGGGGCATAGCGCTACATGAAACGTTCATATTGGGAGTTGAGGAGGATTCCGCCTTCGCCGCGACAGCCTGGTGATAAAATGAAATAAGACATCTTAGATTCAATTCATCAATAAGAAAAGGGATGGTTTGACATTCGCTAATGAGGCACCCAGAACCATAAATCCCAGTCGGGTGGAACTGCAAGAGGTGTAATCCTACAACGGGCGTCCAGCGCGAGCAACCGTCGAATTACCGTCCCCAGAACACGTACTATGCACGCTGGTCCAGCTAGAGTCAAGCTAAAGTATGCTCTCCCATACCCGGCCGTCGCCATCACAGTCTTATGCGCTGTAAATCTGTGCAGAGTACCATCCTCCATGTTGAGCGCGATGACGCCGACGCATTCGCCGTCCTGCATGAGGTTGAGCGTAAAGTATTTGATGAATAACTGTGTGTGGTGACGCGGAGATTGGCCGATTGGCCGCAGCGGGCATGGAGGAGGGTGTGCACTGTGCGGTCGGCAGTGGCAGCGCACCGGTAGACTTGCCCGCCCTTGCTGTAATGGAGGGATTGCCTGCCTAGAGCGGGTCAGGAAGATGTTTTTCCAGCATTGAGTTAGTTCATGGTGTCGACGAGCAAGAGCAAGGGCAAGTTTGAAGTTGTTGTTCATAAAGTGGAAAGCGGGGCTCAGGAAAGTAGCTGTCCTAGGGGTAAGTGAGACTGGTTCCAGCTACAGCTCTATAATATAATTGAATGGTGAACATAAGTTTGACATAAGTGTCAATCACGGAAACACTCAGACACGCCCACGGGCCGTGGCGGCACAGGCAACATTCATGCTGAGGCGGAATGTCGGTTCAGCGACCGGAAAAAAAAAAGAACAAAGGGGGAACAAACAATGGGTATGAAGGAACAAGTGAAGGTGGGGATTAAGTGGCAAGCAGGCAGGGAACAAGCAGCGGACAAGCAGAGAACAAGCAGCAAGCAGGTGGGGAACAAGTGGCAACAGGTTGCAGGTAGAAGGGAAATACTGTAACCTAGGTAGGAATTAAAGGGTCAATGCTACACAGAGCAAGCAGCATAACCCCATGGATTTATCCACGGGTAGCAACTAGTCCTGGAATATTAATGGTGTATTATTAATATATTCTGATACATATTGATAAATATGCAGATAATGAGTGACTTCCCGTAAGGTAAATTTATGCTGGGGGAATATCTACGCAATTTTGGCACTCAACGCCACCCTAGTGTTGCCGCGACTTGGACTCGGAGGGTCCCAAGTCGACTTGGCGAAGTTGACTTAAGTCAAGTTAAGTCAAGTCACAAGTGCAACTCAACTCGACTTCGAAGTCGGCACAAGTCAACTTCAAGTCACTTAAGTAGACTTGAGTCAGGTCTTAAAATGAAATTTCTCTAATGGCTTCTCTCTATCAATAGAATGCAGTAGCGGGCAGAGCCCTGGCATGTTTGGTGTTTGGCATGCCTGTGTGGATTGCTCTGAGATGGCCCCGACTCCCCTTCAATCCCTTTGTTCAAAAAAAATCCTCAAGGCTTGGGGATGGGTCTCAATAGTGTTCTTCATTGTAGTAGGCATGTATTGTCACCTGAATTTGGACACTGGACTGTACATGGGGAATAGCACCCCGGTTAAATCCGTAGCTGATGGATTTTCGGCTGAAAACCACTCACTCTGTCTTCCCCGTTGCTTTTCTGCTCAGTAATTAGCACCAAAGTTCTATGGTAGGCAGATCTACATTCTCGCTTACAAGGATGGCCATAAAATTCTCAAGAGTACCACTGATTGCCCTCCACAGCTGAAATTTTGCCCAGGCCCATGAACGGCCCTCAGTGACTTTTTCAAAAATCTGACTCTACAGAATGTCTTAGATTATCTTCAATACCAAAATGTATGGTACAGAATTTTATTATTGCTTGCATAGGAGGCTGTAAAATCGTGTGGTGTTCAACTTTCCCATCATTTTGTGATGGGAAAGTGAACAACGGTCATCACAGCCACAATGGCGCTTAAAGATCGAGACTAGCGCCCATAGTAAAATTAATTTACAACACACGGGAGTTTCACAGAGTTATAGACAGCCTTTCCATTGCATGCCACTGGTCACTTCAGTGCCATTTGCTAGAGGTCTCTCTCAAAGAAAAAGATTCCCCCCAAAAAATTGAATGTCCATGAATACATTTTAAATTTACCTCAATTGTGTCGAGAAAAAGTGTCTACAGAAATGGAAGGGTTGAAATAAAGTGTTCAGCCTCATCTAACACATTATCTGTTCACGATGACACACCCCGCTGAGAAATTGCTTGTATATATTGACTACATGTGAGCGTCGATGAGATCAGGCAGCTCATCTGAGTCAAAATCTGAAGGCGAGTACCATCCATCACAGGTCAAGTTAATAGGTCCAAGAGTGTTCAAGCGACCATAACTCCTCTTCAGACATGGTATGGCCGCAAAGATTGCAGCCTCATGTGCTGCCTGTTGATGCAGATGCCAAGTTAGAAAGTCAAGTGTTCCCTATTTCAACACTTCAGCAATGATTTAAATCGAGGCGTGGATTTGATTCTTACTTCCAGGCTCATGACAGCAGAATCCACACCATTTGTGAACACAAATTTGCCGTTCAAACCTTGGATGACGCAAATTTCGTCAACAATGCTCGAATTAAGCACCAAAATGATGCTGATCATTTTGTAGAAGGAAGGATCTTGGTGAGTCCAAGAACACATTTTGCAGAGCCACTCTTTCAAGGGTTTGATTTGGGGAATGTCACTGAGCCACCTGGTAGAACTGTTTTGCTGGCAACGGCATGTATGAGCACCAGTGATTAAACTGAACAGAATGACAGCCTACCACATTATCCAAGATGAATGATGCTACCAATGGGAATACTGCTGTCGGGGAAGTCATAACTGCTGTCCTTTGAGACACGTGTATTCTGGGCATTTATATCAGTGGTTCGAGTCGCAAGTGTTTATTGATCATTGGAATAATTTTGGTCTCCTGATTGCGTATCTAACACAGATTCTGAGCTTGAGCTCTCATTCCGGAATAAAGTCGCTGCTCCGATTGCATTTTTAACGCACATCAAGCGTCGAACTTATTGTGATTAATGAATGTGCAGACATGAGACCTTCACAACTGGTATGAATGTCCAAGAAGCCAGCAGCCTCAGATGCCATGTGAGTGCCGAATCTCGGCCAGTACAGAGGCATTGCCACCGAAGACTTCAAATCTCATGTGCATTTGATACATTTCTGCCCACGAAATTGATATTTTTCGTGAGATTTCAGATAGTTGCGAGGCGGAGGCAGGATATACCGAGATGCCTGAGGAAAATGAAAATTGATATGGTACATGCGAATTGGGAGCTTTGACGACTGTTTTATTTACCAAAGTGAATTTGACCTAAATGCATGCGTAATCTCTTTTTGGGGTACATGGCAGACTACCCTATCATATAAAACAACATTTTTCAACTTGAGAATCAATTCCTGTCTTAATTTTACCCATCTACTAGCCCAAACCAGCAGCGTCGCAAACATCAACGCTTGCGGATCAAATGCGGGCCAAATCCAGTAACACTGCAGATAATCATCCACTTGGCCTATCAGAGGCGGGTCTTTCCCCTGCCTTGTCCACTGCTCAACAATTGCAACAAAACAGAACCGACTTTGTCGACCTGAGTCGACTTGAGCAACTTCAAGTGACTTGAGGTGGGCCAAGTCGAGTCGAGTCGAGTCAAACTTGGAACAAAGTCATTTTACCAAGTCGCGACTCGACTTTTCGAGTCACGGCAACACTACGCCGCCCCATGCATTGTATCGTATTTGCCATCATGGTCAAAACATGCGCAACCATGATGTCGCACTGCAGGCTACAGTGTCATTGCAAAAACTGGTCAAAGCCTGGTCTTCCGAGTCCACAACTACATTCGATGGTGTCGAACCACTTCCGAGTTGAAGATGGCCGTTGCCGATGACGACGAATCGTCGGGTCCACAATTTAGCACCACCTCGTCATCCATTGCGCATTCAACGAACTCAGGAATCGAGTCGATTCCTGAGTTCGTTGAATGCTCAGTCCACTCAAGCTCTTTCTTGAAGGAGCACATAAGTTTGTCAAGCGCCCACCCGAGCAGTTTGGCATCTTCATCTGCCCTACTCCAGAGCTTCTTGTCAGCTGCCACTCTAGCAGCCTGAGTGCGGCATCCTTGTTGTCTGCTCGTAACTCCTCTTCAAGCCTGCATCCAAGCAGTTCATCACCAGCCACTCGCCCCAGTAGCTCTTTGTTGAGCACTTGTCCCAGCAGCTCTTCCTCGAGCATCCACGCCTCACCATCGTCTTTGACACCACACTCTAGCTCTCCAATGACATCTTTGACACGTGTGACACTACTGACCACCGCATTGTTAACACACACCACCACATCTGTAGCGCACACTGAGACCCCTTGCGACAACAATGAACATGATGGTCATGGGCATAAGCATCGCAATGCAATGCCCAAGGGGGAACCGGCATTAAAATTTTGTACGTGGGGTGGGGGGGGGAGGTCCCGAGGTCAGCCGAAATTTTTTTCTAGGCTCAGTTATGCAGGAGCTCAAAACCACATTTCAGACTGCAGACAATGCACCAGGATATCAAAAGAGACTGAACTTCATTTCCAGGAACCTGGACTACCCCTGGGCTGCCTCTCAAACTGACAATGGGTCCTCGAGCTTGAGTGCCAGAGGTTGGTGGGGAATTTAGATGGTAGAAAATCAAATATTTTCAGGCTTCATAAAGGTATCTCAGTTACCATCATCTATGAAGGAGTCCAAGAGAACATACTTTACATACAGAAAAGTCAACAGAGAGTTAATGAACACACATAGGGGGCGTCGGCTCAACTCGGAGCGGACGGCCCGGCGCTAGGGGTGGGAAATTCCTTCCCTATATGGAAGGAGAGGGGGGGAGGGGGGGTCCACTGAAGGTCGAAAAAAACTTTTCAACCCGATATCCATTTTTTGAATGCCGGTTCCCCCTTGGCAATGCCTGCATCTAAAACGACAGATTCCTCTCAGGCCTGAGCAACCGCTGCCTGAAACCTACTCTCGGAAAATAGAAACAAGATGTAGCATAGAGTAGAACCAGCTGTACAATACAAAATCCAAGTGCATTCAAATCTCCTTCACATGAAATTGAATGACCCACTTCACGTGTTCATCTTTCTTCTCATCCTTCGCACGAACTCTGCTTCGAGGAGCTTTGTTTGCACGTTGTTTGTTACAAGATAATACGATAAGCAATACGATAAGCACAAGATAGTAATTTCTGTGTTGTGGGAAACAGTACAGGTTAGAGTTTCTGAATTAAGTGTCAGATCTCATGATTTGGCACCCCGTCGATATTCCCCCAGCATAAGTTTACCTTACGGGAAGTCACCCAATAGATATGGATATGATATGGATGTAATATGATATTGATATAATATGATATGCAAAATTTCGTATCAATATCATATGTGGACAGCGCTAGCTCTATTACTGCCAATCCGAAAATGTAATTAGTGTCCATATCGCAGTCCGGGTGATAATTATTGGAGTCTTCTTCTAACAGATCATCCTATCCTTTTTCCCTGCCATGGCCCTCCTTCCCACCATCATCAGTATCCTCCTCGTCATCGCACCCGGTGTTGTCCTAGCTAGAGAGCCGACTTCAAATGGAACAGCAGGTACTGTTGCGCTGATCTATAATGCCGTCCGTCAACGAGTTTGTCACATTTTAACACCGGAACTGTGCCGTCATTTTGCCCCCTCCGAGCCGCGGCTTGAGCCCTTGGCTTGGGCTTCAGTCACCCCAAGCCCAAGCCTAAGCCTGCCTGAAGCCAAGAATTTGGCTTGGCTTGGCTTGGCAAGCCACGGCTTGGGCTTTGCGGCTTCACGGCTTGAAGCCAAGCCGGAAGCATCACTAGAGGGGAAGGGGAGAAGCCGCAGAGCCGCAGAGAGCTCTCGACGCGAGCGATGATTGGCAACATCCATCACTATCCATCACATGAAGAACCTCATTGGCTGCAGCGCAGGCACAGCTCAGAGTCGCGAGGCGATTCTGAAAAGCGCCAGACTCCACCTAGAGAATTTGATCTCAACAGATTCGACGTGTCCTTGAATCACATTAAACGCCGACACAGCCACTGGGCGCTGCAGGCCGTACAGCCTTCTTGGCCCTCAGTGGTTCGCCGATACACTTCAGAACTTCCTTGCTTCCAGCGTGGGTGTACAGGAGATCATCGTCACCTTCTGGCCTCTCGCGTTCTCTTACCACCCCCTTTCCTTTCTTGAGGGAGATTCTTCACAATTTCTCCCCATCGACTGTGCGCTCATCGCGCACCCAGGAACTGCCTCCCTTACATGGCAGTTCAGCTTGTCCGCCCGCGATGACACAATTTTCCATCGTTTCGTTGGCTTCGTGAAGCTGGGCATGCCCAAAATGGAGAATGCGGGCAGGCTTGTTTTCGCGGAGTATTTTACACCACCTGAGCGCACCGGGATAGTCGACCGACCGCAGTAGAGCACATAAAGAGGTCCGTCAATTTCAAAGCATCCTGTTGGAATGGTGACTGTAACACCGCGACGCATTTGTTGCTCTTACAACCCACCTATCTGTCTTACTCCTCACCAACATTCCGGCCCGTATCATCCATTTCCATAGTCTTTTGTATTCCCCTGCGCCGTGCTCCTTGCTCCTCAAATACTATTCCCGCGACTCACCTGTGTGTGTGACCATGGATTCTTACACATCCTTCCAACACAAGTAAATCATTTGTGACTTTAAGGATGTCAAACATCCCTGCAGGGAAATATTGCGCCGTTGACTCTGTGCCATTGAATCTTGAAATAACAGTCAACCCGAAAATTATTTCTTCAAGCAATAATTGCTCAGCACCTTTATCTTGATCCAGCACTGTGTTATTTGGAGAAACAGCTAGCTAATATAAATACTTGACCGGCGGGACAGCATAACGAGGACGGACCTCAAGGAAATCCTTGCGCGCATGCGCGTCGCGGGATTCTGTACGCGCGACTGCCGCGGTGATGGTTTGGAGGGCGCACTGTAAAATGTTAGGGAACTCGAGTGTTCCGATGAGATTCCTGCAAGGGAAGTAAGTGTCATTGAATATTAGCGGATGCACGTATTCCAGATCATACACCGCTCCTTGATCCCAATTTTGTCGAAGCGCTTGTATATCTTACGGAGTTTGTGGACTCCTCCGTCTATGGTTGATTGTGTTCTTTTTCATTTTTCATGAGATAGATCATAAACGCGCGCTCAGAAAGAAACGAGCCGGAACACCACAGCATCGGCCTGCGTGGCCTTCTGCGCCTCTAGCCTGATTTAGCGGTACTTTCCGGTCCGTCCGACTCTCTACGCGGGGTTTCCGTCAGCATCCGTTAGCATCTGTACCGTCCCTAAATCCCATAGTAAATCGTGAGCGTTAAAAGGTACATACCTAAACCTGTCCATAAACACAACACTCCCCATCCCCGCCTCCGGAATACCCTTGTGCGGCCTATGATTCTGGTTGAAGCCATAATTCAACCATAAGTAATTGATTCATTCCATTCTTATTCAATTGAAGGTTTCATACCTTCAGTAGGCAGGGAAATGCAAGGACTTGGTGATGGTGGGAAGAAAGCAGAAGTGATCCGAGGTCCATAGCTGTGAAGCAGATGTTCTCGAAGAAGGAGTCGGTAGTATTAGGCCTACCAGTATATGCGCATGAGAGACCTCACCGAGAACAATGCACGCGGCGTTCTAGAAATGGCAAGCTGCGAGCTGCACGAACAGACTGTCGTTCTATGCCGGATGTTGAGTAGCCTGGATTATTGCTGCGTTCGCCGAAGGGTTATTTCTCCCCAGACGACAATGAACACGAACTCGGCCACCGCTTGAAGCGGCTACAGGAAAAAGGGGTAATGCGCGTCGAGGAAGACTGTATGTAAGCATAGATTTATACAACCATACAGGCGCTCCGAGTCCTGAGACATCGCGCGGTTCAAAACTGCGAAAGCAACTGCCATTCATTGAAATTTGAGTATTGAAGAGGCGCCGGGGAAAGTGGATCCGCTTACAAATCATAGAGAAGCGGGATTTTGCAATGAGGAGCAAGAAATGCTACAATTACGAAGACTCGGAAACGGAGAGTAGAGTTAACTCGAGGTTTTTGGGTCGCACTAGAGACTGGAAAATAACTTGTCGAGGAACATGTAGAAAATCGAAAAAACTTGCTGTCTGCATGTCCGAGTTTGGATGCAGATTCAAATAGGTTTGAGAACTTCTGTTGAGCATCGGCGAGGGCAGGAGGCGATATCGTCCTTCTAGGTCAAAGTAACCCAGTCCTTTGCAAAAGTATCAGCCAAGACCCGAGTGCCAGGCCGGACTTGTGTATTGAAAGGCAACGCTTGAGGTAGTGCATCCTGGTTCACCATTACTGAGGGATCTTTTCGCTCGCTACGTGCCAATGGCTCAAGAAACGAATATATAACGTCAAGTCCCTCCACAAGGCACCGATACACGTGGATACCTCTCAAATATCCTCGGACCCTTCACCGCATAATATTTATCCTGAGTCTTAACACAAGCTACGTCGCCTTTGTGAGATGCGGGTTTTCTGAGGAGATCCCGAACTAGCTTCTGCCTCAACGAGTGTGGGGGAGCGAGAGATTTCAAAACTCACTGCAGGTGTTGAAGACTGCAGTGTAACTTCGTACATTACGCGCAGGGTCTCCCGGGAGTTCAAACTGAAAATAATACTTCCTCAGCCTCGTTTCCGTCCGCTGAGATTATTATTAACTTGCCTAGACAAGAGAGAGTTCGAAAACACTGGACGGTACGATTAAAATGGTGAGCTGCTTTGTTGGAAATGTCGCTCACAGCGTGTGCTGATAGCAAAGAAAGCCAGCCAAGCAACTGTAGACATCCACTCAGTTAGCAGCGATCTTAAATCCCGGCGCGCCATTACAGTTTTCTTTCATTGAGACAAACTGAAATAACAGAATCAAGGTTACAACACGAATACTGTGAAGTGAATCCACATACGCAGGCAAGCATTGCGATGCTGGACACACTTGAGAATTTGGATAAATGAGAGGCGGTCCTCGGGGGACAGAAAACGAACCTGGTTAGCATCCCAGTTTCTGCCACCAGATGAGTACAGCTTGGAAAATACGAGTGGATAACTTGACAGACCTATGGTCCAGCCAATGATCTTGTCGATAATTGCCGCGGTTCTACAAGTCAGATATAGTGAATCATCTTTGTGAGCATTGCGAATGTTTACTTCTTTTGTGCATGAGAACGGCGACCTTGGAGGACGACCACCAACGTTGCGGTGATCGCGAAGTCGGTTGCGACGCTGATGCACCAGTTGCTCGTCAGAAGCCACTCCCACTGCGCAACGAAGCTTCCCAACGAAGTCGCGCGCAAAGAGGTAACGAAGAGAGTGATCCTTGCCATCAGATGGAGGAACGCCATGAACCAGATGGGACCAGAAATGTATAGTCTTTTGGTGAGCATGTAGATGCGGAAGGACAGGAACCCATGCACTACAATGATCAGATTGAGCAGAGGTCAGGCTGAACTAGGTGAGAATGCGAACCGCAAGCTGCAATGATGCCTGCCGGGAGGCTGGCAACCGAGAGGAATCGCGAGATGTTGCTAATGAGTCGTTCCGGATGTCCATAGTCCAATATCGTGTATGTGTATAGGACGTTTCCAACGCAAACTGCATGCCCTACTTCGCAGACCCTATGACGAGTATGCAAAAGCTCGAAAAATCAAAGGCAGAACTAACGTACCAGACAAACGCAACCTAGGTATACAATGGTCAGTGATATTTTCTATGGGATGTTTCACACACCAAGGCCTTGAGCTTGCGAGAGTCGTCTGGGAATCGACTGTAGTAGATGTACATCTGCGTGGTTGTCACGCCGAATAGCGCATAGGACACCAGGACGCCAATTTGGAAAGCACCTGTATATGGACCTTAACAACGGGCACAAACGGGACATTTCGTACGCACCGAGAGTAGAGTTTGGATTGAAGGGGACGACGGAGTCCATACGGGCAGTGAAGGTGCTGGATGCGAAGGAGCTTGAGGTCAGAGGTATATATGGGTGGATCAACAGCACAAGATAATCAGCAAGACCCGAGCGCCTCGTCGCAGTGCGTGGGTGCCTGTTGCAGATTATGCGCAGCGGTATTTCGGTTCTGTATGCAACAGAAGAAAAGGATCTGGCGGACGTCAAGATGATCAGAATTGCTTGATACGGATTGGATGCTTTTTTCGCAACTCTGTTCAGACGATCACAAGGGTCAGAGAGCACTCCCATGTGCTTAAATTAATGAGCGTCTAGTCCGTTTCAGTGTCTTCCCATTTCTCGCGCTGGGGATGCCGATTGACTTAAGGATAAGGAAAGCGCCGACATTGATGGGACACAGTGGGGGCCATCTGATGATGCTGGATGCCTCGGTAGATGTCTCAGGCGTTTGAATTTTTGCATTAGCGGGGAAGGAAACTCCTGGGATTCGACCGTAGATATTCTCATGGCGTAAATGAGTTTTTCTTTTTTTAAAAAAAAACATGCACCCTCCCTCCTCGATCTTGCGTTTCACTGCCCTTTGGAGGAAAGAGGCATTACTACACGCCCACGATACGGGGTAAATGCTCATGCTTACCGTCCCCGTCTTCTTGAAGGCGGTGCAGAGGTGTTTTTCAAGGCGTAGATGGGAGCGAAGTTTGTCGAGGTGTCCTTCTCCCCGTACTGTACGCGATGCCGATTCTCAATTTGCCGGCGAAAAGCACCCTGGGAGATATAAAGGGCCAGAGAGCGCGAATTGTGGCAAGCGAATTGTGGCAAGTTAAACAGAGATAGGCCGCGTGAGTGTGCAAGACGAGAAATGAGCTCGTAGGCAAGAGGTGAAGCCATAATTAATTGTCATCTTCGAACATCCAACCCTTTAGTAGGCCGGGGCCTTCGAAACTGAGCGCGCGTTCGAATGCGGGAGTTGATGATGGCGGGAAGAGAGCGGGGCCCGTGGTCAATCATGTCGCGTTTTCATCAGGAGACAAGACCAAACAAACGCGTCGCGTCGCGTGCCTCAACATAATTTCTTGACCATCTCACGGATAAGTAGGGACATTGCGGCATGCTATTGAGCCCCTTTTCGTCTCTTGCTGCAAGATGGTGAATTTGTACAGACTTGCGAATAGAGTCTGGCCGTGTTTCCCGCACCACATCCGAATATTTGACTCGTGTTGATCCCTTCGCGAAAATGTTGAAAATGTATGGGTGAATTGAAACTGAAGGAGCTGCAACAGATCTGGGAATTTATCGCGGAAAGTGGGTTCCAACGAGGCTAGGGCTCCGAATGTGCTATATATAGGCAAGCATCCTGATCGGGAGGAGACGTGAAATAGATGCGACGAAAAAGAAACGTCCGCCAAGTAGATTACTGTGACAATTGAAGTGGGGTCTGAATTTCGGGTACGACGGAGGAAATTAATATTGGAACTACAGCAACACATTGTCCCAGTAGCCACGAAAGAGGATAGATTGAGGCATGGCGCGAAGACGAAGGAAGACCTGGGAGGGGGTTGGAATGCATGTGTTTTTCGAATTGCTACTACGGTCAAGCTGTGGTTTGAAGCTAAAATATTGTTCAGAGAGCGGAAAGCCGGGCCTAGGAAAGCAACTGGCGTAGGAGCAAGCGAGGCTGGTTCCAGTTACGGCAATGTCATCCGGATTCAAGGGCCTACGAGCAAGATAGCAGGGGTCAATCTGGATGATCGTGGTGGGAGGAAACAAGCGATGCGCGCCTGGTCCGAGCGCGAACACGCACCTGCAATGTTCCCGCAATTTAAAGGGGCGGATGGAATATCAAGAGATTGCATCGAGGGCGGAGAATAGGATGATGTTGACGTGACCGTGGTCTTTATCGAGGCTGATGGCTGTGAATTAGATGTTGTCGAAGAAAGAGTGGGTCGTATTGGGCCTTCCAGTATATGTGCATGAGAGACCTCACCGAGAACAGTGCACGCGGCGTTCCAGAAACAGCAGCAGAAGCGGACGGTCGTTTTATGCTGGATGTCGAGTAGCCTGAACTATTGATGTGTTCGCCGAGGTTTATTTCTCCCCAGGCGATAACGAACTCGAACTCATCCACCCGACATGCAAAGCCGCTACAATACGGCAAAGGGGCAAAGAGCGTCGAGGCGAGGAGCGGAGAACTGTATATAAGCGTAGATTTGTGCAGCAGCGATACAGGCGTTCCTGAGACATCGCACGCGATTCAAAACCGCGAAAGCAACAGCCATTCATTGAAATTTAGGTATTGGAGTAAGAGGCATCGGGGATGGTGAATCTACTTTCGAATCATAGAGAAGCGAGAATACGAAATTTACCAGGCCAGGGTTGTGCAATGAGCACGAGGTACTAGAGTTTGGTTTTTTTGTAGGTCGCACTAGAGACTGGGGAGTAACTTGTTGAGGAACATGTATGAGTAACTGACAAACTTGCTGCCCGCAAGCCCGAGGTCGAGTGCCGATTCAAATAAAGTTGAGAACTTCTCCGAGTCGACGAGCGCAGGAGGCGATACTCCCTTTCCACTTAGGTCCAAGTAACCCAGCCCCTTGCAAAGCAGAGTGAGGCCGAACGTCTGTATTGAAAGGCGATACTTGAGGTAATGCATCCCAGCGAGAGCAAAAAAGAACCAGACATGAAGGAGGGAGAGAGACGGTGTTTGGTTGTCCAGTGATCAATAAACCTCCACAAGCAACGACCTCAACAACGGCTTGCTCTCAACCGTACGCTTTTTTGGCTTTGCCTTGACCGCACCAGCAAACTCTTTGGAATACTCTCCTCATGCCTGGAGATCCGAACCATTCAATCACTAGGACCCAATGCCGCCAATCCGGATCCAAACCCTAACGGGGTGCTCAAGTTGACTGTTTCCCCGGGTTTTGTGAAGAATCTAGACGGGTACGTTTTAAACTTGAGGTGTTGGTCGAGTCGTTGATGAATGCCCCCAGTTCTTATTGAATTCACGGCTGCCTAGGCTCATTCATCAGACTCTTTGCAAGGACTGTACGTGCACCGATCTCCCACTTTTTTCGCGATTCTAATCTTCACTAGCTTCACATCCTGCTCCCAGTTTCACTGCAGCTGGCACCTCGTATTCTCTACCCCCGACGTCGTTCTTCCGAGATGTACTCGCGCAATCGCAAACCAAGGCTTGATACCCTTCTTTGGACCGTCTTTCCTCAATCGCTCAGTGCACCGGGAAATGTATTACACCGTACTTACGTGTGTGCCATGCCTCCCTCGCATCTACTATCTGCTCAAGTTCTTCACAGCCAGGGCAGTCGCCTCCGTTTCTGACGTATCTGGTCACGCCGCGTCCGAATCTTTGCGCTTGCGCTGCCAGCACGTCCTTCGCTCTACGGGCACACTCTCCGCGCCCGCCTCTAAATTCTTTACCGCTGGCGCTTCCCCGCGACTTCGTGCGATTCCACGCTCATCCCCTCTACGCCGACCTCATGCACTCTCCATACCATGACGCAGAAGCCCACATCGTTCTGCGGGTGTATCGCGTCTGCCACGACCCAGCTCTGGCGACGCACGGGCCCGCGTACATTTTGGTATCCTCCCCTCCACCAAAACTCGTACGATCCCCCGTATTTCGCCCGAGATGCGTTTCCTGGCCAACCACATATCGAGGGCGAAGATGGATCCGCCGCAATAGGGGCGCAGATGTCGGTGGTAAAGACGGCGAAGAAGGAATGCCATCCACAGCCCCAGCCATCGTTCATCGTCCTCGTGCACTTCGCCCCTCCCTGCTACCGACTATCCGTTCTCCGCCACCCTTGTTTCCACTACTGCCAAGGATTTCCCGCCCACCACGCATTATGGGCCAGCGCGCGTACCATGCGTCACTTACTCTCCTTCGTGCGCGACGAACGGCTCGAGTCGCGTATCGATCTGTCTCGTCCCGTTCACGAGCGCGATGTCAGGGTGCTTTCGTCGACATCGCCGGCTTGCAGCCACCTACTTCCTCTTGCTCGCCGACAGTCCTCCTGGCATCTTGTCCATGGAGGGCATGCCGGACGTCCATGCAGTGGTGTCTAGGAGGACAGGATGAGTGCTGGCGGTGCGCGGGCGGAGGATAGTGAGCAGGGAGGTGCAGGCGCCGAATGCAAGAAAGATAGCGCCGACGACGTGCTGGACGGCGGACGAAGGGACGGTCCAGAGGACGACGGTGCGCGTGGGGATCCGCAGTTGCATGAGGGATAGGATAGGATAGGAAGTAGCGCGACAGAGGATATGCGTCTCGGTAGTGGTAGGAGGTACGTACCTTCCATTTGCCTCCCTTCTCATTCGTCTCGTTCCCGTTCCCCGTCTCCATGCCCTCTGCGTTACCGTTTTCTCCATCTTCTTTCTCTCCCCGGAGCTCGTACTCACCCTCCTCCCTCTTAGGTCGCATCCAACGGCTTCACCGTCGTCTCCGCTCCAGGATGGCGATGACATGTCCTGGGATTGATGGGCTTGCCCTATTCCACGCGAGTCCACGCGCGAGTGTATCGCGAACGGCAATCACCTACCCCGACGCCAGCACTCACCGCTGATTGCGCGCGCGTGCCGACGTCTCTTTGGCTGGACAAAGATGCGCAGAGGAAACGGGCCGAGTCCAAGTGCTGACTTGAGTGACATCGCTGTGAGTGCCTGTCCTGCTTTTCCTCTTCCGTCCTGACCGACATGGAATGCAGATACACCTCGCCGACCGCACTGCACGTCCACAAAGGTCGGCATAACTGTTTATCGCGGCGGATATACCATTATCGTCGTGCGCACCTCCCGCTGTGCGCGCGCACTTCTGTCCGTCCCCGTCCACGCTGCCGCTCTGGCCCTCAGTCCCAGTGGGGCGACACCGCACTTCCGCAGGCTTGCCCCCTCCCGGGTTTCGCTCGGTCGTTCCAAGCGGTCTCAGCCCTCATCCCCAAGGCTTTCGCGCGGTGCCTCCCCCAACTTTCGCTTGTCGATGTCGCTCCTCTTTCCACCATACTCCTCTACAGTCAGGCTCGGCGATAATCGTGTCGTATCTGCCCATGTTGCTGAGAACAGGGAACGACTGACCCGCCCCATCGCGCAGATTTCGGATGTGGTGCGGAGAGGAGCTGTGAAGCAGCCTGCGTGATCGCTTGGTGAGCGCCGTCGCTGCGCCACCATGCGAGCCTCACGCGGGTGAGGACATAGCGGCACGCGCCTCCACGGTAGTGAGGCGGGGGGCGGACGCTCGCTTTGTGCTCGAGGCAGAGTGCCCGCGTTCTCTGGGCGCGGTGGCGCCGTGCTTCGTCAGTTTCACGCGGGCTAGGAGACGGATGACCCATACGATACCGGATCTGAGTACGCTGAGTACGATCTGCGTGGAATACGACATGAAAGTATATCTTGACCCTTGGATTAGGACCACCATCATGGTGATCCGGCGTCTGGCCTCTCCGCGGCCCAAGGGACTAGTACCCTCCGGGGGGAAGCTAACAGACGCCCTTACCTGGATACAGGGAGGTTTTAAAAATGGTCTTCGCAGTCAGCGAGGACGGTGGCAAAGCCGCCTAAGTAGCCCGGCGCAGAGTCCACGCCATCTTCGTCACTTAGTTACTTCGCTTAGCGTTGTGGAAGCTCGTGAGTTTGATCGCGTTCAGCGAAAGTTCGTGAGTTCATCTGGATTTAGGTGAAGTTCGTCACTTCCTCTGCACAACATGAAAGCTCGTCACTCAGACCGCAATGCAATAACCACATGACCGCGAGAAATGTTCACGGTCAGTCACACGCAAAGCACACTATCATTAATTCATCTTCGTTTGGCCGCATAACACTGTTACAGTTCTTTGAGCGGCTCCTTGTTGGAAGGTCTAGGGCAAGGATAAGTTCAGACTTGAGTCGGGCTCAGTAGCAGTTCAACTTGAAGTGAGATGCATTGCAGAAGGTACTCGAGAGTAAATATCTGTGTAGCCTGTGAGCCTAAAATCAACGGCCGAGAGAGTTCAGGTACACGATTCTGTTCTCAACCATTCGGAAGAAACTTGAGGGTTGACTATTTAGATGATGTTGCAGACTATCGCCACCTGTTGTGGAAGTGTTCAAACTCAAAAAGGAATTTCATTTTTTCAAATCTTCGAACTGATATGTTGAATAACACCATTCTTATTTCCAATCCCGAGGCCGTCGAACCACAACCTGAAATGCATTGCTTGTCCGTATCGCACCAATCAAATGGCTCTCGTACAATTTCTGAAAGGTGCTGTATTTGTGTAGGCACCTCTTGATTCTATACATTCTATACAGCGTTCGTGAGGCTCAAAATTTAGAGGCTCAAAGAAATACTTGGCCAGATTAACACCAAGTCCGCTATCAACCGTTCACATCCACGCGCCAATGATACTGCTGATGATCTCTGCAGCCCACTGAATTTCCCGATGGTTACATTCGTCACCTCACAAGTTCGCGTCTCCTTCAAGGACGAAAACAAGTCAGAGATGCGAAATGCACGGCTGTACGGCTGAACAAATACAGCCGTGCTTCAAGTTGAGGAGTTGAACCGTGAGAAATGTGGACCTGGATCGGTGACGGTGACAATGGAATAGATCTTTACAGCTAATTGCAGTACTGAAGGCGCGGATCAGAAATGTGCTGTTTTGGGATGTTTTCAAAGAATTCCTGATATCTCAGTGAGTTCTACACCGATTCACCTGAAACCTAGATAGAAATACTCAGCTAATTCGTGCGCAATTAGTGATAGAAAGGAACCTTCAAAAATATTATGTGTTCAGTGACATTGCTTCAAGGGACCGTTTTGTGGATAAATACAGTTTACCGGCATCTAGATACATCCGAATGATGTAGAATCTTGTCAGAAAATATTTTCATACATTTTAAAAGATGTGATAGAGTCAGATTTTGAAGGAGTTCTGCAGTTGGGCTCAAATATCCCATTGTTTGCTGAATGCAGTATATTACCGTTGGCTCGATGCCATTACAAGCATGATAAACTAAGATATTGAAGATTCAGACTCTATCACACCTCACAAAACCCATAGAAGTCATCTCACACAAAAATCTAGGGCATTTGAACATGCCTAGATACCGGCAGATTGAATTGACCCCCAAAATGACCCCCAAACCCAGCTCACCAACTATAGAATATTTTTGCAACTTTCTTTCTATCACTAATTGCGCATGAATTAGCTGAGTATTAATATCTAGATTTCAGGTGAATTGGTGTAGAATTCACTGAAATACCAGTAATTCTTTGAAAATGTCCCAAAACAGCACATTTCTGATCCGCGCCTTCGGTACTGCAATTAGCTGTAAGGTGGGGAAAGGTGCTATATTGTAGGAGATAAATAAGATGTATTCCGATAAAACATCAAGTTGCAATCATCCAAAGGCCATGTTAGACTTTGTCTCGAGGATCCCGGAGATCGGAGCGCAATACACAACACTGTAAGTATATCAGGTCCTATTAGGTCCTAGTTAAAGCGTGTTCTATCCCTTGTACAAGTTGACATAATCTCTGAATTTATTTAATTCCACGAAACGACCAGCTGACTCGTGAAAGTAGTAATTTTTATGTGTGAACAAAAGTAATATTCGAAGATGTGGATGGTATACAACTGTAATCTGGGGTTCACAATGTCGGGGTATTCCCTGTAGATTTAGTCAGGTAGCCGTGAGCGTCCTACATGCGTCTGAGATCAATTGTCTTGCTGAAAGTCGGTAGTAGGGAACAAAGGAATAATTGAACCCTCGCCGCGTCGTGGGGATTGTGCAAATTTCCACTCTGAAGCGAGTATTTGAGCGGGCACACCGCGCATTAAGCGGCTCATATCTCAACGAAATACAAGCGACAGAAAAAAGAGGAAAGTACATGTAGTGCGCACCGGACTCGAAGCGCATCTTCAATATCAACTTTAGTCTAAATGAGAGCTCTTGCCGTATCTCAGTATCTGTCAAGTATTTGAGACAGGTATGAGCGCATTTTGATGAGCTTCGTCTTTGACTTCTTTGGTCTCCGATAGCAGCACTGTTGAAAATCGACCTTCTAACAAGGAAAATACGACTTAAACCACTTACCCAAGGTATCCGAGTTCAAAGCCCCATGTTGTGCTATCACTGCCCTGTTATGGTTGAGCACGCCCTGTACAGTAGTTGAGTCAATAGACAGCTGCCTTCGGTTTAAGGCATCCGAGTGCCACTCACGGACTAAAACGCGTTGTTACTCCCTACCAGGCGGATCGAACGCGATCGACAGTGGTGGATGGGATGGTGGTTCCGGAAGGAAGGGATTCCCGCACCTGTGTTCCGTCATCCCAGCACATGAGCAAACAAAGCAAGTGACGAGCATTCCCCAGAGTTCGGCAGAAGTGACGAGCTTTCCCAGAATCTGCTCTATCTGACGAACTCTCATAGTTTCCCATCAAACTCACGAACTTTCGCATCTCTAAGCGAAGTAGCGAAGTGACGAAGGTGGATACGACTCCCCGGCGCAGTCAGCAGCCGAAGGGGCAAATGCCCAGTGTAGATACTACACGAAGTACACACTGTATAGAGGTCACAACTATAAGCATAAAGACCCCACACGATGCAAAACGATGGAGCGTTGCACAAGCACGCTGGTAACGATGCACACAGGCGGCGGACGCCGGAGAGCCGGTTCTCGTTAAACCAAATAATCGACACGAAGACACAGCCACTCCCGCATCCAGGTTAAGGTTGGTCACGGGTACACCCGCGGGTACCGCAAGGTCAACCCGTACCCGTACCCGCCGAACCCGTACCCGGCGCGGGTCGAGTATAAAACCCGTGCGGGTAAACCCGCGGTTCTTCAACCACCCGCGGGTCGTTCAACCCGTCGGGTTTACCTGCCAGAATTCAGTAGAAATCGAGTGTATTTTGCGAGACTAAATGTAATATGAGTACTTCTCCACAATCTGAATCTCATTATCAGTGTCGACTCTAATTATTTCCGACGGCTTGCGCTTTAACTTGGTCGGTTTGCGGGTATCAATTTAAGCGAATTGCGCCGCGTGATCGTTAAGGACCACTTTTTGTTGAGTTTCTCGTGGATTTTAAAAAATGCTGATGTGCAATGGGGAAATCCAGGCCGAAAAAAGGTCTCGTGAACCAGATAGTGCAGATACTGGACGACCCGACCCGGCACTGCCTGATAACCGTCGGCAGAATTGCTCAGAGACACTGAGTAGCAGGCCACAGAATTGTTAATAGGTTCTTGTGTTCTAGATTCTGATTGCAGGCGGCACAGCAATGATGTGGCGGCGGATGCTCATCGTGGTCTGAAGCAAACGCGACGCGTGTTCACACTAAATCACCGTGACTTGTCCAGAAATCGGCCGAAAACCCGCGGGTTTACAGGTCGGGTGGGCGGGTTTTACGGGTTCAACACTCTCTCAACCCGTACCCGTACCCGCCATACCCCGGGTACAAACCCGCGGGTGAACCCGCATACCCGTGACCAACCTTACTGCGGCATCCTAGCATTCACCACCACCACCGTCAGCATGAAACGCTGTGAGGGCAACCGCCCCCCGCCCGCCGTCGCGACACCCTGGCCACCCACCCTCTGAGCCATTCGGCCTACAACGGCACAAAGCCCAACCCGCATCGAGCCATGACAGAGAATCAAAGCAACAAAGAAAATTCTTACACGGAAAATACCGTCAAAGAAAGGGCAGGGAAGAAAGGATAAAGAGACGGCATAGGTATAAAACTAGTGTGTACGCTAAGCAATACCTGCCGAACCTTTCTAAACCTCACCGAGCAGTAACTGCTGACCGACCTCCCCGCCAACTCCACACGCATAATCTATAACCTCTGTCCTGAGTACATCGCCACTAGGCAAGGCAGGAGTACGCGCTAACTGACAAAAGACGTCGCAGTGTCTAGTAACAAGAAAGCGCGAATTGAAGGCAACCCTGCTAGCCCCACCTGCCACGACAAAGAGGAGCGACAGGATCGCGCTCCATCCCCCGAGCCAGAGACCGTCGACGAGATCGACTCACGCCCCAAACGCCCACTCCCCCTCATCACGCCCGCCAAGGTGCATGCCATGAACACCACTCCCTTCGTCTTCCCCGACCGAGGGTAGACCAAAAGAATGGGAATGGGACTCGCGCAATCCCATCATTAGTACGTTGATTGATGGGACTGTTGCGTTTTGATGGGATCCCGACCATCGAGAATGGCACTCACTGTCGTGAATGGGACTCGGGTCCATCGGCTTTTTTCGATGCGCCATCACCAGCCATCAACATCAATATTCCGGCGGGCGACGAGTCCGACAAGTCATCCCGCTTACCTTGAACTTCAAGTGATGGAATCGATCGCCTATCAGTACACGTTCCAAGTTGCTGCCGCAGTGTCGGCATCAGATATGCTATCTGATGGGTTCACATGAACCACGGCCCGGTTAACACACCTCTTTAAAACCTTCAAGTTCCCATACTAGGTAAGTATGTTCAGCATTGATATCAAGACGGTTACTAAAGTTACTTGGCGAAACTAACTTGGCCTGCCAAAAGTAACGTTACTTTACGTTTGGCAGGCAAGTAACGTAACGTTAGCAAAAGTAACTTACAAGTTAACTTAAGTAACTTCAAGCTAGAAAAAGTAATGGAACGTTAGAGTAAGTTAACAACTCCCAGGGCAATATCTGCGTCTCTACATGCAGGATTTACTGCTAACCATGGGAATAACATTCCCATTGCTTGTCCAACAAGGATCCCACTTGCCAGGAGTCCATGTAGCTAGGTGACATAAAAAACCACCCCCTATGTGAAGTGAGGCATTGCTGGGTTGAGTGAATGAATAGTTCAATGGCAACACACTGACTTCACATCCTAACAGGTGACCGCGCCGATCACAATAAGTTTGTTTTGCAACACAACTTTCTGCATATCTCTGGCGATGTTAGCGCACTGTGGAGCTTTTTCTTCACTCCAGAACGTATCCCAGACCCCCAGTGAGTAAGTAGAAGGTACAGGTGGAGCAGGCTAAGGAGCCGTGACCATGCTAGTCTTACAGTTGCACACAGTATGATATTGAGGAGATTCCTTGACTCCCCACAGTGTAAAATGCCCTAGATAATCCTCCAAATGAACATTCCAGTCTTTCTTTTCTGTGTTATGTCCATTACTCACCGGTTTGACAGTAACTTGGAAGCGAACGGGTGAACTTGGCGGTAATTGATGCCATCTGATGGCAAACGTTACTTTTTGGCTGATCTAACTTGGGCGGCCAAGTTAGCGGTAAGTAACTTTAAGTAACTTCAAGTCACTTCAAGTAACGTCAAGTAACAATAAGTAAATGTATAGGTAGATATAACTAAGCAAACTGAAACAAGTCTAGGTGTTGTTTCTTCACCCTTATCTGAATCATTCAGCTTTCCGCACCTTGTATGACCCAATGGTAGGTAGGTAGGTAGGATTACACAGCAGAGTCCGAATAAAGAACACCAGTTTCCAGGGATTATCCCGGTGTACAAAGCAAGTAAAAATACACCATCACTCCAATTCACATGGGCAAATAAAACAGTTGTCAAAGCTCCTGATTTGTGTGTACCATATCAAATTTCATTTTCCTTAGGCATCTTGGTATATCCTGCCTCTGCCTTGCAACTATCTGAAATCTCACACCAAATCTTAGCAATGCCAAAATGAGAGCTCGAGCTCAGATTTTGTGTTGGATATGCAATCAGGAGACCAAAGTTATTCCAATGATTAATGAACATTTGCGACTTGAATACAGTGCATTGACAGTGCTACACATGTTAATACATTGAAGAAACTCTAACACGTTGACTTGTTTGGTCATGTGGTGGGCACAGCCATATTGTGGCTGTGATGGCCGGTTCCAAACGTTCCCATCACAAAATGATGGGAAAGTGAACAACCCAAGTTTCTGTAGCCTCAACCAGAGACAATGACATCTATTTTGCCATGGAAATCTGTTCTATAAGGATTTTCAAGGTATCCTATAGAGCCAGATTTTTAAAAAACTCAACACTTCATGTATACTTCTCGTAATGGATGTTGAATCAAAATCATTTCTGAGGGTTCAAATATGCTTTGTTTAAGCCATTCTTTGTGCAAGGACCTTGTATTCATCTCATATAATATACCTAACCAATTTTATTTCATGGCATAAGGGTATATTGCATGCCAGAAGCAGAACTCCGAATTTTGTGTTTATTGTGTTTTACCGCAAATGGAGCTCTAGATGAAGGGCATAAATTGTGAGAAATGCTTAGATAGATCCTTTGCAATCGTCTATGCATTGGGATGTCTGCTGCTTTGTACAGAGACGCTCCTATTGTTCCACAATGAATCTGGTTTTTATTCAGTCATGTTTACACAACCCGAAGTTTGGCCAGGATATTAGTGTGAGATAGAGCGGCATTCTCCCAACCCGAGAGTCTTTGAATGTCAAATAATTGAAAACATTGTCATAATTCCCTCACAGCTCATGAAGTAGCACCTATGATCATAGACAGCAGTTTCAACAGCCGTGAGCTGGCGCGGAACTTGGCCAGCATCAAATAATAGGAATGAGTATGGGCATACCTTGCTTCAGGAGTTTTAAGAGCCCATTAGATGCACCAGACACCCTCCAATGGGATCCTGCCGCCTTGCTTTCTGAGCCGTACAAGTTAGCTGTCAACACGTTAGTTTCGCCACGCGTGGGAAAAGTTCCGTAAAGTACCGTAAAGTTAGGCCCCGCCAAACCAAAGGGGCCATCAAAGTTAAAGTTACCTCCCACAAGTTACTTTTTTCACTCTCGTTCTTTAGCCTGGACAACGGCGAAGCCTGGATCAGTCTTATTGCATTCCAGGCCTATATGAAGACTTCCCACGGCTCTTTCGCTGATTATCGCACCCGCACCTCTACTCCTTTCAGCTCCCGTGCTCCATCCCGTGCTGCGTCTTCAGTGGGCTCTCGTGCGCCCTCCAGAGCCGACTCTTCTTTATTTCGTGACACAGACTCTATGGTGCCAAGTTCACGACCTTCATCGCGCGCTTCATCGTCATTTTCTCGTCCAGTTTCTCCTGACAATATGTCTCTCATCCGTTCCTCTCGCGCTAGTTCACCGATCTCTGACAATTACCTGGATTCTCCATCTGCTCTATCTGCAGCGGTTTCGCTTCATGGCCACAATGGCGACCCTGTAAACTCAGCTCCTGTCCCTGTTGATAACACCATCCCTCGGCCTGCTTCAGTCGTTGCTGAAGAGTTAAACAAGTCGCGTAAGTTGCGTAAGCGACGAGGCAAAGCCGTGGAAGGTATACGAGTCACCCGGGAACTTGTTGTCGACGAGAAAGTGACACTCACTGCCGCTCCAAAAACCTGGGAGGTTCCACGCAACCGACGAGTCGTGTATCATTTGAAACTCCCCAAGTCGGAGAGCGGGTCGATTAAGAAGCTTGACACATATATTCGCGAGGAGATAAGAAAGTAATCCTGATCTCGATGTCTAACTGATGTTCCCCAGGACCAGGACTCGTGGCGTGGTTCAACAGGTCATACCATAGGCGATGTGTTTGTTTCCGGGTTCATCGAGGAATCTGATGAGAAGATCTGGTGCCGTCGCGCTCAACTAAAATGCAACGGAATTGATGTCTGCGACTTGACACCCCCAGATATTTTCGCAGATTGTGAGCGGTTCGAGCCTGACACCGATATGATGCGTGATTTATGGAACCATGAACTTGACGCAAATGAACGTGAAGCTGCATCCACTGGTGGTTTACTTATTCGGTACGCTGCTTGATCATCATCTTACTCTGTTAATGTGTTTCAACCAAGCTTTTACAATCGCGTCAAGAACTCCAAGTGCAGTGGCCAAATAAAATGCGATGGACATCCAATCATAGTGCGTCGTGGGAAGGTGCGTCTGCTCCACCCTAAAGACGACAGTGTGTAACAGTAAGCACTCAAGGGGCCCTCGCAACATGGGAAATTGCATTTTGTTGGGTGTTCAAAGTGGACGCCAAATCAAAGATGGCACCATATCTACCACCCGATTCCTGTGAACGTCAATGAAGACACATTCCTGTATGTCTTCAAACACAATGGCGAACTCCCCCCCGGAAATATGTGGGCCGATAGCTCCACCTGCGTTCTAACCGTGCATCCCCAGATCGGTCTTAAGAATTGTCGTAAGTCCCCTTTAGATATTGATTCATATCTGCGACTTATTTTGCATTCAAAAATAGCATATAGCCATAATACTCCTACCCAAATTACCACAGCCACTATGAAACGACGTCCCTGCGACACTGAGATGATCATCTTTATTCCTGTCAGTCCGCCTTCGCATTTGGAAAATATGGCATTGGTAGTTCTACGCAATGCGCATAACCATCCTATGCATCCTCATAGCAGACCTGGGAGTCAGGATCGCTCCCAGCTTGTGACTGCCGCGAGAGAAGTTGGCCTGACTGGCTTAACTGTGACAAAGTTGCGACACGGTGGGAGTTCTTATTATTATTCACATTTTTTCGAATCTGATTATCTACCTCATGGCAGCGGTTTCGACGTCTCACCTATATGACGGCGAACGGATCGAAGAGCACAGTCCTAGTTTCATGGACAACCGTCAAGTTCGCCGCTTGATCACAAAGGAGAAGAAGAGAGAGCACCCACATGGGATGGGTTGGGAAGGTCACATTTAATGCATCAATCACATTCTTCTTCTGATTTCGCGTCTTGTAGGTGTCTTACATTTGGTTTCTGTTGAGAAAGATGTCGATCCACAACAACGCTATCTTCATACGGCAATGACCAAAAATGGCATACGTCTCGCGGTCACACTTCATCCGCAGATTGCGATGTTCATCCACAAGATACTCTCCCTCAATATCGACTTCACCTTCTCGCGAGTGGAGGGCAGCATGGATGAATGGGAGGTTGCAGGATTTCTGGATCGATTCAAGGAGCGTGCGTAACTCCGATTTTTTTTCTCTCTTCTCCTTGTTTTGTTGCAGTGGGCAATACTATTTGATGCTGTCTAGGAACGACATTTGCTAGCTTGTACTGTGACAAGACCACAGAGGCATTCTGCCTCCTATTCACGGAGTTTTTTGATACCATCAACAAGGTTACTGACCAGCCACTTAAACTCGCACCGTTTTATCCAGATGCGAGATGCCGTGTAATTATTCTCGATGGCGAAGTCCCCCAAGTCCTCGGTCTTGGAAACTTTTTGGTCTTTTATAATGATCCTGAGATCAGCGGGATTCATACTCGCGACCCGATCGAGCTCCTCTCTGGTACGCTCAAGACATGCAGCCTTCACTTCACACGGTAATTTTTCCGAGTCACATTCAAGTTGCTTTTTTATTTATTTTGATATACAACGCAGTCATATCGACGAACTTCCTGTTACCATTCCGAAGAATGTCATCACACGTCTCAAGTCCGTCATGCATCTCGAAACCCAGCCAGAGCTTGACACATGGTGGGAGGAGTGCCGATCATTCCCGTATCCTGAGGTCCAGAGTAAGTTTAGCTTTAAGTTTTAGAAATAAGGCTTAGTTATGCCAGACTGGTTGAATCACAAGGCCGCCAATCCGTGGATATTTCCCTCTGTAAATAAATTCCTGTCCGGCATTCCTCGACAAAACTGGGACATTACGCCGAATCATTCAAATCTTGTTGAAACGGCGCATGCTGGCCGCAACGCCAAGACCTCAAAAGGAGTTGGACTTCTTACGGCGATCCTTGAGTTCGCATTCTTCTCTGTTCTTTGCTGTATGTCTGAATATTCTCAGGTCTAAACAAGCCGATGATCTAAAGGCCGCTCGCTTGATGCAAATTGAGCTGGATGGTGTTATGCCTCACCGATGGAATGGGAGTGCCGAGCGTGAGAAGTTGTCTGCGCAGCGTCAAGTCTGGAAGATGAAGCAGGCTCGGGAGCGTAACACCGACATAACCGAGTTCGAGGCTCTCCAGGCAGAGAAAGAGACGGGTAATGAGGATAATAAAGCCTCCTTGGAGCGTTCAAAGCTGCTGACAGAACAGCTAAAGCTTCTGCGAGATCAACAGAAACTTGACCGTCATCGCAGCGACATTCTTGAGCAGATTAACATTCTTCGCAGGGACATAGACGAAGAACAGAATATGTGCCGCGGTTGGACTCTCCGTCGGAGTGCGATTGAGAGCCGGGTGACCGAATTGCACAAAGGGCCACTGGCTGGTGTTCGTCTGCATGGACGTCGTCCTTCTGAGCGCGCTGAAGGAGCTCCTGACTTTATGCCGAGTCCAGCACGTTTGCGCTTGCAGTCTGTTCAAGGTCAGCTCGAAGCCATTTCATTTTGGCTGGAAATCATTGACGCTGAATTTTCAACTTGAAATAGATCCCAGCACTACAGATATCGGTGCAACAGGACACAGTGACGGGCTTGAAGCAGGTGCGAGACATATTTTCGAAATGTTTTGCAGCCAAAGTAAAGTTCAACTTGTGTGTAGCATTCAACCCTCGCGCACCTGGTGAAATTGGGACTAGGAGCGGAGTAGGGGCTGCTCAGGGAGGGCTTCCGGCGCGTAAGTTTATTGTGACAAACTAATAAAAAATTCTGATTTTTTTCCGTATTTAACAGAACAAAATTCGTTCCCGGCAGACCATGGCATCACAAATTTTGGAGATTATACCAATGTCGACTTTGCCTATGACTTCGGCAACTTCAACTTCGACTTCGACTTTAACCCCAATGCTAGTTGGGATGTGGAGGAAGGTTATGTACTTCATGAGCCGACGCCTCTCGCATCATTTTCCGAGTTCCTGTCTCGACCGACCTCGGAGGACCCAATTGATGCTATAGGCCGTTTAAATTATAACCTCCCTACCCTTTCGCTGCCGCATTCGCCTTCTACCTCCAACGAGAGCACCGCAGTGTCGATGGTGGGATCTTCGAATACTCCGTCTTTGGAACCGGAAGGGGACAATGTGCAGGATCAGACGGTGGGCAGGAAGCGTGGAAGGGATGAGGTAGATATTGCTAATATTATTGACGGGCGGCGGCCGAGGGCGAAAAGTCGCCGCGCGCAAGGACTTAGTTAGTTGATCCTCATGCTATGTGTACCGGGCCGAACTTGATTGCGTAACTTATTTTCGTTCGGGTTACATGTTTATTGCCTCTATTGCTTCTGTTTGCTTCTTTGAGTGCCCTTAATGGCTGCCGATCATCAAACACCAGCCGCGGCAAGAGTTGATCGTATCTTGATGGCGCATCAACAGGCGGGTGCGGCGTGTCCCACTTATGTCGCTGAGTCCCATCATCAGGCAGGTATCAATGGGACTGGAGCACCATTAATGGGATTGCGTGAGTCCCACTCCCATTCTTCTGATATATACTCAAGTGGTCGACTCTTGAAGGGCGATTACACCGTAAAGCCGGGTCAGCGGTATGGAAAAAAGAAACATACAACACTGGGAAAACTCAGCACCACATAGTGCTTCGCTCTAGAAAGGGAGAGCTATAGCGCATTGGACTCGGACAAACCGGGCCTCTTACCTGAAACACGAAAACGACTCCCAACGTTCAAATCCCTGGGTGAAAGAAAAATATAATGGAGCGCAGATGAGCTCAAGGCCTGCAGCGTCTCAATTACGCATCAGGTCGCTCGCGTGAAGAGCCAAAAACTGGATAGAAAATTAGTGTGCGGCCGTACATGAGCTGAACGTGCCTGTATACCGATGTCAGATCGGAATGTCGGGCTCCACAAGAAAAATGAATCACACGCGTAAGAGGTATGGATTTTAGACATGGAGAAAGGCAGCGACTCAGCGAAAATGCGAGAATTAGAGACATGTGAATGTTGCCAAGAAGCTCGTGAAAAAGCAGAATACAAACGGCAAGGCATGAAAGAGCGAGAGCTGGAGAAAGTTCGTGGAACATGGTTTTGTCGTTCTTCATATACTTCCGGAGTTAAACTGGCGGGAAGACATGCCCGCTTGCATCGCTGATGTCGGCGCTGGAATCTGAGTCGGCCCGACAGGACTACGCCTGAAATAGAGGTGTACATTGAATATCAACACACAACACGGTGTATATTGAAATATGATTCCGGCTTACGAAATTGAGGAAACACTGATCATTTGCAAGACATCGAATGGGATGTTTGATTCAGAAAGCACGCTCTAGAACGAACGCCAGTTCAGAGGAATGTTGAACAGCTTGAGCTACCTTCCTCAACTTTTGGGAAGATTGGGCGCTTCAGCTTGAGATTATCCAGCGTGTCGATGAGACCTGAGGATCAGTTAGCCGTTTAGGATCGTCTGAAAAACGAAGTGCCGGGAGACAGAAAAGGTTAGAAACAACATGGAGCAAGTCTTTCTTCTGAGAACGTATCAGCATTGATCGAGTTCCAGGGGACAAGTGAGGGCTCCGGGGTAGCACACAATAAAAGAAGGAATGGGACTCGGCAGCAGGAAGATGGTGGGGTGTAAGGAAAACAGGAGGCCAGGAGCGCAGTCGTTATGAGTGGATGTTGGACGGCTGATCGGGGAGGTCGAAAATAAGTCCAAGCGCGATGTGTTGGGTGATTTTTCCATGATGAAGGGCCTCTCTGGGACTCTGTGAGAGTTTTCTTGTGAATATTGAATTATGCCCCTAATTTTTGAAGATCGTGATCAGTATGGAGCATGGGTCAACAAAAGATAAATCTCCCGGAATTTCCTTACGAATGCAATTTAACAGAAGACAACTTGAACGGTTGCAAAAGCCTTGGAGACAAGATACAGCATACTGTTAGAGGGAAAGGATAACCGCACATCACGACGAGAACCTATCAAAAAGATTCGGCGTCAGAAATGAACAGAGACTGGTGAGGGCTCACAGCGAAAAAAAAATCGAAGTTTGAAGAATGACTATGCCATGGACGATCGTCTCGACGAAACAGTAACACGCACGGACATTACATCGGTGGGGCGATATCCAAAAGAAAAAAAGAAAAAAAAATCAAAGTTTGAAGAATGCCCGTGTCATAGGGAACCGTCGCAATGAGAACAGCAACAAGCCAAACATCGTATGTTAAATCAAGCGACGTTGGCATATAGGGAGTGTGGACCAAGATAATAACGTTGGCGGTGATAGGGCGTGTACCAAAACACGCATAAAAACACCAAGTTTTTATTCAAATTTGAACTATCATTATTAAGAAGCAAGCGAGGTTAGGAAATAGAACTTACACTCTCCTCAGAGTGGTAAGTTACACTGTTGATGGCCGAAAGCCAATAGGCTACCATAAAGACTGGTTAACTTAACAAGGTTGCCTGAGCGGCACTGAGTTCTGCTATATTAGATCTACACTATTGGGCTCCGGGAACTAGTGGTAAACTACTTCCTTGAGTGCTGGAGGTGACCATGAGGAACAAATACATCTTTGGTTGACTGCGGTTCACGCAGAGACTCAGAAATACTTGAAGTGTATTGGAAGTTCGACTAGCGGGGAGTCTTTGGACTTCTCGGTTAGGTTGGATATTTGACATACCTTGTCTGATGAGCATACGGTTAGAGATCCGAGTTACTAATAACTCATTATGGAACCGGAGGCTGACTCCCCGGTAGTCAATCAGACTGTGATGGTTCCGTCTTTCAGATTGTCGCAAGATCTCTGACTTGCGGCTACTCCCTCAACTCAACAGACATGGATAGAAAGATAACTTTCCACTATGCTAAGGCTAGAGAGGCTTCACCCTGACTGGCGGCAAGTCACCTAGACTTGATTATTGCCGGTAAAAGTCAGTTGCCGATCTTGTAGACATCCTTGTGATATTGGCTTAGGCGTTGCCAAGCATCAGTCAGCCATGTGGACTGACGGGAATAGGTGCAGCTTAAGGACCGACTTCCCGTTACTCCCAAACCTATTCATGATTCGTTGAAGACTTGTTGCTAGTCCTCTAAGACTGGGATATGGGTTCAAGTTGGTCTTATAGAAGCACTAAGAACATTAGAGTTCCTGGGGCAATAGAAATATCTTAATGAAGCGGCTGGATGGTCCGACTTCCAAGTTGCGGTTAGTCGGATCACTAGGTGGGTCATTAGAAGCAGTAGTGGCCAGTACTCTCTGAAGTAACCTGGCAACTAGCACGCCATTCTGGTGCAATACCTTGGCAGCATGCAGTTCATCTCCAACGGGAGGCTACTATACCCACGTTCACAATTCCTTGAACGCTATTGGCCGTTCACCCGTCGGAGGAGGACTCGCGGTTTGTTCCTATAGTTCCTTTTATCTCCTTAAGTGTTTTCTTCAATTGTATAAAAGCTACATAGATTCGTGTGTATAGGCAGTAGACTATCTCCCCGTGAATTAGGGCAATATAGTGGACTCTTGATTGAAAGATATTGAAATACAGAAATAACTGAAAGATACGAGATATTGAAATGAATTGGTGTGCCGTTCAGTAGAAGTGCCCCATTCGACCGAGATTGCGCCTTCTGTATAAGTGCCCTCGCCTATTGATTCCGCGCCTTTGAAGTCAGTGCTTAGCTTGTTGAAGCAGTACCTTTCATATAAGTGCTCCGTCCCACGAAAAGCCGTGCCTTCAGTATAAGAGCTCCATCTTGTAGTGTTCCGCGCCTACAGTTATAAGTGCTCCGCTCTAGCCAAGCCGCGCCATCTGTGTAAGAGCTCCATTCCGTTGTTTCGTGCCATCTGTCCCGCCGCAACTCCTAGTAAAGTCTGTCTGTTGACAGTTGGTCCAGCCGCTGCTTACCTTGGCTCAGTCTGACTGGCCGCTGGTGCTGTTTACCTCAATCCTTGATATCATTGTCCACTTGCCCCTACTCCAGTGGTGATTAGAATCTCTATAAGACTGTGCTACCGCTATTTGAAATCGAAGCAGTTTGCAAAGATCTTGACTTTGTGCATACAATCTTGAAGGGTGATACGTACCCTAGTTCCCCGAACTCACACATGCGCCGCATATTGGTTTGAAGTTGTGATATAGATTTGGATTTGGGTTGAGTTAGTGACTTGTTCGCTGCGTTCTCAAGTTTTATATCTTTTGATTACACGGCTGCATCCAACTGCACCGTTTCAGCGGGGCAGTCAACGCCAGAAACAGTCAAGGACAATGCCACGCAAGGACGGAAAAGAAAAAAGAAATGGAAGTACCTCGAGAAAGAGGAAGAGAAGAGAAACAGAAAAAGAGTCGGCGTACGTGGAAATTGCCGGTTCACTTGGCCCATAATCCAACGTGGCGGCACGTACTGATGCCCAGAAGCGATTCGTGGCGAAGCTACGGAGTACTGGGTTGGAGGCAAGAAGCTGCGTGAATCTTGCCTGGAGTGCAGGGGGGAGACAAGACTAAAGAAGCTGGCCAAGTTGGTGCCCATGAGAAGGATGTTTCACCCGTAAGACCACAGGAAACGGATACGCACCATACCTGCCATATAAACGACTTCTCCGTCCACGCTATCGCCCGTCCAGATCCAGTGGTGCAGACCTATCAGGGAAAAGATTATATGTCAGCGAGCATTCTCAATGCAGATGAAGGCAGAGAAAGTGAAAGAGAGGGGGAAACGACGAGAGTCGTCGAGCAACGGGGCAAAGGGAATAGATCAGCGGTCCGGCCCAATCTCTTGTACATCATCAAACCGAACGGGTGGCCTACCTCACATTCCTTCTGCCACATTCTGTGCACCGTACATCGTGCTGGATATCGTCGTGTTGTCGGCGAGGCACGAGTGGAGAGACTCCTGCGGGGAGGTTAGTGCGAGAAACACGCTATATGAGGAAAAAGAGAACGTCGCGGCAGACTGGTAGGGGAGGTAGGGAGGTAACCACAGTAGAGGGAGACGTGGAAATGCCAGACAAGCATACGCAGATTCCGACTTACGGCTCCATCATGCAGTGTGGCCATTGAAAGCCACCCCTTGTGTCGTTCGAGAGCTCGGTTGACATGCCCCCGAGGATCGGGTGTCGTCCTCTAAAGAAAAAAAGTTAGGCTGCAATGAAAGGCGGGCCAAATTAGAAGAAAATGCGACTTGAACAACTAGCTGCATTGTGTGAGGTCACCGTGACACCTGCGATTTGGCGATCTCCCAGGATACTAAAGGTGTCTCTTGTCCTTGCCTTCGCTCGTTATTGAGGGAACTTGGATGCACCGGACAGCGGTGTCAAAATATACTGCCCGCGATCGAACTCCTTTCTGCAACACCGTGCGATCCGGATTGAAATGCAATTGAAGTGATTCAGGGCAGTATCGGTTGGATAGTGGGGACAGCAATTACAGAAGTACTCACGACTCGGTAGAAAATGGATTCAAGGCAAATTGAAAGGTCAGTTCATTGGAGCAAAAAGCGAAATAATTCTCGTACACACCGTTCAATCAACCATAGAAATCAAAGCTAGTGAGACAAAACCGAAACAAAGAGGACTGCAGATAAAGCCCAAACACGCCCATTAGTGAAGCGGGGAAGTGCACAGAAATTCGGTGGAGACTGGCAAACAGAGGCCTTAGCATGCGGAAAAGATGGGGTGATATCATCCGACGGCATGCCACACAGAGCTGAAAGCAAAAGGAATTAGGGATGAGTTCAAGGAAGAGGAAGAAGAGCCTAGGAATGAAGACCAAAGGAAGGAGTGCCGTGGCGGGGGTAAGGTAAAAAAAAGTAGAAAGTTGCAGCTTAAAACGCACAGCACAACCATTGAAATATTGAAGTGACAAGGGCCATAGCACGAGAAGGATATACAGTCACCTCAGTTGGATGGTTTGCGGGATTTGATGTAGCTCTGGACGGCGGAAGTATTATAAGCAAATCGAGTCAACCTCAATCTCTGAAGTCGCAATAGTGCGAGTCCAAGGTCTTGAGGTATTTGATGGCTCAAATGTTGAGCAGAGGGCCAATGCAGAGTCTAGAAATTAGGTATAAACACCCAGCTGCAGGAACATTGCAGACACTGAGTCAACACAGGAATTCTCAGATCATAGGTGGTGGAGAGAAAGAAGTGCGACGCCGCATCAATGATGGGGCAGTCGATTGGCTGAGTACGCTCAAGAAAATCGGGGTTTTTTTGGCCATGTTTGGCTAAATCTTCTGGTAGTTCTCAGTCTGCACTCTTTCAGGTTTGACAGTTTAATAGTGAAGACGAGAGAAAACAGCGTAAAGTTGAGAGTGAAGCCCGTGAATCACAAGAAAAAATCTCCCGGGAATCAACAGAGATATGAAAGATAAAGAAAAAAAAACGAGAAGAGAAGCTGGATTTGAAAGGTAGTATGAGAGGCAGCATATCCCAAAGTAGCAGATGCAAGAAGGCCGAAGCAAGGGGAGAAGAAAAGTATCAAAGAAGTTATTTGAAAATGAAAAGAAAAATGAATGAACAATGAAGCGAGGAGTTGAAAATCGGGCCAGCTGTGGACCGTTAAGGCTTCGAACAAACCGGTGTCCTTTAGTACAACTTAATAAAAAAGGAACTTTCAATACGGTTGCAGGGATACAAGTTGGTTAATGGCGATGGTCGGCCGACTAAGCCGACCTTCGGCCCTTAACCTTTTTTGGTAATTTTGCGCTCGAGTCATCTTGGTCTTGCAGGACAGCATGAAATTCATTCATTGCAGACAGTGTACAACAGAAGAGAGAAGGCAATTCATAGCAAGACACGAGTACCGAGGGAACGGGTAAAGTATGGGTAATATGGCTTGATTTGTAGGTGAGTACGCAGGGCACACAGCGAATTGTGAAGCCGCCAAAAGTCCATGCACGACGTTGAGTGCTCACTACGATGGGGAAGGATGCAGACAAGGACACGGGAGTGCAGGGGTAAAATTACTGCGCTGCACATGTGTGCACAGTGGGTGTAGTCTCCGAGCAGCATCATGGGATTGCGCTGAAGACGGTCGCAGTGTGCAGGGACAGGAGTGAAGGCGCAGAAGTGAAGGTGAGCAGCAACGATGATGGAGCGGCGGATGGATGGGCGCTATGGAGGAGCACGGTGGCGGGAGTATGGACACGGTGGCACTGTGCACGGCATTGAGCAGAGGGCGGGCTGAGGATGTGCAGGGCATGGATGAGCATGGGGGCGGTGTGGATGGGCACGGGTTAGCAGCGGCATGCTTGCCATCATGGCGAGGCGGTAGCGGCAGAGTAGCATAGGACATGCGGGAGCGTAGGGTAGGCTAAGGGCATAGCGTGTAGCATAGGGGGATAGGTGGCAGAGGCAAGTGGGTAGTATGGGCGCAGCAGCATGAGGGTGGGTAGCGGCGATGTGGCATGGGATGGGCAGCGGTGCAGGGCGGGTGGCGTAGCATAGTGTAGGGTGGGCGATGAAGAGCAGGCATGACATGCACGTTGAGGGCATCGTCGTCGTGTGAGGTGGCATAGCTAGTGGCATAGCATAGCATAGGGCAGGTGATGAAGAGTGGGCATGACGTACACGCTGTCAACGGCATGCAGGTCGAGGGCATCGTTGTCGTGGGACGAGCGGCGGTGTAGCGTAGGGGCGGGTGACAGAGAGCGGGCATGAGGCGGAACGTGGGGTAGGTAGGGGGCGGCACATAGGGCGGTGGGGATGGAGCGTAGGGTGACCAGTGGTGGTAACCCTAGTGTAGGATGTGGGCAGAGCATAGGGCAGGTATGGAGCGTAGAGCAGGGCCATTGCTGATGTGATGCTGTAAGATGGGGGGGATGGAGCGTAGGGCAGGAGATGTAGGCAGGGTGTAGGGCAGGCGGTGTTAGCGGGCAGCGTACCGTGGGCAGCTTAAGGCGGGCAGAGGGCGGAACATAGGGTAGGCAGGGGGCGGCATGTAGGGCGAGCGGGGATGGAGCATAGGGCAGGCAACCAGTGGTATGCAGATCATGTGGTCATTGTATGATGTGGCATTGGCAAGCGAGAAGGCAATGCCACACGTGTACAAACAAACACGTCGCATGAGGTTGGGTGAGAGAGTTCGGTGCGTGGGATGTAGAGAGGCAGGCAGCAGTGAAAGCAGGATGAGGCATGGATAGGGTAGGCAGCAGAGGGCGGCAGGTAATATGTTGATTGGGCAGGTTGGTTTGAGGAGGGTGCATAGGTTGACATAGCAGGCAGTGCCAAAGTAGGTTGGTTTGGGTGAGGGAAGGTAGGTTGTGTAAGTATAGGTTTCAGTGGGCAGGCACATAGGGGCACATAGGTTAACATAGGTTTTGGTTGACTTCAGGAGGTGCTGGATAAGCATCCTGACTTTCTGCCTCAGCTGTCAAACCTGATTTGGGAATTTTGATCGCAGCACGAACAGTGAAAATTAAGAGTCCGCCAATTCCATCAGTCGCTGGGCTGTCAGCCACAGCATTTCTTCTTTCCACCATTACTGTGCCCCCTCCTTTGTCGCTAGGACCACCATGACAGGCGCTGTGAGGCTGGTGTTCATGCTACACACTCCACACCGCCACATGGCCCCTCCAAATGAAGGCCGGGAATCAACGATGCTCATCTTCGCCCGAGGATGACCACCAACAATGCGCTTCCCATCGCCTGATCGCAGACGACGACCTTCTTCGCCCGTATCGCCCCTTCGACCAGCATTGCACAAACGATTTCCACTGCCGCTGCGGCCCCGTAGGATCTTCTCGACACTGTCTCCGAGCCTCCCTATGCCCCAGGACGTTCCCAAGAGGGCCCTCGACGATCCTCATCGACATTTTCCCAATTAGGAAATGACCTTACCGAATCTGGAATCCGCTCAGTCGCAGTCATTGTGGACATTTTGGGTGTTTCCTACACACGTAGTGATGACCCTCGGACACCTAGCAGCCTATGAAGACCGATTCCTAGGACCACAGGAACGGTATCGCAGACAGGACTCCGGGCGCACCCCCGAATTGGTCACCACATACACGATGAAGAGGACCGCCGAGTCAATGCTCGCGACGAAGGAGCGACTTCTGGTGAACCGGTGGCCCTTGACACACCTCGAAACGCTTCCTGGACCCCCTCTTCCGCTCACAGGGTTCGTTCCGCATCTCTTTGACGTGTTCTCCTGCGAACGAAGAACAACTTTGCCATCCCGAAATGGCTTCCCAGGTTTCTCACTGCGTGGCTCCCTTGAAATGACACCCACGATGGTCGGTGGTTTCAAGGAGAAGGGAAACGACTCGTGATGGGTCTGGAAAGGGTGTAAAAGGGAGAAGGATTCGTAGGAAGTAGACATCTCATCTCGGAGGATATCAATCTCTCAGGGTTCAGCTCTCAGAAAGAGCAGTTCTCGCAGCCTTACCACCTCTGTTGTTGTTTACTCGTATAAACTTGGGACACACACACACTCTCTCTCTCGTTCTCTCTTCCTCTCTCGCTCTCGCCAAGGGTCGGGGCAGGGCACAGTCTAAACCGTCCTTATCGTGCTCTCGGGAGTGTCAAGGATTCCCTTCGCCGTGCACCACCTATTGTGAACAACATCTAAAGAAGTGTCCTCGCAAATAGAGCAAGGTGTCCACAAGGTATTTCTCTTCTGTCTGTCTCTCAGCTCACGACAGGTACACCCACTGGGCGGAGATCATCGTTGCCTCTACCTGCTCTCCACATCACACTCTACGGTGCACATCTATCCCCCACATATCCTCGTTACCTTCCAGCTCTATTACCCCCTAGAGGCCGAACGTTGTTGCTCTTCAGACCACATATCCTCCAATAGCAACACCGCGGTCATCATCACAGCGCGACCGGCCCAGGTGACGACTTATCAACTCAATGATCGCTGTACGCCGCCTGCTTCTTTCCACAACCACGCACGCACCAATGCGGAACTCTATGCACGGCCGCCCACGCACTGTCTAGCAACCACACCCAAGACCCTGGCATGCAGCTTTGATGACTCTAATGTCTACTTCAAGGTATGCTTACATCTTTCTCTATCCCTTCCCTCTTCATTCTCGCAGCTCACTCATTTCACCCTTCCAGCCTTCATTCCCGTCTCCATTCCCACCTTCATTCCTGCCTTCGCAAGTTGCGACAAGGTGAGGCATCGACTTATGGCGTGTTGCAAGGCTTGGAGGTCCCTGCCGACAAACATTGTTCTTGTGAGCTGCCTTCCTGCTCAGGCATTGGACAGCGGCACTGCACGCTGCACTCTCAAAGTCTATGTAGCTGCTATCAGCTGCTTGTATCACAGAATATTATTTATGTAGATGATGATTATTATGGTCTTTCTTGTAGTCTTTGATTCATACACTACATCGTCTTTCTGCCTTGGCACTTGATTTCTCCACTGAGATGGTACTGCCGAGATGTGTCGACAGAAGTGCCAAAATCCTGCCGCCACCAAAAATTCCAAATTGAGTTTGACAGCTGAGGTGGAAAGTAAGTGAGTCTGGATAGGTGCCAGATGTAGGTTGGCTTTCTCCGAGATGACGCCGGTTCGATGATGTCATCAACGTAGATTTTGTAGGTTGGCAGAAAATCGGGTTTAAAATATTTGTTTACACAAGTCTAATTTCGGAGGCAAGTCTCTATGGTGCACATCGTCTGTGCCTAACACTTACCCGCACTTCCACCTCATAGGTTGCAAGTGAAGTGCAGGACAACGTCTACCCCTTGGGTCGCAAGTGATGTTGTCTCACGGGGTGAGTCGTCTCGCCAGTACCTGTATTTTTCAGACTACCTTAATAAATCTTATTCCATCTACATCTCACGCGCACACCTGGACACTGAGCTCATTGTTTGGAAGTCGGATGTGGCTGAGGCATTCCGCCTCACCTCAGTTCACAAGTTAGCCCAGATCAAGCAAGTTGCGACTTCCAACTTACTGATGAAAGTCGAGGTCACCTCTGGCAAGTTGAACGGCCCTGTCCAGCGCAACATCGACTGGTGCAGCACATTCAGGAACTGTGGCTCACCACGGATTTGAGCGTCCGTAATGGGCTTAGTCATGTGGATTGCCTTGTTTGTCAAAGTCATTGTCGATATCTTCTGCTATGTAGACGACACATATGGCTGGGAATTCAAATCCAATTTGACCTACTACCCCCCATATAAGAAGTACCTTCCGACAAAGCAAGCCCAGCTCCTTTTCCTTTGGGATTTCCTAGGCATTCAACATAAGAAGAAACAAGTTCATGGCGCATCCCTTCCCATCATCGGGTTTGAAATCGATCCGAATGCGATGATGGCGAAGCTTCCCCCCGAGTTGAAGGTGAACCTGGAAAAGTCGGTCCAGGAATTTATTGACACGCCTTCGCGCCGCCGGACACTTCACAAGTTCCAGTGTCTTGCGGGATGGATGAACTGGTCCTTCAATATGTATTTCCTCCTTCGCCCTGCCCTCTCCAACATCTACGACAAGATGTCTGGGAAGTCCCACCCTCATGCACCCATTTATCTCAACGTGGCTATCAAGTCCGACCTCAGCTGGTTTCTCGTGCAGTTGTGGAGATCCGACAGTGTTTTGTTCTTTGAGTCCCTTGACTGGAACCCTCATGCCGATGCCGACTTGACGGTGTACTGCGATGCGTCACTCCGCCTCGGGATGGGCTTTTGGATCCCTGAGCTGCTGATAGGGTTCTATTCTTCTGTCCCTGGCGACCCTCTTGCAGACACCATATTCTTCTTCAAGGCTCTCTGTGTGGTCTCAGCTCTCCGGTAGTCCTGCACACATGCATGCGCTAGCTCATCACACTCACAGCGCTTTCATGTCACCATCTTTACAGACAATCAGAATACCGTGAACATATTCAATTCACTCTGTGCAACTCCCAACTACAACACCCTCCTCCAGACCGCCATTGACGACCTCATTGAGCACAATGTTGACCTTCATGTTCTGCACGTTAAAGGCAAGGACAATTATGTTGCTGATGCTATTACCAGGCAACACTTCTCTGACGCCACCAACAGCGTGCCTGGACTAACAATTCAGAACTTCATACCCCCACAAGAGTCGTTGGGGGCAGCAAGACCATGAACATCACCTCACACATCAAGTCCAGGCAGCCCGTTTGGGAAGCCTGGACGCTTGAGCATCTTTGACACGAGCGCAACATCGTGATGGGCGCTGCTATCAACACCTCCTCCGCACACACACATACGGCTCCACCCTCAACTTGTACATCGAGTTCTGCCGCCTCCACGGCTTCCCCATAGAACCCACTGCAGAAACACTCAGCTTCTATGTCGTCTTCATGTGTCACCACATTCGTCCTCAGTCTGTTGACTCCTACCTTTCCGGCATTTGCAATCAGCTTGAACCCCACTTTCCCAATATCCGCAAGGTGTGCAAGAGCATGCTCATATCACGGACACTGCAGGGCTGCAGGCGTCTCTGCGGAACAGCTGTGTGATGGAAACAGCCACTGTCCCGCACTCACCTCCAACAGGCAATTGCCGCCTTACCTCCCATTCCCTCCCATGACGACCTCCTATTCCTCTTTCACCTCCTCACTGGGTTCTGTGCCCTCCTTCGTCTCAGCGAGCTTACAGCCCTAGACAATCCCAAACTTTGTAACCCACGAAAATACTCGAAGCACGTCTCTGTGTCCATCAATGACGCGTTGAAACGGTGTGGCTTTACTATAAGCTAGAAATGCGACTATTGTTGGATGCTAACAAACACCACAACTAACAGCCACACAACTAACTACTATCACTCCCAAAGAACAAGCGTGCTCCCTTGGTGAGTTTGGGTCCGAGTCATAGTATGTGACTACTGGTTTTGAAACCCAATGTGATAACGAATCTTCACTAATCTGACTGACAATAATGCCCACAGCACTTCAACTATGCAGGATTTGTACGAAACAATGCCCCATGGCCTTGATGAACGAGTAATATATGTGGTTTTGGGTGGATACAAGACGAGAGGAAGACTAATAGATAGTTTCGTCTACGTCAGGGCAGAGTTTGTAAGGTTTCAACAGCGAATCCTCTAATTGAGGTTGCAGATCCTGCTTCCAATCACTCTCACAACAAGCAATTCTTGTTGTAGACCTTGGCTTAACCTGCCACAGGTACCTTTCGCTCTACTTCAAGGCTTAAGCACCTTGCTGGCAACCAAACTGTTCTTCCTGTTGATTACCGAGGGCAATCTCAACCGCAGATGCAACTAGCAAAGCAGATGCGAAGCAACAAGCCCACTCAGGTAGGTAAACCTCTCTTTTGTACGTGAAGACCGCCTGTGGGGTTGACAACATGAAGCTTAACTTCTTAACTTGAACTGAACTAGAGCCAACAACCAAACTTTGATTTATAGACACACTACAAACAGAGGTAGATACTACTCTCCGTGAGTTGGCCTAAGAACAACCGCAACAATGTCCACTGTGGTGTACTGGCCTTCTGCAGGGTCCTCGAGCCCTATTTATACTACTGGAATATAGATTTACATGTGAAAAACAGAGAGTGAAAACAAAAGAAAACAAAAGTTGTCCATGGGTATCTGATGCATCATCACAGGCCAAGAGAAACCCTTCACATGGTTCTCACATCCTGATTTGGGTATATGGTAGGTGCCGTGGGCTGCCGTCTGCAACCGCAGGCCTGGAACCTCTGGGCGTGGAGTTGAATCCGCCCTCTAGGATAATACTGCTATTGTCAAAGGGAGCCCACGGGTCCATTCCTTGTCGGTCTGTACCCACAATCCCACTCTGAACTCTGGTCCAATGGAATAAATCCCATTGCTCCACTCTATGTATCTCTGTTTGTTACTAGGGACGCGATGCGTCTCCCCACGTGTACTCTCTCTACGTAGTTCTCCTCTGTAACTGCTTTCCGCTTGCTTCAGCATGGCCCACGGGCCTTGCATTGACCCTGCAACCTAATGCTAGTCTGGAAGGACAGCCCACGGCCTATGTAGACTGCCCGTGGCCGACTCCCCTTAGCCTTCAACCCACTTGCTAGTACTCTGTAAGTCTCCAAAGACTTCCTCTGTGCAGTCGTTGGTCCTCTATTGTAGGATACAACTTCTGAATGATGACTTCTGGGGCTTTTGGGTATTTATCTCCTCTTTGTGTATGACCAGCGGCCTGCGGAGCACGCTAGACTTGATCTATACACTACAATCAGCAGCTCGGAGCCCACTCTGATCCTCCTTTGTATCACCGAACAGAAGTCCAGAGTACTAGTGATAGTACTACCAGAAACTACCTTGCAACTCTTATAATATGTGTTTGTGAGCGCAAAAATAGCTAGATGACGCATACTTGGTGGTGTGCCGTCTCAGCATCTTATGAGTACTGGCTCCTGGCCCACAAAGCAGATCCAACCTTTGAAGGGAATCGCATCCTCATTTTGGACGCCGACGCCCTGGCAGCCTTCAAGCGCTACCTCGCTTCTTGTGACCAGCTTCACCCCCTTAATCCATACCTTTGGGTGCGCCACGATGGATCCACACCCGCATGGGCTTGGTTTATGAAGAGGCTCCGGAAGCTCTTCCCCAACAATAACATTGCCGGCCAGTCCATGCAAGCTGGCGGCGCAACTGTCCTGGCTGAGGACGGAGCTCCTCCACATGTCATTCAAGCCTCTGGCTGCTGAGCGTCCGACATGTTCCAAATTTACATTCAGAAACACCCAACATTGCTACAGGCGATGCTTCATCCTCGGCCGTAAACCATCCCGACACACCTCCATCTAAATATCATTCTTCATCAACTTTTTACCCTCTTAGCTATCTCGGCGTCTCGCGCTGCTTTCCAATATACCCGAGCCTCTCGACGGCTGTTTTCTGGCTAAACTGTAACACCCGCTCTCAATTCGACTCGACGAAATTAGTCGAGCTTAAAATATTTGTTTACACAAGTCTAATTTCGGAGGCGAGTCTCTACGGTGCACATCATCCGCACCTAACACTTACCTGCGCTTCCACCTTGTAGGTTGCAAGTGAAGTGCAGGACAACATCTACCCCTTGGGTCACAAGTGATGTTGTCTCACGGGGTGAGTCAGCTTCATTATTGTCTTGCCTAGACACTCTTTGACCTTCGCCCCAGTGGCCGGAAGCAAGGTCAAAGCACTATGGCCCAAGCGCGCCTGCCGATGCCCTATTTAGCCTGGCGAGACGGAACTGGTGTCCCCAGCTTCTCACTCTGTCTCGCCAGTACCTGTATTTTTCGGACTCCCACCCATATTTACATATCTCCCTCCGCTTTAGTTATGTACAGTAGTGTACAGCCATCTCGGTGTCTTGCACTGCTTTCCAATATACCCGAGCCTCTGGGCAGCTGTTTTCTGGCTAAACACCCGCTCTCAATTCGACTCGACGAAATTAGATGCTCGTAATATGGTTACCCTTGAGAAAAAAAATAAGGTATGGGTATGAAAAATGAACCTATCACCCTACACTACCTGATTGGGTAGGTTTCAGAGGTTTAGGGTACTATTCTAGCTTGTTTTGGCAGGAAGATAGTCTGTAGTTTACCGCGCCACTGATGTATGGAGGGTCGGGTTGTTACATAATCCTCGGAGTTTGAAAGTTGCCCTGCCTTTTTACCACCTCTGGTGGCCTCCATTGCCTAAACCTTAGAGGCAAAATTGTTCCAAATGTCATTTCGATGGCATTTGCGTGGTCAGATCATTTTATCTGACCTTTTCCGTAGCTAGAATGGCAAGTCGGCCCTGGGAGCAGCCGGCCCATCAAAACTCGGCATCGTGAGTCGTTGCTGTTCTTGCCAAGACCTGGCGGAAGAGATAATCAAGTCGTGTTACTGAACATCAGTGTGCCTCTAAATTCGCGAAAAACGCGTCGTGAAATGCAGTTCGGGACTCGCGAAATTTGGGATTATGTAACAATCCTGCCCTCCAAGCACGGATCAATGGGAGCTGACAGACTAAAACATAACGAGGTACGAGTTAAACTGTTGTAGCGTCTGTTTATAAGAGACTAGCAGGAAGATGTTTTTGAAAGGAAACCTATGCAAAAACCTGCCCATTTTGGAAGGTACCATAGCGTGGGAATGGATAGAGGTAGAGGCGAAATTTTTTTTGAGGGGAGTTCAGATTCAAAAAGGAACAAGAGAACGTGCATACTAGATCATAGGTAACCTATTGAAATACCCAGCTATGAGAAAGTAAATGTTAAACAAAAAAAGAGGCGGAATAACGCTAGTCGTTTTTTGAGGATTTCGGGCAGAATTCGCATGATATATTGAACATTGTGTACACCTAGTGCAGGGGTGGGGGCATGGAGGGCCCAAACTGACTGCAATATAGGTGGCTTGGGCTGACACAAGAAATGGGAAAAAAATATCAGGTTTTGATTGAGTGGTATGGTCGGCAAGGAGGATTTTGACACTGTTTCAGGGTGTTCGCAAAAGGGCTGGGTGAAAATGCCGTGACTGCCACGGTACTGTCGCGGTACTGACGCGCACTGACGCGCGTTGACACGGCACTGACGCGGCGGTGGCTGTGCTTTTGCTGCGGCATGGGGGTGAAGTGCCGTGCCGCCTCTATCTCTTTTCACACTCTTTATTCTATCAGAACTCGAGTTGTCTCGAGATTTTCAACTCTAAATATATCGCGTGGACCACTGAAACTCCGAGAAATACCTCGCAATATGTGTGGTAAAGCCTATCCCAAATTTTGACTAAAGCATAACTAGACCGTGGTTTTCAGCCTGGGAGGGTGGCCAATCCGGTCCAGATTGACCTCGGAACATTTTGTTTTGAGTTGAAACAGCTCAAGTATGTGTCTCATCCACTCATCGTTCAGGGAATCGATGAATTCTGTGGCCAGGTTGCAGTTACTCAAAACCACTTGCATATTGACAATGCAAGCCCTTGCAGCTTGTTTTTGGCTGAATTCATACCACTTTACCAAGGTCATTATATGTAGGTCTCATATGATGGGCCCTGTAGTCCGAGAGCAAGATGTGTGGTAAGCCATGCAGGAATTTTTTGAGCACTCCCACAGATCATTAATGGGTGGGCAGTTGGATTCACAAAGCTTGACACTGGAAACATGTTGAAATTTCAAACTGGTTTCTAATTTTGATACCATGATTGCCCCAAATTTAGGCCAGAAGGTGAACTAATGCGCCACACGAACATCTCAGCAACTCTCTTAGACTAAGGCAATCTATGTCACTCCATTCCAAGCTCTGGAGGTCCGTTGACAGATTGGCACGGGGGAAGAGAGTAATGGGGACCACATTGTCAACGCACTGACTTGTTCAACTCCAGAAGACTCACCCTGAACACCAAGATGAAGGCTAAATCAAGTTTAAGGCGACTATATAGTTATATATAACCCCGGGAACCACAGCACTGAGGCAGGAGCGACGCGGATATGTCGCGCAGTGCTGCAGCAGTCAACCCACCCTCCCCATGGCTACAGCCTTTGGAGAGGTCAACCATGGACAGGTAGTCACTCCCCTGAACCTCAATGCCGTACACATGAACTTAATTTAAATCATTATTTGGCAAAGCAATCTCATGGGGAGATTGTATACTCATCCACTATTACAACAGACTTTCATCGGTTTTGATCAGATCTAGGGCTTGGAGATTATTCCCTCGACACTGAGAGTTTCCGAGACTGGTTCTCTTTCAGTCCCACCACTCCACTGAGAATTAAAACTGTTGAAGTAGAGGCTCGGCTGTTGATGTAGCCGCGGCGCGGACTCGGGTCATCGCTCGTTGACGTTTCATCCGCCGCCTCCGGCTTTCTTACCTACCGATCGTTTCTTATATACTAGTGTATTGCAGGAGTCGCACCTCAGTCGTTCACATCCATAAGTGCCCGACTGAGGATTATTCTGTTTCACAAAAACAAGGGCTGAGGTTCAGCCGACTGACAGGCGGACACTCAGCCCCACTGCTGCGCAACCAGTACGACGTCTGTAAGCCTCAAAACCGAGAGAAGAAAATCGGCAGATACTTGACAGGGCAACTTAGGCGCATTTAATTCAGGGAGGTACGTGCGATCTCTGACCAATAACTTGCAGAAAACTCCAATAGGTTGTTGGCTGTGAATTACAAACCTTCAAGATGACTCTATGCTTGTAAATGTCGTTGCGGTGGTATGAGCGCCGCGCAGTGGCGCGGAATCTCTGAACTGTTGGATTATAGATGTAAATACAAAGTCAACCGTGCGAATAGTGCCATGGACAACCCACGCGGCCTGTGAGACACGCAATCTTGAATGGGATGGTTGGTCAAAAGGGAGAACGAGTAGACATGTCCAGAAGTTACCAGGAAGTAGTACTTCATTCCGGTTTTTCGATCACACTTGAAACGTACCCGCAATGTATTTAGCTTCGAGTACAGTTCACCCATATTCCAGATTTCGTGACAAATCCAAGTTAATATCGTTTCCACCTGATAGTTCAATGCATCTGAATATTTGATTAGTGGGGCGACAATGTGTGTCGCTGACCCAGCGCACACGTTCAGGTTCAGTTGCAGGACAGCTTCGGAAAATTCTACGCAGTTCAGTCACCCAGGGCACAATACTATCACTGCGGTTCCTGAGCCCACATCCATGACTCAACCCCAGGATTTTGTATAATGGCGGTAAATCAGTTCAACTGCGATCTCATCTGGTTATAAACTGTGCTCTAATCAAGTGCGATTGAGTATGTACCAAACAAATCAATCGGTTGAAGAGTTGGTGAGATGGTGAGATGCAATTTCAGCAACCGCAGCATTCTAGTTTGAACCGTAACATTCCCAATGTTAAGATTGGAATGTGAACAGTTCAAACATGGTCATATATCTCAGTCTGATCAATGGAAATGGTTCTAACCAAAAAACTGTTTGAACCAAAAAAAACCGTTTGAACCCAAAAAAAACCGTTTGAATCAAAAAAACCGTTTGAACCAAAAAAAAACCATTTAAACCAAAAAAAAACTGTTTGAACCAAAAAAAAAAAAGTTGAGGGTCAAAGAGTGTAACCATCGCATTGGAACTACAGATTGCACACTCAGGCATCTCGGACATATCCTTGTCCGAAATGTATTCTCAATTTGATTTTAAACAGATTCCAATCCCAAAACTTCCAATGGGATACAAAACTTTGCATTCCGGCACCGGTATCTTGAAATGATCGTTGCTGAAGAAGCTCATTTTGGGAGTGAATCCAACATCCATTCCTCAGCCAGTTACCCGTGCAGTTCAGAGCAGGCTTTGGAATAAAAAAATGGAAAGTCAACACTTTTCAGCTCCTGACTCCTTTTGGATGGACCCTCTGCAAAAGCTCTTGCTGTTACAACTGCTGCGGCGACTCTGCCGTGTGGTATCAGCATTTGGTAAATTGCCTACCATAGCAGCATTCTGGTTCAAACCGTGCAAAATGGTTTGAACCATGGTCATATATCTCAGTCTGATCAATGGAAATGGTTTGAACCAAAAACCCGTTTGAACCAAAAAAAAAAAAAAACTGTTTGAACCAAAAAACCATTTGAACCAAAAAAAAAAACTGTTTGAACTAAAAAAAATCGGAAGTAGTCCTTCATTGGTCTGCCTTATATGGTTTGAAAGTTTACCTCACTTTCTTCAGTTTGAACCACAAGATGTTCTTGGTCCAAATGGGCTTTCAACTTTGACCATTCTCGGTTGAACTGTTTTTTTTCTTTGCAGTTTCAACTCTTTTTTGGTTCAAACTGTTGGCTCAATCTTGACTTTTTGTGGTTTGGACATTTTCTCTTCACCTTTGACTTGTTTAGTTTGAACCATTGGTTTACTGGTTGAACAATCTTTCTTCAACTTTAACTTTTTTGAATGGTTTTCCTGAACTTCAACTTTTTTTTTTTTTTTTTGGTTCAAACAGGGGTTTTTTTTTTTGTTCAAACAGGTTTTCTGACCTTCAACTTTTTTTTTTTTTGGTTCAAACGGTTTTTTGGTTCAAACCATTTCCATTGATCAGACTGAGATATATGACCATGGTTCAAACCATTTGCACGGTTTGAACCAGAACACTGCTATGGTGGGCAATTTACCAAATGCTGATACCACACGGCAGAGTCGCCGCAGCAGTTGCAACAGCAAGAGCTGTTGCAGAGGGTCCATCCAAAAGGAGTCAGGAGCTGAAAAGTGTTGACTTTCCATTTTTTTATTCCAAAGCCTGCTCTGAACTGCATGGGTAACTGGCTGAGGAATGGATCTTGGATTCACTCCCAAAATGAGCTTCTTCAGCAACGATCATTTCAAGATACTGGTGCTGGAATGCAAAGTTTTGTATCCCATTGGAAGTTTTGGGATTGGAATCTGTTTAAAATCAAATTGAGAATACATTTCGGACAAGGATATGTCCGAGATGCCTGAGTGTGCAATCCATAGTTCCAATGCGATGGTTACACTCAGAAGATCCAGGCAGACCTGAGAATGAGGGGATGTTGACACGGAATGGGATAGCATTTACTCAAAAATCTGTATGACAGTAAATTCGAGTGGAGCATTGAGTTTTGTGCCAACCTTTCAATTCCAGGCTAAACTGTGTTTATTTATTTTGACAGAGACCAGTTCGTTGATGCAGCACCATTGTGCATACTGGCACCCTCTGATGACATGCATCAATTAAGCCCTTCATCAGGGTGATAGAGCAACTGATGCGCCAATGCTGCGCCAAAACCTGTACTTGAGTTCGATGCACACACTTGGGTAATTGAGCGAGATGAAGCGCATTCAATCCCAACTTTGCCCCAGAAACATATCAGACCGCACAGCTTCAAGACATGAGGACTACAAAGCAGCCAAATCCAACATGGTATTACGATGTCTCCTTAAGGCCAACATGTGAAGTTTCTTGACTGTATACAACTCCTAATCATCAGAAATTAGAACAGTATAAGAACGGCAGTAATTGGGAGTGCCGCAACAGTGATGCAGCAGTGACTTGCACTGACGCAGCGTTGCTGCAGTGTTGCTGCGCCACTGATGTGCCACTGACACGCCACTGCTGCGGTACTGCTGCGGTACTGATGTGTCACTGCCACAGTACTGACGCGTCACTGCCACGCAGCTACGGGGCAATGCCATGGCAGTCACAAACTGGAGAATGAGTTTAAGCCTTTAAAAATGGTCGTTGAATGGAGGATTACTCATCACACTACCAAAACTGAGGTGCAGCCAGAATCCCTTGTTGAAGGGACACAGTATGCAAACCAAGTGTAAAATATGGTCAGCTAGGCGGTAAGGACTCCACTAAGTTAGGTGCAGTCCTGGGTGAGCATTTTCACACTTCAGTAATGTGAATCAATGCACCAGAATAACAAATACAACATTTAGTCATTTCTTGGGATTGGCGCAGCAGTTGCAGCATTTTCTCCTGGCCCTTCGCAAAATATGTTGCAGCAGATGTAATAATGGTGTGCAGAGGCCAGGAGTTGGAGTAGAGGTGTGTCTATAGGTGAGGAATAACCATGGTAGGTTGTCTGAAACTCTAAGGGACAGGCAAAGTGATTTTTTTAGACCAGAAAGATACAAAATCCAAGCAGAATTTGGTTGTGTAGCCAAAATAGGCCTTTTTTCAGGGTCCTATAGTAGCATGAGACAGAGGAGGTGGGGCTGATATTTGGGGGGGTGGTCCAGAGCCCAAAACCAATAAGAGGTTGTCAAGTTCATGAGGGGTTACCAAAAGAAAAAGGGCAAGTATGGGGGTTTGCAATGAACTGATTTTTGACTGGAATAACCTAGCCTAACTAAACCTAGACAAAAGGGGTTGTAGTGGGTATATGGCCCATAACTCAGAGAAATGGAGTAGGCTAATACCAAGTCCCACACAAATGAATTGTGCATAACAGCATTTCCTCCTGGTATTAAATCCCGTGCCTGAAACTAACACTGGAACCAACTGAGCCAAAAGGCCACTGTAATTGGTTGATTCCAATTACAGGTTTCAGACTATATATACATGATTAAACACATTTTGCATGCATTTAACACCTGGACAACTTCCCAGCTATATACTGGAAACAGTACAACCAGCAAATGCGCTTAGAATGCTTTGCAGACTAGGTTGCATTATCTCAAACACACAGAATGCATGGCTGTGTCTAGCTCAGCCACTGTTTTGTACCATAAAACAATGTAGCAACTATATAGGACCAAAAAAGCCATAACAGAACCAAAATTAACCCTAAGTGTGGCTAGATTGACTTGTGGTCAATTCAAGCCTAATTCAACAAAAAAGCCAGAATAGACCAAAAAGCCATAACAGGTCCAAAATTACCCCTAAATGCAGAAAAAGTGCCAGATCACCTTTATTTTCAGCTGTTTTGGCCATTTCGCACTTTATTTACCAGGTTTTAGTGGGTAAATAAATTTATTTACATGGAAATTGCCCTTAAATAATCCGTTCTGGCCCCAGAATGGAGAATCAGGTACATAGGCATTTCATTCACTTAATCCCCCTGTCAAAAGATCTTGTGGGTCTGAGGATTGTGCCCCATTTGGTAATGCACTAAATATTTTTAGCAGCTTACTGAGCATAAGTGGTTGTTTGATGCCATACAGCTTCACTATATCCACAAAAATATTTCTGGAGAGTCATTTCATACACTCAATCCACCTGTCAAAAGATCTTGCGGGTCTGAGCACTGTGCCTCATTTGGTACTCCACTGAATATTTGTAACAGCCTACCCACTGCAAGTGGTTGTTTGATACCATCCAGTTGCATTATATTCATGAAAATGTTTCCAGAGGAGCTGTGATACACAGAAACTCCCTCACAAGAAATCACGCAGGTCTGACCACTGTGACACATTTGGTAACCTTTTCTATATTGCTTCTACAGCCTGTCCTGAGCCATCATGTTTACTGGATGACAGACAGGTGTCAGGCATGTCTGAAATTGTCCCCAGAGGCTCCTGAGGTCTCCAACATGCTTTCTGTCGAAGGTCTCAGCCACATGGGCCACATGGCCACCTTGGCTAGGCTCTCTACCACACCAGCAGTGTGGATGATATTTCGATACCTCCTGATGGTCAGCCAGGTCTGAGGGCCGGAAGATTTGGGGGCTGGTCTGAAATATATTAGTCAGTACAGCCTTCCCCAGTCAACTTTGGAGGCAGGAAAAATAATGAGATCTTTGTGCATGTATTCTGCATGCTGGAATTTTTAAAATTGTCCTAGAAAATGGTGTGTAGATGGCAGCAAATGGCAGGCAGTTGCTTTAAATATTTCAGAAGGGTACAACAAGGCTGTAATAGAAATTCTGCCTTGCAGAATCCATGGAGAGTACCAGTAGGGAGCAATCTCACAGGGAGGGTATGAGAAAAATAGATTACTGAGAATTTGTGCATTCTTTGCCAGGATTTCCATATTTGACAGTATTATGTAATTGCCATCAAGCACATATGCATTGCCAGTCCCCAATACAGCTACAATAACTTGGAGTACACATGCATTGCCCAACACATGTGGGATGGCTCTATTTGTTTTCATTCCAGTACTTGGTCTTCAGGTAAATTAGTCATTCAAATCAATGGTCAAAAGGATCCATGCCTTCAACCTGTTTGTGAAAGGGGTTGCAATTGACGGCTTTCCTATGCTTCAAGAAGGCCTTCATCCCAAATCTTTAGATAGGGCTGTAAGGGGGAAAGGTTATGTGAGTGATAAGGAAAGGAATGCAGGGTCTTACAATCTGGATAGGGAGAGAGGATGAGAAAAAGTGAGCAAGACAAATATGGGCAATGGGGGAAAAGCACACACATCCTAGAGAAGAGAAGGCAAGAAAAAAGTGAGCAAGACAAACATGGGCAATGGGGGGAAAGCACGCACTCGCTAGAGATGAGAAGGCAAGAAAAAGTGAGCAAGACAAACATGGGCAATGGGGGGAAAGCACGCACGAGCTAGAGATGAGAAGGCAAGAAAAAGTGAGCAAGACAAACATGGGCAATGGGGGAAAAGCACGCACCCACTAGAGATGAGAAGGGAAGAAAAAGTGAGCAAGACAAACGTGGGCAATGGGGTAAAAGCACACACTTCCTAGAGACAAGAAGGCAAGAAAAAGTGAGCAAGACAAACATGGGCAATGGGGGAAAAGCACGCACCCACTAGAGATGAGAAGGCAAGAAAAAGTGAGCAAGACAAACATGGGCAATGGGGGAAAAGCACGCACAGACTAGAGAAGAGAAGGCAAGAAAAAGTGAGCAAGACAAACATGGGCAATGGGGGAAAAGCACGCACTTGCTAGACATGAGAAGGCAAGAAAAAGTGAGCAAGACAAACATGGGCAATGGGGGAAAACCACGCACGAGCTAGAGACGAGAAGGCAAGGAAAAGTGAGCAAGACAAACATGGGCAATGGGGGAAAAGCACGCACTTGCTAGAGACGAGAAGGCAAGAAAAAGTGAGCAAGACACACATGGGCAATGGGGGAAAAGCACGCACGCCCTAGAGAAGAGAAGGCAAGAAAAAGTGAGCAAGACAAACATGGGCAATGGGGGAAAAGCACACACTCGCTAGAGACGAGAAGGCAAGAAAAAGTGAGCAAGACAAACATGGGCAATGGGGGAAAAGCACACACCCACTAGAGACAAGAAGGCAAGAAAAAGTGAGCAAGACAAACATGGGCAATGGGGGGAAAAGCACGCACATCCTAGAGACAAGAAGGCAAGAAAAAGTGAGCAAGACAAACATGGGCAATGGGGGAAAAGCACGCACGTCCTAGAGACAAGAAGGCAAGAAAAAAGTGAGCAAGACAAACATGGGCAATGGGGAAAAGCACGCACTCGCTAGACATGAGAAGGCAAGAAAAAGTGAGCAAGACAAACATGGGCAATGGGGGAAAAGCACGCACTTCCTAGAGACGAGAATGCAAGAAAAAGTGAGCAAGACAAACATGGACAATGGGGGAAAAGCACGCACCCACTAGAGATGAGAAGGCAAGAAAAAAGTGAGCAAGACAAACATGGGGAATGGGGGAAAAGCACGCACTCGCTAGAGACGAGAAGGCAAGAAAAAGTGAGCAAGACAAACATGGGCAATGGGGGAAAAAGCACGCACGTCCTAGAGACGAGAAGGCAAGAAAAAGTGAGCAAGACAAACATGGGCAATGGGGGAAAAGCACACACTTCCTAGAGATGAGAAGGCAAGAAAAAGTGAGCAAGACAAACATGGGCAATGGGGGAAAAGCACGCACAATCTAGAGACGAGAAGGGAAGAAAAAGTGAGCAAGACAAACATGGTCAATGGGGGAAAAGCACACACTTGCTAGAGACAAGAAGGCAAGAAAAAGTGAGCAAGACAAACAAGGGCAATGGGGGAAAAGCACGCACGAGCTAGAGACGAGAAGGCAAGAAAAAAGTGAGCAAGACAAACATGGGCAATGGGGGAAAAGCACGCACGAGCTAGAGACGAGAAGGCAAGAAAAAGTGAGCAAGACAAACATGGGCAATGGGGGAAAAGCACACACTCGCTAGAGACGAGAAGGCAAGAAAAAGTGAGCAAGACAAACATGGGCAATGGGGGAAAAGCACGCACTTCCTAGAGACAAGAAGGCAAGAAAAAGTGAGCAAGACAAACAAGGGCAATGGGGGAAAAGCACGCACTCCCTAGAGAAGAGAAGGCAAGAAAAAGTGAACAAGACAAACATGGGCAATGGGGGAAAAGCACGCACTTCCTAGAGACGAGAAGGCAAGAAAAAGTGAGCAAGACAAACATGGGCAAAGGAGGAAAAGCACGCACAAGCTAGAGACGAGAAGGCAAGAAAAAGTGAGCAACACAAACATGGGCAACAGAGGAAAAGCATTCACTTGCTAGAGACGAGAAGGCAAGAAAAAGTGAGCAAGACAAACATGGGCAATGGGGGAAAAGCACGCACAATCTAGAGACGAGAAGGCAAGAAAAAGTGAGCAAGACAAACATGGGCAATGGGGGAAAAGCACACACTTCCTAGAGACGAGAAGGCAAGAAAAAGTGAGCAAGACAAACATGGGCAATGGGGGAAAAGCACGCACGACCTAGAGACGAGAAGGCAAGAAAAAGTGAGCAAGACAAACATGGGCAATGGGGGAAAAGCACGCACTTCCTAGAGAAGAGAAGGCAAGAAAAAAGTGAGCAAGACAAACATGGGCAATGGGGGAAAAGCATGCACCCACTAGAGATAAGAAGGCAAGAAAAAGTGAGCAAGACAAACATGGGCAATGGGAGAAAAGCACACACAGACTAGAGAAGAGAAGGCAAGAAAAAGTGAGCAAGACAAACATGGACAATGGGGGAAAAGCATGCACTCGCTAGAGACAAGAAGGCAAGAAAAAGTGAGCAAGACAAACATGGGCAATGGGGGAAAAGCACGTACGACCTAGAGACAAGAAGGCAAAAAAAAGTGAGCAAGACAAACATGGGCAATGGGGGGAAAAGCACGCACGACCTAGAGATGAGAAAGCAAGAAAAAGTGAGCAAGACAAACATGGTCAATGGGGGAAAAGCACACACTCGCTAAAGACGAGAAGGCAAGAAAAAGTGAGCAAGACAAACATGGGCAATGGGGGAAAAGCACACACAGACTAGAAACAAAATCTTGATTAGCATACTAGGAACACCAAAACCATTCAACATTAGCTCACTACGCACCTTTACTTCCATCAATATCCTTGAAATTCCCTGCACTCTCTCTTTATTGGCATTTTGCTGCAAGATCATCATTCTTCTCCCTCTCTTCCCCATATTGTCACTCACCTTCAATAGCCCCCACCCTGCAGTGGCCACATCTGCAAAGAGATCCCCCAATTCTGTTGCTGCCCAAGTGCTGACAACTGCTTCCTCCAGCATCTGTCCAAACAAGTTCCACATCCTCCCATCCTCCCATGTCGTGCCTCTCTCCACTGCCTTTCGAAAATGTTTATACCAGTGTTGAACAGAATACTTCACAACAACATCAGACTCACTCCCAGCCTTGACAATGACCTCCAAACAGCTTCTTGCTGTTACAAAGTGTGCATGGCCTGTGAGGATACGGAATTCCACTGGTGCATGCATATCCATGATATAATCACGGAAAGACTTGTGCATTTGCGGTGTCGCTTCCTCAAACAATGTAGTCGTGCCTGGAATCAAGACACTGCGCATCTGCTGCAGGAAGTGGCCAACATCAAACTTCTTCTTGGGTATATCGGCCAGTAAAGCAATGATTTGGGAAATGGTTAATGGCTGCTGAAGGACGAGGATTGTCCCAATGACATGCTGAAAGCCGCATAAGCGATTATTCCTCCGTGGTTTCAGTACAGCTTGTTTTCGCTCATCTGTAACTTTCTCGAGATCTATAGTTATATCCTCAAAGGAGATCAAAATGAGGTGGTACAGATTATTGACTTGACCAATGCCCAGAAGGGTAAACTCATTAAAGACTGTGTCCTGACAAGTCTCCCCATACTCATCAATCTGTTCCTTGATCCAGTGGAGAGCAGTTGCAGCATAGTGGAAGAGGCCATTCGCTTTTCTGGATAACTTTGCCAGCTGTTCTGTAGTTGGCCATTGATCCCAATCACTTGGTGTAATTTCCTTCATCCTTGCAACAATGAAGTTGTGAACTTCATCCACCGATGATTCTGTCTTGAGGGCACGCTGTTTGAACACCGCAAGCTCGAGAGTTTTAGACCTGGATATGTCGGCCCAATGCTCTGGTCGAGAAGTAACGAGGAATCGGACATTATTAGGAAGGTCACAGCCCCTTGGCGCAATTGATTCCAGGATCTTCTTGACACTGTCAGCCGCATTCTCAAATTCGTCTAGTGCATCGATGAGAATGACAATATCACGAGATTTGGAGAGTTCCTGGATTGGAGCTAATAAAAGTGCCTCTACTTGCTCATCCCGGGAAGGAGGGAAGCCATTCTTCACTTTTTCATGGATGATGCAAGCAGCCACTGGAGAAAATTCGGCAAGCTGCTGTGCAATAGTGGGAATAATTTTTTCCGGACTGGTTGTTTCGGGGATGTTACGAGAGATGAAGAACTGAGCTGCAACAGGTGTGCCCTTCTTGCGAAGATTGTCGACAAGAGTTGCAGAGAGTGTAGATTTTCCACTGCCTGCTATACCTGTGACCCAGAAGATACGTTCCTTGGTGCTAGGCTGTGGTGAAAGCCACTTCAAGATGTCCTCTTGGATATCCACACGAGTACCAGCTGCACAAAGACTCTTGCTCTGATCTGTAAATTTATGCTGTGCTGCAACATGGCCGGTGAACTTCTCCTTGATGAATTGTAATTCTTTGAATTGGTTCATCAGCTTCAAAAATTTTACAAACCATGGAAGAACATACCAGTTGCACCGGGATTCGTGAGATTGACGTTGCTGTGGTGGATTGTGAACCTGTTTCCTTCACCTATTCCACCAGCACCACCCCGTGACCCACCCTGGCCTCCGGTGCCCCCAGTCCCACCACGAACTAATGACCAATGGATGAGCCATGACTTCGACCTAGATTCATGAAATATGACAAATACCAGATACATTATATGTTGCTCCAACTGGCGTAGCGAATCATTCTTAGTGGGCAAGAAAATACAAGTTAGATATCTCGAGATAACTCACCAGGCATGGACTGCATAGTATCCGATTTATCTGAGTTTCTTTGTGAACCGCTGCAGATATGTGGAATAACAAGACGTACGAGTCTTAGCGGTATCGCCCCGTTTCATCGAATTTTCTTAGTAGTCGGTGCGCCTGAGTGAAGTCTCAGCGTCAGATGGCAGGACTAGGTCGAAGGAGTCAGCGGTAGCGGGAACGCGAGCAAAAAGACACACCCGCAGTTGCACCGGGTGACGATTTTTCCTAGATAGATGGCGCTCGCGTTGCGCTTCGAGACGGCTGCAGTGAGCGTCAGAGTGCGTTTTGGAGTGAATTTTGGCCATACGTTCTCGAGCTTGTCGAGTGGGTTGCGCTTTGGTTGCTTTGGGTGGTCAGACTTGGACGTTGTGGAAAGCAAGGTGAAAAGGGCGTTGCAACGTGTGGTCGACGCTCAGTTCCAAGTCCCACGTCACTCTGCGGTATCGACAGCCATCTAAAATCGATCCTGCCAGATTAAAGACACCTGCATGCATCCGCGTGGACAGGGTTCTTTGAATTCGCGCCCCAAAACCCACGCTTTGACCGTGCGGGAGTAATATGGGCATAAACGACGCTAAAGAATGGAATGGCAGGGATTGAAAAATTGGACGGCGGGTGCAGCCTAAGTGAAGTCTCGCCATAGATGCGTAAGCCAAGGGTGGTTGGTGGTCGATCTTGACAGTGTTGTCTTGAACCACTGGCAGATCTGAGATCTGGGGACCTCAGCCGATCAGGCTGTCAATCAATCGCATCAATCGACTTCATCTCCGACGCCACCGTCCATGGCCAGGTGTGCCAGCACTGGCCTCTCTCTCTTGCCGTGGAAACACGCCACTCTGTCCCAAGGAGGCGATCAGACTGATCTCGAGCTGAGCCTAGTTCTGAGCGAACACGCATCCTAATCTCTTCGTCAACTCTCATCCAATGCAGAGGACGTCCACTAATCATACGCCACACCGTCTTATCTTCTCGTCTCGTAACACAGACACCCATCCCGTATATGCCGCTCGAATCTCCGCACTAGCCGAGTAGGACATAGCACTTTGGAGCGCCCCACCCACGCCCACGACGAGCGTGTCCCGTGTGGCGTGGAGCACTGCTACCTTCCTCACCCCTCTCTTCATTTTCTAGCGCCCATCAATATGCGCGCACTGGCATGTAGATCCCATCTTGACAGGCGTCCTACGGCGGGCGTGGACATACGCACGGACGGCAACGTCCGTCTCGTATCCATTCGCAATCGACGATCGTTGTGCACGGAGCGGCGCACGTCCCTCCAACCATGCCGCCCGTCGCCGCCCTCTTCTCCATCTCTAACATCGCTGGCACCTTACCGCATCGAGGCGGGCTTTCTCACACACACGTCAACCTTCCTCCACTTTGGTGCGCGACGCAACTTTGGAGTTCGCCCGTTTACGCGCACAGTTCTTTGCGTACGGGATGTCGACGGGGTACGAGGGCGCAGCGGGGGCATATACGGATCTTGATGAGGTGAGTTTTCTTTGGCTCGTCTTTGGCTTTCGTCTCCATTTGCGCTGGTCTTGATTTCTCCCTTCTTTCATACAAACGCCCACAATCCACTCTTCCTCCCCCCTTTTCCTCGCGCACACCCCCGTACCTTTCTGCTCGACCATGGTTCACCCCTCCTTCGTTCCTCCATCGTGATCCTTCGCGCGCTTAGACTTGACTCTTCTTTCTCATCCACCGATGATCCTTTTTTCCATTCGTGCTAACACCGTCCTTCCCGCCCTACCACACGCTTCACGCTTCCCTCCTTAATCTTGGTCCTCGTCGTCCATCCCTTCTCGCCTCTTCTGCTCCCCCACCGTACTTTTCCTCCATCGCTGACCTCGGCTCCTTGGCGCTTGCGCCTTGAGCCCACTCCTTCCCATTTGCGCGCCATACGCACCGCTCTTCCGTCCACTCCGCCTCGTTCGTTCCCTCTTCTCTTCGGTCTCTATTACCCGTGTGCACAACGCGGACAAGCTCCTTCACAGACCCCACCCAGCCCGCCGTGGGCCGTGCTCCTCCCAAGACGACCGGCCCTCCATCACCTTCAAGCCCATTTCTTCCTCTGCCACCTCCACCCGCGACCGCGACGCGCATCAGATGCAGCACCACAGCACAAGTATCGTGATGCTGCGCACTAACGCGCACCCGAAGCCCAAGCGCAGCACTACGAGAACCACGACGCGCGGTCGGTTGTCAAGCATTATCGGTCTTTTCTCGGCGTATCCGCTGCTCACGCCGGTCAGGGCCACAACTACGGTGGGAGTGGGCAGTTGTTTCGTGGGTGAGTGGCGATCTTCTTTCCTTGTTTTTTGTTTTTTCGTGCGTGGGGAGACGGAACTTCGGGGGTTCTCTCTTGCATGCTTTCGCGCGGGAGGTTCTGCGGGGCGGTTGCCTCCACCCTTCCGTGGACTATATCAACACGAGTTCCATACATCCATGCACCGCCCGCGTGATGTGGGGTACTCTTGGCTGCTCCTCATCCTTCTGGAACTGTTCGTCGTCGTCGGGTTGTGGCTGTGGCTTGTGACGACTATTTTTTCGCCTCTTCTTTTATCGCCGTTATTCTCGGCTGGGACGTGTTGAGGATTCGCCCGGTTGTTCTCGTCACATATTCTCTTGTCGCTGAGCTATCTTCTCGCGTTCTACGTCCTCTTTGCCCGACGATCTCCATTCAAACTAAACCCTTCACTGCCCGTGCTCACCGTCCACGGAACGCCGTCTCGCACATTTCTTTTAACCATTCATTTCTATTCTTCCGATCCGAAATCTCCCCTCGCGTATCGTACATCCAACGTACATCTTATATGCACCTACTTCGTCTGGCCGTATTGTGCGCGCCCATACACAATGTGTACTCATCATAATATATCCCTGCCCTTTTCTTGTGGCCGGTACCTCGCTCTGATTAGTGTTGCCGCGACTTGGACTCGAAGCCCCCTGACTCGACTTCGTTCGGTCGACTTGAGTCGAGTCGAGTCGAATCACTTTGCTTGACTCTGCTCGACTTGCAAGTCTGGACAAGTTGACTTTGAGTCACTTGGGTCGACTTGAAGTCGCCCTTGATACCAAATCTTTTCATTAGCATCGTTCTTCAATTTATGGATGAAAACTCACTTTCGAAGGTCGGTGATTCCGAGTGTGACCGGACCTGACGCCGTGTCACGGCCTGTGACGTCCCGTCACACATGTTACGCCGCGCTCAACGTTTGCTCGCGCCGCATTCATCGCACGTCCCCTAGATCAAACACCATGAAGGATGCCTAGTACAGTTTCAAAAAACCTCAGAAAATTCCAAAATATGCTCCAAGGTCTTACATTTCAGATGAAATCACCTTGATACTCTGAGCTGGCATGGGGGCAACATTTTTCAATGTGTTTTGACATCTATGAAACAGATAACTAGCTCTACAGTGCAATTAGAAGCATTTTAAAAAATTGGTGCCGACTCGAGTCACTCAAGTTGACTTGTGTTGGGAATGGGCGCTGGAGGCGACGTGTCAGCCCAGCAAGGCCACGTACGCAGCAGACGTGGAGGATGCGTGGCGAGGGCGTGTCGAGTCATGTTGTCAAGGAGCTGGACTCCGTGAAACACGAATCGAAACGCGTCGCGACGCGTCAACCATTGTTCACGTCTTGTTTTTTGGGACTCTGCATAGTTGTAGTATTTACATTGTTCAGTTTATTTATTGTTCCCTTGGAGGTATAAATACTGGTACTTTAGTCTCCCTGAATACAGTTTTTTCCCCTCCACTTTACTACAACTTGAAGAGACTTGAAGTCACTTGAGATCAGGTGAGTCGAGTCGAGTCGAGTCGAAATTAGATCGAAGTCAACTTAACAAGTCGCGACTCGACTTTTCGAGTCGCGGCAACACTAGCTCTGATCTCCTAGCCGTCGTTTTTTATGCTACCCCCGTCCGCGCGTTGGCTGTTTGACTTCTACGGGTACCCCCCCGAGTGGCATTTGTACACCGCAAAAAACCTGCCCTCGTCGCTAGCAGTAACTCAGCAAACCGTGGATTGCACTTGGATCGCACTCTGAGGGCTCAGGTCTGAAAATGTACTCGTAAGCTCTACACTGAGGGCAGTACGGTATGAGTGGGAATCCGTGACTTTCGGTGCCAATTGATTGATTCATAATGTCGCTGCACGAAAGCATAAGGAGGAAGAGTGTATGCCCGCCATTTTTTAACCTGCTCTATAATGACACACGCGGATTTCAATCCAAAAAAAGTCAATATTCGTATGGAACACCGACGGATGGCTTATCCCGTGCTGGGCCGCTTTAAGTCTGGTAGCCCGGGAACTGAAAGGACCGGAGCCATCCGCGCCAACCCGGCTGTCGATTCACAAGGGGTACACTGAGGGAGAGACGCGCGTATCCGATATACCAATTTCGAACTAAGAGATCCAAGTATCGATCATCAGTTTGCCGTTTGCTCATGACTACAAATTCGTCAATAGCAAACACCCTAATATACTGCTGTGTGGGATCATTCATCTGGTTATGTGAATGGCATTGAACATGTAAACCTTGGGCGGAAGAGTCGGTCTGTCCGTAAACGGCGCCGAGTTCCGAGCATAGCCAAGATTTGAAGGTAGATCTTACCCACAGATTTGAGGAGGCTCAGCGGCTATCGATGGCAAAACCTGCTATAGCATCGTAGAAGGAACATGGAAAGGAATTGTGTCCGGGACATTTCTGCCACGATACAGAAGCCGGTATCACCGAATATACTCTGGAAAAGATGAGATTGTGTTGATCGAGTGACGCGCGATTGGCAAAAACAAATATACCCATCAAGTGTCGATTCGCAATAGCCTTACAACGTCTGGTCCAAACTCAATAACATTCCGTACGGTGGGGTCAAAGCCTGTGCAGAGAAACAAGGCATTCGTGACACATATGTGTAGCCAAATTTGGCCACAGAACATTCAGTACCAGTCTTCAACCAAATCTCATCAAGAACGTCCGGAAGACTCAAGCTTCCCCATTTGCAGGTTATATAATAGAGGCTTTGCGGCAGCCACCGGAAGCCACCCGGTGACTGATCAGCATGCGGTGACAGGTGGCTGTGGCTACTCCAGTGGGTGAATCTGGCACATTTCCAAATCCATTTATGTGCCTTTACCACCGCGCTTGATATCAACTTGTACCTTGCCTGCATGAAGGAGGCAATACAACTAAATCCTCCCACTATTGATTGAAAGTGGCTTAATTTGGGTGGTAAAGCACAGTCTGGACACCAGGATGACTTTTCATACTATAGACCGGAACTGGAGGGTGGTAATCTGCTCTAGCAGTACACATGAAATCAATGTGCCAACCACTGGTTACTGCATGCTCAATCAGCCACCGGGTGGCTTCCGGTGGCTGCCGCAAAGCCTCTAATTCGACATGAGGACTCATTTCGGGTCGGCACTAAAACCAGACTCTCCTCGAAACACTTTCTAGCTTTCTAGCACCGCTAATTCTTCTTCGTGAATCCCGCTGGACCTGGGACCACTGGCATGGTTACTAGTATGATAATTACAGGCGGCAGAACGTTATAGTAAAGTTGTCAAGAAGACTGGTACAGTATATCCCACACTTCCGGGACTTGGAAATGACTGTTACGTCCGTCCCGTTCGCCGATAACAATTATTACCAAGGGGAACGGATGAAAGATGTGAGGCTGACCATGTGCATTCACACTGGAATGGTTAAGAGGGGAAGACGGATATATCACCAGCATCCACGGGCGAGGCTCCACCGCTGTGGAAGTGCCCATTGGCACACTCATCGCTTATACGGATCAAGGCATTGCGTGCGAGCTTCTCCTCATGTGTTAACAGCCACAAATATTCTCCTTCCTCATCCTATCGGTTATACTCATCATATTTTTCCCCTTTTCCCCTTCTCTCTAGTTAAACGACGAGCTGGCAGCTTCACCGCTCCTTTCCACGCTTAATACGAGTCCTCGCGCACGCCACGACGACCACGTGACCGTGCCTCCAAACGAGCAACATGCGTGATACCGCGATTATACCCGTGTTGAAAGAATCGGCGGCGAGTCTCTTATATTATATATCGTTTCCCTTCACTTTCAGCGTCCGTTTCACTATTCCTACCTATATATCTTTCCTCCCACATACATTTCTCCATTGTCTACTCACCGATGGTCATGCCCGTGCTGTTGAGTCGCAGCTGGTTCTTGCGCCGGGGATCGAGCCGAATGTGGCCTGGACACCCATTTGTCATCGTCTTATGGGAGACAAGCTCTCTCTATCACGTCTTTGCGCATTCCTTGATCAATTTGTGATTCAACAGCAGGGCTGGCCTTAGGTATTTTATTTCCTCTATCCCACAGACTCTCTAGCTATACATCGCTTGTACAATTTGGTTTCATTACGCTGGGCTCTGGTCACGCAGGAGCACGCGTTTGAGCCATCCCGATCGCATGTGTTACCTGGCAATGTGACATATAGGAGACTCCTCTTTTTCCCTCTTCCTCCATCTTCCTTGCACTTCTCTTGAGATTCTGAACCAATATCCGAGTATACGAGCTCCAGACGCGGACGCTCTGTGGGCACATAAGCTACAGTAAAGCTGAGTGTCCATTGCTTTCCCTATTGTGACTATTTTACTTAGTGGTTGTAGCTACTCCCTCTCTGCCGACCCGCCTTTTCTGGTCCATCTAGCGGCCAACCCATACTTCTACACCGTAACACCCGCTTGCCAGAGAACCAGTCATGTTCGGTTGGCGAGGTTGAAATTGTCTGATGGAGTGCCGAAACGTAATAAGAGGATCTCGACTTCTTCTAGAGTCCAGCACGGCATACAAGAGAGTAAAGTAGATCACTATGCATTTGTTTGATAATTTTTTTGGCTGCTAATCTGGAATATTGAGCCACAAAAGACGTTGAGAAGTCACACTCTGCCTTGGAGCCAACAGCATTCAAAAATCTTCGCCGGTACGATAAAGAGTTAGGATAAGATGCAGCCGAAGAAAATATAACCGAAGACAGTGGATTCAGTCCACGCTGGCTCCACGGCATTCGAGAGCACAGAATCGGCGAAGAACATACCAAGCATCAGAATATGCTAAAAATATGGGTGGAAGAACCTAATCTTCAAAGCGAATGGAATTACGTTGAGGGCCAGTGTATCATTTCCAAAAAGAATGCCACAAATCTCGCGCCGAGCCGGAAAGCCGGTGCGCCGGCCTCCCCGAAGCCTGCACAATGACCTTCTTGCAGCCGAGTACAGCAATGAGAAGCCCCGCACCAGGCAGATGCGGGTTCAGTTGGGGTTCAGCGTCAACTTTGAGCGGTTGAAAAGCTTTTTCCTCCCAAATACCATGTCAGTTATTGCTCGAACATTTGATACCTTATGGGGATTCAACCCATAAAACACATCCTTAATGAACCCTTAATGGCTATTAACGCCTTCATATCAGCAGCGACCCTTATTAAGGCCTTCCAGTGCGACACTGACCTCAATTGGAAGGAACTGTTAGATTCCAGTGCCGTAAAATTGCCGAGGGTTCGCCCTTCGGCAGCTTCGGTTTTAGTCCGTTTCCCGACCGAGTTGCCAAGCGAAGCCTGTCGAAGGCCATCTGGCCGGGTAAACGACGTGCTACCGGCGGTGGCGCTACTCGAGGCCGGGTTACAGCATAATACACTGTGCCTTCTTCGCAGTCCGAGGCGCAGAAGGGAACATAGAGTAGGATATCGTAATCTGGTGTGACGAAGGAACTAGTGAATGTACTCAGAGAAGCGAGTTGCTAGGGAGGCGAAAGCCATTTAGTTGCATACTTGCACCGGAAAATTACGCTGGAATGCATCTGAAATCGATACTTGAAATAGCACTGGTGCCGCGCGGACGGGTCCTTAATTTCGCGCCCCAAAACACACGTTTTGACCGCGCGGGAGTAATATGGGCATGCACTGAGGCTGAGGAATGGCATGATAGAAATTATAGGAATTGGTCCACAGGTAAAGTCTTGTCATCGAGGCTGGCTGAAGCCCAAGCTAATGGTGTTGGTGGTCAATCTTGACAGTGTCGACTTGAACCGGGGATCGCCGGCTTTCAATCAATCCCATCAATCAACTTCATCTCCGACGCCGTCGCACGGTAGGTCGACCTTCTGATTCAGATAGGCAACGACGCACCCATTCACTGTCCTCGCACCGCACTCGGATTTGGGAGCAGCGATCATACAGGACGCGGATGAAGACCCCACTTTGGACACCACCGTCCCATTGAAACCGACTTCCCCGCGTACGGACAGGAGCCGCAATCGTCCCATCGCCATGGACGCACTCGCCGCTGCCCCTCCCATGGTCACCTCCAAAAAAGGTAATTTTCAGAGGCCTAGAAAAGCCATGATTCTGGGTGAATTACTATATTTGGAATTTTGGAAAAGTGTCAAGACATCCTATATTTAGTCATATTTCATGTCTACAAGTTGTCTGGGGTCACCAGGTGGCCCCAATGTGGTCAACACTGTGGTGCACATTTAATAAGCACCACTGTATGCACCCAACCTTGGAGTCACACTCATATCCATTGGTTGCATCACCCAAGCTGGATATGCTGTTCAATTCAGCCAAGCAGAGTGCTGCATATTTGACAAAAATCGTCAAATTGGCGCCATTCCTTTTGCTTGTGGACTCTACTGCATGCAAACATCAGTTCCCTCACCTCAAGCGAACATTGCAGACAATACCCTGCTCATTACGACTCTGGATGAGCTGCACAAGCTTGTGGGACACTTACCTGTCAATGCTGCAAAGAAGCTGGTTAAAAGTCAATTGGTGGATAGAGTTGAGCTTGACAATATTTCTATGATGTTGAAGACACCATGATGAATTTTTCAATAATTGCGTACAAATGTGGTTATGTTGTTTGTAGATGTTATTGGCCAGCCGCTGTAAAGAGGCTCACCCCAACTTTCTGTCATGGTAACATCACACATAACATTTGTAGCACGCTTTGTGGCAGAGCCCACTAACTGCTTCAGAGCACATTATCCTAAGATGTACTCAAGAGGTGGGCAGCCAATAAATCTGTGAAATTGACCTCTTTTTGGAGTTAGCTTGGAGTCTGGTCCAATCCATTTGAGCTTTAACATACGTCTGATCCAACTTTTGCTTTGCGGCCACAAAACAAATCTATGTACCCCCATTTTACCATTCTCCAAAGAGAACTATATATTTTTATAATATTTATATATTCTGGGGCTAGAGAGGGTCAGTAATGGAATAATTGCATCAGACTGGACATGCAATCTTGGCCGATGGCAAGTCGATGTCCCAACATTCGCCAATTGAAGGAAAGCTGAAATGGCTGTGGGGTTCAGTCTGCAGGGGGTCGGTCTGAAAACCGCCTCACTTAGAGGGGCAGGGGGGGGGGTGGAGTACAGCCACCACTTAGATTTTGGAGGTTGATTTCAAGAGGTTTCGGCCTACCCACCTCTTAGATGTACTCTCCAGCAGCTCAACAGCACCCAATTGTCACTCGGTCAACATGTTGACCAGCTTGCATTATAGACACTCAAGAAACTTGGCCAAAGAAGCAAGACAAATATGCAAGGATATAACAAATTCAAGAGTACTTATGTAACCTTAAGAAATTTAAATCAGTTTTGCAAGATTATGTATAGTGGCTTTCATTGAAATTGCATAACATTGACTTCTCTGCAGCCAGAAATTTCTTTTCACATCATAGGGGAGGTGGACTGCAGTGAAAACAGACCACTGGTGCAATATGCATACTGGATTGCAGCAAAGAGAACATTGCCCAATAAATTACAGCTGAGCACATACAAGGTACCTCAAGAACTGTATGTAACTTATGGATACAACAAAATTGCATAGTCAGTAGGCTGAACATCAGAAATAATGACAAATTGGTACACCAGAGATTTTTGAGGACATTTTTGAAAATGGCAACATGAGAGGATCGAACCTATGACCTCCACATATGCCCTAATAAGACCAAACAATGCAATTTACAGCCAAAAAAAATAGCCGATCGCACCATAGAACCCACTACCGGGCATACTGTACTATTTCGACCAAATGTTCACAGGGTGTCACCTGTCACCTAAGATGTTCACTGGAATTGGTGTTCAAAATTGCTCCGACCGTGTCACCTACCTGGGAAATGTTCATTTTGTCAGATGGCTTCCTCAGACCATCCAAGACCACCCACACTGCCCAGCAGTCCCAATAGGGCCCGAGAAGGCCATAACAATATCTACAGTAACAGGATCGGGCTAGTGTTGCCGCGACTTAGGGTTGAATGGCTTCAAGTCGACTTAATGGGGTGTTATGGTCATGCATACAACAACCCCTATACACTCCCTAAAACCCTGGCGGGAAATCCTTTCTTTCCATTTCAACATCAGCCCTTCACCCCTCATTTAACTTCCTCGTGATCTTGGGGCTTCAGGGGTTTTTACGCAATGAAGGTTTACTGAGCGTTTCCCCTTTATATATTATCTTCCTCCAATATCCCTCTGGCCATCCTCCATTTGACCCTCTGGGTTCGCTTCCCTTCCAGTCACTCCCCTCCAGGTTGGGTTCCCATCATTCCCATGTTCCGGTACCCTCCGGTCCTCTTTCCTATTATGAGCCTATGGTCACATATCCTTCCATTGCGCCTGTTTCTCGTCACATTTTGTTCCGGATGCTATCTGTCCGGATCTCCGATCTCCGGACCTCCGGACCTCTGGACCTCTGATCTCCGGATTCCCACGATCTGATCACTGGTCACTTATCCTTTTCCCTCCGGCACTTTATGCCTTCACATTCCTTGACCTATACGCTGCATTCTGCAGTTCCTCCGCATTGAGTTCCTCATTCCTCCGTAACTCTCCGCTTCACTCCTCCGGAGATTTTACCTCTGATCCTCCGTTTCTCCCACGCTACCTCCGGATTCCCACGCTCTGTGCCTCCGGTGCCAGCGTGACTTGTACCTTGTTGAAAGGTATTACTTATCATTTCTATGTCTCTGTTCTTCTTCTATATCATATCACTCACATGCTCACATGCCATATGCTCCTCCTTATTGTTTTATTGTTTATCCAATACCTTAGCTAGGACTACTTATTGTCCTTATTGTCTTTCCTTTACTTCTCCGTCCACATTCGGACTTCTTCATAAATTAGTATAAAAGCTAGTGTACATTGTCTGTTTCACTAGCTTCAAAATAAAACGTTATGTGGCAAACATGATGTGCTCCATCATTATACCTTCTTTATCTCTTTCCTCACACTCTTGATTCTACCTCCGGGCCTCTGGCCCTCCGGCAAATCATTCATTCAATCATTGTCAACTTCCGCCTCTTCATCATATGATGCTCCAAGTATGTTCGCCCTCCCGACTCCTTCCGGCCTCATTTCCGGCCTCGCCCGCCAGCTCCGGCTCCGGCTCCGGCTCCAGCTCCGGCTCCGGCCTTCTGGAGCTACCTCCGGGACCCTCCGGCAGATTATCGACTGTAATTGATTATCGGTTATTTATTCATTTCATCTCCACAACATCTTCTGACATTTCCCTCTGGCCATTGCGTCACCTCCGCGTTTTCTCCGGCTCCGGCAACATCGCATGGGCCCTGCTTATGTCAGCACTTCCGCACTAGCTCCGGCTTCCCACAGCTCCGGATCCTCCGCATTTCCCACGCCTTCGTGCTCTGCGTCACGGCATGTTTCCGGTCTCTGACTTTGGTCATTGGGCATAACCACACCATGCTCATTTTGTCCTGCTTATTCGTTCTTGCTCCCATATGGTCACGCTTACCCAGATAGTCGCATCACTCACCCACCCATCATCTACGTCTCCGTGTAGTGATCGCAAGAATGACCATATCTCCGCCACTTTGACTCCTCCGTCCTAATCCATGTCGGACTAGTCCTTTTCATTCCCAGGCTACTCCTTGTCCTCCGGCACTGGATATAACATGGGGCTGACTTGAGCCAAGTCAAGTCGAGTCGGATCCAAGACTTGACATGACTTCAAAGTCGATGGAAGTCGACTTCGAGTCACTCAAGTCGACTTGAGTTGAGTCTTAAAACTGGAAAGCTTCCTGTGTCACTGTTAGTGCGAATTTTCTGATGTAGAAAAAAGTCCTCAATCCGGTAGCTAGATGGTATAACGATGCTTGCGGCTGAAATAAGCATATCTGAGCTGTTTCAATATCTACACCCAAGATCTTTTTTCTTGACTCTAAACTTTCTTGGGGGTGAATATGTGTGAAAGGTGTTCTAAAACAGATCATATCTCATTTCAATACTCTTTCTCAGTGCAGTCGAGAGTAAAGCAAAGCGCAAGTCATTCCAGCCACAGAGTGTCACATTCATCACAAAATAACAAAACTGTATTTCCTGCATGAACAAGGCAGCTGTGAGCATAAAACTTGGTGAGACCTTCTGGAAATTGTATTCTGAATCCATCGAGCTCATAAAATCCACAGAATTTATAATAAACCTGTTTTGCATGATGGAAGTTCGAAGTGCATCATACCGGGAAGAGATCGTTTTCACGACAATACCAATGTACTATATGCTCAATCTGAGTTGCTAGACCTCTCTGAGGACATCCAACGCACATTTGATTACCCAAAAGTGTGAGGATACGAGTTGAAATGACTGAGAAAAAATGTTTTGAACACATCAACCTTTTTTGGCAGTTTGTAACAAGCCTCTCCCCAAGAATTACCGGCTCGCCGATGCGGAGAGAGGGAAACTAGCGCTCCCGCTTTTGATACACATTGCTGTTTCTTGCCCCAAGGGTGCTGTGCGAGCGGGAACAACACGGCATCACATTTGGTTACCATTCCAGAAATGGTCCCACAGATGCCCGCATATTATGTCTGCGCAAACGACACCCTCTGTGGGATTGCTTCTTAAAGACAGTGGTCGACTATGACAAGGATTGGATGGACCTTGTGGCACCAAGTGCCCGGCTTCCCGCCGTTTCAGGCCCTCATCCTTTCTACATGAACCTGGATGGGCACCCCAAATACCTCCATCATGTTCTCACTTATCTGTGCTTCAACATCCTCGTTTACCAGGATCATTTGCAAGCTGCACATGAGCTAGGACTTTTTTTGCCAAATGCGATAATCCAGCCTAATGGATGCGCCGAGCGTTAGTTGACCCCATTGTGGTGGCGGTGTCTTATTTTGCTGCAGTTCCCGACGGAGCATCACCGAAAACATCGGTAAAAGCCACACTTTGTGCTGACCATGACCAGAAATTCATTAAGGCTCCAAAATTCCTCATCACCATTGGGAAAATCAAGTACAGTCTGGCCCGCTGTCTACTCTCTGGTTGGCTTGAACGCAATTCCTTATAATATTTTTTGGCAGAGCTGTGAGCCAGTCCTCGTTGATGTCAAAGATGAGGTCAACAACACCACTCTTGGGCTCTACAGCTTCCGGATGTTTGTTAATTGTGTCTGGTCAGCACAGAAGATAGCACTGGAGCCTGGTCCCTCATTTGTAGGGCAGGAAAAGTGCTGACCTCTAATCAATCTGTTCGCAAACAACCCCATGCAGACAAGATTACTAAAACCGCAGCCCCAAAGAGATGTAAGGTGGAGGTGGTGGAGGACATTGAAAATGTTAATCCAGTGGCAGGGATTATGACACGGAGTCAAAAGAAGCTCGCCTCTGTTTCTGCTGGACTTCAAATGTAATGTATGGCCTGTAAATATTCTATTCGAGTATGAGTGCCCATTTGAACTACCCAAAAGTGAAGCAAGCGACCAGCCTACAGGGCAAGGAAGCCATGGAAATTATTTACAGCAAAATTTACTGGCAGTGCTAAGCTGGTATCAGCTGTTTTGGTCATGAGGCAAACCCAAACCAATACAATCGTAAAGCCAGTGCTTTTTAGCCACCAGCCACCTGAACTACCCAAAGGTGAAGCAAGCAACTAGCCTACATGATAAGGAAGCCATGGAAATTACTTATAGCAAAATTCACTGGCAGTTTCAAACTGGGTATCGCCGTTTTTGGTCATGAGTCAAACCTAAATAAACACAATTGTAAAGCCAGTGCTTTTCAGCCACCAGCCACCTGAAGGGCCCAAAAGCGAAACAGGCAACTAGCCTACAGGGTAAGGAAGCCAGGGAAATTACTTACAGCAAAAATAGCTGTTGGTTTTGAGCTGGTTATCAGCCATTTTGGTCATGAGGCAGACATCAACAAACACAATCGTAAAGCCAGTGCTTTTCAGCCACTGGCCACCAGAACTACTCAAAAATAAAGTAGGTGACTGGACTACAGGGTAAGAAAATCAGGGAAATTCCTTACAGCAAAAATAGCTGTAAGTTTCAAGCTGGGTATCAACCATTTTGGTCATGAGGCAAACATCAAAAAACACAATTGTAAAGCCAGTGCTTTTCAGCCACCGGCCACCTGAAGTGCCCAAAAGTGAAACAGGCAAATAGCCTACAGGGTAAGGAAGCCATGGAAATTACTTACAGCAAAAATAGCTGTAAGTTTCAAGCTGGGTATCAACCATTTTGATCATGAGGCAAACATCAACAAACACAGTCGTAAAGCCAGTGCTTTTCAGCCACTGGCCACCTGAATCGTCCAAAAATCAAACAAGTGACTAGTCTACATGTTAAAGAAGTCATGGAAACTATTTCCTTCAAGCGACTTAGGTTCCCTAAGTCAAGTTGAGTCTAGTCAATGAAGCCCTTAAGCCGAGACTTTCAAGTCGCGACTCGACTTAGCGAGTCGCGGCAACACTAGATCGGGCCGCCATGATTGACTTTGTGCTCGCTTACTGTCAAGTTGTGCTTTTGCCCAATGAACCAAAAAGATATTGAACACAACAATCAACTACAATCATATTACAGCGTGAATGTGCATGGAAACAGAGCAGAGATGTCTTATGATCTTTTGAAGCCGAGGTTTTGTGTCGCAAATCTCCGTGAATATCTAGTAACTCCAGGGAATTCCAATTTTCTTGATCGGCTCTATCCTTCGCTCATCAATGAACACCGACAACACATTCAAAAAATTTGACTGAATTGACAAAGGCAGGAAATGGACAGACACCCCTCTGGCCCTCAAAGAACTCGCAGCGCAGCAGGAAATGTAGAGGTGTCGGAGGCCAAGGATGAGTCTGACGATGCACCTGTGGCTCTTGGATGGGGACAGCGCAAGAGAATCGCGGCGCGGCGCGCCTATCAAGGCCCAGCTTGGGAGGAAATATTAGATTTTTTCACGCATGTTTTATGTTTTTTCTGCCAATTTAGCGGAGCTCGAAATTCATTTTTGCGCTCTCTGGCAGTGTGAAAAATTAAGGTGTTCATTACCTGACCATCACCATTACATGTACCAAATCTGTTCAGTTCATGAACCCCTGTCACCCGTCACCTGAACATTCGGTTGAAATAGTACAGTACACGGTCCGAAATTTCCAGTCAGTCAAATTTAACTACTGCTACAGGGACTATGAGCCTCAGAACCGCGGCTGTAGGCTGAGGAACCTGCATTGTGTGCATCTCTCCAATCAAAGTCGTTCAAACTCCGATGACTCTGGCAAGCAACAAAAAACAGAACGAGTGGTACGTAAGTCGTACGACTTTTTCACGCTTAGTCACTTAGATGACGTGCCTCTACTTGCCACGTGTGCTGGCAAATCTGCCCTTCCTAAGTTCCTTTCCTTCAGCTGCAACTACCACCATCCTAGGTTTTTCACACAACCCTACCGCCGATAGTCTTCTGCCAGCACATCTGCCACACTCATTCACTTCGCGATGGTCCATGCTGACGTAGTTGCCTACAATATCGCTGTCATCATTGTCACTCTCTTCATCCTCGAATTTGGTGCCGACAAATTCATTGATCATACTGTCATCGTGTCGCGCCGCACAGGAATCCCAGCAACCATCATTGCGCTTCTCACCGCCGGAGCAGAATGGGAGGAGGTAGGCGCTCTCTCTTCTTTAGCGATCTTACTCACTAGCAAATGGCAGCTTGCGGTTGTAGTTGCATCTCTCGCCCAAGGCCGTGCATCCTTGTCAATTGGCAATATCATCGGCTCAGCTATCTCAAACATTCTCGGCGCCTTTTCTCTCGGCCTCCTATTTCACGAGAAGGGAAAGCCGATCCATTTTGATACAAGCTCTCGAATATACTCTATCCTTCTGCTCAGTCTGACGACATTTGTTACACCGATCACGTATTTTTCGAAGAGGGCAATTTCGTTGGCTTGCGGCATCACTTTGATCGCTCTCTTTGGGATCTACGTTGGATCGATAGGCTGGGCGATTAGTAAGGGGAATCTTGCTGCTCCCGAGGACTCCGATGATGATAGCAGCGATGGAAACAGCTCAGTTTATATGACTGAGAGGAGGTCCACCAGCCGGGATCAGCCTGAGAGCTTACCAGACGAACCGGCTCATGCTCCACCCAGCGGACACACACATCCAACGAGCGATCCGGCGCCAGGACCTTCGTCTGATACATCCCGCCATAGGCACCATACATTACGCTACCACATTTTTTACCTCTTCATCGGCTTCCTCGCCATCTGCATCGCCGGCTATGTTCTATCCCACGCTGCCATCATCATCACAGATGAGTTCGGCATCTCAGACGTGCTTTTCGGCGTCATTATCCTCGCAATCATCACTACCCTCCCTGAAAAGTTCATCGCTGTCATCAGCGGCCACCGAGGCCACGTGGGCATCCTCGTCGCCAACACCGCCGGAAGCAACATCTTTCTCCTGTCGCTTTGTTTAGGGATCATCATGGTCGATACGTCGGGCAAGTTTAACGACGGAAATGTAAAAATCCCCGAGTTGGCAGTGTTATGGGGCTCGACACTTGGTTTTACATTGACGGTTTGGTTTGGCGGGAAATTTTCTCGGTGGATTGGTGCAGTGATGCTACTCTGTTATGTTGCTTTTATTGTATTGGAGTTTACAGTCATTCATAGCGTCAACTGAAGCTTCCACCCGGGCGAACATTTCTAAAACATTCGAAACGAACCGACTTGCTCATGTTGACCCAGGGATTGTGGCGGCACCCGAGATACCGGGCACACTTAGAATGTAATATACACGATTCTATTCATTCATCTATTTTACAGGACAGGGTTAATAAGACATGGCTATGGGAGAGAAGAATCGAATCATGCACTCATAGTAGATAGGAACTCGCATAAATATGGCGCGGGCATGTGCAGAGACCTTGAAGAAAAAGCTACCAATGAAAATCTGCAACAATATTCCAAATTATCGTTGTTGCTTGTGCGGCATGTATGTATAGGAAGTACGATTCATTCCAGGAACCTTGATTCAAATTGATCGCATTGAAATCTGACGCTGCCAAACGACACGCGGAACCAAATTCATGTCGAGACCATCTACAGTAAGGGGAAGGGAGGCAAGGCTTTAAAGAAGCCGTCGCTTGATTTTTCTAGATTGCGTTGGCCATAACTCGATCACTGGGATGAGTTCCACCGGCTTTGAGTGAGTCGATGATTTGTAGTGAGGCAGGTGTCGAGAAGACAGTTGACATTGGCAGAGTAAGACCCGGTAATCAACGTGAGAATGTCACCGACAGCTGCGAGAGAAGGCAAGGCGGTTGGGGTGGGGCGGAGCGGTTCCACGCAGGATCTCGAATTCTGATGTGAAAGTCCCATGTTGGACCTTGAGCAGCCGGATTTGCACCGTGGCGCGGAGTGCATAGAAGGTATACCGCAAGGTTCATGAAAGGGGGGTAAAAAAGCCCAACGAACTTTGTGATGCACAGAACCGTGGCGATTCTACCGCAGGAAACGATTCGTTCCTGCGGTTGGATCGGACGGGGCAAATATTTCAAATGCGCAGGCGGATACATGGAAGGAAGTTTTACCATGGAATGAATATTACCTTCCGTCGATTCTTATCAGGATTAACTCGTATAAGGGAACTCGGTGTCTGCGGTCAGTGCTTCTTAGCATGGCGTACGGAATGTCTGGCCGCGTTACCGAACAGAAAGAACAAAAGGGAGCCATTCAATGACTCGATTAGCACGAAATGCAACTTTGAAACGAGAAGTTATACCAGCATAGAATGCGAGTGCTCGGACTCGACGTGCTGCCAGTGATCGGTACGAGGAGGTGAGTTCCTCGAAGGCTCTCGAAGGATTAAGCTGACAGCGGAGTGATTGGAAGATAGAGACATCATTAGCATTGTATGACAGCATGGACATGGATCGTTAACCTGCAAACAGCGGTGAAGCGGGGAGTAGCGAGTTCTGCTGGGTCGCGGCCGTCTCCACTACTTACTAGTAACCTGATAGCAATTTAGAAAACTGTAGCGTGGGACATCAATAAGTGATTTGGAGCGCAGGCGAAGCCACAGGAATTTTTGATTGATCCCAAGGACAAGATGCGTCTGTGCTTTTCGCCACTTTTTGTGGAGAGACCAGCGGCTACTTCGGACCGGGGCATTTGGTTGTTCACTGATCAATAAACGTCCACAAACAAGGTCTCGCTTGCTCGCAATCGTTCGCTTCCCTTCGTGCCTTTGCCTTGACCGCGCCAGCAAACGCTCCAGAAAGCTCTCCTCATAGCCTGTGATCCAAACAATCCATTCACTGGAACCCAATGCCGCTAATCCGGATCCAAATGCTAACGACGTCCTCAAGTTGACTATTTCCCGGTTTCAGATGAAAGGTTGCCTTGACGGGTATGTTTAAGCTTGAGGCGTTGGTCGAGTCGTTGCTGAATGCCCCTAGTTCTTATTCGGCCTACGTCCTTCCACCGGATTTTCGCAAGGACTGTACGTGTATCGATCTCCCACTATTTTCGCTGGCTTCACCATTCCACTGCAGCTGGCACTTCAAAGATTTCGGTATTCCCACCCGGCGTCGTTCTTGCCGAGATGTCCTGAGCGCGCAATCGCAATCAGGGCTTGATGTCCTTTTGGCGCGATCTTTCCTCAATCGCTCAGTACACCGGGAAATGCTTTCTTACTCGACTACGTGCGTGCCATACTTGTCTCGCATCTCCCGCTTGCTCAAGCTCTTCACAACCAGTGCGCTTTCCCCGCTCCTGACGCGTCCGAATCTTTTCGCTCGCGCTGCCAGCGCGTCCTTCGCACTACGGGTGCACTCCGTACCCTCCTCCAGGTCCTTTACCGCTGGCGCTTCCCCGCGGCCTTCGTGCGATATCCATGCTCATCGGTCTCCCAACCATGCCCCGCCAATCATATACACTCCATACCACGACGCGGAATCCCACATCGTTCTGCGGTGTATCGTGTCCGCCACGACCCAGCTCTGGCGACGCAGTGTCGCTCACTTCCCCCAAGACTCGTACTATCACCCGTATCTCGCCTGGGATGTGTTTCCTGCCCAACCATGTATCAAGGACGAGGATGGATCCGCTGCAATGGGGCGCAGGCGTCAGCGGTAAAGACGGCGAAGGAGGGATGCCGTCTATAGTCCCGCCTATTGTCCATCGTCCTCGTGCACTTCGTCCCTCCCCTGCCGCTGACTACTCTCCGCCCTCCGCCCCTGGACCTCACCCTCGCCTCCTCTACTGCCAAGGATGTCCTGCCCACCTCCCGGTATTGGCCAGTGCGCATCTCTGCATCGCTTCCCTTTGCACGACGAACGGCTCGAGTCGCGTATCCATCCGTCTCGTCCCGTTCACGAGCGCGACGCTGGCATCTGGCCTATGGAGGGCATGCCGGACGTCCGTGCAGTGACGTGTAGGACGACAAGATGAGTGCTGGCGGTGCGCGGGCGGAGGATAGTGAGCGGGGAGGCACGGGCGGAGAATGCAAGAAAGATAGCGCCGAATACGTGTCGGACGGCGGACGAAGGAGGAAGAAGAGACGGTCCAGAGGACGACGGTGCGCGTGAGGGATAGGATAGGAAGTAGCCCGACAGAGGATATGGATCGCGGTAGTGGCAAGAGGTACGTACCTTCCCTTCTCACTCATCTCGTTCCCGTTCCCCGTGTCTTCATTCCCTATGCGTTCCCTTTTCCTCCCTTCCTCTTCGTTCCCTCCCCGAAGCTCGTACTCACCCCTCCTCCCTCTTAGGTCGCGTCCACGGGCTCCACCGTTGTCTCCGCTCCATAATGGCAATGAGACGTCCTGGGATTGATGCGCTCACCCGATTCCACTCTCTGGGATCGCGCGAGCGTGTCGCGATCACGACGATCACCTACCCCGACGCCGGTACTCACCGCTGGTCGCGCGCGCGTGTCGACGTCCCTTTCGGCTGGACGAGGATGCGCAGGGAATCGGGCCAAGTACTGACTTGAGCGACATGGCTGTAAGTGCCTCCCCCTGCTTTTCCTCTGCAGTCCTGACGGGCATGGAATGCAGATGCACCGACCCGCCGCACCGCACGTCCACGAAGATCGGTCTAGCAGTTAATCATGACCGACACGATAGCCCGGCCATTATCGTCGCGCACGCTTCTGTCCGCCCCCGTCCCCACCGCCGCTCTCGTCCTCAGTCTCAGCGGGACGACACTGCACTTTCGCAGGCGCGCCCCTCTCGGCCTCACGTCTCTCCCTCGGTCGTTCCAAGCGGTCTCAGCCCTTATTCCTGAGGCCTTCACACGCACGCACGCACCGACCCTCTCCCGCTCCGCTGTGCGATGGACATTGGCTTGCTTGCCCTTCTTTGGATCCGGTCCTCACACCGTCTCTCACCCGTCGGACGCCCGCCTACTCCGAGCTTGCGGAGGCCGACTGCGAGGTGGACAAGCGCACAGACACGGATAGGAGACGCGAGCGAGACAATCGACAATGAGAGCGCCTATCGTGGGGAGTTCAGGATGGGCATGGAGAGCGGGTACGACGCATACTGTATGAGTAGTGGGGGAAATGCATGATCGTGCACGGCTCCTCATCTGGCGGAGATTTGAGACTTGTTTCTACGACGGGTACGTATTCTTCATTGCGGCTTGCTTCGCTCGTCTTTGGATAATTGAAATCTCATCGGCTTCCTCAGAGCTCCCAGCGTGCTGGGAAACAGAAGTGCGCGAAGCTGGACCAGCAGCGTCGCCTCTCCCGCCGGCCCGCATATTTCGCGCTACCTTTCCTTGGGATCTGCCGCGGAGGGAAGATTTGCTTCTCGATGGCACGGGATGGCCAGGCTATTCCGCTTACCGCCGGCGCTGGGCCTGGGCTGCTGAAATTTCGATTCAGGCTTATCCGATACACCACGCATCACACCGCTCCTACTCCTCACCCCTCCATCTGTCTCCACCCGCCTCGTTATCGATGGCCATTGTGCACGATCGACAGATCGTTCGCCTTCGATGCGGTGGTCCGCGCTGTGCTGTGGGGAGCATGGCCTGCGCAGGAAAGGGGTGGAATGGAACGCAAGGAGGGAGAAGCAGACTTCGGGGGAGCAGACCGTCACCTTTGTGCGCTCCATTGCTGGTCGGCAGATGTACGTCGTGCCGCGGCGGGGGAGCGGGGACGAGGTGGGGTGGGTGCAAGCAGCGGTGAAAGTGAGATCCGAGTGGCCGCACGCGTTGGGTGGAGCTTTCCGTCGATCTGCAAAGGAACCGCAACCTCACCACGATGTGAATGCATCCCAAGTCTCCGAATTGCGTTCCATCGATGCTCGCAGCGATGAGCTGGGGCTGACAGTCCTTGCTCCGACGTAGCCCTTCCCCTGCCTCTTCGCCTCTTCGCATATTGACATGGCCATCCCCGCGCAGCGAGTCCCTCTTGTTATTACGCCTCGGTCTCTGTCATCTCTGTCGTCACATCCAGATACGCGCGCGACTCGCATTCATTCTCGCAGAGCTCCCCTCGACTATGACGGCTCGTCACAGCGTCATCGCCTCCTTCCCCACGACGTCCACCCTGCCCTCACGCTCGATCTCCATGGCGGTACCATCTCTTATAGCCGTGAATCTTCCGCCTGCACAGGGCTCGCGTCACCGCTGCTTTTGCATCGCAGCTTGGATTAGCTGCGACGTCCTGCCACTCGCCCCCGATGCACGTCGCCCGCACATCTTTATTCTGCTACCCCGGCTGCAGCCCCTCCGCCGCTGCTCTGGATTCGGCTCCCTTGTCAATACTACATTTTGTTGTACCAGCGTCACGCCTACTCATTCGGGTGATAGGCCGTGGCTTGCAGGTTGGATGATGGCAATCTGGTGCTGGCGATGCGCTGCGCTCGGCTTGTGCGAGATTTGCCGACGGCTTCACCTCTTTTTGACTTCCTCTGCTTCGTGGACTCCATTCGCTGACTTGAGCTTCGTATCACATTTCATGTCTTCAGCTCCTTGTTTTGTTTAGAATCCTATTTATTCATCTTGACCCTGCGTCCCTCCGTACCCTCATCTTCTGTCCCGACCCTTCTTCCAATTTTCTTACTTGCCGTCTATTGCATGATATCTTATTTGACAATCCAATTCACTATACTACAAGACCAGCCGCCGCTTCGCTCCGGCAATGAGCATAGCAAGAAAAAACAAATAAAATAATCTATTGTCGACATACAATACAATTAGAAACGAAAAAAGACGATGTGGGTAGTGGAATCGGCAAACAACATGGGAAATCAAAGAAATCGACTCATATGAAGTTGTTAGGGATATAACAGGAGATACGGCAGAAAAGGAGCAGTGACTCACTGCTAGTCAACCAAGAATAATCGGAGCTTGGTGCTCAAGAGGAGAGGAAAGAAAGCACTAGTGAGATCATATAATCGAGGATAACTTGAGCTGAATGTTTCAATTTTGCATTTAATTCATCTGGAAGTTGCACCAGCCAGAAGCAACAGCAGAAGGATTCAAGAGATGAGGGTGTGAATTTGGTTCATAAATTGTTGCCAGCCAGATTGAACAACGGAAACGCGAGGAAGCCACAAATCTTGACATAAAAGATAAGGTCGCACGGTGGCGGGATTGGAAGCAACATGGCGTGGGTTGAGGTTCACAACTGAGATGAAAAACAATCATGGGTGAGGAATCAACGGACACGACACAGCTAGCGCGAGATTCGGCATTGAGAGTATCGACCCAGTGGCAGTTGCAGACATATAACTTGTGAGGACAATCGAGCGGATGCCCAGGCTTGAAGTAGTAGTTTTGAGGCGAAGCCAAATAGAGGACTATCCCCTGTAGCAGCGAATCAAGAGATCAGACCAAAAAGAAAATAAATTCGAGGAGCAAAGTGAGTGAAATGGTTCGATTCACGCCGTTTTTATATGTGGCCGCCCGGCCTGACGGATAGAATCATGCTGCGCTGTGGAGAGCAACGGCTGCGATCGACTGCGACCTGTCCAGAAAAAGCTGCGCGCAGGTCAGCTGTTTCACGGCAAATGAAAAGGCAGTGTTAGAAAGCAGAGAGACAACAACAGAAGGCACACCAGATATTCTCAACATTTGGTCCAACCGAATCTTAAACTGTAAGCTAAATGGTAGGGTTAGAGTTTCTTTATAAGGCCATAGATATGATAAGATAAACCTTATAAGGAAACCCTAACCTTAGCATTTATACTTTAGTTTAAGATTCAGTTGTGCTGAATGTGGGGAATTTCCGGTGTGAGGGGTTAATCGAAGAGCAGGCCAGACGAAGAACAAAGGGGGAAAGGTTACACGGGGATACAGCACAGCCGAACGAGCAAGATCTTAAAGAACGGTTAATTAATTAATATTTATGTGCTATCTGCGTCCATCTAATGTGCCTAGACGCTAATATTTGCAAATGAGAAGATTGAAACTGTTTTCCACCTGTATAGCCCACCAAACCCCCCTAGTTAGCGGTGGATATACATATGGTATTCACCGCTAACTAGCGGGGGTTTGAGCCGTAGAGGGTGGGCGCAATAATTACGCCCTAATGCTAGCTCGCTTACATCGCTTACATGGAACAACACCGCTAATGACATTTGCGGCGTCCGCCCTCCCATCATTCCGTTGTCGTTGCCATCAGAGACGGGCGACGCCGTCGCTTCGCGCCCCTCCCGACTACTGCCATCAACCCCATCAAAACTCCCGCTGCGCCCGCCCAACTTGTGTGTTTCGGTCGCCAAATTCAAGGTAAATTCACGAAAAAATTTGGGGTAGATGTAGGGGGTACAATGACTATACATTTGGTTGAAATTTCCAGCTTCACTATATGCCCTGATGTCTCTGAAGCCAATTCAGACCGAAAAGTTGAAGTTGATACACCGTTCGTCGCACAGCCTGTCGCTCCCTCGGACGTTTCGCATTCCCACGTCGCTTCACACCCAAACATGCGAACAGATCATTTAATTCATCTACACCCCATACTTTGTCTCCCCCTTTGTCACCTCCTCAGCAGAAGCGTTTGTGGCGTTGTTTCGTGTGCGGTGGGATGGGCAAACACCATCTTAATCCTCGTTATTGCCCATGGACGTATGAACTTCTTTCCAAGCACTTGGCGAAATTCGACACCAATTTCCATCTCGTTTCTGATGATGATTCACCTCTTCCAATGACAAGGCACTCCAGCATAGTAGCAGCTCATTTGCTGTCTCCTCGACGTCTTCGTCCTCACACCGCTTGTGTCTCGCCTCGCAGTGTTACGATGTCGCCTGGTAGCTCTCGATTAAATCCCCTGCATGTTCCTCACGCCATGCCAGCACCCACACTGGCACCTGTCCCTCTACGTGTTCTGATTTCCATCCCCATGTCGGATTTAAATCCCCTGCATGCGCCGCCTGCAGTCGTCGAACATCCACGTGCAGGTTTGAATTGAATCCCCTGCACTTTCTGTATGTGGAACGTTCATCATCACCACTGTTTTGTATTCTCGTTCCCATTCACAAATCACTTCCACATCCTGAAACATGCCCAAAGTCTACCCCACATCTTGATAATATGTTCATCCTCCTGTTATTCGACCACCTTATCTTGTCCCTGTCATGACATCATGTGCTCGCTGGGCTTATTGACAGGATCAACCTTTTAAACCTGGACGACAATATACCTGCACTTCAAAAGCTCATGGAACCTATACATGATTGTTATAAAACTTTCGTACCTTCCATTTGAACCCCTCCTCTTTGTTGAACTATCACTTATCTCATGCATATAGTTTCTATAACTCTTCTAGTTCGTACTTGTGGCCATCCTCCTCCTTCCTTCCCTTAAACTGATGTCAGGGACAACATCAAAATCCCCTGCACTGTGGCAGGATCAGATGGCTGGGATGTGGAAATGTCCACTAACTTTAGGTAGTGGGTCCTATGATGCGATCAGCTATTTTTCTGGCTGTAAATTACATTGTTTGGTCTTATTAGAGCATATGCGGAGGTCATAGGTTCGATCCTTGCACATCGCCATTTTCAAAAATGTCCTCAAAAATTTCAGGTCGCTGCAGTCTACCTCCACTATGACATGAAAAGAAGTTTCTGGTTGCAAAGAAGTCAATTTCATCCAATTTTAATGAAAGCCACTATACGTAATCGTGCAAAACTGATTTGAATTTCTTAAAGTTAATGTTTAACTTGTCTTGAATTTGTGATATCCTTGCATATTTGTTTTGCTTTTCTGACCAAGTTTCTTGAGTGTCTATTCCACCTTCACATCATGTGTGCCTGCTCATGCAACAAACCCCAACACATTTGAGGTTCCCAAGCCCAATGCGAGCTGGTCAACATGTTGACTGAGCAAGAATTGGGTGCTATTAAGCTGCAGGAGAGTACATTTTGGGATAATGCACTCTGAGGCAGTTAGTGGGCTCTGCCACAAAGCATGCTACAAATTTTATCCTTCTACATTATATTTATGATTCTACCTTGGTACGCTGATCAATTACATTACAGGATTTATTTTTCCAGTAAATACAATCAATCACCACCTTTCTTCCACAAACTACCACCATCCGTGACCAGTGTAGGGCAACTGCCCTGGACTCCAGGAGGGATTTGGTGTCCCTCCATCCCCAGTCTTCTGAAAGTCACTAGTGGGCTACAGTAGGGGGACAGTCAAAGGCCGCCTATCGCTTAGCGTGTGAACGGTTCTTTTTTAGGTAAATCTGAGTCCAGAATCAGAATCAGCTCGACGAAAGGACTCCAAAAACATACCTCCGAGGTTTTTCCCACGAGAGAATGGTTTTTCTCAAATTTTTGGCGAAGTTGAACAGAATTGTGTGTACCCCTTTTGGACCTCCAGAGGTGGGTTACTTCCAAATCTTACCAAAATTGCAGATAACTACCTTTGGAACCATTTACCAACCAACAGAAGCAACAATTCTGATAAATTCATGTTTCTGTGCTGTTTCCGGATCAAATAATTGACATATCAAATCATTTTTTCTGACGGAACGGCTCGATAGAATTTTTGTTTTTGCCAGAATCATGAACAGCTTGTCAAAAGGAGTTGATTGGCGATTTTTACGTTATTTTTACGATTTCTTATTGTTTTCTCGATATTTTGGGGTCATTTTTGAAAAAATCTTCATGTTTGGAAATTTCGCTCGTGCAAATCTCTTCATTTGCATCCTAATTCACATAGAAACTGGTTTTCAGGTCCCCCAATGGGATCTCCCGACCGCCACATTCCAATTTCCCACGCTTCCCAAAAAGGCGGGGTTTGACTGTCCCCCTACTGTGCCTAGCCACCCGTAATCCCCAAATCTCGCCTTATGACCTCGCATTCTTCTCACGGCATTTTTCAAGTCTCAACATTTTCACTCTGTTTTCTCGCTCTTTTCGCACTCTACATCTCTGGACCCATATCTATATTTTATTCCCGTCATCTGTTTGACACCTACACGGACTACCTACCCATTTCCAGAACCTATGGGTCACGCATATATCCCTGTAACACTGGTGGTCAGGTCCCACAGGGTTCTAACCAAGTGTTCTGCCATTCAAGCATCCAGCCAGTTCACAGAAAGCCAGTGTCTTGTTACTGTATGATCTAACCTCTGGAATGGTTGTGTGTTCAGTTGACTTTCTGTAGCTTATGTAGAGATAGACACCTCTACAGTACTACATATTTGTCTTCCGTGAACTCATAGTTCAGGCATTTGGACCACATGAGTATAACCCCCCCTCCCTTTGCAGCCCATATGATGCACTAGTTTTGGAAGCCCCAGAAAATTACTGTGTAAAATGGTTTTAAACTGTTCAGATACCGTTCCTGCCATTCGATTTGCCCAACCTCATACACAAAAACTAAATGGTATGAGCCTTATTTTGAACTGACACTTTCAGGGATTCCCACCGTACCCGTATGATACGGTTTACGGTTACGGTTATACAGGTACACCGTGCCGTACCGTAAGGTCTTCTGGGACCCATTATACAGTTACGGGCTGTCACCGTAAGCAGAACCATATGAGGCCGTAAAATTCTACTGCTTAATTTGAAATTTCAGTAACTCGGCCGAGGGGAAAATGACACGAACTGTGTTGCTTTGCGAACACTCACCAAGACAGCTTTCTCTCATAGAATGTATGACTTGGCATTGCTTCTCCTCTGACTAGCTGCCAAGAACCTTGCCTCTGCAGAAACTATTGCTGGTGAATGTCACGTCGCCATTGCATGTTGATGCCGTGGTCAAGTCTGGCAGTCCATTGTATATTTCTTTTTCAGTTCCGGTGTACTATCTGGCCCAGCAGAATTCTGGTGTTATGTTAGTGTTGTCACGATTAGGTTCAAAATTAATTTGGGGCTTGAACTGAACCCAACTTGAATTTAGGTTCAAACAAGGGATGAGTTTATACACCCAAGTGCCCTGCATCATACTTCGTTGGCATGCTTGTGAAACACCGAAAAATCCGAATCCTAGAAAGCTGTAGGCATTCATTGCGATATCTCACTGCGCCGTTCCTAATTAAAGTCCGAGACAATCCGGACATTGATGTTGGTCAAGCACCATCTCTGTCTGAAGAAGAACTTCAAGGACGCCCTCTTTACAGCACAGAATGCATAGTTACATCTTAATTAATTTAAAGTTATTTAATTATATTCTATATGGCCATAATAACCATACCATTAGACCCCCCCCATGCATGCTTTACGGTTACGGTTATGGCCGGGTAGCCGACCGTAAATGCCTGTAAAGTTTACAGCTGTAACCATATATAGTTACAGTGGGGATCCCTAGACACTTTACACCGGGGGCAAACCCCATGGAAGTACAATTTTGACTTCCAGAAGAGAAGGCACCTGGAAGGCACCACTGAAGGCACAAGGAAGTATCACTGGAAGCACACAGGAAGGTGCGTGAGCAGGCCACACCCAACCCATGAGGTGTCTGGCACATGGCCCGGAGCTCCTTGGGAGCATTCTTTCTTGTGGGCGTTAAACCTGGATGGGCACCTACCTTTGTGTGCATTAGGTTGACCCTGTTGTGGCCCTATTTACTTTCATACTGCTGTGGTGCTTCCTGCACGCCTTCCAAAGGTGCTTCCATGGTGCATGCTGGTAACCTTCTCTTCTGGAAGGTCACAGCATACTTCCACAAGGCTTAGTCTCGTAGCAATCACAGGCTAATTGTCGAGACACCGACTGATTACGCAATCGGGTGGCTGTGCGCACAACGCATCTTCTGCTCTCCCTCGTTTCTCGCCTCCCACCACCGGCTCGACACATTTTCTCGTTGCTCAAGGGCGCAATTTGCTCCCTGGAAGTCGCTCCAAGGAGCATGGTCAGTGAAAACAACCGCCGCTTCAAAAATTTTGGCCTGGAAGAACGGCCAGTTGTACTGTATCGCCGTACTGCTTATATCCGTGTCATGCACCAGAAGGAATGAGTCAAAAATATTCCATTCTTATGAACAGATGAACAGCGCTGAGGGCGCGCCACAAGTGACAGGAAAAACGTACCCATCGCGGCATTGCCATCGATAAACTCCCTGCACACCTTAATCCAGCATGGCTGCAAAGCCTGCCTCGGCCTTAAAGGTCCTTGTGACCGCTGCCACATTCTTCTCATGGACTGCCAGCAGTGCATTGATGGGTGCAACACCTTCAGGTCGAGCTCACTGCTCTTCCCATCAGCATCGGCTGCTGCACCTGCAGCGCCCCTGAACGCCAACAAGCATGCTGACGGCACTGGGCCCTGTAGCCTTAATGGACACCTCAAATTTTTTGTGCAGCAGCTTGAGCTCCTCAGGTATGCGCGTGAGGAGGGCGTACACTCGCTGCAGGTCCTCATCAGCGTTAAAGTCAAGCAGGGCCTAGGAACATATTAGTACAAGAAATGCAGAGAATAAGAGGCGGGCTGACCTGGAACACATCCCACATACTCGGCGCATGCGCCTGCAGCAACACATTCTTGCACTTCACCACAAGCTTCTTCCTCATCTTTGCATGCAGATACCGTACCGCCCTCTCCTCCTTCTTGCACAGCCGCCCCCTCCACTTTCTTCAGATACTTGGGAATATATCTGCTTCCCTCTGTCCCACTCGCGTTGAAGAACGCCTCTGCCTCCGTGACGTAGTACACCTCTGTTGTGGTGAGGAAAGGGGCCTCGAACTGCTCCTTGTAGACGTTGAGGCACTCCTTGTTCGGGTCAGCGGCATCAAGGCTGAGCGAGACGAACAAGTCAACGACCTTGACAAGCGCCTGATCGATCTGCGTGCCGTCGTGCTGAGCAGCTAGGCTCATTACCAGCCTGCCTACAGCAACGTGCTCACCACAATGGTTGTGTAGGCAGGCTGGTACAATTCGGGACAAACAAAAGGTCTGGGCACAGAGTTTGATCACTTTCCTTTTCCCTTGTTCTGAGCTGATTTTATATCTGTTGAAAAAACTCCAAAGGGAAAGATAGCTCTAATTCCTCTCTTCTCAAATACTGTCTCTTCAGAATTTTGATTAAGGTTGTTACTGGTGAGTTCTGGAGCCTCAAATTTAGTAGGGAATTGATCGCAGCATGAGGCTGATGATTGGCACCACTCAAAATTTCAAACTCTGGGCTCAGCCCTTTGGTGTGTCCCAAATTGTACCAGCCTGCCTACAGCAAAGTGCTCACCACATATTTTTGCCATGTGTAGGCAGGCTGGTCACGAGCCTACTGAGCAGCAATTAAGCGCAGGATGGCAGCAGTGATGGGCAGCTGGAGAAGGGTGAAGAGATGTTGGCGCCGTTGTGGGAGTGCGAGCTGGACAACTAGCAGATCTGATTGTTCACAGAGAGGACACTAACAGAGAGGATTGGGACCCTGACACTGAGGTAAGCACGTCTACAGCAGCGAAAATAGGCTGAGGGACGATACTGACCTGAAAATACGAGAAATGAGGGACGGGAGACGGTAGACAACGCATTGGGAGTTGGTCGGGAGCAAGAAGCCTGTTACACCGCCACCTGATTGCATAATCAGTCGGTGTCTCAACAATTGGACCGTGATTGCTAACGGACTCTAAATTAGCTAATATTGATACTTACTTGTTTGTCATCAAATTTATTAGAGTATCTGTTACAGAGACTACCACTGCATTCCGAGGCCCTGTAAGCACGGTCGGTTTACGTGAGTCTACATCTGTCTACATCGGCCGACCCCCTGTAGGCCGAGTCTGCCAACGTGAGGTAGGCCAAATTGGGCCTACTTGGATCTACCCTCTGCCTACTGTTGGTCTACACAGGCCCCCCTATCCTGGTAACCGGGTGTTGTGTTGCTGTTGCCACATTCCCAGTTGGCTAATATTACTCTTACCGGTTGCCATGTTCCCACGAAGTCAATATTTTATTAATTGGTCAACTACCGGGACATACCGTGTCAATTTCTGTATGTTAGCCGAGGTTAGCCGTGAGTGAGCCGAGGGATTGACAGCCGTGGGCTGTGTCATTAAAAATAATCGCGTTCCCACACCCAGTGGTTATACAGTAAAGCAAGAGCGTGTTTTAACATGGCTTGGACCAGAAACAGAGCTTCGGATGCCCTGAAATCATTGATTTATCTGCGGGCTGGGTCTACCTCTGCCTACCCTTGTAGGCAGACGCTGTGCCTACAACCCCACGGAACGCAGTGTAACCCCCTTTGGCCTCCCCCACTCTGACATCCTAAAAAGGTAATCGATTACAAAGCAGATAAGATATCGTTAAGAGTCCTTTCAGCCTAAGTACTCGTATTGTAGACGTGTTTTCGGCGTAAATTATCTTAGAGTTCAATGCGCGTTCAAGTCATCGGAAGCCGGCGGCCGAGCACGGTAGAACATGGCACTGCCGGTTGATTTTTCCCACGTGGAAGGTGTCGTGCCGCGTGTCAACTGCAACCTCTTCTCCTTCCCCCAAACACGCCCGAGCCAACCGCAGGAACGATGCACCCTCCCGCTCCACCGCTTGCAGCATCCGCTGGTCACGGAACTGACGCTGATATTTGAGACCCTTCGCAAACTCAAGTATCAAGTCGATGTTCTCGTCCATCGCCTCGACAAATGTCCGGCCGTCATTGTACGGCTGCGTGTCCACCAGATTATCGTCGTCTTCATCATCCAAGTCCGACAATGCGTCCCCAGCGGTGTTCTGCCCATCACCAGCATGCGCGGAAGGCCCATCCTGCGCCGAATCATCACCTGATAGCGGACGCAATGACGGGTGCGCCCAGAACGGCGCTGTGCGCTGTCGTTTCACCTCCAGGAAGAACACCGGAGGGACAGGCTCGAGGGCCTGTACGACATGCTTGCAGAGCAGGAACCGAGAGATTGGAAGGGAGGGACAGGTACAAATCATTTTTTTGGCGTCGGTTTTATATGCCGGGTTCACGGGAAGTGTTATAGGTGTTTTTTCGAGCTTCCGCCATGCCTGCTTGAAGTCACGCCGCCATGACGGCAGCTCACGATACCGCCCAGTGTCCGTAAGCAGACGGTCGAGTTTTCGATAATAACACGGCGCTAACTTGGTGATTAAGATCCACGCAAGTAGATCACAGCGCGGCATATGAAAATGGTGCAGGAAGTCGTGTTTAATACGCCGCCAGCTATTCATGATGAGTACATACATCTGGTTTAATTATGAATGACTTACTGGCTTTCGAGAATCATTATCGTCTTGAGAACGGGGATCTCCAGATGTGCCGAACGAGCCCAGAGCTCCCAGCGCGAGCTCCTGTACCAATTTTCCCAAAGGTAAGCCCACACCTCCCGGAGATCATGTTCGACACAAAACATATACATCTGGCTAACGGCCCAGCGCTTTATCCCTTCAGGACTCGGCTGCGCATAACCGGGAAGCAGTGGATGAGCACAGTAATGCTTCTCCATCATGGTCAGGATGGGCTCGCGGAATTTGGATGGACAGAAGGTGCGCCTGGTGCTTTTCTCTTTCTCCTCCTCACTCTCGCTCCCGGACCCCAGATCAGCCATCACTGTCTTCTTCGACACCTTTGGCACTGCTCCTGTGGTCCGAGCCTTCATCGCGCGAGCCAAAATGTCGGGGTCCGCTGCCTCCCCGTAGCTTCGAGCGGGCTTTGTAACTCGCCCGGCTCTGGTCTGGACACCTCTGCGAGCCTCAGTACTCTCGTTTTCCTTCGCGTCACCCAAGAACTCCACATCCTGGTCGCCATGGAGTCCTGTACGCGAACGGCTGCTGACAGCGCACCCTGTCGGCTCGCTTTCGTCGCCAGCGGCCGGTCCTGTTGTGTTATTGACGGTAGCAAGCGGTGGACGTGGGTGGATTGTGATCCGCAGGCCATTCGCAACCGTCATGGTGCGCGGCTGCTGGGAGGCGGTTATGACGGGCGGAATGATGTCTGGGAGCCCGCCCTCATAGTCTCCTTTGTCCACCTGGCTCATCGGAACAAACGCGACGTCTATGAACGAGAATTCGGCGCGTGCCCGATTAGGATCATATGGGGTAGTCTCGAGTTTTGACTTGGCGAGCCGGGTGCGTACAGCACGACGTAAATGCCACCAACACAAGCTGATCTTTGCCTCCCAGACGTCCTTCAGCATGCCGATCTCTGCCATGTCTTTGTCGACATGTGCAAACCTCGCGTCAACCCCATACGTGTCGCGGACACATTTTGCCCACGCTGTCAGTGCTTGTGTCCGCTTCCCTTGGTCTATAGATGACGCCGTGGATAGAAGCAGGTACGAGAGAGGGAACCCCGCCCCATCCTGCTCGCCCATGATGCTATATAGCTCGAGGTGCCTGGAATTCGTATTGTCTGCACCGCCTTTAGCCTCACCTTCCATATTAGGTTATGAGAACACTTACATGTCGCGTCGACACCGATTTCGACAACTTTCCCCTTCAGCGGCGTCGCAATCTTCTTCATCCCCCAGCAAATCATCTCTACCCCCTCCGGAACGTCCTGAGGCTCGAAGATATCAACGTCGTCGGTATGTTCTTCGAGTAGCTTCTTTGTCGACAGCACCTGATCTTTGTCGAAACGCCAGAATGGCTCGCTCATCTCCATCCACGCCCTATGTATCTGCGCAGCTGTGACAGTAGGAAAGGCCGCCTGGACCTTGGTTACCATCGCCACCGGTGTGAGCCACTCGACGTTGTCTCGAATCATGGCTAGAGCCGCGGCCGGCATCGAGACGTCTTCGTAGCATACATGCTTGGCCGCATGCTTGAGCTGGACCGTTATATGAAGTATGTCTTCGTTCTCTTCCCGTGCCCGGCAGCTGATGACCAATTTGCTTTTACAAGGGAACCTCTTCATGCCGACGTTGTCGCGATTTCGGATATCGGGGTTTTGTGATGCTTTGGATTTTTTTTTTGCGTCCCTCGTCCTGACTACACCAGAAGCGTGCCCGATGTCCATTCTTTAGCTTCTTATGGTCTTTGACGCTACGCCCAGTTAGTATTCAATTCCCACAAATCAACAGTTTTACTCACGTAAATCGGTAGCCGCTGACCGTCCAGATCTCCTTGGCCACCATTTGGACGCGCTCTCTCGGTGATACAAGGGCATCAACGGGAAACGGATAGGTGCCCTTGAAATCAATAGCCTTCCCCACTTTGAATTCTGCTCTCAACGTGTCGTAGAATTCTTCGGCATCTGAGAACACGTCGGTGGCCTATTCCTTGTTAGTAACAGACGAGTGGATATGTCTTGAGTATTTACCTCCTTCGCGTCCTCCTCGTCAGCCGAATCTTCTTGAGTGGCATCTCGGATATTGGTGTCTTCTTGACCGAGGGCGTGGTCATTCGGCAAGTTGCCGTTGTCGGAATTATCAGTTCGGGGTCGGGTCGTGGGTCTGTTGTCAGTGCCGAGTGAGGATCTTCTGCGCTTCTTCGATGTCGTGTTGTTGGCGGCATCTGTTTTGGCCGCGCTTCTCGCTCGACTGTCTCGTTGGTTCTTCCGGTTGATAGCTCGACAGCCCTCGCAGGCAACGTAACGCGAGTCTAATGGAAGCTGATTTTTGCACCAACTCTTGTTACACTTCTTTGTGTCGCCAGGTTGAGGAGGCGTCGAATCCATAGTGGTAGAGTGTTTGTTGACGCGAACCTTTGTTTCTTTGTTCGCTTACATGCTGCACGTGCTGATGAGATATGCCTTTTTTGGCAATGTCAGAGTGGGGGAGGCGTGGGCCAGCTACGCAGTGTACACGAGGCTTGCCCCCGGTGTTAACGGTCTAAGACTCAGTTTGACCAAATGTCAATAATTTCCGGTGTACCAGGGCTTGGGTGCTCGGCGCGTTCGGTCCTTCCGACTGATTGGCCATCACTTTGGAATGGCAGCTGATAGCGAACTCATGGAGGGACATGTCGAAGTCACGTGTGACGATACGTGGCGGCTTATCCGTGGCGTGGCTTGGGCGTGGCGTTTCTCTGAAGTCCACCATACTCATGGCCTCATTCGGGACAACAATATCCTCTGGAATCCAGGATATCTCTGCCATCCTCTCGCTTTTCGGCACAGAACAATGTGAATTGCATGCCGGATCAGCTCTTCGTGGGGGAGGCAGCGGGGGGCTACCTCTATGCCGCCGTTACTCCAGTTTCAATCTTTGGGAGCCTCGGTGCGGCCAAGGCGGCTTTCACCATCGTGTTCATTAGCTTGCCGTTCGGTTCCCGAATACTCAAATATGTGGGCTTTGAGCCCAAAGGGGACGTTGTGGCTTCGGCGATGCTGGATACAGATTCAGATCGTTATTTGGCTGAAACACGTGTTCTTCAGCTTCTCGACAAGTACTATATCCGCACTGCGCAGCGCGTGTCAGTCGAGCGTCCTGCTGTAACCCCCCAACTCATTCCACTCCGGCCATGGGATCTCTCGCTCCTCGTGGCCTCACTATTCGTGGCATGTTTGGGTGTTCTTCCCTATGTCCACTTTTCTGTCCTCCATCACAGCCCTTTTCCGGCCCTTGCGATATTTTTCCCTTTCTGTCGCGTCATCGGGGGACTTCTGTGTGTCTTCCCAGGACAGCTGTTGCTACAATATAGGATACAGAAAATCATAAAACAGCGTCTGCTGTTCAAGGGTATCAACGATATCCTGAATGAACACAATACCAAGATTCCCATCCACCACCTCCTATGGGACGAAAGCCACTCATCCGAAGCATGCCTGTCTTCTCTTGTCGACTTTCTCAGCCGGTCAAAGACAACTCGTTTCGTCAAGCACGTTGCCTTGCTTTTTGGGCCGGAGTCGGGTTCCAAAGACGTCGCCAACGGAATAAAGGCATACCTCGCAAATACCTGGCAATGGTTAGCGCTGATCTGCGCATTGCTGCTTGGCTTTGTCATGACAATCGTTGGGTATATCGGCTGCTTCACCATTGTCCAGAGTTCCTCGGTTCCCTCGGATACATATATTTGGCTCGGTACTGAAGCTGCCTTGGCTTTCCTTCGTCTTCTCATATGGGGACTGAATCCGTCCTGGGACGATTCGGATGGCATTTGTTTAGCCCCAACCGGAGGAATTGCGCCGCTCCCAGCCGTCACACCAACCTGGGTAGTCACTGATAACAAACGGTGGACAATGTATAAAATTATCAGTGAAACGGAGTTCTGGCAGGCGCTGACAGCGTATTCTGGACCAATCGACATTGATCGAGGGCGTTTCCGAGGGTCTGAGCGCTGGTACTCGTGGATTGAGACGGAAAAGGCCGGTCTGCAGCTCGTTTGCGTCATTGCTGAGGGCCAGGACACAGTCCTCTGTTGGCTGGATGACAAGCAGGAGATGAAATTCTATCACGCCGACATCAATTTCAATCCTGGCCATGTAGTGCGAAAGGAAGAGTTGAAAAAGGACCACGAGCTACTGAAGGTGGAAACAAACTTCAAATTGGATATCTTGAGACATTTCCACTTTGTCATCTCCACCAAAGACAGAGTTCGAGGCACTGTCGGTCCTATAAAGGCTTCGTGGCCGCTATCCGATTCTTGGTGCGTTTTTGCAAACTGGGTCTGAGGCGCATCTCATATCTGTCTATACCTAGGGTAACTAGTGTCGTAGTTGACGACAGTGTTTCTCAGCCAAGGGACGTCGTGCACGGTGGCCAAACCGGAAAACTGCCAGAAATGGAATGGGGGCAGCTTGTCGAAAATTTGGACAAAATCCTGACCGGCATGGAACTAGGGTACAAGGAGATCGCTACCACTAGCGGAATTCTTTCCCACACCGCATCATCTCGGGGTCTGTTTCTGGTCTAGTAAACGCGTTCGCACTCATGAATCTACACAGATTTGCATGAACGGCTGTCCGACCATTTGTTTAGCCATACGGAGAAAATCTGCACAGTAGGGAAAGTTCCAACTGTTTATTCTTGAGGCTTACGTCAATTTATAGAGAGCACCATACGCGGATGATCAGCTGAAGAATTACTACAATGAGAATTGGGAAATGTATTCCGAAGGAATCCTATATCTCGATCGGGTGATAGACTCTCCCACGACGAACCGTGCTAAGGGCGAACGGCAAAAGAAACCGCTGGATATAGACACAGTGGCAAACGTACGAGCATCGCGCTTGTGGTTAGCGTGGACTGATGAACCTCATTTTAGGTGGCTATGAAGCATTGGAAGTCCCATGTATTACAGAAGCTGCAACCTCGACTCCGATGGCTGACAACGGGTTTGGATACCGAGGTCCACAGAGTTCTCGGACTATTTACATCTGAGGATTGGACAAGAGCCGACTTCTGGAACATGAAAATCAAGGTATGTCCTAACGCCCGATTACTCGATACTTTCGCTGATTTCAGCCTCCAGAGCCGGCAAGACCCCACCGCGCTGGAATCTGCATCGGCTGATGGCCGCACTGAGATTGTTCGCCAACTTCTAGAAGGAAAGTCCCTGAAACGCGTGCAGCAATACAGCAAGGCTTTGCAGGCGGCGTCCAGCTCGGGACACATAGCGGTTGTGCGTCTCCTGCGCGAAAAAGGTGCCGACATCAATGCAGTCGATGTACCCGTATTGCAGACTGCATCTAGTTCTAGTCAGATCGATGTTGTGCGGGTTCTACTAGAGAGCGGTGCCGACGTGAATGGATTGGGCGGAAAATATGGAAGTGCTTTGCAAGCGGCATCCTACTCGGGGCATATAGAAATCGCACGTTTTCTGCTCGTTAATGGGGCTGACGTCAACGCATTTAGCGGAAAATATTCAACTGCCTTGCAGGTCGCATCCGAGAGGGGCAACCTGACGATCGTCGAATTTCTGCTTGAAAATCTTGCTGAGGTGAATGCATTCAGTGGGAAATACGGAAATGCTTTGCAGGCGGCATCCTGCGAAGGCCACCAGGAAATTGCGCGTCTTCTACTCGAAAAGGACGCTGATGTCAATGCAATTGGCGGAAAATATGGCACTGCCTTGCACGCCGCATCGGAGAGGGGAAACCTGGCAATGGCGCGTCTTCTACTCGAAAAGGGTGCCGATGTCAACGCATTTGTCAAAGAATATGGCACTGCCTTGGGGGTCGCATCCGAGAGGGGCAACCTGACAATCGTTCAACTTTTACTTGAAAACTGCGCTAAAGTGAACACATCCGGCGGGAAATACGGCAATGCTTTGCAGGCGGCATCCTGCGAGGACCACCAGGAAATTGCACGTCTTCTACTTGAAAAGGGCGCTGATGTCAACGCATTTGGTGGAAAATATGGCACTGCCTTGCATGCTGCATCAGAGAGGGGAAACCTGGCGACGGTGCGTCTTCTACTCGAAAAGGGTGCCGATGTCAACTCATTTGTCGAAGAATATGGCACTGCCTTGGGGGTCGCATCCGAGAGGGGTAACCTGACAATCGTTCAACTTTTACTTGAAAACCGCGCTGAAGTGAACACATCCGGTGGGAAATGCGGTGGTGCTTTGCAGGCGGCGTCTTATGAGGACCACCAGGAAATTGTTTGTCTTCTACTTGAAAAGGGTGCTGATGTCAACGCACTTGGCGGAAAGTATGGTACTGCCTTGCAGGTCGCATCGGAGAGGGGCAACCTGGCAATAGTGCGGCTTCTACTCGAAAAGGGCGCCGATGTCAATGCAGTTGGCGGAAAATATGGCACTGCCTTGCACGCTGCATCGGAGAGGGGGAAACCTGGCAATGGCGCGTCTTCTACTCGAAAATGGCGCCAATGTCAACACATTTGTCGAAGAATATGGCACTGCATTGGGGGTCGCATCTGAGAGAGGCAACCTGACAATCGTTCAACTTCTGCTTGAAAACTGCGCTAAAGTGAACATATCCGGCGGGAAATACGGCGGTGCTTTGCAGGCAGCGTCCTATGAGGACCACCAAGAAATTGTTTGTCTTCTACTCGAAAAGGGCGCCAATGTCAACGCATGTGGCAGAAAATATGGCACTGCCTTGCAGTTCGCATCGGAGAGGGGCAACTTGGCGATGGCGCGTCTTCTAATCCAAGAGGGCGCCGATGTCAATGCATTTGGTGGAAACTATGGTACTGCCTTGCAGCTCGCATCGGAGAGGGACGACCTGGCGATGGTGCGTCTTCTAATCCAAGAGGGCGCTGATGTCAATGCATTTGGCGGAAACTATGGCACTGCCTTGCAGCTCGCATCGGAGAGGGGCAACCTGGTGATGGCACGTCTTTTTCTCCAAAAGGGGGCCCATGTCAACGCATTTGGCGGAAAATATGGCACTGCCTTGCAGGCGGCGTCCTACGAGGGCCACCAGGGAATTGCACTTCTTCTACTCAACAAGGGCGCTGAAGTGAACATATCGGGCGGTAAATACGGCAGCGCCCTGCATGCCGCATCCAGTCGTGGGGGAGATGACATAGGCATGGTCTGGCTTCTTGTTGAGAGTGGCGCCAATGTGAACATACCGGGGCCAAATGGCAGTGCTCTCGACGCTGCATACAGGCATCACAACCCATATATTGCAGATTTTCTGCGTGGAAAGGGTGCATGTTGAATTTGTGGGGGTTGGTGTGCGCATTGCGCATGAGTTGGGTGGAACATAAAAATTGAAATCAATCTCTTTCCCAATTCTGATGTGTTTGAAACTCTGTTGGCGAGTCGAAAAAAATTTTCAGTGTGTGGGCAGATTTGATTTCTGTTAAGCCTGCATCTCGGGAACCGCTGGTTCAAAAAATACCAATAAATCTACTTATACATAAGAGAGTGGATGTAGATATGCATATCAGGTTTTCTTGCACAAAAATAGAGTTTCAGTGGGTGGCCACAAGTTGAAGCTCGTGTGCACTCATTGCAACACGTTGAAGCTCGTTCTCACATAGGCTCATGACCAGCCTGCCTACAAATGGCAAAAAAATGTGGCGGGCACTTTGCCATTGCCTACGGCAACATGCTCGCCACATTTGTTGCTCATCATAGGCAGGCTGGTAACGAGCCTAGTTCTCACACGCCTTCATGTCTTCCTCCACGGATGGATCAACAAATTGAAAGTTTGGCAAGGTCCAGCTGAGTCTTTGCCATTTTCCGAGTCTTTGACGAAGTGTGGACCATCAATGCGTGGCCACTCCTTGTATTTCTGAAGCTGTATTGTGGTCCATTATGAGCTGTATTTTTGTCCCAAACCTTGTGCCTCAAATAATCGTCAGGATATGTAATGGATATGGCTTCATCTGCATCCGAACACCTCGGATCAACCATTCAACGCCGGCACTGCAGACATTGTTCAGTTTTTGTAGAATTGTTTGAGACCTATTCTTAGTATACAAAATAGTTAGCTTTTTAGACACAAGGACATTTGATACAGATCTTACCCACCTTAGTATTTAAAACACAAAGTAGTTACGAGTTCTTTAGCTTTCTTGAATCATATACTTCATCCACTCACTTTGGACTGAATATTATTGATTCTTGAAGGTTCTTAGGAGTCAGCTCGACTTCAATCGATGCAGACCTTACAGGATAACTTCCTGTTTACCCACAAATCTTTGAGCTCCTGCCTCAGTTGGTACCCGGCCCGTATTGCACATGTACAGTAACCTGATTGACCTTTGGTATGGAGCCTGCCGCACAATGACATTATCTGGAACACCTTCAACTTCTGAGCAGAGACCAGACGAGTCAACATCTGCAAACCCTGATTTCTGCTGTAGTAGCCATAGTAACCATAGCTGTCCGTAGTTACCGGTAGTTGCCTTTAGTTACCTGTGGTTTCCTGTAGTGTTTTTTGGCTTTGGCTTTGCCTTTTTGGCTTGGCTTTGGCCTCGGAAAATCTCAGGCCAGGCCAGGGCCACACTTTTGACTTTGCCCTGGCTTTGCCTTTTGGCAGGGATTCCAGTGAAATTTTGGCTTTGGCCTGGATAAATTCCAGGCCAGGCCAAGGCCCATCCAAGCCAAAGCCAGAAAAACGCTACTGTGTCTATGTGTAGGGGAACAATGGTCATGGTCACAGACCACCCCCTACATTGCCTTTTTGCAGGTGGGTCATGGTAACAGTAAAGTCAGTTGTTCAGAAAAATCATGACATTCAAAAAAATTGAAAAGAGAACTGTACACCTATCTAATCTATTCATACATATGAATTTTAGCTCCATTGTCCCCAAAATTCCTGCTCTGAGTCTCATCAAGTGGCACAATGGTGTGAGTATCAAAGCGCTGGTTACCTCTTTGGGCAACATTCATGATCATGGTGGCCTCCATTACCTGAAAAAAAGGCAATGGCCCTGTCATGGTGCTTGGGGCATTGCTCCCCTACATATAGACACAGTAGTTTCCTGTAGTTTTGGGCCATCTACATAGTTCTCTGCAGCCGAACTATATTTTTAATCCAGGCTCTGGTGGATCTCAAGTGCAATAAGCTCAAGGCCGAACAATCTTAACCTCAAATTGTATTCAGCTTAAAGTTATCACAGGTAATGAGCACATGTACTGTGATCTGATGTGCCAAAAACTGGTGCATTGGGACGGCATTCTGACTGATTCTGACTGATCATACTAGCTCTTGAATAGACTATCCATACATTTGCTTCTCTCAATCTCTGCTTGACCTGAAATGAGTGCAGCTCCCTCAAGCAGGCACTTTATGCCATAATGCCAGCAGGTCCTTGCCTGGCAGATGGAGCTTGAGCACATTTGCTAAATCCAGGAGATAGATGCAGACAAGCTGAATGATGATGCCCATGAGTGCTATGAGCACTCAGAGATTTCTCGTGTCCTTGGACAAGGAGAATACAAAACTATTCAGTGCTTTTGGGTCAAGAGTGAGTGGAAAACCTGCTTGTCTTTCCATTTCTCTTTACAGTTTGTCTGGTGCAGATCTGCATCACTGCCTGCATTGTCCTTCTCACCAGCCAAAGAGCTCAGTGTTACATTGGGGTATGCACCTGCATATTCAAACCAATTTATTTCCTTGTATTCCCTCCATAAATGAAAAATCTGCATGTCAAGTGTCATGCAACTTTATGCACAGCCACTTCCATGGTAAGGCAAAAACATGTCCCAAGCACTCAAATTATGAGTTTCAAGAATTTAATGAATAGAATATTGAATTTAAAGTGTATTAGTATCCCTTTCAAGTCCCATAAGGTCTCAGTATGCAGCTGCTGTGGCTCCAGGAAATTTCCTTTTTGGTGATTTCCTTTTCCAGAATGGGGACCTATGGCTTTTGATAGGCAAGTAAAATCAGACCATTAAATCAGTTTTTTTTACATCTCCCTCTAAAAAAAAGAAATCTCTAGTTTAATGGTCTGACTTGGGAGACTAAGGATTACTGAGCATTTCCCATTTATCCACCTTTGTGGTTCCATATGCTCTCCTTTTGTTTTACTATGATTCCATCATATGCATACTTCTATGCTTTCCACATTATTGATACTTGGTATTGAAACCCCTAGTTATTATCTTGTACTTCAGTTGGATTATAGACATTGCTTTGGACTTCTCCTTGGCTCTGATTAGCTCTGGTCTCCCAGCTGGTCTTCTGTCACTCCGATATCCAACCAGCCTAGGTAGTTACACTTGTCCTACACTCCTGTGGCATTGTGCATATATCCAGTCATGTCTGAACACTACTGGTATGCCAGCATTCTGCTGGCACTTACTGGTAACATCCTTATCTCTCCCAGCTTGGTATATAACAGTATAATCAAACTCATCTATCTTGGCTGGTTCAAATGGTTTATCCCAAACTTTTGAGTACTGCAGACATCCAAAATCATTGTAATTCTCACCTCTTTTCCCAAGTTCAACTGCTGACACCACCTACCCACATGTCAGGCAGTATGTCTTCTGGACCAATTAATCCTGACCCTCTGTTATGGATTTAATCTATGTGGGATCATGTTCCTTCTGATCCTAGCACTCAGATCATAAATGTACCCAGACTAGTTTATTCACATTGGACCTTGGAACACCTTAGGGTTTTTCTGGTTTCTCCACACCTGAGGTTGCATCCCACTCAATATCCTTACTCTGGCTCAGTGATTCCTTTGGGCACCTTGATGTTGAGGAAACTCCAGTATAAGCAGGACCAGATATTGGCTCACATCATACATCCACCTCACATTATTTGACTGGTACGTCTTCTTTGCATCATTCTATTCAATTTCCTCCAGCTGTACCTCCTGTTCTCATGCCTTTGCATACTGGCATCCCAGTTGGGTCACAACATGAGACCAGCCAGCTAGCTGGCGAGAGTGAAAAAAGTAAATTGTGGCAGCTAACTTTAACTTTGATTGCCCCTTCAGCTTGGCAGGGCTAACTTTACTTTACTTTACTTTTCTCATGCTTGGCAAAACTAACTTGTTAATAGCTAACTTATACAGTTTGGATTAGACAATGCAAGGACCCCAGTAAATGTTTCCCAATGCCTCAAGAGTATTCTGAACATTAGTAATTATTGTTCTCACTCTATTGCAGTTACCGTGAGTACTGTCATTGTTTTTGATGTTTGCTGCAAGGGGGTGTCAACTTTACAAGTACTTATGTAATTGTTCTTTTAATCTGTGAGATGAGGTTTTTGAGACCTTGATTTTCATTTGACCCCATCTATCATGTAACCAAAAATAGGGGCTGTGCAGCACCCTGTTTGAATGCTTTTTTCAGGATTGATTACATTCAAATGTAATGAATTTAAGGACAGTTTGGCTAGGTAATGCTATTCCCTCTTGTATGGTTTGATCCTCACAATAGCTTTTCCTCTTTTTTTCCTCTGGAGCCAGCCAGGCAGTTGGCCATCAGATCTTCAAATGCCAAGAAGTGGTTAAGGGGTCTTGTTTCAGATTTCTCTATGGTGACTTCAGAATTTCATCTGTAGATTGGAAACACTTCCAAATTAATTGGCAGCCTGGAATTCCTGGTGTCCCTTCTGGAGGTACAACAGTAGGAGAGTGTTCAACAAACAGGCTAGAACAGCAGACCACACTTTCCATTGAAATTTGGATTTACTTTCTTGCCCTGCACTGTCAGATGATTACATCCAATGACTGTTTGAAATTATTTCCCATGCTATAATCTGCACAGGATTGGTGGAGAAGGTCCGTGTGTTGCAACGACTTCCATTTTGGGTGTGGCGCAATATTTGGGGCATGCAGTTCAGTCACCAATTTTTTACTTCTGAATTGGGTTTGGGTTTGAGGGTAAGCAGATGTGTCTGATAATTCAGCTTAAACAATTTTTTTATTTCATTTTTGTGGTGGATGAAAGAGAAGGAGGAAGCAATTTGAAATCCATGACAAGTGGACACAGGGGCTCCAATTTCTGATCCAATGATCGGATGCCATGTGGTTCTTACGGGTTCTGACCTGCAACTCAGAAAAGCGGAAAAGATCAGATCAATGCCACACCACTGACATGGTAATCATCAGCTATCACTCCTGTGAGGCCCAAAATTGCCACAGCAGCAGCCAGCACATATCTAAAAATTATTGTGAAATGCTTTAGGAGCCGACTGGGTGCAAGCCAGTTGACATACACCAGTGTTCTTGTGATGGTGCAAAGTAGACTGTTACATGTGGAATATGGATTTTGCATTGCAGTAAATCCCTGTTTATGGTGCACCAGTCTTTTGACATTTTGATTGTGGAATTTGACATGTTTTCACATTGCTCACCCAACATATTTTATCTTTTGCAGGATATTCAGATAAGCATTGTGCTCCAAACAGGGTGCAGTTGTTGGTATGATCATGGACAGTCATTGGGATGTTCAAGTCCAGTGAGTTCATTTGCCATTCTGATGGTATCACAGATGTTGTTTCAGCATTGTCAAAATTTGGGTCAGAATTGTTGGCCTTGCCAGTTGGGGCCTTTCAAGGTGTTTTCACACATTTTTTTTGTCTTTCAGCATTATATAATGGCACAACAAATTTGTCAAAGTCTGATGGTGATTGCAGACCAACAAGAAGACTGGGTGTGGCAGTGACAGGGCTCTGGTCACTGGTTTCAAAACATGTACAAACTGAGTCAAGTTGGCACATGGTACAGCCACCAATTTTTTCTAGGACTATTCATGGCTTTTAGTCTTTGTTCTGGGCTATTAGAGACTTTGCAGTGAGCCACCAATAGCCACCCGATGGCTCCCAAGGCATGCGATTCTGGTGGCACCCTAAATGACATGCAACCCACTCAAAATGAGCCACCAGCTGCCACCAGACAAAATTGGGTCAGCCACCAGATGATGTCATCCCTGTGTAGCACCAGTGGAGCCACTTGGTACCGCATGCCTTGGGAGCCGCCAGGTGGCTACCAGTGGCTCACCACAAGGTCTCTATTACAAACCCATAGAGTCAGATTTTATTGCCCACAATTTATTTTCATTGGCAGGTGTGCTGAAGATGCACAGCCACTTCAGTTCAGCTGCATGGTACTGCAACCACTTTTTCAGTGACTGTTCAAGCTTCATTAATTAGAGAGGTTGTGCCCAAGCAGCATGGGCTGCATGCCGCTTATGCCACTTTTTGGGCATTGTGCAAAACGGCACAGGAAAAAGATGGCCCAGGGCACTCAAAGCAAAGATCCAGCAGACAATTCATGTATTCCAAGGTTGCGTGGGAGACACAATGTCAATGTGGCTGTGCTAGGGACCACTGTACGGCTATCATTAAATGTTATCATCATTGCTGCTCCACTTGGGTCCACATATCAGACGAAATGATGCTGTCAAATTTGGGTCTGCTTGCTCTATCCACAATTCACAAAATACACAAACTCAGGTATAAAACACCAGTATTGACAAGATCTCAACCCAGGTCAAGGTATTTTAACTGGAAAAAAAGCAGCATGCCGCTTTGCACAAGTGTCAAAAGCGGCATGCCACATGGGCACAACCTCTCTATTTTGTTTGCAAGGGTCACTATGCCAATTTGGCTCACATGAATCCACTGGAAATAGAAGCTATTTGCCAGCTCTATGGGAATGATCAAAAGAGGTGCTTTCCCAATACCAATCCGATTCTGTACACTGACGGAATTCAATTCCAGATGGACTATGAGCATCAGGGGCAGGATGGCAGTCTATATTTCAGTTGTCAACACCATCAAGTTCTCCTAGCAGACCGTCAGCACTGTTGTCAACTCCCAGGCTTCTAATGCTGCAATGCTCAAGTACATCACCTGAGTCCACATGACTCAGGAGTTCAACAAAGTTGTGGGGATGTGTGGAATGGTTTTCAACCATAATCAGATACCCTCACTTTTGGTACCAAATCAACAATGGCTGACAAGCTTGGTAGTCTCAGTTGTATGCACATATCACTTTCCTGACTTTCATCTGTATCAGGGAATGGCAAAGCGAACTATAGTGCCAGGATCTAGAGCAGTTCCAGCTTGTACAGGAAGTTGAGCTATAATTCTTATTTGGACTCTTTGTCCTACAATGACGAGAGCACATGCTCTCCTGTATTATCGGAATTACCTTTAATGTTTGTCTAGTACCACTTTACAATGGCCACACCATCACAGTGTGGCAGGGTCGGACGGCTGGCGTGTGGAAATCTTCCGCACGCTGGTTTTGGCTCTCTCAACTATTTTTATTTTTATTCATAGTTACATAATTGTTTGTCCAGTAAATACGTGCCATAGAGGCCAGCAAATCATCATCCTACATCAGATGCTCATCTGTGCAAGCCAGTGCGGGCTAGTGCCCAATTCCCATGTCTTTTACGTCCCCATCTGTCAACTACCAAATCTCGCAGTACACACTTCGGCGTGCTAATCCTCACACAATGTCACTTTTACGCCTTCGCACTCTTGCAGCCATTTTTACAACCTATTGATACCCTCTCATCTCACGACTTTCGTAACCTACCTGTACCTCGATTTTCCTCGTCACACATCCATTCTTCTACTCTAAAATCCACCGGCCACCAACCCCATTACGAATCCGCACCCCAGGCAGCCAGCCCTGCAACAACAGTAAATGTTTCAGAGGATATTGATGATCTCAACAACATTCTCCCTCACTCTGAAGACAATGATGGCGAGATACTTCACAGTCCTTGCACAGTTGTAGCATATACAGTCTCACAGTGGAAGAAGAACACTGATGAGGAGACCATTGGATTCAACATCAAGTGGGCTGTTGTTCTAGGGGAACCTTGAATTTGTTGTCACTTTTCTCCTCATTGTCCTCATCACTGGCCCTGCTTTCTCATTAATTGCTGATGTCTCCAGTACTACTATACCCTTCCATCAAGTTCAACTTTCTCTGGTGCTTTGATTCTATTTATCTATTTATTCAATTCCCATGAGGTTTGTCCTCGCAATGGTGAACATTGCTCTAGTAAATTCTTGTGCAGCACCAGGGCCAACTATTCAAGGTGCTAGCAAGTGCAAAGGGCGCTTCTCATACCACAGTGTTGTTGAAGAAATAAAATAAAAAACAGTGCCAAGATCGCATGGCCAAACTTACAGGTAGTGGCTCTCAGCTAGTCTCCATGAATTCGGTTTTTAGCTCAGCTTCATTAAATTTTTGTGGGCAATCAAAGTTGACTGTATGGGCTGCTAGTACATCATAGAGTACCCTAGGCTACTTAGATAGTCGCTGTAAAATCAGGTGGCAGGACCGCACAGCAAACTTGGTCTTGTTTGGATGTATTTGGCAACCTATGATGAGGGCCTAGTCACCGCCACATGGCTTAACTTTAACTTCCACCATTATGCCTGAGCCCAAGCTCACTGAAACTCCCCTTTCTCCACACAACAGATGGAAATCCAAACCTCTGGTAGATCACTCCTGGCATGTCATACATTCAGATACACTTGGTTCTGTCCATGGGCCTTTCCTCAATGCGCTAAAGGAACTGGAATCATTGATGTGCCTGCAGATGCTTAGATGCCAGAAATCCTCCTGCCCTTCTGTCATTTGCTCCAGCTGAGATGATGGATGCTTCAAAATGTTGTTCAATTATGCAGGCTGGGATTGAGGGAGGTAATTAACAGCATTGCCCAATGAATCCTATGGTGTATTCTGGGGTTTGAGTGCAATGGATTGCTCCAAGAGGTGCTGAGGAACTAAATTATTTGTGAACATTTTTCAACTGTCTACAAAGAAACAAAGTGAAGGTGAGTCAGCATTTTCCTCCCATATAGCACTACTACATGGCTCGCTTGGAATGCAATGTCAACAATTTCCTTGTTGTTTAATTATGTATATACGCCTTGTAAATGTGTTCTCAAGCAGAGTTGTTATACCTGCAATAGATTATTCCTGACACCAGAAGAGCGAAATATGATTGTGTTTTCCATGATACTGCAAAAATTAAGCATTAAAGTACATAAGTATGAGTCCTGCCGTGCTGATGCAACGGCCCCATCCCCCCAAGTTCAAAAAATGTACACCAGGTTGGTTATAGGGGGCTGGCAATCAATTTTTGATTTTTTCCCGATTTTTCCGATTTTTTCTTGACAAGTTTCCCATGGTAAGGGGGGAGGAGTCTGGCCAAACTTTTTCAAGAAGTGCTCTAATGGATGTGTTCATTTCAGAAAAAATGTCCAAAAAATCCACTGAAATATTCAACTTCACCATCAAATTTGCTATATCTCCTGAACCTCAGCTCATATTAACCTGAAACCTTCAAATATTGATTCTCCATCCTCATTTATCTCCAAATTCGACCTGGTTCCAAAATTTTAAAGTTGGCACCCCCTTGGTTTGCTATGCCTGTTGCACCAGTTCAACATGTTCTGCCTGAAGGATAGCCGACCCATTCCATCAAGGAGTTCAGAAGTTTGATGGGACAGCAATGAGATGGTTTTCTGATATGGCAGTTGTCAAACTTAGTGGGTGATATCTGGAGATATATATTAGTCAGGACCAAGCCAAAACATTTTCAAGTTCCAAATGTGAATAACTTGATGGTGCTTCTCAAGACTTTTATAACATTATGTCAGAATTTGGACTACTAAGGAAGTCTAGAAAGTCTAGGTTCTGCTTGAACAAACAAAATGATTCAATACCACAGGCAAAGATTCAACTACATGCACACTGGAGCCTGCAGATGTTTGGCAATGTCTTGAAGCTGGGTTTTGGCTTGTACTAATCCTGAATGATAAACTGACCAAGGTGATAATGCAGGAATGGCTGAACTCACATTTCCTGGGAAAGAAATTTGAGTTGAATATAAAGTGCATCTGGGCACAGCCTTAGACATTCAATAATTGCCAATAGAGTGCTGTAGGGTGCAGAAAGCTGGAGTACTTGTTGTGAAAGTGAAATGGCTCAGATACAGGTGAAGAAATAAGACCTAGACTTGTTTTAGTTCACTTTTTTACATCTACTTACACGTTTACTTGCTGTTACTTAAAGTTACTGGAAATTACTTAAATTAACTTACCACTAACTTGGCCGCCCAAGTTAGATCAGCCAAAGTAACTTGCCATTAGATCGCATCAATTACTGTCAAGTTCACCTGGTTGCTTCCAAGTTACTTTTGAACTTCAAACTTAGACAACAGGCATGAAAACACATCTAGAAGGTTTGTTTAGAACAATGCCTAGGGCATTTTATATCACAAGAAGTTAAAGAGATCTTCCAGGATATTGTGACAAGAATTATTCCTGTACTGCAACTTGAAGTCTGTGGTGCAGGGGTATTTCCAATGATGTTGAAGGGCAGGAGGTCTGGGATATGTTCCTGTGGGAAGAAAAAGTTTCACTAGGCACTTAACATTGTCAGAGCCGTGTAGAAAGTTGTCAGCTTGTGGCAAGAGGAAACAAAAACTTGAGTGATCAGGGTGGTCACATATAAGAACATGAAGCATGTAATGTCATTGACCCATTTATTCGCTCAGTGCACAAGACAAAGCCTCACTTCACAAGTGGCTTGGAAAATGCCAGCAGCATGGTGTATGATTCCAGTCATGACCAATGATCAGTGAGATCTTCTGCTTTTGGTGATGGCAAAGCAAGTATGTTGCAATTGACCTATCAGTACCTCTTTAGTTCAATGCAGATAAAGTTAATCAAAATTACTTTCAAGTTACTTGAAAGTAACTTGCCTCGCCAAGTTAGATCAATGTGATCAGACAAAGTAACTTGGGCCATCAGATAGCATCAATCCAAGTTACTTTGCTTACTTTTACTTTACTTGTCTGCCACAAGTAAAGTAAAGTTAGTTTTGTAAGGTCAAGTTAGTTTTTCCAAGTAACTTTGTTAACCATCTTCTATGCTGGATGTTGAGTTGCCTGGATTATTGCTACATTTGCCAAAGGGTTAATTCTCCCCAGACGACAATGAACATGAACTCAGCTACCCCCCACATATGAAGACTGTGCAAGCATAGATTTATATAACAATGATACAGGCACTCTGAATCCTGAGACATTGCACAGTTCAGAACTGTGAAAGCAACTGCCATTCATTGAAATTTGAGTATTGAAGTAGTCTCTCCTAGACAGATGCTCTATATCAACACTTGTACCTCTAGTATTGAGGAGGCACCAGGGAAAGTGGATCTGCTTGCAAATCATAGAGAAGCAAGATTTCCCAGGCCAGGATTTTGCAATGAGCAAGAGATACCCACCTCCTCATTGACGAGCATCACACACTACATCAATGGCTTTGCCAGAATCTGGATCCTTCAATCAGGGTTCTGTGGCAGCAAGATTGGCAGTGGAACAGAAGCAGAGTTGAGGGAACAGCTGCATGGACAGTGACCTGCATGCACTCAATTGCTAGTTGGCAGGTGCACACCATGTTGTGATCAGGGCAGGAGCAGGGTGGCATGAGGTGATGCAGGTGCAGGCAGTGGTAAAAGTGAGATCCAGCACCCTTCCCTGCCTCTTCGCATATCAGCATGGCCGCCTCTGCACCCTTGTTATTTTGTACCTCACCCAGATGCACAGCGACTCGTATTCTCAGAGAGCTCCACTTGACTACAGTGACTCATTGCTGTGTAATCATCTCTGTGTTATCAACTTGCATGCACTTGAGGCCCAGTGGTGCACAGAATCAATGTCAAGCTGTTTCCATCAGGAGAATTGTCTATGAAGTGAAAGCTGCACTGCTGGTGAGAAAAGGGTAATGCACATGAGGAGTAAGAGTTCACCAATTATAAAACAATTTATTTGGAGACTGGTGCAACTTTCGACTTGTTTTCTGTGACTTTGAGGGTGCTGCAAATGGCAGCCCTATAAATACTGTGATGAGACCATGTTTGTGAGACTTCCTTCAATGGACCGCTGGGAAAATAATCAGAATACAAATATTGAGATATCATAAGATGCTGACAACCATCTGACCAAGGTGCAGAAGCACTACTGTGTGTATCACAGCATTGTTCCCATCTCCACCCCACCATGTCTGCCAATACCTATCTGAACGGGGTGGGATTCAGCTCCTCAAGAGATGGAACCAAGGCTCAGACAGACAACTCTCTTTCCCATCAACCAAACATGGACTGGATTGGAACCCCTTCCTCCTCACAACGAAGGCACTTGCCATGGGAGCAGAATATCTTGACTTTCTGTATGTCAGAATCGTTCTCAAAATGGCTACAATCCTTCTGGAAACAGTTGAGGTTCAGTGCTTAATGCTTTCTCACAGAAATCTGGCTGACCGTTGGAGATATAGACAACAAAAAATAATTGCAATGACCTAAGACGACTTTGCACAAATACCATTGATATCATGAGAATTGTTCAGAACCAGATATCACATCATGGAGACACAGCTCCCACAGGGTTCAAGGATCTATGCATGGAGTTTGAAGAGTAATTCTTTTTTTTAGTGTTTGGTGTATCTTTTTAAAAATGATTGCAGTGTTCTCCAGACAGTCAAATAAATGGCAAAGGAGCCACAAGGCTTCCATAAGCATTTTAAGAGATGAAATTGCCAGATACCAGGAGAAAATCAAAGAATTATGGCTGAATTTGATAGTAGGCAGGTCCAATTTGAGATAAAAAAAGTGCTAACCAATGTTTCAGCTCAATACCAGTGTAGGCACTAATTTTAAGGCACACAAGGTTCTAAATGCAATGTCACTAGGTAACATTCAGGTTTGCTGCAACTTGTTGTATTCTTGAGGCATCCAAATAGATGAAACAAGACATTCTGATGTTGTGGTGCTCAAGAAAAGAGGCAGCAAGGGACATCCAGGCACCCTATGTTTCATTGCCAATTTGGCATCAACATATCACAAGCTTGGAAGATGGGCAGAAGCAAAAGATCTTGAGGTTTTTCTGTTTGAAAAGCGGAAGTCAGCTTTGGGTGAAGATCATCAAGACACTCTGGATACCATGGGTAATCTGGCATTGACATTCCACAAACTTGGTCAATTCAAGAGCTCGGGCTTGAGTTTGTTGAAAAGTGGAAGAAATTTCTAGGGAAAGATCATCTTGACACTCTTCTTGGCATGATGAATCTAGGCAGAACATACCAAAAACTTGGCTGGCTGGAACATGCAGAGGAGCTTCAGTTTCTTGTGCTCCAGAAACAAAGGATTCTACTAGGCGAAGATAGTTCACAGACCTTGTGTACCATGGGCAGTCTGGCTTCAACATACTGTAGCCTTGGCCAATTCAATGAGGCTGAGGCCCTTGAGGTACAGGTTCTTGAAAGACAAAGGAGTCTCCTGGGCAATGAGGATCTCTATACATCAGGAAAATCCAAAATTGCCCCATAGATGAAAGGACAGCTATGGGGACCTATCAGGTGCTATGATTGTCTATAAGATTACCCTGAGCACTATAGTGATCTATGGTGAGCTATACTGTGCTATGAAAATCAGGGTGGTCTATGTGCACTATGGCAGTTCATAAATTTTTATTGCCTACTATCATGGTCTATGAGAAGCTGGAGCTTTTGATGTACTTAATCTTATCATCAACTATGGGACAACATAACTCAACTGGGTTGGACACAATGTACCAACCTTGCATATTCAGACCTGATTAGGGGCATCCAATGCTTGAGAAGCCATTGCTTCCAGGAAAGCATCTTGCAATTCAAGGTTGAACAAAGCCACCACTTGAAAAATGATCTGAGCAAGTCTTGTAGCTCTCATTCAGCTCTATAAGTTTCATTTTTTGGGTCTATTTTTAGATCAGTGACCCACAAGGATGGTTTCAGGTTACATCAACAACATTCATGTTGCCTATCAATACTACTTCAAACATAATACATGTAAATAGTTGAGGGCCTAAAGGATGCTGGGATACAGAACAAGTGTAGTACATATCACATCAAGCAACAGAGCTTTGTATGGTTAGTGGGTATTTTGTTTATTTAAGATCTTATCAGTTTGCATGAGGTCAGCAGCTCAATCCCCAGCTGTAGCATTCATTTACATTACACTAATTGATTCAAATTAAAATATGGCTCAGGATAACTTGGCTTTCAATTGCTTAGGACTTATATCAGGCATTATCATCAGAAACAATAGTACCCTTAAATGGGTAAGAAACATGTTTGATTTTTTGCTTGACTATGGGTACTATGAGGCCTATGGCACTGGCTACTAGGACTACTATGACTACTATGGGGGTCTATGGAAAGAATCTATATGAAGTTTGATTAATCAATTCACACTTCAATGGATAATCTGGTTTGATGTTTGATTTGTTTAAATAGAACAGCATTCTGGGGTGTTTCTTGGCACTGAATGTGTGCACATAGGCATGGCTGCATGCGTGTTTGAACTGTGTTAAAACCTTGTTTAAACTGAACAAATTAAACTGCATTCATTGCAGGGACAAAAAAAATCCCCAAGCACTGGTTGAACTTTTCAAGTTTTTCAGTGAAAAAAGCAGTGAAAAATGTTTTGAATTTTTCAGCAATTTTTTAGCAAAAAACCAAGTGAAAAACTTGAAACTTCTTCATGATTTTTTTTGAACTTCAAAACAATTTCAGCACTTTTTCAGAAAATTTTCACAAAGTTCAAAAAGTTCACAAAAATGTTTCAAGTTTTTCACCTACTTTTTTGGTGAAAAATTACTGTAAAATTCAAAACATTTTTCACCAAAATTTTCAGTGCAAAACTTGAAATGTTCAACCAGTGAAGGCAGAATCGAACACAACACCTCTATGAAGAGGTGAACTTGATCACAGCAGCTTCCCAACCACTACACTAAACTGCCATCTAGCCAGACTGCAATTCAATCAAAGACAATAGTACTGTTGTTGCATGGAGCTCATAGGGCTTGAATTTACACCCAAAGGGCTCAACTTCCATCTATTTGCTGGGATGTTGGCAGGAGAGGTTTCTAGCAATTTTCAATTCTGTCCTACAGTTCCGTGGAAACTCTTCGATTTTTCCCAGATGTACAAAAAGGTTAACTATAAGATATTACCAACAGAAAAATCCTGCATCTATTTCAAAGGAGTCTTCCATTCTGTTTAAACTTTGTTAAGATAATCAGAAGGAATGTTGATCTGATCCATTCAATACAGGAGTTTCAATGGCTTTCTCCCAGGCAGTTAGTGTACCTACACTTTTTAAGGAGCGTTTCAAGAACTTAACTCTGATGCTGCCAACCCCCAAATATTATCCTACTGTCCACCTGAAACTTATTCAGAGCCACTATGGTGCTCATAGAGCATCCTTCATTACCATAAGTGGACATGGGGGTTTTCACACTTTGCAGTTTTTCGACCAAAAAAGAAACACAGCATGGTTGCATTGCGAACTTTTTGATGTCTACCATGTGCAACTTAGCTCAGTTGGTGATTTCACCTCCTACTTGTCTCTCTGTATGAGTTCGAACCCCATAGGAATTGCTTTTTTTGGTGGTCTACGGTTTAAACTGCTGTTTGAACAAATCCACTGTCAATCCAGATCATCCATTGAGACACTGATTGATTAATCAAACTTTATATGGTTACTGCTATGGATTTGACCCCTCCCCACCTTTACTATGGAGTTGGTCATTTGCTATGGTGACTATGTCTACTATGTGGCACTATCTGGGTCTATGTGGCAACTTTGGATTTTCCTGATGTACTCTGCTTGCAATGGCCAATCTTGCAGAGACATACCACAAGCTTTCTCAATTGAAAGAGGCACAGGAGCTTGCAGCTGCAGCTGTTAAGAACCAAAAGGATCTCCTTGGTGATGACCACCCAGAGACACTGCATACTACAGTGGTTTTGGCATCAGTATACAGGTCATTGGGGCAATTCAAAGTGGCAGAAGAATTGGGAATCACCTTACTATGCAAGCTGAAGCATGTCCTGGATGAAGATCATCCAGAAAGCTTGACAGCCATGAGTGGTCTGGCAGAAACCTACTGTTCACTTATTAAACTCAAGCAAGCAAAGGATCTGCACTTTGCAGTGTTTGAGAAGTGAACTTAAGTGCTAGGTGCTTCGCATTCAGATACCCTACTTGCTGCCCTCCCAAAGTTGAAGAAAGTCTTGGGTGCAGATCATCCAGATACTCTGATGGCCATATGTGTGCTGGCATCAATCTACCAAGCGCTTGGCCAATTAACAGAGGCATATGAGCTGGCCTTGCATGCATTGGAGACTCAGAGAGCTATTCCAGGGAAAGACCATCTGAAAACACTGACTTCAATAACCTGGGTTTGATATATCGTCAGCTTGGCTGAATCAAAGAAACAGAAGGGCTTGAACTTGTTGTCCTTGAAAAGTGACAGAAAATCTTGGGTGAAGATCATCCTGAGACCCTGGACATCATGAATGATCTGGCCTTGACATACTGCAGTCTCAGCTGATTGATGGACACTGAGCAACTCGGAGTTGTTCTGCTTCAAAAAAAGGCAGAAGATATGTGGTGAAGCTCATGCAGAGACTCTGACAGCAATGAATTCTCTAGCTTTGATCTATTTGGCAGTTGGGCAATTGAAAGAGGCTGCAGATCTTTCTCATGCTGCACTCATCAGGCTATGAAAGATCCTGGGTGAAGAGCGTCCAAGCCTTCCGACCTGCATGAATAACCTGGCACTGATCTGCTCCGAGCTGGGGCAGTTCAAAAAGGCAGGACAACTTCAACTTGTTTGCTTCCAAAAACAGCAGTGAATTCTTGGTGAAGATCATCCAATCACTCTTGTGGCAATGGCAAATCTGGTTGGAAGGTACTGGGAGCAGAACCAGTTAAAGGAGGCCCAGGAACTTGAAGCTGTAGTGCTAGAGAAGCAAAAGGAAATCTTAAGTGAAGAACATTGTCAGACTCTCATCGAAATGAGAGTCAGAACATTGAAAAACACCTCAACAATCAATATCCTTAGATACTCCATACAACTGGCCAACCAGTGGATCAATAATCGAATTGATAAGATAACGTATTATTTTCCTTCAATTAGACAATATAAATTCCAGGTTCAACACGTAATATAATTGCACAGTCAGCACAGTTTGATGGCACAGTCAGCACAGTCAAATGGCACAGTTGGCATAGTCAAATGGCACAGTCGGCACAGTTCGATGGCACAGTCGGCACAGTTCGATTGGCACAGTCGGCACAGTTCGATGGCACAGTTGGCACAGTTCGATGGCACAGTTGGCACAGTTAATAGCCCAGTTGGCACAGTTCGATGGCACAGCTGGCACGGTTCGATGGCACAGTTAGCACAGTTGATAGCCCAGTTGGCACAGTTAAATTGCACAGTTGCACAGTTGAAAAGCACAGCAGACTGTGGAGAAGCTTGATTGGTGTCCGAAAAAGGAAATTGTAGAATAGTATATAAGGAGACCTGAAATTGTAATTAAGGAAGTTTTCCCCCTTCAAAGCTCTCTGCCAGAAAGTGAACTCTACTGTTTTAGACACCCCAAGTACAAGCTAAACTTGTGGGATTGACTACACATTCATTGTGAGCTCAATTCACATCTCAGAACCCTTGATAAATCACGCTGACCTCTAAGAATTCAGAATTACAACGTAACATCACGACTAAGCACAAGCCACAAGAACACTAGCAATATACAAGACGAAGTATTGTAGTGCGTATTATTCCGCCAAGCAACAAGAACATCAGCAATATTCAAGACGAAGTATTGTGGTGCGTATTAATCTGACAAGCAACAAGAACACTAGCAATATACAAGACGAAGTATTGTAGTGCGTATTATTCCACCAAGCCACAAGAACACTAGCAATATACAAGACGAAGTATTGTAGTGCGTATTACCTGAACAACAAGAACACTAGCAATTTACTTGGAGCTTTATTGTAGTGCGTATTATCTCGTAGAATTACAAGAACACTGGCAATATACAAGACGATATATTGAAGTGCGTATTTTCCCATTCTAAATCTGATAACTATCTCACGTTTGACTTGACAGGTGTAGATCAACTGAAGTTAGTTCAGTTTTTACGACACTTCACAACATACTCTCACCCACCTACTTATAATACATAAGTAGCCGGATACTCACACACCTGAAATATCTCAGTAGTTTAACTTGTCAGAAAATACAAACCACTTGGGAAATACTTGGGCGACGATAATCCAGTTTAAATTTTCCATCTACAAAACTTTTTGTAGTTGACATAAGTGGAGCCCACCGTGAGGGGTATTTTCACACAACACAACACTGAACTTTCACGGTTGAGATCCCTGAAGGGGTATATGCACAAATCCCACACCAGAACCCACGTACAAGAAATCAGACAGCAGAAACAGCTTGACGACACCACATTCCATCAATCAGAACCTCAAGAAGTCCTTGTTTCCCACGAACTTAGCTTCCCGACTCATTTAGATTCCCAAGAACCCATATTAGGACAAGGCTACGAATCCCAGTCAGGGTGGAGTCATTCTACAGACCTACCCCTTATAACTAGCTCACCAGACGAAATCAATTTGTTTCTTACTGATTCTGAACCAGAGGATCATCAATCCAGCCTTTCATCGTCTTCTGACGAAGCAATACTTGTGATACCAAGAATGACAACCTTAATTAAGACTGTGCTTGACATGCCTATCAGGCACTCTCGAGAAGCTCCAAAAACCTTCAAAGGAAAGTATACAGAGGTAGATGCCTTCTTACGACACTACAACAAGCTTCTACGTAAAAACAATGTCACCGACCCAAAGGATCAATGTGAAATCATCATTGATTATTGTTCCAACAAAGTAGCAGAGTATATTAAATCCGAAGAACATTACATTCAGCCCAATTGGCCACTCCTCCAAGCCGAAATTAGGACCTATTATGATGCTGAGAAAGTAGACCAGCGTTATTTACCTGCAGATTTAAAAGCATTTGCAAAGAAAGGCGCTAGAAAGGCCTGTCATACTATGGGACAATGGAAAACCTATTATCGACAGTACATGGCTATAGCAGGGAATATGGGAAAGAACAAGATGCCTGAAGACCAGATAGCGGGATATTTTTGGTTAGGAATACACCCATCGTTAAGGAAGGAATTCAACACTGCCATTAATAACAAACACCCCAATAGGGATAAGGCTCATGCTCCAGATATGTTATATGTCAAAACTGCAGCTGAGGAATTCTTTAAACGAGATCAATTCCCCGCCACGTTATTAGATGCTCGCGACTTTGGGTATTTTGGTTTACACGCCTCTGATAGTGAAGATTCGACTTCATCTCAAAATTCCTCATCCACAAATTCCTCGGAAGAAGACAGTGAGGAAGAAAGCAACAGTAAATGGAAACGAAAACTTAAGGAAAAGCTGCAGAAGAAGAAACAACTAAAAGCAGAATCAAAGAAATCGAAATCAGGAAAGAAGATCTTAAGTGAACCAGAGGTTACTCGAGATGTTGAAAGAATCACCAAGGTGGATCCAAAGGCGAATGATGCGGAAGAAATTATTGAACGACTCAACACCATGAATATTAGGGACCCCCATTATGGAGCGGTATATTATAAAGCTATAAAAATGGACCCATTAGTGGCCCAATGCATTCACCGCCAGCCTATTCAAGAAAACCCGGGTCCATTCCAACGTCCCATACCTCCCCATATGGACAATGCACCACGACAAAACTGGAATGTTGAAACTAGTAGAATATCATCATTCCCCAATAATATCAACGGGGATAACAATCGAACTTACCCGCCAATCTGTTTTGGATGTGGCAACCCTGAGCATCGAAATTGGCAGTTGCCCAGCAATACAAAACATGACGGAAAAAGGACTTATTCGAAGAAATCCCGAGACTTTAAGGTTCACTCTGCGAGATGGAACATCAATTAGACGGCAAGGATCCGAGACATTGGTCCAAGCTGTGGAACGAATGATTTGCCCGGTAAGTATGTTTTGGTCCCGCGCCCACATTCTCCAAGATGCAGGAACAGCGATGGAAAAACAGGTTTTGGGGTATTATTGGAAGACTAAAGAGAATCATCAAGACAGCGGAAATGAAGATGGAAGTCGAGAAGCTGAAGAGTATGATACAGATAGTGAACAGGAGCCAGATACCCCATTTGAAATAGAGGATACAGATAAGGAATACGAGGAGGAATATCAGTGGGAATCAGAAAATGGGGAGGACAGCGAAGGCTTAACTGAAGAACAAGAGGGATCTGAAGAAGATGAAACAGGTTATCAAGCCTTCCAAGTATGGATGCCGCCTAAACGAAAGAATTCAGAGACCCATCAGGTTTATGAAGCTGAACGAACAATACCTTCCACGAGAACTGCGCAACGTGCGGTATTTGATGGTGTAGTAATGCCCCCGTCAAAACTGCGCACGAAAGGCAAGCAAAATGGGAAGGAGGGAAACGCGTCAAAAGACTCCGAGACAAATTTAGGCAAGGTACCTGTCGCCAAGGTCCCGGACTATGGGAAGGCTGGAAAAATAAAAGGGAAGCCACCGGGTCCGAAACTTAAAGCAAGTATGGACGACGTACCTATCCAACAGCCATATGATGCTAGGAAAATACGCAAAGTTAATACTGATTTCACTAATGATGTAGAAATGACGGATATACACGAGAAATTGACAAAAGGAAAAGAAAATGAAGCGCCTACTGGCTTATCCACGTTACAGCATAAAACGCCTCGGCCTGCGCAGTTAACGACAGGAGAACGACCTATTAAAGTCAAAGCTCCACTACAAGTATCGGATGAAGTACGCCAGGCTTACAATCGCTGCATGGGGGCGATAGTTCAGACAACAGTGGGAGAAATGTGCGGGATATCAAGAGAATTATGCACCGAGGTAGTGGCAAAGATGAAGAATAGACCGGCAAAGGCTGTAATGATGACCCGCGACCGACGGGCAATGGTGGCGCATGTTGCAGAATACCCATGGTTTGAGGAAGATGGGGTGCTCATTAAAGTTGAAATGGAAATCGAGGGGCATGGAGTAGTGGCAGTGATAGATACAGGGTCGCAGTTAGACGTAATTCGAGGAGCAGTAGCTGAGAAAATCCTTTGGAAACCTATAGATCTGAGTCGAACAATTCAGATGAATGATGCGAATGGAGGAGAAAGTACACTGAAGGGACGCGTGGACGGGGTTCGCCTAGACTGCGGGGGAGTAAGGACTGTAGCCAATCTCTATGTAAGTAATGACCGGGTACCTTTTGATTTGCTATTAGGGCGACGATGGCAGCGAAGAAATCTGGTAGGAATTGATGAACGAAGGAACGGGACTTATCTAATGTTTAAAGACCCGATAACTCACAAAGCTAGGCATGAATTAAAGGTACATACTGAAGCCAGCCCAGATAAAGAGGCAGGGAATTTCCGCGCCCTATTGTTCACCATCAATCCCCATAAAAACACACCAGTAACAGACAGCGAGGTGCAACATACTCCGGGCGCAGTCGTGGAGTCGAGGAGTGAAACACAACGGGAGGTCGTCTACGCGCATGTCCAGGATAAGCGGCCTGCAAGGAAGGAAGACCCGAATCTCCGCACCCTGTTGCCCACCACCAATCCCATTAACAATGCACGAGTAACAGAAGGCCATGTGCGACTAACTCCGAGCGCAGTCGTGGAGTCGGACGATGAAAGACGACAAGAGGAGGGCTACGCGCATGTCCAAGACGAGCAGCCTGAGAGGGAGGAAGATAAGAGCATTACGGAAGTTAAATCGGTGACAGCGGAAGAAAGGGCCGAAGGCCTGGACTTCCCAATTAAGCAACTCAGTCGGGAATCGCGAGCGCTGCGCGTTCAACTTCACTACGCAACCCCGCCGGCCGCAGGCCTTGTTCCTTTATGGATAAATGCCCAGATTCAAGATGAGATTCATCAGACGAGGTATAAAAGAGCTTCCAGTCATGGCTGGCAATCCTCATCACGAACGCACTTATCTTCCACTTTCAACTACACCAGAACTCTCCCTCTCTCCGAAACAACTTTACCCCTCTCTTCTATGACTTACAATGATTCTCGCTATAATTCAGTATCTTCGACGGCTCGCCATAGCGTACCACCAGGATTTGCTCGTTTACCTCCTCACCCCCATGTCTCGATTGGGGCCGATTCTTCTCCTCATATAATCCACCCTCATGCAACCAATGAAATCTCACGTGACCCGGACGAGGATGCGACTTGGCGGTTTCCAGCATTCGCTGTAATCAGCACAGAAGAATCTTGAATGAATAAGGTGGGCAAAACGGCTGCTCATATTGATTCAGATATTCAGACTTTTCAGGTTCAATTTTTAAACCGAGACACATATGGGACAACAGGAGACGTGGACCGTTTAACGCTTGACTCTACCGCCTACCAAGTACTTTACGATGCAGCCGCCGATGTCCGTCAGGCATATGCATCAGATCAAGAGCTGGTCTGTCGGCCGTTCACTATCAGTGCGGCACAGAGCGAATACTTGGGTACGGAAACAGATGAACACGGGCGAGAAAGTATTAATTTTATTGCGCTCAATGCCAACGTTACGGGATATGACACACGGCGGGAAGCGCCATACAGTTTCGTTGGGCATTTAAAGTGCACCCTATATGCGCCACCCGGGGCCGCCGACGTACCTTGGGCACTGGAAGCTCCCTATGTCTCCAGATTAGGATTGCGACGCACCTTGGAAACATTTCACGCCCACCAGCGCCCTTGCTTTGCTTTTCCAATGCATTCGACTAGTCTTCGACCCATTTTGGATTACCTGCAGCCTCGGCATCCGGACGCATCAGGAACATCGACCAATTTATCGAATCACTCCCTACAATCACCAAACATACCGCAGGTCGATTATCGTGTTCCTCCCATTGAGGCAGATACTCACGAGACGGGTCAGGCTATTCACAACAGCGCCATCACGCATGCGCTATGGCAACCCTCCCCCACCTACAAATGGCACTACATTTCGGGCAGCAACCAGCATCCTTACATAGGACCCACATGGGAGTTTATGGGCACGAGTCTCACTGGCGGGCAACGCTGGCGAGAATACTGTCCCACGAACTCATCTATACCCAATCTGGGGTCGGTGGAACATGGGGAGGAACCTGTGCCGTTCAATGGGGAAATTGCAAATGTTCCCGAAGACACAGCCGACACGGATTCAGATGAAGATTATGTCTTAAGGTATCGGCATCTTTATAATCTTCTCGGTCCAATTGGTGACAATTTTTTCAGATCCAGTCGTCCCCCTACTCCTATTTCATCAGCCTCCATAACGGTCCAGATCCCGGACAAGCACGACCGGTATAGTCGCCCGGTTCCACGATTTCTTGTTCCATTACGGGACGGGACTGTACTAGCTTGCCAAGAGCAAGCAGCAGAGTTAGCAAGGACAATCCGGCAAAGTCAACGTGCGCGACGCGGTTATCCTCGACAATATGCAATCCCCCGAGTTCCTTATACTGTGCCTGAGGACCCTGACTGGTCAGAAACCGACTCGAGTAATGGACCAAGCTCTTCAGGTATGAGGCACGACATTTTTCGAAATTTTCAGTCTAACAATGAATGGAATTTAGATTGGGACTCAGACTACGAAGGGTCGGACAATGAAGAAGACGACGAACCCCCATCCCGTCCTTTGGAATCGGGAGATAGTTATTTCCCATCTCGACCTTTATCACCGCGCCGGTATCACCTTGGAAACTATACCATGACAGAGCGCCATGGATGGCCACTAATACGGAAACGATCATCGTCACCCCCTGAGCTTGTCGCCGGATCAGACGAGGACCAATACGACCACGCCTCCACAGAGTCTGTTTGCTCCTCAATGGATGGGAACGACGCCATTAATCAGGCTGGACTTCAATATTCCCTTACACCTCCTCCCGAGCTGAGCATTGCCTCGCATACTTTTGGTCATCCCAACTTAGCGTTGCTAGCAGCAGAACCTCTTTCTCCCTCTTTCACGGCCTCACCCAAACCGAGGGACCTCGGCATATCCTCGTCTTCATCAGTAGCAGTACCTCCCTTATCAACACTATCGCATTTCGCCCAGGCTGCTTTATCTAACGCTGAAACAGCCCTGCATGGGTTTCAGCTAACATTCACGCCGCTCAAAACAACCCCTCTTCAGGAACTAGAAGGTCGGGTTCGTAGCCTGGAGAAAATGTCACCATGCCCATGTTTACCGACACCCGACGCATTCAAGGAAGTGTCTCAGGGAGGGACGGTCAGCGATCGAGATAAGATTGCTCTTCCTAAATCTAATTTCTTTACTTACCAGTTCCCTGTCTTGGACGAAGATGATAAGCGGACGCGAGCTTTGAATCAACTTGCTATACTGTTGGCCGATCAAATGAGGGAACCCAAGGTGTACAGAGCAGAAGTCGAGATTCCTGCGATCAACACCGAGCTTTTAACGGGGTTCAGCAAAGGCATTCCAATTCCTCGTCCTAATCACTCCGTTCCGCCCCGGCCCTTCCAATTTGCGACTCTTGATCCCCGTCCATCGTATACACCCAATCCTTCCCCTACCCTTCTGGACAACACAGTGACATTAAACGACTATGACGACTCACTATATGCTCGCAGCCCCTCGCCCAAGACCCCACTCACGGTGGAAGAACAACAGATGATTCAAGATATTTTCAGTCTGGATTCAGACGAAGACAGCCAGGAAATACAGGACGCGGGTGAGCTAATAGCATATCAGTGTGCGGCGTGGGTGGCTGAACTTGCAGCGCAAGACCTCACTCCCCAGCCTTGCCGACCCATAGGGTGTCGAGCATTCAGCACCAGGGGATCCAACTTGCCTCAGTCCCCGCTTCCCCAACCATACTATCAGTACCAGCAAATAAATGGTCGAGATGGACCTTCGTCCCGGCGACCTGTGCGTCACGGGGATGGAGTAATCTCTTTCGGTCGAGCCCAGAATGGATGGCATGATTATCAAAACGGGAATCCTCCCTGGCCACGAAAAGAACGCGAGCGTAGCGAAGCAATTGGCTATGCTTTGGAATATCCGGATAATGTGGTGTCCCTTACACTTCGACACTTTCGCTCACGGATTTTTCCTAGTCTCCATCAGGCACGACTTCATCACACTGAGCAACGCCTGCTGCTGGAGGAAAGCTATCAGGCACAGACAGGCTCCGTCTTTGACCTTGGCAAATTACCGAAAGACGTATACCCTGAAGGCCGCCGTAATTTTTCCATCACGCGCACTGATGACACATATCGCCAGGAACTGGGGATGGATCATGGGACCGACTCTTTCGCCACTCCACTAGCGGCCCGGATACCCTATCTCTCAAACGTAGGACCTAATTCTATGCGCCCACTACAGGGGCAGTATTCTCACCTGGAGCAGGAGCATAACCGACGGACCCCACCAGCCCCTGTAACACGGTCAGCGACATTTGTGCGACCGGGTACCCCTGTTGAGTGCGACGAGCATCAGTCTGCCAAAAGACGCAAAACCCAAGACGTCCCTTTGCAGCAGCAAGTTCTCAGTGCAGAGACCTTTAAATCCGTAGTAGCGCATTGGCAGCCCCATCTCTTGGTTCTTCGTGGTTTACGTGGCGACATTCTGGCCACAATCCAACGACTGAAAGAGGTAATCGAGTACCTCGGACAGCGCGATCTATTTCGGGAAATCTTCTTCCCTTTTGAAGAACACTTTGCTATCTCCACGATCCAACAGATGTTCGATCTTGAATGCGATAATAATCCGGACGGCCTTTTCAGGCGGAATAATTATCACCTAAACTCCCTTCTCCATGACGCTGAAGCAAATTTTATACAGAGTTGTGTTATACTTTTCCGCCGGACCAACGATTTGCAGCTGGCCTATACCTTGGAGGAACTATTGTTTACCCAATTTCGAGACGACATGGGAATAATGCAACTGCTTCGTGCGGGGTTCTTACATAATGCCGAAGAAGCATCGGGGAATAGGTTCCAACCCAACGCCGGAACATTAAAGGAAAGATTTGAAGAATTTGCCGCCCATTATTCCTTGGAAACGCCTATGGCGATTTAAGGGTGAGAGCACTCTGCCGGAATTAATTGCCATTTCTAATCAGCCCCCCAGAGCTATTGTCTTTACAGCCATAACGCCAGGGCTTTCCGAGACCCTTGCCATGTTACGAAATATGCTCGAGCGCGCCGGCATTACGATTGGCCTCGAATTCTTTAATTGGTTCCCTGCGGACATCTTTTGGGCAGAATTAATGACCATCATGACGACGAGCTCCTACCTTCCAAGTTTAGCATCCCTTAACCCAGCGTGGCTTTCCGAACTTATTCTACTCGGACCATCTCCGTTAATACCTACCCCACACGCATCCCATGAATCACCCAATTGTCTGAACACAGGTTACGAGTGGTACAGCCAGCAGTTGGCGGTATCAGGTGAGCAACTCAAAGGAAGGTGTCAATTATTGGAGCTAATTCAATTGCGAAGGCGACAGGCCTTCTCCGTGTCGTGCGCCCTAAACTACCTTCAACAACGATCACACGAGAAATTTACAAGAAATTTTCTCGATCACTCGGATATTCGTACCCAATCCAGAACAACAGAAATAATGGACGCTGTAATAATTATGACAAGGACAATCATGTATTGCATAGAACGAGATATATACGCACTTGTTCATTGGGCTCAACTTCGGAATTGGAAAGCACAAAATCATTATTGTTCCCCGCGAACAGTATTCTGCGGCTACTTATTTAGCAAGACTCATACGGAAATTTTTCAGAATAAAAATAAAATGACAGAACGAATACAAGACAGAGACAAGACGATGTATTCTCCAGAAATAACTTGGGACTGTGGAAAAATGTCAAGACCAGGAGGATGGGAAGAAGATGACGAGTGGATTTTCTATCCGACTATATTGGATGAAGATAAAACCACACACCATTGTTTCACGGCATATAAACGAGTAGATAAAAAGATAAAACCCGTTCCTACTACGTTTCCCACAGGGGTAGATACGGTGCGATGCATCCCCGAAGATCCCAACTTGACCCTTGAGGCCTTACCTGTCCTCCCTCCAATCTTTGCACCAACATCACGTATAACTCAAGAGCGAATGGAGAGTCTCCATTTAAACATTGATGGATTTTTGTGGCCAGAGGAAGAAAAATTATTTCAGCATGTAATTCGAGTCAACGAGAAGGCATTAGCCTTTGTGGATGAAGAAAGAGGAACCCTCAAAGATTCATACTTTTCACCATATAAAATGGCAACAGTACCACACCGACCTTGGGAATATAAAAACATTCCAATTCCTCCTGGACTACTGGACAAAGTAATTGCAGTGTTGAAATTAAAGATGGACACAGGAGTATACGAGCCATGTCAATCATCCTACAGATCCCGATGGTTCTGCGTCCTCAAGAAAAATGGAAAATTGCGAATTGTCCATGACCTTCAACCCTTAAATAAAATAAAGTCTCAATACGGGACGCTGGAATGCTACCTATCGTGGATGATTTTGTCGAGGGGTTTGCAGGACGACAATGTTATACAGTCTTTGATTTATATTGGGGATTTGATGCAAGGACCATGGAAGCAGGGAGTCGAGATATGACAGCCTTTATGACACCCTTGGGGCTGCTCAGAATTACGGCCATGCCAACCGGATATACCAACTCACCGGCAGAATTTCAGCGTTGCATGACTTTTATTTTAAAAGACGAAATTCCGCACATAGCCAACACATTCATTGATGATGTGCCCATTAAAGGACCTGCCAGTGCTTATTTGAACAAAGAGGGAGAACCAGAACATATTGAAGGAAATCCAGGAATACGGAGGTTTATTTGGGAACATGCTTGTGATGTAAATCGAATCATGCATAAAATGGAATGTGCTGGAGCAACCTTTTCAGGATCAAAAACCCAGATTTGTAGACGTGAAGCAATCATAATTGGGCAGAAATTTTCACCTGACGGACGAATGCCAGATAAAGACAGGGTTGACAAAATTCTGAATTGGCCAGCATTGGAAACCCCACAAGAAGTTCGTCGATTTTTAGGACTATGTGGAACCGTCTGAATCTGGATTAGGAATTACTCCAAACTGGTAAGGCCATTGACCGAGTTATATCGAAAGGGAGTAGAATTCGAGTGGGATGAACGTCGGCAGGAGGCTTTTCAAAATATCAAGGAACTTGTTAGCTCTGCACCGGCATTAAGACCCATAGATTATACTTCAAGCAATACCGTTATCCTTTCAGTGGACTCAAGCCATGAAGCAGCGGGAATGATTTTGTCGCAACTAGATGATGAAGGGAAACGAAGACCCGCTAGGTATGGATCAATTCCCATGTCGGACCGAGAAAGCCGGTATTCCCAGCCAAAGTTAGAACTCTTCGGACTCTACCGAGCGTTAAGACACTGGCGCTTATACATCATTGGGGTACAAAACCTACAAGTTGAGGTAGATGCTCAATATATCACAGGTATGTTGAATTCTCCTGATCTACAACCCAACGCCGCAGTAAATAGATGGGTACAAGGTATATTAATGTTCGATTTCGAACTAGTGCATGTCCCTGGAATACGGTTTGCAGGCCCAGACGCTTTGTCTCGGCGACGACCAGGGGAAGGAGAACCTGTAGAGGAGGATGATGACAGCTGGTTGGATGACATCGCTCTCCTTACCTTAATCCCAGAACATCAAATACCGGCTACACGATGGACACAGCCTGTTCCCCATGAATATCCGGCGACTCAGTTACCCTCCTGTTTTATGACCCGAGCCAGTACTGAAAGATTGTTACTAGATATTCATCATTTCCTAAAAACTCTGGAAACAGCGTATATTGGTGATCTGGCTGCCAAGCGTCGATTTCTTCAACAAGCAACAAAATATTTCATCAATCCTGACAACAAATTCATGTACAAAAGAAATGGAGATCACACACCTTTACGAGTAGTATTTAACCCTGAAAAACGTTTGGACATTCTGACACAAGCCCATGAGGATCTGGGACATCGCAAGCTTGAAGCTACGTATGAGACACTTCGCCGGAGAGTATATTGGCCTCACCTGCGAGCCGATGTACAACATCATGTAAGCTCCTGCCACCAGTGTCAGATTCGAAGTTTAAAGAAGAAGGAAATTCCACTTGATCCAGGTTAATTTCCACCCTAGTGTTGCGCATTAAGACTAATTCTCCTGACTTGTAACTTTCCTTTTGTAGTTTCTTCGCAAATCTTTTCTCGAATTGGGCTTTCGATTTGAATCATGCGGCCTTAAGTGTTGCTGCTGCCCTTTTGATATCCGCTTCATGCTTCTTGAGTTGTCAAGCCCTCAAGGCCAGCAGTTCAACTGTCGTCATTTCTGCACGAAATCCTTCCACCATGAAGGTAGCCTCGGTCAAGTCAAAAGGAAGGATAGGATCCACCGAGTGAAGCAGTTGATAGGGAGAAAAACCCGTCACTTTACTGACTGTTATGCGATCTGCAAACACCACTTCTGCTAGTAAGTCAGGCCACTTATTTAATTGTCCTCAGCATGCCTTTACCAATGCTTCTCGTAGCGTGTAATGCCCTCGTTCTACCACTCCATTGGCGTGTTTGTTGTATGGGGAGATACGGACTTGAGGTACGCCCATTCATGCCATTAGAAGCTCAAACGATTGCGAAACTTCTGCCCCATTGTCAGTAGTGACTTGAAGCGGAATTCCATACCGACAATAAATGTACTTCCAAAAGAAGTTAGACATTGTCTTAGTGTTACACGCCTTCAGTGCTTGGGCCTCGCATGCTCCTGTAAGGTCATCGCGTGCTGCAACAATATACTTGAATCCCTGCGCTTTTGGCATGAACATTACATCAATGTAAATCTTGCTGAAAAGAGTGGCTGGAATGGAGACTGTAAGTGGATCGGAAGACTAAACCACGGTATCTTGGACCCTACAAAGTGGAACGCAAAAAACACGAGGAGGTGCGTATATTTTACACGAACTTGACGGGACACCTTACCCCCAGAATAATGTTGCCGTGTTTCGTCTTCTTCCATATATAACACGAGACCATTGGTTCATGAAGACAGGTTGGTTAGGTGATGACGAAGAAGAAGAGGAAGAATAGACACCGAGAGTCCCCAAAAAGGTGAGACGGAGGAAAGAGCTAATTATACAGAACCGACAAACGTATGCAAAGCCACGTCTTTCCTCGCTACATTCCCATGGGACGACTCCAGTTTTCGATAATCCTAAAGGAACAGCGCCGCCACTACAGAAAGGCCCACCGCTATCCTCATGGGGAATCGGCCAGACATTTTAACAGTCCTACTACCAACCCAATGGTATCCCTAGCACGCCGGATGATTCACCCTGCATCTGCTAGGGCAGTAGAAATGATACCTATAATGCCCACCCAAATTTCTATCCCAACCGCGGAGTCGCCTGTCATATTTGCAAGCACCCTTCCTACGATTCCTACCATCCAGATCGAGGCTCCTCCGGAACCAGCTCATATTCCGCGTCAGCCGCTAATGGATTCAGGAATATCGAATGAGCGCAGCCAACCTTACCTAGCACCCTCCGAATGGGAAGTAGGGCGTGCTTTTGAGCTACCCCAGTCTATGCTGCCGATCACTCGTATTCCACCTAATTCCCCTACGGCCCTTCCTCCTTCGCAACTCTCGAGGGAATCTTCAATCGTCGGGGTTCATGTCTTTTTCGCAGACGTTGTTCAAGGAGATCACTCTTACTTTCCACACTACGCAGTGCTGGGGCCCAATTTCCCAGGATTTGTGTGGCGAAACAGAGTCATACGTCTCACACAGGGCGAAACCGGGATCTTTCGTGTTGCCCGAAACCATGGATCTACCTATGAAAAACCAGGATGCACAGTCATTGAGGTCGAGCGCGAGATGCATGGCTTGGTCATTATTCGCATTCTCTTGGTGGCCAATTACTTGGTTCATTCAGGATTCCAAGAAGAATTGTTCCCCGATCCACGCTACAAGGGAGGGGAAGGAAACTTTCGCCTTCACGATCGCATCACTCTTTTCCGTCCTCTGCCCGAGAACTCGGGGGTTTCGACTCATAATTATCATCTCCTATTGACCCCATCATCGAGCGACATAGGTGACGAGGAGGACAACGAGATCGAGTGAATTCTTGCAACCATAAAAGACCAATAAACGCAGTGTATGTCAAACCCATTCCAACCCATCTTAAAATCGAGATTAACGGACCTTCTGCCAGCAATTCGAAATACACGCTGAATCGACCCAGGGAGTGGGAAAAATTGATGACCAGATACGATCCCAGTTTAGTACATGTACCACTTTACCGCCGTGACCCAGAATCCGTTTCAATGCCGCGATGTCATTTAAAGGTCTGAATTGAAAAAGACAGGTGGCCGCCTGTACAAGCAAGACAGACCATTCCAGAAAACCATCACGTTCTTTATGCTTTTAAACACCGCCTCGCAGTCCTTTCTCTCTCTCATGTCGCCTCCTCCATTTCTTCGCCATGCTCGAATACCAGCACCCTGTGAGCCTCCACAAACCAAATATCAAGCACCACCTATGCCATGTCCCCCCACCACCTTGCGGCTCGAGCCCTTTGGAGGCGTCATTGACTTTCACCATTCATCGGATGCCCGTCTTAACATTATTCCCCGATTTTGTGTGGTGGATCTGCCAACCAATGTGTAGTTGGACCCCGATCTTGTATATTGCTGCGAGGGAGCTCTGTCCATTTACATCAAGCTGGAATCGAATCATGGCCCTCCTTTCGGTCTCCCGGACCTTTGCATCATTCGCGCCAAAGTGTATCGCCAACTCAAGGACGAGCCAGTCATCCTTGTTCTCCCCACCCATAGCGTCAATCTCCCAGAGATGGCTGATTCAAACATAGGATACCGAGGTTCACAGTCTACGGCTTTTGTTGAAACCAATGCGCATTTCTCCCTCGATGTGCCAGCCACTTATCGTGGAGGACAAGTGTGGGGAATCATTCGGAAGGGGCGAGGGATAGAGGATGTGAAAAGGGAGGTCAAACGGCAGCACCAGGCAAATCAAATTGGGAGCAAGCCAACCGCCGACGGGTAAGAATTCTCAAGTCATGGACGATAGCCGAGATTAACTGCATTTAAGGCCTTATTCTGCACTCCCAACCCATCTTGGAAATAGTTCATAGAACGAGTCAGTATCTTTCGAATGCAGGACACCAATAGTCAATACACTTGAAAACGTAGTGAATGATTACGAACACATTTTTCCGGAAGAGGAAATTTAAAAGTCCAAAAAGGGCGAAGGATATTACGAAGCCAGAAACAGATATGTATAAAATTGGACTGACAGAAGAATCACAAAGGGTCAGAGCATAAAAAAGGCTTTCAGACGCAATATACCTTTTCGCTATTCTCTCATGTCGCACCCTACTCAGATGCTTGCCCACCTGCAGAACCCAGACCCACGTTCATGGCCTACAGTGCTCCTCCGCATGAGGACCGTTCCTGAGGAAGACATTACCGACAAAGACTTAGCCCTGGAGGCAGCAGAAGGAGAATCGGAGCACAAGCTGAAGTTAGCTGACAAACGTAAGGTTTCACTATCTCTAGAATTCCCTGTACACCGGAGGTTTTAAAAAAAGTTGAAAAAGCTAGGGACATAGTGCTTATCCCCACCAGACGAGACGAGTACTTCCAGCATCAAGCATATCCTCCATACAGATCAACTGCCATCCGAGGGGGCCTTATATCGAAAGGAACGCGGGTTAATTGCTCTGGAGCAATAACAGGAGAAGGTCGAGTTCAACAAGTCCATTGGATCGACATAAGAAATAATATTGCGGTGGTTGGATGTGGGATTCAAGGGAGTTCTCGTGTCATTTTGATTGACATACCATTTGCATCGATACACTGGGAAATTTCGCCGTTACATGTCCCGATTAACGTCCAAAAACACGAATAGAGGACCTATGTAACGCCAAGTAGAAATCACGCAGAACAGGGAGTTAACAAGACAGGAATACATGCTGCGAAAAAAGACAGATACACGGATTGTAAAAATATAGCTACTTATCAACATCCAGAACGACTTAGACCGACCTTCGATCAAAGTGATCATCATTCTAAAAGAGGGTATCCACCTTAAATGACATACATCAAGAACTTTCGAAGGCCTAGAAAATATTACAGAATGCAGGAAGTGCCGATAAACTGGCATCAACACCAGGGCCCAGTCCGACGTTATTCACCTTGACTTTCTATCTATCGACTTTTTCACTGAGCTCCTTGACTCATTGGCTCCTACATCCATGCCTTCCCGCTTTTCGCAGATTGCGAATGACCAAGAGGTTGAACAACTCCCAGTGCGTCATATCTTATTAATATACAAATCAATCTCGGGCCAACAAGGACTTATAGCAGGAGGTCGAATACATTCGCCATAATATCACCGAGCACATTCACACAGCTGGGGATTTGGAGTTCCAGTTCACTCCTAATGACGATGAAGGAGCAACCGAAACCTCAGCATTTCGCGTCTGCTACACTTTGGCGTATAGTGAATCGAGCCCAGAACTGGGTATTGTCGAGAATAGCCGCTTTGAGGAGCTTCGTCGAGATCCCTCAATTCAAGTGGCACACCCCAGACCTTATACTGTGAAAAACCCGAACAAGTATCGTGCCGCCACTCAGAGTGATACTCAGGAATACATTCACGAACATAACGCATTCCTGAATACCCCTCGTGCTCTCATCACTTTTCGTTCTAACGAATCCTCATCGCACGAGTTTGCCTCGTCCCCAGGGCATCTGGTGATGCTGAGCAAACCCAGTTCGCCTATGTATTCGGGTCAGAAGGTCTATGCGCACGGGTCGCTCACAGGGATCTGGGAGATTTCTGAAGTAAAACTTCATCTCAAAGATGCGGTAATAGTGCAATGGGTGGACGACAAGCATCGAGAGCTTGCTATGGTCGAAATGCCCAAAGGGACGTATAAAGAGCAGTGGCGTTCCCGAGTCAAGAGTCTTGCCCACAAAATCAGTACGCACTTTCACATTTAACAATGGACACCTATAGCTACCCAGGAATTGTGGTCCCTCTTGACATCTCCTACCTGTACATTGTTTTTCTTGAACTAGGAGTATAATGTAGATCAATCAAAGCCGGGATGACATGCAGAAGCTACAGGAAAGAAGGTCAACCGGGGGACGGTTGACATATGTTCCCCGCGGATGTCAGACTCTCATCGAAATGAGAGTCAGAACATTGAAAAACACCTCGACAATCAATATCCTTAGATACTCCATACAACTGGCCAACCAGTGGATCAATAATCGAATTGATAAGATAACGTATTATTTCCCTTCAATTAGACAATATAAATTCCAGGTTCAACATGTAATATAATTGCACAGTCGGCACAGTTTGATGGCACAGTCAGCACAGTCAAATGGCACAGTTGGCATAGTCAAATGGCACAGTCGGCACAGTCAAATGGCACAGTTGGCATAGTCAAATGGCACAGTCGGCACAGTTCGATGGCACAGTCGGCACAGTTCGATGGCACAGTCGGCACAGTTCGATGGCACAGTCGGCACAGTTCGATGGCACAGTCGGCACAGTTCGATGGCACAGTCGGCACAGTTAATAGCCCAGTTGGCACAGTTCGATGGCACAGTTGGCACGGTTCGATGGCACAGTTAGCACAGTTGATAGCCCAGTTGGCACAGTTAAATTGCACAGTTGCACACTTGAAAAGCACAGCGGACTGTGGAGAAGCTTGATTGGTGTCCGAAAAAGGAAATTGTAGAATAGTATATAAGGAGACCTGAAATTGTAATTAAGGAAGTTTTCCCCCTTCAAAGCTCTCTGCCAGAAAGTGAACTCTACTGTTTTAGACACCCCAAGTACAAGCTAAACTTGTGGGATTGACTACACATTCATTGTGAGCTCAATTCACATCTCAGAACCCTTGATAAATCACGCTGACCTCTAAGAATTCAGAATTACAACGTAACATCACGACTAAGCACAAGCCACAAGAACACTAGCAATATACAAGACGAAGTATTGTAGTGCATATTATTCCGCCAAGCAACAAGAACATCAGCAATATTCAAGACGAAGTATTGTGGTGCGTATTAATCTGACAAGCAACAAGAACACTAGCAATATACAAGACGAAGTATTGTAGTGCGTATTATTCCACCAAGCCACAAGAACACTAGCAATATACAAGACGAAGTATTGTAGTGCGTATTACCTGAACAACAAGAACACTAGCAATTTACTTGGAGCTTTATTGTAGTGCGTATTATCTCGTAGAATTACAAGAACACTGGCAATATACAAGACGATATATTGAAGTGCGTATTTTCCCATTCTAAATCTGATAACTATCTCACGTTTGACTTGACAGGTGTAGATCAACTGAAGTTAGTTCAGTTTTTACGACACTTCACAACATACTCTCACCCACCTACTTATAATACATAAGTAGCCGGATACTCACACACCTGAAATATCTCAGTAGTTTAACTTGTCAGAAAATACAAACCACTTGGGAAATACTTGGGCGACGATAATCCAGTTTAAATTTTCCATCTACAAAACTTTTTGTAGTTGACAACATCCAACCACCCTGCTGTCCATGGGCAATTTGCCTTAGTCCTGCCAGAAAAGGGCAGGAAGGATGCAGAGAAGGCTGAATCTGTTGTCTTAGAGAAGCGAAAGAAAATCTTAGGTGAAGATCATCCAGATACTATATTGGCAATGGCAAAATTGGCAGAAAACTATCAGCAGGGCAAGCTGAAGGATGCAGAGAAGGTTGAATCTGTCATCTTAGAGATGCAAAAGAAAATCTTAGGTGAAGATCATCCAGATACTATATTGGCAATGGCAAAGTCAGCAGAAAACTATTGGCAGCAGGGCAAGCTGAAGGAGGCTGAGGAGCTTGGAGTCATGGTGCTCCAGAACAGAAAACAACTCTTTGGAGAAGATAATCCAGCAACCCTGATATCAATGGGGAATCTTGCATTAACCTACCACAAGGGGGGCCAGCCAACCAAATCTGAGAACCTTGGAGTTGTGGTCCTTGAAAAGCAAAAGAAAATCTTGGGTGATGATCATCCAGATCTCGAAGCTCCCTGTAGATTTTATATTGACCCTTGAGCTTGAAAATGAAGGTCAGAATCACAAAGAGAAGGCAGAAGGATGACAGACTCTAGTCCAGCAAGATTTGATTTGTCTATTGGAGTAACTAATTCTGGAGGCCTTGAGAGCTACTGCGACCTTAGTATAGCTTTCTGGGGTCCAGCCCAACTCTGCCTGACATCCCAACTTCTTCTCTTTGAGAAGTACACGGATAAGAATCGCGATCCCAGCAGCTGTCCAATCGGCGTGGGCACCCTTTTTGGACGCGTCAGCATTGTTCTCAGTCTCAGAAGACACGTCATTTTGAGCAGTGGCTTTGGGCATGGTGCCGAGAGAAATGCAGAAGGGCCGTGGAGTATGAAACTGACGCGCTGAGCTTGGAAAGAGATGGAGTAAACAAGGAAAGAAAGTAACGGTAAACAGTGATGTAGAAAGTAACGTAGCAACCGAACGTAAATCATTGATTGTTTCACACAATCACGCCAAGTGACGCCAAGTGATGCCAAGTGCTGCCAAGTGCCGCAAAGTAACGGCAGCCGAATGGAGCCTAAAACATTTTTCACCAGTTTTTTCAGTGAAAAACTTAAAATGTTCAACCAGTGACTTCAATGCTTTGTGCATGCTCGGGCTCGGAGCTGATTCTAGCCCAATTCAAGTTATGAGGCTGGAATACTGTACTATTTCACAGTGTTGGAACTTAAGGGGTTAATAAGGGCAATTTTTGAAGCTAAGGCCTTAAGCTTAATTAAGGCTTAATATTAAGGTCATTTTAAGGGTGAAGTTAAGGCTGCAATTTTTTTTTTCTGCCCTGCATGAAACACAAACAAGACCAGCTACTACTCCTCATAATTGTCCCCTGATCCTGACAATTCAATGTGTTCAGCTGCCAGGACCTCCATCAACAGTGCCTCATGGTTGAACATTCCTGTTACATCCCGGTCACTTCTGACTACAACTGGCATCCAACTGGTCATTACCAGCCACCGGCTTACCGGCAGTTACTCGCCTTTACTGGCCTCACCATACTAACGGGTTTTTACGTGATGAAGGATTACTGAGTATTTCCCGTTTAACCGCCTTCTCAGTTCCTCACCATATGCTTTCCTTTTGTCCTACTATGATTCCATCATATGTGTACTTCTATGTTTTCCACATTATTGTTTAGAAGGACTTCTTTCTACATTTGGTAGTACAATTAGATACATGGTATATAAACCCCTAGCTATTGTCTTGTACTTCAGTTTGATTATAAACATTGCTTTGGAGTTCTCCTTGGCTCTGAGTCGATTCCGGTCTTCCAACCAGCCTTCCGTCACTCCAAACCTTAACCAGCCTTGGTAGTTATACTCGCCCTACCTTCCTGTGGTGTTGTGCATATATCCAGACCACTCTGGCTATTACTGGCATACCAGCACCCTGCTGGTGCTTACCGGTAACATCCTTATCCCCTGGCTCGGTATATAACAATTCCCTGGTGATGCTACAATGAGTCTGACAATTAACAGGTCATGGCGCATCCTCCCCAAAGAGCTTCAACAAGGTAAGAGGAAGCCAATTTTCGCTTTTTTAGCAGGGCATGAGGATGCAGTGTATGGATGAAGAGCAGAAGAAAATATTCTGCAAATATTACATAATGGCCATCATTAATCCTTAATTAAGACTTAAGACTGACGAGGATCGATGTGAAGGGTTAATGTTAAGGGCATCTTAACCCTTAACTTAAGTTAAGGGCTAAGTCTTAAGTCCAACACTGCTATTTCAACTGTAGCTTCAGTCACAGGTCACAATGCCAGCTGAATTGAACCTATTTAATTTTGGTTGCAGGTCATTGGCCTCCAGAATTGTGATTTTAGGCCAAAAAACATAGGCAAATTCCGAAAAATCGCCCAAAAAGGCAATTGAACCAATCAAAACTTGAACCTTAGAGGTCACATGTCACACCTTCTGAACCTAAGGTTGAAATAGTACAGTATACCATTGAATCAGTTAGCTACACTCATTCTCACCAGGAAGGTCCGCAAAAAAATTCGGACTTTCAACCTGAGGGTCCGGGTCGATCTCAGGGTCACAGATGACGATAATACAATGGTAAATGAATTCATATCAATGCACGGTGGTCCTGTATCAGAAAGAGTGTCTGAAAAGTCTGACATAATACAAGAGACTTGGGCTGGCAGTGAATGCACAGAGATAAATGACTTACCTCCAATCAATCCAAGCCTCATCAATCCATTCTTCCTTTGAAAAATCTATCAAACGCGTTGACCGTGTTGAACGATGCGCCCAGATTATTCTGCAGCCCAATTTAAAAGAATGTGTACCTAGAGAATACCAAAGGTATTGTCGGAAAAATCTTTGTTACCTGATCTTCAAACATATGAGAAAATATGGGAATATCAGGCAGCCAGACCGAGGGGTGCCATATTTTTTTTAAGAATGTACCTTTTTTTAAATATCAGGCCATCTCAGACCTGAGCAGCAATATCGGGCCGACGACACAATATTTGGGAATATCAGGCAAAATAAGGTCATTTTGGTTCAAAAGAGAAAACTTCTTCGCCTTCCCTTGAATTCAAGGGAAGGATGTAGTTCATTTCAACTTGATTTGTTAATGAAGGTTAGTAAGTACTTAGGTAGGTAGGTGGTCGGTCAATGGTATTGACATCAACATCTAATATCTATTTCTTATGTCTTTTATAGGCACGCACATATATACGGAAAAAGTTGAGAGGTCGTGACCTGAATTATGCACCTTGCGTGGGCCACCTGGATGCAGCTCCACAGGTGCTCCACAGCCCCTTGAATCTCAAGCGAGAGAAACCCTTGAGTGCAATAAATCGAAAAGTGGCCTCGGAGGCATGTTCAACATGCACGCTCATTATGTCCTGTACAGTTTAGAGCTGAAGAAAATTAAGGGGAGGGGGCAACAATATATGCTTTGGATATGACCTGACCATGCCTGATATTGCCCCTGCGCTAGCGATATCAGGTCATATCAGGCCGTCGGACGGTCTCAGATCTGATATGCCAACAAAGATTTTTCCGACAATACTTGTGTCGATAGTTACGCTGTGCACGCTTCTGCTCATACATGGTAGTTATTTGATCCTGAGACCGAAACGCACCGAAACGACCTCCAGAACTTGAATCCGAGAAAAGCTGAGCGGGCGCCGGGGAACGGAGCTGCCCCAGAGCAAATAAATACCCGAATCCAAGAGCCCGTGAGCAAGAGTACAAGGCATAACCAGGATGATTGTGGTCGGCGGAAACAAGCCGTGCGCCTGGTCCGAGCGCATCATTGATTACACGCACGTGGTAGCAGGCCAAACACTCGCAAACGCGTTTATTGCTCATCTCCTCCTCTATGGTGCGCCGCGCAGACAGCTCCGACGACGAGGACAACGCGAGCCCCAGTCCGACCCCTGCTGCAAGAGTCAAAGCCGAGAAGGTGAACGGGAAGACGAAAGGCAAGGCGCGCGCGAGGGAAGAGGAGATGTCGCCAAAGGGTGCGAAGCGCGCGAGGGCGAATGACGCGGGGGACGCGGTACCGAGAAATGAGGAGGATGAGGAAGAAGAGATGGATGAGTTGGAGGGGGGAGAACGAGGAGCAAGGGAGGGAAGGCGAAGACGCGCCGCCGCCGAAGCGCGTCAAGACCAAGACTTTGCCGCGCGACGCCGATGGGTGCGTGCCACTTTCTTTCTCTCAAAAAAATACTTATCCTTTCCGCAGCTTCATCCCTGGCTCTATCACGCGCATCCAACTCCGCAACTTCGTAACCTACGATTTTGTCGAATTCCGGCCAGGGCCCTACCTCAACATGATCCTCGGGCCCAACGGCACCGGCAAATCCTCCATCGCCTGCGCGATCTGCATCGGGCTGAACTGGCCCCCCAAAATCCTCGGGCGCGCCACTGAATTGCCCGCGTTCGTCAAGATCGGCGCCGAGTCCGGCCACATCGAGATCGAGCTCAAGGGACCGAAGGGGGAGGGCAATCTTGTGATTAGGCGGATGCTGAGTGCGAAGAGCAAGAGCTCGACGTTTACGATTGGGGGAAAGAGCGCGAGCGGGGCGGAGGTGACGGAGAGGGTGGCGAGGCTGAATGTGCAGGTGGGGAATCTGTGTAGTTTTTTGCCGCAGGATAAGGTGCGCGATTCCTTGTCTCCGTTCTCATTTTCTGGATACTTATTCGACCGCAGGTCAGCGCGTTCGCGGCGATGTCGCCCGTCGAGCTCCTGCGCGAGACGGAAAACGCTGCGGGGGACGAGCGCCTCAAGGGCTGGCACGCGACGCTCGTCGAGGCTGGCGCGCAGTTGAAGGAGGTGACCGAGGTGGGTGTCGCTTCCTCCCCCATTATTCCTTCCCTTCCTTCCTCTCTTGCCGCCTTAGTATTTTCTTGCTAACGCGACGACATGACAGAAAATAACTGCCGAAACCGCCACGATGCGCCAGCTACAAGAACGGAACGAGAATATCGAGAGGGACGTGCAGAGATACAGAGAGCGGAAGGAGATTGAGCGGAATGTGAGTCACATCGCGTCGAGTTCCCTCTCCCCATCGTCCTACTCTCCTCCTTATCGCTTCGCCTGTCTCTCGCCGCTCTATCTACTGCATTCCCCTTGTCGCCCTATCCACGCGTCCCTGCCTTCATGACTAACATCGTTCGCAGATTGCCCTCCTAACGGTCCTCATCCCCGTCCAACACTACCGCGAGGCGCGCTCCTCGTGGCTCCGCCTCAAGACGCAGCAGCGCGCGGCCCACGGGCGGGTGAGTCGGCTGCAGGAGAAGATGAAGCCTGCGTGGGCGGTGTTGGCGTGCGTGTTTTCCCGTTCTCTCTCTTTTTTTTATTACTGGGGTTGGGGTGGCGTGCTTCATCTTTGGCTGCGTCGGGGCTGGGCGTCCTCGTTGGCTCCCCCGATGATGCACGAGCACGAGCACGAACGAGGGCGAGTGGAAGGCGCGCGATGGGGCGGACTTGTCTTCTTTCCTTTTGCTGGCGCCCTCGTTGACTCCGCCGATGGTGCACGAGCACGAACGAGGACGAGTGAAAGGCGCGCGATGGGGCGACTTGCCTTCTTTCCTTTTACTGTCTTTTTTCCCGTCGTTTCTCGGCGGACATATTTGCGGGCGGCGGGGGTGTGCGATGCCTGGGTGTCCTTGTCGCCACTTGCGTACGAGTGGCACACAGGCATATAGATGGCGCGAGTCCACGGCGCAATGGGGGCGGTAGCGTCGCGGGGATGGGACTCTTTCTTTCCTCGTTATTATTTTTCTTAAACTGTCTTTTTTTGCGTCGTTTCTCGGCGGATACATTTGCGGGCGCCGGGAGTGTGTGGTCACAGCGATGTGCATCCCTGCGCGTCTTGGTCGCCGCTCGAGTACAAGTGGCACGCGGGCGAGTGGACGGCGCCGTGGGGCGGTAGCGTCGCGGGATGGGATGGGTGCTTTCTTGATTATTTTATATTCTTCGGCGGCGCATCGAGGGTGGGGAGCGCGTTGGGATGTGCGTCCTCGTCGGGGTGGCTCGTCGGAGCCCGGCGCCCTCGTCGCCTTGCGCGCACGAGGACGGTCACCTAGCGTGCGATGGGATAGGTTTCCTTTCTTTTCTTCAAATTTGCGGGCGGCGGGCGGCGTGCGATCACTGCGCAATGTGCATCCCTGCTCGTCCTTGTCACTGCTCGAGTAGTGGCACGCGCGCGAGTAGATGGCGCACGAGTGCACGGCGCGATGGCGGCAGTAGCGTCGCGGAGATGGGAATGGGAGAGACTGCAAGCGTCGTGGGCGGCGGATTGGAATAGACGACATTTGGTGACATCCTCGCCTTCGTACTCTGTCGCTTTAGAGGGCTGAATAGCCAGTCCTGCACGGGTGGATGATAGCCACCGTGTGGTAGATGCATGAGCACGAGCCTGAATACGAGAGAGGCGAGCGAGGGTGGACGGTGCGACTGCAGCTACCTACCTACTTTGCTCGTATAGTCGTATCCGAGCCTGATGCGCGTCTGTACCTCCCTGCTGTTCCCTGTTTTTTTTTCCCATTGTCTTACTCGTCCTGTGTTGCACATCTTACCTGAAACACAACTCTTCGTCGTCGTTATGATGGATGTACAACTACGAGTGCATCGCGTGGATTGTGGACACTTTCGATGTGCATTCTTGTGGCGTCTCGTCTCGCGCACGACATGCGATCCTGCGGTGATGGGGGTGGTCCAGCATATATGCGAACCTGGGGCGTCGGACGATCGTCATCCTCCCTTTCTTGCTCGTCCTTGTCTTTTATCTCTCCTCTATCGGCGCGTCGGTGCCTCCTAGATTCTTTATATCCCCTTTCGTTTCCTTTCCGCTTCGTGCGCGCGGGGCGTGGAGGGTTGCTCGACTGCATGCGCGGGTGTCGGGGTAGATGGTCCGCAGTCTTCGAGATGGCGAGCCTAGTGTCGGTCGTGGGTGTAGCACCTCGTCGCTGTGGGCGTGCGTTGGGTGACACCGACCGCCCATCGTCATCGTACCTTTGCACGTCGTTCTCGTCCTTGCGACTCTCCGTTTCCGCGTCCTCCCTTCTCTCTCCCCCTTCTCGTTCTCTTCTCGCCCTGTTCAAACACTGACTCATTTTCTTTTCTTGCCAAAACAGGAAATTCGAGAACCAAGCCGCCGAACTCCACGCCGATCGCGAGGCGTGCAAGAAGAACCTGCGCGCGGCGCTCCAGAAGGTGGAGAAGAAGACGCAAGCGAGCGAGGCGTTGGTGCGTTTCGTCTTTTTCCCTTCTTGTCGCCTACACGTAGTTCCTCCTCTGCCGTCATCTACCGCTCATCCAATCCCCCGCCCCCGTCCTCTGTCGCTCATCCCATCCTGCTGCTCGCTGACGCTCTCGCAGGAATCCCAATCCGACGAGGTCCAGAACGCGCTCGCGAACCTGAAGAAGAACGAAAAGGCACGCTTAGCGAATATCAAGAACGCGGAGGCGGAGATTGTCAAGCTGAAGGAGGAGCTGGAAACTGAGGTACGCGTCATGGCTCTCTCGTCTGTCGTCTGTCTCCACGAAGAAACGCACTTACATTTGAATTCCCCGCAGGTCAAGGTCGAAAATGAGGCCGAAGTGCGCGAGGAGAGGAAGCGCCTGGTGGCCGAGTTCAATGGGTCGTCGCATGCGGCAGACAAGCACGCGAACGACCAGAAACGGCATGCGCTGGAGCAGCGGAAGCGCAGGAATGAGCGGGACGAGGCGGAGGGGAGGAATCAGTACGTCTTTCCTTCCATACATCTTCCCTTCCTCTACCTTCTCCTCCCCGCACTTGCTCGCAAGCACTGACGATGCGATGAACAGGCTGCGAGACCTCGACTCCACGGAGGCGCGCAAGCTGGGAAACCTCACGCAGTGGAATCGGGACTGTGGGGACGCGGTACGCTGGCTCAGGGACAACAAGGGGAGGTTCAAGATGACCGTCTTCGAGCCTCCCGCGCTCTCCGTGACCGTGCCCGACCATGGCTTTGCCAATGCCGTGGAGAACTGCTTCAATAGTGCACAGATGCAGGTGCGTCTTCCGCCTTTCTATCTTCAAGGAGATAACTGACGCGACGGTCTTGCAGATGTTTGTCTGCCAATGCAAAGAAGACTACGACATGCTGAACAGCTGCATCAACGACAACCAGGGTCTGGGGCGCAAGGCGCGGGTACCGACGTGGTACCGCCCGGGCAGCGAGGACGACCTGGCGCCCCCACCGATGCCGCCCGATGAGCTTGCGCAACGCGAGTTCGACGGCTATGCGATCGACTATGTGGAGTGCCCCGAGGGGCTCAAGTGGTACTTGAAGAGGGAGCTCAATATGCATCGGACGGTGCGTCCCTTCGCGTCTTCCCCTGTTCCTACAGTGGGCCTTATATTTTGTTGTTGCAGGCGATTTCCCGTCGGGGTGTGCCAAACCTTCAAGGCGCGATCGACGCGGTGGGGCGCCCGGGGCCGAATGGGCGCTCGGTGAACACGACGTTCATCGATAGGGAGACGGTGCACCAGGTGTCAAGGTCGAAGTACGGCCAGCGCAAACTCATGACCTCTGCCACGTTGCTCCCGAGGGCAAGGAATTTTGGCGGGAATGCGCAGGGTATGTCTACTCTAACCAATATTATTGTACATACTGGCTCACGAGGCCTGCAGTGAACCCCGCCGAGAAGAAACGGATCGACGATATCCTGCAGCGGTGCAAGCAGGAGGCGGCAGAGATTCACGATGAGGAGCGCGAGATTGGGATGGAAGCGAAGCGGCTCGATAAAGTCGAGGCCGAGCATAAGTCGGTGCTGGTGAGTCTTTCTCTCTTTTTTGTACTATACCGGGTCTGATGACGACGTGCTTGTAGGCCCAAATCGACAAGCGCATCAACGCGATTAAGGCTGAGGCGAGCAGGAAGGAGAGGATTCAGCGCAAGCTCAGTGCGTACATTTCTTTGTTTTGAGTTCTTCGTTCGCTGACGCGTCGTGGTAGAAACGGTGGAGCAGACGCTCGCTGCGGCGCTCAAGAAGGGTAATGCGGCGGAGGAGGGCGCGAGGCTGCGCGCGCAGATCATGACCATCGCGAAGAAGCGCGTCAAACTTGTCGCAGAGGCCGTCGTACGTCGTCACCCCAGCTCTCCTAGACGTGGCTGACGTGTTTGTTCTGCAGGAACTCTCGCGCGACGTGATCACGGAGCAGCAGAAGGCGACGACGCTCGGGCTGCAATACCTCCAGATTGGCGCGAAGAAGGCCGCGCTGAAGGAACTTTGCGACAAGAAGGATGCCAAATACCAGACCGCTTTGGCGGAATTCAATAAGAGTGCGTCCCTCCCCCCTTGTCCGTCAGGCCTGAGCCGAAAACGAACCACACAGTCGACGCGGCGTTCCTCAAATCCAAGGCCGAGACGAAAGAGCTTATGCAGCGGAGCCAGGAGATGCTCGCCGAGCTGCCTGAAGAGTTGCGCGAAGAGTACCAGGAGCAAGAACAAGCTCGTACGGCGTACGACAAGGCCGTCCAGGAGGCGGAGAAGAACGGGGAGGATCCGCCCGTGCCTGCGGACAATGTGGATATGCGGACGATGGAGGAACTGCAGGCGGAGCTGGAGAAGCAGGAGGCGAATCTAGAGATGAATACGAATACGAATCCAGGAGTGGTGGAGCAGTATGAGAAGCGGAAGCGGGATGTGGGTGTTTCCTTGTGCTTTGTGGAGGATGAGAGATCGCTGACCTTCATTGCAGATCGAGCAGCTTGAGAAGACAATCGAGGGCAGACAGCGCCAGGCGAATAAGATTGAGAGGAACATTAAGAACGCAAAGGTACGTCGCTAGGCTACTTCGCGCTGCTTCTTGATCGCATACCTTTTCCAGGATAACTGGGAGCCTGCGCTGCAGGCGCTTGTCACGAGCATCGGGAAGAAGTTCTCCGCCGCCTTTGACCGTACGTCTCTCCTGCATTGTCCGGTGATCTGCTAACCCGTAGTCTCGTCGTAGGCATCGGGTGTGCGGGTGAGATCCGTATCCGGGAAGACGAGTCATTCGACAAGTGGGCCATTGACATCCTTGTCAAGTTCCGTGACACCGAGAAGCTCCAGCTGCTCACCAGCCAGCGGCAGTCCGGCGGGGTATGCTTCTCTCCCCTTTTCTTCAACGGATATTGTGCTGACACTACATCTCCCTTCCCTTTTGCAGGAACGCTCCCTCACGACGATCCTCTACCTGATGAGTCTCACGGAGGAGGCGCGCGCGCCTTTCTCCCTCGTCGACGAGATCAATCAGGGGATGGACCAGCGCGCGGAGCGGATGGTGCACAATTCGATGGTAGAGGTAACATGCAAGAAGGATAGTGCGCAGGTAAGCCTTGCCGCTCAAAGCTGTATCCTCCGCGCTAATGGAGCACAAAAAAGTACTTCCTAATCACCCCGAAGCTGCTCCCCGACCTCGAATACCACGAGCGCATGAAGGTGCTCTGCGTGAACAATGGGGAGTGGCTGCCCGACGAGTCAGGCTTGGGGAACATGATGAGCATGATCGATGGCTTCGTCGCGAAGAATCCGGGTCGTAACTAGTCGTAGTCGGCGTGGCGACGCCTGTTCTGCACTTACATCTCCCCTTTTTGGCTGCGCTTGAGCAAGTAGACACCTTACACGATACCTTACGCCATTTCTAACCGCACATACATACGCCAGCTGGTCTCGTTGGGCCTTACTTCTATTGTACGTCTGTTCTGTAGTCACTTGTAGCAGCAAAGTTTTTCATTCCTACTCTACCCGTGCCCCCGTGTCCGAGTGTATTTCCTCGTTGATTGGGAGATCATCGATCCTCCGAGACCAATGAATGTTGATTCGAATTCATAGTCCGCCAGATGTTTCAAGAAATTGATACAGAGCTATCTCTCCGCGACGCTGGTATTTTCCTCTCCTCTTCTTGTCAGATTCCGTGTTCGCATCCACGGGCCAGCCAACCGGCGTCTGGCCAGACCCCCGCAAAGACGCCGTGTTAGTTTATTCGGCGAATTTAAATGACAACGAGGCGAGAGCAAGGCTTGACTGAGCACTTTCCAATTAACGGGCGATGTTGGGGGACCTGATAGCTCAGGGGTTTTCAGCGGTTAACGGCGCTAACTTGTACCTTATTTAGTAGGCAATGAAGCAAGTGATCTAAATTCATTCAGCAGAGAAATTTTGTCTCTTGTGCCAAGATCAGCTTAGTGGACACAAGTCGCCTGCTGCAGTTGATAGAAAAAATAGCAGGATGCCTTGATACTGTTTCCAACGCCGTTTTACACCCAGATTTTACAGTATGGGGGCCAGCGAAGGTGAATACGCTTGTTTCCAATTAATTGAAGGCATGGATGGTTCGCAAAGACTATTGCACCAATTATTCACAAGAAAAATCGAGGTGGATATTTGCGCTTGTTTTGTCCTCATTTCTATACGTGAAATGGTCACGTGATCCTCACCTTCACTCAAACCACAATGACTACCAAGTGCAGAAAATCCGTGAGCCAGAAAGTTCACCAAATCACGTGAACCTTGCGTGAACCCGTGAACTTGGTGAACTGCTAGCATAGCTTGTCGGTTCACGGGCCGCTTGACATGACAATATCGGAGTCTATACACGAAATTTATTGCAAGATTGAGTACGGTAACAAGCTACTAGATTGGCCGCTTGGCGGCTGGCACGAGCATGTACGGTGAAACGAGCTGCATCGAGAACATCGACTTCGACAGCCGACGACAGCCGAGTCAAGTCGAGACGAAGACAAGCGATGATGGTGAGGGAAAGGACATCGGTGGTGCGAGTTCAGGCCCATAGGCAAGGTTCGGGAGAAGCGGGGACTAGCGGGGAGCGGGGCGTCTGAGTCAGACTTGCGCGTCGTCGGGCGTGACCAGTGACGATGCACGGTCTGCAGAGTGCTTCTAGCATGGCGCTCACTGGCCGAAGCTTTGTGGACGTCTGCCAATCTATATTGAAGAGTTTGACGCTAGGCGGGCGCTTGCAGGGCGTTGGACGGCGGCGGCGAGTTGGTGGCAGGAGACAGGAGCAATCAACTGGGACAAACAAAGCTACCGCCCCCGATCGGCCAGAATAAGCCGAGAGTTCACGAGAGCTCACCGGTGAACTGTGGTGAACTGTTCACGGCGGTGAATTTTTTCATATACGTATGTTCTCACCAAGTGTTCCATCCTTTTTCTCAGCCAGATCATCGGGTGGATACAAGTTGGATGGCCGACAGCCGACGGCTCAATCTGCGCCTTACCGTGACCAAGTCTATCTGGGTTCTATTTTGCTCCTCCTGCCTCCGAGTGCCGCCCGCATACAATTATAGCCCAAATTTCGCATCTATAGGGATCGGCATCCAGACTTCACTTGGCCTTCGCGTTATTCTTGACTACCATTCCTTAGTCAAAGCGTATAAAAGGATGCACTTGATTTCGTTGCAACTCACTGTCCCGAAAAGAATTTGGCCGGTCCATATTTCGACACAGGCTGGTTCCTGTAGACATCTCTCACATTCCTTAGCTGGTCCAAGTCCTGCTCTTCCCTTCCGACTCTTCTCTTCCCACTACCCCTAGCTCAGCCCAACTCCAACGTCCAACTTTATCTCTGCGCAATTATAATCATGCGCGTCTCAACATTCTCTCGTTTGCTTCTCCTGTTGGCGGCTACTGGGATCAAATTGGGAGAAGCCAGACCTTTTCTCCAGGACTTGGGCTCGACAAATATGACGACAGCCACTGATACTGCCGACTTCCCAACGCCCGCTCCAGATCCAACTGGACTCGACAGCACAACTTCCTCCGACGATCCCTCCTCCGCTGATATAGCTCTCGGCGATCCCGACGACTCTAGCACGTACATTCCCGATCCCTCCACGACGGCGCTTGACCCAGCTTCCACACCGGTGATTGACAATGATAATGACAACGGGACGCAAAAATCAAACAAGACGATGGATGCACCGTACTTTGTTACGTACGATATCGACAACGATCCTGCCTCGCAGGGTCCGCCACCGGTCGAAAAACTAACAGTTAGTCTACTTTCCTGCTCCATATACCTTGTCTAAATTTTTGATTTCTGTTCTCTCAGGGTTTCAATGTCGTGTACGTTTTTTTTTCTCCCATCCTTTCTCTCACCAACCCAATTTAATTCCTACTTCCCTCCGCGCGCGCTGGTCTCAAGGCGGCGTATGCCCAGGCGGGGATCAAACTGTTCGTCTCCGTCGGCGGGGAGACTGAGCATCCCAACACGGATGGGCTCGACGCGAAGGATACTGCATCGACGATCACAAAGTAGGTTAAAGACTATGGTGTGGATGGGGTTGATGTCGATTAATATGAAGTCAGCTGTCCCTCCTTTTCTCGATTCTGAGTCTAGTGCAGTATGAATTGGCGATTTTTTAGGACATGGACGCCATGACGAAGGGAACCATCGAACAATGGGTGATTGACTTTGCGACACAGCTGCATGCAGAGTTGAACGGCGATTATTTGATCTCGCATGCACGTAAGATCGTCATTCCTCGATTTCCATTAGCCAGTTAACCGATATTGGAATTGCAGCGGTCGCCGCATGGCAGGTTCTTCGCCGCTGTGAGGGAATGATTCAAGAAGAAATAATAGGTTTTCTGCCCCGCGTTCCGATATGCCCGGCGGCGGGTATCGCACCATCCATAACGCCGTGGGGGACATGATCAACTGGGTATGTCCTTCTGCGTTGATGCACTATTCATTCTGACCGACAACTCACAGTATAACGTCCAGGTAAACCCTGAACCACTCAGCTTTCGCTCATCTGCCCGTACTAACTCCGTCCTTGCGCTGCCTCAGTTCTACAGCTGTAAGTCTTCCCTCACCATCCCCATCTGTCTAACCAACGATTTACCCCCCATCCCAATCCCAGGCGAAGACACCACCTGCGAAAACCTCCTCGACCAATCCGAGTCCTACCTCTCGCAGAGCTCTCTCTTTGAGATCAGCGCTGACGCGCAGGTCCCGCTATAGAAGATCGTCATCGGCAAGCCCGCGGCTGAGGCGGATGCGCGTTCGGGCTATATGGATACAGACATGTTGGGGACTTGTGTGCAGCAGGCGGCGCAGCAAAATTGGAGCGCGTGGCTGTCTTCACGGTCTGCTAAAGTTGTTGACCTGAATTCTGACTTGATTTGCAGCGGGAGGGATCATGTTTTGGAAGGTAGACCCACTGCTTTTCAGTATTTTGAAAAGAATCCTTACATGTCGCTCTATGTCCTCAGTACACGGACGACGCCTCGGCGTTCATGCAGCACATGCGCGCTGCCACGACTTACGCGACGCGTTTGTTTGGCGCAGCGTCCTGCACGTGCTCATTCTTGCTTTCCTCCCACCATCAGGACAGTCACCTCTAATCGATCTAATCACCAATTGAACTCTGTTCCAAAGTTCTGCGTTGCAAAGTCTCAACATCCTCAAGCCCGCGCGCGTCTCACCCACCACGATTGCCGCTTTGCTGCCCTGAAGAGAGCTCGCTAGAAGCTCAAGTTTACTCACTTGATCAAGCCTTATTATTGAACTTGAAGACCCACAATCAACATCTTTGTTGATAGTTCTCCCAGCAATCGGACGTGAAACAGCCTAGGTATCTAAAAGGTATCCGCATCATGCCATGCCGCGATGAACTATTCTAATTCGTGATATCATCTTTATTAATCAAGGTTTCCCTTGGCCGGTCCGAAGGATGAGGCTATTGAAAGGCTAGAACCCGTCTACTCGGACCCACGGCCTTTCTGGTGTTCCAACAATTTCCTGCTCGTTGTTTAGTCTGTGGCGCGGTGCGGAACCCGGGTACCGATACCCTCTTCTACCTTTTGAAAATGAACGCAGGAACGGAGGTATCAACTCAACTTACACAGCGGCGATCGGTTTCGAAGCATCAAGGATCCTTTCCCGTCTGTCACGAAATGCCTCGCACACCGCTTCTTGCCAGCGACCTCGACGACTGACGGCGAGCAGACATGAACCACCCATACAGCGGACCAGCAAGCTACATCTACGCGAACGAGGTCTCTCCTGTTAGCCGACAACTCTCACGACTGTGCTGAATACTGTTCTAGCACCCCTACACGCCCGTGGATCCCCGCTCCAAAGATCCGTACAGAAAATTGCCTAGTTTTTTACCGGTGAGTCACCCGCATACACTCTATGCGAGTAGTAACACTGTGCGTCAATCTTCACAGAGCCCCTCCTCGATCACGTCCAGCCCGAGCCCCCGCAGATCGCACGACTCGGGTTGGTCGACGGAGGGGACCTACACGCGCACACAGCGCCCCAAGCACGATGCCGGCGACTCTCCGGGAAAGATGGTGCCAATGCGGCGTGGGTTCTCGCAATCCGTCGCCCCACGGATTCCCCTCCGCACGCCCATATCGCACCCGTACCAGCAACGGAACGCATCCGTGTCCGTCTCCTGGTTCGAGGACCCCACGGAGGAAACGGAAGTACACCTCCATCCGCAGACGCGCTCGACCTCGCTACCTGGGCATAGTCGAACCCAAGCCCCGACCGCGAAAGTCACCCCGTCGACATACATCCACCCGACGTCACGCTCAACCTCGCTGCCCGGCCACAGTCGATCCCAAGCGCCTAAAACCCAAATGAGGATGACGCCGTACGCGCTTGACGGCGACCCGCTCAGCCTCCGCCGGTCCGCCTTTGTGCCGCTCGAGCGTGCAGAGGCAGAGGTTCAGCCATCGTCGTGGCGGACAAGGTTCCAGGTGCGTTCAAGGGTGCGTCACGCTTTCTCTCACCGACCGTGCCTCTGATGTCAGCTTGCTTTGGAGCAGAGGCGTATTCGGCGCGCGATAAGACGGCTTAGACGCCTGATGTGCGTGTCGTTGTCATTCATATACCTACATTCTTCTTGATTGTGGTCATGTTGTGCAAGTTCTAATTTTATTTTATTCGCAGGCGGTTCAAGTCATAGGACTGTTGGCTGTGGCCCGAAGGATCTGTTGTCGTACCCTCCCTCGTATTTATTGTGTTGCGAATCAACGCTGTATGCTCAATTCAATATCGGTTTGTACTGGACTGAGCTTTTGGCATCTGACGCTATCGCGCAAGCGCCGGGGACCTTCGTACCTTCATCCTCTATCCCTATCCCCAACTTGGAATAATCTGCGAATTGAATCAAGCGTCTCTTTCTCAAATCGATCCAATGTCAAAGTTATTTTGTGGCGTGGCGTCTTTCCAGTCGGAACGGCGAGATCGTGAGTGCAATCTCGCAATGCTTTGGGCTCGGATATTTTAATTCCTTCCGTTGGGACGTGTTGTCTTGTGCTTGGATTCTTCTTCATTGTGGTTCGTCTGAACAATAGAAGTCTTAGTTTCTTAATATGGTATCTCATGGTTCAAGCACAGCGTCGGCACGCCTGTTTGCCACCCGCAAATCTAAGCTCTTGTCCTCCACCACCACTCACATGCATCCTGAAATCAATCCCTCCAAGCTGTCCACACTTCGTCCTCTGGCTCTTCGTGTATGTGGTTTACAGCGCGATTCTGGCATTCGTCCTGACAATTATTATTATTCCCATACAGCAAGCGGCACAGATTGTCGCAGACAGTTCGGCGCCTGCTGAAGCCGTATCTGGCGCCTTTTGCAGACTTCTGTCGCTATGGCGCCGGGATCCCAACCCTCGACAGGCCGCACGCAACCTACTCCCCGTCATATACGCACTTCTAGATCCAGGACGGCTACCTGATCCTGATGCAGCCACGGAATCCGTCGTCCATCTCCGCCTTGTCGGTGTTGCTGGTGCGATGAGCCTCTTATCCTGCTCGGAAGCCCCCTCCGCCGTGATTGGGGCCCCGGGCTTGGGCCTGGGTGCAATTCATAGAAGCAATCGATTGCGCCCCCGAAGACTCCGATTAAGCCGTCACCAACTCCTTGCATATCTGCAACCATGGCTGAAGTACCCAGCTACTGCGGAGCTCACCTATGCCACCGCTGATGTGCGCGTCTTCGCAGTCCATGGATGGGTTAGCCTCGTGTCCCACTGCGAGCTAGACGACCGAGCAATACTAGGGCCTGCATGCCAAGGAACGATGGGCGTGCTACACAAGATTTTGGGCGACTGCCACCGCTTTCCGCATCACCTGCAAGAGCTCGTCGAGGGTGCGGGTGGCATAGATAACCTGGCTAGCCTCACTGTCAGATACGTTGCTCTACTTGTTCGGAGTCTGACTGGCTCTGACGAGGAAAGCTTGCTTCGCTCCCTTTTCGTCGTCCACCAATTCAGCGTCAACGCTGGTAGCAATGGGGGATTAACACCTTTCTGGAGGAGTCTGGAGTCTGCTGGACTTTGCAGAATTCTGACCTACACATTGATTGTACTCGCTGGCTACAGATCCACCTCGGCAGTGCAGGCTGTGGTCGCTATGAGCGTGCAACTCCTTATCTTCATCATCCAGACCACCGAACGGCTCGTAGAGGCGCTTCACGCTGACCTCCTACGGGCTATCATCATGTGCAGCGCTTCGCACGGCCAGAGTGGAGTCGCTGCTGCCGCCCTTGAGCAGCTTCTACGTACAAGGCTCATTGGTGCAACGCTCTACTATCCATTCCTCATCGCATTGGCGTCCACTCTCCCGAAGGCGCTGGCTATTGAGAACACGAGCGGTTTCATGAATTCGCCATGTTGGGAGATCTGGAAATTTTTTATCGTCCTTGCCAAGGAACGCCTTCAGTCCATAGAGCAGTTCGAATCGAAATTTCGGCGGACAGGAGCATGCGACAACTTTGAGGTGAGCTCTCATTGCAATTTCGGAACTGATTACTTACTTATCCTGTACTCATAGTGCGATATATTAGTTGCAAGAAGAACGGACCTTCGGTGCTGCGGCGCATGCCGCGTTTTCTACTACTGCTCCGTAGAGTGTCAAACGAGATCTTGGGGAACGCACGGACATCGTATAGTATGTGCCCGCGCCCAAGAAAACCCATTCGGCCAGTCATTCCCAACGGACTACCATAATATATTGATTGGTTCATCCCCCATTCAGCCTACGGACTCGGGGATCGGGCAAACCGCTTTTACTTCTTCGCAATACTGCGCGACTATCAGACGCGCAAGTCGACGATTCTCCTTCAGAAGTTGGCGTTCATTCACCGCACTGGTAACGCGAATCTGTGCGTCGTTATGGAGTACATCGAAGGGCGTTGTGCTCCGCGGGTCGCGCCGATGGACGAGTGGCGCCATATTTTCGACAAACATCCGTACTTCGAACACATTTCCATAGGGTGCAATGAGGCGCATGTGATCCGGTTCATCGACGACGTAACCGAATGTTTGGATTTTTGCAAGATTTTGCGATGCGATAGCTCGGCGGTTATCGACAGGCTTACGCGTATCGCGCGCCAGATACCGGCAAAGGCTGACGTCGCGCATTTGGAGAAACTGTACCCCACACTGTATGAGGATGTTCAGGCACTTGCTAGGCTTGAAGTCATTGAGACGTATTGTTGAAGCATTGTAAATTTACTTAACCTTACCCATAGAATTACAATTTTTTCATGATCAACTACAGACCAACAATTTTCGACTAGTAAAGTATCAATGCCGGTACAAATCAGTCCATTCTTTGGCACAACTTCAAAGTCTCGAGCTTCGCGTCGACTAGAGCCGTGTCTGTGACTTGAGAGCACCTCGCCAACAGGACTCTTCCTGATGTCCAGAACTCCCTTGACTTGAGAAATTCCCCACGCGCCGCAAGTATATCTGCGATGCGAATCATGCATGTCCCCTTCCACCGATGCACGTCCATGAATGTGAATCCACCCAGCGCCACAGTGAACAGATTGAGTGCCGTTTGATTGTCGCCATTCGAAAGGAAAATCTCCCCAAAGCACTTTATGGCCTTCATCATCGCTAGGCTATCCTTGCTTTTGAGAGCGGAGCCAAGATACACGTTTGCCCAATGTGCCGTGGTATATTGATCATTTAAACCGTGAGAAAGATCGGCAAGCCTTTCCAAGCAGAAGGTAGCACCTTCCTCCAGTTTCCCTCGAGCCGCGGCGTAGCATTCCTCCAGAAGCAGTCTCGCTGCGACGGGCTGCCCGGTACGGAGATAAAGATCTGCATGCGCCATATCACAATAAAGTCTACCAGTCGGATAGGCAAAGGTGGTGTTGAAATGCTGGCGGGAGATATCGAGATGTTTGTTCACCAGTTCTGGGCTGGCTTCGGTAGCGATATAAATTAATGCGAGATTCAGATGGGAGAGAACTGTGTTAATGGTGGGAGGCTGGCCCGGAGGAATGCTGTTAATTGTGGTTTCATGGATATGGCGAGCCTCCTTATATTCTGTCTTCAGAAGATGTATCTCTGCCTCCTGCTGCTGGACAAAGATATCGAGGGTGCCTCCTTGCAAGCCACTACTTTCCAGTAGAGTACGGGACCTGTTGCAAAGATCTGCAGCGTATCGAAAGTCGCTAAGCGCCATCCAGCATTTGGCTTCAATGCACAGGGCATACGCCTGGCCAGCAATATTTCCAAGGATCTCGGCATACCCTTGTGCCTGACGTGCATACTTTTGTGCCTCGATATGGTTCCCCGTTTTTGACAAAATGAGAGAGGTACTGGTTAGAGCTTTTCGGCCAACCAAACTTGGACGTTGAACACCGTCTGCAAGTGCTAACGCGACGTGATGAGATTCAAGGGCGCGGCCAATATCGTTGCGTTGCATGCGATAATATATTCCAACGCCGTTGTACCACTTGGCTGTATGAAAGTCAATTTACGGTAAGGGAATGCAATGCCTCATGCGTACCTCGGTCCATTTCTGCCTGATGCTCAAAATATCGAGTTCCCAAGGCGATTTGGGCTTCACCATCCATCACTGGAGCATAGACCGAATGCGCGAGTTTGTGGATGAGATATTCGCCGTAAACAGCATGATTTTGCCAGGCCTGAATATTTTCTGCCACAACGACCATCAGCGGGGAGGATACGCGATTCGTTCGGAAGCAAAAGTCATCGAGGGAGATAACACTGCAAAAAATCTCCGCAGTATCAGGACACTCTGTCCCGAGAGCGTCCTTTAAGATCGTGTTCAAATTGCCGAAGTTATCCGTGATCTGAGAAATAACGCCCGTTGGAAGAAGTTCGTCAAAATTCTTCCAAAGGTCGAGAATTTTTTGGAAGTGCTTCCGGAGAGTATATTTCAACTCTGGAGATGGAGGATGCACAGTTCGAATATGCTCTGCTATGGGCGTCAAGACTCTGAGGCGTCTGTCGTTCCCCGTGTATGCCAATGCCGTGCGTAACAAGGTTGACTTGGCAGCAAGGACATTGGGGATTGGCAGCTCAGCCTGAACCAGATCTGCGTCTGAAATCCCATCTGGCAAGAGTGCTGATAGAAGGCTAAGGAGATCCTGTGCTTCCGGAGTCATGCGCGAACTCGAGAAGGATAACATGATTGAAATATCAAGACTGGATTTCTTATCGCATCCGTCTGATAATAGTCGGGTGCTTTCGATGTCCCATCGTCTAAGTGTGGCCTCACACCCTTCGTAGGCCGCTATATTCGCCATCAAACTAACGGCCAGAGGAAGATTGGAAGTCAATGCCAAAATCTTCTGCATACTCTGCTCGTGATGGTTGCCGTCTGCTATATCGATGAAGGTTTGCAAGGAGGCTGAGTATGGGAGAGGCCGTAGGGGAACCAGGAATGGGTGTGTCCAGGGAACCTTTCCCGGCCGTTCAGCTCCTCTCATTGTGATCTAGAAAATCAATCAGAGGCGGTTACAAATTTCCTCACTTTACTTACAACAATTGCCAGATTTGAGACATCCGCAAGTAGGGAGAGAAAAACCTTCGACCTCAGAGCGAGAAGAGTCAGGTTCCCAGGGTGTTTCGAAATTGTCCAAAATTAATAGCGATTTTGGGCCATCAGAGAGGAAGCGTGTAAGTTTCCGAACAAGATTCGCACTCTTTTCAAGCCCGATGTGGGATGCGATACTTGAAACGAGATCAGAGCATGTTGAAGTTGAATGACACGGCACAAAATAGCGACGCGGAAATTCCTGCACGACTTCTGTGTGATGAAGGACTGCAGCAGCCAGACTAGTTTTTCCCATTCCACCAGGTCCAAGGATCGCGATTCGGGGATATTGCTGCTTCAGCTGATTAACAATGTCCTCCAATTCAGTTTCGCGCCCATGAAATATGTGCGGAGAAGGTGGTAAAAGAGACAGAGATCCAGTACTAATCAGAAGATGAGCGTCATGAAGAACGTGGCCTCTGGCGACAAACCTGTCCCCAAAGCTCCCGACCACCTGTGAATTTATTATTCAGGCTCGCACCACAATAAGGCGGCTTACTGAAGTGGCGGGATCGGAATCTGTGAGCTCTGGATGAGCGGCAAGCAACTCCAGTAGTTCCTTGTGCCTCGTTTCCGCATCTCGATGCATTTCAACCTGACTCTTTACGCTAGAAACGCCTATGTGAACCTGAAGTCACACCTTTGTAAAAATGATTGCCGTGAATTTAAAATATGCTTCAAACACCTTAAATATTTGAAGAGATCCCTCCAGTTCGGTTTTGCATACTTCCAGACGCGAAGAACTATCCGATTGTTTTAAAAGCTGCTTGAACTTACTCATCCCTTGTTGAGACCGCAGAAATGCGTAGAGTTTTTGAAGTTTTCTGTTCCACGTCAATAGACGTTCGAGCGGAAGTGATAGACATACTCGGTAAATTGCGCGATGTCGTGTAACAGTATAGGCGGAAGGACACCATCGGTTTTGGTGGAAGACAAGAACATGATCGAGCAGAATATCTCGTGGATTTGCTCCAAGATTTGGACGCGATGGTCCTTGTTTATTCGCATGGCCTAATCTCCCTCAGCACAGCATTTTTTGAAGCAAAATCAGAACCCACTAACTTCTGCAGAGTTTGCGATGGACTGGGCTAGTGTTGCAGCGACACCGAGAAACGGCACCCGAGCGGAGTCAGCCATGCTTTTTGCACTGGAGGCGGCAATGTTGACATATTGGACGAGATTTTCGAGACGGGTGGATCGAGGATGCATGGAGAGCTCAAGGATTTACGAGACCGCTCCTCCCGCCAGTCATTTAAAGCTGCCTCGGTTAAATTGAACAGTGATTATCAGGCCTGCCCTTTAAATCCATCTCGGTCAAACTTGAACAGTGATGATCATTCCAAGTGTTACGTTGTGGGTTCCGATTGCTGGCCTCATTGCTGTCGATCTGGTCGCAGGAATGGAACGAAAGTTGGGTAATTCAGGCAGGAGCCTCAGCAACCCGTTATCGTTATAAGCCACCGGAGGAAAATAGGGGGCAAAGGAGTTGCATCTAGCAGCCAATTTGAGCGGAAGTTCTGGCAGGATAACGATCAGCATTGAGTTGAGTTCGGAAATAGGTTTGATGTTCAACCGCTGTCAACACTGTTAAAAGGCTTGAAAATGTAGACAGCGGTTGAAATGCGATCTAAAACGCCTAACTGAATGAACAGTTTCTACGTTTTATCACTAACGTTATCCCGCTATGTCAAGCATCATCCCCGCACAGCTATTTTGGCATTTTGCCCTTGTGCTGAGGTCAGTATTGGTGATGTCTCCACGAATTGAGGTGTTATGGAGGGATCACAGTGCAACGCATCGCAGACCAAGAAATTCGGCCTTGTGCAGGAAATGAAACGAATTCAGAGCGTTGAAAAATCTGTAAGAGGGAGAAAAACTTACTCTGTTAACTATTCTTTACTGAGAGAGCTCGAAGTCAAGCTGGGACAGAAATCGCGGATCAACGTGCGTACATTGCGTTAAGCGAGCCACTCACCTTGGATCGATGCAGCCCCCATTCGCGGAGGTCCACGATAGCGCCGTAACCTCAAACGACCGCGTTCCCGGTGGTTTATTCGCAATTTTCGCGTACTGGCATCCGGCTTCAGACTCTAAGAATTCGTCGGTTCAATCATCAATCAACTGGTCAGCCAAAGGAGAGCGGTTGTCAATCTGAGCCTGGACAGCTTTGACTGCTGACGCGGCGGCTTCTTCTTAATATTCGGCCACAAACTGGTCAAGAGGCGCACTCGGTGAGGGCTGGTACAGGGGGAGTAGCGTCTGGGTCTGCGTCACGATCGTCATGCTGTATTGTGGGTCGCCAGCGGCCATCGCCGTTTGTGCAATTAGGCGGAAGATGATGGATGGCCCCGACGAATACTGGTATCGAAACCCCTCGGGACCGGCGGGAGAGAAGAACACGCAGTCTCGCTATGGCCAGCATCGATATACTGTATCTGTCGGAGAAGGCGGTAGAGCGCGTATATCCATCGCGCGCCGGATGAAACCGCCTCAAGAGAACACACGTCAGCGGGTGAGGCTTCAGTGTAGAGGGTAGGATTCTGGGAAACCGCAGCAGTGATTGGTCCGGCCGTCAGAGACCCGACACGATCCACAAAACCGACTCTCAAGGCGAACGGCATGGAAGGCGCACCTCGAGCAATAGTAAACTTTGCGCAACATAATCCCGTGATTTTTTTTTAGCAAACCAGGAACCGGACACCCTCTTGTTCGGCGTGTCGACAATCATCGCAGACGTGGGCCAGACGATAAACCTGGGTGATTTGCTGTTGGGGGTTTTCTTATTCACAAGTCTCTTCGGGATCCCGCCCCAGTCCAGCGCCGTCGACACACTTTTCCCGTCGGAGCTCTTCGCCGCGATTTCCGCTGGCCAGGAGACTCCAATGAGTGACGGAATGGTGTTATACAGGAAAGATGCTGCGCAAAGTTACTTTCGCAAATGGTTCATGAATCATAAATGCCGCCAGTTGGAAAACTTACAAAGAAACTGTCGCGCATTGCCATCCACATTTGCACCTCCGCTGTACGTCCGGCCCTTCCAAGCCGCTCGATTGCCTCTTCCATCCAGCTCGGATGCAAATATGATACATACCCGTTACGTTCTCCGGAACGTATCTTTTCCAGAGAGTAAGAAGTCCTTCGCCGTTGCTGGTTTCTAAAGACGCAAGAGTGATGTCGCAAGTACACATCCTGAAATTAAACACCAGCCTCGGTGAATTCAAGCAAGTGCGCAAAAGTCCCTCAAGCATATGCCCTCCTGAGCCGCGGGCGAGAGTTTCTTCCAGCAAAAAATTGGCTGCGGAGCTCTCGTCGCGGCCAAGATATGCATCTACTCCTGCGTCCGATAGAGGCTGCGGCGCATCTCGTCGCATTCCCGCAACTGCTCCTCCACCGTGACATCAATGGAGAGGAGTTTGGAGCCATAGGACACCAAGATTTCCAGCAATATGCTCGTACCTCGCATATTGCAACCAAGATTTTTAAGTGGCTGACAAACGAGTTGACCACGAGAATCTAAGCCTCAGACGGCGTTGTACTCGACGATACAGTCCCTGATATCTACACTTTTAGCGCGGGGAGATACTGCCTTGGACGCCGAGACATGATTCAGTGGGAAGGGAGATTACGTACGAAAGCGAAATTAAAGAATACGTTGGCACGGAATTGTTTTCGAGGAAAGCGGGAACTTGAGTTAGCCTTGAGGCAATGGGAAGGATTCAGCGGGAGCAATTCGTGTGCCCGGTTGCGCTGTAGCTGATGAGAGTGGCGGACAAGGTCGTTTCGGCACTGGCTGATCAATTGATCAGTGAGCACTCCCACGCTGCCAAGCTCTCCTTCTGCCACCACAACGGTTTTCTCTCTTGGCTGTCTCGCTGTTCAAGAGTGGATCATGGATGCGAAACCTTGTGCCTATGCACCATATTATGCTCTGTCCTCTCTCTTAAACTGCGACTTTTCCCTCGAGTCTCAGCTTGTCCTGTAATCTGAATATGGCGACTCGGCACTGATGGGCATTGGTCACAACTTGATCTCACTATGGTTGGTTTGACATTTGTTTCAAGTCGTACTTCATTGCCAAATACTTGATTTCCTCGAGCTTGTTCCTTCGTTGCCGCAAATGCGCCCATCGCCGTTAGAGTTACTACGGAGTCCATCAAAAGTAGAAAATAGAAAATAAGAAATCCTCTTTGAATAGCCCTCCCCACCAGTCGTCGGTATGGATGGTTACTTCCAGGAACAAAGAAAATGTAGTACAGCGTCTTCCAAAATATTTGGTTCCACTTTCGGCTCCCGTGGGTGAGTGGGTCTTTCTCTCCCTATGATCACACCGTTATTTTTTGGTAACTTCACCAAGGAATGAGTAGGCCGAGTAATCGGATATGCTTTAAGGACACAACCAGGCCTTCTTCTCCAGCTTTCGACTCCCGGTGTCCAAATTAGGACGTAAACAAGAGCTTTCTGCTGGGTTGGCTCCCTTCTCTCGACTAAGATGTCAAGATAGAATCATCGTGCATACATATACCCCCGGAACCTGGCTACCTTGGTTCATCATCTGGAAAAATCTCAAAGACTGCACAAACATTCTTTTGACTGCTGATCTCGGAATGGGTGTTTACCTATAGCGCACTTGCAAACAGAATCCTCCATGGGTTTTGAATATCGGAGGCGGAGTCTGGCGGAGTCGTCTTGTCTTGAAATGTCAAATTCCTGGACTTTTGCGTGTGAGCCATCGACGTCAAGTCAACGGACTGCGCATCTCGCAAACCAAACACGCATGTCAAGACGAGAAATGGGCGGGAAAGAACAAGGATCCCCTGTTTATGCATCAAATGCGTGTTGCGTCTTGCCGGGTTTGTAACGCATAGTTCGTATCTTGAACAAATGCAGATAAAATAGAACGTCAAGTCAGCCTTCTTGGGAACCTCCGTCGAAGTTATTTGGAAATATTTCCAAGTGCAGATAGAAAGATCTTCCCTAGATAAATTTCTCGTTGAAATTGATGTACTTAGAAATGATAGGGAAATGCCGGGAAGTCAGACCAAATTCCGGAGTACACCTCTGTACGATTCTATGATGCGAAAGCCATCAATCAAAAGTGCGACTCTCTTAAAATTGGGCAAGTCCCACTGCCACCAGTCCCACCATTTTGGTATACTCTCTGCGAGTACTCTCAAAGTTGTATTCGGCTCCCCTGGGGCGGCTATACTACTGTAACCAAGCTGTGGCGGTGTCCCTTGCGAGGATCTTTCTGCTCATCTGAGTTCCAACTGAGTTCTGCCTCAAATACTCACACCCTCAGGCTCTAGGCTATTCAATATGTAAGAATACCACTATGCTCGTGCGAATCGGCCAGGGTTGAGCAGTCTCTGAATTGCAAGTCAATGGTGTGAAAGTCGACTGTTACAGTAACGCGGTGGGCGCACATCTTTCAGCCCGTAAATCCCACGACGAATGGGTTGTCGGAGACGGATAGCTCGCCAATGATAGGCCGCATGACATTAAGAATGATTTATGGCAGGCTTGCCGGCCAGTGAAATATGGTATTCAATCATCCACACCGCCAGGTTCCTTTGCTCCCAACCGGGGGTTACTGAAAACATATCTCACTCACCAGATCGGAGGGGCTTGTTCTACCCGACCTAATGGTTCTCCGCTATCATAAGATAGGAACTGCATGGCAGAAATGGGTGTCGGTTCGTAGCCAGCTGTCACACGATGTACGCCTCGGGATTGAAAAAGCGGCGGATTCAATACGGCAATGCTTTCATTCCATGTGTCAGGCCTTGGGAGCCCGGCGTCCGCTTTTATGTATAAATACTCCGCATGCGCAAGACTATCTCCACCGTTGTTGAGTCTGTAATGGCTCCTCCCAGCCCCACTCGCCAGACAGGCTGGTTTAATCCCCGAGGTGCAAAACGCACGGTCCCTATGAAGGTGTTGGTTCTCGGCTACCCTCGGACTGGCACTGCATGTACGTGGCGAAAATAACGGCTGGCATGAAATATCTGATTGAATGGCGATACTAGCCATGCGCGACGCATTAGAGATCCTAGGTTACAACGCCGTCCACCACATGCAGTCCATCTTCGCCAATCCATTGCAGAACGAAATGTGGACAGAGGCCATTGATGCAAAGTTTTTTGGACGCGGAAAACCCTATGGGAAGGAGGAATGGGACCAGCTGCTCGGACACTGCCAGGTACGACTCAAATTTCTTGCCTTTTGAGACAGTGAAAAACGGTGGTTCGTCGCAGGCTGTGACGGACTCGCCTGGTATGATGTTCGCAGAGGAGCTGCTGGCAGCATACCCAGATGCCAAGGTCATTTTAACGAATCGCGATCCAGACAGGTGGTGGAAGTCCTTCACCGAATCCATTGGGGCTGTCGTCAGCAGCACTGGATACCGTCTGGCTGCCTTCCTTGACCCGCAGTCCTTGGGCAAATTCGCTGAACTATCTCAGCTGATTCGGTCCGTTATCCTCGGCCCCGGCGCCACGGAGGACGAGGCAAAACGCCGCTTCACAGCCCATTATGAAAATGTCAGGAAGATTGTTCCAAAGGACAAACTCCTGGAGTTCGAGGTCAAGGAGGGGTGGGGCCCTTTGTGTGCGTTCCTGGGAAAGGATATCCCTGCCACGGACTTCCCCAATACAAACGACAAGCAGATGTTCCTCGCTCAGTTTGAAGGGGCCATCTCCGCAATTTACCGTCGGTTTGCGTTGCAGACTCTCCTACCGTCCTTTCTTCTCACCGGTATATTTTTTGCGGCTTATGCCAGAGGTTCCTGAGCCAAGCAGTAGCGAATAAAATGACACGCCAGTCCCTAGTGTTGCCGCGGTCAGGCTCTGAACTATCGCTGAACCTCTGAACTTTCTTGACCTGAACCGGATTTGGCCGTGAAAATTGAGATGTGCCCTGAAAGGACCGAAATTCTCTTGAGTGAGCCAGTCATTCGGTTTAGCATGCTCTAGCCACACAATGCACAATTTTTCAAAATCTTTCGCCGGCCAGAAACTCGAGCCACTGCTTCCAACGGGATCCGACCGTATTAAACTACCATCCGAGACAGAATTTATTTTGATTTCGACGAATCGAGAACCTTCAATAGGTTTCGATGTCGTTTTCTGCTCAGCAAGGAAGATATAAATGTTAAGGATATTCTCCACAGAAATTTGAGTGATTTCGAGGGGTGTAAAAAAAAGCAAATTCGAACCTGAGCCGAATCTCACTGAACCGCGAACTTTGGTCCTGTCCAAGGTCTAGCAATTTCTCTGAACCGAATCCAAAGTCCAGTTCGGGATTCGGTGCTCGAGATTGCAGTGCGCGACTGCAGGGCGAAGCAGGACCGAGAAACAAGGAGCATGAATTAGATGCAGATGGTACGAGACACACAATGACGGTCGCAGAAACGTAGCTCGTAAACGACGGCACCAAATGGCAGGTTACCAAAAAAGGAAATTTCTGAGCTGCATGGAACCGTAAAGAGAAGCGGAAGAAACAGACAGAAGAGGGTGATTTGGGACGTCGCGGCCCCTGGCGTGGAGAAACAGTGTCAAAAAGCGCGTGAAGCATGTCCCCAGCAAGATCGATCATTGACGACAAGGCTTGGGACGACACACGGTGCAAGGCGGGTACGAGCTCCGGTGGAGTCCACGAGTATGGGGAGGGGAACGCACGCCAGCTGAGCCACCGACCACTCGCAGGTTGAAGGATTATGGCGGAGCATGACTCCGCGACGATCGGCGGTATCACAGAGGTCGCGGACGCTCTTCGAAATCACGATCGGGCGCTGGCTTGCCAGCTTTGGTCCGGGTTCAGGCTAATCCAGCCTTCGCACGGCTCAGCCGACACTCCCAGCGCCCACGGCCGCAGTTAGGAACCGAGCGCAGGTGTCGATGACGGAAGGTGCGGGTGACATGTGAGTGGGTCCCTCCTAGGTGAAGGAGTAGCGGACGTTGATGCTGCGGCCGGAGGTGTAGATGTCGTTCGAGAGCGCGCGCCGATAAAGCCATTCCAGATACAGGGGGCCGTCGCCAATACGATGTAAGCAGGGTAGAGCGGAGAAAGATCCTCCAGAGTAGGCACAGCACGAGCCGGACTCGCGCGCGCCGAAGACGAAGAGCTGGGGGGAATCTATATGTATCGCGAACAAAGGTAGCGGGGGATCGAGTTGGGATTGAGTGACTGAGAGCACGGGCGACGCAGACTGCGATGCGGATGTTATGGCCGCGAAGATAGCGCGCGGATGGGATGGCGGAGAGGCGGTGTGGCCCTGCGCACTGGCGATGGAGTGGTAAAATTCCATACCGGGGCCGAGAGCGTGCATGGCAAGGATGGGAACGATGAAGCCCTCTCCTTCCCTCACGTCCTGTGGCTCACGAACCCCGAGGGCGATCTGCAGAGGATACGACCATGAGCGGGAGGCCTGAGGAAGGAGGAGAGGAGGCGCGCACCGTTTGTAGTAGCCGAAGCGACAGCTGTCGAGGGCACCTACTGCGGCAGCACCGCGACGCCCGACATCGGAATCTACACATGCATGCGCTCCCGCTATGTATCCGTCGGCGTCTCTCCGTTCCCGCCCTCGTCCTCGCGCGAGCCCTCAACCCCAAACTAGTGCCTTCGTCTGCTCCCTGTTACAGATACGCCGCAATAGCGGGAGCGGACGGACGAGCACCCTCCCAATCTGACGTTCACCCTCCGATCCCTTTTGCCTACCAAATTGCAAACGAGCGGCGTACAGATCCCGAGATTCCCCGCAGATCTAGGGTCATTCGAGTACACGGCCGAGGCATCTGCACCCGAAATGAGGAACGAGCGGTGGGGGAGGTTTGTGGTGGGAGGGGTAAGCAAGGCGTGTGTGTGCGAAGCCAATTGAATGGACGCAGAATGCGAAGGGAGAAGACGCGGAGCCAGGTGAGCCGCGGCAGGACTCGGAGCTGAGCAACGCCAGAGCTCATCGCCGCCTCGCCCGAGGAGGGGCGCAGCCGCAGCCAGCCCGACCCGAGTTTTCCTGGCCGCGATGAACGTAGAAGACGCAGAGTGCCCTCTGGAGCCTGTGTCGACTTTGAATGGAGGTGGGATGCGGAAGATCGAACGGACGCCGTGGACGAAACTAGACGGGAGAGAGGTGGTGTCTTGACTTGGTCTGGGCTCTCGGGAGGAAAATATCAAGGATGAGTCAAGTCGGGATTGAATGGCGCTCCGAGACGCTATGGGCATAAGACGAGAGCCCGCCACGACTTTAAAGGCACGTGTGTTGGGTCCGCCATTACTGGGCATTGCGTCGATTTTTCCTCGGCTCTGACTGTCCCCTGCCGTGCGTCCTGCCTCGCCCTACGCCGGCGGCCATATCCAGCCCGTCCTGCGGTAACTACGCTCCGCTCCATATACCGTCCGTGATGCGATCGACGAGAGTAGGGAAGTATGGGGTGACATTCGTGCGCACGCACAGCGGAGTCCGCTTAGAATGGTGGAGGGAAAGGACGCCACCGTCGCGTGCATAGCTTGGCACGCGAATACGCAAGGAGCCATCTGCGCGAGGAGTGGGGTCAAGCCGCGCGAGGACATGCATCGCAGAGTACGGGCGTTGCCTCAGGCCAACCTCAGGCTACAGTCGCCGTCGCATCAGCCATTGATGCTCGGAAATAATGGGCGATTTGGCACTGGAATAGCGCAGATGAAAACCATGTCGAGCAAAAGTTGAGCAAAAGCAAGGTAGAAAGTTGGTCACGACGTGACCGTGACCGATCAGATCATGCTTTGAACGCCCACCTCCTCTGAGTCTGCAGCTGCCCTGCTCTCACTAGGTTCATTCGTTCATTGTCCTTGTTTTATCCCCCAGCCAATCAATTTTTTTGTCCCCCGCGCACTCATCTGAACAGCTTGCTGTGCCTACGATGCTTACTACTAAGATCGCCAAAGGATCGCATGATTCGCATCGAGAGCATCTCCAGTCCGACGACGTGGAACGTCCAACACTCTCATTACCCCCCTCAAGACGATGCATTTGCCCCCTAACTCTAGTGCTGGTACTATAACATCTGTTTCTAGGAGAAAGCATTTCAGCCGGGGACGTACCCGCGTTCTGAATACCTCGACACGCGATCATCACCATTCATCGCTGGAATAAACACCGACAGCGTTCTCATCCGGGCGGATTCCTCGGGGCATGGAACAGTCTTCCAACAATCCGTTAGCGCGGTAATCCAAGGTCTATAAATCGCGTTGGCAAACGGAAGCACCATTGTCGGTGCAATCAGCGGTTTCCAATATATTCCAAGTGCGTGTAATTTGCTACTAGTTAAAGTCATTTTCTCCAAACTGGATCGAAGTTGAATCCGTCGACATGAACGTACAGTTCTCCCTGAACGGCATTTTTGTCATACTCGATGAGATAATTGCGGTCCTGACCATCCTTTGTCTTCATGGGCACAGAATATCGGCTTACACGTCGCAAATCTGGAACAATCGGCCTTGTCTCTCGCAAAAGGATAGGAGGCTGTACAAAACTGCAGCCTTAATTGGGTGCTCGTCCCATCAAATTTCTTTCATAGCGTGACAAAGTTTCATCCTTTCAACAGCTATATAATTTTGAGGTTCAGTTCATGGTACGTACCGCTACTGCGACCACGAATATGCGCAATTATGTTAAGGCTGGCATCTAGATGTGGTACTACGGTGACGTGCAACAGCACCTTCCTCCACGAAATTCCTCCTAGCTATGTCAATCGAGCCCGAGTGCTCGCCGACTTCCAAGATGGAAACGCGTTTCGGACCCCAAGCCGGACGGCAACGGGAACGGTATGTGTCTGATTCACGTCGTTAATTTCGCCCAATTTAATGATATCGAGACTGTTGTTCCAGTGGCCACCCGCGTCATACTTCCCTCGATTTTCTCAGCGCTGACGCGCATTGCGAACTCAACGGATCCTCTCAAGCTCGCCATCAACGGCATTAGTTACAAGTCGTTTATCAGCTTGTTCAATCTCACGGAAGCGGCAAAGGCCAATCTCGAAATAGCTAGCATCGGTGCATCACGTTGAATTTCTTCCTCTGCGTTGATAATGATTGTTTTTTGTTCATTTTTTTCCCAGGGAACTACAACTCCCCAGCTGCCCGGAGCTACGCCACCCTTCACCCGGCGGTGAACCCATCCTGCGGCTTAATTTCAAAAACGGGATGGACGAACACGCGGTCAGGACACTTAGAAAGTTAGGGAAGACGGATGTCCCGCTCTCGGGGTTTGTCACTCGGTTGACGGTATGTTTTTTTTATCAATTACAGCTTTGGAATGGCGCGCGCTAATTCATAGCCTGTCGCGATATATAGCACGGCAGAGTAGTGTGCAGCCTGTAATCAGAAGATGTTGCGGGGCTGTGACAGTGCATGGAGTCGCGGCGCCGTCGAATACGGAGATGCACTTCGAATCCAAGAACGTTGACAAAAGGCTGTATCCGTTCTCTGATGATTTTCTGGAAAGATGACAACCCGGGAACTTATATAACGTCCCATAACGCTCCACTTCTCTTACCGTTTGATATCCCTGGTAGACCCCAATCTAACCAACGCGCTCCAATGGCAGAAAAGGCGAATAACACTCTGAGGGCACGTCGAGGAATACGCAGACCCATCTGTTCAACGTGCCAGACACTCAAAATCCGGGCGAGTTGCCGCACCGCAAATGCACTGGGAGAAGATTAACCTTTGTTAATTTCTAGTGCGAATACAGAAACCTGGAGGACGACTGTGAGCAGTGCAAAAGGAAAGGCTCGCGCTGCAGATACTTCCAGTCTGCAGCACCCGATACGGTTGAAGTTATTTTGGAAGCGGTATAATATTTACTGTTAAAAATTATCCATAAAGCTCCCATTGAACACTCCAACAGGATATTCAACCCGGGCGTCGACCACTGACGAGGCGATTGGCTTTGAAAATCCTTTCGAATTGCACCCCGTACTCAGCGCTGGAAGCAGCAACATCAGATGCTGAGTGTGAACAAGTTATAAAAACCCTCAAGTCGGAATGGTTAACCATTTTTCGTTGGGTATGTTGCGTTCCGGTTCAAGTACCTCGTGAAACATGCATTTAAACCGGTAATCCCGGCAAGGTTGTGCCAGCTCTAGGAACGTGAGTGATAGATATAATTTAAAGGTATTTCTCGAGGCTAACACTCTTGATTTGAATGCAGAATGGACATAGCTCTGTTGGTTATCGATCCCCAATCGGTATTCACAATCGATTTAGTCTCGCGGAGGGCGATCGCTGCAAGCAGCGCCGCCACGTTACTCGGGTTTTTCAGTGATTTGTGGTTTTTAGGGCGGTATTATTCCCTGCAGCCGAAGATGTTCATGGTACGTAACCCTCTTCTGCTTACACGCCAATTCTCACCACTACTTACTCTGGTTTCATTATTATCAATACAGACCCAGACGAAGGACGTTTACGGCTCCTACGCCTTCTTCTCCCTATCGGCGAGGCTGCCTTCATTGGCGGTGCTCATCTCGATATTGGCCCTCAGCGTTTTCATTGGACGGGTTGCGTACCAAGTCCTCCCTGCATTTGTCATTGTGCTGGGAGTTGTATTCGCCGTCGTCATGATCCTTCAGTATATTGTCCGGGGTTCAGAGGTCTTTTATTGTTCCATTGCGCAGGCTCTATCGACTGTCGGAGGGTGGATGCAGCACCTGAGAAACAAGGCTCGAAATGCTGTTAGAAACGAGAGTGATTTACCGACGAATGGAATTCCGGCAGAGTCGAACGGTAGATAAATTATAGTAGACAAGAAAATATTCGCGGGATGTTGCGTGTATCACACTGTTACAAAGGCTGGAGTTACAAAAATTCAACTGGTCGTGTATGACCCCACCGATATCTAAACAACTCAAGTAACGTTGAATTATTTCAAGGCTTGGTGGCGTCCTTGATCTCCTCGGTGGGAAACTTGGTGAAGACACCCTTCGCCCGCGCCGTACTATATTGCCTAGCAGTTTCGTGGTACGAAACGGCTGGGCAACATACTAGGCCTGATGTGGGAATAAACTTTTGCTCTCGGTTTTAACTTACGGAGGACCGGTGAGTATCCCTTTCGAGGTATGATACTGGAATCCGGACAAGATTTTCGAAAAATTTTTGACCAAAAAAAAACAAAAGTGACTGCTTCGCTGAAAATTTGATTTCTATAGTCTCAAAAAGCGTGGGAAAAGAAAAATACTTAATCCGGACAAGAGGTCCAAAACAGGCGATTTTTGGTATTAAACCTCGATAGGCATAATCACCGGTCCTACTTACGGTTGATTTGATGCTTCGGGACCACGGTATTCGTGTCTAGCGGTTAAAGATGCACCAAATGCAACGTGGTTTCAAAATACCGGAGAATTGGACCCCCTTGTCTGGCAGCCTCTGTCGGCATTTGAGCTCACAGATAAAAGAATCATCCCCTTGTGTTACAGGATAGTACGACCCGGCGTAACGAACACATTTGGGTCTCTCTACTATATCAACTATCATTACCATTGTCATCAGGGTACAACTTTCACCCAATGAGAATGTGTGTTGAACTAAGCATGATTGAAAGCAGTCACCTTGCTGGGATTGAACAGTCGTGCGCTTGATCGACTTCATGAGTGCCACTGTCCCCGCCCCGAGTTCTTCGACGAGATACTCTTCCCGATACCGACACCGTGTTCTCCTGTGCCTGCCAGTGCCTGCAAGAACGAAATGATTCTCAATGATGGAAGACTTATTATAAGTCAAGGCGGATACCTTCTGTAATGATCCCAAGAGTGCCTTCCTGTTGATGATCTCCATGAATAAAAGAAAGAATTTTGGCACGAGGGACCGATCGCGCCAATGAACAGCTTAGTGGTATCAAATCCTGCAGACGATTTCCGTGACCGGCGACGCGTCTTAATGACTTCTCCGTTGGGCAGGACGACCGTGGTATTGAGGAACGACTCAGCTTTTGCAGTGCCATATCGAACTGCGTTCGTTAAGAAATTATCTTCGACGGGAGAAACTCGCGGCAATTCAATTCTTACTCCCAGAGCAACTTGTCATTTGACCTCCTGTGGACCAACCGACATAACACAACGATGAAAATAATCTAACTCTAGAAACCAGACCGTGCACCGGTAACAAACGAGTCAGTTTAATCATTCCCTCGGCCAGGCCTAACATTGCCAAAGATATCGCAAGGTGCGAATTCCCAGGCATCATTGTATCTCCACCTGAGACCGTACTGTGTCGCCCATATGAGGGCCTTGGGCAGAGGGGGCCAACTGATTCACCGTGAGCATGAGGAAAAATGTCTCGAAAAAATTGGATACGCACTGCGGAGCGGAGGACTTGTCGTGGCAGACCAGGCCCATAGGGAGCGCCTTGAAAAAAGAGACGTTCTTCAGGGCGATTTTCTTGACCGTATCTTCTATGTCCTTAAGGTCTTCCGCAGTGAGGGCCGCGCGCATGCGGCTGGATTCGAGAGTGGCAATTTCCTGGCGCAGGTAATTAAATACTAGACTGGCGAGAAAATGCAACGTACCTCGTTCAGGTGCAGTATGAGGTCGTCGGCAAAGCCATCGATCTTTTGGATAACGGTGGCCCCATTATATGGGATGGTACCAGCGTGCACCTCCTTGAAATATTTTTCGAGGTCGTTGAGACCATCCAAAAATGCGTGGTGCTGCTCGACGTTCTGATCCATAGCATTTGCGCCCAGTTTCTCATTATATTTCGGGAACAGGTGTGTTTCTTCTATATGGTGGTGGTGGTGAACCCCCGCGCACTTGGCGCCGATGCACTCGTCGGTAAGCATTTTCATGAGGAAAATAAGATGCACATACGTATGCCATGCCGAAGAACGCAAAAGCCTTCGCTTGGTCATCCCGTATCCCTTCAGCCTGCGCATAGATAGCGTTCAGAGCGCGCACAAATAGGTTGTGGACCAAAGACATCTCGCTGTAAGATTAATTTACTGCAGTCAGCACAGTCTCCCCACCTACATGGCTTGATTGTCAAATGGATCCATGTAGTCGCCGGGTGGGCGTGCTAGTCATTCGAATTTCAACTTCAGCCTTTGCGCAAGGAAAACAACGCACGAATAGTGGGGTAAGGAAAGGGCATTGTAAGAGATAAGCTGAGCCTCTGACCGTTGGGCGGCCCCTTGTAAATATGACGGTGGCTATTATCTCAGGGACGTGAAACAAATAAGGACGCCAGATCGGCGCCAGGCACCGTCGGTAAAGTGAGCGCCGTATAAAATCGTCCCTGACCGGAAGAGAAAGATCCGGCCTGTCTTGTTAACCCAGCCGTTTGTGCGGGGAATCTCCGTGATTGACATCGGAGTTTCAAAATGTATTAATATTGCAGGACTCCCACGTTCCCTGCCAATGACCATGACGGGCCGGAGGTCCGAACTGTCACCAAGAACGGCGGGGTGACCGAGACAGAGATCTGCCCATTTGGATCATCGTCCATTATATTCGCAACGCACCCCTGGTAAGAGGACAAGTGCTGAGCTGCACACGGTGTGCTGAGTCAGAGAAAGGCGCAACACCGCCACCCATCACTCCAGTCACAAGACTGTGCTTACACAGCCTCGCTTGCTCGTCAGTGCCTTCCACCACACTCTTCTTCCAAAATGCATCCTGCTCTAGCTATTTCGGAAATCCTCTATCTAATCTTCTCCCATTTCTCCCATCGTGACGACTCTTGCGTGCTGAGCATCCTCGCGCGAATATGCAAGACATTCCGAGATCCAGCGCTCGATCTGCTCTGGGCCAACCAGGACGGCTTGGTCAACCTGTTGCTGTGTATGCCGCAGGACGTGTTTGATACTCCTGAGCTAAATGGCGAACGTATCCGTGCTGCAAAACGAGGGACATTCCGATCCACTGAAGGATTTGATGTACAGATGGTGTGTGTCATTTATATGAGGGGCGTGAATCAATCTTGACTGCTATGTAGTGCCTCGCTCGACCGCTGGTGGAAAGCGACTGGCATCGCGTCTCTTGCTATGCACCCCGCGTCAAGAGCCTTGTGTTTACAGATGAGGCTCGCCAGATGGTGTCTGAGATTCTACCGTCTCTTATCACTTGTGTTCCTCGCTTCCTTCTTCCGAATCTGGAAACCTTACGCTGGGGCCACTCACGGAGAGATCTTCACTACATTCGCCTATTCCTGGGCCCAAAACTAACGACGCTTCATGCGTCTTTCGATCCTTCTATCACCAATCTCTCTCTCTTCTCCACGCTGAAGCACATATGTCCTGAGTTGATGAACATTTCAATTCACTTCTGGGACGAGTCTGATGCTGCAGACCATACGTTCTCCGCATTCATCACCGCTCTGTCCCACGTAGAGACGTTGACGACGGACTGTACCATCACCTCCAAGGCGCTCGTCGCACACCTTCCGACTTTTCGATCCCTATCTCTGGCAAATCTTCCGCGCATAGTCACTCCACTCCCCACCGCTTCGCAGCTACGCAGTGTCACTCTCGGACCCCTCTACCCATATTTGGCCAACGCATTCCTAAACTCATCGCGCTTCCCTGAAATGGAAGATATATGCGTCACGTTCAACAATAACACCCTTGCCAAAACAATATCCGACTTCTTCCTCGCATTAGCGGCATCCTGCTCGCCAACCTCTCTCGCCTTAATCAGGGTCGACCAAGGACCCAACGACTTTTACGACAGCGGCCCGAATGAAATGGATCCATATGTGATCAGCGCCAACTCCTTGCAAATCCTCTCACACTTTCGGAATCTCGAGTCCTTCCGACTGACCACACCTACCGGGCTCGATGCGGACGACGACAGCGTTGGGGACTTGGCGCGCTCCTGGCCGCACTTGCGCGATCTCAGCCTGAAAGCCGTGTATCCCCCGACGCATCAGCGCACGACGCTGCGCTGCTTGGACACGCTCGCTTCGCATTGCCCAGATCTCTCACAGCTGACCATCTCGTTGGACGCGAGGCAAATCCCTTCCATCACAGGCGTCCGACAGACGAGTCTGGAACGACTTGAAGTGAGGTACTCGCAGATATCCTCTGCGCAGCCTGTTGCGGCCTATCTATCGGCTTTGTTTCCGCGCCTCAAAATGGTACAAGTATCGATGGAGGCACTGGATTATTATCCTGACGAAGAGCCTATTGAATATGCTTGGGATTGCGTTTCGCGGTATTTGTCTGGCCTGTCTCCGCAGCATGAGGTAGGATCGGGCGGCGTGGATGAGCAGGCGAGCATGGGCGAAGAGTGGGCTGTTTGAGGCTTGTCTACACGACTTGATCTAACATTCATGCGTGAATATGGTAATGAGGCTTCTTCGTATTCACCTAACTCGACTGATAGAATTCAGAAGGCTTTAGTTGGATGTTATGTTGTACGCAAGGCTGTACGCCACTGTCTACTACGACGGTGTTTTCATGGGCATATCCTTATTTCAGAAGCATACAATGGGCGAGTTTGACCTGCACGGCGGCTATTCACTTAGCATCCAGCCCACAGAATAAGAAAATCTCCCCTGGATTAGCCCCTCATATCCGACTACTAAGGACTCCCTCCATGAGCGTTTCATATTCATATTTCATCCTTTCTGTCCCGCATATTTGCTACCGAGTCGTCCTTTCTACCTACTGACTCAATCGCTGGGCCGCCTCTAGGGAGGCTCAAGGCTCGACTCGCACACCTTCTCTTCGGATGTTATTCATCTCTTCAACTGGGATGTACTTGCCAGAGTGATCTGCTCTGTTGCGAAACCATAATTTGCGGAATTTGTCCTATACAACTTACCAAGCGTGTACTTATCAACTTGCGTTTACTTTGAAACTGATCAGAAAGTGGAACGAAGTTATTCAATCGATAGTTGAGCCTGAATGAATGCATACACTGATCATCGTAATGATGACCGATACGCCGGGGAAGGAGTCCAGATGAGATGACTCGAGAGCGGACTACAACCCAACGTTGTCAAGATCCCAGTCTCTGTCACACAAAATATCGCAAGTGACAGTAATGTGCTCCAAAAACTCTCAGTTGACAAACCTACTGCCCACAGGATGATTTTGTGCATGAGCAACACGGTTCTGAGGGAGTTGTTACACACAGATGCATTGGAGGAGTTGGAATGGATACCGTTTGTGCCCTTAGGATCGTTGACGAAGGAGCAAAAACACTAACGTAGCGGCGATGTTCACGTCATTCGTAGCACTTATAATCCAGGTTATGGCGAGGTCATACGGCAGTAAATCCTTGAATCAGATTGTTCACCCACTCCTCATAACCTCTGTAAACTGCATGAACTGCATGAACTGCTTGGCAAGCAGTGAGTTCACCGTTGTTCACAGGCCAAACAGGGGTAGAACTTTGCTGTTGGCGACACCTGCGTCCCGCTTTTGAGGAGTTAGGGCAAGCGTAGTGCGCCCTAACTCCGAGTATCATTTGTAGAGTCCCGCCTTGCCGGTTAGGTGGGGGAGGGGGCAGGCAGGATAGTATAAAAAGTGCGAACAAGGCTTTAGTGTGCTGACCTGAGAGGTGCTGCACTCGGGGGGTCCCCCAAGCCGGGGCCTCAAATGGTCGGTCCCCTTCGCATACATGAAGAAAAGGCCTGCGCAATGAGCTGTAAAATGAGTATCTTGTGCTGTCACTTACCCGATTTGGATAGGGGTGGCTTATCTAAAGAGTTCACGGAGTTCACGGTGAACTCCGTGAACTTTTTGATTCACATATGTTCTCAGATTTCTATTGGATTTCTACTGTCTTTATGAAATTGCCAAATAAGGAAGGATCTCACGGTTTCCTGATTGGGTATTTTATGAGGGGACTATGACATATCAAGGATCCCACACCCAAACTTTCAGGCAATACCGAGCAATACCAGGACAGTAAAAAGCAATTTAAGACCTGCCCCCCCCCCAGTTTTTTATACAATGCATGTTAGGGTTGTTCACAGTAGCCCTTTTTCACATCCCTTTTCACGCCCTTTTTTGCCCTTTTTGCCATTCTCTTCGTTTTTTGCCCAATTTTTTCCCCCTTTTTCAATTAGAAGTACAAAAAGGGTAGAATACTGAAAAGAACAGGATCCTACATGCAATTTTGGGGGAAATGACAAAAAAAGGTTGTGAAAAAGGGCTACTGTGAACACCTTGGGCTGGAGCTCCCTTTTTCTACCCTTTTTCATAGCCTTTTTGCCTCCCTTTCTCCATTTCATGCAGTCTATATGCTCCTATTGTTCCTCAAAGGTCACATACCACCTCAAATGTTCAAAAAGGACTGAGGCAAAATTTCCTGAATTTTATAGCTCAATATCTGCCAAACATGAAAGAGGGTGCAAGAAAGGGCGCAAAAAGGGCACAAAAAAAAGTGCTAAAAGGCCAACTGTGAACAACCCTATTTGCGGAATTTACGGCATGCATCAAAATTTTCTCATTTTGGTCACTTTCAGTACAAAAGCTGTAACTCATTTAGTTCTCTGTGTTCTCAGAATTGCGGCACACCCCAAGAGTTCCTGGATTAGGAAATTTGCACCATCCAGCATATAACACTTTTAAGTGAACAAGGGCACTTTAGCCCATAATATATATACTGTATCTAGACCTTCTTGATCTGGTACTACTACCATTTCCCACCATTGTGATGCCCATACCTTGCGTGTTTTAGCTTTATTATCCTGGTTGAAAATAATTTTATTATACTTCCAAGCAAGCCTACACTGGTTGAACATTTCAAATTTTGCACTGAAAATATTGGTAAAAAATGTTTCAAATTTTACAAAAATTTTTCACCAGAAAACTAGGTGAAAAACTTGAAACTTTTTTGAACCTCATGAAAATTTTCTGAAAAAATCCTGAAAAAGTTTTGAAATTCAAAAAAGTCAGGAAGAAGTTTCAAGTTTTTCACTTGTTTTTCCACTGAAAAATTACTATAGAATTTAAAACAATTTTCACCAGTTTTTTCACCGAAAAACTTGAAATGTTCAACCAGTGTTATGCTTTCCTTTGTTGTCTCAAATACCTCCACACAGTAAACAGAATCCACTTGATGTACATCTGGGGCTGTGTTTGTCATGGCCAGTGACAGGTTCGGGATTTCCTGACAACAAATATGTCAAGTCGGATGAATTATATATCAACTTGATGTATTATAGATCCATAGATTTCAATTGACTCACCAGTCTATACAAAACCTGGTTGGGTGGAATCTGTTGAATAAATATAAACAGAAAAACATTTAGTGGCTTGTTTTGACAGCACAAGAGCTCAGACACAATGTATGACCTGGCCAAGATATGCACAATGAGTTTGCAATGAGTAGCATACATGACCAGCGCTAACACATGAACTTAAAGTGAACTTACTCCCAATTTCAAATTGATGGTATACATGCTTGAATATGAGTCCATAATTAATCTCAAATACTGTACTATTTAATTCAATTCGTGTGCCCTGTGACCCGTGACATCGAGCAACGAACTTTCATATTCATCGATTGCTCCTGGAGACCGTGACACAAAAAAAAATCACGCTTTGCTCCAGGACATCCAGAATTCCATTCTAAGCTCAACTGCCTTGATTCTGAGGCAAGATAAATGAAATGGTGTGCGGTCAGAAAGTTTCTATGACGCATTGCATGAGCGAGCAGATCAACAAGCCGGTGGATCTGTCGGTCTGGTTTCCAATGGGGACACTGAGGATGTTGACACAGAGCTGCTGGTCTAGGATACTTCTGATGAGGAGACCGCACCCAAGGGCCGGGGCATGTGCACATGTTGCCCCAACACCAAATACGCGGGTGAGTTTTGGCACCACACCAACAACAAGGACCAGGATATCCCTGTTCCTGGTATTGAGCTCCCTTTATCTACTAAGTAGTTTCAATAGAACTTGAAGGCTTTGTGAGCTGCCAGTCCAATTCGCAGTGCTTTAGTGTCAAGCAGGTGCGTGTGGAGCGGGACAAGTCGAGTTTCTCCGATCACGTCAGAAATGGCAGCTGTGTGAGGGCTGCGGTCATTCCGACATCAGGGCGCGTCAGCGAAGAAAAAAAAAACTTGGACGCGTTTTTTTCGCGATTTTGTGACTTTTTTGACAAGTTCGCGCTCAGCCTCGGGGACCTGTGACAGGCGCGAAATTATTCGTCAATTTGGGGGCCTGTGACGTGTGACCGACGAACTGAATTAAATAGTACAGTACACCATACCCGAATGCATCCTCTCCACTGACGGCGGTCAAAAAAAGTACCTAAAACATGCCTGTACAACCTAACCATATTGGATTTTGTACCGAGGACCCTCCTGGTTCATGGGAGGGTTTTGGGGACGTGGTACCTAATTGTCGTACCAGCCATCGTGACCGCACTAATCCATTTATCACTCCAATAAATGATCGCTGTCGATATGCGCACGCCTGATAGACCACGTCAAACGATTACGTTCAACACAAAACTGCTGCACCGCAAAGACGTCTGACAATCTCCGTTAAGGATTGAGGGTTGGTTTCAGCAAGACAAGCCCAGTTGATCCGAGTTAATGACTACGGCCATATAATACAAGTGATGCTTACGTCCCCTACGTAGGTATAACTCCCGCTTTCCACGCCGCCGCCACGTTGCCCTCCCCGCTACCTCTTCCATTCGACGTCGACAGTTTCATGCAGGGTCTTCGACGTCTCACCGATTGCCTTGCACACCCATTCAAATGCCCATTCGGCGCACCATCCCAGGAAAACCTTCAGCCTCCCACCGTCGCTACCGATACCTCAGTGGCGCAACTTGCGAACGTTTCTGACCCCTCTTGTCCTGAGGGTACCGAGCACCGCGCTCTGATACCCGGTGGCAGTGTAATTTCAGGAGGACAGTTTTACAATGTTGGCGGAAACGTCAGCCAAGTCTTCACTTTCCACTCACATGTTCCCCGGTTTGTCGCCGTGGGCAATGCACCCGAGGCACAGCAAGGTGTGTCTACTGTCATCATTCGTCGAGCCATATTCCTAGCGCTTTACCAGACCCCCTCGTTACCAAAACCGCGAGAAAACGCCGACGATCTGCAGATTGTAAGCTGGCGAATCGTTTATGTCGTGGGTTTTTGTAACATGAGCTCCATAAGCCGAAGACGGGTCCACATCGGGTACTCACTGCAAGAGTCGTCGAGCCCCGATCAGTCGTATGTTTCGTTCCCGTCGTTCTCTGTCCCGCGTCCATGATTTCTGCATTCAGCGAACGGTAGCGACCGCACCCCGCAGGTTGCGGGCCACGGAAATCTTTCTGCTGCGATGGTATCGCAGAATCCTTCACTATCGAGCGAAGTTCCGCTAGACAGTGCCACATACAACATTGGCGGCCACATGACTCAAGTCAGGGTCACCTCGTATGGGGAGTCCGGTGCGGCACCATGCCTCATCCATGGATTGAGTCTCAAATCATATAGCCTTGGATCTTCTGCGTCGCCACGTGGTAACGGAGGCGCTGCACAATTCGGGAGAACGATTCCCAGAGCCAGCGTGCCACCCTGGAACCCGCATGCAGATCTTGTCCATTCTCAGATCCTGGGTATTCGCTCCAGATGCCAAGCCGTTCTGTTGGTTATATGGCGCGGCGGGCGCCGGGAAATCAGCGGTCGCTCAAGCCTTCGCCCAGGAGTGCTCTGAGAATCATCGACTGGGTGCATCTTTTTTCTTCAAACGACAACATCGCAAGCGTGGGACTTGGAACGGGCTCATTGCCACTATCGCCTACCAACTAGCCGAGATGCTCCCCGATTATTCCTCTGCCATTGAACACGCCATTGAACACGACAAATTACTGTTCGGGCGCTCCCTCGCCATTCAATTCAACTGTATTCTGCTCGAACCGCTTCGTCGAGCCCGACCTGAGGGGCGTTGCCTTGTCGTCGTCATTGACGGTGTGGATGAATGCGAGGACCGGAAGAGGCAACAGGAGATCCTCCGGCTGCTCCTGGATGCGCTTCTCCGGGGGGCAACTTCCTATTCGGCTGTTGATCTCATCCCGACCAGAATCGCACCTTCGTGAAATCATCGACTCTCCTGAGAACTTCCCGCATTGTGGATACATTTTGCTCATGGCGGACAGACAGGCATATGACGACATTCGAACTTATTTCAACGACGAGTTCTCCCGAATTCGGACACAATTCCAAGCGAGGGGCATTTCCCTAGAGCAAGACTGGCCGAGCCTGGATATCATCGAAGATCTTGTTGAAAAATCGTCTGGGATGTTCGTATATGCAGCCACCATCATCCGCTTCATCGACGACGAATACGCACATCCTATGCAGCGGCTGGCTTCGGTTTTGGCCTTGAATCCTGACAGTACAGCGCCCCTCGATAATTTGTATTCTACGATCCTTTCAACCGTTGCGGACCCAGTGACAGTGCGACACATCCTTCTCGCAGCTTTTCGCCCAGGTTGCAGTTTCCGCTTACGAGACGTCGACCTTCTACTGCTTCTACCTCCTGGAACATCCGCATACCTGATGCGAGTCCTCAATCCGTTGGTTGAGGTTGGGCACTTTACAGTCTTGCGGATGCATCATGCATCGTTCCTTGATTTCCTGCTCGATTCAAGACGCTCCCATGAGTGGTGCATAAACACACTAGAAATGCACAACAGCTTTGTTCGGAATATCCTTCGGTTTATTTCGAACCGCGACCACTTCAAGGACCGTGCGGACGGTCCATTCTGGGATATGCACCAGCTAAGGGAATGCTTTCACCCAGAGCTCCACTGCTAACCGTCATGTAAATATAGATACACAATCAGGTGTTCAGCGAGTTTAATTTCCGCGGCAGAACCAACCTCCGAACACATTGCAATCCTTCGAGACTCTCGTTTCGAGGACGGCCTCTTGCAGCTCCTGCGACGGCGGGAAGTAGGTATGGCAGAAGGATACCTCCACCAGCTTACACCGACAGTGTGTTGACCTCTCGTTCTTCCGGAGCATTGTGTTCTCATATTCATGGCATTTCTAGGGCCTCCCAAAGGACATTGCACAGCCGTGGGAGACTTACCAGCAGCTCCACGCAATTTCTGTTACATGCAGCATTCTTAGTGGGACAGCAACCGCGACCGAGCCAAAGGCCGTTGATTCTCACTACACCAAAATCTTTTCAGAATCTCCCGACGCCCTTCTTGCCATCAGATTGTGCATGCTATTTAACTCGGACGACGAAGATAATCACCCCCGAGCTTTGCGCTGCGCGAACCTGAACTTTGGTAGTCTCAAACCCCTTCTCTCTGTTGGCACCACAGGATCCTCAGTTCCGCCTGTGGATGATGAATCCCCTTCGCAGTTTCTCCTATGGCCCACGAGAGCAGGACCGCTCTTTCTGGAGCCCCGACAAGTCCTTGAAATTTGGTTGATTCGCTGGAGTAGTTTCGTAAGAGACTTACCATCGCATTCTCCGTCTTACTATACCATGGAAGCGGCTCGCTGCCTACAGTAAGTAAAATTCCAGAACTGTGCGTAGTATGGAGCTTATAATCCTCATTTTAGATTGGGGCTGCGATCCCTCCCTCATTGTCCACATAACATTGAGGTGCTCCAAAGCTTAAAGGACCTAGATTTTGAACGTTTCTGTGGAGCCGCAGCTTCCGAGCACGACCATCATGAAATGCATTACAATGGATTTTCTGATTGGGACATAGAAGTTGCTCTAAACTGGATTCGGGTAAGTGGAATATTATTGGCAAGTCCAGATGTAGATGCTGATCACTTTCTTCAGGCCTTTCCTGAGTCGGAGGTCTCTCAGAACATTATTCAACATTGGAAAGCTCAAGTGTCACGTATCCGTTCTTGCCACATGGTTCGTCGTCTCTGGGGTTGGGAGCAGCCAGCACCAGAGGAGGATCAGGACCGTGAGCAGCCAGCGTCTGGGGAGGACCAGGATCGGGAGCGGCTGGCGCCTGAGGAGGACCAGGATTGGGAGGAATCAGCGTCTGGGGAGGACAAGGATAGGGAGGAATCAGCGCCTGGGGAGGATCCGGTTTTAGAGCAGTTGGTTCCTGGGGAGAGTCAAGATCTGGCACAACCGGAGACTCAAGATCCGGAACAAGAGGAATCAGCACCTGGGGAGGGTCCAGTTCTTGAGCAGTTGGCACCTGGGGAGAGTCAAGATCTGGTACAACCGGAGCCTCAAGATCCGGAACAGCCGGTGTGTGGGGAAGATCCGGATCGGAAACAGTCTGCGCTTGGGGCGGGTCAGAGTTGGGAACAGCCGGCGCATGAGGAGAACCAGGATTCGGGAGCAGCCGGCGCTTTGGGAGAGGCGATTGCATACCAATACGTGGATATTGCAAGGGGATAAGCATTTCTCCCCCTCCCTCTCCACAGAGAGGGGGTGGAGAGATCCACGACCTTTGATTTAACTAATTAAATAATCACAATTTTCGTAAGATAGGGATTGTCGAGTTTGTCCAAGACAAGGGTTTTTATTTTTATGATCTCCTTCACATCGCACTCCGTCGTGTTCTCTGTCCCCATCTCGGGCATCGGCCTCCTCTACATCCTTTATCGAAAGGAAGACCTGCAGAACCTGGGCGTTTTCATCACTTTCCTCGGCTTCCTCACCCAAATGCGGTGTTTTACAGCCATCCAAGCCAGCGTTCGAGACCGCACCCCAAAGTTCTGGCATCAAGCTCCTGGTCAACACAATTCACTCGCAATTCTGCTCAATGATCGAGACCCCGCGTCCTCTTTCCTCAAGTTTCCGTACAATACTCCACGGCTATTAAAGTTACTACTCCGCAGGACCCAGTCGCTTCTTCATTCTTTCAGGCGCTCAGCGTCAACTTCTATCCCAAGACTCGACTGATTGTTCAATTATGTCCATCCCTTTCATGCTGCATTTGAGCAAGAGCACTCCGATTCAACCGTTCCCGACAACAGACGACACGATCTCGGTCCCTCCATTCTGTCCATTTACCCCAGCAGGACGTCACGACGCGTTTCCGCGGCCTGAGGAGTGCGTCTCCGTACACTTCCTTCTCCTGCTTCCTTACTGATTAGTTTACAGTAAATCCATTCCGCTCGCTTATGCTTTTAACGCAGTACATTCAATTGCACTGTTTTCGATGGGTTCTGGCTTGCAGCTTACAACAAAGCCGGTAACAGGCTAACAACTCAAGATCTTGCAGGCATCTGTTTTCTCAGTAGTTGCAATGAGCCATTTAGGAGATTACACCTTGGAACAGATTGCTTTGGAACTTGCTTTGGGCAGAACTTTGAATTTCTTGCAGAGATCATCAAGGATTTTTGATTAATATGATCAGAACAATGATGTGAGCCTCGTGCCAAATTCCACAAATGGAAGGAGAGATATTCTCTGCCTTGGAAAGCCACAGTAGACCCATAGCACCTTTCCTTCAAAGAAAAATTATATTCTGCGCCATATGGTCTGGGTTTCATCAAAAAAGAAAACTCATTCACCTCTACTGTAGTATTTCGTTCAATTCGTATAGTCACATGTCACACGGCCAAAAATCTACGAAAATTTTAGTAAGTCACTCAGTCACAGAGGCAATTTTAGCCTTAGTCAAGCTAGCCGAGCTTAGCCGAGCGTTTGCCGGCGGATCAAACTGCCTAATTAGGGAATCATACGAAAGGTTCAGTTCGTATGATGGTGTCACACCCAAAAGGGCCTTACAAATTGAACGAAATACTACAGTATAAGGCTCACAGACATAGAGGAAGTTCAATATGACTATATCAACTATATCTAGACATGATACTCCAAGAGTTAGTCCTTTGGGGAAGGAAAGCAGTCTGTGAATTATTCATGACCATCTGGAGGCTCTTCAGGAGATGGGGCTTCAAATGTAAGCATTATTGCCTGTGTGCCAAGTTCAGCCGAGACCTGAATTGATTCAGATTGACACCAAACAGATATAATGCTGAGTAGATGGGAGCTGGTGGCTTGGAATGCAACCACATGAAAAGATGCCAGCTGGGAATGGAAGTTATCACCCATGTCATGAGATCAAGACGTAAGTTGCCTTCAAAGTTCCTGCAACCGTGGGGTATTTTTTTGCACTATACTTGTGCTCTCAAAAAGTGTTGGCGTCTCACTTTGAAAAAGCACTCTTTCGGCTCTTTGCTGATGAAGGAATTGTTTCTTGGCCTGAGGAAACAAATCAGAGGAGTCAGGAAAGTCCAGCAAGTGATGTGGGATGATCGATGCCATCAAATATATGTGATGTATCATCATTTCCAGCCAAATATTGAAAATCTTCAATTTATTCTGTAAAATGTGGAGGTTTGTTCCATTTCTTTCTGACATAGGGGATACAATTTACCCCCCTAGGGCTACATTTTGGCCTCCTCAGATTCCCCATTGGGTGGCCGGCGCCGCAGATAACAGTGTCTCATTTCTGGGGCTAAATTTGATCTGCTTCAATGCCCTCTTGATCGCGGATCACGGCACCTTTGATCCGGCTGTCGGGACAATCGTGTTGAGGGAGTCTCTACCATCTGTCCCACATTTTGTTTTTGCATTAAAATGTGGTTTCATCATCTCAAAAAAGCCAAATTATTCATTTCATGAATATGCCAACACTTATTGCAACCACGAGGATATCACCCATACCACTGCAATCCTACCCTCTTCCCTGAATTGCTTGGTACAGATGGGAAAGCTTGGTTCTTCAACTCATCAGTTGCAGAGCAGATGAATGTTTGGGTCAGTGGTTATCACTGCGCTATTCTGCGCAAGATGGGATCAGACAAGTATGATTACTTCCTTGATGAGATGGTAATGTGCAAGAACCAACTGACAAAGGCAAAGCTTGAGGCAGACAGTATGCTTCCAGACTACATCCCAAATCTTTCATACAATGTAGCTACTTGACACATTACTCTACACAATATCATGTACACAATACAAATTTATCACACCATACAAATTGAGATGAATAAAATGAAAAGAATCTACTGCCGCTTCTCTGTACAAACCCTGAAGTGCTCCTCCATGTCGACCACAGACCATCAAAAGTGCATGGGAGTTGAGCCGCATTGTCCTGCTCCTCTTGTGAAGAGTATTTCCATGCACGCTGCTGCTGGTACCAGGCGCCTTGGGGGAACTCACGTCCAAAGACGGATGCAAAGCATTCTGCTACATTTTTGGAGCCCACGAGCCGGAAGCCGGGTACCATATCCCGCGCATACATGCTCTCCAGCCATTTTCCGCACCCCTCAGGATTGAGCACCCGGCCCTGATTCCAGAGCATGTCATAGTCGATGGGTACCACTGCCGAGATCGATGATGGTAACAAGGCGGGCGACAGCATTGGGGAAGAAGACGAGCTTGGGAAGGGGGAAGGAGAGAACTGCGCAGGAGAGGAAGAGTGAGACATAGCAGACGGAGAAGACGCTCGAGACACTGGAGAAGGAGGGGGCGAGGAGCGACGTGCCACTTTAGATGAACGAGAATTGAACTCAGGTGTGGTGCTAACGGGACGGTTTCGCTTGGGGACAGTGGCGGGCAGTGTGTGATGAGTGGTGACAGGTTTGGGAGTATACTTCGCAATGTACTCCTCAAGGCGTGGACAATCCTTGACCCCGAAGTGGCGCACAAGAAGGGTTATGAGAAATGGCGTGGCTGAGTGGATGGAGGCGCTATCAACGAGGTTGTAAGTGCGGGATCAAGGGCCATAGTCACTGAGTGTGATAGCAGCGGCGAGTTTGCCCAAGGATCATGCGGATAGTCCTGGGGAGGGTACAGGGGAGCACCGGCAGCTGGAGCTTCTTGTGAGCACCGCTCTGCAGCAGCTACGAGCTCTGGAGCGAGCCAGCAGAAGTAACCGCAGTTGTGCTAAAAGGCGTCAGCGCAAATCAATGGCTTAAGCAGACTGATAACTCACCACTTGGTACTCTAGGCCAGCATGGTACCAAACCTTGGATCCCCTGCAAATTAACCTAGAGGGTATCCATTCTCCACATGGATGTTCTTCATTCTTTCCCGGGCACTGGATGTATTGATGCGTTGGCGGGGGCAGCATGGAGGCACGTGTTGTAGGCTAGTTTGTGGCATACTTAATGCTGGTGGGTGTTCTAGAGGTAATTCTCTCCATGTACACAAGATTTTGAGCTAAGTGGGCACTCACAATGTAGGGAAAAGCGAACATACTGATGTGGAGGAAGACAGAAAGAGATTGATGCCATAAACGGAAAGCCGGCCAAACACAAGCCAAATATATTATGCAAGCTGTTTACGCCAGTTCACGGGAGTTCACAGGTTAGTTCATGGACTTTACAGAGTTCACGCAATTCACGGCGAACTCCGTGAACTTTCTGATATTAACTGTACTATTAAGATTTACTGCCCAATTTGTTGGGGAGTGTTTGGTTCTATCTCCTTCGAGCTCGCCCCATTGTGCAATCTCTGCTGCTCAGCTCAAACCTCAACAGCTTTGTCCACTGTCACTCTCCCACAGACATACCGTTTTGGCACCACTGCTGTGTTTTTCATTTTTCTGGAATCTCACAGATGGGACTACAATCTGTCGAATTCAAGACGGCTGAGCTGACGAACCCATGCCGCGATGCCTTACGTAGGGCACACACCCAAATTCTTGAGCTGCGGCTTTCAGAAATGAATCCAAATACAGGTGACTTGGTGTTGCAGCCACATCTCGTGGCTTCACAGCCTTCAACTGCTGTTGGAAATCTCCCCATTCGGAACATTCCTTCTAGCTCGGCGTAGCACTTGCGTAGTACGGCACAAATTTCTTCGAACGGCGGCCACGTATGTGATCTATCTGATATAAAAGTGGGGGTTCTGGCCACCAGATACCAGTCAAATCCCCTCGGCTTTCGATGACTTCCATCAATATCTCGCTTGCTCGGGCTTTGTCAGTGTCTTGCCTGTACCTCAAGCCCTCAAGGGCCCCAAAGTCTCATTGAACAAATCTCATACTCTGTGCCCCTGAATCTCACCAAATATCTCATTTTCTCGCAAACTAAGCTGATTTCTGACCAAACACCTGGGTTCAATTCTTGCCTCCTGTCTGGATCAAACTTATCGCACCACAGTTGGATTTCTTTGGAGAGCCTCAACGTCACTTGCTAGTGGCAATCCATTGGAGCATCACAATACAGTCAGCAAGTCATGCATTTTTGTCTGAACCCACAGTAGCTTGGAGGTCCTATGTGTCTGGCTTCTTTCGATTACTGGATGGAGCTAACAATCCTTGATTCTCCCGGCATCGAACAAATTTCTTATTTCTGTCTTCAGCTCTCTACCTATTGCCACATGTGCGAGACCTTCTATGTTTTACTTCATGCAAATTTTATTCATGCTCTTCTTTGCCATTTGTCGGCCCGCGAGATTACTTACACTGCCGAAGTGAAGCAAAGGCACTTCTTGTACGTATGTTCTCGGTAAGTGAGCCCATAACTACGCAACATTTCTCTGGGGCAAAGTCATGCCACATGCCGCAACAACGCCCTGGAGTATGGCGGTCAAAGTGCACTTTTATTCGGCCGCAAGATATATAGCTGATTTCGGACTTACCGCAAAAAAGATAGGTGATTTGATGCCTTTGCCACAAAAGAGATAACGATAATCAGATCGTTTAACTTGTGGGGAAATTGTGGCATCCCGCTAGATATATATAGTCGCACCCGCAAGATACAGACGCATCGCCCGCAAGATACAGAGTTGCCCGCAAAAGTTTTTTTTCCAAAATTTCCGCAATAAACTGGGTAAGTTCATAACACTGATTAACCATTAAATTGACTGTGAGTAAGCGAAGAAAAGCGTAACGGTATTAAGTTGAGCTGAATAATCAATCAGGAAGTACAGAGACCGTGACAAACAGGTGTTGGTGAGCATATAGAGTGTAAGTACTCCTTCACTCAAGGACTACAATGCTCTGAATGAAAACACCCCATTTGAGGAAGCTGTAGGTGTGATAACAGGAACAATGGCACTGATTGAAGATATGCTGCTAGTACAGATACTTATGGTATGGTGAATGTGGATGGAAAATGGTGACTTGAGAAATGGTATGCTGTTATATTAAATTCTCTCCTCATATGCCTCTGGAACTGAGCCCCTTGGGATAGACCATTGGTCCAGGAGTCAGATCTCCAATGAAGCCCCTGGCACCCACACCAGGTTGTATTACTTTTCATTTTGTGGGTTACAGTTCAGGCACAATGGATTTGAACAATAATTACTGGTTGTGTTTCTGCTGAGTGATATATTCCTCACAAACACTGTGTGCTGTCTGTGGCCAGAGGTCAACATCCCGAGATGGCCGAAGGGGGACTGAATGTCAGGAAATAACAATTTACACCTTAATTTTGGCATCTTGAGACTTGATAATACTCCTCTCTTATTCTCTGTATCTACCAACTTCCGTGTGAATAATGAGGCCCAGAGCAGTGGGAGGCGAGACACGCTAATTTAATCTGAAGCCAAACACTCCGGTGGGTTTTGTTTACACCACAGAAACTCTTTAGAATCAGGGTAAGGCCCCATGAAATCGAAGTAACAGCTGCTGCTAAACATCTCTAATTAGCTCTAATTCACAAGGAAATTTATCAAGTATCCCGTTGGAATTTCCAGAATTTGAATTTACAGTTAAAATAGTACAGTATCGCTAGACTGTAGAGGTAGTAAGGTGAAGAGCTACTTGGAATATAATGAGAATGACAAGAGAAGAAATACAGAAGAATCCCATGGGAATGCACAAAATAATCGATGGGATTGGTTCCTCCAAAGGCTTGAGATGTGCAAATGAGCTAGTCTCCTGTAGCCAGACTCCACAAGTTTTATGACAGTTGATAAAACTTTTATAGAGTCTGATGTCGTTGGCACCGCGTTTGGCGTAGCCCAGATGTTCGTGATCCGCGCGTGATCGCACGTGCTTGTTCCCACGCTTCAATCTATGTTCTTCAACTCATTTTTGCTTCCACATTAGCACAGAACCACATTTACCACCCAGATGGCCTCTATTTACCCCAAAGAATTTATGGTACGGTGAAAAAAATATCATTTGAAGGGCTTTCATTGCACCCTTACCTATCTACACCTAAACCAGCGCCAAAATATTCATTTCCACCGATTCAGGGCTGTATTCATATTTTAGAACCTTGTATATCAAATCAATGTATTTTCTATGAATTATGGATACATCATTGGGGTAATTCACAGCCAGAGTACTGAGAGCGACTCTTCCAGTCCAATAAAATGCGTGGGAACAGCCACGTGTGATCACGCGCGGATCACGAAAATTTGGGCTACGCCAAAGGCGGTGCCAACGGATTCAGACTACAAATGAGCGTACTTGCAGTCAATTTAAAGGTTAATTGACATTATTAACTCACCTAGTTTATTGCGGAAATTTTGGAAAAAAACTTTTGCGGGCAACTCTGTATCTTGCGGGCGATGCGTCTGTATCTTGCGGACTAGTATATATATCTTGCGGGATGCCACGATTTCCCCGCAAGTTAAACGATCTGATTATCGTTATCTCTTTTGCGGCAAAGGCATCAAATCACCTATCTTTTTTGCGGTAAGTCCGAAATCGGCTATATATCTTGCGGCCGAATAAAAGTGCACTTTGACCGCCATACTGGAGGAACGGGGTGACGGCGCCTGATTTCGGCACCGAACCACTGATGCGCTCTGGGTGCCCATAGTCAGTGATTGGGTATATGTACAGGCTGTTCCCGATGCACAAAACGTGGGCAATCTCACAGACCCTAGTTACAGGTTTCATTCCATATCATCAAGATAGAATGGGAGGCTCGTGTACTAAATAAACGCAACCTTCGCATGGCGATGGTCACTGCGGCTGGGCCCAACGCGCCACAGCCTTGAGTCTGTAGGAGTCGTCTGGGAAACGGCTGTAGTATATACGTCTGGATGGTCGCAGGGCTGGAGTTACAAAAATTCAACTGTTCGTGTATAACCCCACCGATATCTGAATAACTCAAGTAGCGCTGAATTATTTCAAGGCTTGATGGCGTCTTTGATCTCCTCGGTGGGGAACTTGTTGAACACAGGAGTCCTTCGCCCGTGCCCTACTATATTGATATGGGAATAATCTTTTGCTCTGGGTTTTCACTTCAGTTCATTTGATGCTTCGGGACCACGGTATTCGTGTCCGACGGGTAAAGATGCACCAAATGCAACGTGGTTTCAAAATACCGGAGAATTGGACGCTCTTGTCTGGCAGCCTCTGTCGGCATTTGAGTTCACAGATAAAATAATCATCTCCTTGTGTTACTGGATAGTACGAGTCGACGTAACGAACACATTTGGGTCTCTCTATTATATCAACTGCGCCCACTGGAATCCTTGCTATCGTCATCAGGGTACAACTTTCACCCAATGAGAATGTGTAGTGAACTAAGCATGATTGAAAGCAGTCACCTTACCGGGATTGAGCAGTCCCAAGGGGTCAATCGTGCGCTTGATCGACTTCATGAGTGCCACGGTCCCCGCCCCGAGTTCTTCGACGAGGTACTCTCTTTTCCCGATTCCGACACCGTGTTCTCCTGTGCCTGCCAGTGCCCGAATAATCAGTCAGCCACCCAATCGAAGAGAAGAGAAAAGTAACGCACAAGTCCCATCAAGCGCAATCGCGCGCCGAACCATCCGGTGGACCGCATCCTTTACCTTCTCCATTTCCTCATCCGTTTTGAAAAGTAGGAGCGCGTGAAAGTTCCCATCCCCGACGTGTCCAACCATGGTGTACGTCAGCCCTACGCTCTCCAGGTCTTTCTTCGTCTCACCCACCAGTTCGGGGAGTTTGGACACCGGGACGCTATGTTTGTATGTATCAGTACTTCACAAAAGAAACGAAAGCCGCGTGATTTGAAAAACGCACCAAACGTCCGTCACCCATCCTTTAGCACCAGGGACAAGCGACAGGCCTGAATAATGCGCATTCTTGCGATCCTGCCATATGTCATGCGCCTCCTTGTCGTCCTTCGCAAAACGGAAATCCGTCCCGCCGTGCTTCACACATATCTCCTTAACAACGCGTGCCGTCTCCGCGAGGTCCTCGGGCGAGTGTCCCTGGAACTTGAAGAACAGACCGTCCGATACGGCGTATTTGTGGTGCGAGGTTCCTCCGGCAAGATTTAACCGTCAGGGTTTATAGTGTATAATAAACTGGGAATTTACCATATTTATTGGTCGCAGCTAGGAAGATGTCGTCCACCATTTCCACGCATTCTGGAATGGAAGAACGTTAGGACTGTACATGAAGCGTACCCCTGGAGTCATGACTCACGAACACCGGCAGCAACTCCAGTACGCAATATCTGTATAGACGCCTCTACGGCTGCTTTGACGTTAGGGAACTGGACGCTCGCCACTGTGGTGGGGAGGACGGGTGCCAGTCGGATTGTGACTGCAAGAGCGAAATGACTGTCAATGATAGAAGACTTATTGTAAGTCAAGGTGGATACCTTCTGTAATGATCCCAAGAGTGCCTTCCTGTTGATGATCTTCATGAATAAAATAAAGAATTTTGGCAGGAGGGACCGACCGCGCCAATAAACAGCTTAGTGGTATCAAATCCTGCAGACGATTTTCGTGACCGGCGACGCGTCTTAATGACTTCTCCGTTGGGCAGGACGACCGTGGCATTGAGGAACCACTCGGCTTTTGCAGTGCCATACCGAACTGCGTTCGCTAAGAGAATATCTTCAACGGGAGAAACTCGCGGCAATTCAATTCTTACTCCCAGAGCAACCTGTGCTCAACATCCCGCCTATCGTCGCCTCTGGGGCGGGGTCAAGCTGATTGAAGGTGTGAACGGTAAGCGTGTTCAGGCACGGGATGGCGACGTACGGGAAAAAAAAGCGGGATGCCTGTATTTCAGTTAAGGAAATTTTGAAGTAAATAACAAGTCGCGACACTACCTTCACTCTCCAAAGTTTCGTTCAGCTCGACATAGCCCAGGCCCGGTTGGCAAACAACATCCGCATCAGCCTCTGGAAGATGCCGTATTCATGCGTATTGCACCAATTTTTTTTTTTGAAGATTGTACATACCGTGAATTTCAAGGATCTTATTCATTCCACTCATGTCCATGCAGATGCCGCCCCCGGGATGCTGATAAAACGTGCGTTAGGCAGTCGTTTGGGAAAGATCATGGATGTAATTACGCCGATAAACTGTCCTTCAAGACCGGTCCCACCAGAATATGGCTGCGGTACTACGTCAGCAAACGACTGGGCCAAGATACAGAGAATAGCAAACCGTGATTGGCATCTTGTACTTATTGGCAACCTTGACGATTTTAACCACGTCCTCCGTAGATTCTGGATACACGACCACGGTATGGTCGACGCCTGAGAATGATACCCGACGAGAGAAATTGAGTATCTTTCTGGCCAAAAAGGAATTGGTAAGACTCTACCGGTATGATACGTGTTTGTCGAGACACCGTGGGCTTGCAGGTCATCGGGGTTGATAGATACCACTCCCGACCGTGTCGAAAAGATCTTTTGTAGCTCGCCGATAGCCTGATTGAATTCCTTTGCTGTCCCATACACTGGTTTGTTAGGAACTGCAGAGACGTCCGACCCAGGGCGAAATTGGGCAGCGCCCAAACCAATTGCGATTCCACAGATTCCGGTCACGACTGCAGTCAATCCAGATTTCGATTGGGTAGTGGAAGTGGTGGAATACAGTCTGATTCCTGCGTCGAAAGGACGCTGCGGCAGCCTGAATCGAAGGGGTCGACGGAGGAGTGGACGCAGGAAAGAGGCCATGACCGTCAGAAAGGACGAGAGTTAAGCGGGGTTTCAAGAGAGAAGCAAGGGTCTTCCCCTCACCTTGCCCTCACCAAGACCGTACCATCACCGAGCCAATGGCATGAGCGCTAAGTAAAGGAACTCCACGTGATCTCAGGCCGGCTATCCGCAAGGATGAGGATGCAACTTACCAGAAGGAAAGCATATTGAATCCAAACCCGCATTCAAAGAATGCAGAATTTATTTTCATCTTGAATGCAAATTTTACAGTCAAGAGGAACAGAACGGTTGCCGTACAAATGCATTTACAGAAATGGAAACTACTTCCGGAGGCCCCGCTTCGATTCCGCCAGGCCGTCTGTAGCGCCCCCCATGAAGACCCTGCTGCAGGGATGAGATTTTTGCTATAAGGTTCTCCGACGTCGGATCCTCCACCAGTACTGGCTAGATTTTTGACGGTTAATATTATTTCGCCACCGCCTTGTAATCAAATTCCTGCAAAACGAGGGTTCAACACGATTCCACCCGTGGGTACCGAAAGGGCAACCCGGACCTGGACCCGCAAATACTGTACCCGAGAGACTCATGGTCCTCAGACCCGTACGGGTCACCCGCAGGTACTGATGGAACTGCGGTACCTTGCAGGTTGCTGCAGGTCTATCAGCCAATCATCGAGAAAATGTGATCTGTACCTTGTCCTGTGGAGGCCGCACCAAATCTCAGCAACAAGGAAGCACGCTGGGCATATATTGTATCTTGGAGCATGCAGCACAGGCCTTTGCCGATATCAGATCATCGGAAAGGTGTCAGCCGAGGCTCGGCCGGTGCTTGCCGAGTGCCCGTGGGTTTACCTGCGTGGGTCTGTGGCATTGCGACGTGTTGAAAATCATGACCCGGTCCCGGACCCTGCTGACCCTCGGGTCCAAACCCGCGAGTGGACCCGATACCCGTGTTGAACCCTACTGAAGCCTCCAAGCCATTCGCCCATGTAGTGTGGTTCAAATAGAATCAACTTGGCGCAAGGGATTCAACTATTCGTACTCGTACACTCGGCTTCATAATCCCGCCTCACTTCCTGGTAAACTTCGGGATGACATCCGTTCCAAAGTAGGAAACGTCAACCAAGCTCGCTCGGAGATCTTGAATAGGGTTTCAGATATTTTATTAGCTCATCTTAAGTTCTAGGTGGTCCAGACCACTTTCAGACTTAAGTTTCAGTACATCTTAAGTTCTCTACCGTACTGTAAGGCCGTACTATATGCACCTCAATACCATATCCTTGGGACTTCAGTTCAAACTTCTTAAGTTCAGACTGCACTCGAACTTAAGACATTCGAGTATCTTAAGTCCGAGCACTTCAGTTCATACACCGAGATTCCATATTTAAATAACCAAGTACATAACACTCAAGTCTCAACGGAACTGAAGTTTTGCACATCTTCAGCTCTGTGTATGAACTTGAGTTCCAGCAGGACTGAAGTTCCGCACAACTGCAGTTCCACCTTGTTTGGTGCTGCAGCTGGACTTGAGTTCCGGCACAACTCAAGTTCTAAGTTAGCTTCAGTTCCGTATCAAATCAAACGTCCAAAGCCAGTAATTTCGTACCTCTTTGCACGCAGCTCCTTGGGTTTGGGCAGACTTTTCAGAACATACTTGCAGCTACACTTCATTAGCACCATTGACCTCCATACATAGACCTGAAAACTTACCTAGCTGTTCTGGCACCACTTGATGCAGGTCCTCAGTGATATCAGCGAACTCGCGCCGAAATGAAATAGGAGTCAGTTTGAGTGAAAGGCGGAATGAAATCGAAAATAAAACTCACCGGAGAATGAGAATGAATGCGAGTACCCGCCGAGTACATTGTGAACTGCTGCCAGAAATAATCAGCGGAGTCAACCAGAATGAAAATGAAACTCTCCCGAAGATGGAAATGAACACAAGTGCACGGTGAGTACAGTCTTGCAAAGACTGGGTTTAAACAGTGAGACGAAAATGAAGATGAGAATGAGAATGAAAATTCAGAAGATTGATGACAGCGAACGGAGGTGGCATTCACGCGAATGAAAGACGCCGGTGACCTCCCAAGTCAAATCAAGCAACAAGCAACAGCGCGCATTACCTCTCATAGAAGTGATTTTTCAGGCGCCCCGTGACGACTGAATAGAGCATGAAAAAAAAAGTACGGTATGCCACCCTTCACTATAGGCTGAGCCACCGAGTCCTGGGAAGACGTGATTCTGAAAGCCAAGTCCCAAGAACCCACTGGCGCTGACGCAAAGTCGAAGTCAGCTTTGGACACACAGTCCTAGGCAATGGGTGGGGAAGGAGGAAAGGGAATGAAGGTGGGAGTCAGGAGCAAGAAGTCGGAAGGATCGTCGCTTCGATAAGGGGACAATGGAATTGATGTACGGCTGCACGCGCAATCAAATCACCGTCTCGTTACTGTCGGTGTCACGTCTTCTCTTCTCTTCCCCCCCACCACTATCTCTATGTCACCTGTGCTCCTCGTTTCCCGCACCCTCTCGTCAACCCTTAACGGGTCCAATTTACCATCGCCATGTCTTCCTCTACCCACCCGCCCCCACTGGCGTCTGAACGGCTCAGTGGCATTCGCGGCTTGATGCGAAGCGTCCCCAGTTAAATACATTTTCTCGCTATGTCAATGCCCAGCTTTGAATTGGTTTCACCGTCTCATTCTGACTTCATCAATCATCCTCAGTCCTCCACTCGGCTGCAATAGGTACATTAGGTTGTCCTCTCCTTCCTCTTCCTTTTCTTTTGTTCCCCCTGCCCCGTCCCTCTCCCTGCCTCCTGTTCCTCCTCGCCGCCCTCTCGGCCTGTCCCGAGCCGAGTCGGTGCGAGTACACGCGCGAGGACAAGGAAACGACCCGGTGACGTCGTGCATGTGCGATATGTGCACTGTGCTCACGAACACACATCGGCACTCACCGGTGAGTCGACATCTTCCGCCGTGCAGGGAACCCCGCTGCTTGGCTTGACTCGGTGGTGGTGGTACACTCCCGTTGAGCGCGCTCAGGCTCATGCATACGAACATGGAGTCCCCTGTCAAAGAAGTACAAACTTGCCCCAGTATTCATTATTTGATACAACAAGATTTGAATCAAGGGCTGGTGGGCTGAAAACTTAAGCTACATAAGGACTTTAAGTTCCAACCAAAATTTATGTGATGTGCAGGAACTTAAGTTCCACAACGTTGGATGGAGGGGTATAGTTATAACAACCGAGGTACGAGGTTAAAGTTACGAGTCCTAAAAATTTATTTTTAGACTCGTTCTTACGGCATCGTTTCCTCTGCGAGAATTTTCAAAAACCCCAGATGACGCCTTTCTCCCGTGGGTATTTCCTTTCCTCTTGTGGTATGACCTTATCGCCTTTCATCTATGCATTGACTCATCTTCTTTTAGTCTGTTCGTGCTCGTGTCTGTGTCTTTACTCATTATCTTTTAGTCCGTTCGTGGTCTCGTGTCAATTTTCCGGTGTTTCTCCCTTTATTCGCTCAGTCGTGGATGCGTCTTCTCCCTTGTGCCCGTTTTGGTTTTCTGTCCGCCTGTTGCCTTTCTTCATTTGCCGATATTTTATCATCAGCGGCTAAGTAGTTCTTCTGTCTGCATTACTCGGGATCTGACTCCGCATTTATAGGCATTTACGTGGTTTCTCTTCGAGTACATGGCATTTTTTTCCGTGTTCCGGTTGCGCCCGGTTCTATCAGGTTCTATCGCCCTTACTTACCGCGTGACCGTACGTGCGGGTTCTGGTTGTTCTCAATCAAGGATCGCCGTGATCTTTTTCTGTAAGTCATCTCCGCGTGTTTAGCGGAAGCCGGAGTGCGTATCGTCTGAATATATGTGTTTCATTACGCCTCCAGCGAGGGTGCATTTACTGACACTGTTTCCGTTTACCGTTTGCAAGAAGTACACAAAAAGGGCACATACGCAAAATCCGATCCTGGAAGTGTCCTAACATCTGTAACAGTGGTGATCGCCAATCACTAGTGCGGAACCAATTACGCCGAGCCGATTCAACCTCTTGCTCATGCCGGGGTCGGCTCCGCTCCTACTCGGTCCGTCTTCCCACCTCTCCGAACTTTTTGAAAATTAGGCCCCGTGAAGAATACCGCAGAAAGGTGGAATGAGTGTCATCCAAAATCCGATCTTATCGGTGTTGCCGAGGTGCCAAATAGAAAGATGTTATATGGCACCCGGGTACTTTGGCGCCTGGGGGTGCCAAATAGAATTATCCGATCTTGAGGGCCAGATTCTGGGATTTTCGCAGCCGGTGAGCCCAATGCGGTTGTCCATCAGAGATCGACCAAATCAGATCTGACAAATTCCGAACAGCTCTGTTCGCTTCTCGCGTCAACCTCGCATTGCACGTCGGCCAGCCGCCACAATCTCAGTGCACAATGAGTCCATCTCTCAATCCCGTGCTCACTGTGGGACACGTTCTCCCTAAATACTTTGTTCAACAACATCCACCTTCTGGGGATACCGTATTTGTCAACCGCATACATGTAGGACTTGGATCCGTGGCCTCAATGTCCTGATGTGTAAGACAACTTATCCTCCTGTCTGCCTCGTCAGCCCATGTTGTTGATTCATTGGTGATTTATAGAAGCATTTATCAAGCCTTTCTCCCTTGATTCTCTCATGTTGTCCTGTTTGTCTTTTCAAATACTCAAGTCGGAGCTAATCATGTACTCTGGACTCTGGACTCTGGATTAAATCTGTCTCGAGCACTGGTGAGCAGAACTTGGGTTCTGAGTGTTCAGTGTTTTTTCTGCACCTGTATTCAATTCGAGAGGTTGTACGATACAATAGGGGAAGTCAACTATCGCTTTTTTCACCGATTAAGGCGTCGATTATCAGCCGATTATTTCTCAATTCTTGTTCCATTCTCGAACAGAATCGATCGAAAATCGGCCCAGCTTTGACCACCCCAATTCTGGTCTCGATTTTTTGCCGATTCTTATTCGATTTTTCAGTAGAGAAGTGTGCAGTGAAAAGACAAAAATACATTTATTTTGACAGCCGCCGTGTGACATACAACGCCTTCATGCCCCGACTGTCGGGCGGCGGGCTTGGCGGCGTCAGTACTGTGACAGGCTACTACTGTCGTCGCTGCTGTGCCATCGTCTTTGTAGTTTTTTTCGGTTTGGGCTGTGTGGCCTGATCTGTCTGAGCCCTCTTGCGTGTCGGAGCCTTGACCCTACAGTCGGGACTTTCTTGGGAGCGGGACCCATGTACTTTGTATTCAAAGACAATGAACATTATATTATGTAATTCAATGTCAAAGTACATCTGCTTGCGGAACGACTGAGTTAGGGTTAGGGCGATTCAACTGATTAAATTTCAAAGCGACTCTGGAGTCGCTTTGCCGATTCTGACGATTAAGCTGATTAAGTTGATTTGCGTCGATTAATCGGCCTCCGATTTGAAAAATAATCGGCTGATAATCGACGCCTTAATCGGTGAAAAAAGCGATAGTTGACTTCCCCTAATAACCTTCAAGCTTCTTGCGCCAGTTCACCTGCCATCATGTGAAACTCATAGGCGCATCACCATCACTCAAGGATCGGTAAATTTTGAAAGTATTTCTTATCAATCTTTGAATCTCTTAGTCCAGGATTCTCTTCCGAGTCTCTCAATGAACAAATGGCTATCAGCATTCAAATCGCATCGGCAAGAGATCTTGGAGAGACCAGAAGCTTCCAGCTTGCGCTAAATGATCTCGTGTGCTTTGAGACAGGTAGTCGGGTGAAAGTCACTGGAACTACATTGAATGCTGTCGGCGCTCTCTTTCAGCTACTGGCGGAGCGAGACGGAAACTCTGAGGATCGCCCTACGGGACAATCGAGGGTCACATCTTGGACGCAGTGCGTAGTCTTTATTGGTAATCGAACCCTCGCTCACATTGTATTAGTGCCAGGGATGGCTCAAGGAGATGCTCCTGACCAAATCCCTATAGTTATCCCCCCTTCTTTGGCGAAAATGATTATCACTGGGTTCTGGGCTACCTCAAGCTCAGTGCTCAGGAATTCCACATATTGACGATATCCGGAACAGTACTTCTTTCGTTCTATTGCTCGTTATAAACCAGCCAAATTGGTTTCCCTAGGTGTTTCGCCCTCCAAAACCAAAGTTGAGTCAGATGATGATTCCGAGGATTCAGATCTGGATGTGGACCCGGATGATGATGATGATAAGCCTGCTGACGATGAGGTGGAGGTATCGGGGTCTCAAGTGGTAGAAGTGGCGGCTCGTGATGCCGCTCGTTACTCCGTCCACCGCAATGATTACGAGGACGCTGTGAAGGAGCTTGAATCCACCTTAAAAACCTTCGGTCCTTCACTCTCGCCATCCCCTCCCGATGCGTGCGTCGTGTCACCCCTTCCCCGGTGAAAATCGTGTTCTCCAGGATCTCAATAGCGCCACTCATGCCAATAAGATATCGCAAGTTGCGCCGGAAGGATGCCGCCGCCACCATTCAGAAACTCGTAAACTCTAGCGGTAATTCCGGGTCATATCGTCTAACTGTTTTATCATTGCTCCAATCTCCCGAATATCACGACAAGAAATGTGTAAGCGTTGAACCCGCTTTTACGGAATGGTATTCGATTCCCCATCGGGGAGATTCTCGACGTGTATAAGGTGCGAACAGCCGCTATGGTTGGGTCAGAAATTCTACGGCAACATCGGCTTTCGCATATATGTCCATGCAAGTTTATCTATCCCTTACCACTGTAAAGAAGCCAACAGCATAGCTGCAATCCTCCAGTTGATAATTTCCCCGGCGATCAGCGCAAACGGAGTCCGACGACGAAGATGGGCGGGATCTCTGATGCTCCCATGTTTTCCTCAAGTTGCCGCAAGACCGTTCAGCTATACACCTACGCAAAGATGGATCACCTACTTTTCAATCTGAGTTTTGACGCCTTCGAGAAAGGACAGAATGGGCCCTATCGAATTTTGACAGTGCATGCAGCGGTTAGGGCTGCCGCCTGTGCCCGTGATGGCAACGGCCGTGGATTTGAGGGGTGGTCAACGGGCACGGCCCGTGTTGACAACTTGACACGGCCATGTACTGGTTGAAAAATTGCTTAACGGCACGGCACAGTCAATGGGACAGCCGTGGCGAGCCCACGGCTATGTTTGACATATTTTCATGGGCTCTTTATCCTGTTTCTTCGTGTAAATTTAGTTCCTTGAGCTACTGTGAAGGTGTGGTACCTGTAGGCGGCCCTGATGTTGGAAGTAGGTTGGGTTATAATATGTACTTGCAATGACAAATAAATCCCACCTTTCCAAGTGCCATAGAATGGGTTCCGAGCCTCTCAGGTCTACTGGATGCTATGAAACCGAGTGAATGAGCCAAGATGTAAAGCAAGTTGCAAAAGAAATCGAAGATCAAACCTAAATCAAACGCCGTCATCACAATCGGCATTGACCGGCAACAGTTGAACTTGCCTCTTTTTCCCACTAACAAATTGGTAGGTGGAGAGGTAACCATGTTCAATATGTATAGACAGATGATTGACATGTTTTCTTACCAAAACTATGCTTTTCAGGCTTGGTTGTAGCTGACCTGTGCCATCGGGAAGAGAACCCGTGCCGTGACTGTGCCATCGAGGACTCCAGAAATTCCTCACTGGAACTGGCACAGCATCCTTAGCACGGCTACCGTCAAACCGTGGCCACAGGCACAGGCGGCAGCCATACAGCGGCGGTGAAATGGGCGGCTCCGAGTCGACTTTGTTTTGCGTTACGAAGCAATTCCAACTTTGACATTCCCCGAACATTCAAAAAGCCGCGCAGCGGATACAGGACTCGTACCGCCATGCCCACGCAGTGGCCTACAAGCCCAAGTTATAGTGTCTGTTTATAAGAGACTAGGGTATAGTGTACCAGCACGTGCGCGCGAGGCCAAACTTAAGTTGGCGCGAACTTAAGTCGCAAAAGTGGTCTGGACCGGCCGAACTTAAGTTCGGCTCATTTTATTTCATCTTCAAGAATTGGCCAGCCGTGGCCAAAAATTTGATGTGATACACGTGATCAGCGCGTCGCGCCTCGTTTGTATGTATACGCGAAGCCTGCCAAACCCCCACGGCCATAAACACTCGCCGTTTTCCGCCACCTCTCAACATGCTGCTCTTCATCGTCGTGCTCAACACCCTTATAATCTCAAGGTGGGTCGTCAATTTTGTGTGTTCATATTTGATCTTAAGCCCTCTGCCTTCCTCTTAGCTTCCATCTACCAACATGAAGCCTTTGTTGCACGGCACAGCTCCCTGTAATCGGATTGTACTCGAGTCATTGACTTGAGTCATCTGAAGCTGCTTCAAACAGTCACAATGCGCTCTCCCATACAAGCCCGCTACCCCCACCCGAACCAACCAACCCTCCTGCTGTCAATGCCCTTTTCTTTCTCTGCTTGGTCCACTAAAACACTGTCACCACTCCCACGTCCTTAGATGCACAGCCTAGTACTATCTGAACCGATATAATCCCCACAGACTCTATAATTGTGTCCACAACCTCATAACACCCAACTCAGTCACTTTTACCCAGATATGCGCTCGTCTATCCACTCTCTCGCCCATAGTACTCAATGCACCTCTAGAATGTCCTCAAGAGGTCTCACTACTATTTTGGCTCGCCCACTGCTGAATGCGTGCACGCCGACCATGTCGGCACCGACTCCCCGCAGGATCAGTCCCCAACCCCAAACCATCTGGATCAAGGTCAGTTCGGGTTCGATTCCCCCAAAATAAAGTTCTCAATGTACGTCTAGGATGTCCTCTGGAGGGTGGGCTTTCGCTTTTGGTCGCTTGCTGCTGCACTCGCGAACGTTGACGCTACCGATGCCAACACCATGCCAAACTAGGCATGGCACAAAAACATCTCTACCAAGGTCGGTCTTTGCCCGATTCTGGTCAAATGCAGGACCCACCACACGCCTAGGATGCTCTTAGGGATTTATTGACACAGTTTGGGCCGCCCGCTGCTTTGTGCGCAAACGACACGTCCGCTGATGCCGACATCGGGTCTGGCACAAAACCATGTCTACAAAGGTCAGTCCTGACCCAAATCCCTTAAAAAAAGACCCTTAGGATGTCTCCCACCGCAAACACCACTTAACCCGGATGCCCGACGCATAAGGTGCGAACATTGCGCCCATCGATGCCGACATCCCGCCACTGAGTCAGGTCTGACACCAAACCATGTCTACAAAGGTCAGTTTTTACCCAAATCCCTTGAGGAAAGATACCTAAGGTAGGTGTCAGTCACTCCCCACTAGCGGTCACGTGGTGTGTCACGTCACACATAACACGGCAAAACTTGCAATGCGAAAACCAAACACGCTGGATTTAGCTCAATTTCGATGTTTCTGAGATCAAGATTTTTTTTTAGATTCTACATAACCCCACTGCCTCCTCAAACTATATCATATTACATGGCAAGATATTGCAAGACATGCTCCTGAGTTATTGCAAAGGTGCATGGTGGGTGAGACACAACTTGTGTTGCTTGTGTGGCACAGACTTTAAGGGCATCGTCACTGTATATGGAGCATGAGAACATTACATAAGCAGCAAATATCAAGCCAACAAAAATGCAAACCTTGCCCATTCACTGAAAGAATCATTTTTGCACTCAAAAAAAAAAGGTTGAAAAAGTGTGATACTGCTCCCTGAATAAGGGATATTTTGAGATTCTGAAACCAGGGATCTCTCGGGGGGACCTAAAGGCACTGTTTCCTGGTCTTACTTTTTACCCAAATGTTTTGCCAGCCGAGCCTTATCACTGTCACGCTTTGGTCATGTGACCACTTGCAGCGAGTGACTGACACCTACCTTAACAGACCCGTAGGATGTCCCCAACCGCCAACACCACGCTGTAAATTACAATGTGTGGTATTGTAACAATTGTTTGGGCATATGCGGAGGTCATAGTTTCGATCCTCGCATGTTGCCCTGTTTTTTTAATGTCCTTAAAAAGCTCTGATGTGCCTATTTGTCGTCTTTTCTGTTATTCGGCCTGCTGACCATGCAATTTCATTGTATCAATGAGTTGCAGTCCTGGAGGTGCCTCGTATGTGCTCAGCTACAATTGGGGAACATTCTCTAACTTTGCATTTCTACAATCCCTTGAGGAAAGATACCTAACAGACCCGTAGGATATCCCCCGACTGCCACACTACGTACCCTGGACGCCCGATGCACTGCGTGCGAACGTCGCCCCGCCGACGCCGACGCCATGCTAATCAAGCCTTACACATAACAAGGTCAGTCTTTCGCTGAACCTCCTGAAGTATAATACTCACAGCACCTTTAGGATGCTGCTGCGATTTGTATGCAAGTATTGCTCTACGGCACACGCTTCATCCTGCACCTCTTTGCATGCCCGCCTTTCACCTCCGCAATCGAATGGGTTTCCACTTTGGGATACTCGATCTACCTGATCGTGGCCGAGACACCTCCTTTCTTTCCTCTGCTACCCATGGGTGTTCCAGGACTATGGAAGGTATTCACCCGGTTCTCACAAAGTTATCGGTATCTGACAACAATTATAGCCGTGGGGAGGACACCAAAAAGGACGTCGTGCTCATCGGCCATTGATGATAACGCGGGGATATTTGGCCTGGGGGGGGGGTCTTCATATGTCTTATTACCTTCTGCCATTGTCAGATTGCAGATGGAAAAAAACATCTTAAGATATATCTCTAGATATCGAGGTAAATACGCTCTTCCTGAAGATCTTTTCCTGCGGCTCAAATGGCAGGACCTCTGCGCGAGAATGATGTGCCCCATGTCGGAAAGGAAGGTCGGAATCGATGTGGTACTTTTACCTCATGGGCCAATTTTACAGTTGAGCCGGTGATGAGGATGGATTTCTACTTGAATCTTACAGCAATGAATTTTGTGATGCGTACATGAGACCTCTCACCTTCGGGGAAGTTCAAATCACATAGCGGAAATCGTGCGCCTGTGAAAAGTCAGAAACTCGTTCCAACCAAATGACCAACCGTTCGGAACGAACCTTGTCAGCCAGCTCGGCGGTATCCACTCGGCCTTGGGGATTTGGCTTGCCGTACAGCTTATCACGCCGCGCGTTATCCATTCGGTAGGAGATCTGTGGGGCGCGAGCTCGTCAAGCTGATTCGGTGGCTTGAGATCACTCGAGTGGAAATGGGACGCACAGAGAGAACGAGGCAGAGCGCGGCGGCGAGGAAGGCGAGTGCACAGGATACTATTCATATAACAGGTTTGGTCAGCAGCTTGAAGGTGCGGTGTTTCGGGCTGCGGGAGGGGGACGTACTTCCAAAGCCTTTGCTGTTTTTGAAGTCATGTCAACCGATCCAGTGGGGAGAAGCAAAGAAACGAACATGTAGCGAGGGCCCTCTGTGAGGGGGAAAATGTGTGAGCCTAGAACGCTCCCGCATTGACCGATGGCCATGAATATAGGTATCCCCGTAGCGCGTTTGGTTTCCGAACCGAGGTTGTGCGCGACTGAGAGGTGTCATGAGTACAAAAGGATTTCGCAGGAAGTAATGGAAAAGTATCTTACACCAAGCAAGAATCAAACTGTTGAGCAGAGTCAGAACATATCATGTCAACTCTCTAACCAACCCGTACCCGATGGTAGTGTATGTGCCGCTCACGATACAAAAGACAGCAAAGTAGCGTACATGGGCATTTCCAGGGACGGTAAGGAGAAGCCTGGAGTGTCCACGTTAGGCTCCAAGTTCGCTGATAGTCCATAATGGGACGAAAACGGACACGTAGCCAACCCCAGAAATGAGACATGCGATGGCCATGAAAATCCCACGGCTTTGTAATCGGTCGGAGGTCCAGGAGAAGGAGAACATGAGTACGGCCGCAACTGAAAGGAGGAGGTCAAGACTGAACAAGATGGTAGGGTCGAGACCGAGTGCGTACTCGTATACGGTGGGACTGCGAAGAGGGTCAGAGATAAGAGCGGGAGAATAATGACAAGATGGTGGTACTTGCCCGTTAGGAGTTGTGTGATGGCTGGAGCTGAAAACATGTCATTAATGAGTCTGATTGCTGTTGAATATGGGCACGGTACGTACAAAACCCAAACGTCGCGATGATAGTGGGAAGAAACGCAGAAATAGAAGCCAGCGCGCAGTTCAGCCCGAAGTAAATCGCACCCCCGGTGTAACACTAAATAGTAGTCGGCTGTAAGCACGGCCGGTAAACAAAGAATTATTTAAATTTCCGCTTACCCGCCAGTCGCGGAATGCCATGAGAATGTGGGCTGTGAATAAACGTGAGCATCCGAAGCCGTGATAATACTTGGATGGTCGCCCACCCTTGTCGACACGAGCTCCGATGTCGCCGCTGGTACCTTTTGGTTGATTTAGTACGGCGCCGGCGCGCAGACCTGATAACGCTTATACCTCGGTTCATCCTGTCGAGCGCGATGGCGCGCTCGCGTTCGTTGAAGAACGAGGTTGACTCTGGGCGGTTTGGAAGGAAGAACATTGTCACTAGCCCCATCAAAATCGCCGGGACACCCTCGGATTCAGTGAGAAAATGCAATTAACAAGGGGGCGCGCGCACTTCAATTATGAAGAGGATCTTCCAATTATGGATGGCGGCGTGAGCATGCTGCACGCCAAATGCGATGAGGCCGCCGAAAGCGCCTGCATGAATGATGAGAATGATATTGAGACAGTAAGAAAATTGACAAACCGGCGACTGCTGCAAAGCCGAACCAGTACGCCATCTGTGCACGTTTCGTCGGGGTTTCAGTTTCAGTCACAGGCGGAAAACTCACCCGCATGCCTATTTCTTCCTTGGTATAGAAAAGCGCTCAAACTCAAATCAATAAAAGCCAGGGAGCGGATGACTTGGACGTACAGATATACAGCGTGATTGCGGGAACAAAACCTGCCTCAAAGATCCCCAGAAACACTCTCCCCGTCATGAGGCCGCCGAAATTGAACGCAGTGGACTGTCCAGTGCCATTACTTCAAGTCCCGTGAGATGAACCTTGAACGTACCATCAAAGTCGAGCTGACACCCCAGCCGATGGCGCTGCACCCAATCCAGACGCGGGGTGGGAACAGCTTCGACGCAATTGCTGCGGGCACTTGGCATAGAACCTTGTTCGGGAAGTAACTATATGAGACGAAGCACAAAAGGAAGGAAGGAAAGGAGCAACGTACATATGCGAAGAAAAAGACCGAGGTGACCCAATCGAAGAGTTTGCCCGTCAGATCGCCGTTTAGTGTGTCCTGAAATTCAAAATTATGAGCTCAATTTGCACGATTGTCGTTAGCGCAGTTACCTTCGGTAAGCCCAGCAGCCGCGCGTTCCCAAGGTTCGAGCGATCCAGATCTGAAGAACACCTGATGAGCTTGAGAGAAGCACAGCTGAAACTTGAGGTACACGCAAAAAGATACAGGAGGGACACAATAACGAGGATGCGCCGGTCTTGTTTACGCAAGAGCTTGCGTTCTTCTTCCGGATCCACTCTTTGGGTGGAGACTGAGACGGACTTGAGTTTTATGTCTTCAGCGCCTTGTTTCTCGTCCATGGTGGTCTGAAGTATCGTCGCAGAAGAGCAGCGAACGGTTATATAGTGACTGCCGTGAGGCCAGGAAGTAATTACAGAAACGGATGTGTACCTCCACCGCTGTCGCACCAGAATACACTGGGCTCCTACCGTCTTTGCCGGGGTCAATCTGGCCAATCAGGGCTGAGTATCGCCGGTCTATTGATTTTCATCATGCTTCGAAAGCTCGGACAACACTGGGCGGGCGTTGCAAGAGGCGTTTGATCTTGTCAGGACCACTATCAACGGCACGTGCCGCGGGAGAACTGCCCAACGGGTGAGACCCAGGTACCATAAGCAGAAGCTCGGCGTGCTGAGGTGAGCCTGCGGCGCGCTCTTCGACAAAATATCACACAGGACGGAAGCAAGAGAGTTCCTTGCTCTGTGACCAAGGCTCAGAGAATGGCAGTAGCAAGCATATCCTGGATTACAAACGAGATCGACAGGGGTGTAAAGAAAAGGGCGCAGATACAGAAAGGCTTGATATAGACGCCAGATCCCTGCGCGTAGTTTCCACGGTTGGTTGACCGTCCGTATCCAGTCAGAGCCACGAGATATAATAAGAAACACAAATGTCGCCCCAGAATCGCGCTCCGATCCTTCGCTCTAGCCTGAGGTTAAGGGAGGAGTCTTGCCTGCAGATCTACACTTGAAACCGAGCCCTAACCAAAGCAAGAACACGGAGAGCGATAATGCAAGTTTCCTTTTATTCTTTGAGTTTGAAAGCCCATGCCGTATCTTGCCCGATCTTGGTACAGAGGTCAGCGAGAGCCTGTTAGCAAATCGAGCGGGCGAGATTGGACCAAGTGGCGCCAGGGATTTGGGCGGGAACTGAAGATGCCAAAATCCCACCCATGCTCGCTGCCGAAAACAAGATGGGCGCAAACGCCAAGGGAGAAGGGGTGCAGTACCGCCCCATTGATGGCGGTGATTGCCGTTTCCCTCTTGTCCTCTTCCTCCATGCGCATTCGACTCTGTGGTTTTACGCTGTTTTTTATCGAAGACCGGACTCTAGGTGCTTTTCAAAGCTAACCCCCGTCTGTGGTTCGACCAGTTTCCGGCCCCCTGCGCCGCGTCTCTGTGCCAGCGATATTTGGATGCTCCTTACTGGATTACACTCTGGTTAACTGCCAGGCAAGGCAAAAAAAATAGGCCACAATACTGCAACGGCTATTGAATACTCATCCTCCCCTCTGCTTTTTAGTCCATCCGGACACCTTATCTATATTACAATCGAACACCTTACAGCTAGGCTAATAACGATAGACACAAATTCATTTTGCGAGCTCAGTTCGGGCCGAGCACAGCTTCGCCCAAATAAATCTTAATTTAGCGACAGCCATCCGGATCCATTGTCCTAACGCGCCAGCAAGACCCACAAAATAAGCTTTTATGATGACGGTCCTCGTGCAACGTCAGTGGGGCACTCATATATAATGAACCTCCGTGGACTCGACTTTCGCTCACAATATCCAATCCGTGGCACAGGACGAAAATCCGGTAATCAGCAATCACAATAGTGACCAGTTTGCGGCACTCCAGGCGCAGTTGCCGTTGAGGATTGGACGAGACATGGTGGAGTCGAGTGATGGTTTAGAGCATTGTTTGGCTAAGCTGTGCTCGGCCCGAACTCAGCTCGCAAAATGAATTTGTGTCTATCATTATTAGCCTAGCTGTAAGCGATTTGACTTGAGACAAACTTGATCCGAAAAATCCCGAGCTCACCGCTTGCCGTCATCCACTCCACAGTTGAACTTTACAGGAACTGTGACAGTTCCTTTAAAACTGTCGAGATGCTGAGTTCCCCGTCAACTCTCCACTCCACTGGGGATTGTTATTTTTAAATTCACAATGCCCTCCGGGCACCCCTGGTACCGCTGACCCCGAGTGATACCTGTACTCCTGGATCCATACCCTTGGCAGCACCAAATGCAGGTCATTTGAATCTTGCTGATAGTGCACCAATTCCTGTTTTCTTTGTAGTTCATTCGTCGCCGCGCCTTCAAGCTTCAAGGACTGTGTTGTTGAATTAACACCAAGGCGACCGTCATGTTCAGTCCGTGCTTTCCCGACTCATGGCCGCGGTTTGTTGGGGTCTCCCACACTTGTTTTCTTTGTGTTGTTCTGTCCTATTCTGAAAACAAAATTGTTTAGTGTCACGCGGCCTCCGGCCGCTCTCCCTCTTTCTTCTTTTCATCCTTTTCACTAAGGAAAGGGAAATCAAGGGACTGATGTCCTGTGGCCTCCAGCCGCACTCTTTTAGTGAGCACTTGGATCCTGAGGGCTCCTAGTGTACTCTCTTTTCTTTCCATTTTATGGCTTCCTTGGGTGGAGAAAATTTCTTCGCTGGGATGCCCTCATCTGGAAAACCGACCTTCCTACACTGTGCAATACAGAGGCTAGTAGAGCAGTAGATGGATAGCAAGGTCCCCTAAATATAGAGACCCCCCGGCACGATATAGTGGCCTGTAGAGCAATAGAGTGTTAACGTCATAGAGCTCTAGAGCCCTGTAGAGCCACATGGAGCACACGGTTCTACCATGGCAACGCGGCTCTACGGCTGCTTCCAGATTTTATTCTCACAGGCTAATCACCGGCACTATTAACGAATGGAAAAGGCTCGTTAAAATGGTATATAATTTTATTGTACGCTATTTAGGAAGTAGACGGTTGGTTAACAGCATAAGCGCTGGCAGAGAATCCAAGGAAAACCTCCTCCTCCGGCTTATCCTCCTCGACCGTGCTAGACGACTCCCTAGAAGACGACAAATTAGAGATGATAAAACAAAATAATAGAAGAAAATGACTGACCGCGCAATAATGTTGCCGCGACTCGAAAGTCGAGTCGTCTGGGAGTCGAGTCCATAAAAGTCGCTCGACTCGACTTAATTTACAAGTCGAGTCGACTTAAGGTCGACTTGAGTCCGTGAAGTCGGTGGATTTTTCTTCCAAATTGTCTCTGTAAACATTAGAATGATCCTGAGTCTTCAGGGAGGGCTGTACTAGTCGAAATAATTGTTTTTTGTCCACTGCATCACTGCATGATTCGACTTAGTGCCTTCTGATGCTAAAAATGCTTAAACTCGAATATCTAGACCCAATGACTTCAATAAAACATAGCTAGACTACACACATGAGATCGAAAACATAAGCCCAAGTAAATTTGAAGCAAAGTAAGTCATATCAGTGTACATCACATCTCCTCCAGCATTTCAGGAAATGCAGCGTCAGCAAAGTCTAAGCCATCCAAAACTTCCTTTCGAATTGCTACCTCCTCTTCACCACTCGATTTCGATGCCAAGGAATGCAGCCAATCCTCTTCTTCAGCAGCAATTGGGGCAGATTGTCAATCTACCTTGAAGTTGAGTCGGGATTTCTTGTATGTGAATTTGAGCATCTGCAACACTTCCATCAACATAGGGTTAATACGGTTCCCCCATTTGGTGTCAGTATCAGCTGACAACGAGAAAACTCGTTCCAATGGAATGGAGGTTGCTTGGATTGGGCCAAAGTCAAGGAAAAGGCGATAAATTGTTGCCCATAACGTGTGTTCATGATTCTGTAGAACAACAGGAGCCATTAAATTATTTTGAACGAAATAGAGCAAAAGAATGTACTGTCCAATAACCAATCATATCAGTGGAAGCCCTCCGAGGAATAACACTGCAGATGTAATTGTCCAGCTCCTCCTCTTCAGACGAGGCTGCACCTCGTGAGCCGCCCATTTCATTTGAAAAATCGAGAGATTGTTGTGCATTACGATGATGCTCAGTAGCAAGGGCAAGAGGAATAGCAGCAGCACCAGGGCCTCGTGTTCTAGAGGGCTGGCAAGAACGGGGCTGCAATGATGGGCCGGAGCCTGATCTTGCAGGGGAGCCTGCAGATTCAGTGTTTTCATTCTGGTAAGCCTTAAGCTGTGAATTATTTCAGTATACTGAATACCCCTTATCCAGAAGTGATGAAAAACCTACCCGTCCGAGAATAATTGCCCTTGCCTTTGGCCTGTCCGGCTCGGACCACTCGAGAGGGTGGTTAAATCCGAGCAGTTCATCACGGTTCGTGGCAAAACCGAGTTACAGGCTGAAGAGATTGTCAGCACTGCTGACCATGGAAGTAAAGTGAACTGACCAGCCTGCTGTAAGTAGTGCAGTCTCTGCAGCATGAAAAAAAACCGAGTCCCAGCGCGTCTTGACATCCAGAAATAAGGTGACGAGCACGAGGTTCACGGTCACCTTCTCGGCATGTGCATCAACAATGACCACTTGGGTCCAGGTTTTATCGTCATTGCCCTGTTGAATAATCTCCAGAAACTGGTCTCGCCGCTGGCCTGACTTCCGTATGAAACGGACAGACTTTTGGGCTCGCTGAATAGGACCAGCCTTTCGACTGGACTCACTACATAACCAACGAGGGCAAGCTGAGTACAATTTTTTTTTTAACAGAACAACAGAACATTTTACTAATTGACTTTCACAAAATTGTCCGCTGTGAGTGGTTTTCAGTCTCTCAAGTGCTTTCACTCTCTGAGAGATTTGAAGCCATTCACTGGCATGTCAGACAATGCGACGCCCAAGGACACTCTCATGGTCAGACTGGAAACTAGATTCCTCCAAATCAGCATTACTATCTTCCATACGACGGAAGCACACATGCGATGCTTCCTGCACACGAAGCATCTGGCTGTGCTCAAGGTTCATGACACTCTTCCAAGCAGGACACCGTACTCATAAATTGCAGTGTCTCGAGGCCATAGGCGCCGTCAAAAAAGCCAGACCCCCAAAGTCAAGCAGCATATCAAGAGATGGTCACCATGCGACTTGAGCGGGATTATGAAGATGACGGGCTTAGAGATGACAAGGGTGATGCCAAAGATGAACTAGATGCCAATCTCCATCTACAAGCTGTGCCAAAAGTAAATCTAAATTTCCTGGCTAATACATGGCCTTATTGTTGTTATTGCAAATACGGTGTATTGGTTGTGCTGTTCAATCAAGCCCACAACGGCATCAACTGTGGGTTGAAGAGGTTCAGGCCCAGCACCAGCCCCTTTTGATGCTCATTCTCGATGTTTATACTCGCTGGTCGTCGACCTATCAAATGCTGCGTGAGTCGTGTTTTGTCCTGCAATTAAATTCCACTCATCGGTTAATCCATCAGGTTGTGGTCTTAACTACCATGCCACCATCAACGGCTTTGTTTATCGCAATCGTGATCTTCACCACCTTGAACTAACTGACACCGAATGGAATGCGATCGGAACGGTTGCTGACTGGTCAAAGGTCGGTCATAGTGCAATGCAATTGTGATAACCACTAACTGCATGGAAGTCTTCCATGCTGCCACCACACAGATATCCCGTACTCTGCAGGCAGTCAACCACACACATGGTCTTCCAGGGACTCCAGGATCACCAACACAAAATAATTCATGAACTCCCCTGGACCTATTCCACGCCACCTCGCAGGTTTATTGAGGCCCAGGGCAAGCTCAGCGATTATTACGAGTCCGACGACTTGCCCTACTATATGCGGGCTGCTGGTAAGGGGTTTCTTCGATGGTTAACAAAGTTACTTGGACAAACTAACTTGGCCTTACAAAACTAACTTTACTTTACTTGTGGCAGACAAGTAAAGTAAAGTTAGCAAAAGTAACTTGTAAGTAACTTAAAGTAACTTCAAGTTAGACAAAGTACTGGCACGTAAGAGTAAGTTAGCGACCCCAGGCCTGATATCTGTGTCTCTGCTCGCTGCAATCGCTGCTACTCACATGAATAACATTCCCACTGCCCTCAGACAAGGATTCCACCTGCCAAGGCTCCTTATAATTAACATTGAAGAACATGCAAGACAGCCCCATCATTAAGTATGACCCTATCTTATACATTGAGTGAGTGAATGAATTGTCAGGAGCAATCTGAATGTGTCTCTTCAATGGGCATTGGGGAGACAACTCATCGGTTGCATGTTCAACTCAGCTAATTGCAATTTCAGTGAGCTCCAGCAAAGTTAGCCCAGGAGACTTGATAAATAGACTACTCAACAGGTATTGAATGAATAAAAACCCCCCACAACCATTCATGAAAACCGGAAAGGCAAAACAAGACTTGAAACAGTGATATCCTACATCAAATTGGAGTCTCTGCTGCCCAAATTTTGGTTCAATATGTGCCACAGTGCCCCAGAAGCTATTGCAATTGTATCCAGAGTTGCAGAGGTCATAACAAGTGTTGATTCATGTCCATATGACCATATCTTGACGAACTTGGCTACAACTGATGCCATCTGATGGCAAGTTACTTTGTCTGATCGCATTGATCTAACTTGGCGGGGCAAGTTACTTCCAAGTAACTTGAAGTAACTTGAAGTTACTTGAAGTTATTTGAAGTTACTCGAAGTAAATATTTCAATAATTCAACCCCAAAAGCACTGTAATCCTGTCTGCAGTCACTAGTCAGATCAAATTCAAGAATCACATTTCTATAGAACTCCCGATGTTGTATAAGTAATTGTGAACAGGAAAACAGAGTGTTGGCTCAAGTCTTCAGGTGTGTTCATCCACTTCAGCTTGCGTATCCGGGCCATCCGAACCCTTGTAGAAGCACAAAATTGAAGCAACGGCATTATTTCCCTCCATCAAAATTCATGTAAGTAGGGCCATATAGGTTTAAGGATCATGAAGTCTCCTTCTTCAAGTTGAAGGGCCAAAACTGAACTGAGCAGAGATTTGGACACTCCACGCTGTTCTCCACAACTTCGCCAGGTCTATAACTGAGATTTTTTGTGGCTCAAGGTGAGCCGGTCAACATGGTAGCATCGACCCAATGAGTTTTGGGCCCAGGGCTGCCCACCGTCCCATCAACGGGTATGGCTGTCTTTTTGGCATTTTAGGCCCGAGATGGTATGAGATGGCAAAATGACGGCCATCAATGGGGATGGGACGGTAGTGGCAGCCGAGCCGATACTTGATTCCAAATTGCCTGTGGGCCGAGGTGCAGTTCCTTCTGTGAGTGGTCTGAAACACCCAAATTATGGGGGTTTGGACTTGCCTGCCCAACAGAAGAAGATTTGAGCTCAGTTGAATCTGATTTACCGTGATGGCCGCAAAAGTCTTGGTGGCAATTTAACCCAACTACAGAGAGATTTGAGCTAGGCCTTGAGGTGCTTTGATTAGTGAAATGTTGGTCACCAAACTACTGCTGACACGTCTATGGCCATCAATGGCTGCCCGTCCCCGTCCCGGAAATTGTTTTGCCCAAAGGCTCGACGGGACGGGACGGCATGCTGCTAACGGGCCGTTACTAACGGCACATAGAGACGGGGATGGTGGGCAGCCCTATTTGGGCCGCCTTCGAGTGTGTCTAGTTCTTTGGCTGAATACCCTTCACAGAAGCCCAAAGAAGATTGGGTAGCAGGCTCTGCCGCTTGCCAGCCTTGCCCACCTTATGCCATCTGATGGCAAGTTAGTTTGTCTGATCGCCCGTAAAGTACAGTAAAGTAACGTAAAGTTAGCCCTGCCAAGTCAAAGGGGCGATCAAAGTTAAAGTTAGGTTACCCAAGTTACTTTATTCACTCTCGGTTTCTTCCTTCCTTTGTGTCATTTTAAAATAACTCACTTTCTCAGTACTTGACCCCCACATAGGCCACAAGGCCTTGAGACAGGACTTCGTGGATGACTCTGAGCTCCTCAACAGCCTCGAAGCTTCTGTCACTTGTGCGCACTCCCATCTCAATACAGATTATTCGGCTTGGTTTGCACTTCCTCCTGTTGTCACCCCATGTGTCCATCGCTTTCTTATCCTCACATTGGGAATTGCATCAGAGGCCTAATTCAACTGAGCAGTACCAGCAAGGGACGCGACAAGAGATCGACGAGATGTTTTCCTAACAGCGGTACAGGAAGACTCCAACACTTGTGATCCTATTACATGATGGTATGCTCGTAGGCATCAGTTTCCTCGCCTGTATAGTGTTGCACGAGATGTTCTCACTATACCTGGTGTGTTTTCGAGTTGCCTCACATTTCAATGACTAAGTTGCTCTCACTGTATCTGCGGTGGCCGTTGAGCGCATATTCTCCAGTAGCCATGACACCATTTTCCTCTGCTGTGCGAGGCTGTCCCCTGAGACCATCAGAACCCTCATGGTTGTGAATCAGCACCTTATGATGGCACATTCAGCAGTTGATGAACTCACAGCGTTGTAATTTAGTCTTGTAGTAAATTTCTTCCTGTAAATTTGTCAGTATTTCTATGTGATTGATTTCGGTTGCATCCCAATTGGTTACCTTGATCTCCTGTTTAAATACCACCTGCCCTGCCGCTGACGGCTGCCTCTTGTCCCATCCTGTTGCACTGTTTCACATTCCAAATAGACGGCCGCTGAATTAGCGGCCCGCTCCCGTCTCGGCAATTTTACAGCCTGCACAGTTATTTTGGACCTCACACACGGTTGGAGGCTGCTTTCCCAAGGTATTCAAGTTCATGGAAGTTATATGGATGATACTAATAGGAAAAGATGCTCAGGTTCTCAAAACACAGCTGACTCAATAGAGTATTACATGCAGAGACCAGCAGACATATTTGCACAATCCTGATTGCATATCTCAGTATTATGTATCGGAACGACTTGTGAAATTTGGGTCCGAGGATCTATGAGGCATATTCCTTATTTCTCAGTATACTGGCGCTTTAAAATAACCGACTCAAGTCGACTAAGTCGACTCCAAGTCGACTTTTTTGACTCCGGAGTCCGTGGGAGTCGACTTCATCGAGACGACTCTCGACTCGACTCAATCATCGACTTTGGAGTCGACTTTGCCCGACTGAGTCGGAGTCCACGGCAACATTACCGCGCAACACGAAGCATCTCTTTCAAGATCGTCCCAGCCACGTCGATGGACTGGGTCGCGGTGTACGCAACCCACCCACGTAGGTGGTCAAGAACCCGGTTGTAGTAGGCCGCATAAGCTTCGCCGTCAAACTTGACATCCGCCTGTTGACCGGTCTTCCATTGGTCAAGCGCACATTTAATCTATATGATGATTAGAAAATGAGGCGGGAACGGGGAGCGCGAGCACGTACCGCAGCAACGATGAGCGCAATTGTTTCCACAGGTACGGCGTCCATGTTGCGGAAGTAGTGGCCCCGACGGTTGGAGCGCTTGCCAAAACAAGCGAGATTGAAGGCAGCTTGGAGGATGACGTGTCGATACATGGTGTCGGGGACGGTGGCGTTGTAGGGATCCTACATAAAGTATTGATAGAGGATGGGATTAAATCGACCAGGCTCACCAGATAATAGAAAGTGTGCTCGATCTTTGCGATGATAGCTCGATTTGCCTCGATGGTTTTAGCCTTCAATTCGGGCGTGAGGTTGGGGAGAGTCTGGGGGTTGACGAGCCCGTAATGTCCGGGCACCAGTAATTCCACCACTCTCTTGAAGGCCAGTCGGGCAGCGGGTACGCGTGACCGAATCTCAAGACCGGGTTAGTGACAAGTAAGCACGATGTACATATACAAACACGCACCAAATTCTTCTCCGGCGTTGCTGGGTTGCCAACGCGAGGAACATCGAGGACGTCATGGCTATCATCCCACGAATCCAGCACCATGTTTCCATACTCGTCGTCGGAGGCTCCGGGCATGCCTGACGGGCTGTCGACTGGGAAGCCTGATTTACAAACCACCTCCCGTTGGATGAGGGGATAGGCGGCTTTCACGATTGATTGGCGGTCCAGAGTGATGTCCTTGATGCTACGGGATGGTTGGTGGCGGCCCGTGCGCTTTTTTCGTTTTGTGCGGCGACGTCGAGCTGGGCGCTCATCATTCTCAGATTCGGACGAATCCGCGGCAACGGGGGCGGTCGTAGCTGCCTAGGTGAAGAGCTCCGTAAAATTTAGAATCTGGCTGAGAATGTGCGCACCTTTCGCCGGTGTCGAGTACGCTGCTGATGGACGGGGACATCTTGCATTTGGACCTGCACATAAACATGTGATCACACAATAGAAATGAGACGACCGACTTACCACCAGGGAGCTCTGAGCATTACGATGAGGATTATCTTGGTCATTGACATCGGAAGGCGACTCGGCATCCTCACGGGAGGGAACATGATCTTCTTCACCGGGTTCGGGGGTAGCACGACGTTCCCCATTCCAGCTCGGAGGGTCTGGGCCGGACTCATTAAATTTGGCTGTTCTAAAGAGAGTCGGTGCTTACCATCAGAATCCCCGAAATTTGCGTTCCCGAAGGACAGGGAGTCACTGTCTTGAGCGTCCCTGCCATAATCACCGAGTTGGGGAGGGAAGCTAGTGAGCGAGTTCAAGTCCAAAGGCGGAATGGTGGGGCCTGTACACATAAGATCGAATATGAATCCGCCCGTCGAATGAAGAAATAGATGCCATACCCTGCTGCATGAGTTGTAGCATACTGTCAAGCTTATCAAGATCTTCCGCCGTCAGTGAAGCGAGCCTAGAGCTGAAGGCACCGGCAACGGTGACCGCTTGAGGTGGTACTCCTGCCTGTAGATCAGGGTATTGAGGCGGCGCCATGGTTCTACGAGGCGGCCCAGTCTGCGTTGGTGTGGACGCGACTGAGTCACCACGAACGGGAAATGCAGATACTGACAATAAAAATCAGTAGTGCATGCCGTCAAGGGTCTATCAAGACTTACACGGTGACGAGGCTGGAGTAACGCCTGTTTGCTGGGCGGGAAGGGATTGGAGTGCCAGTCTGGAGCTACTCGGTGTAGCGGGCTGACGTGGTCCTCCTCGTATAGCGGCTGGGTGAGGGATTGTCGTACTGGGCAGTAACGCTGGTGCCGCCGCCGCCGCCGCCGCTGTACCTGCAGCAGCAATCTGCATGTTCTTTTTGCGTGCCAGTGTGGCCTGGCGTTTAGCATTAGTCTCCGCATTTTTTAACAGCATAGCACCTGCGAATGCAGTCAGCGGGAGTGGGTGTCAGTGTGGGCGGAATACACGTACGGTGCAAAGCCAGGGCCTCAATATTTTCTGCATCAGGCCGGAGACCCCGCCCGAGCGGCTGTGGCTGGTTCGAGGCAAAGCTGCTTGGGTCAAAGGGACTGGACATTGTGGGAGAAGAGAAAGAGAGGCATGCGGACTTCGAAAAAAAAAACTGAAACAAACTACCTTGATTGAGGCGTGATCAAGGTAACCGATTTCAAATAACACCTGCCTGTGCCTTATCTTCGTTTCCTCATCTGAAAATATTCATCCTACCAAGATGCCCATCTGTGGATATTGTCATACCGGCCTTGTGAACAGTGCTGCAGTCCGGAGTCATCAGAGACAAAGTGGGGCGTGTAGACAAAAAATCGAGGAAGAATTGGGGACTCGGCTCGAGAATCTTGCATCGCCGCGTCGGCGGCCGCCGCCGCACAGGCCATACCACTGGCAACCAGAATCCCAATCCAGCTTTGCCAACCGCACAGGACCATGCCAGCATGTTGGACGATATTCCTTTCAAGCATGAGCTCCCATCAATGGGAGGAGACACGACAAACGACGCGGCGGCATCATCAGAGCTTGAAGATGCAGATGCTATTGCGCCACCCGCTGGTCCCTCTCCCGCGGTGGATACTTCCACACCCCGCAAACCCTTTGCAGAGAGACCACCAGAGAGTCTTTTTATGGGCGCGACTTACCGCCAGAGCAAACCCGTGAAAACGGCATTTGAGATCATTCGAGATGAAGAGATTTTGAAGCCCGGAGTTGTTCTTGGGCCATTCCGGGATGACGACGAATGGCAGTTAGCCAAATGGCTGATTAAACATGTCGGGCATACGGCCACGGAGGAGTTTCTGAACCTATCCATCGTATGTCAGAGAAATGCTGGATGCAGTGAAATGGACTCACCTGCGCTACAGATCAGTCAACGTGCGAATCCTTCGTACACTCGTAAAGCAGATTTCTTCGAGAAAATTGACAGCCTTCCCGGCGGCGTTAAATGGCAATGCAAAGTTCTGGATACCACGGGTGATCTCCCCGATCTGAATAAGGATCCATCGGGGGCGACAATGGCAAGTGAAAGAGTTGAACTATGGTGGCGGGATCCGGTGGAATGTGTGGCTGAGTTGATTGGGAATCCAGCCTTCAAAGAGGTGATGCGCTATGCTCCCGAGCGATTATTCACAGAGAAAGAAGGAGGGCTTGAGGTGATCAACGAGATGTGGACTGCGAGCTGGTGGTGGGAGATTCAGGTCAGTGAACGTCGGATTTAAAGTGGAATGATGCTTACGGCCGCGGTGTTGTTGATCAGAAGCGCCTTCCTCCGGGTTGCACCATTGCCCCGCTCATACTGTCGTCGGACAAAACAATGCTATCGAATTTCCGTGGCGATAATTCTGCTTGGCCAGTTTACTTGACTATTGGCAACATCGGCAAAGAAACGAGACGCCAGGTTTCCTCGCACGCAACTATATTGATTGGTTACCTCCCCATACCTAAGTTCGACTGCTTCGACAAAAATACGAGGTCGTTGGCCAAGTATCGGCTCTTCCATAAATGCATGGCGGTCATCATGGAATCGTTGGTCAAGGCAGGAACCTCTGGCCAAAATATGGTGTGCGCCGACAGCCAGGTCCGAAATGTTTGGCCTATTTTTGCGGCATATGTCGCAGATTATCCTGAACAATGTCTTGTCTGCTGCTGCAAGGAGAACCGCTGCCCCGTTTGCACCGTCCGCCCTGACGAGCGTGGAGATCATCAGTACCATCCTTTACGCGACGTACGGGATACCCTGTATTTAATGCAGCGGCAACAGGCAGGGGAGAAGGACACGGCATTTGAAGAAGAGGGCATGCGCGCGGTATACCCCCCATTTTGGGCAAACCTGCCTCATTCCGACATCTTCCAATCGTTCACACCCGATTTGTTGCACCAACTTCACAAGGGCGTATTCAAAGACCATCTCGTCAAGTGGTGCACAGAGATCATTGGGAAGCTTGAGGTAGACGACAGGTTCAAAGCGATGCCATCTCATCCCGGAGTTCGCCACTTCAAAAATGGTATCTCGACAGTGTCGCAATGGACAGGGTCTGAGCATAAGGAGATGGAGAAGGTCTTTTTGGGACTCATCTCGGCTGGCGCTCACCCGGAGATGGTCAAGGCCGTTCGCGGTCTGATTGATTTTGCATACTTTGCTTCGCTCCAATCCCATACCTCCGAAACCCTCCTTGGCTTGCGGAGCGCCCTCGACACATTTCACGCACATAAACAAATATTTATCGAGCTTGGTGGACGCAAGGACCACTTCAATATCCCCAAAATTCACGCCCTCGACCACTACGAGCCTTTGATTCGGCTGTTTGGGAGTGCCGATGGCTTCAACACCGAGTCTCCAGAACGACTCCACATTGACTATGCCAAGAACGCATACCGAGCCAGCAACCGAAAGGACTACATCAACCAAATGACCTTGTGGTTGACCCGCCAGGAGGCCGTTGCTCGGTTCAGCCACTACCTCGAGTGGGCCGCGGCAAATCCTTTGGCTCCTCATGCACCGGCGACATCTGTTTCCGCATCAGCTCCTAAAAACACCGCCCCAGCTTCTACTTCCCTTCTTCCTGCCATCGAGCCCGAGCCCGAGCCCGAGCCCGTACCTGAACCCGACTCTTTGATTATCCCTCGCTCCTATACCATTGCGAAAGTCCCGCCACCGGCGACTCGGGCTGTCTCTGGAGTTGACATTACTTCCCCCAGTGGCCATTCTGCATCCCGTTTTATTCCTGCTTTATCTCGCTTCCTTGTCCAATCAGGTTCGCATTTCACTCCCCGAGACTTCGACATGTTTGGCACCTGGAAGCGTATCAGCTTCAAACTTCCTTCAATTCCCCACGTAGGATCTCGTCATTCCAGCAACATTGTCCGTGCAACGGCTCCTGTCCCTGCCTCCATAACTCATCGGAGGGCGGCTGAACTGGCTTATCTTGATTTTGCTCTCGTGCGAACAGCAGAGTCCAATCAATTCACAGCCGGCACACCCCTCGAAGGTAGAGGAACTTCATTTGAGGCAGCTGTAGAGTCACTAAATATTTTCCAGGTCTTCGGATCGCACAAGTCAAAGTCATTTTCAAGCTCCCGTCACATTATCCACTTAAATTACAATCCCCCTTGGCCTACATTGAGTGGTTTACCCCGCTGAGGACCCCAGATCCCATTGATGGATATTACCATGTTTCTCGCTCCACTCGCCAGCACCAGCCATATGCCAAAATAGTCACGGCCGATCGTATTGTACGCAACGCTATGCTCATTCCGCAAAAATGGGGTGAGGACAAGGCTTATCTACTCAATTCTCATTCGGACGGACACGCTTTTTGTCTTTATAAATTAGGATACCCCGATACACTACCAAAATAACACTTGTCCCGAATTTTGCTAAACTGGTTTTTCGCCAGAAAGAAGTACGAACCAAATGCTCTCAGAGCGAGTTTAGATATAAATACTACACTCTAGCAGTGAAAGTGGAAGGAATTTACCACCCCCCATAAGTGATGAATTTATTTCGATCGAGCTCGTGGGCGCTAAAAGCGGTGTCGGTTGGGCGCCTGATTCTCAATTTCTTATCCGTTGTCTACAAACAAATGAACGAATCAAAGATCTATTGGAACTCAGAACATGAATACATTCTCTTTATCTACAGTAGTACTTGTTATGAATTGCAGCAGTTGGCGGTGCTTGCGACGGAGGCGCGCAGTGGTTTTAGTGAGCAAACCGATCTTCTTGACAATTCGGCCCGCCTCTTCACATGTGCGCCGGCGGTGTCTCTCTAGATTTGGCGCCTGGGAAGACAGAGATTAGTAGAGACCGACATGACGTGTAAATGATCGGCTTACAATCGTAACATGCCGGACTAGTTTGGATGAGCGGGGGATCGGGGTCGCAGAGATCATGTTTGTTGCAGGGCTGGCACCTGCCGGTCGTGGTTTCTGGTTGCCTAGCATAAGCAAAAAATGCGAAAGAAATTGGTCAACGTACAACGGGAGAGGCGCGCCTGACAAGGCGAGGGCGGCGCGTTTCTGTAGACTGCTCGCAATAGAACCCGAGATACATTTCCTTTGCTGGGGTCTGAGAGAGAAAGGTGTGTAAGACCTAGGATTCAAGGGCTTTGCCCAAGATGACACACCATTAACCCCTGGCACATCTCGCCATCTTCCAAGGGCTGAGAGCTGGGGACAAAGTCCACCACCGAGCCTTCTGCCGAATCTGTGGTCCCTGCGTACTGCCCAAGCCAGAATGAATCCTCCTCCCCATCCTCGAAGGGCTGAGAGGATGGAACGAAGTCGATGTCTTGAAGAGACAAGTCGGAACTTGAAGGAGCGGCAGCAGACTCGGACTTCATGTCGACGTGGTTAAAAGAAAGAGAAAGAAGCTAAGCCGAGGGACTTGAAGGTGAAGACCGAGCATTGCCAGAAATGGCGGGGGTGCCCCATAGAACGAGATAGACGGACGGGAAGAGTGTAGAGCGTGGTTTCTAGGGTAGATGATGGGCTCTACAGCGCTCTACAGAGACACCTCGGCTCTATCGGCATCTACACAGACACCGCCACCTCTACCACGCGCACCGGCCTCTATCTGCCGAAAAGCGATTTGCAGATGCTGGCAATTCGCTGTATTGGGAAATGGGTCGAGACGAAACGGGTCGATTGTGGCTAGCACATTGAACAGTTTTGCAGCAGGCCCAGGCTCACGGGTTGAGTCGGGTGGAATGGATCGGGAAATCACGGATGGTTGATAATCCATGATTTTGGCGGTGATCTGGGGAACACATTTAACGGTTTTTCAGCCATCGAGACCGGTAGTTACCGTGAGGCAGTGCTGATGTTAAGTAATCCATGATCGAGGCTGCGATCGAAGGAAGGTATTTACGGAAGTGAGACCTGGAACCTAAAACGGTACCAGGAACTGTTGAGATGTTGAAGTACCTACATCAAGCACGGACTCTGCTGTCAGTTTTGAGGACAGATGAGAATAAGAAAGATAGCTCTCTCGGACGTAGTAAACTAATCATATCGTCGTGAACGGAGGGTGAGCATGAGTAACAATCAGATAAGGGAACTTTTCAAGATAGTAGTGAATGGTTTGATGCAAACTTGAATCGGATGCAGTTCTGAATCGTTTTCTTCGGACGAGAATCAAATTCTGCAGGTTCAAAGGAGTTTCTGAACACAGTAATAAATAAATTTCGAGCTCACTGCTAGCTGTAAGAATATGTGGATGCCTTCACCGAATTCTTGATCTGGTCTTGAGAACCCAAATCCAGACAATTTCAACGGAGTACAATTTCGGGTATAGTGTGGAAAACTTTGGACGGTTTCAATTCAATTAAAATAAATACTGCACTTTATACAAGACCGACAACAAAGGAAATTCCTTGGCCCTGAATAAATGAATTGAGAGAAGAAAACCTGCCTCCAAAAGATCATTCGAGAATATCCGGGTGGTCTAGCCGAATATCATTCGGTACAGTTTAGAGGCGGCACACCATATCCATTTGGAGGGTATTGATCTTCACGATGGGCAATTCAAGCCAATTAGCCACCAGTGTCTTGATTCTGGTTTTGAACTCTTTCTTGGAAAGGTCGGGTGGGTCTTGACGGATTCCGATAACGCAAAAACGCTCTGTGCTGGTAGAGATCGACATAGACGGTGGGTTGTCGGAGTGAGCCTTGTCAGTTAAGTTAGTTTGTGGCTGAGGCCGAATGAGATGGTAAGGAAGATGATCAATTGATACTTTAGTACTCCACGACTACCAGGAAACTGTCAACCTGTCCACCGCCGGTCTGCTGTTCCGCTCGATCATGTACAACTCCGAGTCGGAAACTTTTAGTGACAAGGACCAGACAGAATATATTCATAAGTAGCAGATGTCAATTTCGACTGGCAACGGCGGTGAAAGAGATGCAGAATTTATAATCCAACACCGAATCTTGGCAAATTGAGTTGGAACTCGGGCTTCTCGGCCAGGTGGAGAGCGTGCACACCAAAAGTCCCGAAAAGTCTGGGTCGATATCGCTGATACCCCCCTATTATCGTAAAAGAAGAATGGAACTTTGGGAGGCCCACCAGCCAATAATGTCCCCATTTTATTCCAACGATAATCGACGCTGTACATCTAAGTAGATCCACCGTGCCTCTACGCCTAAGCAACAGTGGCGGCCGCCGGCGACTCACCCGAAGCAGATGCCGGAGCCGCAAGTGCAACGCAGTTCAAATCCACCGCCTGCTGCGCGAGGGAGAGCGCTTGCGTCAGGTTCTGGCTTCCCTGGAGCAGAGCCTGCTCCGATGCATTGCCCCGCGCCGTTCCAATGACTCTGTGGGTTCAAACAACCAGTCAGTCCTCACGAAAACTTACATCATTTGGGATTGGACTCACGTCGACAGCGCCGTCTGCGCGGACTTCAGCGCGGCGAAGAAGCTCGCAGTCGAGTTCGCGCCCCCGGCCGGCGCCAGACTCGCAAGGTCAAAGCTTAGCACGACGGGACCAACGATGGAGTTTGCGTTGAAGAGCGCGAGCTGGGAGCTTAGGAGGGATTGTCCTGTGCCGAAGACGTCGTTTCTGGATGGGATGGAAGTGGTCAGTCAGCCCTTCGACGTCAGAGAAAGGAAGAGGATATGTACACGGGGTTGAGGTCTCCCAGGGCAGTGACGGCTGCTACGCTGCTCGTTTGGGCTTGGTCGAGTAATTTGGGGCACGCGGGGTCGGATGGGACGGCACGGCGGGTGAAGGGGGCTGTTGGTCAATGGTTAATGCCATTACTTGACGAAGGAAGGCAATACGATTTACCTGCCATGGCCTGGATCATAAAAATGGAAAGGACAGTGAAGAAGATGCGCGACATCGAGTGCTTGGAAGAAAGGGTAAAAATGTTCAAAAGTAAAGGACAAAGGAAGAGAAGGACACCAGGTCAGAGAAGAGTTAGAACTTTGCAGTATCTCGAAATCAATAACAGTATTTATATCGGGCAGCATACCTGTCTTGAGCTTCGCATCTCGAATAGTTCAATGCCCGAGAAGCCCGGTGCTGTGCATGACCTACCGCGCAAGGCGGGCCGTACCGAGCTTTTCAGCTGGCATCTTTTTTGATGTCCGAGACAGCCGTGATGCAGCTTGCAGACCTCGGGTGGCCAGCCGTTGATACTATGCGCAAGGCTTTTAGCCTGGGATTTCTTTGAGAGACCGAAATGCCCGAGATTGTTTTTTTGCATGCAATTGCAAGGCTTTTGGTGCCAATCAATTCCGCCCTGTCATAGCGGATAGATCCTCTAGAAATATTGGGCGTTTCCGGCGCCGTCTTGCCCACTCGACGCGGACTCGAGATTTCTCGGAGTGATGTAACTTTCAGCGATTGTTGGCACGTGAGTGAACGTCGCCAGAGAGTCTCTTGCCATGATGCTATCAGTCAATCCATCCGCGGAAGACCGTACGCTTCCGGATCTGCAGATGGGTTGGTAGTGCTGCGGACGTTGCGCAGGAAAGTTGCGGCTGCTGCCAGTGGCGAAACCGGCGAGGCTGTCCAGAGTAGATACGTTCTGTTTAATGACAAGGTCGCCTACGCATCGCTTTCACGGAAGAGCTAGGGTTGTTTTTCCGGGTGGTGGTTTTGAAAAAAGCCGGTGACGAGGTGGTCACGAACATGACAGCCTCCTCCCCGCCATTACAGCCGGTTTTGATTATTTTATAATTCTCTCTCTGCCCCCGAACAACCCCTCTACGTTCCAGTCACTCTCCACCTTTGCTCTCCATACAATACCGCCCTGACGTATCCGGTTAGCCACGCTTTTACAATCCTCGTATTTTTTTTTTCTCGTACTCCTTCATAACAAGTAGCATCTTGTAAAACCCCCAACGTACCAGCTAGTTACCCGTTCGTGGACTGCTACCATACTCGCGAGACCGCATGTAGCTACAAGACTGATTTAATGAAAGATCGACTGTGCGAGCAAGCAATAGCCAACGAATGTCCCTTTCTTGCTCCCCGCAGAGCACGCGATATTGAAAGGCTCCGTATCGTCCGCCCTCAGTTGCAACCTGTTCTCACATTGCTCGAAATGTTCTCCCTGAGCCCTCCGCTTAGGGATGCACAACGTCCCGTTTATGGCGACGGCCGTAAATTCCCAATTCCTCGACGGCAGCGGCCCGCCCTCGTTCGAGCAAGTTGAATTTACCGCAGCTTCTACATCAGCACAACTGTAACACACTGAGTGCCATATCCTACCCCTTTCACCTCGTTTATCGATTCAGTAAGGTATGTTCAAACTTCACGCGAGTAGACTTTGATTGGCAGTTCTCACGAAGATAATACCATTTCTCCCGATGAGACGATCTTGACACGAAGCAAATCATGTCCATAAATAAGGGGCGGGAAAGGGCAAGGGTCCTCTCCGATCAACGGCGGTGCCCATACCCGCTTGGCGGACGCGTTCAAACATGGCCATGTCACGCGTGCGCGTTGCTCTTGACCGTCATCTCAAACGCGGGGGTTTTGTATTATACTGTCTTGGTTCTCGCTGCCATTCCTTCGCTCGTAGACCTGAATCTCAAGACGCGAATATCTTCGAAACGTCGGCTTTCTGCCAGTGGTCTGTCCCTCCGACTCGACTCCGACACGCAAGTTGAAGTTGTGAGTGCTGCTTCCGAGTGGATTAGGCTCTGAATCCTTATCTTCCGATACGCTCTGGACTTCCCCACGCCAGCTGATGCTGATTGACGCGTACTGCAGTGCAGACCAGCCTAAGGCGCCGCGTCCGGTGTGCCTTCGATCTTGCTCGTCACGGTGTCGCCTCCGCTTTTCTGTTCCGAGTGCCATTGAGATTAGAAGAGGGCAGGGCAGCACGATGAATGCCTGGGGCTAGGGTGGGTTTCCCGACGTACCAAGTAGCATGCGTACGTTGCTAAGATAGGCCGCATCCATATTCATCCAAGGAGCACCGCCACGTTACAGCCACTGAACGATAAGTCTTTCTGCGACCGAAAACTTAATAACAACTCAACGAAGTGGAAATTGGGAAATCTGTCCCGGTGAGACCTTTGAAATTGGCCTGAGAATATGCTCCCAAATTTTTAGAGCAATTGGAGCAAAATTGGAAGAGGAGATAGTTTTTTCGTGCCGAGGAACACCATAAATACGGTTCGGGGTGGGACTTTTCCCCGGACTTCCGCCGTCTGAGCACACGAAAGAGACCTGGCATCATATAGACTCATTAGGGACATACAACTAGTCAATACAGCCCTGCGGAGTGATAATATTCTATTCTGTGAACTGATACAGTGCGACTCGAAAGCTAATTGATACAGGAGAAGAGGGAACGCGTCGAAAGAGGTGGGACACAACCAATAGCGAAAACAATGAGGCACAGAAGGACAGAAGAAAGAGGAAACAGAATAATCAATCCGAAGTGTAACCCTTCGCGCGCAGACCGTCAAATAAGTTGTTCGGCAGGACGCGGTGTCCGCGGTATTCTTTAGCGACATATGCGGCCCATCTACCATTTAATCCGCGACGATATGCATCTAGAAATCGAAGAGAGCGGTTTGCGTATCTAGGATAAAAGGGGTTAGCCATTGCGACGACGACCAAGCAAGATCAGAACAAACCTCCGCATAACCTTAAGACTAACGGAGTCAAGCGCATCAATCACATTTCGTTCGAGGTCCTCCTCCTTCGAAGACGCTGGCTTCATCCGATAAACACGCTTTGAAGCCCCCCAACATTGTTCCAGAAAATTCAGTTCACAGTGGAACTTTGGAAGAAACATCGCACGAAAGCCGCGTGCTTCGCAGACCTTTTCGAGCAGGGATTTTTCGCTTTTGAAATCGGGCTGGTTGTATAAGACACGGCGGCAGCAGCAGCTCGTTGCACCTGGGGCACACTTGAAGCCTTTGCATTGGGCGTTGAGCTTTGCTTCTCGGTCCAGACCCCGTTCCTTCAAAATAACAGCCATTCCCTTGAAAACGCCTGCGTGCGCGTGACCATCCGGGAAGTACAGAGGTTGAGAAGTGCCGTCGGGCAGGATTCCGTCCCGCATGCGCACCTGTTTCTTGACATAGTCGCCCTTCGCATCGTAGATAGGTTTTCCATCCACTCCGGTTTTGTTGATGCTGACCAGGAAATTTTTGCCGTTTTTAGGCGTGAACTTGGGCATCTTGCGCGCGGATAGGGCGTCTCCGGCTCGCTTTGTGTGCGTGGTGGCGTTGTCGAAGATGAAGACGTGTTTTTCATGGGGATAGTCACGAGAGAGAATGTCCATCGCGTGATTGGTCTGCTTGATCACATCATCGTTCGTGAAGTATCCTTCACGGCCCTTCCCTGCTTTGAAGAGGATCCTCGTCCCATCGGTCCCATCCTTCGATTTCAACCACCCATAGTCCGCCGAAACGAAATCTGCCACCATTAACGACGCTCCTTCCCCCTTTCGTCGCGGTTCAGGCTTTTCCGTATGGTGGACCCAACGGGTGAGTCGTCAGTCATGAGCATAGAAAGTAGACTCGTCGTGGAACCAGACCACGATGACCTGATTTTTGTGGCAGGTCTTGAACCAACTCGAGGTTTTCCAGTGTCCATTTCCGTGTCTGGTACTCGAGCTCCGTAAACGCGGGAATGAATTCCTTCTGGTAGTACACGACGTCCGGTCTCTCGTGCCCGTCGACGTATTGCCCAGACGGGTTCTTGGTCCAACGGTATCCCATGCGCTTCATCCAGCGCTGCGCAGTTGCGAGGTGAATCCCTTTCTTCAGCCCCAGCCGCTTCTTCACCTCTGGCTGATCAATATAGTGCACAATGTCCATCGCCTTGACGTATTTCCCCAGGCTCTGCAGATGTAGTGCGATTTCGTTGGCGACGTCGGCATCCTCGAGGACTGAGCGCTCCTTATTCCAGCTGCCGTATGGACTTGTGGGTAAGTTTTTTGGATCTTTAATGAACGCCCGTGCCCACTGTCGCAACTTCCTCGCAGTCCATGGACCTTTCTGCGCTGCATGTGCGGCTGCCAGTGACGCCGCATTCCACTTCCCAGCTACCGAATTTTGTCCAGAAGTCGCAGGAGGGGTGGTGGAATAGATGTGGAGGAAGGAAGCGACCCATTCGAGCCGAGTGCGTGTATACAAGGTGAGCTCGCATTTTTTGTAGCCGGCGCCAGTGTTGCGCGGGGGATGCAGGAGAAGATTAATTGCTTTCAGTGCAGCCTTGGCCTCATCGATCCTGGGTACCGTGAAGGTGTATTCCCTTGTGTCGTCCTCCGGATCTCCTTCCTCGGGTTCCTCATCCACAGAGTCATAACGTGCATCATCTGGAACTGATTCCTGGTCATCCGATGCAAATTCTTCTAGATATTGATCATCGTTATCGTCGTCGAAGTCTACGGAAAAATTGAAGCGCCAGGGATCAGCAGCAGGGGCTGGAGCGGGCTGGTTGGTCGACCTCGATGGATCTGTAACAGCCGTAGTGGACTGCACCCAGGGATTTGCGAATGCATCGAGATTTGAGAGGCGTTGGTGTGGAAGGGATGTGGGAGAGGTGGTGAGTGTTTCGGACTGTCTGTGCTGGCTATGGCCCTCAAGATTTGTCTGGGACTTCTCGTACGGCTCGAAAGGCATCTCCTGGTCTTCATCGGTAACAGCAGCAGGTCCAGCAGTAGGTCCCGGAGGAGTAGAATACCGCATACAGTGGTTATGAAAAGCCTCCGCATACGCTCCGTCGTCCCAAAGCCCAGTAATGTCGTCCAGATCGTCGAGGTCATCATCGGCACCATCGTCGCCTTCGTCGTCGGCCTGTACGTTCCGGTCGTCCTCGTCTTCGTCGTCCGAAACAGCCTCGAGGTCCGGCAAGATGTCGTCCATGTCAGTGTAAGGACGTAAAGAAGAGGCCGCGGTCTTGGTCCTCGGCCCTGCGGGAACGGAGCGGGTGTCAGCACGAATGCCATGCATCGGAAGTGAAGGGAAAGTGTTGCTGAGGTCGTCCTCCGAGTCAGAAGAAAGGGTAGCGACGTATACGGTAAACTGCAATTGAGGTGAATACCTTCAGTCGCGTCGCCCTAGTCCAGACTTACATTCTCTTTATTAACTTTCTGTGAGTTACTTTTCGATTTCTTGGAACCAGACATAAAGTTTCCTCCTCCCCTGTTGAGTCCAGAAGGTTGTTCTTTGCGTTTTGGCATGGACGCGAATGAGATGAGGAAGGAATATGTCAGATGATCGTGTCGAATCTTGATACAGCATGACTTGCGGTTAGTCTCTCTTCCGTAGCTCATTAAATTGTAGGAGACTGTTCAATTACACAAATGTTTAATTATCGTCCTTCAAGCCTTTCTTTTGACCTCATTCACCGCAAAAGTCCCACCCCGAACCGTATTTATGGTGTTCCTCGGCACGAAAAAAACTATCTCCTCTTCCAATTTTGCTCCAATTGCTCTAAAAATTTGGGAGCATATTCTCAGGCCAATTTCAAAGGTCTCACCGGGACAGATTTCCCAATTTCCACTTCGTTGAGTTGTTATTAAGTTTTCGGTCGCAAAAAGACTTATCGTTCAGTGGCTGTAACGTGGCGGTGCTCCTTGGATGAATATGGATGCGGCCTATCTTAACCAGGTGGCTAATGACAGAGACTCGGTAATATCGATCGCCACGTTGATTTGCGACGGTGACGACCTGTCAAGTAAAATACCAGTCAAAGTGTCATGTAAAATACCAGTCGGATACTGTCACGTAAAATACCATTCAACCTGTCCTGTCAAAATGCCAGTCGACCTGCCACATTTCTTCCAGTTTACGAGATGATATGACTTTTCTGATCGCCGTTGGCCCTGGAGAATGGATGCTGACGCAAAAACTGCTGACAAAAATCGCAGTTTACTGCCAAAACCTGAAAATCGGGCGCCCTATAGAAACCCTTACCTAACGGTAGCGGGAATTATCTCACACTCTTCCCAGCTGCCTGCTCCTCTCCTCCTCCAATGCCCCGTCCGCCCAGCGTGCGCAGTATACATAGCTGGTGGTCTGACAGTAATTCTGTCGGAGCTACATTCAACCTCCACGCCGCTTCGAAGCCATTAATGGGCGCGCTCTATTATCTGCAGGCGCGGAATTTCATTGAAGAAAACGCCGGAAGACCACTCTCAACTGCGATAATCGACATGTTTTTTTGCTATTTGGCGTACAGTCAATTACAGTCATCTCCGTCGCACACCGTTAATCCGTGTTACAGGTACAAATATTCTTCGCTAGCGACAAAGCGGAAGGTGCTGCGCCATCTATCTGAGCGAGCGGCTTCAGAGGAAGAAGCGTCGGCGCTCATTGAATCAAATCTAATTCAATCAGACGTGCTTGATGAGCTTATGGAGTCACCAGACGAAAGAACGAGACAGACAGCCCAGCGGTTCATTGAGCGGTTAACATCGCACGAATCATTGGCTCTGAGAATACTGCTCAGGTATCCGTGCGTGTCGCTACAATTGCTGTTGTTGTAAATGACCGACATCTGGAACAACAGCAAGCGCTGCAGGAATCTGATCAAGATCCTCCTCCTGGGCTCGAGTGGGTCAGGCAAGAGCACGGTCCTCAACCTGATGAAGTTACACATAGAGGGCTTCGATGAGCACGAACGTGCCAAGTACAGAGTGAGCATATACAATAATGTGCTGGATTGCGCAGGGACGCTCGCGAGGGTTGTGCGGAGGTTGGGGGTCCACGCGCTACCGGAGGAGATGTGGGGACATGCGAGGGTGCTCCTCATGGCCTTCCCCGCACCGGGTGGGGATGATGCGGAGAGCAACACAGAGACGGAGAGCGTTGAGAGTGGAAGCTGGATTACCGCGATTGATTCGATCGATGTGGGCATCAACCCGGTGCCGTTCACGGATGCGGAGAGCAACGCGGAGATGGAGAGCGTCGAGAGTGAGAGCTGGATTACCGCGGTTGATTCGGTCGACGTAAGCGTCGATCCGGTACCGTTCACGGATGCGGAGAGCAACGCGGAGATGGAGAGCGTCGAGAGTGGGAGCTGGATTACCGTGATTGATTCGGTCGACGTAGGCGTCGATCCGGTACCGTTCACGCGGACGCGCAACCATAACAGCGCCGAGTATCACGATGGCATGCCGACGGCGGCGCCGGGCGTCCTCACACATACGTGTACGGTGTTAACGCCTGTGCTCGCGGAAGCCATCTGGAACATCTCGCGCGCGCCCGCGGTGGGGCGTGTTGTGGACGAGAACCCAGCCGAGTTTTATCTCATGGACAATGCTGAATAGTAAGTAGTGTCTCCTCTTCTCTCCACTTTACTTTGAAACGTGGGTGCACAGCTTCTTCTCTTCAATCGGCCGTATCGCGCACCCAGCGTACATCCCCAGCGAGAAGGACATACTGCACGCAAGAGTCAAGAGCACTGCAATGACATACACATTGTTATCCCAGGGCGGCCTTTCGTGAGTAGTCGTCATCATTTCTTCATTCTCGCAGCTTTCGACTACCCTGCGCCCTTCCTGCTTTTGGGTGCGGGCATCTACTGCAGGCTATCTGCCGCTCCTCTTTCATCGCTGATCGCGTTGTCGCAGAATGCATGTGTTCGACGTCGGCGCCGAGCGCGAGGACTGGATTCATTATTTCAAGAGGTGCGTACCTCTACCTTTTTCTCCTACTTTTTTGCTTTTGAGGCGGAGTGTAGGGGGTGTGCTTCTCCTCTTCCGACTGCTGGGGGTAATGCTGAACGGGGCGGCACACTGCCCAGTTGGGTGGCTCGGGGCTTCTGCGACAGGCTGGGGAGGGCGCCGGTGGTGCGATATGTTATGTGTTGCAAACCATGAATCTTCGTCGCCTGGTCTGAGGGCCGGTGCCGGGGAAGTCATGCAGGGAGTCATGGTATCGGTTAGACATGTCAGCCAGCAGTCTGCCTGTGAAGAGGCAACAGCATGTTCCCGCAGGCAGAGAGGTACTTCTCGGTACCTGTCAATGCTGTGCGCATGGAGTCGGAAATTTTCACTGGTGCCGATCATCGGCATCACGGTGGCTGCACCGAGACATCAATTCCACCAAAATTCAAGCCATTCATCACAGGCTTCTGGCACATTTTCTGAAAATTCTGAAAAGAGAGAATGCAAGATGTATGGAATTGAAATAGCATGCAGACCCTGATTTTCTTTTTGGGGGAATCCTCACCCTTCCGATGGTTTCATTTCCTCTTTGTCTTCCGTGCATCGATCCTAAACGAACTGCATGCTGATTTTTTTTTTTTTGCATATCCAGCGTAACGAGCGTTGTCTTCTGCACGGCGTTGAGCGACTACGACCAGGTGTCGGACAGGAGAGTGGTGAGTCATCGCGATCCTATCGAAAATCGCTGCTTCGAAGCGGGGTGAGGAGCGGGCAGTGGAGGGGTGGAGAAGACAGGGTGTAAGGGGCCTGTCTCCATCCCACGTGCCGCGTCGAAGCTTGGCCAGGGCCACAGGCATCGGACGTCTACGTCCCCCGTCTCCCCTCTGCCGTCTGCCTCATCAGCTGCCATTGTCTGTCGACCGCCCTTCTTGCCGTCCTTCCTTCGTACTTACCGTCGCTGATCCTGCTGCAGAACCGCATGCGCGAGTCGCTCGCCCTCTTTGAGTCCATTGTCAACTCGCCCTGGTTCCGTCGCACGAGCATTATTTTATTCCTGAATAAGTTCGATGTGTTTAAGACGAAGTTTCCCAGGGTATGTCGTGTCGTCATATGCTTCACTGCCCTTCTTTCCCCCTTCCTCTCACACTTCATGAAATCCATGTCCTTGCTGATGCTCCTTAGATCCCCCTCGAACGTTACTTCCCCGAATACACGGGCGGGAGGGACCCGAACAAGGCGGCGAAGTACATCCTGTGGAAGTTTATGCAGAAGAATAGGGCAAGATTAACAGTATATCCGTAGTGAGTGCCATCCGCATTGCACATGGAGGTACAAGTGGACTTACCGCATGGCAGCGTCGCACAGGCGATAAATGAGCCAAAGAACGTGCGCGTGGTTTTAGCTGTTGTGAAAGAGATAATACAGCTTAATGCACTGAAGGACTCGGGGATTATATAGTCACGTCACGCAAGATGCTTCTTGGCAAATGGTGGTGGATGTTGTTTGGCCAGAGTAATCTGTTCCGAGGATATATAAAACTCGGCATGTAGGTACTACATTGCAGAACGCGGCGCATTCATACAAAGGTCTGCACATTGGAGAAACCATGATTCAAAGGGGGCACTTCGTCGAGCTGTGCTGTCGCTTCGACTCGACTCTGACATGCAAGTTGAAGTTATGAGCGCTGCTTCGATTTAGACTCTGAAGGTACGCTCTAGACTTCCCCACGCCAGCCGATGCTGATTGACGCATACCTGAGCGCAGACCAGCCAAAGACGCCGTATCCGGTGCGCACTGAGATGCGGCCTTCGATCCTCACCTCCCATTTTTTTGTTCCGAGTGCCATTGAGAGTGGAAGAGAGTAGGGCAGCACGATGAGTGCCTGGGGTGGGTTAGTCCAGTTTTAAGCACGGGGGTCCGATCAGGGTTCGCCCTTATTACATAATCACGTTTTGAGGCCCTTGCCCCAGCTCTTGAACAATGGATATATCTACATCGGAATGTCCCAGATGTTTTCTCGGTGCCCAAATATTTCCATATTTTTTCAGTACCATGGGACGAAGCTATTGACGAGTCAAATTGATCGGTTTTTGGCACATTGATGTTTCATCACATTGAAGGATGAGCTCCTGCACTCATTCAAGCACCATTCAAAAAAATCTGAAGAGGCAGATTGTCTCAAATATGCTCCAAAATTGAGTTTCACTTCAAGAAACCAGAGAAAGAGGTTGCGCACAGTGAAAACGATACCGGGGCAGCTAAGCGAAGATTATGTAATAAGCTCGAACCCTGATCGGACCCCCGCGCTTAATCACAGACTTCAATCAACCGAGGTACGAGGTTCATTTGATTGAAGTGTCTGGCTCCGAGAGACTAGGGGGTGGGTTTCCCGACGTACTAAATAGGATGTGTACATCTAGCGGGCGTCTTTTCTTTTCGTTTTTTTCTTTCTTTCTTGCAAGAACCGTAATTCCTTCCACGCACAAATTATCATGCTCAGTCGGCGGAGAACCCAGTAGTCAACTTTCGTCTGCCGCAGATGAATCGGATCGCGGAACGAGATCCAGTAACAATATTATATTTCCATTTTACTTTACTTTATAGCTACAAAAAAGAGGTCGTAGAGCCCGTTCCGAGGGCCTCGAATGTAGACTACACTATGAAAACCTGAAACGCACGCGACTCACGTAGCCGTATAAACAGGCGGAAGCTCCGCAGCCAGCGCGCGCATCCCGCTGTCCACGTGCTGTATGGGCGGCGCCGGCGGCGTGGCCCCCGTTGATGCCCGCCTCGTACGAGCTCACGACCTCCTGCTGCCGCCGCTTCAGATCCGCGACGGAGTCGGCGTGCGCGGCGGTGGTGGTGGTGGGGGTGTCGCCCGCCGTGGACGAGGCGCCGCGCCCGGACTGCGACGCGCCGGACTCGGACGGGCCGTAGGAGGAGGACGGGGCGGAGGTGGGCGTGTATGCGGCGGTTGCGGGCGCGCCTGGGTTGGGGTTGGGGTGGGGGTTGGGGGGCCCGCGTTTGCCGGAGGACACCGCGCGTTGCGGGCTGGATTCCGCCATCGGCGCGGGAACGGGGGCGGGGAGAGGCGTGATGGACGTTGCTGAGGACCGCTTGGTCAGTTTCGGTCGGCGGAGGACGGGATATCTTGCAGACGTACCGTTGCGTTTTCGTCTTCGGCGGAGGTATAGGAAGAGGAGACCGGCTGCGAGGATGAGGACTACGACGCCGGCGACGACTCCGCCGATGAGGCCGGCGTGCGACGAGGCCGACTTGTGATGCGGTGGGGGAGGCCGAGCCCGCGTGCGTGACGTTGAAGTAGTCGAACCAGACGGTGCCTTCGCCGGCTTGGAAGTTGGTGTTCACCGCCACCATTGTCACAACGAGGGTGCTGGAGAGTGTTTAATGAAGGGACAGAACGGGGACGGCGCGCGGAAGATGCTCACTGAGGTCCCGTCCCCACGGGATCGGATTGCCAGAACAGTTGCTGGAAGGAGTCCTTTCCGGACGAGCGCGAAGTCACGGTGGTCGTTGGGCCGCCGTCGATCTCATACGAGGTTTCGACCCCGGCAGAACTCGAGTCGAACGTCCCATAGACGCCAATGGCCGTGCCTGAAGGTGACGATTCCCAATTCGGTTCAGCGGAAAGACGGGCTGAGCGGGTTACGCACCAGTGAACGGGACCGAAAAATGGTTCCCAACCTTTATCGAGCTGCTCACGGTGCCATTGTATTCGTTGGGCGTGCCACCCAGATTCCACGTTCCCGTGTAGGTGATCTTCGGGTCTCTGTCGTCGATGAGAGAGAAGGACATGGGGGAGGAAAAAGAGAGGCGTGTTTTGACATAAAACAAGTCGCCAAGCGTATCGCTGCCGTACACTGTCGGTTTGCACAGGTTGGTCTTCCCGGACTTTGCTCCACTGAGCCTCCACACCGATCGGGGATCATGACAAATTGAATAGACTTGGACCTCGAGGTCGTCCTTCGCCGCACGAGTCTGCGTAACCCAGAACCTCGCACAGAGCTATTGAGATTGTCGCGGGGAGCAGAGGCAGACGCTAGTGGGTTGGCCCTGCGCAGTTTTCTGGCCTCGTAAACGCTATTCAAGCTGTGCGAACTAGTTACCTGGGGTAGAGTCCTCAGCCCCATTGGAGCGCATAAAGTCGGAGTACTTTCGGTGCCGGTCGGCTCGCCAGAGAGGGAGGCTGCTTGGAGCGCGAGGCGAGGCGATAGAGTCGGATGGACGTTGCCGTCGGGAGATGACTCACACTCAGCGGCTATGCACTCACCCATCAGCAAATGTCGTAATCCTCGGCTTTTCGTTCCGAGTCTTTTTGCCGGAACCATAACTCGTTCCAATTGCGTCCTACCTTGCACGAGCAACGCCATTCGACCTTGGGCGTCGTCGTCACTCGCGCCCAGCGCTGGATCTCATGCACCTCGCGCCATTCATTTGGCAGTTATCTCGTCAAACAAATTGGGCCGGATTGAACTCTCAACCGACATGCACGCACTCACACTCGCCATTCAGCGCCTACTATGCCGGCCCCTTCCTTTCCGGCACCTTCTCCCCGGCTCGGTCTCGGCGTCGGTGGCCCATGCGCCCACTCACGCTAATGTATATATTATATGGGGCGGACGAACGACTTTCGGGGCCTCGCAAGCGACGACATCGAAACCGATCCGTGACATTTACACAGCCATTCACCTCGTAAGCTTCCCCTGTATCCGGTGGTGCTTTGAGTATCAGTGCGTCGCTCAACCGCGGCGTGGATGGCTTGTTGATGTTCCTACGTATATTAGATGCCATGTCGTCGCGCAGCGCAGATGGATTTGTTTTTGTGCTGAGGTCATAGTTGTGAGCCTGCGCCTAGCCCTCGAACAAGCGGTCTGCGAGCGTAGGATCCCAATCTCGTTGAAGCGGTGTGTACACTAGTTTTTGTCATGTAAACTGCGCTCACTCGGCTGCAGTTATCATATCATGCTACGCTTCCCTGGTGTGTCGCGCCACCACACCCCGACCTCCTAGAGCGTTATTCGTGAGGCGCCTCCCGAAGGAGCATCTTCACGGCTGGAGCAGGCGCAAGAGCGCCGTCGCCCTTCGCCGTCCATACTCTCTCTTTCTCTTTCTCTCGATCACGGTGGGACTGGCTGGTTCATATACATGTGAGTGTCTCAGATGCGCTCGCCCGCTTCTACCTTCGATACGGTGTATCGTACCACGAGAAGGACGGACGATGATGTGCCCCTCATCCACTTGGCCGGAGTCGCCTCCATGTCCAGGACTTCAGATGACACACACTCTCGCTTTGCACACATTCCACGCGCGATGGCTGATATATACGCTTGAGGCGTAGACGTCATGCAGCGAGCGCGGGCTTGGGACTTCCCATCGTTTGCACCTGATAATCCGAAGCCTGGCTCCTATTTGCAGATAGCACCTTTGCCACGGCATTTGGACCTGGCGAGCCCACTCCCGCCTGCTCAGTATCACCGCCCCATCCTTCCGCTGGCCTATTACTGAAGGCGTCGAGGGGTGCGAGTTATGCCGCGCTTGGGGACAAGTGAGCGGTGAGTACCGTTTCCTTTCCTTTTCTCCGTGACGCGCAGCTTCGGTACATCCATGGGGGGCATGTACGATATCACCATCTCATTTGTTTGTCGCCGGCCGTAGCTGCCTTGACACTCTTCACGGGTCCGTCCTCCGCCGCACTTAACGTTATTCCTGCGATCCCAATTACTGCGTGAATGTGGATTGTAAGCCTCATCCCGCATCCCGATTCACTTGAGCGACGGCGCTCATCTCCGGCTCAGTACATAGCTGAATGAAGCGGATTCGTCGCCTCAGGCTGTGCTGATGCGATGACAAGGCTTGGTTCGGACCTCCTCCGTCTGGATTGCGTTCCATCCTCATTCGCGCGGTGACGACGAAGCCAGGGGTCGCAGGTGCGGCTTCCGCTTTCCCTCCCTTTTTTAGACATGTGCGCGAAGAGGCTACGTCGGCGGGGGGATGCAGCGCTGCGTGGGGAGAACAGTACGCTGGGAGCGAGGATGGGGCGGCATACAGGGCCGCATGCGTCGATACTTCCTTCGGGCGGACGCCCCGTCGTTGCATGTGCGCAATGCCTGAAGGTGGTGGAGGGGCGGATGGGCCGCGGTGTCTCTGCGGGATTCTCGACGGCTGTGCTTGTGAGACTCATACCTCCTGCGTGCCTGAAAGGATCCGCCCGATCCCCTCATCGTCGGCGAGCTCACCGCCAGGGACGCGATGCGGTATGTCGGGACTGAAAGAGAGCAACCGCGAGCGCAGGCGTGTGGTCGTGGTCGTCGCCGTGGACGGCTGAGGCACGGATGCTCGGATGCGTCTCATCTTCGCTCGCCCTTCGAGAATGTAGCACTGGGTCGGGGACGGGACATGGAAGTATGTGCATGCATCTCATGGCGGGTGGTCAGCGTGCAGCGCGGTGCGTGGTCGGGGTAATCATCGTGGCGTGCAGAGTGAGCTAAGGGAGACGGAGATCGAGAGAGATGCTGCGGATGGATGCACGATAGCTGGCGCTGCGCGCGACCCGGTCCACAGCGACCGCTGTTTTGAGGCGGCAGATGTGCCCGGTGCGCATTTTGGCTGCGCGCGCATCGACATGTATTTTCGGGCAGAGTCTGGAGGGGGAGGGGTGTGTGACTAACGTAGCTTGTGCCGTCGGGGCGGACTCAGGGTGACGGTAGTTGTGGCCCTTCGAGATGAAGCCGTCGAGTTGGTTGCACCGCTATGGGGAGTGTCCGATGTCTGGCGCGCGGTATTGCGCGCTGGCGTGCGTCTTCGTCGCGCCCGTGCGAATCTACATTTTCGTCCCCTCTCTTACTCACCGCTGCATGTACTTGACTGGGGCACGAGTCCGCTCTCCCGAAGTAGTAGGGATGCTTTCATCTTGATCTGCAGTTGCTCTGGCTCAATGCGGAATTATGCGCGGTTCCGGCTGAAACGGGGCGGAGAACAGCTAGCGTGCTGCGTATTTCAGACACGCCTTCGTGCCCACAGCGTCCCGTCTTCTTGCGCACGATATTAGTTTATGATCTGTTGTCGTCCGAGGCCAGCTCGGTTCGACCGAGGTCGTACAGCATGTTCTTGTGGTGACCGAAGTGCCTCCGGCGGCAGTGCAGGTGTAGCAGAGCAGCAGGGAATCACTCTGGCCGGTAAACTGCAGCACGGCCCACACGTTACGGTGGAATGACGAACGTGAGTCGTCGTAGTTCCCTGGCAACATGATGCTGATCTTCCTTGTAGTTGCGGGCAAAGACTCCAGGTCGGAGAACGTACGTGGACGTGCCATGGCTCGCAGGCACCGAGCAGGCTTGAAATTATATCGAAAAGTGCAACGCTGTTGCACTTAATCCGTGCGGATAGGGGTTGGAAGCCAGCGTCAGGATCATCGTGTGGCGGGCCGGGTGCGATAGAAGTTCGTCTCACTTCCCGTCAGCATTATAATGGGCCAATCGTCTTGTTGCCGTCCTGCACTCTGAGAGATACACAGGCACATGGCTCGGTCGCCAACCGCGGGATTGGACAATCGTCATCTTTTTCCGTCGACTGTGCAGATGGTGTGCTTGATGTGGGATTAATATATGTTCGCAGTCCTGCTTCGGGTGACTTTTTTGCTTGGTGTGGCGCTCCTCATTCCATCTCACATCCACGGACAAGTTCATTAGTTCCTTTACCGATAGCCACTCAATAAAAGAAATCCCTCGGGTTTGAAACAGTACTTTCAATTCGAATCAGCTGAGGGGTTGTCGTATAGCATCTATCACTCGTATCCGTGATAATGTCTCACGAATGGCTTCCTGAGAGAAAGATTATCTCTCAACACAGTTATGATCGGCTATTTTTCTCTCAATTGTTGAGAGTGCTCCAGATCTTTGCCCCTGAACCTAATTTTTAGGCATTTTTTGGGCCACCACGCAGTTTTTGAGCACTATGTGGCAGTATGTATTTCCAGAGTGATTGGCACTATGACCGCCGCAGGGCATAGATCTCAATCCTCGACGTCTCAAAGGCTTTCGTTGCGAATTGCTCTTTTTCTTTCTTTTGATCATCTGTCGCGCCCTATATAGCTGATGCCCATTGATTTCAGGCTGAGACTGGGCTCTTCATTCTCCCGTTCCTTCTGATGCTCACGCAGCAAATTCGGGGATTATCATCTCTCTGTCCCGAAGAGTCGAAGTTGGCCTATCCATACGCATCGGTCTGACGAGAATCACGCAACACCTGTAATGGTAATCAAGACAGATGGAAATTGTTGTTGCTTTTTTTCGGCATCATTTGTTTACATGCATGGGAAACATAGAGCCGGAAAGACTACATATATGAAGCAGCTCTCAGGCTGGATCCCATCTTTCCAAGATGCCCCGTCGCCTCACCGTCACTGAACTTCGCGCTTCCAACATCACAGTCTCTTTGACTTCAGCCTTGACACTGCTCAATGACCTCAATAACGCATTTGGCCCACCTTTCATTCAGCCCATTTCATGTATCACTTTGTCCTTGATCACAGCGATACAGGTAATGAGTTTAATGAATTGAATTTCAGTAACCTTATCACATGCCATAGAATGTGAAACGCAACAAAAATGATTGCTTCCGGCTCCTGGAAAACACCCACCAAGTCTTGTACACGATTGTTAACCTTCATATGGAATCTGAAACTCCTGGATCTGTACCTACCTCAATGCTGAATCACATTGGAAAATTCATGGAGTAAATGGTGTTCATTTCGGAAGTCTGGTGGTTGATTGCCTTCTAGAACTCTGCACAGGATATATACATTTATTGAAGCACAACAAGAGGGGAACAAGATCAAACAGCTCTTTCGTCAAAGTGAGATGAATGTGTTGCTCAAGGATTGTCAGGCTGGACTGCTTCAGGCTTCTGAAGCATTTGAGGTATGATTGAAATCATGTTATTCTGACTGGCATTCATGCAGAGGTAGATTGAGACACAATCTCAAAATTTCAACAGCATTGAGGAAATGAAGAAATATACAGAGAATATGCACAAGCGCCTGCTTGAATTGATCTCAACGCTGTCTGATGAAGAAACAGACAGGTCATCCTCAGTTTGTCCATTCTTATGTGATATTGAATTCACAGCTGATTTTCTGGAATAGATATACTCTGCAGCAAATGGCTCATGGCATAGGTATGTAGTTAGTTATAATTTGACAAATACTTACCCATTCTTAAGCTCAAATTCATTTTCATTACTACCAGCAGAACCAAAGATATTTTATGGTCGTGAATCTGAACTAGAGCATGTAATGGGGATCCTTGCCCAGCCTTCACCTCGAATAGCCATCCTAGGAGGTGGTGGAATGGGAAAGACAAGCCTTGCTCAAGTGGTTCTCCATCATTCAGACACATTGGAGAAATTCAAAAACAGATTTTTTGTTAGTGCAGAATCTGTAAAAAGCAGCATTGAGCTGGCAGCACTTATAGGATTACATATTGGACTGAATCCTGGTCATGACCTCACCAAGCCAGTGGTTCAACATCTCCTGAGGCATCCACCATGCCTCCTGATTTTGGACAACCTGGAAACAGTTTGGGAACCAATCCAGTCTCGAGGGCCAGTTGAAGATTTCCTGTCCCTGCTCACTGACATTTCTCATGTGGCATTAATTGTGAGGGTTAATTTAATTCTTCAAGTCAAAGTGCTCACATTATGCTGGAGATCACAATGCGGGGTGCAGAAAGACCAACAAAAGTTCAGTGGTCTCATCCATTTCTCCCACCTCTGCAACCTCTGTCCAATGATGCAGCCCACCAAACCTTTATGGACATTACAGATAATTCATGTGCAACCAGGGAGATAAACTATCTCCTCAAATTCACAGATAATATGCCACTTGCAGTGGATCTTGTGGCTCATCTAGTAGATTATGAGGGGTTGCCAAATGTCTTGATGCGGTGGGAGACTGAAAAAACATCCTTGTTTTCAATAGGCTATGACAGAAGATCAAATTTGGATGTCTCTATTGGTCTCTCTCTCTCAAGTCCCCGCATCACACCTAGTAGCAAGGAATTGTTGAGTCTGCTCTCAATTCTTCCAGATGGACTTTCAGACTTTGAACTGGTTCAAGGGAATCTCTCAATTCCTAATATTCTTGCCTGCAAGGCTATATTGCTTGCTACTTCATTAGCATATCAAGACAGCAAGAAGCGGTTGCGCTCATTGGTACCAATCAGAGAACACATTCAGCAATTTTCACCTCCATCCACTTCCCTTATACAATTGCTTTGCAAACATTTCTATTCACTTTTGGAACTATATCAGAGATATGATGGCGAGCAGCTAAGACCTATTGTCAGTCAAATTACTTTGAACCTGGGGAATTTGAAAGAAGTGCTGCAATGTGCATTATGCAGTGGCAACCCTAATCTGGAGGATGCAATATATTGCACATTATCTCTGAACTCATTCTATCGGATCACTGGACGTGGTTACATGGAATTGATGAATTGTGTTGCCTCCATTTTCCCCCCAGAACTGTGAACACAGGCTGGAGACAAGCTTTTTTATAGAGGTGATTCTTTCAAGGATACATACATCAAGTGTGGAGCCAAAAAGTGTGATTCCTAGAGCCCAGTCTCACTTTCAGCATTTTAATGATCCTATTCTTGAATGTAAGTTCCAAGCAACCCTTGTGATGATCTCATATAAATTCATTTGATATAGGTAGATTTTATTGGGCAGCTGCACTCTACTTTGCTGACTTTGAATTGGATCTACCTTGTGCAATGCAATTTCTTGAAACAGGTCTTGGACTTTCAAAGTCCTGTGGTGATACCTATCAGCAGTGTAATATACTGCTTGACATTGCTGACCTCAAGTGGAAGGCTGGAAATCATTGTGCCGCCAAAGTACATGCTGGTGAGGCACAGAGGATATCAAAATTGTCTGCCAATTTGTATCAGGAAGCACAGGTGTGCCGGATTCTAGCTATGTGTTCAAGAAGTGTCGGAGACTGGCAAGAGAGCATGACTGAACTCTGCAGGGCCAGAGAGTTTCTTGCTCTTTGTGGCCTGTCTGGTGGCACTGTTGATCATGAAATCACAATCGAGCAGGCAGAGATCCATCTTCTAAAATCTGAATACATTGAAGCAAGGCACCTTTACACTGAACTCTGTCAGCAAACTTCCCTTAATGTCCACTTTCATGCAAATGCACTGCTCAATCTTGCAGGAATTTATGTAACAACTGGTAGGCCTGTGAAAGAGGTGTATCAAACCCTGGGCAAAGCAAAGGAGATTTACAATAGTTTGAATTATTGGGGAATCATCTTTTGTGACATGATTGAAGCAGATCTAGAGCTCAGAGAGCAGAAGTTTCAGTTGGCAATGGTCAAATTTCACAAGTACTTGTGTTCAACTTGGGGAAAGAACATAGAGGTTGTGTCCTACTGCCTAGAAAGACTTGCTGACAGAAAGGCTTGGGAAAACTCTATTCTGGAATCTCTTTGGCCTGTGATATACTTGGCATATGCTTGCAACTCAAAAGATAAATTGGCACTGCACAAAGCACTATGCTTCATTGGAGATGTTTTCAGCTCAAATGAGGATGAGGATACAGCACTCAGTCTCTTCACTGTGGCTTTGAAGGGATTTACATCTATGGATGTGCATCACAGTCGTGCACTATGTATGCTGCGCCTTGGAGATCTTGCAAATAAAAGGGGGAAAATCTCAATGGCTATTGAGTTTTGGAAGTCAGCTAGACCCCTGTTTGAGCAATCATTACAAGCTAAAGATGTAGCCAACATTGACTCCAGGCTCACTGCTGTTGAGGTATCTCCCTGCAAAGCCCAGGAAAGGTATCCAGAATTGCGCCCACCTGTTCAACCATTGGAGCAACTTTCAATTTCTAATGATACCAGCTCAGCTGTTGATGTGGAATTAGGAGTGGTATAAATGTGGTTGAGGCTATTGTTCCCATTGTGTTGGGATGTGAAATCTTTTATCTCAGCCCCAAAAACAATCTCTTTCATTACCCTATTCATGCATCTGGCAATATAGCCATCTGCACAAGCTCCTTGCAATTATTTATTTGTTCACAAAAACACCATTGAGACAAGCCCAGATTGAACAGTGGGATAGTTTTTTTATCACAGAGAGGGACACAAGTGCTTCACCCAAAAATAAACCAAATGGGAAATGAAGAAATTGCCTTGTAAATGAATAGAGAGTATACTGCACACTGAGTTCATATTTCAAATGAATGACTATATTGATCAGGTACTGCTGCAAGAAGGAATCTGAACATCTGAGGTGTACTGTAGCAAGATGTTGGCTATATGTAGTAGAGTTGTTTGATTTTTGGCAACAAGTGACATGATGCAGTACCACCAGTTCTATATAACAGTGTTTGCCCTATAGCCCTTGAACTGGGTTCCATGAGGCCTAAAGGCATTTAATTTAAGGCTGGTTAAAGGCCTTATTATATAATTCCCACACCTATTGACAGCAAGAGCACTACTTATGATACTATACTATTTCAACCAAATGTTCACTGGGTGTCCACCTAAGGTGTTCATTTTGCAAGGCATTCACTTCTCGGCAATCATGAGAAAATTCCCATATATGGCAGTTGAGCAAATGCCAGACTGAAAATTTGGTGTTTTTACACCCAATTGAGTAACAAAATTGAAAAGTTACTGTCATGTAAACCAAAACACAGCTTACCTGCCAGAGCTTCCCATTCTATCCATTCCATCTCTTCAAAGTCTTTGGGGTCTCACTCATTGTAAAGAGGACCAAACTTGTTTTCATTATTGGTGGTACTTGTGTCTGCAATACAGTGTTGGACTTAAGGCTTAGCCCTTAACTTAAGTTAAGGGTTAAGATGCTCTTAATATTAACCCTTCACATCAATCTTCATCAGTCTTAAGTCTTAATTAAGGGTTAATGATGGCCATTATGTAACACTGGCATTTGCGGAATATATTCTTCTGCTCTTCATCCATATGCTGCATCCTCATGCCTGCTAAAAAGGCGAAAATTGGCTTCCTCTTCCCTTGTTGGAGCTCTTTGGAGAGGATGTGCCATGATCTGTTGATCATCAGACTCATTGTGGTGTCACCAGGAAATGTTCAACTGCTAGATACTGTTGATGGAGCTCCTGGTGGCCAAACACACTAGTAAGGAACCAGATAAGGGAGAATTGTCAGAATCAGGGGACAATTATGAGTAGTAGCTGGTCTTGATTGTGTTTCCTGCAGGGCAGAAAAAGAATTGCAGCCTTAACTTCACACTTAAAATGACCTTAATATTAAGCCTTAATTAAGCTTAAGGCCTTAGCTTCAAAATTTGCCCTTATTAACCCCTTAAGTTCCAACACTGCTGCAATAGGGTTACTGTACCAGCCTGTAGGGAGGTGCCAGTCATGGTCAAAGCAGACCTGCTGTGTCACTGTCATCCAAGGTGGGTCACGGTCATGGAGGCTGGGTCACCTCAGTGTAACATTCATCTGAAAAATGTTCTTAAAATTATTGGAAATTTCAGGAGGATTGCTTAGTGTATCCCCTTCTTTGTGCATACCACTCAACACATTTGGCCTTCATAAATCAGCCCTCAGCAGCTTCTGTATGTGCAACCATCACCTAAATTGGTGACTGTCACAGTCATCTTAAGCACTGTCATGTCATTCAAGATAGAGCCGGCATCTGACCAATATTCATGGGTTGGCCTGATTGTTCATAAGGAGCTTGCAATGTTTTTTGGGTTTCTTTGAGGTCAATTGGGTCTTTCTATAATTGTCAGACTCCTTTGGCAATCCAAGTGCAGTCAGACCAATGCATTCAAGAAATTGAAGTAGTTGTACCATCAGAAGCCAAATCTTTGTAAGGACGTCCCTGGCGTGGAGTCCCAGGATTACAAGGATGATCTCTGGATCCCCTAGGTCTTCCATGAGGAGCCATAAGACATGTATGTGAGTTGTCTATACAGAAGAAAAATTTGAGCTTGTTGATGTGTTTCTATGTGTTTTTTGGCCTGGAGGATCTGCAGAAGAAAACTGAAGTGGTCAGAGATGGATTTTGTAGCCTGAAGAATGTCCTGCTGAAAGACATAGGCAAACAATTTTTGCATGACAAATTATCTGCCAGCTGCAAAATTATCTGCCGCCTGGCTACTTTGAAGCACCCACAGAAAATAAAAACATTCTGTGTGGGAAGACTGCCTATATATTCTTTCATATGTGTTCTCAATTATTCTCAGCCATTTAGAGCTTGAGGTTGCAGCAGTAGTGAGCTGTGGGAGGTAACTGATCATATAGCCACTGGCAGATAATACTCAGCTAATCCAATCAACAACCCATGGTCAGTGCATGATGAAATTTACGTCAGTCATTAGGGGATGTCAAACATCTCCATTCAATCAAAAAAGAGAACTCACCTTGAGAATTGTGAAGAGAGTGTCTATTGTCTCAACATCCAAGAACACTAGATGGTCATGAATCAGTGCAGATGTGGACACATTGTGGGTGCATCTGGTTCAACCTTCTTAGAGGCTCAGTGGAACTGACTTGTCAAAGACTCTGCTTCCCCAATGAGCTCCTTCAATGGCTGTGATTGTAACTGGTGGGATGTCTTGTTAGCAGTGGCATGCAACAGGCTTTGCTCCTTCCTGCTGATACAGATCTCTTAAGATCCAGGAAGAGATCTGAGGCCATTCTGAGGCCATTTGTGTCAAATAATGGGTTTTAATGATTCAATTGAGGTCTGATAAAGACAACAAATCCAGTATAAGTACCTTTACAGGTCTTTCGGGAAAAGACTGAGGCTGAACAACCTATTTTTAACCCTTTCTTCAGGTAAACCACTCCAGATGGTCTTTAAAAAAGTCTCAAATGCCCGCTAACTTTAGGTAGTGGGTCCTATGGTGTGATTGCTTAATTTTTTTGGCTGTAAATGCAAAATTTGGTCTTGTTTGGGCATATGCAGAGGTCATTGGTTCAATCCTCGCATGTTGCCCTTTTTTAAAATGTCCTTAAAAAGCTCTGGTGTGCCAATTTGTTGTCATTTTTGATGTTTGGCTTACTAACTATGTAATTTCATTGTTACAGTTCTTCAGGTACCTTGTATGAGCTCAGCTGTAATTGGGCAATGTTCTCTTTGCATTTGTGCAGTCCAATATACATATTGCCCCAGTGGTCTACCTATTCTACCTAATCCCAGAAAGTGGTGCTGCTTTCCAACATATGGATGAAAGTAAGGTAATGCACCTGTATTTCAAGGATGAGCCAAGACTTGAACTCAACCCGGTAGAATCTGATACAAGTGAGCTGATTCAAACCAAATGGGCATGGTTTTGGCCTTCTAAAGCATAGTTTAGGGAACAGATTGAGCTGGCCAAGATGAATGTGATTGAGATTGAAAAGGACATACCTGTGGGTATATTCACATGGTAAGGGGGTCATAGTATTTGGGTTTCAAGGCCACCATCTACATAGTAAGTAAAATCAGTTAATGAAATGTTGAATGAGATCAGCAGAGACATACTTCGCAATGTACTTAGATTCATAGTAACAGCCTTCAGAAGCATTCAAATCTAGACTGAAAGAAAGAATCTTAAGAGATTTAGAGGATTGGTCCAGGTAAACTTTGTATGAAATGGATTCAAAGACTTTGAGTTTCACTGATGAAGTTCCAAGTGCAGATATTATCAAGGGCTCTGAGATGTAATTCAGTAAAGATGAATGGATAAAAATAATAAGGGATGCACCATGGTTTATACTATCATAGTTCTGGTATTCAACACTTGCAGTCTAAAGCCGCAAATGCAATATCTGAACACTTTGAGTCAGTATGGTGAGAAAGCCAGTAAGGTAAACAAAACAAGCCTTTCGCAGGCCGACTTAAGTTGAGATTATGTAGATCTAATACAAGTGAATTGATGTTCACACCAGCCAATAAAATGAATATACCTCAAATCATACTAGCGTTGTTTTGGCCTTCGAGAGTAGTCTTGTCATTCGTTCAAGAGGCTTGAAAGTAAGCGACTGAATCAAGATGGCAAGCGTAAGTTATTGAAGTTGAAACAAGAACATACCTCAAAGTATACGGCTATAGTGATGGTGAGGCCAATTCTAAGAACACTAACTTACCTCCTAGTGTACATCCATAGTAATGAAGCTCTAAAGGCATTTGGATTATAGTTCAATGGCCAACAAAGTACATGCAGAACAGATCCAGAGATTCAAAGGAGTCTGTGCCATCTTTGCTTAGTGTTGTGGAAGTTTGTGAGTTTGATTGCATTCCGTGAAAGTTTGTGACTTGAGCTGGATTTAGTAGAACTTCATCACTTCATCTATACACCATGAAAGCTTGTCACTTCTGCCACACTGACAACAACCACATGCCTGCGACCATACATGTGGAGAGCGCACACTCAGTCGTGGATGCAGGCACATTATTTTTGATTCAAGTTCAACTTTGTTTGGCATAACATCATTCCCGGCCTTTGAGCAGGCCCCTTGTTCTATGACTTCAAAGTTGGGGACACATATAGGTTTGGATGTGTCCAGGGATTGATACTGGTTCAACGTGGAGTGAGATGCATTGTGGAAACAGTCAAGAGTAAACATGTACATATGTAGTGTGTGAATTGAAACTTGATATCAACACCCAGTAAAATTTCCCGCTAAGCAGATAGAGCCAGATAGAGGTGGATCAAGGATATTGATGGTCCCTTGTTCTGTGTCATCAATTCCGCCATAGCTCTTTTCTGTCTCGATAGGGAATCGAGACTACGTGTATAGCAAGGTTTGATCACAGCTATTGAGGTGGGTCTACAAATTCTTACTGAGGCACAACAAAAAAAGAGAAGCCAATGTATTCAATGGCAAGCTACATATAATAATGCAAGCAGAATCACACGTGAACGCACTCCCTATCCGCCGCAAACCCAACCCAATCGCCTCATTAACCACAGATCAAGGAGGGAGCATCGAGTTGTCTGCGTTGGTGAGACTAGAATGATTGTTAGCAAAAGTGTAAGAAGACAGAGAACACAAAACACACCTTTGGAGGGCCTGGATCGCAGTGCGATGGTGCCAGATGAGGTAACCTGGGTTGTGTAGCGCTGCTCTGCTTCATTTCAATGCTTGGGAAAGGTAAAAAATGAGGCATATGTACAAATGGTCATAGTGACAGATGTGTTCTTCAGATGATTGATGATCAGAATGGATAATACACACTAGAGGAGGCAAATGAAATGAGAGGAGCCTCTGAGGAGGATAGCCACAGACTTGGGACAACACACCTTTAGAGGCGATGTTACTGCTGCGAGCACTGCCGGCAACTCGTGTAAGTACCAATATGTTGCATGGCGAGAATGCTGGAAGGTGCATATTGTTCGGAGATGGCCACTGGGAAAGACTGTGCCCTCAGTCCATTGAGCGGCAGCAATGAGGTAAGGACATAAACGTAGCAAAAGGTGAGGGTGCGCATGCAGCAAATACTGGAAGAGAGGGATGCTGAGGGTAGGAGGCGGGGCAGCGGAGTGTGGATGGTGGTAACAAGGAAGGGGATTCTGTTTCTGGTGTCCAGTAATTCCGGTGATTAAACAATACATTCACCATGCCCAGACACAAAAGTGACGAGCTTTCACCAGAAGTTAGTTGAGGTGACGAGCTTTCCCAGATATTCCTCCAAATGATGAACTTTCACGCCTTTTCATCAAACTCACGAACTCTCTTGTTCCTAAGTGAAGTAACAAAGTGACAAAGGTGGGTACTACTCGATTCAAAGGTCAATCAGAAAAGACTGAAAAGGTGATCAAGACTAGACTCACTTCATATCAACTTGAACACATGGACATCAACTTATTCAATTGGCGGTGCATGTACGTTGATCAGGACACAGCAGGGACGTCGCACTCACATCCAGTAATAGGCGGGCATGTTTATCAGGGACTCGGTTGGTGGTCCAGATGGCGGCCAAGAGGGCATATAAATCTGAAAATGAATGATCAGCATTGAGATGGAGCCAATGTGCGACTATAGAAAACAAGGCAGTAGGAGAATATGATATCTGAGGTAGGAAATGCAGGAATGAAGAGAAATAGAAAAGCGGAATGAGGTTCAAGGGCAACATGTTTTCGGAGTGCCTAGCTCACCAACAACGCCAGTGGATAGAGGAGGAAGGAGGATGAACAGTATATCATCGCCGGGCAGTGCAAAGCAAAAGACAAAAAAAAAACCTAGCCTTGTCAGGATGGATGAGGACCCAATTTTCACGTGCCGTAGAATTGGGCTGTTGTCTCTGAGTAAACAGCAATGTCGTTAGCTGATGTTTTTGCTGGAAAGACACATTCACGCACCTGATATCATGTCTCGGAAAGACAATGTCTTATGACAGGAGCCCGCTGGGTCGACTAGGGAAGATCGAGATCTTACTTCATGACTTTCCCTTTCTCACTGGTGAGAAACCGGCAAAGATAGGTAGCAGGTAAAGGATATGGCAGACTGAAAGTGGTGATAGGTCAAGAGTAGGTCGTCAAGACTGGGAGTTCTTGGTGTGCAGCGAGTTCACATCTTGGTCCAATTGAGCGAGAAGAGATCAACGCTCACACCTTAAGAAGGAGGTTACTTCAGAAACCAAGGCTGAATAGAGAGTGTGTTCCCTATGACCAGGTTGTTTGGTTAATCCCAGGGACTGCGGAGAAATAGATTTCAGAGAAGACTTGACTGGAACAAGGAAGTGACGTATCGATCTGCACAACAGCAAGCAGAAGCCACAAGAATCCTCGAGACCATATGGTCCGTGAAACATAAAACCGACAATAAGGCCATAGGTACTGGATGGGCGTTGGAAAGACTTAGCGCAAGGTCAGTCCAGGTACGATAACTGTTTCAAACCGCATTTGTCTCTGAAGTTAGTTTGTACACATCCAAGAGTGGCAGACGCGCACGTCAAAAAAATAAAACAGAAATTAGAGTGTATCCGCAACGCTTTAAAACGCTCCAAAGGCCCCGAAATCACAAAAACGTCAAAATTCTGATGCCTATTTGGGACGCCTTAAATGGGAAGAGCTGGTGAAAAGACATTGCAGAAACTGAACGAGGAATGCCTGCAAGCTCATTCTTTTTGGGCTGTACAGATAAACCGAACATTCCTGAGTGCTTCCCCCGACTTCCAGCGGCAATTTCGTGGACAAAGAGCTCGAATGCTTGAACCCGACCTGGTGTGGGTCACATTAATCATCGTTCCTCTGTTAAATTTGAGGATCGATGGCAGAAATCTGAAAAGCGAAAAAAGGTGTTGCGGATACGCTCTATTTAAATGAGTGTGCAGATGAGTATGCAGTTGCAAATAGTACATACAGCATTGAGTGATTTGATGGACAGGCGAGTAATGGGGAGCTCATCGGAGTCGGAAGTCGAGAGCCGCTTGATGCGGTCCGTAGCAGCAATGTCACGATGAGGCTGGGATACGGTGGCGGTACGATGCGGTGGGCCGACAGCGACAGTTTGTGTCAGCGAACAGACGCGGTGGCGGCGACAGTAGAAGCTGCCCATCTTGTTCACAACGCATTCAACGCAGATATACTAGCTGGGGACCTACCGGGAGGCGTGGGGCAGCAGAAGGTGCGATGAAGGGCGGTGGCGCTACGTCCTCAATATCTGACAATCGAACAGGTAGATTGCTAGGCATTGGAACGAGCCGGATGTAAAATGCATTGAGAGAGTGTGCCTCGACCTCGACACCATAGATGCATAGTTCAAGACCACTGTGATACGGTGAAGTGGGTGGTCAGCAGAACATGCCGGACGGGAGGGACACTTGACGCATGGACGCAGGATGACGGAAACATGAGGGAGACATATCTGAGGCGAAAAAATAGGCATTTCAGTCAAGCGGCATGGGGGCAAGGTCTAATAGTACACGCACTACGGTATTTCCGCCATTCAAAGCACCTAGTATTCGCAGATTGTGCCAGATTTGGTGCCTGGACAGCGTTTATAGAGCGTAGAGTCCGTTTCAGAGTAGTTTTGAGTATAAAGAACCCGCCAAAGAGGCAAGGTAAAATTTAGTGGAGAGACCGAATTAGCATACTTCCCGAGCCCCGATGAGACAAGAAAACACCATTGCGGCGTCAAGTTCGAGATTACCTCCGAACCGGTCTCCGGCTGGCAGGCTGCAAATCGGGCGGAGTCAGAAGGAAGAACGCCGCAAGCGAATGTCAACACACCGTACACCAGGAAAGATTAGGGTTGGACCGGCCCAGGAGATTTTGGTTGTATGGCAGTGGCATTCGAGAGGAATATTCCGGGAATTGGTCTTCCCTGAGCCAAGCCTGAGCATTCTTAGGATCCGGAAACCATCGGAGTCCGAATACTTGGCGAATACTTAGCAAACCCGTCCCGCAGATTGCCCTAGAGATGTTGATGAGATAAACTACAATGAGTATTCTTCTCGAATGAGAGGCCGATTTACAGGAGTGGCATTGCGGCTTCGAAGTCGCGAGCGCATTGTGGTCTGTCACGGTGGTGATCAAAAGCAAAGAGCGGAACTGCGGAGTCCGGACCACCAACCGAGATGTTTGCTGAATCCTGATGCGTGGATGCATCGCCACACATGTCTTGCTTTCCCTTCACGCTCTCGCCTCGTGCTTTGGGCAAGATTGCACGACCCACCCAACATGACCGCTTGAAATTGCTTCACAATCGACACCTCGCCTTCAAAATTGCTTTGAATTATATGTCGACTTCGCGGGAGGCACATGGTGTGCCTCCCGCACACCTGCGATCATCTGCGAATCGTGCTATCTGTGTGGCCGTGTCAAATACGAATGGATGACTGCTACCCATATCGGACGAATGCTTCACCAGCGCAAGAGGCTCCGCTCATCCATCAAGAACCAGTGCGGCAATGAGCGGTGGGAAAGAAGTACAGATGCAGGCGGCATACGCTTCAAGGTGGTGGAGCGGGTGGTCAGGGTCTTTAGGAGTGTTCTGCACCTTTCCGTTTCCTTCATTTTGATGAGAACCTTATGGGTTTCAGACTGCGCACCTGCCTCGCTCTCAGTTTTCTCATCGCGCTTGCCTCGGGCCTCATTCGCATGCACGCCAAAATGCCTGTCGATGCACTCAGCCTCAGCTCCATTTCGGCGAACAGCACGGACGAGGACATCCTCTGCTGCTTCACCATGTGACTCCCCGTGGGTCTGCTCTTGAAGCCTCTCGAGCTCTCGCGCGATTGATAGCTCGTTCATTTGCGCGGGTGCGGCTGCGATACCGTGGGAGCGGGTGAGACGACTATACCCGCGCTCGTGTGGATGGCGCTGCGGATGCGTATGCCAATCTGTACCAACCGAGTATGGGCTGTCCCCGGCTCCCGTCATCTTTCAACGAATCTCGCGCCCATGGCCTCAATGCGAATGCAGTCGGTTACCGCACGGCGGCTTCCATGTGAGAGAACGGCCACCCCTAGACCATGGCATTTTATTCGTTTTCTTTATTTCTTTTCTCTTCCTGTAACTGGCTAATGCCTGCGTGTGGGTAGTCGTTCGAGAATGCGGAATGCCGGTCGTCGACATGCTGACCTCGGAGCGCGTCACGCTCGTGCTATTTCACCGGAGTTCGCATGTGTAGTGAGTGGGAGCTCGTTTTCAGCATCAGCTTTGCTACACATCCTGGTTTCTCGAGCGCAGCGTTGGCCTCCATTCATCCCTGGCGTCTCATCGAGCGCAGTGTCTACCTCTCTTCCCATTTTTTTCTTTCTTTTTCCCATGTATCTTCTTCTAGGATGGGAAACACCCCACGGCGTTCGTTTATTCGTGGGCTGGCCGTCCTTGCTGTCTCGTCCTCCTCGGCTCCTTCCCCTTGTTTTGAATTGCTCTGCATTTTTCGGCAGGGATGTCTGGTACATGTACGCATTTTTTTCTATGTTGGTCGTACCTGATAATATTACATATTACCGTCAGAATCTGCACTAGCTTTCCTTTCTCGCAACTTCCTCGACCACAACAAGTTCAGGCTTCCACGGTTGCAGTTCATTGGGCACTTCTCACAGTTAAATGCTACGAACAACAATCTCGTCCCCTCCTCTAACACAGATTCTCAGTTCCCGAACTAGAACACATCATCAAAATTGCTGCTCTTTCGTATCTGTTCATCATCCTCAATCCCATGCCGCTAGCCTGGCGGGTCAAGAACTGAAATGGATTACCACTCTCTGTGTCTTATGATACTTGATTTCCCCCACTACAGGGATAAACCGCTTCTCTATCATGTCATTCTGATCTGTGTAGGTCAACCGTCAAGCACACCAGGTCTCCGATTTTCCCGACTGCTTGCTTTCCCCATGAATAATAGATCCCGCCTGGAGATCGTTTGAGCCATTACCATTCGGTACACCTCATTTCAGTCTCTTTGCCTGCTGTATCATTAATTGTCAGGTTCTTAATTGTCAGAGGCATTCAGACACCTTATCCGCTCTGGGCCTCGCTGGTGGGTTAAATTGCTTGCGAGTGTGTGCTTGACATCACCTTATTTTCAAACCGACTGACTTTTCTCTTCGCTCTAGATTCACCTCAAGTCGTGTGCACGTCAGTAAACTTTGTGCCTCCATACTGACCTGAGATTACTGACTTGATGCAACTGCTCTGGCGCACAATCACAGTGGATTTGGGTATTGTTGGAAATTGCTTTAAGCGGCGATGATGGTTGCGTGGATATGTGTCTGTGTGTCTATCGCTTAGCTATGCTCTGGGTCCATCGGTCTGTGGTGGTCTACTATAGAAACCCCGTGTCTATTGCGGTCTAGCATAGACAGGGGGAAGTCCATGGGTCTATTTGGTCTATATGGTCTGTATAGACCGCCATAGACATGGGGATTTTCCCAGATGTGCCTCGAACGTCTGGAACCGAATCCGCACCAGATCAGAAGCACTTTTGGCGTTTTCACGTGTTGTCCAACACGAAGATGTCAAAGAACTGATGTGTGCCGAAATGATCCGACCGCAGCTTTATTAGGGCACGGCATAGCCTTACGTGCGTCTTTCCTTCGACTCTTGCCAGCGTCGCCATGGGTTTCTGGCCCGTCGACATCCTTTGGAACATCTTTCCCTCAACCTCTCAACCATTTCCTAACATCCCGTTCGATGGGTGTTACGTGCTACCTGTGAAGCTTTGGGACTGCATTTTTCTCCACCTCGATGACAGCACGCTTTTTGTTGCAGCAGCCGTATGCCGCCTATTCAATGAGCGCTGTATTCACATCACTCTCCTCAGGAATAGACTGGAACCTTCCGATATGGCTGCAGGCAACTACTCCATTCTGTCTCATCTCCTTCCATTTCTGCTTCGCGCACTCTTTATTCCGACCATAAAAAACCTCTCGTGTGTTTTCGAAGAATCCAATCTTCTCATCCATCTCCGCCTGGTCTCTGGCCTGGTAGCACAGTCGTCGAACCTGGACTGGGTCGACCTACAGTTCCCCTTTATCGCGCGGGATGGAAGTCGGCGTCGGTTATTGGACGCTGCTAAACATCATGTTTTCCGCACTGTCCTGTCTTCCATGCTCTTCACACGATGGCCCTGGCGTGACATCATTCTTGTCTCGGAATACCACTTCTTGCCCTGCCCGATTCGAGAACTGTTCAGATATCTAACATCTGAACAGGACGAGTCCGTCTTTTGGAAGTGCATCCCAATTGCGAGAATATCGTCTTGGAAGCTGTATTTCCAGCAGACACGCGTGGATGGCCTGCGACCGTTTACGATGCTTGTCATAAACGAGTCGACTACGAACCAACCTTTCCAAACCCTCACGTTGGGGTTCGATCCTATCGAATCTCGTTTCAACGATTACAGCAGATCTAGACTTACGGTCTCGCATCTGAGCGCCATCTTGGCCAAACTCACCCTACCTCACCTTCAATCACTCATCATCCGCTTTCGCCATATCGATCCCAGCGCCCTCAGAGACTTCCTTATCCGGCATCCGCAGATTCGATTCATCTCGGATAAGCGGCCACGAGCTGGCTGGGACGCACCATTGCCAAGGAATCCTCTCTTCCACCCGCCCCTTGCAATGCCCAATCTCCGGCGCATTGAGGGAGAAACCACCGCAGATGTGTTATCCTTGCTGGTCCTGACGGCCCCATCATTGCCGTGCACCATCTCTTTTGCTTTTGATGCTCTTCACCGAGGGGAAACCGACGCCCGCGCTTCTCTTTTCCGTCACATCTCCCACCGCAATATTCCCACAGAGCTGGAGATAAGTGGTGCCGTCATCCAAGCAGAGCCCACAGAAGCAGACTTAGCACTCGCACAAACGTTGCACTGCGTCGAGGCTGTTTCTTTGACGTATGACTGCATCACAGAGTCTCCAGCTCTGTTTCCATGGCTCAACTCTCTGCCTGCTTTGTCCCACGTGGGGATAATTACCTGGTATCCAGACCATGAAGACTTAACATTCGCCAGAGCTAGTCTGAATCGGCCAGGGACGGACCTACGGGTGGAGGCGATTCTGCCACCCCGTGAAGCGCGATATTCGTTTTGAACCCGCCGTGTAAACTACTCGGTTCTCGGCCCATTCTCTACTGTGGTGTACGACTCTTCAAAACGGGACATCCGACTTCAAATAATTGACGTAGTCTTTGAACAAAATTAAACAATAGCACATTCGCAGCGGAGCAGAGAACAATAGAAGCACAAGGAAATATAGTGATTATGTTACAAATCATTTCAGCGCCTGCACTTATGATTCCATGATATTTCATGGATGTGAATATGATGTACCCATTCGCGGTTATCTAGCAGGGGGGGGAGGGGGGGAGGCTGCCCTAAAAAAAAGATCAAAAATGGGTGCACAGAGAAAATGGTTAGGAGCACACCCAAATTTCATAGACGGTTTTGGCACTCAAATAGATCGCAAATATCCTGTGAGCAATTTAAGCCCTACTCGAGATTTTCTGGTGTTATGTTCGTCGCCTGGTGAATTTATTTTCGTCGGACTTCCCAACGAGGCAATTGACTAGGTAGTGGGCCACCCGTGCAAATTTGGCGTTCGCAACGATGGTCGAGGCCGCGTGGTAAAGGATTATGTTCAGGGAATTAAAATACTTCATTTTAGCCCATAAAACACTACACTGGATCTATAAAACCAGTGTAGGCAAGTGCTTCTAACGAGAGATACAAGCGGTAAGATCGGTAGTGTCGGAGAAGAAAGGCCCGCATGCCATTTAGAGGACGTATTCAGCCAAAACAAGCCGCAGGCTGGTTCATAAGAAGTCAATGAATGTACCTGGACCCTCTATTCTACTCCTGTGACCCACCTTCGAGAACTTCGGATTCAGAATTTGAGAACACGGAAAATAGGGTGATATAACATGTAAGACACTGCATTCCGCGGGGTTGTAGGCACATGGTCTGCCTACCCTTGTAGGCAGAGGTAGACCCACCCGACAGATAAATCAATGATTTCACTCCATCCCGAGCTGTCAAAACATGATCTTGCTTTGCGATGCCACCACTGAATATGGGAATGTGATTATTTTTGCTCAGTTACGGCTAACCTCGGCTAACTTACGATAATTGCTACGGTATGTCCCGGGTGTTGACTAATTCTTAAAATTGCCAAGTGGCCCACTTCCTAGGGTGGCCCACTACCCAGTCGCCGATAGTATGCTTTACTCCACGATACATATCCTCAACGGCCAGAAGCAACAACGTCGGAAAGGATGAAGACTTATGACCTAAGCTAACTTGAATTTAAATGTGGATCTAGACGCGGGCACTCCATTCGCAGGTACGATTCTTAGCCTAGCCTATCTTCCCCTTGATCGTTTCCAATGTATCTGTTGGTCCTGGCACACAATCTCGGATGTAAAACAAAGATGGAGCCCTTCGACATGGCGGGCCGCCTACTGATTTTTTTGCCCAAGGCGTCCACGCTTCGAACGACAGAATGAATTGTGGAGCTGGTGAACGTCGACGACGGCACTCGTTCGTTGTTCATCGAAACTTATCCAGGAATTCATGCAACATGATGCAAGACTGTACATATTTGAGCGATCCATAATCCGTCGCATACTCAAGTCCACCCGTCCGGCAGTCTGCTCTGGTTGTGATCTACACAGGGGCGGAGGGAGTGGAGATGGGGAATCAGAGTGTAGGGCACGGAGGAGGCAGGCAACGTCCACTAATCAGTGATGTATCATTGCCATGAACCACGCAAAGGAGACTCGACTCACAAGCCGATGGCGGGCGACGGGCAGCACTCGTAGCCGGATGGACCTGGACAATAGACGTAGGATCAGGTCAGTCCGAAGAATGATGAGTGGACGTCGTACATTCGGGAAGTCCCTACAAGAGGAATAATTGGAACGAGTCAACAATGCATTAAGAACCATAAGGAGGGAAAAGAGGTACACCCGTGTGAGTTGAGCCTACACCCGTCGGGTCAGTCGGCAATACATCCACTCGTGAATGATTAAATGAACGTACACTCTTGAACTTGGGCCACGGCACCCTGTCCTAGGACGAGGATAGCAAGAAAAGCAGTTACAGTCGGGAGCAGCTTGTTGAACATTCTGCGGGTGGGTTGGTTTGTCTGGTATGAGATGGGATGAGAGTATATATACGCGGTGCCGGCGTCCAATCGGCATCTAAAGGGGACCCAGCACTGTCGATTTCTAGCTCGGCCAATAATCAATTAGTCCAACTCATGAAAGTAGAATAGAATCAGTACCATATCTGGCACTTTCGCTCAGGCGCGCCACTCGCCGAAGATTTCTGTCGCGGGCCGAGCGTGTTCGTTTCGGGGGAAATAAAGCTCAATACAGTGTACGTTTCCGTTACTATTGTTGAAACATTGACGGCCGATTTCTATCTCGGGCCATGGGGATTCAGCGCCTTCTTAAGATCCGTGGAATGTAAGGTTTCCATCGATTTACTTCCGAGGTGCAATTCAAACCCACAAGGAGGTCCGGATAAGGAACACATCCTTGAGGTGCGATTCATTTCGCCAATCGGTCTTTTCTGAATCATACACGGCGGCGTACTTTCTCAGTAAGAAGACAGAAGGCCTTTCGAAGTTAATCATTTCATCTTGCTTCTCTTGATACACATCTCATAGATTCAATAACATTCCTTACAGGCTGCCTGGACACATCCCTCTGCCACTAGATTTTTCACCGCCATACAAAACTCAACTCTTCAGGAATGTTCGAGCTAGAGGACAAAAAACCAAAAAACTGTGTTTATCTTCTGTGAACCGACTCGGATTCGAACCAGGGTCACATAACAAATATGGTGCCGGCGCAACTCCTTTGCTCACTGAGTCTTCCCACCCACCCATTCATATTGCGTATATCTCAACCGCATTCCCGTCACCCGGAGTTTGCACCCCGGTCCAAGCTCGCCGAATCTTGTACAGCCAGATTTCAGCCACCATTCAATCTGGCGGGATGCCAAGAGAGAGTCGGAATAAGGGATCCCTGCCATTCAGATAAGCCGACAACCCATCCACCGACATACACGGCCGAGTAAGGAAAAAGAGCTATCCCGCTCAGATAGGTACAATAGCATGGCGTTTGGGAACATCGATTGGCGGACAGGAAACACAACGAAACTGTAAAGATCATCCACAAATAGCGAGAAGCGAACATTATTATGGCAAGCACCGAGTCAGAGCGCAAAGAGCGAGTTTCCCGCCGGGACCAACGAATCGCGGCTCACGCGCCCGATTGGAAGAGCGGCATTCAAAAATCAAAGGCGGCGCGCACACCGCATTGGCGGCACTTAGCCTGCCATCAACGGCTCAAGTGCCGCTCATGATACAAAAAGACGACACTTCGATTGTGGTGCATGAACACCAGAGAGACAGAGGGGCCGTGGGCGCTTCAAGTTCAGCATTTATCATTAGTGTTGTTCAAAGTTACCATTTTCCGCTCATTTTTGTCTCATTTTTGTTCTCATTTTCATTTTCATTTTCCAAAGAGGAAGACTAGAATGAAGCACAAAAATGACCATTTTCGGCGAAAATGAGGCCACAAGATCATTTTCCCCAAATTTCTCATTTTTGAATTTCCTTTTCAATGACTATTGCGCTTTTCCCCGATATTTTTTCAAACATTTATAGTGTTTCTCTACCTGAAATGACCTATATAACCAACTCCTTTGCATTTTAAACCCTAGAAAACAATTGCAATGTTTTTGTTCTCCTACTCGCAAATTCTCCTGGGGGGGGTTTCAAAGTTGGCCATTTTCAAGCTCCTACTTATCATCGCATTTAAATCCCCTTTTCCTTGCCAGACAGTAATGGCTCAAAATATATGGTTCAAAATTGACTGGGAGGTGCAGAACAGTATTTCAGATGGACCAGATTTTACCCAAAAGAAAATTTTGCATTTTTGACCGAGAAATAACAAGTATGGGGTGAAAAATGAAAACAAAAATGAGCCAAAAATGAGCCGAAAAATGGCAACTTTGAACGACACTATTACTCCGAATCTCCAGATGATGAGTGGACGTCGTACATTCGGGAAGTCCCTACAAGAGGAATAATTGGAACGAGTCAAAAATGCATTAAGAACCATAAGGAGGGAAAAGAGGTACACCCGGGTGAGTTGAGTCTACACCCGTCGGGTCAGTCGACAATACATCCACTCGTGAATGATTAAATGAACGTACACTCTTGAACTTGGGCCACGGCACCCTGTCCTAGGACGAGGATAGCAAGAAAAGCAGTTACAGTCGGGAGCAGCTTGTTGAACATTCTGTGGGTGGGTTGGTTTGTCTGGTATGAGATGGGAGTATATATACGCGGTGCCGGCGTCCAATCGGCATCTAAAGGGGACTGTTGATTTCTAGCCCGGCCAATAATCAATTAGTTCAACTCATGAAAGTAGAATAGAATCAGTACCATATCTGGCGCCTTCGCTCAGGCGCACCACTCGCCGAAGATTTCTGTCGCGGGCCGAGCATATTCATTTCGGGGGAAAGAAAGCTCAATACAATGTACGTATCCGCTACTATCGTTGAAACACTGACGGCCGATTTCTATCTCGGGCCATGGGGATTCAGCGCCTTGTTAAGCCCCGTGGAATGTAAGGCTTCCATCGATTAACTTCTGAGGTGCAATTTAAAATGCCCAGAAACTACAGGGGTTCAAAGTGTCTCCTAGCTGACTGCATGAATAAATTGAGGAATATCAGAATATGGTGTCTAGAGTAAAAAACCCCCCAAAACGTAGAATTCCCGCCCGAGGTGTAGCTAAAGAATCGGGATTCCTCATATCTTTTCCGGAGGGGATGGAGCAGATTATTATTAGCCATGGAACGAGTCCATCATAGTCCCTCAAGCATTCGGAAAATATACACGATTCCGGTCACTTTACGTCAAAGCGAGTAGGTGTAATGAGAGACGCCCATGCTATTGTTCTCTGCTCGAACGTTCTTAATTTACGTTCGCCCCCATTCGGCACCTGAAATGGACTCGCGACAAGTTTGCGACGTTCATTAACAGTGGGAAACTGTACAAAACGTAGGCCATCGGCTTCATATCTATTCCGGTGTATATAAATTCCGTGATGTGTACCACGTTCATCTATTTGTGGACAGCGAGGAACGAAAATATATAAGAGGCGGCTCACGGGCCCAATTAGGGAAGAGCGGCACATTGGATGATAGGCGGCTCAGAGCCGCCTTTGATGTGTGAGAGAGCCGCGCCTGCAGCCCAAAGGGCTAAAGTGATACATCGCGAGCCTCTGGCGAGAACCGAAATGCGATTAATCAGAGGCTCTCCTTAGAGAGCTCGCGATACATCAGCTTAAAGCAATTGCCTTTTTCGATACCTCTGACACGCGGGCGCTTGCACATCACGCGGCGGCCCTGGCGCTGCTTCGGCTAATTTATATGATGGGCGCTGGCGGTCCCTTTCCGACGCGCTCTACTTCGGCGCTATCGTCGTCGTGCCCGACGAGGCAACTGCGATCATTGTTCTCCACATCAAAGTGGCCCTTATGGCAATGAACACAATGAAGTGTCGGGGGGGGGCTTGGAGGTCGGAGAAGAATGCGGAGAGATAAGTCAATGCTTGTGGCGAAGCGGTCGATAGGTGGGAGAGCGTGTTGGAATAGACGATCTTTGGGGGAATAGATTGTATGAGAGTGTGCAAGGCTGTTGGATCGATCACATCCTCGGGGGTTGGGGAGGGCGTTACCGGAGGACGCGAATCATCGATTCCGGGAGAGGAGGACTCGATTACGGAGGGGGATGGGGTGCAGAGTTAAATGGAGGTTGAGGGTCTGGGTTCGAGTTTGGGATCTGGTTTTTTACTGCTGAAGAAACCAAAGACCATGTTGACTGGCTGTCTCTGTTGGATATAGGGATGGAAAGAAAAGTGAGTGGTGGAAGCAGAAAGACAAAAAAGGGTCTAAACGAATATAACAGCGAGCGTCACTGGAGCTGAGGGAGACCTGTTGTTTGTTTTCCTCGTGGATATCCCTGACAGTCATTGGGAAGCCAGAATTTCCAGCTGTCAACACAATCTCAATCAGGCTATATTATTAGGCTATGTTGCTCGCTCCCCGCAGATGTCATCAACGTTTACGCCGGATCGAACAATAAATTCCCTACTACTTAAATATTTCTTTCGACAAAATCAAGCATAGCGGCGAAGGCCAGACTCGCGTTGTGATGCAGGTTCACCGCGTGTCCAGCGGAGAATGTCCCAGTTATGTTCAAAGGGCTAGCTTTGGGCCAGAGCAAAGCTGTTCTGTTTAGAACGCCGTCGCAGTTACCTCCACATGCTCCCAGATCATAATGTCCTTGGAACACCTTTGTGAAAACATATCAGCTATCTTTATAGTCTCAATATCAAGCCTGAAATATCTACCTGGACCGGCTTCTCGAAGTTTGAGGTGTCGTACGGCGTTTGACCGAGGGTAGCTAGTTCCCCGATCGCATAGGGCGATTTACCGGACGAAGCCCATTCCACAACACTGTGGTCAAAGTATGGACTTTTAAATTCAGAATATGCGCCCGCATAGATGTCGACGGGAGTAACGTAGCCAGTTCGGAGGTCCCCCCATCTGGCGGAGTCGAGCAGTGCGGCAACGCGGGACTGCCATCCGGCTATGAATATGTTGAAGTAGTCCAAGAGTCCGGAGTAGCCGGATAGCGAGATTGCCTGAAGTATAACATCGTGTGAACAGCTGACTTGCCAAAGAGAGAAAATCAAGTTCGGAAGACAAACCTGCGTGAGCTCCGGGTACTTGGAGGCGAGGGCGGCCGTGATGAATGAGCCATAAGAATAGCCAAAATGAACCGCAGATGCGATGGATACGTTCAGAGTGTATGGGGACGACGGAGCCAGGAGGAGCCGTGTGAGGCGAAGCCAGAATTTCAACCTGAATTGGAAACTGAACCACGCTGTGAGGATCAGCCCTGCAAAAGATGTAAGGCTTGTTCGTGACAGAAGCAGATGAAATAAAAAACACACTTGGTAGACTGCCCTGCGCCAAGTCTATCGTAATGAAAGACAGAATATCCGGCTGCCAACGCGGCTTGAACCAGGCTATATTGTTCGCCCCCAGCAAATGTTGGGTCCCAGTATCTAGGATAATTAATTGATATTTTCTTTCACCTTTTAAATTATACACTCACGTTTTGTCTCCGCCCGCTCCGTGAGTCATCACAAGTACTGTCTCAGCGCGCTCCGTCAACTTTGACGGTGTGCAAAAACGCGCACTGATGTCGAAGTCGCCGACTACTGTGCTTGGACCGGCTATCCCATTGAACGCTGTGGCTGAGTCACGACGCGCCTCATTTATGGTCCAGTCCGTAATATCCCATTGTGTTTTTATTTCGAAGGCGAGATCGAAAGACGGTGCTGAGATGTTCCGGAGGGTAACCGTGTAAGATTTGCAGTTGTATGCAGAAGTTGACGAATATACGGCGATGATAGGGGGAGAGTACAAGGAAAAACAGAACAGCTGCGAAGAAGGTGGCCATGGTGATGCATGAGTGCCCTCAAAGGGCGGCTTTTGAGGCTTTCGAGGATGATCCAAAAATAGGACGATGATTTGGATTATTCATGCTCTAGAAATTGCGCCAAGGATTATTAACAACATTCTCAGGGAGAGGCGAATTATGCCGATATGGACAGGCCAATGTCATCCAGAGTAGCGCACAGTACGGTAGTGCATGAAAGCATGTCTCGAGTGAACCTTTCGTGAAACCCAAGGAAATATGAAGGGAGCTCAGCGGGGATTTTGGGCTTGTTTCTTGTCGAGAATTGGTCTAGATGTGGAAATCAGGCACTTGCATTTGAGTCATAGTGCTTAACCGAGACTTGGCGTCTCATAATTGAATTGAAATACCTGGGGAAACCGGTCAACACGGCCTGTATGTGAGGCCAGTTGTACCGACCTGCCTATATTCACTGTTTTCGCTACGATCCCGAGCTCCTAATGACTCGCTGCCGTCACGTGAGGAATGACGATTCTAGTGGGACTACTTATGACTCGCTCAGTACTAGTCTGACTCCCGTGCTAGCCGAGTGTGACTCGGCCACATCAGTGCGACTGAGTGCACATCCATGTGCGACTGATCGCAAATACATCATTAGTGGGACTGATCCTCCATCGATACAGGTTCTGCCAGTGTTCTGCCGGTCTGTCTGTTGCTGTCGAGCATTCTTGCCAAAATTATGAAAACCGGGAGCACCACGCTGATAAACGATGGCGAAATGAATGATGGCTGTAAGTGCCCTACCTCTTCCACCCCAATTCCATGGAAGGCGGCCACGCACCAGTGCGGCACAATTATAAACTTGTTTTTCATTGAATAAACGAAGGTATAAACTGTACATCTTCACCTAGTTTACTAGTATCCATAATCCAGCTCCACGTCTCGGGCCTGATTCATCAGCAGGGCTGAAGTTGTCCAAAAATCTACTCGTGTCCCGGGCCAAACAACCCGAAAGCCGAACCGGACATGCGGTTCCAGGTTCAAGAAAAATGCCGAACCTGAATGCCAAGCGCGGCATCCGGTTCAGTTCTATTCAGGTTACTGTCTTACTAAATGAATTGTATAGACTCACTTGTATAGGCAATACGAATGTCTTATGGGGTATGACTCTGCAGCCAAACGAGATGGAGAGAAAAAAAAAGGAAGGGATGAGGATAGTCTAAGCTTCGTGTTCATGTGCAGATCCCCAACTCTGAAACAGAGAGGGTTCGGTTCTGTTGTTTGATCTGTCACATCCTCCCCTCAAACTTATTTCTGGGCCTGGTTGTCGTTCCCACGACCCAATCTGAATTTCGCTGTTTCTCCACGGAGATAAATCATGACAGTACGTCAGTGATTTACTCTACGAGAGAGGGACTTCACTTGTCCCAATCTTGATTTACTCTATAATGTTACAGGACATGGGAGTCATTTTGGACCGCTGATTTACTGTATCGCGGAGGGAAATAACAGGGAGTGACCGGGGGCCTGACCGAACCCCAATTCTTGAACTTCGTAAGGCGTGTGTACCTGACGACTGCTCCGAGACCACTCCTCGCCCTCGGGGTGGATCCCTAGTCCGTACTTAGACTCTCCGCAGTGGTGCTCTCATCACTCCTCGTAGAGAACCAAGCTGCCCGCTCAGCATCGAAGTCTCTCCGCGCTTCTTGTGCGGCATCTCATCGTCCTCCTACCTCCTCGAACTCTCCACCTTCCCCTCTGAGATCGCTTCAGATGCCTGAGACTCGGCACCGTCGCCTCCGCCCACCCATACCTCGTGCCCTACGTCGGCCCCACGCTCGTTTCCGACACGGTGTACTTGTGGACTGTCACTTTCGCCACGAGGGCCAGGACCGCATCCACCGCCTCGTCTAACTTTCGCACGGGCTTCCTCGCGCAGCCCGCCTCGGAGCGCGTGGATCAGCAAGAACGCGACGGTCGTACCTGTGACGCTCACGGACGCATTCACGGATCAAGATAAATAGGTGACTTTGTTCACGGACGGACATTACCGTCGTGTCATTTATGGTCTTGGTCCATATATTGCCGACTATCCGGAACATGTACTTCTGGCCTGTGTCGTGCAGGGCTGGTGTCCACGGTAAGTGCTACATTTTATTCTGAACCTCCCGCAGTGATACGTATGTAATACAGGTGTACGGCTTCCAAAGAAGACCTCGATGGTCGCAGTGGCCGTAGAACTCAGGCTCATACTGAGAGCCTATTTGATGCGCTTGATCCCGATACAATGTGGGATGAGTACAGGGTCGTCCCGGATGTACTGGTATGGACCCACCGCTACCTCTGATTCATTTCTGACCTCTATTTACCAGCCGTTCACCTGGGACTTTCTGCGTGCCGACATCTATGAACTTCTCTCGCCAGATCTACTTCACCAGGTTATCAAAGGTACCTCCAAGGACCATCTGGTAACATGGGTTGGCGAGTATCTTGAGAGCGTTCATGGAAAGTCTCAAGCCAAGAAAATCATGGCCGATATTGACCGCCGATGGGCATTGCATTATTCTTGGCTCGCGACTACCTCATTTATTCTCCGGGCCCAGAATCGCTGCCGTTCCCCCATTTCCTGGGCTTCGACAGTTCCCCGAAGGTCGCGGCTTTAAACAATGGACGGGGGATGATTCTAAGGCATTCATAAAGGCATGTAAATCATAGGTTCACTTGGCGGTCCAAGCTAATTTCAAATCTTAGGTTTATCTTCCCACCATTCAAGGGCATGTTCCAGCTCAGATGCTGCGGGCCTTCAGCGTGTTCCTGGATTTCTGCTACCTCGTCCGTAGGAAGGTAGTTAACGAGGCTACACTTCTCGCTATTGATGCTGCACTGGCGCGATATCATCAAGAGCGCGAGATCTTTGCCGAGTCCGGTGTCTGTCCCAATGGCTTTTGTCTTCCTCGCCAGCACTCGCTCACCTATTACCGTTATCTCATTCAAGAATTTGGTGCTCCTAACGGGCTCTGTTCCTCCATCACTGAATCCAAACATATCAAAGTTGTGGAGCCCTGGCGACGCTCTACTGTACTATTTTGACCAAATGTTCACTGGGTGTCACCTGTCACCTAAGGTGTTCATTTCTCAGCAATCATGGGAAATTTCTCATATATGGCAGTCCGGCAGATGCCGGACCAGATTTTTTCGCGTTTTTTCGTCTATTTGGGCCACGAAATTGAATTGCCGCCATCACCTAGGCCAAAAATGTTCAGTTCACGACCCTCTGTCACCCGTCACCTGAACATTTGGTCGAAATACTACAGTAGTCGCTATGAGGCTCTTGGTCAAATGCTCACAATCAATGACCGTCTCGACAAGCTCGCCGCTGCCCCGATGGACTTCACGGCACGTGGAATGATGGCTGGACCATCTGCTCGTCATCAGCAAAAACCTGGGTCGAAGGTCCCCCTCTACGTAGTGCTACGTAACACTACATAATCTTAAAAATACTACATGTAACTACAGAAACTACAGGCCACTACAGGGACTACGTAGCACTACGTAAAGGGGGACCTTAACTACAGGGCACCCAGGGTTTGCTGATGGTCCCTTGGCTATCCCAAAGCCCCCTCTCCCTTCCACCAAAAGGGACAACGACAACGACGGTGGTGCCGATGACACCAGAGACATCCTTGGAGAGGTAACATTGGCAAAAACGCCCGGCATGTCCTTCAGGTCGCAATTACAATATCTGCCCTAAGACTGACTCGGACCTTCATTTTCAGTGCGCGGCTACCCTCGGAATCCCCTCGCACTTGCTCAATACCTCGACCTCCTCCCACTTGTCCCCCTTCTCCGGCGATTTCTGTATGCACAGGATAATCCTGACTGCGATCTTGACATCCCACTCGCAAACATTCCCCTCGACAACTGCCCCGATGCTCCCGGCAGTGTCAAGGTCTTCCCTTCCGCTGTGGAAAAATTCTTTGCCCCCAGTGACCAGTCTGGCCAGCTTTCGTGGCCTCATCGCGGCCCGTGTCCTCCTCTTCATGTCCTTCAAGCATCACAAGACCACATACCCGTGCGCCCTCGTTACGTGGTTTTCCGCAATTGACGATGAGCCGTGTCCCGACGTCGGCATGTGGATGGCAGTACCCGACGTTGACGGCGGTGGCCGGCGGATTATGGACATTATTCATATTGACAGCATTCTGCGCGCAGCACATTTGATTGGTATTTATGGTCCTCATCGTTCCGCGTCACTTCAAATACTCAGATTCATTGGATCGTTTCAAAGCATTTTATATTAACAAGTACGCAGACCACCACGCACACGAGATAGCATTCTAGTATTATAATAGCTGTTTTAGTATACCCAATAAATTCTGACTCGCTCCTCGCACTCGTCTTTGAAATATTTCAGGTCTTGTTTGTCTTTGATCTCATGCTAAATTGGGCGAGCTGAAAGAAATTCCGCTCAAGACCCAAGATCTGAGCCACAAGACCAAGACATCCCAGGACCCTTCCTCAAAGACCAAAGATCTATGTCCTAGGACAAAGAGCCTGAAAGACGTATCCCAAAGTGAAAAGACGTCAAAGACACATGTGCAGTTTTACTGATGTGGTGCCAAGACATCACCAACATTGGCCATATATGTCATCCAAAAATGAGCCAAACTTGCTGGTCCGAGAGCGTTTCACCGTCGCTTGGCGCTCGCTGGACTTGTTTCCGTAAATTTTTTGATACGACTCATAGGCATGCTCAATCAAAATTTCGGCCCGAGCCGCGCTCAACCGAGATGGTTCGCTCATTTGTCATTTATGCCACTATTCTTGGACTATTGTGGACATCAACTTCGACATGTTTATTGATGCCACATCAAATACCTGGTCTCTACTTATCAGAGGACAAAATTTTCAATTATACTCCTTTTTATCATTTTTGCTGTTATTCCCTGCATTTTTTTTGCACCTGGCAGACATCATTCACTCAGGCTGATCGGACTTGTATACAACTTCGGTTGTTTGCGGCTCGTCCGGACTCTCCGGAACCCCCAGACCGTTACCATTTAACCGTTTGCAAACGGTTATAAACGGAAACGGTTGGAGCCTTACCTGTGTGACTGCCCATGAAACACGTCGCCAAACCACTTCATCTCTTGTTTGCTTCCCTTGATTTCTTGATACCGCGGGAGAGCAATGGACCATCTAGAGATGGCATTCAATCGTCACGCCAAGAGGTTCCCGCACGCGTCAACCCGCGGCTGCTTAAATATCTGCCGCAATGAAGGATGATATATCTCCATCTCCCTTTCAGTATGTTTCTTCGTAACCTCACTTCTCTTCTTTCAGTGTACTCTATTTCTCTGTATGCCAATGCCCAGCTGTACGTTTATTTCAAGTTGAACTCCACCCTCCCATCTAATTTTTGTTTGATTATAGAGCCGGCCAAACGGTCAAGTTCCAATCCATCCTCTCAGCTGGTGAGGAGGCGCCACATAAATGAACGGTTGATCCCTGACATACTGTTGCTCATCACAGCTAGCTGCCTAACCGCGACGAGCAACGCGGATGGCGCACCGGTGGTAATCAAGAACTGCGGGACAAACGCGACATCTTTCAACTCGTGGGTTGTTCCGAAGGGTGCGGGAGCGGTCGGCACGCTCCAAATCTCTGAGGACAAGGTAACTTATGTTTGCTTCGAGTGGAAGTTGGCTTTCCGCAAATATTCATCTTGGCGCCCCGCCCTTCAAGTGCTTGGATGTAACTGAAAACACTAACACCGACGGCACCAAACTCCAAATTTGGACGTGCGCCGCAGGGAACACCAGTACGTGGTCGCCGTCTTTAATCACAGACATCTTTCTCAGAGTGGCTGATCATCTCCAAAGATCAGACGTGGGTTCCTTCCCTGGGGTCCCTTGTCTGGTCTGGAAAAAACAAGGTTCGTGCTAAAGAACATTTTTTTTGCGGGGGTTTGTATCGATGATGAAATATCAAGTGCCTCGACGTGACGAATGGAAACATCACGGACGGCAACCAGGTGCGTTCATCATTCATCTCCGGAATTTGAACCCGCCGCTGAAGAAAAAGAAATAGATCCAAATCTGGGACTGCAACTCATCAAACAGAAACCAGATCTGGAACAGCATTCCCGCTACAACCCGAAGTCGTATGTCCAGCGTCCCTCCCCTGCCCTCCTACTTCTCTTCGTCGATGATTTATTGTAACGCAATATAACTAAAATCCCCCACGTTTACCATCTCGTCCAAGAAGAACCCCGCGCTCTGCGTGGCAGCGTCTGCGAGTACCGCCAACGCCACAGTGGTAATCGAGCCATGCAGCCCCGGCTCCGCTCTGCAGACCTGGTCCGACCCTGCCGGCCGCGGCAACGCTATGCTTGGAGACAATCTTTGCATGACCCCGGGTTCTATTACCGCCGGCACCAAGCTCGTTCTCGCGCCCTGCGTGGCCAGTAACGCAGCGCAGCAGTTGGATCATGAGACGGGTGTCATTGATAACCGCGCCGTGTCGGATTTCGCATTTGTGAGTAAAGCCCCCTTCCTCTCGATCAGCTGGGTCGGCTAGATTCGATGCCCTGATATTGATACTAATTGCATTGTTAATGGCAGGTTCTCGACCTCGCCGATGGAAATGAGACTCCGGGCAGCCAGGTTAGTGGGAGCAGTCCACGTACCACCCGCCTCTTTCCCCTTTATTTCTTCTTTTTTTGACGTCCCTTCTAACCAACTTTAGCTCCAAATCCGGACTGGCCCGATTTTCAACGGCACGACGAACAACATCAATCAGAACTGGATTGTCACCGATACCTTTTGAACCGCCGAAATGCACATCTAAACCTTCCTTCCTTGAAAGCAAACGGCTTTCCTTCAAGCCACAGCTTGATCCACTCATTCGTTCATCGGGTTCTTGAAATTTATCATATGGTTTATTGTGTATTGTCGCAGTAAAATAGCGCGCAATAGATACATTGGTGTAACCTCTAGGTCCAAAAACGGGTTCTTGTAAAATTTTAAGTGAAATTCGGGTGTGGAAACAGTGGACAAGTGTTTAGGGACGTGTTTCAGGGCCATGGCCAGTTGGCCAGTTCTTCAATTTTTATGTGTACCGTGTACCATGTACAAGAGCAGCCTATGTAACACAAAACTTCCAGAAAACTCTGGTGGATCTGTCAGAAAATAGCGGCTTGAAGGGGCGAAATTCCTGCGGTCATGATGCAGACGGCTATGCCAGGCTTAGCGGATCGCCAAGAATCATGATCGTTCTCGCATTATGATGATAATCATCATGGCGCGAGTAACATCCCCATCATGAATCTGTGTCGACGTTCCTCACAGAACTCATGTTCGCGCTCAATTTTAATACTTTTACGGCCAACGAATCCATCACCTCAGAATGACTCTCCCCCGCCGCCCTCTTGCAGTCCGAGGCGCAGCAAGTCGGCCAAAAACGGGGATTGCACGCTGACAGGAACGGGCGGGAGGGCCATGTTGTTTGAAGCCAACAGGAATTCGTAGAGTAGTTGGTTGGTCCTGATAATTGTATCGCCCCTACGTGAGATTCGACTGGTAGATGAATACAACAGCGGGAACTCACTCCTCGGAGTGCGTAATAATCCCATAGTGCGGGGCTTCGTCGATGGTGAGGAATTGCGGGTTGAGCCCCGCACTCTGCATCAGGGCCAGCAGTTCCTTGGCGTGATGTATCGGGTACGCAATGTCCTCCGAGCAGTGGACGAGTGCCACCGGACACTCGATGCGTGCGAGGGACACGGCCGGATGTGGTGGACGGTTGGAGAAGAACTTCACTGTGACGGCGTGGAAGACATCGTAATGCTCCGGCGCCCAATTGCGTATGCTGTCCGGAATGACCTTGGCCACAAGCCTAAATACTAGGGTATCAGTAGTCGCCGGGCCGACGGAAAGCTCGATGCATGCCAGAAACTCCTACGTACGCTCTGCTCAGGTTGGTCATGCGATTATTGCATGCGTACTGCAGCCCACCCGTCAGCGAGTCCACGAGTGCCATTCTGTCAACGTTCTCTGGATCCGAGAACGCCTCCATCCAACAATCCCAAATTTCCTGCCGGCCTCCTATAACCTCCGGGGGCTCTATCAATGGCAGGGGGGAGAACATGAATAGGGATAACACTCTTTCGGGCGCGAAGATGGCCATTTGTAAAGCGATACACGAGCCCATCGACACGCCCATTAGATGAGCAGCGCTAATGTTTAGGGCGTCCTGGCAGAATAAAAACTTGGAAAAAGGAAGCCAGGACGGCGGCACGCACCATCAGATGCAGCACGTCCCTTGCAGCTGTCTCCCGCGAATACGTATCATCCACGCTGGCATTCGTGGAACCATGCCCCCGGAGATCCAGCGTCAGCAGATTGAAGCGCCGGAGTCGAGGGTCGGCATATATGGCTGCATGCACCTCCTCGTTACCTGACAAACTCAAGGACGAGAATAAAAGGCCCACGTACGATGAAAGATCTCCGACGCGCATGAGATGGGATGTATCAAAACCAGCGTCGACGTGCCCTCTGCGATGGTCTCTGCGTTGCTATCCGACGGTGTTGAGAGTGTGTATCGAAAGCTACCCAGTCCTGTGGAGGTTTCCAGATGTATGAGCGGCATTTGAAGGGTGACTGAAAGGATTCATTGGATTGGCCGTTTAATATTGCATCTCAGTGACAGGGTGCACAATGCCGTATTATATTGGAAATTCGCGGCAAATGCCGTATGGTTGTGCAGGGACCTGGCAGGGACGATGGCGTGTGGCGGGCTTTACATCCCTTTGCGAGGATCCTTGCACTGCATTCGTTATTCGGACAGTACCTTTAAGCTTTGAATGCTACGCGTCGTTGCGATGCTCTGGGGTGGAGCCAAAGGCGTTCCGATTGGCAACGCGGAAGTGAGTGGATTTGGTGGGTGGTTGACGGATGCAAATTTTGAAACACTCAGTTCGGCCCTTTCCGTCGTCTTCCCATCGTCTCCTCGTGTCAATAGAGGGCCAGACAATGCAATTGTCTTCCCTACGGTGATCCCGGGAAGCCAATCGGACATGATAAACCGGCGCTCGGCCAATTGGCTGTACCAAGGTAACGAGAATGGAGCGAGAGCAAACAGGTAGGCTGTAAAGAGGACAAAGTAGAAAAAGTCTCAGAGAAAGCGTGCTTGATGACAGCTGTTTACCATCGACGCCATCGACTTCGGATGTCACAGCGTGACATGTGACTTACTATCCCCCCACCATCTCGGACAGACCTAGAACTCGGACACACGTGCATTTCTCACCCAATACTGGGTCATTTCCTAAGCTCTTTGGCTTGAAATAAAGCTTAGGAGGTCCCCTCAAGATACAGGGTAAAATATCTCTGCAATGGCATATCTTTGGGATATATATTAATACAAAAAGCTGGTGACTTCTGTGATTTTCGCTGATTTTCCCTATTTTAAGCCTTGGCACAATTTCCCTGGAGTCATAATCCTTCATTGATACATCCAGATAGTACCTTAACATCATGAGAGTGCATATATAAAAATTCAGAGCCATGCTTTTCCTGTAGCTTTCAGAATGAACCAAAAGATCATGCCATCTCTGCCAAATTGATCTCCAAACTGTAACAAGTGATATCAAGAAATTTTGTGCTGCCTGTCGACCACTCTGTGATTGCTTTGACCCCCTCTTCATGCATACTATATTAGTTATTGAAATGCACCCCCTGATGAAGTTTTGAGGCACCACGACCACAATGTCGTCACCTACGCAGCCGGCAATCAGAATTTGAGCTGTCACCTAGAACTCGGACACTTGATCACTCCCGAAAAAACGACGCCATTTGCCCAATTCTTATTCGTTTCTCATGAAGTAAATTTTGGGCCCAGAGGAAAAGCCAAATTGCAAACGACCTAGCTACTCAGCTTGCGCCCAAAGCTGCTGCATAACGTGATATGCATCAATTTTCCTTAAGTGTCCGAGATCTAAGGGGGGGATAGTACCAACGCCCATTTGTGGAATTTCCGGCTTCGAGGATGTCTCTCAACTCAGTGAATCTTCTCTTGAATATATCTCCCTAGCTCATTTTTCAACACTTAAATGAGCTGAAATCTCAGCTCCCGTTCTAGTCCTCCATCCATTGTATGAGATCATTTTTTACCAAAAAATCGAGGTTACTTATACGCAAACTTTTTATTTTTAGCCAACTTCCAACTTTAACTACATAGTTTTCACTTTTCAGGCACTTTGAGGTTGTAGTTTCAACTTTTTCGCAACTCAGAACAAGCTATGAGGTCTGTTGTCGTTGAATATTCTCACTTTTTGTCCCTACTCCTAAGAATTGGGGTAGTCACAAGTCAGTAGGCTGCAGTTTTGGCCTAATCACTAGTTTCCAAACTGAAGTTTTGTTGTAAGTCATGCGGTGCACGCCGAAGTCCAGCAAGTTGCTTGGTGACTGGCAAATGAAAGGGAAGTGATGGTGCTTATATAATGGCTCCCATCACCAAAAACTCTGGCAAAATCAGTCGGTCCATTGTGCAGCACGAACGAGTCATATTTTGGCTTAACTTTGAGTGGGAAATTATCTCAGTTTTATCTTCTACAGGGAATGTCCTAGCCAGAATTTTCAATTAGGCCTTTGATATTTTTCTGTGTTTTCGTGATCATTTATAACACAAGTTCAGGAGTAAAATCAAAAATTCTGTGCAGGAAATTCCCTGTAGATCTCACAAGTTCACTGCAATTTATTTCAGAGCAAACAGCCCAATATTGAGAGTGCAATGATGGACCAAAGAAATCACGCCAACAACCGTGAAGTGACCCCATCAAAACATGGTAATCTACGGTTTTCAGTGCTGTTTGGTGGTTGAGAAAATCATATTTACCCTAAGTACTTCCCTACTTGTATACTGGATGATTTGGCTGAATCGGATTGGAGCTGTATGGTCTCTGGTGAACTTGGGGCGGGAAACAGGTGATTTGCCAGTAGTTTGACGGCTATTGGTGGTGACGTTAACATGAACAAACAGACATTTGATCCCCGCCAGTTGCCAGTCACCATCAAGCCCTTCATCGTCCCTATCATTTGACCTTATTTGGCTACAACACTCACACGTGATCTCATCGCGTGTGTCGATTGGGACGACGCTTGCCAGTGAGGGGTTGGGATCCCGTTCATCGCGGTACTTGCCAGAACGGCCACAGTGCCACTTCTCGGTCCAGTCAAATTAACGCTTTGGGCCTCGGCGTGGCGCATCGGAGTTAGTCTCTTTCACTGACTTCCCACTTGTAACCTCGTTCTGAAGATAGGGCTCTGCAGCGTAATTTAGACTACAAGAGAATTGTGCCACCAGGTTAAATTGCCTGCACTCCTCTTCTTCCTACTCATGCAATGAATCACAACACAGTTGGGGTTCTCAAGCTCAATGCTAGCTGGTTGACATGTTGACCGAGCGAGAATTGGGTGCAATTAACATTTTCTATTACAAGCTGGTGGAAAGTACATTTTAGTATAATGTGCTGGTAGTTAGTGGGCTCTGCTGCAAAGTGCACTATCAGTGTTATTGAGCAGATATATCTGAAGGCTGTGTATGCTTCTATATAAACGAAAAGCAACATTGCATTTGTTTAGATCTGATGTGTGATCAGTTGGTTCGCATTCTGGCAGCGCAGGTATAGTGAGCATCTTCTGCCTTACCCTTGCAGTGCATCTTTCAAAACCACACATTTAAGAGAGGAAGAAGCAACTCAGGGGCAAAATGGCCCTCAGATGCAGAGAATTCAACCAATTTTCCTTATAGATTTCGGTACGAGGATGCCATCATTGTTACTGATTCGAAACTTCTTCAATTCCAAGTATCCAGAAGCAAGCCTGTCTAGATGTAGTTCATGAAATCAACATTTTGCAACCTGCATGAGATGATGCCTACATCCGGGTAGGTTGTAAACCTTTTTGGATTCCGTGGGAAGTTTCAAGCCAAAACCTTGCTTCCAGGTAGAGATGTAATCCAAACCCTGCTTTCAATCGTAAGTTGTAATCAAATATTTTTTGCACGCAATCTGTGCCATATGAATGAATGGAATAATGGCTCAATTATGAATCTATACCCGCGCCTGACGGTAACTGTTGAAAAACGTTCAGGAATGTCAACTGAATGTCAACATTTCCGATCAAGCTGCGACCTCTGGAAAGTTTCAAGAAATGGCAGCCAAATGTGAACAAATTTTGCAAAGGGGTTTTTCCTGGTGCGAAGCGCCCCACCACTTCGAGTGAAGGCACACTGTAAGAATCAGCTGGATCAATGTTTTCGCTGAACACTGCAATGATCTTTGTCGTCCTGACATTGAAAGAAAGGCGTCCGATGAAAGGCGCAGATAAAAAGTCCTGCTCGTTTGATCATACGTCCAAGTTTATTTGAATGGCGGCCCGGGCACGGCAATGAACAGAAACTTTCATGTGGAGAGATCAACGATGACCCGGAGGGACGACTGTTTATATCAAGAAGTTGTGTTGAGATTGAAAAGGCTTCGGACATGATATTTATAAAGAGGGCGATGACTCCGCTTTGCTCTGACGTTTTTTCCGATGGCCTGTTTCTTCGCATCGGTGATATTTTCCCTTCCCGGTTTCAGAGCTCTCATACATAACTTTTTGTCCTGAATATATTCATCGAGAAGCATCAAAGACGTTTATTCCAGATACTATCGTTCTTATTTGCCCGTCCGACAATTTCTATGAATGAATGTGAGTTCCGATTGTCTGCACGACCACCGTGGACCGCAAGACGGAAGATACAGGCTGTCTTGGACGCAGTGGCGATCGAGAGCTGACATCTGATTTACTCATATAGACGATTGTTCACAAAGGAAACAGGAGCGGCATAAGATTTCCCCAAGATTCCTCGTCACGCTAGAGCCAATTCTATCCACGGATGCTCAAAGGGGAAGCCACCAAGTACATCCGTACCCATACCCGCAGAGGTGAAAGTCGGCGTCCGCTCAACGTATCGATCGATCTGCGCGAGCAGCAGCGCGGTCTCCGGCAGGTCGAACGAGTATGCTATTATCCGCAGCTGGCCCGCAATCCTGCATCCCGGAATGGACACTCAATCAGCAATCAGTTTACTTCAGCTTTGACTCCGGGCTGCCGGAACTGCCCAGGTCGGGGGGATAGGGAGAAAATGAAGAACGCACGTTGTGAGGTCTCGTGTGCGCGCAGCGTCGACGTGAGGCGCCGCCTCCGCTTCCTCGAGTGCGAACTGTGCGCAGTCCACCAGCGTGGGGCGCTGGATAGGCGCGTAATGCACGGGCGGGAGGTACCGCAACCCACGTGCAACCTCACGCACTGCGCGGCCCGCCATCTCGCGCACCTCAGCTGCCAGTAGGCGCATCCGTGCGCGCGCGTACCCATGCGTGCCCGTCTCCGGGCCGACATCCACGTCTGCGGTAGTCAAGCGGAACTCGAGCTCACGATGCAGCGGGAGGACGAGCCCCGCAAAGCTCATGATGAGCCCGTACGCACAGCCGCGCACAGCGCGGTCCTTGCGCTGTTGGGCCACTGTGGTTGGGGCGGTAATGGTAACTTGGAGGGTGGTGTCGACGCGGGTCAATAGCTGTGAAAGAAGGGCATGGATGGTGGAAAGAGCCGAGAGGAACTGAAGCACAGCTGATTCGGAGAGCGGGCTGAAGCGTGCGCGGTCTGTCACATTGGTTAGACACAAGCACAGTTGAATCAATATTGATGAGACCTACCACCAGCAATGGTCGTCCACAATTGACGCGCGAGGACAGTGGTGTGGAACATGTCTTGGGAAGTGATAATTCGTCGATTAACAGCAAGATCGGGGCTTCAGGTTAAGGAGACGACGTACAAGGCGTGATGACTTGAAATATAGCGTCCACGCCGGATTTATCTGCTTCGAAAGAGGCGAGGAGTTCCTCTATGGAGGGTGGTTCGTTTCCCGAGAGCAACAATTGATCTTCGAGAGTTCTGAAAAGATGCTGTCAATAGGTATGACATACACAACGCCGGTGACGGACATTAAAATGGGTTTGCGGCTTCTTGTTGACATGAGGGCTTCCGCCATCTGGCGCCATTAATATAGGAGTAGTTCATGGTATGATACTCACGAGGAAACCCGCCCAACTGGAGCTATCCGGTGGCGCCATGCCCGAACTCCGCCACATAGGCGCCAGTGCACGGACATGCGATATATAGGCGCACGCCCACGGTCTTGCCAGTCCTACAAAATCATCTGCGACGGGGATTATTATCGAGGAATTCAGTCACGATCGTACTCACCCTGCTCTAGGATGTCCAAAAGGAAGCACGACGCCGCGTTCTGAGGTGATACCTGGAGGATGATACCAGTGTCCCAAGCGGCCTTGAGCGCAGCGGTGTGGAGCGCGCGGCATGCCTTGGCGCGCCGAGCACCGCAATTGCGCACGTCCGCTTGAGAATCGCTTGCGAGGAAGAAGAAGGGATCGGTGAAGGATGCGGGACGGGGGCCTGGGCCGAGGACAGCTTCATGGAACGAGATGCGCGAGGCGAGCGCGATGATGCACAGGCCGAGCACGCGCACCTGCGGCGGGAGGAGGGACAGCTGGAACGAGGCGGCTTGAACAGCTTTTCTGATGGATGTCGCGATGATGATGGGATTCATACCGAGAGAGAGCTGGTCGAAGAAACCTGTGAGTACGTCTCAATACCGACCCAAACCACATCCCAGAACTGCGCGTACAGTCGAAGAAATGGGCTACGTGGTCAGAGCTGAGGTCAGGGAAGTCGTTCAGGTTGTTATAGACCTGGAGGTTCGAGGGAGGAGATGAAGATTGAGCGGGCGTTTTGGATATGAGCTCAGGAGTGTGGTTATCCATCTGCGGGGGCGAGTGGTTCATGGAGGAAGATGAAGCTATAGTTGGTGATTGAGGTAAGGAAGGGGATGATGCCTGAGATAGAGTTTGGGGATCGGCCGACGCAGATTCCAGTTCACCCGTTTCTGGCCCTGGTGGTGTTGCCGATTTTGGCTTAGGATGCTTGCGCGGTCGTCCCCGGGGAACGGGTGTTGTGGTGCATCTATGGCAATTAGAGGGCTCAAATAGGTTTCCTACCCTACTGAACTCACACAGTGCTCTTCTCGATGCATCGGGGACACGGAGCGCCGTTTGGCTGCGGATGGCACAAAACGCGTCGGGCCTATCGTGAAGCTTGAGACGGGCACTCAACTGCAGTATAAGTGGACAAACCTTGCATGGATCGCAAGCTGGGGGTTTTGGAAGCCTTTTCTGGCGAATGCGTGCCGAGGACATGAGGTGGTGTGAGACAGGTGATGTGAAGGCTGTGCAAGCTGTTGGGCTCATGCCAAGTGTTGTAAACCAGACCAAACTGGTTACAACATATTTTTGAACGGTTTTACAAGTTCTGTCCATACTACAGGGTTTTGTGAACATCCGATTATGTAGATGCCAAAAGATTTGAAGCCTAAATATTGCCCAAATATCACCAGATTTTCTTCATCCGTATATGTGGGAGAGGGTATATATACATGGAGTAATGTGTCTACATGAATTCTGAAATAAGAAGCGCTAAATCAGATATCCTCTCTAAACGGCGCCTCCACAAAATGTTCTACCTCCGCGATTCATCACCTTCGAGGCGCTTTGTGCGTGGACCCGATCAACTCCATCTCCCCAGATCGCACCCCAAACGCGCGGACGGGCCACACAAAGCAGTATAGCGACATGGCCAGCCAGAGCGGCAACGCATCGAAAAAGTAGAAATATCCCTCATGCGTGGCGATGGTACCGGAGTACCTGTGTACCCCGTCCATTGATTATTTGACCCGAAAAAAAAATGAAGGACGTACCCGCCCGCGAACTCGGCGACACGGAAGACAGAGCGGATCAGGACCCCGATGCAGGTAACGCACATCGTGTAGTAGACGACCCGCCAGTTGTCGATCGGCTGGCGCGAGAGGAGTTTGAAAGGGCGGGCGTTGCGGGGAATCCAGAGATCGGGGAAATGCTTGGAACTGAAGGTATAGATCCGTAAGTCATGTGCGGGGCAGGGGAGCCGAGAAATGGAGAACGTACACGCGTGAGCCGAAGGTGAGGAGCACGACGGTGAACAGCAGGAAAGAAAACGCTTGTAGAACCAATCCTACGAGGCCGAGCTATTTGGATTTAGATTTATTTTCGGGCCATGTGCGAGCTATATGCGACTCACGGTGTTGCCGAGTTTTGCTGCACTAGGACTGTGTCCCGCGCCTGACGAGCCGCCGATGGTTTGCAACAAAAAATGTCGTGACATCACTCCAGACAAATATCTTGACGATACGTGACTCGCGGATCAGGAGACAGCGATCAACCACTTCCTTGTCGAAAGATCTTGCGAGACGGGAGAGTAACATGTAGTCGGTTGCCAAGAACAAGCAGGGCTGGAATAGGGAAACAAATGGTCAGAACGGTAAGTAGGCCCGGAAAGTCATTAGCTCTTTGCACCGAAAGAAGGAGTAGCTAGGGAAAAGGAATAGGCACAATGAGTAGAACATCACCAGAATTAGGAAGAAAAGGACGAACGAGATCCATTGCAATGAACTTTCCGATAGCATTTTCCGGCGCCATCGAGAAGAGTATCCGAACAACGAAACCAGCAGTCATGGCTTTGGAAAGTGGGGCTCAGAGGAAAGAGCGGAGACTATGATTGAGACGTACAGGTCATTCCAATCGTCAAAGCAAGCATAAATGGACGTCGCGGAGGGACAGCAAGAAATTCTTGGAAGCACTTAGCTAAGTGCGAACAACTTTAAATTGGAACCAACTCACGGATCCAATGAACGAGCCCAGAAATGCCATACGCTACCAGCGCAATATATGCGGGTATTTTCTGTATGAATGGAAGTGAGGTCCCCGTGGCGCAACCTATGGCTGCGATGTATGCGTACCTTTGGAACAAATCCACCGGGCACGAAGCTAAAGGACTGGTCTCCCCCGGTTGTTGTGCCGTTGCCGGCATCAGCCGCAGCCACAAACCCGAGGAATGTAGTGAGTATGACAAAACTTGCAAGACGGGCCATTTTGCGACGATCATCTCATCGGATTCGTTTTTGTGCAGAAAACTGCCTCGCGAGTTTTTGGAAAGTGTAACAGGTCCCCCGGACACGTGCGGTGTTAGGGGGCTTGCGCAGTCAATGCTGTGATTGTGATCAGAAAACATGCGAGGTAATATCTACGAGGCGTCCGAAGAGCGTGAGAATCATGAAAATGCCCGCTTCCAACCGACCAATTTCAAAAAAGAAATTGAGTTTTGCCTGTACCAATGCTCAAGAAATGCTAGCTCAGGCCCCGGCGGAATCCAGACAGAATGGCGAGAACGGGAGAAAGTTTTTAAAAAACAGGACGAGAGTTGGGCAAATTGGGTCATCTATTCTCACCTAGCCTAGTCTCGGATGCATGGGCCACTGTTGAACTTTGATGGTGCGCTGCACTAATAACTTGGATAATTGACGGTCCGATCCAGAGGCTCCACCTCTCTCTGGTTTTAAATATTGACAGGTTGGTCTCATTGATAATGCTCACCTGTCATGGAGGAAATTCCAACCAAGCTGATTCGAGCCAAGTCTCAGACCTACCTCTTCATAAGCCTAAATATACCAAGCACCCATTAGGACTGGAAGTGAAAGCCATTCTACAGACATTGTTATTCATTTCATATCAAAGATGATCAGGGCCAACTGCCATGAGGGAGGCATGCAAACTGTGTGGAGGCTGTAGACCTGGGACCATCGGCCTGCTGGTTCATTTAGAGTTCATTACACTCAGATTTAGCCTTATTCATCTGAGAGGGGGCACACTACAGTCAGCTACAACATGCAGGTAAGACACCAGGGCAATCCAAGACTTGAAAGAAAAATGTTTCTCAAACTGAGAGTGTTTTTTTGGAAACAAATTATGCAACATCTATAACATCATATATGTGCCCTGGCATTCTTTTTGTACAAAGGGCACATCCAGCTCTCCATGAACTGTGTGCCTGGTACCATCCCATAGGTTTTGATATTATAAACAGTTTGCAACACGCCAATAACATCGAATGGGGGCTTCTCCTCGGAGATCGCGGGTTTGTATCTCTTGTTTAACTTCTTCCAGAGCTCATATGTTATACCATCGAGACCTGATACTTCATTGTTGGCCGGTAATTCAAGTGCGCATGCGACATCATCTCCGTTTAGCTTCCGTCTAAGGTCTTCATTCTGGTTGGGCATCATTTTCCGGAAGTCCAATTGGCGACCAAAGACACTTTGGAAAAATTGCCAAATTTTTGAAGACAGTCGCACCATCTTCATCTTACCTCGGTATTTTGTGCGCGGAGCTCACATGGTGAATTGCTTTGGGTGCACCAAGGAGGATCGTATGTTCTATTTAGATGATGTAGTCGATTTTGACTGGCTGTTACGTGCGGGTAATTAAATGAATCCTGGACTTCTTAAAACACATTGTCTGAGAATCTTCTGAAGCCCACAAAGCGGCAAAATATTGCTCAAAGCACGAAAGGTTATAGGTCCTTATAAGTACTTACACCCCGGCTGTAAGTTGGGTATAACTGCTCTGTAAGTGACCTATAAGCTTGTAAGCCTTCCTAACCCCTTATAGCCTTTCAGGCCCTTTTTGCGACAGCATCCAAGGACCTTGTGCATTGTGACCTTTCGCATGTCCTCTGGAGTCAGGAGTCTGTTGAATTGCATCCTGTTATGGTAATTCTGCACCATGGTGACCATCTTCTTTGAGTTCGTCTCGTTGGTCGGTTTTGCCTCCGGTCATTGGAATCCTTTGTAGGCGGTGTATTACCTCTCTCGGTTTTTTTGGTTTGTCTAGGTGCGATCAGTATATTCCAATTATCTCACCTTCAGCCCAGCTGCGAGCTTTGGCGGTTTTCTTGCAGATGGGTAACACATCTTAACCCTTCTTTTTTTCTTCCTTTGTGCCAGGAAACCAAGCACTGCATTCAACCGGTTCTTAAACCAGCATCCGGCAAGGCCTGCTTAGGTCTGGAGCTGGTGTGTGCCTAGCCAAGGCGATGCCTATGACCCTAGCAATGCCTAGACATGCCTAGATAGCCAAGGTCCTTCTATGCTGATCTTCGGGTTGATAAGAGGTACATGGGCAGAACCTGTGCACAAGGCCTGTGCATCGCCACATGTTACATTCTTGTAACTTGGAGCTTTTTTGGCTGGTTGGCAGGCAGCTGGGATCTCCAGATATGAAACTTTAGGGCAGGATACCAAAATTGTTGGGTGGTGTCCACTCATCATGATTTGACAGCAACCTGGATGACAAAAAAAATATAAGTAGCTATATGCATAAAAATAGTAAATCCTGCATTGGTAATACAATCAAATCAGCTCCAACTTTCCTGTCTTTCAATTCCTCTACATCTTTGATTTTACAATCAGGAGATATATGGCAGGCCTTACAATACAAAGGAGGCAGAGTGACATCAGGAAAAGCCTCCCATGGCAATTTCCCGGCATTGCCTCCAAGTTGCCCCAAATTGGACATAATATCCTTGATTAGACCGATTTCCTTGCTAGTAACGTTGCTATCTAGTTGCCTCCAATTTGGAGGCAAAGTACCGTGAATTACCTTGCATTTGCAGCCGATTTCCCATCGATTTTCTGCCGGATGCTGCTCAAATACACTCGAAAGAGGCTGGAAACAACATGTATTGCACAGCATTCTAAATTATACATGGTCTAAACGACGAGCCAAGCCATAACCACCAAATATTGATGAACTTGAAACCACAGTATGCCGCACTGTAGACACAGCATTGAGCCAGATTCATTGAAGATAAAACAATCGTCTCACCCATGGCAGCCAGGGTAACGGTTCACTGTTCGCAGGTTCATTGCATCACAATGCGAATACAGCGTTCCTAGGGCATGCCGTGCTGGGAAACAGATTAGAAGAAGTATTGCCAAATGAAAAGCGACGGCCTACCTAAAGGCTGCGGGGTATGTTAGATTTGCTGGATAGACGCGGAATTAGTCGAGCATTGAAGAATTGAAGGTCATCAAACCTGAGAAAAATAATCAAAGACGAGGCGGACCTGGAGGGGAGTGCATATGTAAACCCGAGTAAACTTGGACGTTGCACAGTTAGAGGCATCGCAGGATAAAACACAGGTCTCACTGGTGGATGCGGGCAGGGTGGCTGTTCACCGTTTGCGTGTGAGTGTCACGAAGAAAGCCTACAAGAAACGGTCACACCGGTTCAATCTGTCGAAGTAAAAGACTCACCAGTAAGCAAGCGTCGTTCAGGGAAGATAATGATCTATGATGATGAGCAACACCGATTCAGATGACAGTGAATTTACTCAGCGTTGACGCCTGTCGAGGACGAGGATTCCCTGTTCAAATCAAGGAGATGATGAATGTGATACACTGGCGTACTTGCATGAGAACGCACCAGAGCGAGGCAATGATAAAGCAGATGTCGCGCTCTGCGTGCCGATTACCGTGTGCACGATGCTCTCGAGGTTGTCCACCTGCGATTGGTACTTGCCCTTCCAGGCGCCGTTCTGCCCGAGCACGTCCGCGATGGCATGCGCGTCGGCGTCCAAAACGACATGATGAATGTTGATATCAAAACAGATAAAGTTGGAAGCGGCACCGGGGAACCGAGCGAAGATGGATGTGTTGTTCCCTGCAGCCCCGACGACATGGATCTGTCACCCGGCCCACTCACCGAGCCAGAGCTCGAACACGCGGCGTGCGACGAGGATTGGGCACAAAGCGCAAGATTCGGCCGCCAATTGGAGGCGCAATTTGGGATTGCGCAAGGCGATGGGAAGGTGTATTCGCCAGCTCTGTTGTTGGCTGAGCGCCCTGACGACGATGCTTCGACTGCCGCTCCGACGCCATGTGCCTTGGGTGAGTGAGCAAGGCGAGGGCATTGAAGAATTGACTTGCATGAGAGGTGGGTTGTGGGCAAATGCGGAGCATCGCGGCCGCAAGAAAGAGAGAGAGGAGGGAGGAAGATGAGGGCAAGAAGGAAGAGAGCTCGTTTGTCCCATCAAAACAAACCACCTTGATCTGCACACACGTGATGGTTTCATGGTTTGATCCGACGGAGGTGGCACTCGGTTAGCTCGGCAAAGAACTTCAACAAATTCAAAACCGCAGACTGACAGTCGGTACTTATTCCATGTGGCGGCGCCGTCCTTCAAACAAGCACGTACTGTGTCATTTTGTAGGGAGGCAACCGTCACGGTCACGGACCCCCTGGTTGCGTTGCCCTTTTGAAGGCCTGTCACGGTAACGGGGACGTTGGTTGCTTAGAAAAATCGTGACTTTGAAAAAAATCTAAAAAGTCCCCCCCAAAAATACATAAATTGTGTGTCAATCTAATGTATCGTACTTGAAATCCTAGTTCTATTGTTCTTGAATTCCTCCTTTGAAGCACCATTGAGCTCACAATGGTGCACCTCAAAACATTCGTTGCCCGTTTAGGCAACAGTCACGATCACGGTGGCTCCCGTTGCCCAAAAAATAAGCAACAGCCTTGTCACGGTGCTCTGGCTGTTGCCTCCCCTACAAAATGACACAGTACTGACGGAACTGGTCTCCTGAAATACACAGATCAGTGCATTGAGCCGTAAGTCTTTTTATTGCTCAGCGCTGCAGATACTCTTTGGAGGCTGTCATTAGGTCTACTGGGACAACTGGCAAGGTCGGGAGTAAGGATGAGTGTGGCTCAACCACTGGTGGGCATACAAGTATGATAAAAAGTCTCACAGACTTTGGTTCTCCGATTTTTGTGTCTTTATCCTTCTACTGTAGGTTGCCTTTTCAACAGATGATACGGAACGTCTTGTTATTTCCAAATGACGAGCACAAGCACGTTGATGGCAGGTGAAATTTTCAACATTGGCCTGCATGGATATTTCTGCGATGACAAGGATATTAAACCAACCAAGGAAATAAAGGATATTTCCCTCGATTTCCTCCAAATTGTCTGGTTTGGAAAGCAGAAAGGAAATTGCCCCAAATTGGAGGTAATTTTCCAAAGGAGGTTTTTCCTGATGGAAGTTGATACTTATCAGAATTTCTAGAATGCCAACACTCAAATTTGAAACTTACATTAATTAATTACCTGAGAACATAATTACGAGTACTGCCGCACAATATGCAACGGCCCCATCCCGCAAGTGGACGTTTGGGACCGACAATACGTTGTAACATCGGCACAGCCACTCATTCGGGCCGATCGATCAAGTTCATCGTCGAACCGCCCATCGAGTAAACTTTGCTCTCCTTCACTGACTTTCCTCAGTATACTTTCAACCGCCTGCCCGACATCGAGAATCACTGCATAGATCATCGTTTCGGTCATGCTCAAGGAGACGTGAAGACCAAAAAACAGTCGCTGAATCCAAACAAATTCCAATTTCTGTATAAGTCTGGCCATATAAATCCAAATTCAAGCGGTCCAAAACTTCACAGTTACATCATGAATATTTACCACCGAGGAATAAAATATCTGATCATCACTAACCTGATTTCAGAGTGTCGCCCAGTCGCCCACGGCAGCACTGCGACAGCGGCTCAGCGCACGATCAACAAACAAGCAGAGGCTCACTTACTTGGCAGTGGTCATCCCATCAAATGTCAGTCGATACATCCCAAATTTGACGCTGATTGCAAGCATATTAGCATATATCCATGTCGGACAAAGATGTCACGTACTATCCGTCCCCCGCTCCCATGGACCCGTTTACCGCGTAGCTGATGATTTCATCCCCGGTGACAGTATTCCTGACCTCGTAGGATACACTCCCGTTTGGGCCGAACATCCCTCTACACACCCATGAATCAGATCCCGCATAAATAGACATGTGGTGGCGCAAATTAATTTAGCACAACTTACGAGATGGTGTGCGTCGCCGTCGTCCCATCATAATTCGTTAAATTCGTCGTGGGGCAGTCGATGGTGCCGCATAATGAGCCACCGGTGCCGCGCACGTAGTCCTTGATGCGCAGCGCGCCGCTCACTGCATCAAGCGTCACGAGCGGGTTGTCCTCCACTACGCCGAATACCTGCATGAGATGGAACCATGTCGTGCCAGTCCCGGTGGACGAGTACAGGTACTGCTTCCATGTGTACGAGAACTCAATCCCCGCTGATAGCTGCGGGAAGTGGAACTCATCGCGCTGGCGTGGAGAGTCGAGGTGGTTGGTATCCAGCTCCGCCGAGGCGTTGTTCGTAAGGAACATGTGGTAGCAGTCGCTAATCGTAGAGAGCGTCACGCCGCCGATAATGCAACCGCTTTCGAGGACACCTACAATTGCATGAATTTATGGCGACACCCTGAAGACGGAAGCGCACCTGAGGCCTGCCAAGTCATGTTCCCAATGTTGCCTTGGTTAAAAGCGTTTCCATCGCTAATCGTGGTGCGTCGCTGGAGAACAGATTCACTGGACAAAGCAGGGACGGCATTGATGCCAGTGAACGCTGCCACGAAAATCAGACAGAGGGACCACATATTCCAAGACTCGGGGAGGTGGAATGGATTATATGCAATAAACGAGTTCTCTTTTATAGATAGCTGGCGCCGCCGGGAGAACCATAAACGGCGCTTTCAGCTAAATCTGCCGTGATATTTCTAGCATGGGGGCAATAATACTGAACGCGGCAGAAGCCGTTACCATTCTCTCTTATTTGGGTCCGCGAATACTTGGAGCAGGTGCCACGGGAAACAGGGGACGCCAGAGACGGAGCCGCAAGAACAAGAACCGTTTCCATGCCGAAGGAGACATACATCGTGCGCCCAAAAGGCAGCTGGTCTCATTCATGCAGATTATCCTGGGATTATCCGTGTTCGAGCACGCGACTTGAGCATATTTTTAGGTGCGGCGAACAGTACTAGAGTCGAGACCAGACAGCAGAAGCCAACGAACCAGAAGAAAAGGACATGCGAAAGAGAAAAAGACTGAAACGGGCACATTTCGAGCAGTGGCGGTTTTTGGAGCAAGGCAAATGGCATTTTGGCCATGTTTGTTTCTGCCACCATGCCACCGTGCCACGTGGCCGTCTCGCCGCATCCAGACGACTACTCTCTTACGGCGACTCTCAGTTAGGCGTATCGCATCGATTTTCCTTGTTATCGGCCACCCCGACCAACTCATTTCCGTTTCGCCCTGGTTTCTTACTAGTGCTCCCTGGAATGGCCCCGGGCCGGGCAATGTCTTTTTTTATTATCTTTGTTGGTCATGCTTCCCGCGACTCGGAGCACTCGGAATCAAGTCTGTCGGTGACTGTGGGACGCCGAAGTTTCCTCGTATTCTGTTAAAATTCCCGTTGTCGCCTCCCATGTCCCTGTGCGGTCGTCTTACATCCGATGATGCCCATCGATGGATCTCGAAATGTCTCCCCAACTTGCCCGCTATGCGATTAAAATACCGGCATCCACTATTACTGGAACTACTGGGTGAACTACTGCAGGTTCTGAGCATGACAAGAGCACGCAGCGGCGTGCCTCACCATCACACGTCCCTTGTACAGATTTGTGCACACCTCGTGCAGAGGACCATTTGTCCGGCCAGACAAAACAGTTGCATGTCAAGCGTGTTCTAGAGCTCGCGCGGCCTCAGCGTGAAATGGACATGGCCTCTCGCCGCTCAATACTGGACACCCAAGCCGACCAACTCCGGACCTATCAAATACACCAATCGCAACTCACTCGAGCGTCTTTCGAGGGAATCGGAGGGATAGATGCGCTTCAATCTCGGAAGACTGATAAGAGGCACGCTGGCATGTTACTACGGGGCCGTAAGAAATGTAGCCGTGGAGCCAATTTGGAGCTCGTTGGCAACACATGATATGCGTCCGAAATTAGGCTGGTCGTGGGATCCGATGGCTCGAAGCCCGCAAAATCCGAAAACATCTCGTCTAATTCAGAACACTATTTCCGAGGCGCATCCACATTTCTGATTCGACTACCAGCCGACTGTGCCATGTGGGATTCAGGGTGCTAAATTCGCTCCAGAACCTTTCTTCCTGGTGCCATGAATTCGATAGGAGTCTTCCTCACGGCCAACTGTCCAACCTATCTGTCATTGCCCACTCAAGCGCTTCGTTTTTGATCCTTTTAACTCAGAAATATCGAGGATATACAAGATGGCGGGCCCAGATAGAGTTTGATGGGAGGCAGATGGATTTGATAGGAGGCAGATTGGAGGATGTGCGACACATTTTGGCGAGAGCGGCAGATGTCCATTTTGGGAATCTGCTTCACTTGATCGAATTGCTTGGCGAATCAACGGCTTACCGGTTGATGGGCGGGATTTTTTCCATCCCTATCTTCTACCACTACCATCCCGACTCCCCAACGTGTTCCCAACGCGCTCGATGGCCCTTTCTACCGCACAAAAGCACCCAGGGCAATGTTGTGGCCTCGGACCCGGCACGAAGGCTCTGTAGGCTTGTTAGCCCCAGTGGTATGTTTTTTCTTTGCTTTCTATCCCCCTTCTCGCCTGCCTGGCTCTATCTCCTTCCTCAGATGAATTGCTCTCTCCAGCAGTCAATACAAGGCGTATCATATCGAGCGTGGACTTGTTCAGGGAGTCAAGAAAAGATATACTACGGGAGACCGGATTTCTGGTGCTCTCTAGCGGCCCCTCCGGCATCGCTGTCGCCACCGCACATCCCCCGTTCGGCTTGTGTCCAAACGGCGTTGGCAACGACGCAGCCATCTCCCTGGGGCGGACATCCGACCGACTCGAGTGACGGCGAGACATTTACTCTGGACGCGTATGACGATATCGACGCCAAATAGTTTTTTGATAAGCAACCGGACGCGCCAAATTTGGCCTACATTGGCATCCTGCCTGTCTACTCGGGTCGGCCGATGTAGACCTTATGTATTCTGACGTAAACCAAGTCGGTCTACTCGGCCTCGGAATGCAGTGAGTTTGCTACTTAATGATCCGTCAAGAACTGAGGGAGCTACAGTGAAACTAAGTCGGAACCACTTCAAGAAATCCATTCGGACCGGCCCCTGTGGCACTTCAAAGCGATGCATGATATCTCGGCTCTTTCGGGAGCCGCCCACCTCTTGCTTCCATTCCATGGTGAACAATTGGGTTGAGGGAATCGAGATGGTCCAGTTTTATGCGTGTTTGACGACTAACGGCCGGCGCCATCGATTCCCTCTCTATTTATATAGTGAGGTACGAGCGTTCATACAAGCATCTGTCTACGAGAGAGTATCAGAGAAATGCGAAGAGAAATTGGTGACAGGAGTCACTGAGAAGTGTGACTTGGGCGATCTTTCGGCTATATATAACTAAATTGTTGTAAACTGTCATTATGCCGAAATTTACGAGAGAGTGTGGTTCAGGAGTGCGTTCAGCCCCTAAGTAGACAGACCTTGGGCTACCTCGGTGTACTTTCGTCTACCCTTTGTCTACCTGCATCTACCCTTGTACGACCAGATGTTAGATCAGGATAATAATCCGTACGACGAGGAACTTACCTCAACTCTTGAGGCGAGAAGGACTCTACCTAGATACAAATCAGTTTGGGATGCTGGTAAAACCAGGCAATCGTATATACCGGCGCAGCAGTGTTCCAGCGCTTGCGATATGATGGGTACATGGTGTCGGAAGGCAAGGAACGCACACAAGGGCAAGGTTGTTAGCGACGAAAGGGGAGGGGGAGGGTATGGATCTTACCTGCTCGCGAAGAGAAGCAACGACGACAGACCAGGGACGCGATGGGCAGAAAGCGAGGGACCCTAGCAGGAAGTAAGCACCGCTTGAGGGAAATAGAGGAGCAGAATATAGACTTGCCGTCGGTTTATGGGCTTGAGTAGTACAGCCGCCGTGGTTAGATGCACCTGCGCACCTCCGTGAGCGATACATCGGGCGTGGAAGCGACCATACTGTTGGGCCAGAGGACAACACGGTCAGGAAACCAGAAAGGTAAGCGGGAATAGGGGCGAGATAGCGTGAGCGCAGTGGTATGCGGCCCTGTGAGGTATTAAATATTAGCAAGCCGAAAAGGAAGCGAATCCGAAGACGAGTTCACCGCTATGTGCTTTCCCACAAGACGCAAAGCCGGCTAAAGGGCGTATAAGCTCGTCCTCTCTACATCAATCACCCCCATTCTGCCCTTGTGGACCTTCTACGTTTGTAGAAGATGCAGGCGAATGCGCAGAAATGGAACGTCGACGGTGCGGTGCAATTCGTGCTGAAGGAAACACCCCACATAAGACTTGAGTATATCAGGAAACCGGTACAGCACTCACCACCGTACATCCGTTACTCATGGGGCTGGCGCACCGAAGCAAACGTAAGAAATTTATTGAATGCGAAAGAACAAGGTACCACAAGTTCTATCACTTACATCGGAGGTCATTGTGCTGAAAACTTATCGGCAGAGATCTGTGTGAAGCGTTTAAGTATAAGCATCGCTTGGAAGCAAATGTGACTAGGCGTCGTGCCAGGCGACCCAGCAAGCGGGGTTACTTGTATTGTGAGGCGAAGTGGACGGAGGACGCGAGAAGGAGATGGAGAGATGGAGGAAGATGGTGGTGGTACGGGAACAAGAACCATTTGAACCTCCGACCGCCGCTGCCGGGCCTTCGGCTCGACTTCGAGATTTTATAAACTCCTCGGACTGGAACGGACTCAAGAAGTGGAATAACTCAGTGGAAATCAAAACATATGAAAAAAATCGATATGTCAAATCTGGTGAGCAGCATATCTACCCACATGGTCCACATATCCCCATATCTGGGCAAACCAGCCCACACGGCATTCTCACTGGGCGGCCGGTGGTACCCTGTGAAAAGTTCGGCCGTAATAGTACAATAAGCTATTGAAACAACAGGCATTCTCTGGCGGGTCATGCTGAAAGCGGCGTCCAACTGAGCATTAAATGCTACTATTTTCTCACATCCAACCGGTGTCAACATGGAGCTGATTTCCTGTTTCTAACAATTCTGTCTTTGGCATCAATAATATATTTCTTGCCGACCACACCGCTGCTTCCCCTGTCTTAAGTGTAGAGTCCCAGGAAACCTCTATCCAGCTCATCCACACCAAGTATCTTTCCCGAAAGACACGCAGGCATTCCTAGTTAGCAACAATTTTGGGCCCTGGCCAATGTCTGTTCCAACTCTCTGAGCGGTATCTTGAATTCTCGATGATTGATACCATTCGGGCAACTCGGGCCCGCATAAGATGTGAAAAGTTGTCGTGGAAGGCACACCGCTGCCACCAGTGTACATGTGGTAGACATAGCCTGAGATTGCGGGTCGAAGCTGCGCCAGGAGTGCGTCTGGGCCACAGTAAGGATGGGAGAGAGACTTGGCATTGGCCTCACAAGTTGCTTAAGATCGTGCCAAATGCGCGATCAAATTGTCCAAATTTTGCAGCGCCAGACCTGCTCTTGAATGGGAATAACACCTATCCTATGCTCGATTTCCCGCTTTTCAACTTTCGGCTAAGAACGCGCGCGCGGCGATCCCGGCCGGCTTGATATTACCTCGCATGTTTTCGCCGGCCGAGATGCTTCGATCGCCAGTAATGCTGCGGCCACAAAAACTTGCGAGGTAGTTGTAACCATCTAGAACCGTCTCGGAAGCCATTCCGAGAGCAGCAAGAGCATCTGGAAAAACATATCTGTCAGAATGGACAAACCGATCGTCCCACTTGTGCTGCAAGTTGTGCCTGACCGCTTCAATTCACCCCCTCCATGCGCCTGGCTCAGCCCATCCAAATGCAGACAGATTGTCCCCATCTCTTGCAAAGCCTTCGTGATTCATCCCCTTCGATCCCCTTCATGCCCGACCGTTTCAAGTTGCTGCCCTTCCCCGCGCCTGGTTCGGCCCATCCAAATGTAGCCAAGCTGTCCCCCATCCGTTGTATAGCTCAAGCCCTTGCATTTTTCTCAGAGTCTTTGTCTCAAACTTGAAGCTCTCCTTTCGTCGTACCAATATCCGAAACCGCTACACTGTTGCTACTAGAAGCTTCTGTTTGACAGCCATTGATTACAGGCTCTCGCCCTGTCAGAAGGTTCTACAACCGAACATTCTCTCTGCTTCGAATCTACAAAAGCCATATTCAACCAAAAAAATCTCACTCTCTGGCTTCCGGATCGTTTCGGCGAGGGCTCGCCTGACGGCAATTGGGCGGCTCTTTCAGCGACTGAATTCCTGTCCCTGCTTTACGACCCCCGGTGAGTCAGAAAGGGCCCATCGGCTCCCTTCTTGTGGGTAACAAGGTAATGGAGCCTGTTCTTCGGACAAACCACAGTTCCGCTTCCCGCATCGTGTGTACGACATTACTTTGTTGAAGGGGATGTCACTGCGCTTGTTGGATCACATGGATGAGTACTGTCCCTTTTAAAGGCACAGATCGAGCAGGGATTCCATCGTCCAAGCCAGGATGAGAGTCGCCCAACTCCTCACAAAAATCTTCCCAGCAATCGCCTTCATCCTAGTCACCAATGGTCAACAGAACCCTGTTGCAAATATATCCCCAGGTTGGAAGGCGGCCTATGCGAAGGTTAACATGGCTCATTCCTGAGGAAAAAAGACAACCCGACTAAAGTTCCTTAGGCAGAGAAAGCCCTCTCTGGGCTTACGCTGGAAGACAAAGTCAATGTTATGACTGGTCCGTATTCTTAACGGAAGCAATCCTTCTTTCTTTTAACATCCACATAGGGCAGGGCTTCGTGTGTGATTACCAAACCTCCGTTGCAAACGCACAGATGCTCACTTTGAACCCAGCAAGATGTACCGGAAATACTTTTCCGGTGCCTTCGATCAACTTCCCCGGCTTTTGCCTGGAAGGTTTGTCTCCCAATCAGATTTTCCACCGTCAACCTGAACTTCTGTTCAGATAGTCCTGTTGGTGTACGCGCAGCCTCGAAGTGCGTTCATCCACCGGCCGAGATCCTCACGTGTCACTGATTACTCTTGCAAGTGTCTCGGCCTTCCCCGCGTAAGCTGCCACCCGATGAAGGTCTGCCGGCCTCTTGACTCGATATTCAACAGGGGTATCAACGCCGCTTCGACCTTCAATAGAACACTTATCAGACAGCGCGGAGAGGCCATAGGGGCAGAATTTCGAGGCAAAGGTATTTAAATGGCACACTGAATAGTCCCCTGCGAAATGACTTGAACAGGCGTGAACGTTGCATTGGCCCCGATGATGTGAATTTGTATCCCTTTGTCCCAGTGATCTTGAGCCTGACGTGCTTTGTTAAGGAATCTCATGCGTATACCCGCGGCCGGGCGGAACTGGGAAGGGTGCGCTCTTTTCGTTCCGTCTAACTTAAACATCTCGCTCATTGAGATGGGCACAGATTCGGTGGCGATCCCTTCTTGGCGGGCGAGTGCGCATTTGAGACTATAACGGGTGCGAAGTTTCCTGCCTTGGTATTTTACGGCTTAGACAATGATCACATTAGGGATGCAGAGCCAGGGTGTCCAAGGTACGTCTTCCTTTTCCACGGCCGAGAATAGTTTTCATTGAGCCCTCAACTCAGCAACCGCAAAGCACTTTGTGAACAACGAGCAAGAGCATTACCGGATGGTGTCAACATCTGATGTGGATGATAGGTACTATTTTCGTTTCAAACATTGCATTTCTGACGTTTGCTGCAGGACGGTTCGTTACGACCCATCTACTGTTCAGATTTACATGAATTCTGATTCTGCGCTCAATAGCAACACGAACTTTACACACTTCCGGTATTAATTCTGCAGCCCATTCCGGTTCATGTCTCATGGTCTGCAGTTCCTGCGAAGTGTTCAAGCTGATGTCGCGGGTACGATTCTTCTATTATCATTGTTCAGCCCTGATGTTCTTGCCAGCTGTCATGTGCAGCTACAATCAAAGTCAGTAACATCTTTACTCGCCGGAGCCTGTATTTAGCCCGTTCAAAGTTAATTCCACCTACGCTTGCGAAAACGACAAGGCAATGAACGGGATTCTCAAGGGAGAAATTGGGTTCCAAGGATGTAAGTCCTCGAGAAACTTGTTCAACAGCTTAAAAATTCAAACCTGGTTTTATTCAGATATTATGTCTGGTTCGTCTGGATAATTTGAACTTTCAACAAGGGGCGCACTATTGAGCATTGCTGGCAGACTGGTTCGCTACACATTCTACCACGCCTGCTGTTATGTCTGGACTCGACGTGCGTTTCAAGCGAACGCAATCAAATCCTCATCTCATAGAAATCCAGATGACGATGCCCGGGGGCCCAGTTAGCGCCGACTCAAATTCCTCGTACGCTTGCGGTCATCCATACAGAGCACATTCTAACACGAGACTTGAGATTTTTTGGGGATAACTTGATAGCCGCTGTTCAAAACGGGTCTGTTCCCGAGTCACGCATTGACGTACGCAGCTATTTTTTAAAGGCTTTATTCGGAGTTAAAGTGGTTAAAGGACATGGTTACTCGGATTCTCGGTGCATGGTACCGTGGCATTTTATCTTTGGGCTTCAAATGCTCATGCTTCTTCACACAGGTATCTTGTTGGCCAAGATGAAGGATACCCACCCGTGAACTTCGACTCGCAGAATAATTCCGCACCGGATGACCAACAAGTTAATGTTCAGGGCAATCATAAAATGTGTGTATTCACGATCAACTTATTTACTTGACTCTGACCGAAGCCATTCATCACCAGCTTAATCCGGGAACTTGGCAAAGCCTCTACGGTGCTCTTGAAGAACACTAAGGACGCCCTTCCGTTCAAGAACTATAAGACAATTGGAATCATCGGGAACGGAGCGGGGCCGAACTCTCTTGGGCCGAATGGGTTCTCTTATATTTCATGATATCCCCGGCACTATTTGATTCACTCTCTTCAGATACCCGGTCCACGCAGGAGATGACGGCGTCTTGGCTATGGGTGGGTCTTCTGCGTTGATTACTCGCTCTGTGCATATTATTTTGCAGGCTGGGGAAGTGGGACAGATAACTTCCCGTACTTGATCACGGTCAGTTTTGAACCACTCGTGACCGCACACTAATAGTTGGGCTTTCAGCCGCTGGATGCTATCACTGCGCGAGCCGCCCAGGACGGAAGCACCGTCTCGTCCACTTTGAACGACACAGATCTGGGTGCTGCTGCCACGGTGGCGTCTGGCAAGGATGTCGCGCTGGTATTTATCACAGCAGACAGCGGTGAAGATATATTCATCACTGTCGAAGGTATCCGCCAGTGTTCATTTTATGGATTAACCTAAGCAGATTCCAGGCAACGAGGGAGACAGAAATGACCTACAGGCGTGGCACAATGGCGTACGTTTGTCAGAAACTTTCGACTGTTTGATCCCATGCTAATCGCGTAACATACTTAGGACGCCCTCGTCCAACAAGTTGCAAGTTTCAGCGCCAATACTATCGTCGTTGTTAATTCAGTGGGGCCGATTGTCATGGAGGCTTGGATTGATCATCCAAATGGTGAGTTAAACATTGCCGCTCTTGGTAGAATGTAACTAAAGTATTCTAGTCACTGCTGTGGTGCGTTTTAATATCCGGAGTCATACTAATCTCTAATTCTCTGACTCTAGGTCTGGAGTGGACTGCCTGGGCAGGAAGCGGTGAGCTTTGACCCCGTTTAACCGTTGATCCGGTAGTTTAACTACCATTCAGGGCAATTCTGTGACCGATATTCTGTACGGTGATTACAATCCAAGGTCAGCACTGATAAAACGCTACGTACCTTGCTTGTCGCCGACCCCTCGAATTCAGCGGCCGCCTGCCATACACGATTGGCAAGAGCGTCTCCGACTACGCCGCACAGATCAACTATAACGCCACGATCAACATCACAAATCCCATCGTGGATATCCCGTACACCGAGGGCATCCTCATCGACTATCGGCACTTTGACGCCGCGGGGATTACTCCTCGCTTCGAGTTCGGATTCGGGCTGTCCTTCACCACATTCGAGTACTCAGGACTGTTGATTCGCGGCAATCCGCGGGGTGGACAGGCCCCCACTGGACCGGGTTCTTCGCTCGATCCATGGTGAGTGTCATCCAGGGAGAGTGGTTCCACTTCCTGCGCTGAAAGGTACTTGCGTAGGCTGCACGATCAGGTGGTTACCGTCCAATTCGCGGTGAGAAATACGGGCAAGGTGGCAGGTCACGAGGTAACGTTCTCAACAACCTAACTTGGAACAAAAGTTCGTGATAACATTACATTACAGATCCCGCAACTTTATGTCTCGTTGCCAGCATCGACCCAGTCGCCACCGCGAATGTTGAAAGGATTCGACAGCGTTTTTGTGGCGCCAGGCCAAACTCGACAAGTGACCATCCAGCTTTCCCGGTTCGATTTCTCCACCTGGGATGTGATTCAACAACGCTGGGTTGTGGATTCGGGAAAAATTGGGATCTCGGTGGGACCGAGCAGCAGGAATCTTCCTCTCACAGGGTCCTTGTAACAGTTTCTTGGGTTATTTTCGAACGGTCGTTCATACATGATATCCGTTTTCGACGCCGCATGTACAAACCTATACAAAGGGATGAATGAATATACTTATTATGGCAGATGTTTACTAAAGTTACTTGGCAAAACTGACTTGGCCTGCCAAAAGTAACTTTGCTTTACTTGTGGCAGGCAAGCAAAATAAAGTCAGCAAAAGTAACTTGTAAGTTAACTTACAGCTGTTTCCGAAAAGCTTGACACTCACGTTTTTTTTTGCTCGCAACCAACTTTTGATCGAGTGCTAAGGATTACCTGGTTTGAGATTCCGATCAGTCATGTGCTGCGCTTGCCGTGGGCAATACTCTCCCTGCTGTTCGCGGGCTACCTCAAAACTTGCCCTCAAAATATTCTGTTTGCCTGAAAAGTGGTCGGAACACTTACAGAAGATGTTTTGCATATGAAATCTGGGCAAGAAATCATTTGGATTTTATTGTTGACTGCAGGTTCGCATCTGTGGCCTCGGCTTGGCGTGGCTCGGCTAGCCCAAAACAGTAATCCTTAGCCCTCCATCAAAGTTGGTTGAGAGCAAAAAAATTTCACGAGTGTCAAGCTTTTCGGAAACAGCTGTAAGTATGAAAAGTGACTTACCTGTTACTTTCGTCTAAGTAACTTGAGCCTAACTTTGAAGCTTTGGGGCCATTTCAAGGGTAATTTGATGGGCGTGTTTCATAGTGTACGTTGTTAGGCACAGGAATGAGGATTGATTCAGCCATCAACTGACCAAAAATTTGAACTGTGCATGTTGGGTGTCTCTTTCTTATTATCAGGTCCAATAATTGTGCTTTTGGTCTCAACTTGCGAGTTGATGAAGTACTGGGTTTCTTTGATGGACACTCAGAATGGTCTGCACACTCGCATGTTCAAGTCAGTTAAACACAATTTTTGTGAGCTTCCCAGCCGGTTTACCTTGGGAAACTTTGAGTATATCAAATGACAGTACAGTACCTTGCACAATTGTTATCAAGGTTGGAATGCAAAACATCGTTGGGAACTAGGGTTCTGTTTATTAGTCCAGTTTATTAACAATGTTTTAAACACCGGTTATATGACCAATTCACTAAATCAGTACACGAGGGTTGCACGAGGGTCAATATGTACGTCCTCATCAGTATGATACTGATCACTGACTGATCATCTATCAGAAGCTTTGATAGATGATCTCTACAGCCTTGCAAGTCTCTCTTTTCGCACTGTGACAGACCATGGAGCCCCCCGCTGTACGACAGCCTCGCCTCTGCGCCTCTGCTCAGCTCCAACGATGGAGCTTCGTCAGAGCCGCCCGTATATGACCGAAGGCTTACACCTCCGATAGCGAATCAGCTTGGCGAACTCAGGGAATTTACGTCGGAAATCCCGACCAGGGACGGCACTCCATGGGCAATTTTGACCATTAAGGGAGACCGTCGACTGAGCAAGACGATGCCAACTGTTCTCGAGGGTTCAAATCTAGTTGGTTCTGTAAAGTTTCTTCTGCAAAGCTCTCTAAATCGATCCATGCTGTCTGTATCTTGGTTGGTGACCGTTATTTGTGGTTAATATCATATGATGCTGACAGTTCACTGTTGCCTTTTAGATCAGAGGCGAGCTTCTAAAAGGCAAGGATGGTGCAGCGACGATTCCCTTTTTCAAATCGAAGCATACATTGTGGCCTGTGGAGGGAACCTCGCAGGTTAGCACGAAATTTAAAAAAGGAGAACATAATTGGCCATTTTCGCTGTCTATTCCTGCCACCTTTGTCAAGGAAGGCAAAACGTTCCGCCTTTCCCAGTTCTTCTCGGACCGTCTTGCGATATTTCGTATACAATACGTCGCAGAACTGCGCGTAGTGCGTGGCAAGCTCCGACCAGACGACAAGTTCGCGTGTTTTCCCACCGCCGACCTCTCGATACTAACTTTGTATAGAGTTGCACGTACATTTGGATATTTCTCGATGCAGCAACCAGGTCCTCCTTCAGCGTTGAGACAGGTGCGTACTACTAAGTCGACTAGTCTGTGGTGCGGAAACCCACCGTAGCATTCATCTTGCACGCTAGTTGGCATACCAAGAAAATTCCCTTCTGCTTGGCCCAACAGCTGACCACGAGGGATGGACTAGTCAGTCAGCATCTGTCAAGGGCGATTTATTTTCATCACGCCAGATTGAGCTGAAATTTACGGTGGGTCTTGACATTCGTGGTCCTGCCTCGCTCCCAATAACGTACTGTCCAGCTCTCGCTCGCAACCCCAGTTCGTCGACCTTGTCATCTCTCCCCGTTCATTCTTAATCTGGCTTGACTTAGCTTTCGTACACGCGGCGGACATGTATCCCATGCGCCCTGACTATCGACACAAAAGACGCGCACGCTTTCGATTTGTTGACGACGCCAGTAGCATGCATGGTATATCTCGAAAGGACTTCCCGGAGGAACGATGAGAAATTGGAATGGACACAGACCGTTGAACCATGCGGCCGGGCCCTCTTTCATCCCTCCATGGAAGGAGCCCCTGACTACTCTGCGCGTCGTCTCATGGGAGAGATCCATCTACGGGCTGATCTGCAGCCCTCCGTTGCTATCTTTGGGTTCCGGGTCGAGGTCTGGTCCCATCTCGTTACTTTACTTCGCGACAATTCTGTCTGATTATTATTCGAAGTACGCTGTGGTCATTTTCCCCTTCCAAGCGGCTGGGTTTAAACCTCTCGATAGCGGCCCTGTACTCCAACAAGACGTGGAAATAGTGACGGCATACGCACCCGGACCGCGACATACACAGCTCCGTCCCAAGAAACACGGAATGCAGCCATTGATCGCTATTATCAGTCTCTTGCTCAGCGATCCGCGTCCTCAAATTTTGTATAACAGGGCCATGCCCCCGAACTAACATTTTAGGTATTTCAGTGCGCAATGTCGTTATAGATCCTACGTATTCTTTCTGTGTCCTTTCTTCTTGTTCTCGCCTCGATCAAAATGCTTGGCTGCCGGTGCGGACTTCTGAATCTGGTTCAATTCCAAATGCGAAGAGCGAAATAATTGATGTAATATATCAAGGATCAAAGTTCGAAGGGTCTTTCTTGGCTTCTTCGGGCCAATTTCCATAGATGCTACTTTGGCTACGGACGCCCTCTATTGGCCTTGAATGTGGAATACAGTACCCAGCTCATTGCGATCCTTCTCATCTTACGCGTACGGCGCGGGACCGAGGTTTACCTCTCCACTATCACACGGCGTGGGGCGGGAGGGCGCTCCCCGTACTACACGCTCGTGGTAGGCTGTCGGATGCGAGAACTTCTCTCGTCCTGCCTTTGGCACGAGGGAGGGAATCCTGGTGCTTTTCGTTTCATAGGCAGGCGGGGCGCACAAACACACATTCTGAACGTCTGGCTTGCGGACGGTGTGGTTTCTGCGTTCCTCATGCTTTCGACCCTCGTGTTAATCAGCGGCGCCGCGAGCACTTGCGAGTTCGTAGTCTGGTTGACGCTAGCATCCGCGGCTGGCTTTCTGCGTCCTTCCACGTCGTCCTCCCTGCGGCGCTGTCCCCACCTATGTCTGCATGGCCGGATTTCGTCACCTCTCACTTGCGGAGACCGAATTCCCGCACCCTTTTGGCGCTTTTTTTTCTTTTTCTTTCTCTTTTTCTTGAGGGAGGACGTCGGGTACGACGCGAGCGCCGCTTGTCTGTTCCTTCTCGTCCGCGTTCCATGTTTCCCTCTTGCCTTCTCTTTGAAGGGCACTGACCCGAATTAGATCCACATACACGGGCTATAGTCGCCCAGCACGAAGAGTGCGCGACCACCAGAGATTGGCGATCTCGAGGTGAAGTCTTGCACCGCAAAAACGAGCGCGCGCCGTCACCGGTCGCCGCCGTACGCTTTCAGGGCCTGCGCGTCCTCCCTCGTATCCTCGAAAGCGTCAGCCCTCGGAGAGTCGGAGTGCGGGAGCTGCCTAGAATTTTTTAAGCGAGCATACGCCAGCGGAAGGGCCCAGCGTCAGGGAGTTATATTACGTTCTTCACCGGTTGAAGGCTCAGGCAGAGATGGTGGTAGAGCGGGCATTCGAAAATGTGCTTTCGTGGACTTTCTTCCTTCCTCTCGTCTTTACGTATGTCGCGCTCGATAACTCAGATATCCTCATCTACGCCAGACTTTTACATACAGAAATTCTCTACCCTGCTGTATCCTAATGGAGTACGTTTCGAATTGGTGGAGGAATCCACGGGTGTTTTTGCATATTAATCCAGTTCCGGGCGAAATAAATCTAGGCTGATACAATGTACGCTGCTCTCGAGCTGTTTTTTTGGCGTTGGCGATGAGAGAAGTTCTTGAAAGACAATCTGATCTCTCTTGCTGCCGACCACCATGGCCGCCCGCTCTGTTCAGCCAATTAGGGAATATATCACCCCTTCCAAAGGCTATCCAGTCGAGTTTGGGGCCTCTCTCGTATGTCAAATCCTCGGTGCAGCACAGTCTAACCCACAATTGTTTTTCAATGGCAAGAGACAGTACTCAATACAATAGAATTGCCATCTGAACATGCCATCCCCTTCTACATGAAAATTCGTTTCGTTAAAACAAGTAAAACAAAGATATCTACAGCAATAACAAATCCCTCACCCACCCAGTCACAACCCCGGCCCCGAGTACTCCGGGGGCGCACTATCCTCAATCTGTTCTCTCAACCTCTGCACTTCTTGCAGTAGCTCTTCGCGCGAGGGCCCGTCATCCTGAGGCTGAGTATGCGGGCTTAGGGTACCGGTACTGGTAGCACCATCCGGACCCACAGGCTCCCAGCGCATGACGAGGGGTTGCTTGCGGTCGCGGTCACGAGTGGTATTGGGTTTGGAGGTACCTTGTGTGGCGCCTGCAGCAGCACCTGCGGTGGCGCGTGTTGATACAGAGGGCGCTGAGGAGGGAAGGGAAGGGGAATGAGTCTGTACCGATACACTTGAACGGTAGAGGCGTCTTACCAGTCGTGGGTGCGGACGAGGACGAAATTGAAGGGGCGGTTGCATGCGAGAATGCAGGCGTGCCGGTGGACGAGAACGCCGGCGTACCAGTGGAGGAGAATGCCGGTGTGCCTGTGGACGAGGTAGAAGGAGCGGCTCCAGACGAGAACGCACGCGTGTGTGTGCCTGTCGATGAATACGCACTCCCTTCGTCGACCTCCCACGGCCGGAATTCATTGTCCTCGACCCCGTGGTGCACTGCAGGCGCTGCACCTCTATGCGCACCTAACAACAATCGGACACTCCCTTTGAGGGACATCGCGATAGATCACTCACCGGTGCTGACCGGGGCCGCCAAGAATTGTGTAATTTCACCAGGGCCAGGCGATTCCATGCCGGCTGGAGGGGAGGCTCGTCGGCGGCGCAGGTACCACCAGCCCAGGAGCGCCAGGAGGATCACCACAATTCCACCGACAACGCCTCCGGCGATCGCGCCGACATTACTGTGATGCTTTACAACTCCACTGTGAGGATGCGTGAATACGGGGAGGGATCGTCAGAGGAAGGGGACTGACTTGTGATCAGCTCCACTGGTTGCGGTCTGGGACTGGCTAGAGGACGACTGCGAACTGGACGAGCTCGTGGGCGGCGAAGGGGATGGGGATGACGATGAGGATGAAGGCGTACTCGAGCTGGCAAGGGCGCTCGAGGATGAAGAAGAACCTGCCGCGGGGAGGATTTCGATGCTGCTCTGGCTCAAAACTTGGAAGCCGTCATCGCTGGAGAATGCTATGCGGTGGGTTCTGTCGTGGTGGTATCAAATGCAAATCCAACGTATTAGGAAACACATAGGAGATTACCCAACCAAAAGGTCAGGGAGACCGAACGTCGCAGAGCCGCTCGCGGTGTTGATATTAGGTATAACAAAGTAATTGTCGCTCTGCTGGAGCTGCAGGACGGTGATGAAGAGCATTAAGTCAGCCAACCCAATAGAACTGAGGACATAGGACAGCGCGTACACTGTTGAGCACCTCGTCGATATCGATTTGGAATGTCCTACACAGATACGGACGCGACGTTATTGACTTGGACCACCGTAGCTATCAACAAACGCACGTAGGGTCGGTGGAGACACTGGTCCAGGTTATTGTGACGGTGCCGTTGGCCTGGGCTGAGCTCGGTCCAGTCATTGTTATCGACAGGATCCCGGGGGCGCAGAACCCCAGGACCAAGGCACTTGCTCTGTGAGGATATAAGAGATTAGACGAGGTTGTGACCTTATTGAGGAAGCGCTACGAACAACACTCCCTTGCTGAAACGGAGCATAGCGGATGGTGCACCGAAGTGCAGGGTGGGGCTGCGGAGTGGAAAACGCTGAGTGAGCCTAGGACCTTACGGCAGCTCGTATACCCTCTTGGATCTGAATGATCATCAAAAAAAAACACTCCAACCGTAATCGTGATAAGTCATCCTCAACCTGTGCACTCTTGTCGCACAAAGTAAGTACTCAGGTTGGTTGAGGACTTTTAAGCTACATAAGCTCACTTGGAACATTTCAGCCGAGTTCACAGTGCTCAACGCGATGATATTGCATGTCAGTTCCCGTGGCCGTCCGACGGACAAGTCACAAGTCCAAACGGCGAAACCCAGCAATATACATAATAATCTCGAAGTCTAGAGCATATCCTGGCGTCAACTATTTCCGCGCTATCTCCTCGACAAATGACCTGGATCAAACTTGTTCACCATGACAATCTGCATAAATGCAGTTGTCGCGGAGGTGCAGATGAAGCAAATGTCCACACACCGGCATGCCTGCCACCTAATCGGCCGCAGAAATCAGCACCAACTGCGAACTTCAAATGCCATCGATGAACATCATGTACAGATTAAACCATCCCTCAGCCCAATAGGAACGAGCAGGACGCACCGAGGCGGAGGCTGCTGCCGAACAAGCGGTCCGGTTGTTTCCGACACCGCCACAAGCGTCTTCCTCCCGACTTTCATCTTTGACGCGCCGACTCTCACCAGAGAACGTCCAATCTTCTCGCCCTTCGGTGTCACTGAGACGGGCTACTTCTCCATGCAATGCATCCATAGCCACCGATACTTTCCCCTTGAGATTGCCTGGACATGTGGCCTGTGTGCCACGTAACTTCGTAGCCGATAATTGCTGGAATTCAAAGTCGGGAGCTCAACGGTAAGATAGTCTTTATATTCCTGGCGTTGGCCGAAGCTGATATCTGCTTCTTCTGGTAGACTTTGCCCATTTCCCGCGTAAATCGCTCCTCCGAATTCGACAGCGACATGCACACCGTGGACAACGACCAGAGCATGGAGGAGATGAAGATCATAGACTAGACTCAGCACGTTCCCACTTTGCGATTTACCTCTTCCTTTTCTTTTCTTTTGGCACCCCGTCGTCTCCTCGGCGCAAGACCTGCATCGCTTGCATATACAAGCTTCAGTTGCACGCTGTATGCTACGACGGGCTTGTATGCCGTACATTGTGCGCGGCTCGTCTAAGGCTCGTCCTCTGGTTTGGCGCGATGGAATGTGCTAACTGTAGCGCACTTTTTGCATTTGGTGCAACCCACTGTGCGTGCCGCGCATGCCGTGTGGATGAAGAGTGTGGAGCTCGCGTTCCTCCGTCTCCCAGCTATGGAAGCTGCAGTCGGCTTCTGTCCTTCCTCGCTTCGCCGTCACCTTGTCCGCTATTCTCACCCCACACATGCATAGTACTAATCTTCTCGCAGCAGCAGCCTCCGACAACTATCTAACCCGCATCCGGTCAATGTGATCGCCCAAGATTGCCTTTGCATCACTCCGACCGTGACATCGACTCGTAAGATATCTGGATAGACACAAACGAATGTACGTCCCTCTTTTCCCTCCTTGTCCTTTCCTTTCCTTCAGCTCCAACTTCTGAATTCCCTCCTGATACTCTCCTGGACGCGGGCACACTCCGGATTTGTGTTCTTGACATCCTCGCACGCCGTTTTTTCTGCGATCGGAACGGGGAGATGCCACACTTGTCGACTTGGCTCTATCTCGGTGGTGTAAGCTCGAGTGTGATGGGATACGAGCGCATCCCGTGCGGAGGAGAAGCAACGGATGCGTCTATGTCGCTCGCGGCGGTCGTTGGCCTTCCTCCGCGGAGCGGGAGCAAGTTTGACGACGGGACGGGGAGCCCGTGATCTAAATGCGCGTACACCATGCATCTGTATCCGTCGGGGATTGACATGCGATTATATCATTTTTAAATAGTGAGAAGGGTGGGAAAGTATCATCGAAGTCAATAGAATGCTTCAGTGGGCGGAAGGAGTTGACGAGGAGCCGCTTAACGGCTTAGGAGGACCCGGACATTTACAGATGTTCCTTAGCGGCCTACAACTCACGTCAGCGGCGAGAACGCGTAACCGTTGCGCGTTCTTGCCGCTGACGTGCCATTTTCTCCACCATTGCGCCTCCATCACCCACCACACATCCTGCACCAAAACGCCAGGGGGGGGCTTCGTCGACGCGAATGCCCCCTTCTAGCGCAAACGTGTGCAAAACCGCGCATCGCCACGACGTGTTCACTCACCAATACTACCAGAGTTATGCATGCCACCGCCCTCCCGCCATACACTCAGCTCGGGAACGCGTCGGAGGATGGCCGGGGATAGATATTTATCACGTTTCTCTTTCATTGGTGCGTCGTGATAATTATGAGTCGCATTCTCGCCCTGATCATTGTCTTCTAGTTTTTAGGTGTGTTCCCTGCCAGTGGTGCGCTGTTCAAAGGTATCTCGTGGCCTTTTTCACGTGGAATCACCTGGCCGTGCATCCGTCCGCGCGCATACGCCTGCTCCTCTGTGCAGCGGTTGCCCCGGCTCCTCTGGAGCAGGCGTCGTGCGTGCGGCGGTAGCGCAATGCCCTGAATTCTGAATGGAACGAGGTCCCGTTTCTTCTCTTTCTTTCTCGTCCCTCAACATGAGCTAGGGACCCTAGTCTAACCATCGGTGGACGCAGCTACTATTAGCGGGGGGTGCAATATTCCACCTGGTAAATGTCGGCTTGTTCTAGCCATGGGCGGGCCATGAGAAAGATGTGTGACGTTTTTGCCTGCCGAAATTGTTGCTCGACACCGACGCTCTGATTCGACGGGGCGTGGGGGGTTGGGGGCGTCCTTGGCACGCGCGTTGAGGAGACGGGGGGGCATAGCCGACCCTGGCGCATACCAACGTCTTGTCCATTCGCGCGTTCGGTGCATCTGGAACCGGGGTGCTGGACCAAGTCGCTGTCCACGCTGCAGGGGACCCAGACCCGGGACTTATCAGCCAGCCAGTCGGTTTACTTGGGCCACGTCCCTGAGGCTTTTCGCTGCCCCACGCGGCTTGCGGCGGCTTTTGTTAGTCTCGGGGCCGCCGACCAACGGCTCCCTTTCTTTGGGTGCGAACGATTCCCATTTGCGGCCTAGATTCTCGGAGATCAAACATCCTCTTGCACCGTCCAGACGAATAGCTACAAGAGATCTGCCCCAAGGATGGCTTTGCTGCTTGCTTTATCCCGTGCGCATTAGTCCAGATGTTCTGGCACTTTTGCCGTTCCAGCGGTCCGGTTTTTACGGCTTGCACTTCTGTACAAACGTACCCGCATTGCTAATGCAACCTTTTCGTCCCTTCATCCCGGCGCGCTCAGTAAATCCTTGAACTGAAAAGTGCACGGCGTACCCGTTAACTTTACAAACTACGTGAACTGCGTGAACTTTGCGTGAACTCGCCCGTGAGCCTCGGCTCAACTCGGCGCGGTCAGTGCGCGTGAGATGTCGCGTCAAAGTCGCGTCTGTCTCTCCTTGCCGCTACCGAAACCCTGCCCCCTCAGTGCTCGAAAGATACGATGGGAACCATGGAGGAGGTCTATACCTTCTCAAGTCGAATCCCCGGCCTCGCTCAGTCTTGAAGGTATTCATTCCCCGCAGGGATGTTCGTCGTCCGTTGCAGGGCACTGGATGTATTGGTGATTGGGCAGGGGCGGCATGACGGCCGCGGCGTCGGTGAAGGCTAGTTTGTGGCATATTAAGTACTGGCTGGGTCTAGAGAGCATAATCTCAGTGTACAGGCAGTTTTGAGCTAGGCAGGTACTCACAAGGTAGGGGACAGAAAGAGGTCGATGCCACCTGCGGCTGCCCGGCAGGCCGGCCAAACACAAGCCAAATATATTATGCAAGCGGTTTACGCCAGTTCACGAGTTAGTTCACGGAGTTCACGGGTTAGTTCACGGAGTTCACGTAGTTCACGCAGTTCACGGCGAACTGCGTGAACTTTCTTATATACGTATGTTCTCGGCGCGCTCGCTGTCCCTGACGTGGAATACTTTGTGGGACACACCCTCACCTCAGGCCGTACGCAACTGCACTCCATAGTCGCTTACTCTGTTATGACTCTTTGCCGCGCATTGGCGACTCTAGGTACAGAATTAACTTTTGTGTACATCTCCCTCATTCCGGGAACAACCCTGCATCTCGCTCTTTGATCTGGCACGCCTCCGGTAGTCTCCTCCGCTCACAACATATGCAACACCGAAGCTTCGTGGAAGATTGTACCAAGAGTTGGGTGAGGAGGAAATGAAGTGCATTTCCCCTTTAGAAAACTGACCTCAGTGCCCCATAATCGCAAAGGATTCAACCAACCCAAACTTTGAAAGTACCATGAGAAGCGACGTCTTGCCTATTGCTAATGAGTATCGCGGCTTCAAAACAAGCCGGACTGGCCCACACCTGATCCAGTTGGTCCAACCACCAAATTCCAGGTCCAACCACCAAGTTGATTCGGCCTCTCTGAAACAGAAGCTCCTCGTCCATTTTCAGTAAGAATTGATGGTCGGATTGTGTGAGTGATCTATCGGACGCTTTTGATCAAGCGAATGTGGCGTTACAGAAGCCAATCCATTCATCAGTCAACGAATTAGCAGGGAAGAGAGCCTAGTTCCCTTTCAAAAGCGTCCCGCAGTTCAGTCTGTATTCCAGTTGAATTTTGTTCGGGTATGATTTCGTATTCTGCAACCCACGTTCTTCAGAAAATTGTTCATGCGATCTAGCGAGACTTTCCCCGTCACAATGTTATTCAACCAGTATGTGATCTAGAGATCGTTAGTTCAGCACTCATGGAAGATTACATGTCAACAGGATCATACCATGTCAATACTGTCCCTAGTGTCATTCCGACTCCAAAAAAGTTTAACGTTGCAAACCGAGCTAAGTTGCTTTTTTTGAACAATGATCACCTTGGACTTTTTGGGAGGTCCTGGTAGGGGGTGCTCAATTCTTGGCTCGTCCCGCTCGTCCCATGATTAAATTATTATTATTTGATCGAAACAATCAAAATTTGAAACTCCGCCCGGCGCGGCTCTTGCTACTCGTTCTCTCGCGACATCCGGTGCCCCTGGACCAATTTAATTCATCCCGACGGTGCGCAGCGCGCTCAATATTATTCTGACAATCAATTACCAAGTACGACAGCTCAGTAATTTATATCACGAGTACCTCACTCTAGAATTGATCACGATAGCTATGCCTATTTCTCTCATACTTCGTACATTTCCTTTATTTCTACTTTATCAAATTGTCTTTTTTGTTTTTTGGATTCGTGTCTTTGTCATACGGGTCGTTTGTGGTGAAAAAGACGCGACATGTTCACGGGCTGGGCCGAGTTTTAATTTCGATTGTTTCGATCAAATTATTATTATTTATTCATGGGACGAGCGGGATGAGCCAAGAATTGAGCACCCCTGGTGATAGTGCCCAAAATGATCACGAGGATGATTCCCCTGCTGCGTTCAATTTTCGTTTTTACCAGTAAGCTTCAAGCTAACCTGCGCAGCCACCAAACACGCCTCTGCTGTTTCGAGCTATCGGGTTTGGGAATGTACGGAAGGGTCGGATTTCATCTATTCCGCTGCAGGGCCTCCTCTGTGAGAATTGAGGCACATGACTCGTAGCAGACATGGCCAAGAAGATAGCGGAAGGCCATGTGTTTGATATGAGGTGATGGGTGCCAAAATCACATACTTGGGTCATAAGGGGCCAGCCCTTATTGGCTCGATAAGAGGCGGCTTTTACCCCCTGCGAAAAAAGGAGCGAAAAGAAGCGCATGCCCTTGTACCAAAAATGGTCCAACTCAGTTCAGGTTCAGTAACAATGGAACGACTCAAGTGAACCATGCGACGTTGCTTGTAATTTCCTTTTCATCTGACACCCTGACCAGCCCGGATTCTCCAATGTCGTGGGTGAAAGTGACAAAAATGGAATAATGTAACTTTATGAAGCGTCAAAGAGATTCCCATTTGAATGTCTTGACATCTCGGCGGAAAGCCGAACTTGTCTTTCCGATTTACTATATAACGAGACTTCTTTCTTTCACCCACACAACTTCTTCGCAACTCCGTGTATGACAGACTGTCTCATGAGCTGCGTTTGACTTTGAGTCGACCATGCACGTCTACCTTCCAGCTACTACTACAGTCTTCTACGTGCTTCAAGCTTTATGGATTGCATCAGCACAGAAAGTACCCGCCTCGGTTCTTTCAGCTGCAATCGACTTGTTGGATGCAAGCCGTAACGTTTCTTCCTTGTATATGTTTTGTACCTAATTCGATTTCGCAGACATACTCGATCTGCTAGACGTCGTCGATGCTTTTGGACATGTCTCTGTTCGAAATCCGGTGAATTCGAGCCAGTTCCTGATGTACGTCAAGGCCTAGATGCTACCAAGACCTGAGCCAAAGATAGAGCAGGACTTTTGCTATTGCACCGGCCTTGGCGACATCTCAGTCCATCGTCACTTATGAAGTCGAAAATGCAACAGCTATCGGGCTAACCTTCAATTCTTCTATTACTGGTGCAGCAGTTCCTACTGGATTTGCTGAGCGGTTCATCCATTCAGAGGTTGAAAGCCCTGATTACTTGTAAAATGATTCTCTAAATATCACATAGATTTTCAAAAGATTCCCGGACGTTCTCGGGGTTGTTCATAGTCACACCCAAGAGATTTTACCGTTCGCAAACCAAGACTGTGTTAAATTAGTGTCTCAAATCCACACGGTAAGCGTCTTGAACAATTTTATTTCTCCTACTTTATTTCGTTTAGGCTCCATCGGTTGGCTCTGAAGGAGCTCCAGTTTTCGATGTGCGCAAGCTGCCTAAAAACGTCCTTCCGGATAATCAGCTTCATGATCTCGATATCCGGACCGAAGCTCTTGGAGATGCACTTGCTCGTATGTTTTCAGTCGACAGTCAGGTCAATATCTTCAGTTTTGATTCAGCAAGCCCCTGTTCTAACATTTTCACTCAGGTAGTGTTAATGAGGTACGGAAAACCTCACGCGTTAAACGTGCGTTGAACAGTACAATCAATCTAGGGGCCATGGAATGGCGGTCCGGGCCCCATCGCTCCGCGAGGCTGTCTTCAGTTCGTTCTACATTAAACAGGACGCTACCGTTCAACTTCAAGGCATTCTCCTTGGCGGCGGGAAGGCTCCTCTTGGCCTTAATAAACGGGAAGTCATGGACACGGCCACTGATGCTAAGAATCGGTGAGTTTTCCATCAGAAGTTCTATCAAAGATTGGGATTAATCGGCCACTCAGTGTGGATCGAGCGTGGCCCCCTTTGGATTCGACAAGTTGATACTGCCGAGTTGTATACCAATGATTTGAGAGAAAGTACCGACCCCGACTAGTAGGCGGGTTTGAGTTCGGGCTATGTTGATTAAATATAATGAGCGTGGATTTGGCATGGATTTAATGTGCTGCTATTTTCTTGAGTTCCGACAAAGTAGTTTGCTTTCAGATAGCTGCTCTATCGAGGCGGCAGAGACATTTCAGATAAGACTGGTCAGGCCAGGTCGCTCAAAGTTGGCAATTTGGGGGAATTTTTGATGACATTGCAGTGGAAACTGCGTGACATAGAGATATGACAGTGTACCTCGGGCGAAGTGTACGGCAAAGCCTCGGAATCTTGAAAGTCCAGCACAGGCAAGACTTTCTTCGGCGGAGCCTGCGACTTGTGCTTTCGCTTACCACTCTTGCTGATGGGCTCGGGCTCTACAGAAGGGGTTGGCACGGGATTTTCAAGAGTCGAGATGGGTGGAATGCGTTCGGCGCGTGAGATTTTCGGAAGAGCAGACTCGCGTCTCTCCAACTGGTAGCCTCGTTCTTGTTGGTTCGAGATTAGTACTGTTTAACACGTCTATGTTCTAGTTCGCCCTGGAAAATTGTTAGAATTGAATGAGACAGGCAGAAGATGTGTACGGGCTGGGTAGAATATGAGTCTGTGGTTCCAAAGAATAAATTGTGCCGGGGTAATCAGAGAGCGAGTGGCCTTTATAAGTATTGAAGGTTTTAATCTGGCTCCCAGGTGCGCGTTGCCGAGGTAGACCGTTATTGGCAGCGGCTTTCTTTGCATTACAGCGCCCCCGGGCAGCCTCTTCCCGCGGCAGCTGCCTGGTAGTGAAGGCCGCACAGGTAACTTTGGTGAAATGTCGCAATTGACGACCAAGCATCCGTGTTACCGCCTATCTATCTTATCTTTCAACCTGGGCCTAGGTTGGCTTCTTTAAGAGCCTGGTCGGCTTGAAGAAGAAGAAGAAATGGCCTGGATTGGGCAAAATGGTCAAAAAAACCTGGCTTTTGCGTCACAAAATATGGGATTTTGGCCAAAATGAGATAAAACCTGTGGCGGTCAAAATGCACGTTTATTCTGCCGCAACTTTTTTTTTCAAATTTTGACCTTTCCACATGTTTTTTTGTGCTTTTGAGGTCAGTCCTGCAACCTTTGATGATTTTTTGAGTGACAAAAAAAAGTTGCGGCAAGTCAAGTTCTGTCGCAACTTTTTTCTGGAGTGCCGCAACTTTTTCTTTTCTTGCAAAAAGTTTTCTTCAATTTAAGTGAAGATATAGAGTCCACATGCCTCGGATTCAAGTCAGCGAGGTGCAATTCCAAAAATTAAAGGCAGGATTGAGTGTCCGAGATGCCCGAAGCAAACTTCCGATTCGGCTGTTGATAACCAAGGTGTCAACCCTGCCGCCATCACATCAGCACAATGGCAATCTCTGAACCAGCCGGCATCTGTCCCGGAAATTGATTGACAAAATGAGTGCCAGTCAAATGGTGCCCATGCCGATTTGGTAAAGAGTCTTTACCAAATTGACCTACCGGATCAGGTGGGCCGCACCACCTGATCAGATCAGAAAAATAACACAACCACATTCGTCCTTTGTCCTTTCCTCCTTTCCTCCATGTGCCACTCCTGCGGAAATGTGGGGCATCTGCCCGCCAGAATCGATCCCAGGCCTATGTCCGAGTTGCATCTCACCGAGGCAGAGTATACGGAGTACAAAAGCCATAGTGCATCCGATACGTTGTACAAGGAACTCGCCGACAGCGACCGTCCGAAACTTCGTGTCATCGGATTCAACGACGATACCAAAACCGTTTTCCGTACCTGCAACCCAGATGGACACGACTACATTGAGGTTCCGTGGTCTACGATGGATAGCGTGGTATGTTCTCGGGTTGAGACTGGCAGAGAATGCCGTAAAGACTTACGATGCGCCAAAGAAATGGATCGCTCAACGCGTCGAGGATGAGATCAGAGTTGCTTTGCATCACTGGGTAATACATGAGCTTTATCTCCATATCGTCTCACCGCTCGACAGTACCTAGCCACTGCAGATGGTGTAATCTTCAAGACGTTTGGAGAACTTGTCTGTACCACTGCCGCTTTTCGCGTCAAGGGACAAGTAGGTGTGTACTCAGGAACCCGACCGATTAGCATGATTTCTAATCATAAAACAACTAGTGCTGACCCTGCTCATGCCTGCCGATCTTCCTGCATTTGCTGCTGCACACCTGAAGCAGCACAAGTGGAAGCAAACGACACCTAGCCCCTGCACATCGTCTAACGCGCTGGAGAAGTGCGTCGCTGAGTTTCACCTGATCGACGTCAAGCCGTCTACCGCATGGGATGCGTACCTCGTGCAACGACGAGCAGCAGATAAGAGCGTCGAGGACGATCTGAAAGAGTTCGAAGGGGAGGACCGCCCGGCAGTCTACGAGAAGATCGAGGAAGCCATCGACGATGTTGTCAGTAACATTGATCTTGGCGATGCGGCGCCTTCAGTACACGACTGTATCGTCCCGCTATCCGTAGATCTCGCGGACGATGGGTGGGGCAACGTACGTTCCTTCCCCCAACCGTTCCCTCAAGCTGATATAACAAATTTCGCAGGTCTCCTCTGCGGAGGTCCTCTCCCGTATCTACTCTCTCACTAATCCCGCTGCCATCGACGTATTCCTGGAATACCACTACCGCACGCGCTACTCATCCGTGGAGTTTTACTGCAACATTTACTACCGCGCCCACCCCTCCATCACGGACCCCGAACTCGTGCTCAGTACACCGCAAGGGCCGCGCAAGATGAATGGATTCCGTTCGCTTCTTGAGATGGGTCTCGCAGATATGCCGCCGGGACGGCGTTGGCGCGCCATCGAGGAGCGCACGTTTGATCTCAGCCAGGCGCAGGCGCGCACGCTCCACCGTATCTTGTTTGGTGAGGCGGCAGACTCGGACGCTGAGTCCGCGGGTCTGGGAGGGCAGATCGACGTGCGGGAGATGATAGAGCTCTTGCTTGCGAGTGTGGGGATTTCGTTTTATGTGGCGTTCGACCCGGACGATGAGGAAGACGTGGATGCTTTCACGATGGGGGAATTGCGATGGGAGGGGATCGAGGGTAGTGAGCGGTGGCTGGGCCAACACATTCGGTCCGTTGCAGGCTGTGCGCCCATGCCTCGCGACGATGAAGAATCTGACAAGGAGGAAAACGACGACGATGAGGACGATGAAGACGACGAGGATGAAGATGGATGGTCTGACGAAAGTGTTGGTCGAGGAGCTGGACCGGACTGCCGACACCAGTGATTGAGGACCTGTGGTCTGAGGTCACAATCCGCCTAGTTTATTCAATATGTTTCTTCTCTTGTTTCTCTCTTACTGTCTCAGAAATCTATTAGACATTTCCTCTTGACCCACTTGCGGCTTACAAAAACCTTTCGTCGGTGGTATTGGTCTGCCCTGCCGTGCCTGTGGATGGGGGTGCACGCGACGTACGCCGTGATATATTGTCCTGAAACGGGCACGAAGCTGTGGAAATCGTATTACGATTCAGAGAATCTCACACTCGGCCCCGCCAACAACAGCGGTCAATCCCGTCAAGTGAAAGCCAAGCCCTCACTGCTACTGCGCATGATGGGGAGCTTCCCTGGTGCTGAGAATCATGCATTGGAAGTTAGAGCTTGGATTATTCTCTTCTTGTGGAACTTGAAATAAAATCCGGAAACCAAAAGGCCAAGAATCCGAGAAAACGCGCGCGATGAACACTAGACCAGAGCCAGGGGCGTACGAAGTAGTTCAGCAGAGCGTGAGCACGCGAGGATTGAGGTCGATTCAGGCAAGCCAGGTGCGATTTTTGATGCCAGCGTACGACGGACAGCACGATGAAGGCCACGAATGTGGGAGTAATTTTAATATAGGGCTCGGTCCGGACTGTAAAGGGAAATAGAACTCGATTCAGAAGAATGCGGCGTTGGAGGGGAATGAGCAGCGCGGACGACAGGGAGAGAGAATGTGTGGGCCTAGTGAGGGATGACGCCGTAGCAGTGGAGCTCACACCATCCGCTGAGTGGGTGCCGTTGACCCGGAGTGGAGGGCTAAAGAATGGTGATAACTGCTCAGGAGCTGGGATTACGCTTATACGAGCTGGAGTTTGGGATAGAGCGAGCCATTCATGGACGACGAGGGCAAGGCTATTAAGCGCCAGCATGACAGTCTTAGAAGACGCTTCAAGAATACGTATAGGCTGTGACACTGCAGGGCATAGCGCATAGCAGAAGAGAAAAGAAGGTTGCGTACCGGAATACAAAGGAAGGTTGCGATCCGTCAATGCTTTGACACCCAGCACAAAATAGTGGAATGGTACAAGGCATCTACAATAAGTTGACAGAACTTTGTCGTGACTTCCCTGAGAAGTCTGCACATGAAAGTTCAGCTGGACCAAGATGCTAATCGAAACAAATATGTAAGTCATTTGGATAGCCTCGAAGCACCAGCCTTCACGGGAACTCCCTACGGGGCTAGAATTAATTCCGGCAGGAAGACGAAGAAATAGACGTGTTCTGGCGAACATTGCATGTTAGTAATGTTAGTACTCCCGTGGCCAGCCGACTGACAGTTCAGAAATCTAAACTCACGAAACCCAGCACTATGCACAATAATCTTGAAGTCTGGTTTCAACGACTTTCGCACTGTCTCGACAGATAACCTGGATTAAACTTGCCCGCCATGATATGAATAAACGCACTTGTCGAGGACGTGCAGATGAAGTAAATGTCCACACACCGTGACCGGGGGGTGGCCGCCACCCAATCGGCCGCAGAAATCTGCACCAACTGCAATTCAAATGTCATCGATGAACATCGTATACGGATTGAACTATCCTTCAACCCAATAGGGACCAGCAGGACACTAAGGCTGGGCCTTGACAAGAGACGGTTGCGTACCTGCTACAAAAATTTAGTCGCAGAATGAAAAGGTGAGCTAGCACCGACGAATCCCGAGAATAAAATAGCACCCGGTGCATACCTGGTATGCTCTTGAATTTAAATGTGCGTAAGGAAGGTTGAAGCAGACGAATGCTTCGAACTTTCCCAGACCGACAGAAATGGACGCGGATCTCGAATATGCCCGAGGAGTGGGTAGGCTGCAAGTTCGAGTGTCCACCAAAGAAGATTGGCAGGGATTTCAAGCCATGTTCCTTCAAGGCAGCGGTTGGTCGCGTGAGATTCGGCGGCGCGAGAACTAGAGGAGAGTTGATATGACCTGAATCCGGACGGACATCAGAACTGTGGGAATCATGAATGAGTTGTACTTGCCGTGGATGAGTAAGAAATGAAGCAAGCGGAGAAAGTGCAAAAACTCCCGGTAGGTAGAGACGAGAGCGGAAAAGAGACGCAACAAAGATAAGACTGTAAGCTCAAGGGCAGCGGGGAAGACACAAAGGTAGCAGGAGAAGACCTCCAGAGAGTTCATAGAACGTTCTTGTACCTTCCCAGCGAAATCTATTGTTGGGACAGATGAAATATGGTGTGTTTCACGCTTTTCTTGGAAATACGGTGAGGGTTGATTATCGGTGTACAATTGAGGTCGAGTAGATGCCGAGAAGATTATTGATGCAAGAGTATTTGCGCGAGAAAGCATAAACGTTGAGACCAAAACAGAATGAACATTCAGGAAAACGAGGCTTGTACGAGGCAAGTTCAACTCAGAGACACTTTGAGGAAGAGGTGACCAAGGTGCTGAAAAAGTATGCAGGTGCGGCGTCAGAAATAGTTGACTCAAATAATAGCCCAAAAGATTGACCCCGGCAAAATTGGGTCGAGAGGTTCGTCAAATTTCGACCGTGCTCCGACTCTGCCGCGCAAGACCGAAGTCTACCAGGGTCCAGTAACGACGTTTATTAGGATCCACGGTAAAACCAAGGAATCAGAGCAAGAGGAGGTGGGATTAGGAAAGCAGGAAAGGGGAGATGTCGTTAACTTTCCGGACTTGTGCAGAGAACGACCAAAGAACGAGATGATGGAGGAAGGCAAGACCGCCCGCGGAACAAACGATCCGGTTGTTTCCGGTCACCGCCACAGCGCCTTCCACCTGTGGCACGACGACGCGCCAACTCTCCGCTCGGTGCTGCAGCGACAAACTGGCTCCATGCAATGCATCTACAGCCCACAGTACTTTCCCTCAAGCGATTTGGCCGGTGTGCCTCGCACCCTCGTCGCCGATAGTGGCTGGAATTCAAAGTCGAAAGCCCAATGGTAGGACATTATTTATAACCCTGGTGCTGGCCCGAGCTGATATATATGTTTTCTCTGGTAGACTCTGCCAACTTCTCGTGTTAATCACGCCTCTGAATCCGACAGCGACGATCAGGGCATGGAGGAGATTGCGCGCTGATTGGTGAGGGCAGAACATGGACCAGACTCAGTACGTCTCCCCTTTGCGATTTCCTTTTTTTTTTTCGCACCCCCGTCGTCTCCTTGGCGCAAGACCTGCATTGCTTGCATATGCAAACTTTAGTTGCACGCTGTATGCTACGACGGGCTTCTGTGCCATACATTATGCGCGCCCATCGTCTACGGCTCGTCCTCTGGTTTGGCGCGATGGAATGTACTGGCTGTAGCGCATCTTTTGCGCTTGGTGGAACCCACCTGCGTGCGGCGCATGACGTGTGGATGAAGAGTATGTAGCTCGCAGTCCTCCCTCTCCGAGCTGTGGAAGCAACAGTCGGCTTCTGCCCTTCCTCGCTTTGCCGTCCTTTCTTTGTCCTTATTCTCAACCCACACACGCGTAGTGGTAACCTTTTTCTCTTGCTGCAGCCTCCGACAACCGTCTAACCTGCATCCGATGTGATCGCCCAAGATTGTCAGTGCATCACTCCGACGTCGACTCGTAAGATATCCGGATAGACATAGACGAATGTACGTCCCTCTTTTCCCTCCTTGTCTATTTTTTCCCCTCAGTTCCAAGTTCTGAATTCCCTCCTGATGCTTTCCTGGATGCGCGCGGACCCGATTTGTGTTCTTAACATCCTCACACGCCGTTTTGCTGCGATCGAAACGGGGAGGTGCAATACTTGTCGATTTGGCGCTCCTCCGGTGGCGTGGGCCCGAGTGTGATGGGATACGGGCTGCGCGGCAGCGCTTGTGCGCATCCCGTGCGGTGGAGCAGCAACGGATGCGTCTACGTCGCTCGTAGCGGTCGTTGGCCTTCCTACACAGAGCGGGAGCAAGTTTGGCGACGGGACGGGCGCACGCTCTCTCGCGGTATCTTATCTGGGGAGGGCGTGCATTGGTTTGGCGCTCAGAACACGCACTGCGTGCGTGGATGGGGATGGATCGCAATGCGCTTACACGACGTATCCGTCTCCCCTCGCGTTGCGGCCGGCAACGAGGAAGAGTCTGCGCTACGTGGAAAGGCCGACGCTCCGCGCTTGCTGTGATTGCTTATGGCAGAGGAAGGAGTTCCTGTGCCACTCGTATCGGCGCTGACCTGCACCTTCCATCATGTCGTCTCAAACGTTACCGAAGTGTGCGCTGGCAGATGCGGGGCGGTTCTTGCTGTTGATCCTCTCCCCATCTCTTCTTTGTGCGCCTGCCGTTTGCGCCTTTTTTGTCTCCGCGCGATTCGTCGTCTCGCTCGCTCGTCCAGCCAGAAAATTTCCTTTTTGGAATGGGAGCCCTCGTACTTTCTCTCCTCTTTTTCAATACTTGTCGCGCTTCTGGAGTGGTAAGCGCGGTGTTCCGTCGTTCCTTCCCAACCACCACGCTGTTTTCTGGTTACTCATTGATGGATGGACGCTGAACGCTGACCTCTATTTTCGTATTTACAGTGAGTGACTCGGACTGAGGTCAGTGGAAGCAGAAGTACTTCCAATGGTTTCATTGATGCTGGATGTGACTCCTTCCGCATTGACCTGATTTCTGCTGCTGCTTTTTTATACAGATTTCGGACCCGAGCCCGAATCAGCTTGCCCGATTGCGCTATGTTTTGAGCAGAAATCTACCGAGAAACACTGAATTTCAGCTGATCGCAATATTAACCTGTTCGGTAATTGAGAGTAATGACAACCTAATGAATCTCCGTATTTTCCTTGTCCGTCATCTCGATTAAATCCCATACAAGAGCTTCCACCTGCGAGTACTGCAGTCCGTTTATGCCACTCGCGATTCGTACCAACCCATCAAAAAATTGTGAGCTCGTTGCGCGGAGGGGAAACATAGAGTTGCTCCAGTTTGCCCCATGCCCAATCCGTATTGCATGGAGCGTCAACCGTCCACCGCCACGCACGACGCGCCCCCAATGAGGAATCTGCGTTGCTGGGCCTAATGCGGACACCGGCAAAACGGATAATTGGACTCCGGCGGGGCCAGTGTAGTCAAAGGCGACGAAGAAGGGTGTACCAGGATTTTTCGTCATAAATTGCAGCATAAGGATGGAAATTACAACCCGCAAACGTCGATAGTCTGCATGCAAGAGCGCGCGGATGAAGGATTTCTCGCCGTAGTGGAGGCCGATCTCAGCGTATGCTAAATGTTGATCAGAGGTTTCTTTGAGGAACCAAAGGAAAAACAAACTGAGATGAGCGGATAGAAGGAGGTGGCACTCGTCCCGGTGTCCATCTCTCCAGTCGGCGCGCTGGCATTCGCGTGAGCAATAAGCGGCGGTGTGGCAGACTGCACAACGTCGGAAAAGTTCTTTTTTGTCAACTTTGTCGCACTAACGGTCGTTTAGGTGAGTCCTTGAAGTTCTTCTCAGACCCACTGCCGCACCTCCATGTTATCGCATGCCAAAGACGATGCTCTACCAGACGCCTCCCAAGTGTCTAAAATCTTGACTCGTTCATCCACCAAGACCTTCAGAACGATCCAATGACCATATAATACCGAACGAGAGAATTCCTCGCTCCGGGATAGTGTTTCGAGCTCGGAGAAAGATTTATTCATCTCCGCGATGACGGGATAAAACACCAAACTCCGTGGCAGCACAGTGCCCAGAAGCTCGGGATATTTCCCTGCGTCCGATGCTGTGGCCATTTTTGCACTCGGAATGATGATACGTCGGAGTAGGCCGGCCTGAAGCGCCTACACCGTCCACGGATATCCCGGAGATACGTTTAGATACCGGATGAGAGAACGAAGACAAAGTTCGACCTCAACCGGCCGGTCCGGAACGCCTTCCGCGGGCGGCGGCACCCCATCTATGTCGAGTGCTGACACCAGGGAGGAGATGATTCCGTGTGACAGGAGGTACGCAACAAATTCGGGAGATATTCTGGATACGTCGCTCAGAAAACATAGGACTGGAGTGATAGAGGTGACGGCCATGTCGGATTTCGAGTTCGCGACAGCCTGGGATATATTTAGCATCAGTGTAAGCGCAAGGGCTTTATAGCTGCCTCCGCAACCATCGACCACTTCCACTAGGTTCTGGGGGTCCTTCATATCGGACAACGCAAGCAAAGGGAATGCTATAACCCCCAACGTCGCTGGTTCGTCCGCTGTATACAAGCGGTGCACCAGCGTTGCCCAGGCTGTTGCGAGCGTACGTCGGACCCCTTTTGTCGAAAACATTGCCAGACAGGTTTGAGGATGCTGGCCGAATTTCAGGAGAATTTGAGATTGCGATACATGCGTGGACACCACTTCGGAAGCGGTGGACGCAGGAACGCATTCGTGATATAATCGGAGGAATTCCATCCATTTCCAAATTCGGGGCCAGAGATCCGGTGTGGCGTCAAGGGGAAACAGCGGATTGCGTACGATGTAGCACAGGGAAGAGAATATTTTGGTGACATTTTCTATGCATCGCAGCCGAGTCGACGGGTCCGTGATATTATCCAAAACATCAAGGGAAGGAATCCAAGACGGATCCAGATTCGCATAGAAGACAGGCAATAGACCAATGGCTTCATCGTCCGTTAGACTTTGTGTCACGGTATATAATTTGGCGATATCTTTCGAGGAGCCATTCATTGCTGCCAATGCGACCGGCTTTGGGATGGTGAGCTTGTGAAGATGAGATATGTACAAGAAGTTTGATTCTTACACGGAGGGAATTGCGGAACCTTGACGTATTCCGTGCATGGAGGGCGGGGTGAATCGTGGTCATAGTAAGAGTTTGGCAACCTCGATTGTCACTGATGTTCCTGTGTGATGCGTGACCATATTGCCAATGCCTGTGCCCGCTCGCGATCAGATTTGTTCCGCGGCGTTATGTACGATTTGCTCCCTTCCTTCCACCGTGGGCTTGGGATCAATAATCAGACCTGTAAGCATTGTGGATCCTGATTTTGTCCTCACTGCTAGTGTTGCCGGGGTCTTAAGTATTACTTACTGTAGGTTCGGACCGTTCGGTTCTGACCGAAAATTTCCGAAGCCTGACCCCCAACCTGGGTCGGTTGTAATGGGTTCGAACCTGAACGAACCTTAGGCTCGTTACCAGCCTGCCTACGAGTTGCAGCAATGTACGGCAAAGTGCTCGCCACGTTTTTTTGTCATTTGTAGGCAGGCTGGTCACGAGCCTAAACGAACCTGTAATTGCTGAAAAATTCCGAACAAAATTCATGTAGGGTCCGATATGTCCCACTCACTCATAGGGAAATCTAAATATTGATATAAGCATTTCCTCTCTCGATTTCGATGCTCTTCCGGCAGCTACCCTACGTTTAACTAACGGCGGGTGGAGCGTCCGATCAAGTCGGAATATAAGTCAATTTGTAATGCTTTCCTTTCGCTTTGTAATGCGCTCTCAGAAGCTATAAATTCCTTCGCTATCCCTCATTCGATCTGGTCGATTTCCCGCTTGAATGGCTCATAGAAACACCCCAGTTCCAGGAGTTCACGAATATTATCCTCTCAATGAACCCGCAATTGGAACTCACTTGGTTGGTTGCACGTTTGCCTCACTTTCTAGTCCCCTTATCGGGAATCTTCAATGTTCTCTAGAGCGGGCCGAAACCGCACTTGTTCCAGCCTCTGCACATCAAGGGCGTAACTTTCAAAAATAGAATATTCGTGGTATGTTTGAAATCCATGGATTGAACAAACTTGTGGCTCATCCTGCCGCACAGGCTCCCATGTGTCAATACAGGTGAATAAACCCCTGCGTCTCTTCAAATCGAATTTAATCTGATGGGTTCCGAAGTTCGTCTGACGGTCATGTCACCGACTGGCATCTCGTCCATATCGGGGTAAGTGCTCCTTTGTTTCCAACATCGTTATTCTGTTATTCAACAATTTTTCAGACACTGGCTGCTCGCGGAGTTGGAGCCATATGCATGGAAGCCACCAGCGTCGTACCCGAGGGACGCATCTCTCCCGAAGACGCAGTAGGACCTGGACCTACAGTAAACTTTATTCGCATATTCATCGCAAAATACAGGGCCTGTGGAAAGATAGCCACATTGCGCCGTTCAAGAGAGTCGTCGATTTTTCTCATGCTCAAGGCACCAAAATTGGTATCCAGCTTGCCCATGCAGGCCGCAAGGCGTCCACTTATGCTCCGTGGGTCAGACCCAAAGCAGCCGATGCCGGTGCGTCCTGGGTTGCCCAAGAAGACGAAGGAGGCTGGCCCACCAATGGTTTGTGACTTTGCTTGCAAGAATATCGAATCTCATGCCCCGCAGTGTATGGGCCGAGCGCCACGCCTTACGCAGAGTCCTTTCCTCATCCAAAGGTCATGACAGAAGAGGACATGAAGCATGTTGAGGACGCATTCGCCGCCGCTGCTGAACGCTGCAAGGCAATCGGATGTGAATGTCCCGCAGTCTGCTATAGCCTTCATCCCTAACAATCCGGCACAGTTGACTTCATTGAGATTCACGCAGCTCACGGCTACTTAATTCATGAGTTCGTTTCCCCGCTATCGAACACACGTACGGATCAGTACGGTGGCCCTCTTGAGAATCGCTTGCGGTTCCCGACCCAAATTCTTCAGCGGGTCCGTGAAGTGTGGGCCGACAAACCTCTCTTCGTCCGCATCAGCGCTACGGATTGGGCAGAAGGTCCTGAGAAGTCTGAAGACGGTGCTTGGTTGCAATGGGGAGTAGAGCAGTGCAATATCTGGCTCGCCAAGATGCTGAGCCTGGGTGTCGTCGACCTCCTCGACTGCAGCTCCGGCGGAAACTGGCAAAAACAAACCGTCAAGTTCTTCTCCGACGCTCACGGGTTCCAGGTGAGATCTTACTTATATCTCTGCATTCCATATGAGATTGAACCGTTGCGATGGCCAGGTTCCGTTGTCAGAAGCGATCAAGCAGGCGAACCCTTCACTCGTTGTTGGTGCCGTCGGCACAATCACCGATCCAGAACTCGCCGAATCGTATCTTAAGGCGGGAAAAGCAGACGTCATCTTCCTGGCTAGAGAACTGTTGCGAAACCCCCATTGGGCGCTGTCGGCTGCGAAGACACTTGGATGCAAGGTCAAACCTGCCAATCAATATGAGTGGGGACTGTGGTAGAATTTCACACATTTAGATTAGCGATGTATCCCGCTAGTATCTGTCTGTCCAGTCAGACCCCATTAGAGAGATATTACTTGCCTGCTATATCCATGAACGTCCATGAGCATGTTGGTCGCGATCCGGCGTTCGAAGGTAATTGTAGTTGGGTTTTCTATTTACCGGCTCGGCCCGACCAGCTCCCACGGTTCATTCTAATATACTAATATCATCGAATCTTTCGGAAGATAACGAAATATGGAGCATTAACTATGTAGATTAATGCACAGAACGTACAGCTATACCGTGCCGCCTTCCAATAATCTCTGTCTGTTCCACTGTACTGGGCCTTGCAAGCGAGCTCGACGGTTGTGCTATGACATTCAGCACGTTTTCTCTGTACCTATGGCTCTGGCTCGATTCCGGCGCACACTCTTTTCGATTTCCAGTGTGGAATTCAAATGGGTGAAACACCGAAAGGTTTTCGTGTTCTATCGGCTCGAACGTCCACTGCGTACTTTATGGTCCACTACGGATGCCAATTACTCACGCCGGTTCCAAGCTTGTTTTTGAAAGATCGAAGCTTCGCTCACGAGCGAAGGAACGTGTGGCGTCCAATAAAATCATCTAATGGAGCTCAGTACCCAGAATCGCGGCCGCCAGGGTGAGAATTCACCTCAGAGAAGGTATGCTATGAGGCAGGTTCAGGAACTATAGCGAGAGACGCCGAATTATCTTTCAATATTCTTTCTTATGGGTGTATGCGAACCAACGTCTCGCCATCGGGAGCATTTGCTCCGGACGATCGCATGGGAAAGAGGAACGCTTGCTTCTGCCCTCCCCTCACAACAAGCGCAGCGTGAAGTTCCATACTACCTTGACTCTTGCACATCCGCACGACTTCGAGCGTGTCTTCTTGCTCGGTCAGCGGGACGATGGCGATCGGGACCCTACGCTCGGTGTAGTCAAATAACGTGTAAAATTTTGTCCCTGGATTTCCGTGTTCGAATTCGACCTGCTTTTCCAGTGTCTCACGATGAGTTTCGGAGTCGTTATGAACAAGTGCGCGAAGGAATTAGTCACTCTCTGCTGTACAAAGGTCAAGTCAAGCTGTATTCAGCGCATGCAACTGACAAGCTTACCGAGTCTATGTTTTTGGCATTCCTCTCTATGTCCCCCTTTTTTTCCAATCGCGCTTTTGACAATCGCGGGAGCAATAGGACGTATATTTACATTCAGCGCATCATTTTTTTTTTTTTTTTTTTTTTTTTTTTTTTTTGAATCCATGTTATTTGCCCCTCGCCGCGTACGGCACGTTAGGCATTCTTCTACACATCGTCGTACTGTGTTCTACTATCGTAATAGTTAAAGTGTCTGTTCTATATACGAGTCCTCGAAATCATGCCCTAGAACCCATATTGGGCTTTTCGGGCGAGCGCAGCGCATCATTTGAACTCCGACTTCTGTACTTTGCTGCACTGAATATAGATCACTACTTGAGAAAGCAACATCTTTTGCACAAAAAGAACGAACCCCCGTGTTTTCACATGCCAAGGAAGATGGCGACGCATCGGAATCAAATATCTGCTTCATTTTTTGCCGCTCTGCCGCCGATTCAGTGAACGTTCTCCACGCGTCGAATACCGGACTCTGCATTATTACAGGGTCATATTGGTCGAGTATCTCGTCCAGCGCCGGGGACATTCCCTCGATCTCGGAGAGAACGGAGTAGACCATATTGGATGGAAGAAAATTGAGCAAATAGCACACATGTTTCGTCGCGTTGGATATGAGCGGGTGACCAACGAGAAACGCAATGAGATCGATCAGACCTGCCCGAAACGCTTCCACAACCTGTTGAGGGTCGGGTTCGGCGACGACGAACCTCTCGAGCATTGCCAAGCAGGGACTGAGGAACTCTTGCGGTACAATGACTCTGAGGTCAAGGACACGCAGGAGGCGTACAAGAGTCGTGAGAATGCCGTGTGCGAGGAGAGGTACTCCGATATCTTCCTGGGATGTGGCGACAGATATACTCTCAATGAAGCCAAGGAGATTAAAGAAGCATCCGGTGGCGCGAATCTTCTCGACGTCAATGCTACGAGCCATGGGAATATGTGAGATGCTTGACTATGAGGTCAGCTAGATGGCGTAAGGTTCCGCCCGCGCCATCGGTGAGCTCTGCAAGACAATTTGGTTCTTTGGGATTGAGAAAGGAACCCATGATGCAGGTGAGATTGTTCAATATCCAGCAGAAAATCGGAGGATCTGAGTCAAGTATGTTCTCCTAAGCACGGACGAAAAGATGCCGGACGTCAGATGTGGCACTAACGACTTCAGCCGTAGACGGATCGCGGAGCATGGCCATTATTAGGTTCAGATAGGCACCATACCTGATCCATGTCGGCATTGAACCTGGGAACTGCTCAGCATGGATTTCAGTCAAGTGAATCCACGGCCACACGCGCGCCCATAAAGCCGGGTACGCGTCCACTACAACAGCCTTTTTGCCCAGCAGTTTGGCAAGCGCATCCAGCGCAAGGAAGGCGCACTGCACCGAGTTATCATAATCCACGGTTTCGACAATATCCTCCAGTTCATCGGCTGTTGGAATTGCAGCAGGATCAAGATTTGCATAGAGGACTGGAAGCAAGTGTCGCAATTGTGCAACGGGCATGCTCGGGATCATCTTCACCAATCATACAAGATCCTGCGGGGACCCCTGTTCTGCGGTATACGCCATTTTCTTGTGGGTGTTGGTCTAGCTCAATCATGCTTGCACATCGCTTTCCTTCAATGGAGCCGGGAGAGAGGAAATGTATTCGTGCCAGAGTGAGTGATGCATTTCTTCAACGCTGAAGGAAGGTCCGTCAGCCATGGTCGGTAGGAGAATATGAATGGAGAGAAAAGTATTCAGGAAGGAGTAAGAACGGTCCGCTGGCTTTGAGGGTCCAGCTCGCAGGACAGAAGATCGAAAAAACGTGGCACGTTGCGACACGGACCCGAGTCACCCAATGAGTGATCGATGAACCTCTGCTTCCATTACGTCTCTACCTGCTTCGTGCACAGTCCTTAAATTGAACTCCATTTCCGCATATGTTTCAAGAGTACATGAGCCATCCCAGCCCGGCAAAACATTGCAGTACATATCAGGCGTTCGAGTTTCAATTATCGTGGACGGCTTCTCAATGTCTTGTAGCAGAAATTGCCCCGAACGATGTGATTCAACTGTTAGGTGAAGTATATTCAGTGAAATTCAGAATTGACCGGTCCTTGTACAAACCGAGCCGGAACGCAAGATCATACCTCCAACCTCCCTCGCCAGACGATGGTCCCGCCGGCGACTTTTTGGCCACATCCACCCAAAGCGACCACTCGCTCACGAGGCACACGTATATTGATTTTGTTCAAGCCACAAGGCAGCGCTAGCCCCACACGCAGTGACAGACGCGAAGTTGCGCGATAGCCAGCCCTTGACGAAAAACACGATAGATCCATTTACCTGCAAGGCCGTTGGGAGACCGGAATCGAGAATTACAATCGAGGTTTTGAGGAAATTAAGATCGGGAATGTCCAAGATCTCGGGAGAAATCCAAGCTCAGCATGTGTGTAAAGGGAAGTAGAATTGACACGATGTTGGCCAGACACGATGACATCGGATAGTACGACTATGAGGGAATTAGGAATATTGCTAAGAATCGAACAGGAGGACAAGAATCTGGGACTGATAATGGCATATATTCTGAGATGTCTCGTAATCCAGACAGGTCGAGAAAAGTAAACCTTGGTGATTGGAGGACCGGATCAAGGGGATATATTGCTTACCTCAAAAACCAGGGCTGAAGGAAGACGCCGCCGTGCAGACTGGATGAGGGGATTTGGAGATGGTGGAAAGCAGAAGGGTGCGGAACAAGCGGACCGGGCTGCTCCGAGCACCGCCACACCACCTTTTCTCTTCCACGCACGCCCATGACATTTCCAAGTCGTTCTCCAAACTTCGGTCAAGCTTCAAGAGTTTTGCTAGCTTAGTCTGTCATAATGCCGCTCTGGACTCCCGCTCTTCGCTTTGAATATTGAATTCACCTCATCTCGGTGCATATGGAAACTGGCTATAACGGGTGTGTCTCGTTTCGCTCCGTATTTTTGGCTGTTCCTTTTCGCTCAGGCACCGGCACGTTTTGCTTTCTGCGCCCCGTTTCTACACGCCTAGGTGGCCGATATTTTTTTTTTCGCGCTGGCATCTCTTCGCTTTTGCAGCTTCACTCTCCACCTCCGGCGCTTTTCGGACGCCCTGCAGCACGGCGAGGGACTAGTATGAGTACCGCGCACGCGTGCGAGCTGCATGGCTAACTGCACCTCAGTCTCTTCTATCTCTCGCGTCTCAAACCTCTGCTTCTCCATTCTCCGTTCGGCGCTCATTGTCCACTTCCTTTGTTGTGGGGTGCTCCGGGAGCCGTGGCAGCATGACCACCTGCGCCACTGTGCCCTATTCCGCTGTCCTTGACGACCAGCGGACCCTAATCGTGTCAAGACCACCATACACCGTGGTGGCGTTGTTCTGCTCGATGCGCGATCCTCGAATCTATCGTCGAACTTGTCCTCCTTGCCAGTGCGAGTGCGCCCATTGTGCCGCCCGTATGCAGTCGGGCTCCCGTTTCCACCCGAGCCGTCTACCGCTTGCGGACAATAATGTGCCCGCCGAGCACGGGCAATGCTGCCGAATTCGTACTTGCTCCCCTTCCCTTCTTTGCTCTTCCATGTCGTTCTCTTCTCGTTCCACTAATGCACCACCCTCAGCCTTCGCTATCCATTATCTACTCCACCGACCCGGACGTCCAATTCCTCAATGGCAGCCCTCTCCCCGTCCTCTTCGACTGAACACAGATACGCCCTCCTACCTCTTCCTTGCCCTCCACCCCGATGCGCATATTCTCTTCCTCTTCGAACGGTAACCCAAAAGCTTTGGTACTCGTGCTGGGCGGCGTTCGCATTTGCAGCAGTCGCGCGGGGGGCTTGTCGGCTACATGCGCGTCGTGTGTCGCTTGCAGTTGGAAGAGAGGGAGTCCAGGGAGAATTTGGGGAGAATGGAGGGCAAAGATGAATCGATTAGATGGGGCTTCCCACGATCGAGGGGGACACGCCTCCCCTGCTGTGGGTGACGATGGGGAGGGGACGCAAGCGGTGCGTGAGTCGATCCATTTTACTATTGCATCCGCTCTTCTCGCTAATGCTGTGATGGACGCGAAGTTCCCTGTCCAGGAGCCGGCGGATCGATCGCCATCGTGTCATCTCGCCGTACCCGCTGGACGAGATTTTTTTGGACATGTGCGGGTCGATGGAGATCTCAAGACTCCCGCGCGCGCGCGCAGATGTGAGCTCGGGATGGATACGATCGCGGCGGGGTACCCAGCTCATTGCGATCTTTCTCATCTTACGCGCACGGTGGGGGACTGAGGTGCACTTGCTCGCCATTTCACAGCGTGCGGAGGGCGCCTCCTGTAATCTGCGGTCGTGGCAGACTGTCGGACCCGAGAACTTGTTTCGTCCTCCTTTGTTTCAATGCGAACCGGAGTTTCAGGTGCTCACAAAAACAACGGCTTGTCCCAATCCACAGACAACTTATGTACCCTGTGTTCCTGGACTGCATTGCCGGCCGTTATCCGTCTCGTGGAGAATGTCCTCCCATTTTTGTAGTGCTCCGGCGGTGCGTCGCAGCTCGCTGAGTTGACGCTGAAGACTTATGAGGTACATTTCCGCTGCGCCAAAGATTAGCGATCTCTTGGAGCAGACATCCAGGCTCACAGTGTGATCTCTATCGACACTACCAGCCTGCCGAGCTCGTTCCGGCGCTCGCACATCTCCTGAACAGCTTTTCCCGACCCTCCACTCGCCCTCGTAGGCTGGCTTTGGCAATACGCTTAGCTGCGATGTATCGCGCTCTACTGTGGGCAGCGTCTCATGAAGGGTGCAAGGGCGCGTATCTGCGTGGTGAGAAGCCTAGAAGTGTTTTTTTTTTTTTTTGAACGGGAAGCAGCAGAAATTTGCGGCTGCAGGTGAAGGAGGTCTTGAATGTTGTACGATGCTGCGTATGTAAGTCTTGCGTTCTTTGATCTTGAGTGGTGGGCGGTCTAACAGAACTCACAGGGTGAACGAAAGAATTCTGGTGCTATAAATTCATTTCGGTATGTGATCTAACTTCTTTTGCTCTCGCCGTTGAGGGCTAACAACCCTCCAGACAGTTCCCCACAACACTCTTAGTTCCATTATTGGTTGCTGTCGTTCCCGACAAAAATGATGAGATTCAAGTGAAGCACCGCCTCAAAACGGTTCGCGGAGCTCTGGCCGCGGGATTGAAAAATCAGTACTAGCCTCTCTCCTCCCGACGCAGCAGGTTGAACCAGGAACCACAGAATTGAGATAGCAAAGATGGATAATGAGAGACCATAGCGGGCTTCTTACTTGAGAGTTTGGAACTTGAAATGTTAGCCACACATAGGGAAAACATCTTGAAAACATAGCCACTTGAGAGCCGTGCGCGCGCGAGACGAAAAGCGCGACAGCGGGAACTATTCCGAATAGGAGGATGGTGGTATGAGGAAGAGAGGCACCATCAAAATCAACCGTGGAGACGAAACACATAGTGTCGATCCGCACCAGATGCCAAGTGATGGTGCGGGACTCCCTTTTGCAGCACCGCGTGAGTTACTTACGTACGGACGTTTGCCGGTGCGTAGTTTGAGTTTTTTTGCATCTACTAGGGGCTACTAGGGGTGTACCTTAAGTTTCATCTATGTGTCATGCAAATGATATTCATGCGCCTTAACTTTCACTCAGGTAAACGAAATCGGTGAAGGACGAATGAACATAGTAAGTTTTATAACATGTACAGGGTTTCGTTAAGACTACATGTAATCATTAATGGGCTATGGGTTGAGAAAGTGGCGAGGAAAAAATAGACTGCTTATGGGCCGTCCGGCTGGTATGGCAGCCATGCCAACCGTACTCATCACATGCAGCCAGATGAGATGTGCAGCTTGTCGCCATGGAAAAATTCGGTATGACGAAATATCATCCTGGGCGTTGGTCCGATGTGAATTCCATACCTACCTACCATTAAAAGAAAGCCGCCGATGTAGGATCTAGACGGCGCGCAGAGCGCGCGCCAAAGATATCGGCATCAAATGGCCGTTGCGCAGTTCAACTCCGAGCCGCTACCATCTCAAGCTGTTGATTTCGGAGTATAAAGCTAGAACTCGGGTTTTCCTCAATCAATCCTCCTTCCTTCCTTTCTTCCCCAAGTTAGATTCGTTCTTTCTTTACCTCCTCTCGTTCAATATGGTCTTCTCCAAGGTCTTTGCGCCTCTCTTTGCGATTGTGCTTGCCACCTTGGTGAACGCATCTCCTGCTGCATTCCCGGAGGCGAACGCGTCGTCTGAAATTGCGGTACTCAATAATCTCAGCCGCTTATTTTCTAATCCTGACGCATTGCAGAAACGCGACGGATGCACGCAGACGTATACTGTCGTAAGTGGAGACATATGCTCGGCCATCGAGTCGAGGACCGGCGTCTCCGACGCTCAGCTGCACGCGCTGAATCCGGCGATTAACGCTGGTTGCACAAGTACATTCTTCCACCTTTCCCTGTTGATTTTTGCTGAGTGTTTTCTGTAGATCTTCAAATCGGCCAAGTCCTCTGCATCAGTGGCGGTGGAGGCAGTGGGAGCGGAAACACCTTCACCGCAATCGGTATGAATTCATGATATTCGAAGTTTCGAGGCATAGAATAAATGCGATTTATGCAGCCAGCTATTATTTCCCCGACGGTGGTTTCGGCGCTTGCGGATCTGTCCTCCAGAACTCGGACTTCATCGTCGCGCTTGGAACGGACCACTGGGACGGCGGCTCGCACTGCGGAAAAACCATGACAGTCCAACGTAGGTTATTCAGTTCAATCGTACATAACGGGGGAAATTATTTCGCTTTACAGGCAATGGTGGAAGCATCTCGGTTACTGTCGCGGACTTGTGCCCCGGCTGCGTCGGACTGCACGGTGCTAACTCGATCGACTTGTCCCAGGGTGCTATGGCTGCACTCGATTCAAACTATATCAACGACGGCATAACCACTGTTCAGTGGACACTTTGAGGCCACTGTCGGCGCGAAATTTGGCCACCATCGGTATACTTGGCTTTCACTATCTTTAGTTCACTTCCATCCTTGGGGCTATTTGGTTATTAGTTCTTGTAATTTGTCGTGTTGAATATAGAACTAAGCTCTTTGGCTCCTTATTTCCGCCCACCGTAATCATAGTCAGGTGTGGACCAACCCCGCGTATGCATACTAACGGAAGAGCGGGACAGGATGGGTCAATAACAATAAAACATGGATATACTCACTTCGACGTTGCAGATTAAGGAAAAACATACTAAGCCTTGCGTGAGCTATAAAACATGGTTGAGTCTGTTTCGAATATGAAATAGTACTGTACTCGGGTCACTATTTCATAAATAATGTCAACATATTGTCGTGTGAGAGCCCAGTAATGAACGTTAAAGATGAGTTCGTTTTGAGGACAGAAGTGATTGCGACTGAGTGGAGGGATGAAAGAAGAGAAAGTTTCATAAAGTCCGAATGGCTCAAGCCCCCGAGTCGAACGGGCGATTCCGCTTGCAGCAAATGAATTTCAAATTGCGCACGAGTGCGAAACAAAAAGGTGAACCAAAGGCAGTGCGAGAGCTTCGCTCGCCCAGTAATATAAAGTTATTTAAGAGAAGGATTTAGAAAAAGCAATTACTTGCCGTCGCAATACAACCAAGATCTGAAATGCCCAGGCTCGATTCGAACGAGCAATCCTCGCGTGAGGGATACGCGTTGGAAGACATCACAGGCTACATATTCAATGAACAAGTTTGCGGCGCTGTCCCGCTCTTCCGCTCGTACAACAGTGCCCTTGGCGATCACTTTTTCACAAATGCTTTGTCCCACTACTAGTCAACATTGACACGTGCTAATTTCGTTCACATTCCGCAGCCTCGAAAAATGAACACGCCGCCTTCTTGCAGGATGGCTGCGTGGATCAGGGAATTGTACGTATGTCCCGCTTGCTGGGGTCACGAGCAATCAAGATGTTTGTTCATAAAATGGGCGGACGTCGGATGTTTCGCGTATGAAGACTGAAGAGCGCGCCTCCTGCCGATGCCTGTATTGATATTTTGAGGGAATATCTTGCTTCTGAATCATCTCAGAGTTCGATATACACTCCGTGTATTGTTGTGTGTCAAAATTTCTATGACTTCCGACAGAGGGCACGCGCACAGCCTCAAATCCGGAGATCACTTATGTCCTGAATTCAATGGCCTGCATCTCATCATTTAGAAGTCGACAAAGGTCCACCCGACCAGAGTACCCAGTTGAACAAATTTCGTTCGGTCTGCCAGCTTGATGTCTGGAACTTTTCAAGCTCCGAGTGGTTTTTCTTGGCGCCGGTTGGTGCTAACAAGTGCTAACCAAGAAAGCAGGGAACGAAGATGTCCAACTCTCATTTGCGCTGCCAGCCTGTTGTCTGGAACTTGTCAAGCTCTACATAACTAATACAGTTTTTATTGCTGCCCGTGGTGCTAACTAAGAAGGAAGGAATGCAAAGCCATTCTCGAATCCGGGTCTTCTAGTTTGAATAAAACCTTCTGTGTACCATCGAACCTCAAGAAACAACCATCCACCATTCCTTACGAATGCAGTTACCATTTCTTTCTCTATTCACGACAATTTCCCTGCTGTTCGGTACAGCTCCCACGCTGAATGTTGCTCCAAAGACGGTCGTACTTCAGGGCTCCAAGCTTTTAAAGGCAAGGACGAAGCTGGTGAACAACGAGGCTGGCGCCGAACTCCAGGCCGCATTCAGTGGGTGACAAATCTACGTGAATATTACCAAACTGATTGTCCTATAGAACGTTTGGAAAGGGAGGCAAATCACCTCCTCGACAAGGGCCCTTGGTCCGTGACCGATAAGAAAGTTATTGGCCCGGGGGCAGAGATCCACGATTACAACAGCATGGCCAAGTATTATTGGCCTTCCAACACCAAAGACGGATGTCCATACGTCGTTAAGGACGGTGATGCCAATCCCGAGGTCGGCGCAAAAATATTCGTCTGTGTATAGGCTTACTGAAATTAATCGATTTATTCAGCATTTAAAATACACCGACCATGCCGAGCGTGGGTACATGTTCAACTCGTCCTACACACTCTCGCTCGCATGGTACTATACCGGAGACGAGAAATACTCGCGCAAGGCCGCTGACGTCCTCAGAAATTGGTTCATCCTCAAGGATAAGCGCATGAACCCGAGTATCAAACACGCTGGATTCATACCATGTCAAAATACTGGAACTTCTGGCGGGATCATTGATTGGTCGGAAGGTTACACCATGGTACTTGACGCCGTAGCCATCCTCGAGTCCACCAAAGCCCCCGGTTGGACGGACCACGATGTTACCGAGTTCAAGAAGTGGAATACAGACTTCCTCCACTGGCTGGACACTAGCGAGTTCGGGAAGAAGGAGAGCGCGGCGACGAACAATCATGGGATATGGGCGCTTCAGCTGAGGGCTGGAATTGCGTTGTTCCTGGGTAAACATGGCCAGGCAAAGAGTATTGCGGAGGAAGCGAAACAGCGAGTGAACGCGCACATCACCGCGGGTGGAGAACAGCCGCCGGAGATAGAGCGTACGAGGTCCTTCCATTATTCTGCTTTTGCGCTCGGTGCATACACCAGACTGGCTATGATTGCCAGGCACCCCAGTGTCAAGGTAGATTTATAGCGCTATGAGGGCCCCAAAGGAAAGAGCATTCAGAAGGCAGTCGAATATCTCATCCCGGCTGCGACGGGAGAGAAGAAGTGGGACCACCCGGAACTGGATTTCCTGGCCTGGGAAGCGAATGGTGTTATCCATTGGGCCGCTTCTGTTGGAAACGCGAAGGCGAAGAAGGCGGTGAGCCATGTTCCTGCACCCCCCTGGGGAGATCTTTGGCATGTGCGTCCTGCGCCAGACCTTATCTAGTGACTTGTGATATTTTTTAGTATTTGCGACGTCTTTCAGCACAAGCTTTGGCCTATCTGCACTCACCGTTAAATTTCGGATATCCAAATCGCTTCCTATTCTTGCAATACCTTCTCGTCCCCGTCGGTCTACTCTCCTAGTGATTACATCCTCCATATCTACATTCCCGCGGTGGTATGAGGGGGAGCGTGTAACATTGCAGCTAATGTCAGCTATATATTGCGTTAGTACATAATGTCGTTGTCGTCCACACCCAGTTCATTATTGCTGATTGCCCTGAAATATATGTTTAGTTCCCGTATACCTCCACACGATCCGGAAAAACACACTTGACGATGTAAGTCAGGTTGGCTGACCCAGTTTGCTCGCATGCCAGATGGCGGTCGAGCTCGGAGGGAATGGAACCGTCGTCATCCCACAGTGTTTGTCCCTCCTCAGCCCGTACCAGTCATCCCGCGAAAGAGATACGCTGCCGCCAAGAAGGACGAGAAGCTGGAAATGGACACAACAGCGCCTTTCCCCTTTCTGCGTCGTCCTCACGCGGTGCAGCTGCGACATGCGAGCTGCACCGGCTCGCAACGACCGTGGGGGCACGAGATGTACCACCAAGGAAGTGGACGCACGCAGACCGCGCCTCTCCCCGCCCTGCGTCATTCTCGCCCCTACGGGAAAACATCGCGCATCGTGCGCTGTGCACGAACCCACCTCTCATCCTCCAGTGAGCACCGTAGCCCTCCCAGCTTTCCCGACCCGACGCACTGGCGGTAGAAGGGCCGAGTGACGAGTCTTCGTCTGGCTCGCTATCACGGTTGAGGAGACGATAGTAGATGGGAGCGCCACGCTGGGGATGGGCGGCGCCGGGGACGAGAAGAGGTGGAGGTTGACGTATACGCGAAGTCTCACTGTGGCGCAGGCGGAAAGAAAGGCCCTTTGGTGGCACCGCCGCGCGGGAGCACAATGCGGACGACTGCGGACATTAGAGTCCGTCCGATTGAGGGTAAGCGAGTCGTGCGAGACCTTCGGCCAATGGAGCGCACTCGTGCATCGACGACTGGCTCCTCTTGCAGGGAGGCAAATAACGAGTGTCTTGCGGAGGAGCGCTGATCCGGACACGAGCCCTTCCCGTCTCTCACGCGCACGCATCGGTGGGGGAGCTCACACCCTGGCTACAGAAGTGGAGTCGAAGCCCGCTCGCGTGCCACTCGAGCTCGGGGCATTGTCTTGACTCGCGGGAGAATGTTTGGACGTCGGCGCAGACATTGTGCACTGCCGACGAAGTATCGCCCGTGAATCGAGCTTGTGAGGGTGGGCGGAGTGGCGAGAGTATCAGTAAATGGCAGGGAGGATGGTCGACACGGCGAGCGAGCGGGAGGGCAAAAGCTTTGGGGCGGGCGGCGAGCGAGGGTGTCACGGAGGGGGGCTCACGATGATCGGAAGGCGGGTGCCGAGGAGCGGGAGGCAAAGCGACACCGATGATGACGATGGCGGAGGAGGGCGAGTGGCGTTGGCGTCGAGGATGCATCGAACAAATCCGTGTCATTTGAAGGGTCGGAACAAGATGCGCGCGTAGCGAATGGAAAAGAGAGCCGCACCATCTCCAGTACCCAGATGTGCGAGTCAGCAGATCGATGGCGAGGCAGACCCGCAAAGCGCGCAGCCAGCAGAGGAAGGGCCGAAGATGCATCGATACGAGGTGGAGTGGTCTGGGTAAACGTTAGCACTTGTACAAGTCCGGCCATTTGAAGAAGAGAGCCGGAATGAAGCGACACGAGAAAGAGCGCAAGGGTAGCTCGAGATATATGTTCACACCATCTCCGGGATCCCGACATACGGTACGAGCGCGTTATGTAGTGAGTGAGGTGTTCATGGCGAGGTAAGCCTGTAAAGCGTGAGCGCAGCACTGAAGATATAAAAAAGGTGCGCAGAAGGGATGTCGAGACGGTGAGGAAGGGTAGTCGAGAATGCACCTTTTAAGAACCAATTAACAATGGACAAAGGAACACCGGTGCCCATGGGTCGGTGTCGGACGATCGTCAGATCTCAGACTGCTTAAAAAACGCTTATTACACCGTTAGTTTCAAAGTCGAAGAACGCGACAGACTAACTACCTTCACTAGTACCTTACTCTCATACCAAACCGTGCCTATTGCAGCCTGAGGGCGTTGAGAAAGCGAGAAGCGCGAAAGGTGGTCCAAAATTTGGTGAGTTTCAGCGTAAGGAACATCGGGAGCGGTTGCACGAGTTAGTCTAGTCGGCGAAGGTTGGGCGAAGGAGGAAAGAGGAAATCGGAGATTTGATCCGTCAGATTCCGTCTACACAGCCACCCTGCTCTCTTCTTCCCGCCACAACAACGAACGCGTCGTGCCAACTTACTCACGAGTCTGGATCCAACCGGCCTGGCCTCACACACTGTAGCCCTCCCACAGTCTCTATAGAGTCTCTCCAGCCGTCTCCTCGTGGTTTGGTCGTGCTGGGCTTTTTTCAGACCACTTCTACAATGTGGCTTTTGTGCGCGTATGTCATGACCCGGAGCAATAAACTTCCCTCTCGTACTCTTCCTACCCTCGATCTGGCGCCTGCCTTTCATAGGTATACCAATTTTTCTACTGGGGCCCTCGGTGCCACCACCACTCCGTTGCATGAATCCAAAAAAGGCCGAAGGATTGGTAAACGCGGATCGGTCATTCAATATCCACCAGAGTCATCAGTCCGGGCTGTAATTTCATAAACGAATTCGTGATGGGTGACACGATACTTCCAAGTTTCCATTGCGCTGTGCAGCCCTCATTCAGTTTGCTCCACCCGGTGAACTTTCTTCACGTTTTCTATGCAACTCCATCGTTTCCAGGGGCCCGGGGGCTGGTTAAAATAAGATATCATTGCTTGTTTTTCTGCGTATTCGGTGTCGAGAACCCGGTGAGAAGCACTGCTCCACTGCTCTGCAAGTCATTTTTGCTCTCCGTGGCTTTCTCCGACGCCAATTTGGCATAGTTACAAGACACGGATCAGTTTGGAAAGATGCCAGGAGTGTACGCATATCGCGCTCTACCTCTGACCTTCACCTCGTTTCCACCTCATTTCCGCTACTTCATTCCGAGATCATCCCCTATCATCGAAGCTGCTGTCTTCGCACCGGTCCTCGCTGTGTACTGTGTGGTGCCCTACTAAAGTCTTGCCAGCAACCGTGATTACAACCTAGCAGCGACTTTACTTGATTCACAGCCCTGACGCTCTCCGACGCGCGGAATGGTGTCTTTAACAGCCTTGCGCACGAATATGGGATGGCTACTGTGGTCGAGCGTCCAGAATGCTGTATACCTTTATTTTGGCCGCCACCATCTGTCTATGAAGCCGTGCGCCACATGTTCCATGCATCAAATACGCTCTGCACACAGAAATCCCTCTCCTCCTGCCATCATCGACACAAACTCCACCATGGATACCACCATGGCACTCATTCCCCGCGATACGATACCGTCGCACTCAGAGCCGAGGGCGCCCTCATTCACGGATCAATATCCAATCCTGCCACAGGACGGCAGTTGTATTCCAGCATGGGTCATACTCTCGAGGCGCGGGCTAACCGCGCAGCCCATCGCTGGGGATTGGGTCCTGCAGCAATCACCGATGACATCGAGCGGTTTTTTGGCACGTGGAAGCAGCGTGAAAGGCGCTTGGAGGAGTTTCGGGCGAGGAACTACCCCCCGGAAGTGAGAAAGAGTTTCTCCAAGTTGATGGCATATGCTCTGCCGTGAGCTTCGTGCGTTTTCCTCTGACTCCACGTTTATGCCACTTGCACAGACGTGAACATTACAATCGTGACATGCTATCCCAGCACTCGGGACCTTTTCCTGCAGTCGAAAACCCTCAGACGCGCACCGGGATCCTCGACCGTGTTCAGCATATCGGCAATATGGGCTCGTGTTGATGTTTCAGATGCAGCGTGGACTTTCTACTGCAATTTCGCGGCAACTTGTCTGTCTGAGCAAGACAGTCGAGGAAGTCGGTATAGAAGAATTCGATAACTTCGCTATTAGGGGCCATAGTTTATGACATAACAATGGAAGCCCACTGGGTCACGAACACAAGAGTCCTTGCGGTCCCATATATATATATATATTCTTGCAGAGTTAGAGAGAGGAGTATCAGAACAGCAACGCGCATTCGCTCTGACCGAGTTGACACGGAAGAATGCCAGCTGACTGGTTTCGGCGGCCCCAAAACCCAGTTGATCAAATCGGTATGAAGCTCATTAGTCGAGCGTAGTACAAAAAAACAGTTGCAGCCAACCACATCGATTCACTGCGCCACAACAGTGAAATCCGACGACGACCCCACAAACGCCGAAATCGCGCCAGCCAGCGGCTTGGAGTCGCCAAAGTACCGGAGTCGGTAGGTTCCGGCTAGTATGGACAAAATCGAAATCAAGTCTGAGCACAGCGGCGATGGTTGGATGTGAAAGGGCACGCACCTGGTGTATCGTTCTCGATCGTCCTAAAAGCAATGTATGTGAGTAGTTAGTTATCAAAGGAAAGGAGGGAACGAGGTATTCCGCGTACCACGAAATATTCACACTACTCGTGCCCAGGATCTGTACGCACCGCATCAAAAATCCAATCGCCCACAATATTCTCGAACAGAAAAAACGCACCGTGCTCACCCTCTCCCACTGATATATCGTCGACGGGTGCGAGTCCGACCTCACCATCACCCACACCCCCGAATCGAGTCGATCCACGGCAAGAAATGTTCCCTCAAGTCGGAGGTTATTCTGACCACGGGATGAAAGTCAGCCTTCGGCGCCAAACTAAACCAAACGTGGAAGCGACTGGCCCTCGGATTCGCACCAACAAACCGCGCAAAGACCGTCTCGCCCGCGCGATACGGCGCCGTAGTGCGCACATCCTGCACCGCCTGCCCGAAATGCTTCCCGAACGGCGCCGCGTCGAATTTGACGCCCGTCTGTAAGTCATCGTCATTATTGTAATCAGCGCCTCCTCGAATCAGCGTTGTAATGTCCAAGCCACAGACCTGCATCGAAATCGCCTTGGAGATCTGCTCCTTCGGCGCGGGATCTGAAGGCGGCTTCTCACCACTACTCGGCGCGCCATCCGCGAGGAACGGCACCAGACTCGTGTACTTGTCGATATAGGCCTCAAGTGTATCTACACACGACAATGAGCATCGAGATGTTGAGCTGCAAAGGAGGAAGAAACATACACGGCCCGTAAAGCGTCGACGCGCCTTCGTACCTCTGCACCGCATACTCCTCTCTCGTCGTGACATAATGCGCATACGTATTCGCCGTCCCCGCGACGACAACGTGCGCGTCTTCGCCAAGGATACCAGACGAGATGAGCTGAGCACGAACGGCTTCCCTGCAGTCACAATCGAAAGTAGATAAATCAGTAATCCAGCTTTTCTTTTTTAAACCAGACCAAACCCACCGAATGCGCCGCCCGGCCATTGTCGTGGGCTCTCCTTCAAATCGCCATTCCCGTTAGCATCTCGCGGGGGGGAAAAGAGTATCGCAAACGCACCAGGAATAACCAAGATGACTTCCAAACCCATCAGCCGACCCATCCTTTACGCAGAACAACGACCGACCCAGAACTCACCAAAATTCCCCACCCTGAAAATCTGCATGTCCACCGTACTCGGGGCCCACTCGTACGGCTTGTGTGCATATCCCTGTCCACACCGTCTCACATTAGCTTTTTTGCGCTCGCATAACAACGTACACCAAACAAGGAACAAAGAACAAGGAATAGGAGGTGGAGACGCACGCACCGTATTCAACAAAATCGGCTTTGGATGCTGACACTCGATCTGCTCTTTCGACGGTGCGGGCGTGATGAATACTTTGACGAGTTCCCAGAAGGGATTCCTGTTTATATGTAAACTTTGAACAGAAAACGAGAATGGAGGAAAGACCCACTGAGACGTCTTGTTATCACCCTGCGTAAAGTCAAATGCGCCAGGGCCATCCCTTAAGGTGTCTCCTTAGCAAAAGAGCAGGATCGATTGAGTGAAGGTAACACGTACGTCGTACCACCCGCGAACGAGAACCCTGAAAAGAGAATCACGATCAGTACACTTGAAGTTGAAGCTTATCGACCTACCCATCGCCGCGGGACACGTCCTCACTTTCGTTCCATTTCGCAACACGAACTCATACCTACTCATATCCACATACGCGTGCGCGCTCCTCACACTGCCTGTCACCTTCCCCATCCTCGTCCCGTGTAAGATACCACGCACCGCCCCCTCCTGCCTCCTCCCAATCTCCTCATTACTCTTCCACCCATACGCATCTGCGGCGAAGAACGGCCCCCTTCCATGACACTCCTGTGCCCTTCCCCCGCATGTAGAGCTGTTGGCGACACAGGGGAGACCGTCGTACGGCTTGCCCGGGGATTCGCAGAAGGCGCCGAGGCTGGGAGTCCGTTTTTATATGAGCGAGTGAATGAATGAATGAGTAGCGGATGGAGACGCACGTATTCGGACTCGTGTCGCCGACCGTGCCTTGCACGAAGCCCGCGACGTACGTGGTGTTCCCCGGCATCGCGTGCGGCTCGACCGAAGCTGATTGTTCGTAGACTTCAGCGTCGAGGAGGAAGAAAGGCACGCAAGAGACGTACCCTCGTATAGATATGCCGCCATACCCTTATTGTCCCCGCTTATCAGCGTGTTGTTCTGTGGATTATGAGTACATCTTCTAGGAATGAAAAAAGTAAATGCGCAACGCACCTCATATATACTCGTCCCATGCACCCCAAAGAAACTGAGGAACCCCCGCCCATCATCGTCATCGGCGGCGCCCCCGAACTTCAGCACGCTCATCTCCCACTCCTGGTCGCCCTCGTCCCCGCCTCGATCGGTATATCGCGCGCGTTCCTCCGGAGGGTTCGCAAGATACGCTGTCGGCGAGCGATTGCGCGAGCCGCCCTCGACGCGACCCGTTCCAAACGAGAGATTGCCAGGGGCGAGAGATTGGTGTGCGCGCCGGACGGCAAGGACCACGCCGTCTACGATGGCAGCGAAAGACTGAGGATGCAGTCCCTTCGAGGTTACTTGCGGGAGGAGATCTACGCGTCGAAGATATGAGCATCGAAAGAAGCCAAAAAGAGACGGCCACGCACTTTCGAGATACCCGCCGACGCCCGAATGCTGGTGCGTCCCCGACAACGCCACATTCCCGGCGTGATACGTCGTGTTCCCGTACTCCTCCGCGAGAGCCGCGAGCAGCGCGCGACGCACGCCCGAGTCGCCCATCGCGATGTCCGCGTTCACGAACAGAATACGTTCGGAAGGAGTGGCAGACTCGGCGACGATAAATGCGCGCGCGCGCTGGCGCATGTGCAGCCCCGTGTCCGTCTGCGCCAGTGACGCGTACCCCATCATATTCGTCTCCACGACCGGGCCCGTGATGTCTGCGATGCCCAACCCAAGGAGGTATTCCCCATTCGCAGGGGAAATGTTTGACGTAGTTGCATGGGAGAATAGGCTTGTTGTCGAGGCATAAAGGGCGTAAACGAACTGGTTTGAGAGCGCATGGAGGGAATCGAATGGGGAGAGAAAGAACGACGACAGGAGAGGGATGTGCATCGTGGCAGCGGCGAGACGTGAGCTAGAGGGTGGATTGTATGCGACAGTTAGGAGCTATCTGCAGCTCATGGACCAACAGCGTCGACGAACGAAATCAGCGGTGGACGACACAGCAGAAAGACGAATGCGGATACAAAGTGACGTCAACTCGTGATCAGACTCGGCCGAAGGTGCCGACAGCCGTTGTCAATGTTGAAATTGCAGTTGAATGAACAGTAGAATTTGAGGGCGAGAACATATCTTGTGCATTTCCAGCCGTGTTCAAATTTCGCGGGAGAGTCTTTGCCACCATGTATGGTTTCTCTGCTTTGGGTTCAAGTGAATACTGGTTTTTGAAGCCATCGTCAAGTTAGTCCAAATCAACTTAGAACGAATACTCTATTTTATGTCCTTTCTAATGAGTATATACAATTCGAATAAACGAGTGTGGAGATAAAGAGTGTCATCCCGCCACCGCAGTTATGCCAAGTATTATCCGCCGCATTGAACCACCCATTCGGTATACTCGCCGTCGGCATCACCGTCGCACTTGAAGCCGGTGTCGGAGTGATATACGTCAACGTCGCGACGCTCCCTGTCGCCGTGTACGTCGGGAACAGGGTCATCGGCGCATCGACGTATCTGCAATATGTATCCATCGGTGCGGTATCGTGAATCTTGTCTAGGGGATACTCCTATGGTTCGAAAGTGATCTATATGAAGACTGTCGTCAGATAAATGGGTACGTAGGGACATTAGACGCGCCTTCTCACAGGGGGCAGGTAGGGGCACGAGGAGGACGGTGCGTACAGCATACCACTGCAAGGCATATCTGGCGCGAGGAACACATTCTTGCCGCCGACGGGGTAACTCCCCAGCACGCGCAACTGCGACAAACCCTGCATATACACTATACACAACTGTAGTTAATTTATGATGCATCTAATTCTTCGAGAACAAGAACACGCGAACCGATTTGAAAGTACTTGACATCGCAATACTAGGTGAAAACAGTATAAAACTATCAGATTACTCCTCGCTGAGTCGTAGCCCTTGTGCAGTAAAGACTGAATACAAGAGCTAAACCCCGTCTCGTCTTCGGGGACACACGTCCTTCTCAGCCATCCCTGACTTCAATGTACAATCTTCTCCTCTCGACGGCCCGGCTGTAAAATTGAATGGGCTTTCAGCGGGCTATCATCCTATCGTCGAATTCAGTTGGCAAATTGAAAACAGTATACACACTTCTATCTCCATCTCCGAGACGAACAAGAAACATCCAGCGATGCACAAGTTTGGTCAGCGCGGAACTGGCGTCGTCCAGATTGAGGAGTCCTATTTTTCGAAAAGTCCCGCAAAAATTGGTCGCTCTTTGTGTCCATTGGCAGTGCGACGTGGTGGTGGGCTCCAGGGTTTCTATGCGGTCCTTCAAGCATAATGGCCGCTTCACCTGAACGAAAATTGGCCGTTACACGGCGTTGACAGCCACATTGCGCTTCTGTCACATACCGGCCATTAGGGGAAGTCAAAGTTGCATTTTGGAGGTGATTCAGAATTCGATTCTGAAGGTCTGAATCGACTCAGAATCGATCAAAATTCAGAATCGACTTGAATCGCCGTTACTACTCCGGAGTAGCAACAACATCAGAATCGGATTTGAATCGCTTCGTGATTCGAGCGCGCGGGAATCGACTGCGAATCGACCCCAATCAAAGCGACTTGCCCAAAGTCGAATCAGGTGCGGTCAAAGTTAGGTCGATTCACAGGTGATTCAAAAACAAGAACCCACAGATGAATCGACCGCTGAATCGCTTTCTGAATCGACTGTAGAATTTAACTTTGACTTCCCCTATTAACAGAGGGTTTAGAGGGTGCAAGGGCGATCGATTCAGCCTGCTGGTATCTGCGCAGGCTATTGACGAGCTATACGCCGCTCCATGGCGTCACAGGAAGTCGGGAAAGCAAGGAGAAGGAGCTCCGCCCAATTTGGCGGAAGCCGATTAGAGCCGCAGCTTAGCTGATGTGAGAGCCGGCTCGAGCCGTAAGCTAGCTGCGCAAAGCCGTCAGTCGTTGGCTTGGCTACGGCTGGCTTCGGCTTCATCGGCTCGCCAAGCCAAGCCAAGCCGCGGCAACACCTAGCCAGGAGTGTACCCGAATCGCGCTCTACCTCTGACCTTCACCTCGTTTCCACCTCGTTTCCGCTACTTGAATCCTGAATCATCCTCTGTCATCGGAGGAGCTGCACTGTCTTCGCACCGGTCCTCGCTGTGCATGCGCATTATGTGGTGCCCTACTAAAGTCTTGCCAGTGATCGTGATTACTTGAACCTGGCGGTGATTTTATTTAATTCACAGCCTTGACGTTCTCCAACGCGAGGAATGATGGCTTTAACAGCCTTGCGCACCAATATGGGATGGCTACTGTGATCGAGCGTCCAGAATGCTGTATACCTTTACTGTAGTAATCCGACCAAATGTTCAGGTGACGGGTGACGGCCAGCCGTGAACTGAACACTTTTGGTACCAGTGACGGTGACTTTACATTTTTTTGACCTCAAATAGGCCATAAACCGCGAAATTTTTCGGTTCGGCATCTGCCGGACTTCCATATATGGTAAAATTTGCTGATTGCCGAACAATGAACACCTTACCGAGTGAACACTGTTGGTGACGGGCGACACCCAGTGAACACTTGGTCGGATTACTACAGTACTTTGGCCGCCACCATCTGTCTATGAAGCTGTGCGTCTCGTGTTTCATACATCAAATACGCTCTGCACACAGAAATCCCTCTCCTCCTGCCATCATCGACACAAACTCCACCATGAACACCAACATGGCACTCATTCCCCGTGATACGGTCGATACGGTCGCACTCAGAGCCGAGGGCGCCCTCATTCACGGATCAATATCCAATGCTGCCACAGGACGGACCCTGCATCAGTTGTATTCCAGCATGGGTCATAATCTCGAGACGCGGGCTAATCGTGCAGCCCATCTCTGGGGATTGGGTCCTGCAGCAATCACCGATGACATCGAGCGGTTTTTTGGCACGTGGGAGCAGCGTGAAAGGCGCTTGAAGGAGTTTCGGACGAGGAACTACCCCCCGGAAGTGAGAAAAAGTTTCTCCAAGTTGATGGCGTATGCGCTGCCGTGAGCTTCGTGCGTTCTCTTCTGAATCCACGTTTATGCCACTTGCACAGACGTGAATCTGAAAAAACACAACTTCAAGCGTTCAAGGGCATCATTGCGGTCGTGACACGCTATCCCGGCACTCGGGACCTTTTCCTGCAGTCGAAAACCCTCAGACGCGCACCGGGACCCTCGACCGTGTTCAGCATATCGGCAATGTGGGCTCGTGTTGATGTTCCAGGTGCAGCGTGGACCTTCTACTGCAATTTTGCGGCAGCTTGTCTGTCTGAGCAAGATATCTCCGCGATTGTCGCGACTGTCCCTCCAGGATGTCTCGGACGGGTGAAAGGCGACAGCGGGACCCTCAGCGTGATTGAACGCCTCTTAATAGCGTCTGAATGCAGGTGGTGCTTTCATCCACGTCAATAAATGACTCCTTAACCTAATCGATACACCTAGCGATCCTTTGACCTTCTCTGGGCAGACGGCGCTGCGATACTTGTCTGGAATCCTCCAATTGTCCACCTTCTGGATGGGCCGTGAGCCAATCTACAAAGGCGTCTTCCATCACATACTGGCTCAGATCGTTGTTATCCTCCGTGATACAGGAATTGATGCAGAGGTCGTAGATGCGACATTGGATAGTACTGCCATGAACGATTCGGAGGGCATCGATGAACTCTGCAGCGCAATATTAATTGGTGTAATGAGCTGGAAGCTCGCTGATCCTGAGACGAAATCCTGGTATGGTCGACTTGCCGAATTTGTACATTTGCTTCAAAAGTGCGTCCTTTGTTTTGCTTTGGCTTGGATGGCCGAGTCCTAATTTCTCTCCAGACCGCGCGCAGCGTTCCTTTTGCCCAACTCGTCGGAGCTTGCAAAGATTTCTGAAGTCCTCAAGATTGTTCCGGACACGATCGCAGACCAGATTCTAACTGTGTTTACCGTGACGTATGTTTCACCTTTACCCAGGTTGGCAGGCCTCCAGCTTATGATCCTTGTATGTTCAGGACTGAGGACTCCGAGAGTATCGTAGACTCGTGCGACGTCTGTGAGTGCCAAGGGTATCTTCTAAGATGTAGTGTACTAAACTGTACTTCGTGTTATGCATTCCCAGATATAGAAAGCGATAGCGGAGAACTGTTGACGGAAGCAATTGAGGAGGCACGACCTGGGCGGGCTCCGGCGCATGGGTACAAGAAGAGCACGGCTTCAAAGTGAATGACCTTCACCGCTAATGTCTTGACCCGCCGTCCTGGGCTATGGGGAGAAACCAAGCGTCCGAAAGACGCTAGCTCCATGGAGCCCGCGGTAAATGGCTTCAGGCGACGCGAGAAGTTGCCTAATCCTCGCCCCAATTCCGGCATAACATTGACATCCGTCGCCACCACACAAAGTAGGCGCTCCCAATTTGCGTCCCCGACCTTGCGTCAGCCCACGATTAGTGATGCCTCTGGCGCGAACGTGAATACCCGGAACAGTTCAACACTCACCAATTCCAATGCATTGCCCAATCCTCGCCGCAACTCTGGCACAACATTGACATCCGTCGCCACCACACAGAGAACTAGGCGCTCCCAATTTGCATCCTCGACCTTGCGTCAGCCCACGATTAGTGATGCCTCTGGCGTGAACGAGAATGCTCGGAATAGTTCAACACTTACCAATTCCAATGCGTCAACCCACTATTCTAATCATGCAGCATCCGTCCACCATAATCGCACCCGGAGCTCACAACACTTAGACGTGATCGATAGGCTTGACCTCACCGGGATTGGAGCACGTAAGTCGTGCCTTCCTTCCTGCGTCGTGCTGCCTAATCATAATCCTACAGACGCTGCCTTCCATCACGAAGGCCCCTTTGACGCGGCCACGCAGTCTCGGGCTCAACGACCCTCGCGATATGCATTCCCCACGCAGCGTCAGGCAATGAATTTCAGAGATAATCAAAAGGAAACAGCCCAGTCTCGCATCCCTGGCCGTGCTCTCTACGGCGACGGGGGCCCCAGCATGCGAACCGGGAGGCGACCAAGTTTCCTTGAAGTAGATGATGTTCGATATCAATCGCCTCGGGTCCCGGTCCGCAAAAAAAACAAGATGCGCATTCAAGGCGTCAAGCACGTCGACGTAGTCGATAGACTTGATATCACTGGCCTTCTAACTGGTTTAGGTAAATTGCATCTCACTGGCTCCATCCTGCCGTCTGATCTCGAGCTTACAGTATTTCACCACGAGGGCCCTTTTGACGTAGCCGCGCCATCTCGGAATCGCCGCGCAACTTAGGCTCCAACCGTTTCGCTTCCCTTCCCCTAACCGGGAAACCAAACGGAAACGGTTTAAAAACCGTTTCAAACGGTATTTTCCCAGGGCTCAGAAAATAACATTCTTGCTGTATTATTCTGTAACTACCGTCTGGGAACACCGAGACCGCACTGTAGAGATAACGTCTTGAGAAACCCAGCCTTGATCCACACCATGACCAACATCACTTCCACTAGCTGTCTTCTGTCCCAACTGAAGCCAGAAGTAGTGTTGCCGGGGTTAGGTTCAGAACCGATCCAGAATCTGAACCGAACCCGAAGCGCACCTGAATTCAGGTTCTGAGGCATCAGCGAAGCCGAACCGAACCCGAGGTGCGGTTTGAGGTTCGCAGATTTTGGTTTTTTTGCGAACCGGTGCGAACCCGAAATTTTCCGAAGGGATTTTCGGCGGATTTTTTCCGCTAAAAGACACTTGAAACTGTGATGACTCTGCCAGTGAGAGTCACAACGATGATAGTCGTGTGTATTCAGGTGTGTTTTCAGACGTGAATGTGACATTAAAAGTGAGACATAAACTGACGCAAGCTGGTACAGTTACCTTAATTTCACTACTGCTACCCAGAACTTCATGCAATCTAGTAAGGATAAACACTTGTGAGTCATAATTTAGTTATGAGACGACACAAAGACTTGCAATCTATACCCCAGAACGTGAAATCTCTGTCTCGCATATCTAGGTGGTGGTATCTGCCAGAAGAGCGTCGAAATCGAGGGAGGAGACACTCATATCAATATTTCAATCTTCCTGCGAGTGAGTGGAATTTTCCAGATCCTACCTTAATTTTGTTTAGAGTTCCTCAGGGATTACAGATTCATTCAGGTTCGACCAAAGTGCCAAACCGAAGCCATCTTGTCGTTCGGGGTTCGGAAAATTTTGGTCTGAACAGAACCTAACCGAGCCCCGGCAACACTAGCCGGAAGTGCGGAAAGCAAAGAATGGGCGGGAGTTTTGTGTCGCGGTCGCAGAACATGGAGTTGTGTAACATTCTCTGAACGCGTTTGATATAACACAGGTCCGTCTTTGTTTCTGTAAAACTGCGAGGGTACAGTCTTGGCCTCCCCTATCCCTATTACAACCATACCCTCAGACCATCTGGAAGCGTGTCAGGAAGGTCAGGGGTCCATCCTCATATTCTTCAGATCTGTGATGCACGGACGTGGAATCGTGTATATCATGTATTCATATTTTGAATGATTTGCGATGCATTGGGATGAATAATACAACTATAAACCTGGGAATTCAAAAAAAACGAGGTGGGAGAGTATTTCGAGATCATGGACCGTACTATCCTAACGATAAAGCTGTATCCGGCGCATGGCACGACAAGTGGCTACTGCTTCCAGCCCAGGAACCATGGCTGCATATTATAACTAGTAGAAGTATAGAACCACGATGGTCATCATACCTATTCCTTAGCTCAACGGGAGCATGAAGGCTGAACCTACAACGGCTGGTACGCGAATTCAACACTTGCTAGAACGGTTTCTCATTTTTCTGACAGAATTCTTGCCTTCTAAACGCAGGTCTATCCGGATGCACTACAAATACAAAACTTCATGGAGATAAGTCGTTCAAAAATCTACACGAGATTTGACATGGACAACTAGGTAAGGGATGGATAAATTACGTCTCTGCAATATGTATCCATCGGTGCGGTATTGTGAATCTTGTCGAGGGGATACTCCTATGGTTCGAAAGTGATCTATATGAATAATGTCGTTAGACAAATGGGTACCTAGGGACATTAGACGCGCCTTCTCACAGGGGGCCTTGGAGCCCGCAACACTGGACGAATCCGGCTGGATCTCAGTCTCCTCTGGAATTGTAATCGTTCTAGAAGTGTGTTTGATCGAGCGCTCGACCAGGGCGGTGCGAGCGTTCAACATCCCAACTGCCACACCCAACAAGGTTTAAGTGAGCATCCGAAATTTGTGGGCTAGTGGCACAGAGACTGACAGAAGGTATTCACGTAGAGCTTGGTGGTATTGATGTGAACTGCAATCCAGTACAAATGGTTTGGAGTCCCGAAAAAGGTGACCAAGAGTAGTATCTGCGCGGCCGTAACGAGGATCCCGCGGTTAATGATGAGATGCATCAGCGATCTCAGCAGAGACGACGGTCTGAATTATACTGAGAAACTGTGTATATGTAGATCCTTTGTTAAATCCTGGGACGAACCTGGTAATCTCGTCGTCGGCAGACGTCAGGAAGAGGCACATGGCGACAGTAGCCAAGATATCGGCCGCAGCCCTCACTCCCCTAGCGATGCCTGACAGGACCTTCAATCCTTTAGTATTCTCGTCCCATACAACAAGCGAGACAAAGAGTAAAATGAAACCTACAACGAATGTATGGTTGCGATTCGCGAAAACCTCCTGCGGATATAATAACATCATGACCACACATCCTGTAGCGCGTGAGTTATATCTTCCATGCATGTGGCGTGCGATCACATACCAACAGCACCGCCTAGAACGGAGGTCAATCGACTGTGCGAAGTGCGGCCTTGGAGACTCACCTAGGCCAACTGTCCCCAACAGGATCTGCAGAAGACTTCATCAACCGAATCACATGTCAAAGGCAAACACACCGTCGCCACGAGGACCTTCATTATCGTTGCCGAGTTCCCCGCACTTCTCACTAGAAAATTAATCATTAATAACTCCACCGTTGTGGGTGTAGCACTACCTAGATATAGTTGGTATACGAAGTGCATCTGTGACCTAGTTGCGAGTCAGCCCGCCTGCACCGCAAAGATTCCGGTTCATATGTATGAGAGGATTCAACTCACGCATATGTGATAATCGCGGAGATCAGGCACTCAATACTGAGCTCTCTGAGAGGAAGGAATAAGATTTCAAACAAGAAAAAGCAGAAGGCAGGAGGGATATGCAGATCTTACTTTGTCACGGCGCTGAGCGGGGCGAACGAGCCAAAATGTGGAAGCTACACAAATTCGTATATTAGTTAAGGAGTAGGAGATTTACCGCGACGCACCAGGTAGTAGTATACCGATTGAGATATGAGCGCTATCGATATACAGTCGAGAATGCTAGGGACACAATCAGCGTCGAGCTTGTCTTCGAAAGAGCACATTCACAGCATGCCAGCGGCCTGTGAGGAGGTCAGTAAAATTTGACGTTTGAGGATATTTCACTGACCAGGCAGCGAAGCCAAAGCCTATCATGGTACCGCGTGAAATACAGATACCCTTGCAAAATAGAGACTCCAAATAACCTAAGTAGAATTGATCATGAGTGTCCATGAGGCAAGTTGGGGAAGCAGCCGACGAACATTAGCGTTACGCAAAACCCTTCCCATAGGAATTGGTGTGTGAGGTCTTTTTTAGAGACAGCAAAAGTGGGGCATACCCCAGAAAACGGGGCCAAAAATTGCTGCATACGATGGACTGTCCCCCACTTCATTGGCTGCTGGATTTACGGGCATCGTGAAAATATAAAACGGCAGATAGGAGGAAAAGCGAGCAGAGCAACGGGTGGCAACATACACCACATAATAATCTATCAGGCACCCATGGGAAGATAACGTTAAATGTCGTGTCAAGGCCGCTAACGTAAAGACTAATTAGCCCGAGCTTGATACCAATACTGATACCGCGAGAGGACCTGGGAGGACGTCGCGCGGGGACATGGCATGGGTGCCACCGTCACATTTGAACATTTCTGGGGAGCTTGTTTGCACGGGTACTCAAAGAAACAGTCTGCCTCCAGGGACCGAACCATCTTGCCTGTCATATTTATCGGAGTCGGTGTCCAACTGGCGCCTCTCGGTGATGGATACGTCGCTAGATGTTCGTCTGGGTTTTGATGGAATGTAAGATTGCTTCCATGGGCTCGGACCAAAGACATGTTGTCTTGCGAATGAGGTTGCGGAAGTGCTTGTAGAGACAGAGCAAGACAAGAAGGGCATACCATACATGTGCAAGTGTTCCGTAAAACATTTGGAGTCATACTGTAACGCCAAGGTAGATTGTGATCGATTAGTCGGTAGACATGATGAAAATCCCCGTATAATAAAATTCCGATCAAATCTACCCTTTTCGAGAAATATGTCCGCTCGTCGGCTCCCCCAACTGTTAGGGAATCAGTGTAAGAGAATTCGAAGGATGGTTTGGACAAAAATAAACTCGATTTGACTGTCCGTTTGTGCTTTTTCTATTTTTTTGAGGGCCATACCAGGACCTTGGATTATCGGTTAGTAGGTCAGATACCCGACAAGGTCGGAGTCAAAGTTTGGACAAAGCTTCGGTCAAGGAAAAGCGGCCAAAGTCAGAATTCGGACACGAGCTCCACCTCGGCCAAGGTTGGATATGGGTTGAGACAATGGTCTGCCACTCCTCAATCACTGTTCTTAACCTCCTTTGTAACGCGACCACAAACCATGGAATTAAGCAACCTTTTGGGCTGGACTTTGAACCGGACTACGTTGGTTTGATTCACATCCGCACACTACTGCATCGACTCGGCGTTGCTGAGTTATTCTCTACTTGTTTTCTACCATGAATCTAAAATATATCGACCTCGATTCTGACAGCGGGACTGCCCGCCGGTTTCGCACATCTATCATCAAACTCCTTCTTGTTTCTACTTCCTCAGGACAAGAATGCGCAGCCCGTGAATAATTTCCGGGACCAAGTAGAAATCAGCCAATGGACTCTGTGGATTTTTGAGGAACTTGTAGCAGAGAAGGAGAAGTTGGTAAAGGCAGTTGCCAGCTTGAACACAGTACGACAGAAGGGCAAAGCAAATGTAAATATTCTGGAGATGGATGAAAAGGAAGAGGCAGAAGAGTAATTTACAGTGCAGCCATTTCTGCGATTTTTTTTCCCGAGTTTCTGATGCTTTTCTTTGAGAGATTGAGGTCAGATGCAAGGTTCAGACAAAATCCCGACAGACCTTCCTCTGGATGCAGAATTCGGGCCAAATCTCCAAGGTTGACATCTGAAAAGTTCAGACAAATTTTTTCAAAGGGGCAAATTTGGTACTATTTTGGACCAGGTAGTTGGCCACCCTACCTAGTTGGCCACCTGGGAGCTAGAGAGCTAGCGCTTGAAAATTGTGACTGGGCATAATGTATAATTAGAGTGTGACCTCTAACGAATGTTCAGATCAACTTTCAGCCGAAAATGATAGGTTAATCGAAAGCTACGGCATTGCGGATCGAATTCCGAAGCATAGGGACATCAATTTCTTGGCGTCGGACCGCTCTTCTCACTTGCCGTCGCCAAATCTCTACCATTTCTTCACCGATCCATGACTTTGGGGGCTGGTTCTGATCCCCCGATGCTGGGCTTCTCGATTTGATACAACTGGATGCAAATTGGCTGGACTACCCTTCTTAAGGCACTCAGGAAAACATGTCGGCTTTTTTTTGGTCAGTCATGCTGGCCACCGTCGCGGTACATGATACCGCCATGCTATTGGTCTGGAACTTTACACAGAATTTTTCACTATACAATCCTTCATTTTGAGAGGTATTTTGAAAATTTATCCATTCATTTCTGTTAGCTCTGCAGGCCATTATCTCAAATCACCCAATTCTGGCCCGGTAATTGTCGGATTTTTTGAGGGAGCTGCCAGCATCTTGGAATGGACTTGGGCATTCAGTTATGTCTCAATACTGTCCATTAAGTACCATGGATATTAATTTGGGCCATTTCAGTATTTTTCCGAGTTGCAGAACACTCGTTCATCTCACACCCCCAGATTCGAGGGTTTCCCCTCGGTCGGAAGCAGGTATTCCGACCATTTTTATACCTCATATTTACTCCAGAACTGTCATATATAGTTAATATAGCCTCTATCTATCATGTCAAGTGCAGGTGACCGCCATTTGGGAGCTCGGCACGTAAATTGGCGGGGTGGCCAACTACCCTGTTATTTGGCCTTGTTGGACTGCCGGTCAAAATAAATTGACTACGGACTTGAATCTTCGAATATTTTGGTGCATGTGCACTCGAACTCTTCGCAAGATGCATGCATGCATTCTGACCCAGTTTAGATGGGACCGAACCTCTGAGAAGACGAAGATGCTTAAGTGGCCAACTTCCTGGTCACAAATAGTATCTAACACTGATTGAAGATTTCAAGTTTTCAGTAAAAAAATTGGTGAAAATTATAAACACTCGAGCAACAAAAAAACTCATTTCATCAACATATATTTGGTTTACGACCCGTGCAATAGTCTTAATCTATTTCTCAAGGATCTTGGGAAATTTTTCAAAGCAGGAGTACATTGAAGCAGTTCGCTTTGATACGGGAACTTGGGAAACAAACACACTAACCTTTATTTTAGACAGTCACCATCATTGTTTTTCTCAATCATGCCATCTGAGCTTTGCGACGAACGAATGGCATCATTAGGGTTGTTCGCATCTGCCCTTTTTGCGCCCTTTTTGCGCCCTTTTTGCTCCCTTTTTCTTGTTTCGTAAAATCTTATATACTCACACCAATTGAGCCTCGAAGTTACAAGAAAGGTATGAACAGCTCTGTGGAGGGAGTTCTGAGTATAAGAAGAAGATGGAAGACAAAAAGGCTGCAAAAAGGGCGGAAAAGGGGAGCCTCAGACTAGGGTGTTCACAATAGCCCTTTTTCGCGCCCTTTTTCACGCCCTTTTTTTTTTTTCCATTTCTCCCAGAATTGCATGTGAGACCCTGTTTTTTGCGGTTTTCTACCCTTTTTGCACTTCTAATTGAAAAAGGGGGGGAAAAAAAAACCGGGTGAAAAACGAAGAGAATGGCGAAAAGGGCGGAAAAAGGGCATGAAAAAGGGCTATTGTGAACAACCCTATTGCTCGGGTGGATCAATGCCGCTCGGAGGAGTTCAATGACCCCGGAACACCTCACTGCGACCGCGTAACTCACACAGTGGTACAAATTCGGTCTCACAGAAGGTAATTACACCCATAATGCGACATGAAGGTTTCCGCTGTTGGTTCATCCTCAACTATTCCGTCCACCCCATCCCTCTTGGATCTCCTCAACGACGATGTTGCGCCTCAAGACGTTGCAAGGCCCTCGAACAGCCCTTATTTAATCAGCCTGACCCATACGACCTCGCCGATACATACCGTGTGGACAACGCGATTTCCTAGACCGCAGACATCATACCCAGTATTATCCGCTCTTCCACCCACTGGTCGAAGATTACATCTGATTGGACAGTGTTTGAAAGTTTCGCTTGAAAAAGTCATTTCTGCGGGGCATAAAAAGAACGCAGTCCCGCCAGAGGCTGTTGTTCCATCGCAGGCGGCGGAAGCGACGGCGGAGCCCGAGAATTAGGACTGGATTGAAATATAGCGTAGCTAGCACGCTATTTATTGATGCTAAAAATTACTAGCTCAAAAGCTATTAAGATCTGCTAGCTATTGTCTCCTGGGGCTCAGAATTTCTAGCATAGCATAGCATAGCACCCGCTATAAATACCTAGTACAGCACTACATGCGTTCGTGGAGTGATTGGAGCGGACACTGTCTAGTGCGCGCCACACAATTAGAATGTGAAGGGTTGCATGCAGCATGATCTTATGTTGCATGAAGTGTGCGGCGCTATCGCTCAGTGACAACAGCGATCCTCTCGGATGCTCATATTTAATTATGCTATGTAGAATTATATGACAAGGATCCGGGGGAATTTCGCTCCGGCGGGAACATCTCTTGTGTCACTCTTGCGAGCGTCTGGGAGTAGGTGGTTGTTGGCGAAATATCAGAATGTCGGGCTGACGATATGACTCACCAGCCATCCATGCCATCATGATGTTCATCCAGAAAGAAGATCTCAAGTTTACTTCTTGGGCTGGAATGAGCGAGACGGGAAATGGCACAGATTCAACGCTGGCGAACCCTTAGACTCGGGTCGCCGTAATACGCCGCTGGCCGCCGTCCGCGCCGAGGGCGAAAATCCCGCCACCGTCCATCTGTTCTACATCGATACCAACAACCGCATTAAAGAGTACGTGCTCTCGGACCAGTCTGGCTGGCGCCCTGGGGCCACGCTTCCGGCCGACGACATCGCCGACAACAGTGACCTCGCGGCGGTGGCGACGGGCGAGGGACAAGGTTTGGAGCTCCGGGTCTTCTACCAGAAGGCGGACGCGACAGTAGAGGAGCTGCGGTTCTACAACGGCGGCTGGCACAAGGCGCGCCAATTCACGGACGCGAAGGCGGGCACGGGGCTCACCGTCCTGAATTCGGACGCCTAGAAGGGGCTCGACGCGACGCCCTTCCTGCATCTGTTTTACGTTGGGCAGGTCAAGTACGACAAGCTCATTCACCAATCGGCGAAGGGCGGGGATGACTGGACACGCGAGCAGCTTTCGGAGGGGGAGCAAGGCGGTGGAGGGTTGACGAGCGTCTCGTGGCCCACGTACGACAACAACTACGAGATGATGTTGCATTTCCCGAACATCGACTCGCCGGGGGAGGGTGGTGGGGATGCGTTACACGTCGAGCACCGGGTGGGATTACGCGCGGCTCCCGGACTACACGGTGAAGTCCTATCACAGGCCGTTGGTGTCGGTGGCCTTTTTCCCTGCGCAGGGTCTCACGATCGGGGTGTTCGTGAAGTCGGCGGAAGCAAAGATAGAAGAGATGTACTACGAGAAGGGCGATTGGAAAGGGACGCGCACTATTGATGTTTTTTAAATATGTAAGACCAATACATGAAGCTAGTGCCGAGGCGAATCAGTAGCAGAAATTCAACGGAAGCATTGATCTCACCTGCAATCGAGAATTTCGAAGTACCGGAGATGCGTACGAGCACTGAACTCCGCCCCATATAACTGCGCACAGGACCAGCCGCCTAGAACGACATGATGCGAGTGGGAGCTGATTCTCAGTTCGCTTGAACGGAGGTAAACCATTTCTATACAAGGTGACGGCTTAAGCAAGTAGGAGTCGAAATCGCATAGGTGTAGGTGTGCAGGAGACGACAAACAGGATTCCAAATTTTCTACGGTCGCACTGCTACCGATCTGATAGAGCGGTCTTCGACAGTCGGATATAACCGGGTATGAGATCGATCTCCAAACTCGCCGTTGCCGAGGAGGTGAAAGTTCCAGGAGAGAAGAGCAAGGTCTATTGAAAGGACTGTCAGCACAGTGGCTTAGGGCGCGCGGGTTAACACGACATGGGCAACTGATTGACACGAGAATGCAAGAAGAAGATGGATTAACCCTCCGCCAGTACAAGGGCTTGAGTAGGCGCTTTCAGCTGCTCAGCTAGCTGTGCTCGTCGTCGCCTCTCTCGCTCCATACGTTCTCGTTTCTTTCATTCTCGCTCGAATCCAAAGCCGCGAGAACACCCGGCTGATATAGTTGTTTGAGTAGAGAACACATAGCGCTGAATAAGTCTTACTGTCGCGGTTCCTCTTGACGATAGACTGCAACGGGATTAGTTTTATTTGTACACACACTGTAGGCAAGATAAACACACATCAAGAACTTGTCCAAAGGCGGAAAATGCCTAATAGATAAGAGGCAGTCGCAAGACAGAATACAACGATTCAGAGCTTCGCAGCCTGAGAATCACACTGACTTGGCGCAACGTATCGTCCATCGTATTCCAATTTAAATTGCTATACAGAAGAGGGGTCATTGGGGGCTGCAGCAGATACACAAGACGAACTCAACATAGATTTTGGCCGACATAATACAATATTGGTATTAGAAAGTCACAGTCACAAGAGACTTCGAGCGAACACAGAGAAAGAACGATGATATTGAAGGCAAAGTATCGGTCGTATATAAGGTGACGCAACGCCGTAAAGGGCTGTAGCACAGGCGGCAAAGGTATCCAAATGCTGGTCGAGGGCTGTATGTAGATACTAGACAAAGCTCAGCGCCGTTGCTGTATTCACAACCCAAGTGCAGATAGGACGCGTGACAGGCCTATTTCAACAATTGAGATCCTTTTTACGCGAGACGAGACGAGAATCAGGATGAAACTGAAGCCGAAACCTTGAACGATGGTGGAAGAGGAGAGAAGGAGAATCACGAGGGCCACGTCAAATTTCAAACTCCGACCTGTCACAGAGCAGTGAGCTCATCACTATCCTCCCATTTTACGCGTACGGCGCAGGATTTGTTGTGGGATGGCGTCTCCCATGTCGTTTCCACGTCTCTTCACTGTTACAGCTTCGCTCTCCACCTCCGGCACTTTGACGCTCTGTAACACGGCGAGGGGCTAGGATAATAAACGCGCGCTTGTGGTGATTGGGGTGGGTTAGTTCTTTTGCGCTCAGGGGCGCGCTGACATCTCTTCGCTCTCGCAGCTTCATTCTCCCGACTCTTTGACACGCTGGAACACGACGAGGGACTAGGATGAGTACCGCGGGGGGGCCGGTTTCAGATGCGTTCGCCCGCTCCCGTCTTACATCCTACCGCGCGAGCAACGTGCGCCCGAGAAGCGCATTGCCTGGATCCGGCGTTTACGAGGGTGCGATATGTGCCTCTCCGCGACTACATACCCGCCCTCTCTGTTCTCCCCGTATTCGGTGTGTTCCCCGCCACCTATTTTATCACCGTGGACGGTTGGCTTAAGCTCTGCGTCTTCTAGATGTATGGTGTGCTTTCCGGTGGGGCTGGCTCCGGGACATCGTACACCATGAATATCATTAACATTCCTGTGGTCATCGCCCACCACACGACCGGCTTTGCTTGAGATGCGCGATACTCGTGATGCACCTCCTAAAGGAGCATCGCCACGGCTGGAGCAGGCGCATAAGTATCGTCCCGGTACGTCGCCCTTTCCTGTGCATCTTCTTTCTCGTTCTCGATCGTAGGGAGACTGGCTGGCTCATGTGCAAATGTCTCAGATGCGCTCGCCTGCTTCTACCTTGGATGCTGCGTATCGCACCGCGGGACGGACGCCTCTCATCCACTTGGCCCTGGGTCGAATGAAACGGAATCGCCTCTGCGTCTCCCCTCTCTGTGTCCAAGCTATCGGCACGTTTCCCGCCTTCCCCTTGTCTTGCGAATGGCTAGCTTATGCTGTACATCTTCTATTCCAGGTCCAGCGCGTGCTTCCGGTGAAACTGGTTCTTCGCTCGACGTCGTCGTCACAGCTTCCTTGGACGCGATCACGGTGGATCCAGGCCATCATGACCAGGAGCTTCGCTTCAAGAGCAGTGGGTGGACATTGCCTCTAGCACGGGCGTTCACTCCCTGAGTCTGGAGCGGTGCGAGGCGCTATACCACCCTCGGCGAACATCCGAATGCGAATGAGATCGGACCAGCGAGCCTCTTGTTCGCATGGCACGAAGTACGTCCTTTACCGCAGCTGCTTGGTCTCGCGCTCAAGAAGGATTCAGAGTCGTGTCTCGACTCCCTCCGAGTCACACCCAAGAATCATGCATTGCCGATCCTCCCGCACGCAAGCCTTCTCTCCGGCCCATCCTCAGCCCAAACTCTTCCCCCCTCCTCCCGTCCCTTGCTCTGGCCTCTCCACGCCCGTCCTCTCCTCTGGAAGGGGTGAAGTGCTCGCCGTCAGATATGATTACGTAAGCTCCGTTTTTCCTTTTCTAGAAAATCCTTCGTATGGCAGCGTAGATGCTGACTGTGCCTTAGACATCGATCCTACGACCATACCCGCAACGGTGGCCGCCCGCTACTGATACCACCATCTTCCGAAACCCGAACAGCAAGTGGCGACTTCAAAACATCGTCTCAGCGGCCTCATCACCGACTAAAGAATTGTCTCCAGGGCCGGCAGTGTCGCTGACGGATAGGTCGAGGACGAGATTGGAAGGGCGTGGAATGAGATGGAAGTGGTATCATGGGGAGATGTGGTATGGCTGAGTAGTGGGGATTCTTTCGTTTCACCGAGCGTCCTCGCCACCCGATAACCCTGCCGTGCTACGCCATTCTCGATGCCACCGCCCTCTCAAAATGAAGCCGTTTGCCTGCAATTTTACGAGTACTATGCCTACCCGATACTTGCGGTTATTCCCAATTCAATCCTGCCTTTTCAATTCTCCCTTGCGTCCCTCAATCGGAGAAAGACGTCCGACACAACGAATTTTTAAGGTATCAATACACGCCCATAGTTACGGTAAATTAAAAGTAATAAATGTAGCCGCTGTAAAATAGAATGTAGACAACGAAGCAGCATGTATAAGTAGTACGCGTCCGGAATGGTAACTTCTCCAGCATTCATGCGATACCTTATGCTCGCCATGACTCGAAGGCCCCCAAAAGAGGAAGAAGTGGCGCTGGTACCGAGCTGCGAAGTCCCGCATTCCAGTTGCATGGCTTGCCGTGCGATCTGAAATCCCCGGGGCAGCGCATAGGGCGGTTCTCTTGCGCTGTCTCTGCACAGGTCCGTCGTCGTAGACTCGAATCCCGAGCGCAGAAGTCAGGCGTGAGTGGCGGCACGGGGTGCACATTGCCTCCGTGTCGTTGATCCGCTGCTCGTCCGCAGTCGTGTAATCGTGGCAAACACAGCCGGCGCTGGTGATGGGAAGTGGGCGGCGCAGTTGAGCGAGGCGGTATGACGCAGGGGATGGACATAGAAGCGGGAAGAGTATGGGGCGATGGGGGGACAGCCGCAGCGTGTGCTGCGCACAGAGGATCGGGGGATGGTGTTTGCGATGCGCGGTAGCCCGAGGTTTCGAGCAATCGCCGGCATCGGCAAAGAAAGTGGGCGGGGAAGCGATAACCGCGGCGCGGGCGATGGGGAGCAGGTGCCGCAGGTGCTGCGCCCGCAGGGGTCGCGCGTGCCGTATTGAGGATGCGTTGGGGATCGAGGAGACGTGGTACTTGCTGGAGACGCACTCGGCGCGTGAGGAGGCATAAAAGCGGCGCCGGCGATGGGGAACGACCATCACACGCTGAAGGTGGTGAAGGCGGTGCAAGGGAGTACGGCAGGCGCAGGCATCGGGCATCGTCCGGTGACGGCAGTACGCTGCTGAAGAGCCACGGTGTGCGGGAAGGCAATGGCTACGGGGGCGACGTCGCACGCAGCTGGTGGTGCGGGTTAGGCTTGGGTTCGCACCGGCGTGTTGTCGAGCGCGTGGGCGTAGCAAGATCAAATGGCGGCTTCCAAGTCGTAGGGTGGCTGGTGCTATAGATGGTCCCCCGGGCAGCGAATGCTACGCACGACTCTGCCGTACGGACGGCGGTGCTGCTGAAGATGGTCGCGAGTGCGCGCTCGCGCCCTCTTGATTCTTGAGACGCGGACGGGGTGCGCGCGCGCGTAGGAGGGCTGACGAGGAAGTGAGTATATATACCTCAAGGGCGAAAAAAGAAAGAAGCTAAGGAGGGGCGAAGGAATGGGAAAAAAGAAAGGGCGGAAAGGGAGAAAGGAAAAAAGGGAAGAGAAACGCACCTAGATAGGCTCAGAATTGTACATGACGCGGTGTGGAAGTTATTCGTGCGCAGCACCGAGTATCTCGCACATCGCAAGTGATATGATGCTGCTGCACGCTTCGAGTGGCGTGGGCCCGACCGTACGTACGCGATGCCGGACGGACTTGCTTGAATTACGATCGAGGGGCGGTCTAGCGGCGCCTGTTACGCACGGTCAACGAATGAAGGAGAAATGAAAGAGGATCGAATACATACCTGTTTCGCGAGCGTCTATAGGGGAATGTGTCGTATATACGACATCGTGCACGAAAGAAAGCAATTACGTTCCCGCACATTCGACTCTGGACGGTGCCGAAGGACAAAAGGAATAGAGAGAGGGTAATCAGAAGGGATCAATTGGAATAAAAGAGCACATGAGATGCTCACGATGTGGGATCGCAGCGCACGTAAGCAATCTCAAGGCGCACACGAATAAGACGAGGGCTCTCGGCTACGCAGAAACGGGTGCGACGCGAATATGCAGACGCAGCGGAGCGCGAGAAGAAGCGCTGCAGCACCTCAAAGCGACGATGCGGAAGGGGCGCGCGTGCGGCACTGGAATGAGGAGAAGCACAGAAATTAGCGCAAGAAGGATTACACGCAAACGCATGACGCACCTCGAATACACCCACTTCGCTCCTCCACCCGCCTGCTCAGCGGCGCATGACGAGAGCCTACTTCCAGGCAAATGAGAAACCAAGTTTGCGGCCTTTGGATTCGCAAAAAGGGAGAGGATCCAGTGAGTAACATATGAGAAATACAAGAAGTACGCGCACCTCGAATCATTTGCGATACGGCTTTCCAAACGAGGCCAGGCTCGATGGGCTTGAGTTGTGTGCTTCGGCGAGGGGACCGTGGCAGGACGGAGGCGTCGACGAATGAAGAGGAAGAGTAGCGCGACTCTGCGTCAAGAGTGCGACTTATTTTCAGTATGGCGGCAAGGGCTTCATAAGGGCAGCTGGTAAAAAAGAAGGCGAGACAGAGGAGACGGGCAGATGGATGCGTAACACAGAGGAAGAGACGCGCGGGCTGGCCGAGGCGGTGATGAAGGATGCGAGCGAATCGGCAAAAAAGGCGCGGACCAGACCTGACCAGCCGAACACTGGACGGCGGAGAGGGCGACTAGAGGACAGGAGTGGGACTGGAAAGCCGCTTTCGAGGCATAATGGGGCGGAGTCGAGCGTCGAGGTCGAGCGTGGAGGACGTCAGTTGGAGAGCGACGTGGCAGTGCTGATCCGCGGCAGCGACGCACGACGGCGCCACGCACTGCCAAATAACGCGTCGGGCCGAGGGCGCGGTGGGGCGGGAAGGCGGGCGCGCAGATTGAGACCGTCAGGGGAGTCGGAATTATCGGGCGGGCTCCGTAGGAGCGGCACAGCGCGCGATTGTGGAAACCTGAGCCATCAGGAATATCGGATTCGCTCCGCAGCGACCATGCATGGCGTGCATGACGAGAGCGTTCTGGCCATGGATATTCGCAAATGAAGCCTGAGCCTTTTTCCCGAAGTTTGGCGCACTATAATTAGGAAACGTGCATGCAGCCGCATGCTGCCAGTGGCTGGGTCTGTCAGTGAGCTGTCAATCGGCCCTTGTTCTTTCACCTCCACGTCTACTGCACTTTATACACAAGATCCACACTCTACTCAGAGTCTCTACCATTTGGCACTGGCTTTATGACATCTTACAAGGCTAGCAAGTTCCCGACAGTTAATCAGAAGATCTATGGTGTGTTGCAAAATTGATAAGCTGATGTTATCGCTCATCTTTCCCAGGCGGCGTAGGGGGTAAAGGTGGGGAAGGTGGCTTACAAGGTGGGGGGTGGGGGTCCTGGGGAAGGCCCTAGGATGTCTTATGATGTCAATACTGAACACTTTGTTGTGAATAATCTGTATGTTGATTCCTTCTCTCCTGAATTCTGTTTCTCAATAACCATAGTGGCAATGCACAAATGAATTGTAAGTGCTGGACACCACAGTTCACAGGATTGACAGAAAAGCTGATGGTGTTAATACCACAGTCCAAGGGATTGGCATCACCAAAGAGATTCTGGCAAGTCTCAAATGTGTGGCAGCACGTTATAATGCTGCCAACACACCTGAGAAATGCATGAATGGTACACGAGTTGACATAATCAGGGACCTTGTTGCATGCTTGACCAGGGCTCCTGATTCTGTCCGCCTGGTCATGCTCAGTGGGGTTGCAGGATCAGGCAAATCCACAATTGCTAAGACAGTTGCATCTGTCTTGGCTGAGGAGAAAAAGACTCTCGCAGCATCTTTTTTCTTTTCCCGTGACCACACAGACCGCAAGGAAATAGATCACCTTGCCACCACACTTGCTGTGCAGCTTGCAGATTACAGTCCTGGCTTTCAGGCTCATCTCATCAAATTACTGGAGACAGATTGTACTGACATTTGCAATGCAGAACCATACCTGCAGTTCCAGAAGCTGGTTGTGGAAATTCTTGGGAAGCTACCTCCCCGTTCAACACCGTGGGTGATCTGCCTTGATGCTCTGGATGAATGTGGAAAAGACCGTGGCCAGATTTTCTTGCGGTGGTTATCAGACAGCATTGCTCAAATCCCAGCCAATATCCAGTTCTTTCTAACTGGACGCCCTGATGTTCCTTCCTATCTGAAATTCAATAAACTTCGCTCTCTGGTGCATGTGGTTGTCCTTGATGAAATTGAACCCAGTGTAATTCAGCATGACATCCAGCTGTATGTTGAGCAATCACTTGATGGGGCCAACTGGATTACACCTCATCCCTGGAAAATTCAGGGTCAGCAGGCAGAAGAAATAACAACCCGTGCAAATGGACTCTTTGTTTTTGCAGCTACAGCTATTCGTTATATTCTTGCAGGACTGCCACAGACACCACCCCAAGAATCTGTTGATTATCTCCTGGGTGGTGAAGCTCTCACTAACTTGCACAAGCTATACTTCCGCATTGTGGATGATGCCATCCCATTAGCTGCCCAAGGAGACCAGCGTGCTCAAGTCTCATATGACCGAACCATGAAAATTCTGAGCACAATTTTGCAGCTCCTGGAACCACTGGATTGCCAAAGTCTGGCAGACTTGCTTGAACTGGATAAAACAGTCCTTCTTGGGATACTGCTCCCTCTGAGTGCTGTAATCCATGTTTCTGATACTCCAGGGACAGCAATCAGAATAATACATCTTTCATTCAGAGAGTTTATGACATCTTATGTTCAAGAAAAGCGGCCTGAGATCCTCTGTGGCACAGGCAATCAGCAAAGAGCCCTGGTCTCTGCTCTCATGAAAGTGTTGGACAGGCAGCTAAAATTCAATATCTGTGATCTACCAACCTCATACTTGCGAAACATTGACATGCCAGATTTCCAGTGGCGACTTGATAATTATATCCCTTTGCATCTCCGATATGCTACTAAATTTTGGATGGATCATCTGGAGGAGACAGTCTATGATTCATGCAGTGACCAAGAAGTGCAGAACTTGCTCTTCAAAAAGTTCCTATTTTGGCTGGAGGTGTTGAGTTTACTTGGTATTGTAGGCCATGGACAGCAGGCTCTGTCTAAATTGATAGTTTGGGCAAAGGAGGTATGTCTAGGAATGATCTTATGAGATGTTATGGAGACTGAAGTTCATTAGGGCACACCCCTTCTTCGATTTGTGACTGATGCCAAAAGATTCATTTCCTTCTTTCAGGAAGCAATAGCTCAAAGTGCTCCCCACATTTATCTATCAGCACTGGCTTTGGCACCAGAGAAGTCTGAAATCCATGAAAGATTCTCACATAATTTCCCGCGATTAGTATCAATTACAAGGGGAAGGATGAACCAGTGGCCAAATACAATTGCTATACTGGAGCACACCAGTCTGGTCACCTCAGTTGCCTTCTCACCTAATGGCAAGAGAATTGTGTCTGGCTCTGATGACAGGACTGTGCGCATTTGGGATGCAGAGACTGGAGCTGCACTCAGGGGAGCCACTGGAGGGGCACACCAATCGGGTCACCTCAGTTGCCTTCTCACCTGATGGCAAGAGAATTGTGTCTGGCTCTTATGACAGGACTGTGTGCATTTGGGATGCAGAGACTGGAGCTGCACTCAGGGAGCCACTGGAGGGGCACACCTATTCGGTCACCTCAGTTGCCTTCTCACCTGATGGCAAGAGAATTGTGTCTGGCTCTGATGACAGGACTGTGCGCATTTGGGATGCAGAGACTGGAGCTGCACTCAGGGGAGCCACTGGAGGGGCACACTGATTGGGTCAGGTCAGTTGCCTTCTCACCTGATGGCAAGAGAATTGTGTCTGGCTCTTATGACAGGACTGTGCGCATTTGGGATGCAGAGACTGGAGCTGCACTCAGGGAGCCACTGGAGGGGCACACCTATTCGGTCACCTCAGTTGCCTTCTCATCTGATGGCAAGAGAATTGTGTCTGGCTCTTATGACAGGACTGTGCGCATTTGGGATGCAGAGACTGGAGCTGCACTCAGGGAGCCACTGGAGGGGCACACCAATCTGGTCACCTCAGTTGCCTTCTCACCTGATGGCAAGAGAATTGTGTCTGGCTCTCATGACAGGACTGTGCGCATTTGGGATGCAGAGACTGGAGCTGCACTCAGGGAGCCACTGGAGGGGCACACCTATTTGGTCACCTCAGTTGCCTTCTCACCTGATGGCAAGAGAATTGTGTCTGGCTCTCATGACAGGACTGTGCGCATTTGGGATGCAGAGACTGGAGCTGCACTCAGGGAGCCACTGGAGGGGCACACCAATCCGGTCACCTCAGTTGCCTTCTCACCTGATGGCAAGAGAATTGTGTCTGGCTCTGATGACAGGACTGTGCGCATTTGGGATGCAGAGACTGGAGCTGCACTCAGGGAGCCACTGGAGGGGCACACCAATTGGGTCACCTCAGTTGCCTTCTCACCTGATGGCAAGAGAATTGTGTCTGGCTCTGATGACAGGACTGTGCGCATTTGGGATGCAGAGACTGGAGCTGCACTCAGGGAGCCACTGGAGGGGCACACCTATTTGGTCACCTCAGTTGCCTTCTCACCTGATGGCAAGAGAATTGTGTCTGGCTCTGATGACAGGACTGTGCGCATTTGGGATGCAGAGACTGGAGCTGCACTCAGGGAGCCACTGGAGGGGCACACCCATTTGGTCACCTCAGTTGCCTTCTCACCTGATGGCAAGAGAATTGTGTCTGGCTCTGATGACATGACTGTGCGCATTTGGGATGCAGAGACTGGAGCTGCACTCAGGGAGCCACTGGAGGGGCACATCAATTCGGTCACCTCAGTTGCCTTCTCACCTGATGGCAAGAGAATTGTGTCTGGCTCTTATGACAGCACTGTGCGCATTTGGGATGCAGAGACTGGAGCTGCACTCAGGGAGCCACTGGAGGGGCACACCTATTCGGTCAGGTCAGTTGCCTTCTCACCTGATGGCAAGAGAATTGTGTCTGGCTCTGATGACAGGACTGTGCGCATTTGGGATGTAGAGACTGGAGCAGCACTCAGGGAGCCACTGGAGGGGCACACCTATTCGGTCACCTCAGTTGCCTTCTCACCTGATGGCAAGAGAATTGTCTCTGGCTCTGATGACAGCACTGTGTGCATTTGGGATGCAGAGACTGGAGCAGCACTCAGGGAGCCACTGGAGGGGCACACCAATTTGGTCACCTCAGTTGCCTTCTCACCTGATGGCAAGAGAATTGTGTCTGTCTCCCAGGACAAGACTGTGTGCATTTGGGATGCAGAGACTGGAGCTGCACTCCAAGAGCCACTAGAGGGCTATACAGATCCTAAGCAGTCAGATCCATCCTCTCCTGATAGCAGATGTATTCTCTCCAATGATTGCATAATTTCTCCATGGAATGTTAATGAAGTTGCCAACCACCCACCTTTGCAATATCACAGATCTGTAAGTGGATGGAATTTATTGAATGTGGGTCCCTCTTCTATGTATACCTGCAGTATAGACTCATTCTATGTTTCAGTGCCTTCATCTGAAATCCTCCTCAGCGCCTTTGCATTGGCAAATCCACAATGGTTGGGTCTCTTGTTTCCCCTCAGAACTCCTTTTTTGGCTTCCTATTCCCTTTAGGCTTGGACTGTGGTCTCCACACAACACCCTTATTATTGGCCAACAACAGACCTTGCTCTTATATGACAACTTTGTATGTGGCACAGACTGGGCAAAGTGTTATGCCCCAGCAGAAAACCCTTGATAAATAATACATCATTTGAAGGTTGATTCCTTCCCCCTTATGCTCAATTCTTTGTCTTATGCCCTAGAACCAGCTTTTTGAACCACTTGGGGGTGATTACCTGCAAACACCTTCCCTTTTCTCTACAATATCCATTTCTGCCTAATCTACCCCCCATCATTATCACTACCTCCATGCAGTTTACTTGGTCAGGTTGGTAAGTGGTGGGGTGACCAGAATTGTAATCACACAATAGATTATAGTGGTTCATGATAAGAGTAGTTGTTAGCACAGTACCAACTGCTTCAGTTGAAATATACATAGGTGATCAGTGAGTCATACTGAGTCAGAATACATATTCTACAATATACTACAGTGTCCTAAGTGTTTTGGCAAATGTAGGTAAGGATATCCTTGCAGTAGTAGCTTACCCAAGTCATGCCTGAGGCACTGACTTCAATACTCCCTCAAGCCAGTAATATGTCTATCTTCAAATTGAACTGATCATTCTTCATGCAACATAGAGACTTTGTAGAATGTCTGCAATCATTTTTATTTGCTGGACAGTATTTGACATTGATTAAACTGTTCTTGATATTCCCAAATGAAATGATTTTTTATGCAAAATGCTTTGATCTCATGTGATATTGTGGATCATGGGCAATTGATATTGAAGACTGGTTGTCTGAGTGTATGAACATCAGGGCTTCTGGGAAGTCAGAGGGCAATGCCTTAAATAAATAGTGTAACCAACTTGCAGCAAGACCTTGGGAACACTGGAGGGGGGAGAAAAATGTGAGGAGAAATGAGTTGAAGAGTCACTGAAGTTCATTAAATGACTTGAATGACAGCAGAGAAGATGAATCAAGGTGAGTCAGGTAGTCAGCAGAGTAAGGATCAAGTCAGTATGTCAGAGAGGGAGTCAGAAATTTGAGAGTGTCCAAAATGCGCTGAGGACAGTGTCATGACAAAAAAATCAAAAAAAAAAAAAAGTCATTCATTATGTAAGAATCACAAAATTTCATACTTTTCAGACCCACACAGACCCCTACTCTTCATCATTACACTCTGAAAGGGGGAATGAAGATTAGCCAAAAGACACTTATTTGTTGAATAAGGCAATTGTGATGACATCTGGCAAAATGAAGCCAGTGATGCCCTCTGCATTTTTGATTGCTGAGAGAATGAGCCCCTTCTCAAGGCAAATGAACCATATGGTGTACTGGTAATGGTGTATGCCTTATTGATGACATAACCGCTTTCTGACTGTCATGAGTTCAATCCCCAACTATGCCATTTTATTCGATTTTTTTATATGCTAGTAAGCATGGGCTTTTGCAAAAAAACAGGGTAAAAATGTTATCTTGGGCATTTGCAAAAGGCCAGGATCACACCGGAAAAGGAAATATTCCATTACGATCAAAAAGTGTTCCTGAAAATAGCAGAATCATATTGTATTTCAGTGGGGACTGAAAAGACTAACATCACCATCATCTAAAAGTGGAGCTGAAAGTTGAGCTTTTAAACTCCCTTTCAGATATTCTGAAAGCACAACTTTTACTTGATGCTGAAAGATGAACTGAAAGACCCACTTTTAGTGTCCCTTTCAGTTTCCCCGACAATTTTCCTACTGGTTACCGTTGTTTTGGTACCAATAGGAAAAATTTTGGGGAAACTGAAAGTGCATCTTTCAGCTTGCCTTTCAAAATTGACTGAAAGTTGTGCTTTCAGAACATCTGAAAGGGGGTTTGAAAGCACGACTTTCAGTACCACTTTCAGATCAGGCTCATATTAGTCTTTTCAGTCCCCACTGAAATACAATATGATTCTGCTATTTTCAGGTACACTTTTTGACCATAATGATATTTCCTTTTCTGGTGTGGATGATACATGTCTGGGCTTTTGCAAAAGACGTACTGTATGTAGTGGAGGGATTCCGAATGGCGGACCCTCCAGTCATTTACAGTCCATCGTGGAGGAGTCAGGAGGACACTCCGAGTGATCTCACCGCGCTCATGGATGAGCCAGTCGTTGATCCGGTCGATGTGCCAGTCAAGGCACCGGCCGACAACCCAGTTGAAGCTGAGAGTAGTGTGGTGGAACCGGTGGCCGAGAAGGAGGTTGAGAAGCAGAAGGAAAAGATGCCGAAAGAGGAACCAGTCGAGATGACCATCCGGGCGCCGGTGGTGAAGTCCGAGGAAGAGGAGGCCCAGGTACCAGCTCCAGTGCCATGGGTTCCTCGTCCGGTCATCTGGGAGAAGATCATGGAGACGAGAAAGGATGGATGGGTGAAAACCCACAAAGTTGAGATAATCGTCCTGGATGACAAGCCGGAACCAGAGGAGCGGCCAGCAGAGGAGAAGGAACCGAATGGGATGGATGTGGACGTGAATGCGCCCGGGGGAAGTGGGGAAGGATCCGGTAGTGCCCCGGATGCATCTGGATGAAAAATGGGCAATTGTAAATATAATAATGTAGATATAATTTCTTGAGAGATTTTTAGTAATTTTATAGTGTGTATAAAAATCAAAGATGACACCGGGTAAAATCCTGATATTTTCTTGAAAATTGTGTGAACTTGAAAATTTAAGAAGTTGGACTGGGCTTGTTCGGATAACGCCGTTGGAAATTCTCGATGTGATCCAGTGCGTCGATATCATCGGTGCTTACCCAACTGAACTCCTCATCGGTGTTCTTGTATCCGAGCCATTCAACAAGATACCAGAGCTTTGTCTGGTAGCGCCGGTTAATCTTTGAGTCAACAATCTGCTTGACCTCGAAACACTTGTCACCGTCAATGATTTCCACAGCAGCCGGAGGAGGTTCCTCACGTCTGGGGAATGGATTTGGGAAATGCGGTTCAAGTTGGGAGACATGGAATACTGGATGAATCTGGGCGAGCGCTTTTGGTAACCAGATGGTGTAGGAAGCGGTGGATGGTTTTCCAATGACCTCGTATGGTCCGAGGAAGGTTTTGGTGAACTTCTTAGTCAGCCGGGTGGTATTGATGTACTTGGTCAATACGAAGACCTGGTCGCCGACCTTGATACCGGGATCTGGAGCACGTACTCAGTCTCCGGTCTCCTTGTATTGTTCCTGTGCAAATGTGATTTGATCACAGGGGAACTGATGGAGATTGTTAAGGTCAACGGCAAAATCTTTGGCGTACATGTTCGCAACATCATGTTCTGGATGAACAGTGATTGCCTGATTATATCCCTTGTTGGCAAAAAATGGTGAAACTCCAGTCAAGGCGTTCAGAGCATTATTGAGAGCAGACTCCGCCAAAGGCGAAAGCTTGTCCCAGTCGTCCTGCTGATACGCGCAAAAGATCCAGATGTACTGCTCAACAGTCTGGTTCATGCATTTGGTTTGGCCATCAGCCGCAGGGTGATAACCAGATGTAAAATGCATTTCCATACTGAGGAGTTCTGCAAGGGACTGGAAGAATGCTGAGATGAATTCCTTGCCCTGGTCACTGGTGACGTGTGACAGGACACCATGTTTGGAAAAAACGTGAATAAGGAAGAGTCAGGCGAGTTCAGCCAAAGTGATGTGAATGTCGCAGGGTATGAGAATCACCTGCTTGGAGGCACGATCAACAATTACTAAAATAGCATCGTACTCGCTGGACATGGGAAGTTGCTTGATGAAGTCCATGGAGATGGAATGCCACAGACGGAGCAGAACGGGAAGTGGCTTTAGCAATCCATAAGGGTGATGCTGAGGAGCTTTGTTGCGCTTGCACACAATACACGACTTGCAATAATCCCAGACGAACTTCTGGAGTTCGGGCCAGGTATATTTGTGGCATACGAGCGCTAAGGTCCGGTTCTGACCGAAATGACTGGCCAGTATGTGGTCGTGCATATGTTGAAGGACACGTACCCAGAGGGCATCCGGAGTGTTTCCAGTAACCGTTGGAACCCAGATGCGATTGTCATACCGGAGCATGCCGGATGAGTCGATTGACCAGCGCGAAGGTTGACCAGATAATGCAGCTGTAATACCGGCAACACCGACCGGATTGTCAGCCATGTGTGATTTGATGTCGGCGTGAAGTTGCTCAACATCCATGATGACGGTTGATTGAAGGACTACTCCCTTGAGAAGTGTAGCTCAGAGCGACACAGTGAGCTGATCTTGGGTGAAAATTGGGCAAAAATTTTGCGGATTTAACCGGCCATAAGCCCTATCCCCCTCTTTAGGGGAGACGTCCCATCATCTAGTTAATGCGTCAGATTTACCCCCGAGCTTGCCCAGACGAAACTGGATGGCCATATTAAAATGGCAGAGGTATTTGGACCATTGGACTTGGTGGCAGGTAAGCACCTTGGTGGTCGCAAAGTATTTGAGATTCTTGTGGTCTGTGACAACATCAATCAGAAGAGTCGAGCCTTCAAGGTAATGATGCCATTGTGTAAAGGCATCGAAGATGGCTAGAAGCTCTTTGTCGTGTGTGTCGTAATTGAGTTCCGACGGTCTGAGGGACCAGGAACAGAATGCAACAGGATGAATATCACTGTCATCCCCTGTGATCAAGAGGATTGAGGCAATGGCATAGTCGGAGGCATCAGTTTCAACAGTAATTTGATGGCCTGGTATCTAATGGGATAGAACAAGGGCTTCCGTGAACACCTTTTTGAGTGTGTCAAAGGCCTTTTGACAGGTGGCCGACCAATCCCACTGGACATTCAACCGGGTGAGCAGGGTCAGCAGGATGGTGATGTCCAAGTAGTTCCAGATGAACTGGCGATAAAAATTGCAGAATCCAAAGAACGACTGAATGTCTTTGATTTTCTGAGGAACCAGCCAGTCCAGTATGGCGGAAATCTTTTCCAGCGCCATCCGGAAGCCGTCTGGCACCAGGATGCATCCAAGGTACTCGCAGGTGGTGACGCTGAACTCACACTTGGGCAATTTACAATAAAGCCCAGCCTCATGCAACTGGCAAAGAACTTTCCAAACGTGAGCCGTGTGCTGTGACAGATCGTCGGGAGTATATGAAGATATCATCCAAGTACACAATGACATTTACATCCAGCAGATCAGCGAAGATACTGTTCAGAAAGCACTGGAAAGCAGCCGGCACATTGGTGAGGCCTTCTGGAACTACCCGGAAGTGGTAGGAACCATAGCGAGTTCGAAAAGCAGTTTTGGGTTCATCACCCAAAGTGATCCAGAGAAGATGATAAGCATGCCAGAGATTGAGTTTAGCATAGATACATGCCTTCCCTGGTGCGTCCAATAAATCTGCAATTAGGGGAAGTGGGTACCAGTCTTTTTTGGTGATCCAGTTAAGTCCGTGGTAATTGATGCAAAGCCGGAGAGTGCCGTCTTTCTTCTTTGCGAAGAGAATTGGAGCCCCATGGCTAGATCTCGACGGGTATATGAAACCCGACTTCAAATTCTTGTTGATGAAGTCCCGAAGGGCAGCAAGCTCTGCTTGTGACAGGGAATAAATGCGACCGATTGGAGGAACTTTGCCGTCGATGGTTTCAATCTTCAGATCGAACTCCCCATGAGGTGGAAGATTGTATGCTTCCTGTTCTGAGAAGACGTCAGCAAAGTCATGATATTCTGAAGGCAAACCGGTAATATCCGGTTGTCTGGTCGAAGCAGATTGTCCAGTTGCTTCATCTGGAGCAGTGGCACGCAAGGTACACTGGACAGTATCCTTGTCTCAAATAATGGAACGGTATGACGCTGTGGACACCAGTGACACAAGGGGAACAGTAGTGAACGGATGAGGATTAACGTCCTCTGAGGTATCCATAGAAGGATCCGGATGTGTTCGGACAAAACCAGACGTGTCCATAGAAGAACTGGAAACTGGCAGATTTGTTATATTCAGTGTAGACACCATGGCTGGTTCAACTGAGGCCAATGGAGTCTTGTCTGTATTTGGAACTACCGAAACAGGAGCCGGCATAATTGCCAGGATTGTCGACAGGGATAAACCAGAAGGAAATGGACTGGAATGATATAGAGGTTTCTGACCAGTTAATCAACAGATTAAAGCGGTGGAGCCAGTTGTACCTGAGAACCAAATCACAGGGATGATCGAGACAGGTAACGTAAAAGTCCTGAGTTTGGACTTCGCCAGAAGGGAACCAGATCAAGAGCCAAAGCTGCTGGTTGATGATGGAAGTGGAGCCGTTGAGATATCAAAGGTTGACAGGATCGATCGCGTGTGGGACAAAACCATATAATTTGCAGATCTTTGTCGATATAAAACAATGCGAAGATCCAGAATCAATGAGTGTCCGTATAAGTGAGATGAATTCCATGGCGACTCATGATACATAAGACAGCAGGATGATGGTACAGGAGTCTGAACTGGAAGGTGTATAGCCCAGCCAGAGAATGGATATATCAAGGTCAACATAAAGGGCATTAGGAGAGAGAGCGGACACATTGAGATGTACCTCAGGAAACACCCTGGAGTCAATGCAACTCAGACCGGGTGATGAGGATTCTGAGCTGCTGACTATTTTTTCAACTCCGGGGTTTTACCGGTCTCAGGGGCCGCAGGGGCTGGAATAGTGGTAGCAGCCTTGCCAGATGGATTCCCAGAAGAAGCCGGAGGATTGTTCTGCTTCTTGCAGTTGTCAGTAGTGTGACTGGAACCTCCACAGAACAAGCAGAGACTGGCCTTTAGACGTCGTTCGTGTTCTGGTTTAAGCTTCCTGTCCTTCCCTAGTTTATCAGCATATGGTTTGGCTTTCTTCTGAGAAGAGCTGGGTTCTGCATTTCGATTGCCAGTACCACATTGGTCTTTCGGGTTACCTCCGGATGGTTTTCTGGACCCCTTTTGACTGGAAGGGTTGGGTTGCAAAGTCAATTTACCAGATGAACCCTTGTTGCTGCAATTGCTGCCAGATGGGTTCCCAGAACCTCCGGCACCTTGTCTGGCACCAGGATTCCCAGGAGGATGGCGCGCTCGCTCTCGCTGCTTCTCCAACTCATGCTGCCAATACCAGGCATCAATCTGACGAGTAACCTCCTTATTACCAGGAAGGTTGTTGATATAGGTATGATGAACCATCTCGTCTTTGATTCAATTCGGAAGACCTTTGTAAAATTGATGCTGAAGGGCCTGGTCACCCCAGCCGGTGATGGCGGCAAGGTGATCAAAAGCGACGATATAGGTGGCAATGTGATCAGAAGACTTCATCCAGCACTGACAGATCGCATCCTTGGCATCACCGACCGGGTCCTGAGGACCGAAATTGTCAGTAAGCTCCTTGACAAAAAGGAGAAAATTCCTGTCCCAAGCCGGGACGGTGCTGGGAGTTGGATCATAAAGGTTTGGTTCAAACCATTTTTGAGTGGTTCCTCAGAGATACAACAGAGTAAAAAGAATCTTGTCATCATCTGTGGGAAAATCCTGTTCACGCTCGGCGAAGTGTAAATAACACTGAGGAATGAATGAGGACAATTTGGAAGGGTCCGAGCCATCAAAGGTGTCCGGATTACGAAGCAATGAGCAATTTGACTGGGGAGCAGATGATTGATTAGCGTAGTGGTTGAGGGCATCATTAAGCCCAACAAGGGTGCTGGTGAATAACGCTGATAAGTGAGCTCGGAACCTAGGATGGAAACGCGCGATACAACAAAAACCAAACACTACAACCAATATATAGCTTAGGAACAGAATAAATCTATCCCAAACCAACAATTAGAAGCAGCAAGTGTGATGTTCCGTACGTTCCAATGGTACCCGACGAGTGTCAGTCCCTAGTTCAGAGCCTTGTAAAGGTTGAAAGGGAGAAAGTTTATATGCAAGAAGTTGCAGGGCGATATATTGTGTTTGTTATGTGCGAAACGAAGAAATCCAAAGGATATCTAGTTCGAACACCCAAAGGCACGATATAACAAGGCCAGAAAAAGGTTTTGGAAGACAGGAAACCAAAGGTTTACCCAGATTCCAGTTGTTCCGAAGAACGAGTTGTGCGTATCCTGAAGATCCGCGATAGTTCCAAAGGTTCCAAGAGATTCCAGACAACGATACAGACGATTCAAGACCCAAGGCCAGCGATTCGATACGAAGCAAGGTCAAAGACCACGAAGCAAGACGATTCAATACGATTCAAGACCCAAGGCCAGACGATTCAATACGATTCAATACGATTCAAGAGCCACGCTCAGACGGTTTGTGCGTTCCAGTGTATGGATACGACTTTATATGCCAACAACCCAAATGATATTCACAACCCTTACAAACTAGGCTTGCAAGAGCTCTGAAGATCGACAAGAACCTTCCCTTAGGCGCAAGCTTTGGGCTTACTAGTCGGGGGAAGATTCCGTGCCGCTCTCAGAAACCCTTCTAACTACTTATACAAACAAAGATATAACTATGACAATAGTGTAAATGAGTAAAAAGTCCGTTTAGCCGTGCCAAAGTCCGTGTATCCGTCTTGGCAACCAGAATGCAGACAGTCCTATTGGTCGGAGACGTCGAGTACGTCATTCCGGGTACATTCCGACCATCCTTTGTAAGATTCATGCACATGGTGGTTTGATGGAGTCTCAGTCATCATCCACCATGTACGCCTTTTTGCAAGATAACTTGCGTTCCGTTGGTATCCCTCGACCAACTACATCAGAACCACATAGCCTGGTGATATAGCTTTCGAATGATACCCAACTTCGAGATATGTCCAAGAATGGGTTCTTGAGAACGACTTCCCAGTCCAAAAGGAGGAAGTCTGCAACCCCAGGATCGACAATCAATTTGTGATGAACCCACATCAAACTCCGATGCTGAGTAGCCGGACCTCGGGTACATTCAGAACACCACTGCCAGTGCTCTAAAGTCACCTGAGATGACGCGAACGCGTTGACGAGCCAAATAACCAACAACCGAATCACTCAGCACTTTGGTATCCATGGTTCCGATGCTATGGAACGGTTTCTACCGTTCCATGGCTCCGGAACATTTGGAACCAGTGTGATATCCCCTATGTTTAGGTGGGCTACACAGTCTCCTACATGTTTTGGAGTGAGTACCTGCCAGAGACACCCCTGGAGTCACCAGGAACATCATCTCGTTACTCTTGTGATGCTGGCCACAGGCCAGCTACTTCGGGTACTTAGTACTGCCTCTTAGTAGATGGTATACTATGAATGATCTACACATGAAAAGCGAAAAATAATGCAATTTCAGGTGGTGGTTCATTCACTGCTTATCAACGCCTCGAGAGCATTTGGTGGATCCGGTGCATGCACAAGGGGTGGTTGTCAGCCGGGACCCAGAATTGGACTGGGAGCAGGAGGAGGCACAGGCAGACCTCCACCACCACCTCCACCTCCCGGGTGGACCTCCACCACCTCCTCCACCGGGACCTCCAGGTCCGGGTGGTGGTGGTGGTGGTGGCATGTTGCCTTGAGGGTCGGGAGGACCCTGTGGACCTAATGGACCAGGCAGAACACCATTACCTCCACCATTACCTCCATTACCACCTCCACCCTGGTCCCCAGCTCCAGCTAGCAGTGCAGCTGGTGCTTGATCGTCAGCCGGTGGACCCACTGGATCCTGATCCCCAGGGTCGACCGGCTGACCGGCTGCCTCCAGGACTCCTTGCTGTGATCCTACCGGCGTGATGGTGCGAGGTGAATTCACAGTCCGTTGGAAAGGTTGCGCAGCCAGAGGAAGCTGAGCCAAATGGTGAGAAGGGGAAGAAGTGGCCGAATGATGGGAACCGATAGCTGGCCCTGCTTCTGCTGGAGTTTCCTCAGCTTCATTGAGGTGGGCAAAAGGAATCGGTGAGCCAGAATACAGATATCAAGCAGGATACAACCTCGGATGTGGAGATACCAGATAAACCCTGGGATGTTCCGGAGTCTGAGGAGTTAAAAGCAACCCGGGTGCGTTGATAATCTGTGGGCTAGCCTCAGAAGGAACCTGGTCCCCAACAGATTGAATCTGTAACGGAGGAGCCAGATTAATTGGTCCAGAGGATAATCCACCCGAGGTATGGGTAGGTGGTGTTAAAGGCTGGATTTGAGAAAGGAGGTGAGAGTTATGACGATTTTGAAAGTTGGCAGTATTGGGAAGATTGGGGAGAGACATTTGAACCAATCAAGATAGTGAGTTTGATTATACTGTTAAATCCTGAGTTGATGACAAGACCTAGGTGACTGACTGGACTGGACCAGATGAATGATGACCGGACAAGTCAGCTGTGGACGCAATCACCACCAGATGAAATAGGGTGAGTGTACTACCTTGACCAGATATGGCCGGATGAAGAATAAGATGTCTGGACGAGGAGACTCAAGAAGCCAAGTAGAGCACTGAGCACGTTAATAATCAAACTGAAGTACAAGAAGTAATTACAAGGCTTATATAGTAAAGTCCATTATTGTAGTCCTAAATATGGTAATAGAAGTATGGCTTATGTATGAACAATAAGTCGCACCCAGATGCGGTTGAGGAATAGAAGAGAAGTTCCTTTAACAAAAGGAACAAAGCTAGGAAGCTGGATAAACGGGAAATGCTCAGTAATCCTTCATAGCGTAAAAACCCGTTTGGAGCAGAGTTCCGGTCGATTACCGGTAAGTCTGGTAACCAGACGACCGGATGTGACTGGACAATACCAGTCATGAAGAGAAATGATCCAGGAGGTGGGCAGAGTGTGTGCGCACGGATATAACAATTTTCATTGAAATGTATGAAAAGTTTAAAAATTTCTAAAAAAACAGGCTGTGCCCTAAGTACCACAAACATCAGTAAGTGCCAACACTGCTGTGAATGCCCAATTTTTTTTTTCCCCCAAGATCCTGTGCAAGTGACATCCCAGGCCATTTTCCAGCAAAAATGCTAAAAACCACCAACTTGAATGGCTTGCTATTAGCTCAAAACCCTATCAATCCAGGCCAAAAAAAGCATAAATGAGGTTCATTTTTCAAGTACTTTGAGACTGTATACACCACTCATGCATACAAGATGATCCCAGACTCAATTTTTCAGAAAATGCCCAAATATTTTATTCTGTGAGAATGAAGCAGTCATGTTATGGGTTAAACTGTATACATATATCATCATATATTGTCATGAAATTGATGGAAGTTTGTGCCAACATTTTATTTGGGGTGATTCAGCCCAGAAATGACCCAAAACCACATGTGACATTTCTTTTGCTGAGTTAGTGTATTAGTTCACGTCTGATCTCAGCATTCATGCGATACCCTGCACTCCACAGCACTCACTGTGAGTCGACAGCCCGCAGCATTCCAGTTGCATGGGCTGCAGTGCAATCTGAGATCACAGGGAAGAGAACCAAGGCCATTGGGAAACCAAAATCAAGAATTACAATCAAGGTTTTGAGGAAATTAAGATAGGGGATGTCCAAGATCTCAGGAGAAATTGATGCTCAGCATGTGTGCAGCAAGGAAAGTGGAATTGACACAATGTTGGCCAGACACAATGACATTGAGTAGTATGGGAGGGCACATAAGCTGAAAGCCAGGGCCATTTTAATTTTTGAGACATTTGCCACAGTTTGCCAATACACTTGCCACTGTTCAACAACTACAAGGGAGTTGGGAAGATTGCTAAGAATAATTCTGAGATGCCTCACAATCCAGACAGGTCGAGAAAATAGGTGGTGACAGCAAACCTGCAAGCAGTGGAATGAGCTTAGTGATTGGAGGACCAGATGAAGGGGATATATTGGGTACCTCAAAAACTAGGGCTGGAAAGGAAGACGCTGCCATACAGATTAGATGAGGGGATTTGGAGATGGTGGTGGAAAGCAAAAGGGTGTGGAATAAGCGGACCAGGCTGTTCTGAGCACCACCACACCATCTTTTCTCTTCCACCCATGCCCATGTCATTTCCAAGTTGTTCTCCAAACTTTGGTCAAGCTTCAAGACTGTTTGTTAGCTTAGTCAGACACAATGCCACTCTGGACACCTGCCCTTTGCTTTGAAATTTGAATTCACCTCATCTTTGTGGATATGGAAACTGGCTATAACAGGTGTCTTGTTCCACTCTGTCTGTATCTTTGGCTGTTCCTTTTTGCTTAGGCACCAGTGTGTTCTGCTGCCTGTGCCCATTTCCACACACCTGGGTGGCCGATGTATGTTCTTTTTTGCACTGGCATCTCTTCATGTTTGCAGCTTCACTCTCCACCTTTGGTGTTTTTCGGATGCCCTGTAACACAGCAAGGGACTAGGATGAGTACGTGCATGGGTGCAAGCTGCATGGGTAACAGCATGTCCATGTCTTCACTCTCATGCATCTCAAACCTCTGCCTCTCCATTCCCCGTTCAGTGCTCATTGTCCACTTCCTTTGTTGTGGGGTGCTCCTGGGCCTGTGACAGCATGGCCACCTGCACCACTGTGCCCTAGTCTGTTATCCTTGATGACCATTGGACCCTATTCATGTCAAGACCACTATACACCATAGTGGCATCATTCTGCTCATGCACAATTCTTGAATCTATTGTCGAACTTCTACTCTTTGCCAGTGCAAGTGTACTCCTTGTGCTGCCCATATGCAGTTGGGCTCCCAAATTCGTACTTGCTCCTCTTCCCTTCTTTATTCCTCCATGTTGTTCTCTTCTCATTATACTAATGCACCACCACCCTCAGCCTTTACTATCCATTATCTACTTTGCCAACCCAGATGTCCAATTCCTCAATAGCAGCCCTCCAATTGAACACAGATACACCCTCCTACCTCTTCCTTGCCCTCCACCCTGATGTACATATTCTCCTCCTTTTTTTGAACCTGAAGGCTTTGGTACTTGTGCTGGGTGGTGTTCGCATTTGCAGCAGTCATGCAGGGGGTTGGTGGGCTACGTGCGTGTCATGCATCACCTGTAGTTGGAAGAGAGGGAGTCCAGGAAGAATGGAGGGCAAAGATGAATTGATTAGATGGGGCTTTGTGCGATCATGGGGGATACACCTCCCCTGCTGTAGGTAACAATGGGGAGGGATGCAAGCAGTACGTGAGTCAATCCATTTTACTATTACATAGGCTCTTCTTGCTAATACTGTGAGGGACGAGAAGTTCCCTGTCAAGGAGCTGGCAGACCAATCGCCGTTGTGCTATCTCATTGTACCCGCTGGATGAGCTTTTTTTTGGACATGTGCAGGTCAATGGAGATCTCACAACTCCTGCACATGCGCAGATGTGAGCTTAGGATGGGTATGATTGCAGTGAGGTATCCAGCTCATTGCAATCCTTCTCATCTTATGCATACAGCACAAGACTGAGGCATACTTGCTCGCCATTTCACAGCATGCAGATGGCGCTCCCCATCAAGGGGCTGCCATTAACACAAGTGATGAGATTGACAGTGTACTATATGCTCGTGTTTGGCACTGATCACATCATCTGATGGCCACAGCATGCCAATGATCTGATATTGACAGTGATCTTGGCTCAAATTGCTTAAAAAAGTTGTGCCTTCACTATGTATACTTTCTGTGTAATCACAGTTCAATTCTCTGAGCTACATAATACATAAGGGAACATTTAGGTGCAAAAGAAGTCAGTCTAGGGCCCTCTCTTTATTCTCTTCAGTGTGTGCTTGTCAGAAGCCGACAATTTTGAACCTGTTGACACTGTTCCTGCTCTTGCTTGTCTATTGGGAGAGTCAAATATATCAAATGCAAACACTGGATAATGGCAAGTAGCAGCACATTGGCTGTCAGATGATGTGATCAGTGCCAAACACAAGCATATAGTACTCTGTCAATTTTATTGCTTGTGTTAACAGTAGCCCCTTGCTCCCCATCATGCACGGTCATAGCAGGTTGTTCGACCCGAGAACTTGTCTTGTCCTGCCTTTTCAACCCTCATGTCAAGCTGCGACGGGTCTGTAGCCTAGCCAATGCTAGCAGTTGTGGTGGCGCACACCTGTGGACAAGCAACATCCCTCCCCTTTGTCCCCTGCCTGTGGTATTCCAATCTATCATCTGTAAAAAGCATGATCTCATTGCCCTACTTTTTGGAAAGCTTTTCTTTGAGGGGGTGACCTCAGGAGCATTCTTTTTCACCAATTCATTCACTCACAGTACATGTTTCGTGGTTCCTTTTCCCATCAATGTACTAATACCGACTGTGGTTTACATTAACACTTGAATTAGATCCCTGTGAAAGCGGTTGTAATGAGCTAACTCCTGGGTCGTCAGGTTTCATCAGACATCCCAATTTTTATATTTCCTCATGCATGGACTCTGTGTATCTACAGTGGCAGACAAAAGTTCTGCATGCAGTCATTTGGGCACATTTCACAGTCAAATCACTCCAAATAAAATGTGGACATGAACATCGAACATTTTCAAGATTTTAGGCACCATTTATTCCATTCACACCTGTATGGTTGTCCCACAATAAAATAAAATTGGGATTTCTGAAAAATCAAGTTCATGGATCTGGATGGTATTAAAAAATGGTCATTGCAGCATGAAAGTACTTGAAAAATGAATGATATTGACATTTTAGTTGGATAGAATTCATAGGGATTTGGGCTTGCAATTGACCTCTCAAGTTCACCATTTTGAGCAAAAATGAGGCAAAAATGCCCCAAAATGCTAAAAATGACCATTTTGCAAAGGCAATTCTGAGTCCAAATGCTAACCAATCTCCACCAACTAAAATGTGAAAATGGTATCCTTCATGGTTCCTTTGAGACTGCTTTCACTGTTTTCTGATACCATGCATATCCACAAAGTCGATTTTTCAGAAAACCCGAAATTATTTTATTATGGGAAAACACTACAGGTGAGTTATAGGTTAAACTGTGCATGAACTTCTGAAATCATTGAATCTTCATGCTAGCAGTTTATTTGAAGTGATTTGACCAGCAAATGAGCCTAAACAATCACGTGCAGAACTTTTGTCTGCCACTGTATGTCTGCTCTGCGAGTACACCTATTATTTGCTCTCTTTTCCTTCCTTCCTTTCCCTACTGTATAGTTGCTGTAATTGCGCCATGATTACAGGATCATTCAGATCTGTATCGGCCTGAAGCCAAGAGTGACAGAAGTGTGGCCCGTTGGACTAAAATTAATTCAATGTTGGGCGCATGGCATCCACATGTTCTCCCAATTTCTCTGACTGCCTGCAAAACATGGCATGCTGCCTGAACCCACCCTCTTCTGGGTTACTCCAGCACATCAAGTGAAAGCCGGGCAATTTCTGGGAAAGATTTACAAGCCTTGTGAATCTTTCGGGTCAGTGGCAACACTGCTATTGTGTTGACGCCCACTGGCAACATATTCATGTGAGTTCATTGCTTTCACAACAGCTGGATCTGATGGGCTATCTAGTTCTATTCTTCCTCTGGATCACTGCCAATATCCTGGTGTCACGCATGAAAAATGTTTACCATGAAGTGCGTGCAACAACGAACCGGATGGTTAATGGTTCTTTCTTAGGAAAAAGGGTGCTGAGTCAGGATGAGTCAGGAAGCGTGAGTCATACCCAGCCAGGACGAGTCACAAGTGAGTCATTTGGCCCGAGTCACCCTGACTTGTGCCCCTTGACTCAGTTCAGAAATGACTCAGGACCAATTGTATATAAAGAGCCCAGATTTTGTAGAAAAAGGGAGATTCCCCCTCGTACTATCGGGTAGTCAATATAAATTTCTTACGCCTCCTACTCCTTTTGTTGCAGTTCTTGAGCCTATTAAGGACTGCATACGAAGCCTTTGAATATCTAACTGACGCTGTTGTCACGCCTGTTGCACAAGCTGTCACATCTGTACTGAACCTTGCTGACTAAGCAAATTTCCTAATTCACCACTCAACGCCAAATTCCTGAAAAGGCAATTCTGTGGAACTATTCTTGGACACTTGGGTTTCTTTTGAATAACGTCATTTCCAAAGGATCCAAGGGAAACAAAATTTCCACCGCACATCATTGGAGCCCACCGCGAGGGGAAAATAAGGTTCCACCATCCTATATTGCCTAATCTCGAGTTTTTCCGAACTGAACCACGACTGCTCTCAGCTGCCTTGCCTACTGAACAAACCATACTAAGACCATACTGAAACCTGCTCAGCTATTAAACACCTGAATACCATATTCTGAGATGCACCGATCCTACAATGCCGCCAATCCACGTATTCCAGGATCACGATGAACGACTTAACTATGAGAACTCTTTTGATACCATCCAGGACCGCCTTGAATTTGAAGCCAAGTATGGGGCTCCTGTTGGCCCTTTTGACCCAGAGGAGCATCTGGAGGAGCCAATCCGACCAGCCCCTAAGGAAAAGACTATACTAAGGGCCAGAGGACACCATAAGGTGCACACTCGGCATGTGGCAGGGTACCCTGATGGAGGTTCAGGTCCTTCCTCAGAATCATCCATCAGCTCCTCCTCACCATCCCCTATTCCCCGCATGACATGGGCTATTCCACCATATTCCATCCATAATATTCCGCGACCACCAGCCAAGATGCCTGTTCAAGGATCTAAAGATGCCCCAAAGACCTTTTCAGGCAAGTATAGCGAGATACAGGTTTTCATAGACCACTATGAACGCCTCTTGCGCAAGTGCAGGGTTACTGACGAACGGGAAAAATGTGAGCAGATCCTGAAATATTGCTCTATTGATGCCCAGAGTGTCATCCAAACTCTGGAAGGGTATGAAACCCAGCGATGGAAGCACCTCCGGAAAGAGATGCTTAAAGTATTCGATGCGGATCGTGTTTTCCAGAAGTATAAACCTGCAGATGTGGAGCACTATGCTGCCAAGAAACGTTTGCAGCCCTGTCACAACCTAACCCAGTGGCGGGAATATTTTGTGAAGTACAACAAAATCGCAGGAGGACCCCTCACCAAAGGCCACCTCAGCCGTGAAGATTACAATGCGTACTTCCTAATCGGAGTCCATAAACCATTGCAGCAAATCCTGGAGAATCGAATACTACAGGATAATCGGTACCGCTCGGACCATGAGCAGTATTCAGTTAGAGAAATAAATGAAGCAGCTGAATGGTACTTCCGATGTAACAAGTATGAATCGCTGATGGTTCATGCTGCAGAACTCGGGGAAGATCGAGATGAGGATTATTCAGGAGAGGATTCCGACAGTGAATCAGAAAGTAACGACAGCGAGTCTGATTACAAGGAATATCAGCGAAGGAAAAAGAGCCGAGCCAAGAAGAAGAGGCAGGAAAAGAGGAAGAAAGCCAGTTTGAAGAAGAGCGCAACAGGAAGCGAGACTCAGAAATACCAAGGAAATGAGGAAGAAATCGCCAAATTAATCAGTAAGTTGAGCAAAATGAAGTTGGATGACCCCGACTATGCACCAATCTTTTACAAAGTCATGGTTATGGATCAGCGTGGAGTGGTGGAAAAATGTGTTAGGCCACCAATTGGGGAGCCTTCACATGTCCGGCCTACCAGTCGTATGACCACAAGGAACGAAAACACCAATACAAGTTTTAGTCCTGCAACCTACCCAAACAATACTCCGCTAGGAAGCAGGCCCCCGGCTGGAGGAGCCAATTCTGGAGCATTGAGGTGTTTTGGATGCAACAAGGAAGGCCACCACATGTCTGACTGCCAGCCAATAGCAGATCTCGTTGCTCAAGGAATTGTCCGCTACCACGACGAGACCCGCAAGATAGTAATGAAAAATGGTGATCGCATTTGGAAACAGGCGCTGGAGTCTTTGGCTGATGCGGTTGAGCGAATGGCTTGTGAAAATGCGCTGCGAGTAATGCTGGGTTTCCTGGATGCTGCCACCAACCGATGGCTGGCAGTCCAGAGTTTCTATCAGAGGGAGTCCCGCCGGGCACATATAGAAGAGGTTTCCAGTAGCGAAGAAGAGTTTACTAATTATGAAACAGAAGGAGACTCGGAAGGAAATGAGGATCAGGGTTTTAACGACATATACTTGACGCCCCCCCCAGCTTGCGGACAGGGCCCCACAGGTACTGCCAGCTGAACGAACAGAACCTAGTACCCACAAAGCCCGCAGGGTTGTATTTGATGGTGTATACCCGCCACCAAAAGAAAGGGAGTAAGCTTGGGGAGGTACGAGACCTACTACAGGATTCACCGCAGAAAACAATAACACGTTCGGAAACAATAGCACCACCTCCACCGGCGGCAGCAGCACCCTTACCCAAGTCTTCCCCTCAGCCTACGACTGTGTCCCCCGAGCCCCCCTACCATGCTGCCGGGAGTCGGCCCGCCAAATGGTGATGGAGGCAGAGTGAGACCCTATTCTCGCCTGCCGACACCCAAAATGCGGCCCTTGGGCCCAGAAATTCGGCCAATCGAGGCATGGCGACCCCGAAATGGGACAGAAGACGTCGACATGGCCAACATCAGAGACCATGATAAGAGTCACAAAGGAGTCACACGGCCGGGAGAAAGAAAAAGAGGACGAAAATACGCCCACGAGAACCACAGGTCGACAATCAGAATTGTCTGGAACTGTTGACATGAAAAGCGTAATGGATCACATTCTTGATACCAAAGTCCGCATGACATTGCGAGAAGCGATGGTGGCTTCGAAAGATTTGTGGACGGAGTTTCAAGACCTCATCAAAGTCAAAAATGTGCACACGGTTCTGCTGGGAAGCTCGCAGAGCCATCCAGTAGTTGCTAACATGGGCTGGCCACGGAGTGACGGAGTTTTGATTAAAATAGAAATGAAGACAAGCGGAAATGAGGTATGCGCCATTATTGATACAGGATCCCAGCTGGATGTCGTTCGTGCCGATGTAGCGGCCCTGAAAATCCAGCGTGTCGTAGATATGTCGTGGGTCACGAACATGAATGATGCTAATGGAGGAAGGGGTCAGCTGCAGGGATGGATCCGCGATGTGGAATTTACCTGCGGAGAAGCCGTTACCACCACGGACCTTTGGGTCTCCCAGAAAGCTCCATTTGCCTTGCTGCTGGGGCAACCATGGCAGCGGGGCAATTTGGTAAGTATTGACGAATGAGCAGAAGGTACATACCTAATTTTTAAAGACAGGGCAACTTGGCAACCTCGCTTTCAACTCCTTGCTGTACCCTACGACGGGCCGCCAATTGGTTCTCAGCTGGACCCAATTAATCAATATCAGTCTTTTTGCTTTTCTTCGAAATGCTGACGCACTGATCGAAGCAAGAAAAACCCTCCGCCGACAGATACAAGGCTCGATGGGAATCATAAACAGCCAAGAAGGTGAGAGACCGTCGCGCCTCGAGTCAAGAGAGGAAAGCCTGGAGCCGGGACAGTGAATTAGCGAGAAACAAGTCAAAGGAAGGTCGACCTACGACACGGCGATCACTCAGAAAAAGGAAAAAGGAATGCCACCCATTCAGGTGGCAGCAGGGCTCGTGGTTCTGGTTGGGGCCTTTGTTGCGAGCTGGCGCAACCGTGAATCCGAGGGGAGTCAATGTCAGGGCGCTATAAATATCAGAAATAAAAAGGAGAGCGTGCCAGCGCCCTCTAGTTTCGCGCCCCCCAATGCCCCCGACCCTGCCTTCAGCCGGCGACAGCCTACTCCTTAACGCTATGCTTACGCCTGATGGTCAGCCCATCGTCGGACCACTTGAAGAGATTCAGTACCTTTCACGCAACCATTTCAGCCGGCTGCCGCTGCCCATTGTCTCGATCAACCAGAGTGGTCCTGTCGCAACAGTCGAGGACGCCGTAGTGCGCTCGTGGAAGAGATATGCCGAGCACCAGCTGATTGACGTTGACCCGACATTCTCCGCCGCCCCGCAGGTGGAATACTATGGCAGCGTTGTGTTACCCAACGGCCAGGTTGTCCACCACAGCTCGTCGGGAAACGCCCTCCGTGTCTTCATTGATCGAGAAACAGGGCTGCCTTTCACACTTTCTTGCCATGAATTCACGTTCCATCTGACGACGCCTGAAGACCCCCAAGCTACCTGGAACTTGGAACTCTGTTATCCGACTAATGAGTACCTTCAGGAGGCCATGCGAGGCTTCACACCTTTGCTTCCGCCTGGCGCCGAGCCTCTTGGGTTTCCCATCCACGCCACGGCTACCGCCCCCCCCCATGCTACCGCTCACTGAGCACGCACGCCTGGAATCAGTAAGCATCTATTTTTTTGTCTAGACAGCGGACAACTTACCCTCAACAGACCCTCGACAGTGATCCCGCGCCGGCAGCCATGGTGGTGGGGCTCGCCGAAACCACCATTGACCCCAGCCGCCTCAATAACGCCCTCGTCTTCCAACTCCCCACCGGCATCGCAGAACGTGTGGAACCCGTCCCTCGCACGCGCGGATGCATGCCGACGGAGGAGGAAACTCGCCAGGACATGGCAGCGCTTGCCAGCGCAATTCGTGTGCGCGTTGAGGCCAGCCTGCCGACCAAAGACAGCCCACTCGCCCAAAACATGCAGCAGGACAGGGACGATGAGTTCGCCACACCCTGCCCCATGCACGCCTCTTTCGGGAGCCTGTACGACTTGGACTCCGACCAGGACAGCATGCCCGGGCTGGAATCTGCCGGCTTGAGCGAGGACGACCAGGCGGACATGGGCCTGTGCGGGATCTGTTTTGAAGCCCAACATAAGTCAACGCTGGACTGCCCGCTGATGGACCCAGCAAATGGCGAAACCACGTACCCTACTGCCAGCCAAAACTCGGAGTTGTATAACAGTCTGACCCAGGTGGGATATGCGACTGATCTAGGTACGCGATACCTAGGTATTCTCATGACGATGAGATTAACGGCCTGCCCTTTTAAAGGAAACGACAATCGTACCCCGACACAACGCGTCCTTGACGGCGCACTATCGCCCACTATGAGTGAGTGGATGCGACTGCCGCCCGAGGAAGTGTCGTTTCGATCCCTGGTGAATGCGGGGCGAGAGGCCTGTCAAGCCTTTGAAGAATTTACAATTGAGTACGACAAAGGGAGGGACCATAGACAGGACGAGGCGTTGAAGAGGGACGAGCTGGAAGAGGCCGGTAGGAAGCTAGAGGAGGTGTACGAGAGGGTGAACGAGTCTCTTGCTAACTCGGCGCAAATGTCACGTCAAGCGTTCGAGGCAACGATGGTTGGAGACGGGATTGTCGAGAGGAGAGAGGATGAGCTGGCAGAACACCATGCAGCGCTAGGACAAGTGTCAATCATAGCCTTTGAACAAGTGCCGGCTGCCACCTCCGTTCCGATCCGCCCCGATTCGCTGGTGCCACGTGTACGGCCCACGTCTCCCTTCCCTCGACTATGGCTGCCCCCGATACCACCCTCCCGCCAGACAACGCTTGAGCCTGAAGGCAAGCACGACAGCGCCGCCACTGTTCGCCCTCGCATCGACTCACCCTTTCCTCTTTCCCACGCTGCCCGCGTCGCTGTGCCCACCTTCAGCCCGCGTGGGCCTGTCATCACCCGCGACTTGTGGTCCAGCTCTCCGCCTTCTCCCAACCATTCCGACCTTCCGTCCTCTGATGACGGGGCCGGGATATATGCAGAACATCTCGGGGATGTTTCGTCCATGGATTGGAGCCCGGCTGGCTCTGAATGGGCATCGGGTCTGTCTCCCCCAGCTTCCTCCCTGGGTGCCACCACATCGACACGCGATGACTCTGTGTCGTCGGCCTCAAGCAATTTCAGTCGCACGTCGTGCTACAAATTCTATGACAACCGGAACGCTGACCTCCACGACCTGCTCGACTACTGGACCTTCGCGGGAGCTGCCCACCAGCGGGACCACATACGATTTGAGGACGAGATGGGGTCCGAGCCGGTGCACATGGCGCTTCGCGCGCTTCATGGGCCCCTGAACTTGCTCTTGGACTACACCGCAATGGCGGGGCAGGGCTTCGCAGATTTTCAGCACTCGTACACCCCCTTCCTCGTCGATTCCGTTGCATCTGACTCACCCCCTGTGTCGTCGTCTGCGTCACCTTCCTTGGAGGATGCTCTAGCATACCTCGTACCCCCTTTGAGCCTCGATGACCCTCTGCCCGTGTCGGCGGTATGCTCAACCACTTTGCCCATGCTTGCAGACATATCACCGTCGTCCCACGACGCTAGCGAGGCCGACAGGGATGCAGATGAGGACACAGACTATGGGGAGAGCGAGCCTCAATTCAACGAGACACCCATCACAGGCAAGCGCAAGCATCCGGATGGCGAGGAAGGTGGACTGAATCAAAGGGGAATGAGGAAGAAGCACCGTAAGTTTTATGGCGACCTCCTGTGATGCACGGTACTCAAACGCGAGGCTTCTAAAGCAGCAGGCTACGCCGACGAGCGGCTCATTAGCATAGCAGCAGGGGTCCGGCTGGCAGTGCTTGAAGCGGCGCGGCGCATCGAGGACATGGTATGGCATCGGTATGGCATTACAAAGGTGCGACACACGTCGGGACATTTAATTCAGGCCTGCGCTGATTTTTTTTGTAAATGTCAGGCATCATTCCCCTCCAAGCTCATTCGCCACCCGTTTCTCTTCCCTTTGGAAACCGCCAAACTCCAGGTCCTTTGGCACATCCTTCACCGCCACAATTGTGTTCAGCTCACTGACCTCCTCTACGAGATCCTGTCGATTTGAATCCGCACGGACTATGCGGTTACTTTGTTCCTTTACGCTGCTTACCTTGACAACAATTACCCGGCAAACGAGTGGAACTACTGGGATTTGCTTGGACAAGCGACCCCACGTGATATCTACCTGCACAATTTTAACATCGATACCGACTCAGACAGTAGCTCCAACTCCATGGGAGGACTTCAGTACCCTCCCAGCACTCGAGATGGCAGCATGGACCCCGAGACTGACGGTGGGGGTGCACTGCCACACCCACCCAGCTGTGATCAGCGCGCACCCGAGACCGGTGCCAGGCATCATGTCCACTGTTGGGACCTTGACGGAGCGGGACCTGATACCCTCACCATATCGATCAGCGACGCCGAGCCGGCCGCGCGTGCACTACTCGCACACGCAGTTGCAAGCAGCCTCCCCCTCCACCTTTTAGGCACGGTACGCTAGAAAATTTCCTGTTCACTGCACACATATTAAAACTCTGTCAAAGGACCCACTGATTAGCGCACTGGGGCTGGGCATCAGCCTGGGCCCTGTTTTCCTTCCCTTCAGCCTCTGTCTCGACTCGTCTGACTAACGCGCAGCGCCTGACCGCCGTCTCCCTGACAAAGGCGGTTGTATTACTAGCTAGTCCCCTTCCGGGGAATTACGACCCTTACGAAATGCTCATTCGGTTCCTAGCGCGGCGCCTCACCTGTAACATCACCCTGTCTAATCAGTACATTGTTGTTGTATTCTACTATGCAATAACAATTATACTGGCCTCTACTGCACAAAGAATTGAGAGATCACACTCACAGACAGAATCCGCAGCTTTGGCCCTTGGCGGGTCAGAATGCAATCGCCCTCAGACTGAGAAGCATCCCGAAAAAGGAAATGGTGTCCCACGCCTGGCCTTGGGATCAAAAGAAGAGCGGTTCGAGACAGATGGATTTGAGGATCATTCGGCCTGCTATTCGTACACTAGCCCCGAGCCGGAAGAAATGCTAACGTACCGAACTAATTTTGCTCAAGACCCAGCGCAGCTTCAGCGAGACTGGGTGGAATTGGAGGAGGACAATGAATTCATATTCTATCCAGTGGAATTACACGATGCAGCCGGCACTGAGTACCAATCCTTCACCATGTACCAACGAGTTGGTGATGAAAGGAGGGAAGGAGAAATTGACCAGATAGAATTGGAAAATGAGGATGAGCCTACATTTTGGCCAGTGGAGACCACGCACAACCATGAAAGTGCACGCCAGGCCTTCACTATGTACAAACAGGTTGATAAAAAGATACACCCAGTCTCCACCACCTTTTCACCTGAATACGAAGTGAAGCGGTACATCCCGGAGGACCCATTAAAGACGTTGCCAGAGTTACCAGTCCAACCGCCTCCCTTCCGGCCGGCCACACGGTTAAACTCAGAACGTCTAAAGATCCTAGAAGTGAACAAGGACAAATTTCTGAGTGAGGAAGAAGAAAAGCTGTTTGTACACGTCCTGGAATTGAATCAACAGGCACTGGCTTTTGAGGATTCGGAACGTGGTACCTTCAAAGAGATTGCAACTGTCCCACATGTGCCATGGGAATACAAGAACATTCCGATACCACCTGGAATATTGCAAAAGGTGATTGATGTCCTAAAGCTTAAAATGGAAGCTGGAGTTTATGAGATGTGCCAGTCATCATATTGATCACGATGGTTCTGTGTCTTGAAAAAGAATGGGAAGCTGTGCATTGTTCATGACTTGCAGCCTTTGAACAAAGTCTCAGTCCAAGATGCGGGAATGCTGCTCATCGTGGATGACTTTGTAGAGGGATTTGCAGGCCGACAATGTTATACCGTGTTTGACTTATATTGGGGATTCGACGCACGAAAAATGGAACCTGAAAGCCGTGACATGACGGCTTTCATGACTCCACTAGGACTGCTGCGAATCACATCCATGCCCACAGGATATACAAACTCACCCGCAGAATTCCAGAAATGCATGGTATTCATTTTGAGGGAGGAAATTCCCCACATCGCCAACATATTCATTGACAACTTGCCCATCAAAGGACCTGTCTCTATATACCCAAATGATCAGGGAGAGCCGGAGCGACTTGTAGAAAATCCAGGGATCCGACAATTTATCTGGGAACACGCAAAGGATGTGCATCGCATACTCCACAAGCTCAAATGCGCAGGAGCCACTGTGTCTGGTCTGAAAGTACAGTGCTGCCAACAGCAGGCATTAATTGTTGGGCAAGTCTGCTCACCTGAAGGACGCACACCAGACATAAAGAAGGTGACCACCATTCTTGATTGGCCCCCCCTGAAAACACCACAAGAAGTACGCAGATTCTTAGGACTCTGCAGTACAGTTCGAATCTGGATTCAAAATTATTCAGATATTAGAGAGTTTGCGGTAGCCACCGGGAGCCACCCGGTGGCTGATTGGGCATGCAGTAGCCAGTGGCTGTGGCTATCGTGGTGGCTGGGTGTAGGGTGTACAACGATGTCATACAACTTGACCTTTGTATCTTTACCACATTAAATAACATCCCTCTGCATTATGCCCATTTCAGGTGGCGTGAGAACAACAGATCAATACGGCACTGCTTCTGCGGAGCCGGCTGGCACCGAATAATCCAATAGTGACAATGATACAGACACCGATTATAATGAGAATAAGAATTATGACTCTCTCAACCATGAATAAGTACATATAGCAGCAGCATGGCAGCCACCAGATCAGCCACAGCCACTGGCTACCGCATGCCCAATCAGCCACCGGGTGGCTCCTGGTGGCTACCGCAAACTCTCTATTATTCGTCCACTCACAGAATTATACCGGAAAGATCAAGATTTTGTGTGGGACAAACGGCGGCAGAACGCATTTGCCAGGATCAAACACCTCGTGGCTTCAGCCCCTGCATTGTGACCAATTGACTACAACAGCCTTGAGCCTGTAATTCTGTCAGTAGATTCCAGCAAAACAGCTGCTGGAATGATTCTGTCCCAGAATGACAGTCAAGGAAGGCGGCGACCTGCTCATTATGGTTCAGTGCCAATGAGTGACCGAGAGTCTCGTTATTCCCAACCCAAGTTGGAATTATTTGGACTGTATTGTGCACTTCGGCATTGGCAACTATACATCATTGAGGTAAAGGCCTTGCAAGTGGAGGTAGACGCAAAATATATCCAAGGACTGTTGAATAACCCTGATTTGCAACCAGATGCTGCTGTAATTCGTTGGATTCAGGGCATCCTGATGTTTCATTTTGCCTTAATCCATGTACCCGCCACAAGATTTCAAGGACCTGATGCCTTGTCCCAAAGGGAGCCAGCAGAAGGAGAAGACATCGAAAGTGACAATGATGCCTGGCTGGACGAAATAGCCTTAAACGTAGAACAGACAGTCCCTGAGCCTGAGGTTAGGACTGCCCCCTTTGTCCTGATGACAAGGAAAGGCCAGGAAAAATTCCTACGGGATGTGTTTCAGTTCTTGACCACATTAGAAGCCCCAGTATTTTATAAACCCCAGAAGCATGCGCGCTTTATTCAGCAAGCCACACGATATCTGATCCATGAAGGGCAGATGTTTCGTCGAAATAAGACAGGCCCACCATTGAAAGTAATACTGGAACCCACCAAACGGCTGAAGATCTAGACACAGGCACATGATGAGTTAGGCCATAGAGGGACCCAGGCAGCCTGGGAAATGCTGAAATTGCGTTTTTATTGGCCCAAACTGTATAATGATATCCAGCACCATGTCGCATCTTGCCACTGTTGCCAAGTCCAGAGCACCAAGAAGCTGGAAATCCCAGTCACAGTATCGACACCAACAGCACTGTTCCAGACCATCTACATTGACATAATGATGATGCCCGAATCCGCCACGGGATTAAAAATGATTGTTGCTGCACAAGACGACTTGTCTGGAACTTGTGAAGCCCAGGCTCTGAAAAACAAGACAGCTGAAGATCTTGCAGATTCCTTCTGGACATACATTTATTGTCGATACGGATGCCCACGAAAAGTTGTTACAGACAACGGCTCTGAAGTGAAAGCAGGTTTTAGGTTGTTAATGAAGAAAATGGGTGTGCCTCATGTCCGAATCACAGCCTATAACAAACATGCCAACGGAGTCATTGAGCAGGGCCATTACACACTGAGGGAAGCCCTTGTTAAATCCTGTGGAGGAAATTTTCAATTGTGGCCTGAAAAACTTGCTGCAGCACTCTTAGCCAACTGAGTAACTGTTAGCCGAGTAACAGGGTTCTCACCTTATCAGTTGCTGCATGGCACAGATCCGATCTTGCCTTTTGACCTTGCCAAAGCAACATTCATGGTAGCCGGCTTCCGCGCTGGAATGTCCACCACGGAACTGTTGACGCTTCGAATTCGGCAACTTTCGAAGCATGATCGCGACATAAAACGTGCCTCAGAGACCCTGCGAAAGGCACGCTTTCGGTCCAAGCAACAGTTTGAGAGGCGATTTTTGAAGAAACTCCAGCAAGAGGAGTACAAACGAGGAGAACTTGTGCTTTTATGGAATGTTGGTATCGAAATGGAAGTCGGATCCACCAAAAAGACAGATAATCGATATTTCGGACCCTATGAAGTCGACAGAAAGAACCGGGGAGGTGCATACATATTAAGAGAACTTGATGGCACTCCATTCCGACGCAACCCAACTGCAGCCTTCCGATTACTGCCATATATCACCAGGAACCACAGATTCATGATTGAGAATGAAATGGAAGATGACAATGATGATTCTGAGCCCGAAGAGGACGAAGAACTCTTTGAGTCAGACAACAACTAAAAACAGGTCGCCAGAAGTTTGAGGGCAAGCCCAAAAAGGGAAGGCTCAGGGATCAGCAGAAGCGACTCACTAAAGCAAAAAGCTTATTCTGCACTCCGCCGAGGGACAACATATATAAAGCAAACAAGAATGATGATTTTTTTCTCTCTCCCCTTCACTTCTAGTTTTTTTCTCTTTCGCCTGCTCATCCTTGGTTTTCATCTTTTATTCCCATGGACACCTACCAACCTGACCCGCAGCTGATACAAGCATCACAAAGAATGGGCTATGTTCCTCGCAGATCATGCAGCAGTGATGTGGGTCACTTATGCTATACAGAAATCCTTTTATTCATGACCATCATGACCTCATTTTCCATCAGCAGGCGCTGTATGAAGTCGCTGAACTACACGCCTGCCGTGGAATCACGTTAATTCATTCTCCAGGCCCATTGGCTTTTCTACCTCCCTCAGCTTCGACGCTGGCTCTTCAACTCAACCCTATCTCTATTCCACCCCAGCCGGCACCTGCCTCCACACACACACCGGGTTCACCTGGCCTTCTGCTCTCCTCTCCAGAAACAGACGCTTCCTCTCACTGGTCGCAGGACTCTAGCGAAGACCAGAACGAGGCTCGACAGCGCCAAGTGTACCTAGGAGGCGACTTCGCTGCTCAGAAAGAGGCTCAGGATTGCCAGATACACTTTGCATCTGGCTCCAAAACGGATGCCTCCTATACACCGCGGCGGTCCAAGCCTAAGGCCAAGGCTCTGCCAAGGCCCCCACGCACCCTCTTGATTGCCTACCATCCCGAGACTGTCACCTACACCTATATGTTTCCACCCAAGGGCATAAGTGCTCGTGATCTGATAGCACTGAAGTTGGAGAGCTTTCAACAATGGAGGTGGCGCGATCAGACCATCTCGTCCCTGTTGCACTGCCCGAGTTCATTTGGCAGAGCAAGACAGAGAATGTCTTCGAGATCCAGCCCCCTCTCCACCGCCGCCTGCAGGTGGGCGAGCAGATCGAGTGCTATGGCATGATGCAGGGGATGTGGCAGCTGACTGGGCGGGTGGAACGCCGCTATCAGATGAAATTCACGCGCCGGGACGATCCAGCGGAATGGGTCTATGTCATGTGCCAGAACGACAACACCCAGCAGGAGACTTGGCTGAAGATATCTGCAGAATGGTTCTACCCCTCGACCATGGGTATTAAGTTCCGAAGGTCGGTGTATAAACTGACGTCCCTGTTCACTCGTGGCCCCGAGATGTTCCCTGCCTCAAAATAATGCATACATTTACCTCATCCTCCTACAGCCCTTCCTTCATACTATCTTCCCTTGCTATCCATGCTATTAACAACTGCTTACAATACCTTACTCCCTTCCTAAAGCTCCGGTGACTTGGACACATACGCCCCACTCTCCTTGATACCAGAATTCCAGTTCCTTGTTGCCCGCACTGTGTGACTGGGGACAGTCAGTTTATTCTGTTCGCCGCAGATATCACGCATGAAAAATGTTTACCATGAAGTGCGTGCAACAACGAACCGGATGGTTAATGGTTCTTTCTTAGGAAAAAGGGTGCTGAGTCAGGATGAGTCAGGAAGCGTGAGTCATACCCAGCCAAGACGAGTCACAAGTGAGTCATTCGGCCCGAGTCACCCTGACTTGTGCCCCTTGACTCAGTTCAGAAATGACTCAGGACCAATTGTATATAAAGAGCCCAGATTTTGTAGAAAAAGGGAGATTCCCCCTTGTACTATCGGGTAGTCAATATAAATTTCTTACACCTCCTACTCCGTTTGTTGCAGTTCTTGAGCCTATTAAGGACTGCATACGAAGCCTTTGAATATCTAACTGACGCTGTTGTCACGCCTGCTGCACAAGCTGTCACATCTGTACTGAACCTTGCTGACTAAGCGAATTTCCTAATTCGCCACTCAACGCCAAATTCCTGAAAAGGCAATTCTGTGGAACTATTCTTGGACACTTGGGTTTCTTTTGAATAACGTCATTTCCAAAGGATCCAAGGGAAACAAAATTTCCACTGCACACTGGATGCTGTTTGGATCACTTACTGTGAGTTCCTTGATGGGCTAAATTTTGGTATGTTGCTCAGCGAATTTGAAGCTATGTGCAAACGATGTGACTGCCGAGACACTGGTGCCAATAGGACTCGTGCTAATGAAGCAAACCGAGTATTTGCGAGTTTTCATGACACCAAATAGTAACTAGAGAGTAATGTACTGCATGGAGTGGTTCATTTTTGAAGATACGAAGATTCAATCGACAGGGGGGGTGACGCGTGACAGCTTTTACCTATTTGACATTTTGGCAGCGGCCAAAATTTCGCGTGACACCTCCAAAATTTCGACATTTTCCCACGAAAATTTGTCTTTTTGGCGCCTTTTGGGCAATTTTGGGTCTGCGTGACAGCTGGGAGGTTTGACAGAGGCCCAAGTGATGCATGACCTCGACCAAAGTTCGTGATCGACAGGGGGGTGTGTGACACGTGACTGTTGATTTGATCGAAATAGTACAGTAGACTCGTCACCAGTCTGCCCGTGAATGGCAAAAAAATGTGGCGAGCACTTTGCCGCAGGCAGACTGGTACTTCTTGGGCTCTGCCAAAGGGCTGAGCACAGAGTTTGAAATTCTGGTGGGAGCTAATCGCTGGCATCGAGTGGCTGTGCTATCCCATCAATCTTCACTCAAATTCAACCCTCTAGTATGTGCTTCCAACACACTTAGTAGAAGTTCTGAAGAGACAGATTTTGAGAAAAGTCAAATTAAATTAGATGTTTCCTTTGAAGTTTCCATAATCAACTTGAATCGAGCTCAGAACAAGGGAAAAGGAAATTTTCAAACTCCGCGCTCAGGCCATTCGCTTAGCCCGAGAAGTACCCAAGGGGCTTTGCTTTCACAAAAATCTGCACACACCTTCCATTTTTTTTCAGAGCCTCAACGACCCCCCCTCGTGGGAATATATGTCTATGTATGGTAATTGCACGTGATGTTTGACCATGCAAACGGTGTTGAACCGGTGACATCTGGGCCTCGGATGCATGCATTTGCCCTGTGGTATGTCCTAGAGACTTTTCTTGCATGTTTCTACTTTATTCTGATGAAAATAGGGATTTTCATTTCAACCGTCTTTCGGGTGTTGCTGATTGCACGTGACAAATTACTGTATTTGGGGGGGGAGGTACTGCTACTTGCTTCCAAATTTGGTAATAATGTTTTCATCTCTATTTCAACAACCACTCAACTGTTCACCCTGGGACTGGTATATTAGTGCTCAGAACACCAAACTGCTTCAGATGAAAGGTACGTGCAGATTTTCGCAAAACCAAACCCCCTTGGAAGTACCAGCCTGCCTGCAGCAACGTGCTCGCCACATTATTGCTGCTCACAGGCAGGCTGGTCACAAGCCTACTCCCTAGGGCTACCAAAGCATGTGGGGATGATCGAGATGAGACGGCCCATTGGATGCCAGCATTTGGAGAAGGTTCAGATTGATAGTCATTGGAAAAATCTAGAGAACTTGTTGAGATTACAGCTAGGCATCAACGCTGGGATGGAAGAAAAGGAATGTAGGCTTGGATTCGACTTGTTAGTCAATGTGGCCCGCACCCAAGGCTGAAACAGGCAAGTCGGCTGCAGCGTCACAGTGCCGATAATATCACGACTCTGAAGTACTGACCCAGTCCAGTTCGGCCCAGTCGAGTACCTAAACACACCTGGGATGATTTCGGGATGTTGCAGATGTAATCTCGAACCTGAAATATCAAATCAGAAATGGGTTGAAATGAAATGAAAGATCATGCTTATAATTTCAGCTTTGAATCCAGAACTGGATTCAGTCTAAGCTGTTCTTAATTTGATACTGCAGGTTCCAGATTGCACCTACTTAGGTTTCGGAAAATTATTATTCATCCTCTCCTGGAACGGAAGGAACTGCTCGAGTTTGTCTGATTGGTAGCAATATCAGACTGCGCCATTTGAGTACAGGTTCCAGTGATTCCATATGCCTTGTCTTGAAAAACAAAAAAAAATAAATGAGCGGCGTATCGTAGCAAGACATCGCTGTACAATTGAATTGACCATCTGCATAACCCAGTTTATCGATCGCGACATCTATTGCGGCACCGGCAAGTCGAATTCGCCCTGCTGTGGATGTCGTGATAGTCGAGTTCTGGGGGAAACACTCAGTATCACTGGGCCAGAGAGGAAATGTGGAGATCATCCCCAAGACGGGGGACCACTTGCAATCTCACACGAACGACCGCCAATGATAGAACACCGACCAGGGTAACTGGCAGGAAAAAGCGCATTGCAATTTGCGAGTGCTGAGCGCTGAGTGGGCAAGGACGAGACTTGTCTTGTCAAGGAGCCAGCGCTTCAGAACATCTAAAGGCTGATAAATTAGAGAAGTTGATGAAGTTAACGAATCACTCGTGTTTGAACGACAAATGACAGTTCGCTGCCTACCAAACCGATAACAGGGTTAAAACAACACTTGTGGATAATCATCTGCCACGCGACTGTTGGGGCGATAGAACAGACCATGAAAGGCGGGATACCTCCATTATTCGTGTAACTCGACCTAGCCAAAAGAAAAAGTGACGTGGAAGGCCACGCAAATCCATGGAATGAGTTGGTGTAGACACGGTGAAGGTCGTTCAAGGAGCATCCTCAGCGCACGGCCAGTAGTAGTGTTTTCCACGATTTCCACTGTGACTAGTTTTGGCAACATGCTTGAGAGATTCTTTCCTAGTGCAGTTTCAAGGCGATCCAGCATTCACGGTCAGACAGAATGTAGGCAGTCGAGTCTTGTATACTTGACTCACGGTCAGAGAAGATGAACAGCGGCGAAGGATTCTGATAGGTAGAATAGGATCATTTTGATGAAGTTGCAAGAATCGGCTTTGGATTTGGTACCTACCGATTTGCTGCGCTGTTTCTGACCTCCAAAACAGTGACCAAGGCCAGCCTGCCACTTCCAGTCACTGTGCGCCATCGTCCACGGTCAACACTGTGGACTTCACTGATGAGAGGAAACTTCTGCAAAATGACATTGCCGAGGCCGTGTCAGCGGGACGTTTCCATTGCGTTTTCTTTTGTGGTGAAGCAAGACGAGCTTTACAAAGATGTTTCCAATATCTTCCACCAGGAGCGCGACTTTCAGGACTAGAATGCGAGATCGCAGGTGCCGACGCACCGAGGAAAGAATATACCCCTGGGAGTTCTTCAAAGCCGGGTTCCAGCCAGTCTACCTCAGAGCGTAGACGGCTTGCCTTCGATGATTTTAATCTCTCTGTTGATACCACTTTTTGCGCTATTCCCATTCATCCTTGGCACTTCGGTTTTGTGCAAGTTAAATCGCAAAGAGATGCAGGGTAAATAGGGGGAGGGACCAGCCAAAAATCGTTCCTTCGAGTCCAACATTTTACAGTAACACTTGAATGTGTGTACGAAGAGGGGACTGCAAATGAATCTGCAATGTGGGCTTTGCACGATCAGGCACAAGTCGAGTCGATACCGTTGGCGGAGTTTTTCTAGATCAGTACGAATTCGGAGCGGGAATAACCCAAAAACAAGCTTTGGTCCAGGGAGCAGGTTGTGCCTTTGTTTCTTCTTTCCTCTTCTGATTCTGGAGCCCGCGGGCTCTCACCTATCGGCGTGCAGGAATTGGCGATGGGATATGTAAAATGGCAGAAGCCAGAGAGCCAAGGACGTTGGGGGAACTGAATCGAAAAAATTCCCGTGTGTCAGGATCGATAATCTCTCAGGAGAAATGCGAGCGCAGCATGTATGCAGGAAGAGCAGTAGAATTGACACGATATTGACCAGCCACAGCGAAATCAAATAGTACGGGAGGGCGCACGAGCTGAAACCAGGGAAATAGAACCAAAAGGGCGTAAACGTATCGCCGCTATAACTAGCAGCAGATTCCAAGTTTCAAGCACTGCGTTCAAGGAGCTCCTAAACTCAGTTTATGAAGGTGTGTGTAGGTCTGGCAAGGTAAGCGTAGGTGGCTGCGCAGGCTCTGTGAAGCTGAGTCTAGGTCTGTCCAGGTGTGTCCAGGTCCCTGTGTAGCCGCCTAAACTCACCTTGGCAGACCTACACACACCTTTGCAAACTGAGTGTAGGTCTGTGTAGGTCTCTGTTTAGGACCTCCTTGAACGCAGTGAAGACGTTCGCATCAATATACGTGCCAGTATTCAAAAGCTATGAGGAGATCGAGAAGATCTCAGAGAATCGAACACAAGGACACAAAGTCGGAACTGATAATGGAATATATTCTGAGTCGCCTCGCAATTCAGACAGGTCGAGAAAGGTGGCGACAGGCGGGGACATCAAATCCGCAAGCAGCGGCACGAGCTTGATGCTTGAAGGACCGGATAAACAGAATGTCTTGGGTACCGCAAAAATGAAGGAGGAAGAGGCCGCCGTGCAGACTGGATCGAGGGATTTGCAGATGATGGCGGAAAGCAAAAGGACGCGGAGCAAGCGGACCGATTGTTCCGAGCATCGCCACCTTTTGTCTTCCGCGCCGATGTCGTTTCCAAGCTTCAGTCAAGCTTCAAGATTTCGTTAGCTTCGTCGGACATGAAGCCACTCTGGCCACCCGCTCTTCGACCTGAATATTGCATCGGAGCAGGAGCAGAAGCGTCGTCCCGGTACGTCGCCCTTCCTGTCCACCCTCTCCTTTTCTCTTTCTCGATCGCGGGCAGACTGGCTGGCTCATTTGCGGGGTCTCAAATGCGCCCGCTTACTTCTACCTTCGATCCTGTGTATTGCACTGCGAGAACGATGATGATGTGCCCCTCATACACTTGGCCCATTGGATTGGAATCGCCTCCAAGTCCGCCCTCTCTGTGTTTCCGCTATCGGTATGTTTACTGTCTTCCCGTTATCTTGTGAGTGGCTGGCTCATGCTGTTCATATCCTATTCTAGGTCCAACACACACCTCCGGTGAGACTGGCTCTTTACCCGACGTCGTCACAGCTTCCTTGGACGCGATCGCGGTGGATCCAGGTCATCATGATCAGCAGCTTCGCTTCAAGAGCAGGGGGCGGAAATCCTCTCCATCCCTCTAGCACGGGCGTTCGCTCTCCCTGATTCTGGAGCGGTGCGGGGCGCTATACCACCCTATGTTTACGACGAACATTCGATCCCGAATTAGATCGGTCCAGCGAGCCTTCTGCTCGTACGGTATGAAGTACATCGTTTACCACTGTCGTCGTTTCGCGCTCAAGAAGGATTTACATTCAAGTCAACTCACCCACAGCCAACATCAGCAAACCCTGGGTGCCCTGTAGTTAAGGTCCCCCTTTACATAGCACTACGTAGTCCCTGTAGTGGCCTGTAGTGTCTGTAGTTATGTGTAGTATTTTTTAATTTACGTAGTGTTACGTAGCACTATGTAGAGGGGGACCTTCGACCCAGGTTTTGCTGATGAAGAATCGTACATTGCCTATCCACCTGCACGCAAGTCTTCCCCCCGCCCATCCACGGCCTAAATTCATCCCTCTCCTCCTTCCCTTCCTCTGGCCACCCACCCCTCTCCACACCCGTCCCCTTTTGCTCTTCATGCGGTGAAGTGCTGGTCGTCGAGGATGATTACGTAAACCCTATCTTTCCTTTTCTAGAAAATCCTTCGTACCGCGACGTAGACGCTGACTGTGGCCTAGATATCAAACCTACAACCATGCCCTCATCGGTGGCCACTCGCTACCAATACCACCATCTTCCGAAATCAGAACAGCAAGCGGCGACTTCAGGACTTCGTCGCAGCGGCCTCAGCACCGACCGGAAACTCGTAGGGGCAGGGTATGGCATAAATAGTTCGTCCCCAGAGCCGGCGGTGTCGCTTGTGAAATGAATGGCTGTGTGGCTGAACGACTCTCAGTGAACAGCTTGCAGACTGACCAACTGTTTTTATGTTTGCCTTCGCTTCCTCCGCGCGATCCACAGTTTTCCCAAAATGCAAACAACGAGCAAAATTCGGCCGGCTTCACCGCCTGCGATAGCACCCACTGGTGGGCCACGATTTAGAAGCCATATTTATTGTTCGCCCCGGCAGGCTGTGACTGTGAGGTAGTTGGGGCGGGAGTGCTGGTACTCTGGGTCGAATTGACAAGTGAGGACCCGAAATTCGGCTTGTCGTGAAGAGTAAGAAAACGCCGACCATAGTATAGTTCCCGGTGTTCAAAGCACCGGACGAGAAGTATGTGAAATGTGGTTTTGCGGTATACGTGGTCTCTGGTGAAGTTCGCTGTAGTTGTATTTCCGTCGAGCGTGAATTCCATTTGCAGGAACCAATCCCGGCTCTTATCATTCCCTGGAGTGACTCCGGGAACGATAAGCGAGGTCCCTGATAGGGCTTCGACTCGTCCGTCTGACGGGACGGCCGTCACAAAAACGGCCGTTTTTATGCAACGGACGGAGCCACCTGTCCGTCATGGGTTCAATTTGAAGGGCCTGACGGACGGGTGCCGTCCGTCATACCCGTTACGGCCGTCTGACGGGTTGATTTGCCCAAGAAAACAATCCTCTTTCTGGGCACTGGTCTCAAGGTTTACAGGTATAGGAGACTCTACTTACCGCATACCCATATGTCTGGCATGCGCCTAATCTTAATAACGCGCGAACTTCAAAGTGAACTTGTCATTTGAACATGATCACGTGGCAGATCATAACGCGAGAATGGTCGGCAAGACATGCCGAGGACGGCCCCAGTGCAGATACTTGATACAATCACATTAAATGCCTAGGCTAGTTAATTTCCGTCCTCCCTGCAAGTACTAGACACCGCCGTGTGGCGAGACAAGGTCCCCGAAGGCATCGACATGACATATGTCTGGTGTGAACCCGTCAACCCGTCGACGGCCGGGGACGGGTCTCCCGTTGACGGGTAACCTCGTCCCGTACCCGTCCGTCAGGAAAAGATATTTTTTCGCTTGTCGGACGGGTGCCGTCCCCATCAGACGGGACCCGTCCCCGTCACTGACGGGGACAGGTCGAAGCCCTAGTCCCTGAGATCCAGTTCAAAATACTATGGCGTTAGAAGGACTGCGAATTGCTTACCGGCGAAATGTGAACAAATCCCCCACAGTACTGCTGACATAACTGGTGTTGCCGTGCGGGGACATGTTTGCTATGAGGGGAAACGAAAAATCAGCGGAATTGGGGAAGAATGGGAGCCCACACGGCACTGACACCATATAATTATTCTTAGCGCTCCAACCCAACTCCAACCTGAAACAGAGAAATTCCCCTCCTTTTTTTTTCAAATTCAAGGCCTTGAATGTAGCACATGTGTTTTTATCAATTAATACAGCAATAAGTGGGAAAATACAAGAGTATGTAGCGGATTAATAAAAGTACATATTGACCGCCATAGATACTCTGATCTCGGATCGTAATTTTGTAACTCGGTTAAAAATTACTCTGTTACCGTGACAGGAAAACTCGTATCCATACATCCGCCATGTACGCCCTAGTCCGTTCACACAGCCGTCAAGTTCGTAATATTTGTCTCTCCAGAACCTCCACCACTCTGGCCGACCACCAATGAATGAAGTACACGGGACCCCGCCCCGTCCTGAGGTATATGGACTTTGCTTAACTAAAAATAAATTAGGAGCATGAAAGACGAAAGGAAAACATCAAGGTATAAGTGGGGATATCTGGCAAGCGTTGTATCGCAAATACTGATGACACGGATCCAGGGCCAATGACAATGTCCATGAGCCACGCGAATACCAGGGCATGTTTGGGATCGACCCAAACGCGATAATGAGTAACAGATAGGCAACTGTGAACGGAGATGAGATGTTGTTTGTACTGGCCATGCCTGGGACGTACGAATGGTAACGAGCAATCCAAGAAAAATAAACCATCCCACCAGCTCGAGAGCAAGGATGGCTAACATGATAAAAACTGTTGGAGCGCAGAGCACGGTCAATTTTCCGGGGCTGGGATGGCACAGATACTCACCAAAACTTGAAACCAGCGTGACTACAAGGCCTTGAGGAGGCGCTTTCAGCCGCTGGGCTAGCTGTGCTTGTCATTGCCTCTTTCGCTCCTCTGCTCCCCAGTCTCCGTCGTTGAAGACCTCGATGCGTCTGCCATCAAGGTCCTGTTTGTTGAGACCATCTATGGCAGCGTCGGCCTCGTGTGCAGATGTATAAATGACGAATCCAAAGCTGCGAGAAAGCCCGGCTGATATAGTTGTCTGAGCAGAGAACACACAGCGCTGAACAAATCTTACTGTCGGGGTCCCTCATGACGATAGACTGCAGTGAGATTAGTTGGAGATTAGCTTTATTTGTACGCAACGGCAGGCAAAATAAACACATCAAGAACTTTTCCAAAGGCAGAAAAGGCCTAACAAACGGATAAGAGGCAGTCGCAAGACAGAATCCAACGATTCAGAGCTTAGCAACCCGAGAATCACACTGACTTGGCGCAACGTATCGTCCGTCGTGTTCCAACTCAAATTCCTATACACATCATTAACTTGGGCTTGTAGACCACTGCGTGCGCATGGCGGTACGAGTCCATATACTGCTGCGCAGCCTTATGTAATGTCTAATGTTCCTTTGAACCATATGCTATCCACAGTTAATGAAGGGTATCAACAAAGCTTGACATGTGCATTACGCCTGGTGAGTGGCAGGTCTGCCGAGGTTGTGCCATGCTGAGGCAGGAACACGGCAGATCTTGAACTTACCAGCTTCAGACTTTGCCGACCTCGCTTGATCACGGCTTCCACGGCACGTCGGCATCCGAATCAGCCGAACTCTACATGTCCTGTATATTTGTTGGCACTCCCTTTCGAATTTTCCGGTCCATCTTCTCGCAGGTATGGACACCTTGAATACGGCAGAGCCGAAACTAGCGTGCGGTTGATTTTCCACACGCCGGCCGTCCAACCCTGCCACAACAGTGGCTCTCTTGTCTGTTTGGCCCCGGGTCAAGCCCGATGGTCTCACCTGTGGATACTGTATTTGACTTCTTTATGATTAGTAGCTCCAAGTTACTTCCAACTTGCCTGTTCTGTCAACTTCCGACAAATAGGTTGCCATCTCTCCTGTTCTTGATCTTGGTGTGGTTTCCTTGAGAATGATTTGATTCTGGGGCTGGTGTCCCAAATGGTTTTGGACGCACTTTTTTTTCTGCGCTTTCTCTTTCTTTCCAGCTTCTGCCTGCTTCAAGCCAATTAGGATGAAGTTTCCTCATTTACCCTAATTCTCTATCGAGGAAATGGTCAACTCAGTTGTCGTTTGTATTTGGCCACAATTGGAGCTAAATGGTTCCACGTGTAATTGTCGGTGCCTCGTGTCTTTGGCTTCAATCCAACATTGTGAATTACATGAAATTTTGGTTCTGCAAAGCAGTGTTGCGAAGTTTTTGCAGTGTACATCCAACAACAAGTGCTATTCTGAAGCTCAACCAACTTGCGACAATTTATTGTACTTGTTCAATGGTTCAGTGCGAATGGCGCAGCTGAAGATAGTTCCCAAGACTTTGATGCTCTTGTAGGTTAGTCCAAATGCAATTGTGTACACTCACCCACAGCTCAGACAGATGGGAGGTGTGGTTTTTCTTTCTCAACGGGATCATAAAATATGACCCGGACAGAGATTGATCTTGAATGGTAGGTTTCCTCCAGGTGCATCTCTCATTTAACAAGACGCCAAAAAGATTCAGACAAGGTGGCAAAAGAATTGCCATGATAATTTTGACTTTCGTTCTACGGTGTCAGCATCCACCTCAAAGTCGAGAAACGCCAAGAACATCCAGTTCGAAACCTCAGAAGAAATAACAAATGCAAAGAAAAAAAACTGAAATGAACCCAGCTGAAATCCGTGAAGTGAAAGGGAAAGGCAATAACTGGAGGAAACCCCAAGACACAAATCAGGAGATCTAGGAGACGATGCCGTAAGAAAAAAGAACGCACTACCGAATTCGCGTCACATCATAGCGGCCGTTCCGATGGGTGCGCGACCGACCCGAAATTATGGAGGATGTATGGTTGCCAATATGCTGCCATGTTGTCGTCACCGGCACGGGGAACTCCAGCGCCTGCTGTGTCTCCGATGGAGAGATACCATTGCTGCCGGAGAAAATTAATCAGTACATGGATAATGGTAAGCGTGTGGACCGGTATGGAATAGACACCATACCTGAGCGGGGGAGTCTTGAAAATCTTCTGCACGAGCTGTAGCCCCACAAGCATTACGTCCATGTCGAACGAGACGTTGAAGTAGTTGATGTGGACATCGGGACTAGAAAGGGTCGGTGGACTGGTCAGAGACTGAATGAACACCAAAAATTCCAGACACAAATGGACTGGAATCACCACTGTCTCGACGAGCCCCCGGCCGAACGGCAGTAGCTGCCACAAATTTGTGACAATTTGGCTCTCTGCGGAGGAAGAGCGTTGGTCATCGTCGTTGTAGTTTATAGACTGCAAATGATGTGTTAGACAATAGATAGAGTGAAGCCTTGGGCACATACGATGGGATTTGTGGAAACATAGCTCGAATTCCCAGCACTGAGGTCTGGGCAGTGTATGACACCAGAAGCGTTCGTCGCTGAGGCTATAAAGGCTCGCTGTTGCGGGCTACCGTACATGCCGTGCGAGCGCTGCATGTACTGGGTCCGACAAACCTTGGACTGCTGGGATGGACTCGGTAGCCTTGGAGAGTTGGTCAGGAGTTTGCGGCATGAAGTTCTCAGACTTGAATGAATGTGAAATAAATGCGGAAGCGGGGACGACTTGTTTGATTCGACGCACCTTCCTCGTGTAGTGCAGCATTTTGTCCCAATTCCATCCTACATCGGCCTCCGACTCCTAAAGAAGAGTTAAGCAGAGTCCTTTGCACCACTGATCCTCTCATCCACGAGCCGCTGTCTTTCGAACTGCATCCTCCGAGCATCTTCCCTCTCACTTAGATCAGCATGCAGAGCACACTCAGGCTCAAACACATGTGAGATACTGCCAGTCCAGTGCCGCGTTCTCCGCAACAGACTCGTACATCTCGAATATCGCTGGGTTGTCGCGGCTATCCGGCCCGACTTCGATGACGAGCACACTGACGGCGGAATTTTCACTTAGACAGCCCGCAACCGTGAGCCCCGCGAGGTCGCCACCAATGACAATGTAGTTGTACATGTTGCCATTGATCCTGTCTGGAGAAGAGGCGACACCAAACACAGGTGTGGCTTTTGCAAAGTGAGATGCAGACAGACCTAGAGCAAGTAAAAGGAATCTAAAATGACAGACCTCCGCACGGACTGCCAGAGCTTAGACCACGAATTTCGAACGACATCTCATCAATAAAGTTATGATGAGCACTCATCAGAAAAGAAAAAAGAAAAGGAGAAGTACCGCAAAAATGTTAGGCTACTGGTAAAGCAAAGAAAAGGAAGCTGGAACGGCAGCAAGGGGGGACCAACCAACAGTGACACTCTCAGATTCAGACTCGCGTAGCGAGTGGTGACATGCTCACCAAGATTCCTCCAGTCTGGAGTGGGCCGTGTGAGATGCGACACTGTCGGGTATGTGCATGCCGCCGAGCAGCCGAGATTGCCGACCGAGTGTTGAGCTTCAAGCTTCAAGATTGCCACGCACTCACAGGTCTGCATGTGTGGTTTGAAGTTTAGAAAACCCCTGATTTGCCAAAAACACTGACAGCAATTCAAATTTGTTGGATGTACAGACCAATACAATTATTATTACGAGCCTTGAAGCGAAGATTCGAGTAAGTTTCCGCCGTTTCGTTGGCTTATGGTAAATACGGCAAATGATACCCCCAGCCTTCTAAGTGGCGCCCCATTGAGGGAAACGGATTGAGGACACGCGAAAGCCGTGAAAACACAACTTCACGCGCTCTTGATGATGAGTGGCTTTGCGAGAGGTACACGGAGCTCAGAGCACTGGAAACACGGATCGCGGCCCACGACGGGGTTGGAAATGACGTGGCCCGCGCGGGTGCCTAGGGCGCCGATGCAGTGTGCAGTGGAGGTGACACAGTCCCTGGTTTCGACTCACGCGTCAAACGCGCCGAGGTGCAGGCAAAGAGGGAGTTGTAAGATGCTGCTTGGAAAAGCAATGACGGTCTCACGTAGCGGCAGGCACCAGGGATGCAAAGGTGCGGAAATACGAGGATAGAGTTTAACGCACTGTCGTTGGAGGATGCGGCAAGAGGGCGCCAATTCTGCGTACCATAAAGGGCGCACAGATAGTATGTGCCCGCAATCCGGCATACACTGTGGAGATTGACATGCTAGTTGCATGTTAGTTGCCGATTCGAGGGAGACGTGACGTTCGACACACCATTGGGCCGGTTATTCTGTCCTTGCTCATGCTCTCTGTCCTATACACTGGTCCGCTGTGCGATGACAGCGAGATGTATCCGCGAGCCGCACCGGCTTGGTGGACGTTTGAAGATTGACGATGGCGACGGGATGGTGGTACAGAAGAAAGAAGGAATTGATGCGGTCATCGCCTGGACTGATATCTCCACGCCTTCCGGAAGCGGACAGTGTCGCAGCTTGTTCTCACCACTTCAGACTGGAGTGTTTCCACGACAGTGTCGCACATCAACAAAATCCGCCAACGAGTCCGAGAGCGAGAGTGTCGCCGTTAACACATCCCCGCAGCAAGGTGCAGACAAGGCGATAACAATTAAAGGCCGCGAGATACAGTGAAGATCCAATAGGATCAGATTACCACGTCCATGCAGCTGCCGTCAGGGAAGATCCGATTCGTCGGAATAACTGTCCCCATAAGGACGATCAGTCAATCGAGACCGGCAGACCTTTCACAAGAATATGCAAAGGAAACCACTCACACACCTTGCGAGGTAAAGGAAAAACATGGAGGACAAGACCATCAGTGAAAAGCCACCCTATGAGAGACGGGAATGCAGCAACCAAGGGCATCAACACGCCAACAAGGAGAAGACGCATCCACGACTTGGCGAATAAAGGGAGAAAACACCAGAAAAATTCCCGTGACCTTTAGGTTAGGGTCTTATAGCGCCTGATTTTCAGGACTCGCAGAGCATCACATTTTCGTCAGCGTTTTTCACGTCATCAGCTTTTCTTCCCGCCAAAATGCTTCGGCTTGGATGATGGCCGGGGTCAGCCTCATAATCCCGCTTATGTTCTGCATCTCTTTCTCTTACTGTTCGTCTCCATCCGCTGCGAGCTCCTTCCACAGTGCTTGCGTTCAAATGCCAAGACATAGGTATCAGGGGAGGTGTTGCGGGGTGTCGGATGGCGAACCTGACTGAAGGCTCGCACTCATGCGGGGCAGAGAGAATTTGAAGGACAGCGGGGCGCTGCAGAGCCGGTGCCAACAACTGTTCCCCAAACTTCCCAAAAGCCTCAAAAAAATATGAGATTTTTACTGCTCGAACCAGTATTCCATCTGGGTGTTTCTGGAGCAAACCTTGCAGGGTATTCAATGTCTTTCATGTTAAAGCTCAATCACATTTCTGCACTTGCTCGCATTCTTTTCTGCGGATTTCAACCTTCAACTCCAGATGGTACAAGAGTCCTTTTAATACCTCACTAGGCAACAGTGTGAAACCAGGGAGTAAACACTTTGAGTGCCATAAATTGGCTGAGAAGAATCTGAAAATAACCTCAATCTTTAGGTTCAAGGCTTATTCCAAGAACCTCTGAGCGCATCAACAAAGGTGCTGCACTCTATTTTGCACCTTGATAATGACTATAACAGACAACATTCAGCTGCTGCTTGAATTGTGCAGCTATCAAAAGTTGGAAAGGTGCAAAGTATTACCGCAAGATCCACGATCAAGGCATACATGCGTAGGTCCAGAATATTGTGCGATACATCTGAACACTCAGTCGAATCAGTTCCAAAAGAAAGATAGAAAAACCTTTGTTCAGGTTAGATAAGCAGCTGAAGGGCACACTCAACTCTTCATGAATCCGCTGTCCCTATCCCAGAAGAAGCTGACCCAGAACACTTTGCAAGATACGTCCCAGGCTTGATTTAAGTGTTTCAGGTAAACTCGCAGAATGAAACACTGAGCTTAGTTGGGGCAGGGCAAGTCAGTGTATGTCAGTTTCATCTTGAATCACACCAGTTATACTTGATTGCATCGGAAAGAGATGCTACATAGTCTCGGTGAAATTTCAGTCTTCTACTACTAGGATGTCACTCATTTCAGCCTTGATCTTCATCACATTTGTGTTAACCTGCTATCTGCTTCGGTCTTGAACTGCTGTTGCATTTGCATTGCCACACTTTGGCCTGATAATGCAAAGTGCCATTCACTTCTGTTTATGATCAATCACTCACATCCAAACCAGGACTTGAGGAGTCGGATCAAGCAGCTGCAACCAGGCCGCTGAAAGGCCTGGGGAATCCCAATCACCATTACCTAGGCATCTGTGGGTCCCGTCACTCGAAGGATCCCATAGTTGTGTGTGCATTTGCAGAGGGGGTGTGGGATGATATCGATCCTCGTTTTTACGCTGTAACAGCAGCGGAACTTTCTCTCTCTATTCTTCCATGAAAATCTTGAGATCCTGTCTTTTGAATTGCCCATACAAACAAATCACTGAGATTGAAGAAAATTAATGCACTGATGCACCGCACCACCCCCTTCTATCTTTGACTTGGGAGGCCCTCACCTCATCTGGATCAGGAGTGTAACTTGAATTTCTGAATCTCAATTTTTCTGAATTGGCCTGCTAACTTAAGAATATGAGATGGAAACAAATCTGTTGCCTCTGCATAAAGTTGCAGGCTTTCATTTCTCTGATGAAGGAGCCTCAAATGCGTGATTATGAACTATCCCGCTGGTCGGTGTAGCATACCAAGCTTGTAGTACAAAGTGGACAATCATTTCTGAAATTGTCGCCAGCCCCAGGATTTGTACCTCTTCAACGCTGACCCAAAAATGTTCGCTACTTTTGGTGAAGTAAATGCAAATGGAAACTGGCAGAAATTTTCATATGCACATACTTGCACGCGCAACCCAGAAATTTGACTGTGTTCGGCGGTTCGGACTAATATACAACCAAATCCCAACAGTTGATTCAAAGTGTAATCTGCGTGTAGAAGATTTCCCTGAGATGGTCACGGGCTGTGCTGCTTGTCGGCCCTACCCACTTTATTAAATGCAAACACGAACAGACTAAAAGACAATGAGTAAAGGCATAGACACGAGCCTAAACAGAGTAATAGAGGATGAGTAAATCCATAGATGAAGGGTTATAAGGTCATACCACAAAAGGAAAGGAAACGCCCACGAGAGAAAGACGTCATCTGGGGTTTTTGAAAATTCTCGCAGAGGAAACGATGCCGTAAGAACGAGTCTAAAAATAAATTTTTAGGACTCGTAACACAGAAGTGGGGTCCTTAAGAGCCGCAGCCGATACACAAGACGAACCCAACATAGACTTTGGCCGACATCATACAATATTGCTGTTGGAAAGTCGCAGTCACAAGAGACTTCGCGGCGAACAAAGAGAGAGAATGACGATATTCCAGGCAAAGTATCGGTCGTATATAAGGTGAAGCAAGGCGGTAAAATGCTGTAGCACAGGTGGCAAAGGTATCCAATTGCTGTCCGAGGGCTGTAGACAAAGCTGTAGGTAAACAGCGCCGTTGCTGCATTAACAACCCAAATGTAGATAGGAGATCCTGCGCAGTGCACTCGTCCTTAGGGATCCACTACCCACTACTCGTGCTTGTCCCAGCGCTCCCTCCGCGCTCGGGACGAAGGGTGGTCCTTCATCGTTACGGGCAGCGCAGATTATCTTGTGGGAGGAATTGTTGCTGTCACCGCCCTACGAGCACCATCACGACCTCGCCTTTGCCCCGTCTTCGGCCATCGACCTCCCCACCCACGCCCTGCCCTCCTTGTCGCAGCTAGATTAGACCTCCCTATCCGCACCCTCCTGCTGCGCGTCGTCGCATCGCCTGTATGCTCTGCACCGGGACTGCGTATGCGCCCCCCGTACCGACGAATGTGCACTGTGTGCGTCTGCATTCCCATCCGCGTCCCTCCCTCCTTCCAAAGCACCGGCATCGAAAGCAAGACCGCGTTGTAGAGCACAACCATCTCATACCCGCGCCTCCTCTCCCACTGCGAACAGGAAGATCTGGGTGCGGATGCTCATGCGCGCTCCGCGCCACGACGTGCTCCTGCGTTGCTCGTCTCTGGCCTGCCGCGGGCGAGGATCCAGGTGCAGGTGTCGGCGCAGAAACACTACCGAGAAAAACCTTCTGTACCAGCAGCACCCACGGGCACACGAGACGAAACGATCCACACAGCTCCTCGTGATCCCCAGCTCGTGCTTGGACGAGGAGACGCAGTCTCCGACATGTGGGTTATGAGATGCGCGAGGGCGGGTGTCGTCTCATGGCGTTTCTGGGTGAATGGGATGGGATGGATGGGAGGCGGAGGCTGACGCGGAGGTCTAGATCCGGTCGCAGCGCGCACGAAGTGGGGTGGGATAAGCGGTGAGCAGAGAGAGCACCAGATCCTGGGCCAACGATGGATCGCCCCTTCTCATCAGAGAGTTAGGGCGATCCATCGTTGGTTCTCGTTAGAAGGATGGCAATCCATCACATTAGAACCTTGACCATTTGCGGTCAGGCGGCGTGTAGCCCTATTACACACGATGACCTCGCTCACGTCGTCGCTGTGATGCCAATATCCGCATATGGCACACAGCGATCAATTGCCCTGGACATCGTCCTCGACGATGAGCTCAAAAGATCTTGAAAGAAATCACGAAAAAATTCTCTGTTCGGCGGCTGATAGTGACGATATACAATGTAAAGTAGCTAAGCGAAAGGAGCCAACGGAAGACTAAAATGGAGGTTTTGACAGAATTGACTGAAAGAAAATACCCCTCGCACAATACACACAGCGCCGCCGTGAAGGAACTCGCGGCAGGCCCCTACCGCCATCCCGCCGTTTTCAGTCCCGTCCTGCACTCGTTGCGGCCACACCCAAACAGTCCCGGCTGAACATGGCAATGGTAGCCAACGACACGAGCTCAATCGCTACGTTTGGGCTGTGCAGCGCAGGAGTGGTGCCGTGATGAAGTGTGCGCACGGGCGACATCGTTGTGTGCGCGCGCTCATCACTTATGCACGGGCGGAGGAGCGCAGGAGCATGTGCAGACGCACGACGTGCCTCCCGCGTACACACGCGCCCAGCAGCCTCTGGTGCACGTGTGGGGGAAGCGCTGATGCGATGCGCGCGCGCGTGAGGGCCTTTGGCGCTTGCCACGTAAGTTCAATGAGCCTGAATTCGGTATGTCCGAAACAAGCCAGCGACACGCCTCACGCTGCGGCGTACATCGTGCGCTGCTGTGTGTATACCAGGTAGCGTGGGTGAGGCTGCAAGCCTCTGCAGGTCAAATGTAGGGCATACCTGTGTGGACGCAGCATGTGCTGCGTGTTACCGGCCAGAAATGCACGGGTATGCAGTGGGACAGGCCCACCACCTGCAGCCTGGCTCTGGTGCAGCCTTTTCCATTACATGCAGCCGACGCAGCGCCGAGGGCGTGGAGAGACGCTCAAGGCGAGCCGGTGTCATCTCCAGTAGCGCGGGTCCTCCTCGAATGTGGCACCCGAAAAAATGACCCATTCAGTGATATACCACTGAAGGATAGAGGAAAATGGGAATTTTACGCACAAGAGATGTTCCAAACCCCACCCTGCATGTCTAGCTCCATTTCCCTGCTCCACTACTTCATGAATGCGATTATGCGCCTACTTGCGGCGCGTTTGGAGATGGGCGCATTGGATGGAATTGATCCGTCGAAAACACGGTGAAGCAGGGATCATGCCGAGAACAAGGCAGTATCTACTCCCAGAGTATTTCAGAGGTTTCAAAGGCCGAGAAAGAAGACTGCGCATGACATATGGACCTGGAAAGATATCGAAAATAAAGCCGTGTGTGGATCGCCTGAGGAGGGATTTCTGGAGCCAGACAGACATTGGGCAGCACTATTTCGTTGCCAAGCAGACAGAGACCAACGGGAACGAGTGTTGCAGCTCTTTTAAGGTCGAGCCGTCCGATGTGGTGAAGCGAAAGCAGGAAAGTCACAGCTGTGACATAGTCACACACGGTGATCAACGTCAAAAGTTCAACGTCGTGCGGCGACCAGAGCCACTCAGAAAGATATCTAACACAGCAGGGGGTATCCGAGATGGTTCAAGAGTCCAATAGTACCAAAAAAAGACCCAAAACAACAAATAGAAGAAATCAGCCTATCACAAACTGGCGCCAATCGAGCCGAGGAAATTGTTTCGTGAGCCGTTGTCCATTGCAGGAAAGGTCAGGGAGTCTAACCGGTTCCAAGAATGTATAGATTGAGTTTCCGAAGGTTTGTGGCAAATGGGGTTTCAAAGGAAGGTACATTTTGATGATAAATGTCTCAGGTTCAACGTCGTGCGGCACTGGAAATGACATCCAACACCGCAGTAGGTCTTATGATTACTCAACATACCCAATGGTAACAAAAAGCACCCAAAACAAGGTATGCAAAAAATCAGCCTATTACAAAATGACACTGATTGAGCCCAAAAAATTGTTGTTTGGTTCATTCTCCATTACTGGGAGGTTAGGGAGTTGAACCGATTCCGAAAATATATGGGCTGAGGTACTCAAATGCTGAGATAAAAAAGTTCTAAACCGACATCCATTCTGAAGCTGAAACCACACTGAATTTCATAATGGGCTTCATACCAGTTTTCGGCTTATCCAATGTTCAGATCCTCACAGTTTCATCCACTAAGGAATTTTCGATTAAACTTGGTTTACAACATCGCATGGAGTGTATCTACGAGGTTTCTCGGCATTTATATCACTCCTGGAGTATTAGAACGGTTGTATGGAATGGTATCACGGCAGAAACATCAAAGGGTAAGTTCCGCTCATTTCTTCAGTTTACACCCTCTTGGATTACTTGAAAGGACAGAATTGTGGCACTAAGACTTCTTCTCATCCGTTACACCTAGGAACTATACCCATCAGGCTTCTGCTTCACACGGGGAACACACCAATCCACGAGTGTGTAATTTCTGCATTCTGCTCTGTTACAACGCATATCAGTATCTCAAGCCTCCAGACCCATCTATATTCCGAAACGGCTTACATTAGTGCTCTTCACTGTCTCTACAAACAAGGGAAAAAAATACGTCCTGGGTTCATTTGGTGCTCCTTTACCATAGGCTGATTTTTAAGGTACCTCAATTTCGCAGTTTCTTCAACGCAGCACATTCGTTCCACTTTTCTTACGACATTTGCAGTGTCGAATCAAATTTAAAGTGGTCCAGAACGCTAAACGACTTCAAACTCTGATCGGTCGTATTTCCCAGAGTATTGAATTGGGCGAGTCCCCTGCTTCGAGACAGCGAGAAAATGACACAAAGAGTTATATTAAAGTCAACTACACCAGAGAAAGGATTCCTGGATCCTGTAGAATGTGTGCTGGTACATTTTGCAGACCGCACTGGGGGGATCCTATTTGAATATTCCGTGGCTATCCTACCACAGGGAGCCACTGAAGCATTTTGATAGAAAACTACTGAAGACGAGTATGCTTTGAAAAGTTTTCTGGGGGCCGTGTGAAGCTTCGAGTTCTCTCGGAGTGAAGCACACAAATAGACAGAAGCTCAAAGGGAGGGAACACAGAGAACGGAGGTAAGTGCTCGTGTTCGAGGGGAAGTATTCTACCATACTACAACTTTAAGAGGGCTTTTATACACTACAAGGAATAACTACGGAAACTGGGCCGTAGTCGGTAAGTACTACGGCGTAGCTGCAAAGTAACTACGGACTTCGGATTTGTAAGTAGACGGGGCAGAGGGATGACTGCGGCGGCCCGAGTACGCTGAAGAAGGGTAAATAGGTCTACTGGTAGACTGAGGTGGTGTCCAGGTCGTGCCGAATGGGTGTAGAGCCGTGTAGTGAAATGAAGGTTTTGATGTGGGAATAATAGCTGGAGGTGTAGGATGCTCAGTAAGGAAAATATAAATGGAAACTTAGCTCAAGAGGGATCAAATGAGGGTGGATTCGCGCGAAGTTGCTCAGAGATATGTGGATTGACGTGGTGGTAAGAAGACAAAGAGGAAGATGCCGTGATGTCCAAATAAATAATGATGGTGTGTATGTAAAAGTACGTGGGGAAAGCCGCTGCTAAGAATCCAACTTTCATCCTCCAAACCATCCGGGAGCAACGCAAAGACGTAATAGGGAGAGCACATCCCCCCAAGACGTTGACAAGCAGGTGCCCAAGCTGCTGTCAGCTCGATCCCCGGTGTAGTCCGAGAAGGCCGAAGAACTTGGGTTGAACTTGTCGTGTTGGCGGTACATAGTGCATAGAGTAAAATGTCTGTGTAAAATGAGATATGTGAGTAATAAAATAGGTGAAAGGTCCAAGAGTCCAATAGCAAATGTTTCTGACGTGGCTGAAGAGACGTGTTTGAGGTTTCGAGGAAAACGGCTGAGCTGTAAAATACGCGCCAACAGGTTCATACTGCCGTAAAGCAATTTGACGATGGAATTAAATGTAAAATACACTGTAGAGGTCAAATTGTCAGTGAAGGTGTATGCGGAACATGAAATAAAATAATAGAAGATCTTATCAATAAATCTAGGCTTCGCTTGAACATGTGAAGGGTCTTGGCGACGAGCGGGCCAAGTCACCCTTCCACAAAGGGGGGTACTTTGGATTTCGCCCTCGAAATCACTGCAAAACAGTGGCTTCAGAAGGGGAATGGAAAGGAATATAGGGAAATGGGGTATGTGGGATGATACAAAATGAAGGTGCTTATCGGGTGGACGCGGCTCAGAGAGTATGAAAATCGCAGTATAAATTGATTGAGAATGTCGCTTGAAACCGTGATTTGTAGTTGGATTTGCGCCGTAGAACTCGCGCTTCAAATTCGAATAACTGTGGGGTATAGTCTTGAAGTTGTGGTCAGCATGCGTTTGAGAAAAGAACACAATCAAAGAATAAAAACATTGGAGTATGGCGGAAAGAACAATTAGCGTGATAACGAAAAGGTGCAGGAGTAATATTAAGAAAGACTCAGCTCTGGCGTTCGGACTTTCGCTGGTAAAAGTGGATCCAGCAACAAAAGTCAAACCTGAATGATTCTCGAGAAACTTTGGTATAGCCTCGAAATTATGGTCAGCGTGCAGTTCGGACTGAAGCGGAATAATCATGGAATAAAAGCGTCGCAAAATAACAAGCAGAACACGCAAAGCGATGGACGAAAGATTGAGAGACAATTTTGAAAGGAACTCAGCTCTGATCCGTGGACATGTGAACCCAAAACTTGGCTCGAGAGTCAGAATTGCATGAGAAGTGAACTCTGAAACATGACCAGTGACTGAATTTGCTTCAAGACTTGAACTCGGCTTGCAGTTGGCTATAGACTCAAAATTGTGGTCAGCACGCAGCTCAGATGGAAAGGGAGCGAGTAGGGAGTAAAAGTGTCGCAGAATCGCAAGCAGAACCCATGGAACAATGGAAAGAAGATGGAGGATGATTTGTAGAAGAAACTCAGCTTTTATCTTGGGACGTGCATATGCAAAGCTTTGCTCGGGAACAGGGATCGGCTTCGGAGCGCTGATGATGTCAGGATAAAGCACCGGAATGTTGCCAGTGAGTGAATCGGCACTGTGATTTGAAATCAGATCGCAGTCATCTATAGACTCAAAATTATGATCAGCATGTAGAAATGGCGCAATAACAGAACGAATGGGAGGAATTATGAGGAGGAGAATGCAGAGGGGGATGAAGAACAGATGAGAAAGCATGTGGTATAGGAACTCAGCCTTTAGCCTTGGTCGTGCATAGGCAAAGCTTCGGTCGGGAGTCTGGAGTGAATCTTGATAACTCAGCGGATCATCACTTGGTTCGAGTGTTTCGAGTGATTCGGCACCTACTTCAGGCTGCTCTGGATCGAAAATATCAACGTAGAATGTGCGCGGAACGAAAGGCTGTGACTCAGCTTGTGGGAAAGGCTCGTGCTCGGTTTGCTCGGTGTAAAGTTGAATAATGGCGCGCAGATCTTCATCACAATTTTCATCGCAGGTGTGACTTGAATGTAGATGGTTCGGGTACTCGGAGGCCGAGGAATCGAGTTCGTTGGAATTATCCTGGTTCAAAATCAACTCAATGAATGATTCAGTGACAGATTCGGGCTCGAGGGAAGAGGAAGTAAAGGGAGAAGGAAAACTCAGCTCGGAGGACTTTATGGTCGCATACAGATCGTAGATGCTGTCGATATTGACATCGTCGCTGGCGGTTGTAAGTCCGCGGAGGGAAATGAAATTATCGGGCTTGAAGGAGTTTTGCTCGAAACACATTGACTGCATGAATAAATCAGTCACAGAATCGCATTTTAACTCGGAATCGATCATGGAAGTAAAGAAAGAGGAATAAAAACTCAGCGGATATGATTCCTCGTCAACGTATAGCTTGTAGATCAAGTCGGTTTCATTGTCGCGTTCGGGGTCTGGTTCAAAAGCAATGTCAGTACTTGTGCCGTAAGGAATATAACTTAGTGCAAGATAATCCGGCTCATCATCACTAGAGATGCTTGAGATTTGCGTTTCAATATCTGTCTCCGGGTTCGAATCCGAATTGAAATCACTTTCCATGTCACTCCCTGTCACCGTAAAATCAGGCTCGCAAAAATAGCGGATTGGACTCATCTTGGAATCAAGATCTTCATCATATTCGCCGGCAAGGTATCGCTCTAACTCGTCATTGACCTCAGATGAATTTTGAGCAGAAAAAACGAAAAGATCTTGGGAACTCAGCTCGTAATCTTCGGACCTTAAATCTTCAAAACTGCGGTATTGAAATTCGCCATGCTCGGAAATGTGGTCAGTTGTCTCGTTAGTGCCGCAGAAATAGACGGGACCTCCCTCGCTCCAGCGATCAATTACCCGGTATCCTCCTCCAGGACAAAGATCGACGCGGCAGATGATATTGTCGGGAAGCTCGTCAGAGGGGGGGTACTTTGAATTCTTCCTCGACATATTCACCCGCAAGGTACCGCTCTAACTTTTCATTGACCTCTGGTGAATTTTGCACAGTAAAAGCGAAAGGATCCTGGGACTTGTCAGATTCAGCAGCGATCAACGGCTCAGAAATAATATGTTCAAAACTCAGCTCGAAATCTCTAGGTGTTGAATCTTCAAGACTGCGGAATTGAAAGTCGCCGTGCTCAAGTGGTTGCTCGATAATGCACGGCTCGGCTGAACTGAAACGAACATGCTTTACCACCTTGCCTTGCGAGGGGGATACTTTGAATTTTTCGTCAGCGTTGAAGGTCCGTTGAGAATTATCGGCATTGTTAAGCTCCGGGTGCGATTCTTCGGGTTCGGGGAGTCCAAGTGGCTCGAGCACGAGTGGGAAAGATGTAGACGTCGTGGGAGATGAATCGGACGCGGTTTCGATTTGTGGTGGACTCGGAACGGGCGCTTGGTGATGCGTAGATGGTGGCACGAGTGGATCGGTAGGCTTAGGGAAGTGGCCAAGCTCGTTCCAAAGGTCGGGAAATAGCGCGTCAGGGTCGAAGTAGCCGTAAAGAATACCTAACGTGTCAGCTAACGGAATCGGATTCGAATGCGTACGTTGGTGCTCGGGAACTCGCACGATGAACCAATTCTTGATTGTGCTTGGGATGCCACTCACAAAGTAATAGTCTCGCTTCTCTACCGTAATATCTTGCTGCTTCAAAAGCGGTGCCGCAAGAAACTGAAAACTGCGTAAGTACTGCTCGATTTCGAGTTTGCTACGAAACGGGGGCTTAGCAGAGTGTTCTCGACAAAATTCCAGAAGTTCTTGTTCGGAGACGCGGCATTCCTCGTCAAATGATCCATACAGAAGTAGCATTTGTTGCTTAGCCGCTGTCCAAGTTCGATTTGGGGTGTCATCGTCGAGCTCGGGGATGTACTGTATAACAGCTCGGACTCGGTCGGAGGAGTAGCGCACTATGAATGAAACAAGCTCGTCAGCATCAATAATTCCAGCGCAAGAGCCGTGTTGAAGAATGATGGCGAGGAAATCTCGAACGCCGTGCTCGTCAAAGTACGGAGCGTTTGGAGTGCGCGGAACGGGCATGGGAACGAGGAGACGCATAGTAGGTGAAGTATTGGAAGTGGGAAATGGAGGGTAAGGAACGGGTGGATAGCTCGACGCCATAATTAAATGAACGTGCGCATGGGGATGGGGAAAGAGTGGGGAAGAAAAATAAATGAAATTGACGACTCAGCTGGATACCGGCAACGGAAAACCGACACCCCTCGCGGTGGGCTCCACTGAAGAAGGGTAAATAGGTCTACTGGTAGACTGAGGTGGTGTCCAGGTCGTGCCGAATGGGTGTAGAGCCGTGCAGTGAAATGAAGGTTTTGATGTGGGAATAATAGCTGGAGGTGTAGGATGCTCAGTAAGGAAAATATAAATGGAAACTTAGCTCAAGAGGGATCAAATGAGGGTGGATTCGCGCGAAGTTGCTCAGAGATATGTGGATTGACGTGGTGGTAAGAAGACAAAGAGGAAGATGCCGTGATGTCCAAATAAATAATGATGGTGTGTATGTAAAAAGTACGTGGGGAAAGCCGCTGCTAAGAATCCAACTTTCATCCTCCAAACCATCCGGGAGCAACGCAAAGACGTAATAGGGAGAGCACATCCCCCCAAGATGTTGACAAGTAGGTGCCCAAGCTGCTGTCAGCTCGATCCCCGGTGTAGTCCGAGAAGGCCGAAGAACTTGGGTTGAACTTGTCGTGTTGGCGGTACATAGTGCATAGAGTAAAATGTCTGTGTAAAATGAGATATGTGAGTAATAAAATAGGTGAAAGGTCCAAGAGTCCAATAGCAAATGTTTCTGACGTGGCCGAAGAGACGTGTTTGAGGTTTCGAGGAAAACAGCTGAGCTGTAAAATACGCGCCAACAGGCTCATACTGCCGTAAAGCAATTTGACGATGGAATTAAATGTAAAATACACTGTAGAGGTCAAATTGTCAGTGAAGGTGTATGCGGAACATGAAATAAAATAATAGAAGATCTTATCAATAAATCTAGGCTTCGCTTGAACATGTGAAGGGTCTTGGCGACGAGCGGGCCAAGTCACCCTTCCACAACGCTGGGGCCTTACACTCGCCCTCCGATAATTGGCTACAATTATCTACACACTAATTATGAAGAGAGAAAGGAACAGAAACAGAGAGAAAAGGAAACATATATGTACAATTGACCGGCTGCTTACATTTCCTTAGTGAGATCATCCAACGAAAGGCTTCGAAGGTAAGCATAGCGGTCGTCCAATACAGTTGCAGCCCCACTGCGAATCTTGGGAGCAGGAGCTTCATGAAGGGAGGGACAATTATGCTTGGAATGTCCAATCTCACGGCAATAAAAGCAACTGTTCTCGGCGCGGAATTGATCACGTTCTTCTTGAGTTAACCGCGACTTTTTAGCGGCGCTCGATGAAGGTACAGAAGAGGAAGATCTAGCTGAAGACGAATTAAAGCCAGAAGCCTTTGCAGAACCAAAGTCAGCGGCGCGCTTAGTCGCCTCAAGACGTCGAATGGTTTCCGCTACTTCATAACCCTTAGCCGCGGTTTCCAATGCAGACATTGAGGAAGTCTCAAAGTCAAAGCCTGCGTCCGCCCATTTAAGACGGAGATAGCTCAAAGCCCCATCCCACACGATCTGGACACCTTGGCGATCAGAAACATCGCCGAGACGTTTAGACAGGCGAGTGACACGACGAATAAAGTTGCGGATCTTCTCGTCGTCGCACTGACATGCAGACAGAAGGTCACGACGCATATTGCGGCGTATCTCGACAGGAAAGCAGTATTCAAAAAGTCCAGAGTAAATTTGTTTCGTCTTGAAAGAGCCGTAATCCATGGTGACAAAATCCATGAAGTACTCGGATGCAGGCCCAGAAACAAATGCGGCGATGAGACGAACAGCCCAACGAGTAGGAATGGAGTTGAAATCGATCCAGGTGTCGACTTCGTAAGTCCATTGCTCAAATTTATCGAAGGCAGCTGTGCCGTCGTAGACAAAGGGAGCCTTAATTTTAACAGAGCGCAAAAGCTTCGTTAATTTCTTGGAGCGACTCTCGTTGCGTTTCTTAGATGCCTTCATTTTTCTAGAGGCACGCGCCGAGGTGGAAGCAGGAGGCATTGAATCAGTGGAAGATTCACTCAATGACGATGACGATTCAGAGTCGGAACTCTCAGATGAGGATGAGGAATCAGAGGAGCTCGATGAAGAACTAGGAGGATCTGGTGGAGCAGAAGACATGGCACGATAAAAGTAACCGCCTCGTGGAACAGAATCCTCGCGATTGAAGGTGGAGGTAGAAGATGAGCCGTGTGTTGTGTGGACTTGATTACCAGCGGCCTTCGGAGCCGGCGTGCCGGAGCCGCTTGCTTTCTGACTTGACTTGCGACTCCTGCTGCGCGACCTCTGACTTGACTTGCGACTCCTTTCCCGGACTTCAACAATGACCGCACACGCTCGAATATAATCGACGGGAGGCCTGTTGTGGTAGGGTCGGATGGCCGGTGTGTGGAAATCTATCCACACGCTGGTTCCAGCTTTACATACTTTCTATTTTTATTATTACTCCGATCATTATTTGGGATGTAAATAGGGACACATCATCGAATTTTACACTCGTACCACGATCATCGCGACCAGTGCAGGGCAAGCGCCCAGAGGCAGCACCGAGCTCCTCGACCCCTCCTCCTTGGAACGTCGCCAGTGGGCTTCCTAGCCACCAATACCTCGAAAATCCTTCTTACGACCTCGCTCTCTCATCGTGCCATTTTTGGACATCTTTACTTTGTTTTCTTGCTCTTTTTGCACTCTACGGCTCGGGACCACCTCCCTCTTCTCATCCCTCACACTCATTCTACCGCTAGACGGACTACCGACCCCATCCGAGAACCTACGACTCGGGACTTTGACCCTTCCACAGTGGTGACCACCGCAGGGGGAATAAGGCTCTTTTAGGGTTTTTATTGGGTTTCCGTGTGGTCCGTCTTCGTTTTTCACATCGTTCGACCCCTCCCTTCATTATGACGGTCTCTGTGCCGCCCGCCGCGCGTCCTTTCGCTCCTACGCCACTCGTCACGCGTCACATCGTTCCCTCGGACATTTCGCACCCCAACGACACTTCACGCATCGACCAGACGAACGGCTCGTCTCCTTCATTGTCCACACCCCTTCTTTCCCTTTCCACACCTCATTCTTTGTCCACACACCTGCTCGTCGCACGGCCTGTCGCTTCCTCGCTTCTTTCGCATACCCACGGCATTTCACGCCCCGAGCAGGCGGATGACTCGTTTAATTCACCTTCCATGCCCATTCCTTCGCATTCCACGGTTCATACGACGTCGGTTTGTCCATCGCCTCCTCGCCGGAAGCGCTCGCGGCGCTGCTTCGTGTGTGGCGGGACGGGCAAGCACCGGCTCAGCCCTCGTTATTGCCCGCGGACGTACGAACTCCTTTCGAAGCATCTGGCGAAATTTGACACCAATTTCCGTCTCGTTTCCGACGACGGCTCGCCCCTTCCCATGACACGGCACCCCGGCGGAGTGGCGGCGCATCTTTTGTCTCCACGGCGTCCTCGCCCCCGTACTGTTCGTGCGTCGTCCCGCAGCGTTTCGGAGTCGCCCCTCGGCTCTCATTCAAATCCCCCGCATGTTCCTCGAGCTCCACACGCCACGCCACCAATCGTCTCTCTACGTGTTCCAAACACCGTCCCCACATCGGATTTAAATCCCCCGCATGCGCCAAGCCCTTCCGTAGTTGAACGCCGTCATATTCCGAGCGCGGAGCCCAGCGTTGATTCAAATCCCCCGCACATGTCGCCTCCGAGTGTGGTCCATTCAGGTCCCATTTCCCGTTCAGATCACAGCGTCGCGCCGAGTATCCTGCACTTTCCGCCAGTTGAGCGCCTTCCTTCACCTCCCATTTATATTCCCGTTCGCATACCCCTTCCCGATTCGAAACCACCAGCGGACTCGTCATCCGAGGATTCGCCTCCACACATCCCATTATCCATTTTCGAACTCCTCTTCATTTCACCGCCAATTCGTGACGAACTGCGCAAACTCATCGACGTGCTGGATCGGAAGAATGTCGGCTACGAGATTCCCACGTCCCCCAGTCTTCGAAAGGTTTTCTTTCGCATTTTCGATCGGATCGTGACTTCATTATCACCTATTCGGATTATTTGATTACTCACTCACCGTTTACATTTAGTTACCTCTACTTCGTTCAACTAGTACTTATCTCGCACGTATAGTTCTTACATTTCGCTTCATTCATACTTTATGGCCATCCTCTTCCTTCCTTTCCTTAAACTGATGTCGGGGACGACATCAAAATCCCCCGCACTGTGGTAGGGTCGGATGGCCGGTGTGTGGAAATCTATCCACACGCTGGTTCCAGCTTTACATACTTTCTATTTTTATTATTACTCCGATCATTATTTGGGATGTAAATAGGGACACATCATCGAATTTTACACTCGTACCACGATCATCGCGACCAGTGCAGGGCAAGCGCCCAGAGGCAGCACCGAGCTCCTCGACCCCTCCTCCTTGGAACGTCGCCAGTGGGCTTCCTAGCCACCAATACCTCGAAAATCCTTCTTACGACCTCGCTCTCTCATCGTGCCATTTTTGGACATCTTTACTTTGTTTTCTTGCTCTTTTTGCACTCTACGGCTCGGGACCACCTCCCTCTTCTCATCCCTCACACTCATTCTACCGCTAGACGGACTACCGACCCCATCCGAGAACCTACGACTCGGGACTTTGACCCTTCCACACTGTACAGCACCATCTGACCTGAAGACTGGTCTGAGTCGGAATCAGCTCCAGATGTGTCTTGGGTCGTTGCTATAGTTTCAGTTGCATCTTTCCCTGTCTCAATGCTCTGCCTGAACCAGAGAGGGAAGAATCTCGAAGAAGTCTCAATGCGACCATTCACGGAGGGACGCGCTTGTCGTAGGGCTCCCCACCGTAACCGTATGTACGGTTGTACGGTTACGGTTATACGGGTACCGTACCGTAACCGTAAAAGGCTCCAGAAGAATCGTTACGGTTACGGTTACGGCCGGTTAGCACCCGTAAGAACCGTAAACATACGGTCCATATATGGTATTTTACAACCGTAAATTTGCTCAAGATTGTTCGATTTTGAACCCATCGGCTGGCCGGAGCCAAAACGCGCGGCCCAATTTGGCATAAAAGGAGATGTTCTTTCGCGGATCAAATTACCTTTTGTGGGTACCAAGTTGGCTCCTACACAGCCGCGGTTTCGAGGCTCACAATCTCAGTGGTGGGAATACAATTGCATACAAAGATCTGTCGGGGCGGAAATTTTGGACCGAGTTACGCGTGACGTTACAAGTGACAGAAAGTTGGGGGTGAGCCTCGCCGTGGAGAGGATAACCCCCAACTTTATGACAGCCTTACGTCACACTCAACTTGGTCCGAAAATTCCCGATAAATCATTTTCTCTGTATTAGAGTGTAATACTGCAACTCGGATTGTTATCCTCGCAACCGCGGCTGGGTAGGAGACTGACCGAGTTGAACATATGTCCACTCGGCTCGATTTCGGCATCCATTTTGGGTTGCTGTCAAACACAGTGGGTTGGTTCGTCGCGTTCTCTTGGATGCTGTGCATTTCCGTTCCCACTGAGATGTTGCACACCAACAGAGACCTATCAAATACACATCCATGATTAATCTTTGACTCCCATTTGTTATATCACCCTCATAATACACTTTTTCTGCGCGACTTTCCTGGTACCCTGGTACCCAGGCGATTTTTCATCTCTGGATATGTAAATCAAAGGCGCCTGATATTTGCCAGGCTCTGAAGTTGCCGTGCAATATGTTTTCTCTGGCAGAAGAGATGCCATTCCTATAGGTTGAAGCTGGAAACTATCCAGGCTTTGATGTTGCTCAAGTATCACCTTCGTTTGAAATGCAGAGGCATTGAGGACCTTTTCCAGGCCATGCAGGAGGTTTGAATACATGTTTTCTATCTCGGTTTAATTTTCTTTCATTCTTTACGACCGTATACGGTCGTAATGTCCGTAAATGCACCGTACCGTAACCGTAAGAGCCTCTGGAAGCATCGTTACGGTTACGGTTACGGCCGGTTAGCACCCGTAAATGGCCGTAATTCTTACGGCCGTAACCGTATACGGTACAGTGGGGACCCCTAGCTTGTCGTGCAAATCTTTTGGGCAAAACAAATTGATTCACGACATCGTCAGGTACATGGTAAATAATATTTGCGCTAGGCCCGAAACTAGGCAGTGTTACCGAGTTGGTGTCGGCTGCGAGGATACGTCTGTCATCGCCGGCTGTCACCACAGAAGAGTTGTCCGGCACAGGAGGCACAGAGCTGGCCGCGACAGGAACAGAAGCAGAAGCAGAAGATTGAGCTTGTGCACAGTTCGACAGAAGTCCAGTCTCATCCCGAGACGAGGTAAGTCGAATCGTCATGGAAGACGATGAAGTGATGTCCGGCTCAGGTTTCACAGAGCTGACCGCGACGAAATCCAGGGCATCACAAAGGCCCGAGAAAGAGGATCCAATCGCCGTGGAAGGCGATGAGGTGCGTGGAATTGCATTGTGACGCAAATCAGAGAGAACAACTGAGTGCAATAACTCAGGTTCGATGCGTCCTCCGGCCGAGCTATTACTCGAGGCCTTGGGCGAGCCAATGCTCCAGCCCTTCGTGAAGTCTCCGCTCAACACGCTTGCGGAGCCTTTGCTCAACGCGACGGCCGCAGATTCGCTGGCAGAATTACTCGAGGACTTGGTTCCGGACCAGTACGAGTCAGAATCCAGGTCCCCGCGCGGGATCGCGTCCGCTTCGGCCGCCTCTTGGTGAAGGGAGCGGCGACGATTTGGGGTCGGAGGTGGCGCCTCGTAGGTAGCTCTACGAGTCTAAACCATGTCAATAAATGAGGGCAGAAAAAAAAATTGGTGGATGCCGTATCGGGTGATCAAGCCGTCGGCGAGTGAGAACACGGAGTTGAGTGACTGTTCAAAAAAGTGTGAAGCTTCGAGTCCTCTCGGAGTGAAGCACACAAATAGACAGAAGCTCAAAGGGAGGGAACACAGAGAACGGAGGTAAGTGCTCGTGTTCGAGGGGAAGTATTCTACCATACTACAACTTTAAGAGGGCTTTTATACACTACAAGGAATAACTATGGAAACTAGGCCGTAGTCGGTAAGTACTACGGCGTAGCTGCAAAGTAACTACGGACTTCGGATTTGTAAGTAGACGGGGCGGAGGGATGACTGCGGCGGCCCGAGTACGCCGGGGCCTTACAGGCCGCTAGGAGCGGTAAAGCGCGCGATACAGAACCCGGAAACAGCCGAAACATGCCAAAGCCCAGGAAATAAATGGTCAGAAGGTAGGGAAATGTATTAGGGATACGGCAGAAAGAAAAAAATTCGCCTTGGGGTTCGATTCTGAGGGCGGTTGAAGCGGGGGAACGGGAAAGCGAGCAGCAAATGGACTGATAGGGGCTCATCAATTCGTGATGTAAACATGGACATACAAATCAACCTGCCAACCTCAAACCAAATGTGAACGCTTTCGAACGTTCTTTCTGGCATCTGGGCGGCCCCAGCGGCTTCGTAGAGGCACACACAGCCAAACCATTATCTATTTTGTATGCATGGATTTCAATCACCCCACCGGAACCGCAGGCAGCAAATGCCCAAAAAGGCAGGGGCACCACCACCCGACGGCGCCCCGCCAGCGCCCGCCCACGAAACGGCGGGGCAACGCCGCCGCCTGATCGCATGCACCGCATCACACGCCCAACTGAAAAAGGAAGGCTTCTGAATGATGCATCGCGAAATTCTCTGATTAGAACCAACGATGGATTGCCTTTCTCCTCTGCTTAGAGCCTCGTGATGGATCGTTGCCCCAGATAGCCCTGGAGAGAGAGCAGGAGAGGAAGGGGCGGCGAGACACAAGAGCCCACGTACTCTGCCGCGTGTTACCCTGTTTGCGACGTATCATTCTCTTGCGCTGCTGGATCTAGAGTACTGTGCGTTTCCCTGTGCCCCTGCTACTGTACTGCCGGACCTTGATGCAATGCAAAGTAGACATTCTCTTGCGCACGCTAGCGAGCGATCTTGAATTTCCTTTTTGGGACAAGAAAATATTGCTTCGCTCGTGTGTCCATCCCGTTGATTGTGCGACTAATGGTTACTTGGGCTGGATCTTCGAATGTTCCTCCGCCCCCTCGTTGCCCTCACCGATTTTAATCCCTCTCTGATCATTTGTGTCACAGCCTTTCCGTGTCGACATTTGTCGACTACCCCCTTCTCGCAATTGTCCTTGTTCTCGGGACTGTTGGCGACTGGGGGCCAATATATCACTAATCTGGCGCCGTTGAATGCCCTCCAAAGCTCTCTTATTCGCCCGTGCTCGTTCCTACCTCGGCTTAGTACTTATGCAGTCACCTGCCGTCTAGTGTCTTCCTAACTTGTCTTGCCCACACACTAACCATTACCGTCTGTGTCCCTCCACCGTTTCCGCACCTCCATCATTACCGCTTTCCTGTTTTCAAAGTCCTACTTTCAGTGTGGGAGAACGCACACCGTCCCTTCTCCGTGATCTGTTTCGACAGCCCGAGCTTTGCACCTTAGTGCCTCGGATTTTCTGAAGCAGCATCCTGCATATTTGCACTCCAGAAGCTTTTCTGCGTCTCAAAACTACGCACTCCGACCGTGCAACATTGGAATCATCCTCGCGCGGCTCTTCCTGCCCAAATTCCAACCTGCGCGTGACATCCCAATCTTTCTGATCGGGTAAATCTCCGAATCGTTTGTTCTTCCTCGATGACCCTGGCGCAAAATATATACTCAGGTGGTTATTGTTACTAGCGGGAACGCAGGCATAGGCTATGAGACCGTCAAGTAACTACTCTTGAAGAACGCTAAAGCCTATCTTGCTGCACGGTCACCTGAGAAGGTGGCTTCTGCCATCAAGAGTCTCGAGGATGAGACAAAGTCTTCTATCTTTCTGCATCTGGATCTCGCGGATTTGCGCAGCGTACGCACGGCCGCGGAAAGTGTTCTTGACCAGGAACCCTGACTTGATCTGCTCTTCAACAGGGGTGTTCTAGGTTTTTTCATCAACGCAATACCCTGAGATTTCTCAAGTGGTGCGATGATCTCTCCTCCAGATTAGCTTACGGCCCAGGGCTACGGCCTTCGTGCGTACGAATAGTCAACTTGAATCCCGTGAATTCCACTATTGACCTGTCAATGCCTTCTCCAGAGTTTGGAACAAATGTACTCGGGCACTTTCACCTAACAGACATTCTCGTGCGTTGATCAATTCAGTTCGGTCAGGCATACAATTTATAAACATCACAACTACCCGCACTCACTAAATCGTCCGAAGAAACCAAGGTCCCCGCTCGCGTCATCAATACCTCCTCGATAGTGCACATAGCAGGGCACGTAATGGCATCGAATTCCTGAGTCTCAGAGGCGGGCTGGAGCGCGATGAATGGATCAAGCGGAAGGGCAATACGTTGGTTCGTTTGTAAGTTATCCACGCCATCTGCCCCATCTACAAACTCACTCGGTGGCCCTACTCAAGTCCTCTGTACGGGCAAAGCAAAATGGGCAACATTTTCATCTCAAATTATTTTGTCAAGCAACACTTGGATGTGCTATAGTAATATTCCATTCACGACAGAGGGGATTCTCGTAAATGGAATAAAGCTAAAATTTTTGTCTTAAATAACTAAGGGAAAAGGGAGAGCTCTTCTGCGAGGGCGAGGTAGAACCAGAATAGTTTGATGTGACGGCTACACCCACGTGGCACCATCTCACCCATGATACTTTCGGATGTAGTTCTCTGTTTCTACTTTTGCCATTCATTCAATCATGCCAATTACTATGAAACAATTATCGATCGGAATGCCCAACTGGATTAAAGCCGGCGTTGAGGTGGAGACTGGCCAGATGCAATATCCACATTTGTTCTTGCATTGCACCAGCTTTGGCGTCTGTGAAGGACGTAGAGCATGGTGTAGGGTCTCGCGAGATTCGGCTTGGATCGAGTTGTGCTTGAAGTCAATGAATAATTGTGCGCAGGGCAGGTGAAATAAACCTATTAAATCAGAGCGGAGTACTAATACACCAGCGTACTCCGGATGCATCGAACAGCAAGGACACCCTGAGCAAATGGGATCCCAGGCGAACGATACAGAAGAGGGATAGAGACGAGGAAGGAAGGGAAAATTACCTGATGGGCAATGGCGGAATTCAAGCATAGTTATCCAAGGAACACGCCCAGGTCCCACTCTGCTGTCATCCTGCCTCGAAACAGTTGGGGACGTATACTGAAATTGGAATGATTATCATGGTATTGAAATACGAAGTATGGTAGAAGTACAATAGTGCAATGGATGGACAAGGACGGATGACACAAACTGCACGAGTGCCCAGTTGACTGCCCAGCGTAATCGCCTGCCCACCGCCCCCACCCCGCCAACACCCGATGAGCAGCAGCTCCACCATGATGCGCACCACGTAGCAGAGCGCCACGCGCACTCTCATGACACTGCCAAACCGGGGGGGCATGTGCCTGCGTGCCTGAATCGTGCGCATGCATGAGCGTGGGAAACGATTAGTCCGTTGAATCTTCCTCCTCGGACGATGTGTCCGGCTGAGGGTGCAAGAGCATGGTGGGCGTGGATGGGTAGGCTGCGCATGGTGCTGCGGACGCGGTGGGACCTGAGCACGATGAGGGCGATCGCGTGGGCGGGGGCGGACGGCACGGAATGTGTCAGACCTGGGTGTCCGAGCGCGAGGGGGCCGGGGTTGCAGGAGGGGCAGAGGCCGTCCGAGGCGGGCCGTGGAGCCACGACGGAACGAAACAGATGACTTTGGTGGAAACGCGGAGATAGGGACGGAGACGATGTGCTCGACAAAGAAGAGGTAGGCGCAGCGCCGGGTGCGTACGGGTGTTAACGCCAGTTGGGTGGGCAGAGCCGTTTAACTGAAGGTAAGCTGGGAGAGTACGAAAAGAATTCTGGGTGTATGCATCCGCCCGTGAAGTGATGGAGTTGAAGCACGTGGGCGAAGTCAAATAGGGAAAGAAAGGTACGGAGGTGTGTCTTGAAGCGTTTGGCTTGGCAGCGGCAACCTATTTCGCGTATCCGAATCCTCTACAAGGAGATTTGAAGGTGTATAGGATCACTTCCTGTAGTAGACCAGAACAACGTCCGCACTAAATGCGACCGCGACGCCTCTGACCCAGGCTCCCGAGGATCCACAGTTTGTCGAGTGCCATCGGATTCCGAGGGACAAGTCCAAGAACATAGTGAGTGTGGCGCGATCACGGGCGCAGATACACTGGGGCCGCAAAAGTGGTACCTGCTTGTAAAATTCGAGTACTTGAAGAGCCGCTGAGCTCCGTTGGGTTGGATCCGAGAGGGAAGTGGCGTCGGACATCGTCGTGGTGAGAGGAAGAAAGGCATATGGTGGCGGTGTCCGGATCAATGAGCCGCTGCCTCTTCTTTTCGCTCTTGCCACCACATCCACGGCTTGCAACGCTCTCAAGCCCAATTTCGTCACAAGTTCACTGCTTGGAATGCACCCCAATCGTTCAAGCGGATACTCGGCTGTACTCGCCAGGATCCGAGTCAACTGAACACAGATCCAAGAGAAACTTAGGTGAGCAAGCCAACCGCAACTCACTGGTGCTCGTGCTTTACTACCTCGACTCAGCGCCGCAGCGCATGACCAGACAGGACAGTTCAAACTCTCAGTGTCCTTTCCTTCCCACCGCCCCATTGGCCGCGTCATGTCCAATGACAAAATAACCTCGGCGGACTAACACGCCCCTCGCTGGGGCTGCAGCTATCTCCTATCAAGCGCCCGGTTCCACGCCACCCTTCTCGATCAACTCTCAATCGGAGGACGCCCAGCACGCAGACGAAGCCGGGGCGGGACTGTGGGATTTGGTGCGTGCAGTCTACGTATGGCCTTTTGCACGAATCTCTAACCCTCCTGCTTTTCTTTCACGGTTTTTGATCCCTTACAAGGTACGTATTGCGTCTTCATTTCCTCATCCAATATTTATCTGCGAAATTCCCCATCTCCCTTTTCTCTCTCACAATCGATTCATCCGACGCTGGACACTTTGTGGGCTAGGTTACACACCGCCCTCGCGATGTTTTTTTCTTTCTTTTCCTCGGGGGTTGAGACATGCTGATCGTACCACACAGTCTTGCTTTCATCCGGTCGATGGTCGCACACACCGTTCAAATTAAATCTGTTATAATGCCGATGGACGAGCCGCAAAGGACAACCGATCCGTGGGGGATAGCGGCCATTTTGATGCCGAATTCCACGCAATTATTGTGAGTATCTCAATGTCCTCAGGCCCGTAATTTACTGCCCGCATCTCAAACATCCTTTCGCTGTAATCGCTGCTCGTAATGCCGGAGTATCGCTGTCCTTCTGCCTTGATCATTCTTCCTTGCTGTTTCCTTGGCCTCATCTTAATATTGATCACTTTGCGTGCAAAGAAATGTACCGAGGGTAGACTTGCGATACAATAATGTCAGTTCCTTCGTTCCATACGCTGCCACTTACTTTTTGTTCGTCGTTGTCATTTAACTCGTTGCTATTCCGGATTATTCACTCAAGCTCCAGCTGAACGGGCCCAGCGTTTTCAAGGCAGCTCCAGCTGCTTAAAATAGCGTGGAGTATGCATCGTCTTTCCCTTTCTTGGTCTGTAGTATTCTGTGCCCATGCGCAGGGGAATTGTGGCTGTTGTGTGGTTCGAGCCTGCGTCTCCCATCTTTTGACAGGAGATGCCTTCGTGTGCTGCAGTGGGACGGCGATCTAACACACAGAGAGTCCTCATGATTCTTTTGGATAGATCGATGCTGAGATCGAGGCGGACTGTTGCAGGTGCAGGAATTATTTTACTGTGCGAAGGTACAGATAATCGTAACAGTGTTTGTCGCATTGTTGGCACAGAGTTGTGTGGGAAACGGTTCGTTCGTGGATGGCGAATGCGGTGCATGTGTAGACAGTCGGGTCGCTGTTTTTGTGAGATCCCAGTGTGCGTGTGTACGCGTTATTGATGATGCGAAGCTGGGATGGGCGCGGCAAACATGGGTAGATAGGTAGATCCGCGGCGCGGTGCTGCCGACGAACCCAACGGTTACGGACACGGTTCCTCTCATGCATCTCATTTTCTCTCCATTCTCCTTCCCTTTTTTTTTTCCCTTGCTCGCCGGAGCAACTGACGGCCGGACTCGTACTGCAATACATTGGGCGGCTGCACCTTGCTTGGCCATGGGTTTCCTGCTCCGCCGCCGTCACCTTGTGGCAGCACTTGCATTCACTGTGAAGTTCAGGGCACCCGAAAACTATGTACTTCAATACCCCGAATACTATGTATTGATTCCATGAATATCAGCGACCTGTCCTTTGGATTCATTTCCCTTTCCATGAATCTGCCTGCGTATTTCAATTCATATGCAAATTTGACGTTTTCATATGCCATTTTCATTCTATACTCCATGAAAATGATTTCGGGTTCCCTAGTACAACTTCCAATCACAGTATATCACAGTATATGACGCCAGGAATAATGGAACTCGTGCCGAAATTCAAGTAAACAAAGATATGATATTCGAGTACTACTACAGATATGTGCCTGCTGCCGCTATCCGCTGTTCCAGACCCTACACTCTTCGCTTCTTCGCCGGAACCGGGGTGACTGAATCGTCGTCGTCGCTGTCATTGCTCGGCGTGCGACTGAGCGCGTGCGGCCGCTTGCGACGCGAAGTCGAAGCAGTGCTAAGCAAAAATCAGGAAGGGGGTTAGGAAAAATCTGATGACACGCACTTGGGTTGTTCATCTTCGCCCCCACTATCTTCGTCATCCTTGTCTTCCGCCTGCTGTTCATCTTCTCCAGAGTTCGAGTTGCCCGCGTTGCTGCCGGCATCCTCATAGTCGCAGGCGTTGGCATTGGGGCCACCTTGTAAGCCATTCATTCCGGTTCGACCAGACCTTGCAGCTACACTGGATTTTGAACTCACCCAAATCGACGTAAAAACAGCGTACCTGTACGGCGCCATCGACGAAACGACCTGGATGGAGCAGCCAAAGGGTTTTGAGGATCCTGACAAAGAGGACTGGGTATGGGAGCTGAAGAAGGGATTATACGGCATGAAATAAGGCGGGAGACTGTGGAACAAGCACATGGACTCACGGATGAAAGCCGTCGGGTTCACACAGCTCAGTGTTGAGCACTGCATCTACTATTGCAAACGGGAGTCAGGAACAATCTTTGCCACAGTGCATGTCGATGACTTTACCGTGGCCGCGAGGAGCAATAATTCAAGGAGGAGCTCAGTGCAGAGTGGCAAATCTCGCGCACAGATGCTAACTTCATTGTTGGATGGGCCATTAGACGGGACAGAGGCAAACGTACCGTATATCTCTCGCAGAAAGCCCTTATCGACCGGGTCGTTGCGGAATACGGCTGCAAGGATGCGAATACAGTCAAAACACCCCCTCCTCCAAACACGAGACTCTCCAAACGCGACCTCCCACAATCCGAGGAGGAGAGACAAAGAGCTGCAGCTCAACCGTACCGGCAGCTTGTGGGAGTCCTCATGTACCTTGCCATCTCGACCCGTCCAGACATCATGCACGCAGTTAGCACTCTTTCAACAGCGGCCATGGGGAAGCGCATTGGAAAGCAGGCCTTCATGTCGTCAGATACCTCAAGGGAACGAGGGATTACGAACTTGAACTCGGAGGAATTGAAATACCTCGACTCATCGGTTACACCGACTCTGACTACACCAATTGCCCGGATACACGGCGCTCTGTCTCGGGATACTGCTTCTCATTAGGATCTGGGATCGTTTCCTGGATGTCCAAGAAGCAAGCAACCACAGCAACATCTTCGACCGAAGCCGAGTACATGGCCGCATGCCCGGCGACGAAAGAAGCTGTGTGGATTCGCAATGTCTTACTTGGCCTAGATCAAGAACAGAAAGACCCTACCATTATCTTCATCGACAATAATAGTACGCGCATACTCACCGAGGACCCTTCTTTCCACCGGCGTGCCAAGCACATCAATACACAGCACCATTACAGCTGGGAGTGCACCCAGCGTGGGATTATCCATTTTGTCGACGTGCCTTCGGCCAACAACGTTGCGGATGCGTTCACTAAGGCGCTCCAGCCGTCATTGTTCGAGAAATTCAGTTGGGATATGGGCTTGAAGCCGTCTCCGAATTGAGGAGGAGTGTTGAGAGCCGAGGCTGCACAGCAATCTCGGAGACAGCTGTCAAGCTGTCAACGGAGTGATCGGGCCACGGCATCTTAATGAAAGAGATGCGCTGGCACAAAGCTTTCCTCAGTACTGTTATGACATACTGAGGTGAGCTTCAGCTATTACCCATGGACAGTACCAGAACTGATATTTTACTTAGTATCTACATAATTAACATATGGTTCAGGTATTGTCCAGCAGGGGTGCTCAATTCTTAATTCGAACCCGTCCAGTTCACTTTTTAATTAATTAAATTGTCAATCAGTTGATCTCCATTGATCTCGGCACGGTTATCCCAATCGAGTTGCTATCTTTGATGCCGCAACCTATGAAGGCGCAAACAAAATCGGACTTCATCTACACTGCAGAGGGGCTTTCCACTGCCTCAATTGCCTTCGAAGATGACCCAGATGTCAAAGCAATGGCTTGATTCCAGGATCAAGAGGCCTATGAAGCCGATCTCGCAGATGACACCTCAGATCTCCTGGAGATTTCTGCACTCATGTGGCTCGAGATTGTAGAGGAAACGATGCCGGAAGTGCCAAAGGCGCGGATGTATACAAGGGGCAAGAGAGAGAAGGCACGTACACAAGGGCACGGGGTTATTGATCGGACTCTCGGAATATCGGCAATTCACGGACATCAAACTGATTGACAATTTATTGAATTAACTGAATGGGTTCAAATTAAGAATTGAGCACCCTTAGTACTGTTATGATGTACTGAGTATCTACATCATTAACATACGGTTCAGTTTCTAACACAAATTACAAAAATAATTGGCTGCCAGAGAGTTGGAGCACCATCAAACCCTTGTCCAAATTGGGCTCAGATCGAAATCCTGCACAATTTCAAGCCTCGAAAATTGCACAAATGTGGAGTTGAGATGATGAAGCCTGATGCAGAACCGCAACATGACTCTTCCACTCCTCGGTAAAGTTATTCCAGGGATAGTTCGGTCATGATGGAAAATTGGAGTCAGTAAACTGGAGGAAAACAAGCACTCTCTTAAGTTCAAAGTAGCCTGTTCAGAAAACAGCATATTTGGCGAAATCGGTTGATTGTGCTAGGGCATTGGTCCTAATCAGAAGGAATAATGTGAGCCAGGCTTACCATCTCTTCATTCCAGTTCAAGGATCACGATTTGTCTGTGCTTCCTAAGTCAGGATTGGAAAACAACAAGAGTGGGACTTAGTGAAATGGACTATAGAAGTGAAACAAAAACCCCAGAATATGCCCACATAATTGGAAGACAGAAGTGAAATTACACAAAAAGCTTGAGAACCTGGCAGAAAGCTCTCACAGAACGATCATAAGTGGGAAGAAAAGCGCACAGTGTTCTTTTGTATGAGAGATATTCAGAGCATGACGCCACCAAATGGGAGTCGGGCCCGCCGAATATGTGACTAGGGTTATACTACTATCTGCGGAGTTTCTCTGTCCTTTCAATTTGGATTTTACTTCTGCCCTTTCCACACAGGCGCATTACGTGAAAGGGATTTGTTGACCCCTATATTTTGGTGTGACATAAGTTTTGGTGGCAGCGGAGTCAATTCTTTAGCTAATTAAATTTGGAGAACGAGGAAGGTCTTATAATTCAGAGCGCTATAAAACTGCCTACTCAAATTTCCGATAGAAAATACTTTTTCAAACAACTATCCGAAATTTTGATGAAGTTAAAAATCCGTTCTCGGCAATCTCCGTGTCACTAAGCCGCCGGTGATTATCTTCCAGTCGTTATTTCACTGCCCTATTGATCGACTGTCATCAATAGTCAGAATTACGGCTGGTTCGAGTCTAGTAATACGTACGGGACCCGTCCCGTTGTCGCGCACGCTTGCGCGCCAAGCCTGAATCACCGTCTACCGGATCAACGGACGAGTGTCAATGAATACCTTGTCAAAATTCGGCATTTCCCGTTACTTACAATGCCGCGTCTCACCCACTCCGTACTCACCGACTGATGGTCCGTCCGAACGCTTGGCATTCATATATCAGTGCGCAATACATCCCCCTTGATATCCACTTCATTATACACTCCATTTCCCTTTTGTTCAACCTCAATCTTGCCGTAACTTTCATATTTTTGGCTTGGATCTTGGTTCCTACGCCTTTATGATTCTTATTGTATCTTATTTCGATTTTACTTACTATATATTCTGTATTCTGTGAGCCCTTTCAATACAATCCATTACGCCCCCTAATTGCTCGTCCCTCGTCATCCCCCGGCCCTCGTCGCTGCCGTGGATATTTGGCACATGTTATCGAGCCTTGATTGAGCCCACTCGCACGCACTTGATCTTTCCTTCCGCGTGCAGCCGGTTGATTGGTTTTTCACCGTTTGCCATTTTGACGGACGGGTTTGACCGTGGCGTACAAAATTACGGCGTAATTCATACGCCCGTGTGCGTATTACGCACGGTTTGATGCCCTAGCTGGCACAGGTGATGAAATTTGTGCAACTTCGCGGGCATGGCACTCCGGCTGGCACGAAGCTACCGAGTATTGCCTGAATCTGTTTCGTCCCATATCGTCGTTCGTGTCTCCCACGCGCTCGCTTCTGCCTCCCTATTGCCAGTGTTACGCACGAGCTTCTGAGATTATTTTCGGCCGCCGCATTGCGGCATCTGCAATACCGTATCATGCAGTATTTCTTCGAATTTCATTCAATTCCCCTTTCCGATCATCACACCTACGACCCACTCAAATCCCGACAATTTCTCAAATTTCTGAATTCTTTTTCTGCGTGTGGTGCATCAAAGATCTCATGCACTTCGCTCAGTCCCAGCTGTTGTTTGCGTCGCTCTGGGAAGTAAAAGTGTTCAGGCCCTCCCAATTTGGATCTACGATTCCCGCGGCAAAGACAGTCACCCTCTTTATAAAATTAACCATTCTGTCCGTCTGAAGCCTTTTGAAACTCCGCTTCTAATCTTTCATTCTGGCAGGTCCTTCTCTGTCGTCTTACCGCCATCGCTGCCTGATCTCTGCTTAATACCGTGGGTGCCTGAGTAGCCGATGTCTCGGCATTCGCTGGCGGATATAGATTGAGTGGATGAGAAGAACTCCGATCAAATTTCGCTGCCTTATCAGGAAATTCATCCGGTGTTCGGCTCCAAATATTAATTAACCGTTTTTTGAGATTTTGCTCGTTCGGCGGTGCAGTTGCCACTTGTAGGTATATCTCCATGAGCTCTTACGCTCCTCTTGGCCTGCAGATGTTGCCCCTGTACCCTATTCGTGTAATCAGTCCATTCCATCATTCAATCTGCGGTTCCTCAGCTAACCAAATTCCCACCGCGCCACTGTATTTCTCTCACTGTGCCACCAGGCCGTGTCCAGTTCTCTCTCACTGCGGCTGCATCACCGGGGTGTAAACAAAGGACCCCGCAACGTCTCTGGTTCACGTTCAGGAGACTTTCTTGCATTTCACTGCTGTGGAATCGCTAGCGATGTATCATCGAATCCAACTTTCCGCCCTCCCGTGAGTGTTTCAGGCGTTCTGGACGCACCCTCGCATCTAATGACCATAAAGTCTGGGAACCGACTTTTCATGTTCCCGCGAGTCAGTCGACGCCTAGCAGATGCGTGCCTTCAGGTGTTTGGCCTTTCAATGCTACCCTGGCTCTTAGTTCGGATGCTTTGATCTCAATCTCGTGCAGACTCTCTGTAAGACTCGAATTGCCTTCGTTCACGTTACAATCCCGTTACTTTCCTCACGTCATAGGTTAGCCTGCGCCGATCCCTTTGCTGCTCGCTAACATATTTACACTGACAGGTTGGCTAATCTTGAAGCCTAATGGGCTGCACGCGGACCTCGATATCATTTCCCTGTCGGTCCTCCCCCCAACTAGATCTCAGCTCCCGCCGTGAACAAAGTTCAAGGTACAGACTGGAAATATTCACTTTTAGCTCTGTCTTTGATTAAGGCTCTCTTTGTACACACAAATGCCTCTCTCCAGCCTTCCTCTGACTGTCTGGAAAGGACTTCAGCCTCACCTATCTTCATACTCCCGGTAGATTTGTATTTCCGTAGTGTGTACCAGTATCTTGAATAACAGAGACTTTGCGGTGAGCCGCCAGGTCGACTGGGGACTGATTTTTCTTGGCAACGTGCCATCCTTTAGGGCCAGTTCGGCCACTATTCCTAGCCCCTAAAGAGAGGATGAAATAGTGGCTAGCACAAGCTCGACGCTGTCATTCCAATCCATATCATACTGGTGGCTCACTGCCAAGTCTCTGTTTTTTTTTTCTTCCCTGTTCTGAGTTGCCAGAGTGAAGTGGCAGCATGACTTGTTTATTCCAATGTAATAACTCAGATCAATCTGGGCTCAAGTCAATACCCTCTCCCACTCACAAAACAAAGTCTTTGATCTTAGGTGAATTCAAAATGTTCATTTTTGGTTCAGCTTTTCCAAAAAATGAAATTCACACCTAACAGAAGAGAGTACAGGGCCCGAAACGGCTCAGACTTTTAAGATCGAACCCAATATACCCGGTTCGGGCATTTGCGTCACATAATTTCCGAGCGGCTGCTTTGCTGACTACGATTCATTTCAGGACTTCTTGAACCATGGTAGCCTGTCCCAGGCCATTTTCTGCTCTCCGACGCAGCAAATAAGTAGACCGTACCTTGCAGGAGTCTTCCATTGGAGTGACCTTCGGGCAGTGCTTCCGCGTCTAAGATCCCTACTCAATCTCTTGCGACTTCGGACAGCTTCCGGTGGCAGTTACTCCATGATGCCACGTACGATTGGCATACCCATTCTTGGCGCGGGACAGAAAGGTTTTAAGTGAACCACAATCTAGTTCGTTTGGTAATTGGGAAGTGAACTCCGCCGTTTGAGCGCCAGCCGCCCCATGTGTGCCAAAGTCCATCGTCTCACTCATTTCTGGCGTATAAAGTACGATGCGTCTTATTCGTTCTCCGGGAGGACGTTTTCCCGCAGTGCCTTTCGGAAGGATCGCCCACGGAACCACGGGACCCCGCTTTTGAGGCGATGTCCATTATTCACATTTAGCGCGCCGGTTTCCCCACACCGAACCCACTCCGACGTACGTTGTGGAAGGGGAGTACGCCCGGGCCATAGGTTCAGTAAATGGGTCGGTAGTCCGTATAGAGGTGGAACGAATGTGAGAGATTAATTTGGGGAATAAATCGCGGCCCGTAGAGTGAGAAATCGAGGAGAAAATAGAGTATGAGCGTGAGAAAATGCCGAGAAAAGAAGGTGAGGTCGTAACTTTAAGTCGTGATTCTGGGGGTACGGGTGGCTAGATAGCCCACTGGTGACTTTACTGATGTAAGGGATGAGGAGCTCCGATGTTGCCTCTGGGCGCTTGGCCCTGCACTGGCTGCGGATGTGGTTGTACGAGCGTGAGATTGAATGAAGTGGCAATGTTTTCGGTACAAATAATGATCGGACCAAGGATAAAAATGGAGCACAGGTAAAGCCGAAAGCAGCGTGTGAATGGATTTCCACACGCCGGCCATCCGACCCCTCCACAACGTGTACGAGCTGTGACTTGCACAAGGGCCGGATAGGTTTCCAGTCTCCATCCCTGAGGTGACTTGGGATCAGAGACATGTTTTTCTGATGAAAATTGCAGGTCAAGCAGCTTTCTCACCCAGAAATGGTAACTCCAATCTGCTCGGCACGATTGAACCCGCACTGCACTTATTGAAAGAGAGCATTCAGTGATCACTATCACCTTCGTAAATTCCAGCTGTTTGACAGACGGAGTACAGAAGCTATTGTGGAAGGAATATCGTAGGCGTGGTTTATTTTCACCCTTGCCAGAAGGTCGGACAGCAGCCAAGTAATTTAATTAACCCAGTTAAGATGTCCCTGCAAACAATCTCTTGATTGACGGGATCCACGGCGCCCATAAATCGCTGTCAGTTGATATTGCCCTGAATTCAACAGACTGTGGGTATCTTAAACACATATGCTGCGTGTCCGATAATCTCCTCTCAACATGCCCTCTCAACCCACTGCTGATCAGATTCGGTTGAACAGCATCGCAGCATGCTTAACAGCCGCCGCAAAAACACTGGACATTCTTGCAACTAGCTTCAAGGCTCCCTTCTTATTGGCCCTCTCTAAGACCACTCAGTTGCTTTTGAAGAGTATTGAGGTGCAGTGGTTCACTTACAATCCCCAAGACCATACATTATACTCACTTGTCCCAGACTGTCAAACAAAACAGGAGTGATTATGCCGAGTTGATGGAGCAAACCCACAAAGTGCTCCATGCAATTATTATGGCACATGTCAAGTCAGATACTGGGGGAGACTTGCCACCACACATGCTGAAGTATATTGGAAGATTTACAGAGCAAGTGTTTTCTAAAACAACTTTTCACTCGGATAGTGACCAAATGTTTCAGGACACTTCACAAAATTCATGCCTTTGTTGAGACCCAGCAAAAGGGCAGCAAAGTAAAAAGATTCTTTCGCCAAGGGGAGATGAATGCCCTGCTCAAAGATTGCAAAGCGGGACTTAAACAAGGATTTGATTTTTTTTGAGGTGGGTCATAACGTCATTTGTTGGCAGTTTTGATAAATACAATGTGTAGATTCACAAGGTCAATTTCATGATGGACATTGGAAAAATGCGACAGGATGCAGAGCAGAAGCACCAAGAAGTACTTGACATGATTGCAGGACTTACAGATACAACCAGTTCGGATAGAGCATCCACGGTACAAGAACACTGATTATCTCTCCTGAACCATGCTAACTCTTCCTCAGACAAGTAGGATGTATTCAGCACCCTACACAAGGTATATGATTGTGGACTTTTTCAGAGTGGAGGGACTCAAGCCATTTGAAGCTCCAGCTCAATGTCAATGTTGCCATCTGAGCCCAAGATATTTCATGGACGAGAATCGGAACTGTCGGATATTCTAGAGCTATTTGGCCAAGGCTCACCAAGGATTGCAATTTTGGGTGCAGGTGGAATGGGCAAGACCAGTCTTGCAAGAGTCATAGTTCATCATGCAGAAATTACGGCCAAGTATAAACAACATCGATATTTTGTTGCTTGTGATGCTGCAGCCAACAAGGTTGAACTCGCAGCATGCATTGGAGCTCATTTGGGACTCAAGCCTGGCAAAGACCTTACTCTAGCAGTTGTTCACTACTTCACATTTGAACCACTTTGTCTCTTGGTCCTTGACAACCTAGAAACAGTATGGGAACCCACAGAGTGTCGCAGTGATATTGAGGAATTTCTATCCCTCCTTACAGATGTGCAGCATCTAGCATTGGTGGTCAGTGTCTATAATTTCAGTGTTGCCTACCTTTCTTATTGAAGCATAGATTACAATGAGAGGTGCAGAAAGGCCAGCCAAAGTATGCTGGACACACCCCTTTTTGGGTCCTCTGCAACCCCTGAAACCAAATGCTGCTTACCAAACTTTCATTGACATTGCTGAGGACCATCATAACCCGGAAGAAGTGGAAAAGATCCTTTTGCTAACAGACAATATGCCTCTTGTCATCAATCTTATGGCACATTTGGTGGATGTGGAGGGATGCTCCAGAATCTTATCCCGCTGGGAGGAAGAGAAGACATCTTTGATTTCAGAGGGCTTTGATAAAAGATCAAATTTGGATTTATCTATTTCACTCTCCTTGTCCAGTCCAAGGATCACATCTGTCCCCCATTCACAAGACCTTCTCAGTCTAGTGTCAATGCTTCCAGATGGTCTGTCAGATGTTGAGCTCCTCCAGAGCAAGCTCCCAATTGAGGATATTTGGAATTGCAAAACAACATTGATTCGAACTGCTTTAGCCTACCTGGATGACAAAAAGCAACTAAAAGTATTGATACCCATCAGGGAATATATGCAGAGAACTCACCCACCTAGAAATGAGCTTGTCAAGCCTCTTTTCAAACATTTCCATGAGCTACTTGAACTGCATAGGGACTTCTATGGAACTGAAATGATATCAGCCACAGTTGGGCAAATATCATCAAATCTAGCCAATATCCAAAGTTTACTCCAGAGTGGACTACAAAAGGACCACCAAGACCTCACAGATAATATTTTTTGTGCCTTGTATCTGAATCTCTTCAGCCGACTCACTGGTCGAGGGTCAATTTCTTTGCTTGACCAGCTTCATAAAATCTTTCCACATCCATGTGACCATCGGCTTGAGATCTGCTTCATTACTGAGTTATTTTCCTCATGCATCTATTCATCAATTAATAATTCAGAAACACTTGTGGCCCAGGCATTAGAACACTTTGAGTATGTAGATGATCCAGATCTCAAATGTAGGCCTACCTTTTACATCATGTCCATGAAGACTAACATCAGTGGTTTCAAGGTAAATTCTATCTCAGTGTTGCATACTATTACCTGGCACAAACCAATGGTTCTTCTGCTGTCATTCACTTTTCTGGCATGGCTATATCCTTGGCAACTGTGTCTGGAAACACAAAACGACATTCCCAAGCATTATTGCGGCTTGCAATTAATCACTGGCAGCTTGGTAATTACCTACCAGCCAGACTACATGCATGTGAGGCACAGAGGTTGGCTAAGATTTCTGCTGATTTATTCAATGAATCACAAGCACTCTACTGGGAAGCAAAGGCCTGGAAACAACTCGGTAACTACAGAAAAAGCCTCTCTCTCTGCTCCAGAGCAAGGGAGCTCCTAGTTCTTTGTGGTATATCTGGTGGGAGTGCAGACCACCGCATCATGAATCAACAGGCAGAGATCCACTTGGTGAAGTCAGAATACTGTGAGGCACGCAATATTCAAACTCAGATTCTTCAAGATTGCCCAGTACATATGGATCCCAATGACCATGCGTTTTCTTTGCTGAGTCTTGCAGAGATTAGCTTGTCTATGAATGCTCCCAAACATGCAGTGCAACAGGATATTGCAGCAGCCAGTATAATATTCAAGAAATTGAAACGGGTCATAGGAATAAAAATGTGTGATACCATCATGGCAGATCTCTACCTGCGAGAGGGAGAGATTCTGGCAGCAGAGGCACTTTTCAAGCAATGTCTTGCAGCTTTAAGCCACTCAGAAATCAAATCCTTCTGTTTAGAACGACTTGGAAATGCTAGCTGTTGGGGTGCAATGGGTCCAATGTCTAGCTGGGCAACAGTTTACTTTGCTCATTCTCTCAAATTCAAAGAGACACTAGGAATCTACAAGGCTCTCCAGTCTCTTGGAGACATCTTCCTTGCTCAAAAGGATGAGCACACAGCTGTCAGTGTGTTCACAGTTGCATTGGAGGGATTTGAATACATGGATGTCCATCGCAGCAGAGGTGAATGCATGCTCCGACTTGGTGACATTTCCAAGGTGCATGGTGATCTGTTGAAGGCAGTGGAGTTTTGGGATGCAGCAAGGCCGCTCTTTGAAAGATCATTGCAGACCAAACAGATGCAAGACCTCAATGAAAGAATGGCAAGTGTTGGCAAAGATGTGCTAGAGCAACACAGAAGGAATTTAGCCTGGCTCACAGAGATCAATGCACCTACCAGAATTATGGCGGAAGAGGTGGAAGATGATTCATCTGATATTGAGGAGGATAATCCAGGTAGAGTGAAACCACCAGTAACAGTTTGAGACTTGAGTGAATTATGCTGTATCAGTCAATTGTTTTGTATATCTATGATTCCAGTCCACTGGGATGAATTATTTTATTTTTTTAGTTATATCACAAGCAGCAATTTTCGCATCAAAGGTGGAGTTTCAGACATGCCAAAAAGTATATTTGCTCCATTGTACAGTGTTTATGTCAGCTCAAAGACATAAGACTGATCAGAAACATATCAACAGATGACTTCAGGTTACTAATACCGCATATCCAGAAACAGTTTGTCTCTGCAAGCAGCAACTTGACTCTGCAAAGATGGCTACAGATAGCCCAGAAACATCGAAGATGAGCAAATCACAATAATAATTGGCTGCCGGAGAGCTGAAGCACCATCAAACCCTTGTCCAAATCGGGCTCAGGTCAAAATCCTGCACAATTTCAAGCCTCGAAAATTGCACAAATGTGGAGTTGAGATGATGAAGCCTGACGCAGAACAGCGACACGACTCTTCCATTCCTCAGTAAAGTTATTCCAGGGAACAGTTTGGTCATGATCAAAAATTGGAGGGAATCAGTAAGCCAGAGGAAAACCAAGCACTCTCTCAAGTTCAAAGTAGCCTGTTCAGAACACAGCATATTTGGCAAAATTGGTTGACTGTGCTTGGGCATTGATCCTAATTGGAAGGGATAATGTGAGCCAGGCTTACCATCTCTTCATTCCAGTTCGAGGATGGCGATTTGTCTGTGCTTTACAAGTCAGGATTGAAAACAACAAGAGTGGGACTTAATGAAATGTATTATGGAGGTAAAACAAGAACCCCGGAATACACCCAAATAATTGGAAGACAGAAGCAAAATTGGTGGCAATTTGTCTGTGCTTCCTAAGTCAGGATTGGAAAACAACAAGAGTGAGACTTAGCGAAATGGATTATAGAAGTGAAACAAGAACCCCGGAATATGCCCACATAATTGGAAGACAGAAGCAAAATTACACAAAAAGCTTGAGAACATGGCAGAAAGATCTCATAGAATGACCATAAGTGGGAAGGAAAGCGCAGTGTTCTTCTGTATGAGGGCATGATGCCAAACAAATGAGAGTCGGGCCCGCTGAATATGCGACTAGGGTTACGCTACTATCTGCGGAGTTTCTGTCCATCCTTGCACCGATTATTTGCGGTATCCAACGGCTCTTACTGATGCTTCCAGCATCGTATTTTGGCAGCCTCATGGTCGCGTTTTGGCACAGTCGATAACTACGTGTTCTGTCTCGGCAGAGGGCAAATGATTCTGTACCCGCCCATGTATGTGCCAGTGAGACTCTTGCTGGTATACAACTGGGCATCTCACACTGAAGTACAGAAAACTGTATGCCTGAATGACATTCTAGTTTCTGTTGGTCTCTCTTCATATTCCTCGACTCATTCCTAGTTTCTGCTCAGTGCCCCTTCGGATCCGCATTGGATTGCCTATCATTGACCTATATGTCGCTAGATATTTGTTCAGTCCGTGCATTCCCTTCTCTTCGCTACTCCTTCACGGTGTGACATACAGGTCGCTTTGGTGTGAAGCATATTGCGCATTAACCTCATGCTCGCTGGGGCCACACGTTTTCTGTACTCCGTCCCTCCACCTTTATCTTCTGGCTTGGCTCAGGGTGTAGGAGCGGCGGCGTTTGAACGCAATGTTGGAATAATACCAAGCCGACACGTTGTGCATTCGTGGCGCAGACGTGGCGGTTGGGAAGCTGGCATGGAGATGCACAGCAATGTTGAAACCCTGGAGACGCACAGGTTCTAAACGAATTCTACTAGCTTCACAAAACTCTTACTCGATTGAACCTCACACCTATGTCAACAAACACACTTTCTTCGACTGCCAAGCTCGGCGAATACTTCGCTAAACTTCCCGCATGCAAGGCCGATGGCACAAACTGGGTCTTTTTCCGTGACCGCTTCCTGTTCGCGCTGGACGCGGCCGGGCTCAGCGATCACTTCGATACCATTGCTGCCACGCCCATTGCGCCGAAGGTTGCTGATGCTGCCGCGCCCACGGTAGACGAAGTGAAAGCCAACAACGAGTACTTGGCACGCCGGCGGATCTGGAAGTCGGAGCAGGCCGTTATAAAACAGGGTCTGGCTTTGGTGATCCCGGATTCACTTTTCCTGAAGGTCAAAGGGGCGGATACTACGAAGGGGATGTGGGATAGGGTGAAGGATGAAGACGAAAATTTCGTTGCGATCGTACTCGGCTCTCTTCCCTCAGCATACGAAACCTATCTTTCAGCACTCACGGGTGCTGCCACGCCTCTTGGCAAAGAACTCGACCCCGACACGGTGCTGCAAGGCATCAGTGATGAATCAGACCGCAAAGTGGCCAGGAATTCTAGGATGGGCGAGAAAGAGGCCGCGTTCTACGGGAATGGCAGCAAGAATTCGAAGCCGAAGAAGACGATGGAATGCTATAATTGCCATAAAAAGGGGCATATGGCAAAGGATTGCTGGGCTAAAGGAGGAGGGTCAGAGGGTCAGAACCCGCATAAAAAGGGTCGTGGCCATGCGCACTCCGCCAAGACGGAACAGGATCTCAATGCTGCATGGATGGCAGCATTGTACGAGTCGGAGGATCATATTGAGTTTGATGCACTGGATGAGGAGTCGGACAACGAATATAAGGACTTACCACCATTATTGGACATGCCGGACAGCGATGATGAAGCTGATGACATTGAGGAGGATGAGAAAAATGATGAGCACTCAGCGAAGACATCACTCACCTCAGAAGCCGTATTCGCCGCTGCCACTCCCGAAGACGGGCTCGAAATCTACGATTCGGGCGCCTCAGCTCATATGACCCCCTCACGACATCGTTTAATGAATAATCGGGTTATTCAACCACGAGGAATCACTGCAGCAAATCATCAGATGCTCAACGCGGTTGGAATGGGGGATATGCATGTTGAAGTGCCGAATGGGACGGATAGGTCGATGAGAGTCCTCGTGAAGGACGTCTTGCACGTACCAAAGCTCGGGCCGACCCTCATATCCATCGGTCGCATCGCACAAGCTGGCTGCGCAGCCCAATTCCGCCAGAAGGGGTGCCACATATTTGATGGCAAACATCGACAGATTGGCGCTATTCCACTCGTTCGCGGACTCTACACTGTTCAAGTTCCGAAATCATCACCATGTGCAAATGTAACAACAGACGCACCAGTACTCGCAACTCCCGAGGAGCTGCACCGTTTGATGGGGCACCTTCCAGTTGATGCGGCGAAGAAGCTGGTTAGAGATGAGTTGGTGGAAGGAATTGAACTCAATGAGACCGGACCTACCTCGGAAGACAACTGCAGATCATGCCTGCACGGCAGAATAACTCGCAAGCCGATTTCGAAGGCAATAGAGCGTGCTGCAAGCGGCAATATTGGCGATGAAGTCCACACGAAGTGTGGGATCCCGCTACCGTTGAGACGCCGCAGCACAAGAAGTATTACGTCTCTTACACAGACGAAGCTTCGTGCTACACGGTCCTGATCTTGACGCGCTCGAAGGACGAGACATTGGAGTCATTTGAAGATGTGGATGCTCGATGGGAAACTGAACATGGGATCAGAATAAAAATTCTGCACTCGGACAACGGTGGCGAGTACAAAAGCCACGCGTTTGACAGATACCTTGCAAAGAGGGGCATTCGACGCCGCCTCACCGTCCACAACACTCCCGAGCACAATGGAGTCACTGAGAGACTCAATCGCACACTTCTTGAGAAGGTGCGCGCGATGCTGCATGCTGCCGGATTACCATCGAATCTGTGAGGGGAAGCATTGAAACACGCAGTATGGTTGAAGAATAGAACATCGACTAAAGCATTGGGAAGGCGGACGCCTTACGAAGACAAGTGCAAACTGGACTTGCGCAACATCCATGAGTGGGGATGTGAAGTCACGGTTCACGTTGCAGCCGTGTCGAAACTGGATGGACGGGCTCGCGAGGGCAGATGGGTCGGTTTTGACCCTGAAAGCATTGACGGTCACCGGATTTATTACCCAGATAATCGGTCTATACGTGTCGAGCGCAGCGTGAAGTTCCCGGAGGTAAAACGGAGCGGTGGAATCCATAGAGTGCTGAATGAGGGGGAGAATGTGGAAATTAGGGATGAAGAAAATTCAAAAATCATCCAGCACGCACCTGCTACAAATCCTCAGCCCGCATTAATCCCTCCACCCACACCAACTCCACCATCTCCTCGTACCACACCTCCCTCTACCCCGGCGTCAAGTTTGACAACGACACCTGTTGCACCTCGTGATATTTTGAGCGCAATTGACCCGAAGAATATTATAGAGGGCACTAGGAGACGTCAAACGGCTCATATTGCAGATGCCGAGGACGACAACTCGCATCTGTATAACATTGGAATGGAGTATGCATATGTTGGAATGGGGGATATGTCTGACTCGCCTATAGTTGAGCAGGCAATGACACGGAAAGATTGGCCGCTGTTCAAGGCAGCGATGGACGTGGAGATGGAAGTGATGCAGAGTACAGGCACCTTTGGGGATAGACTTGTTCCCAGACCAATCGACCGGAACGTTATTGGTTCAAAATGGGCGCTTCAGATCAAACGCAAGGCAGACGGCGAGATTGACAAGTACAAGGCTCGACTCGTCGCACGAGGGTTCACACAGATCCAAGGTGTTGATTATTTCGAGACATTCTCACCCACTGCCAAACTTTCCTCACTCCGCACAATTTTATCCATTGCCACCCGATTTAATTGGGACATTAAAGTCTTCGACTACTCGGCCGCATTCCTCAACGGCGTATTCACGCCTGACGAGGAAATCTACATGGAGCAAGCTCCACATTACTCGAACGGAAATTCACAGGAAGTCATTCGACTCCAGCGCACAATCTATGGGTCGAAACAATCTAGTCGCAAGTGGTATGAGAAGTTGACTTCGACTCTCGCTACACTCGACATCCATCCTCTCCACTCCGACCACGCCGTCTACCGTTTAGCGCGAGGCAATGATCTCGTGCTTCTCGCCATTCATATCAACGACAGCACCATTACTGGGAACTTACCCACATTGATTGAGGATGTTCAAAACAAGATTGCGCAGATGTTCAAGATCACAATGTTGGGACCTATCAGTTGGCTTCTTGGAATGGAAGTCAATCGTAATCGTGGGAAGGGTACACTGGCGTTGTCACAGACAACTTACATTGACTCCCTCCTACGAAAATTCAACATGGCTGATTGCAAATCGGTCTCAGTACCCCTTGATCCCATGGTGCAACTCAGTTGAGAACAATGCCCTACGGATCCCACCGCCCTGGCGGAGATGCAGCGCATTCCTTACTGCGAATTAATTGGGGGACTTGTTTGGCTTGCTACGGCTACTCGACCAGACTTAGCATTCACAGTTTGTGTCTTATCCCGCTTCATCGACAATCCTGGACTTCTGCATTGGAATGCTGCAAAACGTGTATTGCAATATTTGAAGGGGATGCGCACTCATGCACTTATTGTGCATCCGACTCAATGCTCGGACTTGACATCTTTGCGGACGCTGATGGCATGTCGCTCGAGAATCGGAAGGCTGTTTCTGGCTACGCGTTCATCTTGAACGGTGCCGCGGTTTCTTGGTCATCCAAACAGCAAGAAATTGTCTCGCTGTCCACGACAGAGGCCGAATATATTGCTATCACATATACTGCAAAGGAGGCCATTTGGTTCCACTATTTCATGGCTGAACTCTTTGGACCCATCATATTCCCCTTCCTCATCTGCAATGACAATCAGTCCGCAATCTCACTCGCGCACGCCAAACTCGGACAGTTCCATGCTCATACCAAACACATCGACATTAGGTACCATTTCATCTGCGAGCAGATTGAAACTGGCAAGCTTGAAATTGTCTATTGCCCGACTGCAGAGATGACCGCCGATGTTCTCACTAAGGTGCTGGCTGCCTTCAAGTTCAAGCCACTCGTTCAAGCGCTTGGATTGATTTCGGCTTGAAGGGGAGTGTTGGAATAATACCAAGCCGACACATTGTGCATTCGTGGCGCAGATGTGGCGGTTGGGAAGCTGGCATGGAGATGCACAGCAATGTTGAAACCCTGGAGATGCACAGGTTCAGCTGGTCTGAAACTCTGTACTTTCATTGTCCTTCGTTTCTATTTGTGCTTGTAGATTACATTGTTCTCTAGGGTATAAAAGCCCTCGTACATTTTGGAATAAATAATCTTGGTTTCCCACTTTCGTCCCCACCTTTCTGCATTTTATCCTACACGCAATGCCGATTCACTTCAGAGCATCAGGGGTGCGTTCCTTTCAGAGCTGACAGTAAATCTCCATGCTCATTCTACGGCCTGACACTGCCGTTCAAAATCGGGCCATTCGCACCGAATCCGTGTGGTTGTGAATTAATGAAAGGCGGGCCCGGTTGGATAAAATATCCCATTCTGCGTCCAGTTCAGCGGCCTCAACTCAGATTCCCTTGACTCGGGAATGATACGCCCAGGCGTGGGACCACAATGTATCATACAACCCAAATAGGAGCAAGAGCGGAAAGGCGTAGACATTCACGGCAACTGCTAGCAATGGATGACCAACTCGTCCGGCAGGCCAGAGCTCTTAACAAGAAAGCTGTTTTATTATCCTGTAGGGCAGACCACAATCAAGGAAAGAATGACAACAAGAATGTTGTCCTTCTAAAGCCAGAATACTTTTGATCTCAGGAGATTGTCATGGAAGGATCAGAAGCTGAGATCATGTCACAGATCAAGGCTAAGAAAAAAGTAGACAAAAGTGTAAAGCTAGCACTACAAAAGGGACTTCCCAGCTGGGAAAAGATCAAGGACCTTATTTATTATAATGGTCTTCTTTATATTCCTCAGAACAAGGAGTTACAAGACAAGATTATTGGACTCCATTGCGATAACCCTCTTTTGGGACACCCAGGCAAAAACCAAACCCAAGAGATTATAGAATGTAATTATTGGTGGCCCAGGCTAGGCAACCAAGTATCAGAATATATAAAGACCTGTGAGGCATGCCAAAGGATGACTATACAGCAAAGAGCCGGTTGTCTCCCCTGTTGACCTTGCTGATGTCGAGTTTGCAGCAACCGATTCTGATGATCTTGGGAATTGGTGTTGGTGGTTAGCTGCATGAACGCCAAACTGAAAGGAAAGCAAGCACGGATGCATGATGTGTGGTACCTCAAGGTTGGCCAGAAAGTGGCATAGTAAATGATCTTCCCATCAACCATTGTATCCAGATCAACCAAAAGGGATCAAAGTGGTTTTGTTGGAGTGTGGTTTTTGCGGAAACTGCATGAGAAATACAAAGGAAGTTACAAGGATTCAGATTGACAGCATAAGTCTCGCAGATGTGTTTTCAATTGTGACATGCAGGCGTTTGACCAGCAGAGGGGCCGTTGTGGAGGGGAGTCCCAAATTGGGCAGACTGGAATTTTATTGCTCACTCAATTTTGACCCAAATAAAAATCGGTCTTAGGGAAAGTTTCCTCTTGTTAAACTGGGCATTTTGGCAAGAGGAAAAAAAAAAAAACAGAATTTTTCTGTGTGAGAAATAACAGTTGTCACAAAGTAGCAGTGACTAAATGAACCGCACCATAGACTGAACAAATGAATCAGGAGATCAAGAAATATCTCCGGATTTATGTAAATTATCACCATCGGATTGGGCAGAGTGGCTCACATTGGCCGAGTTCACGCACAACAACAAAGCAAGCTTGTTGATGAGCATGTCACCTTTTTTTATATAAATATGGGATACCACCCCTGGAAGGGGATAGAAAATCGAGTTGAGTTGTGCCATGAAGCCACACAAGACTTTGCAGAAAAAATGAAAAAGATTCACAACAAAGCAACAGTGTGCTGGAAAAAGCCCAAAAAACCATGAAGAAATGTTATTATGCACATCATTGGGATGTGCCAAAGATCAAATTTGGTAATAAAGTTTGTGTCAAGGGAAAAGACATAAAAACAGATCTGGAGGCGGTGCTTGTTACAACCTAATCACTCCTGACCATGACCGGCATCCAACCGGTTGTTACCAGCCACCAGCTTACCAGCGGTTACCAGCCTTTACCAGCCTCACCATACTCAATTGGTTTTTACACGATGAAGGATTACTGAGTGTTTCCCATTTAACCGCCTTTGTGGTTCCTCACCATATGCTTTCCTTTTGTCTTACTATGATTCCATCATATGTGTACTTCTATGTTTTCCACATTATTGTTTAGAAGGACTTCTTTCCACATTCGGGAGTACAATTAGATCCATGGTATATAAACCCCTAGCTATCATCTTGTACTTCAGTTTGATTATAAATGTTGCTTTGGACTCCTCCTTGGCTCTGAGTCGATTCCAGTCTTCCAGCTGGCCTTCTGTCACTCCAAACCGTAACTGGCCTTGGTAGTTACACTCACCCTACCTTCCTATGGCATTGTCCATATATCCGGTCCACTCAGCTATTACTGGCATGCCGGCACTCTGCCAGCGCTTACTGGTAATGTCTCTATCCCCCCGGCTTCATATATAACAGTGCTGGAAAAAGCCGGAGAAGCATCATGGAAGCTTAGATTACTGGAGACAGACAAATCGCACCCAGCGTATAATGAGAGCCTTCTCACACCATATATGAAACTGCTGGAATACCAGAGAGAAAAAAGACCCCTGCCAAAGATCATTGATGGGTTTCCAGAATACAAAATCAAAGAAATCCTAAAACATGAGAAAGCAGGTCCAGGATATGAAGTCGAAGAAATCCTAAAACATTGGAAAGTGGGTCCAGGATACCAATAATTTAATAAAATGGAAAAACTATCCAACATTGGAATGTACATCGGAACCGACACGCCATTTAACCCATGTCAAGAAGATGTTAAAGAATATCAAAAGCAAAACAATATTATTATTTGCACATTACCAATATTCCCTGCTGGTCATTGGGATTATCTAATCCATCGGTACAAGCCCAAAGTGGAGACCTTGCAATACTTGATGAAGAAATTATATAATCTGATTTAATGATTGTGAAGAAATCATCAATGAAACCACACGATCTGTGGTTGCTGAGGATGTCAACCTTTAGAGGGGGGGTAACATCACGATTTGAGCCATAATCATTCCTTCTTATCTAGGCACTGAACATGTGACAAGATAATGCAGATAAGCACCAGACAGATGAGATAGCATGATTGCAGGAATAGCTGAACTTAAGATTGTTGACATTTCAAGAAGCCTCATGGGTTTTCACGCAATGAAGGATTTCTGAGTGTTTCCCATGATCAACACAATCAACACACAATGGACATGCATATTTAATGTGTTTGAAACAACACATGGTTTCAGGTTACACCGCCAAAGTGCCCCCATGTTAAATCCAGCTGGAGAGTTCAAGTGGCCACCACTTGCAGCAACACATGTGCACAGCTTTCCGACAGGTGCCTATCAGCTGTACCTTACAGCTGAAATTTCAGCTCCCTGCCAGCTGTGAAGCACATTGCAGCAAGCTGGCAGCGCCAGCTACGGTTCAGCCCGTGGTTTGAAATTCAGATTATAGCCATATATAACACCCACCTGAATCAAGTGATATATAAATTCCCTGTTGATGCCGCAATAAAAAGAGTGAAACGATGCGTCTGCTGAGCAATGCACTGGCGTCCAAGCAGTGACTGCAATCAAACCGCTGCTTGAAATTTCCGACTCGGAGGTGGTGAGGAGCAACTTGAGAAAGGTCTTTCAAGTAGCTCGACTTGAGTTTTGGCAACTTCCGAGCCATAATGCTTCGTTAGCAAACTGGCAGAGTCTGAAGGCTATGTGAAGGATGATGCATATCCATGATGGCTAGATTTGAACTCGAAGGTCTGTGCGTTTGTTTGGATGTAAACATCATGTGCATGTTGCTTGCTTACAACTACCAGCGCTTCTCTCCCCCTTCCACCACGCTCTTTCTTCCACTTCACTGCCAAGTCCAGTCCTCCGTTATACACACACTTCCCTAGTTTCCCGAGTGTCACGGAGCTTGTGTCCCGCACCCTCCATTATCTCGTGAGTCGCGATCGAGTCTCGATGAACTCGAGACCACCACCCAAATGGGCGCTTCAAATTCTCTTGCAACCTCCGTGTTCCTGGCCCCTTTTTAAGTACCTCCCATCTGCGTCTCCCGTTTATCAACCAGCCGTGGCTTCCCGCATTTGCCTGCACATCTCCCACATGCTGCACGAGAAAGCCATCAACATCATAGCGCCCCAGTGCTCGAGCCCTGCACATGGCCCCGTATCATTCATCGGAAATTCGAACCAAGCACCCATGGAGCCCCGTTTCAGTGTTCATGGCCTTATCCTCACTCCCAGACACCCTCAAGAACCTCGGGTCACGGTATAGATTCAAGCAAAGCAAGGCGGCGGTGAGGTCCTTTAAGCGCCACTCTCTTCTCTCTTTCTTCTCTGTCCTGTGCATCTGGATTTCTTTCTGGCCCAGCTGCAAGCACCCATCATGGCCAGTGCGACACAGCAACAGGATGGCTCGTTCTATGCACCAACAAACCCATGACAACTTTCCCTTCCAAATTTCAGATTGTATCGCATCAACTCCTGGACAACACGATCAAGTCTCTATTCTGCAATCCTTGGCCAATCCCAAATACTGGATCAATGTACACATCCCTGCTCTCAAGTTAGCCATACACTAGCCTCGGTTTGAAGTCAACTTTCAAGCCTCATCTTTGATGCCTCTGTTTATTCGATGTTAAAGCTCCTCCTCAAAATTCAGGTTGACTTCAATGGACCACACTGTTTCAAGCTCCTCAGTTTATCTGTTCCCTTCGCTATCAAGATCATGGTAATTGTTATCGGTGATGGGTGTCCATTATGTTCAAGTTTTCGGTGCGCCTTTCCTCTTCTGTGTCATCAGTTGGTTATTGAGCACCAGTGAGTGTACGGCTTGCTCTGTAACATATCTGATACTAATATCTGTTCCTCCAGACAGTGTGCTTCAAAGGACTGCATATTAAATAGCTTGGAATAGCTCTCTTAGTTGTCCTCTGCATTCCCGCTTCAATTTATTTCATTTTACATACCATTCCATGACCAAGAATCAAATGGAAGGAAATGTGCTGGCAATAGGTCCACCAGCTGTGGTAGACAGCTGGTAGCCAGCTGGATGTGGCCACGGTGAGGCCATAGGATAATGATGCTGGCCACCACCTGACCAGCACATGGCTACCATTTGTCAGCGACATCCAGCCAGCATGCTGCTGGCAGGTGACCGCCAGCTGTGTTCCCAATGGCGGTGTATGATACATTTATTTTTAATTTCCTTTGACATGACATTGACACTTTGATCAACTTTGAACACAATCCTCATGGTCACCTTTATTCAGTTTATTGTAATTATTGTTCATACAGCCACCCTAGTAATGTTGCTGCAAAACTTGACTTGACTCTCAGAAGTTGAAAAGTCAGATCTCGAGTCAAGTTGCATCAAGTCACATTTGTGACTTGATGCAACTTGGAAGTTGACTGGAGTTGACTGGAGTTGACTTAGGTTGACTTGAGTACATTGAAGTCACTTTGAAACCCAGGGTTCTAGGGAATACTAAACACATGGCATGTATTCTATGTTTGTCCCTGGTTCTTTCCGTACCCACGTCACTTGGCATCAGTAGGAATTGACTTTAATACATTGGTTAAGTCAATTTGCATGCACAAGGCAAGAGGGAGCTTGAGGTTTGAGAGCTTTGCAAAGGTAGAGAGCCAAATACATGTTTCCCTATAGGATTATTGTGCACATGATGCAGGCGCGACAAACACCAGCACAGCATGCTGCATGGCATCTGGAGGCCCAAATCACTGATTACGGCCCCATGACCAGTCCTGGTCCTTAGGATCAAGATTGGAATGGCAACACTTCTGATGAAGACAAGAATGATCTCAGCTCTGAACAGTCTGTCAAAGAGAATGATTTAGAGCCTGAGGAGGCTCCTCTCCCACCAGCAGGATGCCATTGTGTATATGTTCTGTCTTCAAATGTAATTGAGTTCTGAGGTCACCTTTATTTTATTAGGCCAATGTTGTAATCCTAAACTCTGATGACCCAATGATGAGTCCCAAAAACCTTCTCACAGTAGGAGGCAACAGTTTCATGGCCGTTGAGGCGGGCAACAGGGTAGTACTATGGTCATCAATCCTACCCAAGCTGCTCTACCAGCACAAAAGGGGAAGAAGAAGACTGGATATGTTGAGGATGATGCAGGGCTTGAAGGGCAGATGAGGCTGTGATTGCTCATGAACATGCACCTGATGGCCAATATTTTTGGGGTTGGCATGTTCAGAGTGGTTCATGGAAATGTTGTCTGTGCAGGTGAATTACTGGTGTTTCTTGTTAACATTGTTCTTATCAATTTTAGTGAGATATATGCAAGTGGGAACAGCAGGACAACTCTTCACGGTCATGTACAGTTGTGGACAATCAAAGTCTGCAAATAGCCTGTAGCCCCAATGGGATTTAATTTTGACCCAATTTCAAATTTCCTCAGATTGGGCCAAAGAGCCCAAAAAACATGCTCCAAGATTTTTCCTATGATAAATGACAGGCCGCCAAATTTTTTGGCCTGGATCCAAATCTCAGATTTGTGATCCGAGGTGTTTGGCAAAAAACGGAATTTTCTAGCACAGCCACATTACATCATTATGTCATCTACCTGCCGAGTTTTCAATTGCCCTCTGATGCGACTCCTCAACTGTGTTAAAAGCATGGTTTGAAACAGAATGGTATTGTTTCTTCTTCTTCCCAGCCTATTCTGCTGCTGTTCCTGTCAAACCCTTCCAATAAGCATCCATAAACCTCCATGATCTATTGATAAAACGACAAATCATGGTAACTGGGCATCCATCCACTGGCAGATACCTCAAGGCCAACTCCTTTGAGTCAGCAAAACTCTTCTTGGGGACTTGCTGGTAGCAGTATTTGCACCATCCCCAATACTGGAAATGTAAATTAGTTCAAGAAAAAATTCAGAAGAATAAGTTACCATCTCAATAGGATTGAGTTCACAGTGAAATTTAGGGAGAAACATGCACACATGTCCAGCTTCAGTGATCACAGTCTCGAGCATAGATGGTTGGTTGACAAAGTCCTCCTGCTGACTGAGAAGGTGTGCCATGCAGCACCCTGTGCTCTCAAATGGGCACACAGGGGAACATTTTGCCTTGAGTTTTGAGACATTAAAACCTCGCTCCACCAGCACAGCTTGAAGGCCTTTTGCTTCACCCTCAGCAGTGGTCATTTTTTGAACCTTTCCACGCTGGGCAGCAGATGGATTGGACTGGGGAATAACAGTGTCATTCTGGTTTGGTTGCTTCCCACCATTGGATTTATTCATGTTGAATGCCCGAAGAGCACCCTCTGGCAGTGAGGCATGGGCAGAAGACTGATCAAAAATGAAAAGAGCAGTCACCCCAGGATAGAGGTCATTGTGGATTTTTATTGCACGCTCCACCTGCTTTATAAGTTGATCTGTATCCCACCAAGGATCACCCTTTGCACCTGGATAGGTTAGAGTATCTCTCATGCATCATCAATTATGATACCATGCTGATCCCATTGGACAAGTCGACCTGTCCCTTCAGTAATAAAATCTGAAACATGAATGAGGCATCCATGGCTCTTCTTTTGAAGAACTGTTTGCCCTTCTGCAAGCCTGAGAAGCACATCTATCAGCTGCTAAACACTAAGAAGTACAAGAACACTTGCCAAGCAGAGCACATATAATCAAGTGCATGAAAACAGCATTTATTGAGGTGTCCTCGCCGTGGGTGCATAGTGGGTAATGGTAATAGAGAAGGCTGGAGTTTTCCCGAATGAATCAGTTGACTATAAGGGAGAAGGCTAGAGTTTCCCCAAATGTATCAGTTGACTCTGCCAGTTGACAGTTCTGGAAATAAATCAGGCATGTGACCAATAAAGATTATTTTATTGTGCCACATCCACCTGATGGATTTCTTAGATATTTTCAAATTCAGATGCAGTTCAACAAGCCGCGTCAATTGCGCATTTTTTTCATAATTTCCCCACGACTTTCAAGCGTGCGCCAAAAAATTTTGAGCGGCACAGACACTAATTGATGATTTGTCGACCAACGGCTTGACAGAATCACTAAATTTTTGGATAGATGTGACCGCATTGAGGAGATCTATTGATCCATATACTTATCTCGGCTAAAAAAAATCGAATATTGTTTTGGCAGACTTTGATTGTCCACAACTGTAAAACACGAACATCCTCCAGAATTCCTTGCAGAAACCAGGGCTCAAGGCTGGGAAACAAAATTGCTAGCCAGTTTATTGGTTGCACTTGAAGGATCTGGTCAGGATTCATCAGGAAAAACCAGATTTGATAATTGGCAGCCAATTGTCATAAATTATTGCATCAGTGTTTTGACAGTTTCCTTGGCAGCTTTGAGCTTGTCGGCTTGGCAACAAGCTCACAAGCTCAAACTAGGCCAAAAATCGGGATTTACCCACCTCAAAAATTGTGGAATAACCCTCAAGAAATCTAAGATACCATCCTCTCATCAGCCAACATCTCCTACAGCCCATTGAGGCACATTCAGTACCTTGAAAGCCGATTAATTTGCAACAAAATCCTGAGCTTGTGAAATTTTGGACATAGGTTGCAAGCTTGTGACCTTGCCGGCTTTCTGGACCTTTTCAGACCTTTTTCAGGCTTGTTTTGGCTTGTACAAGCTCACAAGATATCTGTCAAAAGTCTGATGTGCCAAGCTTGACAATCCAAATAATCGGCAATAATTTCCGCCAATGTACATTAATCTCAGATAATTTCCACAACAATTCACCTGAAGCCTCGAAACAATGAAAAATCACTCGGTATTGTGTCTTACCACTTCAGAAAGTACCTGGACTCCAACATGATGCTGAAAACTGGGTGGGTCTCAGTGAACTGAAGTCGGAATTTTGCTAAGTCCTTGACAGCATATATCACATCTCACAATTGCCAACGGTATATGTCAAGCACACATGGGCGGCAAAATGGTTTGTTTTGATGGGGTCACAACAGCCATAAACCTTTCTCTCCGTTTCCCTCCATCTTGTCTCCTCCTTCCCTCCTGTCCTCCTCCCCCCGATGTCCCCACTACCATCCAATATTGTGTTCATTCATTGTCCTACAGTGTAGTTTTTCGCATCATTTTGTCTTTCTAGCCCTCATTTACTTGCAGGACTGCAACCACCATGGCTGGAGTCATGTGCAACACCATTCCTGGGGGAAGGAGGTGGGCATTTAAATGGTGGTCATCAAGTGATGTGTGCAAAGAGGCCTGCAACAGGTACGCCAGTGCCCTATTACAGGCCTCATCTTCACAGCCTGTGCAGTTCTATCATTGCACAAGTGACCTTTTGCCTGTCAACTGGGGACAAGCCGCCGCTGCCGTGATTTCGTCAGTATGTCATGCTATTCATTCGGGCTCATGACTGACCCTTGTTGGAACAGAGTCGTTGATATCCTGCCTTGCCCTACGCTGCACCCCGCCGAGAACGCCATCCACGCCGCAATTCAGGGCTGTGATTTTGTCAGGTATGTCACGCTATTCATTCAGGCTCTTGACTGACCCTGGTTAGAACAGCCATTGATTTCCTACCTTGCCCTGCACTGCAACCCATCGAGAACACCGTCCACGCCACAATTCAGGTACCCTGCATGACAAGTACGTGATCCCTTCCTTTTCCACCTCATTCTTCATGTACAGCTTAACACTATTTCCAATGTGCAGACCATCATATATTTGGCCTGTTTTGAGGTTTGACCCGGATCCGAAAAACTCGGTACAATGCAGTGCTTGCCACAAGGGACACAGGGCATGTTCCAGGCATGGTCTTGAGTGTCCTCATGGTCATGTTCATGCATCCCATGATGTGTCTGAGTGGGGTCAGGGTGGGTGGCATGGCATGCAAGGCAACAGATGAGCTGATTCAGCTGTGAAGAATGAAGAGACCGGAATGCCGAGCACATCCTGTCATCCACCTGGCCTGAGCATCATCAGAAACTTCCAAACAGTCTTCTACAGTACAATACTCATTGCATAAAACATTGTACGTGTGAATGAGCTACTACTGTTCTCAAAATATATAGTTCTCAGCCACAATCATTGTGATTTAGCTATTTTTGATGATTGTTTTGATTTTTTGCTTACTCCCAACTGGCTCAACACTGGTTCTTGGGCATTAAATTACTCATAGGTCTTGCAACTATTCCACAAAAAATAATCAAGCTGACAACTCTGAAGATTCCAGTTCAAATTGCCATTTTTTTGGATCTGGGCATTTTTCAGATCCAGGTTTTGACACTGTACTTTGCATACATGTTGTACACATAGATAATTGCATGAATACATTTGTTTTTAAGATAGGCCGCATCCATGCGCATCCAGCTTACACAGCCACTGATGGATAAGTGTTCTCGTGACAAAAAATTGAATAACAACTGAACGAAGTTGAATTTATTAATTCTGTCCCATTAGACCTTTGAAATCAGCTCAAGATGAGCTCTCCAAAAGTTTTAAATTAATTAGAGCTAAACTGAGGGACTAGATAGGTTTTTGGTGTCATTGAACCACTTTTTGGGTGCAGTACAGCTCCAAAAACCCATCTCGTCCTTCAGTTCATCTCTAATGGGTCTGAAATTTTAGTATGCTGTTCCTGTGTCTATTTTAATGAATCTGATGGGACAGAATTTTTTATTTTGTCTTTGTTGAGTTGTTATCGAATTTCTGGCCATGCAACCACTTAGCAATCAGTGGCTGTGTAAGCTGGATGCGCATGGATGCGGCCTATCTTACCTTGTTTTCACCTTTGAATGTCTGATAACTGTGATGAAAAGGTCAATACACTGCTGCACAATGGGCCACAAACCCAGATAATGCTCGATAATTGGTACCAAATTGGTGCGAGTTGGTGTAAACAGAAAAGGACATAGCCAATGTTGTAATACATGATAATTGACAATAATTTGACAATTATCACCAATTGGGACCAATTATTGCCATTTGGGAAATCTGGATTTTCCTGATCCTCAGCAGAAGGAGGGAACCCACTTCCTTTTTCTGAGCAAGAGCTTTTGAACCAGCTTGTGAGGGTTATCGTGGCTAATAATCTGGTGTGTCACTCAATTTACTATGGACTTTGGGCTGACCACAGCAACAGTCAATCAACCTTGTCAAAAATCGTGACTTTCATGACCTACTTCTGCTGCTGCGTGAATCATTGCATGGAAAAGACATCCCTCACCATACAAAGCTTCGATCACTCATCATTGATCAGTGGAGAGAATATTACAATGCACTCAAACAGGAGTTACATGTAAGCACATTTACTTCAGCTAGAAATTGTTGCCACAGTGCTCAATAAATTATAGAGTGCTCTTCGGAAAATTAGCTTCACTGCTGATATGTGGAGCAGTAAGGGAATGCACCCATATCTTGCACTCACAGCTCACTGGCTCAGCCACAATGCTGAGACAGGTCAAGTGACACTCCAACAAACATTACTTGCTTTCCATCATATTCATGAGGGTCATGGTGGTACACGAATTGCTTGCATTATCTTCCACATTTTGGAATCTGCAGAGATTCTTGATAAGGTCTTGTTTATTGTTCATTGAATATTTATTTGGCTCCAATACATATTTTATTGCCAGATTAGGCACTTTACAGTTACTCCAAATAAGTGACTGGTCATGTAATTCCAGCAGCTTTAACTGTGTATAGAAGATGAAGAAATGGATGAAAATTGCACAGAGAGGTAGATGGAGGTATATTACATGGTTAATACTTTGTCTGTCCACCATTGGAAGTGATAACAGCATCAACAGTCCTCAGCATTCTATCAGTTAAAATTTCAGTGTCTGCTGATGAAATTGCATCCCACATCTCGAATATTGCTTGCTGCAGCTCTACATAATTTGTAGGCTGGATGGGGTGGGCACAGATGTGCTCCTCGGGCACTAACCAGGCCAGCTTGATGGACCTGACAACTGAAGAGGACATGGGATGGGGGAAAGTTGGAATGTTATGAACCATCAACCATTTGGATGTTGCCTTGGTGCAATGAGCAGATGCACTGTCTTGCTGAAAAGAGAGATTGGGCACCCTATCCTGCAACTCTGGGAAGAATGTTAGAAGTGCAGGTTCCAGAACCTGCTCACAATACATCAGGTGGGGCCAGATGGATGACTGGTTACTTATTTGGAGTAACTGTGGATTGAAATATAAATTAGATTACAAGATACGCTGAGTCTGCCCAAATCCACTCTCCCTCCTCAAAGATGGTTTCGTGTTCTTGAGTGACTTTGGTACCATTCCATGCGACCGAATCGTGTGTGCTTCCAGTATGGCCGTAACTGAAATCGATGATTTGCAGGTTCGGAAGGTTAACGACCTGATGTATGTGTCAGTCAGATGTCGGTTTATGTACAATGACAGCACACTTGAATGTTCAGGGAGTAGTTACACTTCCGGTCAAAGTAGCTTGGCCTGTACTAGGTCGGCCGTTTGTCGAGAGGAACCAAGGTACAATCCACAAAGCGCTGATGAGCAGCGTACCTCGCTGATGGCGGAATCTGTCAATCTTGGTCCGAATTGCTTCCACCATCATTTCCGACTTCGATCCACGGCTGTCTGCTATCTCCGACACCGCAGTCCAGACAATAAATTCAATTCATGTTGTTCATTTGTACAGCCTTGCACTGGTTCAAGGCGACTTTCTCCTTTTATTTACATTACATCTTCTACTATATATACTACTCATGTCCCATACTTTAAAATATATAGAAGAGTTTACCACATCGCTTTCGTCCCCGTTTCGGCTTGAGCCTTCGTCGTTGCTCATGCTCGTCTCCATCTAGCTCTCGCTTGTCCCTCGTCGTCCTCAATTCCTCTACCTCCCTGCTATCTACCTCTCCCTATGAGCCCTGAGAATGGGTTGGCCCACTCGCAATACATTCGCCTTATGGTCGCCGTCTTCAGAGTTGCAGATCTGGGATTTGATTTATCAGCTCGCGCTCAGCGGCACCATCAGCGTATGGCTTTTTTCATAAAAGAAGGCTGTAAAACCGGTTACCGCTGTCATAACTCGCCACATGCACAAGTTAACCGTTTTCTTCCCAAGTTCAGCCCAATTTGCGACCGACTGGATACTGGCGCCGTTTTCGTTGTGGCCGAAGCGATACAGGGCAACAGCAAGCTGCTGCTTCACCGAAAGCTGAGGTTGATTTGAGTTGTTGAAGAATATAGGGTCGTTCTCAAGACGAGCGACAAGTTTGTCGAAAGTCTGTGGACTGATGCGAAAGGCTTCACGGAAATGATCATCGTGCCCGGCCTTGAGAGCCGTTAGGACGTGGTGGAAATAGGAAGGGCCGCAAGGCAGTGTGTTTCGCGGCTTCTCGTATCGGTTCTCATGCATCGCATCAATTTCTTCGATGATGAATCGGCGCAAACGCGCTGGACAGTGCGCAGCGCTGTCGCTTTCATCATTGGAGCTTTCTTCGTCATCTCCAGCAGCGCCCGAAAGCGAGCCCGACCAGCCCGACCAGCTGTCCCATTCCGAATCCGTGGAAGACCCATAATCCACAGATTGAAGCAAGGGGTGTCAGATCTCTGGATCGGCCATATGCTCCCACGACCCTCCCCCCCAGATTGGGAAGGTGCATGTGCTCACTTGTCTGTCAATAATTGCGGGCCACTGGCTGCAACCACGTCGCGTCGTGCTCTTCACCACTACAACTGGTTCACTAAACATTTCAAGTTTCTCTATGATCACGCATTCAACCACCAAACTTCTGCTGAGTTGTAATAACCATGAGCTCTTTCACAACCTGAAAATGCTGTAAGTAATGTCTATAGCGTGTCGTCTTTTGGTTCTGGATTCGACAACACACCTATCCCAATCTTCAGTAAATACTTCATTCAACACTTCTGAGCTTTCATTCTTCCCCCCCACTGCCAGAGAGCATGCTGCCAAGTGTCAACTTAGCACGTGCACCTTCCCAATCTGGGGGGGAAGGGTCGTGGGAGTGTATGTCCGATCCAGAAATCTGACACCCCTTGAATTGAAGGTCGGGCATGGTGTCATCAGATTCTGAGGTAAAGCCGGTGATAAAAATCGAAGACTGGTCGCCGAAGATATCACTGGCGAACCGCCAGTCTGCACCGAGAATATCTGCCCAGTCATCACTGGAGCTCTGGTCTGAGTCCGACTTGTAGCTGTCACCTGAAGACAAGGATGAAAAATCATCGAGAGAAACACTCACTGTGAGAAGGATTCGTCATGAAATTCAAGATTATTTTCGTAAATTTCACATTTCATAATCTTTTGTTAGGACTAGGATCGTGAATTTCCTGACCCGGTTCATGATGCCTTGGCCCAGGATCATCAACATCAGAAATTCATGATGATTCATCATGAACTCTTGATGACCGCAAAATAAAACTACACATCCCGCACGGCGAAATTATGAGATGGTAATTTGGACAGACACATATTTGTCCTGAAAGAGAGTTGAAATAAAATGGAAGATGTCCGTGTTAATCTAACGGCAATTGGAAATGAAACTTGAATTGAACTAGTAAATTGCATTCAAATATTTTTATATATTCTGAATACGCTTCTGGCGATGATTATGTGGTACAACTGCCTCCTCGGGGTCTTCGCGCGCCTGCAGCACATTGTTGCAACTGATCCGCTCAATGAACACATGTTCACCACGATCCGGAATTCGACCAACAGCAAAGTCGAGATCCTCAACATCAACGATCTCGATCGCGCGGAATTCACCCTTGGTGTGCGGCATATCCAGACGATTGATTTGGGTCATCTTGCTCCGCGCTACGGCTGCAAGGAGGTGAAACTTTGTTGTAGTTGTTTGCAGCACTCTGGATGGCTCGAGCTTGACAACAAATAACAGCCGTAGCTGTTCATAATGAGCCTTAAACTACTTAGATTCTTTGAGTGGTCATCCAGTAGGAAAACAAAACTGAAAACAAACCTTGACATAGGTCATATCGCGCGTGCCATGCTTCCCGATCTCGCTGGCTCCTGAGCAAGTAGACCACGGTAAGTTACCGATTCAAGTGGTTAGCCTGTGACACTGACCAGTGTCAGCTCGTCTTTCTACTCTGTCGAGTGAGGATGAAGAACCTGACAACAATCAGATTCCCCCGGACGATGATGATTCCAATAGTGATGAGGACGAAGAGCTACCGGGAGCGATGGATTAATGTATCTTACCTGAAATCAATGATATTGTTTCTTGAATTCCTTATGTTTTGTGAGGGTTCTGTGCGGGATTTGGGTGGCTACTGTCCTGGGATTGAGTCGTGATGAAATGTCGTGGATTCATTGCAAAAGGTGTTGAAAGAGCGTCGTGAAGTGACCAAAAATTTGTTCGGAAATTCAACACCCCTCTCATTATGTTTCAACGCGAAACCATGTTCAATCGTCCACAATTTAAGGTAAATGGTGAAGAATTCCGTAACTCAAAGTCGTGAAAGATTTGTGGAAATTCACGATGTTTTGACCGCTCAGTGACTGCGTGCATTTTGTTCAAGTTCGCGGTATAGATTGCGAAGACGGGCTGCCGCTTGCTGGCGTAGCAAGTTGCGTCGTTGCCGGCCCTTGTTGTGGCGCACATAGGCCTTTAGGAGGGCCTTTTCTCTGGCAGGGCGTCGAGTCCCTGACGGCATTCGCAGAGAATTGATGTCATGAACAGCCACTAATGATATTCTAAGTACGCAAAAATCGCGTTTGAAGCACATTTGAAGCACATTTCAAAAAGGGATGGTCAGAGGAAATCAGTGCTTATCACACGCTTTTGATGCAAAATTAATTCTATAAATATGTCTGAAGGACATCTGAAGCACAAGGCGAAGTACATCTTAAGCGCCTAGTCTGACTGCCCCTAATATTGACGGAGGGACTAACTATGGACACTATAGGATTATATACTACGGAAATCAGGGGTAACAGTAAGATCGGACAGAAGCAAGTTAAATGAATGGGTATCTTAGCGATAACGATCGCGCGAGGTCGGGGCCAAGGGAAGTTCGAGTAAAAATAGAAAGAGTGTCGGGGAGTAGGAATAAAACAAAACTCACTCGTTACGTCTGTCTTCCACGTTCACATTTACACGGTCTTTGTTGGCGATAACAGTAGCCGACTCTATCTGGGAGGTGGATAGGAGCGGGGTTACGTCCCACAGGCACTGGATTGTTTTCCACAGACATATTTTCATCCCCGTGGGTGACAACGGCCAGATCTATTTGGTGCGTTTCTGCCGGACCATTCACGGCGTGCATATTTCCGAAGTCCGTGTTGGCGACAACATTGAACCGATCTCCCTCTTCCATGGCCGCGACATGGGTCGGAGAGGGCGGTCGAGGGCCCCGATGTTCACCGTTCTTGTTTTTTGGGGAAAGCGAGGTTATAATCGATGTCTGGGTCGTGAAGGAATTTATACTAGATGCGAGGAATGGTGGAGTTCGGGGGCTCCTCGATGAATGACCTGTGTTGCGGGTTGAATGCTGCCTATGCAGGTACCACAGGATCATCAGAATGAGCACTGCAAGTCCTCCTAATACATCGCGTAGTATGGCTCCAAGGTGCGCAAAGTACTGTTTGTCGAGTTGCGCATGTAGAATGTGCCGAGGCCCTGCAGCAAGTTCATATCCCCAGCGAGGACCCCTGCGAAGTGTATGTGAAGAAAGACAAGTTGAGGAAGTACACGATAGAACTACCTGTTTCCGATACAATTCCGTTGGCAACTTGCCAATCAGGATTAGGAATGACTGCCAAAAGCAGGTCACTGAGACTATTTCCGGCGTTGGTACGTGAGTCGGAATAAAGAATATGAGAGCGCACAGTTTTTCCGTCGAAGTGCTGTTTGTGATCGACGCGAGAATCGAAAGTCCCTCAATCATCAATCCCGAGCAGCTTATCCATTACTCACCACCCTCGCAAACCTTCACCTGCGTGAAATTCTTCCTTGCAATTTTCCCAGCCAAGAGATCACTTCGTGATATTGTCCGCCGTCTATCCACCCACCAAGACTCGATCGCGTATCGAAGAAGCACTGCATATGCATTTGCCGCCGCATGTCTGAATGATCTAGATGATAGCATCTCAGTCAACCGAGCGACTTTTGACATGCTTTAGTGATCTCACAGAAATCATGCATCGTTGGATGATAACCTGAGTCAACGGTAATCGGGGCAATTAAAAGGGTAACTGACCCAATTGAAAGTTGATCAAAGTGCACAGAGAATATACTGTTGACGAAAATCTCACGTAGAATTCGGAAAATTATTATTCATCCTTTCCTGGAATAGAAGGAACTGCTCGAGTTTGTCTAATTGGTAGCAATCTCGAACTGCGCCATTTGAGAGTATAGGTTCCCCGTGACTCCATATACCTTGTCTTGGAAAACGAAAAAAAAAAGAGCGGCGTATCGTAGCAGGCATCGCTGTACAATCGAACTGACCATCTGAACCCAGTTTATCGATCGCGACATCTATTGCTGCACTGGCAAGCCGAATTTGCTCTGCTGTGGATGTTGTGATAGTCGAGTTCTGGGGGAAACACTCAGTATCACTGGGCCAGAGAGGGAATGTGGATATCAATCCAAGACGGGGGACGGGGGACTGCTTGCGATCTCACGCGAACGACCGCCAATAGTCTGGGGGAACTGGCAGGAAAAAGCGTATTGCAATTTGCGAGCGTTGAGCACTGAGTGAGCAAGGAAGCGACTTGTCTCGTTAAGGACCCAGCGCTTCAGAACATCTAAAGGCTGATAAATTAGAGAAGTTGATGAAGTTAATAAATCACCATTATTTGAACGACAAATGACAGTTCGCTGTCTACCAAACCGATAACAGGGTTAAAAAACAACACTTGCGGATAATCATCTGCCATGCGACCGCTGGGTGACGATAGAACAGAGTATGAAAGACGGGATACCTTCATTGTTCGTGTAACTCGACTTGGCCAAAAAAAAAAAAAAAGTGACGTGGAAGGCCACGCAGATCTATGGAATGACTTGATGTAAGACAGTTCTCCTTGACCTACAACTGCGCAATCAGGGCCCATGTCAACGCCCCATCGTCTGCCGTCCACTTGATCTGCGGAAGAGCAGGCTCTGCCTGCTTAGCTGCCTTTTTTGTGGCGGTTTTCTTCTTGTGCTTTCGGGGAGATCGGCGTGGTTGTTGGGTACTCATTGATGGGGAGATAGGTAGAGTAAGGACAGTGCAGAGTTTTATTGTAAAGAGTGTGTTCTCGCGTCACTGCGCGTCGCGTCGTAGTGGCATTCAAAAATTTTAAGTGGTTACAGCAGCTACGCAATCGTGTCACACCTGTTTGCCGAATGATGCCGAAGCTCATGTCAATCACTCGGAACATTGCGAAAGAGCGTAAAAGTGTCAAAAGCGTCAAAAGCGCAAAAGCGCGCTCTTACTTTGAAGTCCCCTAGTGAAGGTTGTCCAAGGAGCACCCTCAGCACACGGCCATTGGTAGTATTTTCCACGATTTCCACTGCGACCCGGTCTCGGCAACATGCTTGAGAGATTTCTTCGCAGCGCGGTTGCAAGGCAAAATTAATCTAGCATTCACGGTCAGACAGAATGTACGGTGGTTGAGTTTCATATACTTCGCTGATGGTCAGAGAAGATGGACAGCGGCGAAGAATTCTGAATGGTAGAATAGCCTGAGGATCATTTTGATGAAGCCGCAAGAATCGGCTTTGGATTTGGTACCTACCCATTTGCCGCGCTGTTTCTGACCTCCAAAACAGTGACCAAGGCCGGCCGGCCACTTTCAGCCACTGCGCGCTATCGCCCATGGCCAATGCCGCGCGCTTCACCGATGAGAGGAAACTTCTGCGTTGCCGAGGCAGTGTCAGCGGGGCTTTTCCATGGCGTTTTCTTTCGCGGTGAAGCATCACGAGGTTCAAAAAGATGTTGCCAGTATCGTCCACCAGAAGTGAGGCTTTCAGGACTAGGATGCAAGATCACAGGTACCGACGCACCGATGAAAGAACATACTACCCTTGGGAGTTCTTCAAAGCCGAGTTCCCGCCAGTTTACCTCAGAGCGTAGACGGCTTGCCTTCGATGATTTTAATCTCTTTGTCGATAACATTCTTTACGTTGTCCCCGTTGGTCCTTGGCACTTCAGTTTTGCGCAGGTTAAATCGCAAAGAGATGCAGGGTAAATAGGGGGAGGGACCAGCCAAAAATCGTTCCTTCGAGTCCAACATTTTACAGTAACACTTGGATGTGTGTACGAAGAGGGGAATGCAAATTAATCTGCAATGTGGGCTTTGCACGATCAGGCACAAGTCGAATCGATACCGTTGGCGGAGTTTTTCAAGATCCGTACGAAAGTCGGGACGGGAGCAACAAAAGTCAACTATTTGTCCTGGAATAGATCGTCGCCTTTATTTCCTTTTCTTTTCCTCTCCTGGTTTTAGAGCCCGCGAGCTCTCAGTATCGGCACACAGGCCTTGGTTATGCGATAATTAAAATGGCCCTAATCAGAGAGCCGAGGCCGTTGGGAGAGCGCAAGCGAAAAATTTTTCGGGCGTCAGGATCGGTAAATCTTTCAGGAGAAAACTGAGTTCAGTATGTGTGCAGGAAGAGAAGTGGAATCGACACGATGCTGGTAAGACACAGAAATCGAATGATACGAGAGGGCGCACAAGCTGAAAGCCCAGGGAAATAAGATCAAAACGGCATAAACGTATCGCCGCTAGAACTAGCAACAGAATCCAAGTTTGCAAGACGTTCGCTGCAGACTTATCAATACAGGTGCCAGTATTCATCAGCTATGAGGAGACTTGGAAATGTCAGAGAATCGAACGCGAGGACACAAAGCCGGAATTGATAATGGAATATGTTCTGAGTTGCCTCGCAATTCAGACAGGTCGAGAAAGGTGGCGACAGGCGGGGACATCAAATCCGCAAGCAGCGGCACGAGCTTGATGCTTGAAGGATCGGATAAACAGAAGGTGTTGGGTACCGCAAAAATGAAGGAGGAAGAGGCCGCCGTGCAGACTGGATCGAGGGACTTGGAGATGATGGCGGAAAGCAAGAGCACACGGAGCAAGCGGACCGATTGTTCCGAGCATCGCCACCTTTTGTCTTCTGCGCCGATGTCGTTTCCAAGCTTCAGTCAAGCCTCAAGATTTCGTTAGCTTCGTCGAACATGAAGCCACTCTGGATACCCGCTGTTCGCCTTGAATATCGCATCGCCACGGCTGGAGCAGGAGCAGAAGCGTCGTCCCGGTACGTCGCTCTCCCCCGTCCGCCCCATCTCTCTTTCTCTTTCTCGATCGCGGGCGGACTGGCTGGCTCATGTACGAGTGTCTCAGATCCCCGCTTCCTTCTACCTTCTATACCGCGAGAATGACGATTATGCGCCCCTCGTCGAGTTGGCAGGGCCAATGAATCGGAATCGCCTCCGTGTCTCCCCACTCCGTGTTCCCACCATCGGTACGTTTACCGCCTTGTCCTGCGATTGGCTGGCTTATGCTGCATGTATTCTGCTCCAAATCCATCGCGTGCTTTCAGTGAGCATGGTTCTTCCGACGTCGCACTTGCACGCGATCGAGCGTTGGTGGATCGGAAGCTTAGCTTCAAGATCGATCTTCGCCTCAAGCACCACGGATGGAAGTCATCTCCGTCTCCCTACCACAGGCATTCCCCCTCCTCCCTGTATCTGTAGCCAGGCGAGGCGCTCACCAGTACGGCCGATTCCGAATGAGGCTGGACCAGCGAGCCTTCTTCTCTCGTAGGGCACGACGTACGTCTTTTACCGCCATCTCGTCGTTTCGCGCTCAAGAAGCGTTCAAATTTAAGTCTCGACTCACCCACACACCCCCAAGAATCGTGTATTGTCGGTCCTCTCGCACGCACGTCTTCTCTCTGGCTCATCCACGGCACGGACTCATCCCCTCCTCCCTTCCCTTCCTCTGGCTACCCACCCCTCTCCACACCCGTCTTGCTCTTCATTGAAGTGAGGTGCTGGCCGTCGGAGTTGATTACGTAAGCTCAGTCTTTCCTTTTCCAGTAACTCTTCGTACGGCGACGCAGATACTGACTGTGGTCCATATATCAGGCCTAAAACCATGCCCTCATCGGTGACCGCTCGCTACCGACACTACCCTCATGTTCCGAAACCAGAGCAGCAGGCGGCGACTTCAAGACGGGCGTTTAGGTCTCAGCGTCCTCAGCATGGGCTGGGAATTCGTAGGGGCGGGGTACGACGTGAATAATCCGTCTACCGGGCTGGCTGACGGATAGAGTTGAAGACGAGATTGGATGGATGCGAAATGATATAGAAATGTCATCGTTGAGAGAGGTGGTACGGCTAAGGAGCAGCAGGGATGCATGCTCTGGTTCACTACGCATCCTCGCCGACCGATCGCCCTGCCGTTTTACGCCATTCTCGATAGTACCGCCCTCACAAAGTGAAGCCGATTGACATACCCAAGCCTGTAATTATTAACAATTCTGCCTTTTCAATCCTCCGTTGTTTCAATTGGAGGAAAACATTCGACACAACGGATTTTAAGGTATCGATACATGCTCATAGTTACGGTAAATTAAAAGTAATAAAGGTAGCCGCTTGTAAAAGAGAATGTGGAAAACGAAGCAGGATGTATAGGTAGTATGTGTCCGAAATGAGCACCTCTCAGCATTCAAGCCATAACCTGTGCTCGCCGTGAATCAACGTCCCCGAGAAGGGGAGGAAGTGGCGCTGGTACTGGGCTGCGAAGTCGACATTCCAGTTGCATGGGCTGTGAGCGGCTTCTTGCCGTCTCTCTGCACCGGGAGGTCGTCGTGCGGACTCGAATCCCGAGTGCGAAAGTCGGGTGGGAGTGGAGGCGAGGGGGAGCGCATCGCCTCCGTGTCGTTGGCCCGCAACGGTGACGTCGCGACAAACGTAGCCGGCGCTGGCGATGGGAAGTGGCAGCGGAGTCGAGAGGGTGGTATGGCGCTGAGGATGGACGTCGGAAGCGGGGAGGGTATGGGGCGATGGGGGGACACCTGCAGCGTGTGCTGCGCACGAAGGATCGGGGGATGATGCTCGCGGTGCGCTGTAGGCCGAGGTTTTGGGCGGTCGTCGGCGTCGGCGCAGAAAATGAGCGGGGAGGTGATAGCCGTGGCGTAGGCGATGGGGAGCGGCTGCCACGGGTGCTGCGCGCGGGTGGGGTCGTGCATCGGATGCGTCCGGAATCGGGGAGAATGGTCCTTGCTGGAGACGCACTCAGCCCGATGAAAGCGGCGCCAGCGATGGGGAACGACCATCACAAGTATAAGGTGGTGAAGCCGTGCAAGGGAGTAAGGCGGGCGAGGCGCAGGCGTCGGGCGGTGACGCTGGAAAGCCACGGCGTGCGGGTCGGGCTTGGGTTCGCCGGCGTGGCGTCGAGCGGCAGGAAGAGTAGAGCGCGCCTAAGGGGGCTGCAAGTTGTGGGGGCTCGCGCGCGCTCTCGTGGTGCTGTATACGGTTCCCCCGGGCAGCGAGCGGAACTGCTGGTCGTATGCTACGTTCCAGTGAGGCGGGAATCGGCAGCGGGGAGAAGACATCGGATCGGGGGCGCCCGAAGAGGCGAGACTCTGCCGTACGGACGGCGGTGCTGCTGAAGATCGTTGCGACTGCGCGCTCACGCCCTCTTGATTCTTGAAATGCGGACGGGGTACGCGCGCGCAGGATGGCTGAGACGAGGAAGTGAGTATATATAGCTCAACGGCGCAGAAAAAAGAGGGACTGAGGAAGAGGCGAAGGAATGGAAAGTGAAGAAAGGGCGGAAAGGGGGAAGGCAAAAAGGGAAGAGAGAACGCACCTAGACAGGCTCCGAACGTACCTGGTGGTCATTGGGGTGCGGTACCGAGCATCTTGCACATTGCAAGCGATATGGTGCTACTGCACGCTTCGAGAGGTGTAGACCCGAGCGCCTGGATGCGATGCTGGACGTACTTGCCGGAATTGCGATCCAGAGGCGGTGGAGCGTGGAGCAGCACGCCTGTTACGCACGGTCAAATGAAAGAGGATAGAATACATACGTGTTTCGCGAGCGAGCGTCTGTCAAGACTGCATCACCAAATCTGTAATTTTCTGCTATGCCCAGATTGGAACGCCGAGCCGGGTGCCGTTGCCATGGCCTTGGATAGGGGTACCTGGCCAGGTACTTATTCGCTTGTATGGCACATACCTGGCCAGGCATGTCCATACATGGTAGTGGCAGGCTTCTGTAGGTATACAATGCACTTACCTCCATCCAAGGCCATGTATCTCTCACCTGCCATACCTGGGAGATGGCGCATCGGGTCAAGGTAGATTCAAGTTCGGACACTGCCAGACGTCCCTATTCAAAGAGATAAGTTACACAGGTTTTTTGGGATGTTGTCACGGTGCAGGTAGCTCCGAGGGTTTAAGCGAGATCAGAAACAAGAACAAAGCAAGAGCAGGCAGAGTAACTGGCGTTGAAAGAACAAGGTATGAGAATACATGCCGGGCTATTTATACTATTTCTACAGGTCGGGCGATATTAATATCCGACTTCCGACAGGCAGTGCTGCTTCACATACCTCCGGGTCGGGCAGATCCCGAGCCGGAGGGTTACAAACACCGACTTCGGATCAGTGCCGTTACACTATCCCCCTTCTAGCGCTGGAGGTAGGACAGGCGCGGAAAATCTGACTGAACGGCGCGGTTTAGGAACGTGGACAGGATCGAGACGTTGGGGGTGGACGAGAGGCGCGTCCAGAATGTGTAGTGGTGACTGTAGGAGCAACATAGTTGGAGCGAAGGTTTTGGCGTAAGGGTGGAGGTGTAGGTGTGCGTCGAGTTGCTGGAGGAACAGCAGCGGATGTGACAGGTGGCGGTTCTGAAGAAGGAAGAGTAGAAGAGGAAGAATCAGGAGAAGGATCATTCACTGGGTAAGTCTTATCCAATACGACACGTTGTGGACGAAGAGCACGGGGATGACGGCGGTGGAACCGCTCAAGCAGTTCGTCGGCAGTATGGGGAATGTCGGAAAGGGGAACCCAAGCAGCCTCATCCTCAGAGGCGCCACTGAAGCGGACGAGATACTCGTAACGGTGACCGGTTTTGCGAGCATCAAGGATTGCTGCAACATGAGTTGCAGGGTCATCGTCTGGAGCTAACTCAAAAGGTTGGGGGTCAGCGTGCACATAGAACTCGGATGGGTCTTTGTAGGGTTCAAGGAGGGAGACATGGAACACGGGGTGAAGACGAGAAAGGTAAGAGGGAAGACGCAGCTTAAAGGCCCGGGTTCCAACGGCGCGTTCTACAAGATACGGTCCGAGTCGGCGATGATCGAGCTTGTCGGATGGTCGAGTAGTCTTAATGTTACGCCGAAGGAGCCACACGAGTTGGCCAGGCTGGAGGTCGGGAACAGGTTCACGGTGGCGATCGTAGGCACGGGCTTGAACTTCTTGAGCATGTTTCAGCTCAGCCTTCAACTCGGCATGGATCCGCTCGAGTCGAGTCGCCAGGTCACCTGCAGCAGGAACAACTGCAGGTGCAGCCTCCGAGATACGGGGTTCAAAAGTGGGGTGGAATCCAGTATTAGCGAAGAATGGAGACTGTTTGGTAGATGAGTTCTCAGAATTATTGAATGCAAACTCAGCGAGGGGAAGGTAGTCGACCCAGTCGTCTTGTTGATAAGAGACATAGGCGCGAAGATAGGTTTCAAGCGTCTGGTTGGTACGCTCGGTGAGACCGTCGGTTTGTGGATGATACGCCGTAGATGTGCGCGCATCAACTTGCAAAAGACGGGTGAGCTCTGACCAAAATTGAGAAATGAAGACTCCACCGCGGTCAGAGATAATGGACTCGGGTAGTCCATGGTAGCGGAAAATGCGGTCGAGGAAAAGCCAGGCGAGCTCAGGAGCCTTAAGAGACTCATTACAGGGGACAAAATGAGCAGCGCGGGTGAGGCGGTCGCAAACCACGAAGATTGAGTTGTAGCCATGTGAAACCGGGAGTTTGACAATGAAGTCCATCGAGATCGAGAGCCAAGGTCGGGCTGGGATGTCAAGAGGTTGTAAAGGCCCATAGGGACGGTGTCGGACGGCCTGGATCCGAGGGCAAATGTCGCATGCTTCACAATACTTGCGAACACGAGTGTACAATCCCGGCCACGAGTAATCACGCTGGATATTTTGAAGCGTGCGTGTGCGGCCGGGATGTCCTGCAACAATAGAGTCATGACGTGAGCGCAGGACATCTGTACGGAGAGGTTCAGGAACATAGAGACGCCCCTTATGAAATACCATCCCACGCTCAGCGACAAAGTCGGGGTCGCCTTGCGCAAGAGCTTCACGCCACTCCTGGTCAACCTCCCAAGCGTCTTGAAAGCGTTGAAGGAGTTCAGACGAGTTGATCGAGAGTGTGGTAAGGGCAGAAAGAGAAGCAGATGGAGGGGAGATGGGAGAAGGCGAAGGATGAAGAGTACGATCTGGAAACAAGTGCTCAGTATGATAAGGCTTGAGAAGCGTTTTGAACTGCGCTTTGAGAGCCTCATCCCCCTTCTGAGGGATGAAGTCCGGACGACGCGATGGAGCATCAGCGACATTCTTGAGACCCGGACCCCAAGCAAGCTTGAAGTTGAACTCTGAAAGGAACATAGACCAGCGCGCCTGACGGCGATTTAAAACACGAGTAGACATGAAATACTCAAGGTTTTTGTGGTCCGAAATTACTGAGACTGGAGTTGAAGTCCCAATAAGCCAGGCACGCATATCGCGGAAGGAGTCCACGATAGCAAGAAGCTCCTTGTCGTACACCTCGTAGTTGATCTCAGCTGGGGAGAATTTGCGGGAGTAGAAGGCGACTGGGTGAAGGTGGCCATCGTCATCTGGCTGCTGAAGGACGCCAGCAAGCGCAAAGTCAGATGCGTCAGTCGCGAGGGTGCAAGGCCGAGTTGGGTCGAAGTGACGGAGCACAGGTTGGGAGAGGAGTGCGGCCTTAAGCTTGTTAAAGGCGTCGTGTGCAAGGTCGGAGAATTGGAAGGTGACGTCCTTTTTACAAAGGGAAGTCAGTGGGATGGCAATGGAAGAATAATGGTCAACGAAGCGGCGATAAAAGTTGGCAAATCCCAAAAAGGACTGAACATCCTTGACGGAACGAGGCTCAGGCCAATTGCGAACTGGCTTGAGTTTCTTGGGATCCATCTTGATACCATCGGCACCAATAACATAACCAAGGTATTTAACCTCGGACCGGTCAAACTCGCATTTCTCTGGATTGGCGAAGAGACGCGCAGCTTGGAGCCGGTCGAGCACTTTCTTGACATGCTCGTCATGTTCTTCCTGGGAACGAGAGAATATCAGAATATCGTCAAGATAAACAACACAGAAAATATCAAGATAATCGCGCAGCGTATCCATGATGAAGGCTTGAAAAGTGGATGGCGCGTTTGAAAGGCCAAAAGGCATGACGAGAGTTTCAAACAAGCCAAGCGGAGTACGAAAGGCTGTCTTCCACTCATCGCCTTCCTTGACTCGGACAAGGTTGAAGGCGTTCTTGAGATCAATAACTGAGAAAACCTTGCAACCCTGAGTCCTGTCAAGAAGGTCGTCAATAAGAGGTAAAGGATAGCGGTTTTTCTTTGTGATAGAGTTCAAACCGCGGTAATCAACACAAAGTCGAAGGTCACCCGACTTCTTGCGGGCAAAGAGGATCGGCGCAGCCGCTGGAGAAGTAGAACGTCGAATGAAACCCTTCTTGAGGTTTTCGTCGAGATATTTGGCTAGAGCGTCGCGTTCTTCTTGAGAAAGGCGGTACATTGGGCCAAAAGGAGGGGATTTGCCCTCTTCAATGTCGATAGAGAGGTCGTAAGGGCGGTGTGGAGGTAGCGAGTTGACTTCCACGTCAGAGAAGACTGTCGAGGCCCAGGGCATATATTTGAGAGGGAGTGCGCGCAGTGCAGAAGAGTCATGAGGGTCGTCAGGGAAGTCCGAGCCAAGGTCGGAGTCGAGAGTTGAGGGCGTCGAGCCCATTGAAGCGAGTTTGTACTAGGGAGAATCTATGGGATGGAAACGAATCAGTGAAATATCATGATTCTTGGTCTGCTTCCGGAAGCGGGAAGCATTAAGGACACGGATTTTGGGAGTGGGAGCAGGAAGAGGAGTTGTGCGATCAAGAACAGAGCGACCGAAGCCGTTAAGTCCCGTCAGCGCAGAGAGGAACGAGGTTCCAGAACTAGGGGATGTGCACATCAGAGGAGTTGGTACGCTGTCCGCGGACAAGCGCGAAGACGAGTCGTTGGCCAAACGCTCATCATCAGAGGGAGTATGTATCGTAGGTACAGGAGGGGACGGAGTCACAGGATCAATGGATTTTGGGGAAGATGGAGAGGGAACAGAATGACGGAAAAAAGGGAAGTAACTCGCCGTGAAGACCGAAGCCTAAGCCGACAGAGGTTACTGAGGTTGAGTTGATAGAGGAAGAGCCCGGAGTGAGGCGCGGAGGACCGAAGCCTTGAGCACCCACATGTACGGGTTCAGAGCAAAGAAGATTGCAGCAGGAGAGAGAGAGGTCCATGCCGGTCCAGTCAATAGTTGGGTTGTGCCGGCGCAGCCAGTCCAAACCGAGGATAACTGGATATCCGACAGACACAACGCCTAATCGAATCACCTCTGAGTGGGATTCCACCGAGAGTTGAGCGATGACGTCATGGGTAACCAGGCCACCAGCGATTGGTCGATCGTCGACAGCCGTGATCGGGACCGGAACGGCCTTGGGTTCGCGTGGGAGCGAGTGCCTTTGGGCGAAACGGTCAGAGATACAGGAGTCAGACGCACCCGAGTCGATCAAAGCAAAAGTCCGAATCGGAGCGCGTCCAGGGAAAAGGAGGAGAATATTGATGAAGAAGTGATCTGGAGAATTTAGGTGAGAAAAGGAAGCAAAAATAAAACGAGGAGGAATATAATTTTGAGGTATGAAACGTCCGTTCGTCGCATGAACAAACGCGGGCTTCGCGGCGAGAACAGGACGTGCCCTGGCGTCAGAACCCGAGAGCCCTAGGGCAGAAGATGGACTCTCGGTTAGGCTTTTCCCGCCGAAGCAGGAGCAGCCAGGCATGCAGCATCACGCTTTTTCGCCTTAGCAGACTTGTTGGGACAAGAATCTGCATTGTGACCGGTACCCCCGCAATACATGCAAAGGTTGTTCCAGCGGCGGCGATCCTTCTCATCCTGGGTCAAAGGACCACGAAACTTCACCGCATCGACCTCCATCGGAACGATTTCGGAAGATGTGGCTGCAGTAGGCGTGGAAGACACCTGGGGAGTGGATGCCACCTGGCAATGGGGACGGGATGAACTTGTAGCTAGTTTTGTCCAGATCGTCGGTCATGCGCTGGAGCCGGATGTTGGTTTCAACCTCGTCGATAAAGGGTTCAACCTCAGAGGTAGCACCATTGAACATGCGAGGCTCCTTAGCCTTCATAGGACGATCACCAGAAGTGTAGACAGCAGTAGCAGCAGGAGGAATGGGCGCTGGAACAGGCGCTGGAGCAGCAGGAGGAACAGTATAGGACTGGGCAGGAGGTGCATGGAAATCCCTGTTCAGATTACCTATAGTGTGGGTGAGATCTGCCAGAGTCGATGCCACATCGCCTAGAACTTTAGTGACTGCAACCTGAGCCTTATCCTGGGATATACGAGCAGCAATAGATTCCTGACGCATCTCAGTAAGCAGGTGCCAGATAGCATTAGCCTCTGGGGAAGGTGTAGCTGTGGGTGGAGTCTGCTGATATTCGGAAGGCTGTTGTTGCCAAGAGGAGTTGTCATAGCCAGCCTGAGAATTATCATACCCAGCAGAACCATGATTAGACCACACAGAATCGGCTACAGAGCCCCAGCCAGGAGTACTAGCACCCTGTTGATCCATAGAAGAAAGTGGAATAAAAGAAGCAAGAAGCACAGAATAGAAGCACGGATACACAGCTAGATAGCCGGGGTTGGGGTTCTTTCAAACTGTCACGGTGCGGGTAGCTCCGAGGGTTTAAGCGAGATCAGAAACAAGAACAAAGCAAGAGCAGGCAGAGTAACTGGCGTTGAAAGAACAAGGTATGAGAATACATGCCGGGCTATTTATACTATTTCTACAGGTCGGGCGATATTAATATCCGACTTCCGACAGGCAGTGCTGCTTCACATACCTCCGGGTCGGGCAGATCCCGAGCCGGAGGGTTACAAACACCGACTTCGGATCAGCGCCGTTACAGATGTTACCTCTGTTACTTATGGCGTTACGGATGTTGCATTCACAAGGCCCTCCGGGCACCCCTGGTACCGATGACAACAAGCTATACCTGATACCTGCATCTCTGGAGCCTGCATCATGAAAGGTTATCAAGTTGATCTAGTCATTTTCAGGGTTCCTAGCTTATTCAGTGTACTGCGGCCTCTGCATCAGTGTTTTGACATTTTCCTTGCGTTTTTTGTTAGCTTGTGGCCTTGGCAACGCTAAGCGAGGCTAAGCGACAAGCTCGCAAGGTCAAAAGTCAAAAGAATGACCCTCCTCTATGATGCAGAATTAGTGTATATGAGCATCCACACATCCACTTTTGCTAGTACACGCTGTAAAAACAAGACATTTCTAAATGAGCTTTTTTGAGCTCGTGATTTTCAGACATAGCCTTGTGGCCTTGTGAGCTTGCCCAGATTTTGGTGGGACTTGTGACCTTTTTCGGGCTTGTACAAGGTCACAAGTAAAATGTCAAAAGTCTGATGACTGGCCACACTCATATTATTTGAGTCTTCATTTTTTGTCAGAAAATTGTTACAAGGCCTCTTATTGCTCAATCTTTTTGTTTCCACAAATTTTGTTTTCCTTGAAGAGATGATCATCACTTGTTCAGTCTTCCACGGCCTCCGGCCACATCCCGTGGTTTGATTTATCCATTTTGTGAGGAAATGGCAGGTGGCTGTCCCTTCAACTTTTTGTCTACCTTGAAGAGAGGAAAATTCAACGGTTTTTGGAATGCAGCCACAATCCTTGTTTCGTATTCCAATCTTTTTCTCTTCTGTCTTGGAAGAGGCAGGATGATTCCCACTTGTGTATCTTCACTGTAAATAAGGTGTCATGAGCCATGATTGGATAGGAGGTCAAACCTGCTCTTTTACCATTTTTTCAGCTGGGTATCCCTGTGTGAGGTCCACCAATAATAAGAGGTAAGGACCCTGCAAGAATTGTTCAGAAGCCAAGTAGTCACGCAATGAGTGGGTGAGGTGTTGGATTCCAGAAAACTACTGAACTACCTACACACTAGCTGATAAATAGTATTCTAATGTTCTTGTACTTTACTACCTTGTATCTACAAATGTAAGTTTCTTTATATGTATATGATCCTATATATTAAGACACAGTGGGCACAGCCTTTTTGATAAGTCACGGGAATTTGACACAAAGTCACGAGGTGTTTCTCATGGCTGCAGGCGCCGCGCGCCGCGAGCATTAGCGAGCGGCAGTGCGGCGCCGGATGGCTCGGAATCTGCCGTGTCTGCACGGAAGCTTGGAATCCGCTGTTAGATCTAACAGAAACTGGACATGGATGCAGTGATGACCTTGTCTGCAAATAAACAGTTGTTTCCGGGTATCTCAGGCACGGTTGCTGTCGGTCTGGCCCATCCATTACACCCTTGTACCTGGAGGACCCGATAGCTGGCCTCAGCCTGGCCAGTAGTTTGTAAGTGCTGTTTCCACGAATACAAGGCCTCGTATTAGATACAACTTTCAGACCACCTCCTCTACCTGAATCCCTCAAAGTCCCCCTCTCCACACGCCTTCTGAGCCAACCCTTGTCATGTACAGATAAATTGTAACTGTCCCTGCAACGGACAGAAAGGCCAATTGAAGTCTGACCCAGATGACAGCTGTGGACAAGTGCTCTCAAGTCATCCAATCTTACATCCATCGTATGTATCTCCTGCAGCTTATCCCAGGGTGTTCTGCCTGAAGCAGTGGCGACAAAGAGGAAGATATGGCCACTACCTCAGAGATCCAAGACTTCTAGGCTGTCCATCATTGAATAAAAGTCAATTTGAAGTAGAAAGCCTTGGTTGAACATTGATCCCTGAAGGGATTCATAAATGAGCAAGAAGCAGCCCTCTCCCAGAGAGAGGTGACAAGCATCAAATCTTTGCAGACAGGACGGGGGAGGCTGATCCGCACTGCGAGTAGTTATAAAATAAGGCACGAAATTGGACTGAATAGTTGGATTATGGGAAGCAATGCAAAAGCCAATCTCGAGGCAGAAACTACATTTGGGAATGCCCAAACCCCCAGCAAAGACAGAAGCAGTAGGCACATATCCATCCATGATAGAGCACAATCTTAAGCTGAGGTGTGCGGTGACAGCACGCATGATGACGAAAGAAAAGAAATGGCAATTGAAAAGCAGGTTGAAAAGTCGCAGCTTCAGCCCCGGGAATTAAACAGCAGAGATGGAACAGTGCCATTGCTACACATGGAATATCGAAGTAAATAGCATAGGTGAGTTACAACCATGGGATGGGATTTGGCAACACCACCTGAACTCGCGCAGCATTGGACAGGCTGACAGGAAATAGCTGGTCAAACATGACACATAGAACTAAGTCATCTGCACCAAATGTAGTGGTCAAACTGACACGCACCAGCGAAATACTGAGCACGGAACATGGCAGACACACTTTACAAGCACAGAATCTCCCCGCGCCAATTGCTTGACACAAATTATGGTCCAGGCAAGTTGCTGGAGAGTGTTCAATGGAAGCCAGTGATGATATTGAGATGAGGGACAAGAATTGGCACACCACAACTCACAGAAGGATAAGTGAAGTACTGAGAGGATCCCAAACGCTCAAAAAAAAAAAAAAGAAGAAGTACTGAGAGGAAGCAAACAACAGGATTGATGAGAAACATTGTAGTGGTACCACGGGATGCAAGCAAAGAAACTTCTGCCACATTCCTGACCAATTATAGCAGCAACGCGAGCCCAATGACGAAAAACTGCAGATTGCAGGTGTGAAACCCAGTGCAATATTAGTCCGGAATGCTCAGAATAAATTATGGTGACGTCGCTTACTCGAGGCAAAAAGAGACGGGGGGTCGGGAAATCGAAAAGGCTTTGCAATCCGTGATCTGGCAGACGATCGAACCTTTTGATTTAACGATTTTTCAGCCGCAGGCTCTGGGAAAAGCTGAGTAAAATGTGGCCGATAAACCCGAGCGCCGAGAGGACTGAATGAGGTTTGTAATCCATGATCGGGGCGATCAAACCTCTCGTTTTAATGGTTTTTCGGCCACAGGATCAGGGAGGAGCCGAGCAAGTTACTGGCACCGATAAACCCGAAACCCGAGTGGGCCGAACAAGGTTTGTAATCCATGATCGGGTAGATGATCGATCCTTGCATTTTAACGGTTTTTCAGCCACAGAGCTCGGGAGATGCCGAGAACGTGGGCTGCCATTAGTAATCCATGATCTGGTAGACGATCGAACTTCTGTATTTACGGAAGGGAGACCTGGAACCTAAAACGGTACCAGGAATAAATCATTTCCAAAAAAAAACTTTTGTTTTCCAAAAAAACAAATTTTCATTTCTCAGAATACCTCCATACTTCATCCTTGCATAGTGGGTGGGCCTAGGATGTCCATTCTCAAAGGAATTGGGCCGCGTTTAAGCAGGACGAGCTCAAAACGCATCTCCGGATCATTAACGCCGACACACCGTGACAGCCGCCACATCAAATTGATCAATGGCCCAAATGAGTACGCCCCTTTGACGCCCCTAGTCTCTCTAGACAGACTCTTTATCGTTTCTAGCTCGTACCTCAGTATGCACCGTCCTCTCAACAACCCGGCGGCTGAACCTCCGAGCCAAACGATGCCATGCTATACCGCTCTCGCACGACCTGCCAATAGGGCCATTATGCCCATCAACCCGACACACAAACTCGACGGGCATTTCTCATGGAATAAAGAACGAGATGCGCAACTGCCTTGTTACTATCCATACGATGGCTGCACTCTACCTTACTAGGGCTTCCGCCCGTTGCCGTGCCTGTCTGACCACGCCATGACTGTCTCACTCTCGGCTACTGCTCCAACGAAGCTCATTAGGGTGTTTCATATATCAGACTTCGGGCCCAACTTGAGCTCCAACTTGAGCTCCAACTTGCGTCCCAACTTGCCAAGTTGGAGCTCAAGTTGGAGCTCAAGTTGGGACGTTAACTGTGAAACACCTCCGGGTATTTCTGCCTGACATGGTTACCGATTTGGAGGTCCGCCGGTCACGGGTCCACTTTATGACGTCTTTGCTTTCAAAAAGTAGCACAGGCTCATAGAATTGATCGGCATATCTCTTCTTCGTACACCCATGCACTGGCTCGAGAAGTGCCACCTCTGGATAATACCCAGATCCCGTGTTGCAACGCCCCAGTACACCATTATCCAAGGGACAATTACACCATTGCCTCAAACACCTGAGCCGCCTTCAAAATATAATCGCTTTCACGATTTCCCTCTCCAAACGCGATGGATCTCATCTGTACATCGGGGGAGGATAGTCTACAGTGAAATTGGGGCTGAAACCTTGTCTTCCGATGTCAGTATCTCTGTTTGCGACTGTATGATTTGTCGATTGGCTCACTTTCGACAGATTAAATTTTCAGATTCAAATGGCACGCCCTCGGGAAACGATCGAGCCGTCAGTTCGGTAGGAATGGTGACGGAGGAGGAGGAGCCTGGAGAGGACTGCGATGAGGAATCTTTGCCGGATCTTATGTAGTTCGTCAATTATCTCTTTGTCAGCTCATAAAAAAGTCTTTTGATCCATGCCTACGACCTCGGAGCGGCAGCTCCTGCTGCGGGCTGTCTTCCTCCAGGCAGAGAGGGACCTTGACGACTACATGGATGAAGAGCGGCTGGACGACAACGACGACATGGATGTGGATCGCCCGAGCATCAGCGACGACGATTCTTCGGCCACATCCGATACGTCTTCCACATCGTCAGAATCAAGTTCCAGCTCTTCAGATTCTTCGGACTCCGATGCCCCCATGCCTTCCTGGGCTGCGGATATCTCAGACGACGATGAAGACGAGGTCTATGCGGCAAGAATGAGTGCCAATGGCGAGCTTCTACAGGCCATCGCAGACACCCGGGTTCTGAATCCCCACAAAGTTGCCAAAGCATCCCAGCTTCACCTGGTCCTCGTGGAGTTCAAAGAAGGCGATCCGAAGCGATTTCGACGCAACCTTCGCGTGTCGCCAGACACCTTTGACGCACTTGTTTTGCGGATCGAAGACCATCCCATCTTCTCCAATAATTCACACAATCCGCAGACCCCGCCTCAGATCCAGCTTGCCATTGCGCTGTATCGTTTTGGGCATGACGGCAATGCTGCGTCGGTCGAAAGCATTGCGCAGTGGGCCGGGGTTAGCGTTGGGCTTGTTGTCAAGTGCACGCAGCGAGTAATCATCGCGTTTTTGAGCCTCCATGACAGCGTCATCCGGTGGCCAACAGAAACCGAGAAGGAGGAAGCAAAGGAGTGGGTAGAATCGGTGTCGTGTGAAGATTGGCGAGGGGGATTCTGCATGGTCGATGGGACACTCGTGCCGCTGTTTGAGAAGCCCGGGCATCACGGCGAAGTGTACTTTGACCGCAAGAGCAACTACTCGCTCAACGTACAGGTGCGTGTCAATGTGGGTTCTATTTCTTCGCTGAGATCTTTGTAGCTCATAACACTTCCGAATCTACGCATTATTGACTATGTCATTGGCCACTGCGGGAGCGTGCATGACTCGACCGCATTTTGTGACTCGCTGACGTATAAGAACCATCGGGCCCTGTTCGAGAAGGATCGCGAGTGGATGTGGGCCGATTCAGCTTACGGATTGGATTGGTGGTGTGTTACGCCATACAAAAAACCCGCCTCGCTTCGACCGAATAACAAAACCTTCAATTACCACTTGTCGAAGGTAAGTCCTTGTTTTCTGGCTGTTTCTCTCTTTATCAAGCCATGACCCATAGGTCCGAGTCAAGTCGGAACATTCCGTCGGCTACGTCAAGGGCCGTTTTCGCTCTCTGAGTGGTCTTCGTCAACAAATTGACGACAGCTTAGACCACGAGCGCGCACTTGCATGGGTAAAAGCATGCTTAATTATTCACACGCTTGTTGGATTTATCGAGCAGGGCCAGGAGGATTGGGAGTTTATGGACGAGCTTTTGGAGGAGGGACTTCGAGCTGCGCCAGCACCTGCCGTTGTCGAGACGGAAGCTTCGTCGGCAAGGAGGAACACGCGTGGGCAGCAGAAACGGACGGAATTAAAAGCCAAATTATTTGCTAGTGGTGTAGCAGAAGACAGGGAGCTTGAATAGACATTGGTTCATGGCCTTCATACGACTGTCAATTATTGCGAAGCTTGACGGCCTGCCTTTTATGGAAATTGGCTTACTATAAAAGGTAATCACTACCCTCTGCGTCGTAATGCAAAACATAGTTTCTCGTATTATGAGGCCGGATGTACTGAATCCACTACATATGCAACTAATTACTTTCAAATGTACTTTAAGTATTGTGGTTGGAAAGATCGGAATGCTTATTTTACTTTGAAGCGGGGGGCAAGTACCAAATAGGAGGGTCCGACGATGTCGAGGCGAAGGAAGAAAAGTCCAAGTTTGTGATGGCATCCGTACTATCTAGGTTAAACGAAATGTCCACCAAGCTTGTATCAGCGTGGTTAGCGGTCCCAGAGGATGTGCCGGCAGCGTTGGCATGCCTGGGAGACTCCGCGGCATAACGGGAGGACCGAGATTTTGAAGGGGAAAAGTCGAGCGTGCGACGGCGAGATTTCGCAGGGGAAGGGGAGTCAGGCATGCGAAAGCCAGACCTGGGAGATTCCGCGGTGTAACGGGATGACCGAGATTTCGAAGGCGATGGGGAGCCGAGGTTAAGCACACGGCGGCTGAGTTGACGTGGGGATTGCGACGTGGCACGTCGACTCAGACGTAAGCGCTCGTTCTCGGCCTGTAACACCTTGAGCTCGTACTTCTTCCTCTTGATCTTCAGACGCTCCATCTCCTCCTCGTGCTGCAGCTGTCTCTTCTCCGCAAGCCGAAGTGATTCACTCTCTCGTATGTCGTTTAGGCGATCAATGGCGTTCTGAGGCTTCTTCCTGGCTGCGCTCGAGGATTTGGTGGCATTGGCCTTCGCGATCCCAAAGTCGCGCCCGGAGCGGGTGGGCAGAGCCTTGCCCTTGCCCTTGCTCGCCTTGGGGGTCGGTTTTTTGGCCGTAGGAGGAGGCGATGGGGACGGTAAGGCTGAGTGTCTAGAGGCGGGTGCGGATATCTGTGGCCAGCTTAGACATGATACAGAGGACAGGCGAGATCAAGAACTTACCTCAACGACATCGTCGTCATCGTCATGGTCCGAAGAAGAGGAGTACGACTTGTCATCGCCACCGGTATCCTCATGCTCTTGGGCATGACGGGCTTTCGATGTTTCTGACCGGCCATCGTCGTCATCGTCCGGCGGTCCGTCATCTACCTCACTACTGGCAGCTGGCTGGAAGAGGTCGGCAGCTGCACTGGCGTGATCTGTTCCATGTTCCGATGACTGCACGCCGATGGGATTATAGCTCGGAAGCTCGCGCCAGAAGGAGTGGAGGTCGTCCCACCAAGGCCAGTCCTTACGAATGTGATCTGCAGAGCTGGTTGGTAAACGCCGGTACTACTGACAAGACCCTCACCAATCAATGATGCAAGTTTGGATCCCGCCTGGATTTCAGAAGGATCGAGCCCAGCGCCGGTTGCTCCAATCGTGTCAAGGTGCTTCCTGTACTCTCCTTTCAGTCTGGTAAAGGGATTGTGAGTGTTCGGCATCTTGAAATGAAGAAGACAGGCCTTCGAAGACGGGTTTCGACTGAAGTCGCGTACTTCCCGGGGTCATTCGCATAGCGTGCTTGCTCGTTGGGATCGTCCTCAAAGATTGCCTTGGCCAAGGCTCCATACTGAACAGCTTTGCCGTCTTTCGACACATCCTTCTTTCGCTGTTCCTTTTTTGCATCCGCTGTCGAGTCCGAGAATAACTTCCTTCGGATGTCCGGATGGGCACACAGATGGGCAATCAGTGTGTGTGTCCAATGGGGATTCTTGACCCAGTTCACCAGTTGGCGCTGAGGCTTTCCAGACTCGACCGCGGGTTCGACGTCGGAGGATCCACTGTCATCACCAGATTCGGCGGCCTGCGCCTTTTTTGAGCGATTCTTGGGCGGTTTTTTTTCGGAGCGAGCTGGGGGCTTCCCGGAGGGATTTTTGACTTTGGGCATGAGGCCCGTGAGGAAGGAGCGTGTGGATAGGTTGTATTAAGCAGTTGTCGCAGTAGTATTTCGCAAAAAAATGTATAGTATTACATAAGGAGGAGGCTGTGATACGGCGGAAAGGCCCGAAATTAGCCGAAGTTGGAGCGCGAAGTCGGAGATCAAGTTGGGGCATCAAGTTGGATGTCAAGTCGAGGTCTTATGCACGACTTGACGTCCAACTTGAAATTTCGAGTTCCAACTTGACCTCCAACTTGGCAAGTTGGGACGCAAGTTGGAGCTCAAGTTGGAGCTCAAGTTGGGCCCGAAGTCTGAAATATGAAACACCCTATTGGTCGGGTCCACGCATTTCTTTGGGGCTTTATCCCCGTACCCTGAGCACCAAGGACTCCCCTCAAGTGTGTTACAATCGGGATTTTTTTTTTCACAGTTCTACAGCTCTCATTGGTCGCGCCCATGCCCGCCTTTCCATATTTCTTGACCGTCATGCCCACGCTGTGGAAGTGCGACTTGCCCTGCTCGTCGCCTTCCCATCCCGTTCTGTTCCGAGCTGTCAACCGGATTAGGAAACACCGTCGCGCTTCTTTATGTTTTACCTCCCCGCTACGCCATTTCTTTTGATTACACAAGTACTCTCACTTTTTCTATTCTATTCATGTCCAGGACCTCTCATCCCTCAAGTCTACATTAGGGTTGTTCACAGCAACCCTTTTTGCCGCCCTTTTTGCGCCCTTTTTGACGCCCTTTTTTGTGCCCTTTTTGCTCCCTTTTTCATGTTTGGTAGATAGTGTGCTATAAAATCCAGAAAAAATTTACCCCAATCCTTTTTGAACATTTGAGGTGGTATGTTACCTTTGAGGAATGATAGAAGCACTCGGACTTCATGAAATGAGAAAAAAGGAGGCAAAAAGGGTGGAAAAAGGGCGGAAAAAGGGAGCTCCGGCCTAGAGTGTTCACAGTAGCCCTTTTTCTCGCCCTTTTTCACTCCCTTTTTTTCTCATTTTCTTCATATTTGCATGTAGGACTCCGTTTTTTCTGGTTTTCTACCCTTTTTGTACTTCTAATTGAAAAAGGGGAAAAAAACCGAGCAAAAAACGAAGGGAATGGCAAAAAGGGTGGAAAAAGGGAGCGAAAAAGGGCGGAAAAAGGGCTACTGTGAACAACCCTATTATTCTTCATCTTCATGCTCAGAGGGATTTGACGGCGATCAAGAACAACGTAACCACCTCACACCTCGAGGACGGACATAGTGCTTGTTTTGGTCGGATGGCGATTTCCGTAACGTTACCCCCTCGGTTTTCACATCCCTTTTTGTACGTTCTTCAGTAGCAATCTCGATGCAAAGGTTACCTCCAATGCCGCTGTTCACTCGGATCATGCTGGGGATTGACTATGAGATGGACTGTGCACCCGTACTCGACGCTGTTGCGGGGCAGCATGTCTCCCTATTCGTCTTTGCGTGTCCCCCGGTGTTCAGTGTGTTGAGGAGTTGACTTAGCCGAGGGATTTACCACGGCCATTTTACGTACATTCCATCGTTTCATGTACCTTCTCACATTTCGCTTGCGGGCTCCGGTGTCCCACAAGAACAGGAGCAGCCGTCCCCTCATGTATTCTCCCTCTCTACCTCTTACCACCACCTCAATCCAGAATTTTATTCAGATTTATTGCCACAACCTCAAGAGTTTTCGGAGACTTCAAGCTGAGTATTCATTCATTCTGTCGTACTAATTCCCCGACCTCTAGAGCTCCTATCTTGATTGCGTGAGCGGGGTTTTAGCTGCACGTCTCGGCACTTTTCCGGCACGACCTTGACACAACCTCGGTCTACCAGCAGACCACCTTACTCTTCCTCAACACCTCGGGCATTCTAAGGTCAGTGGGCTTCCCAGCATTCTTGTTTGGACCCGAGAAGGCCCTATAAAAGGTGTTTGATACGCAAGAGGTCAGTATCAATTCTTCCCCGAAAAATGGCTGACCAGTGTGCGATAGGTGCCAATGGGACCCTCCTCGACGCCTCAGACATCCAGTTTTACCAATGAGATTCTGACAAGAAGGCTCTTCCGGTGGTGTGTCTTTTTCTATCCTTACGTCCTGTGGAATAAATTTGTATCGGATTGTCTTTAGGATCAGCTGTTGCGGTCGAACAAATTTTCTCTGGTAGCCATGATACTATTTCTCTCAGACATGCAAATCTCAAGCCCAACACCATCAGGACACTCATGATGGTCAAGCAATGCCTTCATCTTGCTCGCAACGCCGTCCAGGAGGTCGTAGGGTAGTAGTACTTCAACTTACAAGCTGAACTCGATTTTATTGTGCTCGTTAATACCCGTCTTACCCTCAACGGCCGCGTCCCGTCAAAGATTTAGAAAAACGACCGTCTAAACAACGGGCCGTGCCCTTCGACCACCCGTCAAATGGACGGCCGTTGCCGTCGCGGCAACAGGTGGAAGCCCTATACTTCACGGACTTGGCGCAGACAGTAGGACATTGGGATTGGCGGGTTTCATTGGGTGCTGATGTTGGGGGCAGCTCATTGGTGAGTCTATCCCTTCTCTTCTATTATCTTCTCTTCGGCCTCTCCTTTTCTCCTGTCTTCTATGAATACTCGGCGTTTTCGCGAAGCCTGGGTCCTTGCTGCAGTAATGAAGGTATGTACAAATACTTTGCTGAGTTCCCTTCTCAGTAGTCTTATTTTCCTCTTCTCAGCCCAAAGCCGTCCCCACCAAGGGCGCTGCCGCTGCTTGCTGTTTTCCCATTGCTGTAGGACCCTAATGAAATAAAAATCATCTACCTCCGCACGACCAGCGGTGAGGTCGGTGCCTCATCCGCCCTTGCCCCTAAAATCGATCCCCTTGGCCTGGTGAGACTAAGTATTACCGCACGACATTTTACTTATTCCAACCATTCTTCAGTCACCGAAGAAAGTCGGTGAAGACAAAGCTACCTCTACATGGAAGGGTCTGCGTGTCACCGTCCAGCTGACGATTCAAAATCAGCAAGCCGTGTGTCCATTATCCCCTCCACCTCTTCCCTTGTAATCCGGGCACTCAAAGTCCGTGCATTTGCTCTGTGGAGTGACTTTCTGTGTTCATTTTTGTGTTAGAGCCCCTGCGCGACCGGAAGATGGAAAAAAAAAAAAAACATTGAGCATTCTGGAACCATCCTGCTCGATGAAATCTTGGGTATTACCCGCACCATGAAGTCCAAGTCCCTCGCAAAAGATCTGGCTGGCTGCACCAAGGAGATTCTCGGCACCGCCCAGAGCATAGGCCGCACCATCGACGGCCGGCCAACTCGCGACATCATTGACAACATCAACTCCGGGGAGACTGGGGTCTCTGAAGAGTAGATATGTTATTTTCCATACCGTCCTATTCATCTCAACCATTTAATAATCATTAATTGCGCGGTCTACACAAGTGATCTTATTTTTAAATTCTAACGCTACATGAATGTAGATCCTCTGATATCATCCCCGCACGCGCGCTTAAGCTCAACGCCGACTCCGCGCTGTCGTTGGGCAGCGCGATGATGTCCGGGAGTACTTGATTTGACGAACGCACCAAGCATCCTGTACACGTGTCTGTCCCGAGCTCTTTCGCCTCTTGTCTCCCTTTTCCCATCGATGCCAGAACACGAGTATGCAATAGATTGTACTTGCCATGAAGCCCATTGCGCTCTCCCCGCAATTAATATCAAAGGGAAAATCGCACCTTCCATCCCATCTGCCCATCCCTCAGCTCATCATACAACCTATCCATCCCCACGCACAGTAAAAGTCTTGCGGTTTGGAGGCGCCAGGCCATGGAAGAAGGCGGCGGAGCGGAAGGGAACAGTCTGCAGTGGAATACGTCAACCTTCAATTCATTGTACATAGGAAAGAACAGCGAGAAAAGGGGGAAAGATTGGAGCGAAGACGATGGAATTGAGCAGGAGTATGCGAAGATAGGGTGCGAGTGACGCGCCCATTCCGCGTCTTGCGCAGACTGTGCCGTATCTCATTGTCAACAAAACACAGAAAGAAGGAAGAAAGCAAAGGGCACTAACTGCGTCAATACGTCACCCCGTGCAGGCTTCCCATCGCTGACAGCTACATCCTGCACTGGCTCTCGCAGCCATCGAAGGCGAAGTCAAAGTCCAGGTCGTCTCAGTCTTGGCGGCGGAAGGACATGCGCGTGATGAAACACCTTTGTCTGAACACACCGGTGTGCACAGGTTCAACGTGTGGTGACGCCTGCATAAAGTCGTCAAAGGTGTCAAAAGGGCTCTCTTGGATACATGTGAAGGATGTGGCTGAGAGCATCGAGCGCCAGTGAGAACGAGTACAAGGCAGCGGACAAGCTTGAAGCGGCAGCACTTAATTGGGTCTTCGATGTGGCGGCTGTGTCGGCGCCGATGGTCCGAAGGTGCGTCCTGAGCTCATCCTGCTCAAATGTGGCCCAAATCCTCTGAGGATGGGGATAGTAGACTTACCTATCATGTGGGTATGCAAAATGGAGTGATTCTGAGGTTTGAGAAAAAAAAAAGTTTTGGAAAGCAAAGTTTTTTCTTGGGATTGATTTATGCAACATCCGTAACGCCATAGTTACTTGACATTCTTAAGCAAGCCCCATCTGCTAGGAAAGAAATAAATTACATAAACCCACTCTCCTTCCTTTCTCGATGTCAGATCTGCACATAGCCACCGTCCTTATCTTTCTCCTGACCACCATCGTGCGATGCCTAGGGCTCCTGACCGTAACCGTATATGACGGTTATACGGCTTCCGTAATACGACACCCGTACCATCCCGTCGCCTCTTTGAGCCTCCCTTTCGACGGTACGGCCATAGCCGTACCGTACACCCTAATAGCCGTCAAAAATACGGCCATATACGACGTCAAACCGTATAGGAGAAACTGATAGCCGAGTTTAGCCGACAGGTCAAATCTCCTTATTTGGATGCCGCCGCGTAATCTGTTCTGGTGGCCGGGAATGACCGAAACACAATATCGCCTGGCTGTGCCGGCCTGAAGCCAGACACCATCAGCATAGTGATGAGAGTAACCGGCTTGCGTGTCCGGCTGTCAAGAAGCTCTTTAGCGGCATGCAGTGTGTTTGTATTACTGCAATTGAAAATCAATTTCCGTAATGCCGTTACGGCCGTCTTTTGACCCGTACCGTACCGTGAAGACTTTAGGTTTCCACTACTGTATACGGTACGGGTGACGGTACGGGATGAGCAAATTACGGCCGTCAACTTGACGGCCGTCCCCGTATACGGTACGGTCAGGAGCCCTAGCGATGCCCAAGAGTGCGCAGAAAGAAGCTGAGGCTTTCATTTTGGATGTATGTGAAGGAGAAGTCGATAAAAACAAGTAAGATCATCTCATTGCTCGCTAGCATCAATTAAAATTGAAGCTGCCATAGCTATTCGTGGCCGTCAATTGACTTTGACCAGCTGTCTACTGAAACCTGCAAGACCATTTTCGAGCTTGTGGGGAAAGATCCGGAGGTCAGGGACTATGCGGATGTAACGGAAAACCCTCGCCGGGAACGAATTGCGCGCCACCTCGGCTCCGTGGTCACTGAGCGCGAATTCCTAATCAAGAATCGTGCATTTACAGCGCAAACCTGTGATGCTGCTCTGAAGAGGGACCTGGAGCCCATCTTCAATTTTTCCGTACTGCTCGCTGGAGTCCTGCCGAGCAGTTCATTTTTCCTACCCCGACGTCGTGTATTTTGGCCAGTATTGCCGCTCTTCGTGTGGCGCTCGATAAGATTGAAGACTTGGTGGTGGGTAGTAGTGATGAGGACGCGACGGCTCCTGATTCTGACATTGACAACATGGATTGTCTCCAGGCTGCTCGCGATGCTCGCCTCGCAGCTGCAGCCTCATCTTCCTCTACTGTATAGTCGCTGTAGTCTCATGAATATGCATTTTTTTTTGGGAGCCAGAGCGAAAAATAAGAACGCAATTCAATTACATCCTGATATATATACAGATATGTGTACTGTACCATTTCGACCAAATGTTCAGGTGATGGGTGACAGAGGGTTGTGAACTGAACATTTTTGACCTAGGTGACAGTGACTTTTCAGTTTTGTGGCCCAATTAAGTGAAAAAACACCGGTCCGGCAGTTGCCGGACTGCCATATATGGGAAATTTCCCATGATTGTCGAGAATTGAACACCTTGCAAAATGAACACCTTAGGTGACAGGTGACACCCAGTGAACATTTGGTTGAAATAGTACAGTATGATCATTGTAAGGGAGCAGGGCTCTATGGGATGGCCTTGGTTGGTAGTGACACAGTATAAGGCCTTGGAAGGCTGGCAGATCACCTGGCCAGATGACCCTTCCATGACAATTGGGCTCTCATCTATGGCCAGGTGATGCCTTCCGGCCCTTCCAGCCCGGGCATGCCATATATGGCTATGTATGGCCTTGTATAGATTTTCTGATTTTGGTAAAGTGGAACGTGTCGCATATACGACATTGTGCACAAAAGAAAGCAATTACGTTCCCACACATCCGACTCTGACGGTGCTGAAGGACGAAATGTAATTTATAAACCTTTTTGAGTATGGGCAACAATTTTTGCCATGACTGTATAATGGTTGACTTCCCATAAGCATAGATTGTTTTTTCAGAATAAATTCGCATTTCCGGCAGCGATGCCAAGGCACGTGTCAGGACCCCATTGGACCTGGATCTGAGAATATCCTGTTTTGACCCTCTTTCAAACCTTAAAGTAGGACAATCTGTCCAGGGGGTCCGGACCCCCCGGACAGATTATCCTAGACTCATATCTTGCTAAATAGATGGATTTGGACTTTGCCGCATACAAAGTCCCGCGCCGTCAGCGGGTGGCGTCAGCGCCGCGTCACGGTCGCTGAGCGCTTTCTCCAAACTTCAAGTCTCCTCCATCTCTCCAACACTCAAAAGGCACTTCCGGCCTTCATGACCATTATTTTCGCTGTTCCTGATGCTCGCCGTCCCGTGCAGAGTTCGCAAATGCAATCACGGAAGCCTGAGGTGCGCAGCGCACTTCTACTGCATCGACGCGTACACCTTCTCCTGCTCAGCTTTGCCATCCACGCACCACAGTACGCGACGAAACTGGCGCGTCATACACCGCTCATCGTCCCACGGTATCCTCGGTCGTCCTTGCGCCAGTGAGCCACGCCGAGGCGGAAGTCGTCCACGCCGGGCATGTCGACACCGATGAATCCGTTGTCGCCGGACACTACGTCGGACACGGCGCTCTTGATGGACTCAAAGTGGGCATCGAATTTCAAGCGTCGGGAGCATTCCGTTGAGATCGTCTGGTTTCAGTGATACGTCGTATTGCGTATGCATGTACATAGGTAGTGTCCAAGCTTGAGGAACCAATGCATGAAGTGTTTTCTCTGGATGAGGTTGGCTTCGGACACTGTATGCCTCCATGCAGCAGAGTTATCTGGTTTAACACAAATAACCTCGATAATCTTACGGGAACCACAAGCAATAAATTTTAGAACCAAACCTTATATGCTGACATGACTGGCACCCCTCAGATATTCGCCGGAAAGTATCTATCCTTACGGTAAGTCAACCAATATGATATATGATATGAATATAATATGATACAGCATTTCCCATATTATCTTTTTATTATCATATTATGGACCAAATGCAGGGCACTGAAGCCCCCCTTTCCCAAGTTCTTGCCCTCACTCACAAGTTGGGAGCTATCAAACAACCAAGGTTCAACTTGACCTGCCGGGATTTACTGCTCGATCCTTGACTTGTTACTTAGTGTCGAGAGTGAGTTGCTGAGCTGGGATCAAAAGCAGTGCCAGAAAGTTCAAATTGAACTGTTTTTGCTGTTTTGGCCCTAATGTGTGTTGAGATGGTTCATAAACTGGTTACGGTGATTTTTTATCCCAGCCTCACCTGAACTGAAGAGGGATTTGGCGCAATGAGAAGAGAAGTGGATTATCAATATGTTCTTAAGATATTACAAGAAGTGCTTTCGCTTCGCTTCGGCAGTTTAAGTAACCGTATGGGGTAACAAAAGGCAAAGAAGAGCACGAATAAATTTTACACAACATAAAGTCAAACATAGAAAGTCCCGGACATGTGCCAATAGGCAAAGTAAAGACCTGGAGACAGAAATCAGAAATTTGCTCATCGCCGGGAGAATCAAAGATTATTATACCTTGCCCAGTACATCAGACTTTTGACAGATTTGTTGTGGCATTGTACAACACCAAAACACGCCAAAAAATCCATGAAAACACTGGAAAACACAGCAATCCACAATGCGGACAATTTTTACCGAAATTCTCACAATGCCAAATCGACCTCTGTGAGAACATCAGAACAGCTGGTGAAATCACGGGTCTTGGACCTCCCAAGGCCTGCTTGTGTCCAACGAAGCCTCTAGCTTCCTTGTGGACAACAGTGCATGTCTACATCCCCCATAAAACATAAAATAGTCTCGGAAAATTTGGTGAGTGCATTGTGAGCAACGCGGAAACGCCAAAAAACACGTGAAATGCTACAATCAAAATGTCAAAAGACTGATGTAATCGAAAAGAAGCCAGGCACATAGGACCTCCAAGCTACAATGGGTTCAGACAAAAATGCATGACTTGGTGCCTGATTTGTGATCTTCCAATGGATTGCCACTAGCAAGTGACGTTAAGGCTCTCCGAAGAAATCCAACTGTGGTGCAATAAGTTTGACCCAAGCAACGGCACAGCAGGAGGCAAGAATTGAACCCAGGTGCATGGTCAGGACATGAGCTCAGTTAGCGACAAAAAAGAGATGTTCGGCGGGACTCGGGACACAGAATATGAAATTTTTTTGATGAGAATTTGGGGGCCTTGAGGGCTTGAGTAACAGGCAAGACCCTGACAAAGCCTGAGCAAACGAGAATTACTGATGGAAGTCATCGAAAGGCCAGGGGATTTGACTGGTATCTGGTGGCCGGAACCCCTAGTTTTATATTGGATAGACCACATATGTGGCCGCAGTTCGAAGAACTTCATGCCGTACTACGCAAGTGCTTCGTCGAGCTAGAAGGAATGTTCCGAATGGGGAGATTTTCAACAGCAGTTGAAGGCTGTGGAACCACGAGATGTGGCTGAAACACCAAGTCACCCGTATTTGGATTCATTTCTGAAAGCCGCAGTTCAGGAATTCGGGAGTATTTCCTATGCAAGGCACTGCGGCAAGGTTTCGTCAGCTTCAGCCGTTCTGAAGTCGACAGATCGAAGTCCCACCCGTGAGATTCCAGAAAATTGAAAAACATAGCAGTGGTCCCAAAACGGCAAGTCTGTGGGAGAATGACGGTGGACGAAGCAAGAATGAAGCTGTTGAGGTTTGAGCTGAGCAGCAGAGATTGCACGATGGGGCGAGCTCGATGGAGATAGAACCAAACACTCCCCAACGAATTGGGCAGTAAATCTTAACAATAGTACGGTTAATAATATATTATGATACATATTAATAAATGAGTAGATAATATAATACGATATTGCCCCTGGGACCATAATACGATAAGCATTTAATATGATACGTCAAAAATTGTATTAATATCATATTATGGACAGCACGACTTCCCCTGGGCCTCATGTGTTACGCATGGCCTGCTGCCGCAACTGCCTCCTTGGGTCTGTGGTGCTTCTGTCCTAAAAGTAGCAAACGTCAAGCTGACAGCCTAGCTACTACGGGCATAAAAGCCATTCCACCCCCCCCAAAGGGTACGTGCACTTAACAGCCTACTCCCAGTTGAAGTCTCTCTCAATGTCGCCTTGTGCGCACGCTTTGAACTCCGATATCAGCGGAATTGGGGTCCGTATATCCTATTATCTCCAGACTCTCTTCCTCGGTATGACAACGAGGGTACCCAGTCCCTTTCCAGATCTCACACACGTGCAGGTTGTCTTTCCGCGCGTTCCGGGTCGCTCGATGAAATCGCCGGAGCATTGTATACTCTCATGGCCACCAACATTGCCATGGCCGTTACTGGTCTGATGCTTGGGCTGAAGCCGGTGCCGGAGATAAGCTTTCAAGAGTAGGGTCTTTTCCCGCATTGAACAACGTCATTTTTCTCACCGTTTCATCTCTCACCGTTTCAGTGGTGTTATTATGATATACCTTCTTTCGATGGGTTGGATCACCGTCATCGCCGCCCTCGCCTCTTGCAGCCGTTTCTCCGACGGGACAAATATCTACAGCTGGTGTCTGTGATCCAGAGTTATGTGGTTATGGCATTCGCATTCGCCGTCCTTGTGAAGGCTGCCAGCTTCTGAGAAGACGCGAAATGCAACCAAGAAGCCACCGCCGTCATCTTTCGACCGTTCTCTGCATTGAGACAAGGGCGCATTCTTGGCTGGTGTATCATCGGTTTAATTTTTGTGACCTATACCATAATGACGGTTAGGGATTATACGGCACGAATAAAGCAAAAGTTACAAGGAAGACAAAAGGCACACGACAAGAGCACACCTCCGCCGCCCGTCTATCAAGGCCGTGCCACTAGTGAATATTTTAAGCGTTCAGATGTCCCAGTTCCCGCGGCGGGGACAGCGACACCGAAGAGACAAGTGAGCCTATTGCGTTGAAGGAACCGTCATATTTATCTAAGCCTGTCTGTCCAGGCAACGTACTACGGAACCGCTACTCCTCTTGTCGATCGCTCGTTGCTGGTCATTCTTTTATTCATCCTTATCATTTGGGCGTTCCTCGTGTTCAATACTGAATTGGTCGTTCATTGGTACCAACCTACCCAAGAGGATTCGGTTAACAACTGGCAGTTTGGTCAGGTGAGCCCAAGGGGGAATCGGCATTCGAAAAAAGGATATCAGGTCGAAAAGTTTTTTTCGACCTTGAGCCGACCCCCCCTCCCCCCCCCTCTCCTTCTATATTGGGAAGGAGCTTTCCACCCCTGATGGCGGGCCGTACACCCGGCCCGAGTGGCTTCCAATAAAAATGGGACCATAATGTCATTGACATCATGTACGGTACTTAATACTCTTCCTGGACCCTCTAGGCCCGCCTCTGCCGCTTCATCCTTCGTCCGTGTCCACTGCATACCTCACAAATCCAGTTCTTTAGCAACACCACATCCTCCGAACCCATAGAAGAAATATGGAACTAAATGGCGTCACTGTGAGTTGAAAACAAATGAAGAGATACCGCATAAATAACCCATTGCATCTCGCATCTTTTCTTGGAACACTCGGCCACTAATGACCTGTTGTTCTTCTTGGCATCAGTGATTGTCTCTTGACAGGTATCGCAGCCCCCGAGGTTCAGCAACTTCCGGACATTCAAGGTGAGTTTTTGTGTCGTATTTGGGGGCGCCAGGCTGAAGTGAATGTTATAAAAATTAACCGTTCTTTAAGATTTTGCTCATTTGGCAGTGCTCATCACTTTGTCCCTGTTGGTTCCTTTCCCCATATAGGTCGACTCACTCTCCTTCCGCCTGCGCAACGATCTCCCTTCATCTGTGTTTCTCCCGAATTTTTCCCTGTTTCAAGGGAATTTATTTCCTTTTTGGTGCACTCTAGACTGCTACGGACCGCGCTTTCTAATTTTTCTCTATCTCTCCGGAGTCCGGACGGCACTGCCCTACTTTCTGTTTCTCGTTTTCCGAGCTGACAATCCTTCTTTTGCTTTTCCTCTGCTCGTTCTCTTGGGCTAACCCCTTCTGTCCTGAACATTCGGTATTTTCCAACACAGCCTTTTCATTTCCGATGAAGCAGCTGACCCGAGCGCAGTTCTTTCTCGACAGGCTGCAGCGGATCGCAGTTACCGCAGCCTACGGCGCAGTGTAGGATCCGTGAGGCCACGTAGTCCTGCCGGCAAACATCCTGGCATATAAACGCTGCCCTGCTCTCCTTTTCATGCACCTCTCTCGCTCCTGGAACCTCTCGTTATTGTACGCTCTTCCTCTCCTGCGCTGTGATTATCAATTTCGCTGTATTTATTTTCACTCTGTTCACGCCCATGTGTCTTGCCTCCTGGTCAGTTGCCACTAAAAAGTTCTTGATTCAATGCTTCCTACCCCTTGCTATCGTGATTGTGCAGAGTTTTCTGTACTCTCGCACATCCCTAATGTACATTTCTTACAAATGAATAAAGCTCCCTTTTTGTTTCGAAACAATTCTGTAATGGCACCCATTTCTCGGTGGAAACCAATAGCGGCACGAGATTGAAGTTCATCTCTCGTCCCGTCTGTTTTTCTAAGTACTTATTCGGGAATATTCTGGCCCTCAACAATATTTACGACTCCATTTGCCTTGCACCCTTGCATGCCGGAGCGAAGCGGAGGCTCATCTTGTGTATGAATATATTATAAACTGCTTACCTGCTTTCATTTGTTTCCTTTGGCCATTTTTCTGTTCGTGCGACGCGAAATTGTAAGCAAGAAATGAATTTTTTGATGGCTGAGCTCAAGCTATGGTAGTCGGCTCGTGATCCGCCACTCCAAATCTGACAATTGTAAGAAAGCATCGCTTAGACAAGCTTTGGGCATGGAAAACATACCTACTACTCATTCCACATCACTTAAACTCGCTTTTTGAGGGGTTTAGAAGCTCATATATAACATCAACTAGAAATTTTTTTCAGCTCGACTGGGACCCCCCCTCCCCCCTACCCCATATCCGAAAATTTAATGCCGATTCCCCCTTGGGTGAGCCTGAGGGGGAGGGTTGATTACATTGCCAGTGATTGCGATGCACTCATGCTCATTTCAGATCCTGCCAATGTTCTTGACATTTCTGCCCCTCATCAACATGATCTCTGCATTCAATCAATTCGGTATAAAACCCACAACACGAGTCATGACTCATGAAGCCAGTCGAAGTGTTTGTCATCAACGATAATGACTTTGAATATCAACAGAAGTAGCATTCATGATAGCATCCAACGTGTATAAAGGAAATGTATACTAAACTCCATGCAGTTGACGAGTTTCTGAACAGATGATGCCCTGAGAAAGTGTATGGTGTAAGGATGCAACGATATGCAGAGCGACAAGAAATGACCCCAAAACAAACAGAAAACAACTTGATATATATATAACAAACCGCGCCTCTGCACACCCCAACAACCTTCTCCTGCTCCCTTTCCCGCTCAATCGCACCCCGCGCTCAGGTACAAGGTTCAATTGTTATAGTGTCTGTTTATAAGAGACCCCGCCGCGTCGTACCGGCCGCCGGCCGGCACTGGGGAAAGTTCGGGTAAATAATCTGTTATGGCACAAATCTATTTAATCAAACCGTCAGGTCAATTTAGGATCATGAGTAAACCTCCCGTACTGTGTTCTGATACTGAGTGTATTGATCCCGAAGCCCCACCCAGCGCTCAAGTACTGCTCGCTCACGTAGCGGGTTAGAGCCGTCAAGCTTGATAAGACGAGTAGATGAATGAAGGGAGTTCAATTTCATCTTCACGGCACCCCACCAGTCCACAAAGGTACCGACGCAAGCAGCGAGAGACATGAGATCGTTTTGGGCATTTTCAAGCGGGGTGACGCTACCATCCGGCGGGACTGATATATATTGAATGTCAGTGGCATGTTGATGACGGGACGGACGCACCACTGCCACGGGAAACTTGTTTTATTAGTTCCGCTGGGTATTGGAGGATGCCGTTCGGGGTCTCCAAGAGTTGCTCCTGAGGTACGTCTCTTTGGATCTAGATAGAGTAAGTTAGAGTTCAACACAACAGAAAGGAGGGATTTAACTTGGAATAGCGACCGTCGGACTGTGGTAAATTGTTCGTTCATGCTACAGGCTTGTCCATAAGCCCTATTTGCCAGTACGAGCATCTCAGCAACAAAAATTCTCAGGTTCTCTTCATCGACTTCCCGCTCAGCCACAAGTGTGCAAAGCATTATGGCGTCTTCGGCAAAGGTGTATCCTGTTTGAGACATGTCAAGGCTTATCTTCACTGCTACGTCGTATTCATCCGCTTGCTTGGCGATTACGTCGAATATGAAGCGATCAGCTCTGTCGAAATATAAGTAATGAATCGAACGACGTAAGAATAGCGCACTGCTTTTCAGCCTTGCGCTTTGTAATAATTTCTCTCCCTCGCAAGACAGAAGATGCCAGTGCTTGGATATCGAGCCTCGGAGGACTGACCAGGACCTGCAAAATAAACTCTTCGTGCGGTTAATGGTAGGGCTCGACGATGCAGTTATATAGATCTACCTTCTGCTTGTTCTGTGGCCAGAGATGATGAAGCCGCCGGAGTACGACCAGTTTCTACCAACGACTCATGAGCAAAGATCCCAACATCACGGTCGTGATTTGCGTACCGTCCAAATGTTCTGTACTGGGAGACACAGGAGCCGGCGGCGAAGGAGCACCGTCAGTTGCTGCTAAGAATATGAAAAACAGTTTTGTTTTATCCCAATTTGCGTACCACCGTTGGCCGTGCCGATACCGGCCTGGTCCGAAAGATCTAAACATCAACGTCAATGCAAGATTTCAACCGACGGAAAACACTCATCTTCATCGTCGGTGGGTGAACTTCGAGGAGAATCGAACATGGCTTTTACCCGCGAAGCAGGCTCAAACGCCCTATCAAATCTCTTCCTGTCACTGGTGCAAATGTCAGGGATATAAGGCGAAGGAGGACTGGTGACAAGCACCTTAAGAGGGTGGATACGATCTGTGACAATGAAGTCGGCCGGCGCGGGGGCAGATTATTGAGGTCACGGAGCCGAAGTAACCCATTCAACACCGAGCAACAGAGAACCTCCACGGCCATGCGGCCCGCGTCCATCGAAGGAGAGGAGTCGACACTCATATCGGCTGCATCCCTCCCCACGTCCTCGAGGAGCTGAAGGATTGTACGGCACAATTCCGACAGTACGTCAAGAAATCGCTGTCTGTCTCGTTCGGCACAGGGCTCAGAAGGAAAGCGTCTCCAAAAACTAGGAAGCTCCAGAATTCCTGCAAGATACCGAATAGCACAGAGCCTGGAGAGATGAAATTCGGGTCCGTCTCTGGGATCCGTTCTATTAGGTATGCAAGAGCGCGAAACCACGAAGACTTACCTCGCATGCCCTAGTAACTTCTCGACCAGTACCTTTTCCGACAGATTTTCCAATGTTAAACAACTGCGGTCGCCGGGGGGCTCAGCCTCCAGAAGCTGGGTGAACTCAAAAGCGTTGTCGGAAATGCAGAACACGGCGAAGTCCCGATAAAATGACCATGCTGCGCCACCGGAATGGTACGGTCGTTTCCAGACAGAACTCAAGAAAGGATCGGTCGCCGATGCCTTCTTTAAGTCCTTGTCAGCGCGTAATGTACACCTGATGCCAGGATATCGAGTGATCATTGTGACCAAAATCTGAAAGGTAATGAGCTGAGTGCGGACCGTGGTAGATCTGGGCATTTTCAGTCTCAAGAATGAGATCTTCGTCGACGCAGGAGATCAAACTCACTCCGGCCGAGCTAGCTTTAGCAGTTCATGACAATGGCCCTCCAGTGGTTTCAGCCGCCCAGACGAGCAGTTCGGGTTGTGAATCTTCCGATGTAACTCGTCGAGAGCTTTGTCTCTCCCGTCGTCGTCGCCAAAGAGATCCTCGATGCGCGATCTCCAGTGCTCTGGTCCAACAAGACGGAAGAGACTGTTTATGACCGGCTCAAGGGCGTTCCCGATATGATTCGAGATTTGAGAGATGGTCAATCCTGGTCCGCGGGGCCGTCGCTGGGGAGGCGCCAGCAGAAGAGCGTGATTAGAGGGCTTGAAACAAACGAGAGCCTGATGATTCGAGTCGGAAGCCGCCGGCGGGAGAGCCATAAAGAGAGAGAGAGAGTCAACGGCGACTGGCTACCTACACGTGCATGTCACGTTTGTTCGGTGTGTTCGTTCGAAAATAAACGAAGGTTTACTTTAGGTTCGGAGTAAGCCTGTCTCCGGTCCGGCGTGTCCTATCCTATCTATATCTATGTTATATATCCTATCTATATACACCGCCAATTTGCGTACACATGGCTGCGACGTGGAAGCCACATCGATTCTGGATCCAGACATCAACTGATTGAGATGTGCAGATCACCTTGTCTCCAGTTTTGAACGGGAATCCCTCCACTGTGATTCCATTCAACGTGATGTACAGGTCGCTTTCCAGAGCTCATCATGATGAAGCATTGTGTGTTTGCCAAATATAGAAAGCGATTTTAGGCACTCATTGTTCCCATTTTTGCTTCAGATAGTGAATCAGGTGGCATAAATCATAGCTCGCAAATGTTGATTGGTTTTCATCTACGTAAAACAATACAAACGTGACAAAGAAGACGATACTGGGGCAGGGGAGGTAAAACTTAGTAGGATTTGAAGGACAATTTAAAGATACTTGAAGGATGACTGGAAGATACCGAGACTTGCAATATTTTGGAGACTTGAAAAAACTCGGAGACTCGAAGCAACTTGGGCTAGAAATCCGGCGGCCTGGCTTCCAGATATTTGAGAATTGCTAGCATATAGTATCTAGAACTTGATGTAGCTTGAGAGGAACTTGAACTTATAGAACTTGTGTCTTGAGGTTTTGAGGCCAGCACCGATGTACACCGCCAATTATTCACCAGTCAAATTCGAGGTGGGAGGCTTGTCTGATGGCCAGTCGCTCGGCCAGGTCCTCCCGATATGGCAAGCATGTCGGGTCCATGTGAATGACACAGCTGTCTCCCACCTGCTGTCCAGCTCAAGACCAGCTGTGCTCCAGCCACTGGACAGCTGACTCTCTGCCTGGCATGCAAACTTAATACAAACCAATCCAATCCACAGGATCATGAATTACTTGCACCAAATAGCAAATGAAAGTTGAAGGAAAGTGAAAGAAAGTAAACATAAGTTCGGTGTCAATTCGGTGTACTACATAAAAGCTCGGCGCGTTTGTCCCTGCGCCCGTTGAGGGACAGGGAGATACACTCCATCGCCCCACGCATACATGTCGGGACCATCCACGTAATGAGGAGACCCAAAGGAATGTACGTATGTGAGAATTCCATTATTGTTTGAAGTCCATTGTCGTTCGGCCGAATCGGATCCGACGTATCTCACTCGTTCTGACTATCTAATCAAACACGTGCATATAGTTGGCCGCAATGCCACTGATGGCTGATCGCGCTTCTTTGTACTTGACCACCACCATCCTCACCAAACATGCCGACTCGTGCTGCCACAGGCTGCCACCTTCCTCTGACACACTCTGTCCCACAAACTCCTGATGTACGTGCAAGCCCCTTCAGCCTCATGACCCTCCGATCTTCATATGGCTCCTCATACGGCTCCCATACCCAATTTGCACCTAGCCTACATCGGTGCTGGCTTCGAAACCTCAAGACACAGTTTCTACAAGTTACTCTCTCAAGCTATAACAAGTTCTGCTCATTACATGCTGGCAATTCTCCAATATCTGGAAGCCAGGCCGCCAAAATTCAAGACCAAGTTGCTTCAAGTCTCCGGGTCATCACAAGTCTCTCCAAGGTGTTGCAAGTCTCTATATCTCCGAGTCGTCCTTCAACCCTCTTCAATTGTCCTTCAAATGGTTTTACAAGCCGTTCTCTCTTTTGAAATACAACTCCAAATTTCCCACTTCTCGTAGTCGCCGTCGGCGTTGCCCATCGCCCATCAGTCAGCGTCTGGCCTCGCACTTCAAATCCGAAATCCTTCCTGCTCGGTTTCATCTTCTGCCCTGGTATCCTTTCCTTGGTCACACTTGTATTGTTTTAAGTAGATGAAATTCAATTCACATTCGCGAGCTATAATTTATGCCATCCAATCCACTATCTGAAGCAAGGCTGAGAACAATGAGTGTGTAAAGCTGCCCTCTATATTTGGCAAGCACACAATGCTCCATCACAATGAGCTCTGGAAAGCGATGTGCACGCCACGTCGAATGGAACCACAATGGAGGGATTCCCGTCCAAAACTGGCCACAATGTGATCTGCATGTCTCAATCATTCGATGTCTGGATCCATAACCGATGTGGCTTCCATGTTGCAGCCACGTCCACGCAAATTGGTGGTGTAGGTTGAATGCGGGTTGAGTGCGGGAGCTATATCAGGAGCGGTTTGAAGACCAAAGGGTCATGAGACTGGAGGAGCTTGCATGTACATCAGAAGCTTGCGGGACAGAGTTTGTGGACCACAGGGTGGTGGCAGCCTGTGGCAGCGCGAGAGACGGCAATGTGTTCGAAGATAGTGGCAGTCAAGTAGAAAGAGGCGTGATTAGTGATCAGTGGCATTGTGAGCAACTTTATGCACGTGTTTGACGTTACGCGTAAAACTCGGACACGTCGTGCGCAGATCTAAACAACAATGGACTTCAAACAATGAGATTCTCACCTTGGGTTTCTTCATCCCATGGGGTCCCGACTTAGTCATGTGCAATGAAATGTATTCAACAGGTGTAGGGACAGACATGCCGAGCTCACCTTTGTGTACACCGAGCTTATGTTCACTTTCCTTTGAATATCATTCACTATTTTCTGGAGTAATTCATAATTCTACAGATTGGTCTTAGTCTGTAAAATTTAAATGAGATGTGCGCATGCCAGGCAGAGATTCAGCTGTCCAGCAGGCGGAGTATAGCTGGTCTGGAGCTGGACAGCAGGTGGGAGACAGCTGTATCATTCACATGGACTCGACATGCTGAAGGCAAGCAAAATATTCTTGTCCTATATATTAAGAGACAATGTGCACAGCTTTTGACAGAAAGTCACATGAAAATTCACGTGATGTTGTCCAGATGTCGTTGCCGGCTGTTGAGATGTTACCACCGAGTCCCACGGTCTCGGAATCCGCCGCATGCGGGCGATCTAGCCGTGTATAGGTGATCTCTGTGACAGAAGGCACGGCCCAAATGGCCGAGAAGTTGCCGCCGGGTCCCAAAACTCGTAATTCGCTGTGTGCAAGGATCTAGCCGTGTGCGGGCGACCTCCCTGACACACGAGGTGTTTCTCACGGGTCCCTGCCGTGAGAAACAGTCCGAATTCCATCTAACAGATCAATCTCTGCGAGTTTATTCTTGAGACTTGAGCTCAGATAATTTGCTTTCCCCCCTTCACTCCCTGTGAAGCTTCCATTTCCTTTTATTTCTATTTCTCTTCTTTATGGCTCTATATTAGTGGCATTTATTATGTACTGGCTGTTTGACCCCTATCTCCTGTTTCTGATTTTATCTGTGGTGAACCTTCCAGTAATTTCTGTTCTTTCCTTTTCTATCTCCTTATAGGACGACTTTATACAGCACAGCAGTTTACTCAAATGGTCTAGATACAGCGGAGGAACATTTGGCTCCACTACAAGCTCCTCTGGAATTTAGAAATATGGTCTGTCCACACTGTGGTGCTCTTCATTAGAAAGTAGGACAAAAAATAAAAATCTCTTTGGAACATGCCACCTGAAGGGGAAGATTGTAAAAAAGGCTTTCATCCCATGCACCTCAATTACTCCCTCTGCTGAACAGAACACTTTTGAAATGAAGTGTCAACAATTCCCAATTTATCTTGCATTCTTAATGACCATAAATAAACACAGGGCCAGTTGGTTCACCATGTTGGTCTTGACCTCCAAACAGACATCTCTGCCTATGGACAGCTCTGTGTAGCACACTCTCAATACACTTGAAGTCAACAGATCAAAGCACTTTTCAAGAATGAAGCCAATGTAATCGCAGAAAATATTGTATACTGTGAGGTAAGGCTGCCCATCATCCCATCAACAAGTATGGCTGTCAATCTGCAAAGGTGCAATAGCTATGGGCTGCCATACAAGGAGCTGTCTTTTTGTTTCTGAGACCTTCAGATGGTATGAGACAGCAAAATGATACCATCTATCTTTGATTATCTTCACTATATATAAGGTGAGGCAAAAAATAAAATGAAATTATAGGTAATTTCAGGCTGGAGCTTACACGCAGTCCTCTGAGATGTTCCCATTCATCCACTTTGGTTAACTGGCACAAAAAATAGTAATTGACTTTGAATTGCCACTGAGAATAAATGGTGGAGATCTTTTGCAATGTAGATTTTGGTACCCATCCCACATATTTCATTGGCCAAAGGCATGATGGTATGGGACAGCATGCTGTTGATGGCACTGTTGCACCTGTAAATACGGGGACAGTAGGCCCTACTTTGAAAATGCTATGTCTTTTTTGATCATTGCGAGACTCGACTGATGTAGGTTACAGATAGGCCACACGTGTGTTCTAATATGTAGTTGTACCCTGAGGTGCTGCGTGCTGCGAGCATTAGTGAGTGGCAGTGCGGCACCAAGGGCTCGGAAACCACTGTGTCTGTCCCCAGGGTTTGGGGCACAGCCCCAACAAGCTGTGGCCTGGCTGAAGGTGCGGCTGTGAGTGGAGCAAGTCAGCCATGCCAAAGGCATGGGCCTAATTGCTGCCGGCTGTCGAGATGTTGCCGCCGTGTCCCACAGTCTCAGAATCTGCTGTGTGCAGGCGAACCCTGAGGCGCTGTGTGCTGCAAGCTGTTGCTGGCTGTCGAGAAGGTCCCATGATTATGGAATTCGCTGCATGTGGGCAAAACAGGGATTTGGCTGTGTGCGGGTGGCCTCCGTGACAATGTCACAATGTTATACTGCCAGCATCATGGTGGGCAGTTCCCACAGCTCAGAATTGGCCATATGCTGGCGCTTGCACACACTGATCCAAATCCTGAGCCGTGGGATCTGGGGCTTATGCACACTGATCTCCAGGCAATTGTCTGTTTTCCTCAAGGCAACCTGCAGGATTGGATGAATGCTCCTTTACTCCTGCCCTCACTTCACCCCTATACTGTCTCAGGTAAATACACATCTCATGAAGCTTTCAGTCTTTTTTCAATTACATTTCCCTTAGGTGTTTGTCTCAAGCTGCTTTTTGCCCCTATCTGCCAAATCTAATCTGATCTTTGGATTTTTGTGTGTAGTTCTCTTGCTATTTACCTCTGCTTCTCTGAGGTTTTTCTCCAGCCATTTTTCAATAAATATGCAAGCCTCATTTCTACTTTCTTTCAACTCATATATGTTAATTCTCTGTAGGGATGCAACCCCTCCAAAGACTCCCCAACGTGTGTGCAATGAATCTCGACAGTGTGAGCATGAGAATTGTGTTTTAGATAGCCCTTAGCACCATCGGGTGCCTCATGCAATTAATCAGAATTCTCACTAGAGTTTCTGCCTGTGTCCTTGAGATTTGGCTTATCAGTGGAGAACATAGTGGCAAAAAGGCTTTCATTCCACACATCCTAATTATTCCTTCTGCTGAGCAGATTGCTTTTGCAATGAAACACCAACAATTCCCAGTTCACCTTGCTTTCTCAATGACCATAAATAAAGCACAGGACCAGTCTGTCAACCATGTTGGTCTAGATCTCCATACTGATATCTTTGCCCATGACCAGCTCTATGTGGCACTTTCTTGATGCACTCCAAGTCAAAGGATCAAAGTGCTTTTTAAGAATGATGCCAATACAATCACCAAAAATATTGTATACTCTGAGGTGCTGTTGTAAAGTGGTAGGTTCTGCTTCTTTGATACCATGAATGCAGTATCTGCAGAAAATAAATTGAATGTGTGGATTCCCTGCCATTTTATGTACAATATTTATTTATATTAGACAAATTGCCTTTTTACTGAGATGCAAAGTGACCCCCCACCCCAGGGTTTGGGGCGGAGCCCCAACAAGCTGTCGCCTGGCCGAAGGAATGGCTGCGAGTGTATAAAGCTTGTCCTATATATTAAGACACAGTGAGCACAGCCTTTTTTGATAAGTCACGGGAATTCGACACAAAGTCACGAGGCATTTCTCACGGCTGCAGGTGCTGTGCACCGCAAGTGTTAGTGAGCAGCAGTGCAGCGCCGGATGGCTCGGAATCTGCCATGTCTGCATGGAAGCTCAGAATCTGCTGTGTCTGACCGCCTGTGGCGAAGACACAGGGTGCCTTACATCTTGTCTATATACAAAGGCACAATGAGCACAGCCGTTGCCAGAAAGTCACAAGAATTTGACAGAAAGTCACATGAAAATTCACCTGAGGTTGTTGAGATGTCGTTGCAGGCTGTCAAGATGTTGCCACCAGTTCCCACAGTAGGTGAACCCCGAGGTGCTGCACTCCGCTCACTAGCAGCAGCCACGAGAATTTGACAGAAAATCATGAGAATTTTGACAGAAAGTCACCTGAAAATTCACATGAGATTGTTGAGATGTTGTTGCCGGCTGTCGAGATGTTGCCATCAGTTCCCACGGTAGGTGAACCCCGAGGCGCTGCACAGCGCTTGCTAACGCTCACGGCAGTGCAGCACCAAGGGCTTTGAATCTGCCATGTCTGTCTGGAACTTGGATTCAGCCACGTCTGCGTGCCAAAGGCAAGCCAAATATTCTTGTCCTATATATTAAGAGACAATGTGCACAGCCTTTGACAGAAAGTCACATGAAAATTCATGTGATGTTGTTGAGAAGTTGCAGCCCACTGTCAAGATGTTGCTGCCGAGTCCCACGGTCTTGGAATCCACCGTGTGCTGGCAATTTCTGTGACAGAAGGCATGGCCCAAATGGCCAAGAAGTTTGCCGCCGGGTCCCAGAACTCGGAATTCGCTGTGTGCGGGCGAAACAGGGATCTAGCCATGTGCGGGCGGCCTCTGTGACACATGAGGCATTTCTCACGGGTCCCTGCCATGAGCGGCAGCATAAACAGTCTGAATCTTGGTCCGAATTCCATCTAACAAATAAATCTCTGTGAGTTTATCCTTGAGGCTTGAGCTCAGATAATTTGCTTTCCCTCCTTACTCCCTGTGAAGCTTCCATTTCCTTTTATTTCCTATTTCTCTCCTTCAATTGGCTCTGCATTAGTGGCATTTATTATGTACTGGCTGTTTGACCCTTATCTCCTGTTTCTGATTTTATCTGTGGTGAACCTTCCAGTAATTTCTGTTCTTTCTTTTTCTATCTCTCCTTACAGGACAAGACTTTATACAGCTCTATGTAGCACTCTCTCAATACACTTTAAGTCAACATATCAAAGCACTTTTCAAGAATGAAGCCAATGTAATCACAAAAAATATTGTACATTGTGAGGTAAGGCTGGCCATCGTCCTGTCAACAAGTATGGCTGTCAACCTACAAAGGCACAATGGCTATGGGCTGCCATACAAGGAACTGTCTTTTTGTTTCTGGGACCTTCAGATAGCAAAATGATACCATCTATCTTTGATTGCCTTCAGGATAAGGATAAGGATAAGGATATATTACTGCAGAGGTTCCAATCAGGGACAAGTAAAGGGAAGGAAGTGCTGTGCACATCCCAGTTGCATGGGCAGTGGTATGAGCTGAAAGCCTGGGGGCAGCATATAGAGCAGCTTCTCTTGCACTGTCTCTGCACAGGCTCATTGTCATGCGGACTCGAATCTCAGATGTGGAAGTTAGGTGCAAGTGGAGGCGAGGGGAGTGTATTGCCTCTGTGTTGTTGCTCTGCTGCTTGCCTGTAGCTGTGCCATTGTGGCAAATGCAGCCGGCGCTGGCAATGAGAAGCAAGTGGTGAGGCAATGGAGTCTTCAAGGAGCGGGACGGCATGGCGCTGAGGATGGACGTAAGAAGCAGAGAAGGTATGGGTGAGTGGTGGACAGCTGCAGCATGTGCTGCACAAGGGATCAGGGGATGGTGCTAGTCGGGTCTGTGGTGTGCTGTAGGCCGAGGTTTTGAGCAGTCACTGGCGTTGGCACAGATGATGGGCGCTTGCTGTATACTTCAGTGGTGCTGCGCGTCTTACTCCCGAGGCCAAACAAGACCTGGCTTTGAGCAGAGGATGGTGAGGCAATATGCCTGGCATGCACATGAATCGGGGAGAGGGATACTTGCTGGAGACCCACTTGGCATGCGAGGAGGGTATGAAAGCAGCGCTGGCGATAGGGTAGGGAACAACTATTGCATGCTATGCATACAGGAGATGGTGAAGGTAGTGCCAAGAAGTAAGGCAGGTGCAGGCAAACAGCGGTGATGCTTGGAGCCATGTTGTGCGGGAAGGTGGCGGCTAAGGGGCTGGCGTTGCATGCAGCTGGTGGTGTGGGTTGGGGTTGGGTTTGGGCCAGCGTGATGTCAGCGAGTGGCAGGAACATTTGAGCGTGGCTATGGCGAGTCCAAGTCATGGAGCAGCTCAAGTGCACTGTCATGGTGCTATATATGCCCCCCAGGCAGTGAGCAGCGCTGCTGGTTGTATGCTATGCTCCAGAGAGACGGCATCAACAGTATGAAGGTGTCGGGAGCACACGACTTTGCCATATGGATGATGGTGCTGCTGAGGATCATCACAAGTGCGTGATCACGCCCTCTTGATTGTTGAAGTGCAGACGGGGTGTGCACGTGCAGGAGGGCTGACGAGGAAGTGAGTTTATATACCTCAAGGGCGAAAAAAAAAGAAGCTAAGGAGGGGCAAAGGAATGGGAAAGAAGAAAGGGCGGAAAGGGAGAAAGAAAAAAAGGGAAGAGAAATGCACCTAGGTAGGCTCAGAATTGTACATGACACAGTGTGGAAGTCAGTCATGCATAGCACTGAGTATCTCGCACATTGCAAGTGATATGATGCTGCTGCACGCTTCAAGTGGCGTGGGCCTGACCATATGTATGCAATGCTGGATGGACTTGCTTGAATTGCGATCAAGGGGTGGTCTAGCAGCTCCTGTTACACACAATCAACGAATGAAGGAGAAATGAAAGAGGATAAAATACATACCTGTTTTGTGAGTGTCTATCGGGACTGGAATGTATCGTAAATGTGATATCATGCACGAAAGAAAGCAATTATGTTCCCGTACATTCAACTCTGGACAGTGCCGAAGGACAAAAGGAATAGATAGAGGGTAATCAAAAAGGATCAATAGGATTAAAAGAGCACATACAATGCTCACGATGTGGGATTGCAGCACATGTAAGCAATCTCAAGCCACATGCGAGTAAGACGAGGGCCCTCAGCTATGCAGAAATGGGTGCAACGTGAATATGCAGACACAGTGGAGCATGAGAAGAAGCACTGCAGCACTTTGAAGCGACAATGCAGAAGGGATGTGCTTGGGGGACTGGAACAGGGAGAAGCACAGAAATTAGTGCAAGAAGGATTACACACAAACGCATGACGCACCTTGAATACACCCACTTCGCTCCTCCACCCGCCTGCTCAGCAGTGCATGACAAGAGCCTACTTCCAGGCAAATGAGAAACCAAGTTTGCGGCCTTTGGATTCGCAAAAAGAAAGAGAATACAGTGTGAGATACAAGGAGAAGTACATGCACCTCGAATCATGAAGATCTTGTGATACAGATTAACAAACGAGGCCAGGCTCAATGGGCTTGCATTGTGTGCTGTGCAGAACAGAAGCATTGACAAATGAAGAGGCAGAGCAGCAGAGCTCTATGTCAAGAGTGCGAGTCTTCAGCAAAGCGCCAAGGGCTTTGTAAGGGTGGCCAGAACCAAAGAAGGCAAGATGCAGGGAAGGGGCAGATGGGTGCATGGCACAGAGAAAAAGATGTGCAGGCTGAGTGAGGCGGTGGTGAAGGACGCGGCCAGCGAGTTGGCAAAAAGGCATAAACTAGACTTGACCAGCCAAAAACTAGACGGTGGAGAGGGTGACTAGAGGACTAGAGGACTGGAGTGGAATTGAGAAAGTTGCTCTCGAGACATAGCGAGGTGGGCATTCAGGCGGGACAGAGCATTGAAGATGTGAGTCAGAGAGCCACATTGCAGTGCTGATTGCAGCAGCAAGCCCTGGTGTCTGCTCTTATGAAAGTGTTAGACAAGCAACTGAAATTCAATATCTGTGATCTACCAACTTCATACTTGCGAAACATTGACATGCCAGATTTCCAGCAGCAACTTGAAAAGTACATCCCAATGCATCTCAGATATGCTGCTCAATTTTGGAAGGATCATCTAGTGGAGACAGTCTATGATTCATGTGCTGTCCAAAAAGTTTCTGTTTTGGTTGGAGGTGTTGAGTTTACTTGGGATTGTGGGCTATGGCCAGGAGGCTTTGTCTAAATTGTTGGTTTGGGCAAATGAGGTATGTTTAGGAATGATCTTGTAAGATGCTATAAGGACTGAAGATCATCAGAGCACATCCCTTCACCTTCACTGATTTGTGGCTGATGCCAACAAATTCATTTCCTTCTTTTGGGCAGCAATTGTTCAAAGCACTCCCCACAGTTATCTATCAGCACTGGCCTTAACACCAGAGGAGTCTGAAATCCATAAAGAATTCTCACATGAATTCCCACAATTAGTATCAATTACAAGAGGGAGGAGGAAACAGTGGCCAAATACAATTGCTGTACTTGGGGGGAATACCAATTCAGTCACCTCAGTTGCAGTCTCACCTAATGGCAAGAGAATTGTGTCTGGCTCTGATGATAGAACTGTGCACATTTGGGATGCAGAGATCGGAGCTGTACTGAGGGAGCCACTGAAGGGGCACATCTATTCAGTCACCTCAGTTGGCTTCTCACCTGATGGCAAGAGAATTGTGTCCAGCTCTCATGACAGCACTGTACACATTTGGGATGCAGAGACTGGAGCTGCACACAGGGAGCTACTGGAGGGGCACACCAATTAGGTCACCTCAGTTGCCTTCTCACCTGATGGCAAGAGAATTGTGTCTGGCTCCAGGGACAAGACTGTGTGCATTTGGGATGCAGAGACTGGAGCTGTACTCAGAGAGCCACTGGAGGGGCATATTGATTGGGTCACTTCAGTTGCCTTCTCACCTGATGGCAAGTAAATTGTGTCTGGCTCTGATGACAGGACTGTGTGCATTTGGGATGCAGAGACTGGAGCTGCACTCTGGGAGCCACTAGAGGGGCACTTCAATTGGGTCGCCTTAGTTGGCTTCTCACCTGATGGCAAGAGAATTGTGTCTGGCTCTCATGACAGCACTGTGTGCATTTGGGATGCAGAGACTGGAGCTGCACTCAGGGAGCCACTGGAGGGGCACACTGATTGGGTCACCTCAGTTGCCTTCTCACCTGATGGCAAGAGAATTGTGTCTGGCTCTGATGATAGGACTGTACGCATTTGGGATGCAGAGACTAGAGCTTCACTCAGGGAGCCACTATTGGGCCATACTGATCTTATGCACACAATTGCATTCTCCCCTGATGATAGCTCTATTCTCTCTGGCTCCAATAATTCTACAAGTTGTCCATGGAATATTGATAGTGTTGCTAACAGGCCACTTCCACAATATTCCAGCTCTGCAAGTGGATGGAACTTACTCAATGTGGATTTTTTTTTCTATGCATATCTTCCGTCTCAATTCTTTTTCTGTTCCAGTATCTTCATTTAAAGTCCCTCTCTGCATCTTTATATTGGCAAATCCACAAGGGTTGGGTCTCTTGCCTCCCCCTAGAGCTCCTTTTGTGGCTTCCTATTCCCTATAGGGTTGGTCTGTGGTCTCCACACAATACACTTGTTATTGGCCAACAACAGACCTTGCTCTCATATGACAACTTTGTATGTGGCACAGACTGGGCAAAGTGTTATGGCCCAGCACAAAACCCTTGAAAAATACCAAACAGTCTGAACAATGTACCTTGGTTGATTCCTTCTCCCTCATGTTTTATTCTTTGTCTTATGCCATGAAACCCGCTTTTTTAACCCCTTGAGTGATTACTTGCATACCCCTCCCCTTTGCTCCCCAAACCCCATTTCCACTTTTCTTACCCACATTATTTACCCCTGCTTAAACTAGGAAGCTCCAACTTTGTTGGAAGAGACCTTGCCTGATGAAGGGCTGTTCTTCATGTTCTGTTCAAGTATCAGGAACTTGTCAGAATTTCATTGCATCAAAGTTAGAGTTGAGTATCATTGTCATCCTGCAATCTGATACATTTTCCTTTTTGCTACTTTTCAACAGCCTAGCTCATGAATTTCTAGTACAAACTCACTCTGTTCACAAAGAACACCTCTTGTTCACTGATCAGTAAGATGACCAGAGATTAGGAAGTGTGATCTTGGCATTGTAAAATGATGGAATAAAAGACTAATTTCTACAGATGAAACAGCTACTGTACTTATACTGTTCTGTGATATTGTTCTGTACCCATAACCAGTGTGGTTTTCATAATGTCCATTGCCATGTGTTTTGTGTGTGTAGTTAATGTATCTTCCAGAATTTCTCATGCCAGGTATTCATTATACCCCTTTCATATATAATGCACTTCAGATTCAATCTTATCCCCAATCAGATCTGACATGTTATCTATAAGTGATACAAGAGGCTGGTCAGCTGCTTTGCAGCCTCCCATCCATTTTGATAATACAAAATATTTGGATTTTACTTGTCAATTTGAGAGGGCTTGAATTTTTGACTGAGTTGAGTTGAATTGAGTCCACTTGGTTTTCTTAAGCAACTGGGAGCATTCCAGAAAATCTATGGAGAATAGTGAGTGTCTTTGGCAGAGAAGTGATATTAGTGCCTCAAAAACTTCAATGGTGAGCAGAAAGCAGAGTTTGGCTTTGTGTACACTTTTATAGGCATGCACATGCTGAAAGTTGATCATAGGGCCAAAAGCCCCAAGGAAGCGCTGTTTATCAGGCTCTTTCAAAGCCTTGGGCTTGATCTCTCAAAAGCAGACTTTGATTGGTGCTCTGTTGGCAGATGGTGGAGTTTGAAAAGGCTTCAGACAGACAGGTGTAATTTTATAAAAAGGTAGAAGATACACTGCATTCAAGGCCCAACTAGCCTGTGGATGGTACAGCTGCAGTTAGCTGCAGCTACCCACTATGTTTGGCCAGCTGACAGTGCCTGCCACCAAAAACTGACACCTAGCTGCAGACTAGCTAAAGTTAGCTGAAGACACCTTGCCCAAATTAGCCTTAAGCTGGCCAGGATGACAAACTGTAGCATTTTATTCACTTCGTACCGGCCTGTGACCTGTGAAAGAGTATGAAAGTCAGTTTTCGTACTTGGCCTTGGGAGACCATGGCATCCCCAAAGGTTCTGACATTATCCCCCCTCTAGGTAACCCCTAACCCTATTGGCATCCTCATCAATTCACTGCAGGAAGTACAAGGACTTCATCTGAATCTATGGGTACTCAAAACAAAAAAAAAAACAAAAAAACATACTTAGAATGAGGTCCATATTTTGTAGTGCTTTTTGGTACCTCAGAGGTACTTTGTCATAGTACCCTCCAAGGCACTATGGTCTGGGGTCCTTCAGCTGAGTTTTGGGAGGGTACTACCTATAAAACACTCTGCAAAAAAAAAAAAAAACACTGTTCCAATGGCAAAAATAGTGTGCAAAAAGTTTTTACATTTTGGAGGTCAGGATATATGTACAACTTGGCCTTCTACACTCAAAACAGGACAACTTTGGCTGGGTGCAACTTTGAATTTTTGACAACTCATGTTCCACAACTTTCAAAGGTGGCAAGTAATATGCCCTCAACTAGCAAAGTCACTGGCGGCCACTGATGGCCACCACTGGTTACCAGCAGCCGTTGGCGGACGCTAATGGGCAGTGTTATGCGTTGTGTACCACTGGGCTTGACAGATTCCACCAATCACCACTGGAGATCACCGGACTCCTTTCATGTCTACATCCACTGGATTCCATCGTTAATTGCTGGAGTCCACTGCAGACTGCTGGATGTGTTTCAGGCCCATATGGCCCCACCTTCATAAGCAAAATACGCCATCATGGCGCCATGTTGGCGCCCTTTTTTGGTGCTTTTTGGTATCTGCCTGTGATTTCCAGTGATTCTTTAAATCTCTAAGCACGGTCAGGCACATCTTTATTCTTGCCCATCATGTCCACTCCAGTTGACCCTCCATTTGTGCTCTCGGATCATCCGCTCAACAAGAAGCTCATCAGCAAGCTTCTGAGCCTTGCTGCGTTCATGAAATTTGACGCTACACTCAAGAAGGATGCCCTCTTGTGTGCGATCCAGCGTCATATGAAGGACCATCCAGAGCTTGCTGACGACCCTCGCCTCGTGCCTCTGTTCGCCCATCGTTCCAGCCCCCAAAACGGTCCCAAGACCAGTGCCGTCAAAGCAGCTGAGGAAGAGGTCTAGGCGACCAAACCCCAACCTGCCACAACCGGGTAAGCAAAAAAATTGCGGATTATCCTCTGAAGCTGAATTCATTTATGACAAGTGCTAATAGGAACCTGCTCGCGAAGAACACCAAAACGGATCCCCCTCTGTTGTTTGCAAAGCTTTCATCCGGTGGGCATAGACACGCCACTGAGTCCGAGCATGAGGACAGTGAGTGCTCATTCGTATTTTTATATCGCTTCGCCTCAGTGACTCTTCTCGAGGCTCTGATTCGAGCGAGGAAGGCGATCCTGCCCCTCGCAATGTTTTCGCCACTCCAGAGCCTGAAATTAAAGGCGAGACGGTCGACAATACTCAGCGGATGAAAGATAAGTCAGCCTGTGTCCTGTCATAATAATTAATTCGACCACTGCAGGCATTGTTCACGTCAATTTCTACGACAAACTCGACCACAAGAAAAGCCTTCGTCAGGTGATTGTTGACGACTTACCCGTTCAACTTTTGACCACCACAAATGGCGGCAAGAAGTACTCTGCTTTGCTGTCACAGCTCATCCCTGCTGCAATCCGGAATGATTCTCCAATCAAAGGTAGCTGCGACTCAAATTCCATCTTAGGCTTGATTGACGAGATTTCTCTAGAGCGCAATATACGTGATGACCCTCAGCACCACCACCACCTCGGTAAAATCGACGCTCTTTTGGATGGTTCTGTGAGTGCTTTGAAGGCGAATGCTATGAAAGAGTATACCCTTCGTACATTGGACGAAGCAACCTTATAATGTGACATATTCTGGGACCAACTGACTGGCGGTGCCATTGCGAGCCAAACCAATAGCGATAAGGTGAGTACCACCAGTTCATTTTAAACTGTGCTTCTCCTTCTCATTCAATTCGCGCGCAGGGGCACACGGTGAATCCTAAGGTGTGTACCTTCATTCTATTACTCGGCCGTGCTCATGATTCTAATCTCATATAGAAGCACGAACGGGCGGGGGCGATGGAATTAAAGGTGTGTTTCATAATTATCTTTCTGTGCTCTGATCCTGAATCGCTCGGACAGGACGACAAAATGGATGGCCCGAAGGTATGTCCTGTTTTTACACTCTCTGTTATGGTTTTGATCAACGCTCGCAGGTGTTCACTGGAGCAGGTTCCGACATCCCTCTGGATATTGCGAACGATCGTGCGGCGCATGACCCAATGCACAAGAACACCTCGGCTGCCCAGCGCGAGCGTTTCGCTAAGTTCGTTAATGGAAAAACTCAGGAAGCGGTGCCCGGTATCCCCGATTTCCAGAAGGAGTGGCGCGCTGCAATTATGCGGGGCAGATGCTCGATCAGCATTTGCTGCAGGAGGCGGCTATGAAGTTTATGGATGATCAGAAGTGGAGCCTGACTCATGGAGGGTTTAAAGTCCCTCGTGGTGGGTCCAGTTTTGTTCTTTTTCCCCGGTCATTTTCTGACAACGTCTCAAGGCTCGACAGAATATCCTGGGATTCAATTCAAGAAGGACTTCCTCCTCGAGGAGGCCCTCACCATCAAAGACGTCGAGTACCACCGACATCGACAGGTACTTCACTCCCGAAATGCTCCAGAATGCGCCCGATGCTCTTGTGTGGGTTGAATCCGGCAGTAAGACCAACAATAGTACCTTCTGCAAGATGAGGTCCGCTCGCTTCAAGGAGCACCTTGGCAAAGAAGATCATCACAACCATCGCAAATCCGACATGGAAAGTTCGCACGGAAAAATCCGCCGGCGTCGTAGCTCATCCGGCTCGCGTGGTGAAGGCTTCGTGCAAGTACAGGAGGTCGTCTCGCTCCCCCAGCGTGGATGAACATTGCGACCGTTCGGGCAGGAAGAAAACTGGGCGCAAGGAAAGAGTGACATCGGAGCTCGACTAATGGGACTACATAGTTTTCTTGTGACCTTTCGTGAGGATATATTGCTAGTTGTCATGTTCCCGTGCAGAATGCGAATGTCTTCTTCCCATCTTCGGGATAAATCGGTCAAACTTCGCTGGGCTGTTAAATGAGTTCAAGACGAAATTGCGAGATAATCCGAGACATGATAAAGGAACTTTCTGCTTGATAGAATAGCCTACCATTCATATGAGACCTGTGTCTTAACGCCGTCTTTCGAGGGTGGATTTTTCAGCGCCGTGACCATCAGTGTAAAACACGTGAATATCTTTCGGCTCTCTTCCTCACCGATGACGCTTCAACGAGTGACCGCCGGGATACTAATGGTGGCCACTGTGCGGGACCTTATACTCATCCTACAGATTTTTTTTTCTTAGGGATTTATTTTTGGAGAAAGTTTTATATTTTTTCGGGGTTATAATCTTACTTTATTTACTCCTGTGGTTGTATTTGAATCAGCGGCGACAACCTCGACAACGGTCGCAAACTGCGTGGCTGAACAGTGTCTTGGCTCTCCTTGTCGCCGCGTTCGGAGTGGATGACCTGAATTCTTTCCATGGGCCACTGGAATAGATCGTGGGCAAGAATATGCGGAAACATCTGTGCCGATCTGGGACCGCTATATACAATGCTCGGTCTCAATCCGGACAATAATCCCCACTTCCTCCCTTCCCAGCTCCTCACTGTGGCAGGGTCGGACGGCCGCTTTGTGGAACATCAACCGCATGGTGGTTTCGGCTCTTGACTATTTTTATTTTTATTCATAGTTAAATAATTGTTTGTCCAGTAAATACGTGCCGTAGAGGCCAGCGAATCATCATCCTACGTCTTACGCTCATCTGTGCGAGCCAGTGTGGGCTAGTGCCCAATTCCCGTGTCAACTACGTCCCCGCCGTCAAACTACGAAACGACGTGGAAGTTCGCCGAAGTGCGTTCCAATCTTCTCAATACATCACGTCACATTCACGCCTTCACACACTCTCGTCCATTTCCACAGCCTACCGATACTCTCACATGGATTTTTCAATCTACCCATGCATTGATCGTCCGGGATTATATCCTTTCACTGTACTCTAAAATTGATTGGCCACCAACCTCATTCAGAATCCGCATCCCAGGCAGTCAGCCTTTCCACATCGCCCACTTCTTCGCACATCACACTTGTCCTGTGTCTTTTTCCCTGCAGCAGATTTGGATTTTATTCCCACCTTATGTCGCCGACAGAAGGCACAGACGATCTGGGTACTGGATGATACTTTCCACTGGGTTCAGGCGGACCTGTTGGTAGCTCATTGTGCTACATGTCAGGCCGATTACTATCCTGACCGGATAATTTACCGGGACAAAAACAATCATCGCCAGCAACGGCTGGAGATGACGCCTACTGTAATGGGGGTGCATATTTCAAACCTATACTGCGGCCCGTGGCCACTTAATCTGTATATTTTCGCATATTTTACTTACTTTACATTACTTGTACATACTTACGGGCATATATTACATGAGTCAATCTTGCTTATCCTCTACTTCTATGTACGGCTAAGAGGGATCTCGATGAGCAGCAGCACTACTGCCAAAGGCGAACAACCCAGGACCCGCTGGATGGCGGAGTACCCATACAACTGCTCCCCAGCTCCCTTGGGTTGCACAATCCCTTGTCAATGGGTTACAACGACTCCTATTACTTTCTCTCCACCCCGCGTACTTACTGCCTGTGGCTGCTCGTATGCAGGTGATCCCTTCCTACAATGAAGCCTATAGAACCCATATCACAATGGAGCCTACCGCGAGGGCTTCAACAGTATGGAAGGGAATTTCGGATTGCCGTGGTGCTCAGGTTGCGCGAGCAGCCAGAGGAGCGATCCAGGGCACATGAGCCAGCGCTCCATCTCGAGTGGCAGCCACAGCCGCCGTTGATGTGGGAGTACCTTGAGTGGTACTCCCACACTGCTGGCAGCTCAGGGATGATTGACCAGACCAATGGGCTGTGTTCTGGATCGTGGGAATGGGGGGCTTTTCAGCTTCTTCCATCTACTTCTCTTGTTCCCTCTACTCTGACTGCGCAAATTCCAATGGATACCTGTCCACTGCACACTGTCCTAGAGCAGGAGTGTGTGTGGGGGGGGGGTTCAGTCAGGGACGCAGGTGCACATACCTGGACTCTGGCGATGAAATGTTAATGGAATTGAGGGTCAGGAAGTCTGCTGAGTAACAGTGGAGTGGCCTACCCAAATATCGATGGTGTAGCGCATTTTAAAAGACGCAGCTCCCATACAGTCCCTTACACCGTAAGTCTCTTGTATGAGAAAGACAGGGGACCCCGTCGAGGCTCAGCCCAGCCCTACATTGCCTCGAGGGCAAAGATCGCTTCACCAACCCCTACCCATCCTTCATCTGTGACTTCCAAACTTACCACCCCCACGGCCACATCAATAGCGCGCAGCATTCATGCAGCGGCGCCGAAACCGCCAGCCTTTGGGACTGTCAAACCCCGTCTCCCTTCACACTTCAGAGTTAGGCCGAAGAGGTCCTCGCACTGCAGACTTGATCGCTGCTGATGGAGGAGAGGGTAGCCATCCCGAGGACGCCTTTGTGTCAGCTGCATCAGGGCAACCATCATTCCTGGAAGGAGAAGGGCCCATTCCGCAAGGTGGGAACGTGTTGGAATTAGCCAAAGGTACTCCCCTCTTGCCGTTGTCCAGGGCCACCCTGTCGGAAGAATCGGATCTCGAACCTACCTCATTGAGCGGAGGTCGAGTGTCATGGGAGAGGGGAGGCCCTCGCAAATGGTGAGGCATAGAGCACCCCAGCAGCTCTCGCCCAGCACCATGAGGTTCCTCCCATTCCTGAGCCCAAAAGATTCTTCTCTGGCATGGGCCGCACTATTGACCTATACAAGGAATCTCTCATTGACACGGTAGCGTGTTACCATGGGGCTTTCGACCTGACCATGGATGATGATCCGTTGCTGGAGTTTAGCACCAAGGGCGGTGAACTGGCCAGCATGGATCCTGCAATGTCAGCTCAGTTCAAGGATGAGCTAATCTGCTACGATAAGCCACACCTGAACTTTGAATAGGAAGGTCTGTCTGACCTTATTGAGGAGGTTGTACAATTTGACACAACCGCCTCCAGCTTGGTCCCCTCTGTGGACCAGGAAACGCACCAGCGCTTCTACTGCTTAAACTTCCAGCAGCTGGCCAAGACAGCACATGCCATGGTCGCTGTGCAGCAAATCCTGGACGTGCTAACCTTGTTCCCGTGTCAAAACCCCCAAACCAGCGTCTGACTGAACCCCCACTACCAGTTCCTCTATTGTCTCGAGCACTCAGCGATCGCCCTGCACATCTGATTTGCTCTGAGTTCTTGCAGCTGCAACTTGACTGCGCCAACCGGCATATTCTGCAATACCTACGAGGCATAAGGGAAACACTTGTTGGAGGCAAGGATCTGGGGGATCAACTTTGCTCGGTAAACTCTACCCTATCTGATGTCTGCCAAGACTTCGGCACCCAAGATCCTACCCAGGAGCTATCCAAGATATTGTTGTGCAAGGACTACGTGCTTTGAGCCTCTTTTATAGATGATGAAGCCCATGTCAATTTGCTGCACACTTCAGAGGTAGTAGCTAGGGAGCAATACCATAAGCTGCAAACTCCTGATGCCTGGCCCACCATTCAAGAACTTCATTCGCTGATAATCCCCAGAGCGAGCGCAACTTCATTTGCTGCCCCTCTGACAGGACTGGGGGAAGCACAGCCACAAGCGGTGCGCTTTGCCCCCACCTCCCCGTCACGCATTTCAGTAGTTAGGTCACTGCCTGGCCAAGGCTTCATCCTGGACATGTTCAGCACGACTCACCCTCCCTTTGTTACTGGGGGGCCATCGGTGATCTGGGTGGCTGCTTGTAGCACAAGCACCTTCATACTCGGGTGATCGAGGTTCACCTGGAACTGGGATGAATGTGAACCTGTCCACACAAGGCTGGACGAGCTATATGTTCCAGTTGCAAGCTGCAGGTGATCCCGCTAGGCATAAATGCACCTCTGACCCAGGCAACATGCACTTGAATTTGAACGAAGATGACGTACCTCTGGTGTGGCGAGGATAGTTCCTCCAGCGGGAGGCAGAGGTGGAGGAAGCAGAGGCAGTGCAGGTGGCAGGGGAGGAGGAGGAGGATTTGGTGGGTTTCCCAGTGGTGATGGAGAAGGTGGAGGGGCCGGTCCAGCTACTCTGGGCAATCCAGCGAGTGACGTTGATGTTTGGCAGCTTAACCATAAGCTAAACATCTTGAGTGTCCCTAGCTGGAATGGTCGAGACAAAACCATTATCGACTTTGTGGTTGCCATGGCCAGTTTGGCTATACTAGAGACAAAACCATTATCGAATTTGTGGTTGCCATGGCCGGTTTGGCCATACTAGGCCCACGCATGGCGCAGGGGATAGCGCAGATGGCCCCATCCAAGTTCACAGGTAGGGCCATGAGATGGTGGAGCCTGTTCCCGATCCCCGTAAAGCTGGATTACAGCTGGGACTGGGTAAACCTACTCAGGGCCCTGCACTGTCAATTCCTCACTACGGAATGGGTACTGGATTGGACCAGAGAGTTCAAAGAGATGAAGTTCTGTCAAAGAGGATGTGAGGAGGAATTGCTGATGGATTTTTACCAACAGCGTCTCCTTTACCACCCTTCATCTTTGCTGACCAGGAAGACAGCCCTTCAGTTGTAGTGCACATCCTTCAAACGCAGCCCACTGAATGGACCAATGCCATGAATGAGCACAAGCTACCTACTATCGACTCTCTCTTTAACTATGCGCAGCATGGCCATAAAAACCTCATGTTGTTATGGCTTGTGGCCCACAAAGTGGAGGCTTTGTTCTCAAACTCAAGTGCGTCCATCCATAATACAGTTCCCCATCGTCAGTTCCATCACGCGCATACTGCGGACCAGTTAGTTGATGACATGGGTGAAGAGGATTCCAAAGAGCCTGAAGAAGAGCTGAAGGCTGCATGGGCAGCGGATTGACGTGGTGGAAAACCCATTGCATCCCCCTCAAAGATTCCGTGGCCAGGAGGGAAAACAATCGACAGATACGAGTTTGCTCAAGATGAGTCTCAGGTTAGCCCTCGCCCTCCAAACAGGGAATGCTATATCTGAACAAGTGCGGAGCATCTTGCCCACAATTGCGCCCATTATGGCCGCTGGTTGACTCTGAGGAATGCTCTCAGTCATGTCAACCTGGACCTAGAAGAGGAAGAAAGAGACAACCGAGAATATCTAGCTATTCTCACTGAATCCAAACCCTCCTCTTCCTGTTACCCGAGTGAACCTAAGTCGCCTGAGCATAGAAGAGAAGTTCTCGTAGTTGATGCACTAGGCCTTGACGCCAAAGCTGCTCACATTGAGAAAGAGGGGCCGTTCAGCTGCAACTGTCACTGCTGTGAAGCTGCAGAGCAAAGTTCAACGCGAAGGAAGGACAAGGGGAAAGCAGTGACAAGCGAAGATTCTGTCCTCCCTCGTTGAGAGCTCTGTAAAGTGGCGTGAGTAGTGGAGCTACTGACAACGCTATCAGTGGACGGCCTGCCCATCCATGCAGCGCGTAAGGTTAGGCAGCTCCCCAATGGCTTAGGGTTGTTGGGTTCAAGAGCGTTACACATAAAGGTGAAAGTTGGCTCACTAGGGAATGAGGAGATCAAGGGTCAATTGGATTCAGGTGCCAACATTACCCTCATGTTAGAGGAATTCTGGGCCTTGATCCCTGGTCTCCCTAAACCACAGGAGGGCATTTGCAAAACCCTCTACCATCTCACGGGGCAGGCGAAGGTTATGGGATACGTTATGACCTCCCTATTCATGGTCTCTAAGGAAGGAGAAGTCGTCAACTTTGAGCTCGAAGCGTACATGGTCCGCAACATGAAAGTTCCTCTACTGCTAGGCACGGACTTCCAGACTTCCTATGAACTCAGGGTGCAACGCTGGGGAACCGGGCACTGCTCTTGTCACGTTATCCCTGTGTCCTCAATCCATTCAGCCAACCTTGGGTTCGAGATACAGCAAGCAAGCATGGCTAAGGCCATGAAGCGCCTTTTACCTGGGGTTTGGAGGAAGGCCTACCAGCATTCAAAGGTGCATATTGGGCATGAAGGGAAGCTCGAGGCTCCCCCTGTTCTGGCTGCACAGGACATACTGGTCACTGCTGGGTCAGTACATAACGTTCTGTGATCGGGCCCTTCAAAGGGAAGAGCGAATGGCTGGTGGAAAAAGTAGTCATCACTATGGAGGACAAGAGTGTTATGGCGGCTCCTACCACTGTAATCCAGTCAGGAATGCCATATCTTCCCGTGGCCAACCCTAGCTCACGCCCTTGATGCATACAGGCAGGGGATATAGTGGGAAAACTGCAGGACCCTGCTATCTACACTGATTCTAACACTTATTTTCACTGCTGGTGAAAGGCATGAAATGGGAATGGCAAGCTGAGCACAAGATAGCTTGCATGCAGGCCAAGGACGCTTTATCAGCGGTGCCAATACTGGGGCATCCTATACAGGGAGTGCCATACAGGCTGTACACAGATGCTTCAGACTATGTGCTAGGGTTGAGCCTGCAGCAGGTCCAGCCCATAAAAGTCAAAGACTTGGGGAGAACCACCATCTACAACAAACTCAAAACAGCTTGGGATGTGGGCCAGCCCGTCCCCAAGCTTTTTACAATGCTCACTAAGGAGGTGGTGGAGATGGTGAATGAGGATGTGTGGGGGACCACGCTCAATGAGACAACAGTCCACATTGAGCATGTTATTGCATACTGGAGTCGCAGCTTGAAGGCTGCAGAGCAGAATTACAATGTGATGGAACACGAGGCACTGGTTTGCTTCCAACTGTTCATAGAAGGGGAACAAGTTATCCTCATCACTGACCATGCTGCTTTACAATGGGCACACATTTACAAGGAAAGCGAACCGGCATCTAGCAGCGTGGGGGGCGGTGTTCACAGCATACCCTGGCCTCAAGATTATTCATAGGCTGGGCCGAGTCCATTCTAATGTAGATCTGCTATTGCGGTTACCCAGAGTACTGCTGCATGAATCACCAATGCTGGATGACCTGAATACAATTGTGCCAGATTTGGACAGTGTAATGGATGGCTCACTCTAACCCCCGTTCAACCAGGGGTTGTATATCTCTCACCTATATTTTTTCTGTTTTGTTTTACAAAGTACTTACGATGAACCTTCGGTGTGCTAAGCTGCATGCCTGTACTTATTTAGTTACACACTTGTCATATGTCACGTAGTATAAGGATTGTGAGTTAGCCCCGAATACACTTACCTTTTTACTGCCATCTCTGCTCATGCTATAAGCCGCCATGCTATGGTTGGAGGGCATGAGTCGTGTGAGAAGGGAAGGCAAAGAATCACAATACGGTGCTTCTTGGCAAAGTCGATGAAACAGAAGGTGCTGTGGCTGTTGTGCCCATCAAGAATGAGCAGCCGGTAGTCTGCGGGGTCATCGAGATTTTCGGCAGTAGCGGGCGCAAAGTCCTTCTCCTGCCAAAGTGCACCCAGTTCTTGATCGGTCCACCCGTTTGGAGAGATTGAGATGCTGCAGTGAAGGTATGAGAGGTTATACCTGAGGAGTGAAAAAAGTAATACTCACCTCACATTGGATGGATTATCTTCACCCCATCTCAAGTCGCGACGGGCACCTTCAAATATGACAGATGGGTGAAGGGCTGTTCCATCAGCCCAGATGCACTCGATGATTGTCACCAAGTCACGATTGCCGGTGTGGATGCACAAAATGGTCTCCTGGTCACAATCGACAAGTGCTTTGACCTTCTCACCAACACCAAGTTGGATCCCTGGTACCCAAGGAAACAAAGTTAGCGGAAGGTAAGCATGAGAATCAGAAGACATTACACTTCTCATCCATATTATAAATATTCTTGGTCTTGATATCAAAACGCTCAATGGTCTCACGAAGGAGAGTGAAGTACTCGCTAACAACCGCCGGGTTCAATGCGCATGTGTGGCATTCCTCAAGCGCCAATGCCCACTTGATTTTCAGATTGGGGTGCTGATCTTTGAGCCACTGAGGCCAAGTCTTGCCGACTGGAGCACTGATGATCGCAGAGGCATATGCGCCAATGGTATCCGGGGTGAGAGGGAAGTCGCACCTGCCTACAACATTGAAGGCATCAAATAAAATGGACAGGCATCAGCACATGCAGACATACCTTTACCCATTCTTTGAGAATGGCTTCTTGCACCATGCTCAGAGCACATCGATGGGCATGGCCTTCCACCCATGTCAGTAATCCTTTGTGGCGGCCTAGGAGTGTCATGTGAGGGATTTGGTAATAGATGGCAGCTGCATGCTCAGAGATGCTGGTTTTGTCGATGGCGGCAATGGTGAGTTGGAGGCGCTCCTCCTGTGAAAGAAGCTCGAGATCATCATCAGCAACGTCAGGAACGGAATTTGACATCACAAATAAAAGAACAAAGGTGCAAGAGTGGGAGTTAACTGTGGGCAGGACTGCGACTCATATAGGGCCACCAATGTGTGCTAGGGACATCTAGGTAGTGGAAGACATATATTGAAGAGGAAATACATACAACTCAATGTTGAAGGTGATATGAATTAACCACAACAACCAGAGGCCATGGATAGTAAACATAGGTCCAAATCAGCTTCAAAGGAGCCAAATGGACATGCATTTCAGCCACCAAGCTCCACAAGCCCACAGAAGACTGGGTGATTTATGGCAGACTGCTGCCCATAGCAGAGTGCTGTACAACGGCAAGGGACTATTGGTGGTCAACACAAGCTCAGAATGGTGTTCGATGATATGTATTGACGTACAGAGACCCACACCTCCAGTGCTAGCCTCTTCAGTTCTGCATCTACGATGGCGGAATTCTGTCGGAAGGTATCCAACCAGAGAGCGCCATGTGACAGCATGAGCTCATGGGTGGTCAGGATAAGTCGGGAGAAGCTTCAAGGGTGGTTAATGAACACACTTAGGTCTGCACTTGAGCCACTGAGGCTCTCCATTTCCCCAAAAAAATCCCAAGTTGGGAAGGTCAGCAAAACAGTCATTTCATGTATCGGGCCACAGCGTGAGCAGGGTAAAATCCGTAAAATCAGATGGACAGCAGCCAGGAAAGGTGTTTTCCATGTTCAAGAACTGTGCCAAGTTTTGAAGCCATGGCACTTTGATGTGGCCTGATATCGAGCTGGCCATATTGCAGCATTTGATGTGTTTTTGGCACATTAGCATGGATCCTTGAAGGCAATACGAGGGCGAGAGGAAGAGTGAAGTGTTTGGATGGCATTGCAGAACGAAGCCCAACATATGCCAAGGAGAACAAACCCTTGACAGTGTGGATTGAGTGAGGATTGAGTGAGATTGACACAATCCTTTGCAAGCGGTGCCTTGGCACAATTAAGAAAACCGGCAGTTTGGCTGCCCCCCCATGACGGCATCCCACCACATTCATCAAACACAATCAAACTGTATTGGGAGTCGCGTCTAATCGTATATGATAGAATACAACCAATCCCAAGGGGAAAGAAATCTTCTACGGTGCACAAAGGGCAAGTGGCTGACTAAGTAGGGGTGGCAGACTAACCCGTTGACGACAGTATACCAAAATGCTCGAAGATACTGTTGATTGTCTTCTAGACACAATGGAGGTTGCTGCCTATGACAAACTGATGCAAACAGTGCCAAACTTGACTGCTAAACCTGCCAAGTGGCTGTGCTAGGTCATAGGAAACTTGTCACACCTTAATAACTTTCCACCCAAAGACTTTTCAGCAGATCTGCTTAATACAAACTACTTAGATACACTCTACCTAACATCTGTATTAAGAAAAATGTTAGTAAAAGAGGTTGCCATCAAGGTATTTCACTCACTGCTGAGTGTGATGGGACAGCTTACATAAGAGTGCAGAGATCCCATGCTCTCTATCTTACAGACACTTAATGGACACTTTTCAGGGCTCAAGCACAGCCATCCAGCAGGCAACTAAAGGCACCAAGATGACTTTGATGAAAGATTTTTTGTCACGATTTGAGCCATAATCCTTCCTTCTTATTAGGTGCTGAACACATGACAAAATAATGCAGATAAGTGCCAGACAAATGAGATAGCATGATTGCAGGAATAGCTCAACTTAAGATCATTGACATTTCAAGAAGCCTCATGGGTTTTCACATGATGAAGGATTTCTGAGTGTTTCCCATCATCAACACAATTGACACATGATGGACATGTATATTTAATGTGTTTGAAACAACACATGGTTTCAGGTTATGATACATTTCTTTTTAATTTCCTTTGACATGACATTGACACTTGAATCAACTTCAAATGTGATCCTCATGCTCACCTTTATTTAGTTTATTGTAATTATTGTTCATACAGCCACTCCAGCACAGTATAAATACAAGTAGTAGTACACTGTAGTTCTTTAGTCTTTTATTCTTCGATTCATCTTTTGAACACTAGTTGAAGTCTCACTACCCAATCCCCTAGCCTCACTAGTGTGGATGAGATTAGATTAAATGTGTCTTGACTGTGACATAATAAAAGACTACTCTTCATACCCCTCATACTGCCCCTACCCGAGCTCCTTTCCCCTTCCTCCCCACCTCTATCCACTTCTTGGATTTGTTTTACCTCTACCTCTTACCTGAAGATCCATTTCCTTATTCCCCACCCACTGACTCTCTCCTTCACCTCATCAGCAAAGTAAAACAATTGACAGCGGCAGTTATTATTGGTCCAGATCAATCTTACTGCACTGCTCTATGGGAAATGTTGAGTCTGCCCCAGAGCAATGGTAGCAACAAGGCCACTAGTTTAATCCTTGGAGAGGACTAGGGCATGAACGTTGGGTGTATCATAGAAGACCTGGGTTTGTTCAGACAGCAAAAGACTGGGTTAACCCTCACCTCCTGCTTAGTGCAGACATATTTGTGGTGTCCACCATATTCATTAGAAACTGTGAGCACATCTGTACAAATCCTTTTTACCAGTCCAATCTGCATTATTTCACAGCCAACTTCCCACTTCCTGACTCCCACGCTGAAACTCCTAAATCCTCCATACCCTCCAACTACCTTGATTCCATCATGACCAACATCCTTGACCTCCCCAACACTTCATCCTCCTCTTCCTCTAAACTCACCCTCACCGACAAACCCCCACACTTTGATGGCCATGACAAGGCCAAATGGGAGACCTTCCTCAATGCCCTTGAAAATTACCTTTGGGCGTATGAAGAGGAGATTGACACAGAGAAGAAGATCATGTTCACAATCTCCTTGCTCTGGTTGAAGGATGGAACCCCCTGCCCAACCTCCAACTGGATCAGAAATTGGAGAAAACAAGAACTTGGGAGGGGGTCATTATGCACCTCCACCATGTTCAATGAGTAGCTCGTGGAGCTCAAGAAGACATTCAAAGACTAGAATGTCACAGAGATGGCACACCTGCATCTCACATTGATGCACCAGAAAAAGGCCAAGCTGGCCAATGTCCTACAAGCATTCAAGTTAAATGCTGAAGTGGGGTATGACCCCAACAGAGAAACAGGAATGTACAACATGTTCCTAGTCCAAATTTTAAAGAACCTCATTGACAAAGAGGTTTATGACCAGCTGTATGCAGGAGGGATTGCAGTCCCGACTATGTACAAGGATTTGAAGGATCGTTTCGTGACAATCAACAGGCTTCTCAAGAAAAGGCTCCAGGAGAATCAAGCGAAGAAGGCCAGTAGTCCATGGTGGACACCCGTCAAAATGACAACATCACAGCCCACCCCAGTGACAGTAACAGGGGGAACAATGGCCCTGGTGTATCAGGGGACAGCACCGAACCTGGCAAAGAGCTTGCACCAGGCCAAACAGCATCGTTGGACATCAATGCGTCGAAGATGAAGGCAGGAGCCTTCAAGTGTTACAACTGTGGTGAGGGAGGGCCACATGGCACATGAGTGCCTGAAGCTGTGCCAGGATCATGGGAAAGTCAATGTCTGCTCACTGCAGACTGACAAGATGTCTCAGGAAGACTTTAAATTGCTAATGGAGAAGGCACAGGCCAGATTTGGGCAGGATTTTTAAAGCAGGCCCTGATCAAGGCCAAATCGGCACCCCTGCCCCTGATAAATAAATATACTCTACTTGATGTGGAACCGACAGAGACCCCAAGAGAAGCCTTGATAAATTATATAAAAGAACACATAGGGATGGACACAGGTACGGGTTCAGGTATAAATCAGTCAACCCGAACCTGAACGCCTGAAAAACCCGAATCTGGACCTGCAGGTCCACAGGTTGTTCATGGGTTGTCTGAATTGATCAGATCATGCTTGCCAAAGACTGCCGAGAAGGTTCAACACCTTCAAAACATGAAATTTGTTCACCAATTGACATTTTTAAATGCAACAGGTGCTTAACAAAAGCTTGTGAGCACCATTGATGGCTGGTAGCCATGTTCAATGGCCTCAGAACAAGTTAAAAGTCAATGTTCACAGACCTGCGGTGTACCTGCAGGTTTCTGGTCCACTAAAATTGGAACCCGTACCCATATCTGGGCCAACCCAACCTGAAAACCCAGTGGGTTGACCTGTACCCGTGTCCTTCCCTAAGAACACATTAGTCTATTCACCCAGGACATTATAACAGTAGATAATATAGAAAAAGATATGACAAAAAAAATGTACCCCTATGTAGAATCCAACCCCTGTTCTCATTTTATCAAAGGCCACTGGAACCCAAACCAGTATAAATAATAGTGCAGATAAAAAGGGTGATGACATCACAATGGCTCAATCCACAGTAGTGGAGGAAGCACCAAAACACATGCAAGTCCCATTTGGACTCAAGAAAAGGGAGGCCATCAGGTGGCTAGCATGATGTGCAATGGGAGTCTCAGAGCAGAAACTGGAGCAGGGACTCAAGGTGTTCCAGAAGCAACAGATGCAGTACAAGATGCTTGTGTCCATAGGGATTACATCCCCAGAAATGGGACAGACATGATGTGCTAAGGGTTTGCTGGACAATGGTTGCACTACCACGTGCATGGATTGGGTGTATGCCAAAGCAGGTAATTTCGAGCAGAAGGAGCTCAATCAGAAAATAATAGCCTACAATGCAGATGGATCACTGATTACATCGAGTTGATCATGGGAGTGGGAGAACACTGAGAGAGGCAGTGCTTCCTCATTATGAACATCAGGAAGGCACGCATATTTATAGGATACGACTGGTTGTATAAACACAACCCAGAGATTGACTGGAAGACCAAGAAGATCACATTTAGTCGATCTCCACTGGAGTGCAATATGAAAGGTACCAAGGCAGCAGAGGGCTGGAAGCCTGAAGAAGTGCTTGAGGAAGGCAAATTGATCTTGATGGTTGACTTCGCAGAACATATCGACCTACACCTAAAGGAGACCCAGGTGCAGAAGAGTAAAGAAAAGATGATGGAGGGAGTGGTTCTGGAACAGTATCGCAAATACATCAAGGTGTTTGTGAAGGAGTCATTTGACAAGTTGCCAGAAAAGTGGCCATGGGATCACACAATCAAATCAAAGCCAGATTCAAAGGCTGTAGATTGCAAGATCTACCTGTTGTCACAGAGCAGGGAGAGTTGACCAAGTTCCTAGAGGAGAACTTGAAGAGTGGAAGGATCAGACTGTCGAAGTTGCCTGTGGCCTCAGCTTTCTTTTTTATTAAAAGAAGGATGGAAGCTATTGACTGGTACAGGATTATCGGAAACTCAACAAGATGACAATTAAAAACTGTTATCCCTTGCTGTTGATATCAGAGCTAGTTAATAAACTTCATGGTGCAAAAATATTTATGAAGCTTGACATTCAATGGGGCTATAATAATATTCAGATCAAGGAAGGAGATGAATGGAAGGCTGCATTCAGGGCGAATCAAGGGCTGTTTGAGCCTTTGGTCATGTTTTTCAGGTTGACAAATTCCCCGGCCACATTCCAGACAATGATGAACAATATTCTTTGTGAGTTAATTAACAAAGGAAAAGTCATTGTCTACCTCAATGATATCCTTATTTTCACGGAAACCCTGGAGGAACACAGTAAGATAGTAAAAAGAGTATCAGGAATACTTGAGAAAAATTAACTATATTTAAAACCACAGAAAGGCAAGTTTGAATGAGACAAGATTAAATATCTTGGAGGAATTATTGGTCATAACTCATTGCAGATGGACCTGGTGAAAATCAAGGGCATCATGGAGTGGCCAGGGCCAAAAAACCTAAAACAAACACAAGCCTTTTTGGGTTTCACAAACTTCTATTGGAGGTTTGTGCAGGGATACAGTGAGGTGGCTAAGCCACTCACATGGCTAACAGGGAAGGAGGGCTTCTCCTGGGGAGAAGAGCAGAAAGCCACATTCCAGAAACTCAAGGATTGGATCGCAGAAGACGCAGTGTTGGCACTTCCCACAGATGACAGGAAGTTCCAGTTAGAGGCTGATGCATCAGAGGGAGTGACAGGAGCAGTGCTCTCATAGGAAGTATAGGGGGAGTGGTGCTCAGTGGTGTTCATGTCCCTGGGATGAATGAGAAGGAGCAGAACTATGAGATCTACAACAAAGAGATGCTTGCAATCATGCTTGCATTGGAAGAGTGGAGGCCTTCTTGATGGGAGCAAAGCAGCCATTCAAGATCTTGACAGATCACCAGAACCTGCAATATTTCAAAAGTCCTCAGAAGGTTAACCAGAGGCAAGCATGATGGATAGTGGAACTATCTAAATATGACTTGACGCTTTTGCATCAGGCCAGAGCTCTTAACAAGAAAGCTGATTTATTATCCTTTAGGGCAGACCACAATCAAGGAAAGAATGACAACAAGAATGTCATCCTTCTCAAGCCAGAATACTTTTGATCTCAGGAGATTGTCATGGAAGGATCAGAAGCTGAGATCACGTCACAGATCAAGGCTAAGAAAAAAGTAGACAAAAGTGTAAAGCTAGCACTACAAAAGGGACTTTCCAACTTGGAAAAGATCAAGGACCTTATTTATTATAATGGTCTTCTTTATATTCCTCAGAATGAGGAGTTACAAGACAAGATTATTGGACTCCATTGTGATAACCCTCTTTTGGGACACCCAGGCAAAAACCAAACCCAAGAGATTATAGAACATAATTATTTGTGGCCCAGGCTAGGCAACCAAGTATCAGAATATATAAAGACCTGTGAGGGATGCCAAAGGATGACTATACAGTGGTATAAGCAGGGAAAGATTATTGTTTAGAAGGACTTCTTTCCACATTCGGGAGTACAATTAGATCCATGGTATATAAACCCTTAGCTATCATCTTGTACTTCAGTTTGATTATAAACATTGCTTTGGACTCCTCCTTGGCTCTGAGTTGATTCCAGTCTTCCGGCTGGCCTTCTGTCACTCCGAACCTTAACTGGCCTTGGTAGTTACGCTCGCCCTACCTTCCTATGGCATTGTCCATATCCAGTCCACTCCGGCTATTACCAGCACACCAGCACTCTGCCAGCACTTACTGGTAATGTCTCTATCCCCCTGGCTTCATATATAACAGTGCTGGAAAAAGCTGGAGAAGCATCATGGAAGCTTAGATTACTGGAGACAGACAAATCACACCCAGCGTATATGAGAGCCTTCTCACGCCATATATGAAACTGCTGGAACACCAGAGAGAAAAAAAGACCCCTGCTGAAGATCATTGATGGGTTTCCAGAATACAAAATCAAAGAAATCCTAAAACATCAGAAAGCAGGTCCAGGATATGAAGTTGAAGAAATCCTAAAACATTGGAAGGTGGGTCCAGGATACCAATATTTAATAAAATGGAAAAACTATCCAACATTGGAATGTACATGGGAACTGACACACCATTTAACCCATGTCAAGAAGATGTTAAAAGAATATCAAAAGCAAAACAATATTATTATTCGCACATTACCAATATTCCTTGCAGGTAATTGGGATTATCTAATCCATCGGTACAAGCCCAAGGTGGAGACCTTACAATACTTGATGAAGAAATTATATAATCTGATTTAATGATTGTGAAGAAATCATCAATGAAACCACACGATCTGTGGTTGCTGAGGACGTCGACCCTTAGAGGGGGGTAACATCATGATTTGAGCCGCAATCATTCCTTCTTATCTAGGCACTGAACATGTGACAAGATAATGCAGATAAGCGCCAGACAGATAAGATAGCATAATTGCAGGAATAGCTGAACTTAAGATTGTTGACATTTCAAGAAGCCTCATGGGTTTTCACGTGACGAGGGATTTCTGAGTGTTTCCCATGATCAACACAATCAACACACAATGGACATGCATATTTAATGTGTTTGAAACAACACATGGTTTCAGGTTATGATACATTTATTTTTAATTTCCTTTGACATGACATTGACACTTTGATCAACTTTGAACACAATCCTCATGGTCACCTTTATTTAGTTTATTGTAATTATTGTTCATACAGCCACCCTAGTAATGTTGCTGCAAAACTTGACTTTCAGAAGTCGAAAAGTCAGATCTTGAGTCAAGTCACATCAAGTCACATTTGTGACTTGATGCGACTTGGAAGTTGACTGGAGTTGACTTAAGTTGACTTGAGTGCATTGAAGTCACTTTGAAACCCAGGGTTCCAGGGAATACTAAACACATGGCATGTATTCTATGTTTGCCCCTGGTTCTTTCCGTACCCACATCACTCAGCATCAGTAGGAATTGACTTTAATACATTGGTTAAGTCAATTTGCATGCACAAGGCAAGAGGGAGCTTGAGGTTTGAGAGCTTTGCAAAGGTAGAGAGCCAAATACATGTTTCCCTATAGGATTATCGTGTGCACATGATGCAGGCACAACAAACACCAGCACAGCATGCTGCATGGAATATGGAGGCCCAAATCACTGATTACGGCCCCATGGCCAGTCCTGGTCCTTAGCATCAAGATTGGAATGGCAACACTTCTGATGAAGACAAGAATGATCTCAGATCTGAACAGTCTGTCAAAGAGAATGATTTAGAGCCTGAGGAGGCTCCTCTCCCACCAGCAGGATGCCACTGTGTATGTGTTCTGTCTTCAAATGTAATTGAGTTCTGAGGTCACCTTTATTTTATTAGGCCAATGTTGTAATCCTAAACTCTGATGACCCAATGATGAGTCCCAAAAACCTTCTCACAGCAGGAGGCAACAGTTTCATGGCCATTGAGGCGGGCAACAGGGTAGTACTATGGTCATCAATCCTACCTAAGCTGCTCCACCAGTACAAAAGGGGAAGAAGAAGACTGGATATGTTGAGGATGATGCAGGGCTTGAAGGGCAGATGAGGCTGTGATTGCTCATGAACATGCCCCTGATGGCAAATATTTTTGGGGTTGGCATGTTCAGAGTGGTTCATGGAAATGTTGTCTGTGCAGGTGAGTTACTGGTGTTTCTTGTTAACATTGTTCTTATCAATTTTAGTGAGATATATGTGAGTGGGAACAGCAGGACAACTCTTCGCGGTCATGTACAGTTGTGGACAATCAAAGTCTGCAAATAGCCTGTAGCCCCAATGGGATTTAATTTTGACCCAATTTCAAATTTCCTCAGATTGAGCCAAAGAGCCCAAAAAACATGCTCCAAAGTTTTTCCTATGATAAATGACAGGCCGCCAAATTTTTGACCTGGATCCAAATCTCAGATTTGTGATCCGAGACATTTGGCAAAAAAACAGATTTTTCTAGCACAGCCACATTACATCATTATGTCATCTACCTGCCGAGTTTTCAATTGCCCTCTGATGCAACTCCTCAATTGTGTTAAAAGCACAGTTTGAAACAGAACGGTGTTGTTTCTTCTTCTTCACAGCCTATTCTGCTGCTGTGCCTGTCAAACCCTTCCAATAAGCATCCATAAACCTCCATGATCTGTTGATAAAACAATGAATTATGGTAACTGGGCATCCATCCACTGGCAGATACCTCAAGGCCAACTCCTTTGAGTCAGCAAAACTCTTCTTGGAGACTTGCTGGTAGCAGTATTTGCACCATCCCCAATACTGGAAATGTAAATTAGTTCAAGAAAAAATTCAGAAGAATAAGTTACCATCTCAATAGGATTGAGTTCACAGTGAAATTTAGGGAGAAACATGCACACATGTCCAGCTTCAGTGATCACAGTCTCGAGCATAGATGGTTGGTTAAGAAAGTCCTCCTGCTGACTGAGATAGGCCAAAAATCGGGATTTTACCCACCTCAAAAATTGTGGAATAACCCTCAAGAAATCTAAGATACCATCCTCTCATCAGCCAACATCTCCTACAGCCTATTGAGGCACATTCAGTACCTTGAAGGCCGATTAATTTGCAACAAAATCCCGAGCTTGTGAAATTTTGGACATAGGTTGCGAGCTTGTGACCTTGCCGGCTTTCTGGACCTTTTTAGACCTTTTTCAGGCTTGTTTTGGCTTGTACAAGCTCACAAGATATCTGTAAAAAGTTTGACGTGCCAAGCTTGACAATCCAAATAATCGGCAATAATTTCCGCCAATGTATGTTAATCTCAGATAATTTCCACAACAATTCACCTGAAGCCTCGAAACAATGAAAAATCACTCGGTATTGTGTCTTACCACTTCAGAAAGTACCTGGACTCCAACATGATGCTGAAAACTGGGTGGGTCTCAGTGAACTGAAGTCGCGCGAGGTCGGGGCCAAGGGAAGTTTGAGTAAAAATAGAAAGAGTGTCGGGGAGTAGGAATAAAACAAAACTCACTCGTTACAGCTATGTTCCACGTTCACATTTACACGGTCTTTGTTGGCGATAACAGTAGCCGACTCTATCTGGGAGGTGGATAGGAGCGGGGTTACGTCCCACAGGCACTGGATTGTTTTCCACAGACATATTTTCATCCTCGTGGGTGACAACGGCCAGATCTATTTGGTGCGTTTCTGCCGGACCATTCACGGCGTGCATATTTCCGAAGTCCGTGTTGGCGATAACATTGAACCGATCTCCCTCTTCCATGGCCGCGACATGGGTCGGAGAGGTAGTGCTGGGAGAGTTCGGTTCGAAAATCGGTTCGAACCTGAACTGAACTGAACCGGACGCCGCGTTCAGGTTCAAGGTTCAGCGAATTGCCTGAACGCGAGGTTCGGTTCAGCATTCCGGGAGGAGCCGGCGCGTTCGAACGCTGAACGCGAAATTGAACCTGAAGCACTGATTTCTGTCATTTCACCTCATATTGTGAGCAGTTTTTGACTTAGAGAGGCACATACTGTTAATAAACATTTCCTAGAAGTAGTTCCGCTGCTCAATTAACCAGAATCCCTGACACTACCACAACTTTTTTGGCTTCAAACTCATGACACATCACGTCATGTCTGACCTGTGATTTCAACTAGAGTATGTTGCGTGCTGATAATGACGTTCAAGAGGCGCTTTGAAATAATCCTGAGCATCATATGGCGAAACTGGATGTTTTTAAACATTTTTTAGTTGGAAGATTGCTTACCCAGACCTCAGGAAATTTTTCCGGTTCGAACGCGTTCGAACGTCAAACCAAACCTGAACGCGCGGTCAGGTTCAAGGTTCGGCAGTTGTCCGAACCGAACCTTCCCAGCACTACGGAGAGGGCGGTCGAGGGCCCCGATGTTCACCGTTCTTGTTTTTTTGGGGAAAGCGAGGTTATAATCGATGTCTGGGTCGTGAAGGAATTTATACTAGATGTGAGGAATGGTGGAGTTCGGGGGCTCCTCGATGAATGACCTGTGTTGCGGGTTGAATGCTGCCTATGCAGGTACCACAGGATCATCAGAATGAGCACTGCAAGTCCTCCTAATACACCGCCTAGTGTGGCTCCAAGGTGAGAGGACTTCGGCCGTAGCCTGGTAGCGATCGAAGACAGAATTTGTTGGTAATGGGGAGACGGAGGATGATGAGGATAAGGAGGAAGGAGTCTCGAGGGATATCGCACTAAGTAATGCGCCAAGGCAGTGGTCTGGTTGTCCCCTCCAAAATTCGCATTTGGGGCCCTGTCCAAGTGCTTCCGTAGATATTGATACTTTTCGAGGTAGCCAGGTTAGTAACAGCATCAAACTGAAACCTTTTGGTCAGTTTGGGATCGCCGAGTGCCTCACGCTCCGTACTTGAACCGCGATATAATCTCCAACATATTGGTGCAAAGTACTGTTTGTCGAGTTGCGCACATGGAATCTGCCGAGGCCCTGCAGCAAGTTCATATCCCTGCGAATGTATATGTGAGGTGAGATGAGTTGAGAAATTTACACGACAGAACTACCTGTTTCCGATACAATTCCGTTGGCACTTTGCCAATCAGTATTAGGAATGACTGCCAAAAGCAGGTCACTGAGACTATTTCCGGCGTCGGTACGTGAGTCGGAATAAAGAATGTGAGAGCGCACAGTTTGTCCGTCGAAGTGCTGTTTGTGATCGACGTGAGAATCGAAAGTCCCTTAATCATCGATCCCGAGCTGCTTATCCATTACTCACCACCCTCGCAAACCTTCACCTGTGTGAGATTCTTCCTTGCAATTTTCCCAGCCAAGAGATCACTTTGTGATATCGTCCACCGTCTACCGACCCACCAAGATTCGATCGTGTATTGAAGAAACGCTGGATTCTTGTATGCCGCATGTCCGAATGATCTAGATAATAACATCTCAGTCAACCGAGTGAGCTTTGCTATACTTTAGTGAAATCAGTGTGCCTTCCGTCTGAAATCATGGATCGTTGCGGTAATTGGGGCAATGAAAAGGGTAACTGACCCTAATGAAAGCTGATCAAAGTACACAGCTGCAGAGAATATACTGTTGACGAAAATCTCACGTAGGATTCGAATGACATGGGATTAGGCCTCTGCGAGGCAGGTGGCTGAACCTTCGGGAGGCTGCACAAAGACCCTCCAATAACTGAGCAACAGCTTTCCAGATGTTGATCTCAGCTCAGCTGTGGGAAATCAGTGGCAGTCAAGCGGCATCAATGGCTCAGGCATGTGTATGCATTGCAGGACTGCAGATGAGGAATCCCGACAACTATTTGAAACGTTATCAACGCATCAGCAGGATTGATAATGCATCTTGAAGGCAGAATAGTATTGAGCATCACTTTGGACTCCATTATCCCTCAATGCCCACTCACAGTGTCTGCCGACAAGCTTCAGATGCCCTTGAACAGCTTTCTAGTACTGTCCCCCATGTATCATGCCGACTTTCTCGTTTTCCTTCTAGCCCCTGTCGTGCTTTGTCACTTTAGCCTTTTTTGACGCCTTTTTCTGTTCTTTGGCCCTGGCGATGACGAGGTAGGCCTTCAGAATATCGGTTTTTGAGGACATTTGGATATATAGGTTAATACAGCAGTGTAGTTGACGTGACTTGGACAAGAAAAAGCAAAAAGATAGTGTTAAAACTCCGTATGATTGCCAAAATCACATTAATTGGTTGCCGTCTTGTCCGCGGCAGATCTTGCGGCAAGGAGACAGCAGTCTAATGGAGATGAAGTGATCTCGTGGACATGGCAACTGATACGCTGCTTGGACACTAAACGAAAATGACACATCGACCGAGCAAGATTTTGAGGGATAATAAATTGTACGCCCCACCAAAAAATCCAGGAAAATAAGAGGGATGGGGATCAGAAGGGCTTTTACCATTTGGACTCAAGAAATCTCCTTGTCGCTTCTCTACTGCTCTGATTTTCAACGATGACCAATTTCAGATGACAAATTTTTTGTTTGTACTTGTAGCAAAAGTGGCCGAAATCCAAGTTCTCCAGGGTAGCTAAACCTCCGGTTCAGCCAAAAATTATTATTCATCTTCTCCCGGAATGGAAGGAACTGCTCGAGTTTGTCCTGATATTTTGTCCGATTGGTAGCAATATCGAACTGCGCCACTTGAGAGTACAGGCCCCCCGTGACTCCATATGCCTTGGCTTGAAAAAGGGGAAAAAAATAAATGAGCGGCGTATCGTAGCAAGCGTTACCGTATAATCGAATTGACCATCTGCATAACCCAGTTCATCGATCGCGACATCTATTGCTACACCGGCAAGACGAATTCACTCTGCTGTGGATGTTGTGATAGTCAAGTTCTGGGGGAAGTGCTCAGTATCACTGGGTCAGAGAGGAATGTGGAGATCATCCCCAAGACGGGGGACCACTTGCGATCTCACGCGAACGACCGCCAATAGTCCAGGGGAACTGGCAGGAAAAAGCGCATTGCAATTTTCCGAGCGTTGAGCGCTGAGTGAGCAAGGACGAGACTTGTCTCGTTAAGGAGCCAGCGCTTCAGAACATCTAAAGGCTAATAAATTAGAGAAGTTGATGAAGTTAATGAATCATTGGTGTTTGAACGACAAATGACAGTTCGCTGCCTACCAAACCGATGACAGGGTTAAAAACAACACTTGCGGATAATCATCTGCTACACGATCGCTGGGTGGCGATAGAACAGAGTATGGAAGGCGGGATGCCTTCATTATTCGTGTAATTCGACTTAGCCAAAAGAAAAGGTGACGTGGAAGGCCACGCAGATCCATGGAATGAGGGTGTAGACACGGTGAAGGTCGTCCAAGGAGCATCCTCAGCACATGGTCAGTAGTGTTTTCCACGATTTCCACTGCGACCAGGTCTCGGCAACATGCTTGAGATTCGTTCACAGCGCAGTTCCAAGGCGATTTAGCATTCACGGTCAGACAGAATGTACGTCAGTCGAGTTTCGTATACTTGGCTCACGGTCAGAGAAGATGAACAGCGGCAAAGGATTCTGATAGGTAGGAGTATATACGAAAAGGGTGGGAGTGGGACTCGGCCAGTCCCACTGGCGGTAAGCGAATCGCACCCCACGGCCCGTGGCAGTGGGACTAACAGTGAACTAGTGCGACTCGGCAATTGTGGAATGCTTTGTCGGAGATTCGATGTGGCTGTGAGCATCGCATCAACCGGGCGCACATCAAATTCTGCGCGCTGTTGTCTTTCGGTGGCTATTTGCACTAGTTGGTTGGCTGTGACAAGTTTAATGTTCGAAACAGTGTACATCTGCCCCATTGCCAGATGATTGAAGCCTTGAGATATTGGTTTGATTGTTGGGGCTGCGCTCAAACTCGTCGTGTATTCAGTCTGTGAAGATATTTTCTGCAATTGCCAGAAACACAAAACTTGGTTGCCTGCAAAGGTCACGTGTCCGTTGGACGATTGACATAAAGATCGGTGAAAACATAGGTCTCAGGTCAGACAACACTCTTAAAAATAACAAGTCAAAGGTTGACAAAAAATTTAAAGGTTATCCGTCAAGTTATGAATAGGACAAGCGGCTGGTCGGCCGCTTCGCGGCCTCGCATCCACTTCCTCACGGTAACTCTTTATAAAATAACGGATGTGTGAAGCTTTTAAACTCTGCTCTGGGACATTTGGGCCCAAAACTTTGGAGGGTCCCGTCAATTCGCGCACTCGGTGGACTACTAACTGACCGGTTTCTTAGGGTTCACAGGTAGTGCAACCCGGTCATACTAATTTCTGGCTACGAAATTCCTAGCTGACAGGTTGCGGTGAAGATGCATTCACCGGTCAGTTCATGAGCTTTTGGAGAGGAGTTGAATCCCCGCCGCCTCATATCATGGACTCAATTAGAGGTAGGTGCCCCCTTTTTTTGCTTGGTCTTGCATTAGCTGCATTGTGATCAACGACACGGCTAGGCTGGGTGCGCCTCCGTTTCCCGGTAACGATATTGCGGGCATCAAAGTCAAGATTAATATCTCGGGATGTGACGGGATCGTCCTCCTCTGGGGCAACCGCATCAACCATGGGTTCCTGAAGCTCTGGAGAGGGTGCCGATAAGGGAGCAGGAAGAGGCGGCAGCTCATGTGACGCCCTGAAACCGGTCCAATTGACCTATGAAAATCAGTCAGCTGGCTCGTATACTTCTACTCAACGACTCGCTAGGTTAGAACTGGCACTGACTGTTCGAAGACACTCCTCTTGGGTAGCTGCTGAGCTCATGGGATAATCGATGGGCTCTACGATATGTTCAAGAGCATCATTCTCGTTCATGAAAGCCGCGCCTGCATTAGGGACACCAACATCGGCAGAATAATCATCGTATCCTGAAAGGGCAAGGTCGGGGTCCCCAAACATTATAATGTAGGGGTTGGAGTTGAAACCAGAGAGGAATGCGTCAAAGAAATGCGGATGTAACTCTGTTTGCTAATCTGCGCTGAGGTTACCGCTCTAATCTAAACCATTATTGAGTCGTTGATCTCGTAGAGCAAAAGGGATCAAATTTGAATCCGGGACAGAATCTGCAAATCAACAAGACGTGCCTTCGCTTCGCTCCGGCGCACTTGAGAAGTTACTGCAGAAGCAAGGTACACTTGGAATAACTAAAAATCTATTTTCCAGCAAGGGAAACTGTTCCCAGTCTACAGTACGTTGTACACTTGTGTAATAGACTGAAAACCACACCATATTCACGGAGTGCTCCAGTGTCCCAGTAGGTGTTAAGCCTGGAAAGGAACTGCAGAGCAGTAGACTCGCAACCAATGGGAACTGGAAAATAATAGAGTCGCTCAATAGGCTCATGTGAACATGGACTAAATTGAACGCACCCGAAGCTAAAAGCCCACCCATAAGACTTGAGACGACGATCCAACATATCTGATGGTTGTGGCTGTCGCAGTTAACGGCTCGAGGTAGAAGATGGCCTTTGTGAACACCGTGGAATAAGCATAGCCAATAGGCCGACGTTGAGCACCACCTGCGATGAGACTTTGTGAGCCGGATGATCGGGTACATTGCGAGAGGGACACCCGTCATGCCAGGCCGGGAGGTCGGTGTGTATTCGGACGCCCAGAATAGCATTGACAGCACTGCTGTTGAACACGCGAGTGAATGAAATGAATGGGCCGGATTCTGAACCGCAATGCAAGAGGAAATGGGGGCAAAGTATACATACACGTACCGACGATCCAAGCTCGGCAGAGACGCGGACTGCGTGGTTTCCTGCTGGAATTTTTTTGAGGGCTTAGAGCTTTGCTGATTCATTGGTTGAAAGCCGTAGAAATTCGCTATTAGTTCCGCTCTTGAGAAATATTTAATTCCAGGCCAAGGGTAGAGCTTTGAAGCGAAGTTGCTGGAGAACATTGCGTAGTCTTGCCGTGGTGTCGATGCTCGTGGGTCTTGAAAATTACTTGAACGTTGCGGAGACTTTGATTCATCAAACACAGTCGGCAAACAGCAGATTGCTAGTGCGATGGAGAAAAAGGGCACAGCAAGTTTCGAGCGAGGTTGCACCCAAGTCTGGAATGAGCATTGCTCAGTTCTGTCTTGATGCTCGCCATATCTTGCGGAGGGCTTAATCATCCGGGGACGGCCATTGTGTGTCGTCTTGAGGCGGGCAGGACAGATGCAGGATGGCAGGAGAGTATCAGTATCTTGCAGCAGGTTAACGTTTGGTTTATCCAAGGACAACTGTTCAGCGCTGTGGAGGGGGGGAGAACTGCGGTGGATGGGAAATGATAGTGGGGGGAAGGAAGCGCACTCGCGTCAGACAGCTCTCCTTTTAGCGAGCATTGAGCGGTGTATTTCACGAGCACTGGGTCGGTTAAAAATGGACTGCACGTCATATGCACAGCCCACTGGCATCTGATGAGCCTGCTAACCAGAACAATCCCAATGCAGACTCGTTGGCTGCAGTTCAGTATTTTCGTGGTACGGATCTGCCGCATGCCGTCGTCATCTCAAGCCGGTGGGAAATGAACAGCGCAGTTCATTTTAGAGCTAAAAATTCCGTCCGCCAGGCCGTGCGTGAACGGCAACACAGCACTAGTACAGCATCAGGAAGCTTCGAAGTTGATGGGAGAGACAGTTAACGAATCTGAAGCTGTAAGTTTCGAGCAGCTGAGCAGAGAGCGCGAAATGGAGTAGGCTCCAAGGGGATAGAGCCAAACACTCCCCAACGAATTGGGCAGTAAATCTTAATAGAACGGTTAATTATGTCATTTTACCATTAAACTAGATGTCAAGAGACATCAAGATATCAGGACCCACGCTGAGAGATCGGAAAGACTGTGAGCTCATTCACTCCGCCGTATCCTTCAGGGGGGATTGCTATGTCTCCAGAGGCTAATAGTTGCGATATAGCACAGTGAATTGAATTACAGACCATCAGATTGGATAGGCAGGTCATACACCAAACTGTCGGTGCATATCACTGTTGACGTATTCCGTAATTAGTGAGGATATAGGAAACCCGACACTACAGCACACCTGTCAAGCTTCACAAAACCCAGCACATGTCAGAAAAGAACAGAAAACCCGACACACCATCAATAATTTCAGAAAACCCAGCACACCTCACAGCTTCTCAGAAAACCCAGCACATTCCCACCGCGCTGACCAGTGCTCGGTTGCAGATGCCGGCACCCAGCTGATCTGCATCAGGGCTTTCTTTTCTTCCACCGTCACTGCGTGCCCCCGCTCGTGCCCATGGACGAGCTGGCGGCGCTGCTGGTGCGTATCCCGGAGGCAGTTCGTTCATTATACAAGGAGAACGTGTGCTAATAGTCAACCCCGGCTGCTGGTCTCCGTACTGATCGTGAATTTGCTACTACAGTCGTTCCCAGTGGGCTTCCGCACGAAAAACCCAGCATTCTTTGTTGGGACCGACTGGGTTAATCTCGGCGATCTCCAAACATGGCTCGGTGGCCAGGATCAGTTCAGGCATTGTTTGGTGGGCCCGGTTGCGTGCGTGTAATGTATTCAGTTTGGCGGCCATTGACATTGGTACCAGCGCTGCCAAGCCTGCATAGTAGGATACCAAATTCATAATTCTATCATACATATATCTAGTACATACCACATTATAATGTAGTTTTGACTAGAAGCACCTTCCGCAACTCTTTTGAACCTTCATCTCGTTGAATTCGAGGAACAAGTTGAATGACAAGACTTTCCTCTACTTTGCTTCGGAGGCCATAGTCTTGACTTCAAGTTCCCAAATAAATTCGATGTACATCTGGAGAAAACAGGTCTTCAACCATTCTCGCTGGAATTTCAACCAGCGTTATTACCAGGGACCAGATATGTAGTCAACGTCGACTGGTTGATTCGACAACACAAACACGGCAACAATTGTTCCATCGACTCACAGAGTTCCGACACAAGATGACCAGCGGTGGGCTTGTTGGATCCTGGTTGAGAATCTAAACTGATTTGATGAAACTTGGAGAGCAGTTGAAGCATTGAGAAGGATCCTAAACTATGGGGTAGCGGTGTAGATTTTCACGCGCAGTGCCTTCGGTACATTTGATAGGTCATCTGTGGAGTAGGTAAAGCAAATATCCACAGTGAGGACCATCTGGATTGTGAATGACTGCAAGACACTGCTGATATGACGGCCATGAATCTTGATGACAGGGTTGAACATTTCCGACATGAATATTACTGACAGCATCGAATGCTGAGTGAATTTGCCCCAAGTAAAGAATCCAGAGCAGCGACTCAAAGCAAAGATGAGCCAACCATTAAATTGAAGCTAGTACATACTGAGCCAAGGCAGAGAATGGGACATGCCGAGATGAGAAAGCGACAGTCGTGGGCTACAAGCCGCAATTCAAAACGCTATCGACGCTATCAACAAGGAGATTGCTCAAGACTTGAGAACCGGTGCTGCGGGCAAATGCGGGGAGTGGTGTGTTACCAGATTCATTTGTACTCGTACAGCTAGGCAAAAAATTCACAACACTTCAATGGATGATCAGCTACACATGGTCAGCCAAACTTGTTTCCAAATCAGAAATATGTCAAAGGCTACCGCCAGGTGATGTGCAACTGCAGCAGAGAAATAAATGTTCCTGAATTGTCTTCCTACCAGTACCGAGACTGAGCGGGAGTCGATCCCAAAACAGTTCAAATTCAGGTGAACCGAAATTCAAACCAAGTTAAGTACTATTGGTTTAAATTTCAACTTTACCAAAAATCCAGATATTTGGATGGCCTTCGGTCAGGCCAACAGTCAGCCAAAACACAATCCATTGGTTTAAGGATTGGTTTGACGGAAATCTAAACTAATACCACCTATTTCGGTACGAAAAGAGGTTCAGCTGATACCAGAGTCAAAACGAAACACTTTGATTGGGTATCAGTCACGCCAGAATGCAAACCAAAAAGGAGGTATTGGTTGTTGTACCGGCCCGCCTAAAACATCTGCCTTCTGTTTGATTTTCGGTGCAAGCCAAAACTTGAACCGAAACCACAGGACTTGATCACACTAATATTTAGTCAGCCGAGTTTCAGCACAACCGAAACCTGTGGTTTTGGTTGAAGGTTCGGTTTGTGCTTAAAATCAAACATAACCGCCTGATGGCGCAACAATGATGAGCTCGCTTAAGCGAACTTAGCGAGTCCCACTGCACACCGAATAAAGAAAAATATCGACCTAGGTCGAAAGATTAGCTGAATGTATATAAATCAGTAGCCAAATCAGAACTTACGGAAATTTATTCTTTCGTTTGGTCCGAAAGTCAAGTGGAAAGAGCCGCAATCAGCGGCTCTTTCTAAAGCTAGAGAATTATTTTCATTCAGTTACGCGTGAAAGGACTACTGAGAGTTCATCTTTCAGAAGCCATTTCCAGCAAGAAGAAAGAAATTCTTTTCCATATAGCTGAAACCGCCGCCAAAAGAAATTCTTTCGGCGACGCTTTCAGTTATATTGAAACAAAGACTTTCATTTAACTCTGAAAGCGCCACTGAAGGAACCTCTTTCAGCGACGCTTTCAGCTATACTGAAACAAAGACTTTCATCAAATTCTGAAAGCGCCGCTGAAAGAACCTCTTTCAGCATAACCCCAGGGTGCAGCCTGAGGTGCACCTCAAGGTGCACCCGCGGGTCAAGGTCGTCAACCCTCACGGTAAGCGAGCAGGAGCTTGAGAAAACTTACCAAAAGCTCAACATAGATGTTAGATACTGCCACCGCCCTCGAACTTGAGTCTTCGAACTTAAGTTCGTTCTCGGAGGACCAAGAAAAAATCACTAATGTAATGTAAATACAGAACGAAATATGATGTAGATACAAAATCGAGGCGTACGATATACAGCAAGTACAGTAGATTATATCCCACGGGTAAAATGTACAATATTGGAGATCGAAACGACCGTATATAGGCGCGAGCGCTCAAGACGCGCAAATCAAATCGTAAAGGTCTCGGGTCGCAAGCGAGGCGGGGAATGGGCTCCTATCCCAAATGAATGAGGACAAAAAGAAGAGACAAAAACGTAAAGAACACACCTCTGAATAACCTCCCCCATCGACGTCAAAACCCGCACCATCTTGGCCTCAAAATTCGCAAGGCCGCCAAGCGAAGCAAGCGTGAAGAATTCGCGGTGGGAGACACCGCACGGGCATGGGCGAACGGCGCGAACGCCTCCCTCCAAGAAAGTCAGAAGGTGCAGAAAACGTTCTGAAAAATAAAAATGAGCAAAACGAGCAGCAAAAAAGAAGAAACAATTAGGACTCACCACAGTAATAGCGTCTATCCACGAGATACTCGCAAATCCAAACGTGGGTGTGCGTGTTGCCCACGTCGCATTTGCGGTACTCGGCTTGGCGCGTATCCATCCGACAAGAATGGCCGCCCTTGAGCACCGCGCTGGCGAGCAGCTCCGGCCCGTCAATCTCCCCGCGTCGAAAGGCCGCAATGTCGGCGTTCTTGAAACAAGCAACGAGATAAACCGAGCCCTCGCCCTCGTTCGCGAACGGGAAGAGCCGGCGTTTCTCCCGAAACCGCTGTAGTTTGCGTTCGTAAAAGAGCCGAATTTTTGTGCTAAAAGAGCCTCAAGGCCGTGCGTGAGGGTCCCCGAAAGGTCAGCATACCCGATCGGTGCGGAACGAAGCGTTTTGAGCGCGGAAATCGTCATCGTCGGGCGCCATTCAGACCTCGGGTCTCGAGGAGGGCTGGAAGTAGCGCCAAAAAAACCGAGAAACCCCCCACAAAGGCCGCAGCCTAGCAGGAATGCCCGGACTGCTGCTGACGAATCAGACCAGTGAATCAAGCCACCAAGGCTTTAGAAGGCTCACAGAAGTTGGCTGAAGCTGTCTGGAAGCCACAGAGGTGGAAGAATGAGGAGGGAGGAAGTGGAGGGTGGTGCAGAGAACAAAGGCTAAGTGCGAGAGAATTGTGTCAAGTGCGAGAGAATCCAATGAGATCACAGCAAAGGGAGGAAACGGAGGTGGGAGCAGGCTGGGACAGGCGCAGAGAGACGGGCGCAGAGAGACCGTGAGCGGCGGTCTCGTCGTCGCCGACGATGGGAGAGCAACGGGCGACGGCGCGGAAACGAGGCCCGATTCGGCCCTGATCGGCCGATCGGCGCCGATCGCGCTCCCTGCCGCTGTCCCCGCCACCGCCGCGTTTTTGTCCCGCGACCTGGAGGGCGCGATCGCATCGCGGATGGGGCTGGGGGTATCGGGCGCACCCACCGTGTACGCTGAAAGCCCGGGTGAGGGAAGATGGGAATGAGGAGGGCGGGCGATTCACTGGTGGGATTTCGGCTCGAAACCCCCTCTCCCTCATTCGTCCGGTGACCTCAAGGGCGCGATCACGTCACGGATGGGGCTGGGGGCATCGGGCGCACCCACCGCGTACGCCGAAAGCTCGGGTGAGGGAAGATGGATGCGGGCGATTCGTTCGAGAGCGGGATTTCGGCTCGAAACCCGCTCTCCTCGTTCGTCCAGCGACCTCGAGAGCGCGATCGCGTCGCGGATGAGGCTGGATGCATCGGGCGCACCTGGTTTGGGAGCCTGAGAAGTGACTGAGAGCCGCGCTGAGTGATTCACACTCGGGGAGGGTCAAAGTGACCGCGAGGGTCACAAGGTCGAGTCGAAGGTAGGTAGCACCGACAAACGCGCGCAGCGTACGCCATCGTCGCAAAACTGCTTAAGTTTGGTCCGGCCGGCACAGGGAAAAGGCAACGAATTCGGCCGGCGCCAATTGTGACCTGCCGAGCGCGCTCTCCCCAACACCGCCGCAAACTGTGGGCCGCGAGCGCCGTGCTGAGCGTTCCCGGGGCTCCGGGGAGTATCCTCCGCGAGCGGGTCAGCACGCAGATGGATACCGCGCCGCGGAGGTTGCGATAAAATGTCGAATATCATGAAACTGGAAATTCAAGTATCAGTTTGGTCTGTAGCGAGCAGGAGCTTGAGAAAACTTACCAAAAGCTCAACATAGATGTTAGACACTGCCCCCGAGAGCGTGGAGCTGCTCTCATAAGAGTTGACTGAACTGGATGAGAGGATGGTCAAAATGTGCCAAAGTCTGGGCATAAGAACGACGTACCTTGGGCGATCTCTGCCGACTCAGCAGGGACGCAGAGACCAACAGTGTAGATTTCGGGGTTCAATAAGTGAATGAGAGCTGCACCGAGCGATTTACACTCGGGGGAGGGTCAAAGCAACGATGAGGGTCAAAGTAACGGCAAAGGTCACAAGGTTGAGTCGAAGGTGGGGCGCCGACAAACGCAAAGAGAGCTGGGGGCTGCGGGAGTGCAATATTATCTGCTTTGGGAGCCTGAGAAGTGACTGAGAGCCGCGCCGAGCGATTCACACTCGGGGAGGGTCAAAGTGACCGCGAGGGTCACAACTTTGAGCTCCACATTGCTAGCGCTAGCGGGTGCGCCACTAGCAAGGGGTTGGGAAGAAGAATGGCATTGGTTGCCGAGCTTGAGAGCGGTGGAGACCTCACACTGAGCCACTTGCAGCCAGGGAGGGTCGGCATAAGGGTCAAAAGCGTTACCTGGAAAGACGGTCGAGAGCGGCGGGGTTGACGGTCGACGCTCTCTTCGCCGCCGAGTGCGTGGCCTGGAAGAGCTACAAGGTCAACGAGCGATTTACACTCGTTGACCTTGTCGTGGTCAAGACCAAGCCTGATGTCACACCCGGTGACAGTGACACTTAATATGACCCTCAAAATCTTTAGTTTTACAAGACGGCCCATCGTTCTACCACACCAGATGCTTTTAGCGACTTCAACTCACGCGGATGTATGATACAGAAAAATAAAATTTCATTGCGTAGATATAGACCTAAATACATGATATATCGAGAGCGACAACGCGGTGGACCTCAGGAAGGGCGTGTGTGGACTAGACCCAGGTCGACAAAACCTTGAATCATACTAGCAGCAACCTTCTCGTAACCGTCCCAACACTTCTTGACGTCCTTCCGGAACTTCAAATTGTGCCTCCAATCACTTTGGCGCTGGAGAATGTAAACACCTTTCTGGAAGTGGCTGAGACGTTTCTGAAAGAAATCGTCTTCGCATTGCGGCGTCCACCACGCGCCATCGAGACTTCCGCGTGCCCACGCACTTGGTTTGGGCCACCATGAGACGATACCGGTCTGGTCAGTAGCAATTTCCTCTAGATCCGCACGTCATGAGGGAACTACGTGGCGAGCAGAGCATACATACCTTGCTTTCCCTTTCCTATGTCTCCTCTCTTCTTTTGGCCTAATTCCACATATCGGTGAGCATGAAACAAGTGAGATGGAACATGTGACATACCAGTCCCGACGTGATAAACGCCGCACAGAAGATCGATTTCACGATCAGAAAGTCGGTCATGCCAATATGCATATGACGACGTTCCATCCCACAAGCAGTCGCCGACATCGTAGATATCATCGTTGAACCCGCAGAAAAAGCTGTCGTCTTCTACTTCTGACCTTGCCAGCCGCCCTATTACCCCGCCGTACTGCAATGCAATGCGGCCGCGAGGAGTATGGAGGAGGCGGAGATCGCGCTCAGTAATGTATGCGTTGTAGTCGTGCTCGTCAAACTTATATTTGTCGGGGCAAAATCCTAGACCTGAACTGGTATCGGCCTTGAAGCCCTTGGGACGATGAGCAGTGGGGGGGGCAGGCTCTTGCGCCGGCATGATTTCAGCGCTGACATAAGCCAGCCAGAATGGAATGCCTCGCGCGAGAAAGTGTCGTACGACGTCCTTGATATCTGGACCCCACCCTTGTCGGAGGAGCTCGACAAGGTCTGTCGCTCGGGGGATCAAGAGAGCCTCGCTTCCAATCCCACTCCCGATTTTGCGTACCACATAGTAGCAACCCTCCTGTGACGGGTTGCGCATGCTCCTGAGATGTTCCCGCCCAACGTCGAAAAGCGCGGGTCCTCGGGAAAAGCGCTGAGGCTGATGATAGTCCAGGAGGTGCCTGTCGATCTGGTTGACGGATCGCGCCTCCATACACTATCCAAAGAAGATACCCAGTATTTTCGCTAAGCCTTTCTTTGAGGCCAATTGCCCGGCGATATCTGCCATACCGACAACATTGGCCAGGAGCTGCGGATTCACACATACTTGAGGCAAATCGCGAGGAGCGAACTTTTCGGGTGATGGCGGCAACACAAACCCAAACCGCATCTCGAGTGTGCCCAAGAGACTTCCGGCGCTCGACTCGTAATCGGGCTTCTCTGCTCTGGGAGGAGCAAGACCAAACTTGAGATACACCAAGTTCACGCACTTCTTTGAGGCTTCGCTGAGATTACGCTTCGGCACTTCGGATTCTGTAAACTCTGGGCCGAGATCTTCATCCCAGGGTGAGTCGTACGTCTCGAGGTCGCGACCCTCCCGAGGTAACCGCGATGCCATGTTGATGTTTTGGGGAAAGGTCGGATGATTGTCCATTCCGTCGTCGTCGTCGTCGTCGTCGTCCGAATCAGAAGGGACTTTGTCGAAACCTCCGCCAAATACCGGGTCGTTATCCTCGAAGAGCTCGCAAAGGTCCCATTCATTGGAAATTGGATCAAACCGACGCTGTGGGCCCGGGTAAGTAGACCAGAGCTGGGCGTAGCTGCCTCGACCGCCAGGTTGGCGAATGTAGTGTCCATCTTGTTCCTCCCAGACGAAAACACGGGCACGTGACGGGACTCCACCCAGTTTCGCATGATCTGCGCGCTGCGTGCGTCGCTGCCGGTCAATGGAGCTCTCTCTCGCAAGAATTTTCAAGTTTTCCTCTCGTCGGCGAAGGAAGAAGCGTTGGATTGTCTCATTTTGCTTTTGCTTGCTGTGTGGAGGAAGCGGGGGGAAGGGAGCAGGCGCGCCAGCCGGCGCGGGGGGAGGATCAATGCCAAGCTAATGATTCGTTTTCTGTAGGAGGGGAGGGAGAGGGCGGAACAGGCGCGGCAACCGGTGTGTAGGGGTCTTGATACCACCTGCACGACATGTTGTCGACAGCCCATCGGCTGAATCTCAGCTGCCCACGCGGCGAGACGAGGTATTTCAGCTCATTGGCGTCGGGCACGAGCTCCTGAAATGCCTCGGGGACATCGAATGGGCTGATTTGTGTCGGTAATCTCCCCCAGGAAAGATAGATGGGGATGGGGGCGTTGGAGTAGGCGATTGTCTCCAGTAACCACTCGATTTCGCGACGCTCCCCCACGTTCGTTATGATGAACATCTGCGGGCGCTTGAATATGATATAGGGCTCCAACGCGTTCCTCGTTCCAATTGCCGACCACTGATTCCTCCACATAGTGGAGGAACGTTGGATGGACTCCGGTCTTCTCCGTAACCACGGACCGCCAATCTGGAGGGTCGGCACCTCGAGCAAGCTCAGCATTCTCCCAACACCCCATGCACCAAAGGCCCATCGACACGTAGCCCAGAAGAGGCAGAAAGTAGTCTATGGAGCGCAATACAGCAAAGCGCGCCGCTCGCTCGTTTCGGAAGTGGTGCAGAAACTTGAGGCGGGAGGGGAAGAACCAAGGATTCACAAGCCGTGGCAGAATTTTTTGGGGCGCCAGAAAAAGCATCTCCCTCCCGATAGCACGGAGGCAGATCTCTAACTCCAGCCAAGTTTCAGCGAGATCCGGCTGAAGGCAAAAACCACGGTTCCCGTCGCTGACAATCGGCAGCTTGTGAGGAGGACAGTCAAAGACTTTGAACAACTCGTCGCGCCAAGCATAATGCTTCGGAATGAACATCAGATATGGATGGCGGAGGGAAAGATATCGTGGTTGGCGGAAGAAGGGATTTGCGTTACGCGGAGCGGTATTCGGATCGAAGGGCGGCGCTTCCTCAGGCTTGGGTGTGTTGAGGACGATGTTGGGAGAGCCACTGAAGACGGTGTACAACTGCTCTTTGTGGGAATAGTGCCTGTAAAGAGGCCCTTTGGGCTGGAAAACGGGTGAGTATCATTTTCGCCTAGACACGCATAAATACCCATACCAGGACATCATTGCTAGTTTTGGATGCGGAGACAGACATCTAATCTAGAAAAGTTATCTGGATGGAGTTAGATTTGGGCACGGCGATATGTACGGGTGCCTTACCGAGGTGGCGTTTCCGTAATGGCAGCAGCCACAAGAGAGTATGAGCGAGTTTTGAACGAGTTGAACTCTTCCTCGGCGAGCAAATGCAATGTACCAGAATTGCCAAGGGATTTACCCCCGGGAATCGAGGACTATGCGAACGACTTCAGAGGCAGATTTACGATTGTCGAAGCAATGTCTCCAGAATTGCCAGGGGATTTACCCCCGGGAATCGAAGACTAAGATGCTTGAGAGTCAGACGATTGGTGAGAGGATTACCAGGTGATTTACACCCGGAAACCGTTGACCCTTTGGTGAAGGTGGGTGGCGAGACTGACACAAGAAGATCACGGTCGCGTGATCCTGTGACCCGTGACCCGGTGACCCTCGACTTCTAACTACGGTGTTTCTTGGGTGCATGTCGTCCAACAAACGCCTTTTGCGCCTGCACTTTCTACGACGCTGGCGGTCGTTTCTTGGGTGTAAATCACTCATAGAAGACACGAACCGAAACGAGTTGAACCTACTCCGTCGATCCCACATTCAATTTTCAAAGTGGCGGTCCAGCGAGCGACGCACCGTGCCACCACGCGCCCGGTAAGGAAGAGCACGGGTCACCCGCGGGTCCACCTCAAGTGGTACCGTACCCGTACCCCTCCATACCCCACCCCTGCAGGGGTACGGGTCAATACCGTACCCCTTGCACCCTCAATTTTTTAGCACCGCGGTACCCGTACCCGCGGGTCCACAATTTAGCCCAGAATGTAATTTCGCGCATACAAGTGGGTGCACAATATGTATTGTAAATCATTTATGTGGATAAAAAAACGGAAACTATGCGGCTTCAACTACTTCCACCTCGGTATCCGATTCCGCCGGCCTAGGCCTCTTTGAACACGCGACGATTGCCTTCATGATGACGTTAGTGCTAACAAGGTTGGTCTTGCACCAGGAGCCAAGACACATGAAACGCCGAATAGAATCGGCAGACAAGCGATTCCGAGTAAAAGAAAGAAATCGCCGGCCTCCAGAGAAAGCACACTCGACATCGACCGAAGTAGCTGAGTAGGTTAGCAATTAAAAGCACGTACACGAAGAACCAACAGCAAATCACCAAGAATCTTCCACTCCTGCTCATCCAGCTTATATTTACGCAGCTTAAGAGTTTTTTTTCACCAGTGAGAGAAGTTAGTGCGACATTCAAGTGCAGAACATCGAAAAATCTTCAATGGTAATGGTTCAAAATCGTTGTGAGCGTCTCCGGCTGATTTTGGTCCCAGACCCGTCCGGCACCCCTTTACCCGCGGGACGGGTTCACGGCAAGTTCACGGTATGTCGCGGGTTTGCAAAAACTGACACCGTACCCGTACCTGTCAGACCCGACCCCTCATACCCCTCCCCAGACCCGCGACCCGTGCTCTTCCTTAAGCGCACGCGCTTCCCGGTGCCCCCTAGACGTCTTCTACTATACAATCCGTCTTCGTGTCCGTAATAATATCTCATGTATACCATAACTGTTTTTCCGTCTTGTTTTTCCGTCTTCATGTTCATAGATCTGATACTTAGTGTGAATTGATATTGTTATAAAACTCACGATCGATTCTGTGTCGAGAAAAATTTCAATGTAACCGAAACAAAGATGTTAGTATTGTACGATGGTGCATTCCCTGTGTCAACGCATCTCACGAGGCACATCCCCAAGCCCTTGGTCCCTTAGTCCGTTCTGTATCAGCCCAAGTACTAGTCCTTCGTACATGCAGTGCATGGGGTCGCTGATATGCATTCGGGTCGGATCCCAGTCCGGAAGCCTACAGAGTTCAAGATAACGGAGTGTGTTTTCTGCCGACGGGCCGGGGGTGAGATGCAGGAGAGTCGGAGATGACAACGCGCGTTAGGGCTTCGGCCGGCGTTCTCTGTGGGCGCAATCAGATACAAGTAGAGATCATAATATTCAAATACTCACATCTAAATCCTGAGCCGCATTCAAATCCGTGTTCCTGAGCTTGAGGACTCGTTAGTGATAGGTTTGAATAAAAATGAAAGAACGAACAAAAGCATCGAGTTCTTGGCGATGGGCAGTCTCGTCTTCGACTCTGTGACTTGAAGTGCGGAGAATGCAGTTGCAAATGTGGCCCTTAACAGGCTGCTTTGGCATGGCACGAGATATGGGGGTCTCCGCGATTCGAGGATTGGAGATTCCTGCGTGTACTGGTCGGCGATTTACACCGAGAGACGCTAGGGCAATAGGCAATTTACACCTAGAGCTGTAAATGCGAGAGATGGAGGTTTTGGTTCGCGCCTACAGCTTTATAGGGCGGAATGCCTTGTTCTATAGAAGGATACCCTGTACAAAGGTTCTTATTCTGTATCTGTATCTGACCTTGTTCTGTATTTGGACCGGTATCTGGACCGAGGACACTGGGACAAGGGGCATCGTTGACGCTCTTGAATGACATGCGAAGGCAGGAGGCTTTCTCGGGGCAGATTCAGAGCACAGGCGGGTTCTCAGAGGCGAGATAGCAACTACCAGCAAAAGCAACGCACAAGATTACCCGGGGATTCACCCCAGGGAATCAAAGATTATAAAGACTATGCGAACGCGTGAGCTGGCTTGAGGCAGATTTGTCGAGGGATTTACCCCAGGAATGGTGTAGGTATGCGATTACCGAGTGATTTACACCCGGAAACCGGTGACCGGGAAGAGGCAAGGGTGTTGGAGGTTACGGGTCACGGGTCACAGCGGGTCACCGGCTCATAGCCGCACTTCTCACTTCTTACCACTATGATGGGGCGTTTCTTGGGTGCTTGTCGCCCAACAAACGCCTTCTGTGCTCTTACTACACTGTTTCTTGATGCAGGTGGCCCACAAACGCCTTTTTCTCTACCGCTGCTGGCGGGTTTCTTGGGTGCAAGTCGCTCAACAAATGCCTCGGTACAAATGCCTTGGTACAACCCGCTGGTGGGCATTTCTTGGTGCAAGTCACCCAACAAAAGCGCGGGTTTCTGGCTGAGCTGAAGACAGAGCTTAGTCCCTCTGGTACGTTGTATTAAATATGACCACGACTTGTATTCTGAAGTTCAATAGTGTCTATTACATGTTAATCGCGTCGCGCAACACCCCGATCTTCCCTTCCAAGTTCTGATACAAGAACGCTATGCATCCCAAAACGACTAGCGCCTTTGGGACCACAGCCAATTTCCTCCAGCCGATGCTCGTGTCCCGAATTCTTTTCCAGACAAAAATATCCTCCGAGAAGTCCAAGGCGCGCGTCTGCGCGGCGAAAACGACGGATATGCCGCCAATCTCGGTGGTCTACACGGACTGTCGAATCAGCCCTGGCGTGTTAAATCAGAAAACACCAACCTCGACGACTTGGACCCATTCTGAGGATCCCAAACTCAGAGTCTCAAGCTTTTCGCCCGAGCGGGTGTCGAAGACGTACACACACCCATGGTCGCTACCGCAAATGATGGTTGATCCTTGCTCCCCGAAATGGACCTTTCTCGGACGTGTGTTCTTCCGCTTTCGGTCGATCTCATACGTCTTCGTTTTCATCTGGTTCGAGACACGGAAGAGGGCGGGACCAGATGTGGGGTCGTCGAGACAGAAAACACCATCCCTCCAGTTGAAGGCGGCGTCTCCACTGGCCAGCGGCAGTCAGTACTTCCATTCTGCAACTCGATTATAAGACATCACATACATCTTCGCTCCCACCGACCACTCTGAAGCGGGCTCTCCTGTTTTACCGCGGATCGTGTAGCTAGAAACTCGAATTCAATGTTTATCTGTAAAGCCCGAAAATGCAGGCTTACACGGGTCCATTGTTATGAAAACCAAGTACGATAATATTGCGGTCTTGGCTGTTATCGAAGGCGGCAAACGTGATCGCTTGAGGCGCCAACTGGGGATATGCCCTGCTGAAGATGTTGGTGGTTATCCACTTGCCGGTCAGATGGTCCTTGGAAATCGCCCAGGACTGAACCATGTCATTGCGGCTACATAGGCAAAGACGATTGTTGGTTGAGTCAAATGCCATGGCAGTTATCTCGCCGGGGTTGGGCATTTGTAGGACGAATGTCTCTTCAAACACCTGCCACAACACAACAAAGTTAATGCAGGAACGAACTATACTGCAGGGAATCCTTACCCCGTCTTGTTGACGCCAGCAAAAGAAATAGCCGTTTTGTGTCCCGGCATACAGAACGTCATGCGGCTCGTCGGCTTGACGCGCCCAAAGCAAGACCAAAGTGGCGCCGCGATTACCGGCGGAGCTAGGACGCGGAAGCGCCGACATGTCGGCGACGTTCCAAAGTCGGGTCCCTTGTGAGCCTGAGCGAAGATGAGCGAGTACTCACTCGCTGGTGACAGACGCTTACCTCCGCTTGCGAGAATTGTGCCATCTTCTGTAATAGCGAGGCTGAGGACACTACCGGGGTGTGCGCTGACACCGCGGTGCCGAACGTAGGGAAGACGAGCAATGGACATTAGGAGCAGAGTAGAGATGTCGGATCGAGATGGGAGAACGAGGCAAGGTGTGCAAGTCTGTGTGCTCCAGCCCTTTTATGTCTCATTAAACTATCAGTCGCGCAGACCCTCATGATTCACAAGGCGACCCTCGGACAAAGCGACTTTGATGCGCGAACCGATTGACAAAGCGATCAAAGCCGGACAACGGGACCTTTATGAACAAAGCGACCTTGATGCAAACCCTGAACAAAGAACACGAGTGGCTCGTTTCACGTCGTTGAAGTCACTATATACGCGTCTCATGTCCAGCTTTCTGTGTTTTTTCTGCCTCATCTCCTCATGGCACCCAAGTTCGCCAGCGTTCCCACGAAGCATGTTGTTCGCCCGCTATTCTCTGCGCCGTGCGCAGTCGTACTGCCAGTACTGCTCACCAACATCATCCCTGAGCAGTTCCCGGTCCCTCGCATTCTGACCGACATCGATCCCACTCGCATGCCTTCTCCTCCCCGGTCCTCGTCGCACACCTACACCTGCCCCGCCACGTCGCGCACCTACACCTGCCCCACCGCGTCGTGCACCTACACCTGCCCCCCACACCTCGCCACCCCACGCCCGACAGCCGAGAGAGTTCGCTGACGCCAATGGAGAGCGATGAGGATGACGATGATAATTCTTCTTTCACGGCAAAGAAGCCAAAAACCTCGAGCTCGCCTCCGATCACAAGGCCCTCGGCCGCGAACATTCAAACTGTCAAGTCGTTGTTCAAGGATCTTTATCCCGACTTGATCGAGGACGAGCAGGTAAAGGAATATACGGCGTTCAGAGTGAGATTTTTTTCGCATTCGATTGACGTCGGCCTCATTTTTTTTTTTTTTTTTTTTGGCCAGGCCCGCCTTGATGACCTCTGCTCGCGTTATTTGCGTCCGTCGTTGGCGCTAACCCACCAGGACAAGGACCAGGTCAACAAGGTTTACAATAAGGTGCGACTCTACATTATCCATTCATTCTGGTTTATCTTGAATATTGACTCATAGATGACCGAATCCTTCGCCTGGCTCGCTGAATACGAGAACTACTGGCCCGCGGCGGTGTGTTTGCAGGGCAAACTCCACAACTCCGCCGCACATGCCGTTGACAAGTCCACCCGGAAAGTTGTTAGCGCGCTCGCAGGGGTAGCCCCTACTCGAGGTGGATCCAGGAAATTGGAGACGAAGCGGAAAGCGGTGCGCACGCAGACCACACCGTCCACATAAGATTAATTATTAACCACTACATCTCGTTCCTAATATGTTGTTTAAAGACTTTTGTTGTGAACCTCACTGCTAATACTATGTCTCCGCCTCAATTCTACTGTAGATCGTGTTCTCGGTGCTCGGTCCGACCCTCGTTTGACAGCTGTGGCGGTGAAGATCAAACAGAACCCGCGCCGAGGGGCTATTCTTGACTTCGATGTCCACCAAGTGTAAATCGCTGGGTGAGCGTCGATGAGCCGCCAGAATCCCCGCCGGTGTCCAATTGTCGGAGATCGCGGGTTGCGGGTCGCGGGTCGCGGGTCGCGGGTCGGGCGCTGCGGGTCATACGTCGTTCCCTTTTGTCCTGGGACAAAGAAGGTCAACAAAGAATCTTATTTAAAACCTCCTTTTGTGATTTAATAATTAAAGCTCCCTTTAAAACTGGCCATCTCTCAAGGCAAGGTCACCCACGCGCCGAGTCCCGACACAAAGTGCAGACACCATGGTCAACAACCGCAAGCCAATCGCGACCCGCAAGGTCAGAACAAACCTTCCGTATCGCGTCTTTGAAGATGAATGACATATTTTCAGTGCTTTCTTAGAGAGCTTCGCTCCCGCCACTATTCCACCTCACATCACTTACCGCGCTTCGCCTCCACGCCCACCAACATCGAGTATTCCGACCCCGACGCTTCACGATACCCTCTCGTTGAATCCAATTTCTCCGACGCTGCCTATCAGGCATGGATCCACGACTTTAACGTACAGCTTCAACACGGGAAGAAAGTGTCGCGCTTCCGTATTTTTATGAAACGTGGGAAGGCCTTGAACCCCAACGTGTGCGCCAACAGCATCGTGGGGGACATGGTGATTATGCGCGTGGCGGCGGCGCAACATCAACTCCGTTGTCAACATGCGCTCGACAGATTCGCGGGTTGCAGACTACGTCTTTCACGCGTACGTCTTGGTTTTGGTGTTCTATTCCTTCTCGTCCCTGATTTGTTTACACAGTGCGCTCCAGTGCATGTCAAAGTTTCAGAGCCCACACCGCACGCGACTGCCCAAAGAGCTCATCATCAAGCGAGGGTGCGCGTTTCCCGGGTTGCCTTAGACGTTGCGGCATTCATTTTTTTTTTTCTTCGTCTTCGTGTTCGTAGTCCTAGGACGTCTCGTCATTCTTGCCATACGTCTACTATACGTGTTTTTCCGTCTTCATGTTCGTAGTCCATAGATCTTGCACTTAATTCAACGTGTATTCTTGCGGTCCATTCAGTGTGAGGGAAAAAAAAAAATCGATTAGATATGTGTACATGTGAGGGAAAAAATTAGTACAACAAAGCATTAGTGCAACAAAGATGATTGTGTATGATAATGTAAAAAATACCACGAGTCAATTGTTCCAGTCATTGCACGAGGCACCCGCCGAGGTTCGAAGCATCCTTTATTCCTTTCATGTTTTCGTGAAAGGGACTCCCACGTTGGCACGAGGCATCCTTTCTTCAAAGGCGAGTGGAGAGGTATTTAAGGTGCCCCCTTGCTCGTCGGTCATTTCTCGTTTTCGCGTGCTCGTACCATCTGTCCCGAGGTGTAGATCGCCTCGCTACGGATTCCCGACTTTCCGAACCCGACTCTCCGAACCCGATTCTCCAAATCCGACCCTCCAGCAATGACTGACTTCAATGGCACCAATGTCTGGGCGAGTGGCGGGGATATCAACATGGATTCAAATGTCTGGACCACCCAGGAAACGCCTCAGCCCCAACTCAATAACGCGGTTCGTCGTTGAGTTCATGAGCTTGTTTGATGATAAGCTGATGTTTTTTTTTTTCTCAGGCTAAAAGGGTTGCCGTAGCAAACCCTGCGATGGAGAAGGCTGATGATGTGGGTCTGTTCACTTTACATTTGACCCTAACCGACGTTGCTACAGGCACGAGCATACGCCGAGGCCGTGTTACAAAAAGCCAAAATGGTCGGACGGGAAAAACGAGAATTGGAAGCGAAACTGGCAACCGCGCAGCAGGAGATCGCGGGGCTCCAGAATCTGAATGGACAGATGTTGGACAGGGTATGTGTCTTGGTTTGTTCTCCACTCGCCGATTGACCTCTTTCAGGACTGACACTGGGGGCAAGAGCTGAGGCACTTGAATCTCAAGTGCCTTAAATGCACCTGTTCTGCACCTGTTCCACAGCTGGCCATATACCTGGATCTGCGATTGACAAAGGTGTCAATCAGCTTTATGGCACCTTTGTTTTCGGCTTTGATTTGCCCCAAAAACAAAGGTGCCAAAGAAATGATTGGCACCTTTGTCAATCACAAATCCACATTTACAACCAGGTGCGAAACAAGTGCGTTTAAGGCACTTGAAATTCAAGTGCCTCGGCTCTTGCCCCCGGTGTGACAGTGGGAAGCTTTACAAAAGAATTGGGCGGCGAAGTGGGAAGAGTTAACGGCGCAGCGCGACCGCCAGTTCGAAGAACAGCTCGAGAAGCAGCGGGGCCAGAATTACAATCTGTTGAAACAGGAAATGGAAGCTGAGCTCGTAAGTGGCGGGTGCTGGTCGTCGTCAAAGGTAGCTAATGATATTTTTTTAGGCTGCGCGCGCAGTGGAACACCAGAAAAAGCTGGATGCGATAGTGAGTGATGGCCCATACTGTTGCAAAAAGTTACGGTGTTGATTGCTTTTTAGGCGGAGCAGAATCGGCTTGAGCAAGAAAAAAAACAGGTAGAGTCCCACTTTTTCAATCGAAACACGTATTTACGTCTATACCAGGCCGATTACGAGACAAAATTAGCCGCTTTCCATTCTCGCTTCAGCTCCCAGAGACCGGGCGCCCAGGCTCCGATGGAGGATGTCCATTTTCCAAACGCACCACCGGTGCGGACACCCCAATTTGTCCCAGACGCGACTCGGGAACAGCGTCGACTCGAGACGATCATACGTCAAGGACCTGGACGCCTTCCTACCGTCACCATGACTGCGCCGACGCAGCCAGAACCCTCCTCGGCGGCGCCGGGAACTTCTGCGCCTCCCGAGCAGAATAGTTCAGAGACCCCGCTGCTCTTTAATCTCGACGACCCCCGTGTACAGCAGCGACTGCAAGGAATGCTTTGTGAAGCAGTGGGGCAAATGAGCGTGAAATGGAGCCCCCACAAGAAACGTAGGGCCAGGATGGGTGCCACGACAGCTTTAAATCAAGCCCGAAAGGAACAACAGGAGGAGTTGGACGATACAGACGATCTACGGTGGAAGGTTGGTACATTTCAATTATTTCTGCAGCAATAAAGACTAAATTTCACGCCAGACGATTGTTCGCGAAAGCTGGCGCCTCAGTACGGGACTTAACCGTGCAAAAGACTTCTTCGATTACGAGAGCGTGAGCGAAGCTACGGCGAAACGTTGCGAACAAGGCGAAACGGAGCCCGACGCGAGCTCGTATCGGCTCTTCTTCGGGACCGGTTGGGCGAATTCTCTGTGGAACAAAGCTATCCTCGAGAAAGGCAAACAGGAGGTCCTTCGAAAGCGAGCCGAAGATCCTGGTCACTATGATGTCCCCGACGTCTCGGACGATTACCTCGTGGCGCTGTTTTTCAACTGCCTCAAAGACGCGCGGGCCGAGTGGAGCCGCCACCAGCCACGTGCAGGAGAATCGCTTGCAGAAGCGCGTGAACGTGCAGAGAGATACGACGCGGAACGTCGAGAGAGGATTGTCGGGCAATCGTGCAAGAGGACCGTAAGTGGTGCTCATGAATGTACTCGCAGCGTGAGGAAACTAACAACTTGGCAGAAATTCACAGTGCGCCGCGAGACAGCAGAAAAGATGGTCAAGATTTGCTTGGCAAAGAACGACAAGACCGGTGCAGAGACTTGGAAATGGCTAGGGAATGACCTTCTCGATGAGCTGGATGTGGGAGGGATGTCGTCTGAGGAGGACGAGCCTGCCGAGGTACAGTGCGGAGACAAGCGAATGGTAACGACGGTCCATAATATCAAGAAATGCCCGTGGCGCGTGGAGAAGGTCACCAACTACGTCGAGCTAATTGACGACGCGACGGACAAACGCATGACGAAGAAAACTCACAAGCGTTTCCGAACCCGTGGCGAGAAGCGATCTTCGACTGAGCCTCCTCTTGGACTTCCTCGGGCCTTGTACGACACGGACTGGCTTGCCGAGCAGAAGAGATATATTCCGGAAATCGAGGCGGAGCTGGAGATCTCGGACAAGGAATTTAAGCTGATGGAGATTGCAGTCTTAAACCAGAACAAGGCGTAGTTGCTGACGATAGCAGGTAGAGATTAGAACGTTTTACGATTTTGACATGTAATTTGCTACTGAACCTCAGAATACACGGCGTGGTTATATTTAATACAATGTACCAGGACTGAGTTCTGCCTTCAGCTCTGCAAGAAACTCGCGCTTTTGTTGGGCGACTTGCACCCAAGAAATGCCCATCAGCAAGATGTACCGAGGCATTTGTTGAGTGACTTGCACCCAAGAAACGCCTGCCAGCGGCGGTAGACAGTAAGGCGTTTGTTGGGTGACATGCACCCAAGAAACACTGCAGTGGGAAGTGGAGGGTCACTGGGTCACGGGTCACAGGGTCACCCGGACCGTGACCCTGAGAGTGACGGAATTAACACTCTCCTTCGGTGTAGATCGCCGAACGGTGGTGGCGAGCGTCCCCTCGGTGTAAATCGCTGAGCGTATGCGGCGGCCAGCGTCCCCTTGGTGTAAATCGCCGAGCATATGCAGCGGCCAGCATTCTGCATCCCCTCGGTGTAAATCGCCGAGCGTATGCGGCGGGCGGCGGCGAGCGTCCCTTTGATGCCGAGCGTATGCAGCGGCCAGCGTTCTGCGTCCCCTTGGTGTAAATCTTAGCCAGTATTCCCTCATCCGCACACTCCGATTGGTGCAAATTGCATGTGCCTCACGCCCTTGTACTCCAGGGTATCCTTTGTCCAGGTATAGAACAAGGTTTTCGTCCTATAAAGCTGCAGGCGTGAACTAAAACCCCCATCTCTTGCGCTTGAGGCCATAGGTGTAAATCGCCTACCGCCCTCGCGTCTCTGTCAGGCCGCTCCGTGTAAATCGCCTACTACTGTGCCGGTACCTTGCAGGAATCCCCGTCCCCGAGCCTTATTACGCTAAGGAACCCTCGGGTTTCGCGCCATGGCCAAGGGTCGTGTCTTGGGCCCGTATCTGCAACTGCCCCCTTCGTAACTCAAGTCACAGAGTCGAAGACGAAGAGGCACATCGCCAGGAATTAGATGCTTTCGTACGTTCCTTCATCTGAATCTCAAACCTATACCTGACGAGTCAAAAGCTCAGGAACAGAGATCTTGCGAATGCGGCTCAGTACCCAGACACAGATGCGGTACGTATTTGAATATCGTAATTGGACTTGTGCCTGACTCGCGTCTACAGAGAGAACTGGCCGAAAGGGTTGCGCGTCTTTCAATCTCAGACCCTCCTCCCACTCAACCCGGGATCTCGGGTACCCGGACCGTATTACCTCCCCCCGATCTATCCCAACCTCCCGCTCCGCACATCGTTATCGCTGAGGCCGAGAAGAGCGTGATGGCGGTACTTTCGGAAGTACTCAACGCTTCTACGAAACAACCCACCCGGCAGGCACAATCTGATCAACTGTTGGATTTTCTGTCATCGAAAATTCAAACTACGATCGCAAGCCTTCAAAGCGCTAACCGCGTCAGAGGAAACAGACTCGCTGTGGGGGAGAAGGTGGACCATGCGACGCAGAGCTTGAAGTGGTTGTTGATTCCTTGAAACCTCTCAAGGACAGCCCGGAGAAAGCAAGGGTCGCGGATGAGATGCGCCAACTCGAATATGAATTAAAGGAATTTACAGCCACGCTTCCAAAAGATAAGCGGCCTCTCTATTACGACTCAGGTAAGGACATCAAGGTTTCTCCATTACTGTAACCGCTGACTTGCACTTAGCATACGCGTTGGACAATCCCATCCAACATCTCGATGTGATGGCCCAGATCATGATTCTACTCGGACTGGTTTGCAACGTTATCCTCGGTCTCGCTATTGGCGATACAAACTTCATTTTCGGCACTGTCACGATCTTGATCAAGTTAGCCATGTCGGTGCATTTAAAGCCGAAAGCGGATGGCACCTATTCCTACGATGCTCTGCAGGAGGAGATCTTGAAAGACCTACCTTCTAGTCTTTACACCGCAATGAAACACCTAAATTTGGACGGCAAAACTATCTTGTACGCAGCCTGCCCATCGTGCCATCACATCCACGCCCCCACTCTTTCCTCGTCTAAAGCACCCACATGGCCCGAGGAATGTGAAAACGAGATCGTCGGAGAAGATGGTCGATCCAAATGCGCGACACCCTTGTTGGCAGACAGTAAAAGTCATCCACGTCCCATCAAACCCTTCCTCTCTCATTCGTTCCTGGACTATCTTGCCCGCTTGCTATCCACTCCTGAAATTGAGCAGCAGATGGACCATACTTGCGACGAGGCGCTGTCGTGGAAGAGGCAGGGTGGCGCAGAGTTTGTGGATAACGTGTTTCATGCTACACTTATACAAGGGTTCATGGGACCCGACGGCAATTTATTCATTGATCGAGGGGAAAATAAAAGAATGCGGCTCCTCTTCGGCTTTAGCTTAGATTTTTTTCCGCCCCATGGCAATAGGAGGGGTTCAAGTTCTGCTTCCATTGGCGTGCTCTCCATTTATTGTCTCAACCTATCGCTTTCAATCCGCCAGGCGCCTCCGAATGTATATATCAGCATCATCCCCGGCCCCAAGGGACCCCACAAGGAGCACTTAAACCCGTATTTTCGGCCTATGGTCGATATTGGGGTTATTGGGTGGGAACGCGGTATCCACCTTTCAAAAACTGGAGCTAGTCCGCAATATGGACGGACCATGGATCTCGCCTTCGTTCTCTCCGTCAATGGTCTGCCTGCAGCCCGCGACGTCATAGGCGCGGCTCAGCATAACTCGCACATTTTGTGCACCGTTTGCGAGTGTCGTGGACGTAAACACGCGTACAGAACTGACTGCGAGAACTGGAAGCGAAGAGATGTGAATCACATGCGTGCTCAAGCTGAAGCTTGGCGGGATGCCGAGACCATTGCTGAGCGCGAAAAGATCTATGCGGCAGACGGACTCCGGTATTCCGAGCTGTGGAGGTTACCGTACTGGGACCCGACCCGCATGGTTTGCAGTGAACCCATGCACTGCATATACGAAGGACTAGTAGCCTACCATTCCCGTAACGTCCTCCAGCTCAATGTTCACGATGCATCAAAGGCCGTAGAGGCTCCACCCGCCTTCAGCTTCGACTTTCTCGAGTTCGATTCGGACACCACGACAGCTCCGGCAAAATGTAGACCTACCTGCTTAAAGGAGGAAAAACAGATCACCTCTATTCACCATCTTCTGGTCCGTCCGTTTACTGAACCCAAGAACGACGACAACCATGACAGCGACGGCGACGACGACAGTGATGGCGACGGCGATGGCGACGGCCGTCGCCGCGGCCGCAGTGACCCCGACATTGAGGATGAATTCACCGAAGAAATTCTATTTAAGAGACTGATGTCAAAAAAATAAACCCGCTCTTCTATTCGTCTGTTGGTCCCTCAACCTACGTGGAACAAAATGGCTTGGGCTTCCGTATGGAGACAGCTTGGTGAGATCGGGGAAAAAGGATCTGGTGGCGCTTCTAGTGGCCTGGGTAAGTCGGGTTTGTGAAATCATGCAGCCTCTCCAGACTGACTGGTATGCCGCTAGCGTTTGACCCAACCACTCAGGAACCCCAACTACTTTCCTCGCCCAAAGACGATCACTACGGCCGACTTGCGCTTTGTTCAAGACGTCATTGTGAATACCACCACTCCCGCGTGGGTGAATCATGTCCCTAAAAACTTTGGAGAGAAGGGAGCTGGTTCAATCAAGGCGGATGAGTGGCGTCTCATGGCAACTATCTACTTGCCTATCGCTCTCGTCATTTTATGGGCGGAGCGAGTAGGGAACGACGCAGCTCATTTTAGCCTGCTCCTTGAACATAGCATGGCACTGTTTCAAGCCACAACAATTGTTTCCCGTTATACGACCTCGAGCACACGCGAGACGGCATACCGGAGCTTCATCCAGCACTGGCTTGGAAACCTCCAAGACCTATATCCTCATACGAATACCCCGAGAACCCGGACAAACCCTCACGTCGCGTTGCACATATACGATTTCCTTCGCCTTTTTGGAGCAGCACTGTCCTGGTGGGCCTTCCCCATTGAACGCCTTATTGGTGTATTAGGCAAGATAAACTCGAATGACCGTCTTGGTGGTAAGTTGCTCTCATTGCACTTGCATAAAATGCTCATCAAAATTGTTTTTCAGGCCAACACGAAGCAACGATCCTCAATACTTGGATCCGCGGTGCAAATCTTCGTCGGTGGATCACTCGCCCCAATTGTCCCGCCGTTCTCGTCGAGTTCCATCGCCTCTTTTCTCTCTACCTTGGCATCAATCTTGGAGATATAGACGCGCCGGTCACATCCAATATCAAGACGGGCGAATATCGACCCGCACATTATGATCACGATGGCGTGCACTACTCCAAATCCACTACACATCTTGGGAATAGTCTTGTCCTGTATGTCGAGCCAGTTTCTGGAAAGACCTATGCGGGGAGCATCGAAGAGATTGTGGTTGGCAAGCAGAAAGCCGAGTTCAAGGTTCGACGCCAAGCCCCTCTCCCTCCCCGGAAAGAACGATCCCTTCAAGAAGTTCCCCCATTTTCCGGCACAAACTTACTCGTCGAAAATGTCAAACGACGTTGACACCATTGAACCTGGATCTATTATCGGCCACTGTGCGCGCTATGAATTCTCAGATGAGCGAGCAGTACTCTTGAATCTGTCCAGGGTATGCTCGTCACTTTACTTTCCAAACCAGCATTGACCTTTTTTTGCCAGGGTTAAATTGAAGAGGGCAAACCCGGAGTACTTAGGCTGTTTCTTTTAGCGATGTAGTTTTGGTACTGGACAACGTAGTTTTGATACTGGACAACGTAGTTTTGATACTGGACAATGTAGTTTTGATACTATGCAATACGAATGATTCTGTTGAGCGATGCGCCATCTTGTAAGATCCGTGTAAAGATTTTGAGGGTCATATTAACTTGAAGTGTCACTGTCACCGGGTGTGACATCAGGCTTGGTCTTGACCACGACAAGGTCAACGAGTGTAAATCGCTCGTTGACCTTGTAGCTCTTCCAGGCCACGCACTCGGCGGCGAAGAGAGCGTCGACCGTCAACCCCACCGCTCTCGACTGTCTTTCCAGGTAACGCTTTTGACCCTTATGCCGACCCTCCCTGGCTGCAAGTGGCTCAGTGTGAGGTCTCCACCGCTCTCAAGCTCGGCAACCAATGCCATTCTTCTTCCCAACCCCTTGCTAGTGGCGCACCCGCTGGCGCTAGCAATGTGGAGCTCAAAGTTGTGACCCTCGCGGTCACTTTGACCCTCCCCGAGTGTGAATCGCTCGGCGCGGCTCTCGGTCACTTCTCAGGCTCCCAAAGCAGATAATATTGCACTCCCGCAGCCCCCAGCTCTCTTTACGTTTGTCGGTGCCCCACCTTCGACTCGACCTTGTGACCTTCGCCGTTACTTTGACCCTCGTCGTCGCTTTGACCCTCCCCGAGTGTAAATCGCTCGGTGCAGCTCTCATTCACTTATTGAACCCCGAAATCTACACTATTGGTCTCTGCGTCCCTGCTGAGTCGGCAGAGATCGCCCAAGGTACGTCGTTCTTATGCCCAGACTTTGGCACATTTTGACCATCCTCTCATCCAGTTCAGTCAACTCTTATGAGAGCAGCTCCACGCTCTCGGGGGCAGTGTCTAACATCTATGTTGAGCTTTTGGTAAGTTTTCTCAAGCTCCTGCTTGCTACAGACCAAACTGATACTTGAATTTCCAGTTTCATGATATTCGACATTTTATCGCAACCTCCCGGGCGCGGTATCCATCTGCGTGCTGACCCGCTCGCGGAGGATACTCCCGGAGCCCCGGGAACGCTCAGCACGGCGCTCGCGGCCCACAGTTTGCGGCGGTGTTGGGGGGAGAGCGCTCGGCAGGTCACAATTGGCGCCCGGCCGAATTCGTTGCCTTTTCCCTGTGCCGGCCGGACCAAACTTAAGCAGTTTTGCGACGATGGCGTACGCTGCGCCGTTTGTCGGTGCTACCTACCTTCGACTCGACCTTGTGACCCTCGCGGTCACTTTGACCCTCCCCGAGTGTGAATCACTCGGGCGCGGCTCTCAGTCACTTCTCAGGCTCCCAAACCAGGTGCGCCCGATGCATCCAGCCTCATCCGCGACGCGATCGCGCTCTCGAGGTCGCTGGACGAACGAGGAGAGCGGGTTTCGAGCCGAAATCCCGCTCTTGAACGAATCGCCCGCATCCATCTTCCCTCACCCGAGCTTTCGGGCGTACGCGGTGGGTGCGCCCGATGCCCCCAGCCCCATCCGTGACGTGATCGCGCCCTCGAGGTCGCCGGACGAATGAGGAGAGGGGGTTTCGAGCCGAAGTCCCGCCCTCAAGCGAATCACCTGCCCTCCTCATTCCCATCTTCCCTCACCCGGGCTTTCGGGCGTACACGGTGGGTGCGCCCGATACCCCCAGCCCCATCCGCAATGCGATCGCGCCCTCCAGGTCGCGGGACAAAAACGCGGCGGTGGCGGGGACAGTGGCAGGGAGCGCGATTGGCGCCGATCGGCCCGATCAGGGCCGAATCGGGCCTCATTTCTGCGCCGTCGCCCGTTGCTCTCCCATCGTCGGTGACGACGAGACCGCCGCTCACGGTCTCTCTGCGCCATCTCTCTGCGCCTGTCCCAGCCTGCTCCCACCTCCGTTTCCTCCCTTTGCTGTGATCTCATTGGATTCTCTCGCACTTGACACAATTCTCTCGCACTTAGCCTTTGTTCTCTGCACCACCCTCCACTTCCTCCCTCCTCATTCTTCCACCTCTGTGGCTTCCAGACAGCTTCAGCCAACTTCTGTGAGCCTTCTAAAGCCTTGGTGGCTTGATTCACTGGTCTGATTCGTCAGCAGCAGTCCGGGCATTCCTGCTAGGCTGCGGCCTTTGTGGGGGGTTTCTCGGTTTTTTTGGCGCTACTTCCAGCCCTCCTCGAGACCCGAGGTCTGAATGGCGCCGACGACGACGATTTCCGCGCTCAAAACGCTTCGTTCCGCACCGATCGGGTATGCTGACCTTTCGGGGACCCTCACGCACGGCCTTGAGGCTCTTTTAGCACAAAAATTCGGCTCTTTTACGAACGCAAACTACAGCGGTTTCGGGAGAAACGCCGGCTCTTCCCGTTCGCGAACGAGGGCGAGGGCTCGGTTTATCTCGTTGCTTGTTTCAAGAACGCCGACATTGCGGCCTTTCGACGGGGGAGATTGACGGGCCGGAGCTGCTCGCCAGCGCGGGTGCTCAAGGGCGGCCATTCTTGTCGGATGGATACGCGCCAAGCCGAGTACCGCAAATGCGACGTGGGCAACACGCACACCCACGTTTGGATTTGCGAGTATCTCGTGGATAGACGCTATTACTGTGGTGAGTCCTAATTGTTTCTTCTTTTTTGCTGCTCGTTTTGCTCATTTTTATTTTTCAGAACGTTTTCTGCACCTTCTGACTTTCTTGGAGGGAGGCGTTCGCGCCGTTCGCCCATGCCCGTGCGGTGTCTCCCACCGCGAATTCTTCACGCTTGCTTCGCTTGGCGGCCTTGCGAATTTTGAGGCCAAGATGGTGCGGGTTTTGACGTCGATGGGGGAGGTTATTCAGAGGTGTGTTCTTTACGTTTTTGTCTCTTCTTTTTGTCCTCATTCATTTGGGATAGGAACCCATTCCCCGCCTCGCTTGCGACCCGAGACCTTTACGATTTGATTTGTGCGTCTTGAGCGCTCGCGCCTATATACGGTCGTTTCGATCTCCAATATTGTACATTTTACCCGTGGGATATAATCTACTGTACTTGCTGTATATCGTACGCCTCGATTTTGTATCTACATCATATTTCGTTCTGTATTTACATTACATTAGTGATTTTTTCTTGGTCCTCCGAGAACGAACTTAAGTTCGAAGACTCAAGTTCGAGGGCGGTGGCAGTATCTAACATCTATGTTGAGCTTTTGGTAAGTTTTCTCAAGCTCCTGCTCGCTTACCGTGAGGGTTGACGACCTTGACCCGCGGGTGCACCTTGAGGTGCACCTCAGGCTGCACCCTGGGGTTATGCTGAAAGAGGTTCTTTCAGCGGCGCTTTCAGAATTTGATGAAAGTCTTTGTTTCAGTATAGCTGAAAGCGTCGCTGAAAGAGGTTCCTTCAGTGGCGCTTTCAGAGTTAAATGAAAGTCTTTGTTTCAATATAACTGAAAGCGTCGCCGAAAGAATTTCTTTTGACGGCGGTTTCAGCTATATGGAAAAGAATTTCTTTCTTCTTGCTGGAAATGGCTTCTGAAAGATGAACTCTCAGTAGTCCTTTCATGCGTAACTGAATGAAAATAATTCTCTAGTTTTAGAAAGAGCCGCTGATTGCGGCTCTTTCCACTTGACTTTCGGACCAAACGAAAGAATAAATTTCCGTAAGTTCTGATTTGGCTACTGATTTATATACATTCAGCTAATCTTTCGACCTAGGTCGATATTTTTCTTTATTCGGTGTGACTGTTGATGGTGAGTCAATAAGGCCGAGTTACACTGAAAAACACGAGTCCCACCGTCAGATGACCTGTAGTGGGACTGGGCGAGTCCCACTCCCACCCTTCTTGTCATTCCTCGATAGGTAGAATAGGATAATTTTGATAAAGCCGCAAGAATCGGCTTTGGATTTGGTACCTACCCATTTGCCGCGCTGTTTCTGACCTCCAAAACAGTGACCAAGGCCGGCCACTTTCAGCCACTGCCATGGCCCACGGTCAATGCCGCGCGCTTCATTGACGAGAGGAAACTTCTGCAAAACGGCGTCGCCGAGGCTGTCAGCGCCCTTTCAGTGGATTGTTCATTTTTTTTTCTTCTTTCTTTCGTGGTGAAGCATGACGAGGTTCGAAAAGATGTTGCCAATATCGACCACCAGAAGTGCGACTTTCAGGACTCGGATGCGAGATTGCAGGTGCCGACGCACCGAGGAAAGAACATACCCCTGAGCATTCTTCAAAGCCGAATTCCAGCCAAGTTTACCTCAGAGCGTAGACGGCTTGCCTTCGATGATTTTAGTCTCATTGTTGATACCACTCTTTACGTTGTCCCCATTGGTCCTTGGCACTTCAGTTTTGCGCAGGTTAAATCGCAAAGAGATGCAGGGTAAATAGGGGAGGGACCAGCCAAAAATTGTTCCTTCGAGTCCAACATTTTACAGTAACACTTGAATGTGTGTACGAAGAGGGGACTGCAAATGAATCTGCAATGTGAGGCTTTGCACGATCAGGCACAAGTCGAGTCGATACCGTTGGTGGAGTTTTTCAAGATCCGTACGAAAGTCGGGACGGGAGCAACAAAAGCCAACTATTTGTCCTGGAATAGATCGTCGCCTTTGTTTCCTTTTTCTTTTCCTCTCCTGATTTTAGAGCCCGCGAGCTCTCAGTGTCGGCGCACAGGACTTGGTTATGCGATAATTAAAATGGCCCTGATCAGGGAGCCGAGGCCGTTGGGAGAGCGCAAGCGAGAAAATTTTCGGGCGTCAGGATCGGTAGGTAAATCTTTCAGGAGAACTCTGAGTTCAGTATGTGTGTAGGAAGAGAAGTGGAATCGACACGATGCTGGTAAGACACAGAAATCGAATGGTACGAGAGGGCGCACAAGCTGAAAGCCCAGGGAAATAAGATCAAAACGGCATAAACGTATCGCCGCTAGAACTAGCAACAGAATCCGAGTTTGCAAGACGTTCGCTGCAGACTTATCAATACAGGTGCCAGTATTCATCAGCTATGAGGAGACTTGGAAATCTCAGAGAATCGAACGCGAGGACACAAAGCCGGAATTGATAATGGAATATGTTCTGAGTTGCCTCGCGAACCAGACCGGCCGAGAAAGGGGGCGACAGCAAAGCCGAAAGGAGCGGAACGAGCTCGATGCTTGAAGGACCAGATAACGGAATATATTGGGCACCACAAAAAAGAAGGAGGAAGACGCTGCCATGCAGACTGGATGGATGGGATTTGGAGATGATGGTGGAAAGCAAGAGCATGCGGAGCAAGCGGACCGATTGTTCCGAGCATCGCCACCTTCTGTCTTCCGCGCCGATGTCGTTTCCAAGCTTCGGTCCAGTCTCAAGAGTTTCGTTAGCTTCGTCGGTCATGATGCCACTCTGGCCACCCGCTCTTCGACCTGAATACTGCATCGCCACGGCTGGGGCAGGAGCAGAAGCGTCACCCTGGTACGTCGCCCTTCCCCGTCCACCCTCTCTTTCTCTTTCTCGATCGCGGACGGACTGGCTGGCTCATGTGCAGGGGTCTCAGATGCGCCCGCTTACTTCTACCTTTGATGCTGTGCATCGCACCGCAAGAATGACGATGATGTCCGCCCCTCGTCGACTTGGCCCTGGCCCAATGGATCGAAATCGCCTCCACGTCCGCCCTCTCCGTGTTCCCACCACCGGTACGTTTGCCGCCCTCGCCTTGTCTTGCGAATGGCTGGCTTATGCTGTACATATTCTGTTCTAGGTCCAACGCGTGTTTCCGGTGAAACTGGGTCTTTTCCTGACGTCGCCACTTGCACGCGATCAAGCGTTGGTGGACTCAGACGATCAGAAGCTTCTCTTCGAGATCGATCTTCACATCAAGCAGCGCGCGCGAAAATCCTCTCCGGCTCTCTGGCACAGGCTTTCGCTCTCCCCCCTGCGTCTGAAGCCGTGCGAGGCCCTCACCAGTCCTTCGTATGCCTGTGTCGCCCGCCTTGCGGTGAACGTCCAAATGCGAATGAGATCAGACCAGCGAGCCTTCTGCTCGCATGGTATGAAGTACGTCCTCTACCGCTGCTGCGTGGTTTCATACTCAAGAAGGATTCACGCAGCCAAGAATCGTGCATTGCGGATCCTCCCGCACGCACGTCTTCCATTCGGTCCATCCCGGCCCAAACTCATACCCCCCCTCCTCCCTCCCTTCCTCTGTCCACCCACCCTTCTCCGCACTCGGCCTCTCTTGCTCTTCATTGCGGTGAAGCGCTGGACGTCGGAGTTGATTATGTAAGCTTCGTCTTTCCTTTTCCAGTAACTCTTCGTACGGCGATGTAGATGCTCACTGTCGCCCAGATATCAAACCTACGACCATGCACGCATCGGCGGCCGCTCGCTACCATTTCTCGAAACCAGAGCGACATGTGGCGACTTCAAGACAGGCGTTTGGGTCCCAACGTCCTTGGCATATGGACTGGGAACTCGTAGGGACGGGGTACGGCGCGAATACTTCGTCTCCCGGGCTGGCGGTGTCACTGACGGATAGATTCGAGGATGAGACTGGAAGGAGATGGAAATGCCATCATGAGGAGAGGCGGTACGGCTGCGGAGCAGCAGAGATAGATGCTTTCGTTTCACCACGCACCCTCGCCACCCGCATGCCGTTCTACGCCATTCTCGGTAGTACCGCCCTCACAAAGTGAAGCCGATTGCATGGAATTTAACAAGTACCTACGCGATGCTTGTAGTTATTAACAATGCTGCCTTTTGAATCCTCCCTTGTGTCTCAATTGGAGAAAGACATACGACATAATGAATTCCGAGGTATCAAGACATGTCCATAGTCGCAGTAAATCAAAGGTAATAAACGTAGCTACTTGTGTTGGAGTCGAGGCCCACAGCGCACCGTCGTGGTCGGAAACAAGCAGCGAACTTCTGTATCAAACTACAAACACATGTTTAAATACTCGGAACGATCGGCCGGTAACTAGCTCCTTAACAACTTGTATAAGAAAATGTGGGAAATCAAGCAAGATATATAAGTAGTGCGTGTCCGAAATGGGCGTTTCTCAGCATTCACGCGATACCCTGTGCTCGGCGGCGCTCGCCGTGAGTCGAGGGCTCCGAAAAGGGGCGGAAGTGCCGCGCACCTTCCAGTTGTATGGGCTGCGGTACGATCTAAAATCTCGGGGGCAGCGTATAGCGCGGCTTCGCTGGCGGTGCCTCTCTGCATAGGTTCGTCGTCGGGCGGACTCGAATCCCGAGTACGAAAGTCGGGTGCGAGTGGAGGCGAGGGGAGCGCATTGCCTCCGTGTCGTTGGTCCGCTGCTCGCCTGCAGCCGTGTCACCGCGAGAAACGCAGCCAGTGCTGCCGATGGGAAGTGGGAGGCAGTGCGGCGCAGTCGTGAATGAGCGGGGCGGTATAGCGCAGAGGATGGACGTGGGAAACTGGGAGGGTATGGGGCGATTGGGGGACAGCTGTAGCGTGTGCACTGCAGGCCCAGGCTTCGAGCGGTCGCCAGTGTCGGCGCAGAGGATGCGTCTTGCTGCGTACTCGAGTGGTGCTGCGCGTCGCATTCCCCGTGCCAGACAAGAGCTGGCTTCGAGCGGAGCATAGTGAGGCGCTGGACACGGCGGCGGCTGGCGGGGAGGTGACATGTGCGGCGCGGGCGATGGGAGCGGCTGCCACAGGTGCTGCGCCCGCGGGGGGTCGTGCTTGCAATGTTAAGGATGCGTCCGGAATCGGGGAGAGTAGTACTCGCAGAAGAGGCACTTGGCGCGCGAGGCGGCGATAAAAACAGCGCCGGCCAAAAGGAGCGCGCGCACGCAGGGAGGTGGTGAAGCGGTGCAAGGGAGTAAGGCAGGCGAGGCGCAGGCGTCAAGCGGTGACGCTGAGAGACGCGGGGCGCTAGAAGGCGGCGGCTATGGGGGCGGCGTTGCGTGCAGCGGGTGGTGCGGGTCGGGCTTGGGTTCGTGCCGGCGAAGTGTGGAGCGTGTGGGCGTGGCAGGGACATTGAAGCATGGCAGAGGCTTCGAATTCGTTGAGCGGCTCGAGTTAGATGGTCCCACCGGGCAGCGGGCGGCGCTGCTGATCGTATGCTATGCTCCAGCGAGGCGGGGATCGGTAGCGAGGAAAAGGCGTCGCGGGCGCACGACTCTGCCACACGGACGGCAGTGCTGATGAAGATCGTCTCGACTGCGCGCTCACGCCCTTTTGATTCTTGAAATGCGGCCGGGGTACGCGAGCAGGATGGCTGACAAGGAAGTGAGTATGTATATACCTCGAGGACGAAAAAAAAGAGGGGCGAAGGAATAGAAAATAAAGAAGGGGAAAGGGGGAAGGAAGAAAGGGAAGAGAAAGGCACCTGGAAAGGCTCCGAATCGTACTTGGTGGGGCGCAGGTCATTCGAGCGCGGCACCGAGCATCTCGCACATCGCAAGCGATATGGTGCTGCTTCACCCTTCGAGTAGCGGGCGCCCGGGCGCACAGAAGGGATACTGGACGTACTTGCTTGAATTGCGATCGAGGAGCGGTCGAGCAGGGCCTGTTATGCACAATCAACGAATGAAGGAGAAATGAAAGAGGATGGGATACACACTTGTTTCGCGAGCGAGAGTCTGTCGAGACTGGAACGTGTCGTATGTAGGGCACCGTGCACGAAAGAAAGCGGTTGTGCATTCGACTCTGGAAGGTGCCGAAGGACACAATGTAATACATAGAATGCAATTAGAACAGATCAATAGGACTAGAAGGGCACGTATGGTGCTCGTGATGCGGGATCGCGACGCAGGTAGGCAGTCCCAAGCCGCACAAGAAATAAGACGAGGATTATCGGCTACGCAGAACGGGTGCGGCGCCGATATGCAAACGTAGCGGAGCGTGAGAAGAAGCGCAGCGGCACCTCAGAGCGACGCTGCGGGAGGGACACGCGCGACGAGCGCGTGGGGGACTGGAGTGGGGAGAAGAACACGAAATTAGCGCAAAAAGATTATATGCGCGAAGGTTTGACGTACCTCAAATACACCCACTTCGCTCCTCCACCCGCCTTCTCAGCGGTGCATGATGAGGGCCTGCTTCCAGGCAAGTTTCACTCCAAGTTCGCGGCCTTTGGATTCACAAAAAGAAAGAGGATCTACTAGTGAGTAACACAAAAAATATAAGGAGAAATACGCGCACCTCGAATCATGAAGATCTTGCAATACTTAACAAACGAGGCCGGGCTCGATGGGCTTGAGCTGTGGCCTTGGCGAGGGTGCTGCGCAGGACGGAGGCGTCGACGAATGAAGAGGAAGAACAGTGCGACTCTGCGTCAAGAGCGCGAGTCGTCTTCAGCATGGCGGCAAGGGGATCGTAAGGGCGACCGGGAGAAAGAAAGCGAAACAAAGGGAACGGGCGAACGGGTGCGTAGCACAGGGGAAAGAGACGCGCGCGCTGGGTGAGGTGGTGGTGAAGGACGCGAGGGGATCGGCAAAAAGGCGTGGATTACACTTAAGCACCCGAAAAGTAGACGGTGGAAAGGGAGACCAGAGGACTGGAGTGGGACTGCAAAGCCGTTATCGAGCCACAACGGGGCGGGCATCCAGGCGGGGCCGAGCGTCTAGGATGTGGGTCGGAGAGCGGCGACGTGGCAGCCCTGATCCGCGGCAGCGACGGATGATGGCACCACGCAGTGCCAAATCACGCGTCGGGCCGAAGGCACGGTGAGGCGGGAAGACAGGCGCATAGACTGAGAAGGCGGCAGCGTCAGGGAGACTGAGGGAGTCGGAATTATTGGGCGGACTCCGTGGGAGCGGTGGGGCACGCGATCGAGGAGACCTGAGCCATCGGGAATATCGGATTCGCCAAGGATTCGCTCCGCAGGGATCATGCATGGCGTGCGGGACGAGAGCTTTCTGGCTGTTAATATTCGCAAATGAAAAATCGAGCCATTTTCCCGAAATTTGGCGCCCTATAATTAGGAAAGGATGACTGCAGCCGCATGCTGGCTGTGTCTGTCAGCGAGCTGTCAGTGAGCTGTCCGTCAGCCCTTGTTCTTTGACCTTGACGTCTACTGCACTCGCAAAATCCAGTTTACTCGGACTCTCTACCAATTGGCGCTGGCCCTATGATGTCTCACAAGGCTAGTGAATTCCACACAGTTAATCAGCACATCTCCGGTGTGTAGTTAAATTAGTATGAATACCGACCTTATTACTTATGTTCCTCAGGCGGCATGGGGGGCAGTGGTGGAGTAGGTGGCAAACAGGGTGGCAGCGGGGGCACTGGGGAGGGTCCCAGAATAACCTATGGTAGTATCCAAACTCAAAACTTCACTATGAATTTGTATGTTGATTCATCCTCTCCCAAATACGGATTTTGAATAACCCAAAATTTGACAGAGGCAACACCAGAGAAATTCTCACAAGTCTCAAATGCGTGGCAGCACATTATAATGCTGCCAACACACCCGAGAAATGCATGAAAGGCACACGAGTTGACACAATCAGGGACCTTGTTGCATGCTTGACAAGCACTCCTGATTCAATCCGCCTGGTCATGCTCAGTGGGGTTGCAGGATCAGGCAAATCCACAATTACAAAGACAGTTGCAACTATCTTGGCTGAGGAGAAAAAGACTCTTGCAGCATCTTTTTTCTTCTCCCGTGACCACACAGACCGCCAGGAGATCAATCACCTTGCTACAACACTTGCCATGCAGCTTGCAGATTATAGCCCTGACTTTCGTGCTCATCTCATCCAGTTAATGGAGAAAGATGGTACTGTCATTTGCCAGGCAGAACCACACTTTCAGTTCCAGAAACTGGTTGTAGAGATTCTTGGGAAGCTACCTCCCTGTTTAACACCATGGGTGATCTGCCTTGATGCTCTGGATGAATGTGGAAAAGACCGTGGCCAAATTTTCTTGCGGTGGCTATCAGACAGCATTGCTCAAATCCCAGGCCATATCCGATTCTTTCTGACAGGACGTCCTGATGTTCCTTCATATCTGAAATTCAATAAATTTCACTCTCTAATGCATAGGGTTATCCTTGATGAAATTGAAGCCAGTATAGTTCAATGTGACATCCACCTCTATATTGAGCAATCACTTGATGGAGCCAACTGGATTACACCTCATCCCTGGAAAATTCAGAAAGAGCAGGCAGAGGAAATAACAACCCGTGCAAATGGACTCTTTGTTTTTGCAGCAACAGCTGTTCGTTATGTTCTTGCAGGACTGCCACAGACACCCCCACAAGAATCTGTTGATGACCTTCTGGATGGTGAGACTCTCATTGACCTGCATGATCTATACCTCCGGATTGTGAATTATGCCATCCCATTTGCTGCCTGCAGAGACCGGCGTGCTCAACGCTCACATAATCGAACCATGAAGATTCTCAGTACAATTTTGCACCTCTTGGAACCTTTGGATTGCCAGAGTCTAGCAGACTTGCTTGAAATGGATAGAACAGTCCTTCTGGGGATACTGCTCCCTTTGAGTGCTGTAATCCATGTTTCTGATACTCCAGGGGCAGCAATCAGAATAATACATCTCTCATTCAGAGAGTTTATGACATCTTATGTTCAAGAAAAGCGGCCTGAAATCCTCTGTGGCACAGATGATCAGCAGCAGGCCCTGGTGTCTGCTCTTATGAAAGTGTTGAACAAGCAATTGAAATTCAATATCTGTGATCTACCAACATCATACTTGCGAAACATTGACATGCCAGATTTCCAGCAACGACTTGAAAAATACATCCCAATGCATCTCCGATATGCTGCTCAATTTTGGATGGATCATCTAGTGGAGACAGTGTATAATTCATGCAGTGGCCAAGAGGTGCAGAACCTGCTGTTCAAAAAGTTCTTGTTTTGGCTGGAGGTGTTGAGTTTACTTGGGATTGTGAGCTATGGCCAGGAGGCTCTGTCTAAATTGTTAGATTGGGCAAATGAGGTATGTTTAGGAATGATCTTTTAAGATGTCATAAGGACTGAAGATCATCAGAGCACATCCCTTCTCCTTCTCCAATTTGTGGCTGATGCCAACAGATTCATTTCCTTCTTTCGGGAAGCAATTGTTCAAAGTGCTCCCCACATTTATCTATCAGCACTGGCCTTGGCACCGGAGAAGTCTAACATCCATGAAAGATTCTTGGATGATTTCCCACGATTAGTATCAATTACAAGAGGGAGGATGAAACAATGGCCAAATACAATTGCTGTACTAGAGGGACACACTGATTTGGTCACCTCAGTTGCAATCTCACTTGATGGCAGGAGAATTGTGTCTGGCTCTGATGACAGGACTGTGCGCATTTGGGATGCAGAGACTGGAGCTGCACTCAGGGAGCCACTAGAGGGGCACATCCATTCGGTCACCTCAGTTGCCTTCTCACCTGATGGCAAGAGAATTGTGTCTGGCTCTCATGACAGCACTGTGTGCATTTGGGATGCAGAGACTGGAGCTGCACTCAGGGAGCGGCTGGAGGGGCACACCCATTTGGTCAGCTCAGTTGCCTTCTCACCTGATGGCAAGAGAATTGTGTCTGGCTCTTCAGACAGGACTATGCGCATTTGGGATGCAGAGACTGGAGCTGCACTCAGGGGAGCCACTGGAGGGGCACACTGATTGGGTCAACTCAGTTGCCTTCTCACCTGATGGCAAGAGAATTGTGTCTGGCTCTTCAGACAGGACTGTGCGCATTTGGGATGCAGAGACTGGAGCTGCACTCAGGGAGCCACGGAAGGGGCACACTGATTGGGTCACCTCAGTTGCCTTCTCACCTGATGGCAAGAGAATTGTGTTGGGCTCTCGTGACAGGACTGTGCGCATTTGGGATACAGAGACTGGAGCTGCACTCAGGGAGCCACTGGAGGGGCATACCAATTTGGTCACCTCAGTTGCCTTCTCACCTGATGGAAAAAGAATTGTTTCTGGCTCTTATGACAACACTGTGTGCATTTGGGATGCAGAGACTGGAGCTGCACTCAGGGAGTCACTGGAGGGGCACAACAATTCAGTCACCTCAGTTGCCTTTTCACCTGATGGTAAGAGAATTGTGTCTGGCTCTCATGACAGCACTGTGTGCATTTGGGATGCAGAGACTAGAGCTGCACTCAGGGAGCCACTGGAGGGGCACGCCAATTCGGTCACCTCAGTTACCTTCTCACCTGATGGCAAGAGAATTGTGTCTGGCTCTTATGACAGGACTGTGTGCATTTGGGATGCAGAGACTGGAGCTGCACTCAGGGAGCCACTGGAGGGGCACACCTATTCGGTCACCTCAGTTGCCTTCTCACCTGATGGCAAGAGAATTGTGTCTGGCTCTGATGATAGGACTGTGCGCATTTGGGATGCAGAGACTGGAGCTGCACTCAGGGAGCCACTGGAGGGACACACCAATTCAGTCACCTCAGTTGCCTTCTCACCTGATGGCAAGAGAATTGTGTCTGGCTCTCATGACAGGACTGTGCGCATTTGGGATGCAGAGACTGGAGCTGCACTCAGGGAGCCACTAGAGGGGCACACCTATTTGGTCACCTCAGTTGCCTTCTCACCTGATGGTAAGAGAATTGTATCTGGCTCTGATGACAGCACTGTGCGCATTTGGGATGCAGAGACTGGAGCTGCACTTAGAGAGCCACTGGAGGGGCACACCAATGGGGTCACCTCAGTTGCCTTCTCACCTGATGGCAAGAGAATTGTGTCTGGCTCTTATGACAGGACTGTGCGCATTTGGGATGCAGAGACTGGAGCTGCACTCACGAAGCCACGGAAGGGGCACACCAATGGGGTCACCTCAGTTGCCTTCTCACCTAATGGCAAGAGAATTGTGTCTGGCTCTCATGATAGCACTGTGCGCATTTGGGAGGCAAAGACTGGAGCTGCACTCAGGGAGCCACTGGAGGGACACACCAATTGGGTCAACTCAGTTGGCTTCTCACCTGATGGCAAGAGAGTTGTGTCTGGCTCTTATGACAGCACTGTGCGCATTTGGGATGCAGAGACTGGAGCTCCACTCAGGGAGCCACTGGAGGGGCATACCAATCTGGTCACTTCAGCTACCCTCTCACCTGCTGGCAAGTCATTTCTCTTCAATGGCCCACTTTCACAATGTTCCAGTTCTGCAAGTGGATGGAGCTTACTCAATGTAGGTTCTTTTTCTATTCCCATCTTCAGTATCAACTCATTCTCTGTTTCAGTATCTTCATTTGAAGTGCCCCTCCACATCTTTGCATTGGCAAATCCACAATGGTTGGGTCTCTTGTCTGCCCTTGGAGCTCCTTTTTTGGCTTCCTATTCCTTTCAGGGTTGGTCTGTGGTCTCCACACAACACACTTGTCATAGGTCGAGAACAGACCTCACTCTCATATGACAAGTATGTATGTGGCACGGACTGGACAAAGTGTTATGCCCCTGAAAGCCCTTAATTGATAATAAAACATTTTCCACAATATATCTGTTGATCCTCTTCCTCTCATCCTCATGCCATGGAACTAGATTGTTCATGATAAGGTAGTTTTTGGTTTGCATTTTAACTCATCTGATTCCAGAACTAATACCTAGTACTGTACCATTTCATTCAATTCATATGTCATGCATCATGGTGGCCAGAATATAAGAAAAAAAATCGTACCTGTCACAGGTCATCGAGCGCATGTACGAATATCCAAAACCAAGTCACAAAATGGGCCAGAAAGGGCGTAAAAATTCAAAATTTTGCACGTGCGCGGCAAGTTCTGTTCAAAACGCCGCGGCACTCTCACAATAGGTTGTTGGGCGGTAGCATTAGCTTCTCCTGCCCATCTGGGATCTTCAGGACATCAGGAGGCCACTCATTGCGGTGGGGGTGGCGGATTGGGGCGCAAAAACGACCGATGTAATTACTGCTTTCAGTCTTATCTTGGCATATTTAATCTATGGTGTTGTAGGTTTATTCTACACTCAAAGTAGGTGGTTTCAAGACTTTTTGAGAGGTTCCTGTGCATTTTTGGCCAATATACAAACTTTTTTTTGTGTCACAGTCCGCTTGGCCAAAATACGAAAACTCAGGTTCAAATTTTCGGGTCACGGGTCACGGGTCACAGCCCGTTCAAATTGAATGAAATGCTACAGTAGTTTACATTGCCTTCATTATAGGTGAATGAAAATTTTTTTCAACTCATTTCAGCTTCAACATCAGATGGATGAAGTACAAGAATCAGTCTTGATTTAGGCCCAATTGATGTGCAATTCAAAAGTTGGCATTTAAAATAACATGTCCAGAGGCTATAAACTTAGCAATCTCCTGTGGGATTGGGTTTCACCAGTCTTCTTCATACATGTCCATTGTAATACTTTATATTCCAGTGGAAGTCAATGTACTGTAAGACATTTCATTCATTCCCTTTGCTCTCAGCCCAGCAGGTGCTTATGAAGACTGACATTGGACAAAAACAAATGGCTTTTACTGTTACTGCTGGTCACAACCAATCATTAACCATCCTTATTAGTCATCACAAAGCACTGCCATTCCTCAACAATCCTGATTTATCATAACAAAGTCCTAGCATGATCCTAATGATTAACAGTGGCAATGTTATGACTATCCACAGAGATCTTGTAATAACAATTCAAAGCAAAGAGATTTTCACGTCTATTATGACTGCGTGGTCACTATAGTTATTGATGATCATTGATGATTATTGCTGGTCATTAGCATTACTATAGCTGATCAGTGATACCCCAATCTAGAACTGGTCTTGGCTTGGTCCTGGCAACAACTTGTGACACCCTTAAGTACAGCATTGTCGAATGATACAAAAGATAAGATGGCATAAAAAGACAACTGCACTTGATCTCAGATTGTCCTTGGGAATTGAGCAGAAAGGGGTGATACTTCACATTTGCTTGTCCCATCTGCAGGTGTGGATATACCAACATAGAAGGGAGAGGGAACTTGCATCATTGTTGGACTTTTACCCTGGCATGGGGATACCGGGTAGCAACAACCAGAAAGAATGTTTGGCCTAGTAGGTACGGACAGTAGGGGTATGTAGGCAAATGGATAAAAGAGTGTGCTACGGTGATGCATAAGCTATATGTAGGGGACCCACATTGATCTCTGTGAGTCGGACCGTGATGTCTGTGAGTGTGTAAGCTTGTAGATAACTCCGGATTTCTACACTCTCCCTCAAGCTGAAGCAGCTCACCAATAAATAAAACAACTCTCCCTGAAACCAAAAATCCCACCACAAAGACCCAGCATAACAACTCCACACCAAAATCCAACAGGGGCGTAAATATATGCAGCAATGCTTGAGATGTCTTCTTGAGATTATGAGTCCAGTCAGGAGCTCATGATGATGTTGAAGATTCCAGCCAAATGGAAGTGTGGGGAGCAGACAGATGCAGAAGGTGAGGTTGTTGTATCATCCCATGTAATTTCCCTGCAACATGACCAGTGGAACAAGACAGCTTCTAGTTTGACAACATCAAATTTATAAACACGTTGACTGTGAAATCCCTCATTGACTATCAGCAACTTCGCTCTTGTGCACACGATAGCCTTGTCTGGAATGACCCAGTGTACAGGGGCGTTGATAATGAATCTGCTTGCACATCCTTGTACCTTGAGCACAGAATGGGCATGGATGGCAATTACTCACTACTCAAGCCAATGGTGTGTCATGCATCCACACTATATAGCGCTTCAGCGAGGGACATTACTTGCTGTTTGAAGAGCAATCTGATTCTCCTGCCAGGTTACCAGTATAGCAGTTGGCTGTCCAGGGACTATGCATGGTCCTTTCTGTTTGCGGACATCAGTGCGAGGGGAATGAATATGTTAGATACTCACGTGTCGATGGATTTCTCTCAAGATAAGGAGCTCAACAGGTGAACTGGATGGTCTGTGACCAGGAACCAATTCTTTTTTTTCTTCTTTTTCTTTTGGAGCATTGAGTCTGACCTAACAATACAACAATACTCAGGCAGCAGAAGCATTCCAAGTCATCTGCTTTGTTTTCTAGCCATAGACCAGATGTTGCTGGGGAGGGTGTCCAGGAGGAAATGCCTTTATGCACAGTAAATACTCCAGCCTAAAGGTTAACCAATTCCAATTCTTGTAGACACTGGCTGCATACCCACTAAAACCCCCTTTGTGTAAGTACAATCATCTGGCAGAGAATCTTCATCCATTAGCAGACCACTCCATATGTTTAGTACCAGCTGTTTATTCAACACAAGGGAACCAAACCGGAACTTATCAGTCAAGATATGATCCCAAGTGAGCGTGGTATTAATCATTGTCAACCACAGGTTATAAATTTCAGGTGCCATACCACGTCTTCCAGGGTCCTTGATTACATGATCTACACAGAGTGTAGGGACTCAGGTATACACGTATTTTCCTTGCCTCAGGTACTCTTCACCTAACTGCTATTTACCTCTATTTTTCTCTTATTCTCATATGTGTTTCATCACATGATTGATACATCACTATGTAGCCACATATTCTGATCAATATCACTACCTTTCATACCTTAACCACCTAACCACCTATAGTCACATTGTCCTGCTCTCTTAACAGCAGACAAATGCACTGGGCCTGCAGGTGTTCTTTAAGTGTATTGGTATCGCTATCCAAATCTTCTTCGGAGGTTAGCTTTGGTCTGGGTCTCTGAGTGGTAATTGTATTATCTACTGCCATCTGTGAATACTCTTGCATTTGATCGCCTTTTGGGACTTCCAAGTCCCTCCCAGCATCATCCTGAGCCAGCCTTAGATCAACAACCAAAGCGTTGAAGGATATCCATCTTTGTTTTGTGTAGAGACACATCGGCACTTGCTGGAGGATATCCACCTTCGAGGGTCTCTCACTTAATTGTTAAGGCTTCCTCAGGGACTTGGAGCTATTCCCCAAGTCCTCACACCATAGTAAAGCTCTCGGTACTCGCCAGGATTGTACAGTGTGGTCCCCAACTATAAATATTTGTGATACTCTCTTGAGAGCCATTACAAAGGTGGACACATTGGGAAACATCGTTCACTCCTGGCCGGTCACTCCTTATTTTGTTTTCACCATGTTGAGCTCATTTTTACATTCAATCTCGACTATGAACACATTGTATTCACCCAATTCTGCATCAGGCACACCCACACTACACGATACATATGCAGCGCTACTATCATATAAAACCCTCTTCTCCTCTGACATTATGCCTAGCCCCCTGGGCTTCACCCTTCATCTGCGTCTTGCCAATCCCTTGTGTCAAGCAGTCTTTGCTCTCCAGCTTGCTCAGCTGCATGTCGTCAATTCTGTTGACTTATGCCTTGCGCTTGGTCCCGCTACCCCAGACTGGAAGATAGTGTTGGCGTGGGGCCGTGTTATCAAGCAGTTGGGAGCAGCTCTACAGCACATGGAGGCACTGATGGAGCCCTCTGTCATGGAGAGCATTGACACCTTCAGCCTGCTTTCATCCCCTTCATTGGCGCCGAGAGCCATAGAGGAGGTATTGTGGTGGACGACGATGACACCACTGAGGACACATTACAAGTCTTCAAAAGGGTTCATGAGGGACTTGGCGAAAGGAAGTGGAGGCGCACCATTGAAGGAGCAAATTGGTATGCCTGGGCCGAATATTCTATTCAGACTTGCGGTGGTGGGCCCTCCAGGTCATGTCAGTGATGCTTTTGTACAGAAATTTGATAGCGCACCTTTTCCCACATCTACACCATCTCCGACAACCACCTCTCATTGTTCCACCCCATGTGCACAACCGCAGGCTTCAACTTCTCCAACTTGCTTCTTGTCCGTTGAGTTGGATTCTCGGCTGGGAGGACACACACTTCAAGCAGAAGTCCACTCGAAGCAACCAAGTCACGCAGTCGAGGAAGTCCTCAATGCACATGGGACAAGTCACACAGAGATTGCTTCCTCCAATAGGAGCATCATATTTGCAAAGAGATTAGCACGAGAATGAGCGGAGTTGACAAGCACGCACTGAGCTACGGCTCCTTTGTCATTCTTGGAACCGCGTGCATCTGCTCATCTCTCCTCAAAAACTCCACCTTTGCACCTCTGTGTTCTGTCCACATCACCACCTGGAGTTCGAGTCGTAGAGCCTGTAGCTCAAATGGAAGTCTGCTCAAGCCAGGTGGGCTGCACCATCGAGGAAGTCCACGATGCATGCGTGACCCACTGCACAGCTGACTCCCCGATAAACAATGGCACCATGGACCCTGCAGAACTATCAGTTGCAGACAGAATGGAATTGTTGCCAAAGATGCACAGGTCAATGTTTGCGGTACACATCTCCTACACCTTGAGCGAGCAAACTTCCCCTTCTCCATCCTCATCATTGAATACCACCACATCCTGGTGTTCCACCCACACTCAACCTCCTGCATCCACATCTTGGCGCTCAAAGGTTGCCATGGCAACAGGTGAAGGCAGTGTAGAATCGCGAGTGAGATGTGGAGAGAAATCACTAAATGAGACGTTGGAACAGGCAGCTGTGGATGGTGAGTGCATTGCGGAGAAAATGGAAAAGAACAAGGAAAGTACTTCACCTGTAGAGTTGCAAAGTCACACACCACTATGGAGAACATGCAAGGACTCGCATGCCATGGCAAGGCAGTACCACCCGCTAGTGGACGTCTGCGTAGCTTGCACACCACCTGAGATGGATCTCGCAGCTATCACTCAGCCTTCTGTGGATGCAGAAGAGAATGTGAGACGAGAAGAGAGGCTGGCCACGGCTGGCAGTCATGGGGTGGGTCCTACAATCATGGACGCGGTGACATTGAGCAAAGTTCAAGGAGATGGATTGCTACACACACCTAACATCTCATCCTCACAAGTTCATTCTCATCTTGCGATACAAGGGTTGCTGGGCACGGGTCCGTCCAACTTGATCAGCGCAGCTCAGGTTGATAGCGTCACAGCTTCTTCTGCAAGCACGCCAGTGGCAGCATGTGGAAGGGCAAGCACCTCAGCTGCATCGGCTTCTGTTGGCAAGAAGAGTTTTTTCAGTATTTCAAGATCCCTCAAACGAGATCATTGTACCCCCAGTACTTCACGTGCTGAATATCTCGCAGCCTGAAAGCAAGGCGCATGCTGTGATGATGACTACAGTGTCGCTATTGGACAATATGTGGTCCAAAGAGCAACAATGTTTGGCCTCTAGGGGGTAGTAGAGCTGGAAGGTAATGAGGATATGCAGGGGATAGATGTGCGCCATAGAGTGCGATGTGGAGAGCAGGTAGAGTGAGGCAACAATGATCTCTGCCCAGTGGGTGTACCTGTACCTTGTGGATGCTTTGCTCTATTTGTGAGGGTGCTTCCTCAGACGTCGATTACGATAGGTTGTGCACGGCAAAGGAAATTCTTGACACTCCTGAGAGCATGATAAAGACAGTTTAGACTGTGCCTGCCCCAACTCTTGACAAGAGAGAGAGAGAGAGGAAGAGAGAATGAGAGAGAGTGTGTGTGTGTCCCGAGTTTATACGAGTAAACAACAACAGAGGTGGTAAGGCTGTGAGAACCGCTCTTTCTGAGAGCTGAACCCTGAGAGATGTCTGTCTACTTCCTTCAACTCCTTCTCCCTTTTATACCCTTTCCAGACCTGTCACAAGTCGTTTCCCTCCTCCTTAAAACTGCCAACCATTGTGGGTGTCGTTTCGAGGGAACCACGTGGTGCGAAACCCAGGAAGCTATTTCGGGATGGCGAAGTTGTTCTTTGTTTGCAAGAGAACACGTTGAAGAGGTGCGGAACGGACCCCGCAGGCAGGAGAGGAGGTCCAGCAAGCGTTTCCAGGTGCGTCAAGGGCCACCAGTTCACCAGAGGTCGCTCCTTCGTCACGAGCATCAACTCAATGGTCCTCTTCATCGCATATGTAGTGACCAATTTGGGGTGCGCCCAGAGTCCTGTCCACGATACTGTCCCTATGGTCCTAGGAATCGGTCCTCATAGGCTGCTAGGTGTCCAAGGGTTGTCACTACGTGTGCAGGAAATGCCCAAAACGTTCATGGTGACTGCGAATGAGCAGATTCTGGATTCAGTAAGTTCATTTCCTAATTGGGAAGATGTCGATGAGGATCGTCGAGAGCCCTCTTGGGAATGTTCTAGGGCATAGGGGGCTTGGAGGCGACGTCGAGAAGATCCTACAGGGTCACAGTGGCAGTGGAGATTGTTTGTGCAATGCTGGTTGAAGGTGCAATGCAGGCGAGGATGGTCGTCGTCTGTGATCAGGCAATGGGAAGTGTATTGTCAGTGGTTGTCCTCAGGCGAAGATGAGCATCGTTGATTCCCGGCCTTTGTTTGGAGGGGTCATGTGGCGGTGTGGAGTGCGTAGCACAAACACCAGCCTCACAACACGTGTCGTGGTGCAAGTGGGGCAGACAGACAACATGGACCGTCAGATTAGTCAGTACACGAAATGTGGGTCAGGGCAGATCTGGTGGGTTTCCTGCTATGCGATTGATTATCCAAAGGTGACAGGTAAGTCGGCCGAGAATTCAATAACAAGGCTGATAGATTGACAGAGCAAATCATCCACCTACTCCTGTCAGAGACAGGGGTGAAGATCAAGCCATTTCTTTGTGCATGCAAAACAAGGCACCACGAGTATTTTTGCTACGAGGGAGTGGGAGAAATCAAAGGAGTGGAGCAGGTGATCAAAGCGGTGTTGCACTCTCTGGGGCAAAACATATTTAGGTGAGCTTGGGAATTTCTACTTGGTTTTTGAGTCTAACGAGCGTTCCAGATATTTGATTGAGTAAACAATTGCACATTGGAAGTAACTGTACTATTCCTTCTAAATATGGGTATGTGCTCTTTGTTGTCATTGTTTCTCTCTGGGTTGGCATAGGCACCTGGCGGTCGGTCAGTTGGCCAATTACCCCCACTGACGTTGTTGTTACGATGCAGGTGAGTTTGCAATCTTGGTGCTTGGTTTCAATTGACATGTTCTCCTTGCAGAGTTACAAGTCTCGATGGTTCGTGGAGGTGAGATCGCCGCTAATTAGCCACAGTGTGTGTCAATACCAGATGGTTTCATGTTACTTACTGACTACATTTAGTTTGGGTTCAATTAGGCAGGGGGGCTCAAGCTCGAGGTTGTTGAGGTTGACTATGATACATGGTGAGCCTCTAATTGATACTGGTAACTTCTTAGCCCTGTGACAGAGATGCTTCACTGGACGATTTGAATCTGTCGTTGTCGTTTGCCAGCTCGATCTCGACCACCATGGGTGGAACACGCAAGTCACACTGATTTGAGAACCAGATCGCGGAGCACCTCCTCAGTGCTATCTGGAAGAACGAAGCAGTGTGCTGAGGAAGCCAAGGTTTGTCCATCAAACGAAATCCCTGGCTGCGTGGTGCTGGACCAAGCTGCAGTCCTCAGTAAAATTCCCAAGGAAAAGTATGTGAATGAATAAATATTGTTTGAGCTGGTGCGTGTGCAGGCCAGAAGCCCCCTATCATCAACAAGATCAACTCAGCGCAGTTCAAGGCTGACCAGAAAGTCAAGAAAACTGATGGCACCAAGTGCAGTGGTAAGACACTTCAACCAACGCTTCCTTGCTTGCATAGACTTACTTCAATGTTTGTGGTGAGTGCATCCATCACTATTCATTGAATGGCTTGAATTTGCTCCATAGTATCAAGACTAGAACAAATCAGCTATGTCATGTTTAACTCAGATTGGTCTGCGGTTCAGTTGAGTTGTTTGTAATAGGGCCTCTTTGAAACGTTCACTTAAATATATCACAGCAGCAAGTGGTTCTTCTATTCTCATGTGAATGCACCCTTGTCTTGTCTTGTAGAAAAGGGTGCATCGGCACTTTCAATATTGTAGTTTATATGTGGTAGGTAGAAATGAAATCAATTGACAAAGTGTTGCAGTCAAAATATAAAAAATTATGAATTGATTACAGTCCAGGCGTTGTTGGAGAAAAAAGGCCTATGCATCATTTTGCAAAACGATGTATAGACTGTAAAGTCATACCGGGAATCAAACCCGAGTCACTTGCTGCCAGCGAATTGACGGATCCAAAGCAGTGAGTGTGCTACCATTGCACCATACAACTGTTGATGTATGGAGATTAAATGTTGAAAGAATTGCTGAGGCAAGCTGTATGGGACTCAGACTGGAAAGAAATAGTTATATTTTAACTCATTCCAAAATTGCGATTTAATGACTGATAGTGTCAACCTGTGTAGAAAATAATATACAAGGAACAGGTGAGGGAAAGGTATGAAATGTTTCCATTTTGGCAACAAACACAAGCAGTGGCAGACAAGTAGTCCATATGCAGTCAGTTGATCTGACTCAAAGCTAGCATAAGTAATTGTACAGACACGAGAGTATTATTATTTTAGATGTATCTGATAATCTGATAAATAGTTCTGGCATTTGATGAGATCCAGTGTGAGCAAAATCAGAAAAGAGAATCAATGTGCACTCAATAGATGAGGCCAGAACCTATCCTCCATTGTTGTGCAGACACATAAGCTATCATGAGTAATTGTACAGACACATTAGGGGAATTCACCCTAGGGAATTAATTTCCCGTTGGAGACGAAAACACTCAAGTGATGGGATGAGTATTTCTGCAACAAAAGAAATTCCACCAACAAGATTAAATCTCGTTGGTGGAATAAACACTTTGTTGGAGAAAAATATTTATTGCTTTGGTAAGGTGGAAAAAATATATTCAGCAGATGAAATATGGGGTGATCACGGATATATTCCAATGAAGGTTTTACTCATCCCATCAGTCGAGTATTTCTTGTCTCCAACGAGAAATTAATTCCCTAGTGTGAATTCCCCTATTGCAAGAGTGTTATTATTTTTGATGTATCTGATAATCTGATATGTTCTGGCATTTGATGAAATCCAGTGTGAGCAACATCAAAAAAGAGAGTCGATGTGCACTCAATAGGGGGGGAGGGGGGGCAGAACCTATCATCCATGGTTGTGCAGACACATAGCAAGTGTATAACCTTGTCTAAAGGTCTGTGCATTGGGCAGGCAGAAGTACATCATGATTTCAAGCAAGGCTGATTTGGTGGGTGATTTTATGGTCTTCCACACTCATACTTTCATTCAATGAGTAGACAGGAGACACTGCAGTATAGGCCAGCAAATGTGAACAGACATAGAGGGTACATGAAATATTAGAAACATACATAGAAAACAAGAGAACAAATCCAACAGAAAGGTGGGCAAGCCCAAAAATGAGGGTAGGACCCCAGACACCAAGGGTGGTCGGGCAAGCCCATGAACAAATGCACAGTGATTGGGGAGTGCCCAAGGCAATACAGTGGAGATGCCCACATATCAATAGGCTTGGGCTTGTCCCATGAAAATGGCCCACCTTAGGGCATTCTATGACCATGATCTAAATACCCCAACATGGGCTTGTTTGGGGGTGACTGGGGTGGTTGCCTTCAAAACACATTACCTTTTGATACCAACACTGCAGTCCTTATCACAACTGGAGCCCACCGCAAGGGGGTTTTATAGTGGATTTTAGAAGGAAACAAAGCCTTGGTTCTGCCAGACAGTGCAGTCGTGCCAAAACCACTACGAACACCGGTCAGAGTAACGCGAGTTTTGAGGAACTTACTCCAAGAAGTTCAACTCACTGAAACCAATCTGGAAGCATCAGCCTCTACCGCAGCGCACACTACATCACCCTTCATCGAGCAGCCGCTCATAGAGGAATCACTCTCGCCAGAATCATCCCTTGGCTCACAGACCAGTCCAACACATTATCCACCGAGTTGACCTTATCAGACTCAACAGAAGAACCAGTACCCAATCCCCAACCCCTCTCCTGAAAAAGAATGTCGAGATCACTTCCAGCAAGAACGGCCCGCAGGGCACCAGATTTTGATGGAAAGGCCCTCAGCCTGAAACAATATTGGGAGGATATCGAGGAGGTCACAGAGACGTGGGCGCCATTTCTTATCCCCATACTGCCTTCCAGCTTGTCTTTTTCTTATTTCTCCTCCAATTCTTTGCTGATTCCCAGGACTGGGGGCTCATTTTCATCACCTGGTTCGAGTGAATCACTTGAACTTATACAACATACCAAATTGTCCTTCCTTCATATCTTGGAATCATCAAGAACATCTTGACCTGATCTCAAGCCGCACAATAGGGCCACCTCTATAGCAATCCACTGGCCTTCGCTATAGACCTGGAACTTAGTAGTTGCATTTGAAATAGATTCCTGAATATCCTCCTGCATTGGTTTGACTTTTTATTCTGTGACTTGACATTCACAGGTGGTCATTACCCCAAACCACCCAAATTCCTTGGCACATATAGATGGATTTTTCCAAGGGATTATAGGTATGTTGGGGGCCTCCTTCGTGATTAGGTGTGTTCTAACACTTCCTATTGAGCCATTTGGACTTTAATTTGGGGCATTGTTGTGCTCTGTACTTTATAACATCAGTTATTCAGTCCAGACTGCAATCTCACCTGTTCTATATGTCATGAAAGGCAGATTGTTAAGGTCCCCATACACTGGTTTGAGTCTACAGGATGATGTAGGTTAATCTATTGAATAATTTGGGGTGCACTGGGTGGACAGTATGGATGCAAACAATCAATTGGGCTGGGTGGCCCACTAGGCTGTTTTTTTTTGCCATTTTTAGGTTAGCACAAAAAAAACTCGGCAGGTCACGAAACCGCCACGTAAATTCATGTGAAATATCTCGGCTCACTCATAAGATGCATGACCTGGATTGAAAGCCCATAAACAAGTATCCCCCTCACTTTATGTGTAGAATCACGGTCGAACAATGCTAAGGTGGCTTAATACCTAGTCTCATATAATATAACTTAAACTGTGGACTGCTGAAATGCATACTCTCATTGAGGACAAAGAATTATCTAATTTTGCAAATCTATCAGAGTTTGGGGACAAGGGGCTGGTGGAGGGAAAGAGAAGATTGTTGTTGAGCTTTAACTCAATGTAGCGGTGTTTCACAGTGGTACTAGTACCTGATTCTGGTCTGCTCATTGAATAGAATGTGTTATATCACTGTGCAGGTTTGGCAGGTTGTGGGTAGCTGTAAGCCTGCAGACCAATCGACAGGTACCCATACCCAAGGCCTGAGCTACCAAATAAATGAGCGCTGTAAAGCGAGGCCATGGGGTGAAGGAGTGCACATGAGAGCACATAGAATCTAAGCAACCACATAAGCGTGAGTTTCTGCCAGGCAACGTCATGGCCCTCTACCCCAAGTTAAAACATTGTCAATAAACTGGACTAATAAACAGAACCCTACACTTGCATGATTTCCCAAATTCATTAGCCAAGACTCGGGCCCTCATCCAAGTGTACGAGATTCTCCTCCCTCAGGGCACCCAGTAACTGAGCATGACAAGGACACAAAACTAGAAACTCGGAGCAGACAATGATGGAGCGGAATATATGTATAATCTCAAGAGAACTTGAAGTATCTTCAGCAAAGATGTAGAACATTGATGGCCCAGATTGAATAGTGAAACAGGGAGGAAAACAGATCGTCTGGTATGAGTCTATTGTGTGGGTAAAGTGATTCTGGCAGTGGCACAAATTCAGACTCGGTGGCTCTGGAAGAAGCATCTGCGCCGGATATGTACGATCCCGTTAGCGAAGGTGAAAAACTCAGCACAACAAGAAAAATACTCAACTCGCCGTGACTGCGTTGCGTGGAGTCTCAAGTCCGAGAGTATTTCTAGGAATGGTGTCAAGATCTATCCACAATGCGCGAAGTCAAGATGGAAACATGTAGTCCTCATTGTGGGAGGCGACACACTAAGGAATCTTATTCTCGTTGGCGTCGAGATTGCCGACTGCGTGATACATGGATGAGTAGAGCCACAAAAGGCAGATATCCGAAGTGTCAGGATTCAGGTGAAAAAGTGCAGGACCGATCCAACCTCATATCAATGCAAGGCAGTAGCCCGTTAGTCTCTTACAAACAGACACTATAACATATAAACTCCTACCTCGTTTGGTATAGTAGGCCGTTGATAATGCCCGACCCCCAACTCTTTCAAATCAGGCCCGCGGGCCGTGACTGTATGTAGAGGGATCGGGCTTTCAGCGGGAGACTCACTCAAGTTATTATTACTAGTTCATGCAGCACAGCCCAATCTCATTTTTGATACCACTTCTTGCGTTGTCCCCATTTGTCCTTGGGACTCCGGTTGAGCGCAGGACAAACCGCAAAAGAGATGCAGGGTGAGTAGGAGAGGGATCAGCCAAAAATTGTTCCTTCGAGTCTGACATTCGTGTGTGCGCGAAGAGGGGACCACAATACATTTGCAATGTGGGATTTGCAAGACTTGGTAGGTAGGCACAGGTCGGATCGATACCGTAGGCGGAATTTTTCTGGATCTGCACAAATCTCGGAGCGGGAGCAACGCAAACCAGCCATTTGTCCCGTAGAACAGATCGTTGCCTTTGTTCTCTCTTCTCTGGTTTTGGAGCCCGTGGGGTCTCAGCATCGGCACACAGGACCTGGTCATGAGATAATTAGAATGGCCAGCCAGAGAGTCAAGGTCGTTCGGGGAACACATTCAAAAAATTCCCCGTGCGTCAGGATCGATAATCTCTCAGAAGAATTGCGAGCTCAGCATGTGTGCCGGAAGAGAAGTGGAATCGACACGATGCTGGCCAGAAACAGAGAAATCGGAAGATAGGGGAGGGTGCACAAGCTGAAAGCTCAAGGAAATAAAACCAAAACGGCGTAAACGTATCGCCGCTAGAACTAGCAACAGATTCCAAGTTTCGTGACGTTCACCGCAGATTTATCAATACAGGTGCCAGTATTCAACAACTATGAGGGTATTGGGAAGATCACTGAGAATCGAACACGAGGACACAAAGCCGGAATTGATAATGGAATATATTCTGAGTTGCCTCGCAATCCAGACAAGCCAAGCAAGAGGGTGACAAGAGGGCGACAGGAAAGCCGCAAGGAGCGGAACGAGCTTGATGCTTGAAGGACCGGATGAACGGAATATACGCAAAAAAGGAGGAAGACGCTGCCGTGCAGACTGGATGGATGGGATTTGGAGATGATGGCGAAAAGCAAGAGAACGCGGACCAACCGGACCGATTTTTCCGAGCATCGCCACCGTCCGCCTTCTCTCTTCCACGCCGATGTCGTTTCCGAGTCCAAGCGTGAATATTGCATCACCACGGCTGGAGCAGGAGCAGAAGCGTCGTCCCGGTACGTCGCCCCTCTTCGTCCGCCTCTCTCCCTTTCTTTTTCTCGATCGTGGGGGGACTGGCTGGCTCATGTGCGGGGGTCTTAGATGCGCGCGCTCGCTTCTACCTTTGATGCTGTGTATTTCATCGCGAGAATGATGATGATGCGCCCCCTCGTCGACTTGGCCCTGGGCCCAATGGATCGGAACCTCCACGTCCGCCCTCTCCGTGTTCCCCGCTATCGGTACGTTTACCCCCCTTTGCCTTGTCTTGCGAATGGGTGGCTTATGCTGTACGTCTTCTATTCCAGGTCCATCGCGTGCCTCCAGTGAGCCTGGTTCTTCCGACGTCGCCGCTTCTTTGCACGCGATCGAGCATTAGGGGATTCAGACCATCAGAAACTTTGCTTCAAGATCGACCTTCCCCTCGAGCTGCGTCTGGAGTGGTGCGAGGCGCTCACCAGTCCCTCACGTTTTCTACCTCTGTTGCCCGACTCGCCCAGCGGCGAACTCCGATTCCGAATGAGATCGGACCAGCGAGCCTTCTTCTCGTACGGTACAAAGTACGTCTTTTACCGTCGTCGCATGGTTTCGCGCTCAAGAAGGATTCCAATTCAAGCATCGACTCACCCACGCAGCCAAGATTCGTGCATTGTCGATCCTCCCGCATGCACGTCTTCCCTCCGGCCCATCCACGGCCTAAACTCATCCCTTCCTTCGTTCCCTTCCTCTGGCCACCCATCCTCTCCACACCCGTCCTCTCTTGCTGTTCACTTTGTTGGCCGTCGCAGATGATCACGTAAGCCCCTCTTTCCTTTTCCAGTAACTCTTCGTACGGCGACCTAGATACTGACTGTAGCCCAGATATCAGGCCTATAACCATACCAGCATCGTTGGTCGTTCGCTTCCATCTTCCGTGTGGCGACTTCAAAACTGCGTCTCAGCGGCCTCGGCACTGACTAGAAACTTGTAGCCTTAAGCCCGGGACGACAGTGTATACGCTGTGTCTACTACCCGATGCTTTTGCCGTGCTACGCCATTCTCGATAGCACCACTATAATGTTACGAGTACATACCCGATGCTTACGGTTATTCCCAATCCAATTCTGCGTTTTCAATCCTCCCTCGTGTCTCTCAATTGGAGAAAGAAAACCGACACAACGAATTTAAGGTATCAATACATGCCCATAGTGAAACTAAAAATAATAAATGTAGCTGCTTGTAAAAGAAAATGTGGAAAAAGAAGCAGGATATGAAATAAATAGTGCGCGTCTGGAAATGGTAACTTCTCCAGCATTCACACCATACCCTGCGCTCAGCGGCGCTCGCCGTGAGTCGAAGGCCAGGAAAAGCGGGGGGAAATGCCGCGCACATTCCAGGTGCATGGCCTACGGTGCGAGCTGAAACCCTAGGGGCAGCATATAGAGCGGGTTCCCTTGCGCTGTCCTTCTGCACAGGCTCGTCGTCTTGTGGACTCGAATCCCGAGTGCTGAAGTCGGGTGCGAGTGGAGGCAAGGGGTGCGCATTGCCTCCATGTCGTTGGTCCGCTGCTCGCCCACAGCCAGGTCATCGCAACAAACGCAGCCGGCGCTGGCGATGGGAAGTGGGCGGTGGTGCAGTGGAGTCCTCAAGGAGCGGGACAGTATAGCGCTGAGGATGGACGTGGGAAGTGGGGAGGGTATGGGGCGATGGGGGTACAGCTGCAGCGTGTGCTACGCACAAGGGATCGGGGGATGGTGCTCGCGGTGCGCTGCAGGCCGAGGCTCGAGCGGTCGCCGGCGTCGGTGCGGAAAATGGGTGGGGAGGCGATATCTGCGGCACGGGCGATGGGGAGTGGCTGCAGCAGGTACTGCGCATGCAGGGGGTCGTGCGTGCCGTGTTAAGGATGCGTCCGGGATCGGGAAGAGTAGGGTACTTGCTGGAGACGCACTTGGCGCGCGAGGAGGCGATAAAAGCGGCGCCGGCGATGGGGAACGACCATAGCGCGCACTGCGTACGCAGGAGGCGGTGAAGGCGGTGCCAGAGAGTAAGGCAGGCGCAGGCGTCAGGCGGTGACGCTGAAGAGCCACGGTGTGCAGGAAGGTGACGGCTATTGGGGCGGCGTCGAATGCAGCTGGTGGGACGGGTCGAGGATATACAAAATGGCGCGCCCAGATGGATTTTGATGGGAGGCAGATAGAATTGATTGGAGGCAGATTCAACCTTGTGCGACACATTTTTGGCGAGTGCGACAGATGCACATTTTAGAAATCTGCCTCACTTGATCGAACTCGCTTGTGGCGGATCAATCGCTCGCCAGTTGCTGGGCCGGGAAATTTTCCATCCTTCTCTTCTACCACCACCACCATCCCGACATCCCCCGCGACATTCTCAGCGTGTTCTCGACACATTCAATGACCACCTTCACGGCAAACAGTGTCCAGAGCACTTTTGGCAGCCTGGCTGACCCTACGGTGGCGCTGGGGCCTTGTATTGGTTTGAGTGATATGTTATTCTATCTTTCATTTTTACCCCCCTAGCCACCCGCCCGGCTCTCTTCCAGCCACATTGTTCTTGCCAGGGCTCCATGGCCGACGTGTCCGGCATGAACTCGTTCGCAGGACGAATCGGAAGTCTTCGGGCCCCGGGCCATCGAATTTCAGGTGCCCCCGGACCGGCCCCTCCACCACAGGACGTCGATAATCCCTCGGCCTTCCAAGCGAATTTGGCGGCGATCAAGAACACCTTTGAGGGCGAAGATTTGTGGGACTCGAGTGACAGTAAGCTTTTCCCTCAGTTTTTCTGAACCCGAGGAACGAATCGATGATGCTGATCCATCATTTTTAGACGAATCGCCGGCCGCGCCGAACGGCACGCACATGCCAACAGCCTCCAACACCGCCGCATACCTCCAGAGGATCTGCCCTACCCACACCAAAATTTACGCATTGACTTGTGAATGTTTCATATTCTTGACGCATTTTTTTGTATCTTAGGGTTGTTCACGATTTTACGGGTCCCGTTCTCACGCACGCAGAGTATGAAAGCTTGATCTCAAACTGTCTGGCATAAACTAGTAGTATAATCATGTTAACTGCTCCCACTTGTCAATAAAATCAATTCTCTCTCTGCTCGCTTGAACATAAAGTAAGTGACATGACTTGTGAGTTCAACGGCTCGGCCACCGAAAATCCGCAAAGTGCGACACATTAGAGCTAAGTATGACACCTCGGGGCGTGTCATGCTCATCCAAATGTGTTGCACAATCATCCGATCTGCCTTCATCAATTCTATCTGCCTCGCATCAAAATCTATCTGGGCGCGCCATTTCGTCAATCCTCGGACGGGTCGGACTAGGGTTCGCGCCGGCGTGGCAGGGACATTAGAGCGCGCCTGAGGCAGCTTCCAAGTTGTGAGCGGCTCACGTGTGCTATCGTGGTGCTGTAGATGGTCCCCCCGGGCAGCGAGCGGCGCTGCTGGTCGCATGCTACGCTCCAGCGAGGCGGGCATCGGGGGCGTGGAGAAGGTGTCGGGAGGTGCCCGAAAAGGCACGACTCTACCGCACGGACGGCGGTGCTGCTGAAGATCGTCTCGACTGCGTGCTCACGCCCTCTTGATTCTAGAGAGGCGGATGGGGTGCACGTGCGCAGGATGGCTGACGAGGAAGTGAGTATATATATATATCAAAGGTGAGAAAGTAAAAGGAGAGACAAAGGAGGGGGGGGGAGGAATGGAAAAAGAAGAAAGGCGGAAAGGTGGAGGGGCTTAAATTGCGATCGGGGAGCGGTCGAGCAGTGCCTGTTACGCACAGTAAACGAATGAAGGAAAAATGAAAGAGGATGGGATACATACCTGTTTCGTGAGCGAGTATCTGTCGAGACTGGAACTTGTCGTATGTACAAGGTCGTGCACGAAGGAAAACGATGACGCTCCTGTGCATTCGACTGTGGACGGTGCTGAAGGACGAAATGTAAGTCATAAAAGATCAATAGGATTGAAAGGACACTGAGGAAGAACGAAGTTCTGAGCTCATAAAAAAGAAATGAGGGGTCGGTCGGCCGGATATGGGGTGTACGGGTGAAGCAGAAAGTCGATGAACGGTCCCGAATATGGTGTGAAGGCGTGAAGTGGAAATCGAGGGAGAAATGGGGGATCTGCCGTGTGGGCGTGAAGTATGAATGGAGGGCGTAATGACTCGGTGGGGGTGATAATCTCGTGCTCGGGTGGAAAGTCTTCACTGGCGGCGTGCTCACGGTGGGGCACTCTGGTCACTGGCCGCGACGATGGTTGTGGTTCGAGCGTAAGAAGGATGATATTTGACATGTGTACGTACAACATAAATGATCGGTCCGAGGACCGACGTGCCGTACACTAAGCAACGAGATAGGGGAAAAAGGGAGAACAACGAGCGGTTCATCCCCCCCCTTCCTCAACACGTACGATGCTCACGATGTGGGATCGCAGCGCAAGTAGGCAATCTCAAGCCACATACGCAATAAGGCGAGGAATCTCGGCTACGCAGAAACTGGTGCGACACGGATAGCAGACGCAGCAGAGCGCGGAAAGAAGCGCTGCAGAACTTCGAAGCGACGCTGTGGAAGGGACACACGCGGCTGGCATGCGGAAGACTGGAACGAAGCACACGAAATTAGCGCAAGAAGATTATATGCGCTAACGTGACGCGCCTCAAACACACTTCGTTCCTCCACCCGCCTTCTCAGCGGTGCATGAAGAGGGCCTGCTTCCAAGAAAAATGACAATCGTAGTCCGCGGCCTTTGGATTTGTAAGAAGAAGGATCCAGTGAGGGGCATATGAAAAATACAAGAAGTACGCGCACCTCGAATCATGGAGATCTTGCAGTACTACGGCTTTCTAAACGAGGCTGGGCTCGATGGGCTTGAGCTGTGCGCCTTGGTGAGGGTGCCGTGGTAGGACGGAAGCGTCGACGATTGAAAAGGAGGAGCTGTGCGACTCTACGTCAAGAGGGCGACTCGTCTTCATTATGGCGGCAAGGGCTTCATAAGAGCGGTTGGGAGAAGAGAAGGCGAGATAGAGGGGACGCGCAGACGGGTGCGTAGCACAGAGAAAGAGACGCGCGGGCTGGGCGAGGCGGTGGTGAAGGATGCGAGCGAGTAATGGACTAGATTTGACCAGCCGACAACTAGACGGCGGGAAGAGTGACTAGACTGAAGTGGGATTGGGAAGGCCGCGTTCGAGGCATACTCAGCGGGGCGGGCATCCAGGCGCGATCAAGCGTCGAGGATGCTAACCGGAGAGGGACGTGGCAGTGCTGATCGCCACGACAGTGACGGACGACGGCTCCACGCAATGCCAAATAACGCGTTGAGCCGAAGGCGCGGTGGGGCGAGAAGGCGCGCGCGTAGATTGAGAAGTTGTCGCGTTGGGGAGTCGGAATTATCAGGCGGACTCCGTGGGGCGGCGGCGCGCGCGATCGAGGAGACCTGAGCCATCGGGAATAAGTATCAGATTCGCTCCGCGATCATGCACAGCGTGCAAGATGAGAGCATTCTGGCCATTAATACTAGAAAGCGTCGACTTTGTCGACATAGACCTTGCCTGCACAGAATTCCAATCAAGTTACGAGAGTTCTGTTGATGTGTAACTTATCAACGCCAGTGAAATTTCGGTTCGAACTGCACGTTGAATAGTCTAGACTTGGTCTAGACGTTGAATAGTCTAGGTTGTTTCATGATTCACTGTTGGATAATGAAACACCCAACCCGTCGGATGGTCAAGGGGTGGACTTGGAATAGGTATGACCAGCTCTTTGGAAATATAACAACTGTGCAACCATAACTTTACAAGAATCCCAGACCAAAGCACTCGAATTTTCTGCAAAGACTTCGAATGAGCCTTTCTGCTGCCGATCTGCACTGTGACGTTGGGGATCCGAGCATGTCTGGTTTCCAATTGCTTATTTACTTCTCCAAATCACAAGTTGGCGTGCATTAGGGTCGGACCGAGCCCGTGCAGGGCGTAAGGACACAAACTTGAACTTTGACTTTGGTTGTGTTGACCAATCGGAAGAATACAGGCGGATCAAGCCGGGTTAGTCGCCATCAGGCTTCAATTTTGGGGGTGGAGAGACCTTGACAGGCAAGGTAATTCGCAAATGAAAATTGAGCCTTGTTCCCGAAGTTCGGCACCCTATAATTATGAAACAAGGCATGCGGCCACGTACTGGCTGTGTCTGTCAGTGAGCTGTCAGTCGGCCCTTGTTCTTTTACCTCCACGTCTACTGCACTTTATACGCAAGATTCACACTCTACTTGAGTCTCTACCAATTGACATGGGCCATAAAATGTCTCACCAGGCTAGCAAGGCCCCCACAGTTAATCAGAAGATCCATGGTGTGTTGTGAAATTGATAAGCTAATGTTATCATTCATCTTTTTCAGGTGGCAAAGGGGGCAAAGGTGGGAAAGGTGGAAAGCAAGGTGGGGATGGGGGTCTTGGAGAGGGTCCCAGGATGTCTTATGATGTCAGGACTGAAAACTTCATCGTGAATAATCTGTATGTTGATTCCCCCTCTCCCAAATTCTGTTTCTCAATAACCATAGTGGCACTGCACAAATGCATTGTAAGTACTGGACACTACAGTTCAGATGATTGACAGAAAAGCTGATGGTGTTAACACCACAGTCCAAGGGAGAGACAACACCAGAGAGATTCTAGCAAGTCTCAAATGTGTGGCAGCACGTTATAATGCTGCTAGCACACCTGAGGAATGCATGACTGGTACAAGAGTTGACATTATCAGGGACCTTGTTGCCTGCTTGACCAGCACTCCTGATTCAATCCGCCTGGTCATGGTCAGTGGGGTTGCAGGATCGGGGAAATCTACAATTGCAAAGACAGTTGCAACTATCTTGGCTGAGAAGAAGACTCTTGCAGCATCTTTTTTCTTTTCCCGTGACCACACAGACCGCAAGAAGATTGATCATCTTGCTACAACACTTGCCATGCAGCTTGCAGATTATAGCTTTGACTTTCACACTCATCTTGTCCAGTTAATGGAGAAAGATGGTACTGTCATTTGCCAGGCAGAACCACATTTTCAGTTCCAGAAGCTGGTTGTAGAGATTCTTGGGAAGCTAACTCCCTGTTCAACACCATGGGTGATCTGCCTCGATGCTCTGGATGAATGTGGAAAAGATCGTGGCCAGATTTTCTTGCAGTGGCTATCAGACAGCATTGCTCAAATCCCAGCCAATATCCGATTCTTTCTCACTGGACGCCCTGATGTTCCTTCCTATCTGAAATTCAATAAACTTTGCTCTCAGATGCATGTGGTTGTCCTTGATGAAATTGAAGCCAGTGTAGTTCAGCATGACATCCAACTCTATGTTGAGCAATCACTTGATGGGGCCAACTGGATTACATGTCATCCCTGGAAAATTCAGGGTCAGCAGGCAGAAGAAATAACAAACCATGCAAATGGACTCTTTGTTTTTGCAGCCACAGCTGTTCGTTATGTTCTTGCAGGACTACCACAGACACCACCCCAAGAATCCATTGATTACCTCTTGGGTGGTGAAACTCTCACTGACCTACACCATCTATACCTCCGCATTGTGGATGAGGCCATCCCATTATATGTCTCAGGAGACCGGCGTGCTCAAGTCTCACATGATCGAACCATGAAGATTCTGAGTACAATTATGCACCTCCTGGAACCTTTGGATTGCCAGAGTCTGGCAGACTTGCTTGAACTGGATAGAACAGTCCTTCTGGGGATATTGCTCCCTCTGAGTGCTGTAATCCATGTTTCTGATACTCCAGGGGCAGCAATCAGAATAATACATCTCTCGTTCAGAGAGTTTATGACATCTTATGTTCAAGAAAAACGGCCTGAGATCCTCTGTGGAACAGACAATCAGCAAAGAGCTCTGGTCTCTGCTCTTGTGAAAGTGTTGGACAGGCAGCTAAAATTCAATATCTGTGATCTACCAACCTCATATTTGCAAAACATTGACATGCCAGATTTCCAGTGGCGACTTGACAACTACATCCCATTGCATCTACGATATGCTGCTCAATTTTGGGCAGACCATCTGGTGGAAACAGCCTATGATCTATGCAGTGGCCAGGAAGTGCAGAACCTGTTGTTTAAAAAGTTTTTGTTTTGGCTGGAGGTGTTGAGTTTACTTGGGATTGTGGGCCATGGACAGCAGGCTCTGTCTAAATTGATAGCCTGGGCAAATGAGGTATGTCTAGGAATGATCTTATGAGATATTGTGAGGACTGAAGATCATTAGGGCAAATGCCTTCTCCAATTTGTGGCTGATGCCAACAGATTCATTTCCTTCTTTCGGGAAGCAATTGTTCAAAGTACTCCCCCACATTTATCTTTCAGCACTAGCCTTGGCACCAGAGGAGTCTGAAGTCCATGAAAGATTCTCACATGAATTCTCACAATTAGTATCAATTACAAGAGGGAGGATGAAACAGTGGCCAAACACAATTGCTGTACTGGAAGGGCACACCCAGCTGATTACCTCAGTTGCCTTCTCACCTGATGGCAAGAGAATTGTGTCTGGCTCTGATGACAAGACTGTGCGCATTTGGGATGCAGAGACTGGAGCTGCACTCAGGGAGCCACTGGAGGGGCACACCTATTTGGTCACCTCAGTTGCCTTCTCACCTGATGGCAAGAGAATTGTGTCTGGCTCTTATGACAACACTGTGCGCATTTGGGATGCAGAGACTGGAGCTGCACTCAGGGAGCCACTGGAGGGGCACACCAATTCAGTTCGCTCAGTTGCCTTCTCACCTGATGGCAAGAGAATTGTGTCTGGCTCTTATGACAAAACTGTGCGCATTTGGGATGCAGAGACTGGAGCTGCACTGAGGGAGCCACTGGAAGGGCACACCAATTGGGTCACCTCAGTTGCCTTCTCACCTGATGGCAAGAGAATTGTGTCTGGCTCTGATGACAACACTGTGTGCATTTGGGATGCAAAGACTGGAGCTGCACTGAGGGAGCCACTGGAGGGGCACACCAATTCAGTTCGCTCAGTTGCCTTCTCACCTGATGGCAAGAGAATTGTATCTGGCTCTGATGACAACACTGTGCACATTTGGGATGCAGAGACTGGAGCTGCACTCAGGGAGCCACTGGAGGGGCACACCAATTCAGTTCACTCAGTTGCCTTCTCACCTGATGGCAAGAGAATTGTGTCTGGCTCTTATGACAACACTGTGCGCATTTGGGATTCAGAGACTGGAGCTGCACTGAGGGAGCCACTGGAGGGGCACACCTATTCAGTCACCTCAGTTGCCTTCTCACCTGATGGCAAGAGAATTGTGTCTGGCTCTGATGACAACACTGTGCACATTTGGGATGCAGAGACTGGAGCTGCACTCAGGGAGCCACTGGAGGGGCACACCAATTCAGTTCACTCAGTTGCCTTCTCACCTGATGGCAAGAGAATTGTGTCTGGCTCTTATGACAACACTGTGCGCATTTGGGATTCAGAGACTGGAGCTGCACTGAGGGAGCCACTGGAGGGGCACACCTATTCAGTCACCTCAGTTGCCTTCTCACCTGATGGCAAGAGAATTGTGTCTGGCTCTGATGACAACACTGTGCACATTTGGGATGCAGAGACTGGAGCTGCACTCAGGGAGCCACTGGAGGGGCACACCCATTCAGTCACCTCAGTTGCCTTCTCACCTGATGGCAAGAGAATTGTGTCTGGCTCTGATGACAACACTGTGCGCATTTGGGATGCAGAGACTGGAGCTGCACTCAGGGAGCCACTGGAGGGGCACACCCATTCAGTCACCTCAGTTGCCTTCTCACCTGATGGCAAGAGAATTGTTTCTGGCTCTGATGACAAGACTGTGCGCATTTGGGATGCAGAGAATGGAGCTGCACTCAGGGAGCCACTGGAGGGGCACACCTATTCGGTTCACTCAGTTGCCTTCTCACCTGATGGCAAGAGAATTGTGTCTGGCTCTTATGACAACACTGTGCGCATTTGGGATGCAGAGACTGGAGCTGCACTCAGGGAGCCACTAGAGGGGCACACCTATTCGGTTCACTCAGTTGCCTTCTCACCTGATGGCAAGAGAATTGTGTCTGGCTCTGATGACAACACTGTGCGCATTTGGGATGCAGAGACTGGAGCTGCACTCAAGGAGCCACTGGAGGGGCACACCAATTTGGTTTGCTCAGTTGCCTTCTCACCTGATGGCAAGAGAATTGTATCTGGCTCTTATGACAACACTGTGCGCATTTGGGATGCAGAGACTGGAGCTGCACTCAGGGAGCCACTGGAGGGGCACACCTATTTGGTCACCTCAGTTGCCTTCTCACCTGATGGCAAGAGAATTGTGTCTGGCTCTGATGACAACACTGTGCGCATTTGGGATGCAGAGACTGGAGCTGCACTCAGGGAGCCACTGGAGGGGCACACCTATTCAGTCACCTCAGTTGCCTTCTCACCTGATGGCAAGAGAATTGTGTCTGGCTCTCTTGACAAGACTGTGCGTATTTGGGATGCAGAGACTGGAGCTGCACTCAGGGAGCCACTGGAGGGGCACACCTATTCAGTCACCAGAGTTGCCTTCTCACCTGATGGCAAGAGAATTGTGTCTGGCTCTCATGACAAGACTGTGTGCATTAGGGATGCAGAGACTGGAGCTGCACTCAGGGAGCCACTGGAGGGGCACACCCATTTGGTCACCTCAGCTACCTTCCCACCTGCTGGCAGGTCTTTTCTCTCAGACTGCTGCAGCATTTGTCCATGGAATGTTGATAGTGTTGCCAATAGCCCACTTCCGCAATGTTCCAGCTCTGCCAGTGGATGGAGCTTACTCAATGTGAGTTCTTTTTCTATGCATATCTTCAGTCTCAACTCATTCTCTGTTTCAGTATCTTCACTTGAAGTCCCACTCTGCACCTTTACATTGGCAAATCCACAATGGTTGGGTCTCTTGTCTCCCCTTAGAGCTCCTTTTTTTGGCTTCCTGTTCCCTTTAGGGTTGGTCTGTGGTCTCCACACAACACACTTGTTATTGGCCAACAACAGACCTCACTCTCATATGACAACTTTGTATGTGGCACAGACTGGGCAAAATGTTATACCCCAGTAGAAGCCCTTTGATAAATAATAAACCATTTGAAGCATGTATCTGGCTTGATTCCTTTCCCCTCATGATCAATTCTTTGTCTTATGCCATGAAACCAGCTTTTTGAACTGCTTGGATGATTACCCTCATACCCCTTCCCTTTCTCACTAAAACCCACTTTTGCCTCATCTACCCCAATTATTAATCCTTGCCCCCTAAACCAAGAATGTCCAACTCTGTTTGAAGAGACCTTGCTCAATGAAGGGCTGTTTTCCTGGTGGTTGTCTGTTGCCCTGGACTCCTGATATTATACTATAGAAAAGGTAGGTGACATGTGTAAGATGCATCAGCCTTCAAATATTTCTTGTTGGGTGGAACAGCTGAGAGAGCTCCTGGTAAACTAGAGTCTGAATGGTGTGCTCAGCACCAGAGACCAAATGTTTGCTCAGGAATATCCAGGGCATGAGGTCTCTGAACTCAAGAGGAATTTCCCCCCTGAGACATGAGGCTTGGCCACTACTTCAGGAGCAGGCTGAGACTAACACTTACAAGAGACTTGCATGGCTTCTGAGTGTTTTCACCATTGAAAAGGTTGGCAAAGCTTAGAGGTAAGTGCAAGTATATGTAGTGATCTCAAAGTTCGGTTCGGTTCAGGTTCAGGCACAATTTTTCCGAACGCCAAACCTGAACTTCGGTTCAGTTCAAGCAATTCCCTGAACCTGAACCTGAACCTCAGGTTCACCTCAGGTTCAGGCTCAGGTTCAGGTTCAGGTTCAGTGGGTTTGGTTCAGCGTTCACTGGCGTTCGAACGCCCGAACCGAACTTTTTCCCCCATTTGTGCGTATCTCCGATTTTTCGACCGTAAAAGATGAACTACATGTATAAGTAACACCCCCAACCTTCTCCATCCTGAACCTCCCCCCCAGGGTTCTGCACTACATGAATTGGTTGGTGATTGTACAATATCTGCACCACTTACATGTGCATTGCTGTACGTGCACTTGTACTTAGCCAAGAAGCAGAGATGATGGCCCACAACCTTGGTCACCGGCGAAAGTAGTCAATGAGAGAATTGAAGGAGCAAAATGAAATGAGGGAAGAGCAACATTGTACTACACCTTTATAGGATGAGGATGTGTATGTAAATCACGAAATATCAGAATTATAATGGCGGGCAGCAGGATTGGTACCTGGTTAGACACACAGCAGGTAAGATTGTTGCCTGCAGGGATAACAGAGATGAAATTTAAACCAGTTTGGTATGGTTTGTGCGCAAACGCCTGTGGGGAAATTTTTCTGACAGGTTCGGAAGTTTGAACGCGTTCGGCAATCTCCTACTTGTCCCGAACCCCGAACCGAACTTTGCGTTCAGTTCAGTCCGGTTTGGGTTCGAACCGATTTCCTGAACCGAACTTTGAGATCACTAAGTATATGGCAGAGGTAGAAAGTGTTTATTTTAAGCCTCAGCCTAGTACTAAACTTACTGACACATGTGTGACTTGTGATGCTATGAGCATGCACTTAAGAGAATTGCAGAGATGACACTACAACTACCAGTTATGCAGTAGTAAAGCTATATAAGTGTACAAGATAGTTAGGAGCTGTTACAGAGCCCCTCAGTCTGTGGTCTCTTACTATTTATTGAAAAAATCCAGCTTGAAAATCTCGAGCAGGCAGATATCACAAATCCTCTTCTTGTTTTGAGTTCTACCAAAAACCTGATGCAGGTGGGCAAGCACTTTATTGACAAATCCCTGAGTGACTTTCTTTGCTGGGGCAAACCCTTCATGATTGGAAGACTGAAAGTGTACTCTCTATTCTGCTTTGGTTTGGCTGTGACTATGAGGGCTTTCAAGCTTATTCTTAATGCAATTGAAGGTGATGTCACAAAAAGCATTCCATTTCCCAAAATAGTGGTTTGATAACTCTTCAAAGATTGTGTTAGACAGGTACAAGTAGGCTTTGTCTTCTTGTGACTTGCCAGGTATATATTGAAGATTGCAAGATAGTCACCCTCAGATATTTCATCCTACAACACATTAATACTATTGGAATCACCTAAGTCATTTGCTCTATAGCAATGTACAGTTACTTCCATGAATGGGCCTTCTAAATAACTTGCAACATGCCTAACACCCATATAGGCTCACAAAATCCAGCTGGCACCACCTCCACAAGCAATATTATATGGTGCATGAGGCTGTAATCTGACTTGCCCAAGATTCCCTTTGAATTGTCAGAGTACCTCTGACATGAGGAGGCTTGTATTCAGCTGCAGCCCTAGTCTCTTATAAACAGACACTATAACTATAACCTTGTACCTCAGTTGTTATAGTCTGTCACTGACCTTGATTGGGTGCATGCTAGTGTCACTATTATATTATGATCAGAGTTTGAATATATTCTGTAGAATAAATACAGTAAGACCTGTGTCCTCAGTCGCACCAACGTCATGGTCAAGACTCTTTTATATTTACCTGTAGAATAAATACAGTAAGACCCGTGTCTACAGGTATGATAAGTATGTTGTACAATGAATAAATAATGCAGACATACCCTCAGTCGCACCAACGTCGTGGTCAAGACTGAGGCCAAGTGATAGGAGTCCGCGCCATATATGTGGCGCAGATACGATTGGTCATGAATGTAAAGTAGAATAAATAAAAAGAGACTGAAAATGGAAATACTACTGCTGGACGCCATAACAAGTAACCACCTCAACATATTCCCACATTCATTACAGGCGGTGGCCACATGTCTTCTCGTGTTTCTGCCTTTGCTGGCACCTTAAAACCTCCAATCTGACGTGTCTAAACCCCATATCTATCCCTCTGAGCACTCCGATGGATGGAAATCCTCCACCACCACCACCAGTGACGAAGGTTCGTGCATACCCAAAGCTTACGATTCCTACCATCAAGTCCATTCGTGCAAAAGGCACTTCTTCTGCATCTAATAGCTCTATCGCTCCTTCTCCTTCATCTGCATCAACTCAGGTATCCTTGCAAGCTCCCAAGCGAACATGTTGGCTGAAGATGGATCATGTCCTCACCCGAATACGCCAACCTTCTCCACAAAATGGAGATACTGCACAGCAAAATCCTGCTATCTACTAGTATTGCCTCTCACGACTATCCAAGCAGATCCAACTCCCCAGCTCCTTCTGATTGTAGTGAAATTGCCAGTGCAGATCCAGCCACAATTCCCTCTCCAACTCCTGGCTCTAACCATGGAAATAACTCACCGACTCCTTCATCATATCGTTCTGGTCATAGCTCTGCATCTGCAGTATCTTGTGCTGCTGCAGATTGTGTTGAATAATGGGACACTGTTGATCATAGTGACGAGCCACTTTCCAGTGGGTCTGATTTGACTGTTGTTGTAGACCCCAAGACTGGGATAATGAACGATGACTGGTACGAGCTGGAAGAGTTTGAAGATCTTGTAGAAAGGTTGTGTGGGCTGGAGGTAGAGCAGGGTGATGACTTGGAAGACAAGGAGCCAGAGAGCAACAATCCCGAGACAGAAAGTGAAGGTGAAGATGCAGATGATTAATATGCATTACAGTTTAACATCACTGTATCAGGAAATCCAACCAAATACTGTCCAGCAAAGACTTCACGTTCAAGCTGTTGGCAAATGCGATGGTTGCAATGACAACCTGACACTCCACATCCTCACCCAGCAACTGCAAAATTTCTTCATTCTCCTCAGCGTCTCAGAGCAAATGATACATCTTGAGCTGTTGCAGCCGATGTGGTCTGATTTCCATAGGTAAAGAAATACATAAAGAACGTTATCAATCATACGGCAATGGACAACAGCTTTCCATCGGGAGCTCAAATAGTCAAGTAGCAGTGGGAAGATCTTGCCTCCGACACCATGCTGGAGAGGCTCCATAATAAACTGAGTATTTGGGCATTCGTTTGAGCTGCAAAAGATGTAGAAATTGTTGCCTAGCATTCCCAGACTCGAGAGCACAGATTTGGTCACAGCGTCGGGCTGAAGTGTTGCTGAGAGAGCAAAGATGGAGATAAAGGATGGTAGACACCCACTGAAAAATCTCCCAATGTGCTTGAACGGCAGACGAAACCTGGCCCCTCATTTGTTGATCAAATGGGCTTTGTCGGTACAGCCATAGACAAGATTAGCATGGTAGGTGTCGTGTGTGGTGATTTCAGGCCATGACTTGTTGCATAGATGCTCAGGGTCAACACAGATGACATTCCATGTCTTGCATTCACAGATTTCCTGCATGAGATGCGCTCAGTCATCCGTGCTTCAGTCACGGTCTCATGGCAGTATGTGAGCGCCGGAATGCCAAGTTTCTTCAGTTCCAGGACCTAGAGAAGCTTGCAATAAGACCAATAGGTGGGAAAAAATTGCACACATGATGTTGGCAGCAAGGCCCTTCATCAGTGTAATCACAATTCCTTGTGGGAGCATGCAAGTCAGGAGATTCGGATACAGGTGGGAATTCCATGCCATTTCACGTAGTATGAGAATAGGAACTGAAAATAGAGCGGACTTTCCACCACCGGTCGCCATACAGCAAAGAAGGTCTTCTCTATCCAGGATGTACGTGATGAGATCATGCTGAGCGGGATAGAGGCCATTTGTCCACTGCGAGATGAGTTTCTTGACAACAGTGGTGATGGTACGATGTCTGTGGGTGCCACACCAGAGATACCAAGGTGCCATGGGCAGTGGTAGCAAGTGAGGGAGACCAGGGAGGTTGGAGAGCAATGGCGACACGCTTGCAACGCAGTCAGAAGGTCATGGGAATGAATTGAAAGTCCGACGATTATATAATAATGACACTAGCTATACATGATCCCGCAATCAACTACAGACTACTGCAGCCCTCAGTTACTGCAATCAACCATGGCTTCAATAATGGTTCTGCTTATAGGGTCATTGCCAGTGTGGCAAGATAGGATGACTGAGATGTGGAAAGCCTTCCACATCCTTTTATTATTCTACTTTGGTACACTGATAAATAGTGTTACATCATTTGTTTGTACAGTAAATATGTGCCTACCATGCCACCCAATAATCATTCTGCCACAAACCACCATCTCAGTGGCCAGTGTAGGGCTTATGCCCAAAGGTACCAGTGGAGGTCCTTGCCCTTTACTCTTCAAAAGTCACCAGTTGGCTATCTAGCCACCAATTGTGATGGAAATCTGTACTTCTATCATTTATTTATTATGGATATTGTCTACTACCTATTTTCAAGCCTCAATGTATTTCTCCTGTGCTTGGAACTACTGAAACTTCAAGTTCGCTACCATTGTTTGAGAAACTGATGGCATTAGGTATTCTCTCACAGTTCATTTTACTGATCAAAGTTTCATCACTCGCATCTGCGCCTGTGCTCGCAGCCACAAATGCTATACTTAAGGCTCTGCCTTCAAGTCAGAGTGAGTCATAGTGTTCTGACTCACAGAACCCTATGACTCACTCAAGTAGTATATAGGGGGAGTCTCAGCCTCTTGTTGAGACAACTTACTTACTTTGCCAATCAACCCCTGTGAACCACCACTTTTGTGTGACTCTAAGTTGAGCTGCTAGCTCAATCGTGACTATCTGCCTTTACTGTAGCGTTGCTAGACCCTACAGTTTATTCAGAACCCTCTACTTGCTGCGACTTTGCTAGACTTTGCAGCTAATTAGAGTTATTTCATCTATTTGTACTCTCAGGTTGCTAGACTTGAGATATTAAATAGATCTACGGTCTTGAACTTACTTGAAGCTATCAATTAAGTTCCCAACGTCTCGGTTGACTGATTATATAAGGGTTCCTGAACTCAAATATATTCTTTCTCACTTATACACGTGTTACGTTCTTTACTAGTAACTCGCGTATACCCCATTTTGCTTACACCAATACTCCGAAATTCACATCCACAACCTCACTCTATTCACTTACTTCTGGATGCTTGTACTCTACAGTGGCAGACAAAAGTTCTGCATGCAATTGTTTGGGCTCATTTGCTGGTCAAATCACTTCAAATAAAATGCCAGCATGAAGATTCAATGATTTCAGAAGTTCATGCACAGTTTAACCTATAACTCACCTGTAGTGTTTTCCCATAATAAAATAATTTCGGGTTTTCTGAAAAATCAACTTTGTAGATATGCATGGTATCAGAAAACAGCGAAAGCAGTCTCAAAGGAACCATGAAGGATACCATTTTCACATTTGAGTTGGTTGAGATTGGTTGGCATTTGGGCTCAGAATTGCCTTTGCAAAATGGTCATTTTTAGCATTTTGGGGCATTTTTGCCTTATTTTTGCTCAAAATGGTGAACTTGAGAGGTCAATTGCAAGCCCAAATCCCTATGAATTCTATCCAACTAAAATGTCAATATCATTCATTTTTCAAGTACTTTCATGCTGCAATGACCATTTTTTGATACCATCCAGATCCACGAACTTGATTTTTCAGAAATCCCAATTTTATTTTATTGTGGGACAACTGTACAGGTGTGAATGGAATAAATGGTGCCTAAAATCTTGGAAATGCTCAATGTTCATGTCCACATTTTATTTGGAGTGATTTGACCATGAAATGGGCCTGAACAACTGCATGCAGAACTTTTGTCTGCCATTGTATCTTCACACCATTTTCCTACTCTACAGCTTGGGACCTATTTCCACAATTATTCCCATCATTTGCTCAACCGCTACCCAGATCACCGACCCTCTACAAGAACCTACAGGCTTGGTGTTCCCTTCCACACCAGGGTAGAATCTTGCTGTATCTGTAAATTTGAACCTGATGGAGAAGCAAATGCCATGTTCAATGGCAGCTGACAACAGGTGCCTTGGAAATCTAATGCCTAGGCAAGTTGCAGCCATATATTGTATGCAAAACTCTGCAACACCATCAACAATAAGATACCCAACCTCTAGTACATCTTGCTTCTATTGAAATTCCAGAGGCATGCACCACAAACTAGATTAATATGTAGTAAGCAGGCCATCCCCAATCTGCAAAATTGTTGAGCCAGTGAGCATGCTGGGCTTGCAAATCCTCCATGAACTTGCTGCACCTCCTGGATGTGAAAGAAGTAGGAGAGGGACAGTGTCCAGGATAGAGACACCAGTTTCCTTTGCAACTAGTTCCTGAAGAAATAGAGATGTGTGTCCTGGCTTCCTTGTATTGCTCAGTATAAGTGCTAGGATAGTGGAGCAGATGAGGATTGCAAATCAAATATAATGGTTGAGAGGGCTGCCCCAGTCTTCACATGCTTAGGCATTAGCCCATCTCCCTCCATGAGCCATGGCAGTGGATGAGTTCCCGTCCCTGTGCTTGGAACTATGATCTGAGTTCAGCAACATCAGTTATGGTTCAATTTCACATCCCACTAAGGTCCCCTTTCCCCTTGCGACCTGGGACACCTTTGCCTGGGAGTTCTGGCTCTGGTTCATTGAGGAAAATGAGCAGGACCATGCCCTGCATAGGCTTGAATCCCGGTCCTACCACATGGGCTCCTGGGATGTCTTCAAGTATACAGACAACTTTGAAGGCCTCGTGGAGCTTGCTGGCTTTGAAGACCCTCATGAAGGTTGCAAAGTACCAGACCAGTCTCGCCCCGGTGACCAATCATGCCATTACTACTTCAAGTGATTTGCTGGACCTCTGTGACTACCCAACATGGTGTTCCCAGGCCTACCGGCAGTATGAGTCACAGCTCCATGCCCATGCTGCTGGAAATGCCCTCTGCACCAGTTCTAGTTGCCTGTACTTGGCCAGTCTTGGTGGTCCCAGCTCCCATTGTTGTGGCCCAACTGAGGCCCACTGCCCACCACTACCCCCTCTGGTTCCAATGGACATTGGCCAGGCTTACACCTGTGGCTTGCCCTGCTGCAGCTGCTACCACTGTGGAGACCCCAGGCACCTCACCTGGGACTGCCCTGCACCAGCTGATGTCTGGTCAGTCAATGTCCTTGACGAGGTAATCTGGCAGCTTGGTGGTGACCTGTTGGAGGAACTAGTCACCTGCTTGGTGACAACCGGGGCCGCCACGGCACATGCAGAAACCCCAGTTCCAGAGGATTTTCCAGCACGTGATGAGTGAGCGGTGTGCCTTCGTTTGCATCCTCTAATCATTTTGCCTGTTTGTATAATGAGTCAGACCATACATCTTATGCAACAGCCAAAATGAAAGACACCTCTCAACCCAGATGATTACAGAACCTATCAAGACTGTCTTGATGGCTTGTACAAGGACCAGTGATTATGCCTTTTGAGGTTTGATACCGAAAAACACCTGTTTTGGACCTCTTGTCTGGATTATTTTTATTTTCCCACGCTTTTTGAGACCACAGAAATCAAAATTTCGGCAAAGCGGTCACTTTTGGTTTTTTTTGGTTTAAAATTTTTGAAATTCTTGTCCAGATTCCAGTATCATACCTCGAAAGGGATACTCACCAGTCCTCTTGTACAGTCACCTAGTAGAGACCCTGGCCACCCCAGTTCCCTCAGGACCAGTGGCCCCAGCCCTTCCAACAGCCCCCCCATGTCCAGAAGTCAGGTTGGGAATGCAAACTCCCCAAATGGTACACAGTTGCGGCCTCACCAGGCAGAAACTTCCTCCACCTGCCCCTTGAAATTGAGTCCACTGACAATGCTGTGAAGCTCTTGTTAAATGGGCTGGTTGACTGTGGCATGACTTCTGACTTCATTGATTTGGAGTATGCTGCTGTGAACCGGTTACTGGTCTGCCAGCTTTCACAGCCCATCCCAGTCTTTGATGTAGATGGCTCTCCCAACAAGGCTGGCTACATCGGGGATGTTGCAGAAGTGGTCCTGCACTATAAAGGCCACAGTGAGTGGGTCATGCTTGCTGTTGACGAACCAACCAACTGTACAAGAGTGGAAGGAAGGAACAGGTGTGTGTGAGGTGGAACAACACAAAGCTCAAAATCTGGGCCTATCCATGGCAATGACAAGGGCTGGAAGCTAGAGAGTGACGAGGGACGAGCTAATCTGGGGCAAAGGAATTGTGTTCAAAGGGCAAACAGAATACAGAATATAGTAAGTACAATAGAAGTAAAATGAAAAGATACAATGTATTGAGTAATTTTGGGACTTGGGCACTCAGGCAGTGGGACAATTAGACAATAGGGTGGTGGGAATGCTGATGAGATGAAAGATGGAATTTAATTGATGTCCTTGGCACAATCATTCCATGGACAGCATGCAGGCGTGCTTGTCACTGTCACCAGACTGGGAAAGGAGCAGCTCATCCTTAGGTACTCCTGGCTCTGCAAACACAACCCGGAGATCGACTAGGAGACCTGGGAGGTCAAGATGGGCCACTGCCCTTCTGGCTGTGCCACCTGCCATAACAAAGGGCAATCTGAGCATCAGCAAGCCAAAGCTGTTGCTCAGATTATCTGGCAACTTCAGTCCGGTCCTTTCCTGGCCATTTGTGTCATTGATGCAGATGACCAGATGGACAAAGACAGTGATGATGAGACAGCAATGATGAGCTTCTGGAACTCATGCTGGACTCCAAAGATGACAATGACAATGATGACACCCCACTCGAGGAGGGAAACCGGATCTTTTACACCTGGCTCATCCCCTCAGAAGACATCTGTGCTGCCAGCACCATCTCCCAGCAGCTGGCAGAAGCCTTCACCGAGAGCTCTGCACCCCCTTGGGAGAGGCTCCCTGATTGGGTCTATGAGTTTGAGGATGTTTTCAACTGGGAGTCATTTGACTCTCTTCTAGAGCACCAGTTGTGGGACCATGCCATTGAGCTCATCCCAGATGTGAAACCAGCCAACTATAAGGTCTACCCAATCTTGCCCCTCAAACAGAAGAGTAAGGATGGAAAACCATGTAACATAGATGCCCACCAAAGGTGAATCTTCAGAGGTAAACGGCACATCCAAGAACACGTCCCATGCCTTGCCAATCTGGTAGCAAAAGGAGTGGAACTGTAAGTCACAGTAAACTCAAGCGAGTCAATGCCCGTCAGCAATGTCATACATATCACGCACCTTTCCTCTCTCCTCGTGCTAACAAATTGGCCTGGTGCCACATCAGGAAAAGCCTCCCGCGGTTATTTCAGGTAATTTGCTGAAAATTTCCAAAATTATCTCAGTTATCCTCAGTTCGTGAAATTTTGCCAAATTATCTTTGCCACCTCCAAATTTCACATAATTTTGGGCAGATTATCTTTCATTATTCTCGCCTATACAACATCCATTCTTCCTCATACTTTGAGACTCAGAGACAAAAAAGCACAGGGAACAGGACATAGTATTGAGCAAATGTACACTAAGAGACATTGTACATAAGGCAGGATATAAGAGGCCCATGAGCTGACCAACAGATGTAAGTGGAGTGTGGTGAAGCTGTTCTTGAACAACAGAGTGGAAAAACAACCGGAGAAAGAATGGGGCATATTGGTTCGCCAAGAATCTTGGGAACTGACAGAGATTTGACATGAGGCTCGATGAGAACGAAGGCTTGCAGACTTGAAATTGGACACACCAGGCTTGATGAGAGGGTGACTTTGATGGCGTGGGACAAGCACTTGAACGAGTACTTGGATGATTCTTGACTTGACAGGACGAGGACTTGTGAACTTGACATTGGACACGCCAGGCTTGACAAAGGGAGCGCAAGCCAAAGGTGGCGAGGTGTGGGCTTGAAACAGAAGATATACCATATGTGACTAAGAGATTTCCGGCAAGCGGCATCCCGAGACTTGAAGGAGACCATCGTGATGACGCTGACAACACATGGTACCGGAGATGTTGGTGAGGGCGAGGTGTACAGATCCAGGCATTGGGGCGAGAGAGGGCGATGAGGAAGAGATTCCACGGCAGAGGAAACGACGGAGAGGGAAGGAACGCGGGTGGTGGTGGTGGTGGAAGGGAAGAGAGCGACGTGGCAAGGGACCAAAAGTCAAGCCATCTGTCGACATCTGTCAAATCTGTCTGTCAAATCTGAGATGCGATCAAAGTTGGCGGAGTTTCAAAGACTTGGTCCATTTCCTGAGTTCACAATGTTTGCAACTTATTACATTTGCTGCGCATAATCATGCCCTCCCGCCAAGGTCTTGCATGTATGCATACACACTGTTGACACATCTCCTACCAATATCAAGCATCGGTTTGGCTTTTCTCACCAAATGTTGAAGAATGTTGGCAAAATTATCTCAAATTATCTGAGATGTTCATAAATTATCTTGGGCCAAGATAATTTCAGCGAAATTATGTGAAATAACTCAGGGAGGTTTTTCCTGATGCACAGCAGCTGTTGCAGCTCATTGTCTTTTTCGTCAAGGTCTTTGGAGAGGTTGGCAAGCAGGTTGGATCTCGGCGCTCCGCACTGGCAAGCAGCGTGGAATGCAGGTTCATTTCGAGGTGTCCGTATACCATGGGAGGAAGAAAGAGAGGGATGTGTGGAGTTCAGTGGAGCGAAATGAAGTCAACCTTTATAAAATGTTTCATTACAGCACTGGTGGTGCTTGCCGAGCTCTCCCGAATAGCTCCCATAACCTGTAAAACTGCATGATTTGCTGGAGACATGATACCTCAATGTGTGCTGAATAAATGAGAAGTAATTTCACTTGTCCCCATTTATTATACAGCTGGCTTTGTTGTTAGCTCTTGGAAGACAGTCGAAAGGATACAATGGCTTGAGACGGCTTGAGACTGATTGTCAGCGGCTGAAAAGGTATAAGCCGGCTTAATCCGTTGCAAGATAAAAGCCATTTTTCCGAGATCAGCATCTGGCCTCCAATTTGGCCACAGCAAGCTTCAGGAGGTGATTTCAAAAAATGGCAGGGAGACACTCAGATTGACTGCGCTTGGGCCAATTGTCTTGCGCAGTCGGTGTGAGGGAGGCAGTCGGATCAAATGCAGAGAAAACCGATCAAATGCCTGTGCTCTTGATCCGACTGCTCTACGTTCTTGCGACCTTCGAGTACGACCACGGACCATGCACCCCACTCAAACCAGCGAACGACTCTCTGGCCTCGGACATAATAGGGGGACGACCTCGTCTCTGCGATATCCCACAGCCGCTTCCCCCGCATCCGCTGGTGCTTTGAGTATCGGTACGTCGCTCAGTCGCGGCGTGGACACCTTGCTGACGAGCTTCGTATTTTTTAGATCATCGCGCCGCGAGGATGGATCTACTTTTGTGCCTGACGTCGTAGTCGTGAGGCGTGTGGCGGGCCTGCGCCTAGCTCTAGAGCGAACGGTCTGAGCGCAATCGAAGAGGATCCCGATGTCATTTACGCGGGGCTGTATGGTCCGTGCTCTATACTCCTCACTCTATCGCATTGCCGACCGGCGGCCGCTCATTTCATCTCAATCCCAGCCCACGACAACTTCTCGCACCTAAACGATGCCTTTGCTAGTATCGTCCAGCACACCCCGCCTTTTTCGAGAGCGACAACGAGCGTTCCGACAATCCGCTCTCGTCATGATGGGCTGGGTTTTAGACACGTTCGCTCGCTCCCGTCTGCCATGCTGCCGCACGAGCGACGTGCGCCCGAGACGCCCTTTGCTCGGATCCGATGTTTACAAGGATGCGATACGCGCCTCTGAGCGACTACACGCCCGCCCTCTCAGTTTTCCCCGTTATCGGTGCGTCCCACATCTTCTCTTTATCACCGTGGCTGATTGGCTTATGCTCTACTCTTCTAGATGTATCGTGTGCTCCCGGTGGAGCTGGCTCTCGGGTATCGCGTACCGAGCTTCCGGGAATACTATTAACATTTCTGCGGTCATCGCCCACCATACGACCTGCTCGAGAGACGCTCCCAGCTGTACTTGAGATGATACTCGTGGTGCGCCTCCCGGAGGAGCATCACCACGGCTGGAGCAGGAGCAGGAGCATCGTCCCGGTACGTCGCCCTTCCCATCCGCCCTCTCTCTTTACCTTTCTCGATCGCGGCGGGACTGGCTGGCTCATGTGCGAGTGTCTCAGATGCGCTTGCGCGCTTCTACCTTCGATGCTGCTGTGTATAGCACCGCGAGAAGGACGTGCTTTCGGTGGACGATGATCTGCCCTCGTCCACTTGGTCCTGGCCCAATGGGTCGGATCGCGTCCACGTCCGTCCTCTCTGTTCCCCGCTTTCGGTACGTTTCCCGCCTTCACCTTCTCTTGCGAATGGCTCGCTTATGCTGTGCGTCCTCTATTCTAGATTCATCGCGTGCCTCCAGTGCGACTGGTTCTTCGCCCGACGTCACAGCTTAGACGCAATCGAGCGTTGGTGGATTCAGACCATCAAAAGCTTCGCTTCACGATCGATCTTCACCTCAAGGAGCATGCGCGGAAATCATCGCCATCTCTTTGACACGGGCGTTTACTCTCCTCCCTGCGTCTAGAGCGGCGCGAGGCGTTCACCAGTCCCTCGCGCTATATATCTATGTCGCCCGCCCTGCGGTGAACGTTCGATTCCCAATGAGGGACAAGCCTGCCACGCGAGTCTACTGCCCTTCAGGCACGAAGTATCCGAACTAGATGTATGGCAAATGCATTCGTCATTTGCCCAGACGCTCACTTCGTCTCAGCTATGATCGTATCCTCATCGTGCTTGTGCACCCAGTCGACGTGCGGATCCCTGCGCTCCCCGAATTCCTCGAGCGCCGCTGCAAGCGGGGCGGGTCAATCGCGTCTCGCACCTGGAGATGCTCGGAATCGCATTCATTGGGATTCAGGCATGCAGACGCCCGAGCTGCACTCGCACTCGAGGCTGACTTCCCGATCGAATATATTTGCACGACATGCGGGTGCGGGTTTGGGCTCTCCGCCTTCCTTTCGTCCGGTACAGTGCGTATACCCATCCCCGCGCATCCTTTCGTGCTCCCTAAGACGATTGCGATCCATCCATCCAGTTTCCGAGTCGAATGTCTGACCTCAAATCAGCGCCAAGACTACCAAGCTCCGATTCTCTGTCTATCCATCCATGACTTCCACTCCAGCAAGCCCTCCTCGGCCACCCTCCCCTCCCTTCCAACCTCCCTATCTCGTTCTCCCCTCTTCATTGCTATACGGGATCGCGCTGGCCGTCGAAGATGATTACGTAAGCTCAGTATTTCCTTTTCCAGAAAAATCTTCGCGCAGCGACGTAGACGCTGACTGTGGCCCAGATATCAAACCTACGACCATACCCGCACTGTCTGCCGCTCGCTACCGATGCTATCGTCTTCCGAAACCAGAGCAGCATGCGGCGACTTCAAGACTGCGACTCGGCGGCCTGAGCACCTCCCGGAAATTCCTAGGGCCGGAAGGACGGCGTACACGCTCCGTCTACTAGTGGTGACGGCGCTGCTGACGGATAGCGTCGAGGGCGAGATTGGAAGGACGTGGGACCGAGATGGAAATGACATCGTGTGGAGAGGTGGTACGGCTGAGCAGCTGGGATGGAATCTCTCGTTTCGCCGCGCGTCCTTGTCATCCGATGCTCCTACCCTTCGTTTCCCGTGCTACGTCATTCTCGATACCACCTCAAAGTCGAGTTGATCGCGGTTCTCCACCCCACCTGTCACTCGCTGGGGGGTATTCTACGACCATTCAGAGCGTCGCAGTTTCTTCAAGGTCCAGCCGATTGTGGTCCTCCCCGGGGGTACTCCGCGGTCATTCAGAGTGTCGCAGTTGCGCGAGGAGCAGCAGGGATGGAACCTCTCGTTTCGCCGCGCGACCTTGTCATCCAATGCTCCTACCCTTCGTTTTCCGTGCTACGCCATTCTCGATACCACCGCCTTCCCAAAGTCGAGCCGATCTCGGTTCTCCACCCCACCTGTCACTCGCTGGGGGGTATTCTGCGACCATTTAGAGTGTCGCAGTTTCCTCAAAGTTGAGCCGATTGTGGCCCTCCACGGGGAGTACTCTGCAATGATACAGAGTGTCGCATTTGCGCAATGAGTATACATGACGGATGACGGATAGCTAAGCGTGTGCGGCTCGGTTTTGCGTTCGCCGCCTGTCTGCCGCAATGGGCTGTGTACTAGCCATGGACGGGATGGTCTCGTTCATCACTGCGCTGCTCGTCTGGAGGCCTGACGTGAAACTATCGCAGATGCTTCCTAGCAGGTAGAGGAGTTCTCTGCCCACGGTCTTTCTCCGCTCCGCGTCGGGTTCGTGGCGTGTTTGATGACATGGGAAATGCTTGGATCTCTCAGACGGAGACGAAGAGACCTCCGTCATTACAAACTTGTCCTGCGGCATGTCGCTTCGGATGCTATTCTATACGTTCCCAGTCCCAGGATCCCCTGCTCCGGCTATGATGACGGTGAAGAGTTTGGGCCGTATCGTATATTCTTGACGACCTCTTCGCTGTAGCTCGTGACGCTTTCCCCCATTATCTCGAGCGCAACGGTAGAACAATTATCATATGCATACTATACATCCACTTTCACTACGCATCGCATTCGCATTCGGACAGCCGCCTCAAGCCCAATCGCCCGCGCTCCAGCAAGACAGAGAACCCATCTAGACTCTCGCCTTCGAAATCCTTTTCCCAGTCGTAAATCCCCTCAACGGCCTTGCGCGCGTTGACGCGCCACAACACATGCTTGACTTCTTCGTCCTTTCCTGCTAGATCCGCGACAGATTTCGTGTCCATGATGGGTCCCTCGCGCGCGAGGAGAGTGGGATCAACGCGGGTGGCGACCGCAGCGTGCATTTCTGGCGTCGTCGGCCCCAACGCGTGCTCGCAGAAGTCCATGGTGCGCTGGAGGGTCTGCTCAGTCACGGTCTGGTCAGCGTCCGCCGTGCCCTGGATGACTGCCACGTTTTTTTATTAGGCGGATTCGAGCCGATGCCAGCAGACTTACTTGGACGAAGGAAATCAAAGGCGCGATCGAAGTTGTCCTCGTCGATGTCCGAGAGCACGGGTGCCGCCTGCGCGTTTATCTGGCGGTATATGCTAAGCACGACGAGCAGGAATCTAGAACGGGATTTTCATGAGCATGGGAGCAACTTGAGACAGGATAGGATGCCGGTATACCTGGTGTATGATGTTCCTGTCTTGGCGCTGTGGAACCTGATCGCTTCGGCCTCGGTGCATTGCCCGCGGATCGATGCAGCTATGGTGCTCGCCGCGGAGAGCGCGTTTGCGAACGCCAGGTGGACTCCGGAGGAGAAGAATGGGTCGATCTGCGTTCGGTATGACCGTCGAAAAACACTTAAACCTCTTTGAATGACTCACGAACGCTGTAGATGGATGAGTGACCATGCATGATACGATGAGGATTGACACTAACCTCCTGCATCTCCAGCAATGCGATAGTTAGGCCCAGCATAAGAACCTGCAGAATAGCTATAATCTCCGGCGGATTTGATGTCGCCGGTGAGCGTGGCAGAACCGAGTAAACGGAGAACGCCGGGCGCCAGGTTCAACTGGTTGAGGTAATGTGTCTTGCTTATGTCCGAGCCCTTCAGTGCTGATTTCTTGACGCGGCTAGCCTCCTCCTTGAGTACAACACCAACCGACACCGTACCATTGTGCAACGGAATGAACCACGCCCAACCGGTCTCGTCTTTACAAAATCAAGAATCAATATACTTATAGCTCAGACTGCCCGCGTACCTGTGAGGGCTTCGAACCAGGGCGCATTCTCGCGCCTCGTCCCGGGCTCATATGTTCCCGCGCCAGCCCAGTACCCCCAGAACGCAACATTCTTCAGCGCCTGGTTGAACTTACGGTTCTTCAGGTATTTGGTTGACATGATACCCGTGCGGCCCGAGGCGTCGACGAGCCACTTGAAGCGCACTTCGCCTTTACTGCCCAGATAATCGGATTTCCATTCTGCCGAGACTGGTCGTTTGTCGTCGTCAGAAGCAAAAGTGATGTTGGTGACTTGGACGCCTTCGCATACGGTTGCGCCGCTTTCGGCTGCGTGCCTGAGGAGAATCTCATCGAATTCCGAGCGGACCTACGAATTGCAAGCTTTAAATCTGTTCTTTTCAGCTGGATAGACCGCGCTTACAACGTTCCAAGCGGCTTTGTTAGGATCGGGCGAGATGAAGTCGGTGTCTGATAGAAATTATCTGTTGTCAAAAAAAAAAAAAAAAGTGAAGCCGATGAATAGACCCACATCCTTCGCGTTTATATTGATTCAACTTCACGGCGGCACCAACCTGAGGTGAGGTTACTTATAAGTTTTACTCGATCCGAAGAAGGGAAGCAGCAGCATCACCTTGACAGTAAATCCATGGTTGACGACCTTCTCCTCGGCACCGATGAAGCGCAGGAAGGGGCGGCAGGAAGGCAGCATGCTCTCTCCGATGTGGTACCGGGGGGAAGTGGTCCTTCTCAAGCACCGTTACGGCAAAGCCCTCTGTAAATATCCGGTAAGTAATAATCCTCTTTGGAGAAGATATCTCACCTCTCGCGAGCGCAGACGCCGTATAGGCACCAGCTGGCCCACCACCGATGACCAGAATATCTGTAGATTTGGGCTAAGCAACAATCAAGCAAACTGTGAGCTTATCCGAAATGATTTAGCGCAAATGGGCTGACGACGCACGATTGCTAGGACGGGCATTGGGGGCTGTTAGGTGTGGCGGTACTTTTTCACGGAGTTTGGGGGAAAGGGTGGGGCATATATAGGCAATTCCCCATCCCATCTCAGGCGCAACGGCATCTTGAAACTGCCCTGAAGCCGTGAACTCGCAAGTAAAGATCCAAAATTGGGCACGTTACATCGGGATCGGAGTAAGTGCCTTGGGCTGATGGGTCTACGCTGATCCAGTTCCTGCAAATCTTGGTTTAGTTCTGACTCCAATAGCTGTGTGATGAATAGAAATGGAGCTCAGGGAGTCCTTTGCGGTTTGGAGGTTCAATTCCGCATTTGTCGATCGTCTATATGGAACTACCGCCAAAAACTGGGAACGATGGAGATACGCTCGGGAAGCACAACTCTCGGCAGCGCATCGTTGCCTGGGTGATTTGAGCACGCCAACTGCCACAGGCGTACGAAATTTGAGAAATAAAAGTATGTCAAATGGCAGGAATATCGTCGTTAATGAGGCTTGGACCTCATAAAAATATATGCATCGGCTCAGCACATTGTTGGCGCTTTTATTGGCATATATAGTGCTCAGGGTTCCGATATCTTTTTTCAATGAAACGCTAGCGCATCATATCGGACATTAACTTTAGATCGGCGTCCGAAGGCATCCCCGTCCTAACGTTTTCGGTCGGGACTCGGCATTCGGTGTACACGCTAATCATGGACTTTCGTAGTTACTTTACATTTGAATTCCTTGACATTTCGCGGTATCTAGGTGACAGTTGGTACATAATGATTTCAGTCCATGCTGGTTCGAGCCGTTAATTGCCGCGCCGACTATGTAAGGCGCGGCCAACTAACTTGAACGAGGAAAGAAAGCGATCATTTTTCTTCCGAAGGGTGCGAATTAGGTTACCTCGGTCTCGTCAGGAGGATATGGAATCAGGGGACGTAGTTACAGACTAAGAACGTACACGGGATATTCAACCGAGAAGATCTAAATGCACATCTAATCGGCCACAGAATAATTTAAAAGCGGTGATTTCGGACTTACCGCCCCAAAGATACGTGATTAGACGCTCTCCGCACCAAAGATAATCAATGGGTTTGACTTGCGGGAAATCGTGAGATCCCACCAGATATCTATCGTCACCCGCAAGATACAGACGCGTCGCACCGAATCGTATTCTCGGCTCAACAATGGACCAAAATTTTCTTTGCTGTTTAAAAAATGACCAGACTTCCCCCTGAATCATCGACGGTATCTTAACAGACGCAGGCAGTTTCTCATGCTGTTCGGGAAACTGTCCATTGGATACGATCCTGGGGAGAATCAAGCTGAGGTCACCGTTGTGAAAGTCTGAGGTTTAAGACCAATCGCAGGTCAACATATGCATGGACCGCCCGGCCGACCGCTCACCTCTGGGATCTGCGCGGCTACCATTCACGGAGCTCCATAATAACCTTGCGCGTTATCTCCACCCATGGCGCCTCGGTCGGTCCATTCGCAATGTTTCCGCATACTTAGACTGAGATCCAGCTTTGGTCCTCAAGAGTTCATCCTGCCACCGCGTAATCGATTTACCAGCAGGGACACAAAGACGGAGACCGTCGTCCATCTGCCACGCCTGCATGATTGTGGAAGCGGTGTGATTGAGCATGGAAACTACAAGGCGCGAAATTTGGGAAATAAAAGAGTCTGATACGCAAGTTAATGTCAGGAATACTGTCGCTGATGAGGCTTGGACCTCATAAAATATATGCGTCGATGTTCGGCGGATGGCTCAACACATTGTTAGCGCTTTTACTGACACGTATGGAGCTCACCGTTCCGGCGTCTTTTTCACTGCGGCATTCACGCATCATATCGGACACTAACTTTGGATCGGCGTCCGAAGACATCTCCGTCCTAACGTTTTCGGTCGGGACTCGGCATTCGGTGTACATGCTGATCATGAACTTGCTCGTAGTCACTCTCCATTTGAATCCCTTGACACACCGCGGGATCTAGATGACAGTTGGTGCATTCTAATTTCAGTCCATGCCGGTTCGAGTTGTTAACTGCCACGCCGAATATGCAAAATGCGGTGGGCTAACTTGAATAAGAAAAAAGAGAACAGTCTGGACTCTTTTGAAGGGTTCATGATTTAGGCTACCTCGGTCCGACGTGGAACATATCAATGAGCATTATAAAAAAGGAAAGACGTGGATCCTGAGTACGTACACTGGAGGTCCAAACTTCAATGCATAGTTACGGAGCGACGTTCGGAGCCGGTCATGGCCATATATGTGCATACTGCTATGTTGCCCAGCCGTTTCGTACCACGAAAGGGTGGCTGGGCTTGTGTCACGCCACCATTCCGTGATTTCGAACACACTAGCTTTAATTGATTGAAGCTGGTTCGCGGGAGTTGCCGAGGCCATGAGAAAGACGCTTCAAGGTATGGCACAAACTTCTGGAGAGAATTGTCCGCGAGCTTGCACGGCGCAAGAGTGGTGGTTGTGGGGCGAAGCTACCTAAAAAAAGCCGGCACCGCCACACTGTGCCCTGACCAAACCACGAGGAGCTCGCAATCGTTCTCGTTCGCAGCAGCGATCCCCGCCGCTCGCAGCTCAAAATAGCGGCGCCTTCTTTCAAGTCTATTTCCGCAGTCTACCCGGTACGTCCCGGTAGATATTACGCGCGGTTTGTACCCGCACACAGCTCCACTGCAGGCGAGCCATCAAATCCGTCTTCGAGCCCTTTTATGCGCACGGTTTTGCTCCTCACCGTCTGTGCGTACTGCGTGCTTTCTCCTCATCTGGATATAACGCTTAATTAGGTAACGAAAACGACCAGATATTGCAGTATCGACAGTGTTTCCAAAGCAGCAGGCAGTTTTTCGTGGTATTCGGAAACTGTCCAACCAGAGAAAAAGAAAGAGAAGCATGGTAATTAACCAAGAGCACTACGCTTAAACTGAAATACTCATTGCTTCTGTAATGTGTCTGAAATGGATGGAAGATCAAGAATTTCAACACGACGGATTACAAGTGCAACACAGCAAAAAAATCGACACAGGAATCAGGGATTACATTCAAGACGGATATCTGTGAAATCGATTCGGCAAGATCCTAGGGAAGAAATAAGTTGGATTCATCGGCGCGTTAAAAGTTAGTGAGAGAGAAAACGCACTCACGTCTAGGATCTACGCGGCCACCATTCACGGAGGTCTGTAATAACTTTGCGCGTTACCTCCACCGACGGCCCCCCGGTCGGTTCGTCCGCGATGATGGCATAGCGGGATCCAACTTTGGACCTCACGAACTCATCTTTCCACCGTGTTATCAATTTCCCAGCCGGAGTGAAAACGGTGTAGCCTTCGGCCTGTGGTTTAATGACCGTGGCAGCGTCGCGACTGTCGAGCTGCGCCTGCACGGCTTTGGCTTTGGTCGCAGCGATATCCCCGAACTCAGCGACGAACTGGGCCAAGAACGCACTCGAGTCATCCTGGAAGCACTCAACTACGACCTCGCTCAACGCCCCGATGCATGCGCGGTCGCCGGCGCAGATGGCCGTCTGTACGGTAAGGCGAAGGACAAGGCGCAAGAGGAAAAGGGGAATCATGAACGGCTTGGGACCAGTCGGGTAGAAGAAGACGTAGTCGCGTGTCGGGACAGCGTCAAGATACTGCATTTGCAGGATAAGGGCAGGAGAGCGCGTGTAGCCGTCGCGAGCAGGTCCCATTCGCTCGAGGAGGAAAACCGCATCAGCCAACGATGCCTCGGTGTGGATAGATGGGATCTCGACGGCCGCGGGGGTGAGTTCCTTGCCGCATATCTTCTTGTGATTTGGCCAATGTGATATCTGACAGGCCCTGCGAATATTGGGTTCACTGAAAAAGGGATAAATGGCGTCCAATGCGTACCTCGAACAGTAATGAACTTTGTGCGACAACTTTTGGTTGCATTTCTTACAGACCATGAACCGGGGATCGCCATCTCTTTCTGAGCGTCTACAACCATCGCAGATTTTGCCTAGGCGATAGACCGGCGTCTTGTTTGGTGATTCGCTGTTGGGCTTCTTGTTGGGTAGTCTCTTCGACCACGACCCCCAATCTAGCGTGCTCGACTGGAGACCGTCCTTTGTGTACGTGAACTCGGGCGGCCTGGGGCTTCCGATGATGGATAGAATCGTATTGTACAAGAAGTCCGCTGGGCCAATTTCAACTCCACGAATAGGCCAGGTTGACAAACTTACTAAGAGACTTATCGCGAGTACGATTAACAGCTGCAGTTCTGCTTCACGTCCGGCCCTCTGAAGACGCTCAATCGTCTCCTCTTTCCATTCCGGATGCAAGTACGAGATGCAACGGTCCTCCATGAGGCTCACGTAGCCCTCTGGAACATATTTTCTCAGCAGGGCTAGAAATCCTTCGCCGTTCTCGGTTTCCAAAGACGTAAGAGTGATGTCGCAGCTATACATTCGTAAATTCGGCGCGATGTGCGGTTCATTCAAGCAGCAGCGCAGAAATCCTTCGAGCATATGCGCTGCCCGCGCCGCGGGGGTGAGTGTCTTCCAGCAAAAATTCGGCTGAAGAACGCCTGTAACGGCCAACACACGTAGTTCTTCCTGCGTCCGATGGGTTCCGCGCAGAATGCTGTGGCTAGAACGCAACTCCTCCTGCATGTCACCGGAGAGCAATTGCATTGAACGAGACGTCAAGAGTTCCAAGTCGCCGACTACCATTTTCAGTACGGGAAAGAGACTCTCCCACGCGGCGTTCCACTCGGCGATACCGTTTCTGAAGTCCGGAACTCCAGGCATTTCCAACTCGCTCGGAACTTGCTGCGCGCGTCGTGGCATGAGTGAAAAGAGAAAGAAAGGGATCGTGAAAAACGTGGCCGTCTTTGGCTTTGTTGTGCGACGACGACTTGGCTGTCTTACGTCTGCTGTTTGAGCACGATGATAGACTTCGTTTTGGAGAGACTTGAAGTATCAAATAAATTGACCTTGCTGAAACACGATTGCCCAACTTCAAAAGAGCAAAAATAGATTCACACACATCAACCCTAATTTCCATTATAATAACCCATGTGCCAGTCGGCTATGTACAGTAGTGGCGTCAAACCGTGAGTTGGCCGGCAATGCGTTTCAGATGTGGAGCTCGAGGCGCTGGCCCAGATTGCCCACCTGCATTACAAATTTCCATTCAACGGGACGGTAACGAGTACACGGAGTTTTGCGATTCCCTCTTCTTCACCGGACTTTACGATGATCGAGATTTCGGCCAGGTTGAACTCGGTATCTGAACAGCGCATGTCACGGTTAGAAGCTGCGTCGTGGATCTTGTTAAAGAAATGGAAAACCAACCTGGATGTTGAGCTCAGGGTCGTACAACGTCTCGCGTTTGACATGTACTTTAACGTTAACGCCGTTCCCACCGTGGTGGTCGGAGTTTTCCCGCGATCCCGAGTTGGGAGGGAGGTGCAGCGATACCATGCCGTGGCTATTCATCTTGGTGTTCGACTCTTTCGAGCGGTTGTTGAAGAGTGCGAGGAGGCAGTTGGTATACAGTTTCCCGATGATTGCTATTCTGTGGATCATTCGATTCTCAACACGCGGACGAGGGGGAGAGGAGGAACAGAACGCACGGTGGGGCAACAGCCGCTGTTCCCTATCGATCATTGTTACGAGCTTAGTCAGATCTGAGGACCTGGAAAACTACTCACCGGGCATGCCCAGAACAGGATAACAGCAATCACAGCAACCCCCGCTTTCAGTCGAAGTGGAAACATGTTAGCCGGCCATTATCAGGGTAAGGGGACATCTGCATGCGTACCAGTGAGAGCGTTGGTTTCGACGATGAGGCGAATGAGGTGCGAGATCATGCTGTGGTTTGAAGGCAGAGAGTTGCTCCGCTCGCGTAACAGCTGTAAATAATTTTTATGCGATGTCAGCGTCTCTGCGCATGATATCGCGGCTGGGACGCACCGTCCATGAGAGCACCGCTGCAATGGCGATGTCGGCCACAGCCCCTCCGACAAGCCATATCTACGCCAAAATTCGCAAAGCAACGAATAACTCGGAGTGGCGACGTACTGTTTCCCCAACGGCGTCTGTGGTGAGCAGCGAGAGGTGTCCCATTTGGTGTCCCTGTTCGTTGACGCTGATGAGTCCAAACGAATAACCCGAGAATTGAATAGACGCACTCGGATACCTGTGTATATGCCCGCACTAAATTGCGTCAATGAAACCTGACGGAAATTTTTGTTAACGCGCAGAAGCGGAGAGAAACATGTTGGACGGACGAGGAAAACAGCGGCAGGGATGACGATTCCTTTGCGCAGGAAATAAATGCGCCAGCAGTAGAACGCTTGTACAACGATGGCGATCACGGAGTCGAGGACGGGCACGTCCCACGAGTTCAGAAACTGTTGGCATATGTATCAGCACGGGAGGTGGCGGCGGACTATCGGAACAGAAGGGGATTACCGTATCATCGAGCTGAGCCAGATTTCCGAATCCGTACACGAACCAGTGGAAGCTGTCGGCGGTGACCATGATGGTTTGCAAGACGTCGACCAGGACCAGCCCGTAGACTGCATGGGAGAATTAGGAATGACGCGGACATCGACGGCGTGGAGCACCCACCAAGGAGCTTGATGGTGGCTCGGTCATCCTGGCAGTTTTCGTGATAGAAATCTGAGACGAGGTCAAGATGGCGCACACATCAGTCAGATAAATAGGAGATCGTTCACGAACACGCCTGCACCGCCAGAACTCCCATACCACACCAGGTAAACAAAATCCCCAACAGCTGGCGCAGCGAATCTCAGCTCATGGAAATTTTTCCAGGACAAAAAATTAGGCAGCTCACGGTCGGCCCTGTGCTAAAGTTGAGGTTAGAAACGATCCATAAGGTCAGAAACGCAGGCGCACATTGTGGGGGAAATCAGATAGGACATGGTAGTCGCTGAGAGACCTTGGGAGAAAAGGCACGAAGAAGGTCTCTACCTCCATGGCGGCATGGCCTCCGTAATATTTAGACCTTCTTGAATCCCATGCAATAACCTTTTGATGCGACGTCAAGGTTCTGATGCGTATCTGGAGAAAGTGTTGTTAGGAAGAGGAATACCGGTTGAGGATCTGAGGGCTCGGTTACGCATTCTCAGTTTCTTTTCACCAGCCGCGCCGACCCCAGGATTCCCGTAAAAATGCATGCTCTTCCATAACTCACCAAGAGAATAACCGAAAAATGCTCCGCATGACATTCTTCTAGAAGTCGTTGGTCCCGAATCACCGGACCGATCTTGTGGTTGTCAATTCGAAGCTGAAGTAGCCGCAGCCGAGCCGCGGCAGCGCCTGGCAGAACCTGTCATGCAAGAGCGAGTTAAACGTCGTTGTGCGCACAAATCACAACAAATCGCGAAGGAGGAGGATGTACTTATTGGCTTGCTTCTGTACCGGAACGCGAAGGAAGCAGATAAATTCTGGTGCACGAGCTTTCCTACCTACCCACTAGACTCGTCACCAGTCTACCTACGAATGGCAAAAAAAATGTGGCGAACACTTTGCTGCCTACGGCAACGTGCTCGCCACATGGTTACTACTTACTCGTACCTGTCCTTGGAGGTTGCGGTGTTGTTTACTTGCAACCGCTTAAATTCAATTGGTTTCAGATCAACGATCAGAGCTTGAGTAAAGGCGGCTCTGGAGGCGGCCGCCGTGCCCAGGTCCCCGCTGTTTTACGGTGTATGCCAACGGCCTTTCCAATTGTTGAGCGGCGGCTTCATTAGCTTGACGTCTGGACGAAGAGTGGGTGGTGAGTGAAGAAAGGGAAGCGCATCAAGTGATCAACAGATATTGATGGCGTGCACGGACCGATGTGCTGTGCTCTTCACCACCACCGTCTTTCGAGATTATTCAAGCCCCAGCCATATTGAAGTCTGTCACTATGGAACCACTGCTAGCGTGAAATCGGATTCTGACCGCCAATTCGACACACGAGGGTCAAGCCCCGCCAATCGTGCAAACGATGTTATAGTCTACACAGCGAGGTACGAGCGTTGGTACATAGTATGTGTCCAGGAGAGACTAAGGTCACAGCGTCATAACGTTTCGGTGACAAAAGATCCGTGAAAAGGTAATAAAAACGAATGCGCACTACAAAGCAACTATTTGACGTAGATTCAAATTAAGACTAAGGTAAAAACGCTGTTTGTAAAAATTGTCCGTGATGGCTGATTGTTCGTAGAGGATGGGTGCCCTTTAGACGATAGTAGAAAATGAAGGCCTGGCCGTCGCGATCCCGACGCTTCCGACCGCTGTCACGGCAGAGCCAGAGCCAGCGCTACCGACCGCGATCCCAACGCTCCCAACAGCTGTTGGCGGTGAACCAGCCACAGATCCCACGGCACTTGCGATTGGGACTCCAACGGCGACGGACGTGCTGGCAATCGGAATTCCAACGCTGCCACTGGCGGTGGGCAATCCGCCAATCCCGACGCTCCCAATGGCCGATGGCTCTGCACTTGCGGCTGGTACGCCAATGGCGACGGACGCGCTGGCAATCGGAATTCCAACGCTGCCACTGGCGGCGGGAAATCCGCCAATCCCGACGCTCCCAATGGCTGTTGGCGGTGAACCAGCCGCAGATCCCGCGGCACTTGCGATTGGGACTCCAATGGCGACGGACGTGCTGGCAATCGCAGTTCCAACGCTGCCACTGGCGGCGGGCAACCCGCTGATCCCGACGCTCCCAATGGCCGATGGCTCTGCGCTTGCGACTGGTACGCCAACGGCTATGGACCCAGCGCTGCTGGCGCTGGAAATCGGAATTCCAGCGCTGCCAATGGCGGAGGGCAATCCGCTGATCCCGACGCTCCCAATGGCCGATGGCTCTGCACTTGCGGCTGGTACGCCAACGGCGATGGACCCAGCGCTGCCAATGGCGGAGGGCAATCCGCCGAACCCGGCGCTCCCAATGGCCGATGGCTCTGCACTTGCGGCTGGTACGCCAACGGCGATGGACCCAGCACTACTCGCGCTGGCAATCGGGATCCCAGCGCTTCCAACCGCGGTAGGCAACCCGCCGACCCTGCCGCTCCCAATGGCCGATGGCTTCGCACTTGCAGCTGGGACTCCGACTGCGATAGAGCCAGCGCGACTCGCGCTGGGAATCAGAATTCCAGCGCTGCCAACGGCAGTGGAAGGAGAACCAGCCACAGAAAACCCAGCGGAGGCACTGGCACGGACGCGTCTAGCGTTCATCCACACGTACCATCATATCAGCTGAGTCCGTCATCCACATACTCGAAGAATGCTCACGGGAATAACACTACCGTGAGTGAAGGAAAGAAAGTTCGCGGCGCATGCGATAGCGACGAATTGCTGGAAGGACTTCATCGTGGTTGGATGGGATGTACTTTGAAGTAAGAAAAAAAATAGCTAATTGGGCTTCAAGGCGGAAGAGGAGAAGGAAAAGGAAAGTATGAAAACGAAGGTACGTTTCTTCAAATTTTCCTCGACCTTATAACCAGCCTGGTCTTTACTCATTGGAGCTTTAGCGGCCAATAATGACCGGGTTGGGAGACGCACTGCAAAAAAGTTTTAAAAAAATAGGTGGGTACTGCGGAAAGAAAGGTGTTAGCCGCAATCACTGAATGGTTGCGATAGCGATCAATTCAGCTGGCCCTAGGATGAATCAAAGAGTGGACTGCGGAATGCCAGCCTTGCTATGCTTGATCGATGTTGAATCCACAACCCATCAAAGATCAAGGCATTCACCGAATTGTAGGCGGATAAGTAGGTAATCCCGTGTGGCTAATCACGATTCAAGAAGAGGTTCCCACTGGCAGTAACCATCATGAACTTCAGGTGCACAGGGCACCCCATATGGCTACGAATTCGAGGATCCGACCACGGTTGTTCCCTCGATGGTCTGCTTTGCAGTCTGTACCGCACATGAAATGAAGTTTAACTTGCACCGTCCGGGAAACCCTGAAATTTCGTGTTACCGACCGGACGTGCAGAGTGAGAACTCCAGGTTTGGAAAGTCTAATCAGGTCTGAATCGGTTGCAGTGTGTGGCGGCATCCGTCAATCCGCAGCACATCAGTCTCAGAGTTTTTCCCGGGGACGGACTCTAGATCTGACGTGGCCCGTGGAGGGTATGGCATGCATTTAAAGAAAAAGAAATCACATTCATGATGCAGTCTCAACGAGCAGGACAAGAAAGATTCCGCAGAACGTTGGGCACACAGTTATCGAACATGGCTATGCATATGTGCACTTGGTGATTCATCTCCACGATACAATCTTTCTTCGCATTATCGTTGAAAGATTAATTTCGCCGAGGCTCGCCAAAATCATTCAATACGATTTGTTCCTTCTCATCGAAACAAAAAGGGCGATGATCATCGGTAGAAAGAACAAATTGACGAAGGGGTGAAAGCCTATTTATTGTCTCTTTCAACGAGAATCTTGCGCAGTCGTACAAGCATTTATGAATATGACCTTAGATGCCCATCTATCTATCTAGACAGATCTAGGGTATGCACCAATGTGTATATGTCGAAACAGCGTAGATACGGAACAATTTTCTCCGTAGGGGATGTAATATCTATGGGTAAATAAGGAAGGGATCGAAAATAAAGAAAGCCCTGAGTTCGTAGTAGTACGGAATAATTTTCCTCGATTAGGGACTTGATCGATGTCTATCTATGGGTAAATAAGGAAGGGATCGAAAATAAAGAAAGTCCGGAGTTGAAGTTGAGTAAGTAATGTGTTCGTATGGGCCTCCACCGATTTGAAAGCGATGCAAACAGTTTAACCACGTACGGACAAGCGCGGACGCAGACTCGGCAGGTGCGGAACGCGATTCAGCAGGGGCGGAACGTGATGAGGAAGGGCAAAGTTCTGCGCTGGTAGACAGCAGGGTGGGTCGGAAGTCCGGATAATGGGGAGCACGGGTGAAGCAAATAGTGGGCGAATGGGTCCCAAGAACTCGTATACGCGTGGAATAGAAATATAGTGGAAAAAGGGGCGGGTGCCGTGCAGGCGTGGGGTGGGGTACGGGCCTGGCTCGAAAAGACTCCTTGGAGGTGGTAGAGTGGACCTCAGCTGTATTGTGTTCACTGGCGATGTGCTCCCGGTGGAGCGCCCTGTTCACTGGTCGCGGCGGATGGTGGTGGTTCGGGAGATCTAGCGTACGCTGCAGGGGCAATAGGGAGGAAAAGGAGAGTCGACAAGCGGGTCATCCCCCCCTTCCACAGCGACTCGGCTGGGACAGACAACGAGGTGGTGATGTGCGCATGCGGGGTCGCACCAAGAGCCACCGCCGAGCTAGCCGTGGCATTAATCATGGCGATAGCTGTGGCCACGGTGGTCACCGCAATGCAGTTCTCGTTCAGGTGAGTACTCGCGCCGCAGAAGGTAACGATGGCGTTGGCAACGGGGTTTGGGATCACGGTAGAGTTCATTGTCACTGAAGGGAGTAGTAGATGGTTTGAACTAGAAGAGGTAGAGTCCGAGTCAGGGCAGGAAGGTAAGGTTTATCCCGAAATGGTTTTGGATGGCCACTCACGCGGGCGGCAACGCCGGCATTCACGGTGGGGGGCGGGCTCGAGACGATAGCACATGCGCATGCGACGAGGGCGACTCGGAGTTGTTGGAAGGACTTCATCATGTGGGTGGATGTGAGTCATTTTTCAAAGGTCTAAGACCGCTGCAGTTACATCGCCGCGAACGAAGCAGTCGGTGGTACGCAGAAGAGAAATTTCCGGCTGAGAGTCAGGATTGAATGGCTGCCGCCAAAATCCGGGAGTGGAGTGTGGCATGTATGGGAAGAAGACGACTGAATCCTACCCTTCTTACTCGATGCCGGCGATCGAGGAGCTGTCTTGCTTTCGACATGGTGTATGTGGACTCTATCGGTCCAGATCTCGGGACGCCCACGAAGGGAGTTGGCTAGGATGGATAGCCTTTCGTCGTCCCCTCCGCTCCGGTGTCAGTCCCACTACAGAACATCAGGACATCAGTATTCTTGCTCAAAATCAATCGATTGCACTCACAATAAAACTCCCAAACCAGTCCAAGATCGTATATGGCAGCTTCTCGCCTCGAAAGAGGAGAACGAGGAGCGAGAATTAGAACCAGCTTGAGGTTGTTAGCAGCGGCCCCTCTCCGCCGCGAGCTCCGCCTTCTCCTTACCGGCGTCGGCGGACGCGAATGCTTTTCCGCGGCGGGCGAGAATGGCCTGTGCTCGGAAGCATTTTAGTACCGGAGGAATGAGAACTCGGCGATCGAGAGAATTAAGACGGGTAGACTCGCCATCCGAAAGTCACAGACGGGTCGGCACCCATGGAATTCCGCGCGGCGTGCGATGTAAGACACGCGCGTTGCGTGCCCACAAATCCATCCAGCGCGACATCGGAGTCCGTGACTCGATAGGCATGATTCAACGTGCAGTGTGCGCGGAACGCGAGCCACGCATCTGGCCCTACACAGGCTACGGGTGCATGCGCAGCACGTACAGCCTTGACCCGCGCATGCGCCACGGCCTCCTCTCTGCGCCGGAAGATCGAGGCGGCGGTGACGGCCTGTCGTGGGGGTCAGCAGCGTATTGGGGTGAATATGCTGCGGTGATGGACGGTCATGGAGAGAGACAAGACTGAGGCAGTTCCCGAAAAGCCGACCGCTTGCCACGCATCATCGGCATTTCGGACATTCACACTTGCCTTCTCCCACCTTGCACCGATTTCGCGATGGAAGCAAAATCGAGCCCTTTGGCTATCCAGGACCTCGCGGAACATTTTATTGGTTTCCTACGCCATTCGACTCGCACTTCTGAAGGCATGCTCGCTGGTCGCACAGTCAAGACCATCTTTTCAGTGCTTTTCAGGAAACGATCTCTCTAACCGCACGACGAGCACTTCTGGCCACGACTTCAGGACATCCCTGCATGTAATTTATCACGTCCAACGATTTCACCTCAACCTCTACGTATACTGGCCCTAGACTTCAGATTTGGTTACAACCATCTATCTTCACCTGCATAAACGAAAGGCATTCATTGGCAAGTAAAAAAATCGAGTCTGGACCCAAATCGGAACAAATTCCGCGAGACCCTGCCGTTGATCAATTAGAATAGGCGCATGTGCGACCTCCTCCGAGCCAATGCTATCTGCTGCATATCGGCTGTCGCCTGGCCTTCGGCACCGTACGCCGTAATACGCCGTCACTGTTAGTGAACACCAGAGCCGATGCGTGATCGGTACATTAGGCGCATCTGGATCCTACCATACTTGGACTGGGTTGAAAAATTCAGGGCGAGAAATGGAATGTCTCTGAGCTTGCCAAATCGACCTTGGTTCGAGTTCGAGACGAAATGGAGCCACCGCCACCGGGACTTGGGCGACACGGCCGCGAAGACTCTCGGACTCGGGCTCGGGCTTGGCTACAATTAGTCTGCTCTTGCTTGCCCTCGATAACTCCATCCACCGGCCAAGTCGGAATAAACTCTGCATTTTCAACTAGTGCTAATCCCTTTCGGCGCCAGCTTAACTCCCCATGTGTCTGGATCGTACTCGGAACTCCTGCGTCGCGGAAGCGCGGGAAGCGCATATAGCAGCGAGGGACATCCTCACGGCAGGTACCAGCTGGGTACCAACAGCGAGCATCAATCTTCGCTGTCAAGTTGGCTGCGCATTCAATTCGAATCGGTCGCTCTTTGCCCTTCCTTTCCCATTCATCTCTTATCTGCAAGACCGTACGCACACTATGCTGCCCGCGGCCTCTGTACCTGCACCTGCACCTGTAAGTGTGGCTATTCCGTTCATTTATTCCTCTGTACACTCACACTCACTCTATCTCAACTTGACTCAGCATCTCGTCAAAGAACCCGGAGACGGAGGAGGGAGCCAGGTGTTGCGCCTCCACATCATCATCGTCGGGTGTGGCATTGGTGGCCTCTCCGCTGCGTATTGTCTCGGGCGCGCAGGCCATAGAGTCACCGTTCTCGAGCGCGCGTCGGAGATCAAAGACGTGGGGGCTGGGATCCAGGTAAGACTCCATGGGTAATTGCTCATGCGCAAAAATATACCTTCTTTACATCCGCGCGCACTAGGTCGGCCCGAATCTGAGCCGTCTGCTCATTCGGTGGGGGCTTGGCGAGCAGCTCGAGAAGGTGGCGACGCGGCCGGAGGCGATCACGTTTTTGAGATGTAAGTATCTCATCGGCTCCTTTCCTCCTTCTTGAAAATCACGAACTGAACTGTGCGCCGTATTCAGATTCCGACGGCGAGAGGATCGGATGGACGAGGTGGGGGAGTAAGATGGAGGAGGAGCATGGGGCGCCGTATTATCACGTCCACGTACGAACGACTTTTACTTCCCACACGTTGACGTTGAGTTGACCCGCCCCTTCTCTTTGTTTCTAGCGCGCGGACCTCCTGCACATGCTCCACACCCTCGCCGCACCGCGCATGGCCCTCCGCCTCTCCAGCAAAGTCGTCTCCGTCTCCGTCGACCCCGGGCCAACAGCCCAAGCCCAGGTGCGGGTGGGGCTCGCGAACGGGGAGATCGTCTCGGGGGATCTCGTCATCGGCGCGGACGGCATCAAGAGCGTCGTTCGCGAAGTGGTTCTCAGTGGCCTAAGCAATAGTTATAGCAGTGATAGGGATGGCCCGAGTAAGAAGGCGACGACGCCGATCCACACGGGCGACTGCGCGTATCGGGCCGTTATATCGACGGCGGGGATGCGCGGGGATCCGGCGCTCGAGGGGCTGTTGGAGAGTAAGGAGATGATCAGTTGGATGGGACCCCGTGCGTGCGGACCGTGCTAATTTATTTTTGGCTGACGAGGAGTAGGGAAGCATATTATTGGATATTGCATTGTAAGTGAAACATGCACGCGATTCCTCTTCGTATGGCTCGCGGCGGCTGATCAATCTTTTTTTAAAAACTCAGCGCGGAAAGACGGAATACAACCTCGTGCTAGTGCATCCCGACAACAGGTTCAAGGCAAAGGCAAAGGAGTCGTACATGACCGAGGGCTCTGTCGAGCAGATGCGCGCGGATTTCGAGGGCTGGGAACCGAGGTTCAACTATTGGTTCTGGCTCTCAGGAATATCGCTGACGCGGTGAATGCAGGGTCCAGAAACTTTTGAAATTGGTGGATAAGACGTATATCTTGCCGTTGATGTATCGCGAACCGCTGGACAAATGGGTTCATGCGGATGGAAAGGTGATTCTTCTGGGGGATGCGTGTCACCCTACACTGGTCAGTCTGCTCCCACCGTTTGTCAACCATGTTCTTAAACTCAACCTTCCAGCCATCACGCGCCCAAGGTTCCGCAATGGCGGTACGCCTTTTTTCTTTTCTTTTTTTTTCGCTGCTACATGCCGTTAATATATAAAACTTACCCAGGTCGAAGACGCCGCCGTCCTCGGCTCCCTCCTCGCGCGCCTCTCGCATCGCACGCAGCTTGCGACACTCTTGCGCGCATACCAAGGCATCCGGTACGCCCGCACGCGCGAGACGCAGCTCGCGGCGTTTGCGAACCACCATATATTCCATCTGGAGGACGGGCCGGCGCAGAGGGCGCGGGACGAGAGAGTATGCGCGCTGCGATGGACGCAGCGGGAGCGGGGGCGGAGGCAGACGGGAACGCGAATGTGTGGGCGGATAGGAAGAAGAGTCGGAGACAGTTTGGGTATGATGCGGAGGCGGAGGCGGAGAGGTGGTGGGTGGAGAATGGGAATGTCAGTGGGCAGTTGGATGAGGATGGAGGCTGCGGGGATTGAATGTTTGGGTTGAGATTTTGACGAATTTTTCTGTATAGGTGTAATTATAGTTTGTTTGGAATGAAGAAACATTCATTGACATGGCTCCAAAATTAAAAATTAAAACGTCAAATCGCCGACCGCCACTCGACCGGACGGAGAGACTCTGATTTGTCCGGGCACGGGGAGACTTGATCGCCTGCTTAACTAAACATTATACCGTAACATTAGGGTCAGTCAGAGTAAGTTTTCGAGGGTCGTTTCTCGAGTCGTTTCTTAAGTCGTTTCTGAAATTAATAAAACATTAAATTGGCGTGGGAAAGCGAGAAACGACTTGCCTCGAGAAACGCAGAAACGGCGAGAACGATGTAAAAACTCCTCCAGAGGAGTTTCTACTAGTCGTTTATAAGGCGTTTCCGTTTCTCGAAATAAAAAAATCCCAAGAAACGCCTCGGAAATTGGGTCGGTCAGAACAGAAGCCGTTTTTTCGCACGTTTCTGATATAAAACAATTTCCAGAAACACTTTCAGAAACGCTGACCCTATTGGTCCACTGGCTCAACGTGTATTCGTCCATACAAAGCAGTGTACTAGGATCCATATCACCCAATCGATGCAGACAATGACTCTAATGAAATAAAATGTATTTAAGTCAGTTCTCTATCATCCTTGGCAGGCCGTGTATTCGTATCTACAAAATGGTGCATCAGGGTCCACATTACTCAATCGAGGTAGACAATGTAATGAAATAAAGTGTAAGTCTGTTCGTTCTACGGGCAGGCCAATCATTCCCCGTCCGTCGTTGCGGACCAATATATCTGTGTCGCCGCGTAGCACTGATCTATCGTACACAAAGTGGTTAAAATCATTGCATGAAAGTAAAAATTCCAGAACGTACGAATCAAGGGCGAGAGCTTCGAGAGCGTCGATAGGACGCTCAGAAGAGTTTCTGAATTTGCAACAATCTGCGGGTGCAGTCCCAGGTGGTAGTGCGAGATGTAGAAGGTGCAGACTGCGGAGAGGAGCGGCTGGGGAAGAATTAATTGAGGCCAGCGACATGTGATAGGGTTCAAGATGCTCACCCCAAAAATCGGATCGGCATGGTTCCAGTCTAGCATGTCGGCGCGCGTGAAATCCGAGATTATCCGGTCGGCAGCGAGAAACGCGCGACGAGTGGACTCGGGGCGAATGGGTATGTGGGGCGCGTGGAGACGGATACTCGCGACGTTTGCCAGAGAATTGGCAGCCAGGAGAGTCTGGTTTGCGGGTGAGGCACACTCAGGGCTTTCCATTGAGGGTAGGTGCTGTTGGAATGCGTCTAACTGTTGATCTAAAGTTGAAAACTCCGCGAAATTTTGGCGGTCTGAACGAGGGTTCGTTCAGGGAATGAAATTGAACAGATGGCAACTTACGGACCGGTGGGTTCTGTGCTTAGAATGACGGACCGCTCGAACAGTAGAGATGCCGTGGCGAGAAGGCCAAAAGGAACTTGTCCCCTATACGCATGCGTTATTGTTGATGGAATCGTATGTGACGAGGTCTGGGAATCTTCCTGTTGAGTTTGTTTAATTAAATGGCAGCTTGAGATACATTCTACTCACCATTGGCGACGCAGTCGGGTTTGAAGGAAGAACGGACGCTGCTAGCCACATTTTATCCAGCACGATGACAGCCAACAATGCTTTATCTCGCTCAGCGAATTCCGCGCCATCCGTCCGGCTTGAGGAACCCTCCCCCCATCGAAACAAAGTGTGAAAATGAGGGAGCGAGGGCCCCAGCTAATGAGGACGCCGCCGCACAGTGATATCTTCCGGGCAATGGCTCACCAGCGTTGAGATACCATAGCGACAATAGAACTTCGGCCTGGATTGTCTGCACTAGGAACTTGGTGTTGTGCGCCATGCGTCTAGATAAATGTATGTCATGGGCCAAGTTATGCACTGTCAGAGCGAGAAGGTCCTCTTCTGTGTACTCGAACTCTGGTGGCGGAGATTTGGAAGATATGCGGGTGCCCCAGAGATATACTGCGCTCAGGAGCGCTGGGGACGGGCGTTCTGGGTGGCTATATGGCAGAGGGAGTAGGGCGGATTGCCGAAATTGGAGGGGCTCCAGGAAGAAGAAGCCGCCGTCAGAGAAACGGCCGAAGAAAGCCTCGAATCTGTGGTACTGATTCGGTTACAAACATCGTTGACGAAATTCATAGGAAAACCTCACAAAATTTCAACCGCAAACTGGGGTGGCTCCTTTAAGACATTTGAGTTGAACAACCATATGGTTAAGCATTAGCTGGCTCACCTCCATGGCAGTCCGTAGTACAGGAACCTCAGGGAGCACCGAACATCCTACGACGACAAAGAATTAATTGTTAGGAATGCTCATTACATGGTGTGCTCACCAGGTTCGATGGTCAGAGATTCGTCCTTCATCGGGTAAGGATCTGAAAGATAGATTTGTTCTACGTGGGGATTGCCCTGTTGAATTCCGGGTACGAAGTTTTCGTCCGTTGGGCTGGCCAATTGTGCAATATGACCAGGTGGAGTGTGCGAATATCGACATGGCTCCAGCGATCGTGGCGGACGCAGACGACATGGGAGGCAATGGGGTCTGACGCTGTCGCATTTCTACGAGATGGTTCACCTCGACTTGTGGGTGTATAAATTGTTAACTCACAATTTTACGTCGTCTAGAGAAAAATCAGCATGCAGAACAGCCTAACATCAACGGAGATCTTCCGACCTGCAATTTTCGCAGGCCTTGTGAAGATACGAGGAAGGTCGACCGCGTAATCTGGAAGGAGAGGTATGATTGGACATGATTCCTTGCATTCGACGTCGTTCAAAACCTCTTCTATATCTATATGTGTCTAAGGATAAGTGTTGTAGCGATACTGATTTCCGCCATCTACGGACCTCGCTACCAATTAGGAATTTGACATTTCGAAACGCCGGTATAGGTATCTGATTCTATTAATAGCGGAGAACCTCCTGGAGAGGAGGCGCTAAATCTCGTTTCATTCAGTTCTAAACATTCCCCTGGTCGAGTGTCGTCACCAAAACGTGTTGAGCAATCGCCCAATCGACTTCATAGGTAGTGTTGCCGGGGTTAGGTTCGGAACCGATCCCGAACCTGAACCGAACCCGAACCGCACCTGAATTTAGGTTCGGAGGCGTCAGCGACCTCCAAACAGAACCCAAGGTGCGGTTCGAGGTTCGAAGATTTTGATTTTTTGCGAACCTGTTCGAGCAGGTTCGAACCGGTGCGAACCTGAAATTTTCCAAAAGGATTTTCGGCGGATTTCTTCTGTTAAAAGACACTTGAAAGTGTTATGACTCTGTTGTGAGTCACAACGATGATAGTTATGTGTATTCAGACGTGAATGCGACAGTAAAAGTGAGACATCAACTGGCATAAGCTGCTACAGTTACCTCAATTCCGCTACTGTCACCCCAGAACTTCATGCAGTCTGGTAAGGATAAATACTTGTTAGCCATAATTTGGTTATGAGATGACACAAAGACTTTCGATATATACCCCAAAAAAGTGAAATCTCCCTCTCGTATATCTAGGTGTGTGGTATTCCGCCAGAAGAGCGTCGAAATCGATGGAGGAGACCCCCATATCACTATTTCAATCTTTCTGTGGGTGAGTAGGACGTACCAGACCCTACATTAATTTGTTTAGAATTTTTCAGCGATTACAGGTTCGTTCAGGTTCGAACCCCTCCCGAACCTGAACCGAGCCCAGAGGTTCGGTTCTGGGTTCGACAAAAGTGCCGAACCGAACCCATCTTGAGGTTCGGGGTTCGGAAAATGTTGGTCTGAACCGAACCTAACCGAACCCCGGCAACACTATTCATAGGTGGAAAGAGGCGCATGCTGCTACACGGAAGGAATTCAAACCGATGTCCGGGTTCAGGCACCCCGGAGTCGTATATTAGGAGTCTTGGCACCTGTCAGAAAGTGGCTGTGGCTGGACGGATCAGCTGCTGGCGCCGACTCTCATTTCGTTCAGTTCTGAACATTCACCTAGATGTGTTGACACGAGGGCATATTGGCCAATCGACGTCGTAGCTAGAAGGATGTCCGTAATATCGAACGGAAGGGACCCCATTCCACGCTCGTATTCAGGCGCCCCGGCACGGGGCGTCAGATCTTTGGATCTGACAGACTGATGGCGACTCCCCCCCAGATTTGGAAGTAAAGCCGAAGACCTTCAATTTCTCTAAATCTGACCGAAATTCATCGGTTTTGAAGCATTTACTCGTAGATTTAGTTTTTGCAGTGTTCCTAGTACATGATACCACCCATATCTTGAAGGATTCCCATCTAAACTGGGTGCGATTCAATACGTCCGAAAAATCCGAACACTTTGGCCGATCCAGAGATCTGACACCCCAGAGTCGTATATTAGAGACGCTGCGCAAAGCCGCGCGGAAAGGAACAATCTATTAGGATTGTCAACTAGCTGTCCCAATAAAAGGTTACCTGAGAGGATGGATGGGTGCTGGGAGGTGAGGAGGGTTTTTCGGCATTGTCCCTACTGTGTGCTAGACTCGAGAGTGTGAGAAAAGGAAGTGTGTTCTGGTGGAGTCCCGGTGATGTGGAGTGATTTGCCGAAAATGCAGCTTCCCACGCTTGCACATCCTCTGCATAATATTTTCGGCAGTGGAATACAAAGTCGAGAGGGATGGTATGAAGCATGGAAAGAATCAAGAAAAAATGAAAAAAAAACCACGCGGCTTTGCGCAACGTCCCTATTAAGAATCTTGACCGCTCAGCTGATACGTTTGTGCGACCAAGACGCAATAAAACGCGCGAGATGAACAACAAAAAGACCCTTTGCAAATTAGGTAGCACTTCTTCGTAAGTAACTTGGATCCGGAGTCTCCAATTAATATTGTCGAGTCAGGATGAATCTCCGGGTCTGCCCGAACTCTTAGGCGAATTATTCCGAACCAAGTCCAGAGCCGTCGACAGCGCTGCTTCATCTCCGATTCTCACCGCGCTGCACACCGAACGATGCTCTTACACGATGATCCCGCTGTTGAGTTCCCGCCTCACCGTCGTCGCCGTCGGTCGTCGGTGTTCACCGTCCGCAAACTGTCCCCGCCGGAGAGAGAAAGCACCCGTTGCGCGGTACTTCCGTTCAGGTGGTCCACTGAGGCCCCCGTCCCTCGCTCGCCAGGTTGCCGGTTTTCGGTTCCACAGAACGTTTCGCCTCGATCCGGTACAAATGCTTGATTGCTTAATCCCCGATTCCATTCGGACAATTACATTCCTCCGTTGCACTCGCCGCCTGAATATCTGCATACCGGGATCTTTTCAGTCTGGACCTCAATTTGTGCTTTTTGGGAAATGCTCTCTTGCCTAACATTCCCCAGGCTGGTCCTGTTCTTGTCGCGGCGAGTAGCTCCCACAAACTCTACACCGACAACTCATTTTGGGAATAACTCTCCGTCTGTTTCAATCGGCCACATTCGTATCCTATTCCTCCCATATCCCGATAATGCATCCTTGGGGATCAAAGAATAGGCAGTCCCAGCCAGGTTGTTCGCTCTCTTTCTGAGTGCCGGCCTGCTTCAGTCGTTAATCATGCATCCGCTCACAAAAGAGGCGCTCAAGTTCATAGCACCTGTCACCTGTTGCGGAGGTGCCAGGAAGGGAACAAGGGAAGATATGTTGGACAACAAGAATGCTCCCAGTTTTAGATTCCCAACTCCTCGTGTACTGATTAATTCTGCAGTTTCTCGATGTTCTGGAGATAGTTGTTGTGCCTCCACATTATTTTCGTCAGCTACGGCATCGGTGGTCTCTCCGCTCCGTATTGACACTGGCGCGCAGGCCGTAAGATCGTCGTTCTCAAACCCACATCGGAAATTGCGGACGTTGGGGCTGGGATTCAGCTATTAATCTACTTTACCCGAAATATCCACAACCGATATGACTCAGATTCGCGTCGCCATAACAAAGCTTAGTCCGAACCTGAGCCGTCTGTTCATTCGGTGGGGGCTTGGCCAGCAGCTCGGGAAGTTGGCGACGAGTCCTCAGGCGATCACGTTTTTGAGATGTAAGTACTCCAGTGTTCATTAGCTCCTTCTTGATCATCATGAACTGCACTTCATAGATTCGGATGGCGAGAGGATCAACTGAGTGCGATGGAGGAAGACCACTACTATCACCTCCACGCACGTGCGAACAATCAACCGTTGAATAACTCAACCCAACCTCCGACTTTCCTACGCATCGATCCACCCCTTCTGTTCCTTTCCAGCGGGCGGACCTACTGTAAATGCTACATACCCTCGCCGTACCATACATGACCCTCCGTCACTCCAGCAAAGTTCTGAACAGAGAGGGTTACCAAAGTTTTGAAAATGGTCACATATCCTAATTAAGTTTGCTTAACTCCCGGCCATCATACGCGCAAGGCGCCGCAATAGCGGTACGCCCATTTTCTTTTTTTTCGCTATTACATACATACTCGCCGCTAATATATACAAACTCACCTCATGCAACCGAGGTTGAAGATGCCGTCGTCCTAGTCGACCGCCATTCGACCGGACGGGAAGAATCTGATTTGTCCGGGGACGAGGAGACTGCGAGATGCGAACAAGGTACACGCATACTGTAGGACCGCCTGTTTCACAAAAAAAACTGTATACTGTAACATTAGACCACCGGCTCAATGTGTATTCAAAGAATAATGTACTAGGGTCCATATTGCTCAATCGATGCGGACAATAATATAATGAAATCAAATGTAAGCCACTTTTCTATCGTCCTCGGGCGGGCCAGTCATTCCTCCTCCATCACTGCGGACCAATATATCTGTGTCGCCGCGTAGCACTGATCTATCATACGCGAAAGTGGTTGACATCATTGCATGAAGGATTAAATTTAATTCATGGACGCACGAATCATGGGCGAGAGTTTTGATAGTGTGGATAGCACGCTTAGCAGAGTTTCTAAACTTGCCACAATCTGCGGATTAGGTCCTAGGTGGTAGTGCCAGATGTAGAAGTTGCAGACTGAGGAGAGGAGCGGCTGCGGAAGGAATTAATTAAGGCCACTAGGATTTAAGGCGCTCACCCCCCAAAATCGGATCGGCATAGTCCCAGTCCGCAATCTTTGCACGCGTAAAATCAGAGATTACCCGCTCGGCCGCGAGGAACGCGTGATGAGTGGATGCGGGGCGTACAGGTATGTGAGGTGCATGAAGCCGTATGCTCGCGACGTTTGCCAGCAAATAGGTGACCAAGAGAATTTGGCTCGCGGGCAAGGCCCGTTCAGAGCTTTCCATTGAGGGTAGGCAATGCTGGAATGCGTCTAATTGGTGACACAAAGTTGAAAATTCCACGAGGCTTTGGCGGTCTGATGAGGGTTCGTTGAGGGCATGGAATTGAACAGATGGGAACTTACGTACCGGTGGGTTCTGTGCTTAGAATGACGGACCGCTCGAACAGTAGAGATGCCGTGGCGAGAAGGCCGAAAGGAACTTGTCCCCAATACGCATGCATTATTGTTGATGGAATGGTATGTGACGAGGTCTGGGAATCTTCCTGTTGAGTTTTTTTTATTTAAATGGCAGCTTAAGATATATCATACTTACCATTTGCAACGCACTCGGGTTTGAAGGAAGAACGGACGCTGCTAGCCACATTTTATCCAGCACGATGACAGCCAACAATGCTTTATCTCGCTCAGCGAATTCCGCGCCATCCGTCCGGCTTGAGGAACCCTCCCCCATCGAAACAAAGTGTGAAAATGAGGGAGCGAGGGCCCCAGCTAATGAGGACGCCGCCGCACAGTGATATCTTCCGGGCAATGGCTCACCAGCGTTGAGATACCATAGCGACAATAGAACTTCGGCCTGGATTGTCTGCACTAGGAACTTGGTGTTGTGCACCATGCGTCTAGATAAATGTATGTCGTGGGCCAAGTTATGCACTGTCAAAGCGAGAAGGTCCTCCTCTGTGTACTCGAACTCCGGTGGCGAGGATTTGGAAGATATGCGGGTGCCCCAGAGATATACTGCGCTCAGGAGCGCTGGGGACGGGCGTTCTGGACGGCCGAATGGCAGGGGAAGTAGGGCGGATTGCCGAAGTTGAAGGGGCTCCAGGAAGAAGAAGCCGCCGTCAGAGAAACGGCCGAAGAAAGCGTCGATTCTGTGGTACTGATTCGGTTACAAACATCGTTGACGAAACTCATAGGACAATCTCACAAAATTTCAACCACAGACTGGGGTGGCTCCTTCAAGACATTCGAGTTGGACAACCATATGGTTAAGCATTAGCTGGCTCACCTCCATGGCAGTCTGTATTACAGGAACCTCAGGGAGCACCGAACATCCTACGACGACAAAGAATTAATTGTTAGGAATGCCCATTACACGGTGTGCTCACCAGGTTCGATGGCCAGATATTCGTCCTTCATCGGGTAAGGATTCGAAAGATAGACGTGTCCGGCGTGAGAATTTCCTTGTGAAACTCCGGATGCGAACCTTTCGTCCGTTGGGCTGGCCAATTGTGCAATATGACCAGGTGGAGTGTGCGAATATCGACATGGCTCCAGCGATCGTGGCGGACGCAGACGACATGGGAGGCAATGGGGTCTGACGCTGTCGCATTTCTACGAGATGGTTCACCTCGACTTGTGGGTGTACGAATTTTACTCACGATTTTACGTCGTCTGGAAAAAAGTCAGCATGCGGAACTGCAGAACATCGGCGAAGCTCTTCCAACCTGCAATTTTCGCAGGCCTTGTGGAGATACGAGGAAGGTCGACCTCGTAATTTGGAAGGAGAGGAACGATAGGACATGAATCGATCTATGTCGCAACCTCCTCTATATCTATAGATGTCTAAGTATTTTAGAAACTCTGATTTCCACAGTGTACGGACCTTACTGTCAATTAGCTATGTGATACTTATCTTATGAGGGCCTGATCGGATGCGCTAGAATCTTTTTACAAAATTTTCGCTATACATACTTTTCTCATACAATTGGTCCCAAAGCAACCCAGAATATAAAATACATGTATTTCTTCCAATATGAAAGAGACGGTAAAGACACGGATAAAAAATATTCAACACATTCCGTGTTGAACTTAGAATCTGTTGCAAGGTCCCAGAATCTTGTGGCATAAATGGGTGCACATTTTTTCTACAACTCCTGGTGCTCAGGTGCTCATAGAATAGCTCTGTTAGTGATTTCCAGGATGGTTTGGGGACGGAATTCATATACATCAGAGACTCTGGTGCTCCCAATCAGGCCTTTATTATTCTATTAGTAGCGGAGGGCCTTCTGGAGAGGAGGCGCCGAATGTCACTCAGTTCAGTGATGAACATTCAATTGGTTGTGTCGACACGAGGAATCGGTGCGAAACTGCCGATCAACGTCATAGCCCTTTGTATGTCGGGGGATGAGTTACCCCGGAGTCGTATTTTAGGATCGTTGACAGTTCTCTTGGTCATAAAAGTGTCTGTGGATGGACAGATTACTGTACCATTTCGACCCTAGTCTCTTATAAACAGATGCTACAACAATTTAACTTGTACCTCGTTATGTTGTAGTCTGTCAGCTCCCGATCAGTTGTGATCGGAGGTCGCCCTTGTTATATAATCCCAAATTTCTCGAGTCTCGAATTACATGTCTCGACGTGTTTTTCGCGAATTTAGAAGCACGCTGACGTTAATTAACCTGACCTGATTGAGTCTTCCAGCCAGGTCTCGGCGAGAAAAGCAACCACCCACGATGCCGAACTTTGACGGGCCGGCTGCTTACAGTGCCGACTTGCCATTTTAGCTGCAAGAAAGGTCAGATAAAATAATCTGACCACTCAGATGCCATTTGAATGGCATTTGGAACGATTTTGGCTCTAAGCTTTGGTTGATGGAGGCCACTGAAGGTGTTAAAAAGGTAGGGCAAATTTCAAACTCCGAAGATTATGTAACAACCCGACCCTCCATACATCAGTGGCGCGGTAAACTACAGACTATTTCGACCCTAAGTTTATGTAATTTCTCGTCCGAGAGACCCCAAAAAAACTTCATTTGAATCAAGGCGGTTTCTGCACGCATGAAAAAAAAAAAAAATCGGATGTGAACTGTGACTGAACTTACGGTCGAAATGACACTGTAACTGGCGTGCGCCGACGAGCGAAATCCGAATAAAGTAATTGCCGGATTCGCGGACGATCATCGGAAGATCATTGGGGGGAATTCCAAGTTATATGTCAGATTTCTTGCCTACTTGAAGTGTTGGGAATAATGTTTTAAGTTTCTTCTCACCGAACTTTAGTAGGCCATGGCATAAGCAATTACTGAGGTATTTCATTCAAATTGACAGTCACGGGTCACGGACCCTTCTGTCGGTGTCGAAATTTGTCACGCGTCACGGAACCGTTTGTCGAACCTCTAAGCTGTCACAAATGCCCCCCCCCCCAGTGGTGAAAAAGTCAAATTTTCCATGGGACTGTCGAAATTTTGGCAGGTGTCACGCAAAATTTCGGCTACTGTCGAAATGTCGAATAGGTAAATTGGGTCGGACGCCCCCTGTCGATTTGAACGAAACATCTCAGTATATGTCCGATCTGATTATGCGGACGGAAGTGGGGGAAAATTTTGGTCACTTTCTGACCTTTTTTGAAGTGAATAGCAACGCACGGAACTCATTTTAGGATCGGACATACAACGGCATTAGTTGACTGCCGAGTTGTTCCGAACCAAGCAAGTCCAAAGCTGTGAACAGCACTCGCTTCTTCAAGCCTTCTTGCCACCATCTCCGACGGATGCTCTTACACAGTGGTCCCGCGGTTGATTACCCACGTCGCCGCTGTTTCCACCGCCCATCGGTGTTTGCTGCCCACAAACTTAATGTGCCACACAACGTCTCGATCTTGCTCGGTTGATTCGCTTGATTGCTTTATCCTCCGATTCCTTTCGGACATTCACATTCGTTGATCCCACTTACAGCCTGAATATCTGGATGCCGGGATTGTTCAGTCTTGGATTTGATATGTTCTCAATATGTACTCTTTGAGAATGGCCCTCTTGTCCAACATTCCCGTGCTGGTCCTGTTCAAAGATCCTGTGCCGTGGCGATTTTCCCGCGCTCAAATTCATGGCGCCTGTCACCTGATTGCGGAAGTGTCAGGAAAGGGAATAGAAGAAGGTATGTTTCACAACAAAAACGCTCCCATTTTGGATTCGCAAGATAACGAGATAATTGCAACTCGTGTACTGATTACACAACAAGAACGCTCTTAATTTGGATCCGCAAGATAACGAGATAAATGCAACTCGTGTACTGATTAATTCACCAGTTTCTCGATGTTCGATGTTATGTGTAAGAATCCCTCTGATACATTGACCAACCGGCAGGCCCCATCTCGCACAGCAGTATTTCTGGCTGATTTAGCAGTCATTTTTATTTGACGTGGGAAGACTGCAGTTGGATATCGGCGGGGTGAGCAAGTCCGCGCGCTAAATCATTTATTTGAATGATATGACAGATTGTCGTCGTGTTCTTTCGCCCGCTCGCTGTTCTTCTAGGTTTCCATGTGCCAATCCAGCGCCACTCTGGGTCATACAGCATATAAATATCCCAGCGTAGTATAGCAATGGGAACCCTATAGTCCGACTCCATCCGTAGTCATGTCCTCAGAGCTCAACGGCAGCTTGGGCGCGACGGAAATTGGTTCCGTCCTCGGGGCTTTTCTGTTCGGAGCCATGACTCTGCAAAGCTACAATTATTTCAGGGATTTCCCGAGGGACTCGAGCCTTCTGCGATCTACAGTTAGTGCCCTTGAAATTTGCCTCCTAAGTATCCGGTGTAAACTCACTTTAGGTCGCTGTTGTTTGGTTCGCAATGACCTCTTCGCAACGAATGACTCCTCATGAGTGCAAATAGGTTGTTGGAGCTTGGTCATACAATGTGCTCTTGGCATGCTGTAAGCAATTCCGGCAATTTCGCTTTTGTTGACAATTTACCATTCCGTGCAGCTATATTCCCAAACGGTGACCTTTTACGGCCAGCCAGAATATGTCAGCAGCCCACCATCCTCCGAGGCGCTGACGATCCTTTTCGCATCGCTTCTATACACCACAGTTCAGGTTTGTCGTACCGTTAATCCTTATGATCCCGCTCAATGAAATTAATTTAAATGACGCAGACATTTTTTGCGAATCGGGCCCGCATTCTCTCGGGGCAGTGGTACATAATGGCTGTTGCATGCACGCTGAGTGCGCTGCGATTCATCGCAAATATGGGGAGCATGGGACTACTGCTGCATTATGGGCGTGTGTCTATCCTGCTGGAATGGCGCTGGCTCGTTTCAGCCGCGCTCTCGCTGGGTCTCACCGTGGATATCTTGATAACGCTGGCAATGTGTTATTTCCTCCAGAAAATGCGCTCGACGGAATCTACGCGGTACGTAGGAATATCTTGCGTTATAGCGTTGTCGATTCTGACGGTTGGTAGGGTGCGCACTACGGTGGAGACGCTGATAATTTGGAGCATTGGTAACTTGTTTTTCCCAATCTTGCGGAAGAGGCTCATGGTCCCGTAGAATCCACAGTACTCACGAGGTTGGAGGTTCAGCTCACCTCGTACTCTTCACTTATATTATTTGGTTTCCTTTGCATAGTGCAACGAGCATCATGCAAATAATTCTGGCAAGTATGTTTCCCCAACCAACTTATTTGGTGATTGAAACATTGAATGGTAGTTCACGACACGCACCGATCGTGAGGTTCCTAGTTCATTTGTTTCATTCTATATCCTCACTCACTCGCAGTGGTCTGGACATTGTTCTTCATTCTTCAAGCAAAACGTAGTGTTTTCCGCAGGTACTTGCCCCTGATCGCTGATACCTCCGACATGTGTAGTATTTTCAAACTCGATGCTTGCTTCGTGAGTCCAAGAGCACACGCCTGCCTTCGAGTCAAATAAGTACTTCTAACATATTGACAGGTTGAACGGCCGCCGGCGATTTCTTGCTTGGGAACAAGAGCCTTCTCAGGTGCTCCACTTTGTCTCGTTCAGAGCGCCGAAGGCTGACATGGTTCGATATGGGACTTACTCCGCCTATATTCCATCACAGCTGATGTAATTTCCAGATCGCTGTTTCGTTCTCACGGGATGGAAAGAAGTCCTGCGCCAACGGCAGTTTACCAGCTGAAGTTTCAATCTGCTCTAAGTGCTCCAGACGATCCGACTGGTCAAGCGCAAGTTCATCTCAAGGGATCGGAGTCCAGGAGCCGATGTGATACGAGCGACATTGAGCCTGGTTTGAGGTGAAGAAAGTACTGCTCCCAAGGGACTGTAGTTTGAACATGAACCTCAAATAACCCGGATGTATTTGTACTGTAGTCCATTGCCATCGAAAGTGTAAATTAGATTCATGGTTGCAGGTATAGTTAAACTGTTCTGGTATGATGATTCCGGCAGGAGGTAGTCGTCTCTTGAAGAGCCCAGCAAGCTACCGACGTAGTGCCTACTAATTCATCCAAGAAGTCAACGGAGTGCTCAAAATGAAAATTTTCTAGAAGATGGGTGTACTGATCATGAACTGATAAGTTATGCGTTCAAAGAGTGGTTAGTTAAAAATGTAATCGATCAATCCTATCGCTTACCCCAATACACGCTCAAGGGACCTGTCTCGCTGCGATGTGCTGAAGCCGCGCCCATTCTAACAACACTGCTGCAAAGTAACAATCATTCTGTTCGTCGGTCAGAACCTCCTGGGCGAACCGCATCCCACGCTGCTGTATCAGCCGCGCCTCCTCCTCGTTTTCTATCGCCCATTTGACACGGTCCACAAGGTCTGATAAGTCCAACTTGACGGGGATGTAGTGTTCATATGGGCGAAGCCAGTCACTGAAGTACTCTTGAAACGCCGTGGACTGAGTATAGGTAGAGTCATATTCATGTCCGAATGGCCGGGTTAGAATTAAGGGTTCGAAACGCACCTTGAACACTAGCGAACCGGATTTTAAAAGTCCCAGGTACCGCCCCGAGAAAGTGTTGCCGTCTACATCCAGAACGTATTTAAACTTATGGACGGTCTCCCGAGGCAGGGAGTGATGCTCCCCAATGTCGAACTCCGTTTCAATGGGTCTCGACTCGCAGTCGAACGTACAATGTGAGCCCCAAAAAGTTGGACATCTGAGCGTCGATGAGGTCTGAGTTGTTTCTGGCTATCTTGAGGAGCCTGAAACGCGGGAAATTGCGATAGTTTTGGCCGATTATGTGGCCCCCGTTTGAACTGCCGCGCCAATCTATTGGAAGATCAGAAGATGGGACATTATATTAACGATTCCTGGGCGTACAGAGTTTGGGTTGCTTGTCTGCCCATGCGATGCGGTTCCGCTGTTTGATGTTTCCCGTATACCATGAGCTAGTGTAATGATACTGTGTGCTCATAGAAAAATATCAGCTCCACCGAATGGTTGACAAATTTTCTGTCACCTGACTGGGAAAGAGTATGTCGGAGAAGCAGGGCGAGATTTTGGTAAAGCTCAGCATCGGCCACAAGTCCGTCGTGAAGCCAGAGCTTGAGCTCGAGGAAATGACTGTCCCATTATTCAGTTTGGTAGATTTTCAAATCAGAACTGGACATAACGTACAACCGACGTCTTCCAAACTGGAAACGAAGCCTGCATTGCTGGTCACAAAATTGCATCCGCTACGGTTTCGGAAAAACTCCAAAGTATACTTTGGCGAAATGCGGAACGGTTCGAGATCATTGATCTCTGTGGCTCCCAGTCGAGCATCAGGGTCTTTGGTATTAAACACAACGCGTGGCTCGTCGTTTGCCATTCATAAGGACCTCCATATCCGGCAGAATGTGGGCGAACTGTCTATGTCAGAAACCAGGAGAATAAAAAGTGCGTTAAAGAACCTCACCTTTCGTAGCCTATCCCTCCACTCGTTATCAAAATAGGTCCTGTCATTCTGCACTGAAACCTCTCCACCCTTAATTGTGATGTTTGCCAGCCCGCCCGGCCGTGAATTTCCCGATATCTGAATAAACAGCACTGAGAGTGATTTTTCGGAGTGTAAAATGGCAAACGCACCAGATCCACTCCAATCTGAATCATGTTCCGGAAGTGCGTGGAGTTGGTTTCCGCCATTTGATAAAATGGCTCGAAATCTCGGTGTATCTGGTCGTAGTCATCGATGAGACACTTGTTTGAACGCGCCCAACTGAACCATTTATCGAAGCTGGGTGGAGGTCGGCGATTATTCTTTAAGATGTACCGTGAGCGCGCCTCTTTGAGATTCCTCGATTGAAGGGCAAATATGACATTTATTCTCTTCCGCGAGGGAGAAAACTGTTGGGAAATGAACGTGCCGAAGATGATTATAATGCATATAGCTCCCGCGAGTGCAAGGTAGAAACGGGGACGGCGTGGCCGACAATGAGAAAGATAGGTTCCTGCCCGAGTTTTCAGTTCGCGGGGAGAGTATATGGGAAGGAGAAACGAAGACATCGCTCACGAGTACACCGCCAGCGCAGTTTTATACATCCCGGTCCGCGTTTGATTACCGCCCATCTACCCATTCACTTTTCTCATCTGGCGTTCCGTGATCAACACTATTTGACCGTCTCCCGCTGCTCGATGTCTCTTCAGCGACCGGGTGTTCCATCAATACTGCGGAGCGGCCTTGGATCGCCATTATGTTGGGTCAACTTCCCCGGATTTTTTGCTTTGCAGGCAGGTTTTTCTACACCGCGTAGAGTCTGATGGTCGGGATCTAAGTACTGCGGATTTCAATGGGCGGGCTCGGATGACCGTCGTAAACCCTACCTCCCACCCTTGTCGCCAAGCCAAATTCTCCGGCTTTCCAAGCATCCCGCCAAGACGTCAAACTGTCAAGTTATTTGCTGCTGCGCACCGGCATGCATGCCGAATCAGATCAGAGTCAATCTGCGCTCACGCCGGAGTAGCCGCTTATAGCCCATTCCCGCGGCAGGGTTCGAACTCCCGAACGGATCAAAAGCGGCAGCTGCTGAAGCTGGTCAGTAATACACGCGGCGCTGGAAACGGCATTGATCGGCATCGTCCGGCACCGGTGACCACTGTCGGCCGACATGAAGCCAGTGGAAGCCAATGGCTTACGCTGGAGCACACTGACGCTATATCGGCCTCCTGGCGCCCACCTAGTTCCAATGGAAACCAGCGGATTTCACTGGCTTCCCCTTCCTGAAATTGTCGTCCGTTCATTTCAATTTCCAGCAGCTCGTGGGTGTCTGGGGGAAGAAGCCAGCAAATTCGAACGGATTTCACTGTCGGCCGTCCTCAAAGCCTCCAATACAGTGGCGCACGACGTGTATCGCATCATGCTATGTTCTCGTATTGCTCAATCAACGCTGAGTTACGCTGAGATTCATCAGAATCCAACAGTGTTGGTGTCAATAGAAATCACTCCCTGAGGACACAACAATGCTATTACTCCTAGGATATACGGCAGGAAGGAATAAACAAGGTCAAGCAATAATAAAAGCGAACAGCAAATTTTGCAAGTCCATTGTAGACACAAAACCAGATACTTCCAATAGTTTTATTTTTGTTTTACTTAGCCTAAAACTGAGGCATGTTTGTCTTAGTGGGCCCTTTCGTGTTTGTCGAAGAGTATATTCCGTTAATGCTCTGCCATCGAAGCTAGTGTTCTGCAAATTGATCTTATGGTGCTGAAGTCCACCGAACAACAGTGGATTCCATTGGTATGGCCTAAGAAAATTGAGGGTGAAGCAGTACCGACGCATTTCCTGCCTAACGGTACGCTGTAAGTATTGTATTCACTGAATGTTTGCATGCAGCGAAGAGCGTATGCGAGGGAATCTGCTCCCGATAAGTTGAATGTAATCAGTTAGGCATATCAAACCAATCGCAATTCTGGCATGAACACGGACATCATAGCAGACAAAAGGGATCATAAATGGCCCTCCTGGACTTATTTAATGGTCTACAGAAGGGTAACACGGAAACTACAATACTGCTCAAAACCCCTGGGGCTCGGTGATTTCCGGTGGAACCCGTTATCTTATCTTGGACGGCGCTGACATACATTGTCCGACAGCGGCCACCAATGGCCACCGTTATCCAATGGCGGCCACCGGTGGCCGCCAGTGAACTTTCCAGTTCCGGGTATATTACTCAAGCTGGTCAGAAGCTTGATTCCGGCTCGAGCCGTGCTCGAACCATTGACCACCATGCCAGCCCTTCGTTTTCCGCCTTTGCCCCCTCCGCTACCACATTCCGACGAAGAGGCATTGGTAGTGGCTGCTTGTCATGTCCGAGACTGTGCATAATCTCGACTGGCAGTTCATAATCTTCTGTTTCTCACCGTTTTCGCCAAGTTTTCGCCATCACTTTTTAACAAATGGCATTATGCTCCATCCATCCCCACTCGCCATTTCCCGAAATCTCTTGAACCGCACAGTTTATGGAGCGGTCCAAGTGCACATTCGATTCCGCGTCATAAATATCGGTGATTTCGGAGAACGGACGAAATGGAAGCTGATCACGCCACGGGAGCCCCGGCAATGGCGGAATTTAACATTCCGAGGTCGCCGAAGTGCGCCGAATCCATGCAGATAATTGATTCAATGATACTTTGATTTTCCAGATTTCAACCCCCAGCTTTCACTACTGACGACAACTTAAATACAATGCAAGTGGACACTAATACGAATTTGAGTAGTCATCACGCCGATCTACCGCACTGGATGTACTGTACCTTGTGGCCTGAGGTCTGAAGCTTGGTTCATGTGCACGTGGTGAGACGGAGGAGGAGATCAGTGACATTAGGAGGCTAAGCTGCATGCCTGATGGAGACTTGTGCCCTATTGTTTCAAGGCTTGGTAGGGAGGATGAAATTCTTTTGGGAAAGTATTGGACAACGGATGATCGCGCTTTCTGCTACTATTAACGTTTAGTGCAGGCACCACATATGCAGAATTAGCATACTCCATTTTGAAGTATGGTAATTCCCTCGATAAGTTCTCCGCGGTCCTTTGTGCATAGCAAAGACTTTTCCGGCTCAGGTGTATATTTTATGAGACGTTGTTCGGTTGCTCTCTTCCTCTTCCATCTCCCACCTCACCTCCCACCGCGCAGCTCTCTGCAGTCCCCACCTACCTCACGTTGAGCGCCTACGCGTTCGAGCTTGGCCGAATCCCCTCGCCCTTGTTAACATGTCCGGCTGATCCTTGTTACTGTGGCGGCCCTCAAGATTTGAGTGCGCAATGAAGCCATTCAAGTTACACAAGCGGTCTTCTCAAGCTTCAAGACACTCTTCTCATGCATCAAGGCCCTATACTCAAGGCGTTTCTTCGAGATCCTCAAAGTAACTTCAAGTCCCTCGTGCCTGCGTCCTCGTTCATCTGCCGCTGTACGGAACGCGTTCAATCAACGGCCCTGACTGAACCTCCCTCATCTCCTTGACTCAAACCCTTGACTGCAGTCTCACCATGCCGCGGAAAACGACCGCCCGTGACTCTGCCTACGTTACAACTGTCAAAACCAGAGTCCCCCTTTCTCTCTCAAGACTCGGATCATTTCACCCCATCATGTATCGTCGCATGCGCTCATCATCGCTGGTCATGCCCGATGCTATGACCGCTACTGCCAGCGACACCGACCCCGATGTCCTTGCTGACGCCGTGTAGACACCCAGGCCATATTTTGTATTCTAGATGCTCTATGTATATGCCTCCATTCATTCTACGTATGATTATGCTCATTGTGTGCTCTATACTACCAATATACCTATTTTCCCCTGGAATTTGCATCAGAAGCTATCTAAAGTGGTCTGAAGCGTGCTTTTGTCAGACCTTATCTGCCAACTTTCAATGGTACTTCCTGCGCCCTTTTGTCTCTTTCGCACTTTTTAAAGCAAACGGACATAGCCAAGAAAAGTGGAAAATCCTTTTTCCTCTTTTCGCACTTTTTTTCGCTTTTGGCTCTTCTAAAAGAGGAAAAAGAGCCGGAAGTGAAAGTTGTCAAATTGTTGATTAGTACTCTGTGGCTGGTTTCGTGGATCTCAGGAATGCAACTTTTCACAAATCGTGGGCCGATGAGTTGCGAAGAGAGAAAAGGGATAGCTTTCTAAACTAACCCTTGCCCATCGTCTTTCCCTAAGCAGTTTTCCCAATTCTCAACTATGGCAGCCTGTTTTACTATGAGAGCCATCACGTGAGAGCCATCAACGGAGTTTGAAATCCACACCAATCAAGAAACGAGACTTTCGTCATCTCTTGTGCATTTGAATATCCGGAAGAGGACGTCACGCTGCTCATTCTTTCGCTATGCGACATCGAAACTGTACTGTCAATGTGTTGGATGAATCGGCCGCTGTTACCAGCTCAGCTAACTTATATCATGATTCCAGGTAAACCAACGATTCTTCTCGATGACCTGATTTCAAGATCGCTTGTTGATTTGCCGCATACTCGCTCGCTGCCGATCATTCTGCCGAGGAGCTGATCGCTCTCGTCAAAAGCACCGGTGGGCCTGCGACATGGTCCTGCCCAATATATCCCCGTCTTTTTGGCCGAAGAAATTTCCCTTCCGGATACTGTAACTGTCGCCGATCTGTAGAATGTCTACGCCAAGAAGCCTTTATGGACAAGAACCGCCAACTGAACGGCGATACGTGCTGTCGTCATTTGCCTTTGCCAGACGTATGTACCCGTGCCGCGCGTTCAATGCTCCAGGGATTTCATACCTCCGCACGTAGGCGCTACGTCACGGTTATCCAAGTCAAGCTTCAAACGGGAGAGCCTTCCGACGATCTCTTCACCACTACGCTCTCTAACTAATGCCAGTAAGAGGCACGCTCTCCGGTCCTGGCGCGTATGATTTATTGGGAGAGCCTGATCCCACCCTACCGCGCTACACTCGCCATCCTCCTCGTGGACTGGAAGCTGCAGCGTGACGTCCTCGTTCGGCTCCCACGGCTCCCAGCTTTCTTGCCCTTTGTACCTACCTCTCGCATGTTTTTTGCCGGCTTTGGGTTTGTTCACGTGCCGTATAGATTCTGAGCATTACCTTCTCCCGGGGTCACATCGTCTTCAACATAACGTTCGACGAGGTTTTTGTCTACACCATTGTCGCCTTAGCGTCGCACTGGCGCTCTACGATTTCAATGACCTTAGACCATCTCATCGAATGGTCGTCTGAAGATATCGCTCCCGCCGTCATCGCTCCCTTAAAAGACTTCCCTGCGGCTGGGCCTATCGAGAAACTCTGGAACCCGCGGGTCATGCTTCACCGCTCGCGACTCCGCCGGGATGAATACAAACTTATTGTATTCTACGCAGGCAGCGTCACCACTCCATCTAGACGCCTATCCATCGTCCCCGTAGGGCCGGTTTCGATTCGTAGTGGGGAATCCATCGCCTACGCAGGCTATGACATTCAATCTGCAGGAGAATACTGTAATGTGGTTGATGTGCGTCCACTAGAATCCAGGGACAATTTGGTTCGTGTGGTGCCGCAAACTGACAAGAGATTGCGCAGGGCGATGTCACCATACAGCCACGCCTGACTGGGTTTGCGGGATTCTGCACTTGTGGCTTCACACTATGTTTAGCCTGACACAGATCGACAATCGATTTGTGTTCTCCGGCTTTCCGTCATTCTATCGCACCATTGGGTGTCATGGAACCGATCCAATTCGGATGGTACGCTTCCTCAAGCTCTTGAAAAATTCCACCGCTACCACATTACAAATCTCAGCTTGTGATACAGATAAAACATCTCCCTCGTTCCCTTATGCGACCGCCTTCACGATCAACGGCTTAGCGGCGTCCCAAATTGGCGGTCTCGTTGATCTCCTCCAGCTGAAGAATGGAGCTGTTGTCGTCGCGCTCGGCGGCATCGTCGCCGAACTGTTTGTCAATCGCCAGCTTCACCTCGAGGCCTGCAAGCTGGCCCTGTTGCTCAGGCATCAGCTCATTTTCGTCTGGTCCTGCAGTGGCTGCGACGGCCGCTGCGGAGGACGACGCTGAAGCGACGACCGCGGAGATTGCAATTTGCCGCATCATTGAGATCAGTTGCAACCTCTGCCGCGCATGCAGCAGTCTTGGCGGCATGGGGATCCAGCCGGAAGGTGGTATGGGCGTGGGGAACGGCATGGAATTCGAATTTATCACTTGCACAGGTATGTTATTTCTTTCTCATTCGTTTGCTAACAGACTTGTCGCTGAGCTGAAATAGAATGAGGGGACACACGAGGAGGGATAGAGAAATGTACCTGATACTCGAGGTCACGAGTCGGCTTGAGCGAATGCGATGTGCAGTCGGAGGAATGCACCGCACTTTTCGGGCTTTGTTAATTCTGGGGAAGAACTGGACAAAATTGCACAATCCCATGTGTGATCTTGGCGCATGCCCGAAAGACGGTCATTTGGGAACAAAAGACAGGTCAGAGCGACAGAGACAGTCGAATTGGGGTGTCAAATGGCGTTTGAATGTCCCTAGTTTCAACAGACTTGGTCCAGAATTGACCTTGAAAGAGATCCACAAAGACCCAGTACGCTAGAGCCGAATTTTGGGCGGAAAACAGTTGGGAATTTAGGCATTGAAACCATGTCTAAACGAAAGCGCCTTAAGAAAATGTCGTCGAATGCGCCTGGTTTCGAGGAATGTGGTCCAGAATTGTGCTCAGAATGAGCGCGACAAGAGGAGAAATATTAAGTTTGTTCGGAAGTATCATTACTTTTGCCAACAGCTGTAATTGTCCTGTGGGCAGGCCAATTCACCTTCCTCCATCGTTGCGGACCAATATATCTGTTGTCGTGTAGCACTGATCTATCATACACAATGTGGTTGAAATCATTGCATGAGGGTGGAAATTCCAGAACGCACGAATCAAGAGTGTGGTTAGCACGCTTAGCAGAGTTTCTAAATTTGCCACAATTTGTGGGCGCTGTCCGAGGTGATAGTGCGACGTATAGAAGGTGCAGACTGCCGTGAGGAGCAGCTGTGGAAGAATTACTTAAGGCCAGCGAATTGGAATAGGGTTCAAGGTGCTTACCCCGAAAGTCGGATTGGCATGGTTCCAGTCCAGCACGTCGGCGCGCGTGAACTCTGAGATCACTCGGTCAGCGGCGAGAAACGCATGACGAGTGGACTCGGGGCGAATGGGTATGTGAGGCGCGTGGAGATGGATACTTGCGACGTTTGCCAGAGAATGGGCGGACAGGAGAGTTTGGTTTGCGGGTAAGGCACAGTCAGGGCTTTGCATTGAGGGTAGGCCCTGTTGGAAGGCGTCTAACTGTTGATCTAAAGTTGAAAACTCCGCGAAGAAGTCTTGGCGTTCTGATCAGGGTTCGTTCAGGGAATGGAATTGAGCAGATAGGAACTCACGGACCGATGGGTTCTGTGCTTAGAATGACGGATCGCTCGAACAGTACAGATGCCATGGCGAGAAGGCCGAAAGGAACATGTCCACAATATGGGTGGGTTATTGTGGGTGGAATGGTATGTGACGAGGTCTGGGAATCTTCCTGTTGAGCTTGTTTGACTGAATGGAAGCTTGAGATACACCGTACGCAGCATTAGCAATGCAGGCGAATTTGAAGGAAGAACGGACGCTGCTAGCCACATTTTATCTAGCACAATGACAGCCAACAGTGCTTTTTCTCGCTCAGCAAATTCAGCACCATCCGTCGGGGTTGAGGAACCCTTACCTAATGAAACGAACTGGAGAAGTGAAGGATGGAGGGCCCCAACGAATGAATTCGCTGCCATAGAGTGATACCTCCCAAGCAATGTTTCCTCAGCGTTGAGATACCACAACGAAAATAGAACCTCGGCCTGGATTGTCTGCACTAGAAAGTTGGTATGGTATGTCATGCGTCTAGATAAATGTATATTGTGGGCCAAATTATGCACAGTCAGAGCGAGAAGGTTCTCTTCTGTGTACTCGAACTCTGGTTGCGGGGATCTGGAAGATGTGCGGGTGCCCCAGAGATATACTGCGCTCAGGAGTGCTGGGGACGGGCATTCTGGCCCCTGGGTGACCATATGGCAGAGGAAGTAGGGCAGATTGCCGAAATTGGAGGGGCTCCAAGAAGAAGAAGCCGTTTTCAGAGAAACGGCCTAGGAAAGCGTTGATTCTGTGGCACTGATTCAATTACAAAACATAGGCCTCACAAAATTTCAACCGCAGACTGGGGTGGCTCCTTCAAGACATTTGAGTCGGACAACCATATAGTTAAGCATCGGCTAGCTTACTTCCATGGCAGTCTGTAGTACAGGAACTGCTGAGAGCACCGAACATCCTACGCTGGAGAAAAGACTCGATCATTGGTGAGGTCCAGTACACGGTGTGCTCACCAGTTTCAATGGCCAGAAATTTGTTCTTCATCGGGTAAGGATCTGAAAGATAGATTTGTTCCACATGGGGATTGTCCTGTCGAGTTCCGGGTATGAAGTTTTCGTCTGTTGGGCTGGCCACTTGTGCAATATGACCAGGTGGGGTATGCGAATATCGACATGGCTCCAGCGATCATGGCAGACGCAGATGACATGGGAGGCAATGGAGTTGGACACTGTCGCATTTCTACGAGATGGTTCACCTCGACTTGTGGGTGTACAAATTTTCACTCACGATTTTACGTCGTCTAGAGAAGAATCAGCATACAGACCAGTATAACATCAACGGAGATATTCCAACCTGCAATTTTCGCAGGTCTTGTGAAGATATGAGGAAGGTTGGAAAGAGAGGTATGATTGCATCAGCAAAACCTGGGCCGAAGGCCCCCCTCTATGTAGTGCTACGTAACACTACGTAATCTTAAAAATACTACACGTAACTACAGAAACCACAGGCCACTACAGGGACTACGTAGCACTACATAAAGGGGGACCTTAACTACAGGGCACCCAGGGTTTGCTGATGTTGGACATGACTCCTTGCATTCGACATCGTTCAAAACCTCTTCTATATCTATATATTCAAGGATAAGTGTTGTAGCAATACTGATTTCCACCATCTACAGACCTTGCTGCAATTGGCAGTTGGATGGCAATGTGTGGGAGTGTTGTGATTGCCCATTGTTAGCAAACAAGTTGGACTTCCCCTTCACTTTGACACAACCAAGCGTGACCATGCTTGGTCACAACAATGGCCCTCTCGCTCCCTTGTTGCTTTGACCAAGCACACAGGAGCAGCGGCTCGCCAACGTTGAGGCACAACTTGGTGCACTCATCAAGGCCCTTTGCACCGCTCAGACATCAGGCTCCGCACCCCCTGCAACCCAGATGTCAAACGTCAGGTTGCCGGCAGGGCTGCAGCTGGGGAGCAACGCCCCCCTGCCGCTCGTGGTGACACCACAGGGGCTGGCGCTACACCCCTACTTCATGCCACCCATCGTGCCCCTCAACTCCCCTGCAGGTGCATCACCCTCCCTTCACTCCCTTTTCCCCTGACATCGAGCCGGCATGCATCATGGTGGTAATCACCCATGAGCTCAAGGCATTGGACTTGTTCAAACTGGACATGTGCATCAAGGATTCAGAATCCATGTACAGCTTTACAGGTGATAAGTCCAGCTCACAAACATGCACAAACCTGAAATCAGCCTTCAGCTCACCTGCCATCACTGCTGCTCTATCTACAGACATCGCTGCGCAAGTTGCCAACAGGCAGTCCGCCAGCCCATTCCCCACTCCCCCATTCGACAATTTTCGCTGCTTGCCCCTTGGCACAGCGACCTGCAAGTGCTCCTTGAAGGTCCAGCGCATTCATCACCTCTCATGGCCCTGTGGGCAATCCATAAACAACGGCATACCTAATGCTGAAGCCAACATTCAGTACGACATGATTGACCGTGCAATTGCCAACATCATATGAGCCGGCTGCAGCTCTCATCTCAAAGCTTGACCTTGAGTCTGCCTTCTGCCACATCCCCATTTGCCCCACCAACTGGCCCCTCTTTGGCTTCACCTGGGGCGATGCCTTCTATTATGATGTCATCCTAGGCTTTGGCTGCCACTCTACACTGTACATTTTCAATCTCTTTGCTGAGGCCCTCTATTGGATTTTCTAGCACCACCTACCTGCTTTGATTTGTCACTACTTCAATGACTTCCTCAAAATCTTCACACCTGATGTATCGTGGCCTGTGGTCCAGCAAGCACTCGAGTGGGCACTTGCACTAAGGGAGCAGCTCAGCTTGCATTTCCAACCCAGCAAGGTCTTTGGCCCTGCCACATCACTTGAGTTTCTCAGCATCGAGCTTGACATGGAGCGGCTCGAGGCACACCTCCCCTGCCAAGAAACTCACCTACCTCAAGGAGCTCCTTGTCAAATGGACACAAACCATGCACACCACCCTCTGCAAAGTGCAGGAGCTCATGGGCTTCCTGTAGTTTGCATCGCAGGTCATCCCTACTGTCCATGCCTTTCTCTGGGCGCTCTACAACTTCGAGACCAAGTTCAAGTCACCTTTCACTCGCCACCGGCTTCCCAAACCCACTCAGCACAACCTCACTTGGTGGGCGACATTTGCTACGGAATGGAACAGCATCCACCTCATCACCCTGCAGCGGTGCATCCTGCATGTCTACACCAACGCCAGCAGTTCTAAGGGTCTTGGGGGACTCTTCAGCAGCCATTGGTTCTCAGTCCAGTGCCCCCATTGCTACCACAAGCAGCACATTCAAGTAAAAAAAATGCTTGCAGTCATCCACACCATCTGGTGCTGGGGTGACAAGTTCACTGGCACCCACGTTGTCTTCCATGTCAACAATGAGGCCATCCACAATGGCATCACCAGCCTGACCATACACTCAGCACCCACCATGTTGCTCCCCCGCCACTTTGTTGCCCTTGCATGCTGGCTCAATTTCTCTTTTTCTTCAGTTTGGTTATCTTCTGAAGAAAACTCAATCGCTGATGCTGCTTCTTGTTTCTCCTTTACACACATGTTTTCACTTGCACTGAACCTCAACCAACAGCTGTCCTCAACCCACCTCCAGATTGGTGGTACAAACAGCACACCCCATGGCCCAAGACCGTATCATTTTACCTATGTCATGGGCTCGCCGCCAACACCTACAGAACCTACTCCACTGGCCAACAATCCTTCATCAACTTTCTGCAGGCTCCACAGCCTGTACAATGCTGATGGCACCATCCTCCCCGCCACTCAACTGGCTGTCATGTCCTGGGTCACCAGCCTCACCAGCCGCATACAGCCCAAGTCGATTAAGGCCTACTTGTTGGCTGTTCATTCCCTTCATGTTGATGCCAACCTTCCCTTCTCCATTTGCGAATCCCCAGTCATCCAGCGTCTCTGCAGCATCAAACAATTCTATGGCAAGGAGCAGAAGCCTGTCCAACCCATTACCTGGCCCTTCCTTCTTGCAATCCTTGCTCAGCTTCAACCTGGAGTTGTGCCTGGCCACACCACCCTCTACACCGTGTACCGCTTGGGCTATGCTGGTCTTCTCTGCTCCAGCAAGATCACTGTGGGCTCAGGACAAGATGCAAGCCTCAACCTCACCCACGCCTGTATCCAGTTCATCCCAGACTTTGAGCGCTGCGAATACATCCACCTCATGCTCCCCAGCTCCAAAACCAACCCATTCCAGAAGGGTGTCACCCTTACTATCACTGCTGCCCCCAACCAGCCCTCATGCCCCATCACCACTCTCAAATGCTTCTTCACTGAACTCCCATGCACTGGCAATGCTCCACTCTTTGAAGGCATCGATGATAAACCCCTATATTACAGGACCTTTGTCATGGGCATCCATGACTCACTCAGGGCCGCCAGCATCAACCCCTCTGAATTTGCCAGTCACAGCCTTCACCGGGGTGCCACAGCAGGATATAACAACTATGAAATACAACTGCTTGGCTGGTGGTGCAGCAATGCCTACAAACTTTACATTGAAAACCCTGTCTCCAAAATCCTCCACCTCTCCAAACAACTCCACATGGCTCATACCCATTCCATCCCTTTCGAGCCTCTGGCCCTCTGCAACTACACACCTGTGGCTTGAGTCTGATCCCTGATCAGCTCGAGAGCTTCAGACCCCAATGCAAATTGTGCCCAAACACTCACTGCCTGATTGTCTTGATTTCTCTCTCACCCCTCTCTTACTCCCCTTTCATCTTGCGCAGAACGCTAATTGGCATTTCATAACACCAGTGTAGCTATCTGATTTTATTAGTAACAGAGAGCCTCCTGAAGTCTCCCTGTCATTCCATTCACCTGGTTAAGTGTTGACACCAAAACGCAATAAGAAATCGCCCAATCAACTTCATAGGTGGAAAGAGGCACATGCTGCTGCATGGGAGGAATTAAAACCGATGCCTGGATCCAAGCACCTTTATCAGGAGTCCTGGCAATGGCTTTGGTTAAAAAGTGGCTGTGACTGTGTTGGACTTTGTGCCATAAGAGGCAACCCGACATTATGGCCAAGGCACAGCCGAGGTACTGAGTCAATAATAGGAGTCAAGACAAGAATATCAGAGAACAGAGTAGAAAATATAGAAACATTCTAGTTACTTTGGAGAATTAGTATTTACAGTCACGGCGAAAATTGTTGCCCATACCCGATATAGTAACTGTACTGATAGTAATCTAATTGGGCCATCAAAGCACAAAACCAAGAAACACACCAAAAATGGCAATATTTCATTAGGGTCTAAAACTCTACCTGATAGTATTAGAATCATATGTACTTTCAATTAGGGCTGAAATGTCCAATTTCAGTGTAATCTGAAACCAGAACAGAAATTTGCTAACTCAGGGTGCATTTCAGATGCTCTGAAAGCAAAACAATCAGAATAGTACAAAGGTGAATAGATAACGGTGCTTTCAGCATGCCTTTCAGATGAGCTGATATCTGTGAGGGATTTTTGCTATTTGTAAGGGCAACCCCATGGCCCAAAAATAGCTCAAGTCCTAGCGAGGGAGAATCCGAAGGTTAATTGACAGGACTAGCTAAATATACACTCTGGCGCACCTGGCGAGGGAGAATCCGAAGAGAAGAAAGCTTAAGGATTCCCACGCCAGGTGCCGGTATCTACTAACTAGTCAAGCACGTGTCCATAGTGATCGGCAGAGATCCCGGGCTTGGTCGCAAAACCACGTGCCAGCGGGAGATGCTGGGCCAGTCATCTGGTCGTCCAGTTGACCGGTTACTGGGCAGGTGCCAGGGGGGAGCCAGAGAGGCGCCAGGAGGGACCGGAAACAGGGGTTCCCCTAACGCTATTGGTAACCATGGACTGCACCTTAGCATAGTGCAGATGCTGCCAAATTTCATACTTCAACTGCGCCCATGCATTTTTGATGGGGGACAAGTCCAGAGACTTTGCCGGCCATGGGAACACAGTGGCACCTTGATCACGCAACCATACCTTTGCGAGTTTTGATGTGTGCTTGAGATCATTGTTGTGTTGGAAGTAGAGGAATGTGTGTCGTCAATTTTTGTAGTGGTCTTACAACGGCACCAGTGCACAGTTAAGGATGTCCACGTACTGCACTGCCGTGAGATTTCCCTCCACTCACACCGGCTTGCTGACGCCATTCGGATGGATCATCATGGGATGGCACCCCAAACATTGATCTTGATGCCTCTAACCCATGTGCCTCGAGTGGCTGGACTGTTTCAACAGCAGGAACGCACTCTCCATGACAGTGGCAGTATCAGTGGTGCCCAGTGTCAGTTCTGAACATCACATGGTCGAGATGTGTTGATCTGTCACGAGGCTTATTGGCCAATCAACGTCATCACACCAGAGATTGCCAGATTTCAGGCCTTCTGATGCATAATTTGAAACACCGAGTTTTAAGTTACACTTCAGTTGAGCCTAAATTCAGACTGATTCTGAAATTTTCAGTGCAGCTGATGTTAAAACTGAAATTAGTTGAAAACAGTACTGCATTCAGCTGCACTGAAACTAATGTGAAATGATAAATATTTGTTCACAAATCAGCCCAGCTGAAAAGTGGACATGAAACTATTCATTTCATTACTCAAAAAGGCTCTGCTGATACATAGCATATCAGGTGCACTGAAATCAGAACTGGAACTTCAAGTATTCATTCTCATTTTTGTCCATCTGAAATATATAGTTTCAGCTCTATGTTTAGCATAGCAGAAATTTATATTTGAAACTTCTACTTTCAAGTGCACTGAAATGGGGTTAATTGAGTTTTAGTATAACTGGAAGTCAATATTTCAGTTCAGATTTCAGCTGAGCTGAAATACAAGTGGAAACCAAGAATTTGAGATAGACTGATATGAGAAAAGATACTTGAAGTTCCAGTTGTGATTTCAGTGCACCTGATATTCTGAGTATCAGCTAAGTATTTTGTAGTAGCGAAACAAATAGATTCAGTTCTGCTTTCAGCTGGACCAATTTTTTAACTGATATTTAGCATTTCGGATTAGTTTCACAGCAGCTGAATGTAGAACTGTTTTCAACTAATTTCAGTTTTACAGCACTTTTCATTTGTATGCGGAAAACGGAAATTTTGTCCGGCTGTTGGGGCATGTTTACATAGCCCCTATACCATTTCTGATCTCGCACTTTCAGGCACTTTCGCTGGGTTCTGACCATCTATACACAGTAAATGTAGACTGTTAATGAATATAAAGGTATCCAGTCGGTTTTGGAGGATATATATCGGCATGGGGGCTGCGGTGTCAAAACTGAAGGAGGCGGGGGAGAGTTGGCGTCTGCAGACAACATCTGAGATTGGTTTACTCACTTATATCGTCCCAGATATCCTATATCCCCCAGAAATCTCCTGAATGTGATCCCCCCACAATCCCGTACTCCTAGTTGTGAATCCTGAGTCATGGACAGCTTCGATGTCCAGTTGAACAAACAGACACTGTAACTATCTCGGTGTCAGATATTGAGGTAGGGCTGATTGTTGTGCCACAGATTGTCTCGAAGGTATTGGACCTCCAGAGAGCCCAAACAAGGGAGGTCGGACCACAGTCCAGGCGCGAACCGCCGACTCTGTTGTGGGTATAGTTTGAAGTCCCGGTTGTAAGTATGGAGCGACAGGATGAGCTCTGGCGACTGTTGTATGTCCATAACACATGGATAAGTCATTTGAGAATTGCTATGGGTAAGAATCCGGTCACAGAGCGCAGGGAGAGGGTCGAGAATGCTGCCAACAAGATTTAAGCGCCCGGTACAAACAAGGCCCAACAGCTCAAACAAAATTTTGATTTTCCGCATACAAATGAAAAGTGCTGTAACATCAGCTGCACTGAAAATTTCAGGATCAGTTCGAGTTTAGGCTCAGCTGAAGTGCAATTTGAAACTCTGTGTTTCAAATAATGCATCATGAGGTTTGAAATCTGGCAATCTCTGGTGTGCGTACGTCATTTTTGGTGATTCAGGTTTTCTACAGTGGACAAAATATGCCGTAATAACGAGTCTAAAAATAAATTTTTAGGACTCGTAACCTCGGCGGCAACATAAAGGCAGATTTGGAACCAGAGAGCTCAAGGAGTTGAGAGAGAAGCCGGACGTGATGTGCCAAGAACGGCGAGGTGAGAGGTCTTTGATTTCTTGATACCCAGCGAGGGAACCCAGCGTGAGAGGAGAAGAGGCGGTTGGCGTCGATGGACACATCAGCAAACAGTCGACTCGGCCCACAGCAGCCGAACGCCCCTCTTCCTTCCACTATTCAGGTCAATCTTGTTCTTCACGTTTGTCCCTTTCCTAGACGCTTTACTATGATATTCTATGACGCTGGGTAGCCCCCTCGCAAGAAACTTGAATCTGAGTCAAGTACTCCGCAAGAGGTCCTGTCGTGTCGATGAGCGGTTGTATCGCCACGGTTCTTGTGGCTCAAATCAAGTCGCCGGTAACGGCATGGCTTTGGAGAAACTCATTTGCCTTACCATTGTGCTCTTTCTCTTCGCATATAGTCTGCGCTTGCAGGGAATTGTTTCTGATAAGATCATTCTCCTGAAGACACCACTTCTCCCTTCTGAGGGCAAAATGTGATCGGCAGCACTCGTCAGTGAATCAAGGGTTGGCTAGGACGGATTCACTTGTCTGGAGGCTCTGACCTCGCGCCGCTCACAGGTGCGTGTGCTCACTTCTTCGGCCGCAGGTCTATTTAAAATCATATACAGATGTCTTCGTCAAGGAGACCCGCAATCCCATACTATCCCAATATATGGTTTCAGGTCACTTTCCTTGTGGATACAGAGCTGATGATCATGAAATCTCCGCCTTGGCTTCGCATTGAAATAATGCCTCGACGTCTGTGCTTCGAAACCGGGCAAAATTCCGGTTCATCCTTACCCAGAGCAGATATTCACTCCCTGAATAGGTACCCCCACGCTGCATCTTCAACCTCACAGTGCCTCGGCCGGCGTAGCACAAAAATAGACCAGGGTATCCTTCACATCTTTCGCTCTCATGTGCGGTTTACCCAGTTGACTCATCATTCCTCGGATTTTCGATTTCTGCGGTGTTTCAGGGGCACAACCTTGTGCACTTATTGAAATCCCTCGATTCCTCCGAGTCCGCAGCCTTTGATTTCATGGGCTGCATACACATGCCTCGGGAAACCGATCGCGTATTTTAGAACTCAATTTCGCGCTTCCGAGTTCGTAAGAATCTCCAGAATCTCGTGCGTTCGTTGTCTGTTGTTATGTTCCTTTCCAGCGTCTCCAACTCTATTTATGTTGCCCAACTCCGTTTTAGGAGTGAGCTTCTTTGAAGACAGGCTCCGGCAAAACGCCGGACGTGGCCTGTACTACTCCAAATTCTAGACTGGATACATCCCAGCTTTCCAGCGTCGTATCTGCCCCTTATCTATGTATCCCGTTGAGAATCCCATCTCGACGCCGAAGGAAATGGCTCTGGATGAGATGCGTTGTCGTGTTGCCTCCCCTGTCATCATCACAGTGGTCCATCTTGGAGCGTCGTAAGAGATGGGTCTTAACACGTTGGCAGGAATACTTTCCGAATCGGGATTCCATACCCCTAACATAGGTATGGGGAGCCATCTTTTTCCTTTTTCCATGGATCCATCTAGACTTATAGACCACGATGCTTTGGATTTTCGTTGAAGATTGTTCTGCCATCCTGGGCCCGTTGAGACCGAACAGGTCTTCTATTCCTCGGTAGATGTGAATTGTTCACAAGGCAGTGTGGTATATGTTTGCTGAAAACTCTTACCCTGAGACATCTTTGCTTGCGAGTCAATTGAATTTCCAGAGGATTGGCTTCCTTCGCGCCATGTGGTAGAGTCGTTCACTAGGTGTAATATCTGATCTGACAAGTCGGGAGATTATCACTCTACAATGATGAGGAATTGGTAAGGGAACCGTCTAAGGGTGTGCTCATCTGATCTCATCGTCTGGCGTCTTCTAAAGCGTTCTCATGCGAGCAGGGGGATGGAGTGATAGATAACCATGCTGATATCCTTTTGGTGAACAGATAAATTCATCAGTGAACAAGATGGCCATAAGGATCGTGTGTTCAAGCGGTAAACACCGCCTAGAAAGACTACTTATAAGACACAGACCGCAAATTTTTCTCACCCTTCCAACATGCCCCGTCAGTCCACTGTCACTGAGATTCCTCTCGCCAACATCACAGCCTGTCTGCCTCCTGCTCTAACGCTTCTCAATGAGCTCAATGATGCATTCAGGCCCCCATTCATTCAGCCCATTTCAAACACTGTTCTGGCATTAATGTCAATGTTACAGGTAGCTTACACTGAGTTACCTCACTGTCAAGGTTCTAATATTGTGATGAACATTATAGAATGTGAAACGAAATAAAAATGAATGTACTAATCTCATGGAGAATATCCACAAAATCCTATATGCGATTGTCGAGCTTCATATGAAATCCGAGATTGCTGGTTCACCACCTCCCTCAGTAGTTGATCACATCGGAAATTTTGTGGAGTAAGTTTCTGACGTGAGTCTGTGTCTAACTGACTTGGATACAGAACTCTTCACAAAATTTATACTTTCATTGAAGCACAGGAGGAAGGGAATAAGATCAAGCAGATCTTCCGACTGAGCGAAATGAAAACACTGCTCAAAGAATGCCACAAAGGATTGCATCAGGCTTTTGAAATTTTCAAGGCAAGTGGCATATTGAGCTTGAGCTGTTCTGCATAATAGTAAAGACATGCCTGTAGATTGACAGTGGAGTCTCAGCTCTAAGCAATGTGCAAGAAATGAAAAAGACGGCTGACACCATGCACAAAGAGCTGCTTGAATTGATTTCAAGCTTGTCAGATGCAACAATTTCAGAAAGATCTTCCTCAGTAAGTATGGTTATATCATTTCCAGGGTGCCTACTCAACCGTCAAATAGATGTATCCAGGAGTAAACTCACAAAATAGGTATGTTTACACCCACAGGTATGACTCAATGGAGGCTTATATTTGCCAGCGCAAATTCATTCTCAATGTTGCCCCCAAAGCCAAAGATATTCTATGGTCGTGAATCCGAGCTTGAGCATGTTATGAAGACACTCAGCAAGGAATCACCCAGAATAGCAATTCTAGGTGGAGGAGGAATGGGCAAGACAAGCCTTGCAAGAGCTGTTCTCCACCATTCAGACACAATTGCAAAATTTGAAAATAGATTCTTTGTCAGTGCAGAATCTGCAACTAACAGTATTGAGCTTGCTGCACTCATTGGATTGCATGTTGGATTGGACCCTGGCAAAGATCTCATAAAACCAGTTGTTCAATACTTTCTCAGGAAGCCACAATGTCTTCTGACATTGGACAACCTGGAAACCCCTTGGGAGCCAACACAGTCTCGAAGAGGAGTTGAAGAATTCCTCTCCTTGTTGACAGATATACCTCATATTGCATTGATTGTAAGTGTGTGTTTTGATTCTTGGATGTCTGTGGCTGATTAATATCTAAGATCACAATTCGAGGTGCAGAGAGGCCAGGAAAGGTCCTTTGGACTCACCCCTGTTTGCCACCCTTGCAACCTCTGTCGGACCATGCAGCTCAGCAAACCTTTGTTGACATCACAGATAATTGCTACGAGGCGGAGGACATTTCTCAACTTCTGCGATTCACAGATAATATGCCTCTAGCAGTTGATCTCATTGCTCATCTGGCTGACTATGAGGGATTCTTAAATGTCTTGATGCGGTGGGAGACTGAGAAGACAACAGTCCTCTCTATGGGGTATGACCAAAAGTCCAATCTGGATATTTCAATCCAGCTTTCTCTCTCAAGTCCCCGGATCACATCTGAGAGCAAGGAATTATTGAGTCTGCTCTCAATTCTTCCAGATGGGCTCTCAGATGTTGAACTGGTCCAAAGCGGCCTTCCTATTGCCAACATTCTTGCTTGCAAGGCCACATTGCTTGCCACTTCATTGGCCTATCAAGATCACAACAAGCGACTTCGGTCATTGCTGCCCATCAGAGATCACATCCAGCAGTTCTCACCCCCCTCCTACTTTCTAACACAGTCTCTTCGCAAATACTTTTATTCAGTGCTGGAGTTATACAAAAAACATGATAGAGAGCAGCTGCGCTCAGTGATGAGTCAAATAACTTTGACTCTGAGAAATATACAGGATGTTTTGCAACTGGGAATGCAGAAGGATGATCCTGATCTTTTAGACACAATTTATTGTGCATTGTCTCTCAACTCTTTCTACCGGATCACAGGACGGAATCATACACCATTGATGAACACCATTCCAATGTCTTTCCCCCAGCCCACTGATCACCGGCTGGAGGCAAGTTTTTTCATTGAGTTGATTTTCACTGGGATGCATACAGCAATTGCAAATCCAGAAATTGCAATCCTTCGTGTGTTATCACATTTCCAGCACTTTACTGATCCTGTTCTTGAGTGTGAGTCGCAAATACTGTTTGTGGTGATCTGATCTAAATGGCCCAAACTAGGTAGATTCTACACTGCAGCAGGACATTATCAGTATGGGTTTGATCCAGCCGGCTCTTTACAATTCCTTGATAAAGCACATCATTTGGCAAACTTCTGCGGTGATAGCAACCTGCAAATTGAGGTGTTGCTGATGATAGCTCAGCTCAAGTGCAACATGGGAGATTATTGTAGTGCAGTACTGCATACCAGTAAAGCTCAAAAGCTATCACAATTGTGGGGAAATTTGTTTCTGGAAGCAAAGGCCTGCCAAGTCATGGCCATGTGCACCTTGAGTGTTGGGAATTGGCAGAAAAGCATGTCCACCTTCCACAGAGCCAGGGAGATTTTTAGTCTTTGCGGGCTATCTGGAGGTGAACTTGATCTTCGCATCAGAATTGACCAAGCACAGATCCATCTTATCAAATCTGAATATGCTCAAGCAAAAGTGATCCACAATCATGTTGTTGAAACTACTTTACCTGATCAAAATGCTTATGCTTATGCTTTTGCATTGCTCAATATTGCAGAAATCAACATAATGATTGGACAACCCACTGGCATGTGTCAACACTTGAGCAAAGCAAAGGAGATTTTTAAAAATCTGAATATGCAGGCAGAAATCACCCTCTGTGATATGGTGTGGACAGATATGGAACTCAAAGAGGGGAAGCTTGACTTCACAAAGGTCAAATTTACACAATACATCAATGCAGCGAGGGGCAAATATAATGACATAATGACATTCTGTTTGGAAAGGCTTGCTGATGTCAATGCCTGGCAGAGTGTTGAGTCACAATCCATCTGGCCTGTGGTCTATTTGGCATATGCACACAAAACCAAAGAGAAATTGACACTTTACAAGGCCCTTCTGTTCCTTGGAGATGTGGTCATCTCCCATGAGGATGAGAACACCACACAGAATCTCTGGATTGTAGCCCTGGAAGGATTCACCCACATGGATGTTCATCGCAGTCGAGCACAATGTATGTTGCGACTTGGAGATCTTGCTTTGAGAAGAGGAGAACTCTCAACAGCCATTGAGTTTTGGAAATTTGCTAGACCTCTGTTTGAGCGATCATTGCAGGCCAAAGATATAGCGCAAATTGACTCCAGGCTTGTGGCTGTTGGGGGAAGCCCACCAGGGAGCCCTGGACAAGCTTGCAGAATTACACCCACCTGTCCAGCTATCACAAAAACTTCCATTGTCTGAGCAAGCCAAGTTTGGTGTTGAGGAAGTTGAAGAAAAAGAGATGGGTACAGATGTGACCAAGGCTATTGTTCCAATTGCAGTGTAATGTCCAAAACTCTCCTGCTCGGACTTTCAAAAGAAAAATACTTTTGTTGTCATTTTTATGCATTTTTTCAGCCAGTATACCCTTCCATAGGACCCCCATGTATTTATTTATTTATGCACCAAAGTGTATTCATTGATTGAGTCCAAACTGGTTGAATGGCGGCGATAATTGATGAGCCGTTCCACGCCAATGACACCAACAGACAATTGGAATCCCAACTCACGCAGCCAAACTTCCTCTGCGCAAAGTTGCAATGTCAGCAATTTATTAAAGAAATCTTGGCTTGATGTGAGGTTAAAAGTCCGTAAGATACTGTTGTAGTGTGTAGTACTATCTATCTTACCCGTCAACCTGGGGCCAGGTTGGGTTTCTTTAAGGGCCGAGTCGGCTTAAATTGCACAGATTGGGTAAAATGGCAAAAAAAAGGTGGCTTTTATGTGAAAAAATATGGGATTTGGGTGAATTCAGCCACAACTAGGTGTTTTTATCAACCTGGCTTTTATCAATTTGGGTGAATTCAGCTACAACTAGGGTGTTTTATCAACCTGGCTTTTTGTCAATTTGGGTGAATTCAGCTACAACTAGGTGTTTTCTCAACCTGGCTGTTATCAATTTGGGCAAATTCAGCTACAACCAGGGCAAAGACCTTGATGCGATTCTGATTCGTGATGTACGCCAAAGACGTTTACAAGAGGGTTGTCTTGCAGGCACCAATATTGTCGATCGGCAGTTCGCCTTGCAGAACATCGGTATCGGCGAGGCCATCGGGTAAAAGGGAGAGTAGCCCGAGGAGGTCCTATACATAAGGCTGAGATGCCATCCGAGGACTCCGCAGCGAAAGCGTGATTGACAAATTCAGATTCGAGGCATGGCTGGACCCATCGGATATAAGGGAAGTCTTTTCTTCATTCCAGGGAAGTAATATGCTCGAAAACCCCACAGCATCGGCAAGGTGCGCAAGAAGATCAATGGCAAGAGGAATATTCTCCGCAAGCTTCAAGAGCTCGGCAATATCGCTGTCCTCATGCCAGTCGTCTGCAGTGGCAACAAAAATATTCCGAGCTGCGACTGGAGTCAAGGGTAGGAGAGTTCGAAGTAGTGGTCGAGTCCATTGAACACTTGCGGGTCGCTCCGCACCGCGCATGGTAATCTGCGGGAGGTTAGATCTCGAAAATCTCATATATATTATGAATCCACGGACCATAAGACTCAAATTCGGAATTTCCGACAGGCGACTCAGCAGATCTTCGATACCCTTTCGGTACTCCAAGGGTTCCCAGATCGTTTCGAGACATTCGAGATCCAGAAGAGACGGAGGGCTGCACGCCAAGTGTTTCAGGATCGCTTGGATGAAGTTCTTCTGCGGTTTCAAGGAGAAGTAGGTCCTGATGAGCGCGACGAGATCGTCCATGTTCAGCGCCGACTCGCAAGCCACGAACGTCCTGCGTTCACTGAACTTTGAAATAATTTCGTCGTGATGCAGTATCGCTCGCGCCAGACTTGTCTTGCCGACGCCGCCCAGACCAAGGATCGCAACCCGAGGGGGATCTGCATGACCGAACAGATCCAGGATTCTCGAAACGTCTTCCTCTCGTCCGAAAAATATCTTCGGTTTGGACGGAAGCAACGAGATCGAACGTGAACTGAAGCAGCAGTGAACCGGGCGCACTGAGCGAGATGTCTGTTCCGCCAACCTTTCAAATTCGTGGGCGAACACCTAATGAATAGAAATTATGAGAGTGCCTCATGGAACTGAATCTCGGAGCTCTCTCAGCGCAGATAGGGCATCCGAGCTTGAAGATTCCGTGAAGGACTCGATCAAGTCGAGGACTTGTCGATGCTGCTGGGCGAGGTATCTCCCGTGTTCTGCCACTGTTGCGGCAGTAAAAATTGCGTCCAGCTTGAGGTGCAACTTGTGAGAGCGAGCTCTGCTAGAAGCATAGAACGATAAATAAAGCTCACCTTGAATACGCTAAGCGAATCTTGCAAGCCGACATCTCACTGCTTCAATAAATTATTCAATTCTCCGTGGTGAAGGAGCTTCTGAAGGCGACTGCTCTCATGCTGTGCCTTGACGGAAGTGTAGTTTTTTTGGAGAGTCCTGGGCGAAGGCAGCATGCATGAGTGATGTATCGCTCCAGGTATGAAAGCCAAACTTACTGGCTGAACTGGGCCAAGTGATGGAGTACTTTGGGGGGGAAGTTCGCCCCCGGTTTCGGCCTGGACATGGCTCGCAATAATACCGGCATTTACGCGGTACGTCTGCTCCAGTAAGCAAACGCAGTTCGCCTTGTTCTTGAGATCGGTTGTATCAACTCGACATGGCGCGCAGTTGGCATTTCAATGTACCCATGTACCTGCGTGTAATTCAACAGCGAGCGAGTGGTATCCGAGATGGCGACAAGGAAGGGGGTATAAAAGCTGTTGGCCAAGACATCGAGCGAGTCTGCGGATGCGGACAAGCAGGACGCAAGGTTTGGCAACTGCGCTTGAGAGATTGCAAGTGGAGGCATGGGGTTCGGTTGGAGTTCGATAACACCATGCGACGAGTTGGGGGCCATGATAAAGGGCTTCCCGCATGCGCATTGTGAGACTATTCCCATGCGAATACGGCCGATGGTACGAACGAGAACCTGATACGCTGGAGGATAACGACGTCTGCATCCGGCCAAAATCTGGGGAAGACAGAAAATGGCCCGTGACATTCACAACTCAACCGGAGAAGATCGCTTAAAGTTTTAGTATCAGTGGCGTTACAGATAGAATCCAACTTCGATGCCCTCGGTCCTCGGTGTTCGAGGTTTTATTCGAAATGTGGGCGCCATCGCTGGGTGTGAGTGAGAAGAAACCGAACCCTTCGAAGTGCAGCGCACATTATTGAGTCGGAATGCATAGTTGGAGGGAGACCCATAATACCGAACGGAATGGATGCGGAATCGGATATTAGGAGTCTTATTAATCCTCTTGGACAGAAAAATGGCTGTGGTTGGACGGATCAGCTGGTGCGTGGTGCCTGTGAGGCGATTCGGCCAAGGCGCAACGAAAGGCGCGGGATGAGCCATAGAGAAAACAGTTTGAAAATTACTCGGCACTAACCTGGATCCGGAGTGTCTTCAGGTCGAGTCATTAATATTGTCGAGCCAGGATGAATCTCCGAATCTGCCCGAGCTCTTAGCCGAATTATTCCGAACCAAATATGTCCAAAGCTGTCGACAGCGGTGCTTCTTGCCACCATCTCCGACTCTCACCTCGCTGCGCACCGACTGATGCTTTTACAGGATTATCTCGCTGTTGAGTTCCCATCTCATCGCCGTCACCGCACGTCAATGTCCACCGCCCCCAAACTGTCCCCGCCGCGGAGAAAACGGCCGTTGCGCGGTACTTCTGTTCAGATGGCCCACCGAGGGCCACCGTGACGCTCGCCCCTCGTTCACTTGACTTTATCCCGTTTCTACTCCACAGAACGTTTCACTCTCGATTGGATACATATGCTCGATTGCTTAATCACCGATTCCATTCGGACATTTACATTCCTCTGTTACACTCGCCGCCTGAATATCTGGATGCCGGAATCTTTTCAGTCTGAACCTCAATTTGTGCTTTTTTGAGAAGTGCTCTCTTTTCCAACATTCCCCGCGCTGTTCTTGTTCAAGGATCCAGTGTCGTGGCGATCTTCTCCCACAACCTCTACACTGACAACTCACGATCTTTTGGAATAACTCAGTCTATCTCAATCGGTCACATTTGTATGCTATCTCCCCCATATCCCGAAACTACAGCCTTGGAGATTAAAGATTAGGCCGTCCCAGTCGCTCTCTTTTCAAGTGCTGGCCTGCTTCCGTCGTTAATCATGCATCCACTCACAAAAGAGGCGCTCAAGTTCATAGCAACTGGCACCTGTTGCGGAGGTGTTTGGAAGGGAATGGAGGAAGGTATGTTGCACAATAAGAATGCTCACAGCTTTAGATTTGTAACTCGTGTATTGATTAATTCTGCAGTTTCTCGATTTTCTGGAGACAGTGGTTGTGCCTCCACATTATTTTCGTCGACTACGGCATCGGTGGCCTCCACTGTGTATTGACACGGGGGCGTAGGCCATAAGATCACCGTTCTCGAACGCGCGTCGGAAATTGCGGACGTTGGGGCTGGGATTTAGGTATTGATCTACTCTACCCAAAATACACAACCGATATGACTTACATTCGCGTCGCTATAGCAAAGCTTGGTCCGAACCTGAGCCGTCTCACACGGAAATTAGCGAAATTTCGGCCTACCCGAAGTTAGTTACGGAACGTGACTTGGAACCCGCAATCTCAGCGGTACCGGAATTGCCGCCGATATGTCTAACTTCGGCCGAAATATCGACTTCCGTATCGTTCAAGCCGAAATTTGGAGTTTCAGCTGCACCGAAATGCTTCGGGGTTGCTATATAAACTGGAACACAAAGTTTCGAGTTGCATTTCAGCAAACACTGATATTTCCCCCGAAATCGCGCATATCGGCGGCAGTTCCGGTGCCGCTGACCTCCCCCGTTCCGAGCCACATTCCGTAACTAACTTCGAGTAGGTCGAAATCTTGCTAATCTCTGTGTGTCTGCTCATTCGGTGGGAGCTCGGCGAGTAGCACGAGAAGTTGGCGACGAGTCCTCAGGCGATCACGTTAGTACCCCAGTGTTCATTAGCCCCTTCTTGATCGTCATGAACTGCGCTTTGGCATAGATTCGGATGGCGAGAGGATCGACTGAGTGCGATGGAGGAAGACCACTACTATCGCATCCACGCACGTGCGAACAACTGTTGGATAACTTAACCCAACCTCCAACTTTCCTACGCATTGACCTACCCCTTCTCTTCCTTTCCAGCGGGCGGACTTACTGTAAATGCTACACACCCTCGCCGTACCGTCCATGTCCCTCCGTCACTCCAGCAAAGTCGTCTTTCCGTCTCGGCCGACCCTTGTACAGCGCAAGTGATGCTCGAGAACGGGGACATCGTCCCTGGGGACCTCATCATGGGCGCCGACGGCATCAAGAGCTGTTCGCGACGCAGTTCTCGGCGGCCCGAGTGTAATATCCCGCAGGCTAAGAAGGCGACGACGATGCCGATCTACACGAGCGACTATACGTATCGGTCAGTTATCCACGGCTGAGGTGCGGAGGGATTCGGAGCTCAAAGGTTTATGCAGAGTGCGGGGATGATCAGTGGGATGGGACCCCCTGTGAGCCATTCTATTCAACGGGAATGAATCCCATGTTTTTTGGGGCAGACGATGGATATTAGATTGAGAGCTGGGAAGCATATGATATTGTAAGCATACCGGTATTCTTTATTATTGGTTGCGGAGGCTGATTGGCAACGGACCTTCATTTGAATTAATTCAGCGCGGAAGACGTAATACAACCTCGTGCTCGTGCATCCCGACAACAGGTCCAAATCCAGGGCATCTTACATGACAGAAGGCTCTGTGAAAAAGCAGTCCACATCCAGAACGTATTTAAACTTATGGACGGCCTCCCGAGGTAGGGGGTGATGCTCCCCAATATTGAACTCCGTTTCAATGGATCTCAACTCGCAGTCGAACGTACAGTGCGAGCCCCAAAAAGTTGGACATCTGAGCGGCGATGAGCTCTGAGTTGTTTCTGGCTATCTTGAGGAGCCTGAAACACGGGAAGTTGCGATAGTTTTCGCCGATTATGTGCCCTCGTTTAAACTGCCGCGCCAATCTATTGGAAGATCAGAAGATGGGACATTATATTAACGATTCCTGGGCGCACAGAGTTTGGGTTGTTTGTCTGCCCATGCGATGCGGTTCCGCCATTTGATGTTTCCCGTATACCATGAGCTAGCGTAATGATACTGTGTGCAGCTCCACTGAATGGTTGACAAAATTTCTGTCACCTGACTGGGAAAGAGAATGTCGGAGAAGCAGGGCGAGATTTTGGTAAAGCTCAGCATCGGCCACCAAAATTTCTGTCACCTGACTGGGAAAGAGAATGTCGGAGAAGCAGGGCGAGATTTTGGTAAAGCTCAGCATCGGCCACCAAGTCCGTCGTGAAGCCAGAGCTTGAGCTCGAGGAAATGACTATTCCACCATTATTCAGTTTGTTGGATTTCCGAATCAGAAATGGACTTGACGTACAACCGACGTCTTCCAGACTGGAAACGAAGCCTGCATTGCTGGTCACAAAACTGCATCCGCTACGGTTTGGGAAAATCTGAGGTAAAATTCTGAGGTATACTTTAGCGAAATGCCGAACGGTTCTAGATCGCAACATCATACACCGCTGGTGGGTAGATACCGTCAGAGTAAAAAATCTTCCTCCTGGGGTCTGTAGAAATATATCCGACGAGGACTCTATAGCATCATTTCAGACCCTTCTTGCAACAGCTGAGAGTGTGCTTGTTCATTAAGCGCGGTTGAAGCTAAGGAACATGGAGCAGTATTTGAAGAAGGGAAGGAGGGCGAAACTTTTTGTGATCCATCGCAAGATCAAGCATGGTACAAGGTCCCGGTCCAGCAGTGCATTGCCATCCATCTTCGTACAAGTACAGATTGCTCGCGAGTCCAGAGAAATCCTGACTCCGTCCCCGTACATACGTATCCTTATCCTTGTTCGCACTTGGCGATCGACACCATCCCCATCGCGCTCTCCGAAAGCGTACTACGTATCCGCAAAGTCCAACATCGAAACTGTCCTTTAACCCGAACCATAAAAAACGAAAGCCAAAGCCAAAGCCCAATGAACCACCGCATTGAAGTGACGCTCAGAGCAGCGCCATCGCGCCCGCCAATACGGCCATGACAAGGACCATGGGCGGTCCTGCACGTCCGGCAGCGTTGGTGTTGTTGTCCGCGGCAGCCCCGACGGGTCCAGGGATCCCGCCCGCGCTCGAGGTGGGAAGCGGGACAGAGGTCGAGGAGACACTGAGTGGGCTGGGGATCTGGGATGGGGTCTCGGACGGGGTCTCGGACTGGGTGCTCGACGTGGAGGAGCTGGTCGTTGTGGGGTCCGACGACGACGACGGCGGCGGGGGGCGGGGGCGACGAAGGTGGCAACGAGGGTGGCGGCGCAGCCTGAGTCGTGGTCGGCTCGGGAGGCGGCGTTGAAGTCGTCGTGGGCGGCGGGGGCGGGGTCGACGTCGTCTTCGGCGGGGGGCGGGGGCGGAGGAGCTTGAGTGGTGATGAATTTGATTGTGGACGAAGTCGTCTTGGGTGGCGGGGGCGGGGGCGCCTTGGTCGTGGTGACCTTCGCCTTGGTCGTCGTCTGCGGCGGCGGGGGCGGCGGAGGAGGGGTCTTGGTCGCTTTGGCCTTGGTCCTGTTAAGTTATGAGTTCGTAGGTAATTGAATAGGGATTCGACGGATGGAGAGAAACATACGTCGTGGCGGGCGGCGGCGGCGGCGGCGGCGGGGGGGAGGAGGCGGCGGGGGAGGCGGCGCCTGCTTTCCGAAGTCCGGCGACTGCGGTACTCCTTGGGGGCACGTACTTCCACCGGAGGAGAACGAGCCGTCCTGCAATTCAGTTAATTCAAGCATCAAGTCGAATAAAATCCCTAGGAATGCCCACCCCAGCGAAATATGTGCAGATCCCAGCATCCTTGTACGTGCAGCTCGCAAAGCCTTCGTCTTCACCTGGACCGGCATTGGTGAGAGGACTGCCGTCGTCATCAACGCTGGCACAGTTTACGCCGTTCTTGTTGACGGTCTGGCTCTTCGTCTGCCCGGAAGACGACTGGCTGGACGACTGGCCCGAATTTGAGTTCTGCGACTGGTTCGAACTGGAAGAGCTCGAAGATTGGCTGGAGGACTGGCTCGAGGACTGGCTGGAACCGGACTTCTCCGCGGCCTGTTGCTGTATGAATTGTGCGGACTGGGGCACGCCATCGGGACATGTGCTTCCACCGGAGGAGAAAGAGCCGTCCTGCGCTCCATTAAAATTTTGTGTCTTTAGAATCGCAGTAATAACGCACCGTGAAATACGTGCAAATGGCCGCCTTCGTGTACGTACAACTCACGAAGCCTTCATCACCCGCGGATGAGCCAGTGAGTTTACCCCCGTCGTCGTCAGTGGCCGCACAATTGATGCTCGCGGTTATGGCGCGAATAGGCCGGCGGACAGGCGACGCAAGGACAGTGACAGATGCAGTCAAGATGAGGAGAGACGTGGAAGTCGAGAAACGCATGATCGACAGCGAAAACGAATATAACGAGTGGAGGTGCGATCCTGAAGACTAAACGGAAGGCGTCCAACCGGTGGAGGGCGTCTAGCGCTGGGAGGGAGAAAAGAAAAAGAGAAGAAAGAAACAAGGGAAAGCGGGGAGGAGAGCGACCGAGGGCCTGGGAGCTTTGGCCCGCGGTGAGTGCATATGTAAAGCTGCCACATTTCTCGGATCACAGATGTTTTTGATCAGGGGCGGTGCTTTTGCTTGGCGTGGGCGCTTCTTGATCGATACAAATCTCTTTCTTTCCCAACGTCTATCCGCCTCCAGTTTTCTGCTTTCTGCGCTCGCCTGCGTATCGTATGTACCAGCGCCCGTCCCCCACCATAGAGCTCTCCATGGCCAGCGAGAACAAGAGCGGACTCGAACCAATCAGTTTTTGTTCCATCTTTGGCCGTACCCTTGCTCTGGGCCATCCGTCATCGATACTGATGAAAATCTCCATGAGCCCCCGACAACGACCCTCCCTACGCGTCAGACAGCGCTCAAGCCATAAGTACCAGGCGCTTTACCCACCGGAAGCGAACCCAATTCATCCGTCTCCAACTCACACTGTGTTGCATTTTTTTCTCTTCACTCTAGCCTCCTCCTCAAGAATCCTCTCGTCGATCTTGCAAATGATCTGTAATCCCTATCACAGTTTCATCCCGTTCGCGTTCATTCATCCTTGGCGAGCCCAACACTAGACCCTTTCTTGACACTTCTTCATCCCGGGAGGATATCATCCACCAAAAATTCTCTCGGCTACCGATGGCTGTCTTGGCTTCCGGATGCTGACGGTTACCCGTATTCCCTTGGTTCATGGCAACCCCGTTCGCACCGTCATTCAATGCCAGGTCATGCTCATGGATTCCGACAGTTTCTGCGACCCAATCTGTCGTCGGCTGTGCATATATTCCCAGCCTTCCTGCAGTCCATTTCCCTGGAGGCTGACAACCGGAACGTGGGCAACCCCGCGTTTGGCACTGGCCGAATTTGAGTCTGATTCTCAACCCCATCGAATCAGCACCTGCCCCTGCACGCGCGAACACAAGATGGTCAGGACTTGGAGAAGAAACAGCGGCGCCCAGTAACGCACCATTCTCCGCGGAAGTAACCAATGCTCATTGTTCTGCATTCATTCAACATGCACTGATCGTCGCTGAACGGAAACATAAACACCTTCGGCATGCAACTCGCCCCATTCGTCACAGTCGCGAATCTCAACATGTTGATGCAGATCCTCGGTCTCGCTCCGTCTGGACTAACGCTATGATCCAAATATAGCGCGCATAGCCGAAAAGTTCTCCGATTTCTTACTTGCTGGCTTTCCCTCCTGTGTACTTCGTTCCCTGGTTGATCCATCTTGCTCCTGCTTTTTCTTGTTCAAACTATAATTAATTCCTTTGAAATCAGGTCATGCCAGCGCGCGCGGATATCCTCATCATGAACGTAGCGAGGTTGTATGATCATCGCGTTCAACAATTCGAATCCGCAACTTTTCCGTAATTCGCTGTTGTATTTATCTATCCATCAACTTGATTTGGCGCGGTGGGTGGACACGGACTCCGGCAATCGGGTGATTTGTAAGAGGTTCAGCCTGAGAATCTGAGCTTGTTCATGCCAGAACGATGCAGGACAGGGAAACACCTCTCCGAGGCGTTCTGGAGAACGCCCGGGACAACTTTCCTTGCGCTTCCGGCTTCATTGACGGCAATTTTCCGAAAGTCGAAACAGTGATTTTGGACGCTTGCGAGGTTTTGAGGATGCGCCGCGGTGAGGAGGAGGTAGCACCGCATTCGCCGGTCCACAAGGCGGAGGATGGCGTAGACTTCAAGCACGACCTCTGCGGGCTGCTCTGTTTGGACCAACCGCACGCATGTTGAGGGGTCGAGGGAAAGCGCCTGTTGAATATTGACTTGGAGGGTTGTGACAGCGCTTCAATGAAATTGTCGGAGAAACCAAACCCATTGCAAGTGGGTACGCATCTGAGGGACAGACGGATAGCGACCAGAAGCCCTCCGTAAACAATCTCGAGACCGCACGCTGTTGGAGGAGCTCGCCATAGAGGCGTCTTGGCTTGTACAATGGAAGATTCTTTCTATGCTGTAATAGATAATCTGGACCGAACAGTGGTGCGGTACAGATGACGCCGACGCGAATTTGGCGACTCCAATACATACCCAGTGAGCAGTTGGTACTGTGGATTTGTGCTAAAAGCTACAAGGTTAGTCTGACCATTATATGCTAGGCCGTAAGTTGAGTTACCCCGACCAACACCATAAACGCTTGCATGACCACACTGCAACTTTACATTCAGAATCACCGCCTACGATGCACGTCTTATTCTCGAATCTCCATCCTCCTCACTTTAACGATCCACGAGATACTTATCTGCCGATTCTGTTCACGTTCCTCGCACTAGTCTCATGGGTAAGGCTGACAATTGCGGGAAGATGTGCGCCCCCAACCTCTTCAGTGCTTTCACAGGCTGCTCGGGAACTTGCGGGTTTTTAGTTGGCCCCCGAAGGCTCGTCATTTCGTAGCCAATGCCGTTGCAACGACTCATTGGGAGCGAAAAATAAATATTGCCCAGCGGAAAAACCCAATTGTGCGGAATATGTGTGCTCGCTCAGCTCGATCAGTATTCCTCCATTCCCCTGACATCGTGACTTGTTCGCAGGGCTCTTGTGAGGAATGTTGACAGTGATCGCAATGCCTACCGGAGCGCCCCTACTTCTCTCTCGGTGTGCGTCTTTGAACCTATTGATTCAGTCCCAGGCTGCAACATTTGACGCAGGAATGTATCTATAAGTGCCTCAGCGACTTGTACTGTGCTGATGGGATGAAATACAGGTTAAATGTGAAAAGGCTGGCACTAAACGGAGCGCCCAGTGCGCTTTGAACTACAGGCAGTAAGCGTAACTCTAAATCGCATCAGTGACTGAACAAATAATTTGCGATGGTGGGGCGATATCTGTCAACACGCGCATCATCGGCGTGCCAGAGGCCGAGCAATGGAGGGAGTGACCGCAGTGGATCGACACTGAGACGTGTAGAGAGACGAAACGTAGCGCAGTGTTGGTCCCTGCTGCGAGGGGCATGCAAAGTATTACCATAAAAGACGCGTCCGTTCCCCATCAACCCGCCTTCGAAACAGAATCCTCGTTGGCGAGCGTGCGAGCACAGACGCGAAGCAGGGGCATGGGAAAGTACCAGGGGAGGAATGTAAGCGAAGGCGGCTCGCAATATGGATGTAGAATGAGCTGAGCAGAAATCGGGCGAAGGATCGTCAATTGCACAGCGAGTGAGGAGCGGGCTCGATTCGGCTTGATCCACCGCTGCGTCTCAGTCAAGTCGGGCGGAAAGGACTGGGAGGAGGTATGGGACAAGTCCACGATGGATGCCGAAACTGGTGGGCGTTATGGTGCCTGAGAGAGTGGGGACAACGGGGTGTAGCTCCTCAGTGACGCTTTGTGCTGGAATGTACGAACGTGTTCCAGCTCCAGGTTCGCAAAAGACATGTACTCGGAAGCTAAGAGGTCCGTGGTCAAAATCAAACGAAGCAAGACTCGTAGCGCATGCAGGCATCATTATGATTTTCTCTGCGGAATTCATAGCGATAAGGAACTGGAGTCGCTGTCGTCCACTGACCCAGCTTTTGTGCCCTCGCCTTCGCCGTGCCCAGTACCATACCCCGGGTACTATAGGCGCGCGGTTAGTGGGTACCTACCGAGTGTGACGAGCGGGGCTGTGGTGTGCTCTCCGAGAGCGGCACTGGATGTCACGGCGTGAAGGCGGCAAGCACGAGCTCGTGGCCTGGGAGCTTCTCCCGAGCATTGAATAAGTTAGAAGAGGAAGAAAGAGAAAAAAGGAAGCGCTTTATGATGTGTGAGAAAAGCTTGAGTATTCAGGAAGCGTCAATCAGCAACAACGCCGGCCCGCTCTCTTCCGAACTTCCGCTCGACTGCCCCTATTTGAATCACTCAGGCAAGAGTGGCTGCATCAGTTCGGAACGCAGCCTGCAAGCTGTTATTATAACTTGTTCCACCCGACGTGGCAAATCACGATGGAAAAACTTTCTAATTTGAGCAGATGTTCACTGCTCCTCCTATGATTCTGCAATCTCTTCGTCATGCTAACACGGGCGAGGTTTCTGAACTATAATGTCTTCTTCTGTGGGTTTTCCTCGCGCCATCCCAGAGTGACTTTTTCCTGGCGCCTGCAATAAGGGCTGTAGACTGACACAGGTTTGCATCGCCAGGCTGTGTCAACGCGGTATTTAAGCGCGAGTGTGTTCAAGTAAGTACACCCACGACTCGCGTCGACTTTGCCATCATCTATCATGTCCAACTCTGCCAAACTAAACGATACCGGCACCCAAAGCCCAGAGATACTCCCCAATATTAGTAATCTTGCGGATGATCATTCAGCATCTGGGTCCAACGACGGGTGAGATATCTGTTCCGTTGTATACTGCCTCGGCGGGGATCTTCCTCTGAATTTGTTTCCTTCCATACTAGAAACCTCGAAAACCTCGAAGATCCATTGCGTCGAGGGTCCGGTGCTAAAACCACGGGATTCAGGAGCGCTCTTTTCAATGGCCCGCCTCACCGGATGGATACGGTTCGTTCAGCGGAAATGGAGGAGGACCAAGCGGGAGAGAACGAAATGCACGAATTGACGGATCTGTCTCCAATCGCTCTGTATCGCCGTATTGCGGCGCTGGAACACAAGAGCCAGCGCAATGCAGCACTGGAGCAGACCCAAGAGTTGCTTCAGCAACATATTGCCACGCTAGAGGCGAATATGCTTCCAGACTCAGTTGGACAGAAACAACACACGGCAATCACTCCGTGGAGACTGCTGGATAGCGCACTTATTCTGGGATTGGGTGGCTACAAAACCTTAACCACGTACCAGGGACAGACAACCGGACCTACGACTGCAGACTGGATTGTCGGCGTTGTATGGGCGTTGATGTGCGCCACGTGTTCCCCAAACTCGACATGATACTCATGTTTGTGAAGCTCATACTGGGTTTCCTTCTTCGAAGATCCAACGGCTAGCCATTCAAGTTGGTTCTTTTCTGCCGATCTATGTGAAATCGTGTTCTCAGTGGTTGTGAATCTTGCAATTTGGGGATTCATCGCGGGTAAGCCCAACGTCGCGCCAATATCCAGAAATGTTCTAAATCTATACTTGATTATCTTGTCGTAGGAGGGGGGGTTATCGCCTTCGCAATTTTGCACGCTGCTCTCAACATATGGGGTGGGTTTTTCGAACACCCGACCCTGACCTTCATAGTCTGCTCGCCCATCGCCGGAGCGATCGGCTGGTACGCCTCGGAAATGCGCGGGATCGCACAGCGGACATTGCGAAGTCTGCTGAGCAGACAGCATTTCCTGCATTTTTTCAACGCTGCATTCCTACATTTTTCCAACGGCTTGTTCCATGGCTCGGATTGGTCCATTAGAAATCCCGTTGGGCGTCTCTTCATGGGGCTCATTTCCCTAACGTGGGCCCTGTTAGGGATTGGTGCATTTTGTTCTATTGCCCAAGAGCTTTACTCAACTGTCTATTCAAAATGCACAAACTTCCGGACTCCGTGTCGGCGGACTATTTTGGTTCATCCATTTTGGCCAGGGTGAAATATCTAGTTGCAGTTCTGATGCTTTCGTTTTTCGCTTCTGGTTTCATTCGAGTAGTCTGTAGGCTATTAACCGGACTTGTGCGTTATCTTCGATCTACAACCAGCTCCCCGGACCTCCCATAAATATAATAGGCCTAGGCAAATACGATCCAGAACTATTTCCTGAAGCTCAACTGACGGATAATCGGCCTACCTGGAAGATAAAAAATCAGTGGAACGACGGCGGTAAATATACGAGAGCTATAGACAGCACGGTTTAGCTGAACCGGAAAATTCAGATAAAAGCTCAGGCGGGCTTAGATGTGGATGGAAACGGATTTCCTCATTGAAAGAATTCGTAGCCAGACGGTCACCGGTCTACTAGTAGGGTGAAAGCACTGGTGGCAGTCTAGAGGGTGCCGGTGTTTTGGCAATACTAAGTGGCGGAAGAGAGGATAGGGACAAGGAAGAGTTACAAGAAATATTTTGAATCCGGCCGACGGGACTTTCTCTCTCGCAGCATCCCGGGCCAACTCCAAGTGCATGACCAAGATCACTAACTGGATACTAGTGCATACCTGGAGAGTCGGAGTATATCAGGATGCGAGCATACTATGGGCCATGAGAGGTACTGAGATGAAGCCACCCAGATAAACACGCCAGATGAACTAGAGCATGAGGCGGGTCTGCACGGTGAAGAGTCGACAACCTAGTTATGAGTGGCCCTGTGGCTGATCACCACTGCGTGTCTGTTGAGTACGCGCAAACATCCACTGCCTAGAAATGAGATTAAGATTACATTGACCAGGTCGGGTGGCAGACTGGGCACTTTAGCTGGCGGAGTCATTTTGGGACGTAATAAAACATCTCAACCTGCCAGGAACACGTCGAAGACTACCCCAAGATGATGCATGAATGGATAAAAATGGATAACAATTGCCTAAGACAAGGCAAACTTGATTAGCTTTTATGCGGGCCGTAGGCCGACAGGGAAGCTCTCCCTGGGCGCTGCCTCCAAGAACTCGCGCCACGTCTTGGGTTTGCGTGCAAGGATGTCCTCGCTCGTAGGCTCTTTTGGTCCGTAGTCTGACAAGACACAAGGAACTCAGTCAAGGCTCAATCGAGTCGAAGAAAAATAGTACGTACACCCAATTTCCTCGTACGCCTGATACAGGTCCGCGATCGCGGGCGCCATGTCTTTGTATGGGAACATTTTCAGAAATTCTTCGCGTGTGTTCTGAGAGTAGATGATTTTCTTGCCGGTGACTTCATGAAGAATGAGGGACATCAGAGACGCGTCAACATCAGATAAAAGAAATTAACGCACATTCCGCGAGACCCGCAATCAATTCATCTACCGACATCAAATGGCCAGAGAGCACCTCCGACCCCGCACCTAGTGCTGACGACTCGATCGCCACACGCACGTACAGTCCATAGTCCGCCTCGACGTCGATAAATGGGACGCGCGTGCTCCCCGGCATCGGTAACGAATACAATAAGCTCCCGTCCGCCTGCGGTTGCAGGGGATAGCCTAGGAGGACGTTATCGCCGTAGTAGCCCGCCTGGACGATGGCCAGCGGGATGCCTGAGTCGCGCGCGTAGGCAGTGACTGCGGCTTTGGAGTCGAAGGGCGCGACCCCCGTGATGCGCCCGGAGGACATGGCTGAGATGGACTCGAGGGCAGACCAGATGAATAGAGAGACGCCTGCAGAGACTGCGGCGTCGACCATAAGTTTACCTTCGGCGATTTCCTAGCAGTGAACTTGAGCTCAATTGTTTTATGTCAATAAATAATTTTCTTACCCGCTCCTTGTTGAAATGTTCATTGAAGTTGGTCACCGCCTGGTATATCATGAGGCAATAAATATACGAAGCAAGGGTTCAACCTGAAATACTTACGAAGACGATCTTCGCCCCCGAAAACGCCTTCCGCACGGCGTCTTCATTGCCGACGATGAGGGATACCTCGACGACCTGGACCCCGAGGTCGGTGAACGCTCTCGAGGCAGGTTTGTTCGCATCGCGCGTGAGACCGCGGATGCGGTACGACTTGTCGGAATCGATTAGGGCGCGGGCGACGCTGCCGCCTTGTTTGCCTGTGATGCCGACGATTGCAACGAGGGGTGCGGTATGGGAGTCGGTGATGGTCATCTTGGCCAAGGAGAGACAGTATTGATTGAACTGGCCAGACAAGGCGGTTTGGAGCTCTTTTGTGTATAGGTCTGGACATCATTAAAGCATCCTTTTAAGTATAATTTGAGGATGAGTAAGACGACGATCAACTCTGGATGATTAAGCGCAGGTTCGAGCTTGGTAAGATTGTCAACGTTTTCCGCGTTGTTTCCGGGTTGAGTCGTCGCGGTCGTGATGCCACTCGAGTAAGAGGCAGAGAAAAGTTAGAGAATCGAGTCTCTCCGGCGTGGACAAAGAAAATTGTGGTTTCTTTGTAATTATACGGTACAGCGACAGGCTAAGCCCGAGGTGAAACTTGAAGCTTGAAGAACGGTGGCAGAAGGAAAGGGCGACGTCGACATTGGCAGCGTGGGAGCGAATCGCGATCGATTCATCGGAAATAGCTTTGTCCGTTACTCTCACCATCTACAACGCAACAGGTCCTTACCGAGTAAACGCAAGCCAATATCGCAAGAGCTGCTGCTGCTGGCGTCCTCTGGCAGTTGCGGCAGAGGTCGACACAATCTCCCATCCTGAAGTTAACCCGGTTTCATCAAACAAATCTCTCCGGCCCGGGTTTCTTCCTTTTCCCATTTCAGCCACTTGGCAGCTCACAGCTCAGCTCTCAGCCTTGTTTTTTATCAAGGTTATGGACTCATCCCTGCGCGTATTCCAAATCCCAGTGAACAAACTGACTGGAGCAGTCACCACCACCCGAACTTCTCGATGTTATCTTCGAAGCTTCTCTTTGCTCCACGGCGCCGATCTGTGGACAGTCGTGCAAGCATCAAAGGCTTTCAATGTGTGGTCCTCCCTCCCTCCATCATTTTGAGCTTTCAGATGTGCACGTCTCAAATTGATTCTGGTGAACTCTGTGCCTGGGTGAGTGGAGAGAGGACATATCAGATCTAACTCATCCAGAAACTCAATACATCTTTTACTGGAATCTTCCCACTCTTTTGGGCGGTTCAGTCAAGAGTAATTTTTCTCTCAAGTGTCTCTTCAGCTTAGGGTCTACGATTTGTCGCAATCTCGCTCGTAGCGAAGATCATTCATCAAGAAAAGCAGGCTGCAGAACTTATTTCCATCTGAGTAGCTTGAGCGTAAACATCGTACTTACTCTCTGCTGCGGTGTCCAACAGAAATTTCCATACATTCCTCAAAGAATTTGTGCAAAGACACCATTCATAATTTTTTTCGCTGGACTGTATGCATTTCTCGCGGCCGCTATTCGCGGCTCACTCTCTGGGTCATCGTTCAAAGACAGTTGAAATTCTTCGCCACACCTGCACTGCATCCACAAATTTGTGCCGAGCTCCCCTGGTCGCTAAACCTGCTCTCATTAAGACCGCGTCAATGATAATATGGCCACTATCGGATCGCCTCCAACGCGTCTATTTTCTCCCGCACATAACTTTCCAGAGCTGACCAATTATTGTATTCTTTGACTGAATCTCCTAGTTCAAGCGTTCTACTTCCAGGTTCGAACTTGTTTCTTACTGCCTGACCGAGCGTTTCTATGATTTGGGCGAGTTTCAGAAGATACAGTTCTTTCGGAATTGGGGACTGGGAAGAAGTGACTGCTCATCGCTGTCTGACTCCTGGTCGCGAAAATCCGAACACCAATCAATGTCGTACGATGTCGTTGCATTAGAAGTCTTGGCCATTGCACAATTTGCACGGGGGCGAATCTTTGCAGGAATTCAACACCTCGATGTCCAGATCTGTCTTAGACTTCGGTAACCTGTCGAAAGTGCTTTCAATGTCTCTGCCTGTAATTATGCCAGAATCATCATGCTCAAAGGATTGAGTTGAACTTATCTCAGGCTCGTCAGTAAAATCAGCGGCGGAGTCAAATTCACAGGAAATGTCACGACTTAACTCTGCATCGTGGCACTTTAAGATTTCTGACAGCTTACTCAAGAACGTGGAGCAGCTCAGAAAAGTCGTCAGTAAGCTCGTTGGTACCACAGGAATACGCAAGACGTACCTCGCACCGATGATCAACTATCCGATGGCCTCCACCGGCGCAAAGATCGACGCGGCAGACAACGTGTTCTGACAACTCGTCGCAAGGGGGTACTTCGAGATCTTCATCCGTAGAATCTTCGCGGAAGTTGTTGGCACAGTCAAAGTCAGACTGAATTTCTTGAATTTCTGGTAAGCGTGCCGAGTGCGAATAACGAAGTCGTAGATAACGCAGGAGCTGGAACGGGCGCAATTTCAGCTTGTGGACTCGAAGCAGGGAGAGTGGTTGGCAGGAATGCGGCCGGAGCAGCGAGCATTTGAGGTCGAATAGCATGGTAAAGCAGCGCTAAAGGCATGAGCGGAGAACTCAAGTTAGAATTGGCGTAGGAGGCGCAGCTGGCGATGAAGTTGGGGCGGCGGACTCAGGGAAATTGCGAGATCGTTCCAAAGGTCGGGGAATAGTGTATCGGGATCGAATTAGCCATACAGAATGCATAACGAGTCAGTCAACGAAATCGGATTTGAACGCGTACGTTGAGACTCTGGAACACGAGAGATGAACCACTGCTTGATTGACGTCAGGATGCCGCTGACAAAATAAAAATCGCGCTGCGCAATCGTAATATCTTGTTGCTTGAGGAGGGGCGCCGCGATCCACTGAAAATCCCCCAAGTACCGCTCAATCTCGTACTTGGTATGATATGGAGACTTAGCTGATCGTTGCGGACCAATTCCTGCTCGTAGATATGGCCCTCTTCGTCTGAAGATCAGTAAAAGAGCAGCATCTGCTCCTGCGCCGCCGTCCAAGTCCGATCTGGTGTGTCTTCATCAAGCTCGGGGATGTATTGAATGACTTCGCGGACCCGGTTGGAAGAATATCGGGCTACAAACTTAACGAGCTCATCAGCGTTGGTAATGCCGTTGGACCCAAGTTGGAAAATCAGAGCGAGAAATTTGCGAACGCCGCGCTCATCAAAATACGCGCAATGGGCATAGAGATCAGAGGTGCATCGTGGAGGGAATGGAGGGAGGGAACGGACAATGGATATGGTGTAGGTGGATAGCTCGACGACATGATCAGAGGGACGTGCACATCTGGGGAACGAGGGCTCGAAGGAGGGGAATTAAAAGAACAAAGAATTCAGCTGGGGACCAGAAACGGAAAACCGACACCTCTCACGGTGGGCTCCACTGAAGAAGAGAAGGGTGGTCTGTGTGTAGACTGAGGTGGCGTCTAGGTCGTACTGATACGGCGCTAAGTCGTACAGTAAATTCCCGCCTCACGCGATCGAAAAAGAGCTCTAGCAGAGAAGGAATCAGTAAGATAAGAGTCTTGAGTTCACTTAGCTCGTTGTGGGCTCAAAACTCCGTGTGGGTGCAAGAAATCCGAATTAAAAATTCGATTGTGGTGGTGGTAGGAGGGAAAGAAGTGAATTCATGAGCGGACAGCTCCTTGCGTTCTCGTACGACGCCAGAGCCCGCAAGCGAAATAACGGCGGGAACAACTTGAACATGAACTAGAAACATACGTAAAATGGCCGTTCAATATAAGGCCATCCGCTGACGCAAATCCTTCAGCGCAAATGCCAGCCGGGAGGTTCACAAAGACGAATAGGGTGCCACGCTGCCCCGCTCAGCGTCGACTTTGGGTGCCTAATCCAAGCCGAGGGTTCCCCAGCGCAGTCCGAGCAAGCACAGGCTTCCAGATCAGCGGCAGATTTCGGGATTGCTACAAAATGGGGAAGGGAGGTGATAGCGCGATGTTCTGAGCCAGAAACAAGGAACGAAGTTGTACTAAAATGTGGTAAGCAATATAAGTTTGTGCCTGACCGTGTTTTGGGTCCAAATTAAATGTGTGCGTGGAGGACTGAAGAGCTTGGCACTGCAACATCGATCAAATCGTGATTCAGAATCACAGTGATTTAATTTAACGTAGTGACGGCAACTCTTCCTCCCCACAGTCCACCATCTCAGGTCTTTAGCTGTGCTCCTGACCACTGAAGGCTGACAAATTAGCCATGGACTTGAGCGTTGTTCTCTTTGGCTGGGAACTGGAAGATTCGCTTGAATTCGGTTGATGGGCCCTCGGTTGACAATGATAGCGCGAAAGCAACGGGTGCCGAGTAAGCTTGATAGAGCAGGAACCTTGGTGATGTTCTCATCCTCCATCCTGTTTTTTTTTTTTTACGGCATTGCCGTCCTTCACCCGCGTTTTTCCTTCCTGCCTACATTTAGGCAAATGAAAACTAAAGCTATATGCATACAGACATTTGCCATCCTAACTCGGCTGAGGCTGGAGGGTTGCCCCCCTGTCCTGGCCATTCCGTCGTACGATAGGCAGAAACAAATTCCCTTCCGTGCTTCCTGCATTGCATGACCACCATCCCGGTGAAATTGGACAAGGACAGGGAACATGGAACATTATGATGCCTGGCGTCTCCCATCGTCTAGCACGGTTTTCCGGCCTACTCCTCGCCCTGTCCGAGATCCGCGCCGCGCCAGTACCTCGGTATCTTTTCTCCAGTTTGCTCTTAATCTCTGTCGTAATCTCGGTAGTATGTTTTCGCCGTGGAGTCGGCGCAGCGCGCCTCCTCGATGAAAAATTAGATGTGTTTTGTCCACTCTTCGACCATATTTGGAGAGGCTTCCGCAGGTCTTCACGATGCCATGTGAAAAGAACTGTGCCGGTATTGACTGACTGATCAATGTTTACGCAAGCTCAGACGCCGATTTTTATGCAACTGTGGAGTTGAGATTGGACATTACTGCAAACGTCCCGCACATTAACGAGAAAACATTTCGTAAGAACGGTCCCTTCCATTTACCGTTGACGAGGCTGATTCTAATACGAGCGGCCCGTTACGTGAACAAGAAGACCCGCAAAAGAAACCAACATGCCACATGGGAGCATTGTTTGCCAGCTGAACCACCACACAACTTGAATCCGATACCTGCCCACTCCACTCTCAACTATAGGGCTCCTGAACGGAGCCGTACACGACGGTTATACGGGTTCCGTAATTCGGCACCCGTCCCGTCCCGTCGCGCCTCTGGTGCTCCAAATCGAGAGGACGGCATACGCCATACCGTATACCGTAATACCCGTCGAACATATGGCCGTCTTACTGTCTCGACAGCTGTATTATTAGTTCGTGTTCAATCTGTTAGGTTGTCCGCTGTTCAAGATCGGAACACCTGGGCGGTAGATATAGTTAGAATCTGACCTTTTGTTTTCAGTTTTTGTGCCTCATTTGTTAAATTTTCTGGCTCCGAGGCAGCTCTGACTACTGTGGAATCCCGTGACTTCAGAGGGTGGCCTAGACAATTTGTCAGGATTCATCAATCAGTTTATATTTCACGGTGCGTACTTTAATATCGGTCATCGAGGCGACAATGCTGGGCCTCCAAAACATATTTGTGGAAGAAATCTTTGAAATATTGAGCTTCATACTTAGATTAACATCTTATGGCGTTGCCCGAGGACACTCTGCTATATGGTGAGACTTTTCGACCTAGAATCGGTGCAAAGGCTGAGAAAATTTCAGATTAATTCGAGATACGGCCACCTCCCGTATACGGTCGTATTGCCACCCGTACCGTACCGTCGGGCCATTTAGATTCAGGCGTACGGGACGGTATACGGTACGGTTAGGTAAAAATACGGCAATCAAGTGTACTGCCGTCCCCATATACGGTATGGTCAGGAGCCCTACTCAACTATCTTTGATTTAGCCGCTGGGTCAGAAATTTAATCGTGGACGCATGTATCGCGGAAGAAACAAAATTGATCAGTATCCTGCAGTGTTCCAGCTAAACCCCGCATTCCGGTACCTAATGGCCGAGGACTTGCGGAGGACCTGGCAGTATGCCATTCCCATAGTGGCTTCCGTAAGTCAACCATTGTTTCCCCAATCTGTTCAAAACTATTTTTCCTGTCAAATTTGAAAGCCTATAACGCCATACCTATAATAAGGACGGGGAACACAAGTAGCACTCTATAATTAAAAGATTTCATGCAGAGGCAAAGGTGTAATTTAGCTTGCTTTGTACACTGGGATAACTCCTAGAAACTGGCGTTCGTGATTCGGACCGTGTCGTGTATTAATCCTAATCCTAATGCATGATTGGCAAAAGTCCTTTCGCCGACGAGACCGAGGGGAGGCCGCGGTTTGGTTCCGAGATGTCTGCCGTAGATTAAGACAACGTAAGGGCGCTCTGCGGGCCTAGTTTCCGTTGAATGGAACGCATTACGTTCGGCATTTCATCTTGATCCGACCGCCAGATGGATACAAAAGCCCAGCTGTAAATCTTCGAGGGCGTGCTATTTTCCGTCCGCTCTCTCTTCCGCAATAGCCAAGGTGGATTTTTCCCTCCTGTTCTGTCTGCCGTTAATTAGTTTGCACCTCCTAGCCATCAATAGTGCGAAATCCGACCATCTTGCTGCTAGACTGCTGACCTGTTCACCGCTTTCCAACAGCGTTCTACGCAACTTCCTTTCTCAGCAATGTCCCAGCCCCCCTGACGGAACACCTACGCCATGCTCCGCGCCTCGCAAGGGCGATACGTGGTATTACCCCAGTGAATTAGCCAACGACCTGAAGGACGTCGACATCTCCGAAGATGACAAGGCCGAGCTGATTGCAACCGCATGGGAAGCTATGCGATCTATTATCCCGACCTCTACCAGTTGGGAGCGATATCTGGCTATCACACGCCTCTACATAATCTTTTACTTTGCAGAGTTCCATGGAAAGACCATTGACGTGTTGGCCGGCGATAATATTTTGGGTTACTCTGTGTCGAGTCTCGTCGATATTGTCTTCCAGGGCACATCCATCTGCGAAGAGATGGCACGCGAGTTCCGCTGCATGCTCCTCATTGTGGCTGAGAAGGCCTCCGATAGACGCAACGGCGAATTTTTTCGACGATTTGCGAACTCCCTGGCACAATCACCCGCGCAATGGTTCCGCATGCGTGACCGTGATGGACTCATGCGGTTCTCGTTGATGGCCGCTCTTGCGTGCAATGACGTTCTCGACGAGGGCTTCTCCCAGGAACAGCTGGAAATCCTCTCCGAAATGGTCTTTATAATGTATGACGCCGTCGCCTTCTACAAGCACCGGTCCGAGGGTGAGATCTGCAACACCTTTGCATACATGCCAGCCGATCTGCGAGCCAAGGCCTTCCGACAGTACCGGGAGGTTTACTGGGCACTTGACGTTGCCTGGGCACGCCGGCCCAGCTTGATGTTTGTTCCCAATTTTCTCCGCATGTACGGGGGCTCTGCCTATATGATGATGCGTCGCTATCGTTTTGTCGAGGATGACCTGACCATTGGGATGCCTGAGACAGAGGAGATTGGCTCGCAGGCCCGCAGCAACGTGAAGCTCTGGTACCGCGCCGACGCCAACAAAATAAAGGACGTGAGCGAGGAGAGCTACCAGCGCTACAAGGACATCCTTGATCGCCGGGAGGAGCTGTTGTTCCCCGGCCTTGACGCAATCCTCGAGACCGCAGACGAACGGCTTTGCGAGACCTGCCTGTACCCCGACTCGTACGGTGCAGAGGCACCCATACACTGTTTTGGTGGTGTTCAGCTCTGCGACAAATGCGGGGCGGAGTGGCGCGACTTTCTCGAGTCTTTCCCCGACCGCGCAGCGAAGGCATTTCCTGAGCTTGTAGAAATATACAACGAAGGAATCACGTCAAAGCGTGAGTCCCGGCACAGCAATCCGCGCACACATTGGCTGACAGTGTTATACCAGGGGTCGTGGAATAGCCTGAAGCGCGGTGGATTGACGATGGAATCACTTTGACTTCAGCCAGTCCCGCTCTAGCACATTCATATACCTTGACTGCCAGTGATCGTTGGACCAGGGAGTGTGAGATAGGCCGGGAGCGATGGCGGTTGGCAATGGTGATGGGTATCAAAACTTTTATTACCGTGTTCGGACCTTGTGTTACCCTGCTCGCTCTGCGAAGTTTCTCATCTAACCTTATTCTTCAAGCTTGATAAATCTCAAGCCAAAGCCAGAGCCAGGATCAAGCCAAGCCAGGTCGAAGCCACTGGCTTGAGCCATGGCTTGGGCGGCAAAATATTACGGGCAATTTTGGAGCTTCTGGAGCTGATGTGAGTGCAATTCGACTGATAGGCCATTGCAAAAACATTGAAGAAGACAAAAGAAATGAATTCGCTGGCTAGAATCATATATTTCAACTTGCACATCCCCAAAGTAGTCGTTCCGATTTAGGCGAATATTTGCAAAAATGTGTGGATTGAACTAGAATTAATACTAGTGTCGAAGTCAGTTTTGCAGCGATTCCACAGTGTTTTGGACCAGTTCAATGCCCTGGATACACCTGTGGACAGCACATTCTTTGCTACCATTTGAAGCTATGGCTTGACTGGCCTGGCTTGGCTTCAACAATCTCAAGCCAGAAGCCAGAGCCAGGCGAAGCCAGCCAGATGGCTTGGCCTGGCTTGTCGAAATCATGGCCTGGCTTGGCGGGCCTCTGGCTTGAAGCCAGGACCAGCACAACACTATTTATGAGCGCCAAGGGTGACTCGGCTCACTAACGCTGAAACTGCAAAACAGGATTGTTTCATGTTCAGGGCATCGCACCAACTAAAATTACGGGATGGGTCGGGTACAGCGTCGAAAATATGAAAAGTTTTATCGCGCCGAGGCCATGTACACATGCTGGATCCCAGTTCCACGCCGCCTCTTCTACAGTGGATTAAGTGGAGGGTAAAATTTTGTATATCTGCCCAGAGAGCGTGAGGGAAGAGTCGATATGATGACGGCTAAGATTGCTAGGTGTCGGAATAGTTACAGTAGGAACTGTGTCCTGAACTATTGTCCCTCTGTCTTGAAGGTATTTATGAAGCTTGTATAAAGCGTGCATCGAACAACTAGTCTAACCGTTCCTTCTCGATGTCCTTGTCGCGCAACACCAGTACTCTCCACTACAATGTTGCTTTGGCCCCGGTTAAGTAGACGTTTCATCGGGCGAAGGATTGACAGAGGAAGAATGTTCCTCGATGGGGTTGCTGCCAGAACACACAGGACAGAGGAAGCGCTAGCACCGATCCAGAATCTTCGGACCGGGTGGAGAGTTAGAAAGTGGAGTTTTCAGGTAAGAGACAATACAGAGGCGATTCAGAGACGATTCGAAGGCATTTGCAACGCGTTTTGGATGTGTTGAAAAAGGAGATGTGAATATCTACTCGGATACCTCGAGAGAAAATGCGCGTTTAAACGTTTATTCTAGAATTGAGAGGATTTATCATACATATTCCCGAAATGTACCTCCTGTGAGCTCAATAATCGGGCGCTTGAGCTGGAAATCTGGAAGGAGGGGGATTTTGATGTCCGGAATTGACATAGGTTTTCACCTGGAGGCGAAACCGATGGGCAAGCAGTCGTTTTGGGACAGCTCCGTTGCAGGATCGGTGTGAGTTTTGGCCGGATCAGTGACACCCTACTTTGGAGGGTCTTGAATACGGGGATGGGAAGGTGGTATGGAAGAGGTTGTAGGGGATGAAAGTGCATTGGAAGGGGTAGAATGCACTCCGTGAACAACAGAATATTTGAAAAACAACATTATATCCGAGTCTGGAGCATATGACTGTAATAAGATGGCTATTTTTTTGGGACAGAACGTACCTAGTGGGTGTTGCTCGCCACATTTTTTTTTGCCATTCGCAGGTAGGCTGGTCACGAGCCTACCTGATGCGCTCATGCGCGCTGTTGTCAAAATAGCAATGGTTGTGAATAGTTAAACTCTCCTCGGAAGATATCAATCTTTCTCTATAGAAGACCCCCTACGATATCCTTAGCATGAAGCAGGATCTTATATAGCTCATGTTCGGCGTCGGCGGGTTCCAAAGTTTGATCGTCCCACGCCTACAATTTAATTTCCGGTTGAAATACGCCGTAAATTTTGATTCTTCTTTTTCTCCCCCACCTCATCGTCTCTCCCCTCTGTTTCTGCGCATCGTCGGTGAAAAGAACACTGACCAGCTATGTGAACTTGAAACAAATGCCAGTACGGAATGCACGGCTCAAGGTGGGTCCGCATATCCACAGCCATGTGCTCGCCAGCGCGCGCGCCATTCTATGGGTAGCACCCTGGGATTTCTGGTTTCTTGCCCTAGATACCGCTCTTAACTGGCGGCGATTCCTTTTTCTTGGGATATCTCTTCGTCCACTTTCATCCAGACTTGCTCTTGCATCCCAAGTCGGCCTCAAATCTTGGACTAGTACCCATTTATACCGCGGTTGTCACTCCTGCTGCTGGCCGGCGATGCCGCCCCTTGTGTGGATGCACATAGATGCACACATGACGCGCACGTCAAAATTTTCTTGTGGCGCCGATAATTCCGGACTGCGGAAACGGTGTCTGCGCTCTCAGAGGTACTCCAGCCTTTTCCCCCTTTACTTAATCTTGCAAGGCCTCAGATTTTCGACTACGCACGACTTGTTTTTGGCTTCAAGAATTTCCGCGACGTGGTTTAAAAAAAAATATTTCTTCGCAGAGATAACACCATCTGCCCGGTAACTCCCGGCGCGGCGGGCGCCGGAACGAATGTGCTCACCAAGACGCCATCGATCGAATCATCGATGAAAAAAGTACGCGCGTTAAATCGGCTTATCTCACAAGATGGCCACAACCTCCACCGAGGCGTCTCAGCGCCAGGACGCCGACTCCATACTCGCCTCAATTACCATCCCCTCAACCTCCCCAAGATCGAAATTCGTCAACTGGGGCCTATCGTACGAATGCCAGCCGCTAGCAATCTTCGAGCCCGAAAATGAGCGGCATTGCGAGCTAGTTCTGGAATTCGCGAGGAGGGAGGGCCGGGTATTGCGCGCGGTCGGCGTTGGGCACAGTCCCAGCGACCTCGCATGCACGGGGGACTTCATGTTGAAGATGACCAAGCTAAACAAGCTGCTCGAGGTGCGCCGCAGTCGTCGTCGTAATACTGTAGCGTTCGCGAACGCATGATGGAATAACCTTCGCTCCGCCGCAGGTGAACCTAGAGAAGCTCTACGTGGTCGTCCAGGCCGGGATCACACTTACGGATCTCCACGTCGAGCTGGGAAAGCACGGGCTCGCGATGCGCAACCTCGGCTCAATATCGGACCAGACGCTCGGGGGGATTGTCACCACCGCGAGCCACGGCTCGGGGATCGGGTACCAGGTTATGTCGGCGGATGTGACGGCGCTGACGCTCCTCCTTGCGGACGGCTCGCGCGTGACGTGCTCCCGGCAGGAGCGCACGGACCTGTTTATGGCGTCGCTATGTGGACTGGGCGCGACCGGGATTATCCTGACGGTGCAGCTCGAGGTGGAGCGCGCGTTCCGCCTGAAGGATGTCCAGTGCTCGCGCACGTTCGAGGACGTCATTGGGCACCTCGACGAACTCGTGCGCTCCGCGCAGTACGTCCGGTTTTGGTGGATCGCGGCAACGCACACGGTCAAGTGCAGTGTGGTTAACCGAACACAAGAGGTGTGTGTGTGTGTCCATCTGTCTATCATCTATCGTATCCCGTCCTTCGAACTGCATGGCCAATAACGACTATCTTCAGCCGAAGTTACCGCCGATACCGTGGTTCTGGAGCTCGCTGCTCGCGTTCCACGTGGTACAATTCCTCCTCTTCCTGGGCCGATATATTCCCTACGTGAACACGCTCACGGGCCGCTTCGTCGCCTGGCTCTCAAGCGGGAACGTTACTCTTATCGACGACAGCCACACGATATTTAACGTCGAGTGTCGGGTGTGTGGTCTCCATGCATAGCCAGCAGTACATTCTGACGGGCAGCAGTATCCGCAACACACCACGGAATGGGCGATCCCGTTCAAGAATGCGCAGACATGTCTGCGCGACCTCCACGATTGGATGGACAAGGAGGCGGCGGATCCGAACGGTATCCGGCCCCACTTTCCGTTCGAGCTCCGCTTCTCCGCGCAGGACGACATATGGCTCAGCCCGAGCTATGGGCAGGAGACGTGCTGGATTGGAATCGCGCAGTACAAGTGCGCTGCTAGTTCACCTCTCACCTATCTTCGTTTAACCTTCGTACATCACAGACCATACGGCTTCAACGTTCCCTACCGACGCTTCTTCGCCGGGTACGAGGCGATCGTCGCGCGGCACGGCGGGCGCCCGCACTGGGCCAAGGCGCACCACTACGCTCCCGATACCCTCCGCAAACTGTACCCACACTTCGACGATTTCGTTCGTCTGATACACGAGGTGGACCCAGATGGAATATTCCGGAACGAGTATGTGAGGAGGCATGTCCTTGGGGAGGGTGTGGGGGAGAGGGTGTTCAAAGGGCGGTTGTTGGAGTGAATTTAAAGTTGGAAGAGCGACTGATGAGTGATGTTTATGAATAGGATTATCATAGTGGGGCATGCTATAGACGGTATTGTGCATTGCCACTGTTAGGGTACTCGGACCCGGAAGCGCCATGGATCAGCGAGACTCGCAGAAAGCGAAAGTAGGAGTAAAGGGGGAAAGGGAGTGACCTAGCTTGGCTGAGCGAAAGTTGAGACCTTGCAATTGCACAAGCAGCAGTGACAGAAGGCCTCATAAATCGTGATTTCCATGAACTGCAAGACAAAAATCATTTAAATCTTAAGAGCGCCTGCAGGTCCCTGCGTGCCAATTTTCTTCGCCGCAGAGCTGAAGCAGCGGAATGTAGCACTGCCGCCGTTGCCGAAGCTATTTCATAAAACTAGTCAGCACATACTAGAGTAGAAAGCGACAAAGAAACGCACTCGATTGAGCAGAAGGGGAACTTCGCCTGGTCCGCCTTGCTAACAGCCTTCTTCAGAACTTTGATAGCCTGGGTCTGGCGCGCAGCAGAGACGGGGCCAGACGGGTCGGTAAAGGAGACCTTGAGGGCTCCGCTGGTGGCGGGCGTGGTGCCGGAGGCGGGCGTGGTCTTGCTGCCGCCGAAGAGCGAGCTCAAGAGCCCGCGCTCCTCCAGTTCAGCCTCGTCAAAGATTCCACGAGAGACGAGGTAGTTGAGGGCGGCGGCGTCCAGCTCGCGGACCTCGGCTTCGGGAGCAAGGTCGCGGAGCTGGAGGACAGGAGCACTGTCCCTAGCGACGGGGACTGCGGCGGCCGCAGCGGCGGCGGCGAAGGCGATAACGACAGCGGCGAACTTCATGATGATTTATGCGTGGGTGGGGTCAAAGAAATTCTATGCAGAACGGTACGTTAGACGGACAATGTGAAAAGGAAGAGAATCTAGCGACGCACAGCTCAAAGGCAAAAAGGATTGATGAAGAAACAAAGTGGAAAGCACTTGCAAGAAGGGAAGAAAAAAGAGGGCAAATGCAGTGGGCGGTGTTCAACACGGGCTGCGGAAACACAAGCCACACCTGCGCCTTTTATACTGCCTCGCCAAGTTTATCCGATTTATCCATAAGGGGACGGGCCGGGCCGATGGGTGTCGGATTGCAACACCGACAATAATCACAACGCGGAGATTCAGTCCGTAGAGATCAAGAATCAGGAGACAGCTGAGATGTCGCAGCCAAATGCATGGCTAGAAAGACGAGTTCAAGAGGAGATTGTCAGAGGACGTAGTGGGCAGTGTCTCATCGCACGAACGAAATTGTTGATGAACGTTAGAGGCCTTAGAGACGCATCGCCTCGCTCCTTTTTCGAAACGAGTCGTCATCCCAGAGGATATTTTCGGGATGTCGTTTCGACGGCCGACAGCGCTGATCATGCAAAAAGATCTGAAACAGGGACTTGCGTCACGCGTTGTAGAGCATTGAGCAACTTTTCACATGAATTCCTTTCAACTCCTCATGGTCCGCAAATACCTGTGCGGTGTAAAATGAATTCTTCAAATATCTTTGCGACTTACCCTTAAGTTTGTATGGGAGGACCGTGAGAGCGGCACTGCCACTGAGAGCCGTCACCGGAGTTTTCAAATCCTCGCCAATCAAGAAACGGCTTGCTCTTGACTTTCATCATCTCAGTCCAAATATTCGCCTCTGGAGATCTGGGCGAGAACGTCGTCCAGCTCGTTCTTTCGTTGTGCGACGCTGAACTTGTTCTGTTCTAGTCATCCTCGCCAATCAACGTCATACGACTTGCTCCTGGCTTTCATCTCCCACTGCACAAATGCTCGCATTCGAAGATCTAGGCGAGGACGTGGCACTATTCATTCATTCCCTCTGCGACGTTGACACTGTACTGTTGGTGGGCCGGGTACGCCGCAGTTTGCCGTTCTCCTCAGTACATTCATCTACTCGTGAATGAAGGTAAACTAATTTTTCCGTCAGTTAACGATGAGGAAGCAGCTTTGGATTCTCCTCGTCGAAGACCTAATTTCAAGCTCTCTGGTTGATCGTCCCCATACTCATTCTCTCGCTGATCATTCTGTCGAGCTGATTGCACTCATCAAAAGAACGGTACTGGGCCCTGCGACATGGTCGCCCGAAACGTCTCCCATTTTGGCGGAGGAAATGTCCCTCTCAGATGCCTTGCTTGAGGCGGAACATCTTCAAATGCTCCCGGGAGGCCGGTACGTATTTGTCATGAGGCAGGGCATCGTATCGAACTGTGGACGAGGATCTCCAACACATCGGCGATGCGCGCTGTCGAGATGCTTGATGGCGGCCATTCGGTCGTCCTTTGTCTTTCCCAGACGTACGTCCTTTACTTTTAGTAATTTGTATCTCCCTCAAGAATGTCACACCCCCGCCCGTAGGTGCTCCGTGATAATCATTAAGATCAATCTGGAAACCGGAGAGTCTGAGGATCTCTGCAATACCCAGCTCCCAAGCAAATACCGGAAAGAGGGAGGTGTAATGGCGTTCTCTAGCGATCTACTGGCGCACGCGATCTATTGGGACAGTGAAAACGCAGAGCACGGAACCATTTATGCGTTCCTTCTTGTGGACTAGAGGCTACAGCGATACATCCTAATCTGGCATCCCCGACGCATATCCACTTCGACCTTCGTGCGTGCTTCCCCCACGCCGTATGCCTATTAGATTTCGAGTTCCCTCGCTGTTTGCCATGTTAGGGCCCGACCATAAGGTTATTGCCCGGTCACATCTTCTTTACCATGACGTTCGATAAAATCTTCGTCTACGCCACTGCGGATCTCGCCTCGCGCTGGCGGCCCATCGCCTCCATGAGTTTCGAGGACATGGTCGACTGGCGTTCCAGAGACGTCGCCCCTACAGTAATTGCCCAACTCGAAGACTTCCCGACTGCTGGGCCCGTTGAGACACTCTTCCCCCCGGACTTCATGCTGTGCCGCTCAGCACTCCGCCGGGACGGGTACAAGCTTATTGTATTCCACCGGGGCAGCGTCACCGCTCCGTCAAACCTGGGTAGGCCCTTCTCGCTTTTCCGGGTGCTGCTGACCCATTGGTTCTCGATTGCGCCAGACACTGGCGTCCTGGAGGGATGGGAGCGGACTTCTGCGACCCCCGCGGGGAGGACCATCTTGCGTATAGGTCAATGCATTTCCTATGCGGGATACGATGTTATCTATGCAGGAGGGGCCTACAATGTGGTCGATCTGCGTCGCCCGAACCTCAGTGATGACTTGGCCTGTGCGGTTCTGGAGACGGACAAGAGATTCTGTACGGCGGTGTCCCCCCACAGCTACGCCTGTTTGCATCTGCGCGATTCGACACTGGTGATATCGTACTATGTGTAGCCCAGTGGGCTGATATTCTGCTATATATCGCGACCTCGATTTATCGCTGTTCCCCACTCCATTGAAAAGGATTGAATATTATTCTGGCGAGGATATGCGGAGCAGCTAAGTCGTAGTTGAACAGACAAACCAAATCAATGGTGTTCTACCCAAATCAGCTCGACCCGGGGGCGCAGCGTTTATCAACTTCAGAATCTTCAACGCCGCCGAATATTATTTCTGAATCGCCCACTCAAAGGGTGATGGGGATCCAGTCGATTGCGATGACACCGCCTGAAGCAAGTTTGTAAACAAAGTCTACGGAAATGCAACATAGATTACGCACACCACGGCCTCCTTCTCCGGAGCATCGCAAGTGACCAGGGTTGGTCACACGAGACTCATCGTTGGGCATGGCGGCAGCCGGGGTCTTCAATTTCTATCATTAGCTTCAGAGAAGTACAATGAGGGTACGTACAAAGAGCATAGAGGCGATTACAAAGAGAGCTCAGAGACGCGTAGAGAACATCTTTGAGTAACTCGTGGGAGAGCTTGATCGTATGACTTGGAAACTGTTTAATGACCGGCGAGTTGACTGGCGCAAGAGGAGTGATGGTCCTTTGGAATGATCTGTTGCCCAATCAATAAAAAGATGAATCCCGCCAAACCCCTTTGTTGTTCATTGTTTACGCGTTATCTGCTTCGCGCGCCGATCACATGTCGGACTCGGATCATTGGGCCGACAAAGTAAACTAGACGGTCACGCAACGGTCACGTAGAAGTCTCCGCTCTCGTTCCTTCTTGTCAATCCATGCATGCTTAGCACCCAGCTGCATTTGCCATGGACCTCCGGTGCTGTGAGTCTATCAGTCCAACAATTTAGAGTAACAACATCCCCTCGATTCTCTTTTACTTCCGTTTCTCCTTCTCTGGGGAAACAGATAGTACTGTAGTAATCCAACCAAGTGTTCACTGGGTGTCACCCGTCACTGACAGTGTTCACTGTGTAAGGTGTTCATTCTTCGGCAATCAGCGAAAACTACTATATATGGAAGTCCGGCGACTGCCGGACCGGAAATTTTCGCGTTTTTTGTCCTATTTGGGCCAAAATTTGCAAGGTCACCGTCACTGGTACCCAAAGTGTTCAGTTCACAGGTGGCTGTCACCCGTCACCTGAACACTTGATCGGATTACTACAGTACACTCCTAATTTATTGCATCTTTGAACCGAACTCGGAGTCCACTGTCTCACTCACGTGTGGCGCGGTCGTGGAAGCGCAGCAGAACCAAGACGCTGTATGTTGCCGGTGCCATGCTGTATCACACAATTGAACAACCTGCCTGATAACCTTCATCGATGCACTTCATTCCTTTGTTTGCCGCGCGTATTCATTGTCCACAGCGTAAGTGTGGCGCGGCCTCGTTGGGAACCTGGTGTTGCGCAAGGTTGAAAAAGATATTGGAAAATGGGTTTGTGGCTCGATACTGATGCTGGTGGGCAAAAAGAAAGAAATAAATAAAAAAGAAACTAAAATATTGCACGTGAAAAAAGAGAGTTCGGTTGAGATCGGAAGAGTTTCCGCGCTTTCCGACATCGGCAACCATTCATAACCGATGCTCAGCCACAAGTGTCAAATACCTGCTCCCAGAGCTACAATCGATCACGTCGAAGTGTTGCGTTTCTACGTTATTTGGGCATATTTGGGGTGCCGGGAAGATTGACCTCATTCTCAACCACCACTCAACTTTGTTCCCAGAGATAAATTGCGGCATGGACTAGATATCAATGCAGTCCAGAATATGGTTTGGACCGAGTGATTTGGGTAAGACGTGGCTCAAATATCCATGAAATGGTCTAATTGTTGCGCTTCCCGGTTTGGGACTGTATACATGAATATCTGTAGATTCATTTGGGCCCTTTAAACTCAGCAATAAATAAAGGTCAGTATTCTTTCGATACTGAGCGGCGTTTCAATCCGCATCAGGCTTCGCGCTCGATCGGCTCACGCTCGCTGTCTTCGCTCTCTCTTCACGCTTTCGAGTCTCGACACATTCGCAACACGCTGGATTCATGCTCTTTGAATACCTGCTTACTCTGTGCGCCTGTGCTGATGCTGGACGCTCTCGGCCGACGCCTTTGCAGAGAAGGATCGAAGCGATCCTTACCTCACTAGCACCAGCGAGTCATCCTACTACAACGAATCGACTTGGAATGGTGAAGGGCACCAGCTGTCGTTCTCTAATATTGCCCAACAAGACCAACTTATGGGTTCTCCCGAGTTCAGTGTGGCGATTGAATGTTGTTTTCTAATTCATTCTAATGGAGACTGCTGTTACACCAGCAGACAGCTTTGCCTTCGTTGCCGAGTTCGACGTATTCCAGCCAGTCGTACCTGAGCCCCATCCCTTCGACGCCGAGCCTTAGCTAATCCTCGTCGTTGATAGAGTTTTCGTCGGGCGACGGGACCTTCCAAATATCAACCTTCATGGACGACAACATGGTCCCGCTCTCGAACGGCGTTGTCGTAATCATCTTGGAACTTCCACAACAGCTGAGCCGAGTCTTTTCTACGGCGTTTGATGGAGCGAATGCGGGATCAGTGGATAATTTACAGGTGCGTTGCCAATACATCTTTCCTTCGGCTTCCAGCCCGACAATGATTTTGCCTTCTAGCATATGTTCTCGCCGCACTCATCCCAACTGAGGGCCGACTCGATACAGCTCACAACAAGTTTTTCCAGGACATCTCGACGTACTGTACGCGCGGCTTGCGACTGCAAACTGTCACAGCAAGATCTGCGACCGCATGCTATATTTCCCCACGCTGCTCATACCTGGGCTGTCAGACCTCCCGTCCACGCTGAGAAGCCGTGCACGTCCCGCAGATGCAAGTCCGCATCGTACGCTGCATGCACTGCTGCACAGTAGTGTCGGTGCTCGCTATTGTTATAGCACGGCCCCCCTCATCTCTTTCGGCGAGCGACAGCACCTTGAACGCTGCAGCAATCTTTATGTGGCACCATATAGTTAAGCAAGTGCTGCAAGTATAGCAGCGGCAGCGCCACGAGCCCTGTTTCCGCACATGTCCCCCGTGAGCTGGGCATCACTGGGATGTTTGCGCCTCACACTTATCAATGTGGTGCACGCAAACGACGCTGCATGCCCCATTGCCATCGCGTTCGTGTTGTACACTCCGGCAAATTGTTGACCGCTAGCAAAGGTAGTCCAAAGAAAATTCAGCGACCTACTACAGCACTATTGATTCCATTTATTTGCCTCTGCGGCCTGCTTGCACGTCTTCGTTGGGTACTGGGCATTCCTTCCAAGACAGGACTTGTCCTGCCCCGCCTTTCCACAGTCCTGGCACACATTCACACAGTAATCAACCTTTCCTTTCCCCGGGCACGAATCAATCGCGCATTTACGACAAGTTCGACCCTTGCGCTACTCCTTCGTTGGCGGCTCAACCTGTTGCAGGTCTGTGCCAACCTTCCTCTTCGCCAGCTGGTGCAGCGTCTCTTCATGAGACAGTGTATGCACAGCCGGTCCCGATGCTCCTGCCACCTCTGGTGTAAGATTTACAGCACTACTAGAACCAGCAACAAATTGTGTCGCAGCGATTCTCGCTGCAGCAGTACCGCTGGAAAGCGCTGAGGAAGAGGTTGCAGGGGGTAGGCTGCGGTGCTGAGGACCCAACGTGTGAAGCTGCTGAACTGGATCCAGCAACCAGCTGTGTTGCGAGGATTATTGGTGGAGCAGAGGCACCACTTGAGAGCGGTGAGGAGATCCCGGGAGCAGGTTCCAGCAGTGTGGGGTTGATATGTGAAAAGAGTCGAGCACATGCAATCCAGTAACAAAGTGCGTCGCGGCGATTTGTTGATGCAGCGGAGTTGCCGCTGGAGAGGCCCGATAGGGACATCCGCGAGATTGGTTCGGACGATGATTGTTCAGGGTTGGTGCGGGGAAGTAATTCATCCATGGGGTTGAGCGAGAGCACTCCCACTGGTACGTGATGTAATTTCAACGTGGTCTGTGGGACTGGTGGCACACTCGTCAACCTGTTTGGGTCATTGATCTGCTTCATGAGGGGCTGTCGTATGGCGGTCAAAGTGCACATTTATTCGGCCGCAATATAAATAGCTTCGGCCGCAAGATAAAGAGGTGATTTCGGACTTACCGCCCCATATATCGGTGATTAGATCCCTTCCCCGCAAAAGAGATAAGGATTGGGACATCGCTTAACTTGCGGGGAAATTGTGGCATCCCGCAAGATAAATATAGTTGTCGCCCGCAAGATACAGACACAGTGCCCGCAAGATACAGAGTTGCCTGCAAGATAAAAGTTGCACCTGCAATTTTTGTAGACTGCCGCAGAAAATTGATTCAAACACTCCCGCAATAAACACAGGCAAGTTTGTTGAAGAGAAGCAATGATTAATTGACCATATGTAGGGGACAAAAACGGGTGATCCAATGTAAACTGGGTATGCTACCATGGATCAGAACTACATTGATACAGCCGTGGCCGCATTGATGGTCCTCCAAACCCATGAATCAATCCGAGCAGTCACGCGCCAAGAGCCTGTTCAATCTGCTGCCTCGACTTCTATCACCCCCCCGTATCCCCTCCCCTTCTACCACCACCCACTACTCGGTCCCATCAAAAGTTTCCGCCGCTCCGAAAAAAACATTTACCATGAAAGGACAAATCTTCATGGAATAAAACAACACATGATTGTTGAAGTACTATACATATGGGCCTTCCATGTGTGCAATTAGAATCCAGGATGTCCACCCTCTGCATCAATCACAGCATGCACAACTCTTAGCATACAATCAATATATTTGTCGACTTCCTCCACTAAAATTGCCTCCCAAATCTCAGCTATGGGGTCGATGAGCCCCTCACATGTTTTAGGGTGGTGTAATGCTTGTGAGAGACAACTTTTGAGTACGTGCCAAAGCTGTTTCATGGGAGAAATATCAGGATTTTGTGTAGTGTTTGGATGTTGAAGTAGCATGCCAACCATGGCAGCGGTTTAGGCAGCATATTCCCAGCCTATGCAGTACCAATAACCCAGTTTTTTTGTAGCAGAGTACCATCTGGATCATAAAGATTCTGGTGTACCATTTGGAAGGTGATTTTCAAAGAAAATGATGTAGGGATGTGAGAATTATGATCGGCGGAAACTTTTGATGTGACCTAGTAGTTCATGAGGATTCGATTCCATAACTCCTTCATCCGTCTCACTGCGTTCAAGGAGCTCCTAAACTCAGTTTGTGAAGGTGTGTGTGGGTCTGGCAAGGTAAGCGTAGGCGGCTGCGCAGGCTCTGTGTAGCTGAGTCTAGGTCTGTCCAGGTGTGTCCAGGTCCCCGTGTAGCCGCCTAAACTCACCTTGCCAGACCTACACACACCTATGCAAACTGAGTGTAGGTCTGTGTAGGCCTCTGTTTAGGACCTCCTTGAACGTAGTGTCTCTCAGTTGATCTTGATAGATTCCAGTAGTTTTCGTGCGTCATCCCTTGACTACCCCCATACTACGGAAAACCAGAGCACCAGGCTTTAAACAAGTGCTCCCATCATGCGGCGGGTGATCGCTGCGCAATGACCCTGAGTTCACTGTAATTTTACATGCAATCTTGATGAACTACGACTGCGATTTGCCATTGAAAATATTCTGCACTGGAAGCAGGCAATTATATACTCGGTCTCACCAAAAGTTTCCGCCGACCAAGATTCTCGCAGCACTACATCATTTTTTTCAACTACTACCTTCCAAATGGCATGCCAGCATCGTAAGTGATCCAATTGACCCTCGCATACAAAAAGCCCATGTCATTGATGCTGTACGGGCCAGAGAATACAGTGCCCAAGCTGCAGCCATGGTTGGCATGAAGATCAACATTCAAACACTTGCCAAACTCTCCTGGTATTTCTCCCATAGAACCACTTTGACACATCTTCAAAGGCATCTCACACAACTACTGCATCACCTTATGACATGCATTGGGCTCATCAATGCCACAACTGAGGTTTGTGAGTCAATTTTGCTGGAAGAAGTCAACAAACATGTTAATCAGATGCCGAGAGTTGTGCAGGCTATGATCAATGCAGAGAGTGAACATACCAGATTCTAAGTGCATACATAGAAAGCTCATATGTGTAGTATATCAACATTATATCGACACTTTCATTCCATGAGGATTTGTCACGCTGTGATGGATGTTTTTCTGATCGGCGGAAACTTTTGATATGGCCGAGTATGTTTTCAATTCATTGCTCTGATTGTCAGCCAGGTTAATGTTTTCCCGGCTTGACTTGGCTTTGAAGCCCCGGCTTTGGCTTGGATTTGGGGGGCTTTGGCTTCCCTTTCCTCAAGCCAAACCCAAGCCGTCGTGAAGAGCTTGACTTGGCTTTGGCTCAAGCCGGGGCATGCCAGCTATTTTCTCCAGCCCAGCCCGCAATTCAAGTCCAGAAACAGACGGAAGTCTACTGACTTGTTTTTATACTGCCGGAGATGTTTCAGGTCAGTAGTCGCCTGGGCCGCCGGAATTGGAGAGCGACAGCAAACTCGCGCTGAGCTAAGGAAGCCGGATGTAGTACCTGCTGAAGGCCGCCAATTCAAAGTGGGTTAGGTTCAAATAAAGGTTCAAATTTTTGCTTTCGATTGAGCTGTGATATTCGAAAATTACTGATTCTGAACCCACTCTGTGCTGGTCCCCCGAAGCCAAGGCTTAAACCCTTGGCTTTGGCTTCGTACACCCCAAGCCAGAGCCAAAGCCGTCCTGAAGCCAAATATTTGGCTTGGCTTGGTTTGTAAAGCCACGGCTTTGGCTTCGTGGCTTCATGGCTTCAAGCCAAGCCAAACCAATCACTAGTCAGCCTCTTCGGGCAGCAATAGTTCAATGAGTATGAGGCAAAGCACTTCGAAAAGCTAGAGAACCCTGGCCTTGAAACTCAACTGGCAGTGGAATTTAACAAAGCCGAGAGGCTCGAGCCGTATCCAGCACCTGCAAAACGGCAATCAGAGTTCAAAGGTATATGGTCCCACCACAGAAAGCAGAGTGGAACAGTAAGTGCTCCGGCTTTCCATACTACCGAAAATCGAAGGAATATCATGCTCAATGAGAGTTCGGGGTTTTCCGGCGGCTATCGCGGCAAAGCGATGGGAACGCTCGCTCAAATCGTGGTGCTCCAGCTTTCCATAACATACTATCTAATCATCACTCATTCACTTACCCAACTCATTCATCCATCGACTCTTCGTCATATATTACCGTCATACACTCGCTTGCTTGTTTTTGTCCCCTACATATGGTCAATTAATCATTGCTTCTATTCAACAAACTTGCCTGTGTTTATTGCGGGAGTGTTTGAATCAATTTTCTGCGGCAGTCTACAAAAATTGCGGGTGCAACTTTTATCTTGCGGGCAACTCTGTATCTTGCGGGCACTGTGTCTGTATCTTGCGGGCGACAACTATATTTATCTTGCGGGATGCCACAATTTCCCCCGCAAGTTAAGCGATGTCCCAATCCTTATCTCTTTTGCGGGGAAGGGATCTAATCACCGATATATGGGGCGGTAAGTCCGAAATCACCTCTTTATCTTGCGGCTGAAGCTATTTATATTGCGGTCGAATCAATGTGCATTTTGACCGCCATACTGTCGTGCTTGGGCTGTTGTGGCTTTCGTTTGTATAATGTTGGCGTTTCTTTGCCAATCGGAATTGTAGTATACTTTCAGTTGTTCTGCCATCCTCAGAATAATTTTATAAGCCTCTGGTCGTGAATAAACCAGTAGGATGTACCTTGTAGAAGATATTATCACTCATATCTGCCTTGGCATTCCAGATCCTTACGCCAGCTTCTACCTGCGCGTCAGACAAGAAATTTCCGCAGGAATTATTTCCGGATATCAATGAACGGAACAAGTCCTTCTCCTCTTGGTTATGCACGGGAAGGATGGCCTTTCGGATACCCTGTAGTGAAGCCAGATGGTAGTGAGGTCGTGTGGAGTCGAGGGAAGGTTCAAAATGAGCCATCGCGTATTTGAGTCGAACATCCTCGGGGATGGGAAGAACGCCTGCAACCTCGTTGGTTGCTTGGTAGAGGTTGCCATTGACCCAGCCTGTGATGAATCGGAGGTTAATGAGAACATCCTCGAGGTATGAGAGAAGTTCTTGGAGCTCATTCGTAAGCCAGGTGCTATAATGTCCCTTGTAGCCACGGCGGAGATCCATCTGTTTTACCACAGGTAAAATGAGCTAGAAAAAAAGTATGTGAGGTCCCCCGCGTTTTACTGCTTTTTTTACTGGATGGATATAGGCTGTGGTTTGACTTAGGCTCAGCTGCCCAGCCTTCACATATTTCGATGCCATCTCGGGCCTCGACCTCCGAGATCTGGCACTTCTGTCTTCCCCAACTCTGCCAAGAGGAAAACCTCGGGTTTGAAGGTACCGCTGCTAATTCCAGACCTACTCGTAGTTGGTCCGACTATAATGGATAGAATCAAACACTTTGGGCCGATCATAGAAATGGCCGGATTCGACGCCACTATTCTGCTGATATTTCGTTAAGGACGAACAGAGTTTGTCATCGCACCGGTAGGTACCATAGAAATCTTGATGAAATTGTAATCCATTATGGGAACAACCTGGGTCCACTATGGCTTGGCCTATGGGAATACCAGGGGCAGCCTCATCTCCGAAGCATCACCCGTGGCGCACTTGGCAGTCGAACGGGATTCAAATTAGAAATTAGGGGTATTCATGTTCACTGTTCAAGTTGAACCACAATCGATATTTCTGAAGCACATAGAAGAAATGCAGGGCTCTGAGGGAGTTCAAGACACCAGTTGCATGCAAAGAGCCCAGAGATATCAAGGTGTTGCTGCGTTTCACAGAAATCAGATGGGTATCAATGTATTGACAACATGCGGTATCCTAGTGCACACCGGATTTTGAGCTACAAATTTAGCGGTGGATATACTGCGGATATGGGTTGTTCCAGCCAAATATCAGTAGAATAGTGGCGTCAAATCCGGCCACTTCCATGATCGGCCCAAAGTGTTTGATTCTATCCATTATAGTCGGACCAACTACGAGTAGGTCTGGAATTAGCAGCGGTACCTTCAAACCCGAGGTTTTCCTCTTGGCAGAGTTGGGGAAGACAGAAGTGCCAGATCTCGGAGGTCGAGGCCCGAGATGGCATCGAAATATGTGAAGGCTGGGCAGCTGAGCCTAAGTCAAACCACAGCCTATATCTCTGAGCTGATTGCATTCTTCAAGTTACCACTTCTGGATGCTCAATGGGCGCAGATACAAAGCTAACCGCTTCGTGGACAGTCTCTGGGGGGATCAACCAGGAATTGGAGATCCTTTGCGGTAGAATACTCCGACATCTTCTACAGTTTTCCCCCCATTCTGATTGTTGTGACATTGCAGGGAGTGATGGCGACAGTATTTTTGAATCCATGTGCTCTTGTAATGATCGCGGATTCCTCAAACATCCGAAGTATCCGAAGCCATAGTCTCTCAGAGCCAGACGCTTCAATCAAATGAACCTCGTACCTCGGTTGATTGAAGTCTGTGATTAAGCGCGGGGGTCCGATCAGGGTTCGCCCTTATTACATAATCTTCGCTTAGCTGCGTTTTGGTCGTTTTCGCTCTGCAGCACCCTTTTCTCTGTTTTCTTGGCGTGGAACTCAATATTAGAGCCTTTTTGAGATGATCTGCTGCTTTGAATTTTTTTAAATGGTGCTTGAATCCACGCCGTAGCTCATACTTCACTACGATGGGACATCAACGTGCCAAAAACCCATCAACTTCGCTCGTCAATAGCTTCGGCCCACGGTGCTCAAAAAATCTGAGAAAATTTGGGTGCACAGAAAACACCTCTACTATTCTACCGAGGATATATCTGAGGTTCAAGGACTGGGGTAAGGGCCTCAAAACGTGATTATGTAATAAGGGCGAACCCTGATCGGACCCCTGCGCTTAAAACTGGACTACCGAAGCCAAGACAGCAATAATAATGCCCCCGCTATGGAATCGAACACATAAAAGGCGGGTAATCACTCCGTGAGTTGCTCCAGAACCCCCAAGTCTACTACCTTCGAGTAGCCCGTCTACCAAACCCTCCTCTCATAAACATGCAATTCAACATCATGAAACTGGCTGTACTCTTCGCCGCCTCCGGCTTTTCTGCTGCGGCCCCCGGTCCCATCGCTGCTCCTGAGGCAGCTGCCACGGTAAGCAATGCCAACGTTCCACGATTCAATCCCTCTCATTCCCTTCTTAACCTCGATAGTCTGGTGGTCTTAATGCCCGTGACTTCGACTTCGGGAGCTTCTGTACCGGACCCGGCGCAGTCGGCTGCATTGACTTCGAACGTTCAGTTCTCCCCACTGGATGTGTCAATAACTCTCCTGAGTGGATCAACAACATTTCCTTCTACACCATTGATGCAGGCTATAAATGCACCTGGTTCAAGTAGGCATTGCACTCCAAATATCATTCATTTTGTTGATGTCTTTTTTCTAGTTTTGCCAACTGCGGTGGTGATAGTATCACCACCACTGGACCTGCCAGCGTAAACTTGGCCGGTACCAACTTTGACAACAACATCGAGTCCTACTCGTGCGACTTGTACGTTGACTTTCCAGCCCAAGATAATGTGAGACTCACATCTTCTCCTGCAGTGCTTGAAAAAAAAGTGATATATGATATGAGCGCAGTTGATTCCAGAGTCAATTTATGTGTGCCCGTTGATAGATGAGTTTTTTGCTCATTGCTATTCTAAATTCCAGTCTTGAGAAGTGTCATGCTGTGGAGACAACATTTCAAATATTTCCTTGAGGAGCGCCACGGTGGCGCTAATACACGGTGAATATGAGGAGAAGAGACCTAATGGCCCGCGCTTGGGTATTATCTGTGACTGGGTACTGGGCCACCGTAGCAATTTTGACCTCGAGCCCACGCATAAGGTGGTGTGAATACAGGTATATGGGCTTTGGAAGGAAGTTATACATCCTGTGGGGGACACGAAATATTTTCCCCGAATCAACGCGAAGATTTCACGGCCTAGCCCTACCTATTTTCCAACGAGGCTCGGGGGGGCCCTATGAAAAATAATCGAAAATGAGCGCACATTTATATCTTGGTGAGAAAATGATATTCTGTCTATAAACATTGGGTTTGCTCCCAACTGTTGAGGCCCCCCCAGCCTGTGGCTCTGATTGTGGCCCCAGTTGCGATCAAAATATCCATAGCAAGTCAACGGCTGGGAGCACACCCAAAGTTTATAGATAGAATATCATTTTCTCATCAAGATCTATATATGTGCACCCATCTTCATTTTTTATTATTAGGGGGGCCCGCCCAGCCGGGTTGGAAAATAGATAGAGTCATTCTGGTCATCGAGTTGAATCCGGCCAAATATCATCCCAAGTACGTACTGTTGGTCAACATATCTTCTCGTAGTTGAACGGACTCAAATACCAGCTCAAGTCTCATTCTCAGTGTAGGATGCGAGCTTGGAATTTGTTCCTTATGCTGTCTTGATACATTCACAGCACTTATCGAGTAGATCGATGACTTGATATCGCACCTTTACATCAGACTTGGGGTAAGCCCTGCGTCCATTTTTACACCTCGGGCAAAGCTCCCGTATGTACTTTCGTACGCACTCCATTGCACCAAGGGAAAGGTTCCGCACCTGGCGCTGTTCTTGCGTGCTTGGACTGATTGAAACATTTGCCTCCATTTGTCTTCATACAACGTCGGTTCATGCTACAGGCTGGTAAATATTCGCTCCGATTTCCCTTTCCTCCATTTTCCCGTTTCCCCATCTATTCCTACGGCATATTCAATGCCGCGCAGCAATTAATACACTAACTATAGTTATCCTTCAATTGGCGGTTCAAGTGAGTGTTAGAATTCCGGGATTACGAGCCGTACGAAGCTCGTTAACGCCATCGGCATGCACGGACCGAATTACGTACCGCCTCCATATTCCGATCATTTACGTTGTAGTTAGCCGACCGTTTGCCTCTGTACCACCACCATGTACACTAGAGGACAAACGCGATCTTCTTTGTTGCCGTGACTTTGCCCTGCCCTCGCTCGCCAACCAGCCTGGTAAGGCTTCTTTTAACAGTGAGTGATACCCAAGCTTAGAATGTCGGTGCGATCTCAACGCACGTTCTAGAAGAGGGAGTTTGAACGTCGCACAATTGACCACCGGGCATTGATTGTCCATCCAGTATTGATATCCGAGCAACGCAATGGGCAGGCCGCCTTCTGGCCTTCCGACGGTGGTCTTCATTTATGGGGGAGGTTATGTCGCCGGTCCAGCCAGCGAGTTCGACGGAGAGGACCTTATCCGGCAGAGTAACAGAGGAATGGTTGTGGTTATAATCCAATATCGTTTAGGCCTCTTCGGTGGGTCCGTGTTCTGTTATGTAAATCCCAAGCAGTATGTCTGAATTGACCAAAGGCTTCCTTGCACCGGGTTCAGCAAAACATATGTCTAAGTATGATACTGCGAGATTGCTGCCGATCTCGTCAATGTGTGTCCCAGCATCCCCCCATTTGACTCGATCCCTCTGAACCGCGCTGCAGATCTTATTGCTCCATTTTCACCGCATCAATTGCGTCCGGTACGCAGGCGCTGGCCTTTGAGGTCGTCTTTCCTTTACAACTTATTTTCGGACAACTGCCGCGAAAACATTCAGCCAAAATTGAATTCGTAGAGGGGATTGAGAACCTGCCGTATGCAGCGCTGCAGGAAATCTGGCTTGAATCCGTCTTCTATGAGACCATATCTGAATAATAAACTTCACCGCGGTGGTAATTGGTGGTTCCGGTCTGTTCCGGTAGAGCCTGTATAACGAAAGAATAATAAGGGAAGGAACCAACAGATGCCGAATTTAGTCGCAAACTCGGCTGATCAACAACAATATAACAACGAGAAGAATACTGCAATTTCTGACTCTTCTGACTCCGGGGTACGCTATTCGGGACTTGCTAGCTCCCAGTCCTTCTGAACTTTGTCTAGGCAAATAATGCAGAGGAAAATGGAGGAGAAGACGTCTCCGATTCCGTAGCCAAGCCAGAAATGCAGCAGGATTCCCAGGTAGATAGCAATACAGACAAGTAGATGTCGGAGCCGCCCCCAAAAGTTATTGAGCTGTGTCGAACGGTGAATGTTGAAAAAAGTGTTGTAAATACCTCTCAGAACGGGTGAAAATTGAAGGGAAGGTGTCTCAATGCCCGCGCAGTTGACATCGCAGACATTCGCCGTCGAGAGAAAGAGAAGAGGATTTATTTCCTTATTTGGAAGTCACGTGGTAGGGTGGTTCCGGCGAAAGGTCGATAAAAAAAAAAACGGCATAAGGTGTTTTTTTGGGGTTTTTCGTACCCCCTTGGAAGGAACAATGCAAGATGGAAGACTGAAAAATCGACCCACGAAGGCCGTCACGGAAACTTAGAAAGCACACGAAGCATCAGGCGTTATCGACGCAGATGCACGATCCAGAAAGCCTTCAAGTTGCGTCACTATACTGCGCGCGTCATACCCTGAGATTGCCGAACTCAGATGAAAAAAAAGAATAACAGGAGCAAAAGGGACCAGTCCGTGATCAGATGGGAGTTTCTCGCTTGTGCGTGATATCATCACGTCACCCGTATCTCTTTCTTTTCTTCACATTCACCCGCGTCGCGCCCGTAATCTACGGCCCTACGTCGTCCGCCTCCTTGGTATCTCTCTCCACGGGACTTTTTCCGGCGAGGATATCCCTAGGGCTGTCGCCTTCGCTGACAGATTGGGACCTGGAACGCGTCTTGAGCGCCATTAGGGCGTTGTAGTGTCAATCCATACTGCGTGGGTGCGTCTGCGAGCGCCGTCCTCGCTGCCGCCAACGCAATCGCAAACAGTACCACCATCCTATACAGTGTGAGGGGCGAGGCGGCAGAGAATGAAGAGCGGTAGCGTTAGTGTGGGAGTACGGGTGTGTCGATCTCTTCGCTTCTTCACGTCCCCGTCCTTTGTTTCCTCCCTGCTCTATATTTTCGTTCTCTGTCCTCCGTCCCCTGCCCCCTGTGCTTTTTTTTCTCTGATATCTCGTGCCTTGTTGCAGTCCACCAGTCCGTATTCGTTCCTCCTTTCCACTTCGTCTGCACTTTTTGCCCTCGGCCATCGTCCCTCCATTTTCTAGCTACACTTTCAAACGTGTCGTTTCCGCGCTTCGTCCCTCCTCCCGCTCCTTCTCTTTTCGTCCTTTCCTGACATGTCACCTCTATTATTTTCATGCTCCTTCATTCTTTTATCACCTCTGCGTGACAATCCTTGACTCCCTATCGCTACCTTTCATATCCTTCTGCCCGATTTCATTCTCGCCTTCGATCTTTGCCTTCGACTTCACCGACACTGACATGGCTTTTCAGCCCCCAAGCTTGATATCGTCCTACATCCACGCGAGACGCCACGCAAGAGCGGTTGCGGCCGCGCTGCGAGCTTGAGCAAGACCGGCCTACTCGACAAGGCCGTCCGCTATTTCCCTGACGGGGACGCAGTGCTGAATCGCACCACGGCCGAGATCCAACTCATTGGTGCTGATCTGCCGGGATGTGCGAGCGAAGACGAGGGGCGCATAACACTGGCGGCGAGCTCGACGCGCACTCGTCCCATGGCCATTTGTCGAATCACCCATCCTCAAACCTCTTGACCGACCTCGACCCCGACCCCAGTCCGTGGCTCGCTGGCTTCCACGGTGCCTTCGCGCAAGTGTGGTGCACCTACCGCGCGGGCTTCGAGCCCATTCGCGACTTCCCCTTGCTTATTGTTGCTCTCGCTGCCACTTGTTTTTCCCGAGGTCCAGCCGGGCTTGCCCTACACACGGACATGCACTGCCGGTGTATTCGCCCGCGCAGAGCGATTTCTCAGCGAGCGGCGTCGGGAGCCGCGTGTTGACAGCGCATTCGTCGGGGTCGCACTCGTCGTATGCATCTGCATCTGTGTTGTCGCATGCGCCCCACGGCACGAGCAGCAGCCACTGCATCTCAGCATGAGCACAAGTGGGGCAGGGAAGAAGCGCTGGCGGGGACGAAGGGGTGGTCGAGCGATACCGGATGGGGGGTACATGCGGCGCACGGCAGAGAGTCTGTTGGCGACGGCGTTGCAGCGGGTCGGAGGTGAGCTTTCCTTCCTTGCAGTGCGATTTCCTTTTTGGGAATTGGAGCGCTAGGCGCCTTGCGATTGTAGCGGGCGATTCCACCGTGGTCGTCCGTGCGAGCGCTATCATTCTTCGTTATCCGTCGTCTAGAATCGCATACTAATTGCCTCTTCTTCATTAGACCCACCATTACTATAGTCAAGCGCACCTAACTTCCCTCTGCGCCCTCAGGCCGAGCATACATCTCACGCACGGTTCGTATTATGGTTCTTAGACGCACCGGAGGCGCCGTTCAGCGTGCACCAGATAGCTCTGGTGGGGAAGGCGGCGGGGGAGGAAGTCGGGGTGTGGTTTGGGCTGAGCGCCGCCGGGAGCGCATTCAAGTACGCGGTCCCCCTGTCTCTGCAATGAACTTGCTGACGAATGAGGCAGAGCTCTCGTTGATGGGTTCCAGACTTGCGGGCTCGAGGTGTATGTCGCGATCGACAACACTTTATATCAGATGGAAGTTTTGCGGCGTCACATTACGGCGCACGGGCACGGCGGATCGACATCGTCAACGTCGTCGCTCGCCCTGCCTCCGCCTCCGACACGCTCACGTTCCCCCTCGGACGGCGGGCGTTAGGATCTGTGGGCCCGTCACTGAGCACGGCTGAGCATCGTGTCCCCGCACTCCGGCGCCGCTAGCCCGCATCCGGCCTGGATTTCAGTCGACGCCATTGCCGATGTGGAGGTGCTTCAGCGCGGGGATGGCTCAGCTCTGCGCACGCGCAGGAAGGACGAGCGAAGGAGTCAGACGCCCGCGGGACAGACTGTGTTTGCGGGTGTGGACGTACTGTCCTCGGTGGACGCAGCCCCTATTGCTCCCCCGTCTGTCGAGAAGGAGGTCCTTTCGCCCGTTGACGTGGTTCGTTGGGCCTGTCGTGTAGGACAGGAGGAGACGACGCGCTCATGGCTGTTAGTGAGGGGGAGTCCCGGCCTCGCCAGTGAGCCCCAGCCCAGCGTCCGAATCGGAAGATGAGCTTGACGTCCCGCTCAGCTCCCTATCCCTAGTCGCCGTCAAGGAGATGGTCTCGGTGTACATAGAGCCTGCCGTGGCGCCAGCACCGACCGCGCAGTCCCCCTCGTCTGCATGCGGCACCTGCGTCTCTGTATCTCCTGGAACTCCTGCGCAGACACCGTTCGAGCGCGAGCCATCACCGCCGCTGGTAGTTGTCTCCCCCGTGCCTCCTCCCGCTGCCAAGATGTCTATCAAGGAGTGGCGGGCGCGTAGAAAGCTGGGACGTGCCGTAAGCAGGAGGAAGTGGCTCATGAACGCGAGAGGGAGAAGCAGTGGGAATGGAGAAAAGGAGCGCCAGCGGGAGCGAGAACGGGGATGTGAGCGTGACAAGGATCAGCCGGCGTGGACAAGGAGAATGAGGTCGCCTCTGCGAAGGCTGAGGACGGCCTCACCCGCATTCTCTGCCGCAGCCCCAAATGCCCTCGGCGCTGTTTCAATTCTCTGCGCGCGCTCCTTCACAGAACGGAGACATCCTCACCTCCAGTCCTCCTCCCACCCCTCTACGACCTTCCACCTGCTTCGAATTGCAGCCAACGCCGCGGACGTCTCCCTTTGCCACGTCGACCGGCCCCTGACGCAGCCGCGCTTCCACTTGCTCGGGCGTAGGACACCGAGCGCACCGAAGGCACTTCGAAACGCGCACAACCCCAATGCGATCGGTGGTGGCTCCGGTAGTTCTGCGTGCAGCAGCGCGCCGCGCTTCAATGGGTCCGCAAACGACCTGAGTCTCAGCCGCAGTACGTACAATCAGCGAGGAGGGCAGTGGGTCAAGCCCCACCCGCGCGGATAATCATCCACCCCGTGCGGTCGTGCCCCTGCTTTTCTTTTCTTTTCGACTGGGTCTGGTCCTCTACGTATAGCTGTCGAATTTTCCTTGTCGCTTTGTCTCTAACTCTATTTCCCTCTCCGTGTCTCCATCTCTCTCCCAAAGGAACCAGAACCTGCTGTGCTCTTATAGATTATACCAGCATGTAATTCACGACCGTCTGCATTTCAGTAGTATCGAATTTTAGTCGCATCGGGCCCTCCTTGGAGCCCACAAGTGTCCCTAACCAAAAGCGGTAATTGATCAGTCAGCAATGCCTCGTCGAATTACCACGCATATGGATGAGTGTGGAGGACACAGGCCTGCTCGCGCCTATGTCTCTCTATACGTACTGTCGGTGCCTGACGCCCGATCTTCGCCGCCGACGCTCGAATCCACTCTCACTGAGTCAGCACGTCACCACATTTGCTGCCATACCGACGGCGACGACGGGTAAGTCCCGTTAATACACTGTCGGCTCATTTTGAAGTTTAGTCAAGCATGACATACAGAGGATTATTTTGCTGCGTTTTCCGCAGATATCGCGGGTCATTTCCCACTGCAAGTGCTTGTTTCTGATTTCGTGCGGCAAATGGTTGCTGATTCTTCCTCGAGGATGCTCCAAAACTTTCCAATTGTCTGTGCACACAAGCAAAAAATCTCAATCCTATCTCTACGTGTACTGATTCAATCTGTAGCTCCAGGCATTACAGTCTCACGACGCTTAACGTGTACCCGCCGCCCAGCATCCATCAGTCACAACAACGCGGCGCGGGAAAGCAATTGTGACCCTCATTACCCTCTGCTTCCCACTTTGCTGCACACAAGGATGACGATACGTGCCACAGTGGCCGCATCGAGCCGCCCATGCACTCTAGCCTCGAGTAGCTCCGCTTTCTAGCCCCAGTTTCCACCATAGGGGTTAGGAATCCCGAGATTGAGGCTGCGGGATTGGGCTGAAGGTGTGAGCGGAGACGAGAAGCGTGTGTTGATCACACCGCTCAGATTGCTCTTCTAGCACATTGCTTGCGTTCAGCGCGTATGACATGTTGCAAAAGCGCTTCATGGAGTCCACCCTCGATGCTTGTTCGCTTCATATCTTCTTTTGCGTAAAATTCTAGAAGGCGCAGGCAGATGCGGCATTTAGACCCCAAGAAGAGTAAAAGCAAGGGTCTTACGAACGACCCCTTCTCCCCACCCCAACGCAATGCCTGAGCTTCAAGCACAGCTGACATTCTGGAGATTGAACTCTCCATCCTTCCAGAACCTCATCTGCAGCATAGTTCTGGGACTTTCACCCGGAATATTCACCGCTCTTGCAGGTGAGTAAATGTCGTCGAAAAATCCATTGACGCTTTTGCTGACGCCGTGAAGCTCTCGGAAACGGTGGCGGAAAAGCCTCTTCCACCCATGTTGCCTCAGTAGTGAATTCGGTCTGTCAGGTTCACCGTGCCTCCGAGTCCTCAGAATGATCTTCTATTTTTCTAGTCGTTGTATGCGATATATACCATCAGTGGCTGGATTGCGAGCATGCTGCTCAATACAATCGGTCCTCGGTGGACATTAACGGTCCGCTTCCCTCCGCATTTCGCGCCGTTTTCTTTGAACTGATCCTAGTTAGCTCGGTACCATTGGCTACCCCTGCTAGTGGGTGTCGCATGTCCAGTCAGATGTAATGCTGACTAACCAGTGAGATAGCATCGGAGCATTTTGGTTCTAGGCAAGACAGGCCAAGAATGGTTTCCGATTTTGTCTGGACTAATTTTGGGGCTGTCGGCGGGATGGCTGTGGTACGCTAAATCCAGAAAACACCCCCAGCTTCTAAGGCACCCTTCAGGTCAACTGGTGGATGGATTTCTGTTGCATACTCGACCGAAAATCAACGCGGACTCTTTGTTTCTGTTCAGATCATCATGACAGGAATAGGTGAGGCAAGCAATCATTTCGGCATCACTACAGCGCTTACTGACTTGCTCAGGTGCCACCCTCAGCAACATCATTGCTTTTGTCCTCGTTTACGCTCATCCACAAGCAGCCGGAGCTGTGCCTTCGTCGGTGTATGCGACATTTCTTGCTTTGAATATCTTGAGCATTTTTGTCGCCGCTGTTTTCATGATCGACCCGTCCAAGATCGTCCGAAATGACGGAACCAGTCTTGCACTATTCAGCGATAGCGCAAAAACCACCGGCATAGCCGAATTCAAGGGCCTAATTTCCATATTGAAGGATTGGAGGGTCCTAGCCTTAAGTCCGTCCTATAGACCTCTACTCCTCAATCATTTACTGACCTGATTAGTCCCTGTGATGTTCGCTACAGAACTACCGATTGGGATTCAGACGTCTTTGAACGGTATGCCCACTTCTATCACTCACTCCATCAGCCATTTCAATCTAGGTTCTTAAGCATATGCGTTCAACATCCGAACCCGCACGCTCCTGGGAGTCTCATATTCAGTTGCTCAGATTCTGGTTGCATTCATCTTTATGCCTGTCATGGATAACCCCAAACGTAGGCGTCGCAGTCGCGGGCTTCTGGGTATATTCATGCTGTCAATCATATGCTTGGGAAGGTAATGTCGTTTGCTTTTGGTTTGCTTTGTTGTGACTATAAATCAACATCCCCCTTTAGCTGGATCAGCGAGCTGGGATGGATGAACGGTAAGAGACTGAACCGCAAGGACATTGATCCGCTGTACGACTGGTCGGATGGCCTGTCTTTTGGGGGATTTGCTGTGATCTATGCGATGTTCAGTGCGCTCTACGTGACCTACTTGCTAGTATGTCTGGTACGTTCTTGCCTCACCGTTTCATGACAACCCACCAACGAACATTGTCCATAACACTGTAACAGTGGTATGTGTTGGCCCGCCCTTCCGTTCCAGCCATAGCAACCAATTTTCTCCGTTAGGATCCTGTCGTCACTGTCGAACTCTCCCACAACCTTGGCAAGATATGCGGGGATTTTCAAAGGAACGGTCGCCGCAGGTATGAGGTAATTTTTCTTGTATAGCTCGACCAAGAACAAGGAGCTTATCCACACTGAGTGTCGTCTTCGGGGTGGATTCCATCCCGCCTCCCTTCTACTCGGTACGTTCCACGCAAACTTTGCAGCCCACTTCTCTGAAGTATCACAGGAATATTACGCTTTCGGATTGCAAGGTAACTGTAAGTCAGCTTCGATGACTGTGATGGGTGCTGACGGGATTGATGCAGCCCTCGGACTCGCGATCATGGCCTTCCTCTGTCTCACTCAAGTCAGCGATTCAAATTACTTCAAGGAGGCCGACGTGTATGCTCCTATCTGGAACCCCTCCGCGTCTCGCTGACTGCCATTCCTAAGCATCGTCCCTCTCGAATTCAGGGATCAAGTTACCGAACTAACGGATATTGCTCTCACAGCAGTTCAGTCTCAGGATTCAGGGTCGGCGTAAGAAAAGGGAGAATTCCGCGCTGTGGACCTTGAGTAGATACTTGTACGGGTAGGTCTTTTAGAGAGAATTTGAGGCGGATACCTCCTGCCACGACCTATGCAATCCAGAAATTTGCGGGACAAGGTCGCTTGGTCTCTCCCCAGATCCAGAACTGCTGCCGGTTTGTGCGAAGGCAAATGGCATCGCATTCGATGGACTCGCCGCGGAGATTGTACAAGGCGAAGCTGACTACTAGTTTTCCGCCCCGTTTTGAGGGTTCAAACGGTGGCTATGTCCATCCGTTTGGGGCCTCAAAACGGCAGCAAACTAGTAGGTGGAAGTGGCGTGTCTTGTAGCATTTCTGATTTTTTCCGATGTGCAAATCATACAAATGTTTTCAGCATGAGGCCCAGGAATATTAATACCGTTCAAGGAACGCGGAGGCTTCGCGTTAGCATCTCAGTAATCCGTTGTAAGCCAGTATGATTCGGAAGAGCTTCAAGCAATAATCAGCCAATCGCTGCCATCGGCATCACCACCCGTCTGCTTTGGGAACTCGAGCACAGCTTCAGTGATCGGCGCTCAGGGCTTGTGTCGTGGCACCGCATTCTCCAAACATACTTTTGCCTTCTCCCACCTTCTCTACACTTCCGGTCGATGCCCACTTTCATCCATCTCGGCGAGGACGTCCTAGTCAAAGTACTCACGTCGTGCGATGTCTATACCGTTCTTTGTGTGTCTCAGGTAATTGCTCGCCACTGAAAGTTCTTTACGCCAACGTTCACCGCTCACAGGTCAACCGGTACCTGCGAATTATTTCCATGACGAAGCAAATATGGATTTTTTTGATCCAAACCCTCCAATCCTGCTCAATCATTGCATTGCCACCTGGAACTGAGCTCGCGACGCGCAGCACCAAGGAGCTGATTAAGATGGTAAAGCGCACCGTCACTGGACCCCGGACATTAGCGTGCACATCACTATTGCCGCCGACCATTTTCCATGAGGTTGTCTTGCCGGCCGAATCACCCATCATCAGGGAGGAGTATCACTATCCTATAGTGAAGCTTGTTGGGGGGCGGTGTATCGTGCTTGTGCGGCGGGAGTTTCTCGAGGTCTGGGACATTTTCACCCAGCGCAAAATATACAATCGCCAAGGCCGCACAGATTGGCCTGCCGCCGAACTCGCCAGGGAGTCCATTATCTTAGGCTTCATTTATCGAAATGAGTACGTACCCTCCACTGCATGCCCATTTATTCCTCTGACATGAAAAACTCAGGGACAATTTCGAAACAGTTGAAATTAGGCAGATCGACTTACGCTCAATGGACAATGAGCTGCAGGCAAAGATCACAATAAGCGGGTACACATCAAGGGGTTGGTATATTTCGGGCGACTTTGCAGCAATCACACTGCGATCTTCTGTGGTTCTGTTTGTCAACTGGCGTGAACAGACCGCTGTGCTACTTGGCGACGTCCCCCCTTCGCAAGTGGTGAGTAGCGGGTGATTTCCTGCCATGTATAATATATAGATAACTATTCAACAGGATGATGTGGGCTTCATGTCGGGGCACGTTATCATTCTCTCAACGACTCACAATCCGGAGCCGCTGCGGGAGGCATACCTCACGGTGTATTCAATGGCTGATTTCGCCGAGTTCTGGGTGCCGATCTCTCAGCTGGATTTCACACAGCACATCTCCTTTACGAGGATATCTCCCGTGCGAATCGAAGTCCCAAAACTGGACAACGAGCCCTTCAGGGTGCAAGATTCACCTTATCTATGCATTCTCCCTAGCCCAACGCGTGAAAACACCTACCAAGTAGTGCTTGGTCTTGGGGAATACACGCCAGGTGATTATGATGTCCGGGATCCGCCCGGGGCAGTCTTCTATTACCTCTGCACAACATCAGATTCCTCGAACAACAGAGAATCCACCTTTTGCTGGCAGTCAAGGGCAACGGCACTTGTGTGCCATAGACCTGGGAATCGATACACATATACGGGTCAGATGGTGGACTGGGTAGGGAATGTTGTGCATGGCCCGACAGTTGGGACATATGGCCGTATAGTCTTGACCTATTTGGACCCCGAGGATCTAATTGTGCGAGACATCTCCCCGGATGGATGCGTACTGGCTTCGGTCATACCGGACGGTCTGCGGGTGTCGTGGTATGAGTGAAAATTGATTGGCGGTGAAGTGCTGGCACTGGGAGTACAATACAGATGTAAGTTGTCAAGGTCGCCTAGTGCCAATTTGTCAATACTTAACTTGCGGCACCTAGATGTGAAATTTTTTGCTATGGCCTGCGATGCACGGGACAATCCTCATGTTGCGGTCTTTTGAATAGTGTTTGGTGAAGTCGGGCAGTGGTACCTTAGAATTGGATGACAACACTTGTAAACTACAATGCTTGAACTTGGTCATATGCGATACTTACGCCGCGCATATGGCAATAATAGTGTTCTTAACGGTTCCGAGTCCCCCTCCGAGTCGCAGCATATAAGCAGGCCCACGCTCCTTGTTGTGTACCTATGTTTCTAATCTAAGGAATTGGCGCTAGTTCCTGCAGCTGTGCTCCAGGGAATTGGGGCAGATTGGTTGGAATTGGTGCAAATGGGTTAGGAAATGGCATGAATGGGTTAGGAACTGGTGCAAATGGGTTAGGAACTGTAGGAATTGGTGTGAATGGGTTAGGAACGGGCGTGAATGGGTAGGAATTGGAGAATGAAGTGGTTAGAAATTAGTGCAGGTGGGTAGGAACTGGTGCAAAATGGGTAGGAATTAGTGCTATGGTATCAGGAATTGGTGCAAGTAGGTAGGAATTAGCACAGAGCCCTCGGGAATTAGTGCAAGTAGGTAGGAACTAGTGCAAAACCCTCAGGAATTAGCGCTAAGGCATCAGGAATTGGCATAGGAGGGTAGGAATTAGCACAAAATGGGTAGGAATTAGCGTAAAGCCCTCAGGAATTAGCACAATCCCTCAGAAATTGGTGTAGACCCCTCAGGAATTAGTGCAGGTGGGTAGAAATCAGTGCAGAACCCTTAGGAATTAGTGCAGACCCCTCAGGAATTAGCACAGAGACCCCTCAGGAATTGGCACTAAGGTATCAGGAATTGGTGCAAGAGGGTAGGAAATGGTGCAAAACTATCAGGAATTGGTGCAGAGCCTTCAGGAATTAGCACAAGTGGGTAGGAATTAGTGCAGAACCCTCAGGAATTAGTGCAGACCCTTCAGGAATTAGTGCAGATGGGTAGGAATCAGCATAGAACCCTCAGGAATTGGTGCAGACCCCTCAGGAGTTAGTGCAGATGGGTGGGAATCAGTGTGAAACCCTTAGGAATTAGCGCAGGTGGGTAAGAATCAGTGTAGAACCCTCAGGAATTGGCATTAAGGTATCAGGAATTAGTGCAAACCCCTCAGGAATTAGCACAGATGGGTAGGAATCAGTACAGAACTGTTAGGAATTGGTGCAGACCCCTCAAGAATTAGCGCAGATGGGTAGGAATCAGTGCAGACCCCTTAGGAATTAGCACTAAGGTATCAGGAATTGGTGCAAGAGGGTAGGAATTGGCACAGGTGGGGAGGAATTAGGACCCCTCAGGAATTAGTGCAGATGGGTAAGATCAGCGCAAACCCCTTAGCAATCAGTGCAGATGGGTAGGAATCAGTGCAGAACCCTCAGGAATTAGTGCTAAGGTATCAGGAATTGGTGCAAGAGGGAAGGAACTGGCACAGAACCCTCAGGAGTTGATTTCTGGACCAATGAGGACTGGGCAGGGTTGGGTATAAAGGTGCAGTTCAGGATGGACACAGGTATGAGTTCAGGTATAAAGCAGTTGACCCAGACCCAAACCCAGAAAACCCAAACCCTAACCCACAGGTTTACAGGTAGCTCATGGGTTGTTGGCTAGCTCGTGCCGACTGTGATGGGAGCCTCAGCACCTCACCACATGGGATTTAAAATCAGAACACCAATGTTCAAGGTGAGTTCTGAGTCAACATGGTGCCCAACACACAATTTTCTGGCCAAAATAACTGTTTAATTCATGTTTTTACAGTGAGTTTCTACTGTGCCTGTATTCTCACGGGTACCTGCGGGTTCAGGTCTGACCCGTGACTCATACCTGCCTGACCCAACCCATAAACCCAACGGGTTCACCTGAACCAGTGTCCTTTCCTAGGTGCAGTAGGCAGCAGCAGACAATGTAGCACAGTATCTGGGTGTGGTGCAGGCCAATGGCAACAATTCTGGTGAGGATGATCCTCCTGCAGCCTTCTTGTCCATCTCAGTTTTCCCCACAAAAAGGAAGAGGGTGCAGGGCAGACAAGACAACAACAACAAACAAGACAATGAGAACAAACAAGAAAACAACAACAAGACAATGATGACAACAACAACAGGCTGAGGAAGCAGGACACTGGGGAATCCCACAATATGGGATGCTTCTATGACTAGCTCAGTGGGTCACCACCTCAAGCTTATGTTCCCATTGGCATGGATTATTCTCAAGTACCATCAGACTTATACCACTGTCTTACCTATGCTACAGCTTACTGTTATCATCAATAGATAGTCTTTTCTCCAATACACACCACCACTCCCTCTACAATATGGGAGGCTTTTATGACAAGCTCAGTGGGGCCATCAACTCAAGCTTGTGTTGCCATTGATATGGATTATTCTCCAGGAAGCACTGTCTTACCTATGCTACAGCTTACCATTATTGTCAATAAATAGTCTTTTCTCCAATACACACCTCTGCTCCCTAGACAAATGGATAGAACTTAGCACTGAAGCTCTGAGCAAAGATACATTGCATATTTTTGACTGCCCACCTGAATAGGTCAGACTAATACTTGTCACACTCTTTTTTATATGGTTAGAATAGCATCAGATGCACCTTGTATAGAGTATACTATACATAGTTTGAGAGCAAAAAGCAAAGCAAAGGAAAAGAAGGAAAAAAAAAGCTTGCTGGGTCAGCAAGTTTGTGGAAGGTTTCTTATTTGGTTACTTGTTTGGTTACTTTCCCATGCTCAGTGAAAATGCGATTTTTTGTAAAACAGCATTGCCTTGAAAACCTTTAGCAGTCTGGGTCAATATACTCTAAAATCTGACTCGAAGAAGATGGAAGTGCTAGCAGCTCTACAATTTTGTGAAGTTGCGCAATCTTCACAAAATCATACAGCTGCGAGCACATCTACTGAAAAAATATTTGTATTGCGAGGTAATACAGCAATGGTAACACTAGAAAAAAGACTGAGAAGAGTTATGGGTCTAAAAACCAGATTGTCAGAGCAGAGACATCAAAAGTGAGAGAAAAGTAACCGACTGTTGCCATAAAAGATAACAAAATGGAATTCAAGGATAATGAAGTATTGTCTGGAAAACTGTTGGTAAAAGAATCAACAGAATCTATTGAACACAAACTGAAGACAGATAGAAGATGATAAAGTGGTACTTAGAAAACATTCAGTGTAAAGACAAAAAGAAATTAGCAAATACAAACCGATAACAAGGGAAGCAAGGGTTGGCATAGTAATAGATAAAGTGTTGCCTAAAAAACCATCAGTATAACAACAAAAAGCCAAATCCAAAACACAAACCAATGACAAGGACCAGACTGACAAGGCTAAGGTATAATGCATACAAATACTGTCAACATTCCAAATAAGGGCAATTTTTCGAAATAAATGTGCCAAATAATGGGTAGGATGTGTATATGCAATCCCTTCCATGTATCTTTAGATATACCTGTTAGCTTTGACATGAATCACCAAACTGGGTCAAAGGAAGACTGTGGAGAGTGTAGTTGTTCATCGAAAGTGTGATCAGCATTGGCCATCAAAAGTGATGGCAACCACTTGGCGACTTTACGAGGACAACTCCTCATTCAGTTCCACCTGGGGCCTTTTGGCATCTTCTTAGCACATTCATAACATCTCTATCTAAAAATTCATGGAAGGGATAAGTCCCAAACTGCCCACATGTTGTTTAACACATTAATTTTGAGAAATTGCGCTTTTTTGGGATGTTGACAGTATTTGTATGCATTATACCTTAGAAAGAGATTAGGCCAAAAGAAACAACAAGTATTGAAATAGAAACCTTGAGTGGTCAAAGAGAAAGCCAAATACCATGAAAGAAAAAGAGAAAAAGAAAGAGCGGTATTTTAGAATGCCTCTGTTCATAAATGGGTCAGTGTTTTTCAGAAAGCCTCTGTTCTTGGGTCGGTATTTTAGAACACCTCCATTCATGGATGGGTCAGTGTTTTTCAGAACACCTCCATTCTCACTGCTTAAGAACACCTTCCATTCTGGTTTTTGCTGAATGTCAAAGGCAAGGGGTGAAATAATTTCATTCCCCAGGCCTGAATCCCGGTGGTCCCCACTCATATATCATCTTTCAACAATATAATCAGCACAAGCAAATACTAAAATCAGAGAATAACAACACAGGTCAGCAAAAGGGGAGCATTAAATGATCATGCACTAGGTCCACCATTCTTGACAAGCACCAATCCGTGTGTAAGATGGAGCCAGGAAATAACTGCTGCAGTCAGTGGTTTCCTGGCTACATCTCACACACAGAGGATGAATGGTGGGTGAAGATATGGCATGATGGTGGTTGGTAGGAGAGAAGCAAAAGTGAAGGGATAGCCATTACTCAGCCTTATATAGGTCCACTTGCCCTTGGGGTTAAGACATGAGGCATTCAAAAATACCTGATCTGTTCTCAATCAGGCCCAACCCCTGAAGAGTCCTTGAACATGCTGGGGATTAGTTAGAATATAGTTGCGATAGTGGTGGGGGAGAACAACAAGAAAAGTTGCCTGTCCATCTTGAGAAAGGCCACCTCATCAGTGTGCTCAACAGCAAGCACAAATGCACAGTAAATGAGACCCAGCAGGCTCACAGTAAGCACAGAGGGATGATGCTCCACCTTGACCAAGAGGTGCGTACCCACCCCCAAAAAAGAATGATGTAAAAATAATTGGAAAATGATAAGTATGAAAGCACCAAAGGAAAAAATCAAAAGAGGAATATGTCTCCAGTTAGAGCAACCCAGATGAGCCTTTGACATGCTACCCTGGGCCTATTTATTTGCTGCTCTGTTCTGTGGTACAAAATGATGACATAACCACTGGTGGCGGTGCTGAGACATAGCCACCATTTTGTACCACAGAACAGAGCAGCAAATATATATTGCGGTCCAAGCCGTAAGATTCAAATACATTCCCCACCTACAATTCTGACCAATGCATAGGTCCAGCGTGCACTACAATTCTGGCGGATGGGTGTGTGTGCGATTTCCCATCCCATCCCTCGCTCCGACTACTTCTCCGCCGACAACTGGGGTGACTATGCTGCCCCCGATGGCAAGAAGCACAAACTGGTCCGTCGGGCAACCAAGTTCGTGTCGACAGTTCAGAAATGGGACGACGCGCGCTGGGATGAGCTGAAAGCCGCAGCACGCAAGTGGGTGGAGGTCCCGGCCCGCAAGCAGGCGGCTTCTAGCCGTAGTGCATCCGAGGCCGGCGACGATGGGATGACTTCTGATGCCGACGACGTTATTGTTATCTCTGATTAGTTGCTGTACTGTCGCTGTAGTGTTTCTTTTAAATCAACAACTACTTTTGGTGGTTTTTATGCGCAATTGACCGAAATGTAAAATGATATACAGTAGGATGGCTCACAATGCATAAAGTTGGTTCCCCTGCCAATTTGACTAGAAACTGCTCAAGGTTTATGCATTGTGAGCCATTATGCATTGCGAGGTCGACTCTACAGTGGCAAAATGCATTTGGTGGAATCCAAAATCCTATGCATTGTGAGGATTTTTGGCAGGTATGCATTGTGAGGTTATGCATTGTGAAAAATCCGACTGTAAGTGTCTTATGGACAATCTTAGCTCGACGTCTTGTGAGAATGAGTAGTATCCTTGCAAAGATCTCTGCGTCTTATTTGTCTTATCCAAGACAAAATGTCTTGCCCAAGAATTTGGACCCAACCTAGCGAAAGACGTACGTCTTTCGAGACAAAGCGTCTTTGGCGTCTTTGGCGTCTTGTCAAAGACGCGAAAGACCTCAAAGACAGACGTGTTGTTTTACTGATGGAACCATGCAGATTCAAAAGGCATAACGGCACTCAAACGGCACTTGCATTTTCCTGCCTTCCTTTCCTTCCTTCGTGCCCCTCGTTGTTTTGTTGTTAATCTTTCCAGCCTCCCTTTCGCACTCACCCTTTGCTTTCAGTGCTTGCTCCTTCTTCTATTTACATCCACCTTTTGACTTTATCCTGGTCGATATGATGGCGTCTCTCTTCGGTCTTTTCACAGTCCTAGCGACTGCCAGTGCTGCTAGCGTTTCTTGGAGGGATGAGGCGTGAGTTTGTCTTCGTCTCAATCCTCGATAGGTACCTGATAAATTCTCATCAAGATCCTGCTCCGCCGCCATCAACAATACTGTATTTTCCCCCGATCCCGCGATGTTCTGCCTCCGCACCGGTGTGCTCAGGCAAATCGTGACAACTGCGACCACCCACGAAAATGTGGCACCGGTGGCCCGCCTCGACGAGATAAACGGCTGGTTGGGGTTCATGTGCGAGACGGGGTTTTGCAGGTGTGTCGCCTTTGTCATATATCCCGCTTTCCTCACTGAACACACGCCATTTCAGCCCTCAAACACTTGAGAGCATTGCCTCGACTGTTGAAGCGGGATGCGGATCGGATTTGAGCGGGTTACCTGGGATCACACTCTCCCAGGGGTTGAGCGTGGTTGCGGCTCTCAAGCAAAACTACCCCGTTGTGCGGGACTTTTTATGTCTGCGGAAGTGCGTCCACTCTACTCTTTTCTTCCCTTATCCAAAGCCAAGGTCTAATTTTGCGTCACATCACAGCACGGCCCGTAGCAACCAGTTCTGCATGACCGAACTCCTCGCGGACAACAGGACGCAGGATCTGTACAACGCCGATCCAGAGGCGATGGTGGGCAAGCTCGTGGATCTGGCGCTCAACAACCTCGACTGCAACGAGTGCACGAAGGCCGCGTACAGTATTGCGAAAACTATCCAACCGAATTTGGGCACGGGCAACATCGATGTAGCCTGCGGCGCAAATTTCACTGGTGCGGCAAATATTCTGTCAATTCGAATGATCTTTGCTGACAATATTTCGTATCAACAGCGACTCAGAACACCCCTGCTGTCGGGATCAACCATACGGCTTTAGCTGTAGAGTTCAAGCCGAACGGGGTCATGGGTCTGGTGGTGCCGAGTCTTTACCTCTTCCTAACCATGTTGTTTTTCTTAGCTATTCTGAATTGAGGGTGCAGTTCGTCTCGGGATACTTGATATGATGAAATGAAGTTTGTTCTGAAGGATTTCTATCACAACACCCTGCGTAGACGTTGCCCTTGGCGATGTAGGCCAGGAATTGGCGATATTGAGTCAGGAATTGGCGATATAGGGTAGGAATTGGCAATATTGAGTCAAGAATTAGTGACACGAGGGTAGGAATTAGTGACATGAGGGTAAGAATTAGTGACATGAGGGTAGGAATTAGTGACACGAGGGTAGGAATTGGTGATATTGACCCAGGAACTGGCAATATAGGGTAGCGCTCGCCATTTATCCACCGTCCGTGGAAGCTTTCCGAGTTCAAGGAGGTCGTCAATCGCTGGCAGACGTTCAAGCGTGAGGAGGGGTTCTGGAATGCGTGAGTTACATATTTCTGTCAGCGGCAGGAGATAAGCTGGCTGGTTCTGAAGCGTTTTTTCTTCTCAGCATATTCATCGAAAATCACGACCAGGGACGGTCTGTCACCCACTGGGGCAACGATTCAGATGCGTGGCGCACCGTTTCGGCGAAGATGCTTGCGATCTTGGAGGTCACCCTCGGTGGGACGCAGTATGTTTTTCAGGGTCAAGAAATCGGGATCAGGAACTTTCCGGGGACGTGGGGAATCGAGGAGTACAAGGACGTGGCCTCTCAATTTTTATCATGAGTACGTTACTTCGCATTGCAATATAGACCTGTGATGCTAACTAATTTTTGGTGCGGGTATAATTTTGGCCAAGCGCCGGCGCGAGTCCGGCGGTGACGAAGATTCTATTGATATGAGCGATATTCTCGATGGTTTGCAGAAGAAAGCGAGGGACCATGGGCGTGTGCCGATGCAGGTACGTGGATTGGACATCTTGAGATTGCTTCGCCGTGCTGATGATCTTGCAGTGGGATTCCAGCGCGCAGACGGGCACGCCGTGGATGCGAGTCAACGACGACTTCCCCTCATGGGATGCGGCCGCGCAACTTGACGACCCTCAGAGCGTGCACGCGTTCTGGAAGCGGGCGCTGCGACTGCGCAAGGAGCACAAAGTCTTGGTGTGCATTCTGTCCACGTGGTTTTCTGTGGTTCTGATTGTCTCGGCGCTAGATATACGGCGACTTTCAACACCTCGCGCCGCAGCATGAGGAGGTGTTCGCATATTTACGTGCATACAAGGGCCGCCGCGCGCTCGTTGTGCTCAACTTTACCGAAAGGGATATTTCATTCGACCTCCCTTTGGGCGAAAGCTACTCCGGGTTCAGGCTTGTTTTTGGAAACTACTACACTGAAGACGAAGTCGCGCGCCAAGCTAGTGGGGAATTATTAAATTCGTCTGATGAGAATGAAGTAGCCCTGAGGGGGTATGGAGGGAGGGTGTACATCTCAGATGTCGAGGTGTGATCCCGTCTTCCGATTTGCTAGCACTCCAGAATCTACTCTGGCCCATCGTTCAGACCTTGTTCGTGTGGGCTCGCATGTTGCCTTTTGTGTAATGAACGATCCTCCGTAACCATTGATAAAACAAGCCCAGATCGGCCAGCCAAACCATGACCACGACAATGAATATAAAAAACACGGCCCAAACTATAACTTAGGCTCGAATCGAACGAGCTGCCCTGCATTTGGGGGATGATATATATACGGCCACAAAAGTGCATTTCAAAACTGTTCATGGCCCAGCATCGAACTGAACGAGTGTCTCATATGATCGATACTAATCTCGCGCCTCTGGGCCTGTTCTTCTCAGAAAGTGAACCCGCAAATGGGTGAATGAATTATTGATCTGAAAAAAATGGTAGTCGCGGCTCACAACGCATGATCCATGCTCGAGTCGAACGAGCGTCCTGCTAACTGCTCAGAGTACAAAATCGATGATAATTGAATGCAGGTTGGCACCACGCGCCTCCGGGCCTTTCCTTCTCTTCCATGAAAGTCGACCCATGAAAGATATATATCGAACTGGAATTTGGTAAAAAACCAGATATGCATGGTATGGCCCAGGCTCAGATCGAACATGCATCCTGCAGAATCACACATATCCTCATATTTTATGCAGATGCGCACCATGCGCCTCAGGCCCTATTCTTCCTCAAAGTCAACCATTTCAACCCTGCACGGATATTGCACTGTATATGGTGCAAAGAAAAAAAAGGGATTTAGACTTGAATCATGGCTCAGACTGGAATCGAACTTGCAATAGAGTGCATCTTGACAATCACATAGAATGCAGGTGTGCATCCCTTTCCCCATTTCATCTCCTTGATGCTTTACTGACTATCCTCCGTAGATCCCTCCCCACCCCCGGGACATCGACCTCTTCGCCGCGGGGCAAGCCCGTCCTTTCTTCGTCTTCGTCTTCGATCCCCACGTCGAAATCGAATTCAGCACCCTCGAAGCCCAAACACCCTCGCTGGCGCAAGCGCTGTCCGCTCCATCGACTCCCCCAATCGCAATCGATACTCCGTTTTTTCTCTACGCTATCTACACTCTCCACCGCTGGCTCGCCGCAGCTCCTGCACATCCGCACGTCGTCGCTGCGTGCGTCGCCCGTGCTGCAGGGACAAGGGCTGCAGTATTCGTGGCCAACGACCGCGCGCCCCGGCGACACGCCTTCCCTATCGACTCCCGCGTCATCCTCCGGGCATGGGCACAACACGCGCCGATGCTCCGCTCTCACGCAATACCCGCGCTCCTAATCAATCTATTATCTCGCGTCGTCGTCCGAGCTGCGCCGGGCGGCGAAAGGGGGGAGCAGCGGGGCGAGCTCACCAATTTACGCGAGCCGCGGGAATGGAAGCCCGCTGGCGCACACGCAGGCGTTTGCGAGTGCACGGAGGCGATAAGGAGTGTCGTCGAACCCGTCGGCACCGAGTAGCCCAGTAGGAGAGGCATGGGGGGTGCGGGTGGGGCGTATTGGGGTGGAGGCGATCAGGCAGAGAGGGAAAAGGACAAGGAAAAGGAAGGAGACAGAGGTGCGTGCCTTTTATTGTAGTTCTGATTCCGCATGTTTTTCATGCACATCTCCCTTCCCTTCTTTCCCTTCTTTCCCTTCTTAATTATTCTTCTTTCTTTACTCCCCATCTCCTGCTCCATCATACTACCTCCCACGCGCCTGTGGGCAGTGCCTCGAGGCTCGTTCCCCCTCCACGCCCGTCCCCTGTATCGAACTGTAGCTATCCGCCGACCCAATGATTCAGATTAACTACGGAAGAAGAGTTCCGGCCTTATATTGGATGGTGTCCCGTCTCTTTATAAGCTGGATAGAGAATACAAGAGACCAGTGTGTTCGGAACACGCACCTCAAATGTCGTATCATGGATCAGCCTGAGTTGAATAGATTGCGGTCGCCGGAAGTAGACATTAGCCGCAATTCATAGCGCGTAGCGACCGAAAAGAATCTCTGGGTGCCCATACACATCGTATTGGTCAAAGTAACTCGTCTGTGGAGCTGCACTGGTGCGGAAGAACGCGCACCACTGATCTTTCAACCAGATCGAGTCCACCTGCCAGTGTTTAAACTTAAGGTTAGCACAGACGTGCTTTTCAGACGGTGTTGCAGCGCGTTTTGGAGCGTGTAGCACAATGGTCAAGGTTCTGTGGTGGCGGTAAGTAGTTAAGGAAACAGAGGTGGTAAATATTTGGGCATCGCAGCGGATCCGCGATATGATTCGAAGATACACATTCCCACTTTCGGAATAGTGCTGGGAAGGTCCGGTTCGGGAATCGGTTCGAACCTGAACCGGACCGAACTGAACGCCGAGTTCAAGTTCAAGGTTCAACGGTTTCTTGAACCGAACGCGGCGTTCAGGTTCGGCGTTCGGGCGCTGAGAGTCGCGTTCAAACGCCGAACCTGAAAATTGACCAATTGGATCATTTTTTGACAAATTTCAGTGATTTCTGCCCGGACGTTGACCCAGGCGTATCGGCAGGAAATGTTACTAGCATACTGAACCTGAACCGAACCGAACCTGCCCAGCACTATTTCGGAAGAGTATCGCAATTGAGCAGGTACGACACCAGATGTAATCTCTTATAAACAGATGCTACAACAAATATGCTCGTATCTCGTGTATTGTAGTCTTTCGAGAACTTGGATCATGCGATCGCTCCCTGCCCTTATTCTATAGTAATCACCAAGTTCTCGAGAGTCAAGCTTCCTACGACGCGTTTTCCGCAAATTTGAAGTTTCGATATCATTTATTACTAGTACTTACCTGGAAAGGAATGAATCGTCAAGCCAAATTGTGGTCCCAGAGCTGAAGCAGCGCTATACCGAATCTTGATGCTCGGCCGGCGGCAAAGACCGAGACAATGATTTGAATGAAAAGAGCGGCGTGGTTGCCAATTCAAGGGTGGAGTTCACTTTGAAATGAGGTTCTGAGGGACTTTCCCTCTCAAAGATTGTGGATAGGTCTGCTGGAGGTGACTATTGGTCAAACTCCGATGATTATATAATAAGGGGGGGGGGACATATCTCCGGTGGCGCGGTCGACCACAGACTACTTACACCACACAGCACTGTGAGTTGTATCTGAGCTCAGAGTGTCATACTTTAGATGTATTGCGCGGTCACGTCCGATACATCCCCCCGAAGGCAAGTGCTGGCTGGTAACGAGTCTAAATTTGTGCGCCCATCATTTGCGAAACAGATATCATGTGGTTGGGTCCTGTCTGATAGTGATCAACCCGTGCGAAAGTGCCAGCTGTCTGTCTCCTTGACGAGCCCAACACCATTGCCCGCTTCTTGTTTTCTCCCTATAAGTCCACTTCCGTCGCAATCCTTCTCACCTTTCCTCCTTTGTTCTGTCCATTGTGCCTAATCCACCACTTTGCCAGTCTAAATTTGTGCGCCCATCATTTGCGAAACAGATATCATGTGGTTGGGTCCTGTCTGATAGTGATCAACCCGTGCGAAAGTGCCAGCTGTCTGTCTCCTTGACAAGCCCAACACCATTGCCCGCTTCTTGTTTTCTCCCTATAAGTCCACTTCCGTCGCAATCCTTCTCACCTTTCCTCCTTTGTTCTGTCCATTGTGCCTAATCCACCACTTTGCCAGCAATTGATATTGCCATGTCTCGCAGGGCTAGGAGATTCCAGACAGTGAATGTGAATCACTATATCAATGGTGCGCAGCCAAATCAATTAAGATACCAACATCATTATCATCTCCCATAGGAGGCACAGGAGGCCCTGGTGGAGAGGGTCATAATCAGGGCCAGGGTGGGAGTGGGGGGCACTGGGGGAGGGTCCCACTATGAATTATCATATCAACACTGAACGGTTTGCCATAAATAATCTGTATGTTGACCTTCCTCTGCCTGAGTTCTTTTTCCTCAACCCACCTGACAACAGCAGCAGCACTGAAGACTCAGGAATATATATTCTCCATCGTGCAGTTGCCTTGGAGGCACTGTATGACTCTGCAGAGAGTTTTCCTCAGCCAAAATGCCATCCCAACACACGCACAGAACTACTGGACATGCTTTTTCGCAGGGCTACTGATCCAAATTCAACCTACTCCATCCAGTGGCTGCATGGTCCTGCTGGTGCTGGCAAATCAGCTGTCATGCAAACTCTGTGTCAGCGATTGCAAGATGCTGGGCAGCTGGGTGGAAGCTTCTTTTTCAAGCGAGATCATTTGACTCGTGGTAATGCAAAAGTGCTGTTTGCCACACTTGGTTACCAGCTTGCACTCCATCAATCTGAATTCAAGAGCACAATATCACAGTGTGTAGAAGCAGATCCATCTGTTGTTGCAAGAGGCATGGATGTCCAACTGCACACCCTAATCATTGAGCCATGCAGATTGCTCAAGAATGCACCACTCTCAGTCCTTCTCATTGATGGTTTGGATGAATGCAAAGGGCATGATATCCAGCAGCAAATATTGCGATTGATTGGATCCACTGTTAGTGACCACAGCCTTCAGATTCGAATCCTCATAGCCAGCAGACCAGAACCTCATATTCGAGAGATCTGTGAGGATGGGTTCTTCTGGAGACATTTCCAATCAATCAATATCGAACAGGCATTTAATGATGTGCGGGCCTACCTCCGTCATGAATTCTCACGAATTCATCGTGAGCATCACACCATGCAAAACATTGCAGTTCCATGGCCATCACCAGAGATTCTGGAAATGCTAGTCAGGAAATCTTCTGGATATTTCATCTATGCATCTACTGTTATCAAGTTCATTGATGATGAGTATTCCCGACCATCAAAGCAACTGGACATTATCCAAAATATTATCCCTCAGGATTCTGGATCACCATTTGAGGCTCTTGATCAGCTATACATCCAAATCCTATCAGCAGTTCCTGTCCAACATCATTCTCATCTTTGTGAAATCCTGTCCATTATTCTCAACTATCCAGTACTCCTCACCCCAATGGGTATTGATGAGCTACTTGGGCTCCAGTCAGGAGATGTTTCTTTGATTCTACGTCCCCTCCATTCTGTCCTTGGAATAAAATCAGACAAATTTCCAATAGGGGTCCACCATGCCTCATTCCGTGATTTCCTTGACAATGAAGAACGGTCAAAAAATTTCTATGTTGGTTCCCCACAACATCGCACACAATTAGCACAGTCAATTCTCAAGGCACTTGGACACACCTATGATGGTGGACAGAAAAATCAAACCAATCTTCTGTGTCGCTGGTATGTACATGAGTAGCATGATTCAAAGTCAGCTACCAAGTTTTATTCACATATTTTGCAGGATCTTCTCAGGTGGTTCTGATACCTGTCAATGGATTGACTATGTCACCTCGGTTCCACCATCTGTGGAATTTGTGCCCCTTGTCCAATGCATCAATCCGTATTTTCTCTTCATCCAATCAATAAGTGAAGCTGAAATGGACAAATTTATGTTCTGGCTGAAGGTGTGCCATCACATTACCTATTTGTGTTGTTCTCATCCACTTCCATGCAGGGTATAGATCCTGTTCCTGAAGATTTGATCCAGTGCTGGCAAGATTATTGCTTTATGCACTTGTATGAGGATTTCCAGCATTCCATCTCATCAGATTTGCTTGAAGCAAGTAATAACTGGGCTTCTGAGATAACCAGCACTGAGGTTTTGACCCCATCCCTCCATGTGATACATGCTGTGCAGGATAGGATCATGCATCATTCCCAGGTCACAATCAAAAACTGCCGAAAGCTTTTGCAGCAGTCTCCCAACCTGATTCGCATTGTCCAAGTCAGCAGACTGTTGGTTATCTCTGATCCAAGTTCAGACATTATGTCCATCAAAGGGCAGAAGTATACTGGACACTTCACCTATTACACAAAACTTTTCCGAATCCACATTTTGCTGGACCTATCATGGCGTGATATTCAGAAGTGCATCTGTTCTCTGCAACCTCTTGTAAACCAGGATTCTAAAATCTTTTACCTTCTGTTCTTATGTCTACCTGCAATCTGTTGGGAGCTTGACAGTCTCTATCCAAAAGCTTTGGTTTACAGAGACTTGGGCTGCAGATTCATTCAGCTAATGCAACAGATTAGAAACCAAGATTTACCCCTGTTCTTTTGGTAAGCAGATTATCACAAGCTGAGCAAATTACCTAACATTGACAGGGACTCTTTGGAATATGATGGAAGGCATTGTCGACAATGGGGTCACTACATTAGATCATCTGCACAATCAACCCCAGAGCTAATCCAGGAACTTGACAAATTTGTGCCTGCATGGTATATGTTTTCAGCCAAGGGGGATAGTGTTGAGTTCCATGATGTTGTTCAATGGCTAAAGGTGATTACTTCCATGTTATTAGCTTGTTAGCTGTTTCTCATACTTTTGCAGACATCTTCCAACCCCTGCCCTGATTTGATAGAGCGGTGGCAAGGCTATGTACAAGAAAGTATGGTTCACAACAGGAACCATTACACTGATGATCAACTTGAGAAGCGGTGGCAGGACCATTTGGAAAGGGAGGCATACTTTCATGGCCCTCCCCACAAATCTGACAACAAAGTAATCAAATGCTGGAAGCATTGCCTAACACCCAAAAAGGCATTCCTTCCGCTCATTAAGGGTGGGTTTTAATGTTGAGCATTCAATGCACTTTCAGATTATTGGAAGGTCCCTCTTTCATTTTGGCAATTAGTGTAGTAGAATGTGGTAATTTAATCAAACCTTTCCACTAGACTGGAAAAAAAGACATTCAGTTGAAAAAGAAAAGTTGGAGGAATGTAATACTTTCCACCAAGATGGATGTGGAGATGAAAGAAATATTTTAGTGCTCCTTTCAGTGTCACTGGAATGAAAAACTTTAATCCTTTGTGAAATGTGTGGCACATCAAAAGACAAAGGTCACATATTCCACAAAGGATTAAAGTCTTTGATTCTGGCCAAACTGAAAGAGGGACTTTCCAACGATCTGAAAGTGAGTTGAATAGTCAACATTAAACCCCACATTCAAGAAGGCAGGAAGATTGCTGTTTTAGGTGTGTAAGCAACCTGAGAGGTGTCAGGGGAAACCCTCATTCTGGTCAATCTGGTCAACCAGCAGACCATACCAGCTCCACATGCAACTCTGGCAGCCCTACTTACAAGTCCTGTTGGCACGCCATCTGCAATCAAGCCCAGGAATACTGCAGATCACTCTGATCAAAGGCCCTCTGATTGATCATCACTGGCAACTGGCAATGTATGTAGATGCACCCTGGCACAGAAAATCCCTATCTTTCTTCTCTTTGGCTTCTCCCCTGCCAAGTTATCCTCAGGCCACCAGGTTGCCCTTAATACAAGGACACGCACAGGTTTGGGTGAACCCATCAGGTTTCTGGGTCAGCAATTTTCCAGACCTGAACCCACAGGTTCCCATGAGAATATGAGCATTGTACAAATTCACTGTAAAAACATGGATGAAGCTGTTATTCTGGCTGGAAAATTGGCTCTGGATATCACATTGAGTCAGACTTAAACATTGATATTCCTACTTGAATCTTCCCTGAAATTTAACTTTTTCAACTCTGCACAGATATTAGATAGGATGCACTGGTTGAACATTATGATGTTCCAAGCGTTGCATAAATCAAAAGTGAACTTTTTTAGCTTTTCGATTTTTTTTTTTTTTCAAAAGCTCAGAATACCTTCCTACTACACCCATACATACTAGGTAGGTGTGGTAGACATATCCTAGAGTAAATAGGGCCATATTTGAATGGAAGCGCTATGAAATGTAACTTCGGACTTGTTGTCCAATAGTGCATAGTCACTATGTCAAATCGCCTTTCTCATGATTCACCACCTGGCTGGCCACATGACCTTCAAGTCCTGGATGACCACCTGCTTGAGCTTGAACACACTGAGGTCCTCCTAACCGAAGAGGACCGTGCAATAACAGTTGATATACCGAGTTTGTCAGAATCAATAAGAAAAATCACTTTCAGACCTCTCTCGAGAAAGTTTATATTTCTATTCCGGTAAAAAGGGAAAGTACATTTAAGCCCTGCACCCAAAGCCTTGCACGCTGCAGCCAAATCGGATGCGCAAGCGAAACAGGAATTTGGGTGGTCATCTGTTTGCCTACCAATAGATCTCCACATCTGGGTACCCATCCTCGCCCCACTCCTCACGTGTCAGACCATAACCAGCGGGTGTTATTTCCTCCCCAACCACCTCTGCAAGGACATTGAAAAAATTAGCCTCAGTCTCGGAATTATCAGAGAATGGGTTCCTGTGGTCTGGAATGTCAATGGCCTCATGCCGGACTTGAGGGTGTTGGTCCATGCCAATACGGTCTGGGAGAGTTGGCAGCTCGCCATCGTCCTCATCAGGAGGATTACCAGCACCTGCTAGACCAGCCCTCTCAGCGCCCCAAACACCATAATACTTGTCGATCATATCTGGGTGCAATCCCCCACAATCGTCTCGATAGACACCAAGCTCGGCCTGCCCAAGAAGGTGCATGTCCTATTTTAAACAACATTAGTTAGTTCTTACAGAAAAACAGGTGTAATTTTCGTACATTTGGGCTTTTGTTGCAAGTTTCTCGGTCGGCCATGGGGTGAGCATTCCAGGTGGTCTGAAATTCATTGCAGTCTGTGTTTATTGCATCCAAAAACAGTGTGTGCAGTAACCAGAGGTGTTCAGGCTTCTCGACATCCAAATGATGGAGACGTTCAAGTCAGCTGAAAAAGCCTCGCCACTGTAAGGGCAACCCCGTGGCCCGAAAATAGCTCAAGTCCTGGTGAGGGAGAATCCGAAGGTTAATTGACAGGACTAGCTAAATATACACTCTGGCGCACCTGGTGAGGGAGAATCTGAAGAGAAGAAAGCTTAAGGATTCCCACACCAGGTGCCGGTATCTACTAACTAGTCAAGCATGTGTCTGTAGTGATTGGCAGAGATCCCGGGCTTAGTCGCAGACCACGTGCCAGCGGGAGTTGCCGGGCCGGTCATCCGGTCGTCCGGTCGACCCGGTTACCGGGTGGGTGCTGGGGGAAGCCGGAGAGGTGCCAGGAGGGAACGGAAACAGGGGTTCCCCTGACATCACCCCCCCCTTGGAATGCGGCGCCCCGACGCATAGACCGGACATGGAGGGCGGGGTTGTGGAAGGGCAGGGAGTCAAAGGTGGCAGCAGCGATGGAGCGGGGTTTTGTGGGGTACTTCCGGTAGAATTCCGCAATGGCGTCTGGGGAAAAGACGTCGGAGTGTTTAACCCACTGGTCATGTGAGGCATCATACCTCTTCCACCGGACAAAGTACCAGAGCGACCGGTAGCGGATTTTGGCGTCCAGGATCTCCTTGACCTCCCAGTGTTTGTCACTGGGGGGGCCGCCGAGGACCGGTGGCGGTTCATCATAGCCGGGCCGGCTCTCGAAAGGGTCGTCCTCGGAGAGCTGCAGTTTCACTACCAGAAAGACCGGGTGGAGCCGGGAGAGGTGGGGTGGCAGTTCCAGTTTGTAGGCGCCTCGCCCAATGACCTTGATAACCTTGAAGGGGCCAAGGCATTGGTGCGAGAGGCTGACAGATGGCCGGGTGGTCTGGATGTCTGAGGCGTCAAGCCAGACCTGGTCACCAACCTTGATCTCCGGGCGCCGGGGTGCGCCGGTGGTCGTAGTACCGCTTGTACTCTTCCTTGGCTTTCACGAGGGTGGCCTTGGCTTCTGAGACACCAGAGGTGATCCGGTCACGGAACTCGTTTGCGGACTCCACCCTTGAACGTGTTCCATTCGGTTCGAACCCCATCCGGGGGAGCCGGCCGGTGTCGGTCATGAACGGGACCTGCTGCGTGGAGGAGTGAACATGGTTGTTGTATGCGAACTCCGCAGCAGGTAGCAGCTCGTCCCAGTCATCCTGCTTGTAGTTAGTGAAAAGCCGGATGAACTGCTTGAGTTCCTGGTTAATGCGTTCGGTCTGGCCGTCGGTCTGCGGGTGGTACGCTGTGGAGGTTGCCGGTTCAACACTGATGAGATGCCAGAGCTCAGTAGTGAACTCCGCAACAAACTGCGGACCCCAGTCAGAAATGTACTTCCGGGGGGTCCCATGGTGCTTCCAGACGTTCCAGTAGTAGAGCCAGGCGGCACCCACTGCGTCAAGTCGGGTGCTGCACTCGTTGAAGTGCGCCCGCTTACCAAGAACATCTATGACAACCATGATCGCATCGTAGCCATGTGCCTCCGGAAGCTCAATGATGAAGTCCACGGAGACCGTGTCCCAACGTTCCTCCGGAACTTCTGTGGGGTGTAACTCAACAACCAGAAGCTTCTGGAGCGCCTTGGTCCGACAGCATAGGTCACAGGTGGCGATGTACCAGCCGACATGATGGGACATTTGGGGCCACCAGTAGTTCCGGGAGACGAGCTCCAACGTCTTGAAGTGACCGGCGTGTCCGGCGACCTGGGTGTCGTGGTGCTGCTTGAGGATCCGGCAGCGAAGGTCCTTGTCCTGGGGGACAACGACCTTACTGCGGAAGTGGAGCAGGCCTCCTTCGACGTGCCACTCGGCAGACCGGGACGACCGGGCGCCTCGGACCTTAAGAAGGTCCTGAGCTGCTATGGCAACGGGTTCCTCAAGGTCCGGTTCGCCAGCCAGAGCCTCCTGGATGTCCCGGAGGAGAGGGGCCTCTGGGCCGGCAATGACAAGGCCCTCCAGTGCACGGATGTGGAAGAGCTTGGGGCGCAGGAGGGTGACATCTTCATTGTCTGATGCAGCTCCGTGGTCCGGACGGTGGGAAAGGGCATCTGGACGACCCATAAGGCTTCTGGGCTTGTGGTGCAGTGGGAAGTCAAACTGGGACAGGTACAAGGACCATCGCGCCTGTCTCCGGTTCAGGTTCTGCGACTTACGGAAGTACTCTAAGTTCTTGTGGTCGGTCCAGATCTCGACCAGGTGCTACATGCCTTCGAGGAAGTGACGCCATTCCTCTAGGGCCCGGACAATCGTGAGCATCTCCTTGTCGTGGATCTCGTAGTTGCGCTGGACTTCACTCAAGCTCTTGGAGTAGAACGCGACCAGGTGCCATTTTCCATCCGCATCCGGTTGCGACAGGACAGCTCCGGTTGCGAAGTCGGAGATATCTGCCTCTAGCCGGTATGGCTGGGACTCATCCAGAAGGACCAGGACCGGCTTGAGGTTACGGCGTCCTTGAGGGCCCGGAACGCGGCTGCCTCCGTGTCGCCCCAAACCCATGGCACACCCTTCTTTGTGAGGTCGAAGAGGGCACGGGCCAAGTGCGAGAACACCTGGATGAACCGCCGGTAGAAGTTTGTGAAGCCGAGGAACTGCTGCACATCCTTCTTATTGCGCAGTTCCGGCCAGGCAGCGACTCTGGCAACCTTGACTGTGTCCATCTCCACATGATCATGGGAGATGATCACCCCGAGGTATTTGATCGACGACTTCTCGAACTCGCACTTCTCCAAGCGCAAGTAGAGCTTATGCTCCCGGAGGCGATGAAGGACTTCCCGGATGATCTCTCGGTGCTGGGCGAGGTCCAAGTGGGCGATGAGGATGTCATCAAGGTATACCATGACGTCTCCCGACAAGATGAGGTCTTGGAAGATGTTGTTCATCATCGTCTGGAAGGTTGCAGCCGAAATACATTACGAGGGGTTCAAAGAGCCCCCGGTTAGTCTGGAAGGCTGCCTTCCACTTGTCGCCCTCACGGATCCGGACGTTGTTAAAACCCCACTGGACGTCGAGCTTCGTGAAGAACTGGGCTCCCTTCAACCGGTTGATGAGGTCATTGATCAGAGGGAGTGGGTACTGGTTCTTTATGGTCATCGCATTGAGCGCCCGGTAGTCCTGGACAAACTGGAGCACTCCGTCCTTCTTCTTAACAAAGAAGACTGGGGAGGCCATCAGTGATTTGGACAGCTGGATCCGGCTGGTTGTCAGCCCTTCTCGATGAAGGCGTCGAGCTCCTTCTGTTCGAGGGGTGAGATCGGGTAGACCTTACAGTTGGCCGGTTTTGCATCCAGGACGAGCTCGATGGCATGGTCCTATGACCGGCGCTCCAGAAGAGAGTCAAACGACTCCCGGTTGAAGACATCCTCGAACTCATGGACCCAGTCGGGAAGACCCTCCCGGGGGGGTGCAGAGTTCTTGGTGAAGGCTTCTGCCAGCCATTGGGAGATGGTGCTGGCGGCTCGTATATCTTCAGAGGGGATGAACTGGGTGTAGAAGATCCGGTTACCCTCCTCAAGCGGGGTGTCATCATTGTCATCATTGTCTTTGGAGTCCGGGGTGAGTTCCAGAACATCATCATCACCGTCTTCGTCCATCCGGTCGTCTGTGTCAATGACACAAACGGCCGGGAAGGGACCGGACTGGAGTTGCCGGACGATCCGGGCAATGGCCTTGGCTTGCCGGCGCTCGGATCGTCCCTCGTCATGGCAGGTGGCAGAGCCAGAAGGGCAGCAGCTCATCTTGACCTCCTGGGTCTCCCAGTCTATCTCCGGGTTGTGTTTGCAGAGCCAGGAGTACCTGAGGATGAGCTGCTCTTTTCCCAGCCTGGTGACGGCGAGTACGACCCGCTCACTGTGGCCCTTATAGCGCAGGACCACTTCCGCAACATCCCGGATGTAGCCGGCCTTGTTGGGAGAGCTGTCCATGTTGAAGACCAGGATGGGCTGCGAAAGCCGGCGGACTGGTAACCGGTTCGCCGCAGCATACTCCAAATCGACAAAGTCGGAGGTTGCACCACAGTCAACCAGCCCGTTCAGTGAGAGCTTCACAGCGTTGTCAGTGGACTCGATCTCAAGAGGTACAGTTGCAGCGAGATCAAATGAATTGCCTTTTTGGGAAATTCCCATCAATTTTCGCTTTTTTTCACAATGAACAGGTCCTTGCGAGCTCTACAGGTAAGGGAAGCATATTATACACCTGATTAGTACTCCAGGATGCTCTCAGAGATCTCGCAGTTACTATTATTTTGGGACCACAATGCTAATTTCTACCAATGATACCCTCGCCATATTCACTCAATCAAAGGAAATAACCTGTTGTGGCCCAAAAAAACTGGCCACACCTTTGATGTATCTTCATGTAGCATAGCTGTACCCTTTTCTTCTGGCAGTAGAGCTTGCGAGGAATGCTGCAAGTGAAAATTGATGGGATTTGCCCAAAAAGGCAATTCATTTGATCTCGCCGCAACTGTAGGTGGAGCGAGTTTCTGCCCAGCGAGGCCGCGACCATGTACCATTTGGGGAGCTTGCACTCCCAACCTGGCTTCCGGACACGGGGGGCTGCCGGGAGGGCTGGGGCCACCAGTTCTGAGGGGACTGGGGCGGCCAGGGTCTCTACTGGGTGACCATGCAAGCCATCAAGGCGGTCTTGATGGGTTATGTAATCGCCCGGGTCGAGAGGTGCATCTTTTGTTTCGACCATTGCATAAGATGTATTGTCAGACTCATTATACAAACAGGTGAAACGATTAGGGGATGTGAACGAGGGCGCACTGCTCACTCGTTGCATGCCAGAAAATCCTCTGGAACCGGAGTTTCCAGATGTCCCATCACGGCCCCGGTTGTCGCCAAGCGGGCGACCAGTTCCTCCAACAGGTCACCACCAAGCTGCCAGATCACCTCATCTAGCACGTCGACTGACCGGACATCGGCCGGTGCCAGGCAGTCTCGGGCGAGGTGCTTGGGCTCTCTACAGCGGTAGCAGCCATGGCGGGGGCAAGCCACAGGTGCGGGCCCAATCAACGTCCATGGGGACCGGAGGGGGCAGCGATGGGGCAGCAGGCCTCGGTTGGGCCACCACGATGGGAGCCGGGACCATGGAGGCCGGCCGGGTCCGGGCAACCGGAACCGGTGTGCATAGGGCATTTCCAGCAGCACGTGCACGAAGCTGCGACTCGTACTGCCGGTAGGCCTGGGAACACCATGTTGGGTAGTCGTGGAGGTCCGGGGGGGTCGCTCGACGCGGCAATGGCGTGATTGATCGCCAGGTCGAGGCCGGTCTGGTATTTTGTGACCTTCATGAGAGGGTCCTCAAAGCCGGCAAGCTCCACGTGGTCTTCAAAGTCGTCCGTATACTTGAAGACATCCTGGGAGCCCATGTCGTAAATTGATGGTGAAACTTGAGAGAGAGATCAAACTTCTTACCCGTCTGCAATCTCTGTAGGTATACACAGGTAGTCATCGCCTTGCTTCACACGAGGATCGACAAGATGGCGGGCCCAGATGGATTTGATCTGATGCAGATCAATTTGATGAGAGGCAGATGAATGAATGTGCAGCACATTCTCGTGTCCAAATATGGCTGTGAGGTCAAGTGCGACACATTTCAATATGTCATACTTTTTCTCGATGTATCGTACTTGACGGATTTTTGAGCCGGCACGTTCAACTCATATCTTGCAGTAGCCAGGGTTTATTCAAGTTGATTTGAAATGATTATGATTATGAATTTAATACTGCTTTAATGCTACTACTCATTGTACCCTAATTCAAGCTCAGCTCTTCATACTCTGATTGTGATAGAGTGGCCTCCACAAAGTTGCGAACTTCCCTGGCAGCCCTGCCAGTGAGTTAAAATGCGTCAAGAAAATAGAGGACTGTTGAATTCCAACGTAATGCGTACCTTTGCGCGTGGACACCGCATATTTTATAGAGATAATGGGCGGCGGAATGGGCCATTGCTACAGCTGTGTCGGTCGGCGGCTCTGGCTCGTCTGAGATGCTTGTGGTCAATATCGATATCTGCCGGGTATGTACGCGTTTGGAAACAGTGCGTGATTCTCACCACCACTCATGTCTCAGTCTGCGGCAACACCGACACTGCCGTGGGTGATGGGCTCCCGGAGCCGGCGGGATATAAGTTCTTCGCCACACGCATGGGCAAACGCTTTGCTGGGAAGTTCGCGCACCGGTGCTGGAGTGCTGGGAGGGCAATTTTGAATGAAAATGAGGGAGTGAGATGGACATGCCGGCAAAAACGAAGCCAAAATGGCTCACCAGCCGACATCCTTCCCACCAGTGCCGTAAAGGCGGGGAGGGTAAATATCCCCTCACTGTTACTCTTGGAAGCAGGAGTCATTCGGAGCGTCGGGAACGTGTTGGGAACGTCGTGGGGGCGGGGGGATGTTGGGTGATGGTGATGGTAGAAGAGAGAGCTGCGAAAAAAGCTTCAGCTCATCAACCGGCACACCGCTGATTCGCAAGAGCCCGATCAAGTAAGGCAGATACCCAAAATGGACATCTGCCGCGCTTGGCGAAATGTGCCGCACTTCGATCTAATCTGCCTCGTATCAAATCCATCTGCCCCAGATCAAATCTATCTGGGCCTGCCATATTGTATATCCTCGCTTCACACCGCCAGCATGCGAGGCCTGGGCCTGAAATTGAGTCAGACGTGAGAGACTGGCTTCGAAAAGTAACAGAATGCATACTTGCCTTCTCCTTCAAATCTGATAAGCTCTTGACTACATATGCTGAGGCTCCCTTGACACGTTGGGCATTAGTCCAACTCGGGATTCACTGGATTAGGGGTTTTGTCCATCTTCAACTCCGTTTCAATAATGTACTGGTCCGTGACACAGCTCTCATCCAGGTCAATGTCGTCAGGCCTAAGAGGAAGGGTGGGAACCAGGAGTGAATTCTCCAACTCCTTGTAACATGGGTCTGGATCTGGGAGCGAGAAATAACTGATAAAATTAGTATGAACAGCTGTCAGTGAATTTACGAGTGCAAGTGCAAGTACCTGCAGTCAAAAGTCCGAAGCTTCTTCCGCATTGCATCGATATCACTGAAAGAAATCCTTTCAGAAACCGTGTTCATGTTTGGGGGAAACTCAACCGAAAAGGTCTTGGCTATATGAATGGACATTTGCTTGATCCATATCATTTGCGGAAGAATAAGACTACGGGTTATCTCGCCACAATCCTTAGAAAGGACATGTTCTGTGGAGGGATCTGTAAAACTCATCATTGAACCACCACTTTTGACAACGAGAGGACAACATACCGTGTGGGCAACATAGTAGGTACCCGAGTTGTTCAATCAGATGAAACCTGTCAAGTTTGCAAACTTGGTTTCGCAGACCGCACACGGCTATCATGGGAATAATGTACATGCTGCCTAGGAATCACAATTATTAGGTGCAAGGGCAGGAAAAAGTGACACGTACTGGTGCTGGCCAAATAAATAAGACGGGTTCCAAAACCATACCAGTCTTGTAATTTGGCCCCATCGACGGACTTGTTGCCAACCTCCAAGGCCAGGGCAGCATAAGAAGGACGCTGAGTGTTGCGGGGATAATGAGTTTGCCTCCTGGAAATCAGATGTTGACAATCTTATACAACGAATGGAGAACTGAACACACCATTGGATATAAAACGCGGCTTCGATATAGCTGCACATGAGCTTGAAGTCATTCTGGACAGTTTGGTCCTCCAGAGCAGCACAACGCCTCATGACAGCGACAAAGTCAGATGAGGCTGGTGCGGCACTAGACAAGGAAGTGCTAGCCGCCAGAGCAACCAAGGGAGGAGTTGGTGCAGAAGAGTCGGATGAAAGAGTATTTATTGATGCTGGATCTTGTGCATCGAGGGCAAAGATGAGATCAAGAAGTTTGCGTTGGAGTTCTCGGGACATGGGTACCATACCCAGATTAACGATTCTGAAAGCGGTATCCCTGCTCGCTGGCGGAGGAGGAACAGAGGTCCAGGCTCCCCTGGTTTTCTTTGAGAGTGAATAAAGTAACTTGTGGAACCTAACTTTAACTTTGATCGCCCCTTTGACTTGGCGGGGCTAACTTTACGGTACTTAACAGTACTTTACGGGCGATCAGCCAAAGTAACTTGCCATCAGATGGCATCATTTACCGCCAAGTTCACCTTTTCGAGAGCGTTCAATCCGTTGGGATCAATTCTACCATAGAGTCCCACGTAGAATTCAAGTAGAATTGATGCGAGAGAATGATAGAATGATGGTCAACTTCGGGTAGAATTGCGGCAGAGTTCGGTCATGTAAGTAGGTATATTTCTACAGATTCCCGTCAAGAGACAGCCAGGGCATGTAATATGGTCTATGGATTGAATGAGACATGGGAACTTGCTTTGGGTTGGATCCAAAGTGTCTTACTGTATGTTGAACAAACAAGCCGTCTTCAGTATAGGTATCTGACTTGTTCTGATTAAATAAATCAAGGCCATAAAATGCACAAAGGTCCTTGCTGGTAGCTAAGGCAAAATTGTCATACTTGAATCCAAGAAAGAATCCATTAGGGCTCTAGATACCTTTACCATTAGTACTGAACTTCAGTCTTGTCATATACTGTGTCCTGGAACCCTGCCATTTAACTACCAAATGACGGACTCATTAAATACTATTACCAGCCGCGTGCTGCCAAATGCCTACTTCAAGACAAAACAATACCTTGCTGGACCTCGCTTTGCCAACAGGAATATTGTTGACAGTGATTCTGCGTGAGATTCTACAGTGAATCCATGCTCCAGCAGATTGAATCTTACCTGTTTGCTTCCAAGTTACTTTTGAACCTGGACACAACTAGAGGGTTCATTTGGAGCGCTATCTAGGGCATTTTACATGAATAGAAGTTGAAGAGTCCACTCACTGCTGTACTGGACAGAACTTCAAGGCTCGCACGGCCGTGGCCCCATTGGCACCTTTTTAGCTCAATGCAGATAAAGTTAATTCAAAATTACTTAGAGTAACTTCAAAGTACTTCAAATAACTTCAAGTTACTTCAAGTTACTTGGAAGTAACTTGCCCTGCCAAGTTAGATCAATACAATCAGACAAAGTAACTTGTGTCATCAGACAAAGTAACTTGGGCCATCAGATGGCATCAATCCAAGTTACTTAAGTTACTTACACGTAAATTTTGCTAACTTTACTTTACTTGTCTGCCACAAGTAAAGTAAAGTTAGTTTTGTAAAGCCAAGTTAGTTTGTCCAAGTAACTTTGTTAACCATCGTTTGTTTAAGGTCATTCAAAAATGTGCCTCAGAACAGATCTATTAGGTCCGTCGTTTCTTCCACAACGTCCGAATTGGCAATATGTTGCTTCACAGCGGCCGCGTCCGCCCTCTCTCTCGCCAGTCTCAACCTCAGCGCTTTCTCCGCCCGTCGTTTCTGCCTCAGCTCAGCGATTTCTCGCTTTTCTTCTTCATGAGACTTCAACCACTGATGAATACCTCCCATCGCACCTGCCGGATCCCCCTTTTTTGTCAAGAGATATCCCTGGATATGCGCGATAGAATATGTTCCTGTCGGTACCGCCTGCGCAAATTGAGCAGCGTAGGCGTCCACCTCAGCCGGAGTGTACACAGGGTGCACCAAATTTCCGCGGCTGGTGCTCTGTACGTCCTTGTCCTTGGCATTGTGATTCTCGACCATGAACTCATCCGCTGGAGGGTAAAACCGCTTGAAGACTTGTTCAACCTGGACTGCATCCGCGAGCTTGTACTCGAGCTGATAATTGTGAATCGTGATCATTAGTAGACTTGCCAGGCATGTAGAACGGACGAACCTTGACATCCATTCGTCCAGCTCTTATGAGGGCGGGGTCCAAATTCTCAACATGGTTTGTCTGCCTGACATTGAGCCAGAGGAATCAAGGATGCTCATGGAGGGACGAACCGTCGCGAAGGTCAAGCGGCCCTCCTCGCTCGACACTGAATCTAGAACATTGAGCAGCCCTGAGAGAGTCACTGCCGATCGCGGGGGTGTTGAATTTCGGGCAATAAGTTGGCCATCTATGTCCAGAATCAGTTCTTCGTCCTCGTCTTCCTCATCTCGGAGGGGAAATGCACAGTCGATGTCCCTGGCAGTAGCGTCAGGCTCAGCAAGACAGCCGCTTCGAAAAACGGTATGAACACACTCGATTAGAAGGATACACCGTGATGGGGTGTCACTGATAAGCTTACCCAAACTGTAGTCGTCGATGCCCGGACTTGCGAGGGATATGAAGTAGATCTAGGCAAGAAACTCAGCAGTGCACCCACAATTAACAGACAGCATACCTCTAGTCCGAGTTCACCGGCCAGCACATGTATTGTCGTTGACTTTCCCGTTCCGGGTTCTCCGTCTCCACGCCAATTCATAATCAGCTCCTGACCACAAGGAAGAGAGCAATTAATGGTACATACAAAGCAAATAGCCTGCACAATGATCAGAACAAGTCAAGGCTTTCCATGTTGAAGTCCAAGTACTCACCTCTACGATACGGAATTCCCGCCTGGTTATACCAATTTTCGCTCTCCAAAAACTGCCGCGCATCAGCGACGATCGTCTCTTTGATATCGGTAGGCAAAATCAAAGTCGAGAGCGCACGACGGGATTTGGTTATGGTCTTGGCCCATTCGCCGCGCTGGGGGTACGTAAAAAAGAAATCCAAGGGCATGAGCGAACAACTCATTAGTACAGTACGCGACTACGCACATTGTCAGTAAGATGAACGGTGACCGTCGACACCCCGTTCTGCAAGTATTTCTGGTGTGCGGTCTCGATGAGGTCTGCGAGAACGGCCTTGTCAGACGAATGAAGTCTATGGACATCCACGTTTAGTCTTTCAATGGAAGGGTCAAAATTAATCAGAGAGAGCAGACGCACATAATCGCAATCGACCCCCCACTCTCCGTATGTGAGTTCCAGTTGCGCTGGCCCGGTGTCGCTACCACTGGAAATCCATAAATCAATTAATCCACCTCAGAAACAACACAGCAAGGAACAGCAAGAGACGACTCACCCTGCAACCATGTACTCCGCCCCGTCCGCGGATTCTCAAACAGGAACCTCTGCTTCGTATCATGCGCCGGCATATACCTTACAGTGTCTTTCGGCCCGTTGCCCCACCCGAGGTCGCTTTGCTTGGTGCTGATCGTGAAGTCCATCGTGCCGCCGAGGGCGTTGGCGGAGCGCTGTCAAGGAGAACAAAAAGGAGGGTTAATATTGAATAGGGAGAAGGGATGAGATGAGGATGTAGGGTACGCACGAGGTATGCAAGCATCCAATCGTGCGCCAAATCTCCCTGCGGGAAGACGGCGGTAAGGAGGGCGCCGGACTGCAAATATTTGTTTTTAAAAAATGAGCATTTAGAACTAGAACTTGATCAACGAACCGGCTCCTCCCGTTCCACCCTTCTAGGCAGAACCTTCGAGTCGATATAAAACTGCCGCGCCGCTCGCACGAATTCGTCGAGGATTTGGCGTTTGCGGCTCCATATGCTATTTTTGCATGCGTGTAAATCAAGAAGTAGCTATGAGGGTTACACCGCTGAACATACCTGATTGATAAAGTTCCGCCAATCTCCTCGCCAGTATCATAGTGCGCGTATCCGGCAACGCTTTTGTTCTGAGAAACGCAGGCAAAAAGAAAATCAAAGGGTGTTGACAATCGATTTGTCCAAGACAAACTCACAACTGAGATCCAATATCCTCTCCACCGGAAGAACGACGCCGTCAGTGGTGCGGGTTCGTATATAGCCTGGGTAATATGGTAATAAGTAAGAATCGTCATGCCATTTATTTCGGAGAGGAACAAACGCACATCAGGATGCCCATCAGTACTCCCTAAAGACGCGGATGTTGAGGAATTTGGCCGCGACGCCGCGTTGCGCGCAACAACCTTGAATGACCTGCTCTCATTCCACACGCGGTGGTGCTCCAGGTAGTTGAGCACCCAGTCGTACGCGAAGTCGTGCGTCCCGAATTCTGCTTTTACCTACAAGAGAATCACGAAAAAGAGGTTTGATATATTTCCAACGCAAAGGCACGAGCATTACCACAAATACTGCACAAGAGAAAGAGAATCAACAAGCGCTGAGTTATGGAACGAGTCATCAAGACTTCACAACTCGACCCAAACTTCAGCATCGTCTCGCCGACTTGGCGTCCCGCTTCCACGATCGTCCCTAGAAAGCAAGGCATACGCCCAGTAAGTCAACACCGCCTCTCTGCATCGATATTGCCGAAGACAAATCCTCTCACCCAAAAATATAAAACGAAAGAGCTCCGTCACCTGCGGATTCGCCGATATCGTCCGCACGAAAGAGGTTATCGCCGCCACCGAGGACGCCCCGCCGTACAGCGAGAATACGAGGGCCGCGAGTGAGACGATGGCGATAATTGTAGAGGAATCAGACATGGCGCAGAATAAGGAGGAGATAGGCAACGGAGTCCAAGTGGGAGTCTGTACTTGAGTCAGTGAGAACGAACGCTCCGGTACCGCGAAGCTTGTGCCTCGAGGCGCTCACTAATCAACAGCTTTGGACAAGCGCCCAGCAGGATCAAGTCACAGCCCTTCGGGATGCGGTGATAAATGCTAAATGCTATTTTCTTTTTATAAAAACTCGAAAGGCTGGCCGAACAGTGGAAAGCACATTCTCGATAGGGCTCCGATCCTCACGGGATGGCCGTCGATAAAACGGTCGTTTCCGCACAGAGACTTTCAAGAAACGGACGGACCTGTTTGACCCGTTCCCGTCCGTCAACCCGTTTGCGACGGACGCATTATCGGCGTATCGCTCGAGGTGGATGATTGAAGCTAACACAAGCGGTGATTTATGCCAGTGTGTAAACCACCTAGTCTCTCATAGCCAGACGCTTCAACAAGATCAACCTCGTACCTCGGTTTGTTGAAGTCTGTTGTTAAGCGCGGGGGTCCGATCAGGGTAAAAGCTTGTTACATAATCTTCGCTTAGCTGCCCGCGCGTCAAAACATCAATGTGCCAAAAACCTATCAATTTGAGTCCTCAATATTTTCTCCTTACCTAAAGAACTTTTTTCGCGCGTAAACCACAACCCCTCATCTGCAGTGCGCGCGTCGACGCTCACGACCGCATCCGATGCCACGGCGTTCACGGCCCTCCCTTCCAACTCCCTTCGCGTGCGATGCACCGCCAGTCCAAATCCCGGTCCTCATCCTTCTCCTCCCCGCACCCGCGGCGACACCCCCCGTGATTCCGCGCCGCCCGAGCCCAGACGACTTCCAGAACCTGCACGACCCCTTCGCGTCCGCGCGCATGAGCTGCACCGTCGCCTCGCTCTCCCCCACCGGCACCTCCGACGCCCCCAACGACGGCACGCGCCCGACGCGCATGAGCGCCTGGGGCTCCCTCCCGCTCGTGCAAGAGGCGCCGGCGATCCCCCCACGTCCGCTGCCAAACGTCCTCGTGATCAACCCGCTCGCGCGGCGCCTCCCCTCACTGCGCGACCTCGCCGCGTGCGTGTCGTCCGTCCCTTCGAATGCGGACAATGGCGTGTACATGGGCTATACGGGCGGCGGAGGTGGCGGGGCCGACAGCAAATAGTTCTTCAGCTACACGACGCCGTTGGCGTACAGCCAGGATGGCGAGACGGCGGACGAGTTCGACATGGCGTTCGATGTGGAGGAGGCGATGCTCACGCAGAAGCTGCTCCGGCGACTCGACGCGACGGGCATGGGCGGTGGCGCGTGGAACTCGCTGAAGCTCAAGCGGAACGGCAGCGCAGCCAGTGGACGGCGATCGTAGCATTCATACACTTCGCTTTCTACTGTACGCGCACTCTGAACATTGCTTTATTAAACAAACAAAACAGAAATTAACTATGAATGTACTGTACATAATGAACATGAATCCGTGGAAAACAGTAGACTCTAAAGGAATTCCGGGGAAGAGAGCAGAAGAGAAGTCAACGAAAGAGTAGAAACGCCGCGCCCAATGGTACACCCGCGCGGGAGCGGATACAGGCCGTAAATCCGAAAAGGCGCCAAGGGCCAAGGCTAACAGTACGGAAAGCTAGGATAACATGCCAGCGGGTTGTATATACGTAGAGGGGAGAGAAAAAATCCATTTCAACCGCGGCGATACGAGGGGTCCAAGTTGGCAGCGGAATTTAACTATGGGTGTTAGAGTAGAGGTGTTAGTTTAGGCGCTGCGGCCAACCAAGATCGTGTACCTTGTGATCTACTGCGACGTGCATCCACCCTGCTCACTCGGGCCATTTCCTTCCGAGTTCGAGCCTGAAGCCGAGTCCTCGCGGCCCAAGCTCAAACCCATCTTCATTTCTTGTTTATTTCGGGGTTTATGTAGAGTGAGCTTTAGCCCCTCGGCGGCGAACTCGCCCAGCTGCGCGGCACAATCCGCGTCGTCAAAGGTCATCGTGAGGCTCTGGAGGCGCGCAACGAGTGCGTCGTCTGCGACGTGCCAGCAGGATGCAACCATGTTTACGAGTGCGGGAACGGACACCGGTTTGTGGTGGTGTCCGCCGTCAAAGACGCGCAGGCGTGGACAGAGCGGGAGTTCGGTGGCGGCAGTATTATAGGTGAGACGCTCGAAAAGCGTGGCGGTGAACACGCCTTGGTGGTTGATCTTCAATTGTTCGAGGGACGGGCAGTACTCGAGGACGTCGAGGAGAATGTTCGAATCATCGTAGTTCAAGCGGACATCGAGATCTATGCGCGTGATGAGGGGCGAGCGAGCCAGGAAGGACACAATATCGTTTTTGAATGAGGGATAGTCCGATTCTGGCAACTGCGGGAAGGTATGGATGGTGATTTCATTGAGGATTAGACAAGAGAACTTGGCAAGAAGAGTCCCGATTCTACAGGAGGGTTCGATAACCGGCAGACTTGGAGAGCCAAGAGAGCCGTAGTAGTCTGGGGTGGAAAAATCATACGCCACGAGAGATTTCAAACAGGAGAGGGTGCACAGAGGCATGGCGAGGAAATGGGAAAACATGGAATTCATAGCGATAGTGAGACGGGTGAGATCGGACGCCTCCCGGCATACGCGGACAAGGTAATCTGCCGGAGCATTGGTGATCGCCAAATCAAACGGTTGGGAGAATGGGAATTCGAGGTCGAAGGAGAATTTGAGATCGCCGGACGGGGCAGCCAGACTGAGAGAACGCAGGTTCGGTGCGTTTTCAAAAGCATCGGACCGAGGAGGGGCATGATTCGAAGTCTCCTCATCGTCCTCGAACATGGATGTGAATTTAATACTCAGGCGGTGCAGAAAGGGGACCTGATCTTTCATAGCGGAAAGGGCGCGGACGGAGGAAGGGCCCAATTCCAAATTGATACTTCTCCAGCGACACGAGTAAGGGAGGATGGTCTTGAGCGAATTGTCGTTGGCAGAGAAAGAGAGAAGGCTGGCACCGGAGCGCTTTATCCAACGGCGAAAGAGACGGAGATTGAAGCTGTCACGGTCGACGGGATAGGAGCTCCAGAGTGCGGGAGTCGAGAGGGCGACGCTTCTCCACCTGCGACACACCTAGTGATGTTCTTGGTTTGGTTTGAAACCATGAAACCAGCAAACCAAAACCATGGTTTGTTGAAACCAAACCAAACCAAGGTCATGGTTTGATGCTGGTTTTGGTTTTGGTTTAAAACCTGTGAAACCAAAACCAATGGTTTGAACCATGGTTTCCAGCCTATAAAATTTCCCGGTAGTATTTGGACTAAACCAGGTATTTTTTTCATTCTTCTCCCACCACAGATACATTCACCTGCTCAACTTTCATATGCCGAAGCACTATGGTAGTTTGCGCGACTTAAGCCGTAGAATTAATTGATGCAGCTGATGTCGGCTGATCGGCTTACGGCTCCGAACCTCGGCCAATCACGAACATGACCTGTAAATGGGAAGTGACCAGGCTGCAGAATTGCGAGATGAAGATTCTAGCCTCATCCAGTCAAAAATTCTTTACAATGTGGGCCTGAATCTCTTGATGGCAGAAAGGTGGGCAAACCATGGTTTAAACCAAAACCAAACCAAACCAAACCATACTCCATGGTTTTGGTTTTGGTTTAAGTATTTTGAAACCAAAACCAGCTGAAACCAAACCAAAACCATGGTTTGGAAACCAAACCAAACCAGAACATCACTAGACACACCTAAACGAAGTAAGAATTGAACATGATATGAGGCGTCTGGAAAGACTACGACAAACCTGGGCCACCAGCATTGGCGCGTGAAGAGGAGCGGGCCGACTGATGGTATCTCGGAGGAACATGCACGGCAGACAGTGAATGAAGGTCTTTGCCATAAGCTCGTCTATGGCGAGGACGCTATCGCGCAGATCGTGGCTCTAGGGGACTCGAGAGGATAGTAGACGGCATCCCTGTCCTCCTGGGCGAGTTCCTCGTGGGCCTGTTTGCCGAGGGCGGCCTTGTCGCAGGGTTCTGGGCCGATGTGGGCTGCTTCGAGCTCTTGCAAGCGGCACAAGTGGCGAAAGAAAAATGTGATTGGGTCATCCGAATACTTTCCCAACATCGTGGTGTGGTGGTGGTGGTGGTGGTGGTGGTAGTGATGGTGGTGGTAGTGATGGTGGTTGAAGTTGAAGAGATGGTTTGCCAACAACAACAAACTCCCTTTTGGGCATCTTGGTAATCGCCTCGACTCTCTCAAGGAAAATTCTGGTGAAGCGCTACACCCGCTTGTACTAGAGAACTAACTTTTAAGTAGCGCATTACTGCCTGTCAGTTGCCAATACTTTGACGCTCTTTTTGAGAGGAAATGAACTTGAAGCATCTCGCTCAAAGTCACTGGGTTTCTAACTCCGGCTACACTATGGCTCTCTTCTTGGATTTCTGGGTTCTCTTTCCAAACTGGTCCGCAGAACTTTTGTTTTCTGAAGATCTCAGCACAGTCTAAATACAAGGTCAAATTCAAATCGAGGTTTCTACACAGCGCTTTTCTTTTGGTCTCTGCCAGTGATGCGGGCCCCTTTGCTCCTGGACTTGCAATTTCTCGTGCTTCTTGTCGACCTAGTAGCGGGCTCACCACATTGACAAGTCAAAAGTTATCAAAGTTCTTCAATTTGGCCAGCAATTATTGCTCCCGAGTTGCATTTTGCCTGAATTTCATAATTCGCGACGACTGTAAATTCACTTACCCTTCAGAGCTTCAGCGTTGAGCTATCACTCCCCCTACGCTCACACTCTAGACATCCTCGCATCGCGTCGCGTCGCGTCATGCATAGCCCTGCCATCGTGAGATGAGCATGTGACATTGGGCCACGTATACGATGCGCTGGCAGTCGTGGCTGAGTCATGACCGCGAGCATTTCTAACCACCTCGTTCATCCCTTCCTGCCTGTCAGGTTCTAGAGCTCCTCTTTACTCGATGTCGTTCATCTCAGATGCCTCCAACTTTACTCTTGGGGAAGGGGTGTATACCAACATAAACGGGAACGTCTACAATTTCTACGACACAAAGTGCAGTCCGGAGCAGCTCACAGGCGAAGGCTCTCTTTCTGTGAAGGAACCATCGGCCTAATCGAAATTCTAGATGCATCGTATCCGTTGCTCTCAGCACCGCCAGAAGAAGACCGTAATCAGCCGGAGCTGAAAAACGAAATCAAGGTCTGCAAGGTTTCATTTGGTATTGAATCATCGATGAGGACATTTTGGCAGATCATACGCAGCGAGAACCTGAAGCTCTTTTGCGAGATTGGTGGCGGCCCCGGATACCTTCTCCACGCCGGTCAGAACAGTGGCCGTGCGGTTATCGTCAAAGTATTTAATCCAGGCCCAGGGCCCACGGTTCTGAAGGTAAGCGAGAAGTTCCGTCCAGAAGTTCCGTCTTATTCACACAAGGTGCTCAAGCGTCTGCAATTGACGGTATCGCTTTCAAAGAGGATCCTGTGCGTCGTGATGCCATACTTTTCTCTTCCTTATCATCCGATTGAAATCAGGCATCCGAATGTCCTACGGCTGTACGGAATTTCACCACCGGAGTCCTCGTTCCACTTCATAGTGTACGAAAATGGTACGTGGATTGACATTTTTTGCGTATCCGGAACAAGTAAACTTTTTCAGTTCATTGGAAGAATGCCGCAGGTCCACTTGCAGCGGCCCTTAAAGCCGACCTTACGAGAAGTATCACGCTTGGATTCAAGATGGTTCAGCATCCATAATATACTGACACGCGACTCATACCGAATTCGTAGATTGCAGGACTATCTGTGAGTTTCGGCGGCACCTCAGACCTGTTCATTAAAGACATTGCATTCAGGCAGGGATGGATCATCTATACATTCAAGGAATATCTCTCAGATTTATGGGAGTTGATGTGAGTTGTCGTTTCGAGCTTTCTTAACCCCGAATCTTATCGGTTAAGAATTTTGATATCTTTTTGGATGTCAACGACCGATTTCTGCTCAGTATCAATCCCTGGGCTTCAGAGCAGGAGGGTGATACTTACGAACGTCCTCAGCTGCAGGAAGACGAGGCTTGGATGGTCCTCAATGCGCTTTGCCAAAAGGTTAACCCACTCGTCTTGAGATTTTCACGTCTGAACGTTCAAGTAGGTTTTAATGTCCGCCAATTGGGTGCTACATAGTGCGTTTATGTTTCCCATCCTCTGAATTACCTCATATAGCTGTACATACAGACGAGCAAATTGACAGGCATCCATCTATTCCGGATACCCTACGCTCCAGTTCCGTGTCTGACATACCGATGACATCTCTGTTGCCCCTTGAATCGACGACGACACCGCAGAGCATACAAACAGATGCTCCTCCGGTCGCATCCCGGAGAGAGTACGTCTGGCGGACCAAGGATCGTGGAAGGCAGTCCCTCGGAATGGTTGCCAAACGAATTACACTCGATCTCGATGTCAATCTCTCACCTGTTCATCGGTTTACTCGGTCAGACGGGCGAAATCCACACCGCTGCCCTGGGTACATCCGCGAGGAAGTCACGCTCGCGATGACGATTCTAGATAGCGCGGTCGTGGCACATGATACTCCTAGTCCCCTGGAAACGTGCTCCATTTGCCACGAAGTGGTCGGCCTCGACGAGGTCTTTCGGTGTGTATGCGGCGCAACGGGTGAGCTCGATTCAAATTTCTTGGTGCGCAAACTAAAGCTATTCACGGTCTTAGACCCTGGGTCGCGACACACCATCAAGTGTCGAGTCTGCAAGCTGTGGAGTCACAACGACTGTGTTGGCAATCCGAAGGAGTTTACTTGCCAAGTCTGTCTCCGTCCACCGGACATGACTGGGCCCGGAAGCAGCGCCGCAAAACCCTGCGATCATCTTGGCCTAGATATGAAGGATATAGTCGGTTTGGCCGCTGCAGACGATTCTCGCTTGAATGCGGGCGCCGAACCAAGAACTGTATCAAGGTCGCAAAAAAAGTTGAATTCCGGTACGCTTTCTCTTGACTCATTCCGTGACATTCGGTTTGCGGTACCACGCATGTCGCGGAGGGCTCCAAACAAGCGCACCAAGCACAACCCTGGTACGCTCTCTCGCAATACATGTCGTTGCCGAATCCTTAGCCGTTGTCAAGTCCCGGGACCATATAGTACCTGGCTGGAAGACGTGGGATATAGGTTCGGATGGGTCATCTCGTATGAGGACAGACCGCAAGGTCTGCAGTGGACGTCTGTTGTTTATGGTGACCACCTAAGTTTAAACATTAACATTTAACATTTCCATCTGATCAGGTTTGCAGTAAACAAAAGCAATTGCGGCCGCGGCAGCGGCCGATCTAAGGAGTCCGCCAGAGACAGCGCGGCCAGGGAAGCGCAGATGCGGATGCCAATGTACGACCCCAAGGGGTGGCCTTCGGCGAAATCGGCCACATCAACTCTTCTCTTAGGGTAATGAAAAAGTGGTGGTGCTATCGGATTCCACAGATCTATCAATTTGTACACCAGAAAAATTCAATGAAACCGCAGAGATAGAAGTGATTCTTACGACCTCTGGGTCAGGGTGCTTTTCTGCACCCTGCAGGGCTCATTTTACGCAAGAACGACGACTTTCTGGCGGTTTCGCAGTGTCGCTTTCCCACGACCCTAAGGGAAGGAAAATAACAGTGAAGATTGCTGACACCCAATGGCGGCTGGTGGCGCTATGACGCGTTAGGCTGTGCCGGCCTGAACCGGAGGCATTCCGATTTATCAGTTCCTCTGCGGAAATAATATTAGTTGTGCTTGAATATACTATCCTCATCTCGAGCTGGGTGTTTGTTGTTCATTGTTTATGCGTTATCTGCTTCACGCGCCGATCACATGTCGGACTCGGATCATTGGGCCGATATGTAGAACGGAAGTAAACCATAAGGTCTACGAACGGTGAGCGCCACGTAGAAGTATCCGCTCTCGTTCCTTCTTGTCAATCCATGCATGCTCGGACACAGCTGCACTTGCCATGGAACCTCCGGTGCTGTGAATCTATCAGTTCAATTTAGAATAACAGCATCCTCTCAATCCTCTTTCACTTCCGTTTCAATCCTCCTTCTCCAAGGAAACAGATAAAGTCTACGCTAGCGGTCTTCTGCTGCACACCCCCAATTTATTGTATTTTTTTAACCAAACCCGGAATCCGCTGTCCCATTCAAGTGTGGCGCGGCCGTGGAAGCGCAGCAGAGCTAAGACGCTGTATGTTGCCATGCTGTACCACACAATTGCTTGAGCCTTCATTGATACACCTCATTTCTTTGTTTGCCGCCCGTTTTCATTGTCCACAACGTAAGTGTGGCGCGGCCACGTTGGGAACCTTAAGTGGCGCAACGTTAAAAAATATATTGGAAAATGCGCGTGTACCCCGGAATGAAACCCTTGAAATGTAAAGTATCTCAGCGTGAAATTAGACATCTTTGCGAGCGTGCTATGTATTTCGTCGTGCATTCCGAGCAGGTCGGGTCCCTCGAAGATCGCCCACAGATCGCTCGATGGGGCAATGCCTGTTGATCAAAGAAGATTGCCGACTCGGACTTCCATTTTGACTCCTCTCAGCGCGCTGTCATGCAGCCTGCGCAGGCAATGTCTCCTCTGCCTCTGCCGGCCCTGAAATCCGAGTCAGCTATATATTGACTGGTTCTTCGTCGTGTGCCTTTCATCCCCCCTCGCCATTGCACTTCTGGTTCGCCGCTCTCGTCTGCACAAGCCCCGGCGTAGCGTTTCGATTCCGTATTGTCCTTGCGCTCCATTCCCTTCGTGCGTCGCTCCTCCTTCTGCCAGATCCCAGCTCACTCTTCGATCCTCCTTGTTTAGAACGGCATGACGGAATGCGACTACTCTGAGGAAGGGCGTCGGCGCTATATCGCCACCCAGAAGCGCATCGCGAAGTGGGTGCACCAGACGGAGAGCGCGCCCCAGTTAAGCTCAGCCTTTTCGCCGCCGTCACGGACCGGAAGCCATTCTACGTCGCGCCCAACGCACTCTTCACACTCTCATTCACATGGACCAACGACCCAGTACACACGGACGTACCATACCTCCCGGCACTCTCATGCCCCCGTAGACTCTCCGTACACGCTCTACGACTTGCCGTCCCATGTCTACCCGGCCTCGTCGCGTAGCAGCAGCAGCTCACGTTCTGCGTCGACGGTGGCGCCCTCGCACTCGATATCGCAGGCGCCCAGGACGAATCCGTCGTCGCACCACAACCAGAGCAGCTACTATGCCCATCCGTCTTCGCCTGCCTACTCTCCATTACACCATAGCAGCCACGGCCCCCAGTACCCACACCACTCTCATCCTCAGCAGCATCAGCATCACCACCCGCGGACGTACATCATCTCCCCACCTCCGTCGCATGCGTATGCGCACCGAACGCCTGGGATCCTCATCCTCCCGCGGCCGGGACACAGCCCGCAGGTCGTGGTGCGTGTTTCAACCTTTGCATTGTGCTTCTCATGCTAATGATTTGGATCAGTTCTACTGAGCGTACCGGGGCATTCTATGACTGGGACGTGTACGTTGGGTCTGCTCTCATCATGAGCCGTAGAACGCCTCCATAGACGGACATTCCAATAACACCGAGTGTTGGCAGGACTGGCTTTTTCTTTACCGGATGGATATTTTTGGACAATTGAACTTGCAAGGACCATGGTAGATCTGTATTTATTCTCGGTAACGATTCTGAATAACGAATGGCGAGTATTGAGGAACGTGGTTACGTGTGATCCTACTCTCTCGGAAATGAGATGATGTTAAAGAGTAGGCAACATACAGCGTCTCGGCTCTGCTGCGCCTTCACGATCGCGCCACATTTGAATAGTCGACTCTGAACTTGTTTCAACAAAATGCAAGAAAAGGAGACACGTAGCGCAAGCCGGTCGTCAGCCTGGACTTTATTCAAAGTAGTTTCCCGAGAGGAAAAGGAGGTTTAACATGGGCTTTTGACTGAATGGCATGAAACGGGCCAACACATTCAAGTTCACAACACCGTAGGTCCGTGATAATCGCAGATGTGTGTCGAGCATGCATGGGACTAACAGGAGCAATACGGAACGAGACCCGAGTTCTTTTCCGTCGCGCCGTCTCCTGGCTAGCGGCTCACTTCTAAAAATTCCCGACTGCAATTAAACATATTGGCCGAGTAACCGACTTCTGCCGCAAGGTTTGAAGCGTATACAATGGATATTACTGAGAGATCGGCCGTAGATAGATTTCATTCATCCCGTTTATTTTATTGTGGTTCCTGTTGGCTTCAAAGAGAGTAGACGCCTCGCCTGTACTCTAATCGTCCATTGGTGGACCTGGACTCGACTTTTTGTGAATATATTCTCACTGGCTTCCTTGACGTCTCGTCATGGGCAAATTGTTTTAAATATTCAAGAATGACTGACCACTCAACTATGTTGGACTGTTGTGCATTATTTACTCGTCCGTAGCGACGCGTTCCGGTCACATGAGCCGATGTTGATCAGCACCGCCATGGTGACCATGCCTTCCGCCTTTCACCTCCAGTCAAGAAAGCGCTTTCCACTCTGTTCGGCCAACCTTTCTAGTTTCATAGAAAAATAGCAGCTAGCGCTTACCACCGCATCCCGAATGCGGTGACTCAACCCCATCCTGCTGGACGCGCTTGTCCAAAGCTGTAGCCTGTTGTTGATCAGCGAGCGTCTCGAGGCACAGGTTTCGCGGTACCGGAGCGCTCATTTGACTTAATTACAGACTCCCACTCGGACTCCGTTGCCCATCTCCTCATTCTGCACCATGTCTGATTCCTCCACAATTATCGCCATCGTCTCACTCGCGGCCCTCGTGTTCTCCCTGTACGGCGGGGCGTCCCCGGTGGCGGCGATAACCTCTTTCGTGCGGACGATATCGGCGAATCCGCAGGTGGCGGAGCTCTTTCGTTTTCTATTTCTGGGTGAGGGATTTTTTTTGGAAATATCGATGCAGAGAGGCGTTGTTGACTTACTGGGCGTATGCCTTGCTTTCTAGGGACGATCGTGGAAGCGGGACGTCAAGTCGGCGAGACGATGCTGAAGTTTGGGTCGAGTTGTGAGTCTCGATGACTCTTCCCTAATTAAGCGCTTGTTGATTTTCTCTCTTGTGCAGTATTTGTGGTAATGCTCGTGCCTTTGCGTTGGAAATATATCAAACCTCTTTTTCGTGATTCTCTTGTAGGTAAAAGCAGAATTCGGGACGCACGACTTCGCGTACGACTGGGTGCTCAACTATCTGGAGCACCACCGCGTGTGGAATGAGAGCAGGTCATTCAAGGTTGTTGCGCGCAACGCGGCGTCGCGGCCGAATTCGTCAACATCCGCGTCTTTAGGGAGTACCGATGGGCATCCGGATGTGCGTTCGTTCCTCTCCGGAATAAATGGCATGACGATTCTTATTTATTACCATATTACCCAGGCTATATACGAACCCGCACCGCTGACGGCGTCGTTCTTCCGGTGGAGAGGATATTGGATCTCAGTTGTGAGTTTGTCTTAGACAAATCGATTGTCAATACCCTTTGATTTTCTTTTTGCCTGCACTTCTCAGAACAAAAGCGTTGCCGGATACGCGCACTATGATACTGGCGAGGAGATTGGCGGAGCTTTATCAATCAGGTATGTTCAGCGGTGTAACCCTCATAGCTACTTCTTGATTTACACGCATGCAAAAATAGCATATGGAGCCGCAAACGCCAAATCCTCGACGAATTCGTGCGAGCGGCGCGGCAGTTTTATATCGACTCGAAGGTTCTGCCTAGAAGGGTGGAACGGGAGGAGCCGGTTCGTTGATCAAGTTCTAGTTCTAAATGCTCATTTTTTAAAAACAAATATTTGCAGTCCGGCGCCCTCCTTACCGCCGTCTTCCCGCAGGGAGATTTGGCGCACAATTGGATGCTTGCATACCTCGTGCGTACACTACATCCTCATCCTATTCAATATTAATCCCCCTTTTGTTTTCTTTGACAGCGCTCCGCCAACGCCCTTGGCGGCACGATGGACTTTACGATCAGCACCAAGCAAAGCGACCTCGGGTGGGGCAACGGGCCGAAAGATACGGTAAGGTATATGCCGGCGCATGATACAAAGCAGAGGTTCCTGTTTGAGAGCCCGCGGACGGGACGGAGTACATGGTTGCAGGGTGAGTCGTCTCTTGCTGTTCCTTGCTGTGTTGTTTCTGAGGTGGATTAATTGATTGATGGATTTCCAGTGGTGGTGACTCCGGGCCAGCGCAACTGGAACTCGCATACGGAGACTGGGGGGTCGATTACGATTATGTGCGTCTGCTTTCTCCGATCGATTTTGACCCTTCCATTGAAAGACTAAACGTGTATGTCCATAGACTTCATTCGTCCGACAAGGCCGTTCTCGCAGACCTCATCGAGACTGCACACCAGAAATACTTGCAGAACGGGGTGTCGACGGTCACCGTTCATCTTACTGACAATGTGCGTAGTCCCGTATTGTCCTAATGAGTTGTTCGCTCATGCCCTTGGATTTCTTTTTTACGAACCCCCAGCGCGGCGAATGGGCCAAGACCATAACCAAATCCCGTCGTGCGCTCTCGACTTTGATTTTGCCTACCGATATCAAAGAGACGATCGTCGCTGATGCGCGGCAGTTTTTGGAGAGCGAAAATTGGTACAACCAGGCGGGCATTCCGCATCGTAGAGGTGAGTATTTGGACTTCAATATGGAAAGCCTCGACTTGTTCTGACCATTGGGAAGGGTATTTGCTTTGTATGTCTCATTCATTCATCGCTTTCTTCTTTGTGGTCAGGAGCTGATTGTGAATCTGCTTGAAGACGGAGAACCTGGAACGGGGAAGTCAACGACAATACATGTATTGGCTGGCGAACTCGGACTCGAGGTATGTTGATGCGTCTTAATGCCGATGAGAGGACTGGCTCATGCGCGGGGTCCTTACCTTTAGATCTACTTCATATCCCTCGCAAGTCCCGGCATCGACGATTATAGTCTTGCAAAGCTCATCAGCGACACCCCGTCGCGGTGTATCCTCCTTATCGAGTGTGTTGTGCCTTCGTAAAAATCTGGAGACCTGCTGAAAGAAAATCGTTTCCACAGAGACATCGACTGTGCGTTCCCCTCCAGAGACGAGGAAGACGAGGACGAGGAGCCCGTTCTGGATAAGGAGGGGAAACCCATCGGCCGCAATCCGACGCCCCCGCGGTCGGCGGTGACGCTGTCGGGCCTGCTGAATGTGTTGGATTCGGTGTCGAGCGAGGAGGGGAGGTTGACTTTCGCGACGGTTCGTCTTCTCATCTTTTCAATTATCAAGTTTTAACTGAATAGCGTGCAGACGAACCATATTGAGAATTTGGACTCTGCTTTGATAAGAGCGGGACGAATGGATGTAAAGGTTCGTTCAATTACCCTTCCTTCTGGTTCCTGGGATAAATCAAACACTGTTCATCAGATCCAGTACAAGTTCGCCGATTCGGTCCAAATTGAACAGGTCTTCAAGCGATTCTACCCTCCGGAAGAAGAGCAGGCCATCGTTGGGGATCACGACTCAGAAGATGTACAAGGCAACGCCCGCGCGCCGTTGATTCACGCACCGTACACCCCAGCCGAGGTTGACGCCTACGCCGTCGAATTTGGTCAGGCGATCCCCGCAAGCGCATACTCCATCGCGCAGATCCAGGGATATCTTTTGACGAAGAAGCGGAACCCGGCTGGGGCTATCGAGGGCGTCCAGCAGTGGTTGAAATCGCAGGAGGAGGAGAAGCGGGTGATGGCGGAGCTGAAGCAGAAACGGAAAGCGGAGAGGGCAAAGAAGTTGAAGCTGGCGAGGGAGAGGGCTGAGGCGGCTGCCGCTACAAAGAAGTTGACTGCTGATAATGCTGAAGGAGAAACAACGGACCAGACTTCCGACACATCGAGTGTTGACGGAATTGGTGGGGTGGGAGTAAAGGTCAATGGGATTAATGCCGATGGTTAATAGACGTCATGGAATCTACTCAGCAACATTAATTCAGTGAACCTTCCTTATCCGTCCTTTTTGTATCAATGCATCGGGTGACTCATTGCCGCAGCGAGAAGGGAGTTTAAATGACATGGAATAAGCTATCATTAATGGCAAAACAACCCGTGGATCTATCCGAAACTAAACTACGAGACTTTTCAGTTTGATAGTCGTTTGCAGTAATCCGGGTTCCCGACAGGGTTCTGAATGTGATAAATGCCGGAAGAACAAAAAAATTGGGGGGAACATACCAATGCCCAGGTAGGGAACGGCACGACTTTTCCGCTGCCGCCACCGACCGCAAATGTGAACACGAAGATCATGACCTGAGGCAGTGAGTTTCGAATGCACGATAAGGCCGATTAGAATTTACCGAGGTTCCACCGTCCAGCGCAGCGGAGAGCAGGAAGCTACGAAAGCGTTAGGATGAAATGGAAGCTGATAAATATCGGACGCACTTGTACTTGCGGAACCAGGTCGCACGATATCTTAGAACAGAAGACGCGTGAGGGACACGATAACGAGACGGTGAGAGAGTAACGTACTTGCGGAGGTAGTACTGCGAGAATACGGCGAGCAGGAAGGAGGTAAAGACACTTGAGTTGATGCCAACAGCCAGGAAGCCAAGTTCAGCTATTATGAGGATGATTATCAGGGTGTCTTGCTGTTAGGAAAGAGTACGACGTACCAGTCAACACCGGGGTGAAGACGAGGTTGAAGCCGACTTTGGGGTACCTCTTGTGCAGGAGCCAGAAGGGGATCGGGAACAACAGTCCGACCAGCAGCATATAAGGAACGAACTGTTTCCGAGGATCAATTGCGAGTGTATTGAAAGAGCCAGATGCTTACACCGTAACGAGTGCCCGTAGCGTACAAAGGCTTGCCGAGAGCGCCCCATGCGATGGCGGCGCTGTTGAATGACTGGACCTGCTGACCACTCCAGATGTTGGTTCCCTGGACGTCCCGGAGGACATCCGCGTGGACAGAGATAATGGTCTTCATGATGACGAAGTTAAGGAGACCGCCCTGGAATATAGTTCAAAGGATGACTATGAAGGAGTTCAATTTGGGAAGAGACGTACAACGATGGAGCCCACGGACTGGACGGCGAAGGTGGCGCGAGGTGGCAGCTTCGTGTATTGACCCTAAAGGACACATCGTGAATAGAGGGAAACGGAGAGATGAAAGGCCATACGATCTTGAGATCGCCCGTGAGGGTGTACGCCTGCACAACAGACTGGTAGCCGTACCTAGATGTGTATGTTAGGTAAGAGAGCCAAGTCGACAAAGAGACACGCACATGGTGAAGTACATGTTTGCGACAGGCTTGCCAGGAACGAGAGCCCCACCGAGCATCTGAATGAGATTTTCGATGGAGGGAGCATACCCGACGGTAGCATATAACTGTACATCGATGTCTCTGGTCAGCAGCGGCGAACGTCAGCCACGGTGATTTGAAAATGCGTACCGTGCCAATGACGGGGACGAAGATCCAGCCGAAGAGGAGTGCAATGATGGTAGCCCAGGCGGGGAGCTGCGACTTGGCGCCGTACGTAGTGCCGATGGCCACGCCGAAGCATACAACAAACACGGTGAGGTACCACCAGTTCGACATTTCTGGGTACGGTTGGTCAACGACATGGTAGGCTGGCCGGAGAAAGATGTCTCACCGGGGTATGCCTTCATCTTCTTGAAGTGTGGGTCGTCGATGCCCTCACGGCCGGCACGGATTAGCTTCCATACGCGCTTGCCGTGCCATATCAGGAAGTGGGAAAGGGCCGCTGGAGGGAAGGTTAGTCACCGGTCATGGATGGACTACTTGACGCTCACCTCCGATGTAGATCGTGCGCGAGACCTTGTAGAGTAGCTGGGAGGCGGCGTACTGCAAAGTGTATCAGACAAAATACAATCAGCACCAGCAGGAAGACCGCACCCAAGGAAGGCCCTGAACGGCAAGTTTATCGTAATTGAGCGTAAAGTCGTCGTTCAAGATCGAGAGCTGATCGTATTCTGTGCCGTTCTCGTAGTAGAGGAGTTGAGTGAGGAAGGGGAAGTTCTGGCAAACAGTTCAGTGACCACGAGATGGGATTGAAGATATTCGGAATCTTACCTGGGTGTTCCACGTATTCATCGCGTAGCAAGCGCAGAAAGCAATCATGCAGACGGCGCAGCCACCATAGAGCGATAGTTGGGTGGAAAGAGGAGTGAACAGGGAGCCGATGGACCCTCCACCAGCACCAACCTGAAATACGGCATTAATGGGGAGGGTTTAACCAAAAGAAGAGGACACGCACATAAGCCCAATCGAAGCAGATGGAGAATGCACCGAGGCCCTCGTTTCCGGCTGCACCACCGAAGACGCGGGTGAACCACGCAGACTTTTGGTTGGCAAGACAGAAGATGCTGATACCGGTGAGAGTGGGGGCGATGTATTCCTAGGACGACCAGATCGTCAGCGGCTAGAAATTAAAGGAGGTAAATAATCAACTTACGGGGAACCACTCCCAGACGAAGATACCGATGAAGATATACCAGAAGAACTTCTTGCGCTTCGACTGGCTCATCATTCCCTCTCCGCGGTGGAGCGTTTCGAAGAGCTGAACAGTTGGCATGGTTTGCGGGTACACGGCGAAGGTTGGGTAAACGAGGAAGACTGGCTTGAAATTCAGTGGGGTCAATTGAACGGTAGTTTGATTGCTCACTTCTCATAATACCAGCCATGCCGTAGCCGATGAGCTGGGAGCTCAGGATCCTAGAGTGACGGTAAACCATGAACACAAACGTAGACGGAAATCCTTACGTGAAGATTCCGACGGCGACGTTGGTCTCGACGAAGTAGTAGAGCTCTTGAGCAGCGAAGATGGAGATGGCCAATGCCGAGGACGATGCAGTGCTGGACATGATGGTGATCGCAACATGCTCTTTCAGGTCTGGAACACACGTTTAACATCGGGGAAGAGAATGAAGATAAGCCTAACTTACTGAATTTTCCGTGGTTCATGAACCGCCAGAACCAGTTGTCCGAGGTACGGATAAGCGCTAATTCCGAGGGACCAGGTACGAGCCATTCCATGATCTGAAGTCGGCGATTAATATTGAAGATGCACCACCAGAGGGTACTCACTCTACCGAGGATGAAACCGAGAATCTGGATGAACAGTTGGCTGACGTAGATCTTGTGGAGCGGTCAGACGACGACAAGAGGGAGGTAGAACGGCAAACATTACCGTTTGCGGACGGAAGTACTAAAGGCAGACAATCAGCAGGGATAGACAAGAGTACAGAGGAGCTAACGTACGAAGATCTGGCCAAGGACGGCACTGGTTCACAGGAGAGCCGGTTTCAACACATGAACACAACGACGATAAAATGTAACGCACGAGAAACAACTAAGACCAAGACCCAGGAACCACATTCGGAAGGTGAAGACTCGCAGGGTGGGGTCATCGTCGAGCGAAATCAGACGAGTTGCATAGTCAGCGTCAGTTTCTGTGGTGTCGTGTTAGTGAGTATGGTATGAGGGAAGAGTCAAAGACGACACACCGATAGGCCGCTCGTGTCCATCCTCGCCCAAATCAATCAGCCGAGGGCCGTCAGCGAAGACCTCGCCGACCTCCTCAACGTTGTCGAGGTCAACCTTCTCGGCGAAGGGGATACTCCCCTTCTCGTCAGCGAAGGAGCCCTGGGAGCCGCGTTTCTCATCGCTCAAGCCATGCTTTTCGAGGTTGGGCGTTTCGACTGCTGCCATTGTTGAAGGGCACGCAGGAAGGTACGTGAGAGTACCACGGAAACTCTTCAAAGAGCTATCTCATATCACTTGGTGGTTTAAGAAGCATCGAGGGCCGCCTCGCTCCGTGTGCACATGGTCAGGTACGCCCCATTGGCCCATCGAACCAGGATCTCGATCATGATATGTTTAGCCGGTCCATCACATTGCGCCGATAAGGCTCGAATAAGGGCTTTGCGGTGACAGAAGGAACAGAAATATATTCCAGAAGCAACTGGAGGATACCGACTGTCAACTTCGGACATTCGTTATGAAAGGACGCCAACCAGATCTAAAGGGCAAAATTACGATTGCAAAAATCACTGAAGCATTTCTGCAGCATCTCATCAATGAAGAGCGAGATAAGGGACGATCATTAAGCCATTGAGATTTGAGACTGGTCTCGTGCGTGTTTCGACTGGTTTCGGGCTGTGGGGCCTCTGTGCGAATGTGGACATACAACTGTGCCTGACTGCGCTGGAACGACCGGAAAATTAAGACGGCGAAGACTCTGGGGAAGGGGACTACGCTGGTTTCATCTTATCTTAAGTCTTATTAACCTCTGGCCGATCATCGAAAATGGGCATACCGTTAATTAACCCAAGCCCCAACCTTCTCCGAACACGTACTTCAGTTGGGGATTCTGAACCGAAGTCTGCGAAATTGTGGTCGTTCTTATTCGGGAATAGACCTTATGCCCAAATTGCGCCAACGGGCGTCCGAAAAACGCGATAAGCAAATCTTGATTCAAAATGACGAATGTATGAGAACCATCTGGAATTGTTCTTCCATGAGACACTCCCGTGCCTGGCGATTTTGCGTATCCCGCCGCGTATCAATGATGATTCCTAACTCGTGCAAAACTACTGACCAGTGGCCTTGCGGAAAAATCGCGGGAGTATGGACTCCGGTGAGAAGAGAGGAATATGATGGCCACGCATTTGTCGCGGGTGCCGGCACGCAAGAGCAACCGAAAGCATCCGGGACAATTCGACAAATTCGGATTCAAACTTCGAGTGGGGTTCCTTGCCTAAGACACACTTTACGATAAGTTGCGGTGGCATATTTACGACCAGCCCCGCCGAAATTGAAAGCTCCACGCAGCGTGTTGGGTCAAGTTACAATGCATCTGCCGTACAACATCGTAGGCCAAGCCACTGGGCACAGCGAGCGTCTAACTATGTTGCGGCCCCGGCTAAGTACTTCATCAGTGAGCTGAGATCGGCAGTGGGTCGGCAGTGAAGAAGCGGAATCAGAGTAGTATGAATGTAGCCTAATCTGGCATGTTGTGGATGTGTTATTGCCGCTGTCAATACTTATGAACCGCGCGCCGTTGGGTGATGAAGTCCTCGTCGCCAAGGGTGATCGCCAGTTTTGAGGAGAAAAAAGGAAAGCCACAGCCCGAGCCCCGGGAGCAGCGTCGACGGTTGAAGAGGTCACAAAAAAAGTTTTGAAATCTGTGTGAGAGCGATCGGCCAAAGTGAAGTGGAGCCCTCGATCTTTCAGTGGAGATTCCCGTTCAAAGGGCACTAGTCAGGCCGCCAGGTTTCGTGGATTAAGGTGCCAAACCAAACGGAGCCAAAGATGTTCCGCGCTAAAATAGGGCTCCTTGAGGGAGGCACAAGGGAGGCAAGGGAACAAGAACTAGAACAAGATATACGTCATGATCTCTTGGCTTGCGAGGCAGCGAAGCCATACAGAAATGGACTGGAAGCATGTCTCTAAAATCTTGATGTATTGACGAGCAAGTGTAATGTATAGCATGAGTTGAACTGAAGATTCCGTGCTGAACGCGAATGGCAGGCCGCCTCACTGTCATGGGACAGACTCCGACCGATGGCTGACCCAATGGAGAATGATTACTAGCGACAAGAAGAGCTCCTTGATAATTCTGGTATAGGGCGGCAAGGGAACAAAACGCATGAACAGAATGGTATTTGACCTGCACAGTAGTGAGGCCTAGCGAGGCGATATATATGAACGTTGAAACTCGACCCGTGAGCGCTCCGAGTTTCCGAGGGGGTGAAAGAGTTACCGCTATTAAAAGACGGCTGGCCGAACGGAGTTAGTTTCTCCCAGACAGACGCTACAACAAAGAAGCTCGTGCCTCGCATGTTGTATAGAACGGAGTGGGATTTCAGGCGACAAGAGCTCCCTGACGAGTCGGAATTGTATTGGCGGGATGAGAACAAGAGGTGGGTGTGATATCTCGGCATGCACAGGAGTATTTAATTGAGTGAGGTCTCGGTGTTTGACGAGAAAGTATAGATACACCCAGCTCGTCCCGCGGAGATAAATCAAAAGCCAGTGAATTAATACCTGCACTTTTGCGCAGTGTAAGTTGGAATATGACAGCCTTGAGCGAGCTGATGAATTCGGCCTGATTCCAGGAGATAAAGTTGGGCCCCGAAGGCGCATTGCGCATGGACGGAAAAGGTAAGGGCGGTCAAGGGAGATTGTATGTATAAGGACTCATCTGGAAACGCCTCGTTACTATCCGTGCCTACTTATCCGGTGTCTATCGACGTCTAACTGGTCTAGCCGAGAGTTCCCCTGTCTATATAGACCTGATAGACACCAATAGACATCGGGCATTTTCCTTTCGGAGAGAAAAGCAAAAAAGCGTGATTGATCGCAGACAAGCTTTTGAGATTGGTCCCCACACATCAAACCCAATATGGTAACATCAAAACGTGATCTCCGGGGCTCCGAAAGTTGTGGCAACCTGTTTGGCCGTCACATTTCTTTCTTTCATCTGTACCACCACACACCCCGCCACCGTGCTGTCCGATCCCTCCTCTTATACATGATAAAGATCCTGCATCTTCCTAGCATGCATGTTTCCCTTCGCCACCTGCTATTGTGTCCTGACACGATGCGCGCGTCAACGACCGTCGTTCTTGCCGACATGTCATATTCAGGTGGCATTCCAGGCCACTACGGCTGTACCTACCATATGTAAACCTACCCACCTCTCTCATATGTTCCCATGCCCCAACGGCACATTTTGACGCGTCTTGACACGTCCCTTTCCTATTTCACTACCTATTTGTACCGTACTACTATCCCCCCCCCCACCGTCCCGGACAAACCTAGTACTCGGACAGTCAAACATTTCTCATCCAAATCTCAACTGTTTCCTGAGATCACTGGCTTAAAATAAGCATTAGGAGGGGCGCTGTAGATCTAGGATCCAAAAGGGCCACAATATGACATCTTTCGGATATATATCTTCAGGGAAAATTGACAACTTGGGCCATTTCCGCTGATTTAGCCTATTTTAAGGCCTAGGGACTTCTCCCAATGTTTTTAATATCTCCTGAATACATCAGAAACATACCTTTGTATCATAAGAGTACCATATAAAATTTCAGAGACATAGCTGTCTTAACGCCGTCATAATGAACCTAAAGATCACGCCATGCCTGCCAAATTGATCTCCCAACTGCCAAAAATGATGGCAAGAAATTTCATGCTGCTTATCGACCACCCTGTGGTTGCTTCGACCTCCTCTTCATGAATACTATATTTCATATTGATGTGCTCCATCCTATACAGTATGGAGGCACCATGACCACAAGCTGGTCCTACGGAATGCCGGCAATCAGAAATTGATGTGCTACCTAGTACTCGGACACCTGACCGCCTCCGAAAAAACGACGCTGTTTGCCCAATTCTTACTTGTTTCTCCTGAAGTAAAATCTGAAACCAGGGTAAAAGACAAATTGCCGATGATCTAGCCACTCACCTTTAGCCTAGAGCTATTGCATAAAATGATATTCACGGATCTTTCTTAAGTGTCCGAGATCTAGGGGGGGGATAGTAGTCCATAAATTGCTTGCCCTCTTCACCTTGAGGGTTCGCCATTTCCCCTACTGTTTGGATGCTCGCTAACAACCATGCTGCAGTCCTGCTTCGGCTCTCGCAGCCCTCGCCCCTGCCATAGCCCTCTGGAAGTCCTCTCAAGAAAACATCGAGGAGGCGAGCACAGTCAGTGGATTCGGTCTAGGTGCGTCTTTGTTACTCTCTTGCATCTATCCTAAACCTGGTTGATGCCCTGAAAGAAAAGAGACAATGATTCAATGACGGCCGTTGTGCGAAAAAAAAGTTCAGCACTTACAAATTGGCAAGGTAAACATGCTGAGAGAGAGACCCTTTTCCTTACCCTAGTCCAACTAGTGCCACACAAAAGTTGAATTCATATGGGCCCTCCGGGCATCCCTGGTACCGCGGATCAGGATCTGTTGCTGGGTTCATCATACCTATTTTCACCTCAGTTCGTTCGACTTCCAACCAGTCTTTTTCAAGAAGAGAAAATAGTTCTGCATTTTTGTGATCTCGATTTTTATGCAGGCTTACCATCCAAGAATGTAACCAAAACTGCACACTGAAAGGTGGCCATCAGGCCGCGCGAACATGGTCAAGCTGATTTGAGTGTCGTTGTATTTGACTTATTACGCATCGTATCAAAAGGTCAACTCTGCTCCGAAATTATTCAGATGGTCTTTGGGCATAAAAAGGGTGCGAGAATATTGCAGGCTTATCGTCCAATAATGGAACCGAAACAACACTCTCAAAAGTGGCCATCAGACAGTGAAAACAGGTACAACATGATTCAGATCTCGTTTTATTTAACTTATTACACGTCTGGGGATATAAATATTAGTTAAAAGATTTCATGCAGGCCTTCCATCCAATACTGGAAATGAAACAACACTCGGTACCAGGGGGTATTAATTCATCCATTTGCTGCACACCATCATTGATTCGTTGCTTTATACATAATACATTCCTCTATGCACGTTCCATCAGAGGGCCAGCGAAGCGCTGAAATCGAAGGGAGCTCCAGTGAGCGCTGCCGTCGACTGCGAGGTGCCGGAGATGGTGCTCCAGTCCGCCCCGTTGACCTGAATCTGCATCGCGGTCAAAGAAGCTCATTATCGAGGAATGGGGCTCGCTCGTTGGCAGCGGACGCACCGCGAACCTCAACTCGAACGTGAGCATCCGTCTCACCGACGTTCTCATATTTTCTGATTAAGATATGGGTTATAGGTCCAGAAAGTCAACAACTACAAGGCCCCGTGGTTGTACTGGCAATTGATCAGCAACACCGACCCGCACCAAGGCGAGGACTACGAGGTGCGCTCCTCTTGTTTTAGAATCACTGTCTCGGGTTTGAATTTTCTGTATTTGAGAATCCGATCACCTGTTGCAACGCACGTCTCATCCTATGGAGAAACATATCTGCGGATCTATTTGGATGGCCTGGGTCCGCTTCGCGTTAGATTTCTGCCAATTCTCACAGTTGAACGGCCCGAATCCCGGTCAAGTCGGCGCTGGAGATTAAAGACGGTACCTGAAACTAAATTAGTTTCGATCTGCAGTTGGCGGTAACTCGCAAAAGAAAAGGTTTTGAACCTTCCTTCTCTGGGGTGAATTCGGCATCACCCCGACGACGAAAAGTCGGAGTAATCTAATGGGAAGGTGGAATCTTAGTACCTCGAAATCAAGATCCAATACTCGTCGGAGGATCCAGTGTCTCGTGTTCTTGTGAATACATCATATTAACCTAGAAGTTGTTGGCATAAGAGCTAATACGCACCGCTCAGAGAGAAGCCACGTATCACGACAGGGCCATGTCGACTGTAAAGTGCAAGTAAATCAGAACATCAAATGGAGCGAAGGGTGGATAATTTCTTTCCCCACAATTCTTGTAATGCGGGGATGCAGAAACGTCTCTGTGCGTGAGGATTAGCGAACGATATGAGCTCTGACTTCGAGGATAATTTATTTCCAACCTTCGTGGACGCCCCCGTTTCCGGTTGCAGTGCGTTCTCTGTGGCCCAAGCGTATATCGCAGTCGACAGTGTAGCGTGACGTATGAGAAGGCCGTTGGACATAACGGTCATCGACGACATGAAGTGGAACCGCAGCAGTGAATAATTGAATACCGGCTAGAATCTAACATCAACATCCGATGCTCGCAAAAAAGAACCAGCTAAATCTGGTCTCTGGGAATACAAGAACGAAAATGTGTTCTGCCCACGGCATTGCGGGAAGGACGCTAAGCAGTTTCCGCTCGAAAGACGTCTGACTGAATGAATGATACTTAGCGGAAGAATTGGCTCGATCCTTGTGAGATGCGCGCGCTCAACCTTTCAGCTTCGTGGGGTCACAATGAGGGACCATCATGATCGTGATACATGTGAATTGAAGGCATGGCTATAGCGTATAGTCTCTCTTGACAGACGCTTCAGTATCGTGATCAACTCGTTCCTTGTTCGATATGAAGTCTGTTGGTTACCGCGTAGATTACCTGGCGGCCTGCGTTATTATATAACGATGGGATCTGATATGAGATACACGGCCAAAACAACTCATTAGTCTGTGCGCACCCCAGCCCATAGGGCTAAACTGATACATCGCGAGGCTCTGACCAGAAGAAAAACGCGATTGATCAAAGGTTCTCATGAGAGGGCTCGCGATATATCAGCTTAGAAGGCTTTCCTTTTTGGTACCCCTGGCACGCGTGCACCTTCCCATCAAGCGGCGGCGCTGCGTGGCGCTACTTCGGCTATTTCGACGATGTGGGCTGGCGGGTGCGGGGGCAAGTGGACTTACCTTTTTTGGAACATTGCATCTGTGCGTCCCTAGCTCTCGGGATTGTTAGTATAGTCTAGGTGGGCGATAATTACGACGCACCTGTGTTTATAGAGCGAACGGAAGCCGCGTTCGTTTCCAGTATGCATGTCAATATGGGGGTAATTAAATTGTTTGTCATTGTTATGACCTTCCTTCTCACTTCTCCTGTTTCCTCCCGCGTGCTCCCCCGTTGCCCTCTACTAGCCTGGAGCGTCCACTCTTGTTCTACGACATGTATGCGATGCTGGCAGACGCCTACATTCTCCCTCCCCGCCCTAATAGGCCCCACTGAGCCTCGAGCTTGGTTTTGGCTCCCCAGCGCTCCTGGCGCTCCGCCCCCTCTTGCCTCGTCTGTATCCACCTCAGGCCATTAACAGACGGTTAAAAAAGCTCAAGCACGTCAGTTACCGTGTTTTACAGCCTCAACTGGTCCTGCACAGCTACGGCGCTCGATTTTCCCCCTCGTGCGATCCCTGCTTCCACCCCCACTTGCGCGCCTCGTACTTGCCTCGCGCGACCTCAATCCACTTCTTATGGTCCGGAATTATGTTCTCCAGCTTTCTTGTGGTCCTGGCCCGTTCTACGCACCTGTAGCGCACGGTTCAGTCCTCTGAGCTTCTTGGTTTCCAACAGCGCTTGCACGTCCAGTATTCACTCAGCGCAAACTCAGTCCACCTCTCAGAATGTAGATGTACGTCCTCCCGAGTTTTTTGCGGCCCCGCCTCGCTCAGTGCGCTGGCCACGCTCAATTTTCACGAGCCTTCGCTCCCTGTCTACCACCGGCGCCTTCCCCACTCGCACTCGCTCAGCGCCACCTCCATGCGCTTGGTGTAGTTTCAAGTCACATCTTCCTGTGTTTTTGTGGCCCAAGCTCGCTCTGTGCACTGGCCGAGCTCTATTTGGCTGGGATGCGCTCCACGGCTCCCACCCATGCACACCTCTCGGATTCTCCCAACGTCACCTGCATTCCCTCAGTGTAGCTCAAATATATGTCTGCCCCTGGTTTTGCGATCATAGCTCGCTCAGCGCACTCGCTGGCGCGCACAGGCCCCTACCCTTTGCGACCCTCCACCTGCGGTTGCATCCTCCGAATTCGCCCGACGCCACCTCACATCTACTTGGCGCATTTTCACGCACGTCTGGCCGTGTTATCACGGTGCCAGCTCGCTTTGCACGCTCCAGCACAGGACCGATGATAATCGGTTCCGAGGTCGGATCCCAAGTCCCGACAAAATTTCCAAACTGGACCTCGAATGTGTGTGCCAGAGTCCCGACAGATGGGCCACCGAGCGAGAAATGTATGATCCAAAATCCCGACCATGGGTTATCCCACGGTCGATGTCTGAGCCCGAGTCCCGACATGCCCAAAATAGTAATTCGAGCGGGCTTTGAAGCACAAAGCATCGCGATGGCTGCTCCAAATCTATGAATAGTTGACAATGCAGATAGTATATGCCACCGAATTCATCTTTTCTTGCTCGAAACTTGCTTGTGTCTAATTTCTTGTGATCATACTCATTCTCAAGTCTTTCTGAACATGCACGACATCCCGGTCGGCTTATTCCTGGTTCTTCTTCCCAAGGATGAAGCAGTAAAATCTTTTCATACTCATATGGAAATTGGCATTCGGGCTCACAAGATATTTGATGAGCTTGTGGCAGAGAAGGAATGGTTATGAAAGGCAGTTGGGAGCCCAAACACAGTTCACTGCAAAGGCAAGGCAAATATTCATATATTAGAGCTGTCGGAGGACGATTGTATAGAGTAGGAAATTTTCACGAATTTTTGGGCATTTTCTGGGCAATTTTGGAGGTAATTTGAGGTCTGATCCCGAGTCCCGACAAGGGCAAAATTTGGCCGAGGTCGAAGCCGGAATCCCGACAAGATTTTGTGTCGGCTGCAGGCCAAAAGTCCCGACAAATTTTTTCAGACCCCGAATTTTGGGATCCGACCTCGGAACCGATTATCATCGGTCCTTCCAGCACCCAATCTTGCTCTCCAACACTGCTTGGATTCTACCTACGTCCACGCTGTTTGGAGTCGCCCGAAAAAACCTCCATACTCTCTCTGGAGTAATTGCCCACTTCGCTCGCGATCTGGCGGTCTCGGGCTCCTCATTGCGTCTGCTGGCGCTCGTTTTGGCTCGTCAGAAGCGTTAGCGCCCTTGGCGCCTATTATCTCGGGGCCTCGGACCGTGTTCGGACCTTGTCCCGTAATTGCCGATAGTCACAAAATTTAGATATTCAACAACGCTATCGACAGTCTTTAATTGATTTTGACCGTATTTAGATATTATCTGTATCAATACACACCATATGCAAGAATTGTAGAAAACGGCCCAGAGAACATTATTTTATTCATCATCAAAGCCATCTGTCCGCCAAAATTGTGCTTGAAACTGAATTTTCATTACTACTGGCATGGTTCATGGTGCATAAAATCCTGGAAAATCATGAAGGATGTAGAAGATATTTTAGAATGATATTTGAAAGATTTGTGCAGTCTGGATTGAGGTGGAAGAAGAAATGCACCAAAGGGTCAGTTGAACAAGTTGAATTTGCGGTTTTGCCGTGAAAGCTCTTGCATCTAAGCTGATTTTTGCGTCTCTTTCACGCATATGCTCCCTCGGAACCTCAATACCCCAGTTCAAATGGTAAATTCGGGTGCATCGAACATCAGACATGATCTCTGAGGTCTCAGTACGGGCTCGGGCTTGCACCATGCCTCGAAAATCGCTCAATATTATCAGAGACTGGGTACTCGGCCACCTTAGCATAATTTGCCTTGATTATGCTCATGGAGGCTGATAGATATGGATGTATGGGCTCTCAATCAAAGTTATGCATACTGAGAGTGGAATCAGACATTTTCCGCGAATTTACTTGGCGATTCCATCCCTTTCTGAATTTTCCTTTCAGCAAAGTCCCGAAGGGGCAATCAACGGGCTAGTCGGCCACCCGGCTCTTTCGCTCGTTCACACTGGTTCCCTAGACCTTACTACGATCCAAATGCCTCAATGGATACTGCTGCATGATTCTATACACTCAAAGTGTACATATGAGCCATAGGAAGACAATAATAATTTCCCTTTCAAGCTGGCCGGAATAGGTGAGACGCTGATTTGGAGGGAATGCTGTACCCTGCAACGGACAGAACATATTGACGACCCCAGCGAGGGTAAAAAATACTCAATGGGATGTATTGCAACACACCCATGACCGCCAGATGTCACCCGCATACCCATAACCCCTCCAAGAAAATCCATCTTTCCATGCAAGTGAAATTCTGAGGTTTGAGGTAGTGGCCGGCTGTGAAGGGGAAGTCGGGCAGCTAAAAGCCAAATCAATGTGGTAGGATTCCGAGATAGTTTTGTCGAATAAACATTCCAAATCTTTAGTCCATATCAAACACGGCTAGGTCGCTAGAGGGGTGGCCGGAATTCGCCACCTAGAATCAGGTCGAGATGTTCTTGGCCGGTCCATGAGGCGAGGGGGAAGTTGACTTGTGCACGTTAAGCAGACAATCGGTGACCTAGAATCTGGGGATGAAAACGAACCCAAAGTCCTGCAAATCAGTGAAGAATTGGTGGAGAACTGAGCGAAAGCCGAGCGCGAGGGCCGTTCGGAGATAAGAAATGATGTTCACACACTGCCACCTTGACATAAAACATCCCACAGTTTTTGATAGCCACGTCAATTTGGGTCCAAATTCGACATACAATGTCCTCATAAGTTGTATTCCACCGTACAACTGCCCAGAAGCGAAAACCTGCGCAGCGACATCTCATATCATGTAAGTGGCCGGGTACCTAGTTCGGCCGACTAGGCAGTCACGGATAATACCTCAAATTTGCGAAAATTTCAAATTCTTTGTAGGGGTCTGGTTTTAGAATATGTTGATACGATACAGTGAACAACTCTAGATCCAAGTATGCAGATCATTAGCACAAGAATTGGGCGAGATATGAGCGATAATATTTCAGCATCCAACTGCTGAAAAGGTATGAAGCACTTGATTTCCCGAGCCGGTAATTGCTGCGAGGCTTGCTATACTATTAGAAAGGTCTCGGGCTTGTTCCTTTGCGACGACAACCTACTCAGTGTTGTCGTATGGCTCAGATTCCCAAACCCAATTATTTCGCCATAACCTTCATGAATAAAAGTGCTACTGGGGTTCAAAGTTCATACGACCATGCGGTGGGGTACTGAAGACAATTACATTCACATTAGACGCGTCAGATACGTCCAGGGAGGTCAGGAGAGGCCGGAAAACATGGTTCGTGATTTTTGACTACCTTGATTTTGATGATTTCTTTACTCCGGCTCATTCTCTTTACAATTATCACATTCCTCGCAGTGTTAAATTTGATTTAAAGTGTTTGAGTGTCGCAAACGACACGAACTTTCGTCGCGTAATGTTGGCCAAACAAGGCCAAGTCGCGCTGGTCACAGTGTGACACGGTCTCTTTCTTTCTTCCCACCACACGACTCAAGAGTGTAGCCTCACTGCACTGTCCTCCGATGGTCTCTCTGGGCTTTTCAACGAAGACTCGATGCTATCAGTTCGGTTTAACCATCTAGATACGCCCTCGGTCGCTCTCAACGCCGCTGTATTCCGGATCTTATGGAACCTACTTTATGCTATCCAAACCCGAAGAATTCCTCCAGTATTAGGCTATCTTCATGGTGGAGGATAGTGCCATGCCCTCACGGGATATAGCACCTGTTTCGACCCATCAGTATCGCTCAATTTGACCCGATCGCAAGCAGGCAAAATGAACGTGCTACGGGCCTGCCGTTGAGCACAGCAAACGGAGTAAACGTAGTGAGATGATCCCAGGAAACTCCAAGTGCGTGCTCTATTCCCTCTCGTCTGGTTTCTCGCTGATTGTTTTCGGGAATCTGCAGCAATTTTCTGCAGGTTCTTTTTTTTCTGACCACCGGCAGCACATGCTCGCTGAACGACTAACACAACATCGGCACGCACGGAACCTCTCCGTGACGCAGCAACCAACGCTGCCACGGTGTGCAGTGAACCCGTCACCGCCCTCACCGCACTGCAATCTGAGCATTGTCCCCGCGGTCTGCGCCAGCAGTCGCTCCGCTGCCGCCCCGGCCACGGGTAACTCGTATAAGAGGTTGGGATTTTCACGCACATCTGTGAGCTGAGAAACATGTGCACCCTATATGTGGGCCGGAAGCACCGCTGCACGCGCCATTGGGACCGGATGGGCCCGCGAAAATGCACGAGCCACTGCGTGTACGGGTAGCGGTGACGTTGTCCCGTAAATGCGGCCTTCAAGCTGCGTGGCAGGAATGGGGGGAGACCTTCAGGAGAGCAATGTCCGCTACACGCACCGCTGGGATAGGTACGCATGCGCCGAACCGCACACTGCAGGCCCGTGGCGCTTACGTCGCGCCGGACTAAGTCTGCCATGGGTGCGCCTTCATCGGGAACAGGGGGAGGACTTCGCGGCCCAATTCTGCTAGAAATGAGTGCGATTTGTGCCGGTTGTCCTGCCGAGGTGCGCAGCGCCATTGCCGCTGTATCGTTCTTCACGACTCATGCCTCTGTTGGTGCTCTTGCATTCATTAATGACGGAAACCCATTCGCATTTTACAGAGTTTGGTGCAGGTACCGGCGCCAGTGAGTCCAGCGTGTGTAGGAGTGTTGGCTCGCTGAAGCCCACCAAATCATGTTTTGCGGGGTCCCATTGCTTCCTTAGCTCTAGCTACCTTACATTGTATATTCTAGTCACCCACCGCACAATCTAGATTTTTTTCGTGAATTTTATCAAAGTTTTGTGAGCTCATCGTCGAAGGTGGCGTCGAGAGTGTTTGATCGCTGTGTCCCAGATGCGGATATTTGGATCACACAACGACGAGCTCAAGTGCAACGTGTGCAGTAGGCTGCATGTTGTCCCACCTCCAGATGGAACGGCTCTAAGGTGATGTATCGCGAGCCCTCTGATGAGAACATTTGATTAATCGGATTTTAGCCTCAGCCAGAGTGCGCGATGTATCGCTCCCCCTAGGATCTGGTGCGCACCCTATGCGTTTCGACGCGTCATCCGCCTCGTCGAGCCCTGTTACACGCGATGGACCCGCATATCTTGACCCCGGAATCATTCTACGCCACCCCGACACCTCGGAGACAGCCCCGAGCGGTACTCTCAACGCCTCTTTCAACGCCAGGTCCTCCGCCGACTCCGATTCCTTCCACCCAGCCACGCCTGCGTGCGCGAAAGAAGACGAACTGGGAGAAGGCAGACGGGATTATCAAACAGATAACTAAAGATTTTCGCTCTCTGGGGAACTTCCTCGACACTCTGTTTCATTGCAGAGACTTTTCTGTCCATGATCCTCGCACCGACAACCACCAGCAAGTGGTTACTGCTTTCCTGGAGGGTCAATCAGATATTGGGATTGGACACATCATAGATTTGATCTACCACCATCCACAAAGCCGGCCAGTGAACGCCCATCCTGAATCCGGCCTTTACTTCTCACCCCCTGATCTTGCGGCTCACACTGGAATACGATTTGCTCGACCGGCTCTCTCCACTTGGGCTCTACACCTCGTTGGCGCTGAAATGCGCAAGCAGATTGGACGTCTCACCCAGAATGACCCGAACGATCCCAATGACACAACTCAATTGCGAGCATCCACAAATGGACGGGCCAAAAACATCCGTCCCGCGACATGGGATGATCTTGGGCGGGTCAGTATACCTTGGATGGCCACAACTTACAAACGACGTGCTCCTGGCGTTTGGTATATCACCAAGTGCATGGCTGCACCAACACTCAATGGAGCAGTGGTTTTGCGAAAAAGACGACCTCATCCTACAGTACGTGAATTTTGAATTTTTTTTATCAAAGACGGCGTTGACCATAAAAAGGTACAGGTCGGGGTGATCAATTCCCTCACTCTCTCTCGAAATCGTTATGCCAGTGGCTATTTAGCATTGCCGCTTGCGGTCTGGCAGTTTGCATGCCAAGCTCATATTGATGAGAAGCGAATTCTCAGCCGTTCTGGATTCACCGTTCATGACAGCACCGCCAGGGCTTGTTTGGACTCCCTGACTGATTCAAGCCTGGAGAAGCTTCGGGAGTCGGCACGAGAGGCTGCGCTGGCAGGTGGTCCTGGACAATTTTCAGGAATACTGCCGCCAGCGCGATCACCGTATCGGCCGACAGGATGTTCTTAAAATCGGTACAGCGGCAACAGCAATTTTACTTGAAGACTGTCTACCTGGCGCGTTTGACCTTCAGGATCATCTTGATCGTGTCATGCGCCAGGAGCGGAGGCAGCTCAAAGTTGACTCTCTCCTGGAGGGGATTGACTTTCCATATATCCTGAACCTAATGGCCCTTCACTGGGTTCGGATCCTCGTCACATTCATTCCACAACTCGCAAAGAGGTTTCAGATCTCTTGAAATCCGATGGGATGAAAAAATTGCGTCTTCGCCAGCGTATGTCTGTCATGCAGCCAGTCGGAATGAATGGGGAACACTCGACCGAAACCCAGGGTATGTTCCGTGGAATTCTTGACATTGAAGGGCAAATGGGACTAGACGAGAAATCCATGGACGAGAATTTAATATTCCTAATTCGTGGTGATGGTGCGTCCGTCGCTGCAATTTGGCGCATCCGAAAATTCCTGGCCACACATCCAAGTCATTACGAGTCTTTTCGAAACCGTATTTCTCCCGGGCCTGAAATCTGGCATACTCGCTGGACCAAGCTCAATTTAATTGTGGCGAACTCTTATGGCCCTGCAACATCAACGGACCCTTCCTCGCTTTCCAAGAGTGCGACAGCCGCCGGCGCCAAACGACCGACAAATTTGAAGAAAGTCGACTTCTTCCCCACCTCCCGCAGTATGCAGTTATTTTTTGAAGCTCGTGTTTTGGACTGCTGGCGGTAAATTCGTCCTCAAATTTACATGTCACATGAACTGATTAATTACAGTGTCCATCTTGCGGCCGACGACATCGTCGAGCATTTTGAAAAGCCCAATGTGCCTATCCCAGACGTTGAATCCCTCTGGGCATCGGCCCGTATCTTGGTTCGCCGTTACGCTTCGCAACAGGCATACAATCATGCTCTTAACAAAAAACTGGCTGACTCTGCGAGCGAGACAATGAAAGTCCTCATCGGAACACCCTGGACAGCACCTGTTGAACCGTCCAGAATACACCGCGCGAACGAGGACAATGGGGATGGGGATGCAGAGCAGGCGGCCGAAGATATGCTCCTTGATGAAGGCGGTGATGGCGCCGGGTTGGAGGAGTTTTTCTTGGACCCGGATGACTCGGATGCACCTGGGACCAAGAACAAGAGGAAGAAGGGAGAGTCCATTCATGTCGAGGACCCGGATTTTACGGGGGATCGCGTGCTTGCGAACGAGATACTCTTTCTTCAGGACATGGGATGGTGGATTATTGCTTCACATGCAGTTCCAGAGGGCGAAATCGGGAGAGTTTGGGAGATAATGAAGGTACTTTATGCCTGGCCTCATATTTAACGTTTTCTGACTCGCGTCGTAGCTCTGGACCTTCCACTTTGCAGGATCTGGGAATCACAATTACATGAATTACCTCCTCGAGACGTACTGTCTCCATCGGTACGAGGCATCCAGAGAATTCTCTCTGGCGATGCTAACCAATTGGCTGGTCAACCCAACTGGCAAACAATTTGTCGAATGTGATTACTCTCAAGAAGGCTTCAACAAATGGCTCGAGGAGATGGTCAAACACAAGGGCAGTGATTTTGACGACCATTTCTACCGGCAAACACTCGCTCCAAATGTCATGCACTTCCTGCGCATGAAGGAACAAATCCAATCTGCATTCGAGTTGAAGCCGCGCGGGAAGACCCACGGCGCCCCTCATCTTCGAAACGAATTCCAGCAGCTTCTTCGAAAGCACAAAGAAGATGAATTGCATAGATTTCGGCCCGGGCGCACCAACGGACACGCAGCCGTCAATTTTTTCGCGAAGGGTTACGAGGCGTTGGAAGAAGGCAAGATTGCAGATTTTATTGCCCAGAGCACGGCCTACGCAGACGTCACTGCCGATGTGCTGAATCCTGAAGATATCTCGGATGAAGATTTCCAAAAAGCTCTGGACAAACTCATTGCACAGGCAAGGAGTGAAGCAACGGATGCGAACAACTTGGACGATAATCCAGAATCGGAAGATGGTGATAGGAATGACGATGAGGTCGGCGGAGGCATGGATTATTCGGATGACGAGGATGAAGAAGAAGGTGCGCAGCAAGGTGCTCAGTATTCGGATGACAACCTGGATGAAGATGACGAAGGAGACAATGAATCGGAGGGTTTTACCTTCCAGGACGTTGGCGATATGTCTCCGGCAGGAGATCCGGAGGGCGGTACTGACGGCGAGGAAGATTCTGAGGTTGAGGAGGAAGATATGGACAAAGTCGAAGTAGAATATGAATAAAATGTAGTTAAGTACATTAGGTCTAACTCTAATGATTATTGTTCAACTGTTCTCGAGGTTATTACGACGTCGACTAGTTTTATACTCTGGCCGGAAAGACGCCGCCACAACGGCAGCAGCTTGTAGAGCCTGCCGTTTCGCACGGGGAGCGTTGGTTATATCTTCTAGCGCTCGCTTTTCGATGCATCGCGGCGCCGGTCTCGGAAGCACAACTGGTGGCTCCAAGAGGTGGGAGATCGCGTTATCCGACACACAGATCAACTAACGTAAGGGACCCTCCCCCCAAATGCGGAAAGCACAGCTTATTACCGCTTGTGTCGCGCCACTCAAGAAACCCGCGCGCGTCTCAACCCTTTCGCTGTAGTAGGGCCTTCTTTGGTCCTACTACGGTGTCAAGTACTCCTACAACTCTGCAAACACCAAACTTGCTTCTTTCTCCCCATCTTTCCGCACAGTGAACGAGTTTCGAGCACCCGCCGACCGCACTGTAAATAATGCATATACGGTACATTCTAGCCAGCAGAACTATGGTCGTGAAGAGGACGGCCGTCTCTCTCCCTCTCCATTTGGACCGGCAACCTCTAGGTCCTTTATCAATTCAGAGAACGCCGTACATATCTCTACATTTTCCGTAAATGAAACAAAACCCGGACCTCTAACATGCCCGAAATGCGAAAAGATCTTTGCTCCTGGGGCCAATGAGCAGTCAGTCAGGAATCATGTCGAAGGGAGTTCATGTCCAGGTAGGTCTCAGAGTTGCCAAGCTCCCGGTTTGAAGGGTGTCGACTGAACTGCTCCATTTTAGGTCGCCCACCTTCTGCGCAGCCCATCGCTGGTCAGCCACCTTCAGCAACCGCTTCCTTTGTACCTCCTTCTACTCTCCCTTCTGTTCCTGCCATACCCCAGTGCCCCGGTTGTCCCCTTACATGGGATCCCGCCGTATTTTGGTCTACGTATCCCTTTCATGTACATGAGCCAACATCGAGATATAATCCGGGCTATCAATTCATCTCCTTCTCTCCCCTTCTGATCCGTTCTGCGCGTTGTCTCGGAAGCTCAGGAAACCCGGGAAAACCTTGTACCCGGTGTTCAACACTTCCGTTTGACGTTGCGGCTCTTCGGGATCGAGCCAAAGAGCCCTTCAACCTTGTACGGACGGAGGAGCGAATGAATCATGTTCAACTCCTGGAGAAAGTAGCAGATTTGAAGGAGCAAGTTAATGATTTAAAGCTCAAGGTAACTTGGACTCCATCAAATATTGTACCTTGTCTGATATGAATCGCGATAGACTGTCAATTTGGAGCGTTCGCTTGCCTCGGCTCGCGACGATGTTGCCGAATACAAAGCCATTTTTCATTTTCTGGGAACTAATACTGTGCCTGCACTGCACCGAATGTTCCCCAACGCGTTGACACAAGAATGGGGATCCAAAAAATTCTTCCATCAGATTCAGGCCGCCTCTCGAGGGGACTATATCCCGCGGAGCTATACTCAATATGAAATCGACCTCGCCATACTGCTATACGAACTCGGGGGTGGTTCCGCTGTCCACGCGATGAATCATTCGATTTTTGCCCTTCCCTCCCTAAAGACTCTCCAGCCATATCGGCGCGAACACAAGCCTAAACCATGTCTCGACCATGCCAACCTCCTCACCATTTCCAATAATATCACGACTATGTTTGGGTCACACGAGGAGAAGGGTGGAAAGAGCCGCGAGGCTCCCGTCAAGATCTGCGGGCACACCTTGATGTTCGATGAAATCGCGACGGAACGCAAGGTTGAGTATATGTCAACGACGGACGAGATGGCAGGGTTTTGTCTGGAGCATGTCGACGCTCTCAAATCTTTAACTGTTGGCAAAGACACAACGACAGTTGAGGCAGCCGTGACAGCTGTCAAGGAGGGAAAGGTCCATATTGCGCACGAGGCAACTGTGGGAGCAATCTCGCACCTCTCACGACATGATTACGGAGCCAAGCCAGTGTTTATAGGGCCGACTTGTAAAAAGGGTAGTTGGCGAACTATGCTTGAGACAATGCTCAGTGTTCTCGAAGCATGGAAACACTCACCAGATGGGGAAGCAAAGCATGGGCGCATTATGTTAGTTTCGTCGGATGGAGATTATGGACGTCGCCTCGCTCTATTCATGCTGTGCATGCACAGTGAGATTCTTCCGGGGAATCCTCTTTATCCATTGATATGTAAACTACGTGGTTTCAATCGGCGAGTGGGCCGAGATAATATTGTTATGGACATAGACTATAGGCATATTTTCAAACGTATGTTTTGAGTCCAGGAGCTCTCGGCAACTGTTCTCATTTCTAATCTTCTATACTTTGCAGGTATATGCACGCTTCTATGTTCTTGGATGGGGATGCTTGTGAAAGGTGTTTGCGTAAACCGGGATTTACTTGTCCTATGGTTTGAACGCTTGCCGAACCATGATTGGTCAGAGATGAGCATAGAAAATCTTTTACACCCAAAAGACGCGCAATGCGTCTTTCGGGCCGTTAAACTTCTTCTCTGCATCGTCGAGATCCAAACGATAGACAAGACTACCCTTGACCCAAGCGAGGAAGCCGAATATGAAGCCCTTTGCCTTCTCGGAAAGGTGTTCGAGTTCCTGCTCGAACCGTTCATAAACCCACACCTATCCTTGTCACAACAGATCACATCCCTCGTAACATTTGCCCACCTTGCGTGCGGTTTATTCCTCCAGAACAGCACATCATTCATGTCCAATCAACTCTACGGGGATCTTCAAGCCATGGTAAAGGCCGCAATCATCATGGTCGCACAGACTAAAGTCCTTGATCCTCGGCTTGACGTATTACTCTGCCTCCTTGGCGATAATCCAGTCGAGACCCTTTTTGGCCGAAGTCGCATGTGCGGAGGTCACTCGCCAAATTGCAGCATTTCGGAGCTTTGGACGCGATTTTGTTCAGCCATGAACCTGGATAATGTATTCAAACATCATCCTGAGCTTGAAAAAACACCACGCCGCTTGAAGCTTGTGCGAGCTCGTGACACGGACCATGTGGGACCAACACAGTGGGTGGGCAAAATTTCAGCGGATAGCTGCGACATCGACCTTTGCTATGATGAGGGAGTTGACGTAGCAGAGAGTATTATGCGCGAACATTCAGTCTCAGAGCCGAAATCATTTGCAGAGCACTTTCAACCGTTGGAGAAGGATTTATTGCGTCCCTTTGGGGGTAAATATCCAGCTCTTTCTCCAGAAATTGATCGTTCTGTGGTCAATACCTCTCCTCCTTCCGACACCTCGAGTGATGATACTACCATCAATCCGGTTTTCCTGTTTGACTACGATGCAAGACTGGGACTTGATGAAGCGCAGCGCATCGCTACATCTAATGATCCTCACTCTGTCTTTGCAGTAATCGACTCCGAGGGCCAACTATGCCACAAGAAGGCCATTGTCCGAACTTTCTTCGAGACACAAAATAATCAGATCAGCAAAGATCGCCTGCAGCGCATCCGGGGCTTCACCATCGGTGGGAAGACTTGGGAAAGAGAAGAAACAGATTCCGAAATGGTGTCTTCATCCACACATTTCCAGCTGGGGAATTTATTTGCGACATTTATCTGCTATAACGGCACCCATCTTGGACTTGCACTTGCGAAGAGCACTATCATAAAGCGTGGTATCCCCGGCAGTAAATCTCCTTCTGTATCTGCGATACCCATTGCTGAACTTGGCCTTCCATCATCACCATTCACCATTTGCGGCCAAATCTTTTCACTTCTGCCGTTGAAGTAAGATGGATCGGAATGGGTGTGGGATGGGAAATTTGTATCATTGTCGGTGAAGAAGAAGGGAAAGGCAGATGATGTCGCACGGTTGAAGAATTTGCAGCTCTCGGTCTCCAGCAGACTGATTCATCCGCTCATGCAAAACGACAGACGAGATGTTTTAATATCGGAGCTGGAGGAAGCCGACAATGTTATAGGCTTCAACTCTGAACGCGAGAAGACTTGGGTCTTCTCAAATGAGTTCATTCTAGCTGCGTGGTACCGATTAAGAGAATGTATCGAGTCCGACAATACTTTGCACGACAAAATTCCGGTATTCAGTGGGGTCCTTGACGGCGCATTTCCATATCAAGCAGGGCCTACCGAGAGTCGGTATAAAGTTGTTTTTGTGTAATGCCAATTTCTAATAGCGATAGTAGGCTATCGAGGGGTTATATATTCATATTCAATCGTCGATACGCCCATCTTCGATGCCATCGCCAACCGTCAAGCCTGCCGAGTTTGCGGTAAAACAGTTAAAGATACCGACATACAAACCCATATGGGGCAGCATATCCGAAAGGCCCTTCGTAATGTTCACGAGGAATCCGTCAAATTTTCTGTATGTCTTTCGCATGTATTTTCTCGAGTCCATGAATTGATTTTTTGATCTAGGTGGCCCAATCTTACCCATGTGGGACATGCGGGCGTTCAATGGACGAAGGATTGTGTCAGGTACGCATCAAGAGTGGGAAGCTGGACTCCGATTGTCCATCCACATATGCGTTCCGAATTAGTGCGGCATCAACATTCCGCGAGACACGTCCTTGCACAAATATCCCGCTCCAGTGCCCTTTCAATTGTGAACAGATTCACTGGAAATACAATTTCTCTCAACATCTCGAAGAACGACATCCTTCCTGGAGATCGCTGGCCTCTCCAAAATTCATCGAGCAGATCACGGTTACGCGTGCCGAAGAATTAGCACTTGGCATTCCCGAAGCAAAAGCCATGCCTTGGCCACCATCAGAACCACCCTCTTCCCCTGTTTGTGGGCAGAAACGCACCAACCCCCCCATGTCGCCGCGATCACCACGGCGGCTATACTGCAAAGACAATAACGACGCAAATAAAATTCCCCGCTTGATTCTGAAGATACCAGGAACTCATAGCACAGCTAGAACAGTCTCATTAATTAGCGAGGATGTATTTCAATAGCGGTTGATCTTTTATTCGCGTGGTGTCGAACGGTCACAGACTATCTGCTGGCACGGATGACTATTTCTGCTGACGAAAATTCCAAAAGGAGCCAGAGCACGTGCTAAATTACGGATGTTGATCAGTGTGCGCGATCCAGCGATCTCCCACCTCTTGGGTAGTCTCCCTAGTCAGACCTATAAACTAGAGTTTTTTTTTTTTTTTTTAGAGGTAGTGGAAAAAAAACTTGTTTAAAGGTCTGATTTCAGTCGCGCCATGAAAGCCGTGAGTCCCGATTCCGGAAAAGGAAATTACCAATAAGGAAATTTTCTCGACCCGCTAAATCGTGTGTGCGCTCGGGTCGCGCTTTGTGGCATATCGGGAGCTTCCCTCATGGCAGACACTCCAGGGAAGGTGCGCTGGAGGCCTACCGTGACTTCTTCTTCCCGTGGACGGCCTCTGGGGATATTCTATCACGTGCGGTTCAAAGTGGGGCAGGGCATCCAGGAGTGATTTACGGATAACAGTGAACCCCTGTGGGCTATGAAACTTGAAGGAAAGGACTATCCGAGATAAGAGGGCAAAGAAAAGGAGGAGAACAAGCAGTTCGCGTGCCATGGTCGCGCCCGGGACAAGATGTGCTTGCCAGATGTGGTCGTGTTTGGCATGCACGTGCTTCGGACTTAATCGGAGTCCTGACTCACGGCTAATGGCCAGCGCCTAAACTTAGACTACCTCTTGGGTGGCTCCACAATTTCTTCTTCCTCTGACTCCGACTCTGGTTCCTGCTCGTCCCCGGAATCTTGAGAAGTCGCCGCTTTGCGCTTGGACTTCGCGTGTAAGCGATTCTTCTCATTCCGTTCGCGTCGCACCGCCTCAAACTCCTTTGCAAATTCCTGCTGGAGGTTAACGATGAGAGCGAGTAGTGATGCGCCATGACCGGAATGATATATCCATTGAGGGATAGTCGTGGAAAGGATATCGAGGGAAGAAATTTGCAAGAGGTTGTTGAGCACACTCGCAATCGTGGGATTACTGAAGTATGCGGACAGTGGTGTGTATCAGTGAACATCATTGTCCCGTTCAAGCGAATAGACGCTGTCTCGGAACGTGCTCAGTTGAGCCTCGGCAGCATTGCGCATCTTCTTCGTCAACTTCCGCGGAGCTGGAGGTGTCGACGCCGGTGTAGTGGTCGGCACGGGCATGACGAATGGTGCTAGACGAGGGTGGGAAGAGGGATTAGGGAGATATAAAGGCCCTATGAAACGCGGGAGGCAGTTGGAACAGGGTAGAAGTCGAGGCGAGTCTATACAGTCGCGGAGCGCCCCGGGAGTGTCATTACCGTACAATTTGTTGAAGAACACGATCAGGCAACCCTTTGTTGTGAGCATCAGGGCCTTTTCGTTGTTCATGGTCGTTAGACTGGTGCTTGCTTTCTTTGCTTTCGACTGTCTCGAGGCGATGTTTTCTGAAAGTTTATTTTTGAGAAGAAATTGAAGTAAGAATAAAATCGAGTACGCACGAGCTTTAAGGTACTTTTCAGCCGCAGAATAAGCGCTGGTCTGCGCTAAAACGACTGCCCGTTCAGTGTGGAAGAACTGGCTGGTAGGCTCGTAGACAGAAAAGATGGGTCGGTCGTCCGGATATAGGGTCGAAGGGTGTAGCAGAAAATAAGGAAATGGTCCCAAGAATCTCGTGGAGGCGTAGAATGGAAATCGAGGGAAAAATGGGGAAAGTGCCGTGGAAGCGTAGGGTACGGCTCGGGCTCGTAATGACTCGGTGGAGGATGAAATATGGGCTAAGGGTGAAAGTAGTTCACTGGCGACGTGCCCCCGGTGGAGCACTCGTGTCACTGGTCGCGTCGGTCGTGGTGGTTCGGGATCAAAAGGTAGATCTCATGGCATCTATACGTACGAAACAAATAATCGGTCCGAGGACCGATGTACCGTACGCTAAGCGAGGAGACAGGGAAAAAGAGGAAGTCGACGAGCGGGTCAATCCGCCCTTCCACATCAGTCGTTGCGGGGTCGCGTGCGACGCGTCTGCCCTGCTGCAGTGTTTGCGCCAGGTTTTTGGGACTCCATTCGAGATGCTATCGAGCAGGGACTTCACGTTTAAACCCTGGCCAAATGCGAATGTCGCTACGACAACCTGGCACAGAGGATCATCGTGTAGGAGTGCGACAGTCTCCTCGTTCTCCTCTGCCAACACATAGCATGGTAGAGACGCACCCTTCGCAGTCTCTGCGGCCCGCGAGGAAGAAGACGAAATAAAAAGACAAAGACGCGCCAACACAACTCGATTGTTGCGCAGTATATTATTGTCTTTCGCCCGTCCTTGAGATATTGCAGCAAATCGGGAAATTCAATCCCCCCGAGACCGTGAGTGAGAGGAGCGAGGATGAACTGGACGTTTGTGCGCTCGTTTGAGCGCCGCAAAAGATGGAATTCCCGGGCTGGAAACCGAGACTTCGGCAGATGGATTTGGTCATGGATCCTGGCTGAAGCGTCGCGGTGAGGGCAAATACCGAAATGTGAGGGGGAAGACGACCGCGAAGAAATGTACCAATGTGGTGGAAGGCAGGGCAAAATTCGGCTCCCCATTCGTCTATCAGATGGCTTTCATCCACACAGCCAAAGGCGATATTGTCGCGGAACATCTGGGAGTCCGTAATACGTTCCCACTGCTTCGCCGTAAGGTGTTCCGGATCAATGCAGACGATTCACCAGCGGCACTCTGCAATCTCTGCCGTAAGATCGCGGCCAGACTTGCGTGCCTCAGCCAGAGTTTCGCTGGTACACGCGAGGGCGGGAACACCGAGTTTGGTCAATTCATAAACCTGGGTTCAGGTAGTAGTAAGTCAGTCTCCATTAAAAAAGATACCAGTCACGTACGACGTTTGTGGAAAGGCCTTTTGTGGGCACAATCACAATTCCGACAGGCTTCTTCTGATTCACGGCAAAGCCGCGGTACTTGGTGAGATTTTGGGCTACCTCAAGGAGGATAATCATCGCGACTGCAAAAATGGCCGACTTGCCGTCCCCGGTAGCCATGATACACAACACATCCTCCCCGTCCAGAATCCACGCGACGACAATGACCTGCCAGTCGTGAAGTCCGCCCTCCCATTCGGGTATCTTCTCCTTAACAACCTGGCGGATTATTGCGTGCCCTTCGGGAGTTTGCCATTTGCGGCCCCGCGACGGTGCCATGGATGAGAGTTTGCTGGTGGTGGTGTCGCGTCAACAAAGATGGTGGGAGTGATGCGCATTGCACGTGTGCGCGCATTAGCGACGGCCGACTCAATCCGACAGCGCACGGACCACAGCTGGGCAGAGGTGATGGGGATCAAAATTGCCCATCTTTCCTCTCCCCAATCTTCAAGAGCCCCCGTCAGTGAGTGCTTTTTTTCCCGCTGTTTTTCTTTGAGAAACTGAACTCACCTCGAATCCAGTGGAAAATTCCCGCCCTTCCCCAGATTTCACCATTGTATGGGACAATTTCGACATAGGCGTGTATTCATAATTCTGTCGCAATGTCTCCGTCTGCAGACAGGACGTCGCGGCCTTCGAAAACGACGAGGAACCGCCCTCCTTGAAAGGGGAGGATGCAGCATACACAGCTGATGCAAGTAGCAAGGGAAATCCACCCCGTTCGGGCGAGAAACTGCGTGCTAAAATGTAATACGCCCATTTGACGCGTGAAAATACAATTTCCTGAGCTGAAAGAGCCCGCTATGCGTCCAGTAATTAGGCCGAGTCGCGTTGCCATGTACGCACGTGAGTTCCCAAAACGGAAGATTACATAATAACGCAGGCCGCCTACTAACCGGGCATGGTAACCAACAGACTACCTCTCCTGATAGACGGCTCAGAAGACAGAAATTCACAACCGGTGGTTGAGGTCATGATCCATCAACTGGGCCTTACAACGAGACCGCCTTTGACGGATAAGATATGGATCCGTGTACAGGTCGGGTTGAGACCCGTACGGGTTACCTGCGGGTTCTCAATGTACCCGCACGAGGTTACCCGTGTCGGGTATACCTGCAGAGTTTCCAGCATAAATGGTATTTCATTGTCAAATATTGTGTGATAAAATGTAGACTACATACTTGACGACCTCAACACTTCCATTTCTCAAGCCATCTGCGTCGTCCTGGGGCCCAAACGCGCTTTCACTTTTTGGGATTGCATGCGTCGTTTATTAACGCAAGTTACGGTGTCCCAAAGATCCAAACAAAGCGGGCGGTGGACATACCGTTGCAGATGAAGTGTAGTAGACGCTAGTGAATTAACCACCTCAAAGCTCAATCTTACTTCAGTTCTGTTTGTATTTGTGAGCATAGATTTTCTGCCTACCTATGTGTGGCAAAAATAGGCATTCGATTTTTGGAGTTGGTACACCCACAGGTACATGGGTCGCGTACGCAGGTTGAGCACAGGTCTAAAATTACAAACTGTACCCGTACCCGCCCACACCCACGGGTGTACCTGCGACCCGTGGCCATCCTTAGGTCCATTCTCTCTCAACAAACACCCAGTCCTGAATACATGAAGTGGTCTACTCATGGACAAGGCTTCGCTGCCAGACGACTGGACACACGAGGTTTGGGCTGACCTTCCAGGTGAGCGCGCGTTCACAGCATATGTTCTTCTGGAAAAGCAACACTCCATGGTAACAATACGTAGCTTCACGGATGTAAAGAAAACCGGCTGCGTTCAGAACAACATATGTATTAGACTTGTACCATATGGTTAAATAACGGCGCTACTTGGGAGGTATAATAGATCTTTGGACATAGGTGCCTGCTAGTAGCTTTCGAGCTTCCCCCCATTCCCATCCCCGCAATGTCCACTCCCTCCCGAGGCCATATGATGGAGCCTACGGACGCCACGATGGTCGAGTACACGTATGAGTCCCCCATCAGTGGGCGTTCACGTAGCGGGTCGGAGGAGACTACCGTACAAACTCCTCAGATCTGCGCTAGTCCGAAGGACCAGCCCGACGCGCCACCCGTGACCTTCGTATCGCCGGAGAACGAGCATCGTTGTCTTATCTTATGCTTCGACGGCACTAGGGGTCAATTTAACGCCCACAACTCAAATGTTGTCCAGCTCGTGTCAGCTCTAGAGAAGAATGATCGCGAGAAGCAGATGGTGTATTACCAAGTAACTCCTTGCCCTGTGTGCGCTTCCATACTCTGCTGATCCCCTTCTGTAGTCGGGAATCGGGACATACACGGAGTTCAAATTGACCCCTCTACTCACAAAATTATCGCTCGTACGCACTGTCCCGATTTTTACTCTCATCGCCCACTGGTTTATCCTGTTTTATTGTTAGATAACTGATGCCGCCATCGCATGGAACCTTGCCGCCCATGTCATAGGTATGTTGTATGGACATTTCCCGCTTTCTCTGATATTAATTAGAGCTTTTCAGGGGGTTACGAGTTTTTAATGCAAAACTGTCAGTGTCCAACGTCGTTCCCACAACATCCCAACTTCACCTAACACTGACACTCGGCATGATTAGATAAGGATAATGACCGAATCTGTATTTTTGGGTTCTCCAGGGGCGCCTACATTGCTCGGTGGTTTGTTGCGACCTGTACGAGGGAATGGGCGCGCGCTTACCTTCACTTGACAGTTTGGCGGGAATGCTTGACAAAGTCGGACTACTGCCAGCGGATAATCACGAACAAGGTATGCTTCAATCGTGACATTCCAATCCAAGACCGTCATTAAGACGCGTTATATCAGTCCCATTTGCATACCGTATGTATGCCCGCACGCGTACAGATCCCTCAGGCAAGAGACAGGTGTGATGAATTTGCTTCCTTATTCTTCCAAAAGGATCGACTGACCGGCGACTCGGACTCGTAGTCAGACGCATTTAATTTTAAGAAGACCTTCAGCAAGCACGTGCAAATACAATTTATCGGCGTATGGTGAGAATTTTGCCATTGAATCACAGATGCAGGCTTACCTTCACACTTCAGGGACACTGTTGAATCCGTTGGCCTTATTCCAAAGCGTCTGCCGTTCACCGATTCCAACACAATCATCCACACGTTCCGCCACGCCGTGTCTCTCGACGAGCGTCGCGCCAAATTCCAGCCGAACCTGTGGAATTTCAATGACAAGAAGTCTCCGAAGCGTAGCTGGGCTTTGCCCAGACTGAGAATGGCAAGACACTTCATGAGGCCCTGTGCTGAGCCAGAGGTCGATGATGATACAGAGCAGATGAATTCCGAAACGGCATTCGCAAATCGGCACCGCCCAACGCAGCCTACCGATATCCTGGAGGTCTATTTCGCCGGCTGTCATTGCGGTACGTTTTCCGCGTTCCAGGGTCCAACGATGCTGACCAGCAGCTCCAGATGTGGGCGGCGGGGGCTCCGTGAACAACGAGATGCCCCATAGCCTCGCTCGTATTCCTCTGCGGTGGATGATCCGTGAATGCTTCGAGGTAAGTTTCTTCCGCTACTTGCCGTTCATTTGTTAACATTGTTGAAGGCAAAGACCGGGATGATGTTCGACGTCCAACGCCTGCAGGAGCTCGGTTTAGACCCCTGCAACGCTTTATGAAGATAAACATGGCTATCTGCGCTTCCCGCAAAAAAGCCTTCACATCCCAGACGACTTGAAGATCGTGATTATCCCCCCACGCAAGGGATGGTTGCGTCGAGCCTTCTCTCGAAAATGCCAAGAATCTCCGGTGTCGACTGAGAAGTTTCCGCCCGGCATGGAGGAGGATCTCATGGACGCGCTCTCCCCCATCTACGACCCGCTGACGCTGAACCCGTTCTGGTGGATCCTCGAGATCATTCCGTTTACCTTCCGGTATCAATCTAGACCCGACAACAAGTGGCATGAAGAATTCCGGTCCGCCCTTTTCGCGCCTCATACTTGATGCGATACTTATGTGTTCCTCGACAGACCAAACCTTTGGCGTGCCAGGAAGATTCCATACCAAAAGGGCCGTAACGGGAATCCTCTTCCGCCCGATTACAAGCCACCGATGAATTTGAAGGTACATCGGAGTGTCGAAGTAAGAAAGAAGGCGTGTGATGCAAAGGGACACCCTTATTACAAAAATCGCGCTGACTTCGAAGGCTTGCTTGACTACGTGGACTAGAGCCATGTAGGATGAGCGACTCCAGAAATGGGACCACGCTGGGCTATAATTTTGTCCTGATTCTTATCCTTATCTCATGTCTTCACGATTGTAGCGACCTCACGTTTCACACCTGTGTTAACGAGTATTATATTGTGTACAAAAAGAATACGACGACAATAACCAAAATACAAAGAATCATTTTGAGATCAAAATCATACGAGAGCGGATTTCGTTTGGCAGCGTCTTTCAACCCTTCGAGATATTCGAATCCGTGAACAAATCGCAGTAGAAGTTCCGTGATCTGAGCAGTATCAGATCAGTATGAACGAAAGGATGAAGGAAGGGGGCAGCACGTACATCGGATGAGTGGAACGGGTGGAAGCGGTGCCCCGAAACGTCGTGGACCTTGACGGAGGGATGGGCGAGACTTTGCCACCCAGATCCAGGTCGAAGACCCAAGGCAAGATGTCCGTGACGTCCTTCTTCGCTTGAGTGAAGGGGAAAAAGCGGCAGGCGAGGCCCAGGCCCGCAGTCGTGTGAGGTACTTACGTCTGAATCACTGCGATCGGAGACCCACGTCCGGATGTCCGCGACACCCTGGGGAAAGTGGGGCACTGGCGGAGGAAGATAAGCAGTGGGCAGCGCATTCAGGGAGAACTGTTTCTTGAGGAGCGGGCTGGGCTCGACGACGGTGTCGAGCAGAGTGTCGGAGAGAGGGATGATTGATCGGGATCGGGGGGGTCGATGAGGAGGATGGTGTCGACCCGGGACCCGGGACGGATGAGCTGGAGGACAATCGTACGCGGTGACACGACCGGATGCCTATCCTGTGATAAATGAGCCAAATGGGGCGGCGGCGCGGTGTACCATCGAGGAGAGGCGGTCCAGAGATGGTGCTGAGGATGCACACCATGTACCCGGCCGCCATGTCGACAAGACTGCCCCGAGAATCAGGAGATCAAGGAAAGAGGCGGTCGTAGTAACTGACCAGACCGCTCCGGCTGTGGATGAAGGCGGAGAGCAGACCACTAGTTTCTGTGTGATGACGCTGCGGTCTCTTGCAGCGACACCGATTTCCGAAGCTTTGTGCTGGGCACGAGGGTCAGTGGGAAGGGCTCGACCATCTGTTGGGGGTTAGAGATGTACGCCTGACTGGCACGGACAGTCGAGCAACTCATAAATGAGTCGCTGATGCGAACAGCTCAAGCCCAAACTCGAACTTCAGCATGTGGAGCACCTTCATTGATGGCCGAACCCAGTGCACTAGTACTCAGATCTGCGTCCGCACCGAGGCTGTCAATACCAACTTCCAGGACTCCGGATGATGTCGAGAGTGGCACCCGAGTAGGGAGTGAGACTGGCATTGTCTGGCCCGAGTCCCAAAATCGTATCGTCAAGGAGGTCCGCGAGAATGACGATGTTTCCTTGCTCGCTCGTGGTCTGCGTCATGCACGAGGACGGCGCAGCCAGTGTACCTGACGGACAATAGGGGAAGTCAAAGCGGTCTGGAGGGGTGGATTCTGAGGTTGATTCTGATGTCGATTCGAGCATCGATTCTGGACGTCAGAATCAACCGAGAATCCATCAAAAACTTGTCAAAAACCACTGCATCAGAATCACTCCAGAATCACTTTTGAGAATCAACCTCTCTCTTAACTGTAAAATATGGTGGGGGATGGGAAAGGTTGAGACCACTAGTGGTGGCTCAGCTCAGGCACAGAGGGAGACACAGACACGGACACTGACACAGATGGACGCGTAACGCAAGACGGACGAAGGCATGTATTGATTCGATCAGTGCCGTAGCATGCAGAGACAAACATAATTCTACTTGCAGGATGAGGCCGTCCAAGGGGGTGTCAACTTTGAAAAAATGGACATCGGGTTGGTTATAGGGGGCTGGCAATCGATTTTTGATTTTTTCCGATTTTTCCGATTTTTTCTTGAGAAGTTTCCCACGGTGGGGGGGGTCTGCCCAAAATTTTTCAAGAAATGCTCTAATGGATGCGTTCATTTCAGAAAAAATGTCAAAAAATTCCGAGAAAATATTCAACTTCGCCATCAAATTTGCTATATCTCCTTAACCTCGGCTCGTATCAACCTGAAACCTTCAAATATCGATTCCCCACCCTCATTTACCCCCAAATTCGACCAGGTTCCGAAATTTTAAAGTTGGCACCCCCTTGAGGCCGTCGCAAATTTGCACGGCAGTACTCGTAATTACATTTTTAGGAAATTAATTAATGACTGAATTCCGAAACATCACACTGGCAGACAGGACGACGGCTTTCCATGACAAAGAAGAATACCATGCCATTCCATGTGTTTGGAACACATAGGAGCTTGAGATCTGCGCCAAAATAGTCAGCAGACAACAACAAAAAGCTACTGATTGAGAAGGACCTTATGCCGCCCGTGCCCGTGACGGCAACGACCATCAATTCAACAGGCACGGCCCGTGTTCAACAGCCCGTCGAGTGCTTGAAAAATTGTGTGACAGGACGGGATGGTCGACGGGATGGCGATGACAGGTCCACGGCTATGTCCGGAAGATTTTGAAAATGTTTTTTCATTACATTGTGTTCCTTTGGACACATTTGGATGTCGGGTAGCTATATATAGCTCCTGGGGCGAAATTGGGATATATTTCTCTATTCACAAAGCAATACTCGTCTTGCCAAGGAAACCAGAATATTTTACAAGCTTTCCAGGTCTACAGGTTCTCATAAACAATGCAAACGAGCGAGGGGGCAATGCGATTTGCAAGATCAAAGCAACATTGAGCAAGCTCGAATCATATCGTCAAATTTGGCATCCGCTGGAAACACGTGAACTGGGACTGTTTCCGAGCAGAAAATGGAGGGCAGGCAGAAAAAGATCTCCAATATGTTCAACAGGATCCCAGAGATGCTTTCGGCACAAATTTGCGCTATTACCATGTGTTTGTAACCAACCCGTTCAACAGCCATGATGGCCGTGTTTCAACGGGCCGGTAAGATGGCTACCTGTGCCGTGCTGTCTTGAGCCGAGAAAAATTCTACGGATCCTTGGATGCTTACTTTAATGCCAAAGATCAGGGCTTCAGGATGAGCCCCCAAAGTCGTGGATTGACCTAGAATTCGTTGAGAAACAAGCGTGGTCAACCATTGATTGATGTTCAGAGTTAAGGAATTGACACTGGTTGAAGATTTCAAGTTTTTCAGTGAAAAAATTAGTGAAAAATAGTTTGAATTTTACAGAAATTTTTCATTGAAAAAGTAGGTGAAAAACTTACCCAATGGCATCCTAAATGACATGCACCCCACTCAAAATGAACCACCAGCTACCACCAGACAAGATTGGGTCAGCCACCAGATGATGTCATCTCCATATAGCACAATTTTTGTAACATATGCAACATCATAATGAACTGCATAGATAAGTTGAAACTATTTCAGGGCTTTCTCAAATTTTTCACCTTCAAATAACAATAAAAGTTTTAAAATTTTCACATAAGTTTTCAGTGAAAAAAGTTTCAAAAATTTTAAATATTTTTCACAAATATTTTCACTGAAAAACTTGAAACCTTGTGCCAAAAACTGTGTGTGTTATGTCCGTGTCGAACCAGAGGGACGGAAGGCCGGAGTCTGGAGGATCGGAGAATTCTAGCTGGAGGTAAGATGGAGCTAACACAGATCACCACAGGGGTTTAAGGGTGAGTGGCCTCTACTTGGCTGCCAGACGGAGTAAGAGCAGAGGTCAGACCAGAGCTGTGTGGAGGCAAAGCACGTTAATTAACAAACTGAAGTACATCCATGAATGACTACGTATTTATACAAAATCCGGAGGTTTCTGGATGTGGACGGAGAAGTAGGTGAAAGACAATAAAGTCGTTGAACAACAATAAGAACAATAAGAAGTAGCATGTGGAGCATAGGCATATGATCATAAGTAATTCTGGGGAAACACTCAGAAGACTTCACTGCGTAAAAACCCTGGAGGATTGTGCATCAAACCATAGCATAATGCACAGGGAGTAATCGGATGCAGGCCCATAGGTTAGGGCGTACGCATCCGGAGGACGGAAGTATCGGAGATCCGGAGATCTGGAGATTCCAGACAGAGGTTTTTGGACAGAGATTTGCACAGACATAACAGTGTGGAAAATTTGAAAGATTTTGTTTCAAAATTTTCACCCAAGTTTTTGGTGAAAAAAGAGTGAAAAATTCAAAACAATTTTCACAGATATTTGCACTGAAAAACTTGAAATGTTCAATACTGGAAACTTGGTAAGAAACAATATAAAATTTTCACCATGTTTGTCGGTGAAAAATGTGAAATAAAGAATTTGAAAAATGTTTAGAAACTTGCAATTTGCTTTTCCAATTTTACATCATTTTTGTTGAACATTTTTATCGTTGTTTTTGCAGGTGAAAATTGTGGTGAAAAATGTTTTAAATTTTTCACCACAAGTTTCACCTGCAAATGTGTATGAATTATTGGTGAAACTTTTTCAAAAGAAACTATCAATTTTATTTCACATTTTTCACTTTGATTTTGAGTCAAAAAAGTGATGAAAATGGTTTAACTTTTTCAGTGAAAAATTTTTGTAAAATTCAAAATATTTTTCACCAATTTTTTCACTGAAAACCTTGAAATCTTCAACCAGTGCTTTGTGATCACCTTTTATATACTTTTTTTTTTTAAATCCCATCACTTGTTGTGGAAATCACAAAATACTTGACCAAATGCAACACTTTTGAAGCTCTGGGGCAGGAGATTACCAGTTGAAATAGAAATTCTTTGAAAACTTGAGGCTGTTAAGGAGTCTCTTCTTTATTAGGCCAGGCACCTTTGTAACACCTTTGTAAGGTCGTGGGGGTGCCTGATTACTCTTTCATGCTTATCTTTTGCTTATTATGCCTTTGCCCTATGCCGCGCCATCGCACTTTCCATATGCTCTCATCAAAACCATGCACTGCCTCTGATTTGTAGTATAAATACCTGAGCTGTCTTTAGTTACGTTCTGGGGTGAATCCACTACTTACACCAGTTCTCTCGTCCCTCTGAAAGTGTGCCGGATCTCAATGTCTCTTGCATCTGTCACATATTTTGAACTGCTCACTAGTCTGTTGTTGCTCTGTCTGGCTCTCATCTGTCTGAACCACCACCGCCACCTCTTTGCTTTGACACCCTCAATCCCCAAGAATGATGACTACTGACCTGAACCGCCACCGCACCCATGCCGCAACTCATGCGGGCATCTTTCTGGCCCCAAAGCTCCCTCGCAATACTTCTCCTTCAACCTCACTTCCTAACTCCCCAGCTGGAGCTCATGGGGCCACGGGATCCCCAAAAACCCGCCCTGTTACACCCAAGCTATTGTATAGTGACGTGGTGGCGGCATTCCTCTCACAAGGTATTTTCCCTCCTGCCAGGGCGGGGTGATGTTCCTGGCAGTGCCAGCATTAGTGCTCTCTCCGAGCTGCCCTCTTTGACTTGGGATGTAAATTTCGGACCCGTCGAGTCCCCTGTGAGCACTGCCACACATAGGAATGACCCACCCGCTGTTCCATCTGAAACTAATATCATTGATGCTCATTTTGATAAATTGTTGCCGTTGTTAGCTGACTCTTGCTTGCCATCAGCTGTAACTCAGTGATAGGGCATGCACCAAAGCATGCATAAAAACACCTAGTTTTTATTCAAATCTGAACTATCATTAATGGGAACCAGTGAGGTTAGGAAATAGAACTTACACTCTCCTCAGAGTGGTAAGTTACATTGTTGATGGCCGAAAGCCAATAGGCTACCATAAAGACTGGTTAACTTAACAAGGTTGCCTGAACAGCACTGAGTTCTGTTATATTAGATCTACACTATTGGGCTCCAGGAACTAGTGGTAAACTACTTCCTTGAGTGCTGGAGGTGACCATGAGGAACAACTATATCTTTGGTTGACTGCAGCTCATGCAGAGACTCAGAAATACTTGAAATATACCAGAAGTTCAACTAGTGGGGAGTCCTTCGGACTTCTCGGTTAAGTTGAATGCTTGACATATCTTGTCTGATGAGTACACGGTTGGAGTCCCAAGTTACAAATAACTCATTACTGAACTGGAGGTTGACTCCCCAGTAGTCAATCAGACTGTGATTGTTCAGTGTTCCAGATCGTTGCTATGTCTTGGACTTGCAGCTACTACTGCAACTCAACAGACCTGGATAGAAGGATAACTTTCCACTATGCAAAGGCTAGAGAAGCTTCAACCTGACTGGCAGCGAGTCCCCTAGACTTGATTATGGGCCAGTACAAGTCAGCTGTCGATCTCATAGACATCCTTGTGATATTGGCTTAGGTGTTGCCAAGCATCAGTCAGCCATGTGGACTGACGGGGATAGGTGCAGCTTAATAACCGACTTCCCATTACTCCAAAACCTATTCAAGATTTGTTGAAGACTTGTTGCTAGTCCTCTAAGACTGGGATATGGGCTCAAGTAGGTCTTATAGAAGCACTAAGAACATTAGAATTCCTGGGGCAATAGAAATATCTTAATTAAGTGGCTGGATGGTCCAACTTCTGAGTTGTAGTTATTCAGATCACCAAGTGGATCATTAGAAAGCAGTAGCGGCCAGTAGTCCCTGCAGTAACCTGGCAACTAGCATGCCATTCTGGTGCAATACCTTGGCAGCATGCAGTTCATCTCCAATGGGAGGCTACTATACCCACGTTTGCAATTCCTTGAACGCTATTGGCCATTCACCCATTGGAGGAGGACTTGCAGTTTGTTCCTATAGTTCCTTTTATCTCCTTAAGTGTTTTCTTCAATTCTATAAAAGCTACGTAGATTCATGTGTATAGGCAGTCAACTATCTGCCCACTAGACAGGGAATATAGTGGATTCTTGAGATCAGAACTGAGGGATTAGAAATCTTGAAGAAATAACAGAAGTCTTTACGTTGAAATCTAGTTGTCAGTATAAGAGCTGAGTGCCTGCTAAGCCTGAGCCATCTGAACACTACATTTCCTTGTCAGCTTCTGAACCAGAGACCTTAGAGTCCGACCTTGAGAGTGGAGACCACAGAGTCTGGCTTAAGATTGATAAGAAGTTGTACACCTTGAAAGCCTGTTTGTCCAGCCGCTGCTATCCTTTAGCATGGATTTAGACCAGCTGCTGGTGCTCTTCAACTTCAATTCTGGTGTTGCTATCTCTTCCTGCTACTCCCTGTCCTGTGTGGTTAGAAGTTGTACTACCCAAGCAATTGCACTCTGAACCAGACATCTTGCAATCTGTGATACTTAGACATTGTGCATAACAATCTTGAAGGGTGATATGTACCCTACTTCCCTGAACTCACACACACACCATGTATTGGTTTGGAGTTGTGATATTAGATTTTGGATTTGGGTTGAGTTAGTGACTTGTTCACTGCGCTCTCAAGTTTGATATCTTTTGATTTCACGGCTGCACCCAAGTGCACCGTTTCATTGGGCTACACAGGAGATGAGTCGAGACAATTTAATTGTGCTTGCTTGCCGCTATGAAGCTATGGCTTGTAAAGCTATGGCTGAAGTGAACCATAAGGTTTCTGTTGAGGTGCATGCCAATTGAGGATTTGAACATCTTGACATCTTCAAAGATGAGATGTCTACCAAGCAATCCTTTGACAGTGGAACATCACCGCAAGGGCTGGATACTATGCCCGCATTTGTTTCATTGAACCCTCCCATCCCAGAGGTTGAAGGGCTGTCCTGTAACAAGGATAAGGGACCTGATCCTCATAACTGGGGTGCTGTTGATTCCTTGGTTGATTTTTCTGACCACGAACTCGAAGCGCAGGGTGAAGTGCTCCAGAATTTTGCTGAGATTAACCGTGCGGTTAAGCAAGAGGAACATGCTGAGTCCACGCCGTGCCCTCAAGTTCCAAATGTGGTACTTGGACAGTTCCTTGAACTCTGGCTCCAATAAAGAGTCCAGTTTACGGAACGCTGATGCATCAACTGATGTTGGGCATCATTGCTCCACCTCTGTGCACCAGACGACTTTGTCTCCTCGAAGCAGCAAGAAGAAACGAATGCTCTTGAAGCTGATACTGCCGACAAAGTACAATGGCAATCCAGATGCGAACATGTTCCATCATTTCGTGTGTAAAGGTTCAGTGTATGTCAAAATGGGCTGCATACCATCCCGGGATCAGGTATTTTACTTGTCGTACTTTTTGGAAAACAAGGCGCGAGACTTTTTTACAATCAAGTTGTCATGTGTGATGAAGATGCTTACAATCTTGAAAAATGCTTCTTGGAATTGTTTGAGTTCTGCTTCCCTGTTGACTTTTGAAGTAAGCAGAGGAAATGTTTGAACCGATGTTTCCAGAACAAGAAAACAGTCGCAGCTCATGTTGCTGAATTTTCCCAGATTTACAACACCATTGGCTTGATTGAAGGCCAAGAAAAGGTTGTGAAGCTGTGGAACAGCCTGCATGCTGATATCTGGCAGGAGATGTATCATAAGGATCTTGCTCCTGAGATCTCTACCTGGGATGAAGTCGTGAGGGCTGCGGAACGTGCAGAAATTGTGTGGAACCTTGAGTCTGAGGAGGATTCTTCGACTTTGAGTAACAACAATGATGTTCCTCTGAATAGCAAGTCAGGAAGTCACAAGAACGGCTCTAGACATGCTACTGACTGTGCTGGAGGGCGTGTTGGCTCCAAGCACCGTGCAAATGTGATGCACACCTCTTCTGTTGAAATGACAACCCAAGTACCAGGAGAAAAGAAGAGATCCGCCAAGCATTGCAACAAAATGCTTGCTCAGGGCCTCTGCTTTACCTGTGAAGAACAAGGGCACTTGGCTCGCAATTGCCTGACGACGACGAATGTGAAGTCTTCCCAGAAGGGAAAACCACCTGGATTTGGAGCTCACACTGTTCACTTGAATGCTGCTGACTTGGGGCTGTATGAAACCACGGAGGTGATGGATACACTGCCAATTGGGGCATCGCACTTTGGTTATGAACCACTGACAGACGTTGAAGTTCCTGCATCCAATCAAATTGGAAATGAACAGATCTAGGATGATGTCCTGAACGCTGAAAACTCCCACAGTTCGTTTCATCAATGCAGACACCGTACCAAAGCACTTAAAGATTGTCTCTAGCGACAATCTGGAGGGTGTTTGTAACGCAAACATGCCTTCGTAAGGTCATGGGGGTGCCTGATTACTCTTTCATGCTTATCTTTTGCTTATTATGCCTTTGCCCTATGCTGTGCCATCACACTTTCAATATGCTCTCATCAAAACCATGCGCTGCCTCTGATTTGTAGTATAAATACCTGAGCTGTCTGTAGTTACGTTCTGGGGTGAATCCACTACTTATGCCAGTTCTCTTGTCCCTCTGAAAGTGTGCTGGAGCTCGATGTCTCTTGCATCTGTCACAACCTTACAGCTGTTTGCAAAAGTAACGATTCCTTTCTAAAAGTAGTTAAAAGAAAGCAATTTAAACAGACCAGATTTCCTTGCTCTGTTTTGACTCATTTCTGAATGGAAATTCTCAAATATAGATGTGTTCAAAAGCGGCAAAGCGGGGCTTCATCTGATTTTTGACAGATATCTTGTGAGCTTGTAGAAGCTGAAACAAGCCCAAAAAAGCCCAAAAAAGGTCTAAAAGGTCTGGAAAGCCAGCAAGGTCACAAGCTCGCAACCTATGTCTGAAATTTCACAAGCTCGGGATTTTGTTGCAAATTAATTGGCTTTCAAGGTACTGAATGTGCCTCAATGGGCTGTAGGGGATGTTGGCTGACAAGAGGATGGTGTCTTAGATTTATTGAGGGCTATTCACCAAGTTTTGAGGTGGCTAAAATCCTGATTTCTGGCCTAGTTTGAGCTTGTGAGCTTGTTGCCAAGCCAACAAGCTCAAAAAGCCACCAAGGAAACTCTCAAAACACTGATGTTCCAGACTGTACCCTGCTTGCTGGGTAGATTACATAATTTGTATGTTCTATAATTCTGGCTGCCTGTTTTGAACTAGACATAGAAACAGTCGTATCTTTGCCATCTGTGAACGGCTTTGCTGTAAGGTCCCTGGCCTGATAAAGAAGAGACTCCTTAATGGCCTCAGGCTCTCAAAGAATCCCTATTTCAACTGGTAATCTCCTGCCCTAGAGCTTCAAAAGTATTGCATTTGGTCAAGTTTTTTGTGATTTCTGAGACGGAAAATAATGGGATCAAAAAAAAATGTATATAAAAGGTGATCACAAAGGTCAGATCTACCTCCTGTATTTCTTTCAGATTTTCTTCTTTATCCACACTAAAAAGTGTAGAGCCACCTGTGGCTGTGATGAACCCAGATGTGCACAGCATTGGTCTGCCCCTAGACCTGAGCCCAAGATATACTGTACTGGCATGTATGGTGGCAACAGTAACACATAATGCAGACCCAAAAGGTTGCCTAAATCATGCCCGTAACATGCAAAAATCACCTTTCAAGGCCCTTTTAGGCAATTTTTTGGTGTGGCAGGGCTGAAAATTTTCCTTTTTAGGAAGGTGTTGCTAACTTTTGAAAGTTGGCAAGTGTAACGCGCTGTTGGCGGTTGCTACCATACATGCCGGTACAGTATAGGGTGTAAGTCTGACACTTACAACATGGACAAGAAGACCAGAACTTTATTACAATCAATGGATCATTGATCTTAGTATTTAATCTTTGACATGTAACCTGATGCGATTACCGATAATGCTGTTCAATTACCAGGATTACCAGTGAGTTACCAGTAAGTTGCCGCATTCTCTTTGTTGCACTATGTAATTGCCAATATTTCCCCTGGCTTACCGGATATTCCTCAACCATAAACCAACCCAATCTCGGATAATTGATGCAAGATTTTGCAAGATCTTGTGTTAAGGCACAAAAGACACTTGTTTACTTAATAGTCTATATTTTGAATGATTACCAAAAGTCTCTTGACACAAATGTGATGTAAGTAAGAGCTGAGGTGGCCTTTGCACAAGTCCACAACAAGTTCCGTAAGGCTCGCCCCATCAAAATGAATTGCCGACGTTGCACATATGTGCAAAAAGTGGTTCATTTTGATCACGTCACCACAACAGCACATGCTTCTCTTCCTTCCCTCCATCTTCCCTCCTCTCTCCCCCACTTTTCCATCGTCTGGAGCCACAGTACGCCCATGCCCTCAACCAATCTGTCCAGAGCTTGCAGGTGGATCCCTACTGTGATAACCCCAATGCCTATCCACCACTGTGCCCAATAACTGGACCGCGCTCCCCCCTACCACATCAGCCATATCATATCCCGTGCCAAAAAGTTGGCGCCAATCCTCCCTATGGCGCGAACTACCCTTCTGGTATCAGTAACCCTGAAATAAACGAGGCTGGATCCCAAAGGGGAACCAACTTTTGAAATTTGGACATCGGGTTGGTTATGGGTGGCTGGCAATTGATTTTTTGACTTTTTCAGATTTTTTCCTGATGAAAAAATCAAGTAAAAAAATAGGGGAGTTCACGCTAGGCATTATTTTATCGTTTGGGAATTAAAATAATGGTTTGATGGGACAAATATTTTCCCAAAATAAAAATATTCCCCAAACGAGATTTAATCTTGTTTGTGGAATATTTATATTTTGTGAATATTTTGGAATGCTTGTGTAAGCTGTTCCTGACCACTTCCCATCGCCGCCCATAGGAAGGACGCCCAAAGCTTCCGAGGGCGAGGACATCAACAAACTCGAGGCTTGTTTGGCAGAGCTGAAGAAGGCTGCTGCCTCCCAGCCTGAAAAACGACCTCGGGGATGGCCCAGGGGTTCGAAGAACAAACCCAAGACTTCCAAGCCCGATGCAGACGGCGACGAACAGATCAACACCTCCAATGATACGAGCATTGAGCAGCTGAAGCCTTCCAAGCAGCTGAAATCTTCCAAAGAGCCGAAATCTGCCAACATCAAGTCAGAGGCAAAGCCATGAGGATGCCACGCTTCCAAAGCAAAGTGTGTGGAGATAATAAAAATATTCAATGGTTCACAAAGGGGGTGATCACGGATTTATTCCCAAACCAAAGAATTTATTCGTCCCATCAGACCATTATTTTAATTCCCAAACAATAAAATAATGCCTAGCGTGAACTCCCCTAATGCCGGAAAATATTAAATGTTGCCATCAAAATCGCTTTATCTCGAGAGCCGCCGCCCTGTTTGACCTGAAACCTTGAAATATTCACACCGCCGGTTCCTCAATTTAGTGGGCATTTAAATTAGCTATGCTTCCTAAAGTATCTTAATACATATAAATATGCCATAAACTGAATTTTATATATGGGATTTATGGCTTGACTAAATCTGATCACTAATCTAATCTATCAGAATACAAATAAACGTCCACTAAACTCCAAGTATTGTTACCCCTTTCGACAGGGAAATGCAATACAAAAAAATGGAGAATAAATCATGTTGAAATGAGTTGTGAAATGAAAGATATAAGGGCAGTCTATATACTTGTCTATACTGTAGATTTTTGAATTGAGTTTAAAGGAAGATTAAATGAGATGTATATTCTCATTTAAAAGTGTATTAAACTAGATATTAAACTTCAGGTTTCGGACGCCTTTAAACACATCTGCCGATGGTCTGCCGATGGTCTGCAGATCATCGTCACCCACTGAAAAAAATGCAAAAATGGCAAGGTGACGATGAACTGCAGACCATCTGCAGATCATCCGCAGATGGGTTTAATGGTGTCCGAAACCCAAAGTTTAATATCTAGGTTAATACACTATTAAACGAGAGTCTATACATCTCATTTATTCTTCCTCTAAACACAACTCAAAATCTAAAGGATAGACAAGCATATAAGCTGCCCTTTTATCTATAGTTTAGCAACTCATTTCAATATGATTTATTCTCCATTTTTTGTATTGCATTTCCCTGTCGGCAAAAGGTGTAACAATACTTAGAGTTTAGTGGACATTTATTTGTATTGTGATAGATTAGATTAGTGATTAGATTTAGTCAAGTCATAAATCCGAAATATAAATGGCATATTTATTTGTGTTAATATAGTTTAGGAAGTGTAGCTAATTTAAATGCTCACTAAATTGAGGAACTGGCAGTGTGATTGATTTGCCGCCTGCTTTTACACCCTAAGTCAACCCTATGTACGAAATTTGAACGCCGATTCCCCCTTGCTGGATCCGCTTCAGCGCACCTGCAGTAGCACTGATTGTCACCATCCTCGTGGTCATCCTCCATATGTTCTTCCTCTTCTTTTTTCTTCCCACCACTCACCCAACTCATATCTCCCACAGGGCTCACAGTCTTGGAAAACTCACTTGCATCCAGCACAAAACCGACCAGCTGGACAGCTGCGCTGACCGAGCTGGACATGACCGTATCTCAACGGCATTTACGTTTATTGTGAGTTCTCCGTCTTCTATTTCATTTCTTCCATCGCAACATCAGGCCCCTTTTTAGTATTGCAGGGCCCGAGTAGGTCGATTTTACTCCTAGTGAGGACCGAGACGAGGGCTTACTAGAGTCTATTTCGCCGGAAAATAGTCATGATCAGACATTCATCTCTAAAAGTACTTCTGAAACCATTGGGAAAGAAAATTTCGATTATTTGGGGCCAAATGTTGCTCCAAAGTAGAGTAAATCAGACCCCCAAAGTGAGATTTCATAGAGTAAAACAGCCAGATTTTTGGCTGGAAAGTGGAGGGACCTAATAGGTAGTGACCGGGGGCCTGCGACGTCCCTGCGCGGCGTCGCCCAATTGGGCTTCATCTTCATTCCGGGTGTCGATCATTACTCAATTCCCTCGCTAACGTTCACTATCTCCGCAGATGGAATCGGATATCGCTCAAATAGCTAGAGCTGGGCTCAACTGGATCCGCAGTTCACCTCATAGCCCGAGTATCGGGATTGGGTGCAGATGTTTGGGATCATCTATGACAGTAAGTTAAGAATTTATCTCGAATTGAGGGTGAAAAAGATGCTGATGAGTTGTCACACATTTGTCTTCGAGTTTTTCTTGATTGTTGACGTGATGTTCTAGCTGTTCCGATTTCGTGACGATCGTGGGCGAGTTCATACGGCAGGGACTGCTCCTTCTGGGAGGACTCGTCAGCGGCATCGTGGACCGCCACGGTCGTTGCTGGTGTGTGGGAATTTGCGCTCGCGTTGATGGATGCGCTGGTGGAAGGTGCATACGTCTTTTACTCCGTGGATGTGGCGCACGGTATATGGCGGGGGGTTAGGTTAGCCATAAATCCTAGTTCCAGATTACGAGTAGTCTAGATATCTGTAATTCTTCTTCGATAGCAAACACAATGTTATGACCTTTTATGAGCTCTTTCTGCCGTTTCTGAAAGTCCTGAGCGCGATGTAATCGTATTTTCGTGATAATGGATGCAAACCAACGTTAACTTGCTGGTAATTCGGTGGTAATCATGGTAAATGACCGGTAATTGACCGGTGAGAAAATGTGACCTTGTGTAAAAGTGGTAATCGGGTAAAGACGGTAATTTACCCATATTACCGCTAAGTGTCCGGTATTTATCGGTAATTAAGGGAAATTACAGAGGGGTGATTTTCCTGATGAGATTGGTTGGTTTTGGACATGTGGATGAACTGACGAACTGCAGGCGTTATTGACCATCTCAATAAGAGGGAAGGGTCAGTTGAATGTTCTGGTTTTTTTCCGTGTCTCACCACCGCCACAGAGCCCAAGCGCGCGATAATCTCAAGGCCCAGGAGCTGACTGTACTTCAGCAAGAGGGTGTCATGTCAAAAGGATGGAATGGCAGCGCCGAGCGGGAGAAGACTGCGGCCCAACGCCGAATTTGGGCTGGCCGTAAGGCCGCTGAGCGTAAAGACCAGCTTACAAGTTATGACACACTCAAGCTGGAGCGCGATCTCGGTGCGGAAGATCATAAGGCCTCCATTGGGCGGCAGAAAACTCTCGAGCTTCAAATTAAATCGTTGCAGGAGCAAATGAGACTCCACCGTCACCGTTCCGACCTCTTAGATATCCCCACAATTTGTCGGACTTTGAATTGAAGTGAAGCGTAACTGATAGCCTCAGTTTTCGTTCAAGATTGCACCAAAATTGCGCTGAGCCGCCAAATTTTGATGAGCTGAGTGTAAGTAATCGCTGAGATGGAGAAAGTAAACCATTAGGAGAAGTCGAAGTTGAAGGGGGGGCCGATTCGAAGGCGATTCTGGTGTCGATTCTGATTCGATTCTTGGAACAAAATCGGCCTCAACTTTGACCGTCCAGATTCTGGCGTTGATTATGCATACAATTGATGTTGATCTTTCATTCAGATGATAAGAGTTACTTCGTAGTTTATTATCCCTTCAAATTAGCTTTCGTTGCACCGAAGGGCTCTAGGTATCAAGATGTTATCCGATTGTTCTGAGGTTTGGAAGGGCGACACTACCCTTAACCTGCACCCTCCCATGCAGGACCAATAATGGTTCCGTTAAACGAATCCAACAAATGCCTCCTTTTTGACGGCTGCGCAGAACGAAAATCAGCTGGAGCTTCCACCAGAAATAGCTTGTCCTGCATTCTTTCTTCCAAAAGACTACACTACTTGTTTCCACATACTTACCCTAATAGCCCATCCTCCTAGTCTGGTGTTTACCGCGAGGGTCCGATCGTGTACCGCAACTATTACGTGATCTCGTGTAAGCAAAGTCCGAGTCGCGAAAATTGTGCTTGAAGGACGTGTTATTTTGTCAGATTCTTGTGCAAAGTAAGTTGAATGGATTGTATCTAGACTTCTATCTCTTTAGAATTTTGAGATATGTGGTAGAACCTGTTTTTGTGGAGTCAGTGCTTGTGGTCCGAAGGCCGAAGAAGGCCGATGCACGGGTTGTTGAAAATACGGAGGGAGATCAATAAACTGCACTATAATTTTCTACTAGTTTCAAAATGTGTTATTAACACTGGTAGAGGTGAAATCTGGGCTACCAGAGGATTGTAAATGCAGAAAACTTAAAAAAGAGTAAATGTTCGCTGTGGGTTTCGAACCACGGCTTACATGAGATCACGTAATAGTGCGGGTACGCGATCCGACCCCCGTGGTAAATCACAGACTCTATATAGCGAGGTACGAGCGCTGATATAGAGCGTCTGGCTTGAGAGACTACCATCCTCCCAAAATTACGGCCCAAACGGCCAAGTCCTGGGCCCAGAATCACGGCCTCAACCAGAATCCTGTAAAATGCAGTCATTCTCCCTTGCTGCGCTTATGATCCCCTCAGAAAATGCTGGGGTGCTCTGATTTTTGGGAATTTCATCCCCATGATCAATACCTTGATATTGATACCTTAGACCGATCTTTGGATGCAATATTGGTCAAGATTCCTATATTTCTTTTTCTTTCATATCAATGGGAGGACTCTCAACCTGTTGGCGGATCGGCGTCATTTATCTATGTCGATAGGGGCAAACCCTAAAGCGAACCCCTAATCTGTTCACGTGAATTTGCTTCGCCCATCCTCTTCACCTCCTCTTCGGTCGCTTCAGCGTGCCACACCGGTCTCCCCGCTCCGCCGATCGTCCCCATGACAGCTACAGTGTTCGGCATCTGCCGTGCCGCGGCGTTTCTGACCATGCCGCGGCCATCTTGTCCTGACTCATGACCAACGCCCACCAACTCCGCGCTCTCGTCGCTCCGCGCATCCACCGTGCCATGGCTGTGGTCGCTCCGCCGGATCCACCCCCTCTGCCTCTCCGCTCTGCCGCCGGATCAGTCTGGAATCCGCCCACTCGCCGTATCTGCCATTGCCCGCCCTAACGCAAGTCACCTACCTCCACACCGCTCCGCCGGAACCCCCCCACCTCCGCCTCATCGTTCCGCCGGATCCGCCTCAGATCTGTCTCTCGCTGCGCCGTATTTTCCCGGTATTCACGCTACCACTCGCTACGCCGAATCCGCCTTGCATTCACCTCCATGCCCGCCCGGCGCCCACACCATAACCGCCTCCTAAGTATTCCCCATACCGCTCCGCCGGCGCGCGGCTTCCGATACGCCCCCGTCCAACTCTGCCCGGCTCCCGCCGCGAGGCCTACCCATGAACAGCCCATGAACAGCCCACTGTCGTGCCTCACTCCGCCACAACACGACGACGCGACGCATCTGCTTGTGCACGCATCCCATCAACGCCGTCGGCACTGACGTGCCGGCGCATAGCTAGACGCGCCAACGCTCACGCCGCGGTCCCTAACCCCCCGCCGGGCCAGGAGAAAATGCCGCGACTGCCGCGGCATTGCCGCGCCACTGCCGCGCCAATCCCACTCGTTGACTAAACGCTGAAATCAGTATTCCTGCGTGCTGAATCAGTCCACCATGGTCTTAAAATGCTCTCCAGGGACTTCGTTGGCATCAAGGGAATATTTACAATCCAGAAGCTAATATTTTACACTTGGTTTCCGTACTGAATGTCCCGAGCAGTGGCCCACACCATGGCCACAACATTTCTGGTAATTGTAATAAGTGCCTCTGCATTTAACAACCTTTTCAGGGCCTTGAAACGAATTCCTGATGTTGGGATTTATCGCGGCAATGGCCTGCAACGGCGCGTCAATGCGCGGCAATGCCGCGTCAACGCCGCGGCAGGTGCGCGGCAATGCGCGTCACTAGCGCGGCACTGCGATGCTTAGGCATTCATTGGGTATGCATTTCTGTGAGAGAACTGGTGGCTCTGTCGGATTGAGTGAACTGGATTCACACTGCATTGAATGTGCGATGGAAGTAACTGTGAAATTGTAGTTTTATGGAATATCCGAGTAGGTTTTGTGACTTGCTGGCGCTCTCCTTCCGTGGTTAGCGGGTCTTCAGGGTGAGACTTCGCACGACTAGAGAACTGGGGTGGCATGCGTCAATGCACGCCGTAAAATAGGCGCCACATTGAGGTGGGACATGGAAATCCATTGTAAAAATCGACCATTTTCTGATTCACAGTTGGGGAACTCGTGATAATATTGCTATCATCAGTTTCTTTTCTGAAGTCACCGAGAAGACTTCATGTTGACCATTCTTTCAACCAAACATTAAGTTTGCCACAGCAGCGTGTCAATCGCACTACGGGTACGATTATTTCAGCATACGGTGCAAGCCCAACACTTCTCTGATACACACACCGACGCTTAATTGAGTCAAGGACCCTGAGTTAAGTGGGAGGCAAAGTACCGAGTGCTTTGTACATCAATGTTGTTCCATGGCCATCCCCGATATGCCCGAGGACTGGTTCCACTGCAATACAGCGAGGCCAAACTTAAAGGAAAGGCACAGTAAGGTGGTTCGGGCAGTGCGAGGTCTCTCCCATGCCGAAAGATGGTCCGAGCCTTGATTTTCGATGTTGGAACTCCTTCAGTTTCAGGTTGGGCTTGAATTTATTTGGCTTCAAATTGACCTCCGGCATCTGGGGCATGCCGATGCGCTTCTGCCAGGACTGGATCAGCATTGGGTGTTACTTCAACTTTTCACATTCACCAATTTCAGCTAGGTATTGGAAAGGTTACTGGCCATCGAATGCTTTGACAATCCGTTGGTTGTGAACAGGTTTGGACTTTGTTCAAGTGGATTTCTGGATATCAGAAGGTGTACCACCGTGGTTACACCTCTCACAGGTGCCGCGGCAACAGCTGTCAGTCCAAGAGCGGCTGGGTAAGGCAGTTCAAAGAATTCAACCCACCGTGATTCAAACGCGCATGTGATTCAAGTTCTAGCCCAATCATCTCCACTCTGATCCCTTGAAGTTGAACCATTGGCCGGGCATGCCTGGCATGCCGGTTAAGCCCAGATCAATTAAGTCCAGGAATCGAATTACCAGGAGTTGGCAATCACCAGGTTAAGTATTGGGCCATAAGTGAGTTGAACCGTGGGAACAGCAAAGGCAGATCTGAAGGAGAACGGCAAACCACCGCAGAATGGAACTGGATTGAGCGAAAAATCACAGTCAGGAACTCTTCTCCGTGTTTTCTCTGAACACAGGATGCGAGAGGAAGTATCTCTGTCACTCATGTGCCGCATCATAGCGCGTCAGTGGCGAGGTGACGCAGTGAGTTCTTTTTTTCCAATTACAGCCTGTAGAAGTTGTAAAATCTCATGAAAGGGTAATGGTCAAATAGATACAACGGATTTATGGCCTCAAAAGTGCCTCAGAATCATCTGACATCGAGATATTCTCATTGCACTCGGCCTGCAACCACGGAATTCTACTCGAACTAGAAACACCAGGCCACAGAAATACAATGGAAAAATCACTTCTTGAGGGTCACAAGATTGAGAAGTCTTTCTTGAGTTCCACATTGAAAGGGGCCACCGACGCTTGGTCCATGAGTTCAATTCGTTTCCATCTCTTTGTCCAACTTGCATGTCAACTACGTGTCAGCACATGCTCATGCCGCTACATCTATATCCCTCCACTGTTTTGGTTTATGCGTTGCAAATGTGGCTGATTGAGATGTCTCCGTGGAATGTTGAATTACTTGTCGGGGAAAAGTTAAATAGGTGAGAGGGTACTGAAGTCCTTCCAGGTCAAAGATTGTATGTAGAGTTATCTCCTGTCGACGTTCATAGAGTTCAACTAGATCTCAACCATTGTTCGGGCATCTCGGGAAACACGCGGTAAATTCAATACATCCAGCAAATTTTGGGGCAGTCACATTCACACAGGGACCATAACACACGTTCCACAAATCAGTGTACCCGACCTTTCAACTTCTCTACTTTCTCTAAAGACATTTTGCAACTAGGAATCCCACTCCTCGCACAACATATCGGCGTATCTCGTTCTCTGGTAATGGGGAATGGATATTCGAGCCCGAACAGCGCGGCCTATCCTCTGGAATCCTGCTGAGAGCATTGGCGCGACGGCACTATACAACTTGTTAGTTGCCTGTGTTGGATATTGCCGTACTCGATACTAGACACGTGTAGTGCAGACCAGCCGTGGGGTGCTGCCCTAGATGCCTCGGGCAAGGCGTGTCAGTGGCGGCCAGTTGTCTGACCCAAATTTACATTGCAGTGGCCAGCAGTTGGAATCGTCCGCTGGATTCCTAGTTCATGGAATGTTCAATAAGATGAATTTAGCCCACAACCAATGGTCCTACGAGTAATGGTGCCTTGTTTCAACGCTTCAACACAGAAGGGCCGGCATTTCTGGGAATTCAACCCGATCCCGGACATATTGGGGATGTTGGTGTGACCGAAATAGATTGAGTCTCACAGTTAGAGCCATGGGTCCATTTGATACCGCGTCATTGAAATAACCCATCGACAATCTTGTTGAAGAACCTTACCTGGAGTCTTGGTCAGGAGCAAGGTGTTGAAAAGCGGCGCACTTGGATTGCGAGTCCCGGGACCTGTGGCCCTATGTTTCTGCCTGAAGCCTGAGTAGCTTTTTTTCTCGCCAATTTTGAAGCCTATGAAGCCTTAAGGATATTTGTGAAACCTTAGGTGAAGACCTAAATTGAATGTACTACGTGGTACTTACAGCGCGGCACATCAAGTCATCGAGGAGTCACCACTGTCGAATACAGTGGCCTGGACCAATGCATAGGGTCCCTCAGTGAAATAAAATTCCCTTGAGGTAATTTGGGTCATGATTGGAGCTCACACCGAGTGGAGAACGCTAGTTTAGCCATGTTTTAGTCACAGATTGGGATTGATTTCATCGTACTTGTCGGAACGTTGTTGTGCCAAGTTTTACGATCCAAACGATGTATTTAGATCGTAAAGACTCTGGACAGGTTGAAGTAGGATCCAGAAAGCCGTGTGGAAGGAAAGAGGGACTGCGCGGCACTTCTCCCCCGCGCCGCGGCAATGACACAGCCACCGCCGCGTCAGTGCCGCGTCAATGCGCGTCAGTGCGCGTCAGTGCCGCGGCAGTCGCGGCACTTTTACCCAGCCCCCCCCCGCCCTATAACCGCGACGCGTTTGTTTGCGCGCGCGTGGCGCCGCCCTCTCGCTACGTCACACGATGCCTACGACTACGACCACGACCACTCACTGTGTCGTGTGACCTCCTCGCCGTTCACCGCGAGTACGCCGCCGCCGTCCACTGTGACTCTCCTTATTTCCATTGCTCGTTTCCCGCCACCACGCCCATCGCCGTCCACACCAGCCTTTTAGGGCCTGAGGCGTCATCAGACTCGCTGATATTGTGAAAGCCGAGTGAGTGATCTGCCAGGGAGACGAATATTTACAAGACTGAAGCGTTTTTGGAGATGTACCATGTGCAGCAGCGACTTGATTAAAGTGGCCTTTGTGCGGACAATGGTGATTGAAAGTCAGGATAATGTTCCGGAGATCCAGGGACTATACAAATGTGTAGGTGCTTGCATTCCTTATTCGACATCTGACAGGTTAGTTCAGCCGACCTCAGAGCGATTTTAGCCATTCATTTGTTCCATATGTTCAGGAACGCGCCCAACTTTAAATTTGGCCGACCTCTCACGATCCATATCTTTCCTGTTTTGATCCGTCTCCTGATATCTGCCACACCGCCGCTTAAATGTCGACAGTCGACTACGACAAGGACTGCGACAGGCTGTTAATCCAGAAGACCCAATAGACTATGATCTTTTTACGCCCCGAGAACTGGCCTTCCTTTCTTTGTTGGTCAGAACACATTGGGGCTTAAAGACTTTAATGCCAATCTTCTAGTACAGACCAGAACAGGTACAAGCTTATCAATCAATTTCTGCACAAAAGTGGTTTCATTCCATAACCCGCCTCTCTCTTCTATAAATAACAGAATACACTCTGACGCCCCTCATGACGACCCCCATCGAAAAAAATCGGCGAAATCGGCTGATTTGGCGTCCATATAAAGCACTTTCACAATGTAGGTAGGTAGGTCAAGCCCAAGGTCCGTCTGAAGATATATTTGTAGGTGATATCAATCTTTCTTATCTTTGTTCCCCCTTCGGGCTGAGACTACCACAAGTCCATAGGCCTGCGTTTACCGCATCTGGCTGCTATCGTTGTCGGCTCAATGGGTTTTAATTATCAGCGCTGCAGCCTCAGCGTTTGGCTTTGGTGTGAGTCTGGCTCGATAGTCTCGAGAAAGCTGGCGGGAAGATGCACAGAGGTGCTACAGTGTTCTCGAATCTCAGATGGGCCCAGCTCAATCGTGTTGGCCTCCACAAAAAGTGCATACAGATTTATTTTTCTGGCTGTCGAGACCACTACCTACTCTACCCCATCTGGTAATTGCTTATCGTTGGGCCCCCTTGCTCAGAGCAGACTTTTGGATGCCATAAAAGCCGATAAGACAGGGTGGGATCCCTCCATCCTCCGAATGTCTCTCCTTCATAATGTCCTGAAGTGGAATCAACAGACTGGTCATCCTGATGTATCTGGGGACTTTCCACTGCCGATAACATCCAAGCGTAGCGTCAAACATTATGCGGAGTCCATCAAATCGTCGGATGGCCCTTCAATGAAGTTGCTGGCTGAACCGATCCTCGGCTTCTACAACATCATAACTGGCGGAGAGACACACGTTCCGAAGCGCAGGCACGCCGATATTTCAAAGCTAGGCAAGTTTGATTGTTTGTGCCGGCCAAAGCATTACTCACTATGAGCACAGGGGTGCCGGAATGGTATGCGGGGAATCCACCCTACCCTCCGCTCATGCCGGGGACAGCTGCTGCTTCATCAGTCCCTGGGTTCACTAGTGGCACTGCTAGCGTTCTCCATCCCGATAACGAGGTTGATAAACCTTGGCTGGGGTTGGTATTGTACAGCCATGCTCGCCCGGAATCCACGATGCCGATGTATCATAACGCCGGTAAGGTTACCGGCGAAGTACGCGTGGTACTTGACGAGCCTACAAATCTGGGAAGCATCGACGTCTGGGTGTGTCTTGTGCCTTCCTTTTGTATTATATTTATACGCAGTGCGTTTCTAGGTAGTCATCGCGTCCGACAGTGCTGCGGATGATTTCAAACCTCCCATCGCAGCCTTGACCGTCAATGTGTGGAATCGGAAGAAAGGCGACCCGAGGTCCACCACCCCGGATGGACACCTCTTTGCTGGCGATTTTCCTGCTGGCAGGTTCGTGTTTCCCTTCGAGTTCCCAGCGCTGCCGGAGGACACACTAGTAAAACACCCTGACAACACTCAGCGAAAGGTACGTACTCGCGTTCTTTACTTGACAGCGCCCTGAGCATTCTTGCCATTGAAGAATCACGCCCGCGTCCCGCTCCCTCGTATGTGGTCACCATTCTCCCTGCTTCGGTCAGCCAAGACTTTACTTCAGCGTCGTATCACGTATCCATGGTCTCCGGCTTCTGGGGGATCGTGAAGTATATCGCGGGCGTCAACATCATGCGCGAGGGGCTTGGCGCCATCGACGACGAGTTCGACATGGAGTTCCAGTACCTGCCGCTCTGCAAATCCCTTCCGCGCATCAAGGCGCCCTTCCCCCACATTCTTGCACGCGAGGACTGGCCCTTCCACCGGGAAGTCGTGGGCGGCTGGACGCTGACACCATTTGGGGGACGCGGCCACCTTGGCGACGAGCTGGTCGAGGTGGAAGGCATCGTGCGTCATCTTACTTCACTTCTTCTCCCCTGACCCGTGCTGACTCCGAGTCGTGTGCTCTGCCAGCTTGGGATCCAAGAGCCCGCCGTCTACACCGCCGGGCAGACACTCGAGTTCTCCCTCCTCCTGTGGTCCACCAACCCGCGCGCGCTCGAGGCGCTGGGGCAGCCAGGCGCGGTCGAGGTGGGGCTTTACAAGGCGGACATCTTTTCGGAGAATGTGCTGGACCCGCGCACAGCTTCGCGGCAGGATCGGTATACCACCAAACTCGCGGAGGGACGCGTGTGGCGCACAGATGATGAGCGGCCGGCGGACGATGCGCCCATCCCAGCTGTGCAGATGGTGACACTCCCACACACGCCCGCGAACGGAGCGGGGCACAAAAACAAGTCGTACCATGTGAGGGGCGTGCTGCCGGCGCACATGGATGCGATATACGCCGCCCAGGATGAGGATGACGACACCACGCTGGCGGAACATAGCGAGGTCGCCTTAAAGTTAGGGGGCAAATCTAAAGACGTTAGCTCCGGTCACGACGACCACACACACCGTGCGCTGTCGCCCAAGCTATCGCTCGAGGACCTCCATGCGGAGGAATCACACCTGACAGACCACTTCGTGCGTCTGGACGGTGAGGTGCGCGTCCCTGCGTGCAGCCCTCCGAGCTTCCGCTACACACACATGGGCCGTGAGGTAAGCCTTTTCCTTGGCACAATGCCGCTGATGACTTCCCTGCACACAGTATATTCTTGATCTGCTCATCCGGCACCCACAGTACGCGCACATATCGCCGAACGCGACTGGCCTGCTCGCGGAGTGCCCCATCTGGTTTGTTATCGATCGCTTCGCGAACCTACCGCCGAGTGCATCGCATGACCTTGCGGCACTACCGCTCAGTGGGGTGGCGATCGCTGTGGGGCCCGATGCCGTGCGGGCAGCGCTGAGCGTGGGGACATACACCGAGGAGCGGCGTCCGACGACAAAGTTTGGACGGAGGTGGTGATCTCGCTGCGAAGAATGTCCATTCTGAATTCCAGGGGAACAAGCCCTGCTTCCATTTGTACATCTGTAATTTTTTCATAAGTACAGTCTTAAGCTAGGAAACACAACGATTAGTGCGTTTGGGCCGATTATGGATCAGAAACACACCTTTTCTCCGGGTTTTTTGTGAGAGTATGACAGATCTGTGCCCATCCTGCTGGATGAGAAAAAAAACCGCGAAGAAATCGGTTATTTTGAGTGAGTTTGGGAGGCAAAAATCGGACCGGCCCGTTTTGCCGTGATAACGGCGAAACGCAACACTTCGACGTGATTGATTTTGGTTCTGAGGGTACGCAGTTTTGTGCTTTAACTACATTTCCGTAATCAGGGACTCTGAAAACAGAATTTGTATACCTTACCATAAACACGAAAAACGGGAAAGACCAATTGCCGGGATCAATGGCTGTGGCAAGCGGCCACAAACATCCTCAGCTCCAGGGCTTCACAGGATCTTTTGGGCCAAATCCTTTTGTGGGAAGTTTAATACGATCCCCTACTATATTCCTATAAATTTTCGACCCCATCAGTAGTCCCAGAGGTACAGTATTCCTAGTGTTGCGTTTCGCCGTTGCGTTGCGCTTCCTAGTTTGTGACTGTATATCTGATATTGAAAACTGGCACTGATGATTTACCTTCGTCATGTTTCAGCAGTTCGGGGTCGATGTGCAAGCTGTCGAGTTGCACATCAAACTTAGTGTTGTCGCGAGTCTCAAGCCCATGCCTGACCCAAGCCCGGGCTCAAAATTTTAGGTGACCCGCGACCCGGGCTTGAGCCCGGGTCGGACTGCACACAGTATTAATCGGAAACTGAGTGAGCAAATAGCATCTAGAATTTGAGTTTGAAGAGCTGACAGTTGGTTTCATATCGCCCTCAACCTGTATCCATTTCACTAGAGTGTATTTAGATTTCGATTAATACTGAATTTTGGCCGAAATCTTGCAATCCGATTGGCTGCTCCACAGAAATCTCGCTTAAGACTCTAGTATTACAGCTAATGTCGGAACCGAAGGCCCGAGCAAAATTTTCTTGTTCTGATAAGTTTTCGAAGAATTGCTTGTAACTCAATTAGTTCTGCACCGATTTGAATGAAACCTAGGTAGATTTGACAAGCTAATTCATGCGCAATTAGTGATAGAAGGCGATTCATAAAAATATTATGTATTAAGTAATCTGTGCTTTTGGACCATTTTCATGCCGAATGTGGTCTAGCATGTCCAGAACATGTGCCAGTGACCTAATATTTTGGGATGGACACCATATATACTTGATAAAACATGTGATAGAGCCAGAAGTACGGATAATTTAGTTACAGTCCCTGTAGCTCCATTGGATCCATTTGGCAGGTTTGGCAATCAGAAATATTGTAAAGATTTTGTTTATCTCGCAATTTCATATAATTCTGGCTCTATCACATGTTTGATCAGGTATATAAGTTGTCTTGCCCAAAAGATTAGGTCACTGGGACATGTTTTGGACATGCTAGACTACATTCGACATGAAAATGGTCCAAAAACACAGATTACTTAATACATAATATTTTTATGAATCGTTTTCCATCACTAATAGCGCATGAATCACCTCGTCAAATCTATCTAGGTTTCATTCAAATCGGTGCAGAACTAATTGAGTTACAAGCAATCCTTCGAAAACTTGCCAAAACAAGAAAATTTCGCTCGCACCTTCGGTTCCGACATTATCTGTAATTGAAATCTAATACATGGTCTAGGAATGGTCACGGGTTTTATGTAATGGCAATGTGGACCTTGACTCTGCAAATTTTTTGAGCCCAAAAACATTCAGAACAGTTGAGCACTGACTGAGTTATGAGTAAAACAAGTTTGATACCCCAAGGTCACGTACATATGTGACAGGACCTTTGAACATGGTTTAAAACCTGCGGGTTTTGGACCCGTGGGTCTGGGCGCTAAATTTGCTACTGAGGTATTTCATTCAATCAACAGGGGGTGTGATGCGTGACCCGAAATTCCAATTCAACATTTCGACAGCAGCCGAATTTTCGTGTGACACCCCCCAAAATTTCGAAATTCTCACGAAAAATTTCGTCTTTTTGCAGTTTTTAGGCAGTTTTGAGGTCTTTGTGACGGCTTGGAGGTTCGACAGAGGCCTTCGTGATGCGTGACAGCGACCAAAATTCGTGCTCGACAGAGGGGTGTGTGACACGTGACTGTCAATTTGAATGAAATACCTCAGTACTGGAGACAGCGGTGTTGCCATTTTCAGCACCAAACTTGATAGAACCATAACTCAGTCAGTTCTTCAGGGATTGGGCTACTTCTGGGCTCAAAAAAATCATACAGTCGAGCTCAACGTCGTGATGACATGAAATTGATGAAAAGCTTGTGACCATCCCTAATAATATACACCCTACTCACTGGAATTTCGAAGTGTGGGGATATTCCGGTAGGAATATTCCAAAACTTTGATGGCATTACAACCTGATTAGGCTCCGCAGGAGGGACATTTCAGGTGCTTCAACCAAGTTCCTATCACTTACAGAGGTATAATATGCCCTGAAAGGAAAGATTTCACCTCAACGACTCACCAGAAAAAAAGTTGGAAACAAATTCTCTGCTCATCCACTGGTGTTGCTGGTTTTTTGCCAGTCGTTGCCAGAGAAAATGTCCAGGAGGAAATGCCGTTACACACAAATCTGGATTCCTGCCTGAGAGTTTTATCCTATGCCATTTCGATCACATATGGGCCGCAGTAGAAGTTTCAATTTGATTACTTTATTAAGATCTTTAAGGTTGACCAAATTTTTGCTGCCTACCTCCACAGTCTCAAAGAAAATGTTGTGATTCCAGGGGGTTCAATCTCACCCCAAAAGAAAGCTTTGGTCATTTTCTCAATCTGTTCCTCGATTGCTTCTGGCATGCCATGAACAGAAGTTAGGTATTGCAAGATCACTGCTACAGTTATTTGAATCATTTTCTTTTTGCCTTTGACAGTGAAAGGGGACATCTGCCAATTGTCTAGGCTCCTCTTGAGGTGTTCAACGGTGGTGTCCACACTGAGATTTGATTGACTGTGTTGCCTAGCCAAGCTCCTAGAATTCTTGTTGCAGCGCTGCCCTTGGCAATATTACTATCAGCCACCCCTAGGTAGTCGGCCACCTGCCAATATATCATAGAGGAGTTTGAATTTGTAAACACTTGACCCTGAGGGGCCAAGTACAACCTTTGAGGACCTCCCATACCAAATTTCAACACAAAATGATGTTTCGGCCGACAGTTACGCAAACTTTCCCATGTGAGCCATCATTTCTTAACTCCGCCTCACTACCCATACTCCCCACTGCTCGTTTTCTCCCAATTCTCCACCGTTTCCCGACCTCATAGGCTCGTTATGTTGCCCCAATGTGCGGCATTCACCTCTGATACAACACCGCTTAGAGAGCAAGAAGAACACTGCACATAATGGCAAGCAAGACCTGTCTTGCATTTTGATCAGCTCCAGTGAAACACCTCCATATCCAATGCACCATTCATGCTATGGGTCTGGCACCTGATATGGGCCTTATTGGCTACTTACCCAATGCTTACAACCATTAATTACTAATTTAATAATTCTGCTTCTCGCACACCATTGGTCATTACCTTAAAACACCCAGATTTGGAGTCATGGCAGTCAAACATTTTTTGAAAGGGTTGCTGGCCTCCAGAGACGGAATTAGCTGGTCAGTCATATACATATGAATCCTAATAGTCACCCTGTACCAAATCGGGGGTCTACATGTTCACTTCCTCCAGCTACACACCTAGTTTGCTGACATGTGCCATGAGCAACAGTTTCCCCCTTTTAAAACATGTTCGTATACTCCCTATTTAGGTAGTATGTATCACCAAAACTATCCACAATCCCATATATGGACCTCATGTTTAGATCTGAATACATTTTGGGCACAGTTTTGGCCTCAGTGGCCTATACCATGAAGTGGCCGAGTACCCTGTTTGTTGCCTTTTGGGGCATCCGAGCAAAAATAAATTCACGGTGCACTATAGCCAGTCCTAAAATTCACCAAAATATTTCTAACCCTTCATAGAATGTATGCCTTTGGTTTGTGACCCAGGCTGCTGTGAGGCCCGCTCACAGCATCTGAGCAATGATGACAATCGCTAAGGTGGCTGAGAACCTGGTGACCGATAGTAACATGAGCCGGGAGTTCAGGTTGGTCAGCGCTAATCTTTCGGGTTTCATAAACCGGTGGTCTGCATCCTTAAGTTACTACAAGGATTATCAGGGTTTTTGAGATATGAGATTTCGCACTGAAAGCTGTGCACCAGAGGTTCAAGATAGCGTCAAGATCTGGGTAATTATCCTTTTCTGATAGTTACACTATTGTATCGTCCGCAAAGACAGAGAGAATGACTCTGTGTTCCAGTCTATCAAATTTGAATTATTTCAAGTCTGATGCTCATATCATTCGGGCTGATGGCCCCCTTGCTAGGTTGTATAACAAACACGAGAGTGGTTCACCTTGGTGACCCCCTCACGTCAATTTATATTTTGAACTCTGGACGCCGTTTACAATAGCAGAAGTGTAAGCAATTTTGTACAGTGATCTCACGGTGTTCACAAAGTGATGGGGGAAATTTGCCTGACACATTGGTGCCACAAATAGTTAAGCTTGATTTTGTCGTAAGCTTTTTCTTGATCCAAGGCAACTATGACGCTGTTCTTTTCTCCAAACTCGTCGTAATTTATAATGGCCTCTGAGCTTCACTTGGTCAATGATACTGCAGTCTGGGATAAACCAGCTTGGTCTCTATGGATCAGAGGGAGCCGTCCTGACAAGCTTCAGCGAGAGCGCCTTGGTAAAAAGAAATCTGTCTCAGGAATGACTCCAAATACCTCATATATTAAGCAGATGCCTCGTATCAGTGTGCACATGTTTGCCATTACCTCAATTTGCGAATTTCTTCCCAACCACTATCCCTCCTTCAGCCATGGCTCCGTGTCAACCCAATTTGGTCAGTTTTTATCCCATAGTTATTTCTAGACGAGCACCCCGATCACAATTTAGCTCTGCCAGTCCGCTCCTTATGTGCTGATCCATCCGAACGGCCTGCTTTCCAGCGCCCAAATGCCGCTCAAAAGAGGCCCATGCTGACCACTGACCTTTCCTCACTCCTTCCCCCATCATCTTTGATGGTTACTAAAGTTACTTGTCAAAACTAACTTAGCCTGCCACAGGTAACTTTTTTTTTCTTTTTTTTGTGGAGCGGTATATGGCGGAGCAACTGATAACACCAGCCCCCATGTCGTACGCTTTTTTCTTTGCGGCGCAAGCCGTCAAGAAGAAAATAAGAGTCCCTAGGAAAATACATTAACGTACGCTGGTGTCTGGCAGTGTGGGACTCAACTCCTCCCCATCAGCAGGCTACTGGTTCCATCCCGGGGGATGGAGAGGAGCAATACCCACTAATAACCTAGACTGCTGAATCTGTGTGCCCGACAGGTTTTTGGCATCTTTGATGACACCCTTCCATGTATTCATGACCATTCTGAAATTCAATGTGCAGTTGCCAAATTTCTTTATGTCTGTCAGAAGTATGTCGGTTCTGAGGTGTGAGTTTATGCAGTGCAGCCACTTGTTGCGAAGTTCCTGTTCACTGAAATATTTCGATGGGTCATTTCCCCAATCAATGACTTGTGTGGCCTGCCACAGGTAACTTAGATTCACTGATGGCAGGCAAGTAAAGTAAAGTTAGCAAAAGTAACTTGTAAGTAACTTGTACGTAGCCCAAGTATGTAAAAGTAACACTGGTTGAACATTTCGATCTTCACTGGCATTATACTCAGTACTCCCCATCTGCCTGCCCGACTCAGCTAAAGCGGCGCTGAATGTGATCCATCCATTTCTGCACAAACCAACCTGCAATATTCGAGGTGTTCCAGTTGGTCTCTGATCTCCGTTGTTACCATCTGTCACAGCATCTCTCTTTGTTTCTCGACCGCAGATCTCTGTAGGTCATGCAGTCACAAACTCGTCCTGGACATCGTCAAAACCGACTGGTATCACTCGCTGTCTCGCACTGCGGCATTGAGGGGTTTCTCCCGAAATCAGCCTTGTCCCTCACGGAATAGGATTTCACTTCGGCATAGATCTTAACACTCGACACGATCTTCATAAAAACTTCAAACTCAATACAGGCATTTACGAATCAACACAAGAACTAATTGCAACCTAATCCAGGCGACCATCTTCCAAGGCCCCACATTGGATATTCTGTGATTGGGCTCTACTTTGTCTATTCCAGTGCGCGAAAATCAACCATCACACTCAGCCTGCACCGATGAAGTCTACTCACTCGGCAAACCAGTAAAATGGATTCAAGGGCGTCGAGCACTCCCCGACAATGCCCGTCTGGGCGCAGTCACGGGTCTTGTACCCGAACTCCATCAATCCGGGTGATCCCAGAACGGCGTTCCAAAGTGGCACGAAGTCCACGTAGGGGATGTTAACACCCTGGGAGCGGAGAGTGCTCAGACCGTCGAAGACAGTCTGCTTCCAGGCGTCTCCAGTCGCCGCGTGCGTTCCGCGTCCGTTGTCGTCGAGCACGATGATGTTCTTGGCATTTTTAGGTGGGGAGGCGAGCTGCTTTATCAGCGAGAGAAGCTCGGCGGCAGCCTGAGGGAAGTGGTTTCCGTCGCCTGCCAATGAACCCTCGTCAATGAACGATCAGAGATCTTAACGACACTCCACACTCACTTTGAGAAGCGTCGAAGTCACCTCGGAATTAAAATTAACATCCACTCATTGGCCCGGGTCATATTTGGATGCCCGGTCTCACTTGATTCCAAAGAACACGGTGAAAAGCAAGTCGTGTTCAGATCTAGAGCGTTTTTCTGAAGAAGAGAGAGGCTATGATTATCCTTCAGCGGTTTTATTTCCACAAAGCAGAGGCACACACCTACCTTGATGCAGGAAATCCGACGCCCTTGCTCTGCTCGGCCATAGGGTCGCGTCCATGACTGCGCCAGAAACCTGAGTACATCGCCGTTATCAGCGGACCAACGGATAATCGGCGGGACACTTACGGTGTACTCTTTAATCGTGGCACCCAAGTCGCGTGCAAGATCCTCTGCCCAAGCGGGCTCGTCAGTTGCACGTCCGCCTGCACTTGGATCGGTGCCCGAAAGGAGAGCCGGGGGCAGTGGTATGCCGTCACTGCAGCGAATGAATCCTACTTGTGCTGTCGTTTGTGGGCTAACATGAAAACAGAGATAGAAACATACCCCGAAGGCGACCAATGTTTTGAGTCAAGCGGTTGGAATACCAGCATTGACGTTTATCACTGGCCCTCCAAGCCGACCGCATGGCGACATAATGGCGAGGTGGATACCATTATTATTTCGGACAGCCGCGCATACATCGCCGGTGACGACATGAATAAATGTGAAGAGAACTGTCAAGTCGCGAATCATGGTGACTGGATAGTTCAAGAACGTCCGCGACAGTTCCACTTAGATAGGTCGATCGCCAGATCTCAGCAAGTGATCTAAACACTTACGACTTCGGTCGATCCGCCGGCTCGAAGCTGGAATCAGGGTATAGAGTGCCGATGACCTCAAGGGAACTCCGCAGACAAGATTATCCCATGAATTCTTTCATTTAACCTGCCCAATACAGAGAATTGAGTGCTGGAATTCTTTTGGCGCTGACATCCGAGTAATCGAAGACGTCTCCTTGGCCACATCGAATTCTACCGTCAACATGGGTGCGACATAGGCTGTCCAAGTAGCATGTGCACGGTGCTGGAATCGCGATGTTCTCGGAAGCTGACAACCTGGTCCAAGGATCAGAGGCATGCCAACTCCGACTTCGGTCGTTCATCAACGCCTTAAGAAAGCATGAATGATTATGAGTGTCCTTGATTTTCTACAAAACCTGGGCTGTTGTCCCATCTTACTCCGTAATCGCTTACCGGGCTTGCTCTCTCTGACGAACCTGTCTTCAGCCAAGGTCATTCTCCTCGCACTTTTCTTCTATACCATGGCCCCGGTTTTGCCAAGCGCAAGGAATGACGGTATATAGCTTTTTTTGCTACTATGACCCGTGCCTAATGCTCAGGTCCCAGCGATCCGGTGCCTTCCTTTTACCCCCCATCCTCACGACCTCAATCCACTCCCACCGATAGTTACATCGTACACTGTAGACGTGCTACATAGGCCCCAATTGGCCTGCAAGCACCATAATGGAATTAATAATAATAATAAGTGTCCCAGCGAAACATGACGGCCTGCTCAGGTTCGATTGAGCTATCCGAAGGCTGCGTTATGATCCCAATCGTCTCAGATTCCTGCACCGACTTCGGTGGGGGCCTCACTTTTCTCAACAAAGAGGTCTCCTGGTTTCAAGTTCCTTTCCAACTTGCCTGCACGTTCTTCCAGTGAGACGCCGACCCATTCGAATTCATGGTGACTCTACAAAACATCGGAGCAGGAACTTTGGCTATCTCGATGGCGGAGGCAGGGTTACGGTGCTCACCCCTGGCACCTGGACCATGTTTGATGCGCCAGCGGCTGATGGGACGACCCAGAACTTCAATGACTTGGCCAGCTCAGTCAACTGCTTTCCTTTCGAGTGAGATACTCCTCCATGCGCGTCTATCCCAAATTTGACTTGCCAATAGTTGCCCTGCTTCGGCTATATAAATGATGCTTCGAATTTGTCAGGCCAGATCGACTTGGATGGTCCTGTCCTTCTGTACATGCACGATATTTCAACACACTCGGTTTACTGCTGCGATTCCCGCTGCCTTAGGTTCTTGAGCGAGAGCGAACGTTTGGGGACCGGTGAGATATGCAATCGAGCCAGCGTCAACGCCCGAATCGTCTTCCGCGTAAGTAGACCCAAAGCCACATTTATCCGAGATCCACAGATACTCTTTCGGCGATCTTGAATGGATCTCGCGGAGATGTGCCACAAGGAAAAAGTTCCGCGGTCTTCGTTTATGCCGCAGTTTGGTTCGAGGCGCCGGGTTTTGGATAGTGTGCCAAGAATGCCACAAGCAGGGCTATTTCATTCATTCTTGTAGATCTAGAGAATGCATAGGCGACAAAAATTAGAAGGTATGGATGATAGGTGTCATGACCGGGATGCAAATTCTCCGTACGGGCAAGTCGGCACCGGACCGGTCTGGACGCTATGTATGTTCAAAACTTCAAATTGCGATCTTGTCAGGATTTGACCCCATCGGGCCTGCTCAACATTCTCATGCTGCTTCGAATTCAACACTGTTGGAAACACATGGGCAACGTGAATTGAATAGGAAGTTGGTTGGTGTCCTCAAAATCCCTTCACGCTGCCGGCGAAATGGTAGCACCTGGACCACGTTGAATGGCAGACTCGAGCGTGAGATGCTTCAATGATGGCAGGAATAAAGGGTGTTGGAGGCCCACTGTCCACCCTGCCCGTGACACAGACGGGGCATTCCCATGAATGGATTTTCTTGTCTCACACATAGACCGAAGGTTGCAACAGAATAATAACGCGTGTATCGCAACGTTTGATTTCAAGAGGTAAGGGAATCGAGATAAAAATTCCGATAACATGGTAAAGAAGGTATGTCCTCCGGGTCAAGATTTAAGCCGGCCTCACTGGGCGGTAAGACTCCCGACACTGTTCCAGAACCTAAGAGAATCTTGTTCACATACTGATCGATAGAAGAAAAAAGAAGACCACTTACAGACAGCGCTCCAGGAGATCAAGCGAGGTCTCTATAGGCTGAACCACTGGCAGGCCATCTACGGCAGTCTGATTGAACAGCATTTCCGTGTCCCCTATATCGAACTTGTTCCAGTGGGGCGTAATGGTTGTCGTATCAACCTTGATGTTGGGGTCGAGATTGATGATGAACGAGGTGAACGATTGAGCGAAGGCGTTGATGAAGGCAGCATTGTTAAAAGGCGGGGCAGAACGGCTTGGGAAGTAATATGCAAGATCCATTGAATGAAGTGCTGGGGGAATCGCGAATTCACCCTACAATCATTAGCGTTATGTGAATAGATCCCGACCGTATAAGTTCAGGGAAACCAACCTTGAAAGCCCGTCCACGGAAAGCATTGAGCAAATAGTATGTCGGGCAAATGAGGATTGCTAAATAGTTGTAGTTCAGTCTCCCCTTCTCAAGCTCAACGATACACTCACATTCCCCGTAAACAGCGTTGACCTGGAATTGATCCGTGCCAAGGCCTGCATACAAGGCACCAACCACACGCGCCTGAGCAGGGCCGAAGTTGGGGAAGAGTTCCAACGAATAATTCGCGGCCGTGATAGAGATGCTCTGATCCACAAAAACCGTGCCCTCGAAGGCATTGACCACTCCTAGAAAGGCATCCTGCATGCGGAGCGATTATATATTTCTGTCGCAGAAAACTAAACCCTCATACCCCATTGACCTTACCCTCCAACAGGGATAGCGTGGGGCGTTGGGTAATGAAGACCTCGTCAACGACTGGCGGGAACGGGATTGTCCCTTTGAATCTACTAATATTCCCGTTCACCGCTTGCAGGACAGCTGTGTCGAGGGCTCGTAAACATGACATGGAATCCGTCGCCGTCGCGCAACTGGAACGCATCAGTAGAGCCGTACTGTTGAACTGAACTGTCGGATGGCTTACTTTGTCTGGGTCAAAACTTCATTGAATGCAAGCTAAGTTGGATTCAGGATCGAGTTCGGTGGAACAAAACAATAAATAGCCACCTCTGGAACAGGGTCATCGAATCGGTACTGTGATGGCAACCAACTTGAGCTTGTTATCGCTCCCCTGAATAATTTTGGTTTTGTTTGCCCCCCATGGGCGATGACCTGTTGTAGAACGGACCCGGCCCCTAGACGGAAACCAGTGAGACTCGTCGACCAAGAACAGGACTAATTTATTTACCGGCGGACTCTCCCCATATAGTCACCTTCGTAGGATCCCCACCGAACTTTGAAATCTACGACACAGGTCACTTGACAACGAACAAATAATACACGAGAGAACACATGCATATTTGTTCACCCATCTCAGGGCAAAATCTTGATCAACTTAGAGAGGGGTCAGCATCAGCCATTCAAAGCATGAAAGAAATTACGCAGGCCGGCATTCAAGTCTCCGTCCTTCTTCACTTCAGAACCCGCAAGGAAACCTGATATGACTGGTCCGAGAGCTGTTCGATCTGATGCAGAAGCCATTACCGAAGAGTCCGAGACGATATTGAATGACAACAACGACGATTCCATTGTTGCTCTGGCGGATAATGTCTTCCCCGTTGTACCCGGCAGCCTGGCCGCTGGTATAACTGATAGCGTTAAGGACATGCCGTAAATTTCTATACGACAGTGTGTCCACGAATACCGGTACTTACCCTCCTCCGTAGATCCACACAAGGGTTGGGAGATTTTTGGGAGGGGCCCCTCCTTCAGTGCTCGGATAGTACACACTGAACGGGACGTCAATGCCGTATGGAACAATATTGTGATACAACAATACTTCAAGTACAAGCAGTCCTCTGTGATCGAACAACCAATGGGCTGAGTTGTTGCAAGTTGCATGCCACTGATGTTGGCGGGTGGCTGCGGAGCTCTGAAGCGCAAATCACCTATCTCGCATTCATCAATCGGTTTGTGGTAGGCCGAATAATGAGGAAAGCTCACCTATGGGCGGCGCAGCGAATCGAATTCCGAAGAAGTGTGCAATGTTATTGTCGGTGTTCACGGCTCCTTGGTACTGCGCATAACCGAGGTCGACAATTGGAGTAACTTGCGCTCTGACTGGCGGGGTCGCAAAGAGTAGTGTAGCAGCGGCGCAGACACTCAAAGCCCGAAGTTTCAGCGAAACCATTTCGGAGGTGACTCTCGACAGATGGTTCATTCCACAAGCCGCGTTTCTTAAATGCATCTAACATGGTTACTCATTCGGCGGTCTCGGGATGGATCTCAGCGAAACAACTTGTCAGTAGTGGAGAAGGTCCGCGCTCTTCGTTCATTCCTTGCGTTCTATCAAGACATCGTTTTTGAACAATATGCCAACAAATCCACATGCACGACCATTCAATTCAATTCATTCTTGCATTGAGCCTGCCTTCCATAGGTATAGGCTGTGGAAATTCGAAGGGATGGACGACAAGCGTCATGAACCGGCGGAAAAACACTCCGTGAATATGAATGCGAGTAAGTTGACAACGGACCGGCCTTGACGCTGCGAATGCTTAAATTGCGAGCATTTCGGGATCTGACCTCTTCAACATCCTAATGCCGCTTCGGCTTCTGCATTGCTCACAAGACACGCGCAACTTGAATGAGATAAAAAAAGTGCGTTCCTACGCTCAAATTCCCCTTCACCTCCGAGCCAACGGGCTTTGGAAACGTGAAGTATTTTGAACCCAAAATCTGGGAACATGCACATCCATGGGCTTCTGACCGCGGGACAAAGGAAAAGGAGAGTATATACGGGAAGGATGGGAGTGAGCTAGACTCACCCAAATTACAGCTGTTTTCGAAAAGCTTGAAATTTTTTTGCGCCATGTCAACTTTTGATGGAGTGCTAAGGATTACTGCTTTGGGTTAGCCGAGCGTCGCGGAGCTGCGCCAAGCCGAGACAACCGTCCTGGAGCTTCCTGGAGTCGAAGAATCGGGCGGTGACTGAAGATGACTGATTCATGGTTCCGTCCGTGACCAGCGTGGGAGCGTGCGTTGATCCATGGTAGATCGAGAGTCCTCGGACCCAGAACATGCTAAGGCTTCGTGTTTGTTGAGTCACAGGGTGGTCACTGGCCAGCTCGCCTGTCTCGAACCACCATCTAGTCCATAAATTGCTTGCCCTCTTCACCTTGAGGGTTCACCATTTCCCCTACCGTTTGGATGCTCGCTAACAACCATGCTGCAGTCCTGCTTCGGCTCTCGCAGCCCTCGCCCCTGCCATAGCCCGCTGGAAGTCCTCAAGAAAACATCGACCGAGGAAGCGAGCACAGTCGGTGGATTCGGTCTAGGTGCGTCTTTGTTACTCTCTTGCATCTATCCTAAACCTGGTTGATGCCCTGAAAGGAAAGAGACAATGATTCAATGACGGCCGTTGTGCGAAAAAAAAGTTCAGCACTTAAGGTAAACATGCTGAGAGAGACTCTTTTCCTTCCCTAGCCCAACTAGTGTCACATTCATATGGGCCCTCCGGGCATCCCTGGTACCGCGGATCAGGATCTGTTGCTGGGTTCATCATACCTATTTCCACCTCAGTTCGATAAGCTCTTTACAGTTCGACTTCCAACCAGTCTTTTTCAAGAGAAAATAGTTCTGCATTTTTGTGATCTCGATTTTTATGCAGGCTTACCTTCCAATAATGTAACCAAAACTACACACTGAAAGGTGGCCATCAGGCCGTGCGAACATGGTCAAGCTGATTTGAGTGTCGTTGTATTTGGCTTATTACGCATCATTTCAAAAGGTCAACCCTGCTCCAAAATTATTCAGATGGTCTTTGGGCATACAAAGGGTGCGAGAATATTGCAGGCTTATCGTCCAAAAATGGAACCGAAACAACACTCTCAAAAGTGGTCATCAGACAGTGAAAACAGGTACAACATGATTCAGATCTCGTTGTATTAACTTATTACACGTCTAGGGATATAAATGGTTAGAAGATTTCATGCAGGCCTTCCACCAATACTGGAAATGAAACAACACTCTGTACCAGGGGGTATTAATTCGTCCATTTGCTGCACACCATCATTGATTCGTTGCTTTATACAGAATACATTCCTCTATGCACGTTCCATCAGAGGGCCAGCGAAGCGCTGAAATCGAAGGGAGCTCCAGTGAGCGCTGCCGTCGACTGCGAGGCGCCGGAGATGGTGCTCCAGTCCGCCCCGTTGACCTGGATCTGCATCGCGGTCAAATCCGAGACAGTGATTCTCAAACAAGAGGAGCGCACCTCGTAGTCCTCGCCTTGGTGCGGGTCGGCGTTGCTGATCAATTCCCAGTACAACCAAGGGACCTTGTAGTTGTTGACTTTCTGGACCTATAACCGATATGTTACTCAGAAAATATGAGAACGTCGGTGAGACGGATGCTCACGTTCGAGTTGAGGTTCGCGGTGCGTCCACTACCAACGAGTGAGCCCCATTCCTCGATAATGAGCTTCTTTCCCGCGGCCTTTGCCTGACTGATGGCGGATGGCATGAAACTGTCATAATCACTGGAGGGAAGTTCGTCTCAGTTCGGGTTAAGTCAATGGACCTGACATCCCCAGCGAGAAGGATGTCCAAGGACTCGAGGGGAGCGAGTAACGTACTCGTTATAATCGTGGATAGCGACCACATCGATCGCCGGGCAAGAGCTACTGAAGAAAGTCGGCTGCACGCTTGCAGCAGCGGACCCACCGCCGGTGAAGATGAGTTGGTTCTGAGAATCTCAGTCAGTATACATAACTTGAAGAGAGTAATATACAATGTACTCGGTCCCCAGTATTGCTCCGGATCTGCAATAGAGTATTAAGCACAGGTCGGTGATAGGAAACGGACTTCATCAAGGTGTACCTGTTGTGCGGCGTTGCAAATCCACGAGAGATGAGCCTACACACAGAACTGGTCAAGAAGATGTTCGGATAGTAGCTGAGAAAACGCACGAGGTAGAACGACTGGTCGAAGATCATCGGTCTGCGAGCGGAATAGAAAGGGGCATCAGCAAAACCAAGAGAGATACAGAGAGTCTGTGAGCAACAACAACTTGAAGGACCGGACTCACTCATTCTGGGGCTCCCATCCGAATATATATCCCCCGAGCTCGCTCCACGGCTGGTTCCCGAGGAGCGCGTTCTTGTGGATGTTGAGGATGTGTGTGATGCGCTGGTTGAAAGCGTTGATGGCGGCTGGTGCGGATGTTCATTTTAAGTGAATGAAGATATGGATGTGAAACGACGTTTGCGGCTCACTCGGGTTGGTGTAGAAACCGTCTAGGCCGAAGGTGCGACCATAAATGTCCCCGCCCTGGAGCGCGTTCTCTATTGCAGGTGAGTCAGATAGTGGAATCGGAAGTAAGAGTGGAATGAGGGACGCACTGTCGTGCATGCCTGTTGTGGATCATGGGGTTTCAGTCCGGGGCCTCTGGTGGAACGGCTCGTGAATAAGTACCAATCAAGAGTTTGATGCCTGCGAAGAATCAGGAATGGTGTCGCAGAGCAAAATAAAGTTTGTTACATACCGCGAGCGTGAGCATCGACCTAAGCGCCGTCAACGCGGGAGGTCAGACGAGATTGGAGAGAAATTCTTACCATGAGCTGGTCAATCAAATTCAACACAGCATCGTTGTAGTTCCCAATTCCATTTGCCTCCAGGTCCGGGACTAACATCAGAGAGAAAGGGAATGCAGTCAGAAATATGATCGATATCTAGGTCGAATGATCCCGCCTACCAGCGATGTTATTGCTGGCCTTCTGACCGGCGCCGACGCCGGTGACCCAGGTGCGCAAGACCTTTCATTGTTGTTCATTAGACCGGTGTGGAGTATGTGGACGCGGAAATTAGATGCACACCTTCATCCCGGCAGCCTGCATACCGTTCAATATCGCGATCCGGTCGGCCGTCGGGAGGGCGTAGATGTAGTAGTTCTGTGGATATTCATGTCAAGCAAAGGGTTAGTTTTCGTGCCACGACGGCGTACGTTGGCCCCCGCGAAGCTATTCGCTGCCAAGACGGAAGGGAGGAGTGCGACGAAGAAAGGGGAGAGCTTCATAATGGTAGGTGCAACGATGGGTAGGTAACCTGGATGGTTGGAAGGAAGGCAGAGAGTGTCGCGCGTTTAAAAGGCTTCTCGGGTCCGGTGCACTGATGCGATTGGAGTACGCACGCGTGAGAATGAATACCGGATGAGCAGGAGCGCAACGCGGGAACAGGTCATCTGGGCACTGATTCGAAGTGTAATTTTTACCTTGGGTAGACGTGATATCCATGAAACGCAACGGGGATGTCGAACTCGGGATATTGCGATGGTATTTCCCGCGTTGGCATGTCATACCAAGCCTTGGAAAAAATACAGAACAAGATCGAGAAAGCGAAGGGAAATAGATGTGCAAATGTGGGTGTGATGGCAGAGCAAAGAACACATTCCTATGACAGACTTCTGCGGCGTGATCAAGAGTCTAGGGCGTACGTATGAGCCTACTAGTCTGGAAATGGAATCAAGCCCTCACCTGAGACGCTTGAGTGACCGACCACTTGCAACAAGTGTCCCGCGAAGTGGGGTATACCGGGCGATGTCTCGGCAACCTGGAACAAATATTACGGCGAGATCAAGAGTCTAGGGCGTGCCTATAAGCCTGCTAGTCTGGAAATAGAATAACGCCCCCACCAGAGACGCTCGAGCGACCCACCACTGGCAACGAGTGTCCTGCGAAGTGGGGTATAGCAAACATCTGCGGCGTGATCAAGAGTCTAGGGCGTGCCTACGAGCCTGCTAGTCTAGAAATGGAGCAAAGTCCTCGCCAGAGACGCTCGAATGACCGACGACTGAAAACGAATTGCCCGCGAAGTGGGGCATACCGGGCAATATCTCGGTAACCCGTAACAGATCTCGACGGCGTGATGCACAGGCTAGGGTTCACCTGGGAAAATAGAAGCGGCAGAAGCCTTGGAGGAGTCACGGAGCCCTCTTTGAGGCCGTTGTCGCCGTTCTTGTTCACCGGACGGCGCGGTTTCTCGCACGGTGAACAAACCATGAACAGCCTGGTAATCATATCGAGAAAATGGATGGCGGTGCAGCTCCTGAGGCCAGTCATTCTGGGTCACTTAAGTAGGATGCATATGACTTTGGTTTCCGTCTGGGTCATTCAGGTCTTCTGCTACAGAAAGCCAGCCAAGCGAGAGACGTACACATTACTGGATTCGTTAAGTAGCGTGTGGAAGAGGAGGCCGCGAGTGGGTTCTTGTCCGTGATGAGCAGTGAGGGAACGGAAGCCACAGGATGAATGCCGTGACGAACTTGAGGAACCTGATAGGAAGGACTGAAGGCCTGTGTCCATCTTGCGAGTCAACGGGATGGCGTGGCTAAGATGAAAAAGCTAGGCTGTTGTCTGGGTTAGGGTTAGCTGAGCGCAATGAGGAAGAAGATGCCACTTGGCAGCGTGAGAGCCATCAAGCTGATCGCGTTGCTTCTGACCCTACCACACGGACGCGGAGCAAAAAACAGCCGTCGCTGGGCCCCGCCATCCACTGCACCCACAACACCCATCTGACGCCATATCCCACCTGGGCATCGCCAAACCCGACATTCGCCGCCTCGCACAACGGAGTGGCGCACCTCGAATATCATGTACGATGAGACGCGTGGCGTGCTGAAGTTTTCCCTCGAGCGCCTCGCGCGTGATGCCCTGTTGTATTCAGATGCCTAGCGGAGAGATAAGTCGGTGATTTGGCGAGGCCCCACCCCCACTTTGACTGCAGAGGACGTGGTACGCGGATTGCGCCGCTCTGGGAAGAACCTCTATGGATTTGTGCTCTGACTGTACGCACTCCAATTTTTTTATGACTCGCGATTGGTCTCAATTTTATGTGTACGCTATAGCCATGCCTTCAACTCACAAGTATCGCGATGGTCCCTCATTGTGACCCCACGAAGCTGAAAGGTTGAGCGCGCGCATCTCACAGGGATCGAGCCAATTCTTCCGCTAAGTATCGTTTATTCAGTCAGACGTCTGGCGAGCGGAAACTGCTTAGCGTCCTTCTCGCAATGCCGTGGGCAGAACACATTTTCGTTCTTGTCTTCGCGGAGACGAGATTTAGCTGGTTCTTTTTGCGAGCATCGCATCTTGATGTTAGATTCTAGCCGGTATTCAATTATTCACTGTTGCGGTTCCACTTCACGTCGTCAGTGACCGTTGCGCCTGCATTCCCATACGTCACGCTACACTGTCGACTGCGATATACGCTTGGGCCACAGAGAACGCACTGCAACCGAAAACGGGGGGCGTCCACGAAGGTTGGAAATAAATTATCCACGAAATCAGAGCTCATATCGTTCGCTAATCCTCACGCACAGAGACGTTTCTGCATCCCCGCATCACAAGAATTATGGGGAAGAAATATAATCTAGTAATGTACGAAGAAGGTCTACCTTCGCTCCGTTTGATGTCTGATTTACTTGCATTTTACAGTCGACATGGCCCTTGGTCGTGATGCGTGGCTTCTCTCTGAGCGGTGCGTATTAGCTCTTATGCCAACAACTTCTAGGTTAATATGATGTATTCACAAGAATACGAGACACTGGATCCTCGGACGAGTATTGGATCTTGATTTCGAGTGCTAAGATTCCACCTTCCCATTGTTTCCGAACTCTTTGTCGCCGAATTCACCCCCCGAGAAGCAAGGTTCAAAACCTTTTCTTTTGCGAGTTACCGTCAACTGCGAATCCAAACTAATCCAGTTTCAGGTACCGTCTTTAATCTCCAGCGCTGACTTGACCTGGATTCGGGCCGTTCAACTGTGAGAATTGACAGAAATCTTGCGCGAAGCGGGCCCAGGCCACCCAAATTCGCTTCTTCATGGGATGAGACGTGCGTTGCAACAGGTGATCGGAGCCTCAAATGCAGAAAATTCAAACCTGTGCTAGATGAAGAGGACGCTCTAGATGAAGATAACATTTCAACAATACTTTATTCAACAGTGCTCGCCGCTACGTACTACAGTTCCCACCCTTTCGTGTTTGGTGATGACTCGAATGATGCTTACAGGAATCACGATGAAGGTACAGTGCAATCGCTCCCAAGCGCTCGCAGTTGAGTGGAAGATAGACGCGCTACTTGCGAGGTGAGAGACATACGTGGGTACTGCCACGCGGCGCCCGCGAGGTTGGACCCCAATAGTGGATGGGGTGCTTTTGGCCAGACATCTCTGCCCACAGCTCAGATGGCGTACATGCGGCTGATCTCGATAATGGTGATGCACTGTCGGGAACGTTCGCGCGACGGGGCCGTGACGGGACGTGCAGATGCGTGTGTTGGACATAGTACGATGCCTCGTATGGCGGATGATAGGAGGGGAGGGTAGGCGAGTAACCGTACGCTTCCTGCGGATACCGCTCGTCCGGCGAAGAGAATGATCCTTCGCCCCCGCTGGATGTGGGGCTGCAGTGCGAGTTATCCGCTCTACAAGAGGGAGGCGGCGGAACGTCTACACTGGCGACGCGGGCGACGCGTGTTTTCCGGCGACGCTTTTGTGATGCAGCGCGGTGAAGCTCTTCGGGGGTGCGTACGTCGAAATGTAGGCGATAACTGTAGCAAAGGATATAAGCCTTTGACCGACATGTAGGTGGTAAGCATACGTACTGCTGCCTGAGGTTATCCTTCCGCGAGCAACGCGTCGGGCAGCCTGGGAAAGAACATGTATAGTTCATCTCGCCCGTGTGTACGCGCTGGTGGCGCGTTAGGTGCCCGCTCGTTGCGAACGCCTTCTCGCAGTCATCGCAGATGTACGGTTTGTGCAGCGGCGGATGCTCCGCCTCGTTGACAGCTTCTTGTGCGGCAGGGGGGATTATCACAGTGGGGTGCATTTTGCGCCTTGCACTGGTGCGCGACATCTGATTCAAGATAGTGGGTGGTGGGAACGGGAGACGAGAGACGAGAGACGAGAGGCGCTTTTATGCCATTTCCGACCGAGCGGCATTTCGCTGATCAGCCTGGATCAGCGTGATCTTCGCAGTTCGCTGATCGCCACGGTAGGCCACTGTGCCTGCCATGTGATTTTGTAAAGGCTGAATTCATATAAGTATAGACAGCGAAAATTCTGACTGCTTAGTTGGAGGTGGCCTTTCTTCAGGTTCGGCTCAGTGGAGATTCGATAAACTCGCAGGAGACGGTTCACCGTTAGCTCGCTCTCAACGGGCCCCGAGGCTACCCTGCAATGACAATTCATATGCCGTAGGAACCGCCTCATGGAGCGGCCAGAACGCTAAAAGAACGATCGCAACAAGATCGATCTGTCATTTTTCTCTCCACTTATGCGACGTCGGGGCAAGAATCGATGACGATACACCGGAGTTTGTAATAACCTTCATCGTCAGACTTCTTTGTTTTGTGTAGGGCTGGAGGAAAGTATGAGTCTGAGGTAGACGACAAATCAATCGTCTTTGAAGTAAATCGCTGCTAGAAAACGGGAATTAAACAATCGAACTTTGTAGTCGTGATCAGAATACGGTTTATCCGAGTGTGCCGGTGCTTGCACTCGTTAAATTGGGGCAAGAATGGGCGCCTGTTCGGAACAAGCGCCCATTCTTGCCTGGCGCTAAACAAGTTGTTCGGCGCCTCTTCTGGTTCGTTGGCCACGCGGCCGGGTAAACGGGAGCTGAACGCGTTTGGATGGCGACAGATTGATATCTCTGATGTCATGCCAAGCGGCTGCGGCAGGCCTACAGAGTCTGAACACCCTTTTTTATATGTCCATATATGGCAGGAGAATATCGTATGTGCACTACCACATGTGGTCCTTGTAGTATACATGGCCTGAGAACCATCCTTGGCGAGTTATACATCGGCGGTGAGCATACTCTCCCACCCTCAGATCTCTGAACCTAAGGAAAGTTGGTGGATATCATTCTATGTAATAGTTCTGGGCCCAAGCTGAATAGGTAGATCGTCAGCAATCTGTCTTTTACCGGCTCACATTCATCACAGTCCCGGCTGCCGGTTCGATTCGTGTGGAGCTCCCGCTCCCCTTAAAAAGATCCTGATGAAAACATCCAAATCAAGGATGATGACTCGAAACCAGGGATGAAATACAAAGTGTAGATGAACGATGACTGGTTGTGGCGGTTGGGGGATTATAATTATTGGGGGGATCTGGCCGGAGACTTGAAGGACAAGAAGCTGTCGAGTTACCGTCCCGAGCCAGACGGTTCTCCCGCGGAACATCCATCGAACTACGCCGAAGACGTGCTTCCTGAAGATGGCTGGGCGCTGCAGCGCTTCGGGGGTCTGGAGATTATAAAGAATTTAGGGAGATTTGGACCAATGATTGAGTTCGTGGAGTAGAAAGAAATAGCTTATTTGCCGAAGAAATCCTCGCGCACAGAGTTAGATAATGTGTCCCTGTTTGGGCAGTTTTCAGCTATGCTGTTCCGTTCGTAGAAAAATCAATTCATATTCTTCTGCTCGGCACCTCTTATGACCAGAGTCAGCTGAAGAACACGCCGCTGCGTCAGTGTTTCGACAAGCTTGACACGTGGTCACTCATGGTGTCCCGATTCCTTGCTTTGGTGAGCAATAATGGATTGGGGTTTCTCTTGGGAGGCGGAGCGAACGAATGACTTTAGAGATGACCGACCAACAACAGAATAAGGTAAAACGAACCCATATCAGGGAATGTAGTTGATCCAGTCCGGATCTACATTCAAGACCGGTTGGTTTTTCTTTCTTTGCGAGCGTGATATGACAAGGACTCGGAGCAGGACTGAGGATTTCGAGCTCATAGAGGGCAATCTGTGGATAAGCACTTGTGGTGTGTCGCACATTGGACGTGATTTTTAGCTTCGTCGAATTTTGGATTATGTGTATCACAAGGAAAAGTGGATGCAGAGAATTGGGCTCAGGCGGGTAGCGCGTCAGGATATATTTCAGATTCCAGAACAATCTGCAACGACATGAGCATGTTAAAAGACCAACCCAACCGGAAAAAAAAATTGCCGACGTCAGGGACAAAGACAGCGACAAAGACCGGAAGCGACGGGTCGAACACCATACCGGAGTTCCCAGTGTCACCTCCGAGTCGTCAGCTATAAGTAATAGTATTACAATAATAATGTTGGATGATTACGACAAGAAGGGGAAACAGGACTTGCACAAAAATGAGGTCAGCGTCCGTCAGACGGAGGAGAAAAATGGACGGTTCTCACCAAGCTACATCAGTGCGGGCCCGGACGGCGAGTGGCTATGATGCACAGTACCCCCGATTTCTGTATTTAGGGAGTCCTGCAGTATATCAGTATCTTTCGGCGTGAAGCCGTGAGAGGTTCGGACAATCAAAATTTCTGCTAGAAACGAAATAACGAACTAGCGAACATAGAGCAATTGGCTATATGGGTTGTGGGAGAACAAAAAAAATCGTCAACGCCCAGTTGAGTTCGAGCGCGGCCCGGGGGAGTCAAACCCAGAGCTGCATGACAGCTCGCAATCCTGGTCGTTGCAGACTCACGTTGTGCCCGGCACCACGATTACCTTGGCTGTCTTGGAATAAACCGGCATTTCGCTAGGTGAGCGAGGGAGCGGAGAGGGTCGAAGTCATCTGGTTGATTTTGGCGCAATTCAACTAGGAGTTCAAAATATAAAATACGGACTTATCTCGCCGTATCACAGTTGCCGGTGCAACAACATTCAGTGTGGTAATGTGAATGCCGTTTGGGTCTCACCAGAGTCGTATAGCGACGCCCGACGGCGTCCACAATCATCTCCACGATTCAATTGGGATGCCTGTTACAGTTGCCACGGCCGCCGTGGATCCCAAAGATCGGATATTTATTGCGAGATACTTATCGTGTTTTTGGTGCTATCTTAGCTCCTGTTGTTGCGCTAGCCGAGCCAGTGCAGCTCGAGTAGAAGAATTTTGCGCTTTGCCAGAACGTAGTTGAAAGAGCAAAGTGGCATCCACCAAGCATCATTCATTCAACGTACCTCCACTAAGACTTGGTGTACCTCTGCCGAATCCGCATTAGGCAACTCGGACTTGGCCGGATCCCCTTTTGCAACAGCACCCGTTTCCGTCTGTCTTTCTCCCGATCATGTTGCTGGACAACAGAAGGGGCCGTTCTTGGCTCTCTCTCTCCTTGTCTTTCTTTCCTGTTGTGGACTTTGCTTGGTGGACCGACCTTGCTTCTTTGACGCTCCTCTAGGCCACCGAGGCTAGCTGCTGCGCGGTAGCTTCCCACTTACGACTTACGATGAGTACGACTGTGACGATGGCGCCGGAGAAAGAGAAGAACGAGGAGAGGATCGGCAGGAGATGGAGGAGAGAGAGATGGGACTCGACGAGGAGCTCGGGGGAGGAGAGAGAACGGGATGGGAAGCACGACAGGGAGAAGGGCAAGCATCGCGCACGCGATAGGGAACGAGACCGCGATCGAGAGAAGCGCAAGAGCCGGGACCGCGACCACGAGCAAGACGAGTCCCGCCGACGCGAGCGCAAGGATAAACACTCTCACCACGCCGAATTCGATGTTGTTTCTGGGGCGGACGCTGATAGATTCACGAGGAGGTTCGTTAGGTGTGTCGTCATTTCATTGCTTTCTTCGCTATGTTTATCCCCCTACGCGTCGCGCATACTCTCTTTATAAATCCTCTTGTCTTCCAACTAACCATTCGTTCTTGCCTAGAGATCGAGCCGTCTCCGATGGCGCTCTGCATACTAGGCCTTCCCATCCCCGGCCGCGCAGAACCTCAATCACCGACCCCTCTACCAACCCAGCGGTAGACCATGATAGCAAGCTCAAGTGCACCTTCGCCCTCCCATGCGCGACGGGCACGGGGCTGAATGCGGGGAGGAGGGTCATCGATTTTTATATGAATTGGCGGGGGAAAGAGGTGTGTCCGTTCTCTCGTATTTTTTCTTCTATTTCGTTTTTTGTTTGCGGGCTTCTTGATTTTGGTTATATGGACGTCTTTTTCTCGAATTTTGTGGGAAGGAGTCCTCGACGGCGCTGCATCTCTTGCCTTCATTTTTGGCTCTCTGTCGAGGCTTCTTTTACACGCCGATCACATTATTTTTCATTTCTTTCATTTCACTTCTCTATCCATCATTTGTGGCGTCCCGCCTCGTGCCCTTCTTCCTCCCCCCTTCATGCCCGCCCATTCTGTTCCCACCTTATCGTGTCGCGTCTTTGCGGAGGGGTTCAGACTGCTCCCTGCCCCCTCCTACCCCCGCTCCCTTCCAATCCCTCTGTATCGGATTTGCGGGGCAAGCGTTTTCGCGTGGAGAGTACGCCCCTCGGGTGCGTCCCTCGGGATCATCGCAGACCCCGTCCTCGTGTCGCGTCGGCTACACCCCCCACGTTCACGTCCACGTCGTATCGTACCACATCCCACTCACGTCGCGCTAGTACATACGCGCATCGGTCTGAATCCAATGCGCAGCGCGTACGTGGTTTGTAAATGTACTACTTGGGGAGAACGAACATGCGGCTTTGTTCCTTGCCCGACAGCCGACGGCAGATAAATCTTTGCTTTTGCCGTCACCTTGAGTGCAGGTGTGTAAGGTCGAAGACGCTTACACGCGTATGCACATTTACACGCCCTCACCTTCCTTCCCACCCTTCTCCCAATCCTCTTTTCTTCCCCATTTCATACCTTACCCTCACTTGCTCTTCCTCCCTTTATTTCCCTACCGTGACTGACGATGCCCAAAACCACACAGAAAACGCACCCGCTCAAAGGCCGCGCGCGCCGCGCCACGTTTCTCGACGCGGAGTTTAGGAGGGTGCGGGAGGCGCTGGATGGGGAGTGGGGGAGGGTTAGGTACGTTTTCCTTTCCCCATTATAATAGGACGAGGGGGAGGGGAGTACACCTGTCGAGGTAATGCCGAACCGCGCCGCGCAGGAGTGCACACGCTAGGGCGGGACGGTGGCGAGGAGTGCCGATGGGGGGTGCCGCGTCGATCATGCGGGATGGCCGCCCATGCGGGGGCCGGCGTCGCGTTTTGTGAGCAAGATCTCAGATCGGTCGGACGGGGTGGCGCATTTCCTGCGGGTGGAACGGCGCTTCATCTCGGCAGTGCTGTCTCACCTTCCCCTCCCTCCTTCATCTCTCCTCTCCTCCTCCTCTTCCATTACGCACGCTAATCCGCCTCCCCAGCCGTGCACTCAAAGGCACGTTTGGCGCAGGCGATGATGAGATGGAAAAGCCAGGGACGAGGTCCGGGATGGTGGTGTTGGGTGCGTGCACGATCTTCAGCGTGTTGTCCTTCGTCCTGCATTCTGGTTGGAGCTGGTTGGGGCTGTCGGGGAGGGGAGGCAATGGGGAGGGAATGGCTCTTCGGGGGCGTGCCAAGAGTTTAGAGCTCGCTGGCAGCCGTATGGGGGGCATGGTGGGGGGGCACGGTGAGCGACGACACGGTGACGGGGACGACTGCAGCGCGTGTGTCTTCTTGCAGGGGATGCATGTGGATGGAGGTTGGCATTGCCATAAGACAACCGCGGCAGAGTCGGATTGTCTGGGTGAGTCTCTAGTGGTGCACGCAGGTTGGGGGGCCCAATGCAAGTCGGGACAATGGGGAGCTCGGCGGGTTGGGCAGGGGGAACGCGGCAATGTGTAGAGCCTCCCATGTCCAAGCTGGTGCGCTCGCGGCGGGGAAACGCGGCAATACCTCGTCAGGATGAGGTGTGTGTGTACGAGGAGGTTCTACTGGAGATTTGGATAATATCTGGCAGGGGAGGGCGATGTATGGGAGTCGTATTCATACGACCCATCGATGTATGGGGTGGGCGCGCGCGGGATGCAGGCGCGCTGGTTTCGTCACGCACGGCGGAGAGCAACGACACTGATCGATACCTTCGTTTCTCTTTCTTCCCTCTCTCTCCTTCCCCGCCATCTCCCTCTTCTTTCCTGCTTCATCCTTTTAATACGCATCCGCTTACTTTTACTCCTTCGCCTATCACAGGCCGCGCCCCGACTGACCCGCAACCGCTCCCGCGTCTCCCGCCAGTCCTTGCCCAGTACGCAAGGGAGGAGCGCGATAAGAACGGGGGAGGCGGGTGAGTCATTTCGATTATCATTTTGGGCGAAACCAAGGATCCAGATTCGAACCTGCATCTGGTTCGAAGGCGTTAGGGTCGCTCGGGTGGCTATCGTTGACACGCACTCGGCCGCCCCGCCGTTTCCTCCCCTCTTGCTCATCGCTGACCCTTCCTTCCCCAGACCCATCGCCCCGCCCTTCCCGCGCTCTGTCTCCGACCCCCTCCCCCTCCCGTCGTCCTTCCCGCTCAACACCGAGGGGATGCACCGGGGAAGTATGGAGAGCCTACCGAGTGTCACGAGTCTGCCGCTGCTGGGAATGATTCGGGGGGTGCCGGTGGGGAATCGGGGTGCGTATTTGTTCCTTGTTTGATTGTTTGCAGGGATGGGGCTGGAGGGGGACAGTTACTGGGGCGCATGTGAGGGCGTTGCAGCGGTTGGGGGGAGGCTGGCGAGCGATACAAGCATTGCGGCCGAGTCGAGGGCTCATGGTCTCACTTGCTATACGATGGCGTGAGTGATAGGCAAAAAGGAGGCCGACTGCGATTTCAAGTTTGGGCAGTACAAGGCTGCAATGAGGTCCTGCGTCCTCGTAGTCACTGTCGGTGCGTGAGATGTAGATGAGTTGGCCCCAACCCATGATGCATGATCTCCGACGCCTTATTTTCCTCCTCGTCTGTCTTCGCGAAAATGCTGACGCGATTATTGTGCAGTGCCCCTGCGGGTGACCAATCCTGGGGACACGATGTCCATGTGGGTGTTGGCTCTACCTTACCTTCACTCCCTTCACTTCCATCGATCGTTCTCTGCCGTCCTGTGGACCCGTGTGCGCTTATGTATCACACTTTGTATCATCAAATGCCTTGACCGTTACAACCGCTACAATTTTTTCTTCTACCTATATCTATCTTCTCCCCCCCGTTTCCCTCACGCCGAGACTGATTTATGCCACCACAGATCCTCAAGTAGTGGTGTGTCAAGCTCTCGAGTCTCTTACGCCACCAGCTAACTCTGTGGTAGGCTCACTCGCAGAGGTCCCAACAGCCAAGTTTATGAAGAGTTCGCCGTTGCGTGATGGTGTCGCGTTCGTTGCGCCGCCTTCGGATACTGCGCAAGGTGAAATATTTGGTACATCTGTTTATGAATACTGACTGATATGTGTGTCGCAGGAAACGCGAATGCGCCCATGCCGCACACGTCTCAACTCCCCGGACGCACGGTGTCGGATAGCAACGGCTCGAGCAAGAGTCGCCAGAACAAGAGCACGGGTAGTCGCAAGGAGAAGACATCGCGCGCCAAGGATAGCGACAAGATTCTCATAGTGCCTCTGGACAAGCATAACAAAGTCGCTTTGTCAGACGACGACGTGACGTGGCACGGGTGGGTTGTCCTTGTTCGTGGCTTACCCATCACACACTGTAACTGAATTTGCTTCCCACAGTCTCGAGCGCAGGCTCTCCACACGCTCAGCCCGCAGATACTCCCTGCTCGACTCTGTCCACGACTCGCCCTGGCTCGGCCCGCTCGTAAATCTCGACGAAGACATGACCTACACGCCCGACCACTCCGACTATTACCACTACTTTGACTCTGAGTCCGACTCGAACGATGACGACAACGACGAGGCAGACCGGCCTCCGCAGGGCGTAGGCCCCGCCATGCCGATCAAGAGCCTCCTGCCCGCAGGGAGATACCTCTCGCCCGAGGTCGCCATCTTCGGCGTGGCACCCTCGCCGTGTGAGTCGTGCACCGCGCTATTGGCGACATACAATAACAGCCCATATACAGGCCCTGCACTTCACATGTCGCCGCCGGTGCAGAGCTCGCCTTACCATCAACTTCCGAGGCGCCGTCCGGGCACACCAGCGGGGTACGGCAACGGGACGACCCCACTGCGGTTGAGCTCAGGGGCGGTATACCCACCCACTGCGTACATGAATCCGAATCCTGCACCGTATGCAAGTTCATACCCGCCAGCAAGTCTGCATCCGCCAGCGTGTTTTGGCTACACGGTCAGTCCGTATGTAGCTGCAAATCTCGCTCCGAGCCAGGGCTACGCAACCTCACACATGACACCGCTGCAGGCCAACTTTTATTAAGAAAGCTAGAGTTCTTTTCTTTTTAGTTTCTCGCTATTGTCATTGTACTCCACATGCATATACCCCACTCATTATAGCCCTATGTTACCACTCATATATCGCTCTGAGTAGCTGTTGCTCTGCGTCGTGATGTCTTGCTTTCCGTATATCATACTCCTCTTTTGCATAGATGTATTATATGTGCTGTGTGGTTGATCAGACAGACGGAGAGCGCTGAGATGTGATATCATTAGGTACCATCGAAGCCCGGTAGCAGAAGGTCCAGTGCTCAAGTTGATTTTTGGCGAGAATCTGCTTGTTCCCGGACGAACGGCCTCGAGTGCTATTTATGTGCAAGTTGCATGGCAACTAAACCAGAAACGTTGGATGTTTTCAATTTTCAAGCAGAGTTCGGCTCGACACCAACAGGCGTGCCAGTATTGTGCTTCACGTTGAAAGTGAAGGTTGCAAAGAACCATGACGCGGCGGGCTGTCGTCGGCCCGAACTTTGCTCTCGCGTCGAAAGCGTCTATCGTTTTCAACGTAGCTGGAAGCTGAATCGAAAGAGTGACTTTAAAAGCATCCAAAATATCTGCCCGAGAGCTCCGCGACAAACCCGATGGAAATTTGAACATAGAATAAGGTTAGGATAATGTGCACAAATTCATACTTGGTCATTGATGTCCTAACCAATATTTGGCCCATCTTGGTGGGTTCCGTTGAAAACGCTTCTGACACAGAGAATTAGGATATTCTGCATAATCTCGGAATGTGATGCACATTCCGGGATTAGAAAGATAGTGCTTGACCAGCTGAGCATCATCGAGCATTGAAAAAAGGCGGGAAAAGGAGGGAGACGCTTTGAGAAAGACGAGAAATTTTTAACAGAGTCTTAAAGTTTGAGGATGGAGATACTTACACGGAGCCGGCAGATAAATGCGTAAGTGTCTGACTGGTCAAAATAACCTCATCCGGAAAAACGGAACGAAAGACAATCGAATGCTGTAATTTTTGCTGAGTGAACAGGTTCCGCGTTTCGAGCGCATTGGATGCGCCCGGATGCGCGCGCCAACCGCCACTATTTAATTAACATTCACACCGGAGATTACACACATTTGGTCGAACCGAATTTTAAACCAAAGGCTGAAGTGTCAGTTTAAGATTCGGCCAGACCAAAATTTCGGAGCCGTTGAACCGGGCAATTGCCGAGGGGAAGCGGGCAGGACTTACAGTGCAACAGCTCAAGGACGACATCGATTGGGACCACATCCGTGGTGTCGGGATCGGGCTGGTTTTGCGTGTCTGGCTGAAATACATTGCCGTTTTAGCCGGTCACCGTGCCGCCGTCGAGGGGCTCTTTAAATCAAAATACAAGAAGCATATTCTTCAGCTCCGGAGGAGCGACATTCGGTCGACACGCTTGACCAATATTGACGAGTCCACAACTGTGGGAGCGGCTACTGTTTTATTCAACCTCATCATCGGTCAGCTCTCTGTAATCCCGACGTCACTCTATCGCTGGCTGGTGATGATCTATGGCGACCAACTCAGCATTGATCGCATTCGGAAGCTGAAGGACTACACCAGAAAATTCCGCACCCCGTTCACACGCCACGAATGGACACTGCCAATTATCCAATTATGGCACCTGAAATGGAATTGGCAGAAGGCCATCTTTCGTCTTCACTGGCATCGCGATCTTGGCAAGGACATCTTTGGTCTTCATCATGATTGCGAGTTGTTGGAACGAGGCAAATTCAATCACGAGAAGTGTGATTTTTATCCTGCACACCACATTCTCGAGGATCGATTTGAAGCCGTGATATTAGACGCGCTACGGTGAGGCTCATAATTACCCCCCTTCTGATTTTTTTTTCTCTTCCTGACTGCAATTCCTTAGCCTGGTATGCGAGCAAGAGACAGGTGTAATATACGGTCCGGAGGTCAAACTCACCGACGCAGTTTCGAACTATTTCGATGAGAATGGCCCCCTCCATGAGTGCTCCTTTGAGCGTCTCGAGGATCTTGCTACCACAGTGTACCGGCGTTATATGAGCGCATCGGCAGCCGAGGATGCAAAGGGACACTCCAGTACCCGCAATTCCGACGTCTACGGACCCGCATGGAGCGCACCTGATGTGTCTTCCGAGGACGAGGAAGAGACAGGTAAACCTGTTCTTCTTACTTGATGTGCAGTCCTGAATTTTGTTTTGTAGAGCCAATGCCATCGTTGACATCTATAGGATCCTCGACTAAGCCCCCGCCGCAGAAGAAGCAAAAGAAATCGCGTGCAAAGGCTGCTGCTCAACCCGAGCGCAATTTTTCTGGCGGGGATCAAGTGATGGTAAACCTTATCCATTTTATGCGCGTCACTTTCTGGTACCTCGAGCTTTGCGCGGCAATAGCAGAGGGTGATATCGGACGGGTATTCGAAGTTATCAAGGTGAGATTCATTTTCTCGAGATTTATCCCCTTCTCACTCGTGAAGGTGTTGCGCTTCTCATTTTGGGGTGCCGGCTCAACCAATTACGGGAATGAACTTCTCGAACTCGCCTGCAATTTTCTCTACGAGTGGTCAGATGCCCTTCGCCTGACTGTCCTCGAAAATTACCTGGTCAACCCAACCGGCAGAATCGGTCATTGGCTCGAACTAGACTTACTCCAGGAACATTTCAATTTCTGGATTAAGGCTTTATGACTTTGACGGTAAACACCTATCTGAAGCGGTAGGTTTGAACATTACAGGGATCAGTAAACTCCGCGAGCGCTTCCCGGGCCTTTTCGGGTTGAAGAAGAATGGCCAAAAGCATCGAGATATTGCCCCTCTCGATGATATCAACTGTCTTGGCGCCCATTTCCGCAAGGACCATATTCTCGAATGGGAATCCGGACGAAGCCAACCCTACGTTGTTGGAGACGAGTTTGCGGAGGGAATTTATGTGTTGAACAACGGGACACTGAAGACTTTTTTGGCGCGAACTATGTCTGGAGGGGATGTTCAACCCCTCGGCTTGGATGACTCGGACGAAGATGATCTGGAGCAACCGCCGTGCCCTGCTACAGTCATCGAGGGAGTGATGGATGTCGATGAATTTATTTCCGGAGTACCGGCTGCGTAATATAAACAGGTGAATGTAAAAATTATTGTCGTATTAAACTGGGTTTTCTTTCGTTTGTATCCGCTTTCTCTTCTTGTTTTTTTTCGGGGAGGACGGGGGGCTCGGGAGATTAGTCTTGTCTCCGAGCACCGGCTCATCAACAGCCATGAGGCTTGCCTTCCTCTCCTCGATTTCTTTTTTCGTTGGGAACGGCGCGGATGTCCTGAGCGGGTTGAATATAATGTGAATTGAATTATGGAAGGGAAAGCTTACGCAATGAAGTTCTCGGTGAGTCGCTCCACCAAAGCTGCTTTGTTTCCACTTCGCGGCATGTCCAGCTCTTGACAAAATGACTTGAGTACGGCGATTGTCGTCTTCCCTAACAATTCAATGCCTGCTGCTGCACTGCCCTCGTCTGCATCCAAATCTGAATGTGGTTCATCGGCCGCGACGCGATCCTTGAAGATCTGATTGAATCCGGTGAGCGCTTCCGTCAAAAAATCAAACAGTTGTTGGCCGTGGCTGTTCACGTAGTCCCAATCCACGGCAATGGTTTTGAGGTTCTCCAGGGACGTACAGACGTGCGCCTTGTTCACTATTGCGTTAAGGACATGCCGGGGAAGGAAATACTCGCACGGCTCTTCCCAACGGACACGAATTTGAGCCCATATCTTGTGCCTCCAGCGATCAAGCATCTGCTCTAACGAATCCTTCATGGGCTTCTCCAAAGCGTGAATGGTCCCGTTGGAACGCAGGCGAGTGGCCCCTGTTGAGGCTTGTTTGGCGAGGAAGTAATGTTCCCACCGCGCTACTTCCGCGAGGTCCGCGGTGGATCCATCGGGATCGCAGATTGGAACACAGCCGCATCCTGGACGCCGAATGAATGCCGCCCCGTTATGCTCCATTGAAGCACCACGACAGCATAGTTCGGCAGTAGGACTATGCCATTTAACCAGCGCCTTCGGCAATTTGTTGCGCCTCTCCTCCGCATCGGCTGCCTGTTTTTTGGCACCAGGCCGAGGCTCTGCAATCCACGCAGGTGCAAAGGCGATGACCTCGGCGGGTGAACCATCCCTCCCGGCACGTCCCAGCTTTTGCTCATGGTCTGCAAACGAATTCGGAATATCCGCAAGAACAGCGCGCCGGATGTTCCGGAACGTCAAAGCCATATGTAGCGGTGTCCGTGACGATCAAGACACGAACGCGTCCTGATTTAAAGTCCTCGATGAGTTGTTGGCGCTCGTCGAAGGGCATCAAGCCATTGTATGTCCGAATGAGCTTGTCTTGGTCCGGGATCCACAAAGGAATGAGGGCGTCGAGATACCTCTCAATCTGATTTCCTTTTTTTTGATGTAGTCCGCAAAAATAATAGTCTGGATGATTTGGATTGCTTCGCGTAAACCAAAGGGGATGATGAAGCTGAAGTCCAAAAATTCCCCGTTGCTCGTGGGGTGCTGATAGATGCGGGGGATGTACTTTAGATTCGGGCGATCCACGGAGTAGCGGGCATTGATGTAGCCCCCGGGACGAAAGCCAAGAGCCGCTGCCAGTGCTAAAGCATCGGCATGTGTCGCGGTAGCAGTGGCGGCAATCCAAGTCGTAGAGTTGCTAAGGCGAACGCGCATGTTTAGCAGCGAAGAATAGCCGCTTTTGAAGACACCCTCCTGGAGAGCTAATTGCGCCTCGTCGATGGACATCCAGCGGACCAAATTGACGAATTCGGGCTTCCTGAGAAGTGCCTTCATGTCGGTTTCGTTAAGCATATGGGGAGTCATCACTCCCATCCGTACATCATCTCCTTCGGCGAGTTCTTTGAAGAGATCGCGTCCGGCGAGCCTGGCATCGCGGACCGTGTCGTGATTGATCCCGAGAGCACGAAGCCCGCGACGCGACGCGACATCAGCCTGAGAACACGCCGGTCAGTCTTCAGGATAGCGTCTATGGGAATAAACGCCCACCCGTTGTTCCACTAGAACTTTCGTTGGCACGATCATCAACGCGACACCCTTCTCGCCGCGGGCCTGAGCAGCAATTGCTCCCGCTTGCAAGATGAGTGTCTTTCCCATACCAGTGCCAGCAACACAGAATACGTCCTTCCCTTCGTTGATATGCATCGACAATTCGAGCTGATGCGGCCATAATTCCGCGACTTTGCTCCTTGTGCGCAGCAAGTCGTCCATCCATTTGCGCGAATTTACGGGGTGATCAGAGAGAAATGAGGGTCCAGAGTGAGGCATTATATATCAATATTAGGTTATTGAAGAGTCATTCAAAAGAACGGGCGGCTGTTGGCGCGGGGGACGGGTCTCGACGCGAAAAGCGCGACGCGTTGAAGGATTGATGGCGCAAGCGCGTGACTTTGACACTTTCCATACAGGGAGCCGTATCGTGCCGAATGAAACTCCGCCCATCAAATGTCGCTTCTCTTTGGGGCAGTGTGATAGATCCAAGACTTTATATCCGTGTGAACGACTATCTTCACAAAAGTATATAAAGTCTTGTATACGAGACTAACCGTATGCCATATTAGCCACTTTGCGATGCAGCCATTGGAGCCATCCAATGGCTGATTCGCGTTGCGTCATCTGGTGGCTCTGCCCGCCAAATATACCCGCGGATGGCTGTCGGAGCCGTTGGGAATAAATTTAGCACGGTGGAGCCGTCGGGTCGCGCAACGCAAATGAGCCATCAGGTGGCTCCAATGGCTGCATCGCAAACACTCTATTTCTTCCCACAATTTAAATTGAGGGCTGGCATTATTTCCCACAGATTTCGCTGCTCTGGACATTCCAGACCCCAAGCATGCATTGGTGCGCTCTGTCTCCTTCCCTTCCAGACCTACATGTTTGATGAAATATATATTCTCAAAGGTATTAGGGTCGTTCACAATAGCCCTTTTTCACGCCCTTTTTAGCGCCCCTTTTCGCCCTTTTTGCCATTCTCTTCGTTTTTTGCCCGCTTTTTTTTCCCTTTTTCAATTAGAAGTACAAAAAGGGTAGAAAACCGAAGAAAACGGGGTCCTACATGCAATTCTGGGGGAAATGAAAAAAAAAGGACACGAAAAAGGGTGCGAAAAAGGGCTATTGTGAAACCCCCCCTCTGGGGCTCCCTTTTTCCACCCTTTTTTGCGCCCTTTTTGCCTCCCTTTCCCCATTTCATGCCGTCTGGGTGCTCCTATTGCTCCTCAAAGGTTGCATACCACCTCAAAGGTTCAAAAAGGGGTGGGGTGATTTTTTCTGGATTTTATAGTTCACTCAGTTACATTAGGGTCGTTCACAGTTGCCCTTTTTCTCGCCCTTTTTCCCGCCCTTTTTCGCCCTTTTTGTCATTCTCTTCGTTTTTTGCCCGGTTTTTTTTCCCTTTTTCAATTAGAAGTACAAAAAAGGGTAGAACACCACAAAAAACGGGGTCCTACATGCAATTCCGAGGGAAATGAAAAAAAAAAGGGCGCAAAAAAGGGCAACTGTGAATGCCTCGGTCTGGAGCTCCCTTTTTCCACCCTTTTTCGCACCCTTTTTCCTCCTTTTTTCCATTTCATGCAGCCGGGGTGCTCCTATTGTTCCTCAAAGGTCAAATACCAACTCGAATGTTCAAAAAGGACTGGGGTAAAATTTTCTGGATTTTATGGCTCACTATCTACCAAACGTGCAAAAGGGAGCAAAAAGGGAGCAAAAAGGGAGCAAAAAAGGGCGCAAAAAGGGCGCAAAAAGGCTACTGTGAACGACCCTATTATCTACAAAACATGAAAAAGGGCGCAAAAAAAGGGCGCAAAAAGGGTGCAAAAAGGGCGTCAAAAAGGGCTGTTGTGAACGACCTTATTGTCATGGCTCGCTGATCGTAACCTCACCAAGTTCAAAGAATTGGTGGATAATGACACCCAAAGTGAATTGCGTACGCACAGTGGCCTTCCTGAGGTTTTCAGTGACATTATCCCGGTGCTTTTAGCCTTCCTCTGTGAGTCTGCCTCGCTCTCCGTGCTCGCCTCACAGCTGATTCGTTTTGTGCCCTTAACCCCAGGTGTTTGTCTCAACCTGTAGCCGTGACAAGTACCTCAAATTTTAGCATACATGAAATTTTCTAGGCTCGAAATGATGCAAGATGTCAAGCTCGATTTGGACGAGTATCTGCATGGTCCTTCAAGCTCACTGGAACCCGATGATTTTGGTTTGTACATGCTCACGTTCAGCATTTCTGGTGTGGTGGTAGTACTCACCTTTGCATATTGCTCCTGGATCTGTGGTGCCAATATGATCTCGTTCAATCTCCACGCTCTAAACTGACTCTAACAGAAGCAAATATACTTCTGGCAAGCCCGAAATCTATATGCTAGTCTGTTCCTTGGTCAGCCCATTACCATGCCTTATCTTCCTGACTCCGGGAAAGAATGAACTGTGCTTCCAGTCTGGGGCTTGCTAGCCTAGAACATCCATGCACCGCAGAATCAATCAATATAACCATGCCTGGCCAACCTTCATGATCAGATACAGTGTGTTGCATCCTTGTCACAAGTCTCTGTGTTGCATCCTCCATTGAATCATGCTGTAATGAATAAATAAATCAACAAAAGTTACCCAACCAAGTGAACTGCAATTATAGAGATGGAAAACTATTTTACCAATACCACATAGTTCACTGGAATTCTCAACTGTCAGTGCTCCAACCAGATGCTCCTGCAGGTCTTCAATATTAGATATATCATCTTCTGCCTCTTCCATGATGCTGGTAGGTGCATTCATCTTTGCGAGACAAGCTAAATTTGCTCTGTGCCATTCCAGCACATTTTTGCCAATACTTTGCAAAGCCTTCTCACATATTCATTGAGTCGCATTGTCATAGATAAGTAAATAGTGATTATTGTGCACAGTGATCATATAAATAGGAAAGTTTTATGATCCCGAATAATTTACCCCAATCCTAAACTGTCATTGGTGGTTTCACTCCACCCAGACCCTCCTCCTCAATATCAGACAGATCATCCTCCGCCTCTTCCACAATTCCGGTGGGTGCATTGATCTCCAGGAGGCAAGCTAGGCTCCTTCTGTGTTTCTCCAGTACATTTTTGCCAGCACTTGCTAGCCTTTCATCAATGTCTTGCATCTGTTTAGTCTGTGATGATCTTTCAAAGAGTGGCCGTGCTGCATCCCAGAATTCCACTGCCTTGCACAGGTCATCATGTTCTTTAGCAATATCTCCGAGTTGGAGCATGCATTTAGCTCTGCTGCAATGGACATCCATGTAGGTGAATCCCTCAAGTGCAATGATAAACAGGCTGACAGCTGTGTCCTCATCAGCCTGAGCAAAAAAGATGTCTCCCAGAAACTGGAGAGCTTTGTTTATTCTTAACTTCTCTTTGAATTTGATAGAATGGGCAAGGTAAACTGTTGTCCATCTGGACATCTGACTAGATGCACCCCAGCATGCTGTGTTACCAAGCCGCTCCAAACAATAGGATTTCATTGCAGAGTAGTTACTGGCTCTGAGACATGTCTTGAAAAGTGTCTTTGCTATAGAGATCTCTCCTTCTCTCAGGTGGAGATCTGCAAGAATCATATCACACATTGTTATCTCTACAATCCCTTCCAAGTGGAGAAATATTTTTTTGGCTCTCTCAATATCCTGTTGCACTGCATGTTTGGGAGCATTCATAGACAGACCAATTTCTGCAAGACTCATTAAAGCATAGGCATGGTCATAGGGATTCCAGTGAAGCGGGCATTCATGAAGAATCTGAGTTTGAATACTGTGTGCCTCATGATATTCTGATTTCACCAAGTGGATCTCTGCCTGCTGATTCATGATGTTGTGGTCCAAGCTGCCATCACACATACCACACAGAGCTAGAAGATCTCTTGCTCTAGTGCAGAGAGACATGCTTTGTTTGTAGTTGCTGAGTGATGTCCAGGCCACTGCTTCCATGCGCAGTGCACGTGCTTCATCTTCTAAATTGGCAGAAAGCCTGGCCAACCTCTGTGCCTCACATGCATGTAGTCTGGCTGGCAGGTAGTTACCAAGCTGCCAGTGAATCATTGCAAGCCGCAATAATGCCTGGGAATGTCTCCTTGTGTTTCCAGATGAAGTTGCCAAGGATATAGCCACATTAGAAAAGTGTCTGGCAGCAGAACTATTGGTTTGCACCAAATAATAGTATGCAACATGAATGTAGAATTTACCTTGAAACAGTGTTAGTTTTCATTCACCAGGAGTAGGCCAAAAGCTTACATTTTAGATCAGAATCATCAAAATGCTCAACGTGTTCTAATGCCTGGGCCACTAGTGTCTCTGGATTAGAAATTGAAGAAAAGGCAGAGGATGCAAATAACTCTGTAATCAAAGCAGCCTCAAGTTGATGGTCACAGGGGTCTGGAAGGACATAGTGAAGCTGTGCTAGGAAGGAAATGGTCCCACGGCCCATAACCCGGCTGAACAGATTTAGATTCAATGCACAGAATATGGTATCTTTGAGATCTGGGTGGTTTGGCTGCAGTCCATTCTGCAAAATATTTTGTATATTTGCAAAATTTGATAATATCTGAACTGCAGAAGAACTTGTTTGACTTCCATTAAACTTCTGATACAACTCAAGGAGCTCCTTGAAGTACTCCAGAAGCTGATGAATGAGGTCATGTCCAGGTTGATAAGTTTTTTTTCATGTACTCTCTAATAGGCACCAATGCTTTTAGCTGCTTATTTTCATCCCTATAAGCCAAAGCTGTTCGGATGAGAGCTGTCTTGCAATCAAGGACATCATCAATATGGAGCTTGCTCTGGACAAGGTCAACATCTGAAAGACCATCAGGCAAAATTGCCAAAAGGCTTAATAGCTCCTTTGAGTGAGGGACAGCTTGGATCCTGGGACTGGATAAGGACATGGAAATGGATAGATCCAAGTTTGATCTTTTGTCATAGCCCTCTGAGATCAGGGATGTTTTCTCCTCTTCCCAGCGGGATAACACACTGGGGCAACCTTCTGAGTCAACCAAATGGGCCATTAGATTGATTGCAAGAGGCATGTTGTCTGTCAATGAAAGAACATGATCCATGTCTTCTGGGTCATGATGATCTTCTGCAATGTCAATAAACATCAGTCGAGCAGGATTTTGCTCCAAGGGCTGCAGAGGAAGCAGAAATGGATGACTCCATGCTACTTTTGCGGGTCTTTCTGCTCCTCGCATTGTTATCTATGTTGTGTCTTCATGAGCAAATGCAGAAGTCTCCATGTTATGCTTACCATCAATGCCAGATGCTGTATACCAGAGAGTAGAGACAAAAATTCCTCAACATCACCGCGAGAAGCCATAGGCTCCCATGTGGTCTCAAGATTATCCAGAACCAATAGAGTGGGTGGAATTTCTGAAAAGTACCAGACAACTGGCAGTGTAAGGTCCTTGCCAGGCTTAAGGCCTAGATGAGCTCCAATAAGTGCTGCAAGTTCAACCTTGTTTGCTGCAGAGTCGCAAGCAACAAAATATCGATGTTGTGCATACTGTGTGCTGAGACTTCTGCATGATGAAGAACTGCCCTGGCAAGACTGGTTTTACCCATCCCACCTGCACCTAAAATTGCTATCCTTGGTGTCTCTTGCCTAAAGAGGTCCAGGATGGCAGACACCTCAGAGTCTCGGCCATGGAAGATCTTGGGCTCAGATGGTAGCATTGAAAACGAGTTTGAGCTTGCATAGAAGTTCTTGATTATAGTGTTGCAGGATTGGATGGAACTACGTACCTATTGTGAGACTGGGAATAAGCTCTGGTCATCTGAACCAAAGTTAGGGAAATTTGTGGAGAATAATACCCAAGATTTCATACAGTGGATGCCCTGTCCAAACTTGCTGTATCAGAGAGACCTTCAATTATGCGAAGCACTTCTTGATGTCTGTTCATTGCCTCTTCTTGCATTCTTGTAAGATCTGTCATGAAGTTTGTGGGCTTGATCTATGAATCTTGATTAATGAATCATCCTCTCATGTTGCATCCAACCAATGCCAGAGAGTGAGCTCACCTGGAAAAAATCCAGTCCTTGTGCAAGTCCATTCTTACAATCCTTGAGAAGGGTACTCATCTCTCCCTGGCGGAAGAATCTCTTGACTCTGCTGCCACTTTGTTGAGCCTCAATAAAAGAATGGATTTTGTGGAGGGTCCTAAAGCACAAGTTCAGTATGAAATGCAAGTTTCCCGGCAACAAAAGTACTCTGTGAATTTTCCGATTTGATTCAGTATGCTTGGCGGCAAGATTCCACCGGTATCTGACTGGACGTGAAGAATGGTGATTGCATTGAGCAATTCATGTGTTTGCTCCATCAACTCGACACAAGTTCCCTTGTTTTTCCTAACTGTCTAGGTTCCTTCTATAAGATTCATGCAGCAAGTGAGGAGACTCAGGAATGATTCACCTCAACATTCTTTAACAGAGACTGTGTTGTGTTTACAATTGCTTCCAGGAAATCTGCCTGGAGACTGTTAGCAAGGATTTCCAGGGTATTTAGTGTAATAGTGAAACATGTGGTAAGCATGTTCAGTCGAACTTGACTGTCAGTGGGTTCGGCGGACATTTTGATGGGGTATGCACCTCAAGCAAGGCAAGTGTTTTATGCTTGGTACCCTGGGAAGTTTTGTTATTTTTGGTCGCTGTTCATCTTCAAGCAAAGTGTTCATCTTTATCAAGGAGTCTGTGCACACAGCATACATGAATAGAAGGATCCCGGATACGGTACATGGTGGGAGAGAGCGCCATGTTCCCGCAGACATCCTTTGGCCATTTTTCA